>JAIUSX010000018.1:12820000-17820000 GCA_026573805.1 Hesperophylax magnus
ACTGATGTGCTTTTAAACTCGAATTTAGCTCGTGTTCCTTCCAAAGTTTTTTTCTTTACCGTAAGGTTGTATTTCGTGTTACGCTTTTTTTTCTGAAAACCAGAATCAATTCACATATATATTATGTTTGTCATGACATTCCATTTATTTGACACTATTATAATTAGAAATAATATACCATATTAATTGTCAAAAAATCTGTCGAGGGTTAAGTCCTTTAATCGTCCAAGGTTAACTGTCATGCCGGTTTGCAAACCGACGACCTCATTAATACAGAGGTGACACTCTTGATGCATGAACCGGAGGTCATGCGTATTTAATTTTTTTTAAATATTTTCACTCTGTTTTCTCTTCTTAGGTTACTCCCAACTTTAAAAAAAAGTTATAAGCAATTAGTGAAGTACCTACCTACTTATATAAATATGTTATTTTCTTCAATGTTTTAATTTAATCAGCGCAGACACGTGAAAAATCAAGGGATAGTCTGAATTATTACTGACACATCAGTTCCAATTTTGAAATCGAAAAATAAAATAAATTTCTGTTAAAGTACTATATTAAAGGTTGGTACTTTATAGCTTTGCCGAATTCTTCATACAATTCTTCATTTTCAATTTTGAAAATGACACTTAAATTAAAATCAAAATTCAGTTCATTGAACCAGATTTCTCGCAGAAATAAATAACTAACCTAACATCACAGACAACCGAAATTAGTCATTTGAACAATCAGTTCCAATTTTGAGAAAGTCACTTTCATGTCTGATGATAATTTTTGGATATTTTTTGCTATTTTCATTATTACCCAAATAATATATTTTAAATATATTTCGTTATTCTTAAACAAATACACAAAAAATTATATTTAAATTTCACAATTTTTCCATGGTAATTCCAATAAAATCCCCATATAAATTCACCATTGACCCGCCCGGCCCTGGCATCAAATCCGCAGGTTATTTATTTTATTATCTCGACTTTTAAAGTAACCAGCTCCACCTCTCCAAGACACCCCAACACTCCAACACTGCCAGCCAGACCTAGTCACTAGTTAGTGTCGACTCAAACCGCCTTTGGAGCGGTCGTCCATTCAAATAAAATATCGTTACGATATCATATAACACGGTATCAATCTCATTTACGATCTCGAACACGATACAAACTACTAAACAACGCGGTGTTATTATTTGTTGGAATTTTTAATCACGAATGCGATATCAATTGTTGATTAAATAACTACTGTGTTTTGTGTGAAACTAGTTTATTTTAAAACAATAATTATTATTGCGAATTTTCTTTTTTTGATCTGTACTTTTCGAAAACATTTCGAAGTGTGCATCATCTGGATTATTATTTTGTGTGGATATGACAAGCGATAAATGAATTATAGTTCACAATTTTCTTTAAAAATAAAAGAATAATGATTTTTTTTCAACACACTGCATCTTAATTTCTTGTGAAAAGTGCATAATTTTAATTGAGTTGAGTTGTTATTAAAAAATTATACTAATTTCATCTTCAATATAAATAGACAAACGTTTTTTAAATAAGCTTTACCCACCTACAAATTATCGTATTGAACAGTAAATAATACTTTAAGATAATTTTCTTTGAACTCTGGTTAATTGTACTATAAGAACAACGCGTGAAAATATTAAAAATTTAACAATAGTGCACAGTTTAATGAACTCTGATCGTTATACAGTTCAAATATGAATATATTTGACTTCACAGCAGTTTTATAACAAACCGTGTGAAACATTGAACAATAAGAGTAAACTTTTGTTAATGTAGTGTTTAAATTTGAACGCACGCTGTTATAAATTAATTGACAACAGTTTTATAACAAGCTTTACCTAAACTGCGTGCGAAACATTGAACAATAAGAGTAAACTTTTATTAATGCTGTGCTTAAATTTGAACGCATGCTGTTATAAATTAATTGACAACAAATTTCTAACAAATTTTACATAAACTTTGTTTGAAACCATTGAACTTTAAATAATTGTGAACAATTTTTATTGGCACTGTAGAAAATGTATATAAAATATAAATAATCATTTGACAGCAGTATTCCAGTGAACTGTACCTCAATCAGAACGTGTTATTTGAACAATTGTTTTAACAATAAATTGGATAAACAAACAAACATCCGATTTTACTGTATAGTTTAAGGTGTCAGAACTTTTTTGTGTTGGTACTTTTTATGCCAATATTTTTTGTGTTTGTAATGTGAGTGTATCAGCTGTCAACAAAGCCAGAAAGGTAAATATAACTTGGTACATATTATTTACAATAATTTTTGCAATAATGATGTCTCATTTATTGAGGTTCGTGGATCAGAGTCACGTGAATTGATGACGCTTTGGGTTTTTTATTTAAGCAGTTATTTTGGGAGGTAGACCTACTATAGACAGTTTGAAAGTAACGTTGCGTATAATATATCAACATGTTATACCTATTATATTCAAAACGATTTAAAATAAACTTTCATACCTGTTTATAAGACAAGCATTATGATATATATATTTATTTCGTAAAACTCTCCGCGATAGCTATTTACTGTGAGATTAAAAAAAGAGGAATTAACATTCCTGAATTACCAACCTGTCACTTTACCTGATAACATTTTAATTCCCGCTACTTCCGTCAATATTGTGGAAAATTTTGCTTGTGCAATGATGGAGTAATTAGCTATGGTGGTCCAGAGAGGGGTTGTGTGGGCGTCAACGACGATCGTCCTAAAAGACGTTCATAAAAAACTTCCTTCTTACACATCTTGAATGAACAGTAAAAAGACAGAAAATACTAGAAATGTAATGTAATGTAATTTGGCGAACGTATTTTTCTTTGTATTATGAGTACGCGAATGTATAATACAAATAACGTATGTTTCTTTGTATTTATTAGTACGTGAATGTATAATACAAAGAACGTATGTTTCTTTGTATTTATGAGTACGTGAATGTATAGTACAAAGAACGTATGTTTCTTTGTATTTATGAGTACGTCAATGTATAATACAAAGAACGTATGTTTCTTTGTGTTTATGAGTACGTGAATGTATAATACAAACAACGTATGTTTCTTTGTATTTATGAGTACGTGAATGTATAATTCAAACAACGTATGTATATTTGTACTTATGAGTACGTGAATGTATAATTACAATTACAAAAAATAATCTGATGTACAAGAAGAAAAATTAATATTGCTAATTTATTAAGAATCCCTTCAAATTGTTGGTAATCAGGCCTTAACGAATGAATTAACAGGTTTCCTGATAAACTTATAGTAAATTACTAATATATTATTTCGATGTAGGAACACGTGTTCATGAAAATCCGAATATTTTCGCATTACGTCATGATATATCAAGGCAACACGTGCAAACGTGTCATTATTTATTAATACTGCATCTTTAGTATTATGTATTACTTTGTAAAGGTCCCGTTAATAAAAGAAAAATAGTTACTCACTCATCAACATAATACCAAGTCAGATACGACATTGGAAAGCTTCACGAGGTCTGCTGGGACTACTATATCAGATGATTGAACATACAACGCGAGGGACATTAGGGAACACACTGTTATTATCTATATACATAAAACTATATTAGAAAAATTAACTAAAAATTAATTAAAATAAAATAGTTTATTTGCAGTAACCGGGTATTGAACTTAGGACCTTTCGCTATACGAGTGTCAATGTACTGTAACCACAGTAGTATAGTAGAAACCTTTAAAATTTTAAGTTTAAATCTAATTATTTAAATATTGTTCAAAGTTTCATAGGCTGGAGACATCACTAACATACCTACCCTAATTTATTAAAAGATTATAGATTTATGATTGTTTGTATTTTTTCAATATACGATAATATTTATTTTTGGAATACACGTAGAAAACTAATTTATTGTTCTTTGGTATAATAATTTGATAATCTATATACAGGTGTCCGGAGGTAAAGTGCGCCAATTTCGGGAGGTGACTACATGATGGTAGAAGTAAAAAAATATAAATAACTTTTTTAGATTTTTTAGATATTCCAATGTTTATTTTCCAATACAAAAATTCAACTTTTTTTACATAAGAACTACCTTAAAACTTTTGAATGTTTATTTGTTTGCGTATGCGTGTCCTATAAAATTTATCCGATTGCGATGAAAATTTGAAAGATTGTTCTTATTGGTGCCAGGAGTGTTTAGATGGTAGTTTGAATGGCAGAAGAAGTCAGAAAGACTTAACGCATCATCTCTGCACTGAAATGAGATATGGAGTAGAATTAAATGGAATTTAAATTTGTAAATAAATTTGAATTTAATGGTAGAAAAAGTCGAGGATGCTCAAGGAAGACGTGAATCAAATAATTATTGCTGATAACATGAGACGTAAGCGTTGAAAGAAGAAAGGGGTGTAAGGAGAATGTAATTTTTGACCGGTCGGTGGCTGAGTTGATATCGCGTTTGGGTCCCACCCAGGCGTAGTGTGTTCAATTCAATTAAGTCCTCCATCACAACACAAGCAACATTTTCAGCTTACTGTGATGGTAGTAGGAGATTTTCAAATATTGTCAGGTTATTCGTAACCCGGGAATATTTGTCTTTCTTTAAAATAAAAAAAAATGACTTGTAAGTGAATGGTTGAAGAGGTCCAGGACGCCCGAGGAACAAATGGCAATATAAAGTGATTTTTTTATTATTCTATTACAATAAAATTATTTCTACCTTAAAAATGCACCCAGTTGTCAGGTTAAACTTTACCCCAAAGCATTTATAAGTCCCCAAGCAACGCCGGGCACACGTCAGATGGTATTTAAAAAATACATTGACATTGTGGGTAGTTCTTATTCGAAGTATGATACAGTTAAAAGTGACCAAAGCGGATAGGGTCCCATTAGCTCAGTGGTAGAGCGGTGCCCCGGCAAGGCAAGGGTCGGGTTCGTGTCCTAGATGTGACCGTATCCTTTTCTGATTTTTCTGTTTCAGATTTTCGTTTAGAAATCGATAATATATTCTTCAATAATTAAATTTTACAATTTGAGGTTTTACTCAATAAAGTTATTCCAAAACATAAAAAGCAATCTTTTCTAACAGTTATGATGAATCAACAAGATTGTCAAACCGATGATCACTAAAGCGATACGATAGGTGTTTAATAAATTTGTATTGGATATTTTCTCGAGTTGTGACCTTACATATGACATATACATATAGCAGAATTAGTGTGTGTGCTACAGTGAATTGCTTTGTAATGCGTATAATAAAGCCTAATTCTTTATAAGCTTTTTTCTAAAATATGTTCATTATGGTCCTATAATAACATTTTGGAATCAAGCAGTAGGTACTCCAAGTTGTAGGGTAGTTGTAGGGGTACATGATTTGATTTGTAAGTATAATTAATCTGATATATAATAAAAAAGTTGTTGAAATATTTAATTTTTATTTCGTATTGCGTTTCCGATTTAATGTCCGGGTTAAATCTTCCCCATAGGAAAAACTAAACCCTTCCACACACTTTTCCACAAATGATCATCTAGTCAATCAACATTATGCAAATGCATTATATAAGCAAAATAAATACAAAACAACACGTCAACTCACCAGAGATCAAATGGGAAAATAATTTACCGACTCCAGATATTTTCAAATCAGAGGGTTCGGCTCGGTAGAACTCCTAACATGACCTATAAATCCTACTGATCCCTCAACATAAATATTTAAAAAATCTTTCGTTATCCTACATATATTTAAAATTACTATTAGTATTTATCTTATTGACACATTTATTATTTATTAATTAGGGTTTATTTCCTGGTGTGGAATACGTATTTTTAATTCCGATTATGTAAGTTTAAATACTTTCCAGACCGGGAGATGTATCGATCTTCTGCCCTGTAAATGATGATTTTTTTATACTGGGAGTACGATAAGTGCCTGTTAAACAAACGGTGTTCCAGGTTCCAGGGTTACTTCTAATTTCACTTTTGTTATCGTAAATAAATGAAAGTAAATCTTGGAAGTAGATATTAACCCACTTCCCGACATTTTACCGAGCTGAAACTCGTCTTCGATGACAATGCATTCTTTCACTAACACAGTAAGCCGAAAATGTTGCTTGTGTTGTTACTTATTGATGGAGGACTTGGCCAGCCGAGAAATTGAGCTCACGACACTTGTGTGGGACCCAAACGCGATACCAACTCGAAATGTCGGTCCTACCCGATCGACATTTGGCGAGGTTTTATCGTGGCTGACCTTCTTCCTGCAAAGGAAGATACAATCTTCCGTCAAATAATTTTTTTTTAAAGAGTATTTTAATAAAAAAACTTCGTTTTTAACGTATTGAATTTTCCATATTTATAACTAAAGTAATGATTTATTTAGGTTTAGACTGGTCAAAAATATTGTTATTGTGAGTATAGCCAAGTCCCGAAATTAGATACATTTTCGTGTTGAATCAAAACAAATACTTTGTCGTAACACAGTTTAGCAATAACAAACAAGAAAACAACAATTATATACAAAGAAAGATGTACATATTTTTTTTAACACTCCCCATTGTAATTCAATAAGGCATTTTATTTTTAAAAATACATGGATTTAATATATGATTTTTCTAGATTAAATACCGAATAATGTATTTATGTAATTACATCTCAATATTCTGTAACTTACAAAAATCAACTGATCTTAGTGAATCACTTTATTCAGCCATGCGTAAGGTCATTTGAAAAAAATGGCCGTCGTTTAATTTTTGGTCTATGTAGATGTTTTTTTACAATTTCTTGCAATAATAAAATAAGTATAATAATGTTACGTGAGTTTATCCGAGTCACAATAAATTAAATGGTTATTTATTTAACCAAGGGCAATGCCATTCAACATTTGGATTTATCAATCAGGGACACCGATCTGATAGTATTATTAGAATGACTGTACAGTTTAGGAAAGTTGTAAACGGAAGTGGCGCCATCTGTTATCTTCAAAAAGAACCGTCGAAGTTTTCAAACCGCGGCAGCGGGTTTTTAGCTACTAGCATAAATAATTAGGTTTAAAATAATTAACGTACATTGTAGGTCAGTAATATAATAAATAATATGCATGGTAAAAACCGATTGTCCCAACCATGGACAGTCAAAATAATCGACAAGCCAATCGGGGAAAGGGGAACAAACCAAGTTGTCGTGACCGTCCAATAAATGAATCGGACAGTATACAGGCAAATCGCATTGTAATATCACCATTCGGTAATCTAATATAAAATCTGCTCACGAATCACTAGTTTTTTTACAATGGCGCGCAAATTACTGGCTGGATAAAAAACTTAACTACAAATCCTAAATCGTGTAAATAAAAGTTCGGGTTTGTTTCCAAAATTTAATATTTTTTTTACACTACTTGGTTAGACACATTTATAAATGTGTTATAATTTACACTCCTCACTCAATCATAGCATCGCCACGCAAGGCGATTCGTTTAAGGCTGGCCGCATACATACGTTTTCCGTATTCGATTTCCGAATTCGTTTTCCGTATTCGTTTTTGGGGACAAATTTTTATTTTTTTGGAAATTCTCTAGCCACCCCCCCCCCCCCCCACGAAATTTTTATTTTCACGTAAAAACATCAATTTTAAACATGTCCCACCTAACAGCAAATTCGTCTACTTTACGCTACCTTATGTATGAGAAACGGCGATATTAGGTCAAGATCCGTTGGCAACACTGAATTACGAACGGAAATTTCCGTGCGTTTGCGTCGGCACAAACAAACTGTATGCAATAGCTGCGTTCCACATGACGTCATTAGGTTTTTTCCATTCGGTTTCTCCGAACGCGCCGGCTCGCATTCGGAAAGTGCGTACGGAATTTGTTCCGTTCGGAACTAAAACGAACGTGTGCGGCAGTTAATGTATTTTCTACTGATTCCGTGCATTCGGATGTCCGAATACGGAAAACGAATTCGGAAATCGAATACGAGAAACGTATTCGGACATCCGAATGAACGGAATTAGGCTGGCCGCATACATACGTTCAAAAAGATAAAATTTGTCCCCAGAAAATAAAAAAAATTCATGGGGAGGGTGGCTAGAGAGTTTCAAGAAAATATAAAATTTGTCCCCAGAAAAATAAATTTCATGGGGGAGGGGGGGTGGCTAGAGAATTTCGGGACATGTTTAAAATTGATGTTTTTGAAGTAGCTTAATTGGCGACCAGTCGCCTTTTAGATTTTTTCGGCGCCGATTCTCGCTCTGAGTAGCCTAAATGGCGATATATCGCCCTTGTTGGCAACACTGGTACTGACGTTTATACATTCCGAATGGAGAAAAACGAACGTTTGCGCTAGTCTCACGGAATTCCGAATACGGAAAACGAATTCGAAAATCGAATACGGAAAACGTATGTATGCGGCCAGCCTTAAGCCCAGCATACCCAATTTCTACAGCTTTATAAAAAGTTTCTCGTTAACTCTTTGAGTTTTTAAGTTCCAAAAAATATTTTTTTTTATTATTGAAGATAATATCTACACATTTGTTATGCTAATTGTTTGATTAATATTTGCTTGTTACATTAATTATTTGAAATTCCCACGATAGAAAAAAATCTCAAAGTAAACTCCGAAAATTATTAAAAACACGTTTTGTTCCGTTATTAAATATGTTATAGGTATGAAAAAATCACAGTGTATCTTTAAATGCAACTAAAGCATTTGTCAACAGAGTTTTGCTCTATTTCAAAAAAGTCGTGTTTTATTAAATATTTTCACCAGTTTCACTTAAATATTATCGTTTTTTAATATTAACGCTCTCACTCTAACATTCGTATTTACATATCTCCCTTTCAAAACATCTTTGGTTTATCCTTAACCCTTAGTAGCCTGAGCCTTGCAATTGCAGTGTCGGGGATTTGTGCCAACGCACGTCACGAAGCGCTGCAGTTGCAGTGGCGACCTTATACATTAATTTTGCCTTTGGATATTAATTTTACTGGCTTTGATAAACACAAAAAACCAAACGTCACTTTAACAAGTATGGCATTGTAATGTTGTAGTTAACAAAAACGTATTTTGATTTATCGAATATTCTTGCCGACTCCTACGGGAAAGGAACATTCAGATCCTGCGCAGAAAAGTCCCACAATATTCCTTAAACCTTTGCCTTATTTTAGCGAACTTTACTTTTCTGCGCATTGTCTGGTTATATCAATGTGCGCTCTTCGGTGGTCAATATACGATTGATGTAATAGGTAATTTATTCAAAGCATTCTCCAATCGTGGGCCAAAAATATGATCACGTGGTTTGCCTCCAGCTCGTCGAAATGATAACCAGATTTCAAGATAGGGCAAGTCTATTAAATTGAATGTCTATGGTCCTAATGAACAATTTCGATTTTGGAAATAGGTAACTTTACATGGGAGCTCTTCAAACTGCTGTCTCTGCATGGTAATAGTTTCATGACTAATAAATATTTATTATTTTTGATAGCCAGAAAACATCGTTATTTTTTTAACACCAATAATAATGAATTTCATTGGAAAAACAATTTGTGACAATTTTAAACAGTTCTGTTGTAAAAATACCAATTTGTTCGTCTGACATTTTAGGTACAACATTTTAATATTTTATCAATTTATTTATTTATTAATTAATTAACGGACTTCGTCCAATATATAACAAAGCGACACGAGATTTAGGACAATGTACAATGCAAGAGTAAAGGATGGTATATAAAAGCAGAGACAAACAGGGACAACATAAGAAAATAAAAATGAATGTCAATGTCAAGTCAAGTCAAAAAGTCAAGTCAGTCTTGCTAAAACTAAAGTGATACAAAATATCCTCAATTGCATATATAATATTGATATACTAATGTTTTATAAGACAAGGTTTTTTATGCGTAGCATAACTGTAACAAATAATAATTTAAGCAGGAATTACTCGCCTGAAATAGCCATGCAAATTGAAAATATCTCCCGAGTAAAAATATATACCCGTTTTTAATAGGGAAACGAATAATTTAACCAAATTTTTAATTAATTTAAAGTATTTGATATCTGGTTGTTTTCTCCTTGTTTAAAAAATATCAATCCTCTATCAAACCATTTTATCAGTTTTTATGTTTTTAAGTTTCAAAAGTAATTTGAAAGTATGTATTGTAGTTTTTTACGCGTTGATTTTTTGAAAAAAACAAGTCTCTATATGTGAGTAGCTATCCTGGGGAAAAATACAGGATAGATATATAAGATTTTATAATAGATGATCTGGTAAGATAGTACAAATGACAAAATATCATTTTGCAAAAAAACAAGTAAGTAATTTCGAAAATAGTGTCAGCCGGCGCTTTGAATTTTAGCTGGAATTGTTATATTCTTAGTGTAATGTTATATTCTTTATTCTATGGTTAATAATTATAAGTAATACATACTTTCCATCACAAGTTTGCACGTTGTAAAGCTGGATTGTATTACTTTGAGAGTGACGGTTTCAACTGAAAGTCCTCTACTTATATCATTTGTAGAGATCGGTTTCTCGTTGAGAAATATAAATATATTATAAGCCCAACTAACAAAAGGAATATCGAAAAATTCATTTCTACAAAACATAAAACAGACTGTAAAATAAGTAAAAAATATTTTCGCGTCACTGTATTTTTAATGCATTAAAAACATTATATAAATGATTGCGCAAGCAATTGAAAACCTGTTAACATTTAGTCACGACTGAAAAGATAAAAAATGTTGATACTTACTTTATGAAACGATTTCGAATTTTATATGCCTACATAAAATAAAAATAAATGATTAGAATACAGACTTTCAAGTCTAGTTGGTATGTTCTAAAACTATATATTTTTTAGCGTTTTCATGTACTAGTGAATGGAGAAAAATTTAAAATCTCTTTAAATCATTAGTCATCCTGTTATAAACGGGACTGTAAGCCGCTCATTGGCAAATTTGTTATAATATCGGAACACGTGTCCATCCACCTGCGTTTGTTCCAATAATATATCAAGTTGAAATGCAAAAATGTTAGAACTTCGTGACAAAATATTGGTATATTATTTAAAGTTTGTCAGGATTCCTATCAATGCATTCGTTAATGGCTTGTTATCCCATTTATATAGGGAAACGAATAATTTGATGATATTCTTCGTGTGACAATTCCATGATGCAAATTCAGAAGAAGATTAAAGGAAAATGGTACGAGTACAATTCCAGAGTTGTTCCGGGTTGCATTATGCAGATGAATATATTTTTAACGATGGCCATCCTCTGGTAATATAGAAAGTTTTTTTACATTAACCTACACAAGAGGCTCTGAGGAAAAAAAAATCCACAAGTCATGCGTCATCTTTGGGGATGCTGTGGGGAGGATCTTTTTAAGGAAAGGAATGAGAGGAAGTTCTGGGAAGGAAATAGGGTCGAGGGGTGGGTAGGAATTTGGGGTCAGTGTGTCCAGGACTGACGGACGTATGAATCCATCCCTCCATTGCGGTGCACGGCATTGCGTTGAGAGAGTCTGGCTAAAGGATATCCCCCGCCTGCTGATCCACCGTCAAACCATAGACAAACCTCACTTCCATGATCCGAAGCACGAGGCATTGTTTCCGGTTTTAGATGAAAATTTCTTCATACTTTTTAAATTTTATTTTACTAAACCAAAGAAAAGCAGTTGTTTTGTCGGTTGAGTAGAGAGAAACTGTTTTATTTTTATTATAATGTATATTTACGTTTGTATTTTGTTCAGGAAAAATCGAAATAAAAGTCATGAAACGGTACCGCGTGGTACCGTTGAATTACCTTTGTAAATGTATGTCTAACCTAATTTAACGATAGGCAGAATTAAACCTTCGCCAAAAACATGTCACGGCAATTTGCTGTTTTTAATTTCGCCGTGAGATTAATTCATTCGACACCTGCTAAACAATGATTAAATAAACCGAAGAATATGTATCCAAATGTAATAAATATATCAAATGTGATCAGACTTCTTAAGAATAAATAAATAATTATTTTTTCAGTAATTAATAATAATTATAGTTTATTCCAGTATGTAAGTATGAAATATAAATTAGGCACATAAAATAAAAACAGAAAACCAAAGGAAAAAATGCGGAAAAGAAATGAAAAGTGTATGAAAGTAGCTGTTTATGGAGGATATTTGGCCGTCTCCAGAGGGCCATCAGGGGGGACTTCATCCAGGCAACCATGGCAGTGATGATTGTATTATTTGATTATCGTAGTCTGCGTCGTAAGCTTCCCATTTGGTGGCGGAGAAGTGCTCTGAAAGAGTTCATTCGTCCCTCCAGGAACATTTCCGCAGCGCTGCAGTATTTCGGTAGGCGGAATAGTTGGCGATAAGAATTATTGTAAGCGACTTTTAGCTTATGCCATTGGCATGCAATGTAATCTACCCACATTTCTGACGTGTACAGCGAAGTGCAGAATGCGTTGAATAGTATCCTTTTGACATTTGTACTGTAAAAGTGAAAACGCATTGACAGCATACTTGCAATAACGGATATCGTTCTTCTTTGTGTTTTCATATCCTCGATGCCTTTCAGGTCGTCTAAGAATATGTAATATAAATAATACTCACGGAGTCAAAGTAAAATATAAACTTTAAAGTCATTCATTAAATGGGTTGATTTTTTTTAATCAGTTTAAGCGACACACTAGGCCATACATTACGAATGCGAATGTATGTATACGCGATACGCTGAAATAGGCCAAGCCATGAAAATATGTCGCGCTTATAGCGTTGTCTGTCTTAAATGAAAGTCGGTGATGTATTTTAGTCAGCCTTACAATTTTTTTTAAGTAAATCGAGTGAATGTGAAGTGTCTCCTCAATAAGTTAATCCTAAGAAATTGACAACAATTTCTGTTCGAATATAAAAATAGAACAGACTGTATTAGTTTTGTTTCAGAAAAATCGTGTAACAAATTTGGTATTTTTTTGACCTGTTTGGTAGAGTAATAAAAATAAATAAATTTATGAAGATGAACTTGAAATACCCAAATTTATTGCGACGTAAAAGGTTAAGCAGAAGTCAAACAAAAAACAGACAAAAGTCAGGGAATAGCGTTGTGTGTTTTTTTTGTTGCAAATAATATAATGTCATCGGTTGTTTATAATCCATAGTTATATATTAATATAAAACACATCATTATTTTTATACGTCCTCCACAGTGTCGGTATAAATCTAATGTCTGTACCAATCTATGAACAATAAAACCAGCTTCAATATATGAAAAGACTTGGAAAGAATGCTTCTTTTATGATTTGGATTAGTAGACCTTTTGACTCAAGTTTAGATAAAACTATGCGGGCGCAATTGGAGCAGTTCGCTCCGGGTGCCAAATTGTCACGGCGCCAAGGCGCTGATCTAACACCTGACAGGCCTATAGTCGTGAGATTACTTTTCACAAAAACCGCGCTACACAGAAATACAAATCATCAGAACATTATTGATTACAGTTATTACCTACTACCTACTAAAAACATTGACTTGGGCAAGGCGCCGTTTGGCTCAAGGCAAGCCCTGATTGCATGACAGCTGTTTCTCCTTCTGTGTGTTGCAAATGTTTCGTGAAAACTAAAGTATTAATTTCTTTAAAAGCTTTTAGCTCTTAGCCCGGATCGTATCTCCTGGGTGCATTAATTTATCAATAATGTTTTACAATGAAAGCTTTACACGTAAACAGGATCAAAATATGTCAGATAAGATCGATAATGATACTCTGATAAAAACAGAAAATATAAGCAGTCAATAAATTAATATGCAAATCGATATAATGGTGTTGTTTTGATAATAAAAAAAATACAGAAGGACGAGTGGATTCAATGTATTACGAAGCTATTGGAAGGTATTCATAAAGAGGCCACATGCATGCATTTTATAATGACTTCTTACGTTCATTCTCATTTATAATGACTTCTTTCGAGCATTATCTTTTATAATGACTTCTTACGTTCATTTTCATTTATAATGACTTCTTTCGATAATTGTAATTTATAATGACTTCCTTTGATCATTCTCATATATAATGACTTCTTTCGATAATTCTCATTTATAATGACTTATTTCGATCATTCTCATTTAAAATGATTTTTACGATCATTCTCATTTATAATGACTTCTTTCGATCATTCTCATTTATGAATTCCTTTGATCATTCTCATTTATAATGACTTCCTTCGATCATTCTGATTTATAATGACTTCTTTCGATCATTTTTTTTTTTATTTTTTTTTTTATTTTTATTTTTATTTTTATTTTTATTTTTTTTTTTTTATTATTCTTTAATATATTTGTTATACAATGGTATAGTATATTGTCCTCCACGCTAGGAGTTCACCTGTGTTGTGGAGGACTTTTTCAATTGCAAAGTTATATAATTCTAAAACAATACAGTGGAGTTGGTTACACAGAGAAACATTAAAAATTAAAATATAAAATCGATTTTTCCATAGTTATAACAATAGTTTTTCTATAGTTATTCCAAAAAAGTGAAATATAAAAAAAATAAATATTAAAAGGATTGTAGCCAGTTCCATATGTGTTTTTTTGTATTCAGTAAGATTAGATGTTTTATATTGTGTTGGAAGTGAATTGTAAAGTTTTATAGCCTGGAATCTGTAGTGTTTTTGTCCAAAGGATGTGTTGGTTTTTGGTATTAGTAGTTGGTGTGCATATCTTGTTCTGGTATTGCGAGAAGTTTGTGAAGTTTTAAATGTGTTTAGGTTCTTGTAAAGGAAAGTAAGTATTTGTTTAGAATATAATTTTTGAATCTTCAACACTGGGAATTTTTTAAATATGGTTGAAGTGGGTGTTAGTATTGGTACTTTAAGTATTACTTTTATTAAGGTTTTCTGAGCTTTATACAGTGTGTCTATGTATTTTTTTACTGGCATAGCCCCAGGCAATAATGCCGTATTCCATTATAGATTGTGCTATTGCGAGGTATATATTCTTAATATCAAATATGTTTAGTATATTTCTCACGTTTTTGAAAAAGTAAATCAACTTGTTTATCTTTACTTTAACCGACTCAATATGTCTGTCCCATTTTAAATAACGGTCGAATTATATACAAAGATATTTGATATTTTCGGTTTGTGTGATTGGAGGACAATTGCATGGGGTGCTCGCTGAGTGACAGGAATGTATTTTAAGGTAGATGTTTTTGGAGGGTTGGCCTCTCGAGTTCATGCTAAAGGTTATGAATTTAGTCTTATCTATATTTAAAGTTAATAAGTTAGAGTCAAGCCATTTTTTTGTAATATTTAAGCCAACTTCAGCTTTTGTGATTAGTGTGTTCCAGTCAGTGGCCTTAAAAAGTAACACAGTGTCATCAGCAAAGCTTATAATTTCCCCGTATATTTGGAGGTGACATAGATCGTTAATATAAATAAGGAATAGGATTGGGCCAAGTACGCTGCCTTGTGGGACTCCGTAGGATACTTGTTCCTTGTCACTACATGTGTTGAGGTATATTGGGTGCGATTTTCCATGTAGCTTTCAATTAATTTGAGTTCTGTCCCGTGATTCCGAAATATTTAAGTTTATTGAACAGGTTTTGGTGGTGAATTGTGTGAAACGCTTTTGCCAGGTCTAGGAATATTCCAAGGCATTTTTTACCCTGATCTATATTTGTTTTGAGGAAGTCTGTTACTGAGGCTATGGCATGTGAGGTACTCATATTTTCCCTGAATCCAAATTGATTTGGTGATAGTATATTGTTTTTGTTAAGAAAAATTAAAAGGTGGTTTTTGATATGTTTCTCGAGAATTTTTGAAAGCGTGTTTAGAATTGTAATTGATCTGTAATTATTAATTTCTTCCTTGTTTCCTTTTTTGTGGATTGGAATTACTTTACCCGTTTTCAAAATAGTTGGGAACACTCCTTCTTTAATGGACCGATTTAAGTATGGTAAGTGGGATAAGAAGTGCTGACTTTATTATTTTTAGTGTCATCGGTGATATTTTGTCGCTACCCTGAGAGTTTGTATTTTTTAGTTCGTTTATAAGTTTTAGTGTTTGTATTTGGGTAATGTATGGAATTTTAAAGGAAGAAACACTAGTGTGTGTATAGTGGGTTGAGAATTCTGGGATATCGTCATTTGTAGTGATTCTGTTTGCTAATACCTTGCCGACGTTAGCGAAATAGTTATTCACAAAATTACATACTTTTAGTGGTTGTTCTGATGTCTTAATAATCTCGTTATCTATTTTGATCTCGGTTATGGAATCGCTTTTCTTTGAAGATGTGTGGGATATTTCTTTTAAAATTTGCCAAATTTTTTTAGGGTCCTTGTTGCATTTATCTAATTTATTTTTATAATATATTTCTTTCTATATACGTGCAAGTCGTGTGCATAAGTTTCGATATCGTTTATAGAAATTTATGAGATAGATGTCATATGGGTTAGATTTGTATTGTTTGTGGAGTTTGTCTCTTTTACTGAAACTTGTTATGAGTCCTTTTGATATCCACAGTTTTAGAAGTTTATGTTTAGTTGGAGAACTTTTTTCGGACGTGATGGTATTTTTTTTTAATTCGTCTTGAATACATTCTATAAAAAGTGACCATACTTCATTAATTTTATTATTTTCTACGAGTTCTTCCCATTTTTTATTAAGTAGTATGTCATTTAGTTTTAAAATATCAGTTGTATTGTGGGTTTTTGTGGTTTTGGAGTGTATTTCTTGTGAATTGTTTGTAGTGTTTATTTTCAGGATAAGTGTATAGTGGTCTGTAATTGTCGAGTCATGGATTGTGGATTTGTATGATCTTTTTGTTTTTAACATAATGTGGTCAATACAAGTTTGGGTGGGTAATAGGTTATTTTGTTTAAAGTTGACTCTTGTGGGTTCATTTATGGTGCTAAAGAGTCCATGGAACAACAAAAGGCTTAAGTAATCGTCACTTTGTGGATGTTTTTTATTTTCTAAAATGTTTATATTCATATCTCCTATTAAGCAGATATTTTTTTGTTTTTTCATTTTGATAAGTTGACTGTCTAGGGACCTCAGAAAGGGAAATATGTTTTTTATAGAAGGTGATCGATACATAGCTAAAATACATATGTCATTATTTATGTTTATTTCAAAGCCGTTTGCGTCTGTGATATCTAGCTCCGTTATAGTTGAATGTAGATGTTTTTTGCAGTAAATTACAATACCGTCATTTTGATTTTTAATATTTTTTGAGTGAGTGACCGTATAATTAGGTAATTGTATTGGTGTGAAGATTTTATCTAGCCAACATTCTGTGAGGATTATCACGTCAAATTCTGTCTTCAATTGTTGAAGTACGACAGTGAAATTGTCAAAATTTTTTGAGATACTGCGTATGTTTTGGTGTAATATTTTTAATTTTTTAGCCATGGTAAGATTAAAATTATCGGATGGGTGTGTACGATTTTGGGATAGTTATTCAGATCATCTTTATTATATCGTCGGAGTATTTAATATAAATTATTTTATCTTTTTAGGCTATCCGCGCCATAACCTTTCCATCTTTGGTCCATACAAATGCATATCCCTTTGTGATGGCTTGTTGTTTTGTTTTCCATAGTAGTTCCTTTAGATTAGACATTCACATTTAAAATGACTTATTTTTTTTTTTTATATTATCTCCACACAGGAGGCCCTGAAGAAAATAATTTCCCTCAGGGCCTATGTCATCTTTGGGGATGCTGTGTGGAGGGTCTTTTTGTGGAGAGGAAGGAGTGAACATGGGTCTTGAAGAGTCCCATGTTGTAGGAGGGAGGAAACACAGAGGCCGGCAGTTCGTTCCACAGCCGAGCTGTTGAACTTAAGAACGAATCGTAGAAGCGACCCGTTCTCATGTGACAAGTGTCAACTGTGTACAAATGTTGGGCACGCGTTTGGCGTGTATCCCGACTACACACCGGTGCCGAAGGGATCAATGACGCTAGTTCCTCAGAGCATCTTCCATTGTAATACCGATAGAACAAGGACAGCATACCTACCTGACGCCTGTGCTTTAAAGATTGCAGTCCGTTTGTTAAGATTGGGGAATCTATCAAACGGACCGCCCGTTTTTGCACAGAGTCTAGGTTTTTTTTCAGGTATTTAGGGGCTCCGGACCAGAGATGGCTGCCAAATTCGACAGTAGGGCGCACTTGCGATTTGTACAGGGTCAGCAGTTGTGTATTATTAAAGTATCTGCGGGCCCTGTACAGTACGCCCAGCTTCTGAGAGGCCAACTTTACTCTGGCTTCGATGGAGCCCCCGTACCTGAGCTGGTCACTTATAGTTATACCAAGCATATCAATGGAAGGCCTGTTCGGAAGATTGCTTCCGTTGAAGGAGACTAGATTATCATTTGGATCCCTTTAAGACGTAATCAGACAGGATTGGTTCTTTGAAACATTAAATTCGACGAGATTATTTTTACCCCAGGAGGAAATACTCTCGAGATAACCGTCCATTCTCTGCTTCAAAGCCCTCCGAGCCGTTGGAGTTTGTGTGCCCTTTGGGGGCTTGTCAAACAAAAAGCAATCATGAACTGTACTGTCATCCGCGTAACAATGAATCGGTGCACATGTCAAAAGGTCACTTATATCGATCATTCTCATTTATAATGATACAAATGAATAATACAAATGACTTTTTTCTAGAAAGATTTCGAAAATGTTATTAAAAAAATTAGAAATGTATACTTTTTACAATAAACAAACAAACCTCTTTTTTTAGCTAGTGACTTCACTACATTATAATGCCCTATCTATGATTGTCTTTATTATTTTTTTTAAATAATTCTACACTGTTTTTTTTCAGTGTAGCAACACTGAGACTTCGTAACCTAACCTGCGAATGTTCTTTACAAGTTTATAAAGTAGTCTTATGATTTGAAAAATGATTGAAATTGGTTTTAATCAAGGTTAGTCTGACAATTTACCGAGATTAAGTTCATTCATGATGCTGATATTACAATCTTTGCAAGCCGTACATCATTTTTTCGGACAGCTTCAATTCTCAGTCAACGAAAATCTTTTTTCTGGAGTATTTTTAGCAGAAATATTTTTGCACAAATCTATAATTACTGTGCTAAATCTATATTACTATCTTTGACCCTACGATATTTAATGAATCCATGTTTAGACAATACGTAACACGGAGTCCGCTTCGAGAGAATTATGATCTGAAGTTCGAACGTTTCTGTGACTTTTGAACCATGCGATTTATTAAAAAAAAGTCCGATTTTCCGGATAAAGATTTTTTAAATTGCCAGGGTTTCAAAAACATCGTGAAAATAGTACAAAATGTCTTAGAATTTTTGCCTGATGTGATGCAAGTGGCCTATTCTGTTCCTGGGAACCTAATAACCACTGGTAAGAAAATGGAACACAATAACAAGGTAGTTTTTGGTTTTTGATTATATTTTACATCTTTTTGCTTTAAAGCGGACTTCAGAACCTGCTTTCAGGTATAAAATGGATGTCCATCATTTCTAATTTTAACACATTATGTTATATCTTCGATGGCTATATGTTATTTGCTTATTCGGGATTTAAAAACAAAAACACAATTAAGTAGGTACCTAAATAGGTGTACGTTTTTTATAGGAAGGGTTTTATATTTATACTTGAAATATAAAGGGAATAATAATAATACAAGCAAACCTACATTTCACGGATGTAATTCGAATTTTTTTAAATTGTAGTTTTTAGTCATAGATAAAAGAAGACGGGTCATTTACCAATATTAGTATGAAACCGCGCGCCCAAAAGTTTCGCAAAAATGGTTCACCTATATTAGTGCAAATCAGCCGCCATGTTGAGCCGCAATGTGTTTCGCCCTATACAAGCTATTTTTTAATGATCAAAATTCCAATTAAATACATGTATTATGTCCGTTTTATGAATCAATTTTATCTAAGAACGCTGTCTGACAGGAGAATTATATCAGACCTGGTTGTATTACAGCCCATCCTCGTCGCTAATATTAAACTGCATGTACCGACTAGGAACACAAGACAAAATGTAACATTCTTCTGTAACACACACAACCAATTATCGGACACACACCTTAACCAATAGGATGCATGATCTAGGCAAGCAAAATTGACTAGGTATTATTGATATATTTAACGACACCATTTATAGAATTAAGCGTTATCTATACCTAGGGTTGCCATCCGTCCGGGTTTACCCGGATTTGTCCTAGTTTAGAAGGCGTCCGGGGAGCGTCCGGGCGGGGTTTCATTTGTAGTCCAGGTTTAGTAAGTCTAAACTTTAAAAAGGGTCAGTTTTGTTGCTTAAGATTTAAGAAGACTGAATTTAATTTATATTATGTTAAGAGGTATTTTGTTGTGTAAATGGCTGCTGATACAAATTTAAAGAAGATAATTATTATTCAGTTAAAAGAGTTATCTCAAAAATTGTAAGACTGAGTACTAAAATGGTCTCAGTATTTTTAAGATTTTTGTTTAAAAATTTAATTACTATTAAAAATTTAATAGGTACATTTAAAATGATGATAAAAGATGACAAAATTCAATTTTAAGGTCTGAAAATAAATAAAAAGGTGATTTATGACATTTTAAACTGTTTTTATTACACTGACTGTGTTTAAAAAAACCTGTTGACATGTCCGGGTTATGGGCTCTAAAATCCGGGGTTTTCACGCCTCTTGTCCTGGTTGCCAAATTTTAGAGATGGCAACCCTGACTATACCTACCAGCCATTCAAAGATACCAACACTGTGTTGAATCCTACAAATTATAGGAGCATTGGTAATGTATTTTTTCTTATGGAGTATTGTTCTTAAGTTCACTATTTTTAAAGATTTTTTTTTCTTATAGTAATCTATAAGAAAAAAAAATATATAGGGCTTTTTTAAAATTTTGTATAACAGGTTTATACAATGCATAAATAATTATTGTATGTATATACTATTTACTTGTATATATTTTATTTGGTTATTATATTATTGTTACTACTACTTATGATCTTTACAATTTTTTTATAAACCATGTAGTAAAAGCCCAATGGGCTCTGAATAAATGGTTGAGCGTGACAAAGTCCTGTTTTAACTCGACCGTTTGGTATTTCATGTCTGTATTTTTTTTGTTACGTTCCGTTTCCGGTTCAAGATGGTGGCCTCTTGGATATTACCTTTTTATCCCCTCAGAGTTTACATGATCGTGGTTCCGCTGTCAAATCGGAATAATCAATACTATGGTACGTACTATATACCGGCCTGAAAAAAAATTGAAAATAGAATTGTCATTGAGATGGTGACGTTTCTCTGAAAAATTTGCATCACATCTTATGTGATTTACATAAAATAATTATGGTTCATAATAAAGTAGATAGGTATTCAAGAACCTGCTTACGATTTCAGATAAAAATTTGGTTTTGATTTATTGAAATAAGAAAAAATTATAAACGGCCTCGTTACACTGTTCACAGAACTACTAGTAGATGTGGTGTTTTTTTATTTATTATTTTTGTTAGTTTTTATTACGCAATATGATATAAAGAGTGTTAAAATTCATACGAAGCCGAGTATTAAGTACCTAGGATCAATGCCAGGGTCAATAAATTTACGTCTGGTATAAACTTATTTTAATTCGATTTATCTAAGTTTTTTTTTTTTTTTTTTTTTTTTTTTTTTTTTTTTTTTTTTTTAATTTTTTTTTTTTATTAGTAGCTATATTATACATTTTTTTACATTTTTATAAGAATATATATATAAAAAATAGATGTTGATTATATTCGTAGTCCTCCTCACTAGGAGATCCTGTGCTGAGGGGGACTAGGTTTTGGATAAGTTATTCAGCGACTTCTATGGTATGACTCCATATTTTGGGTAAGGGTTTCCAGAAACTTCTACGACGATGTTTTAAATATGCTATGTAGTAAGTTCTTTTTCCGGTAATTCCTTAAGCCAAGATTTAATGTTTTTTAAGTAGGTCTAATTTATTGGTGTAAATATTACAGAGCCCATTTGGCTGTAAATGACTCCACGATGACTTCATCGATTACCTCAAATAAATCATTACAAGGTAAAGGTACAAAAAATTCAAGAACGAGGCTGATTTTTTACCTTTTGGTATGTAGTACTAAGGAAGCACTTATTTTAGCTGAGGACTGGACATTGGTTTAATATCGTATTGACATTACATAGGTAGTGTTTAATGTAATTCATCTCAATCGAACACCTTGAAATAACTTACTTTAAAACTTAGGTAGATACAATTTTTTTTATCGAAGTATGAGGCTGAAAACTCGATGAGCTCTGGCCTCGTGAAATAAGCACAGATGTTTGTGTTTGGTTTTTATGGGCGAAAAAAACTACACGGTTTTCCAATAAGAGGTGTTATTTTGATATTCAATCGTAAAATATCAATGGTTTCGTTGCTTGTGTGGCACGTAGCGCCGTCTTGTTGAAAGTAAACGTTCTCCAGATCAATACCATCCAATTCCGGCCATAAAAAATCATTAATCATCTCTCGATAGCGCAATCCATTCACCGTAACTGTTGCTCCAGCCTCATTTTCGAAAAAGTAAGGTCCAATGACCCCGCCGGACCATAAACCGCACCAAACAGTCACACGTTGAGGGTAGAGAGGCTTTTCAACAATAACTCTTGGGTTTTCCGAGCCCCAGATGCGACAATTTTGTTTGTTGACGAAGCCGCCGAGATGGAAATGGGCCTCATCACTCAAGATGATTTGCATTTGATTCACTCAAGTGAATTTTAATAATTTCAATGCGTTGTTGAAGCGTGTATCGTTCCATTTTTATTAATGGCGTAGTTTCTACTTGCCAAATGTCAAAAAATGACAGCTTCAAAAGTAACATCTACCGAAATAGCGGGCTATTCAAAATAACACCTCTTATTGGAAAACCTTGTATTTTAGATATCTATTTTGATCTTTTTTTGTGAAACCGCACAAGAATACTAACTGCTCCCAACTATTTGTAGCCAGTGAGACTATGGCATCCCCAATTGAGGTATTTTATGAGGCTAAATTAGTGGGGATGGGAAGAAAATTGGGAAGAGGGAGGTGAGGAAGTACATGGCTGTTCAGATCTGGTCACCTCAAACAGCCAAAGCAACTTTTCAATTCTGAATGGGGGTCTTACACCAGGGCGATACTGGGAGTATCTTCCACTCTGGAACGCCTTACCTCTCAACCACGGGTCGTCGTTTCAACTTTTTTTTTCTATTGAACCCGTAAAAATATGTACCTTCCAAACGATATAAATTCTTGTCACATAAAAAAAAAACTAAGTGAATATTCTAAGCCACTAAGATGGACACTTCGATGGGTTGTTCTAAAAGTTTCTAAAAACTCGGCGCTATCGCGACCGCGGATTTTTGTGAGACCACAAATTATTATCGCGATTTTCTGTTTTACAGTGCAATAGAAAGTATAGTTCTGTAGCCTAATGCCAAAATACCAAAGTCACCGATGATTATTCAAACGCGAGATTACAGTTAGATAATTGTCTGAGCGTAGCAACTCGACTGTTTGCCATTTCATCTAAATTAATTCATTTTCAGTTCCATCTCCGTTTCAAAAAATCTGCTGCATCCACTCCATTGCTAGCCCATAAATAGATAGCTTCATAGCAAGCCCATAAATAAACCACTCACTAGATCCATATCTTGGGGCTTTTTGTATGAAACAAATTGGTACTAAAAAACCATAGATTTGCCAATATATAGACACTATAAATCTCATTAGGTGCCTACTTATTATACCTACAATACACCAATGAAAAACCTGTCAAATTTTATTTCATAGACTTTCAGAGTTTTTCATTGGTGGATATAGTTAGGCAATCATATGACTTCACAGTATTCACGGTTTCATTTTAAGATCGGAGTTGTACCCCCCTGAGTTAGCCTTACTTTGACTAGATAGCTAACTTTGACCCTGTAAAGAGAGTAAAGAATATTTTTTCAAATATGAAACCGTCGTGTTTGTTTGGACTTCTTTAAAAGCATTTTTCAATATTATGGTACCTACCTGCCTGAAAAAAATTGAAAAAAGAATTTTCATTAAGATACGTTTCTATGGACAAATTGTATTATTCCTTATTTGAAATATGTTTTTTGCATAAAATATAATATGGTTTATAATTAAGTAGGTAGGTATTTAAGTACCTACTTACAATCCTAATGTTTTCAGGGGATATTTCTTTTTTTTTGTTTAAAAAATTAGAGAAAATTAGAAACATACCTTTTTGGACGCGAGGTTCACTGTTCACGGAACTACTAGTATTATGGCCTATAAGAGGTTACATTTAATTCTGTTTTGATCTTTTGTACTCAACTCGGCATTGGATAAACACGTTTTTTACTTTAGTCACAGAATTTTATAAAACAGTTACTTGAAATTAGGCGAGATTATAATAATAACGAATTCGACGGCCTACGTGGTCGAGGGGTAAGTTCCTCGACTACGAATACGGAGGTCGCGGGTTCAAATCTCGGTTACCCAATTAAATTGTGTCGTTATAAGTCTCACTGGCTCTGGTTAGTAGGGAACGGTTGGGACTCTTGTGCAGTATCCATATTAAAAAATTGAAAAACGGATGTTGTCATTCAAATATCGTTGTGATAATATTACCTGATATTTAGCTTAACGTATTACCTATGGCAAATGAGTACATCCTGTTACCTACGAGTACATATTATACATTAATAATTGAATGCATACTAGGACATGTACCCGGCGTTACTCGACTTTTCTCTTATTTCTATAAATATAAAATGCATTTATAATATATATAAACCTTCCGGAAGAAATTCTCCAAATGATAGTAAAAACCCTTTGAAAATCCGTTTAAAAGAACTAAGCGCACCAACAGACGCAAATAGCGACTTTTTTTCAGTATATCTAATATAGAGAAGAGAAGATATGTATTTTTTCTATACTCATGCAGACAGTTTGCAGGTACATAAATGATAAATGCAGACTCAGTGGCGGCTCTTCTTAGAAGGTCATTTGGGCAATGACCTCACAAAAATATGCTTCAATAGAAGTAATATAAAAAAAAGGATTTAATAAACACCCGATTATTAATCTATTTTTTATTCTTGCAGATTCTTACGTTTTTTTTATTCCTTCCAGTGCCATCTAGCATTTAAATGAGAAAATATTGCATGTCCTAGCATGGGTCACTTCAAATTTTATCCCAAACCAATCTCCTTCCTTTTTCTTTTCTATAGAGACAAAGGAGGTAAACACTATCATGTCTGACGTATGCTTAGTATCATACAAAATTTATTTTGAATGTGTTTTCGGACATGACCGCGGCGAGATAGAGATATCTACGACCTAGGATTATTAAGGTATTAGAGGGAGATGTGAAAAAATGTCAGTCGAAAGTTTTTTGTGTGGTAAACAATAGCCATCTTGAACTTGAATATTCGTTCGCGAAATTGTGTCATTGTTGATGTAATTTGCATGGAATAATTTAAAATTTTCAAATTCTGTGGATATCGTATTGAAATAAATCGCAAACAATTCATTGAATCGTGACAAACGTATTCAAATAAAGTGACAATTAGTTTATGTTACGAGAGAGAAAAATAAAAAGGTTAAAAACGAAAAGTTATAATCTTTGTCAGTGTACTTTTGCTTACATTGTTTACTTTTTAAATCTACTTGTAAACAATGGACTGAGGTTGGAATTAGTGATTTAAAAACTTTTAGGAAGAAAATATCTTTCAAAAGAAAAAGAAACATTAATTAATTAAATGTGTAAATAATCTTAAATTAAATAATATTGTATTACCGGCTTCAGAATGTATAAGTGGTTAAGGCGATGCACTACGTCGTGTAATATTTTAAATTGTGCCGCTATCAATAACAACCCTTACGTAGATGGCGATGAGGTTTTAATTCCCGCTTAACACCATCCGCCCGTTTTGATGTATGCAAGAAAAAAACATGGCCAAAAAGTGCCTTTTATTTTATTTAATATTTTTTTTATTTTTTTATTTTTGATAAAAGAAAATTACATTTTTCACTTATTTAACTAGAAATAACAAATACATTACACATAAATATATTACACAACGATATTATTCACTTTCATTGTTTTGTTGATTGAGCATAAAACTGAACAATATTTCATTTTTAATTTCGTCTGGGAGGCAATTATATATGTTGCTCCCCTCGTAACCAATGGATTGCTTGCCATAATGAGTATGTATGGTGTTTAAATGTATTTTATCGTGTTGCCGTGTAAAGTGTGTGTGTACTTGGGACGTTTTAATGAGTTCTGTATTTGTATGTATGAGTTTATTATTTATTTTGTAAATAAGGAGACATGTACTATATTCATATAATTTTCTTAATTTTGTGGATGTTCAGGCATAAATATTTATTTTTTTCCGATCATTTTATAAATAACTTAATTTGCCACATTATACAATAAAATCATAACCACAAATGGGTTCGTAAGTAGGAGATTTTGAACTTTAAAGCAGTTTTCATAGGCCTTTACGTTATTTTTTTTCTGGGCTTATAAAAAGACTTATCTAAAAAATACTCGATTATTTCAAAGGCCAAGATGTATTCTACTCGCAGTATTTAATTAAAGCACTGAAACATTTCTAGGCGACCAAATTTTCAAACCAAAAACACATGATTTTGCATTACTACGTATGGCATATCTCACTAAAAGAAAAGAAAAGAACCCGTCCTGAGATGTTCGCATGTTTTAGATAAAGCGTTGTTATAATATATTAGGTTAGTAGCAGCTAAAGCATATCATAATAGTATGTATACACGGTAATAATAATAAAAATGTAGATAAAGAAAAGAAAATGATCCTATATGATGAGAACACAAAAAAATGTGGATGATAATTTATTATTAGGTATTATGCATTATCGTAAAGTGTAATTCGAAAGCTTACAGTCTTATTTTTAACAGATTGTAAGCGAATTTTTTGCGAATTGTTTTCCTTGGAATAAATTATTTGCATTGTGACTGACACAAAAGAAATTATAAAAATATCTCCATAACATATTTCGACACAGTCAAGTTGTGTTGTGTTGAAATACTCGTATCATGTTGAGGATAACACCATTAACAGATGCGGGATTCGTGGGTATTGATTGAATGTTTCTGGGCATTATTATCACTACTGCAACTGGCAAGCATTTTTTTTTGTTTACGTTAACTCCACATTGGAGGCCCTGAAGAAAATAATGTGGCTCAGGGCTTATTTGATCTTTTGGGATGCTGTGTGGAGGATCTTTTTGGGGAGAAGAAGGCGTGAACATCGGTCTGAAGAGACCCGTGTTGTGGGAGGGAGGAAACACAACCCGGAAAATTGTTCCACAGCCGAGCTATTGAACCCAAGAACGGGTCTTAGAAACGACCCGTTCTCATATGAACCATGTATTAATGTTTGGCACCCAAAGGACTCAATGAGGCGATCATCTTTTATTGAAATACCGGTAGAACAAGGACAGTATGTCTGGGAATCTGTCAAAAAGACCGTCTGTTTCTGTACAGAGTGAAGGGTTTTTTTTTCAAGTAGTTTTGGGCTCCAGATCAGAGGTGGCCTCAAAATTGGAGCGCACTTGAAATTTGTACAGGGTCAGCAATCGTGTACCATTAAAGTATCTGGTACAAGTATAGTACCTACGTCCAGCTGAGAGGTTAGCTTGACTCTGGCTACGATGGAGAATATTGTACTAGCCTGTTATTTATAATTTATCTAAAATATTCAGTTCTTCACCCTTGTGAATTTGCCTATAAGCAGTAGTTGTAATATAATGATAAAAAATAATACTTGAATAAATGCAATATCCCTATTTTGGTGAAATATCAACTCAAGACAAGACTCAACGCCACTATATACAAATGCGTTCTTTAGTATCTGATATGTTAGTGATCTGCAGTACAGTAATACAGAACAGTGAAAAAAATAGAATACTTTTGAAAAATTATATTATAAGCTATGTTAACTCGGAGTGGTTGGGTTAGATTTTTTAATCGTTATAATAACTTTTCAAAAGTGCTCTGTTTTGTCACCGTTCCGTTTATATCAGTCGTGGAACCGATACGCTCGTGCATAATTCAGTCGCACATTGGGCGAAATGCTGAGTTTAGTGAGAAAATGTTAAATGAGAAACCAATTATAGATTTCTTCATTTGGATACTTATGGATTACGTTTTTTTTTAATAAAATACATATTTTTTTATTAGACGTTTACAAGGCATTGATACATTGAATCACAATACTAGGTAACTGCATGTTTCATGGTGACCAATACATTATACTTATTTTAAATAAAATGTTAAAAATACAAATGAAGAATTAGAGCCTTACTAATAAACTTGTTTACAAACCAAACCCTACACAAATGATAACCAACCAGTAATGTAGAGTAAATGGATGTTTCTCAGCTAAACAAAATCTAAAACACCCCGATAAGGATGGGGTTAAAAATATAAGCACTAGGAATAGATGTAGTTTTAAATTAATGTTTTAATTTCGTCATTAAAACGCCTTTGTTCAAAATTAAAGCGGTAGAATATTATCTACTAAATAAAATTTAAATAAAAAAAATTATTTGTTCCCCTTTTTTGGATTACAATGCAAAAAAAATGATTAGCATTTGTAAAGAGAATAGGCGAATATTATATAGATGTTAAAAAACAAGATAAGTAATCATGCTGGAAAGAGATGACGGTAATTAATAAGTTAAATCAATTAACAAAATTGTATTAAACAATTAACAAAATTGTATTAAACAATTAACAACATTGTATTAAACAATTAAACAGTATATATATATATATATATATATATATATATATATATATATATATATATATATATAAAATTAACAGATAATACATATAAAAAATATAATTATAACAAGATATACTCTATCATATATATATTAATTATAAAGGTTTTAAAATGTTCTTTTAAATGTCTAAGAAGCTAAAAGTCTTGCAGTTTTTCGTGGATTAGGTCTCGATAATGTGAAATCCAAAAGATGCGTAGGTACCAGAATATTATTATGGAAGTTTTAAAAAATAAATATATATATTAAATATAAAATCTTAAATTTTATTGCCGAATAAAATATACTTGAAAAAACAATCGTGTTTATAATTGATCTAAACATCAAACAATTCTTATATATGTTTTATGAGAAAATTGTTATAAATGTTATGTTATGTTCTCAAAATTGGTTTTGACAGCATCGCCATTCCATTGTAAGAATATTATTTACTAAATACACAATTTGGCTGTCCTGAAACGGGAATCCTTCCCAGTTGGACATACAAAGGTTCATTTTGTTTGTATTGTTTGTAATTTATATATATATAAAATAAAATAAAAATATATAAAATAAAAAATAAATAAGTACCACGCTGATTTGGTACTGAATTAAGATGTAAAACTTACAAATTTGAATAAAGCAAAAAGAGTTTGCTAAGAAAGATGTTTGTGACAGTCGGATCTTCTCTATCTACCCACGCGGTGAAATGTTAGTGATATACTCGTAGTAATGTATTATTTATATTAATACACTTACGTAAACGTTATGAGTGTATTTATAGGAAGAAGTTATATTATTTAATGAACCTGTTTTAAATGATTATTTTTAAATACATGTACCTATACTTTCTGTGTAAATTTGATTCCGCCCTCATCATCGGAATGGGCTAACTAATTACCGGTGCATAACATTTGGTTGGCGCCATCCACTGACGTCCGCAGTCCGCAGTTCGCACATCATCACACATCCAAACATCGGTTATTGAAGAAGATATCTGAGAAGACGAATATTAAATGAAAACATCTTAAGTCTACAGGAAACAAATTAATAATACAACATGATCATTGTTCTTCTTAAGCGATGCAAAACATGTGTAACAAAAGAATTACAATATGTACATATAAAATAACCTATCCGGTAATTAATCGTCGAGTTATTGTTTTCTGAATTTCTGGCAGACATGAAATATTCACATGTAATATTTTTAAGTGATAATATTTTTTGTTGGATTTTTGCATAACAATGGATAGTGTATCTTTGCGCGATATTTGCAAATTCGTTGCACATTATATTATGACATTGTTTTATTGGCGCCAGAGTGGAACTGGCGGCAATTTTTAGGGGGCGGCATTTTGCCGAAACCTTAAAGACTATTTAGTTTCTATATTAGAAGAAACACACACAAATTTAAAATTGTTAAATATTGTTAAATTGTTAAGTACAGACCACGTAACTAAGTAACTTCTTCACAGAGTTTCAAATAGAGATGGCGCAAACGAGCGCTTTCTGTCGGTTGATAGACTTGTTATCAATGGTTTACCCACCTTTCAGCAGTCATAAATGAATGGTTTAAAGACATGCAAACTTATCTCTGCTTATCCTCAAACATTAAAATTCGTCACAAGGGTGCCGATAAAATCAATTAAAAAGTGCATTCAAGTATTTTATTGGTGAATATTGCAGCATTTCGACAATATATCATCTTGGAAAGGTTCATGACTTGTGTCACTGTGAAAATGTGAAGAAAAAATTTTTCAGACATATTTTTTTTTAATTTAATACCTCCCTAATTGAGAATAAACTCGTGTTTAGGGAGGGAGTTTGTAACATTAAATTATTTTAAGAATACTACCATACATATAAACTTTAAATTATGAACATATGTGTATAGAATAATAGATGTCTATACGCTAAAAATAACAAAAATAAAATAAAAAAATTTCAGTAAAAAAAAATTGAAAAAAATAATTCCTGGGTGTAAATTTTCAATATATTTTATATATATACGTATATTTTGAATAATGATTTTTGATACAATAATATATTACATAGGCCGACTTTCTTGTATTAACTAAATTAATAATTGTTACGGACACTGGCTGGTTTTTTGCCTGGGGCGGCTCCTGTCCTGGCCTTGCGTTGTTAATTCATCACGATGCCACATCCCCGAGTGCGATTTGGCACCTTCCATAAATGTTATACAAAGTCTTTGGTCCTCAGGTCTTCCAGTCCTGCTACAATCTTCTCCACACAGTCTAGCTACCGCTTCCTTGGTATACCTGTGGGTAACTTCTACTAGACACCCACTTGGTGATAGTTTTCAGTGTCATGTTTTTCGGCATTGCTTTCCAATTTCAATATTTGGGAACTACAGATTTCGATTTTCTTAGTCATAGATAATTTTAATTATAACCATCAAAGGAAGGTAACAAAATACTGTAAGTAGTGCCTCAATAACCCGTTCACAGGCTAATCTGAAAGTCGCTGTAATCCAAACTGCCAAACAACCCCTCCGTCCTCGTACCGAGGCCGCTAGTGGTATTTTTTTCAGTAGTTACGTAAGAGCTCTTGTGCCGTATCTACGCTACTCTGTGCTGCTGTGTGTCACATGGTGTTTTAGGTTATAAATATTGTTCCTACACCAAAACGAAATCATAAAACTATAAAGGTTTCATTCATTTATTTATTTCTATCTAACATACGGTGATGTATTTCATTAGTTCGGATTATGAAGGCTCTGTTGAACCGTTATTTTTTTTAATTTGTAGATTTTCAGTTTCAGAAAAATTACACTAGTGACGCCACCGACTGCAAATGTAAACGTGCAGAGAAATGTTGGCATGATGATTGATGTTGCAATTTTAACTTGTAAACAATAATTCCAGATATATCTGGAATTATCAGACACTTGTATGTAAATTTGAAAAAAAAATATTCCTACTGAAAAGGCGTATTCAACAAAGGTCAACAATAATATTACTATTAGGCAAAACCCAATCGAAGACTTCCGTCTAACCATATTTAAAACCAGTCAACATATTAAAATTTATCAGCAACAGCGTAGCCCGCTGAAGAATATTGCAGAGTTTTACCAATACACAAGTAAAAAAAATTGCCAATTAATATCGCAACGGTGAGAGAGCATCACTCTATTCAACAAGCTACGTTGATTGAAATTGCTTTAGCCCAATTTAGTGACCCATGCGGTTTAAAAAAAAGAGTATGAAAATTTTGAACTTATCTTATTCATTGAATTAATTCAGGGGTCCATCTAAAAAAAAGTTTTGAGATAAACACAAATAAAGATTGGAATGCTCATATGCCCAACTGTATACCCAAATGATATGCCCAACTGTATTTCTTAAGCGGCCATATCGTTATGTACCTATGTCAATAATAAATTTGATAATATTACGGAAAACAATCTTAACTCAAAACACCAGTTTTTTTTAGTTAGGTCCCTGTGATCCTAAGCACCAGTAATTTGAATCGTTGATTCAATGTGTAAAGGTGGAACAATTTTAAAAATATCTCAACATTTATCATTCAACATTAAACATTCAACATTAAACATTCAAAATTCAACATTAAACATTCAATATTAAACATTCAACATTCAACACTCAACATTAAACATTCTACATTAAAAATTATACATTCAACATTAAACATTCATCATTAAACTTTCATTATTAAACATTCAAAAAAACATTCAATATTAAACATTCAACATTAAACATTCATCATTTAACATTCAACATTAAACATTCAACAATTATCTCAAAACTGTATCCAGTGTTTAAAACATACTTAAAAAACTTTTTATATCACGATAATATTTCTGATGATTTCAGTTTATCATAAGATATTATTTTTATCCAATTATAAACCACCCACTGTAATAAGTAATAACCCTTACGTAATCAATTGGGTACATTTCAATGCAAATAAATACTCTTTTTAAATTACCGACGTCATTCAAAAAAAAAATTGCCGATAAATCCAGTTATTTTACTCGAAATTCCTTCTCAGTACAGATGTAAATGATTATGTATGAAATCAGATTTAAAATTAATTTCTTGATATCATGTATTATGCAATATTGTTTATGTACCTATGATAGGTGAAACGATACATTCATGGCCGCTTTGATTTCAAAACACCTGACGTATTTGTACCGTTGAATGAAAATATTATCTGCAGGGATAGCAAACCATAAGTACATAAGAATACATATAATTTTTTTTTAAATATATCGATTGAAATGAAAATGACTTTCTCCAACAGGCTCGTCGTCGTCCGAGGTGTGTGATACATGAGCCAGTCAATGAACGATTTTTGCCATATTATGCCGAGTTTTCCAAAACGTTTCGAGCGATCGCTTGAGGAATGGTTTTTATTAAATAATTAGGTAAATGTATATTTATATACATTTTCCTAATTAATAATAATAATAATAATAATTGGATAATTTGTAGAGCGCCGTTTTTGTGAAAAATCACCTCAAGGGCGCTGTACAATTTATTTCCTAGGATCTACATTTATTATTTAGAAAAGATACCAAAACATACTTACCTGGCAAGTCACTTCCAACAAACACACTTATATTAAATATGTGTGAATAGACAAGTGCGAATAAGTATAAAGCAATAATTGAACATTGATGGAACGGTCCGAATATATTACAGACGCAATTGATATCTATATGTGTGAATACACAAGTATGATATACAGGGTTTACCAATAAGAGGTATTATTTTGAATAGCCCGCAATTTCGGTAGATGTTACTTTAGAAGCTGTCTTTTTTTGACATTTTACAAGTAGAAACTACGCCATTAATAAAAATGGAACGATACACGCTTCAACAACGCATTGAAATTATTAAAATTCACTTGAGTTAATCAAATGCAAATCATCTTGAGTGATGAGACCCGTTTCCACCTCGGTGGCTTCGTCAACAAGCAAAATTGTCGCATCTGGGGCTCGGAGAGCCCAAGATTTATTGTTGAAAAGCCTTTCTATTCTCAACGTGTTACGTTTGGTGCGGTTTATGGTCCGGCGGAGTCATTGGACCTTACTTTTTCGAAAATGAGTCTGGAACAACAGTTACGGTGAATAGATTGCGCTATCGAGAGATGATTAATGATTTTTTATGGCCGGAATTGGATGATATTGATCTGGACAACGTTTACTTTCAACAAGACGGCGCTCCGTGCCACACAAGCAACGAAACCATTGATCTTTTACGATTGAATATCAAAATAACATCTCTTATTGGAAAACCCTGTAAATGTGTGAATAAGTATAAAGCAATAATTAAACATTGATGGAACGGTCCATATATATTATAGACGCAATTGATTTCATTCAAATGATTTTTGCCCTTTTCACTGGTCGATTATTTATTTGTATTTGGGAAAGTGTTTTGTGCGTTGTGTGGACCGTCTGCACGAAGCAAGACTGACTAGAGTACAGGGCTCAGTCAGTGCTGTCTCTAAGTAAACTTCACTGTTTAAAATAGTCTAAGCACTATAGTTATTTAATATGATAGCGGTAAAACAAAATACAAATCAGCAGTAACAACGACTATCATCAATGTCATTGATCGATGGCACTGACTTGATCCCGTGACGAAATCGCCTGTACTGTAATCGGCCTTATGCCGGACCAAATGTAAAAATACATATTTTTTGTCATTTGGCAAAAGTAACATTGAACTATGGCGTACCTCAGGGTACGGCGCTTAGACCAGTGTTATTCAATTTAAGAAAAAAAACATATATTACATGTACAATACATGTTATTAAAAAACTAGCCACATCAATTCATTACAAACAAAGATACACAAACGTTCGTACTATGAACAAAACGAGATATTTTCCATATTCTATTCAAATTTGGAACACCAAATGCACGCGTCTCATTGGCTCACAATCCCTGCCAGTGGCCCTTCAGCCATAGTCAGTTGGTTATAAGTTCATTGCCACAGCAGAAAAAACAACATTTGCGTCAGTTTTACTACTGCACTATGTATTGATTACTGCTCAATTAATAAGATAATACTTGTCATGTTACGGAAATTGATTATTAATGACCACTTCCCGGAAATATAACATAAAATAACGAGATTTCGACATAAGGTTTATCGAACCAAGGTTCTCTACGGCCTTTTTTTAATAAACACATTTTTGTTTCCAATACAATCTTTTTTTTGTAATTGTTATTATTTGATGAAATCACGCAGTGGGATATTTCATGTACCAAAATTACTTTAAAAAATATTAAAATTGCATATCGAAAAATTAACTTTTAGAAGAAATTACACCCAACATTTTTTTAAATTCTTTTATTATTGATACTGATAAACTAATAATATGTATTTTGAAACATTATATGATAATGTGGACCTAATTAGGTTTAAATCCATGCCCTTGTTTTTTTAATAAACCCACGCCCTTGTGGATTGTTTACAAGCATAAAACATGTTTGAAGCATAAGTTTACAAGTTTTTAAAGTTGCAAGATCAAAGCTTAAGGCTCCAAGGTTAAAGCTCCACGCTTAAAAATCCAAGCTCAAAGATAATGCTACAAACTTAAAGCTCCATGCTTAAAGATCCAAGCTCAAAGCTAAGACTACAAACATAAAGTTCCATGCTTAAAGATCCAAGCTCAAAGCTTAAGGCTATAAGCTTAAAGTTCCATTCTTAAAGATCCAAGCTCAAAGCTTGAGGCTATAAGCTTGAAGTTGAATGCTTAAATACCCAAGCTCAAAGCTAAAAGCTCCAAGCTTAAAACTCAAAGCTCCATTTTTTTCTAAGGGAGATCTGGGTCTTGAAGAGACCGATGTTGTAGGAGGGAGGAAACTCAAAATCGAGCAGTCCAATTCCTATGAAAAAATGGCTTAGGCAACAAATCATTTTAAACGTACCCGAGTGTTTACATAGCTACAAAATCGAAGTACGATGTTTCCCGCTTGTAGCACCAGTTTTCTGGATATGAGTGTATCATCAAAAATGTTCAAATGTTATGTCCCTTTTTCCGTGTGGGCCCCACCTCGTCTACAAGTAAACATGTATTAATATATATTATTAGTATGATTATTAGTATAAATAAACAACACAACACTTTAACGACATCTCGTGACCGGCGCGGCGGGTGAGTCACCTGCATCTGTCGGTCCCTGGTCACGCGCTTCTTTTCCAAAAACTAGTTGAGAGATCCTTCTACTCACTTACTACTAATACCACATCCCACGGTGGGGATTTCCCATTATTTTTTTAGTAATATAAGAAGGTAATGGTGTTGGCGGTTGCGTAGTACGTTCTGTGTTTATACCTGTGTTTAGACATAAAAGAAGCACGTTATGGAAATACGAGTTACAACGGAGTAACAAACTGATAACTTGAGCGAACACCCCAATTAATCAAATAAGCGCTTTTTTAAAACATAATATAACTATTTCTATCAGGGTATATGTTTGATAATGGACACTGTAATGCTGTTCCAACCGTTGGCTAAAGAAGTAGGTAGCGCAACACGGCATAGTATCCAAAAATAAATAAATTTAATACTTTTCGCCTTAAAAATCTCAAATCATATCTAATTTCTAACACGAAGAAAAAGAAATAAAATTACCTTCGTTAAAAGAGGATTATTTTATGTTACAATGCAAATGGTGTTTAAAATGTTGGTACCTAACTATCTAATCGGTACAAAATCACTGTGACCAAAACTATAAAGCATATATACTTAATTAAGAGGAAAGCTACAAGCCAAAAATGTGTATATTCTTGGTATACCTTATATTGTAGGTAATAGGCATTACAATCGCTTGACAAACGGAACAACAAATTATTTTGTATATAATTTTATAAGAAAGCAAAAAAGTTAATCAAGTGAAACTGTCACAGATAATCTTAGCTATAATACAGTATTTTTTAAAAGTTGTTTCCTTTTACGCGTTCATACATTTCTGTTGAAAAAAAAATTTTTTAGTAGTTTACATTAATATTTTTTATTGAGTAATTTATTATTTTATTTGTATTCTACTCAAGCAAAACGATAGGAAAACCTTCAATTTATCTAAAGCATATTTTTGGTATTCATAATGTACACCAACTCGTTATAAAGATTAATCAAAATAGTGATTTAGCATTAAGCTTCGCCTTAAAGAACCATCCAGTAACCGAAAACGAACTTTTAGGCTTTTTTTACGTTTACGCCACCGAAATTAAAAAAAAGAAGTTTTTTCGTCATTTTAAAAGCCCCGCCATTTCCAATTTCTATCAATTTATAACAAGTTTCTCATCAACCCTATAAGTTTTTAAGTTCCAAAAGAAACATATGTTATTTTTTAAGATAATATCTATATACTTGTTGTGCTGAAATTTTAATTATATGATATTCACTCGATAGAAAAAAATCGCAAAATAAGCTCCGAAAATTATTGAAAACATGATTTGTTTTGTTATTTAATATGTTATAGGCATGAAAATTTACAGTGTATCTTTAAATGCGACTAAAGCATTTGTCTAGATATCTTTGCTCTATTTCAAATGAGTCGTGTTTTATTAAATATTTTCACAATTTTCGCTTTATTATTATTATTTTTTTTTATATTCTAACATTCGTATTTACATATCTCCCTTTAAAACCATATTTGAGCGCTTACTACGGGGCCTTAACAGGCATATATTTAGGAATTAGTATACACGTGACCATAGTTATACGCCATTAGTTGCAACATAATTATTATAAACTAATGTTCATATATAAACGCTTTATGTAAGTCGGTACCAAAGAGATTGAAATTATTATTAGTTAAATACCTGCCGATAGAATTACGTAATTGCCTACTTTAATTACAGCAGTAAATAGTAATATTCAAGGCCCACAGTAATAAATTCTTGTTTTTTTTATTCCCATGTCATTATTCGAACAACTTTTGCCAAAACAATGAAAAAAAACTCGCCGCGAAAACATATTTTTGACGAGACAGTAAAAAATAACAACTTATTGGAATCACGTGATGTTTGTTGAACGCCGGTTATGCGAATGCCGATTATACGAACGCCAGTTATTCACTATACCGGTTATTCGAACATGAGAAAGAATCAAAGTAATTAATTTGACATAGGTTGATGTATAATATAGATCTGTTTATTTCTAATGAACGTTTTACTAAAATTTCAAATACTTCTAGAGGAATCCCTACGGAAGCAAGTAATATTTGTTTAAAATATTTTATTTAAAACGGTTTGAAACTTTTATAAAACGGTTTTCAACTATAAATTTAGCTATAAGCACCAGATTTTATTTTTCTAGACGATGAATTGATAACTTCCCGAGGGATCCCTCTAGAAAAGTTTGAGATTTTAGTATTTTAAAAATTAAATTTAGTAATAAAACATAAATTATAAGAAATAATTAAAATAAACCTGACAAAAATATCTATTTTCTAGGTCTGCTAGGGCAAAGTCGACTGTTGGGCCGTCCATTAAGCAGATTCGGGCGCCGAATATTGTTTTTACACGATCACTTATGTCATTATGATTCCCACTTTATTTTAGAGATTTGATGGGGCAAATTCAACCGCAGGTCTGTCCAATACACAAGGCCAAGCATCGCATATTATTGTGCACGGCTGCTTCGCTTACGTCGTTAACATTCTGGATTTATTTTAGGGTACTTTCTCGTCTTAAATTGATGTTTTATAAATAAGGCCTGTTAATTTATCGTGATGGCGAAAATAGATATCTCTCCGTGTAAAAACAACCACTTCTTTTTTTCTTCCCGAAGACATATAAAAAGACGACCCATAATTTGGAAATTGGTCGAAAAAAGCATTGTTTAAAACACCCATATTAACTGCTGTAAATTTTTATATTGTCATCCAATTTCATATAAATGCGTGTGCGTATGTTCATGAGTGCTACAAAGTTGAAAGGATGCATTGTCATCGATAACGATTCTATCTGCCGAGTTTCAGCTGGATCGGATGTCGGGAAGTGGGTTAATTTCCACTTCCAAGATTCAACAATTAACCCTTCATGCATTCATTCAATTTACCCCTCAATACTTTCATCACTTTTGTACAGTTTGTAATGTTTTCTGTGTATTTAAAGAGGGCTATATACATAGTATTCTTTAATTTTTAGTAAAAAACAAATACTGTTTTAGAATCTAGATAAAATTACCTTTCCGGTGTATGTATTTAAAATAAACATTACTATTTCTAAGTAATAACATTTTAATATCAAACGTGAAAAATGTTGTCAAAAACGCTAACCACAATTTTAATTAAAAAATTTTCCAATCGTCGAAAAATTGAAAAATTTCGATATTTCGAAAACACGTTCGTTTTGTTTGGGAAATTTGTAAGAAAACTGTACCTTCACTTTTATCTCGTTCATATAACAAAAAATAAGATGTAATTTTTAAAATTAAACCAATTGTTACGATATTGGCGCGAAATATTCATTTTGGTTATTTTTAGGACATTATTAATGGATTCCAGTATAAACATTTGAGGCAAACTGGAAAGAATTATTATTTCTCTTTCTAACGTCAAAAAAATTAAGTTTTTCCGAACGATAGAAAAAAATATAAAAATACTTTTATAAAAATGTACGCTCGGTCATATATGACCCTCGAACGCTGGAGGGGTTAAGAAAACCAATTCGAAATTCAAACAGATGTATTTAAAAAAACCTCACACGGCCTTGAAATTAAATTGAAAAGGTGTATTTAATATAGTATCAAACTAAATTTGCCATGCGGAATCGTATGTCTACTTCCTAATACATATTTGATTATTTATTCATTATTGTATAATATTCGTAACAACAATTCATGTTCCATGTGTTATTAGCTTGGTAATTTCCCTCGTGGTCTGTGATAATTTTTACTATTTCCCTTGTTTCTAATGCATTCAGATTTTTATTGAACTGATTTTCTACACAACAACATTTTGCTATATTACGTTAACAAATAACGTGAGTGAACTGTATATTTTTTCTGTAAAAGTGGTCAATTTCGGCTTGAGTTTTCGGCTGGGGGGGTTTATGAAGACGAGAAAAAATGGTCATCATCAAAATCCAGACGTTCCATTAATTACACAATACACACAAGACAGTTCACATAATACTAGCAATAGACATAGAAATTACTTATTTTATCTTTCGCAAAATCGTTAATTGAGGTAGGTATATATATTTATATAAATAGAATTTACGTTCCTTTTCGTCTGATATTGATTGAAGTTTTGGTCTACGTTCAACATTTAAATAATAATATATCTTTATTTAAGAAATTAGCGACAATAACTAAGAATACATGTTAAGTGTCCATAATTGTTGTAATAAATTTGGTAGTAAATAGAATTAACAACAGAAAAAAAACAATTCAACAGTTCGTATTTAGGTGTGAGATGGTACAATATATTATTGTCCAAAAATAAAATTAGTGTATCCGAAACTGTGAATTATGAACAATTCAAAAAGTTAATTAAGTCCCTAAAATTGGATAGTGATATATTGTACTCCTAATTTTCTTACACTTACTCAATCTGTAAAAAAAATATGTTTTTTAATTGTCTTTAAAAAAATGTTTTTCTAATTTGTGTACCTGATATATTGTACCCTTAATTTTGCTACGCTTACTTAATCTGTAATAAAATATATTATTTTAATTATCTTAAAAAACACACTTTTATAATTTGTGTACCTATGTTAATATTATGTTTGTATTTATATCATAAGTTTTTGATTATTGTTTAAAAAATCATTAGAACTAAAGGTAAATACTCCTCCCATAAACACGAGCTCTTGGAGCTCAACTTATGGAGTAGTAGAATAATAACGAAAAAAATACATATAAGTCTGCATATTGTTATCATTTATAATGTTAAATAAATTACAAGTAATAAATAAAAAAATAAAAAAATCCTATATCCGTATAGTGAAAACCCTATATCCGTTCCGTAGTTTAGAAGAACTAAGCGCACAAACAGACTAGATGTGGATACCGACTTTATTTTATACTATTTGGAGATTTCCCAAACACGTAATAATTTTTTTTTTTATATTTTCTCTCTCAAATGTACTTACAACAACACAAAATACATTTTTAATAACAAAAAGCTACACGAATTACAAATAAATATAATAAAGTTATTAATTACATAATATATATATTTGATGTACCCCCATAAATAAGCAGGGCTTGTGTGTACTTAATATATTATTTTTTACTTATAAATAACCACAAGCTAACGCTTCCATGGAAGAGTAATATTCAAATCTCATAACATGTCCATGCCCAATGTAAATACTATTCTATGTACATAATCAATAACCAATAACCAGTTAATATTTCTGATAATCGTGCAGTTAACCTCAAAGTTACCTGCAACATTTTGTTATTATGTATTGCAAAGGTGTTTTGTATTATTGAATCGCTATTATGAATGTTTAATGGTTGCATCATAACTCATGTAAATGTATCTATTATAATATTATGAATAAATCTTGTAGGAGTTAGTGAAAGGGAATTTCAACGGAATGACGTTATTTATATTGGTTTTTTTATCAGATAAGTAAAAAATATAAATTTAAAAATGTGAAACTTACAAGTGAAAGAATGTTTATAAAGTGGGTCTTTTGAGAACGATACTCAGATTTTTACTCTCTTAACCTCATTACGCGTCCATTATCTCAGTTTTGCACTCCTATACAAATGTAATAATATTTTAATAAAAAACTTTATGTGCTGTTTAGCAGTGGCGTAATAACCGCTTGATCGGCCTTGGCAGTCGCTGGGCTCGAAGCCATTGGCCCCTCAACTCAGACTAACTTACCAAATAAATATATGTATATTTTTCAAAAATGAGTTATGAATGTCTAAGAATGTTAATATTTTACTAAAAGTTAAACTCCCTAAGTTTTGGTAGGCCTACCCAATACAACAAAAATATAACTTCACACCTGTTTTCTCCTCAATTTTATACATGTCACTTCCAGACATTCTTCTCTAAAGTACATATAATGTATGTTATATAGATTCACACTTATTTTGCCCAAACTCCAATGCTTTTCTTTTTAAATAATAAAGTAACTTTTAAAAATTCAAAAAATCTAAATAATATAATCAAAATTTAGTTTTATTAAATATATTAAGAACCGTTTGCTTGTTGTGATGATGTGGTATGTATATTCAGTAATTACAGGTTACGTATGTAGTGTATAGGTGTGTTTGTGTGTGAGTGTGAATGTATATGTATGTACATTGAACAGTTTATAATATTATTGACATGATGCCACTTTTAAATTTAAGCAGTGAATCTGAAAAAAAAACATGAAATTTTGTAAGAACCTCTTTTGAATTTCGTTTAGCTTGTTCTGGAGTATCTTATTAGATTGCTATGTTGTGTAATGAACGTATGACTAAAGGTATGAAAGAGAAATTGGTGTATGAATAAGATAGCATGATTATACCGATGTATAAAATGGCGTGTCTGCTTTGTATCTCGTCTTCCAATCATTACCTTCCTGAGAGTAAATGACAAGATCATTATTTATATTCTACCAATCAATAATAATTTAATTGGTGATCCAGATCATCTCTAAACTAACAATCATCACATGTTGTTACTACATAGTTTTTTGTTTGTTAGTGATTAAAATAAAAGTAAATAACTACACACCCAAGATTTGAGTTATTACGCTTGAACGAGATCGGCGGCCATCTTGGCTGTGAGAGTGATGACCAGGGTTGCCAATTCATGCGAAATTCCCCAAATTGCGGGGAATTTTTCAAGAATCTTGTATTTTGCGGGGAGAAGTTTTTTGTGGGGAAAATGTGGAGATTCTGAACATTTCTAGATTATCCAACCATATCGAAAAAAAAATATTCACGATAATTGCGAGAGTGTACTATAATTTCGTACATTTCTTTAGCAGAAAATTATCAAATACATTTCTATTTTTAAAGCCTTAACGAAAGAAAAAATCCAAAAAGGACTAAGAAATAAAAAATAAGTGCTGATTTAAGTAGTATTTTGTTTTATTTTGGAGGTAGAATTACATATAATTATAATTACATTAACTTGTGGGTAGGAAAATGTTATTTTTCTCTCCGCAATTCGGGGATTTTTAGCACGTATTGTGGGTATTTTCAAACACATGCATCGGCATACCTGGTCAAGACTTCTATACTGACGGTGATGCCAGGACCCCTTTAAAAGGTCTTGCCCAGTGGCCAGTAATTTGGTCGCTACGCCGCTGTACACAGCCTCGAACTCATTAGTGTGTTACAGCCTGAAGGTGATAAAATGTTAAAGAATTTAATTTTGTATTGTAATACCTGCGAAAGGTTGGGGAATACCCGCGTATTCACAACTAGTCACAAACTAATAATTTCATCGTTTTGGAACTGTATTGAATGTTTTTCTTGTGATTGAAAACCCGTTGACCGGAAAAAAAGAAATCAGTAGTTACGGAAACTGGATGACCGATTATATTTAGTTCAAAAAGTGGTACATGTGACAACGATCATAACATACCTTATTATGGCCCGGTAAAGCGGTAAATTTTAAGCCAGGCTTGGTTGGAATGTTGAGCTTAGCGCGGCTTGGAACATAATCCGTATAAAAGGTAGTAAGCCTAGACAGTGGCGAAACTATACCATCGGGGGCCCGTGGCAAATTCATTGGATGGGGCCCCCCAGTTAAAATCATGTCGCGTTGTAATTTTTTTTTATAAATATCTTAAGAAGTTACCCAACAGTATTACTGTACATTTTTATTTTCAACAGCATAGGTATTACATATGTACGTATAATGAAAAAAACAATTTAGTCTTTACAAGATATTTATGATTAAAATTCTTTTCTCCGAGCTTTCTGTTCCACAAAAGTATCAATAACGTCATCAAAGTTTAAAGATCAGGCCATTGAATTTTCAATAGACAGAATAGCCAAGTTACGTAGCCTATCTTGTCTTCAACAAACCGAACTTTTAAAGCAAAAATAGCATCATAAGGTCCTGACCTAAGACTCCCCTTCTTTATCAGATATAAAACTTGATAAGATATTCCATCTTTTGATACTATTCCAAAAAAAATTATAAATTTGTTGAACTGTTTAAAAAAAAGTTGCATATCAATAACCTCTCGTACTGCATCAAAGTATTAGATTTAAGTAATGAGAAGCACAGTGAACGTATTCCGCATTTGGCTCGATATCTTTTATGAATTTTTGAACTCCACCATAACTGCCTTTCATTGTGTTACCACCATCATATCCTTGTCCTCGACACTTATTTAGAGGTATAATTTTGTGATTTATGGATTTAATAACTTGGTTGGACATTGCTAAGCAAGTTTGGTCCTTAACTGATAAATCCTAAAAATGACTCTTTAATGACAAGCGCCTTTGAGATTCCATTTTCGTCTTTCTCGAACATACAATAACGGTAAAGTTCACACATTTGATCTATTTTTGAAATATTTTGAGTTTTATCAAATATGATTGGGTAAAAGGGTGGGACATTTATTTCATTTATGAGTGCATTTTATATTTTTAGAACCAGAACAGTAATGAGCTCATTTTGTATTTTTGAACTTAAGCATTTTATCTGGCCCTTTGATTTACTTAACAACTCTTGTAAAATCGGATCGTATTTTGCTAATAACTCAACAATACTCAAAAAGTTTCCTCGGGAACTTGGATCATTGCAATCTGCTTTTAACTGTGGCCACGAAAGGCTAAATTACACGTTGAAAGTGTCAGAGTAACATCAAGGAGTCTAGAGAGTACTTGGCGCCAAAAAGATTTTTCTTTCTTGATCATGAATTCTTGCTCTTTATCTAGAGTTTCGTGTAGCCGCCATTATTGATAAATTAAACAAGAATCCAGGTGAATTTCAGATGTCTCGTGTCTTTCTATGGCGTCTACAATATGTTTCCAGTCGTCATAAAATAAAATAAAATTTATAATTTTTACTAAATTTTGTTAAAAATGTTAGGTTACTTCTGACTTCTGAGCTCGCGGCCCCGCGGGGCTCGTGGCATTTTGCCAGCCCTGCCACCATATAGTTCCGCCTCTGAGCCTAGATGTCAGTAACATTCATGTACCTAAAAAGCCCTGGACGGAGCAATTCGAGAACAATATGAAGACGCGGAGTGATGGGCAAGATGCATGAAAAATGCAAAAAAATACAAAAAAAAATTATGACTTACCCCAATCCTTTTTATCATCAAATACCCCAAATAATAATATGCACCACTTTGCATACAAATAAGTTCAAAGTTAGTCATACAAGATGGCTGCCAGGCAATTTCCCCTCACCCTTGATTTGGCTTCAATGCCATTTATACAAAATCGTCCATGGTAATATTACACGTTGTATTTCCAGATAAGTTAGTGCTTGTTTTATTATTAATTATTAGTTACTGGCAATACACGAATGCGCGCGCGCACATGCGTATGGTTCCGTCCATTTCCGAACTTAGCCGATCGTGGGGTTGGGAACCGTCATTTACTTGTCACAGTTCTCAGAATAACTTAGAGACTCCACTAGTACAGGACGTCAGTCCTTACACAGTACAATTGCATATCTTATCGTAAATAAATCAACTTGTAATCTCGACGAACCGCACGTTTATATTATTGAAGACGCACACGATTCACTACACAAAGGAAATAGGAAAGATTTGTAATAATTAATGTAATTTGTACTGGGTGTAATTTTAATAGAGGGATGTTCTTCTTTTTTCTATGTAAAACCAAATTTCATGTGAAGAGTACATAGATGCAATCAATAAATTAAATGAAGACCTACAAAATATAGCGAAATGACTGAAATTAAACAAATTAAAACTGAATGTCAACAAAACAAAATATATGAAAATAGGTAACAAAACGCATAACGCAGAGTTAAAATTGACAATTAATGACGAAAAAATTGAAAAAGTAAATGAAATTAAGTACCTGGGTGTGATACTAGATTCAAAACTAACTTTCGCAGCAAATTTTGAATATGTGCTAAAGAAGGTATCTAAAAAAGTCAATTTTCTTAGAAGATTAAGAAATAAACTAAATGGAAACACTACAAAGCTGATTTATAAAACTATAGTTGCTCCACATTTAGATTATTGCTCTACTATGTTGTATTTGGCCAATGAAGGAAACTTGAACAAGCTAGATGTTATACAGAATAGAGCTATGAGATGTATACTAGGAAAAGGAAAATACGCAAGCATAGATCAAATGAGAGAACAGCTAAATTGGATTTCTATAAAAAAGAGACTATTATTTAATGTGTTAATTTTTGTACATAAAATCATGAACAACCAAATGCCAAAATATTTTAAGGATGAAATTGTTTTTAATAGAGATGTTCATAATTACGAAACCAGAAATGTAAATAGGATTAGATTGCCACATATGAAAAAAAACAAAATCACCGAACTGCCTAATGTACAAAGGACTAAAAATGTATGATGAAATGCCTAAAAGTCTGAATAATGAAGGAAGAATGAATGGATTTAAAAAGAAATGTTATATTTATTGTAAAAATATGTAAAATTACAAAATGAAATATGATCTTGTTTATATTAGTTTATATTCAAATGTATAAACTAACTCAATAAATAATAAAAAAAAAATTAAAAAAATCAAATGTTTAATTGACGATTTGATTTTTTATAAAGTTCCCCACTTCTATCAGCATAGTGCTATATGTGAGGATAATAATTTTAAATAGTATTGCTGCAGTCAATGCACTGAATTTATGAAGAACAAACCGCTGAAAACACTGTCCTGACGTTGAAAAACCTTCCATATTAGAAACCTCTTATATGTTTCCATATTAGTATTTTGAGGATATATATATATATGTATATTAATTAAAATATTATTTAATAAATGAATTGGTAAACATATATACAGGGTGTATCGGCAAGTACCCGACAAACTTTAACCAGCTATTCCTCAGCACATTTGGAGTAAAAAATGTTATGGGCGCTTTGCTATCCGGTAACATTATTTCTCCGTCACTGTCATTTGCATTGTATCTCGTGTTCAGCAGCTGTTATTAGCAAGTGTGTCAAAAAGTGTCCTCGATCTTTCGTACACACTAAATAATAATAGTTAAAAATGAGACGAATGGTGCCGTGCCATTTCGTTGTGATTGTAAAAGCGCGCCAACGTAGTTACGTACGTACATTATTCAACGAAACTCGAACAAAATATTGCCAGATGGGTTTTCAAACTTTGACAAATGATAAAACATTGGTGACATGTGGTGAAAATATGAATAATAATTTTTTTATTAAAAAAAATGTTACCGGACAGCAAAGTGCCCATAACATTTTTTACTCCAAATGTGCTAAGGAATAGCTGGTTAAAGTTTGTCGGGTACGTGCCGATACACCCTGTATATATGACACTAATCGTTTGAGTGGTTGTAATACCTTACCAGACTATTTGTCTATTTTAGATTGATCATCAATTAATAAAATCAACGTCCCTCACGCTCGATGAATATAATAGTCCATGCTGATAAAATTAGGCAACTTACGTAAATTTATGTGGGATGAAAGTATGTAATTACTCACGTAAACGTCACATTTGACATTTCTTACTGCTAGCGCCTCGGCGTCTAAAAAGGTAAATATTCTACGGCTTACTTTAGCCCGATAAATTTCAACGAGGAATGTCGCACATAACGAGGATACTGACTGACTGTCATACCGGACATATTTAATGTGACGAATCAATGCGGAAAATGATGTAAAATAAATGAAACTTTGAACTGTATTTGAAGATTATCATGTTGAAAACCCGTTGTTAAAGAAACTGAATGACACCACCGATTACATCAAAAGAGTGGTGTACGTATCAATGATCATAACTCATTATTTAATGTGGCAATTTAATGCGGAAAACGATATAAAATAACTAAATCATTAAACTCCCAATAAACAATTCAATAGTTGCCATGAACTAGATTCCCATGGTTCACTATTCTGCCGGTAGATGGCATTGAATGCCAATATTTACCGCGTACTTTTGACAGTTAAGCGCTTGAAAAAAGGCGTTTTGCGTATTACCTGTTAGCGGCGGCTTATCAATGGGTTTAAAATCGCTTAAACCTGTTTCCAACTAACGCTTTACACGGACGGAGCAATAAAAACAATGAAAAACTCGTTTTCCTCCATCTTTGATCATTTCGCAAAGAGAGCGTTGGGAACTGGTAACGTGGCTTGAAGCAGTTAATATAAGACTACAAGTCACGAGAATGTCCTCAAAACATTATGTAGGTACTGGCCCGAGGCACCTACCTCCCACCTGTACAATTTATTCTTTATTTGCAGTTCTGTAACTGATTTTTGCATATTTTGTCAGAACCGAATTGTTACATTTTGATAACAAAGTCCCCAAATTTTTATATGAATCGTATTTTTTATCTGAATCATATTTCATGGATGTTATTTTGGAGTTTTTTTTAATCGATTTATATAAAAAGGTTTGGGGCGTTTGTATATAGGTTGTATATTATGTAAAGGTCTTTAAAAAAAATTAAAGAGAGGAGGTTCTGGGAAGGAAAAATTTATGAGGGGTGGTTAGGAATCTGGGGTCAGTGCGTCCAGTAATGATGGATTAATCCATCCCTCCTACTGTGGTGCAAGGCGATGGGACGGGAGAGTCCAGCTGGAGAGGTCAAAGGGTCTCCCTGGAATTTGTAAAACATTTCATAGTAACAATGTATGCGGACAAAATAAATTATGTTGATATTTAATGTGTTTCAATTACGAGTAGTATCTAAATTCCCAGTTGCACTGTTTATTATCCACTCGAGTGATTTACGGCATATTATGCCGAGTTTGCAAGACGTCTTGAGTAATCGCACGCCATAACATGCCATTTTTTATTCGCAGACTTTTTTTTAATAAATCCTAATAATATAAGATAAATGGTAAAATATAGGTGAATTCACTGGCAATATAGCAGAATAAATAAATAATGATTTTTTTACATTAGGGTGAGAAATTTTCAACTCTGACGCCAATCACTACTCATATTTCAGTTATTTTCGCGAGCACACGAGGGTTATAAGAGACTTTAATAATTTGTACGGTTCGTCAATATTACAAGATGATTTATTTACGTAAAGACATAATTACGTAATGTAGTATTTACTAAGTTATTCTGTCGAAAAAGTTGGGTCAAAACACTGGGGTCTGCCCCCTACGATCGGCTAAGGTCCGGATATCTCAATCGGAACCATTCGGAAACTGCCGTGATCACGCATAGCTTGCTGTACAAACAGTGCCACCTATGATTAATTTCTAAAACTATCTTTACCATATTACCGATACTACAATATACCTATTGATTTTTAATACGAATAGGTACTTACCACCTTCCTCTTTCCTATCTCCTTCCCCTCCCCAATACCTTCAGCCACACAACATATCCCAATTGGGGATGCCATAATCTCACTGGTTCCAGGCGGTTGGGAGCAGTTGAGACTCTTGTGCGGTAAAAATCGACTTTTTTTTTCAAATTTGACATAAAAATTGTAACTTCGAAACTCGTTTACAGAATAGTTACAGATAAATTATTTTTGTTTTATCCTAACCCGGTCCTGCTGTGATCAAAATACAGAATAATGGCAACTTTTGTTGCTAATAAAAAATTATAACACGTTGTGTATCGTTAATATATAAATATTTTTTATCAAGGTCAGTCCTATAAAAACATCGTAATAATTTTATTATTTAAATAAAATATGTCTTTGTCTGAGATTTGTGCAATCGGATTGAACGTGTTTTTTTATTGTGCAACGGTTTAAAAAAAAAACAGAATTAAGTACATATTTTATATATTTTGTTGATATATTAATTATATGACTAGTCATTGAATACAGATTGCATACAACTTCAGTTGCATTGAACGGTGAAGTACCTACTACTTGCATTATGAGTGGGAAAAAATTGTAGCAGAGAAAATACTAAACATTTCACAATAAGTAGATAATACGTTAAAGTATTCTGTCTTTGTTGAAATTGACGAAATAGCAAGCGTATTTTATTATTTATCTAGCTGACGTGTGTACCCGGCGTTGCTGGGGGATATCCTTAGGGTATAGAAAAATACCACATAGATTACTGTAGGTCTTTTTAAGATGCACAATTCCGTAATACATTGTTTTGATGTATATCTAGCATTAGTAATGTAAGCACACGAAAATATATTTTTTACGACATGATTACAAAACACCGACTTTTCTCTACTTTCTATAAATATAACATGCATTTATCACATATATAAACCTTCCGGACGAAATACACTAAATGATGCTGAAGAAGATATCAAAATCCGTTCTGTAGTTTAGAAGAAATAAGCGCACAAACAGACAAACGCCGATAGCGACTTTATTTTATTTATAGATTAATATTGGGTTATAATGAAAACACCCAAGTCTAAGACAATAGATCACGATATAAAGCAATGAAAATATTTTAAAAGCATGACTGAAAACAACTACTCACGATATAGTACCTAAAAGTTACATTTTTTTCATTAACTCCACATAGGAGCAGTGCATAAATAAACCACTCACGAGCAGTGTAAATGAGTTTAAAAAATTGACGAAGTTGATTTCTATTGGCTTTTTATGAAATATCACCATAGTGTTATGTATCATATATTTAAATATGGCTTGTTAAATAATGAGAGTTTTAAAAGTACCCACCTACATACTAAATAAATATTACTGTACTAACACAGATAACGAGGCGTTATAAAATATACGAAATCTTGTATTTGTATTTACCTTAATATATAAGAAAGATCTCCAGGGGTATTTACAGATGTCACGGGCTATGAAAATGTTCAGATTTGTGGTAAAAACGTCTGGAATGAAATATTTTAATTTACTTTAAGACATGAAAAATTTATTATGAAAGGTGGAAGAGTAGGTACTTCATAAATTGAAAAATATATCATTTGAGTACTCTTAGGACAGGTTGGTTAACAGAATTGAACATTTCATAAAATTTCAAAGTTAATATTCTAATTCTTTTATTATCCAAGCACTGTAAAACAATAACATAACTTGAATAGAATTCATTTAAAATCAATGGTCTTCTATCTATATACGAGTATATATAAACACACAGTTTCCGGAAACTCGCAGTACAAGCGGGAAACTGATTAATCTACATCACCTTTTTAACTTTTATTTGTTTGAGCTTTCGTTTTGTAAATCGAGTTCGAAGTTGGAATTTTTAAAGTTCGAAAAATATTATATTTATTACGAGATTACGGTGTCTGGTCTAAATTACGCATGAATTGCACATACCAATATTGCACTGTCACAATTACACACGGGGGAATTGCACATGGAGATAACTGCGCCTACTTAAATTACGCCTACTGGGATTACACGCGTCAAAAATCAGTTTTTTAGAAAAATTTAAACCATTTATCATGGGAGACCTTACTTGTCCCAAAACGTTGCCGTTATAATCCCAGGAGACCAAGAAGACCAAGAGACGAAAGCGACCCTGTTACATTACGAAAAGTTAGAAATCTCTCTTCCTCTCATGCGAACATTCGTGATTTTGTTGATGTCAGAAAGAGAACGAAATAATAACTGCACACTGCCTTTGAAAGGATAAAAAACATGAAATACAACGGAAGTTTGGCAAGAGTTCGTTGCTAATATTTTTTTAATTCCTGGATTATTTGTCGTAATCTGATTACATACAAGATTGCCGGCCCTTAATGGATGAATTGATAGGATTCCTGATAAACTTTTAGTAAAATACCAATGTATTTTTACGATGTCGGAACACGTGTTCATAAAAATCCTAGCATTTTCGCATTTCGTCATTCATTATCAAGACAAACGCAGGTGCATGAACACGTGTTCCGATATATTAGGAATTTACTAAAAGTTTATCAGGAAAGGTTTTTACGAGTTTTTAACCGGATTACTAATAATTTGAAGAGATTCTTAATAAATTAGCGGTAGGTACTCATTTTTCTCCGTTTATGTTATTCCGGCAGTGTAATTATTTTGGTGGGTAAAATTCACGCCTGTGTAATTTCGTCATATAATCGCCCACACCACCTGAAATAATGCAAATCTCAGAATGCAACGTTACTTTGTAGGCCGATTAAACATTTAGGCATCATGGGCGTGCCATTCATAGTGAATGATTGATTACATGCAACTTATCTACTCCAAGACAACTGGGTTCTCTCTTTAGGTTTTTAAATATTTTTACCTTAAAGTCCCAAAGACACGGTAAAATTTGATAGAACACCGAAATGCTCCCGAGTTTTCTAAAATGTGTAACATATTTCTCATTTTTGAAGTCGTCGTAAAAATATATACCATTTTAGAAACTAGATGAAATTATATTTGAAATGTTTGAAATTTGAAATAACATTATTATTTTTAAAAATTAAAATTAAATATCAAACCTGAAAATGTTAACAAAAAAAACATACCGAAACATTTTGACTCGAAACGTCCACTATTTTGAACGAATTCGACATATAGAAAACACATTCCTTTTGTGTAGCGAATTAGTAAGAAAACTGTCACTTCACTAACTTTTTAACTCCATTTATACAATAAAAATATATTTTTCTAACTTTCAGCTGTCCATGAATAAATCCCGCCAATTTGCAATTATAACCTCGACAATTTTTTGGATTTTATAAAAATTTGGAACAAACTGAAAAAATAATTATTTATCTTTCCAACAACTATCAAATCACACATTGTAGAAAAAAGATAAAAATACTTAAATGTGTGGACGCCTCTACCGCTCTAGAGCGGTGTCCCGGCAATACAAGAGTCCTGGGTTCGAGTCCTAGATGTGACCGTATCCCTTTCTGATTTTTCTGTTTCAGATTTTCGTTTAGTAATCGCTAATATTGTCTTCAATTATTAAATCCTCATTCTTCTCTAATGCACAGTCTGCTGACTCTGTTCTACAGGTATTTTAAAGGAGCCTGCTCTAAGAAGCTAGCAGAATTGATCCCGGTGCACGCGCGTGAAAACTCAGTTGATGTTGGCTTCATGAGAACGGGCCGCTTCTTCGACTCATTTTTGTGCAAGATGCCTCGTATTTGATACGAGCTACCGGCATCTGTTTTTCCTCCGGATGAATCCTATAATCCGGGCCTCTTCAAGACCCGCATTAATAAATCCCTTCCTATAACCCGCTTCACATCGCTAACAACCGGGTGGCGACATATCTCCTATGCCTTTACACTTCACAGACAGGGTTGCTTTTGTAGGTACACTGTATTAACTAAAACAAGTAACGTAGATTTTAACATGACTAAAATACAGTCTTCGTCTTCATTTAATTATTCAAAAAGGCTTCGCGCGCATCACTTTGGGGCTCATTAAAGAAAAAATTTGGAAATTACAAGGTGCAATTGTTAATTTATTAATTAAGGTTGGCGAAGTCTTATTTTAACTCGACCGTTTTGAATTTTGTTTGCGTAAATATTATTTTTTCAAATGTGAATCGTTGCTTTTATTCAACCACCTATCTTATTTGCGTTTTTTCAACACCTACCTAACTACATTACCTTAACTGCCTGGATAAAGAATTATTGTCATTGAGATAGTGAGGTCTTTGGTCAAATTGTATGTTTCCTTATTTGAAATTAAAAACAGTGTTACATAAAATATATGGTTTATAATTAAGTAGGTAGGTATTTATGATTTCAGAAGAAATTATAGTTCTTATTTATAAAATAAGATAAAATTAGAAAAATTTTTTTTTGGACGCGAGGACCACTGTTCACAGAAATTCTTGTAATGTTTCAATTTCATTTTATAAGTTTTTTAGTGTGAATATCGCACAAGAATTCTAACTGCTTAGAGCCAGTGGGACTACGGACAATAGTGTTATGTTGTGAGGCTGAAGGTAGCCTTTCAGTATTCCACTTGAAGTAAGATAAAATTAACCCTATTTCAAGCACAAAGACACGCCCACAACATACTTCTATCGGTATATCTCTATTCGCAGAATTTACTCACAGATCTACTCGTCGAATCTCAAGCGTGCTTGGTGGACGGGACCATCCGTGTATTCCTACTGTGTAAAAGACATTCCTAAATTTCAGATCAATATTTCCCCAGATTTGAGAATGAATTTGTATGAGGTACTCAAGTACTGAATTCTCCCTGAATATTTATTTTTACGGAGAATTTCAAAGGGTCCAGAAATTTCCCCAGAATATTTAGAAATTTCGTCAGATTGACTTGAGAATTTTGACTACAAAACTAAAATTTTAAAATCTTCCTAGATGTTGTGTTTTTTCTCTTTTCACTGAAAATGTAGGGAAATTTCCGTAGACATACCATCACTATCTCGATTATCCGAATGTGTGTGTTGCCGTCGGTGGATCGGCCGGCGCACAGTGGGCTGAAAATCGCCTTTCATAGACATAGAGACTTGAATTTTCAAGAGTCTTTTTTTGGCTACAAATGGATTCTGCTGATCATTACTATGCTATAAAATTTCGTATGAAGCAATTGTGTGTACAAATGAAGGAGTAATCATTTTTTTAAAGAAAAAATTGTATGGCACTGACATTAAAAATGAGGCTATCTCTGGAATCATAAGGTTGGCCATTATATCCTTACATACAGATATACTACTATTTATTTGTATTATTTTGACATTTTTCGTATTGTGGTGCAAATTGCGTTTTTTTTTAAATCCTACTTGAAAAAAAACTCTTAAAAATTTTATAGCCTAGTAATGATCAGCAGAATCCATTTCTAGCCAAAAAAATACCCTTTAAAATTCAAGTCTCTATGTCTATGAAAGGCGATTTTCAGCCCACTGTGCGGCGGACAGATCTGGAGAGCAAATCCGTATCCGAAAGTGGTCGGGCAGATCCGTGAGTGAATTCTAGTATGTGCGCTTGGGTAAGTTGAAAATGTCACAGCACGCTTATGTGGGTATGTAAGCGTAAAAACTAATAGTTTATAACCTCAAAATTAGGATTTTCTGCAAATCTCAATGAGCCCACGCTTCAAAACACCAACGCAAACAAACCAGCATTGCCATTTTCTAATGTTACTACTATGTATTATGTAGCTTTTCATTCTAGCCTTTCATTCATTCTGTGCAATACAATGAATGGATTGCGAAAAGGAATTTTAATGTTTTTCCCGCCAACCGGTGCGGAAACTTGTGATAAATAAGTTATAACGTAATCAATTAAGTCAATAAAAAATTAAACAAACAAGCAGGTGTTTATTTTTGATAAAACAGTATTATTTGGTTTTCATCGTCAATTAATACGAATTTTAAACACAACTGTAAAGGGTTCCTAATCGATCGATCGTGGAGAAAAATTAGGTCGATTACAATAATTACGATTGTGAATTTTGAAAATAATATTTTATTACAATAACTTGTAACTTTTAAGGCGATGCCATATGCAGTAATGCAAAATCACGTGTTTTTGGTTTGAAAATTTGGTCGCCTAGAAATGTTTCAGATGCTTCAATTATACTGCAAGTAGAATACATCTTGGCCTTTGAAATAATCGAGTATTTTTTAGATAAGTCTTTTTATAAGCCCAGAAAAAAATAATGTATAAGTCCTATGAAAACTGCTTTAAAGTTCAAATCTCCTACTTACGAACCCATTTTCGGTTATGAGTTTATTGTATAATGTGGAAAATTAAGTTATTTATAAAATGATCGAAAAAAGATAAAAGGCACTTTTTGGCCATGTTTTTTTCTTGCATAAATCAAAACAGGCGGATGGTGTTAAGCGGGAATTTAAACCTTATCGCCATCTACGTAAGGGTTGTTATTGATAGCGGCTCAATTTAAAATATTATACGACGTAGTGCATCGCCTTAATGCAATCAACTAGCTGTACCCCGCCACGCGTTGCAGTGTCTCCTACCAGAACTTTCAAGAGCATTCACAAACTTTCCGGAACCTTCTAGACTCACCGACACATTCCGCCACTCAGTTTAGAACCTTATTGAACCTTATTGAACCTTCTTGACCTTTCTCCTTCCAGAACCTTCTAGAGCATTCGAGAACCTTAATGAACTTCATTCTGAAATAATCTGAAACATTCGCAGCCTTTCCATAACAAAGCATATTTTCGTCACCCACGCTCAGCCACCCCCATCAAACTCTCTTACTTTCGATATGACACCAAGAGCTATCTACCACCATAACTACCGGTGGGTGGCAGTGGCTGGTTGCGAAGAAAATTAAGTGGATACGGAAACACGGATTCTTTTTATAATATATATTAGATTAGATTAGATTAACAACCAATCATAATTGATAAAAATAAAGGTATAATCAATTAACAATTGATGAAAATATATCCGAGGCTTAATGCTAGAAGTGCACAGAGAAAAGTGAGTAATTTATCAATAATCTCTTCAAATTATTGGTATAACGGGATTGCAGGCCCTTAACGAATGATTTAATGTGTTTCCTGTTAAAACTTTTAGTAAAATACGAATATATTATTATGATGTCGGAACACGCGTTTTTAAAATTCCTAATATTTTCGCATTTCGTCATTATATATTATCAAGGCAAATGCAGGTGCGTGAACATGTGTTCCGATATATTAGGAATTTATCAAAAGTTTTTTATTTGTATTTATTTTATTTAGGAAACAAACAGTCGTGCATTTAAGCATAAACAGTAATTCATATGTTTTAGACCAGAGGTTTCTAAACTTTTTTGCCCCGTAGACCACGTGCCATTTTTTTTTCCGTAGACCCCCTGCCTGCCGAATATTGAATTTTCCTAAAACTATTAACGTCCCATGTGATAATCGTTTATTTTTTCGTAAAAAGATTCCCTTCCCTTGTCTGTCCAACAACCGGGTAGCGATATAGTTCCTCTGTATTTACATTGTGCAGACAGGGGCGCCTTTTTGAAGTACTACACCAAATGAAAATGAAGCAGGATAAGCAACGGGAATTTCTTTCTGTAGCTAGCCCTACAGAACTGCCCCTTAAGTTCTTTGTCAGTGCTTATTCCGGTAATTTTTTCTTGTCACATGATATCCGATTCTTCGACGTTCCATTTCCATAGTCAAAATGTCCTCAAACTTAGTTTTTAAGTCTGTGTAAAGTACATTTAAATGTTGATAAACGTTACCCTGGACGTTTTTCAAAAACAAGTTGGGGAACTAGGAAAATTCGCGGTTTCCAATGTGCAATGTTTTGCTTGAATATATTAATTCTGACGAGAAAAGGAACGTATATCTCTGTTTATATACCTCAATAAACAACTTTACGCAACATAAAAATACAAATATCAAATAAGTAATTTCTCAGTCTATTATTAGTATTACGTAAACTGTGTTATTTGTGTTAGGTGTATTGTGTCATTTACTCCTAAATGTTGACTTGAGGTAAATGGGGGTCAGCTCGTATGTACCTCCATTTGAATCTTGTGGACCCCTGAAATATCCGGTAAATTTTTTGCTCGCTGACATGGACCCCCAGCAAGCCGATATCGACCACTGGGGGTCCATATAGACCACTTTGGGAACCTCTTAAACGAACCAATAAAGTTCCATTACGTTTAGTTATTAATTTAGTATTTGTACCTACACAATATCTAAAGAAAAATTAATTAAAAAAAACATTGTAAGGAATTACGAATTATTATAAAACAAGTAAAGACAGTTGGTAGTAGGTATGATTTGAGATTTTCACGGCAAAAAGTATTATAGTGATTTGTTTTTGGGGTATTATGCCGTGTTGCGCTATCTCCTTCTTTAGCCAACGTTTCAGATAGCATTGCAGTGTCCATCATCAGGGCAAATGTGTTATCTGATGTACACATCAACAGCGCAATACGGCATAATACCCCAAAAACAAATCACTATAACAGTTTACGCATGATTATACTAGAAACAATAAAATAAACTACGATGATAGTATTATTTCACAAATTAAAACAATTATCAAGAAACGCCCTGCAATCCCGTTTTTAACCGGAATACCAATAATTTGAAGAGATTCTTAATAAATTAAGAATATTCATTTATATCCGTGTACATTAAAAAGGCCATAATTTTATTAATCTACTAGAGCACTTGCCATTGGGATTTATAGCATTCAAATAAGGAACGTTTTGGAATACTTTCTGGTACCTAAATCAAATTAGCAAAAACGTTTTGCTAGATTCGTAGAAACTCCGCACAACGCACACGAGCCGTAAGTAAGCCCAACTAGCAAGTAAGTATAAATACTTGAAAACTGATGTGATGGGAAAATCCCGAATACATTACTAGTCGCAATTGATTCCATACCCTTTCGACTGCTCAATTATTTACTTGCTAGTTGGAAATGGCTCGCGTCCGTTGCGTGGAATCACCAAAAAAGTAAAAAGTAGCGTGCGTTTTTAAAATAAATAAATTGATATTTTTTATAGAACTACTAAAAATATTATTTTATTGCGTTTATTGCATATTTGCAGATGGTTGTATTGTAAAACTGACATATTTTAAACTTCAAAAACGTCCAATTCGTTATTTTATGGGAACGCATTCACTGCATGCGATATTTCAAATAATAACCCGTGAAAAATAACGGTATATTATAATTCCAATTTTACATATTTTTTTGTTTTTAAAATGTTGTATCGGCACCTACTATATCTCTCTTGTAAATTTGTTCAAACAATAAGTTCCAATTTAATCAATGACACATAAATTCAAAGCAAAACCGAGTTCTAAAGTTTATTGAACCGGAGTTATAAACACAATAGAAATAAGTAAAACAATGTCAATTCCTATTTCATAATAAAATAATTTTACTTTATAAAATTATTAATCCCTCTATTTAATATGAGTCAAACTATATTACCGGCTATTATAACGATACCAAACAATAAAAGGTTGATGCCAATGCTAATTTAGTTTGTCTTTCTGACAATAGATGACACTCTACATCACTAATCGTTCTACTTAAAAAACATCGTGATTTTTTCACCTTTCAATAACAAAATTAACAATACCCAATCAAGGCCGTTAGTTTATTACACATCTGCCGTGAGTGGTTTATTTATGCATCTGCCTTTGGTTGAATGACCGGTCAGTGGCTGAGTTGACATCGCGTTTGGGTCTCACCCAGGCGTCGTGTGTTCAATTCCTCGACTGGCTAAGTCCTCCATCACAACACAGGCAAAATGTTCCGCTTACTGTAGTGGTAGTAGGAGTTTTTCAAATATTGTCAGGTTATTCGTAACCCGGGAATGTATGTCTTTCTTAAAAAAAAATGAAAAATTAGTCTTTTCAGCCCTAACATAGTTGTTCTTTTAAATCTTGTATTATTGTCTATACTGGCTTATCTTTGGATTCCTGTGGGAGCAGGAAAATTTTAAAATAAATTACCGGTCTCACGTCTTTTAGAAAACATAACCGCACGATCGTGAGCAGCTTTAGCGCTATATTTCACCAATCATATCCATCAAATTGTGAACAAAGGTATGAAAACACTAGGCTTCGTATTAAGAACAACTACAAACTTTAATTCTTTAGAATCCATTAAACTATTATACGTATCTCTAGTAAGAAGTCTAATTGAATATAACTCAGTAGTTTGGTCTCCATCTTACAAAATTCACATTAACAACATTGAGCGAATACAAAAAAAATTTCTACGTTTTATAAATTTTAAATTAAATATCCCTGTCGAAAGACTTAAAATACAATTTCTTATTAAATACTCTAAAAATACATACCTTAGAAGATAGATGTAAAATAAACGATTTAACGTTCTTATTCAAAATACTTAACTCTAAATTCGACTGTTGTGAACTCCTGCAACTTATAAACATACATACACCCACAGTAACAACACGACAAAATACAATATTCTACAGCAGCACACATAAGCGTAACTACATTGCCCACTCTCCGATACAACGACTTCACACCATGGGAAATCATTACTTGGGTGATGTTGACATATTCAATACCAACTTGGCAAGTTTTGTGGATCATTTAAAACATTTATTTCAACAATACTCCTAAACACATCATGTAAACCTACAAATAGCTGTAATTTTCTGTTTTTGTTTCTTGTGTTTGTATGACTTGTTGCATAGCTTTTATGAAATGTAATTTTATTCTTATTTTTTATGTTTCAAAGTATCTGTCAAATTAAAATTATACTACCAACCATGTAAAAGCCCTTTGGGCGTTAAATAAATAAATAAAATAAAATAAATATATTATATCTTTCCATAACATTTTGTCCTGAACACACAATAATATCAAGCAATGCTGAAAAGGTTAGTCTCTTTTCATAAGCTTTCTATTTTCCAGCTTTGAAAATGGGTTTCACTCAAGTATATTCAGCACAGACATATGAATATTAATAGACGAGAAGTTAAGGACGAGGGGTTAAAACAAGAGTTGCGGGACGCAGAGAGTAAAGCTGACTGTGATTCGTCAATAAATGAATCTGACAGTAAATAGGCATCTCGCATTATAATATCACCATTTAATTCTTAAAAGTAAAATCTGCTTTTGAATGAATAGACATTTTTACATGGGAGCGCAAATTACTCGCCACGTTATGAACAAATTTGCGAAGTCCAAATTCGGCAAAATAAATTTCTTCTATTTTCATAGTCGAATATTTCGTTTATGTATTTAGTTAAGACACTTTTATAAATGTTCATAATTTACTTCCCAGCAACCAACCAGCTTTGTGTTTCGCGTCCAGACGTATCTCGATGTGATAGTATATATTATGTTTCTTTTTTTTTTTTTTTTATTATCAATATAAAGTTTTTTTACAGGTTTTTTTTTTCGATGTCTGTCTCACTAGGATAAACCTGTGTCGAGACAGACGTATTTGATACATTAAAAATGTTTACATATTTTTTGATACATTAAATATTTCATTACATTAAATGACATTGTGAAAAAGATAGAAAATAATAAATAATAATAATAAATTAATGATACATTTGTTAATCAGCATCTAGTTGGAGTACATACTTATGTAGGGATTTTTATAAAATTTTTGATCATGGATCTGTCTTGGCTGATGATCCAAGATTTGATGTCTGTTTTATATTTCAAAAAAAATTCGTTCAGTCTAATGGCTAGTGGGAGAGCATTATATAGCCTTGTTGCAAAATATCTAAAATTTCTCTGGCCAAAAGTTGTTTTAGCGAAAGGGATTTGTAAGAAATTATGTCCTTTGGTTCTAGTATCACGAGCAGTTTGGATATTGTCAAAAGTAGTTTTGTGTTTGAAGAGGTATGTTAGTATGTTTTTGGCATAAAGTTGCCTAATGTCCATAACACAGATTTTCCTAAAGATTTCATCCGAACTGCTGTGATTGGTAGTTTGAGGATAATCTTTATTATAAGTTTCTGAGCTTTAGATATTGGATCAATGGCGGCAGCGTTTGCTCCTCCCCATGCTATGATACCATATTGTATTAAAGATTGACAAAGTGCATAGTAGATTGTTTTGAGCTGGCTTAGGTTGAGAAAGTTGCGAGTTTGTCTAAAAAAGTAAATGAATTTTCTAAGTTTGTTTGCTGTAGTGGTTATATGTTGTTTCCACTTTAAATTGCTGTCAAAAATAATACCTAAGGATTTAATTTTAGTTACCTGTTCTAAATAAGGGCAATCGCATATTATCGTATTTGTCAGGTTGCAAGCACATATTTTAATTTGATTTTCTGGGTTTCTTAAGGAAGGATTAATACTAAATTCAATGTAGGTATGTATTTAGTTTTGGTCACATTCATTGTTAGTGTATTATTGTTTAACCATCTTTTAACCACAGTTATGCCCCTGTTAGCTTTTATGTATACATCATTCCAATTGCTTGATTTGAAGAGGAGAATCGTATCATCAGCGAAACTTACAATTTTGGCATCTATTTGAAGATTACATAATTCATTTATGTATATTAAGAACAGGGTAGGACCTGATTCTGATACCTGATTCAACTATATTGATGTTTATGTTGATGTTCTACAACTGATCCATATTATACAATGTGAATATGCTTAAAATAAAGTAAAATAATGCTTATATATGGAATGTAATACGACAATTGGGTTTATTCTCGTTTTCACATCTATTTTTACAAGTTTTCATAGCACAAGTCACCATTTTGCCGTGTTATTTCGTAAAATGAACCGATGATGCCTCGACCATAGTTCGCACAAGAATGATGACGTCACGTTTTCTAAATTCACTTGAGGCCATACGCGAGCACAGCCGGCTCCAATGGAACCGGTATGGGGAGTGGGGAATAATACGCTTTTAATCACTTAGGGCAGGTCTACTAATATTCATATGTCTATGATATTCAGTTATGGTGATTCTTGACGAGTCTCACCTATTCGACAGTACTCTTTAGGTCGTCAGCCTCTCTTAACTGTGGAAAACCACAATTTTCTTTTTCCCTAACAAAAACGCCATCCAACAGTCCTCTGTTATCATCATACATGAGTGTGTAGAGATTAGGATGATAAATTTGACTACTTTTCTCTTGTTCCTTATCCACACATTGGTTTTTTTATCTTGTGACGAGATACCTGCCATGACTCTTTGCGTCGTTTTGGGTAAGAGTTGCACTCTAAACATTCCTACAGGCTACAGGCAATATGCATTTATTGAATACACTGGAGGTGTTAATTAAGTTGTGTTTTAAAGATATGGCTCCTCACATAGCCCATCCAGGTATTTTTTTTTTTTAAATTTAATGGCTTTTCACCCCAAAGGAGTGTTCTAGCCAAACCATCCAGGTTGAAACGCATTGAAGGATTTGTAAATGATATTACTAAAAAAATAACAGAGGAGAATAATTAGAATAAACAAACGCCAAATTTAAATGGGTAAACCGAAAGACGAACAAACTTTCTTTTATAACGGATATTCCAGGAATCAGTGGGAACAAAATACATAGATGTTATTTGCAGGGTAAATTATTTTATTCAATAAAATAACAGAGATACATATTTGTGTTATAACAAGAACATGCTTAAACTTACATAGATTGAACCAAAGTATCACAGGGTAAAATTTGTTTACATAACAGTTAAACATTTAACACAATGGCGGACACTTGCCGGACAACTGAGGTTTGTGATATGACACATGGTGTCACATATTTTTGTTAATTCAATGAAAATTTTGTTAAAAAAACGTTAACCTTGTGGGTGACACTATCAAGTATAGAAGTGTTCGCATTGTGACACAAGTAGACAGGCTTCATACTACTAGCATATAAAACTTACTTCCTTGTCCGCTGTGCCACATCTGTCCCTGACTAAGTCATATTTATTTATTTATTTATTTCACGCCTATTAAGGCTTTTACATACATATATATAAAAAATATTTACGAAATTATACATGAAAATAGTGCAGGAAACGACTATTAATACAATTGCAGAAAAATAAATATAAAGTCAAAATATCACTCAACTTGATCTACACAGAATGCAGGCACAACATATAAAAAATCCAAAATATTTTTTCTGTTTCAGTTGACAAAATTATTAAATGTTAGTCAAATCAAATTAAATACCTTTATTAAAATATTCCACTACTCGATGAAAAAAAAAACTTCAATAGGGTATGCTTATATATTGAAATTGATGTACTAAATATATCAACAACATCTGAGTATTTGTTTCCTAGTTGTTGAATCCGTCGCATAGGAGTATGATATTGGGACGTTGACATAGAATTGCTACAATAATATGGTAGGTACTGTCTTGAAACCGACCTGCTTGGAGTATGAAAAGAGATTACATATAATAAATCAGGGGTATCAAACATTGAATTAATGATTTTATACAAACAGGTTAAATCGGAAATAATTCTGCGATCAGATAATTTTATTAAATTTAATGAACAAAGTAAGTTATCGTAATTTAGGTTTTCTCTAGGAATGCCCATTTTGAAATTTACATATCTTAAAAATTTATTTTGGATTCTTTCAATCGCATGTGAATAAACCTCATAATTTGGGGACCAAACCGTGGAATTGTATTCTACATGACTCCTTACTAGTGACATATATAATGTTTTTACAGTATTTACATTATTGAAATCACTAGATACCCTTAAAATAAATCCCAACATTTTCAAAGCTTTATTGGTTATTATTTCAATATGCTTGATAAAGTTAAGTTTCGTGTCAAACCAAATACCTAAGTCATTAATTTCCGAGACAGATACTAACGACATGTTGTTAATGGAATAATCAAAAAGTATTGGATACTTTATTCGATGAAACCTCATAATTTGACATTTGCTTATGTTAAGTTGCAAGCGGTTATCACGACACCATATAATTAATCTTGACAAGTTATTTGACAATATATGGCAATCGTTAATGTTTCTGATTGCTTTGAATAATTTCAGGTCGTCTGCAAACATTAACACTTGAACATCATTGAAAATATACAATACATCATTGACAAATAATAAAAACAGGATTGGACCTAAGTGTGATCCCTGGGGAACACCACTCGTAGCAGTGAATTTGTATGAAAGTGTGCCATCAATTTTAACAGCCAGTAATCTGTTGGTCAAGTAACTATTAAACCACTTATATAGTGAACCACCTATACCGAATTTATGGAGTTTATTCAGCAATAACTCATGATTGACTTTATCGAACGCCTTGCTAAAATCGGTATAAATAGAGTCAACTTGACATTTACTAGACATGGAATCAGATATATAGTTTTGATAGGTTAACAAGTTAGTAAGGGTAGATTTTCCAGTAGAGAAACCATGTTGTTTAGGAGAAATGACGTGGTTTAGTCGGAAAATAACTTTTTTAAGAAGAATTTTTTCAAAAACTTTAGGAATTGTTGATAAAAGGCACACCGGTCTTATATTATATGTATATTGTGTTGTGTCATATCACATCTCCTCTCAAAGCCGCATATTCATCTGTAAGCTGGTACTGTTATCGTTGTAGACACAGTAGCCAATATCCGGTGTACGCTCTAGGTGTACGTCACTGTATAGGTGTATGTATACTGCTCCATATTTATGCTAGGGCTGTTATACAGGCGTCGGCACGACGCTCGCAAACCTAGTATTTTGGTAACGGTAATGTGTTACTGTTACAGCTCGCAGATGACTATGCGGCTTAAAACCACGTCAATAGACATTGTGTCCCGTAAGCGTGTTAATAACGAAAACGAACAAGGAATATAGAATAATATTATGGAATGGAATAATATAAAACTTATGTCAAAGAAAGGCGAACCAACATTCCCAGGTTACAAAATGTGATAATATTTTAAGATCTCCTACTACCATCATTAAAAGCAGAAAATGTTGCTTGTGCGATGATGGAGGACTTAGCTAGCAGACGATTGAACTTGCGACTTCTGGGTAGGAACTCGACACATTTGTTCTATCGGCTTCTATTCGGTCAATTGTTTACATAATAACATTTTCAAATTGACATTAATATTAAATAAACGTACAAAGAAAGCATTTAGATTTGAATTTATTTATCAATTAGGTCTTATATTTGGACATAAGGTGAAAATGGACAAAAAAAATAATAGTCATAACTGTTTTAAAAGTTATCATAATTATATAGTAATGCAAAAAGTACAAAATATAATTTTTCATTTTATGTACACATTTCAGTATAGAAGAATACTAATATTGCTTAGAAGCTAGGCCCTGCTGGCAGCTTTTAATTGGGCTGTGTCCAAAATTGACAATATTAAGACACTTGTTTAGTCCACAAATTTTAGATCAATACCTCGATCTTACCCGTAATACAATAAGATACCTACAGGTAGGATTTCTGCATTGAATTGCCTTTACATAAAAAACTCATTACATTCCTTATAGTGGGGCATAGTCCCCTTGGCTCTGGACATTTAGAATTCTTGTGCAATATAACATAAAAAAAGTAACATTGCTACTTCTGAACTGCATAATATATATATATAGACACGATCTGTATCTATGTTAATTTTTTTTCATCTATGTATTAAAGTCTAAAAAGGTACTATAACATATTGCTTGTATTAGCAAGTGAAATCTTAAAATCTAATACGACATTGCAATTTCACCGCCAATATTCATTAGTACAATGACAATAAAGTGAAGTGACTTTAACGTTCATTATACATTTGTCTAGTAATATAAGTGTTTCATAACCTGTTTTGAGTTTTCAGATACATTCAGAAATATTCCATTCATTTAGATTTTATTGCAAAATATGGACCTACAAGAGATATCGTTATTTCACCACCTCTGAGTAAACTGTCGATTAACTTTACTCTACTAATAGCGTATATTATCTGCTTCGCCACTACTGAGTGAACCCTTCAAGTAAATGTCTGTTTAAGCTACTCAGCATTAAATCTTACAATTTTAGAGCTACTTGACAGTGGTGAAACTGCCGCCGATTTACTGCCGTGACTCCTATGGTTTAAGTTACCGTAATCCAGGATTACTCTGCTATCAAATACATTACTTTGCTCTGAAAACTGAAATGGTTTAAATTAAAAAATATATGTGTATTTCAAAGCATTGCAACATTTTTGTATTCATTATTACATATTTCATCACTGGTAACATTCTGAATTTGAATATAACAGTTTTCTATCTTACAACTATTTTGTCTATGATAATTCATGACATTTCATGACCCCCAAATTTTTTTTTTTTTTTTCATTAATTTAACAGACTTAGCAAATTAACCTCGGATTACTTTACTTCATGAGTAGTTACTTACTTAACAGTTTACACAGACGTGGTAACACAATAAAATGATGTGTAATATAATTTTCTAAAATCCTACCATAAATGCAGATCGTCACATTGTTAAAACAAAATTGACAAAATCTCTAGTCTTTAATAATATGCCTAATCGTAAATCTTTTTAATAGCCATTCTCGCAAATCCATTGAAATATTGATTTTGTCATGAAAAAACGTCTTTTAAATATATGTGACAAACATTATGTTTTTATTCAATATAGTAAAAAAGCACTGATTTCAGGTAAAGGCATACCACTGGTAACTTAGTTGTAACCTCTCCCCATATAAACAACATAAGTAACAAAAAAAGAGGTTTCTCCTTTTCTTTCTGATATACGCATCGTTCTTGAGAAAATGGGAGAGGTTTCAAAATAGCTCTCAACGGCAAAACCATAGGTACAATTAACTTTTAAATCTACAGCCTTACAATTTTCAATTGAGGGGTTTCTTCTCAAAGTATTTCCTATAGGACATGTCCATGAGGTGATCGACTGTCCTGTCTATTGGTTTGATGATGACAGGAATAGATAGAAGGCCAACGGCTGTGGCGATCAGCTTTCTCTGTTTACCGGGGAGCTTTGTTCCTTTGTCAAGGGCGTAGCGAACTCCGGCGCACATCCTGTAAAGAATAAAAAAAATACACCTTGATACCAAATACGTAAAGTTATCATTTGTTTTTTTTTAAATTACCTACCTGACAATATTTGAAATCCACCTAGCACCTTTATTTTAAGCGTAAAATGTAGCTTGATATAAATCAAAATAATAAACCAAGGAAACAGAACCTAGATAAATATTTTTTATGTGGCATTTTTCATCTAAGGAAGCTTAAGACAACGATGCGGATACTTACAATAATAAACCTTGAAACCTGCTGTCGAAAATATGCACCAAAAACCTTGAAATGTGCACGAAAATAAAGCAAAAATGAGACTTTTTTATTTACTTTATTATTTTCATTATCTGTAAAGCGAATAACAGTTTTTCAATATTTTTTGGCAGTAATCATTAACCATTACCCATTGTTAGAGAGGATTAATTAGACTGGACAGTACATATTCGAGGATGGGCCAATGTGTTAATTGATTCATTTAAGGTGATGCCATACGTAGTAATACAAAATCATGTGTTTTTGGTTTGAAAATTTGGTCGCCTAGAAATTTTTCAGATGCTTTAATTAAATACTGCGAGTAGAATACATCTTGGCCTTTGAAATAATCGAATATTTTTTAGATAACTCTTTTTATAAGCCCAGAAAAAAATAAAGTATAAGGCCTATGAAAACTGATTTAAAGTTCAAAATCTCCTACTTACGAACCCATTTTCGGTTATGATTTTATTGTATAATGTGGCAAATTAAGTTATTTATAAAATGATCGAAAAAACATTAAATATTTATGCCTGAACATCCACAAAATAAAATAAAAGGCACTTTTTGGCCATGTTTTTTTCTTGCATAAATCAAAACAGGCAGATGGTGTTAAGCCGGAATTTAAACCTTATCACCATCTACTTAAGGGTTGTTATTGATAGCGGCTCAATTTAAAATATTACACGACGTAGTGCATCGCCTTAAGTATGTACATAAACGGCGATTTATTCAAAGTGTTTCTTGATACTTCTACTATACTCGTGGCAATGAATTTTATCTTTATTCTGCTACCAGTTTCTGCACTGAATTTGCACAAAATATGCTCTTTTCAAAAAACTACTAGCTGTAGGTAGACATTGGATTGAACAATTATTGAAGAGTAAGAATTTAAGACACGAGGATATTATATTCTTGACAAACCTATTAATGGTGAATCCAGGGATAACGACTGAAGCGAACGTCTGCCAGATCAAAGTGTCTCCTGCTGCGATGAGCATCTTGCAATTTGACCCAGTATCCTGTTAAATAAAACATCAGAAATATAATTATAAGACTGGATAAATCTTTGATTCAGACAACCAATTAAAACACTTTAGTCATCTTCAAGAAAACTTCACAATAAAATTTGGCTTATTAAGTAATATCTCAAATTTATTTCCAGTAGAATTTTAAAAGGAATCATTAATTTTTTTTTTAAACAGCAATATTGATTATTGGTAATGCGTTGGCCGAATCTAACACATACACATATGTACATATATACACGTACAAGCTGTTAAAAGAATACAAAACAAATTCTTACGTTTTATAAATTTTTAAATGGGTATTCCAGCAATTATGTTGAACTATAACACTCTGTTAAATTATATTAATATGCTCAAATTGTCAGACAGAAGAATTTTCATTGACCTGGTATTTCTGTATAAAATTCTAAATGATTTAGTTGATAGTTCTGTATTGCTAGAATTGATAAGCTTTCGGATTCCACAAAGTAATACTAGAAGTCAGGATTTATTTCAGCGCAGAAATTCTGGGACTAACTACCATATGTATTCCTCTTTGCCCAGAATACTAATGGAGAGAAAAAATTATTCCAAGTCAGTGGACATCTTCACTTTATGTTTAAACAAATATAAAATGTTTATGAAGTAATTTAGTTATGTACAATAAATAATGTATATTTCTTAATATTCTCATATAAAAGCCCCGAAAAAGGGCGTTAATAAATAAATAACTTATGACTGCATTCACCAAACGCTAATTTAAAATTTGAGCCAATTGCAAAGTCTCACTTTTTTCAAATTTTGGCTCAAAGGCAGAGGCATAACTAAACCACTCACGGCAGATGTCCATCTTTTTGCATAGATTAAGGACGGGTTGTTTCGTTGTTTCGGGTTTTGTGAAAGTCCTATTCAAGTTCTGTTGTTATTTCATTATAGGCTAGTTGCTCGACAGAACTGAAATAAAAACAGAACTTGAAAAAATCTTTCACAGAACTTGAAAATGAATGTTGAAATTTGATGAATTGTTCAAATTCTCCAAAATAACCTGTCCTAACTTTAATGATCATTGAACTCATTGCCATATTATATATTCTCTATGATTGAACTGTCAAAATGGAATTCAAATTAAATGTTTAATATTGACTAAAGTCCATTGGCAATAAGACGAAATAGAGGACAATAGGTTTATGGCTTGAGTGCATACATAATATTATGTGCTTAGGAAAGTGCATATACATATATGCATTCATATACGTATACGTATTATGTAGGAGCTCTGCAGACCATCTCTTATCTCTTGCTTAGTTTTGAATGATAAAAGCAAGATTAATAGTTAAAATACACAACCAGAAAAAAACTATAGTATCTGTGTTTGATAATATATGTATTAAAAAATATATATTGGTTTGACTGAGGATTCCTCAACCTTCCTCCCCAGGGACTGGCTCTTAACTGGTGTGAACTTAAAATGCCTTTTAAAACTAAAAAAAAAAAAACCTAAAAAACACTTATAAATAAAATTGATTTGCTAAGGATTGAACTTTCCTCCCCGAGGACTGGAGTCAAACGCGCCAAATCCCGATCGGGTAGGACTGACATTTATTTAGTATATTAACTGCTGTAGTGTCATCCAGTTTAAGATAATGCGTGTATGTGGCGTGTGTATTTGTATTCAGCTGGATTGGATATCGTGAAGTGGGCTAGTTTCCACTTCCAAGATTGCATTCATTCAATCATGAAAACAAAATCAAAATTCAAATAGATGTATTTAATAACACTTAATTTAAGTCAGTGGGAGTACTTGACCAAATCACTATAACTTACATTTTTTGCCCGCTTTGCCTTGTCGAATGTATCAGCCAGCACGTATCCACAGGCCACCACGTAGCTGAGGTGGACGTAGCGATCGCTGACCACCTTGCGGAAGGACTCTCCCACCTCGTTGGCGTACCCTGCAGGGACAAGGGAGGACAGAGATGGATCTTTTCAGTGACGAGTTTATCAAGGCGGACGAGATCACGCAGCCAGGGTAAGTTAACACTTTTATTTGTTCTATTCTTTAAGAATAAAGTTTTGAATATTACGGTTAACTAGACAGAACTTTTATTTGATTAATTTTTCACAATGGGTTGTAAAGATTTTGTATTGCCTCACAAATCTGTTTTGGCACACACTCCTTGCATCATTTGCATTCATACATACCTACTCTTCCGATACTTTAACTTGATATGACCGGACTCAAGAAATGGATTTACTTGGTCGAGCCATGTCTTTTTGGGGCATTCCCGACTTCTTCCAATGTCCAAACCATCTAAGCTTTACTTTCTTAATCTTTTAAACACGTATTTTTCGATTTCCACATGCGTAACACAATTGTGCATGATTTTTGTCAAATATGCAGAGTGATGGGTAAATTCCTGGGAATTTATTTTTGGGGGTATTATTCCCGAAATGAAGAATATTGGGGGAATTTTCACCTAAATAGTGAAATCCCCTGACAAACCGATGAAGCTGTCGCATATAATGAAATTTCATGTAGTTATTAATTAAATGTATGAGGACAGAAGTCGTTGAATTTTTGGAAAATACCGAAGATATAGGCTGTCAAAACGTTGATAGGGTATGATTTCACGGTACATACAATGATGCAGTACTGCAGCACCACTATTCGAATTATGAACTGAACTGAATTGTGTTTCGTGTGGCATAACGAGACATAATTGTACAAGTTTTACGCAAATTTCGAAAGCTCGTAACTTGGTCATTTAGGAAATATGCAAAAATTAATTTAACTGTCATCATCAACTCTATAAATACAGGGTTTTCCAATAAGAGGTGTTATTTTGAATAGCCCGCTATTTCGGTAGATGTTACTGTTGAAGCTGTCATTTTGTGACATTTGACAAGTAGAAACTACGCCATTAATAAAAATGGAACGATACACGCTTCAACAACGCATTGAAATTATTAAAATTCACTTGAGTGAATCAAATGCAAATCATCTTGAGTGATGAGGCCCATTTCCACCTCGGTGGCTTTGTCAACAAGCAAAATTGTCACATCTGGGGCTCGGAAAACCCAAGAGTTATTGTTGAAAAGCCTCTCTATTCTCAACGTGTGACTGTTTGGTGCGGTTTATAGTCTGGCGGAGTCATTGGACCTTACTTTTTCGAAAATGAGGCTGGAGCAACAGTTACGGTAAATGGATTGCGCTATCGAGAGATGATTAATGATTTTTTATGGCCGGAATTGGATGGTATTGATCTGGACAGCGTTTACTTTCAACAAGACGGCGCTACGTGCCACACAAGCAACGAAACCATTGATCTTTTACGATTGAATATCAAAATAACACCTCTTATTGGAAAACCCTGTATAATAGACCTTCATCATAGGAAGGAGACATAAATAGGAGATATTCTGACTTCAGGTAAAAATATCTTTACAAAATTAAAAAGAATTTGTATTAGGTTGGGGCATATTCCCGGGTGCACATTGCATACATCATCATTGGAGTTCTCAGAACCTCATTGGGAACAGCTAGCTTTGCTTCTTTTGGCAGCTCATAATTAGCGACTACTGCATTCAATCCTCAATTAAGTGAAGTACCTGAATTAACTCATCTTTAAACGTCCAGCCTCTCCGTCTCTCGTGAACAAACTTACAAAATACATTTCACAAACTCACTAACTATCTCCAAGTACTCACCGTTAACAATAATATTGCAGTCTTGAACTGCAAAAGCTTAAGAGATAATTCACACAGTAAAATAAAAAATTGCCATATTATAAAACGTTAAAAACATTCTTATTTTGTTGACGTTTCAATTGCACATTTTTTTCACGCAACATTAAACAAAACACGATAAAACCCAGCCGAGATGAAGCAACCGTGCAAAACCTAATTTGTCACAAATGCAGTTAAATATAATGACTTCTAATCATTTTGTTACATAAATGATTATTGTTTTTCAACAAGTAGCTAAACCATATTTTGCATGGTCGTCCCTCTAAAGAAGTTTCAAAAAACATAATTATACTATAATAAACGTGAAATAGACATAATTTATCGATTCTCTTGATATTTCAAATATAAATGCTGATTTAACAAACTTATTTCACTTTAAAACATTGTATTACGTAATCCTGTCAGAATTTTTAGGTTAGAATTAGTGGTCACTATTTCATAACTACATTACGATGATTTTAGCTTTAGAAACATAAAGTAAATACATCAAAAGATAGATACAGACTAAATGTATTTAAATAAATAGTATTTAGCATTGAAATAATACATAAAATTACCTAAATATCTCAGCGGAGTATCTCTGTAAATATCTTTCTCTGCCATGTTGACGTTTGTTTTTATCACACTTATTTTGAAAGATGGTAGAATAATATCACAGATTCGATAATAATTTTAAGAATAGCGAAGATTCGCAATTATCAGCATTGCTATTTCAATTAAATATTTAGGCCTCGGTAACGAACAATCCGCCGCAAAGCAGCACTGGCAACTTGAGCGGCGACGCGCGGCCAATGTCATGTCAGCCATTTCTGTTATTATTTCTGGGTGACCTTGGTGAGCCTTGGTCAGCTGATTTCGGTGGGTACCAGAGGTACATCGGAAAACATCGGAAGTTTTATTGTTATACAAATAGTTATTATAATTAATAGAATAAATAAATTTGTTAACATCACTTTTTAATCAAAAAGGATCGACATATTTCAAAAATAATGATTTCTTCGTCAGAATAAATATGATTTGAAAATTAACAATTTTAAAAATGAAACAAATTAAAATGAGCGTTGATTAATTAGTTTTTAGTACCTACCTATAAAAAACACAAAAATGCGTAAAATTAATTAAATTATCATAACATATGTAATTATCATCAAAGTCATGCGGGCAGTTAAATAATGTAGGTATTGTTTAATTTAGTATTTCCCCATTTTGTTCGAGTGACCGCCGAGTCTTCTTTTTAAGATATTTTCCCTTCAGTTCTTATAAATATTTATTACTTAGAATTTACATATTGTCTGTAATCGAGCGTCCTTTTTTGTGAAAAATTCCCTGGAGGGCTATAATACCGAAAAAATATTAAGTATTACAACATTTATCGTATACAAAAACTCCCAGCCTTCTTCTAATCGTACTTTTGTGTTCCATCCAATGATATGAATGTTGTTGGTTCTACCTTACTTATTCATTTTCTAGAAGAAAAGTCATGAAAAAAACCCTGTTTAGACGTTCAATTTCTTAATAATAATACCTACCAATCATCAAATTTTTATTTATATCATAAATCATTATTACATTGCCTATTCAAAAGCATTACAAATAATAATGTACATAATATATATGTGCCGTGTTCGCGGTCATACTGCACTGTTTCTTTCACGGGTTTCGTACCGCGTTTCCCTTTTCCCTTTGCTTCCCTTCGCTCTTACCTCAACATGTGTTTTCTTACGTCAAATCCGACCCGGTGACGCGCTGACGGCCACGGACGACATTTCGCAAAATGGCACGGGATCCCGCCAAAATCACCGTTAAACTCCGCGAGCTTCCGTGCCCGAACGGTCAACGGTCGGTCCGCAAAACGGGTTTATTCGCTATTAAAATACGATTTTCCGGTCTGCCTGACGTTTGAAGGTTAAGTGAAAAGTGAAAATTATCGATTATCCCGCGTCAATTTTGACAGCCCAAGAAGTCATAATAAGGATGTGATTGACAGATATTAAACAAGTACTTATATTTTTATTCGTAAACCAAGTGAAATCTATCTATTTTATTTTGCATATATTAATAATAATAATAATGAAATGAAGCATAAATAAAACATCAATAGTAAGCAGTACGACTGTTATGAGAATGACCGAGTTATTAAATTTACTATCTGTTGGTGAATGTTTGTAAGTATGTAGGTATGATTTATAATCAATTCATTCGAATTCATCCAGCTAAAAAATCGGTGTGGAAGAATTGCACCGCAAGCGGTAATTCTTCGTGTCTTTCACAATGGATGTTCCAATTACATCAGCACATTTCTAATGTTGAATAAAATTATTCGTCTGGCAAAACATATAATTTGTAGCTTAAACCAGATTTGAAAAGCAATCTATTTATTTTTATCGGGCTCATAGTTGCGTTGATTATATTATTTTTATGGGCGTGATTCATGGAACTATGATTATGTATATTCATAATCTTAGGTGTAATGCATGAAGTTGTGTAACCAGAGTGGTAGAAACTCTCAGTATCGCCCTAGTGAAAGACCACCATTCAGAACATTGACATACATACAAAGACGCATGATGTTCATTTCAAACCAATCGAACCAAAAATACGGCGCGTTCCTTTTTCTAGATTGAAATCTAATAACGAAACGCACGAGAAAAGAATAGCCACAACGAATTTGTTTGAATTAATTAAATGGCTACAAATAACATCATGCATAGCTAAATTAACGGAACGCATTAGAACGAGATAGCCATTCAAAAAATATGTGTACGAGCGAAACGACACCAGTTGCGAGCTTAAAGCGGCCCATTGACAGGCGAGCATGTCCGCGGCAAGCATGACGTCACAAGCGAGCGACGAGCATGTTTGTATCGACGTCATGCTCAGACTGCTCGCCGCGCACATGCTCGCCTGTCAGTGGGCCGATTTTACACTCATTCTTGTCGAACAAACGAGCCAGCAGAGTAGTAGAATACGTCGTACTGTCAATAGGTTGTCCTTTATACTCTTATGTGATTCTGCGTTCGCTGTCTCACTTTATTTTATTTGAAAAGCATTGCGAATAATGTATTGATATAATACGTGATTTTGAGTACATGCGAATGGAAAGAAACTCCATTAGATTTGGTTTTTGGTCTAGAATGATATGTGCACATCTCAAAAGAATAGGAAGGGATTTTTTTAAAAAAAGAGCCCAGAGAGACGTATTTTTTGCAGCCGGTGCCAACGTGTATGACCGACTGGCGATACTAAACCACCAGTTTGTCCACTGTACCTAGTTAAGTGAAACCACCCGCGTTGTTTCAGTAACCTATCTTCCCTTTTAATTCATGATTCAGAATCGAAACATTGCGCGATTTTTGAAATGGCATTAGCCGCGCTTGGTGACCAGATCTGAATAGTTAGGTACTTCACAATTCGTCTTCCCCATCTCCTTCCCTTTGCCACTCCTTTCAGCCTCACTTGGGGGTGCCATCGACCCCTGACTCCGGACCGTTGGGACTCTTGTGTCGTATTCACATACAAAATGCGCTAATTTCGGGGGGGGAGGGTAATTCTACATGATTTTAGAAGTAAAACAGAAAAAAAAAACTTTTTCAAAATTCCAATGTTTTAAGGTAGTTTTTAAAAAGTTGTATGGGAAAATAAATATTCTCCTACAGAAAAAAAAATTGTTTGGGAAAATAAACACCGGAATTTCTGAAAAAAGTTATTTATCTTTTGTATTTTTACCATCATGTAGAATCACCCCCCGAAGTTAACGCACTTTACCTCCGGACACCCTGTATAAAAAAAAGTTAGTAAGAAAGTTAAAGGACCAATCCCGCCTAAGGAAACTAATTTCCCTCGGGTCCTATATCATCTTTGGGGATGCTGTTTGGAGGGTCTTTTTAAGGAAAGAAAGGAGAGTAAGTTCTGGGAAAGAAAAGGGTATGAGGGGTGTGTAGGAATCTATGATCAGTGTGTCCAGGAGTGACGGATAAATGAATACACCCCCCCCCCCCTGCGGCGCAAAGCGATGGGTCGTGAGACTAGTTGAAGAGGTCAAAGGGTCTCCCGATCTGGCACGTCACGCAGCTAGCGGGCAGGCATATCATGAACACACCTCACCCGATTAACCCGGGAACCCCTGCTAAATCACCAAACGTAGCGAACCACTTGGTGACCTATGGCATGGGTGTTGGTTATCCAATAAATGGTTCCCGCGGCGGCGGTACCCAAATCCCCCTCCCAAATTGAATTGAGTGTTAGCATGCCATTGAATGCGCCCATCTTACAATATTATAATGAAATTTGAACTGTATAATTATTAAAAATTTATCTAAAAACCTGTATTTTATACCTGCATATCCATTCAACATCAATAATAATTGTTTGCATATCCAACGACCTGTTCAAATTGGCTCTCATTCGATTATTGGCTATTGTATTTCGGCTAATTATCAATTCCCTACGCGATTATTTAGACCAGGGGTGGGGAACCAGGGGCCCACGATGATTTTTGGCGCGGCCCGCGAGCATCTTCGGTGCACCACAAAAAGGTGTAAAAGAAAATACTTTCAGAACGCGAGAACAGTTTTCTTTCACGGTGTTTCAGATTCATTTTAAGACATTATTACAAAACCCAGAGAAAGGTATAACATATCTGACAGGTACTTACGTACGACACAAATTAATAAATAAGCGATCCAAAATCCCTTTTTAATTTCTTATTATTTTACTACTAAAAAAATAAACGTTTTAATACGAAATTATTGGTGTAATGCTAATTAAACTGGGGACTCGTTTACAGATAAACTAACAGTTATGGATTTATCTGCAGACCCATTTAAGAAGAAAACCAGTCTCGTGTTTGAAGTGCAATTTTAAAATGCTATTTTCAGACTGTGCCATTTTCGTGTTCTGGATCTACTTTTAATTAAAGTTGGGGACTTGCACAAGGATTCAGTCTTAAAAATTACAGTTGTGGATGCATCTGAAGACGCATTTCATAGAAAACCATTTTCGTGTTTGAAGTGCAGTTATAAAGTTCTAGTTAGTGTGCTGCAAAAATCGGTGAAAACAATTTTCATGTGCTAGGTGTAGTTTTAATCAAAACTGTGGACTCGTAAAAAGATTCAATCTTAAGTTGAAAGCAATTTTGTCTTCCGAATAATGTTTAATTTCCAGTTGAAAGAAACCGTCCGCATGTTCCGAGTGGAGTTTATATTCTAGTTTCACACCATATGTGAAACTTCATGACGCAACTCAAGGGAAACGATTCTCGCGTTCCGAGTGCAGTTATGAATTTCTATTAGTAGACTTATTTGCGAACATGACATTTGGTCATGCATTTTCTATTTTCATATTTGAATAATTCTTGTCAGGTTTGTTATAATACCATGTCTGGCCGCTGACGGCGAAAAGGTTCTCTAGCCCTGATTTAGACCAATGATTCCCAACCTGGGCATTGGATAATATGCTCTGGGGGGCGACTTTTATATAATTTTGTACGGTAGGCATACTCTGTCTGTATTAAGTAGATAATTCAGCATTTTTTATAAGATTTACGTTTGATTCATTTAAAAAATTTTCTGTTTCATAAAGTTTCTAAAGTTTTCCTTGAAAAGTGACTTTTCGAACGAAGAGTCAACAGCCTTTATTGGTTTGTCCTTGAGCTTAGCTAATATTTCACTCGCGTCGCTTTTTTGTTCGCACTATGGCCGATATTTTGAATGGCTCCCTTTAATAGGGATAATTTAATAGATACGCGACGAAATATTATGTGATAAATGTTTTCTACACATATACCTACAATGTTTAGGCTAGATTTATAAACAATAGTATACAGAGTGTATCAGCATGTACCCGATAGATTTTAACCAGAGATTCCCAAACATATTTGGAGTAAAAAAATTAGATGTCATTTTGCTGTCCGATGATATTTTTTTCAATTAACACAAATAAATATCTTTCTATCACAACTTCGCCACTGATCAGTGATCATAGAGCCACACGTCACGTGATACGCGTTCTCTCTCCTCTGTACAGTACTGTCAATGGACAGAAAATATTACATCTACAGTTTTTAATCCAAATATTCTCAGGAAAAGCTGGTTAAAGTCTTTCGAGTACTTCTGATACACACTGTAGGTTTTTATTTATTAATTTATTAACACCCTTTTTAAGGGCTTTTACATAAGAATAGTAAAAATTATACATTACATATTTATTATACATAACTAAACTACCTCAGTTACAATCTGTTGTATTTGTTAAGTGATAAATTAAAGACGTCGCTGACTAGGTATGATTATTTCCCTCTATAAGTATTCTGGACGGTAAGAAATACATATGGTAGTTAGTCTCAGAATTTCTGCACTGAAATAAATCCCGACTTGTATTAGGTAGTGGAATCCGAAAAGTTATCAATGCAAGCAATTCTGAACTTACATAATGTAGAATTTTATATTTAAATACCAAGTCAGTAAAAATTATTCTGTGCGACAATTTAAGCATATTCATTTAATTTAAAAGAGTGTTGTTAATGAAGAAAAATATACTTGAAAAGTGTGCGACGGGCCTAAAAAGGTTTGGTATCTCTGGTTTAGACTGTTGAACGCTGTTTACAGTCTGCGTTGCGTGGGTATAAGTATGACAATTGGAGTGTTATAATAATATCCAATGTTTACTATTTACTATTTACACACTCGGTACAAAGAATTGATATTCTCAGTTTTTTTCCATGTAATATTAATCCCAGAGGCAATTTCAGCTACAGGATATCATAGGCAATGATTGCGACCATCTAAACTGATTATTATTTGTAATTCAAAACGCCTAATACAATCAGGTGTTAAAGGGCGGAAAATAGGATGTGAGAATGAATTACACAGATGGAAATCTTACGTACAATTCACTACTAAAATACATATATGGATGAAATGAGGAATACTTGGAGCAGGTGGATGAGTTTGTGTATTTAGGAAGTATGTTTACGAGAGATGGGAAGGCTGACAGAGACATTGAAAGAAGGGTAAAGGCAATTGGCGCTAACAAAAAATTGTCCAAAGAAAGGGAAGCTAGCAGTCCACAATAGATTGCTGGTACCTACCCTGCTGTATGGCAGTGAGGCATGGAACTGGCAGAGGAAGGATGAAAGTTGACTGAATGCTGTAGAAATGAGATCCCTGAGGCGTATGTGTGCTAAAACCATGTATGATCGTGTGAGAAATGTGGAGATCCGCAAAGAATGCAAGGCTGATGTAAGCGTAATAAGTAAGATTAAGAAAGGGACGCTTAGATGGTTTGGGCATGTAGAGCGACTGAGCAAAGTCGGGGATGCCTGAGGGAAACATGGCATGATCAAGCGAATCAGAGTAAGTAAGTAACTTAAGTCGGGCCATGTCAAGAGTCAGAATAATAGAATAGTATATATGAATGTGAATGAGGCAAGGATTGTGTGCCAATACCGAATTGTTTGGAGGTCCGTCCTCTTTGCCTTCCTCTGCGGGGAAACGGCGTAATGGTTAGTTGGTTAGTTGGATGAAATCAAACGTGAAACAACTTTCACTTTCAAGAAATTGCACGTAGAGAATTACACGCGTTCCAATTTGATATTTAGTAATTACATTTTTAGAGTGCTTAAATTGTATTCTAAAACGTTATTGAAAAACAGTTTGTTGATCGCTGTGTCTCAAACATCCACAAAAAGTATTTTGGCACGTAATTGAAATGAACAATGGTAGTTATTACGTACGTATTCTGCTAGATGAGTAGGTACCTTTTCAAGTGTGTCGTACGTATTCTGCTAGATGAGTAGGTACCTTTTCAAGTGTGTCGTACGTATTCTGCTAGATGAGTAGGTACCTTTTCAAGTGTGTCGTACGTATTCTGCTAGATGAGTAGGTACCTTTTCAAGTGTTTCGTACGTATTCCGCTAGATGAGTAGGTACTTTTTCAAGTGTTTCAAACGAATGATGATTCTCCAGGGCTATACTGAGATTATCTACGATTAGGAACTAGATATTCGACAAATTTACACAAAAACTATCTTACCATTTTATGAAAATACCCAAAATATTGTAAACACGAGGCACAAAACCAAAAAACTCATACAAACACAACATTTGGTCAAAGAAATTTCAACCTGAAATTTTTTGTCAAATCTTTTTGCTTTATTGAAAGATGTACTTTATTTTAATATTATAAAATATTTGTAAACTAGTCTGTCTCGGCACAGGATTTCCTAGTGAGACAGGCAAAGCCAAAAAAATATATGTAAACCTTTTATATAGATGCACATAATAAATAAATAAAACAAATAAATTTAGGACAAAATATTTTTACAAATCTTAAAAAAACATTAAACACTTACATTACAAAAAAACTATATTAATTTTACAAAAATAATCACCACACACTAAAACAAATGACGTTTGAAATACACACAACGATCACACTTAATCTATTTTTATCCATATTTCAGTGTACAATTTAAACACTCCAGGTATCTAGTGAAATTTTGGTAAATACGGGAAATTTTCGTCAGTGTATTTTCGTAATGTAACCGCAAATTATTATTTTTTTTTAAGAAAGACAAACAATCCCGGGTTACGAATAACCTGATAATATTTGAAAATCTTGTACTACCACCACTTGCTTGTGTATGTAATGTTGATGGATTACTCGCGACGCCTGGGTGGGACCCAAACGCGATGCCAACTCAGCCACTGACTGGTCCAATAGATGAGTATCTTTATTTTATTTCATATTATTTCGTTTCATTTAATTTTATAATTATGTTAATAATTATATAATTTAAGGTATCCATATTAAACAAGAATAATTAGTCTAGTAAAAGGTTTGTTCAACTTATGTAAATGAGAAAAAAAGTTAAATAGGTAAGAGGTACAATAAAACACATACAAGTATAACAGACAAAACTTGTCAAATTATTCGTTTTCGTCTTAAAAACGGGACTAGAGGTCTGTAACGAATGATTCGACTAATTTCATAACAAACTATCAGTAAAGCACAAATATGTTTTATGAGGAAGTCGAAACACGTGTTCTTCAAAATAACACACTGATTTGGTACAGAAACTTGTCTTTACATTTTTTGGTATATATGCTTGTTTTTAAAAAGGGCTTTACCACATTATCAGCTTGATAAATAATATGATTAATGGTACAACTTTTTTAATATAATTCCAATTCACCCAAGCTTCAATATCAGAGACAGAGAAGCAATACAACCGAAAGTTTACGTCTGGCTGTCAGAGAGTATAGTTTATAGTGCGGTATTCGATCATTATTAGTTCCGAATTGAGCACGTAAACCTTCACGATAAGCAATTACACGGTTTAATTTTCTTTGTATATCCTGAACACTGATAAGAAACACAAACATTTTACTCCCTCGGGAACTGTCACCGATAGTGAGTAGGCATTATGATTTACGATGCTGATCAAAAAACGTTAACAGCTATCACACGGACCGGCTGATTATCAAAATATAACATAATTATATATTTATCTTTTCGTGTATTCCCAAAAAGATTTTTTTTCTTGGTATACCTGTAGGTACCTACTACACACGCCCCTCAATTATTATATTTTTCATTTTACCTACCTTCTGTTCCTAGCTTCGTTCGTATTTCGAACTAGCTGTTGCTCAGTCTGCAAGTGCAGATAGAGAAACAATAGCGCTTGATGCTGTTACGTCAAGCAGATGGCGCTGTTTACAAAAAACCTGTTTTTGCCTGTCACAGGTGACATCTATGTTATCTATATAATATAGGTATATAAAAATAAACGCGCATTGTAATGCAACGTTGTGTCAAAATTTCAAAGCAATCGGTGAAGAACTTTCGGAGATTTAAGATTTTGAACAAACGAACATTTACGTTTTTATTCATATACATAGATAGATTACGTATTCCACGGACAATCCATGATCCCTTTAACTGTCACTTCATTTTCTACAGCACGACCTGTAAATCCTAGATCCAAAACAAATACCAAAAACAACTGGGTTTAATCCTTGTGCTGTTGTATCGCCCATCATAAAATGAAAAATCCATTTCCTTTTCTAATTACGTTGAAAAAACATATTATACTGCTGAAATAGTTTTGACTCATTTCGATTAGTTAAAGATGGCGTTGCTGAAACACATGCAGCAAAAGCAAACAATAATCGAAATGCTGCTTTATTCTATATCTCCTCATATTTCCACAAAAAATACCTAGTTTTTCTAGGTAGCTGGGTAGGTACCTACTACCCTATCAATTCTATTTTTAATTCCATGGTACCTAATTACGTCTCTTCGTTCATATTTCGAATTATGTATTCCACGGACAATCGATAAGTATGCGATGACTTGTCACATTCCAGGAAATTAATGGAACGACTTGCATACCTACTGCAAAACGATGATATTATTTTTTTCTCAGATCGTTGATTCGACATGCTTGCATTCAACTTTACCTTGGCTAGCTTCTTTGTAAACGTTGAAAGACTGGAAATTTTTATAGATAAGACTAGCTGGCGTATACTCGTCGTTGTTGGGTGTTATCCTTAGGAGATAGACATGTACCATTTTCAGATTTTCCGTAGGCCTTTTTAAGATATACAATTCTTTAGTACATTATTGAAGTGAAACTTCTTTACTCGCGTCATGCATTTTCGAGGACCGGAGTAAAACCGACTCATGACCGTCACGAAAAACCGTGATCATTTGGTGGTGGGGGTACGGGACCCCCATCACCGCTCACCGTTCACTGTCGCTCTCTCACCGTAGTCGCTTACTGAGGTGAGGGAGCCACTGACGAAGGTTCTCTCTCTCTCTTCTCTCTTTTCCTCTCTCTCTAGACAACGACGCCACGCCAGGCATCAGCTGCTTGCTTCGTGTACTGCGCGGTGAGTGTAATACGAGTGAAATACGTAATTGATTGTGGTTTATTCGATTTGGAACAGAGTTTTAGTGTCAAAAATGAGTAGTGACGAGATATAAGTGAGAAAAAAGAGAGAATGAAATGAAAAGAGAGAGAGAATAATACTAAAAGTTTCACTTCCGTCGTGCGTAGGCTTGCCACACACTGTATTTTTTTTACGACTTTATTACAAAACATCGACTTTTCTCTACGTTCTATAAATATAATATGCATGTATTATATGTATATATTAAATTTTCGGAAGAAATTCTCTAAATGATAGTAAAAACCCTATCAAAATCCCTTGCGTAGCTTAGAAGAACTAAGCGCACAAACAGACAGACGCGGATAACGACCTTTTTTATACTTTTTAGAGATACCAAATCAATTCCGAACGATTTTACCTTTAGAAAATTCTGATATATAAAATAAAATATTTTAGATTTTGTAAATAAATCGTAAAATTTACACTCTGATTCTGAATGACAAGAGTAAGGTCAATTTTATCTTACTTCGTGTTAATGGGGTAAGGTTCGTCCATTTCTTTGAGTCCGGTTTAGGGAGAGACCCTTTGACCTTTCCAGCCGGACTCTCTCGACCCACAGCCTTGTACTGCAATGGGAGAGATGGATTCATAATACGTCACTCCTGGACCTCCTGACCTCCAGATTCCTATCCACCCCTCATACCTTTTCCTTCCCAGAATTTTCTTTCCTTAAAATAAAAATAAAATACCCTCGACACAGCATCCCCAAAGATGTCTGAGGTAAATTATTTTCATCTCTCCAGTGTGAAGTGAATGTAGAGTTTAATGTTTCTATGGCCCGGTATATCGGTTGATTTAAAGCTCGGCTTCGTTTTAAATGTCGAGCTTAGCGCGACTTGGAACATAATACGTATATAGGTCGGAAGCCTAGATATAAGTAATATTACACCTCTTGTCTATGTTTTTAATAGTGTTTCTTTTTAAAACCAAACTACTGTCTATGTGAGTGGTATATCTATGATTTCTACTGTCATCGGAAGTTTGTGATGTTTCAAAATATCAACGACGGCAGTTTGTTTCATGAACCTAAAATATATAGTCGATTTTTAATAAAGTTTCCCACATCAATCAACATGGTGCTATATGCGAGAAAACTAATTTTAAGAGGAAGCTACAAGCCAAAAATGTGTATATTCTTGGTGTACCTTATATCGTAGGTAATAGGCATTAAAATCGCTTGACAAACGGAGTCTAGAAACGTTCGATTTCAAGCAAAAAACTGGTTTTATATTTATTTTGTAAATAATTTTATAAGAAAGCAAAAAAGTTAATCTGTCACAGATAATCTTTGCTATAATACTGCATTTTTTTAAAGTTGTGTCCTTTATGCGTTCAAACATTTGTATTGAAAAAAAAATTTTTTTTAGTACTTTTAGCATATTTTTTGGTATTCATAATGTACACCAACTCGTTATAAAGATTAATCAAAATAGTGATTTGGCATTAAGCTTCGCCTTAAAGAGTAATTGTTTTGCCGAAATCGTGCACTATCCATGAAATTAACCGCTGAAACCAAACTGTTTGATGTTGAACCTTTTAAAATCCATTACCATACTATTTTAAATTGATTATCATTAATAAAAAAACATCGACAATCCTCATCGGTCGATGAATATAATAGTCCGTACTTATAAAATTAGATAATTTACGTAAATTTCAGTGATGTGAAAGTGTTCAATTATTTATGTAGAAATGTCAGATTTGATGCGTGACTGCTAGCGCCTTGGCGTCTAAAGAGGGAACTATTCTGCGGCTTATCAAGGCTTGAGCGGCAGAATTAACCTGCTTAAATTTGAGCGAGGAATGTCGTACATAGCGAGGATACGGACTGACTGATATACCGGGCTTACAAAGTAGAAACTATTAACGTATTATTTATAGAACGCGTGTTATCGGTAGATTTTATTGCTAAGAAGTAAGAAATATACCTTTCAAGAACTTAAATAGTTGTGATCAAATTGTTCATCACAAAGGCGACGCAAAAATGTAATTTATTACGTATAAAGTAACCACGTCAAAATTTAGCAAAAGATAACGTTGTTATGTTCAGTTATTTGACCTATCAACTCATAAATTAGTTAGATAGCGAGTAGAAAAATTAAATCATATTTGAAAATCAAGTGAGAATTAACGAAATGGCATTTTACACTAATTGATATATATAGCATGGTATAACTGAGGTAGCACTTTTTGCTGGAAACTGTTTCCAGCTCTTATCGTCACTTCCATCATGAACTATGGAGCTTTAAAATTTCCATCTACGTAATATAATAGATAGGGCGTCAAGTAGTGGTTTAGCTTAAACCATTAGTTGACGAAAAAAAACGCCCGTAAAAATGTAAGGATGGGTTCAATATTATTTAAGATTTTCACGGCCAAAAGTATTTTTTTTATTTGTTTTTGGGGTGTTATGCCGTGTTGCGCTAACTCCTTCTTTAGCCAACGTTTCGGACAACGTTACAGTGTCCATAATCAGGGCAGATGTGACACATAACAAATAACAAAAAAAAAGGATGGGATGTTTCAATAAATTTGATCAAATCATCGAACTTCAAAGTTTATTGTATTATTATTGGCCAGTTGTTCCACAAAACTGAAATAATAACAGAACTTGAATAGAACCTTCACAGAACATGAACATCAACTTTAAAATTTGATGACTGTGTGGGGTAAATTATAGGGAGTTTGCATCTCCCGAAAATAAATACAATATTATTTTCAATATGATTCTGTAGATTTGGAGAACCGCAGAATCATTTAGCCATCAATCCAATATTCCAAAACTTGTTCAATTTCTGTGAAACAATCCGTCCTAAGTTTATTTTACTAATACATTCATTTTTAAATGTTTTTTTAAACCTTTAAAAAAACAGGTTTAAATGAGGATTGAACCTTTCTATCTAAGAGCTGGAGTCGAAAAATCTACCAATCTCTACAAATGCCGATCGGGTAGGACCAACATTTATTTCGTATATTAACCGGCTATAATGTCATCCGATATCAGAGAATTGCGAATATTTCCAAGTGTGTGTACGTGATTGCATTATCATGGACAACGATTCTATCTGGCGAGTTTCAGCTCGATCGCATGCCGGGAAGTGGTTTAAGGCGTTGCCATACGTAGTAATGCAAAATCATGTGTTTTTGGTTTGAAAATTTGGTCGCCTAGAAATGTTTCAGATGCTTTAATTAAATACTGCGAGTAGAATACATCTTGGCCTTTGAAATAAACGAGTATTTTTTAGATAAGTCTTTTTATAAGCCCAGAAAAAAATAATGTAAAGGCCTATGAAAACTGCTTTAAAGTTCAAAATCTCCTACTTACGAACCCATTTTCGGTTATGAGTTTATTGTATAATGTGGCAAATTAAGTTATTTATAAAATGATCGAAAAAAATTAAATATTTATGCCTGAACATCCACAAAATAAAATAAAAGGCACTTTTTGGCCATGTTTTTTTCTTGCATAAATCAAAACAGGCGGATTGTGTCAAGCGGGAATTAAAACCTTATCGCCATCTACGTAAGAGTTGTTATTTATAGCGGCTCGATTCAAAATATTACACGACGTAGTACATCGCCCCGAAAACAAAAGCGGAATTCAAATAGATGTATTTAAAAAACGATATTATTGTAACGTCATAAAAACACGCAATGCATATTTATTTTCGATTCACTCTTGTTCACGTCATGGAAACTTGTCAAAGGCCAAAAATACACTTTGGGATAACCCAAAAACAAACAATCTCTGTCGGCGTTACGTTTATAATCTGTGTAAGTTTACAAAGATTTCGGGTATCATTCTGTACACTTGTAGGTTAATCAATAATTACATTGGGTGTTGGTTGGGAACACACAATACTGTATATTGTTGTGATCTAGGTTCTATAAAGGTAGGTCAATAATTTAAATTATCTTTGAATTAAAAAGTGTGTAACATCAAAACAATATTATTTTTTATGAATGAACCAAAACAGGGCTACGAAAATTGCTTGCAAGGTTCCTACCTTTATCAATTTATGTAAGATTCTATCTGCAAACATAGATTTATACACTGCGTTGATTACAGGGCCGGCTCTGAGCCAAATAGAATTTTGGCGCTCCTTGTCAAAACCCGACTAAAGGAGATATTTTCAATTTGTATTGATATTTCAGGCGACTATTTATTGCTTATAATTATTTGTTATCCTTTATGCTATGCATAAAACATTAGTTTATCATTAAAAAAATAATAATATTTGACAAGTTAAAAATATTTCACCAACAAATGAAGATATAATATGTCTCGACGCCATCTAGTGAGAAATTTAGCACTAACAAAGCCTTTCCTACAAAAATAAAGTTGGTTGTTCACAGGTGGAAAAAATATAATAAGCAGTAATTGTTGATTGAGGTAGTAGTACATATTGAATTATTTGGCGGGTTGGAAATAAGCAGATATAGCTCAGTGGTTTCAGAGCACCTGACCGGACACCAGAAGTCACGGGTTCAATTCCCGTTGGCGGCATTTATTTTTTAGGTTATCTATCACTAATCAAAATTATTCGGATAATTTTTTAAAATATTTATTTATTTAATTGTAGCATAATTACAAGTTGGAAGACGAGTATTGGTACTGCCATTCATTGGATAACCAACATCTCTACCGTAGGTCTCCCCAGTGATTCGCAACGTTTTGTGATCTAGCAGTGGCGCCCGGGTTCATGGAGTGAGGATTGTCTACAGTCTACACGGAGAAAAATTAGTATTGTAAATTTATTAAAAATCTCTTATATTAATTTATTAAAATTATTGGTAACCCTGTTAAAAACGTTTCCTGATAAACTATAAGTAAATTCTTAACATATGCACTTGCCTTTATAATATACAATGACGTAATGCGGAAATGTTATGATTTTTATGAACACGTGTTCTGACATCGTGATAATACGTTCGTATTTTACTAAAATTTTACTAGGAAACCTATCCATTCATCCTCCAATCCCATTTTAACCGGATTACGTATAATTTAAAGAGATTTTTAATAAATTAGAAATCTTTTATATCAGTAAGTTTTCTCCGTGTACGTCTTGGCAGCGGATGAGTCTGTTCACCTTCTGCGTGGCGGGCCGGATTTGAAGAGACTAGTTGAGGGAAATCTTTTTACCTTTCCAGCAGGACTCTCTCGATCCATCGCCTTGCACTGCAGTGAGAGGGATCAATTCAAACGTTCATCACTCCTGGACACACTGATTCCCAAATTCCTACCTACCCCTCATACCTTTTTCAAAAAAAAAAACCTCTCCTTCCTTTCCTTACAAAAAACCCCCCACACAGCATCCCCAAAGATGAGATAGGCCCTGAGGGTAATTATTTTCTTCAAGGCCTCCTGTATGGATCGAATGTAAAAAAAACGAGCATGTTCATGCCGAAATAACTTTATTTTCAACTTTTACGGAAACTTTAGCTTGAGAAACTATTGTAGCTGAAATCTTATAGCAACCAAGGACGGGTTGTTTCGGAGAATTTGAACAATTCATCAAATTTAAACGTTCATTTTCGGGTTCTGTGAAGGTCCTATTCAAGTTCTGTTGTTATATCATTATAGGCTAGTTGCTTGACAGAACTGAAATAATAACAGAACTTGAAAAAATCTTTCACGGAACTTGAAAATTACCTTTAAAATTTCTCCGAAACAACCCGTCCTTTAGTATTTTGAATTTTACTTATTCGAAAACGAAAGATCCAATAAAAAAAATATACCACACCATCAAGGTTTAACACAATTTACATTCGGTAAAATTGAGTAAAAAGTTTAGAACTAATCGTTTTTCTTTTTCTTGTCATTTGTATGAGGTTTTTATATCATATTTTATTTATATAATGTAACGTAAAATCAGTATTGTTAATACAACCATCAGATGGTAATAGTAATAAGGCCAAATGATCCGAGGTACTAGTTAGTTGGGCACATGAAAGGGTTTTGTTATAAGCCCTAGCTAGTTAGAGGATTACGAAAGAATCCATAAAATCAATCCAATGTTGATCATACATCTTCCTCTTATCTCTTTCATCTATTGTGGTATGTACGCTTTGTATATTATGTATATACATATGTATGACTTTGATTTTAGTATTTTTTATGGTTAAATCAACCACTGCGCGAAAATCTTTATTTTTTTCTTGTAATTATGAGCTACATTGGTCTGCGTGTTGTAATCTTGGTTGTTCATTGAATAAAACTGATTAAAATGGCTAAAGCAGTCAAAATTTAAAACATGTTGTGCGCCAGATATAAACGAAAGAAGAGAATATGAAGATGAAGGGCGGGGGATAGATTACCTGACGCATTTAAATCATTGTCATCAGAATGGTAGTCTAACACCGTGAGGATATTGAGAGTATCTTCCTCTATGGATATTTTGTTATTTTTTTACTTCACCAGATTACGAACCCGTGACTTCTGAGCCCAGAGTTCTGCTCTGTGATATTGTTTTGGTTTTAGCGAAAAACTACGGCGTAAAAAAAATTTTGGCTCTTGTCCATTTCAAATACTTGCTTCAAATAAATATCGTTAGTACCTATTCCTGGCAAGAGAAATGCGTGTTTTTATCACAGAGTTCGTAGTTATATAATTTAGCTTCGTCAAATTTAAATGAACGACTAGGAGTTATAAATTAATGTTTTTTTATGTGAATATCGCACAAGATTCCAAATGCTACCAACCGTCCGGAGCCAGTGAGACTATGGCATTCCCAATAGGGGTATGTTGTGAGGCTGAAGGTAGTGGAATTGTGAAGGAAATGGGGAAGAGGAAGGTGGGGAAGTACCTGGTTGTTCAGATCTGATCATCAAACAAGGCTAAAGCCATTTCAAGCAACGTTTCAATTCTGAATGTTGGTCTTACACCAGGCGATACTGAGAGTACTTTCCATCCTGGAGCGTGCCGCAAGTATAGATACTTATGTATTATTCTAAGAGAATAAATTGTGTAAAAACACAAATTCATAAAATAAAATTTAATTGGGCACCCCGGGATTTGAACCCGTGGCATTCGAATTGATAGTCGAAAACCTTACCCGTCGACCAAGGAGGCGTCAAGTTACCGCCCGGTTTCACCGGATGTTTACTACGTTCTGGACGTTCTCGCGAATATGAATGTGAAAAGTCTTAAATTTTTCAATAAATTTGAGTTTTTTTTTAAATTGTACAAACTTCAAGATGCCCGAGCTCACCGTTATAATGTTTTTTTTATGGGAACGGATTATCTACGTTTTAATTTATGTCTTAATTTAAAATTTGATCGTGTCTACGAAACTTATTTCGTTGTTTAGTTTAAGCCCTAAAGCCTCTGACATTTTGCTATGCTCCTACTTCTCTTAGGAGAACTGTGAGATTGACGAATGCAGATTCCGCGGGAAATATTTTCGAATTACATTTCTTTCAAGATAAATTGTTGTTTTTTTAATCTATTTCAAAATATAATACAGTTCTCAGATTTTATTATTACAAATAATAACGATAATAGCGACATACGCAATTAAAAATATTACATGAAACTGAAAAAAACGTATTTAATTTATAAAAAATTCAAAGGTATTTATTGTCACTTCACTTTTTTCGTTTAGTATAAAAATATTAATTTTAAAATTTTGTAAACATTGACAAATATTTTTCAAATGCTAAATGTTGAAGAATCATTTCACATTTTTCTGGGATGTTAATAGTAATTTTTTAACGCAAACTGAAAGCGCAGTATTGTCTCTTTCTAGCGCTGTTCAAATTGTATTTCGCTGTAATACAAAATGAGATAACATAAATGTTATGAGAACACGTCAAGCTGGAAAATTGGACTCTACGATTGTTGTCTAAAGAATTTTTACCAAATTCAGTTAGTTTAACGGTACTTTTACGTGATTTTAGGTTAGGTTAGGTAAGGTTAGGTGGCAGTTTTACCATCCGACGTCACTTATAAAACCTAACCTAACATAGTCTAAGTTAAGCTTTTCCAGAAACTAACGTTTAATACGTAACTAGGTTCCTATGTAGGCAGGTACCTACCGAAATACCGCATTATTTACCTAGACCGCATTTTAAAGATAACTTCATCCTGTTAGCGACTTTAAATTAGTAATAAAAACGTTGGGGCTTCCTGAATACATAAGTGTACAAAACAATTCGCTGAAATTGAATCCATTTAATAGAATACCTACCGTTTTTAATTCGGCTTATTACAGATTAGGAGAAAAAAAACATAGATAATCTAACCAACGCACGGGAATCCCCGCATGTTTCGCACAGATTTCATCATCTCTGTCAACTGTGCCAATACAAATTATAGTATCAATAGAAGCCATTTCCTTAAATAAATTGATAATTTGCATTCTAACCATGTACGTACTTGGCAGTAACAGATGTGAATTGGGTATGAAAAGATGTGAAGAAAAATATGGTATAATTTGTATATGACGAAATTTCATTTAGTTTCAACGCGTCATAATTAGGTCATAGGTATCACAGAGAAAATTTTTAGGAACACAGTGTTCACCCATATAAATTGCAGGCGTACAGCACGTTTGAAACTTGTTATTATCATAACAGAAAAATTTAAAAAGTTCATGATAATTACAGATAAATCCGGGAGTAAAGTGCACTGACTTCGGGAGGTGATTCTACATGATTGTAGAACTTTTTTCCCATACTAAGAATATTTATTTTCCCATACAAACAATTCAACTTTTTTTGCTTTAAAACGTTTAAATTTTGGAAAAGTTATTTTTCTTTTCTACTTCTAAAATCATGTAGAATCACCCCCCGAAGTTAGAGCACTTTACCCCCGGACCGGTAGCGGCTCGTGACTTTTGGGTGTTCTAAAGTGCTAATATTACAAAAAATGGCATTATTGATGTTGTTGTAGCTGAAAATGATATTTTATTTTATTGAAAATTGGATTTTTTATGATGATTTTCAGGAACTTTCAGTATGGCCGTTATAAAATATGGTTTTCAGCTACAACAACATCAATAATGCCATTTTTTGTAATATTGGCACTCTAGAACATATTTCTCAGTGACTTTTGGCAAGAACATTACTGTCTGAAGTGCATTGTATATGTTTACCAATACACAAAATCATAATATTGCGTTTTTGGGAAGATCATAGTTCAAAATCCATTTTTTTAATTTTCAAATGCATAGAATAATAAAATTTTTTAGATTGCCCAGATTCATTGGTTGAATATTTTTCATCGTTATTGGCAGGATTTTGACAGATAAAAAAATTAGAGTAAAAAGAGTTTTAAAAACATCTACAAAAAATACATATTTCTTTATCGTCATACCCTACCGTAATTAAGATGAAAAAACATTGGTTCAAGGTTGCCAAATTTATTCAACCGATCCTGGGTTTTATTTGTCAGGTGCAGGTACAAGGAAGTATCGCTTCATTAAATAACCAGTACTGAGTAGGTACCTTCCAGAGCTGGGACGAGGGTAACACAACCCTGGCTAGGTAGGATCATATATACGGTATAATGAAGGACGTCGGAATAAAAAAAGTTTGAACAAAAAGCTTTGATAGATGGGAAATGTTTAATTACATTCAAAATTAACTAAAATTAAAACTAACGTTGTAGCGCATCTAATTTTTTTTTTTGATGTATATTATTTATAGCTGTATTTTTTAAACTTATATTTTTTTAAATTTCAATTATGGAATGTATTACATTGCACTACCCCTGCATACATTCTTGAATTATTTTTTTTTCGACTTTATGTCCGGTTTAAATCTTCCCCAAAGGAAAAACTAAACCCTTCCACACACTTTTCCACAAATGATCATCTAGTCAATCAACATTATGCAAGTGCATTATATAAGCAAAATAAATACAATACAATACAAGAACAACACGTCAACTCACCAGAGGGAAAATAATTCACCGACTCCAGATATTTTCATATCAGAGGATTCGGCTCGGTAGAACTCCTAACACTTACTATTATTATTATTAAACAATTAAATCCTACTGTTATGGGGAAAATTCATGAAGGGAAATTAAAGGATTGTAAAATCCCTCTATAAGCATATTATGACGTATTAAATACATAATGAGTAAGTAAGTGATTATTGTAAAAAGTACTTATGTTGAGAAATTGATGAAAAAGAAAACGCATAATGACGTTGATATTATTGGTAAAACGCAAATATTATTGGAAATTTTAATGAGAAAAACCTGTTGTTGGGGGGGAAGTTTGAAAAGCTCGATATGAGGCAAATTAATAGAAAATTATGTTGAAAACGTACAATAAAGATAAACTAACGAGGGAAAACGATCAATAAGGGGATAAAGACATCGTTGATACAACGATAAAGTATATCGTTGATGGCACCAGTTATCACCTGAAAATATTTTCACACCTTTGAAAAAATTTTTCATGCAATTCTTTCATCATGCACTCAATATATATTTGTTTAAATTATTTGCCTATCATTTATCACAATGTATATTTCGCAACAATAAATCACATCCCTCGTCTTCAAGGTTGTGAACACTTTTATTTGAAAATAATTAGTCTATTGAGTTTTTCTATTACTTGAATTCGTGGAAAACTAATTTCTGCCAGATGGAAGCTGGAGATCATAAGATCTTTTGAAGGCAGTAGTGTGTCATGACTGCATCACTAAATCTTTCCATATAACGCAATAGAAGAAGTGTACAATAATTTAAGGCATTTTCATAAGAAAAATCATAAATAAATATGATGTTTCCATAGCAAAAAAAATTAAGAGCATTACTTCAATACAGCATTACAAAAATAATATAAGAACACATTCATCACAATAACATAATATATTTTTCATTACAACAGAAATTAATGGCAAATAATTTAATTCAACAATCCTAACGATAATGTTTTCATAAAAAAAATAATTAAGAACGTGTTTTTATCAAGTACAACATCGTATAAGAGCATTTTTTCATAACAAGAAAAATTCAACAGTAATTAAGAGCATTACAGCAATGAGTAAGTCTATGCTTTTCATTATAACAATATTTAGAAGAACGTTTTTCATTACAAAAATAATTAAGTCTTTGCTTTTCATCACAGCAATATTTTGGAGCATGTATTTCATTACATCAAAATATAGGAGTATATCATTCATTAATATCATTCGATAAAGTCAATGCTTTTCATTACAACAATATTCAGGAGCATGTCTTTCATTACAACAATATTTAGGAGCATGTCTTTCATTACAATAATATGGAGGATCATTTCTTTCATTAAAATAATAATTAAGTCCAAGCTTTCATTACAACAATATTTAGAAGCATGTCTTTCATTACAAAAAAAATTAAGTCTTTGCTTTTCATCACAGCAATATTTAGGCGCATGCATTTCATTACAACAATATTTAGGAGCATGTATTTCATTAAAATAATATTTAAGTCTATGCTTCTCATTACAACAATATTTAGGAGCATGTATTTCATTAAAATAATATTTAAGTCTATGCTTCTCATTACAACAATATTTAGGAGCATGTATTTCATTAAAATAATATTTAAGTCTATGCTTCTCATTACAATAATATTTAGGAGCATGTATTTCATTAAAATAATATTTAAGTCTATGCTTCTCATTACAACAATATTTAGGAGCATGTATTTCATTAAAATAATATTTAAGTCTATGCTTCTCATTACAACAATATTTAGGAGCATGTATTTCATTAAAATAATATTTAAGTCCATGCTTCTCATTACAACAATAAGTGCATGTGTTTCATTAGAAAATTAATTAAGAGTTAGACAATTACGAAAACAAAAAGAACTTGTGTTTTATTACAACAATACTTACAGAGTATGTTTTTCACAAGAACAATAAATAAATGCATATTTAACATTACAAAAATATTTCTCATCGCAATAATAATCATTCGTAAAGAACATATATTTGAAATTTATATTTTTTAAACTGCGGATTTCCATTGTAATTATTTACCTGTCAGTGGTTTAATTTTTCGTCTGGATTTCTCTTCTTTGAAGTCCTCTGAAGATCTCCATCATTGCACAATGCACGATGATGGCAGTATCTCAGTTATCTCGGAATTTTGGATTTCTTTAGAAGAAAATAAGAAGTTCTTTGTCTGAGCGTAGTGTAGTCCGGTGTCAACTAGACCATTTGGCATTTCATCTGTCTGTAAATTTGTTTTTTACGTTCCAGTTCCCGTTCAAGATGGTGGCCGTATTGGATACTATATATTTATCCCGTCATAGATCTAATGTTCAAGTTGTCAAATTATAGTACCTACCGCCCTGAAGACCGTTTTAAAAAATAATTGTCATTAAGATGGTGACATTTCCTTAGACAAATTGTATAATTTTGAAATATACACACATAGACCGGTATCACACATATTTTTCATTACTCCAATAAGGATAATTGTCATTACAAAGAGCATGTATTTTCAAAAATGTTTTTTTGAATATTTGCAAGATATACAAATTATAATAAACACTTGAATATTGCCATTACCATAACTATTTATTCAATCTTCAACATGACCATAGAGTCGGGAATTTGCTGATAAGTCTGTGACAATCAGTTTAGGCAATAAAACAATTTGATGTTTGTCTTCAATAATAAAATTAATTAATTTATTAAAATGCCCCTCAACCATTGATGCTTAATTCACAAGATTGGCTCTTATAAAGAAATAAAACCAATTTGCTTTCGCCAAATCATCGCAATGAGAAAGTTATTTTATTGTGATAATACTGCCGTGGTAAATAAAAACACTGTTACGCTGCACAGTAATAGCCCACAAGGGTGCCCAAAAGTCAATCGGACTATGGTGACAATAGGCCATTTGTATGCACTTTATAATGAAAAAATCGTAATAATAAAATAAACTAATCCGTTTTTTTAGCTCGTGAAGTCAGTATATAAAAATGTCCGGTCTACGATTTTCTTTATACATATATATTTTTTAAATAAATTCCACACTGATTTTTTTTAAATGTAGTGTGACAATATCATGTTAACATCTCCGGCATCTAGCTCAGAATCATAGTTAATATATTGCTGTTTTATACTTACCTCTTCAGCCGTACACTCTGCCTTCTCACCAATTCGGGTTGCTTGGGCGGGGAATAGGGAGGTGAATTTAATTAAGAACGTCTATTAATTATGAGTCTCTATTATAATTGGGTTTATCAAGTGTTAATACTAAATCTAAATTATACTTAGATCTACTTACATCTATAACTTAACTAGTTGTCATATGGTTCCACTTTTCACATTGTCATTTTTCACTGTTGTCGCTGAGTTGGTTCTGTGCGTTGGCCTAAGTAAGGCTGAAGTTCTAGGTGGCGCGGCGGCTTCTGCAGTTCTTCAGCTCACGCCTCCCGGCCGCGTCTGGTCACCGCGCTTTCTTCGCCTCTCGGCCGCGTCTGGTCACTGCACCTTCTTCGCCTCCCGGCCGCGTCTGGTCACCGTACTTTCTTCGCCTTACGCCGAGCATTACGTCGCCGGGCGGAGGATAACATATCTTGATAATCACTTCATCCACCGCCCAGCATCACATCGCTGGACGGGGAACGCGTGCTTCACCACCACTCCTGTTTCGGTCTCCTCTCTCTCCCGCCTCGATCTTGACTGCTTTCGTTCCTGAGCTCGTAGGACCTGTCGCCCTACCCCGCACTTCTCACTTCTTTCTTTACAACCCCCGTCTGTCAACACTTTCTTTGTCTTTGGGCGCACACTGCGGGACATACTCAGTTTAACGTTCAAATTTATTTGTGACGAAATTTGATTCGTCACAATACCCCCTTCGTTACAAAAGAAAATTATGGTTTCCTACAAACATAATTTTCTATTTCCCTTTTCCCATATGACAACCTTCTTAACTTAATTATAAACAATTCAATATTCTAAATTTAACATTTCTTATCATTACTTATCCTCATCATTTTTCTTTCTTTTTCATCATATCTCATTTTCAACGACAATCCTTTTCGCTACACGCTCTTTCAAACCCACAACAAAACTCAAGTCAAAACATTTAGCCTATCAATATAAAATAACATGAAAACAATAAAAGTGACAAAAAAACCCATTAAAATCAACGATGAATACTAACACCTCGACTAACATAAACACTTTTTTATTTTAACCAAGCGATCTAATCCTCTCCAGACACTTGAGGATATGAACCTTTCAATTTTTGTTTACAAATTTCTTCCCAAGCATGTGACAAAAAACTAATGACAAGATTTTAAATGACAACATGAAATGACAAGATTTTAAATGACAACATGAAATGACAACATTATTAATGACAACATAAAATTTTTAAAGAATCAGGATAGGGAAGGAGTTGGGAATTCATACCTACCACTTCAGTTTAATCTCCCCTCAGTTCTGCTGGCATGTCTGAAGTATAATAGAATTCCATACTTACATACGCATAACTCCTTATCAATACACGTTGATCACTTAAACCTAAACCTTAGTTGTACTTTGCAAAAGAGGCCGTTACTAATCTTTATTCACTCCTCATTTACCTTAATCTATTAACGCCTACATCTTCGATAACAAAAACAAGAAATCTGGTGTACATACATAGTACATCTGAAATGAAATGAATGATAAAAAACTAAACAATATATGGTAACAGAGTTGTAGTGTATCTCCCGACGTGATACACAATGGAAATTTGAGCGCCAGATAGTTTCTATTACACGGAGAAACCACCAAAACCGGATACTCTGTCTCTCATTCAACCGCTTTTAAGATGCAACCTCAACATGTCACATTTTATCATCCCTGCTGGCCAATGCTTCAATGCATCATCCCTTTTTATTTAAATTTTTCGCACTTATACATAATTTACGGTCTTTTATCACGCGCGCAGAATTCTTTTCAGATATGGAGACGATTAGGTACACACATACTAATTTCAACGAACGCGCGTATTTGTTCCACTCAAATCATGGAACGTTCAGTGCTCGCTTTCGTTTTCGCATTTTCGCTCGTGGACGCACTTCTACCAATACCGGTCTTTTATCACGCATGCAGACTATTCAGATATGGAGACATTTAGGTACTCTCATAGTAATTTCGTCAAACATGCATATTTGTACCACTCAAATCGTGGAACGTTCAGTGCTCCTTTACGTTTCCATTCGCATTTCACATTTTTTAACTTGTGGATGCACCTCTACCAACACCGGTCTTTTATCACGCACGCAGATTACTTTTTAGATATGGAGACATTTAGGTACTCTCATACTAAGTTCGTCAAACGTAAGTATTTGTACCTCACAAATCGTGTCGGTGGTAAGTGCTCCAATTCGTAACTAATTCAGTTCATCATCACATTCGCACGCGCCTTTTTATTTTCTCATCTGCGCAGACTACTATCCGAAACATCGCGAGACTTTAGATACAAGATAATGTACGGTTTCGCCGAACGAAGATATTTGTTTTCCTCAAATTGCGTTAAGTGAATGTGCCTTAACCCCTTCTCTCCCCTCTCTATCGGTCGCCTTCCGCCATCAATTTTTAATTATCGGATTTTTACCGAACACATAAAATTGATCGAAATTGTGGTATGAAAATGAATTTCTCCGAATGACATATAGAAAATACATTATTATTCTTATGCCGTTCATACACAGCAAATTTACATTTGCTGACTCAGCTCACCACAATCTTTGATTTGATGACCTTTGTCAACGGGACAAATATATAATCCTTACTCAGGGTCAAACACCTCTGCCTAAAACTCAACAAAAAATTAACTCGAATGGGTACCCTAAAATCACTATCATTAATACATTTTAACAAAAAAATAGCCACTTGACATCTCCCGACTTACTTGTTTTCTAAAAAATATAACATTCCTGAAAATATCTATCGGTGATGAGAGGATTAACAATCTCTAGGTACCTACAGTCCCGAATGTGTCAAAACGCCGAGTTTGTTTTATAATGATTTAACTGCCCTCCTACAAAAAATAGCACTTGACATGAGACGCATAGCATCTGACTTCATCACAGTACATTTGTTTACGCTGTACAAAAAAACGAAACACCCAAACAACGGTAGGTAACTCGAGACAAAACATGACAAGAGCGAGAAACAGTACAGAAGATTAAATATAATAAGAACATGCAAATATTTACCTTGTTTTCAGGGATGGGTTTAAGGAATGTCAATAACATTGGTGATAGATATAATAAAATATCTAAAACCGCTTCACATTGGGCGCCATTGTGACAATATCATGTTAACATCTCCGGCATCTAGCTCAGAATCATAGTTAATATATTGCTGTTTTATACTTACCTCTTCAGCCGTACACTCTGCCTTCTCACCAATTCGGGTTGCTTGGGCGGGGAATAGGGAGGTGAATTTAATTAAGAACGTCTATTAATTATGAGTCTCTATTATAATTGGGTTTATCAAGTGTTAATACTAAATCTAAATTATACTTAGATCTACTTACATCTATAACTTAACTAGTTGTCATATGGTTCCACTTTTCACATTGTCATTTTTCACTGTTGTCGCTGAGTTGGTTCTGTGCGTTGGCCTAAGTAAGGCTGAAGTTCTAGGTGGCGCGGCGGCTTCTGCAGTTCTTCAGCTCACGCCTCCCGGCCGCGTCTGGTCACCGCGCTTTCTTCGCCTCTCGGCCGCGTCTGGTCACTGCACCTTCTTCGCCTCCCGGCCGCGTCTGGTCACCGTACTTTCTTCGCCTTACGCCGAGCATTACGTCGCCGGGCGGAGGATAACATATCTTGATAATCACTTCATCCACCGCCCAGCATCACATCGCTGGACGGGGAACGCGTGCTTCACCACCACTCCTGTTTCGGTCTCCTCTCTCTCCCGCCTCGATCTTGACTGCTTTCGTTCCTGAGCTCGTAGGACCTGTCGCCCTACCCCGCACTTCTCACTTCTTTCTTTACAACCCCCGTCTGTCAACACTTTCTTTGTCTTTGGGCGCACACTGCGGGACATACTCAGTTTAACGTTCAAATTTATTTGTGACGAAATTTGATTCGTCACAGTAGCAACACTGAACATTCCGTTATCTTTGACGTTTTGCTGCGTTTTGCATTTCTGACAGCTTAATTTCTCGGTACAACGAAAAATCTTTTTATTACAGAAGAAGTATTTTTGCACAAAAAAAATATAAATATCTTTAGTTAGTTTTACGATCTCTGAAATTTTGCGGATGAAAATTTTAATAAAGTCGCCATTGTTTTAAAAATACGATTAAAAAAATAAATACGAAATATTTATTCGCGGATTGTTGCGATTTTGGAAGTGAAATTATCTAGCTATACCTGGTCATTAAGTCACTTCAAAAAACATTTCAATTCGCTGGATCTCACCAGGGCGATACTGAGAGTATCGACCCCTATATACTATTCTTACACGGTGTCAGGAATTTCGTACTACAAGCGGGAAACTGGTGAATCTACATCACATATAAGATATGATGGGTCATTCTATCTAAGGGGTTAAAAAACTATTTTTACTACAATATATCTATTTTCAAATGACTTATTTTATAAATAACTGAGGATTGAACCTTCCTATCCAGGAACTGGAGTCGACAACTCTACCAATAAAGCCAAATCCCGATTGGGTAAGACCGACATTGATTGCGTATTAGCTGCTGTAAAATCATCAAATTAAAGAAAATACGTATATGTTCATGTGTATGTGCTCGATTGTCATCGATAACGAGTCTATCTGCCTAGTTTCAGTTCGATCAGATATCCGAGAATAGGTTAATTTCAACTTCCAAGATTTGCATTAATTTACCAAAACAAAAATGTAATTCAAACAGATGAATTCAAAAAAACTATATGATTCCCTAGATTTACCAGTGCACTTGTACTACAAGTTTTCGGACCCCGTGTACCTATATAACTTTCCGCTTGTGTTCAGATTTGTCACCGTTCTGATTTGCCACGGACATTTATACAGTCGGATCTTCTGATCATTGGGGTACCTCCTAGCTAATCCAACAACAATGCATCCACCTGATTACCGTTATCTCGTAATATTGTAATGCGAGTACCTAGTCGCAGATCATCAGCTGTCAAACGGCGGCCGTCAATTCGCACTCGGTCAGCCAATCGTCAATCGCACGACTAATAATCGTCGATACGTTTCCTCAATCAGTTGGCGATATACCACCAGTTGTACTCGACGCGTCTGTACCATTGTGATCGAACACTTTGCGCGTTGACGAATCGACAAATCGACCAACTGAACAATATTTAATAATAATCCAAGTACTACAACAAGATTCTCAAATCTCATGTTATCGTTTTTTGTTATTTGTTATCGATAACTCTGTGACCTGATGTCAGTGATTTTCCATTTTCTCGTAGCTGTGGAGAGTGCGCTCAGTGTCGTGTGTTATATGTTGTGATTTGTATTGTTAGCAACAAAAAATAACACTTCGTTATCGCGATTGTAATCAAGTACTACTTGAATAATCAAATTAATTTAAAGGTACCTACGTAATCTCCTTTTTTTAAAGCGCAACGATAAATAGCACACTGTCGTAGGTCAAAATAATAATACGTCAAACTGGATTTTTTAATGTGAATAGTGCACTGTTGCATACCGTCGGAGCCATTGGAACTACGGCAACCCCTATTGAGATACGTTTTGCGGCTGAAAGGAGTGTGGAGGGGAAGGATATGGGGAGGAGGAAGGTTGGGTAGTACCTGGATTTTCAGATCCGGTCAACAAACACTTATAAGGCCATTTAAGGAAACGTTTCCATTCTTAATGTTGTGTTTTCATTAGGGCAATACAGAGGGCGTAATACTCTCGGATTTTCTAAAAAAGTGTGTTTTATAATTACTTTTCAAGTTTTCAATGATAAGAAATCTCTAAACAGTATAAAACAAAGTCGCTATCTGCGTCTGTCTGTGCGCTTAGTTCTTCTTAACTACTCAACAGATTTTGATAGGGTTTTCAATAAAATTTTGAAAATTTCTTGCGGAAGGTTTATATATATTTAATACATGTATATTGTATTTATAGAAAGTAGAGAAAAGTTGATGTTTTGTAATCAAGTTGTAAAAACAATATTTTCGGACGTTTACGTTGTTAACGCTGGTTAAACCCTATGAAATACATACTCATGTATCACAATAATGTACTCGTACTACGGAATTGTATATATTTAAATGGCCTACAGAAAGTGCTGGATGGCATATGTCTATCTCCTAAGCATAACCCCAGCAAAATCGGGTAAACGTCAGCTAGTAATATAAATAAATAGTATAAAGTAAAGTCTATCCGTGTCTCTCTGTTTGTGCGCTTAGTTCTTCTAAACTATGTTTTATTTTCACAATCATTTAGAGAATTTCTTCCGTAAGGTTTGAATATAATTATAATACATATATATTATATTTGTAGAAAGTAGAGAAAAGTCAAGCAACTCCTGTTACACATCACCTAGAGTAATAAACATGAGATAATATTTTGAAATACATAATATATATATATTTGAATTTAAGTGTCAATATCATATTGTTATCTAGTGTTTACAACATTAAAGGGAAGCTACAAGCCAAAAATGTGTATATTCTTGGTATACCTTACATTGTAGGCAATAGGCATTAAAATCGCTTGACAAACGGAGTCTAGAAACCTTCGATTTCAAGCACAAAACTAGTTTTTATTGATTTTGTAAATAATTTTATAAGAAAGTAAAAAATTAATCAACTGAAACTGTCATAGATAATCTTAGTTATAATACTGTATTTTTTTTTAAGTTGTTTCCTTTACGCGTTCATACATTTCTATTGAAATAATATTTTTTTAGTAGTTTACATATATATTTTTATTGAGTAATTTATTTATTTTATTTGTATTCTACTAAAGCGAAACGATAGGAAAACCTTCAATTTATCTGAAGCATATTTTTTGGTATTCATAATGTACACCAATTCGTTATAAATGTGAATCAAAATAGTGATTTAGCATTAAGCTTCGCCTTAAATAAAGCGTTTTCAATTATTCCAATTTGACGTATTTTGACTAATATCGGTGTACGGGAATACAAAATATTCACCAACAATATCAAATTTGCAAATTCCTATCAAGTACTATATAATATACCCACAAGGACTACAAACTAACTTTATTTTAATTGCAAAAATCAATGCTATCTACTGTTACTACGGTTTTTTTAGCAGAATAATCTTTTAGTGTCTTATATATATGTGTATTTTTTTAACGGTTCCATGATAACTCAACACAGTGACAATTCAATACACTTTTAATAAATTGATATAAAGTCATTAGAAACGATGAAAAAAAAATTTAAACCTAACCTAACCTGACCTACTTAACCCAGTTAATAAAGTTTTTGTTTCATCACTTTCCATGACTTTATATAACTTTTTAAAGATTTTATGAATTATCGTTGTGATGATTTATCCGGTCACCATATTTAATATAATATCTAAAAATATATAAATGGTTCCTAATCTATTTTAAGTGCAAACCGCCAATAAATTTCCAAAGTTTTATCCAAATTTTTTATCCAAAGGTAAATATTGTTTTGGTTCATAGAGCAGCAAATAGGTGTATTTTAAAAGTAGGTAGCTACTAAAAATTATATGTTTTGACAGCGAAAAGCAATACATTTTTTACTGAAAGGTGGTAAAATGGTAACCGGGCAACACAGTCAACACAGTGACAATTCAAAACATTTTTGAAAAGTCATGAACAGTGATTAAAATAATTATGTTAAATAGGTTACGTTAGGTTAGGTTTATAGGCCATTTTTCATTACTTTTAATGACTTTATATCACTTTTCAAAAATGTGCTGAATTGCCACAGTCATGAGTTGCCATGGAACCGGTAAAACAAGCATATTATTATTTTAATAAACCAATTATTATAAAAGACTCAAATTTCCAATGTCGAAATACTTAACTTAGTTAAAGTTAGGTTGCGTAAAGTTAACCACAATGTTGGAGGGTTTTAAAGCATTAGAAAGAAGAATAGAAAACAGAAAAATAGAAAACTCTTCAGTAATATTCTCTAAGCCATAAACGTAGTTTTAATATTTTTTTAAAGTAAGTTACAAATGATGCAAGGCATACGATTCGTTTTTCTAAAGAAGATGAGAAATCGTCACGCAATAATAAACCAGTAAAGTAACAACATAATTCTATTTCAAATTCGCAATAGTGATTTAACACGGAGAATTAAAAATTCGGACAATGTTTTTGCAATCAGTTAAAAATGCAACCGATGGACCCGATGATAATATGTCCATTAGGGTGGAAATGGAAACACGTAAGAATTCAAATAATTTAATTCATATATAAATGCAAACCCATGCAAAAAAGTGCTATGTTTTATGTTTAATTTTGTTAAATCAAGGAATTAATCTGTCCATTTTTACAACAAATCACTAACTAACTAACTAACTAACCATCACGCCGTTTCCCCGCAGGGGTAGGCAGAGAGGACGGACCGCCAAACAACTCGGTCTTGGCACACACTCCTTGCCTCATTCACATTCATACATCGTCTCATACATACTCTTCTATTGTTCTGACTCTTGACATGGCCCGACTCAAGTATCTGATTCACTTGGTCGTGCCATGTCTTCCTCGGGCGTCCCCGACTTCTGCTACCATTCACATTTGCATCGTATATTCTCCTTACACTCCTTTCTTCGCTCATTCGCTCTACATGCCCAAACCATCTAAGCGTCCCTTTCTTGATCTTACTCATTACGCTTACATCAGCCTTGCACTCTTTGCGGATATCCACATTCCTCACACGATCACACATTGTTTTACCACACATACGCCTCAGGGATCTCATTTCAACAGCATTCAATCTACTTTCATCCTTTCTTTGCCAGTTCCATGCCTCACTTCCATACATCAGGGTAGGTACCAGCACTCCATTGTGGACTGCTAACTTCGCTTCTTTGGACAATTTTTTGTTAGCGCCAAATGCGTTCAGTCCTCCATTAATGGAGTTACCTGCATTTACTCTTCTTTCAATATCTCTGTCAGCCTTCCCATCTCTCGTAAACATGCTTCCTAAATACACAAATTCATCCACCTGCTCCAAGTATTCCTCATTCACAGCTATATTGCACACTGTTTTCGTACTTTCTAATATTATTATTCAAGAAGAAATATTTGATTACGCCCAAGATGGCGCTCTTTGGGTAGTTTCTTATTACACTATTTTGATTATTGGTTTAGTCGCAAATGGTGCAAATTGGCATGGTTAGGATTTAAAGGCGTTTGCTAACATTCACAGTATTTAATAATTAATTATATTATGATGATATATACATTTATAATCAATAATTTTATCCGTAATCGAAAAGCAAACGTTGCAAGTCCAAAACACGAAATATTCAGGAGAGCCGAAAAATTTTTTTTAGCAAATGTAACTTCTAAAAATATTTTTTCAACCATTTATCTATTACTAACTTCGTTTTGGTGGAGGATATTACCTATTCTAAAGTCAACCTTAGTTTTTTTATCAATTTACCTTATAATGACCACAACTCCATTACGATATCCAGACCAGGTTGCTCACGCCCTAAGCCGTGCACAAAAATATACGACGCGTGGCCCTGTTTATTGGACAGACCTGCGGTTGAGTTTTCCCTATCAAATCTCTAAAATAAACTCAGAATCTAAACTACATAAGTAATGAAGTCGTGTTAAAACAATATTCGGCGCGCGGCCCGGCGTGATGGACGGACCTACGGTCGACTTTGCCCTAACATTTATTTATTATGAACATATTACTAAAATATCAAATGTTTCTAGAGGGGACCCTCGGTAAGTTACTAATTCATCGTCTAGAAAAATAAAATCTGGTGTTTACGCTTATGTTATGGATTCTATTGATGAAAACACTTAACACGGTTTTATAATTTTATTTGTAAGTCTTACAATTGTTTATGGTTACATATTATATAGTAGAGTTTTTACAGAGTTAAATGTCTCTAAGTGAAATGTTTCCAAACTGAAATCTAGAATGAATCTGCCTTGAAAACAGAGCGTAATGCATCTTATAGTAATCTTGTATTTAACTAGTGTGGTAAATAAAGTCAATTAATAGTAAACATGGAAATTTACAATAGACAAGAGATATGGCGACAATCAAAATGTTGATTTTGATATGCATTGGTGCGACGGACAAATAATAGATAGTGAATGAAGCATAATAGGTTCAAAGGTTGTACAAGTATTAGAAAGGTACATAACACCTTCCTCGTTAAGATGAGATAATGTGGCGTCCATCATTATCTCACATCAGTTCGAAGTCTTGTACTTCGTCTGAGCGTTAGGGATTCATCAGTGGACCCGGTAACGTTTTCTTCCATTTCTACGTTTGCTTCTCTTTTGTCTTTTGTTTTACAAATGTTCAAGTAATTTATTAATCTTACACGAGAATCACCTTTAAAATGATCTCTTCTAGATGTGTAACACTTAAATAGTTTATATAAAATGTAAATGATTATTAAACTTAAAAATACATAGGAAAAAAAGTTATTTTTCATAATTCTAATTACAATATGGTCTTCGGGTATATTTTCCAAGTCATCGTACATTTTATTTAACTTATGGCTTGCTAAAATTAAATCATCTTTATCTAGAGTAAATATTTTTGGTATTATTAATGGAATATTTATTTTGACATTTTGTGTTTGATTTATATTGCAACAATTATCATCAGTTATATTGAACAGGGGAATTATTGATTTTGAAGCTGTTTGATTTGATATATTATAATATTGGTCTTCTACATTAACAATCACTGTTGAACTAGTGTAAAGTTTGCATTTTGGCTTTATAATTAATATTCCTGTATTCTGTAATTTAACATCGGTTGGTTCAGAATTCTTACATTTAATTGTAACCAATGTTGGTTTAGGGAGCACAAAAATCCATTTCGTTCCTTTATTTGTAGTATGCCAAATTTCGTTAATCGTATTCATTATTCTGGTTTCACAATTCGGAGGCATATGAGAAGGTTCGATTAGTAATTCTGTTTCACAAATAGATCTTTCATGTAGATTATAATAAATGTTTGTGGTTTTACAAATCGCTTTATCTAAAATGGTTTGTTTACACGAATCTATATTATCAAGAGTAACATAATTTGTTTTACTCTCGGCGATAGCTAAATATTTAACATTAGGCATAATAAAAACATATAAATCGTCTTGTCTTTTCATAGGCAAAGGTATTAACTTGTATAAATTATAGCTTACATAACTACACAAAGGGTTTGATATAACAAAAATTATTCTTCTATTTACATATGCAATGTCAATTTTTACCATTGACATTAAAATATTAACATTTTTTTATATTTGGTGGGACAGGATAAGATACGGAATTCGGTAAATAAGGCAAGGACTTACTTATTTCTTCAATATATTGCTGAGGTGTGATAATAAATGGGTGTATTATATTATTTTTGGAAAGCATTAATGCGTTTATGATAAGCGTATATTCGTTTTGTAATTCTGTTGTGATTAAATTCAATAGGGTAAGATGTTTTTCTATTTCTTGCTTCAATTCTAAATTAAATATGACATCGCTAATGTTTGTAGTAAACGACTTTAATTTTACGAAATTTTGATTAAATATTTCTTCATTTCTTTCAAGATTAGTTATCGTATTATTAAAATTTGTTATAGTTGTTTTCACTATTTGAGTTTGCTGTTTTAACATATTATATAAGTCTTTATCACCTGTGTTTAGAGAATCAATTGCTTCATCATAATAAAGCGCGTCATTATTATCTAAGGTTCCAAATACAGTTTTAAATACTGTACCTACCATATCTATCCAACCACGTTTTACTCTTATTTTTGGTTGTCCTATAAATTGTTTTAGCGTCTTATCCTTTTGCTTTAATACTATTATTAGTTGATGTAAAATATTTAAATGCGGTTCGCAAGGAGAAAAACTTTTATGCATGATGTTATCGTCATTACATAATAGTTGTATATTGCTATATGTTTTATCAATTAATATTAACTTATTATCAAAATATATGTCTAAATCAATGTATGTTACTACATTCCAATAACTCTCTATAAAATTAATCATATTAACGTGTTCATAATATATCCCTGCGGACGAAGATATTTGCGTCCAGTTGAATCCATTACCGTAAGGCAACCATGTCATCAATCTGAAACAATAGCCTTTTTTAAACGATTGAAATGTACTTTAACATATTTTTTCTTTATTTGTATAGTACAGTTTACTTTCGAATTAATTTTAACAATTCTATAGGGGCCTTGATAATTAGGTGATAATTTTTTGGAATGATTACTCTTCGTAGTTTCGTTTCTTAAATAGACTAAATCGTTAACGTTATAAAGTTCATTACTAGAAATGTTCTTATCAAAGTTCTCTTTTGATCTTATCTTTTGGACTTGAACATGTTCGCGTGCAATTTCTTGTGATTTGTTCAGTTTCAACTTTAAATTGTCAACATAATTATCATATGTATATTTGAATTGAGGTTTTTGTGTTAATGACGTTGGAAGTTCTGGTTTTAAACCGAAAATTAATTCGTATGGCGTATACCTAGTACTGGTATGAGGCGTTGTATTATACGAAAACATTGCTAAATTTATCCACTCGTCCCAATCTGTTTGTTTTTCTGAAATGTAATGTTTTAAGTAATCTGCTAAGGTCGCGTGAGACCTTTCCAATGCACCGTTGGACTGGGGGTGATAAGCTGTTGTTTGGATTTGTTTAATTTTAAATAGTTTTGCAACTTCCTTTAAAATAATTGACGTAAAATCTTTTCCTTGATCTGTAAGAATTCGATTTGGTATTCCGAATACACAAATGAAGTTATTGACTAACTCCTTTGCAATAGTAATTGCTTCATGATTTGGAATTGGAAATGCTTGCGAAAATTTTGTTAGGTCGTCTTGTAACGTGAGAATATATTTATTTCCATTTTCGGATAGGGGTAACGGACCTACAATATCTAAAGATATCCTTTCAAAAGGTTTCTCAGAAGTTGTAGTTATTTCCATTGGATGAATAAATCTTTTACGAGAAATTTTATTTTTTTGACATGATTCACATTTTTTAATGTAGTTTCTTATGTCTTTTCTCATATTTTTCCAATAATATCTCTCTTTCATTCTATAATACGTTCGATGAAACCCCGAGTGTCCTGATTGTGGAGAATCGTGATTCTCCTCTATTAATTTAGCTATATCCTTGGGATCTGGATAACTTATTTTATTTTTACAAATAGTTACCATGATTCCGGAGTTTGCAAAGACGTAATAAATAATAGTTTTTATTTTATTCCAATTTAAATTATTATCACTGCGAGCTAGTTCAGGAATTGAAAGCGATTTCTTTCCTTGTGAAATTAATACATTTTTTAATTTAAGAAAACAACAGAAAATATCTTCGTATGTTGGTTTATCCCAAAAATGTTCCATTGTTATAAGATGGTAAACGTTAAATATGTTATTTAGTTCTGAATATAATATATCTCTTACATTCGTTTTACTTTTCTTTATATCATCGTGATTATTGATTAAATTCCTTATCTCCATAGACAAACCTTCGGACATTTCCTTATCATTGGAAATAAAGTTACATAAATTATCTTTCCGTATTAGAAGACATTCGTCTGTTTCAACAATATTTTTGCAGTCAATAATGGTTTTATCTTTATAATGAGACTTTATAAATTCTTCGTAAGAATTTGGTTCAGGGTTTATTCTAAAGTGTAATATTTGAGAATGATCAATTCTAGATAACGCATCGGCATTAGAATTAAGTTTTCCGGGTTTATATATTATATTATACTGATATTCTTCCAATTTTAAACGCCAACGAAGTAAGCGAGAGCCAGGGTCTTTTGTATTAAATAACCAAACTAAAGGTCTATGATCCGTTATTATATTGAATTTTACACCATACAAATAAGGTCTAAAATGTTTAACTGCATAAATTATAGCTAAAAGTTCACGTTCTGTCGTTGAATAATTTGATTCGGCTTTATTTAGAGTTCTGGAAGCAAAGGATATTGGCAAATCTTTAGAAATCTCACCTTGAGATAATACTGCACCGATAGCAAAATTACTTGCATCTGTGGTGACATTAAATGTTTTACTGAAATTGGGGAACTGTAATATTGGTTCATGAATTAAATGTTCTCGAAGTATATCAAAAGATTCTTGTTGTTTTTCCTTCCAAATGAATGGAATATCCTTCTTTAATAATTGGGAGAGAGGTTGAGCGATTTTGCTAAAATCTTTAATAAAACGTCTGTAATATCCAGCAAGTCCTAAAAATGACTTCATATCTTTTGGATTTTTTGGAATAGGGTAATTTTTTATGATTTGAATTTTATCTGGGTTTGGTTTAACTCCATTTTCTGATATAACGTGACCTAAATACATGACTTCATTACGCATAAATTCACATTTATCAGGCTGTAATTTTAAATTGTGTAATCTTAATTTTTGGAATACCTCTTTTAACCTAACCTCGTGAGTCTCTACTGTATCGGCATAAATAACTATATCATCTAGGTATGCGAAACATCTTATTCCTTGTATACCAGCTAAAACGTTATTTATAACCCTTTGAAATGTTGCAGGACCGTTTTTTAACCCAAACGGCATCCTTAAAAACTCGTAATGTCCTAGAGGGGTGGAAAATGCTGTTTTATGTGAATCTTCCGGTTTCATTGGGATTTGGTGAAATCCTGATGCAAGATCTAAGGTGGTGAAGTACTTTGAGTGTCCTAATTGATCTAATATCTCTGTGATGTTGGGTAAGTTGTAAGCATCGCCTACAGTGACCTCATTTAATTTACGGTAATCAATCACTACTCTATATTTTACTTGACCTGTTGCATCTTTCTTCTTGGGCACTACCCACAAAGGAGATGACCATGCTGAATTTGAATCTTTAATTATTCTTTGGTCCAACATTTTTTTTATTTGATCATTTACTTCCTTTTTATGTACCTCGGGGTATCTATATGTTTTTGCGTGTATTGGAATCTGTGTTGTAGTATTTATTTCATGCCTTATCGAATCGGTTTGACTCAATGTATCTCCTTCCAAGTGAAAAATATCGTTATAGTCTCGACAAATTGAAAAAAGCGATCGTTCTTCTTCTTTATTTAAATGTTCAGTCCGTAATGATGCTTTTAAAAGTTCGTGCCTATTATCAATATTTTCTGTTATTTTGTTGAATTGAAAAATGTTTTTATTTTTGCATTTAACTTTCCTTTTTATCGTTCTATCATCGCAATCAGCTTCTAACATTTTGCTATCTTTTTCACTAAATTTTTCCAATATCAATTCCATTTTCTTAACTTTTACTGCTTTTTCTGTCGTATTTAAAATAGACGTAATTGCTTTTGACTTTGAATTAACCTTTGTTATACTTCTACAAAGATAAACTCCTTCCATAATCTCTATTTCTGGAACGAGTCCCTCTCCTATTTCAGGATTCAAAACATTGAATTCAACTAAGGTCTCTGTGCGAGCCTGTACAATAATTACCGAATTATTGTTTTTGACATCCGAACTTTTTGTTTTAAAATGGATTTGCATAGAACTTTTACCTATACATAATGTATTGTTGCTGTAATTAATTTTGGCATTTACTTTTCTTAGGAAATCATTTCCGATAAGTCCATCGAGTGGAACATTTGTTGCTCGAGGCAATAAATGCATCTTATTAGAAATTGGGATACCGTTGAATAATAAGTTCAATTTGACAGATCCTAACGTTTCAGTCGATTTTTCAGCGTTAATTCCTCTAATTTTAATTATTTCTTTATCATTGTATACTGTTTCACCATCTAAAACCATAGGGTTAATTAGTGATATATCTGCGCCACTGTCTAATAATAGTTTGACATATTTATTTTTACATTCTTTAATGGGGATTTTGATATATGCTGTAATATTTTCGAGATTATTTAATATTCTACCTGTAACGTATTGACCTTCTTCGTTTCGGTAGGGAACGAAGGGTCTTGGAAGTTTTCCGAAGCTTTTTTTTCTAAGAAATTTTTATATTTCCAACAATCTTTTTTGTAGTGTCCACGTTTTTGACAAAAGAAACACGTTATTGTGATGTTTCGATGCGTGTTTGCAGTATTATTATTTTTGCACTGAGAATTTTTTGAAGTGAAGTTACTAAATGATTTTACTTGGTTGACACGTTTATCTTTATTGTGGAAGCAATTTATAGATATATGTCCTGATTTTTTACAAATAGAGCAAAATTTTTGGTTTGAATTACTTTGTTCTGTAAAATTGAGCATTTTTTCTTCGTTAATTGCAAATATTGAAGCTTCTTCAAAGGTTTTTGGGTTTCTAGCCCTCAAAATAATGCTGTACTGCGGTAATGCGCCCATTAAAAATGCTTGAAGAGCCATTTGTTTAATCATAGAATTTTTTCCTATTAATTCAGTGATGTCGACTGTTTCTGCTTTAGTAGCTCTCATTAAATTTGAATAGCACCTTTCAATTCTTTGTGTAAAGTTGAGAACACTCTCATTTCTATTTTGTTTACATGTCTGCAACTCTAATAATAGTTGTGGAAAACTTTTCGAATCAGCAAAATTTTCTTCAAGAAAACTTTTGTATTCCTCCCATGTACGCAAATTTCTACATGATGTTATTAAATCAGCTTTTCCAGTAACTTTGGTTTGAATATATTTAAAAATAATATCTTTTTGAGCTTTAGATGCTAGTTTATAAGCATAATCACAATTTTTAATGAATGTGTGAAGATTATTTGTATTACCATCAAATGTACTAATGAATTGTGTTAAAAATTGAAGAGATACTTCTTGTTCAGTCATTTTTAACAAAGCGATTATTGTAAATTAATAATAAGAAAAGAGATTTTAAATGCTACGTATGAGATTCTTTAGAATTCATAAAACAATAATCAAACTTACAAAAATATGAAAAACCATTCCATCTTCAGCAAGGCAGGTCCGCGACGTGCGACGTCAAGGTGTAGAATCTTCTTGATTTTCGGCTATTTGCACAGCAAAGGGCAACAACGTACTTTATCAAAAATACTCAGCAAGGCAGGTCCGCGATGTGAAGGTGAAGGTGAAGTGTAGAATTGTTGTGTTTGTGGTAAGATCCAGGGATGTTTGGGAATCTTCTTGTTTCTTTCTTCTTGGTGCTGTTCGGCTTTTTGCAAAATTTTTTTTTTGCAACAACGTCACTAGTCACAAATAATTAAAAGTTACTCGTAGAATCCAGAGTTCTTTTGTTACAGTCAAGAATACTACAGTATTATCGAAATAATGTTTCCATGTAGTATTAACTTAGACCATATCGCACTTCTGACACCAATTTTTTGTTATGGATTCTATTGATGAAAACACTTAACACGGTTTTATAATTTTATTTGTAAGTCTTACAATTGTTTATGGTTACATATTATATAGTAGAGTTTTTACAGAGTTAAATGTCTCTAAGTGAAATGTTTCCAAACTGAAATCTAGAATGAATCTGCCTTGAAAACAGAGCGTAATGCATCTTATAGTAATCTTGTATTTAACTAGTGTGGTAAATAAAGTCAATTAATAGTAAACATGGAAATTTACAATAGACAAGAGATATGGCGACAATCAAAATGTTGATTTTGATATGCATTGGTGCGACGGACAAATAATAGATAGTGAATGAAGCATAATAGGTTCAAAGGTTGTACAAGTATTAGAAAGGTACATAACACTTATTTTTATAGTTATATAACGTTTATTAAATTTTCAAACAGTTTATATAAAATCTTTTAATGGTAAGGTCCTGTTTTTATTAATCTTAAATATAAATAACTTACATCCTTAGGGATCCCTCTAGAAACATTTGAGATTTTAGTAATACGGAATACTTAAAACGTTTGCATCGACCAAACCTCCATTATTATTCCAATAAAAATAAACATTCAATTTTATTGGAATATTTTTTTAAGGTTTTACCCATCAATGTAATATTAATCATTGAAGAACGTAATAGTAATAAATCTAAACGATGCATGAAACAGAACAACACATGTAAAATAAAAATGTAACAGTCGCAACTGGGAATCGAACTCAGGATCTTTGTCCTATGAGGACAACACCTCTATCATTCAATTATACGATTTTATTAATCATCGAACGCCTTATTTGTCGATCTCATATTTTAAATATTTTTGGCTACTATCTTTTCGAATGATTAAAAGTTCTACGAATTTATTTGTAAACTAGATAGTGTATCGGATGAATAATGGCACCTAGTGTAACTTCTCTATTTCGTTTATATGTATTGGTATTATCTTCTTCTCCAATGATTTAAAATAAACTATTTAAAAGTGAAATAATAAATGTCGATCTCATATTTTAAATTCGGAATCTTCGACTAATTTTCCCATATTTTTGGCTACTATCTTTTCGAATGATTAAAAGTTCTACGAATTTATTTGTAAACTAGATAGTGTATCGGATGAATAATGGCACCTAGTGTAACTTCTCTATTTCGTATTTCGTTTATATGTATTGGTATTATCTTCTTCTCCAATGATTTAAAATAAACTATTTAAAAGAAAAATAATAAATGCACATTTCATAATGTTTTTAATTGCCATATACTTTTTTTCGACGATAATGTATTGTATAAATATTTTTTTTTAAGTTGCAACTAGGTTTTGGATAGAGGGTTCTATGATTTCAGAACTTCAAGGTTTAGATAGGGTATCTTCACAAGGTAATTTCTACCTTATAAGTCAGTTATTTTTTTCTGATAAGATGTTCTGGACTTTTTACCTAGTTATTCATTGATTCCATTTGTTTGATAGTTTTAATATAACTTCACAGCTAAATATTCAACACTTCTTTGTCCAAAGGCAGTATAATGGTACATATTGATTTGCTAACCGAAAACTAACTATTTTGCTGACTACTTCAAAAGTGTTTATGACGAAGATATCCCAGACAATTACATCCCACCTTCATCCATTAACGAGACCATACATATCCCTGCCATACATATCAATATAAACGACGTTAAAACTAAGATTAAATCCCTAGACAAAAACAAGAAGGCCGGACCTGATAATGTGCATCCCAGTATCCTTATAAATTGTATTGATTCACTGGCTGAGCCGATTTGCTTATTGTTTATTCATTCCCTTGATACAGGTTGCTTCCCTAACATTTGGAAACGTTGTTATCTGACACCTATATTCAAAAGGGCAATAAATGTGATATAACCAACTATAGACCAATATGTAAGCTATCCGTAATACCGAAACTTTTTGAAAAACTATTACTTGATAAAATTTCACCTTATATTAACCACCTCATTGTTCTGAATCAACATGGATTTTTGTCGGGCAGATCAAATTTGACAAATCTCTCATTATATGAAAACTATATATCGAACGCATTAGCTAATAGAACTCAAGTAGATTCCATATATACGAACTTTATTAAGGCATTTGACAAAGTTTGCCATAAAATTCTCCTCGTCAAACTATGTAAGCTCGGTATCGATGGAAAACTTTTAGACTGGTTCGCAAGCTATCTAACTGATGGAGTTCTACTAGTAAAAATCAATTCATTCCTTTCCAACCAATTTATAGCTACAAGTGGTGTACCGCAGGGGTCTCATTTAGGCCCAATATTGTTTTTACTGTTTGTAAACGATATTATTTATATATTTGATAACGATATAAATGTATTACTTTTTGCAGACGATTTAAAAATATTTAAAAAAGTAAAAACCGTTGAAGATTGTATCAGTCTATAAAATAACTTAAACAGGTTAATTAATTGGTGCACTCTAAATATACTATATCTCAATATAAATAAGTGCCATTCAATAAGATTTTACAAAATAAGTCAACCAATTATTTATTCATATGAACTTAATAACTCAACCCTTACCTTTGTCGAAGAAATTAATGACCTGGGCATCATTTTCGACTCTAAATTAAACTTTATATCTCACATAAACTCAATTAACAATAAGGGAATGAAAATGCTTGGATTCATTCTTCGAAACTTCAGAGGCTTCAGAAATATTTCAACCTTGAAAATTTTGTATACATCTTTAGTTCGAAGTCAAGTCGCATATAACTCCTCGATCTGGTCCCCACATTATAAAATACATTCAGATTCAATAGAAAAAATTCAACACAAATTCCTAAGACACATTAACTTTAAACTCGGTATTCCCATTTTAAGTATAAACTATAATTACTTAATGAAAAAATTAAATTTATTAAAACTCTCAGATCGAAGAATTATATCCGACTTAATATTTATGTTCAAAATTGTAAATGGTAGTGTAGACAGCCTTGATTTAATTAACCTCATTGAATTTCATGTACCCGTAAGAGCTACTCGTTCTAAAATCCTCTTTAATTGTAACAATTCTAAGACTGAACATTTCAAACACTCGCTTGTACCTAGATTACATGAAATTAGTAATAGGTACGCAGGTGTAGCAGATCTGTTTAACTGCACAGAAGCTAGGTACAAAAAGGCTTTAATATTATATCTTTTAAATCATGACCAATAAAATGTAAGTCTACCCATACTTGCGTAAAAAGTCAAATACGTAGAAAATTGGTATTTTTGTGAACTCTTTGCTTTTTATATCCTCTTTTGTTTTCTATTTGTCATAAATATGAAACCTCTATCATATACTCTAATTATCCAACTAAAAAATTTCAATTTTTTAAAACATTTTTTATACAAATTATGATAATATTCATATATTAATGTATAATTAATTTAGAGAAATTCGCAGAAAAATATTTAAAATCACTATTTTACTATATCTGTGGTTGAGTGGCATAATCCTAGGCTCTGGCCCTAGAGGTAGTGGTTTCGAAACCAATTATAAATCAATGTTTTTATCAGTCAACGACATAATGTAGGTTACTAGACTCGATTTGTCGTCAGGATTTTTGACCCTCGTACCTTGTATTTATCAGTCAACGACATAATGTAGGTTATTAAACTCGTTTAGTCGTCAGGATTTTTGACCTTCGTACCATTGACCTAATATAAATTTAATGTACCTACATTATCGTACTCCTGAACAACTTACCTACAATAATGTTTGCGTGTAAAAGCCTTCAAGACGTGAATAAATAAATAAATATTTAATGAAAGAATTAAAATAATTAAAATTCTCCGACTTAATATTTATGTTCAAAATAGTAATTGGTAGTATAGGCAGCCCTAATTTACTTAACCTCAATGAATTTCATGTACTTGCGCGAGCTACTCGTTCCAAAATAATGTTTAAATGTATCAATACCAGGGTTGAGCATTGAAAATACTCACTTATACCTAAATTACATGAAGTTAGTAATAGATAAGCAGATGTGGCGGATCTATTTAACTGCAAGAAGGCTATAATATCATATATTTTCAATAAATATTAATTAAACCTAGAAAGTCTACTTAGAAGTTTTGCGTGTACCTGCATCTCTTACTTTAATATCATTCTAGAGTTTCTGATCATTTTATACTTTCTGATGTCATTGTATTTGATTTATTGTTTATGGTATATTTATACCGTTGTTATTAAATAAATAAATACACACTGTTAATATTAATCTAAGAATTCTTATTACAAAAATATTTTAAAAACGCATTGAAATTAACAATCTATTGAGATGCTTAGTTGACGAGTAAGATATTTCGCAATTTTTTTAAGTAGTCGAACAAATACATATTTGTATGTTCTATTAAGTACAAGCAAAACTCAAATATTTACGTGTTCCTACTTGAAATTATCACGGATAATCTTTTTGTAATGTTATCTTGTGGCATAGTTGGTATTTTATCATAATTTTACATTACTAATGATGAGTAATGGGGTAAGGATCGATACTCTTTTTGCTTAAATGCACACACAAAGCTTTACATACAGAAGTAATCGATAATTAATTCAAATATTCTTTAATATTAACACTTACGTAGAAGTTGACTGTCTTACTTTAGATGACCGGGTATGTCATCAAAATGACAATTCAATACACGTCCAAAAAGTAATTTAAAGTCATGAAAAGTAATAAAATAAAATCCAGGTTAAATAGGTTACATAGGTAACTATTAAACCTAGTTTTTGTTTCATCACTGTTAATGATTCTATATCACCTTTTAAAGGTGTGTTGAATTTTCATTAGTGTATTTTTTATATGTTTATTTTTTAATGATTATTAGGACTGTAAAAATGAATAGAACTTTGATATTTCCTACTTACGAAAAGATTTTCTAGTTATTTTAGTTGTGTAACCAGTCAAAATTAGTCTTTCTTGCCGAACATTTTAAAACCTTGCCTGAACTTAACCAAATATTTTAATACAATTTTTGGTGATTGTTTTGTTTGGGTTTGAGGTAATTTGAAGCAATTTCAACCTTATCGCGACCAGCGGACGTAATATGTGACCACTTTCAAATTATAAAGCTTTTGAAAAAAATCATCACCTAAAATAGATAAACACGCCACTAATAAACGAATGTATAATTAATATATTCTTTATTTCGTAGAATTGATTCGCAATAAATAACAATGAAAAACAACAACTTGACAATTTTATTCTTTTGACTTGTAAATATAATTTCGTTTGCTTGTTTTGGTTAATCAGTGTTTATTCAAGTGTCAATTAATTCATTGAATTATAATCTAAATGCAAGTGCACTGCATGCATAAATCCACAGGTTAAAAATTAGTCAGTAAATTCTTAATTATTCGTATTTTAGAATAAATTAAGCCGAACAAAGGAATTGACTATTTTATCGGTCAATGTGGCAATTGTTGAAACGTGCGATTTTTCAAAATTTTATTTCGTGTAATTACCGCACAAATTTCTAACTGCCATGTCAGTGGGACAATGACTAATGACCGACCGAAGATTCGGTTCCCGTTTCGGCTAGTTTTGGCCAATAAACGGGCCTCGGCCAGGGTTTCGGCTAAGGCCAAATATTAGGCGAAATCAACGTTCGTGATGTGTTGGATTACTTTAAGTTTTCCTCGAGCGCATGTGCATGCTTCTTGAATATTTTTTATAAGAAGAAAATGTTACATAAAAGATGTTTTAATGGAAAGTTAAGTTTAAAGAGTTGTTAATTTTTAAATATTATTTATTTTTGTAAAAATTTATCTTATAATAATAAATTGTTGTATTGCTGTTGTCTAACATAAAGACTATACTAGAATCATTAGTTATTGTATTGCCGTTGTAGACATAAAGACTATTGAAGACTTGACTGTTTTGTTCACTATAGTTAGTAGTTCCAAGATATATTTTTCTTTTTGTGATTTCTTTAAAGTGTAGGTACCTACAGCGCGTATATTGAAGAACTATTATATAAAAATAAACTAAAATGCGCTAATTATTAACGAATGTAATATTATTTTTCAAAATTTTCACCCCTCGGGATGTTTTAGGCCATCATTTCAAATTATGGAAATAGGGAAGGTGAATTTATGTATTAAATTTGTTTAAATTAGCAAAATTTCAAAATTATATGTAAGATTGGAGTCGAATTCAGATTTAGAAGAGATGAGATATTGAATGGAGGGGAGGCTTGATAGAAGAGAGGATATTTGTTTAGAGAGGGACAACCATATGATATGTTATTTAAAGTTCTCACTTCTAGACCACGGAATGTACAATCTGAAGAGTCAGTACACATTAAATTAACATTTCTATTTCATTGTGCATTTTATGTAGCACTATCAATGATAATTTATGTAATCTTACAAGTTTAACAATTTAATGTACTTTTACAAGTTTGACAATTTAATGTACTCTTACAAGTTTAACAATTTAATGTACTCTTACAGGTTTAACAATTTAATGTACTCCTACAAGTTTAACAATTTAATGTACTCTTACAAGTTTGACAATTTAATGTACTCTTACAAGTTTGACAATTTAATGTACTCCTACAAGTTTAACAATTTAATGTACTATTACAAGTTTAACAATTTAATATACTCTTACAAGTTTGACAATTTAATGTACTCCTACAAGTTTAACAATTTAATGTACTCTTACAAGTTTAACAATTTAATGTACTCTTACAAGTTTGACAATTTAATGACCGGTCGGTGGCCGAGTTGACATCGCGCTTGGGTCCCACTCAGGCGTAGTGTGTTCAATTCCTCGGCTGGCTAAATCCTCCATCACAACACAAGCAACATTTTCAGCTTATTGTGGTGGTAGTAGGAGATTTTCAAATATTGTCAAGTTATTCGTAACCCGGGAATGTTTGTCTTTCTTTATAAAAAAAAAATGTACTCTTACAAGTTTGACAATTAAATGTACTCCTACAAGTTTAACAATTTAATGTACTCTTACAAGTTTGACAATTTAATGTACTCTTACAAGTTTGACAATTTAATGTACTCTTACAAGTTTAACAATAAAATCACTCACTTAAGTTTCGGTTTCGGCATAAAATAGAACAGAAGCCGAAAATCGGTTTCGCTTTCGTTTTCCACCGAAAATCTAGTCGGTCGGTCACTACTAATAACATCTTCTCTATTTAGTGGAATAGATTAAGTATAGTAAAGGGATGGGAATATAGGAAAGAGGTAGAACAGGTCAAGTTTGGTTATGTTGGGTTGGTTTTGTTTAGGTTGGGTCAGATTAGGTTTATCGTACAAGAGTCCCAACGGTCTGCAGTCAGCCCATGACCCTTACCATGGTTTCTTAAAGCTACTATAATATTATATAACCGGGTCACTAAATGTAGCGTTGTTACAAATTTACTTTTATTACACTGAATTTCACAATTTTTAATAAATATTTCTAAAATTATATGTTTTTAATTAATGCGTAAAACCGGTTTGTAAAAGGCTTTTGCCGTTTAAAGACAGATAAATAAATAATATTTAAATGGCATCATTAGAATGAGATTATCAGATGAAACGGCTATGCCTATATTGTTTTATAATATAATATTATAACTAGCTGAAATCCCCGGCGTTGCCCGGGTTTACGCAAAGTTTTTCGATATCAGATGTGGACAGTAATTTTCCTCTCATTTTGAACGTCAATTTTAATATCATGAAAGAAAATTGTTTATTAAAAGCTATGTAGTTAGGAACATCAAGAATCAAAAGAATTTCCCCTTAGAATTTTGGTTACATTCTCTGACGTAAAGCGTAACGATATCAGATGCAATCTAATAAATAACAGTATATTTGAAAAACATTGACGTTGTTATGATTCTTATCATAGTCTACATTTTTTTCTTGTGCGATATAATCTTATAGATATTTATATCTGCTTTTTACGATTACAATTGATAAGAAATGTGAAAAATGATTGAAAAGAAATTCCGCCAAATCTCCTTGGCTGTTAAATTTAGGTGACCGTGGATACACGCAACTTTTTTTAAATAATGTCGTTCTTTATTCAAAATTACCGGTTTATTAATTAACGTAGGCAGATTAATGAAGCTCGTAGAATTGAAAGGCGTCATTTATGCAATCAATTAAGAGGAAGCTACAAGCCAAAAATGTGTATATTCTTGGTGTACCTTATATCGTAGGTAATAGGCATTAAAATCGCTTGACAAACGGAGTCTAGAAACGTTCGATTTCAAGCAAAAAACTGGTTTTTATTTATTTTGTAAATAATTTTATAAGAAAGCAAAAAAGTTAATCAAGTGAAACTGTCACAAATAATCTTAGCTATAATACTTTATTTTTTTAAAGTTGTTTCCTTTATGCGTTCATACATTTCTAGTAAAAAAAAAATTTAATAGTTTGCATTTATATTTTTAATTGAGTAATTTATTTTTTTATTTGTATTCTACTCAAGCTAAGCAATAGGAAAACCTTCAATTTAACTAAAGCATATTTTTTGGTTTTCATAATGTACACCAATTCGTTATAAAGATTAATCAAAATAGTGATTTGGCATTAAGCTTCGCCTTAAATCCGTTCGAACTTGGAGAGACGAAATTTGTTTGAAACGACACTATTGTTTCGTATATCTCGTATTTCGTATTAATTAAATCAGTTATGAATAAAGACCTCATTAAGTAATTAAATACTTTTTAATGCAAAAAAAATACATACCAATGCAAATTTAGGTTAGTATTTCAAATCAATATTCCCAATTTATTAATATTTTTACCGAAATGTATGACGTTTTATGATTCGGAATGTCAAATTGCTCTAGTGTTGCCAGTATATATCGATAACTTAACAATATACTTAATTTACTTAATCATAATTTATTGTAAACTATGTAACGCATATGTATTACTTGTTAACTACTTTTGTAAAAGCCCATTAGGGCGTAAATAAATAAATAAATATCGGATCCATAGACGGAACTACCAACGATTTTATAGTGATTTAGCTAGCATGGTTGAACTATTGATACGCCAACCGATATCGGTAATGCAAATCGATATACGCTGGCAATACTGGCAGTTGGCAAATGAATTAACGTCAGACGGCCGTATAAAAGTAAAAATATTCTAATAAATTGACAATGTCGAATTTAATTAATAACTTTGATATACATTGGCAGTCCGCTTGTACTTTTTGACACTAAATATGAAGTTAGTTAGTTAATGTGGTGTTTAGATATGACTAACAACTTTTGTTCCTCCAAGTTGGAACGGAATAAATTGATCGCGTTTCGATCGTCCATGGACCGTGTGTACAATTTATTTTAACTAAAACTTAATCCACCTCCATTGATTAATTAGCTATTTTAGTTATTTTGCATAACGAACGATATTATCCAAAAAGTCGTGCGTATAGACAGTTTATCCGACACCTTGGAGGCCTCGCTAAAAGCAGCGACTTTTGACTACCAACTATTGGAATCATATTTTGATCGTGCTCGCGAACATCGCTAATTGATGATGGATTTCGTCAATATAGTGTTGATATAGGATATAGGCATAGACATATGAATATTAGTAGACCTGCCCTAAGAGATTAAAAGCGTATTATTCCCCACTCCCCATACCGGTTCCATTGGAGCCGGCTGTGCTCGCGTATGGCCTCAAGTGAAATTTGAAAACGTGACGTCATCATTCTTGTGCGAACTATGGTCGAGGCATCATCGGTTCATTTTACGAAATAACACGGCAAAATGTTGACTTGTGCTATGAAAACTTGTAAAAATAGATGTGAAAAAGAGAATAAACCCAATTGTCGTATTACATTCCATATATAAGCATTATTTTACTTTATTTTAAGCATATTCACATCGTATAATATGGATCAGTTGTAGAAACATATACTATCACATCGAGAAACGTCTGGACGCGAAACACAAAGCTGGTTGGTTGCTGGGAAGTAAATTATGAACATTTATTAAAGTGTCTTAACTAAATACTTAAACGGAATATTCGACTCTGAAAATAGAAGAATTTTTTTGCCGAATTTGGACTTCGCAAATTTGTTCATAACGTGGCGAGTAATTTGCGCTCCCATGTAAAAATGTCTATTCATTCAAAAGCAGATTTTAATTTTAAGAACTAAATGGTGATATTATAATGCGAGATGCCTATTTACTGTCAGATTGATTTATTGACGAATCACAGTCAGCTTTACCCCCTTCGTTCTTCAACAGTTGATTTTACCCCTCGCCATTATCTTCTCGTCTATTAATTCCTATGTCTGTGGATATAGGGCTTTATGGATCCGAAATTGGAGTGTTATCGATTTCACCGTAATGCCTTGGTCAACTTAGTATATTTAAGACAGAATTGTGTATTAAATCATGAGCTATGGAGCTTTTAAATGCACATTAAACTGTAAAACATGGGAAATACACCATATTGTGTATTTTTCTGTTTCAGAAATTATTTTGAAACTCTACCAAAATTCTGGAGCTACCACTAGACGTCCATTTTAACTCAACTTTCTCTTATATTTGTGCATCTTTGTAAAGCATAGGAAGAGGTTGCAATGAATCTTTTCGCGTCAAAGGACTCCGCGCGTAATATTCGCCCCACTTCGATTGCGGATCATTTCATTGAACGTATTTATTGGACATTAATTATTTTTCATGGCCTTCATACTAATTGACGAAGGATTGCTAAATGAACATTGAACATCAATAGCCTCGTCCAGACCACTGACACATACAAATACGCGTTATGTTCATACCAATCGAACAAACAATATAACGCTTTCCAGTTTCTAGATGCAAAGCGAATAACGAAACGCATAAAAAAAGAATAACCAATAACCACGTGTGAATAGATGAAATAGCTAATGACGCACACCATTCATTCTCGACTAGCAAATAAATAACTTACACCTAGAGTCTTTTTGTATTACGGTGAGATATATGATTTAAACAGTGTTAGAAAGAGAGAACATCACGCTTTGTATTTAAAAACTTACCGTAGATGCTCCCGAAAAAATTGAAATAATTGTATTAAACAAGATTTAGCATTTTAAAAATATTTGTCAAAGTTTGAAAATTTTATAATAAAATAGATTTTTATGCAAAACAAAACAATGAAGTAGGTAACAATTAATTTTATAATACCTTTGTTTGATTGGGTGTGTTTTTTTAGTTTCGTTTGGTAATTACAGTTTAAAAGTCTTAAAAAAAAATAATTCTATGTTGCCCTTCAAAATTTAAATATTTTCAATTGCATCTGTCGATTTGAAATACTAAAATTTGTAACAGTCTTTTAACTGGTTTCAAAACCAGTATTTTATTTTGAAATATGTTCAAAAACAGCGAATCTATTTGAAATTGAATGTCTAGCGGGAATATTTGACGACATATGATATTATATTATTTCGTCGAGGTCCGAGAGGTTAGCCGTCAAAAGGTAAAAATTAAGTGATGGTAATGGTAATGAACCAAAATTTCACATCGAAATTTCCATAGATTTCGGAATGAGTTCGTATAAGGTACTTAGTGCCGAATTTCCCGCAGAATATTTTCGTTCCTTGGAGCCAGTTAACGATATTTGCGAGCACGGTAATAAGATATATTTGCAATATTTGCCAGTACTGTGATAAGAAATGTTCCAACGGCTGATATGCAATTTTGTACCGCGGCCTCTATAAGAGATTAATAAGCTTTGGTTAACTGTCAATATACACTTAATAAAATTAATTTAATAATGTATTTCATGATGATAAATGAACGGAGTTAACGAAGCTCTAAGAATTGAAAGAAGTTATACACGCTCTAAGTTAAATCCATTCGGACCAATGACGTTACATTAGTTTGGGCTTGGAGAAACGAAAGTTGTTCAAATATGAATATTTTTAATTTTCGGATAAAGCCCTCGTTAACTAATGTACTACTTGTCATGTCTTGTTCTGGCTGTTATTTAAGTTAATACGCAAATTCAACATTGTGAATTTATTAATATTTGTATGTAGTCGTTTGACGATTTCTTATTTATTTCGCGTCAATATTAGTTCGGGTATCGACAGCGCAACCGTGCTTGGGATATTGATATTATAGCCTATTATATGACTAGACGTTGTGTTGTAGACACCCATCTACCAATCAAATCATCTACGAGCGTTTCTCCTGATATGACGAAAATGTGTATAACTTTCAAGAAATATCTTCTTATAAATAATAATACCTATATATTATTATTCTCCTCAATATCAACTAACATTGATTAGCAATACGTGTTTTTTAACACGCTGTTAAATTTCAATACGTGCGTCAACACTTACGACTAAATATAACTATTTATAATTCAATTAGAATTAAGCCTCCATTTATCAGGAAGTGCAAATGTTGACGAAACGGAACTAAATATTACAATGACGATAACCTTGCCAATCAAATGTCAAACGTTTACACATTGATTCCAGATAATAGACTACATCTTTAGATAACTGATTTTATACGCTCTGCGTAATCTGTAGCCCATAACCATTTGTACCAATAAATAACAATGTCGCCGTCTTTGTGCGAAAACAGAAACAAAAACGTTTTAACTCTTCTTTTATAAATAGATTATTTTACCTACTCTATATAGTCCATATTGTCTGATGCATACCAAAGGGGATAAGGTGTCGTCAACTGTGTGCGAAATCAATTAATGATGATTTTTTTAAATTTGTTAGAAACGTTGATTTGTATGGAGTTGGCTTGTATCTTTACTTACGAACCATTTTATGACTTACCTTAGGAAAAAATATGTACTTAAGGCGAAGCTTAATGCTAAATCACTATTTTTATTAATCTTTATAACGAATTGGTGTACATTATGAATACAAAAATATGTTTTAGAGAAATTGAAGGTTTTCGTACCGTTTCCCTTGAGTAGAATACAATTAAAAAAATAAATTACTGAATAAAAAATATAAATGTAAACAACATTTTTTTTCTAGAATAAAATACATAAATTTAATACAAGTTTATATCTTTTATTTTAAATTATGACGAGCCACAAAGTAAATGCTTATTACAAATATGTAAAAAAAATTCAATAGAAATGTATGAACGCGTAAAGGAAACAACTTTTAAAAATACAGTATTATCGCTAAGATTATCTGTGACAGTTTCCCTTGACCAACTTTTTTACTTTCTTATAAAACTATTTACAAAATAAATAAAAACCACGTTTGTGCTTGAAATCGAACATTTCTAGACTCTGTTTGTCAAGCGATTTTAACGCCTATTACCTACATTCGTGACAATTTAAGGCATACCAAGAATATACACATGTTTGGCTTGTAGCTTCCTCTTAAACAAGGTCTTCGACCAAAAATACTGTCGTTGACTTCGTCAAAGAGGCCGTCCTCGCGATCGACCGCCCGTGTGCACATAATTTTGATACTTACGCCCGTCCCTGTGTCATTTTCTTTTAAATGTGAATACCACACAAAAGTTCTAACAAGGGTCAATGGGACTATAGCATTTCCAAACTTATTGAAGGTTCAAGCAACGTTTAGATTTCCAAATGCCCAAAGATGTTTGGTGCGTAGCGACGTGTATCAATTTCCATTCATTTTTTTTACTCATTTCGAGAAAAAAATTACCGTGGATACATTTTTAGTAATATTTTAACCGCCATCCTAGGGTGAAGTTTACAGATTAAAAATTTTCGTAATATAATTAAATTATACATTTCACATTTATTTAAACATCTTTATTAAATAGTATAAAATAAAATGGCTATCCGCATCTGTCTGTTTGTGCGCTTAGTTCTTCTGAACTACGCAACGAGTTTCAGTAGAGAATTATATCTTCCAATTTTGCAAATTCACTTTGTGGCACCATTTTATTAATAAAATAATTAAAACACTTTGTTTTTACCACGATAATCTTTATTTTTTATATAAAGTCAACATGTTTCGAGAACGATGTTCTCTTCATCAGGACAATTGATGTACTAAAAACTAAATTGTCAAGTATATAGAGACAGGTGTGGGTAGAAAAGGAAGTAGTGTGTGGGGGGGGGTGGAGGGGAGGGGTGAGAGGTGGAAAGGGGAGGTGCTTAGAAGATCAAAGACAAAAAATTACAATGGAAATATGTTTAAGACAGGGTTATTCAAAAAATTAATTTGATTATTAATAATATTCAAATTTCTATTGACATTTTTCCTAATTTGTAATATTTCTAAAAGGTCTAACTGAAAACCACTAACATTAGTGTGTAAAATTTTAAAACCAGTATTTATGTCAAATGAATGGTTGAATTCAATTAGATGGTTAGTAAATTCCGAATACTTACTGCTATTTAGACTTCTCAAATGTTCCTTAATCCTCGTTTCAAAATTTCTGCAAGTTTTACCTATGTAAAAATGGTTACAATCATTGCAATTCAATTGGTAAACTCCGGATTTTTTCATTTTTAAGTCTTTGTCCTTGTTATTTAGAATATCATTTTTCAATTTATTATTAGTATAAAAAGCTGGCTGTATTGTATTAGGAATTTTTTTCCCTATTAAATTAGAGGTTTGATGATTTAAATCATCCTCAGTCCTAGATGTGACCGTATCCTTTTCTGATTTTTCTGTTTCAGATTTTCGTTTAGAAATCGCTAATATTGTCTTCAATAATTAAATATTACTATTTGAGGTTTTACTCAATAAAGTTATTCCAAAAAATAAATATTCATCATAGACTTGCAGAAAAGTCAATAGATATCGCACATTAAAATAAAATAAAAAAAATAAGATAGGTTTATCTAAAAAGACGCTGTCTAGATTGCATTTAGTTCGGGTTGAATCTTGCGATCATACATAAAGATGGTTGCCAATAAATAATGTGCTGAAAAAAAAATGAAGACATTGTTGGTAGTTCTTATTCGAAGTATGATACAGTTAAAAGTGACCGAAGGAGATAGGGTCCCATTAGCTCAGTGATAGAGCGGTGCCCCGGCAAGGCAAGGGTCCTGGGTTCGAGTCCTAGATGTGACCGTATCCTTTTCTGATTTTTCTGTTTCAGATTTTCGTTTAGTAATCGCTAATATTGTCTTCAATAATTAATTAACTTAGAGAATTTCTTCCGGAAGGATTATATACATATATAAAACATGCATATTATAATTATAGAAAGTATAGAAAAGTCGAAGTTTGTAGTCAAATAAAAATATATTTTCTTACGCTTACATTGTTAACGCTGGCTAAACCTTATGAGATTCGTCAAAATAATGTACTACGGAATTGTATATCTTAAAAGGATCTACAGAAAAGTAGCAGGTGGTATTTGTCTATCTGCTAAGGATAATCCCCAGCAACGCCGGGTACACCTCAGCTAGTACTAGGTGGATTAGGAAGGGAAATTAGGTGGTTAGAGTGTAGACTGTAGAATGTATGGATGGTATGATCAAAATATATTGAAGATGTAAGAGAATTGGATAAAGAATGTGAAACTCGACAGATTGACTCCTTGTTGATGACAATGCATTATTTTTACTTTTTGTGGCACTCACGCACACACACCCATTTCCCTGACATTGGATGACATTATAAAAATTTACAGCAGTTAACATACGAAATAAATCTCGGTAACATCCAATTAGTATTTGGCTTAAATCCTCAGGCCTCATGCGTATTCAATCAGAAGGTCGGAGTATTTCCGCTTTGAAATAAAATCCAAATAAATGGAATATTTCTGAACGTATCCGAAAACTGAAAACTGTTTTGGAAAGATGATAAAATACGCTTTCAAAATTTAGTATTAGAAACAAACTATTGATATATTAAAATATTATTTTAGTAGATAAATGTAAATCACCTGACTTTTTGTCGTTTCATATAAAAATATTAAATAAAAAAAATAACAAAGTCTCATAAGTTTTTCCAAACTGCGGTCGGAACCTTTGATTATACAAAGGAGCAGATTTTAATTATTCTGTGGTTAATTTTTAGATATGAATATATACCTGCCCCCTGACCCCCTGCCTGCCGAATACTGAATTTTCCTAAACTTATTAACATCCCACGTGATAATCATTTATTTTTTTCGTAAGAAGATTCCCTTCCCTTGCCTGCCCAACAACCGGGTGGCCGTATAGTTCCTCTGTCTTTACATTGTGCAGACAAGGGCGCCCTTATAAGGTATTACACAAAATGAAAATGAAGCACGGTACGCAACGGAAATTTCTTTCTGTAGCTAGAACTGCCCCTTAAGTTCTATGTTAGTTCTTATTCAGATCTTCTTGTCACATGATATCCGATTCTTCAACGTTCCATTTCCATAATCAAAATGTCAACACTGTTTTAGAAACTAGATAAAATTATCTTTCCGGTGTATGCATTTAAAATAAACATTACTATTTACAAATAATTAAATTTGAATATCAAACGTGAAAAATGTTTTTTTAAAACCCTAACCACATATTTACTTAATTTTTTACTCCAATCGTAGAAAAATTGAGAGAACTAATATAAAATTAAAAAATAAGAAATTATTTTTTAATTAAACCGAACGTTACGATAGCGGCTCAAAATATGAATTATTCATTTTGTCTATTCTTAGGATTTTATTAATGGCATCCTAGTATAATTATATCACCAGAACTTAACAATTTAATAAATCTTCACATTCCGTCTAGATCAACCCAACAATCTGATTTATTTTATTTACCCTCGTGTAGAACAAACATTCGAAAAAAATCCCTAATTCCTCGTATATGTGCACAATATAATACAAAATTTTACAGCATTGGCATTTTTGGTAACAACCTAAAGAAAATTTGATATGAAGTAATGCGTACGATCGATTATTAATATGAGATTATGGAATGTATCGGGAGCATCTCCTATCCTCTTCCTATTTTCCTGTTCCTCTTCCCTTCCTTTAACACAAAATTAATTTTATTATATTAAAACTTCATTTCCAATGAACTTTAGCATAAGAAACTTCTGTGGCTTGACTTCAGTTAACTTGTATATTTATATCTATCATTGTACAGGGTTTTCCAATAAGAGGTGTTATTTTAAATAGCCCGCTATTTCGGTAGATATTACTTTTGAAGCTGTCATTTTTTAACATTTGACAAGTAGAAACTACGCCATTAATAAAAATGGAACGATACACGCTTCAACAACGCATTGAAATGATTAAAATTCATTTAAGTGAATCAAATGCAAATCATCTTGAGTGATGAGGCCCATTTCCACCTCGGTGGCTTCGTCAACAAGCAAAATTGTCGCATCTGGGGCTCGGAAAACCCAAGAGTTATTATTGAAAAGCCTCTCTATCTTCAACGTGTGACTGTTTGGTGCAGTTTATGGTCCGGCGGAGTCATTGGACCTTTCTTTTTCGAAAATGAGGCTGAAGCAACAGTTACGGTGAATGGATTGCTATCGAGAGATAATTGATGATTTTTTATGGCCGGAATTGGATTATATTGATCTGGACAACGTTTACTTTCAACAAGACGGCACTACGTGCCACACAGGCAACGAAACTATAGATATTTTACGATTGAATTTCAAAATAACACCTCTTATTGGAAAATCCTGTATATTATGTAAAAGCTGTTTATTTCTTACAAATAAATAAATATATTATTTTGAGGCAAACTGGAAAGAATCATTATTTATCTTTCTAACGTTAAAAAAATTACGTATTTCTGCATGATAGAAAAAAAGATAAAAATACTTTTATTAAATATGACCGCCCTTTAATATATGTTACCTATTATCTAATAACGTATTGCTCCTGAAATAATCTCACCTCTCTGTAATTTTACTGCATTTATCTTGCAAGCAAACAAAAACGATTCTCCATTGCCATCTTAACACAATGATAACATTATTATCAATTATCTAGTTATCAATTATTCAGTGTGCAGTATGCATGTGTAGTGTATAGTTTGCAGTTTGAATACGGCTGCGTTGAACTTCCTGTAGTGCAGTGAGTGCGCGGTGAATGCATTAACATTCGTAAAACGCTTTATCCTTCACACTGTTTTTATCTCTTATCAAGATCACATGCGACAAGTATTTATAAACTCTAGGCTAGACTAGAGTACACTAATGATATTTATTTATAAACATTACCTACTTGATTAACGATTAACCAAATTTTTGTTTTCAGTTCAAAACTATTTCCGTTTCATAATATAAAAGAAAACATCCGTAAAAAATCATTTATAATATTTAGATATATTTAATTGTTTTTATTAGATTGAGGATTGAACGTTCATCCCCAGGAACTGGAGTAAATAACGCTTAACACCTAAGCTAAATCCCAATTGGAAAGTACCGACATCTTTCATATATTAACTGCTGTAATTTTTAAATATAATGTCATCAAATTTCAGAAAAAATGAGTGAGTGAGCGTGTGTATGTGAATGAGTACCACCAAAAGTTAACAGAATGTATTGTCATCGATAACGAGTCTATCAGCCGAGTTTCAGCTCGATAGTAAGTCGGGAAGAGGATTAATTTCCACTTCCAATATTCCGTTTAATTCATTCATTCGTTGATTTTTCATTAAATAATAATTTATTCATTCATTGAAGAAAACAAATTCGAAATTGAAATACTATATATTATTTTTAAAAAGAGCCTTATTTTTAAATAGGTACTATATATTATTTAGCTTTGTTTTCTTTTACGGTAATGTTATTAATTGCTGCATTTTTATAAAATTTAATGTTAAATAAGTTTTTCTTCTGTTTTATTTGTAGAAAACATAAAAATTGTAGTTACAGTTTGTAGTCGTCGAAACTGTTATTTTCGATAGATCTTTGATATCTCATGAGTCATGTCCATGAAGCAATGCAGATCCTAGTGACTGAGGATATGTTTCACTGCGCATAGCGAAGTACTGTTTTAATCATTTAGCATTTCATTTGTCTGTAAATTTTATTTGTTACGTTCCGATTACGGTTCAAGATGGTAGCCGATTAATGGTACATTAAAGTTTTTTTTTAACAGTTAAATGACTATTAATTAAATATATAAGGTATAGAAGTACCTGCTTACAAATCTTATGATTAATGAGGAAATTTTGGTTATGATTAATTAAATAAGAGAAAATTAGAGCGAGCGAGCACTACACTGTTCACAGAACTACTAATTATCTCGACTTGTAACAAAAGAAAGGAAGATAATAAATCACTATAATATGATGGGCCCCCAGAAGCGATACATTGATGATGATGGCAATTTCCTCCAAAATTCGATCCTTGGTAACGACTGAAAACGGCACGACCCTCTCGACAGGGGTATCATAGACCCCTCCCAGGTTCCTATCCCCAAAACACGGGATGTATCGGCCCTTCAAAACTGCACCTTCTGTTTTGCTGTATTATTTGGGATATGAAAGGGTCGGTATCAGTGAATTTAAAACTGTAGTTATTAAATTTTAAACATGCCAAACTAATCGTAAACATGACTTTCTTTGCATTTCCTATGATTCGAAGAAATGAGTAAACCTACATAATATACATACCCAGTGGACTGCCGATGGGTCTCCGTAGAACATGCGAGCATTCTAATATTATTCTTATTAGAATAATTTGCGATGCGATTTTGACCTTAATGCATTGAAAAATGTATAAAAAAAACAAAATCAACATCGCTTGGGCTAATAAAAATTTAGATTCCACTTTTGATTCTATGAATGGCTCCTTTCTGAAGGCATAAAAATAATGTTTCTGTTTTATGCGCTGGCGTCTTACAGGTTTCTTGAAGATACCCTATTTTTTGGAAGAAAGAAAGCCAATAAGTGACTAGTTGTTCCATAACCGAAGTTTTGCCAAATAACGTAATACAAAAAAACCCAACCGAATGCGAACGCTGGACACGCATAATAATGTATGATTGTCATAGGGATAAATGACTTAGTTAATTCGATGATATATTTAATTATTATTTCGATACCTATCTACCTTCCGAAGGTTGACTTTAAAAAGTTTATCAGTATTGCCAAGGGAATTAGAGCAGGTAATCTTGTCATTTTGTGTGCTTTGCAGTTTCGTCAGTAATTGTACATTTTAAAGGATAAATTCAAGGCATTTGTTTATCATACACTTGTTTTTTTAATAAAAAGAAATGTGTAGTATTGTGTTACCTGCAGAAGTGAGTGCATATCTGTGTAGCGCTTCTGCCGCGTTCTTGGAAATATATTTAGTAGTGTTATTTTGTTTAAGTGAGGTTGGTTCTTCTACATTCTAACTTAGACAATTTTCGGTAAAGTTTGCACACGTTTTTATCATTTTTATACCCTTCATTCGGTTACTTTTACATGGATAAAAATGAGTATGACTGATTTATTTAAATCCTGTTAAAAAACGTGATTGCAATCCATTTTAATCCAATTAGTCTATTCATAATATATTGAAACACGTGTTCATGCAGGCGTCCTTTTCCTAATAAATAATATATTTTTTTTTATGAACACGTGTTCCAACATCGTTAGTATACATACATTATATTAGGAAACCTGTCGATTCATTTGTCAAAGACATGCAATCCCGTTTTAAACAAGAATACGAATAATTTTACCAGATTTTCTTACTACCAGTAAGTTTTCTCCGTGTTAGTTTTCACCAATACCAATATATCTGATGACGTGGAATTTTTTTTTTCAGTGAAAAAATTCTAGGACTAACTACCATAATACTCATGAAGGTAACAATTTTGCCGAGTCATTAGATATCTTCAATTTATCTCTTAATAAATGCAAAAAAGATTTTAAAAAAAACAACACTTGATTTCTACATAAATATCTAACGGAGACAACTATTAAAGTCGGGTGTTTAGGTAAATATGCACAAAATAGGATTTTTTGGTATTAGTTTGGGTTATTTTAATAATTTTATTAGTATTTCCAAACCTTCAAACTTAACTTTGATTAAAAATAAATTAATTAAAATTAGCGGTTAGCACCAGATGTTTTTTAGACTATGAATTACTAACTTCCCGATGGATCCCTCTGGAAACATTTGAGATTTTAGCAAAACGTTAAAAGATCGGTTTTTAGGCCTGCTAGGGCAAAGTCGACCGTAGGTCCGTCTATTATGCCGGACCGCGCGCCGAAAATTGTTTTTACACGACTTCATCACTCATGTTGTTAAGATTCCCACATTATTTTAGTGATTTGACAGAGCAAATTCAACCGCAGGTCTGTCCAATTCACCAGAGCCGCGCTAAACATTATTTTAGGCTATTGTCTCTCGTCTTTGTTTTTCCGTGTTTTAATCACTGATTTTAAGGACACCCCTTCCCACACAATCATTGTTATTTACAATTGATTACTTGAAGAGATTGATCATAAACAATGATACGATACAGATACATAAACAATGGTATTATTAATGACACATTTAATTATCTTCTTACAATCTAAACGCTTCAAACTTCGGTCGAACTAATTGACGCTTATAAAAATATTTTCCCAAAAGTTGCGCAAATAAAATACAACCAAGAAAAATGTCATAATTATTTGGGGCATCTATTTTTTATAGATTGTTATATTGACAAAATGAATTTCAGTATATTATTTATGTTAGGTAAAAGTATGTTATCTAGGTTAGGTTAAGAGGAAGCTACAAGCCAAAAATGTGTATATTCTTGGTATGCCTTATATCGTAGGTAATAGGCATTAAAATCGCTTGACAAACGGAGTCTAGAAACGTTCGATTTCAAGCACAAAAGTGGTTTTTATTTATTTTGTAAATAATTTTATAAGAAAGCAAAAAAGTTAATCAAGTGAAACTTTCACAGATAATCTTAGCTATAATACTGTATTTTTTTTAAAGATGTTTCCTTGGTTCGTTCATACATTTCTATTGAAAAAATACACTTTTTAGTAGTTTACATTTATATTTTTTTTGAGTAATTAAAATATTTATTTATATTCTACTCAAGATAACTGATAGGAAAATCTTCAATTTCTCTAAAGCTTATTTTTGGTATTCATAATGTAAAACAATTCGTTATAAAGGTTAAGGCGATGCCATACGTAGTAATGCAAAATTATGTGTTTTTGGTTTGAAAAGTTTGAAATGTTTCAGATGCTTTAATTAAATACTGCGAGTAGAATACATCTTGACCTTTGAAATAATCGAGTATTTTTTATATAAGTCTTTTTATAAGCCCAGAAAAAATAATGTAACAGGCCTATGAAAACTGCTTTAAAGTTCAAAATCTCCTACTTGCGAACCCATTTTCGGTTATGGTTTTATTGTATAATGTGGCAAATTAAGTTATTAATAAAATGATCGGAAAAAAAAATATTTATGTCCAAACATCCACAAAATAAACTAAAAGGCACTTTTTGGCCATGTTTTTTTCTTGCATAAATCAAAACAGGCGGATGGTGTTAAGCGGGAATTTAAACCTTATCGCCATCTACGTAAGGGTGGTTATTGATAGCGGCTCAATTTAAAATATTACACGACGTAGTGCATCGCCTTAATCGAAAATCACTATTTTCTTTTAAGGCTTCGCCTTAACTCTTGGAGTGCCGACGCTAAAATTTCGCCGTCCGCCATCTAAATTTTCGCCACGCGCCAGCTGTTTCTATTTTCGTAATAACTTATATGATATTTGCATTATTATGTTTTGTAAATTGTACCGTCTTACCAGATAATGTGTTAATATATTTGTAAAATGGTCTATAATCTACTTCCCCTACGGTAGATCAGAAAAATGAAATAAGATTATTTTTTTATTCATCCGGTGATACGGTAGACTACCTAAAAGAAAAATCATAATTTAATTTTGTATTTTTATTCTACTCAAGCGAAGCGATAGGAAAACTTTCCATTTATCTAAAGCATATTTTTTGGTATTCATACATCAATTCGTTATAAAGATTAATCAAAATGTAGATTTGGCATTAAGCTTTGCCTTAAATTAAATAATATAAGTTACTGCGCTTAAAATATCGATCATTTTCTTTGTCTGAACACTGAACTGACCGTTCGGTGGCTGAGTTGAAATCGCGTTTGGGTCCCACCCACGCTTAGTGTTTTCAATTCCTCAGCTGGCTAAGTCCTCCATCACAATACAAGCAACAATTTTCGCTTACTGTGTGTGTGTGGTAGTAGTAGATTTTAAAATATTGTCAGGTTATTCGTGATCCGGGAATGTTTGTTTTTCTTTTAAAAAAACGTGTTCACGCAGGTGGCCTTGTCCGAATAAATATAATGAACGAGATGCGACAGTATTGTCATTTTTAAGAACACGTGTTCCAATTTCTTCATAATATATTGGCTTTACTGATATTTTATTATGAAATTTGTCAAATCATTTGTTAAAGGATGGGATGTTTCACGGAATTTGAACAATTCATCAAATTTAAACGTTAATTTTCGGGTTCTGTGAAAGTCCTATTCAAGTTCTGTTATAAAATCATTATAGGCTAGTTGCTTGACAGAACTGAAGTAATAACAGAACTCGAAAAAAATTTTCACCGAATTTAAAAATTTACTTTGAAATTCTAATAATTTTTTCAAATATTCTGAAACAACCCGTTCTAAAATTTCTTCACTGATTGCTTTGAAATTTTGACACAACGTTGCACACGTGTGTGCTTTTATATACTTTATTTAGTTGTCACCTGCGACAGGTAAAATATGATTTTTTAAAAAACAGAGTGATCTGTTAGACAAACACGATTTTTTTAAGAGCGCAAGCTGTTGGACGTAAAAGCAACTCGCGCTATTGTTTCTCTATCTACACAGACATACCAAGCCACTGGAACGCGTGGCGGGGTACAGCTAATTCAAAATAAAAAACGTGAAATTTGACGATAGGGACTTTTTGGTTCGTGTTTTTGACAATGATGCGATATGCGATCAAAAAATCTACGGATTATTATGAAATTCGTTAGTACGTGGATGGATTAAGTGTGTATTTTAAACATTGTTTATTGAATATTGTTTGCAGTTGGTAATAATAATGGTTTTAGTAGCGGAAACATTGTGTTGGTACTGTAAATGTTTGTGCAGAAAAAACATTTGACGGCAACTTAATAAAGACTATGTAAACTTAATTAATATCGCTGGAAGAAATGTAATAATAATGGATGTTGGTTGCAGCATCATCAATTGAAATATCGGTGCTTAAATATGAGATGATCCATATCTCTAGCTTTAATTCGCAAGTGAACTCACTGAGTGAAGACGTGTTCCTTAAAAAGTAACGCTTAAGTGATCTTAATACGAAATAATAAGTAATACTTACTTAAGTGATTATTTAAAAATAATTCAAGTTTTTATAATTTTGGAAAATTCACTCAGCATTTTGGTGATCTTCAGAGAATTTCAAAACTCAACGAGGAATGTCTTCGACTGAAAAGGAAAAATTAAACCCAGAATGGTGAGTTTTAATATTTTAATTATTTTTTCCTTCAACGTTTAATATTTTATTCAAAAAAAGCTTTATTTCATTTAATTTCCAACCGGTTTCGCAAAAAACTTTTTTTAATTTGGATGAATTACCTACCTACTCAGATTAATTCGTGCTTTCGCAGATAGAGTTTTACGAAACCGATCGGCAGTGGAAATAAATTTAGAAGGTTGAAATAAAATATAATTTGTTTGATTATGGCCAGCCACGATGTAAGTTTTTAAATATATATGCATATTTTTAGTGTTTCAAATTACATTATTATTTTTAATATTGTAGATGGTTTTTTTTGTACTTTAAGTTTAATTTTTATATTATCTAATTTCCTAAAATCGTTAAAATAAAATCATTATGTCATTTATATAATTAATAGACACAGTTCAAACTTCGAATATGTTAAATTTAATTAAATCTGCATTGATTCATAATATAATCATTAATTATTTTCAAACAGACCACAAGAGAAAGAAAAAGAGGAAAAATCTAAAATATTTTTCTACTTTGGGGGTTGCACAGTTTTACCGCATCTGTGGACCAAAACGCCCCGACGAAGGGCGGGTTGTTTCATTTTAAGCCGCGGTTTACCCATTCTTATATTTAGTCAAAACTTCATATATTATGCTCCTTTCGAACATTTAACGTTTTTGTTTTGAGCTGTTGGATTTGTATTTGTATTTTTAATTAACTACTAACCTTTATGTTTTCCTTAATTCAGAGGAAAATGTTTGCATTCATTGTAAATCATTCAATGCGCATTAATTATATTATACATAGTTGTTCATAATATTGACATTGAATTAAATTCAAATTGAAATAATTAATTGCAAGGTTTTCATTATTTTCCTTAATATTATCCTGGGTTTTTCCACAGCTTTTCTAACAAACCCATTAAAATAATACCTATAAATATATTAAATAAGTAGGTACTATAAATCATATTAATTTATGTCCTGTGTTTAATTTATATCATAATTGTTTAGTACTTACCTTTTCGTATCTATGTAAAAGATATAAAACATTTTCCTTTCTGAATTAATGAAGCAACCAACTACTTTTTAGTGGATTTTACATGAATCTAGATTTCGCCGTTTATCCAATATATTTTTAAGTTAAATAGATTTACCCACCTAGATTTCACTGTTTTTCCAATATATTTTTATGTTCTATAAATTTATCCACCTAGATTTCACCGTTCATCCAATATATTTTTAAGTTAAATAAATATACCCACCTAGATTTCAGCGTTTACCCAATACATTTTTATGTTCTATAAATTTATCCACCTAGATTTCACCGTTCATCCAATATATTTTTAAGTTAAATAAATTTACCCACCTAGATTTCAGCGTTTATCCAATACATTTTATCCACCTAAATTTCACCGTTTATCCAATATATTTTTAAGTTCTATAAATTTGGCACATTATGGCTAACGATCGATCAAAACTTTTTGCAAACTTGGCATAAAATTATAGTGATTTGTTTTTAGGGTATTATGCCGTGTTGCGTTACCTCCTTCTTTAGCCAACTTTTCAGACGGCATTGGAGTGTCCATCATCAGGGCAGATGTGTGATGGCCGTGAATATCTCAAATCATACTTGGCATAATATGTCAAAAATCAGTCGAGTGGATAATTGAATTGTCCCAGCAATAAACGTTTGTGAAGATTTCCACTGACTCTGGATAATTATTTCCCTCCGCTAGTATTCAATGAAGGAAAGAGTAGATAAATAATGTTACTATGGTAGTTAGTCGCGGAATTTCTGCACTAAAATAAATCTCAACTTCCAGTAATACGTAATAGAATCTGAAAGCATATCAACGCAAGGAATTTTAGACTATCAAATGCATCATTGAGAATTTTATACAGGTCATCGAAAAAGATGTCAGCGATTTTAAAATAAAATGACGTAAGTTTTTATTAAAATATAACTGATTTTTTAATAAAAAAACTTAGGATGGATTGTTTCGCAGATTTTTTTATTTTAGTTTATTGGGGAAACAAACAGTTATATATTTTATATAAATAATTACATTTTACATGTTTGCATGAACCAGTAAAGTCTGAACAGTTCATCAATTTCATCGTTAATATTCAAGTTCTGTTAATATTCACGTACTGTGAAGCAACCGGCACATGGTGAAATAATAACAGAACTTGGATAGAACTTGAATTTTAACTTTGAAATTTGATGAATTGTTCAAATTCTATGAAACAACCCGTCCAGGCAATTTCGATATGAGTTCTCTCATAGGAGTCACAGATCTTTTCTCCGTAGTCATTTTTCTTAAGATAACCCCATTAGAAAAGTTCACAGAAGTTAGATCAGAGCTTCTAGGTGGCTAAAAAAATCACCCCACACCTTTTCCATCCCTTAAAGCAGAATGTTGATATTTTATGAAGAAATTTTGCCCACTTGACGTTCAAAATAAGATGAAAATTACTGTCTACATCTGACTTCGAAAAATACCGTGTAAACGCCTGGGACTTTCAGTTAGTGTAATATAAAACTACGAAAATTACCCCACCATCTTTTCTCACCCCTTTAAAAAGAAGTTTGATGCTTTTTAACAAGCTTTTAATTTTGCTGTGGTTTAGAACTTAGAACTAACTAAAGGAGTGGTAAAAAAGTAAAAATAAAGATAAAAAAACGTACTTATTTTTCTCCATGTACGTGTACGGGCAGAGTATTAACTTATTTGTGTTCAATAGGAGGCAGTACTAGAGTTTAGAAATAGATTTAGCGTAACAAACCCGTGCGTGTTTCAGGGCAATACTGCCGTACTGCCTCCTATTGAACACGGAAAAAGAAATACGCTACCGGAAGAAGCCGGGGACTAGTATCTAATAATATTAAATTACGGAAATTTTAATGAATGTAAAATCTTTTTTATTTGGTATCAAATCATAAAATCGTTTCTGTTAATCTTGCATTCAATTATCGAAAATTGAGAGGCAACGCATCGCCGATAAGATTCAGTAACTTGGCCTGAATTGCATTTCTCTTTTTAAATCGTTTTCTGTCTTCATATAACCCTTGGAATAGTGGTGCACTGGTTAAGATTCCGATCCGTTGTAACCGCAATTATTTCTATTATCTGCATGATTATCCAAATGCGTTGATATTTAAAACTCCTCCCGGTGACACAGGTACTCCTCCTATGAAATAGACAGAAGAACCATTGAAATATTAATTTGTTATCAAGATAAATAAAGGAAAAAAATAATAAGCCTTTTAAAACAACACTTTCGGGGCCATACCCGGACCCTGTTCAGTATGCAATTCTCTTCCAGTTGGCCGGCATGCGGCACTTACTTACCTTCTATCCTCATCTTCCGAGTACGAACTCTGTTCGTGTAGATATTTTCGGCTAATCGACTCTGTACGAACTGTGTTCGTGTTTGGTTTGCATATGTTTCCTATCTAAACTACTCGTCCTGTTCATTCTACCAATCTCGCCGAATGGCGATCGGTTGGGACCAACATTTATTTTTTTTTATTTTTTTTTTTTTTACAGTAATACCGCACAAGAGTCCCAACTGCTCCCGTCTGGAGCCAGTGAGACTATGGCATCCCCAATTGGGGTATGTTGTGAGGCTGAGGGTATTGGGGAGGGGAGGGAGATGGGGAAGAGGAAGGTGGGGAAGTACCTGGCTATTCAGATCTGGTCACCAAACACGGCTAAAGCCATTTCAAGCAACGTTTCAATTCTGAATGGTGGTCTTACACCAGGGCGATACTGAGAGTATCTTCCACTCTGGAACGTGCCGCAAATATACTATATATTATTTTAAATTAATTAATTGTGAAATAATAACACAAATTAATCAAATAAAATTTATTTGCGCACGCCGGGTTCGAACCCGCGACCTTCGGATCTGTAGTCAAAAGCGTATACCACTAGACCACGCCGGCCGTATATTGACTACTGCAAAGGTAGTATAGTATAGTTAATATAGTCCGCGTATGTGTAATTAATTGGCACCAAAAATTGATAGAATGCTTTGTCATCGATAGCGAATCTATCTGCTGAGTTTTATCGGAAAGTGGGTTAATTTGCGCTTCTCAGATTTACAGCCATTGATTATATCAAAAATGAAATGACAGATTGGCTAAGAAATATAAGAACAAAAATTAAATACCTTCAATAGCATTTTTTAAAAGATTTTAATGATTTTAGACTTTTTTTTACCTATCCTCTATTCAGTTCCAAGTTCTAAACCTCAGCAAATTTTAAAGCTTATTTTAATGCACCAAAATTCTGTTTTAAGGGGTGAGAAAAGGCTGTGGGGTAATTTTCATATTTGTATCTATTTATTTAATATCAATGGTATAAATGTACCATATAAAATGACATCAGAAAGTATGAAATGAACAGAAACTCTAGATGCATATAAAATAAGAGATACAATTACATGCAACACTTATAAGTACACTTGGGTTATATTAGTATTAATTGAAAATATATGATACTATAGCCTTTTTGTACCTACATTCCGTGCAGTTAAATAATACGACTTATAATAATAATATCAGGGTATTGTTATATTTAAACATGATTTTGGGACGAGTAGCTCTCGCAGGTGTATGAAAATCAATGAGGTTCAGTAAATCAGGGCTGTCTATACTACCATTTACAATTTTTTACATTTATATTCAGTCGGATATAATTCTTAGATCTGAGAGTTTTAATAAATTTAATGTATTTTATACCAGCTAAAGTTCACGTCGTTGCATTATACAGAGTTTTTCTAAAAAAGAAGTAAGCAGTAATTTTTCACTTATTTTGAACGTTAAGTGTGCAAAATTTCATCAAGAAGTCAAAATTTTACTTTAAGGTGTAAGAAAAGGCGATATAGACCGCTACCTTCTTCTTGTTTTGAAGGTCCAGTGTGCAAAATTTCATCAATCTTGGAATAAAACCGTAGATTTGTGTAAAACTCAAATCCATTCCGCTTGGCCGCCAGCAACAGACACTCTTCTTATCAATAACACGAATTCCTATAAACCTTTAACAATATTTCATTTGTGCAAACATTTTGCCAATAGCGACGTAGATAATGATTAGGTACTGCAGCAAATTTAGTGCTCTTGTTTTATTTGTAAAATTTTAAGAAAGTAATTCAATACATTTTGTAATCTTAGGATTATTGATTGGATCTAAGGCGATGCACTACGTCGTGTAATATTTTTGATTGAGCCGCTATCAATGACAACCCTTACGTAGATGGCGATAAGGTTTAAATTCCCGCTTAACAACATCCGCCCGTTTTGATTTACGTAAGAAAAAAAAATGGCCAAAAAATACCTTTTATTTTATTTTGTGGATGTTCAGGCACAAATATTTAAATTTTTTCGATCATTTTATAAATAACTTAATTTGCCACATTATACAATAAAATCATAACCAAAAATGTGTTCGTAAGTAGGAGATTTTGAACTTTAAAGCAGTTTTCATAAGCCTTTACATTATTTTTTTCTGTGCTTATAAAAAGACTTATCTAAAAAATACTCGATTATTTCAAAGGCCAAGATGTATTCTACTCGCAGTATTTAATTAAAGCATCTGAAACAATTCTAGGCGACCAAATTTTCAAACCAAAAAACACATGATTTTGCATTACTACGTATGGCATCGCCTTACATACTTTTTACGAGTTTAAAAAAAATATATTTTAAACACCACTGTTTTATCCTTACACTATAATACCCACGCTCAGGCTTCGCCTTTGTGGGATTTTTTTGTTACTCTTTCATTCTATATTACTATGTATGTACCTGAATTGTATATGTATCAAAAATTTTGTTAATAAAAAAAAATAAAATTAAAATTAAAAAAATAACAAGTATTAATTTAATTTAAATTTCTATTATATAAAGTTGATTGGCGGGCGGACCGCATGGATTTGATTTGTATACAAATCTACAGTTTTATTACCAGGATGATGAAAATTTGCACACTTGACCTTGAACACAAGAGGAAGGTCACTGTCTAAGTCTGATTATGAAAAAAACTCTGTGTGAAGCCCGTGCAACGCCGCACAGTGGGCTGAAAATCGCCTTTCATAGACATAGAGACTTGAATTTTCAAGGGTATTTTTTTTTGGCTAGAAATGGATTCTGCTGATCATTACTATGCTATAAAATTTCGTACGAAGCAATTGCGTGTACAAATGAAGGAGTTATCATTTTTTAAAGAAAAATTTGTATGGCACTGACATTAAAAATGAGGCTATCTCTGGAATCATAAGGTTGGCCATTCCATCCTTACACACAGATATACTACTATTTATTTGTATTTTTTGACATACTTCGTATTGTGGCGCAACTTGCGATTTTATTTTTTTAAATCCTCAAAGTTGAAAAAAACACTTTTTAATGTTGATGATTCATTTAATGCTTAAATGCTTTTAGGCTTGCAGTGTAAATAAAATATTGTAAACTAGACAAAGCATACTCATATGCTCACTGAAGATTAATCAACAACATTACACATTTTCAAAAACATTGACATTATTATGATTCTTATCATAGCCTACATCTATTTCTTGTGCGATATCACCTTATCGTGTAGGTAGATAAGTAGATAGATATCTACTTTTTTCATTTCAAGTACACCTAATCATGTAAAAATGAATCAATGACATCGAAGAATCAAGTCTACATACTGCGTGTGGATTAGAGATGAGTAGGTTCCTTTCAAAAGAACTCGAGTTCTAGTAGTGGGTTCCGAGTTCTTGGGTACGAACTGGGTACTGGGTGCTGTGTGCTGGTGCCGGGACGCACGGCGAGGGACCCGCAAGGGACTCGGGTTTAAGAACTCATTCCGGCTGAACCTATACCTTTAGTGTGGATATTAAAAATGACACCGATATAGTTGCAGACTAGGAGTAAATTTGCTACAAAGATATTATGCTTTCGAAGCGATACGATGGAATCAGATGGGGAGTTAAGTTATGAAATTACCCATTAGTGGGCAGAATTATTCGACTGAATTTATAATTTATATTATTTTTTAATTTATAATATCTAGAGTTGGTATATCGATGACCAACGATGAATTTTTTAGTGTTTTTATTTTATGTGATTATTTTATTCCCCATTAGCTGAATTAGCATTCCCCAGCGTGTAGCCTGGGCTTTACACAGAGTTTTTCGATCAAATGTAGTAATTTTCCACTTATTTATAAGTATTATTTTTTTTTAAGGGGTGAAAAGATGAGGTCGAAGTGGTTTTTAGACATCTCAAGTAGACAGTGGACCGTCATCCTGTTTTGAAGATTAAGTGTGCAAAATTTCATCAATCTCTAAATAATCAATAAAACTGCAGATTTGTTCAAAAAAACTCACATCGTGACACTCTTTGTGTTATATTTAAGGCCATGCCATACGTAGTAATGCAAAATAACGTGTTTTTGGTTTGAAAATTTGGTCGCCTAGAAATGTCCCAGTTGGTTTAATTAAATACTGCGAGTAGAATACATCTTGGCCTTTGAAATAATCGAGTATTTTTTAGATAAGCCCAGAAAAAAAAATGTATAAGGCCTATGAAAACTGCTTTAAAGTTCAAAATCTCCTACTTACGAACACATTTTCGGTTATGATTTTACTGTATAATGTGGTAAATTAAGTTATTTATAAAATGATCGAAAAAAACTAAATATTTATGCCTGAACATCCACAAAATAAAATAAAAGGCACTTTTTGGCCATGTTTTTTTCTTGCATAAATCAAAACAGGCGGACGGGAATTTAAACCTTATCGCCATCTACGCAAGGGTTGTTATTGATAGCGGCTCAATTTAAAATATTACATGACGTAGTGCATCGCCTTAAGTAGATTCTATAATTGCTGTGTAGACGTTTTTTATGTCCGTAATACAATTACAATTTGCAATGTTAGTTACTGTCACAATAATCTTATTATATCTTACGAATGATTTTTTAAATATTTATGTTGAGGGATCAGTATGATTTATAGGCCCTGTTGGGAGTTCTACCGAGCCGAGCCCTCTGATATGAAAATATCTGTAGTCGGTGAATTATTTTCCCATTTGATCTCTGGTGAGTTGACGTGTTGTTCTTGTATTGTTTTGTATTTATTATATAATGCACTTGCATAATGTTAATTGACTAGATGATCATTTGTGGAAAGGTTGTGGAAGGGTTTAGTTTTTCATATGGGGATGATTTAACCCGGACATAAAGTCGGAATTTTTTTTAAATATATCCATTTCTTTATTGTACCAACCCATAGTTAGCTTGTCTATGTGTCACTTTTTCCATTTCAAGTTCACATAATCACATAAATTTGCTAATACGCCAATTAGCAAAGCTGCAACGATAGTTTTTAATCAGATATTTGACCGAAAGCGTTCTCATTGAATTTTCTCAATGTCGGGGCCACTGTGCGGTAGTTTTTTACAGAACTCGGTTCTCAGTTACGTGCCGTGTTATTTCTTGGCCGAGTTCGTAACGACCTTCGCCACTGTGCAATGTCAACTAACGACCGCGTTCAGGGCGATACTAAACTGTATGAGATAAAAATACCGAATCGGTAGACTATCGATCCAGGCGCGGATTAAGCCCCGTAGTAAGATGGTTTAAAAGGGAGATATGTAAATAATAATGTTAGAGGGAGCTCCCTAATATTAAAAAACGATAATAATTAAGCGAAAATGATGAAAATATTTAATACTCGTTTGAAATAGAGTAAAAATCGCTTTTAAAGACACAAAAACATGTTTTTAATAATTTTCGGAACTTTGCGATATTTTTCTATCGAGGGAATTTCATATAATTAATGTTTCGGCATAACAAATGTGTAGATATTATTTTCAGAAACATTTTTTTTCGAACTTAGAAAATTAAAGAATTAACGAGAAACTTGTTATCTTAACTTAACTTGTAAAATTGTTATATATAAATTGACTATGCGGTGGCTTAACTTGAGTGGTTAAAACTACTAAAAAGTCAATACACGGCGTGCGGAAACTCGTAGTACAATCTAAATGACATTTGGAATTGATTTTGTGGTACAACTTTTTTTTGATTTGAGTTTTCGTTTTCGAATTATTTTTTGTTCAATTATGTAAAAAATCTGTCGCTAGGGGGATAATATCAGATGTTTAATATGTTTTAAAATGCGTCGAAGCGCAGACCCAGTTCAAAAACTTTTCTTGAACCCTTAAGATGCCGCAAAAATGAAAAGGTAAAAAAAAAAAAAAAAAAAAAAACGAAATGCTCGGATCTGAATGGTGGTCTTTCAGCATGGCTACCATTCTGGAAATTACTAGCTCAGGGAAGTTGAGACTTTTGTGTGATAAACACACAAAAATAAGTCAGTCGGGAAGTGTTTGGCTATTAAAATCTGGTTACACTCCTAAAGTCATTTAAAGGAACGCTTCGATTCTTGGTGTTCACAATGTTAACTGGTAGTATATCTATCAAGTATGTCTAAAGTCAGCACTGACCTTTTTGACCTTAAATATACCTATGTATGAAATACTTAATATTAATCTGGAAGTTGCTAATTATATCAGAATTAACGGAAATAAGTCATTATACTCGTAGATAAAATATCATGAATAATGTCTATTTCCGGGTGAACTTGAATATTTGTGAAAGGTCATCGATTAGTTCAAAATCTGTAATATTATAATATTTAAACTCTAAAGCCTCATTCACACAAGTAGTATTTTAACGCGTTGCAGCTTTTGCTATCCTAATTTCGTATTTAATCTAAAAGTCCCTACGTTTATTTATTTGTCATTAAAAACAATACAGGATAGAAAGAACAGTAATATAAAATGTGTATAATGGCACAGTACTAAAGAAACAAAAATAGTAGGTATATTTATCTTGAATATAACCTGCCTCAACAGTCACTATGCAAACCTGTATGGAGGTAGAATTTTTGAAAAAAATGAATTCATACGATGTCTATGGTTTGGTTTGGTTTGAAAATAAGTTCCTATAAAAACATTTATTTATTATTAGGTACCTACAAACATTTCACATCGTCCATAGTACAATAACTTTTACAGTAATTTTAAAATTGGGTGGGTTGACTGGTTATTTCACGACCTGTGTTGAATATCAATTGTTTAGTGGCGATTTTAAATTTTTTAGTAGAGCACCTGACCGTCAGTCAGAAGGCTGCGAGTTCAATTCCCGTCGGCGTCATGTATTTTTTCTTGGAAGATTTTTTCAATTTATACAGGTGTTTCAGGCAAATTGATAATTTGTCAACCGTAAATATATTTCCAATCTTATTGTTTATTTTTGTCAAACAGGTAGTAGGAATAAAACAACATCTGCAATTAACGTTTTTTCCGCTAAGTTTTTTTTTTTTTTTTTTTTTTTTTTTATTCAGTGAGTTTTATGAATTACAATTTTTGTGTACTTAATAACTCCCACACTAGGCTAATGCCCGTGTTGTGGTAGTCATAAGTGGAAGTAAATTTACTGCAGTTTTTGCTTACGGTTACTTATTTTGATTCTATCGAAGGATTAAAATACCTCATAGCTTGTAGTCGTTTATAAAAAAACTTGACTTATAAACATTAGTATATAATTTTTTTTTAAATAATAATATTTTACAAGTCAAAATATTTCACCAACAAACACAGATATAATATGCCTCGACGCCATCTAGTAGGAAATGCAGCACTAACAAAGCCTTTCTTATATAAATAAAGTTGGTTGTTCACAGGTGAAAAAATATAATAAGCAATAATTGTTGATTGAAATACTAGTACATATTGAATTATTTTGCGGATTGGGAATAAGTTGACGTAGCTTAGTAGTTCAGAGCACCTGACCGGCAATCAGAAGGTGCGGTTTCAATTCTCGTCGTCGGCATTTATTTTTTTTATTAATTATTGCTTATAATAATTTGTTATCCATTATGCCATGGATAAAAACCTTGTCTTATAAACATTAGTTTATCATTTTATTGAATTCGCAGGAGACAGTTAAAATGGCCTAATATTCACAGAATTATATTTCAATGGAATAATTTTTCAATTTAGTTCATAGTTTTTTCTACGATTAAATGTTTTAATTGCCTGGTACAAAAATGTCGAGTATATAAAATGTTAAGGAAAAAAACATATCCGCTAAATATATTGAGTATAAAAAATATATCCGCTAAACATGTTGAGTATAAAAAACATATCCGCTAAACATGTTGAGTATAAAAAACATATACCCTAAACATGTCGAGTATAAAAAAGTGATATCGACCGACCTGCAAAACTTGTCAAACATTTAGTTAATTTTTAAATTATAATATGTATAACGTGGTGAAACATGCATGAAATCAGTGAAATCCCTTATACTGTGAACTCTGGCGTGTTGAAATTTACAGGATAATTTTCCCTTCGGAATACTTGCTCGCAGTAAAAGATTTTCAGTGACTTTAAATTACTTATCAGGCAATTGACTGATCCAATATATTTACACACAATAACTCACGGCCATCTTTATTTTGCATTATGTCTTAGCAATATTGAAATAAATGTTCTCATTCCATTGTATAAGAATACAATTTAACAATAATATCGCCTATTTTAGCCCTCTGATCCAAATGTGTCAAATCTAAATAAGAGTGTGCTGATGTAGACATTTACGTCGATAATTTTTACGGATTCAGAAAAATTGTTCTACTGTTGCTAAAAAATATGTTAATTATATCATAAATTATTTGTGTCACTTTTAGTGTCTTTTTTGTCCCTTGGCTTTCTTTTTACTATTCTAAGGCCTCCGTGGTCGATAGGGTCTCGACTAGAAGCTGGTAAGCGTGCAAACTAACTATAAGCTCAAACGAATGATTTTTTTGTTGTTTTTGTTTTACTATAGTTTTTTTTAATGTAAAACCGCACCAGAGTCCCAACTGCTCTCAACCGTCTGGAGCCAGTGAAACGATGGCATCCTTAATCGGGGTATGTTGTAAGGCTCAAGGTAGAGGGCAGATGAATGAGATGGGCAAGAGGTGGGGAAGTACCTGACTATTCAGATCTGGTCACCAAATACGGCCAAAGCCATTTCAAGCAACGTTTCAATTCTGAATAGGGGTCTTAGACCAGGGCGATACTGAGAGTATCTTCCTCTCTGAAACGTGCCGCAAATACACACTGATTTTCGAAGAATCGTACAAAAAATATTGTAGAGTTTTATAAATGACTTCTTCGCCATTTTCTTTATCTTTTCTTTCTGAATCTTAGATTTTTGCGATTAACATTTCGTAACACTTGCACAAATTTTGTCGCCAATGTGGAGGGCTGTTAATTATTTTTTGGCCAATGTAGAGGGCTGTTAATTATTTTGTCGCCAATGTGGAGGGCTGTTAATTATTTTGTTGCCAATGTGGAGGGCTGTTAATTATTTTATCGCCAATGTGGAGGGCTGTTAATTATTTTGTGGCCAATGTAGAGGGCTGTTAATTATTTTGTCGCCAATGTGGAGGGCTGTTAATTATTTTGTTGCCAATGTGGAGGGCTGTTAATTATTTTATCGCCAATGTGGAGGGCTGTTAATTATTTTGTCGCCAATGTGGAGGGCTGTTAATTATTTTGTTGCCAATGTGGAGAGCTGTTAATTATTTTATCGACAATGTGGAGGGCTGTTAATTATTTTTTTGCCAATGTGGAGGGCTGTTAATTATTTTGACAGCTAAATTAAAAATAACATGGCGTCCTTAGTTCCCCTTTTATGCACCTGTAAAAATGGGTACCTAAACGTATTCTTCGAAACTCAATTCTTCGAAACTACTGATTCTTAGAATTTAGTTCACGTTTTTTCGGTGCGAAAATGGTGATTAACGTAGTGGCATGTGACAAATCTGGGCGGATATTTACGTGTTTAAAGCACAAGTAATCTATTACGTATTATTCTGATAATCGTAAGAATTATAACTTTGTAAAATGTGTAATTCGAAGAACCGCCTTTGTAAAAATATTTCCTTCAAACAATTGATTTCGTTAATAATACTTACTACCGACATCTTTCGTAAAACTAGCTTTTAAGTAAACCCTGATGACTCACAAGACACGTCGGTTGCATCTAAACAATAAAAGTAATTTAAACTAAGTAATGATATTTTGTTGATTTCAATCTTTTTTAGAAAAGCAATCATCCCCGGGTTATTCAATAACCTGACGATAGTTGAAAAACTCTTTATATCATTATAAGCTGAAGATGTTGATTGTGCAACAATGGAGGACTTCGCTAGGAGGAGAATTAAACACACCAGACGCACGTGTCAACTCGGCCACTAACTGGTCAAATCCAGTAAAGGGGAGTTAATTAGGGAGTCGCGACGGCACTATCTAAGATCTTTACGCATTAAAATTTTAATGTCTTTATCATCATTAACATTGATTACACTACTTAAGTGCAATTTATTAATAAACTTAATTTTTTAATTGATTCGCGCAGAAATGAACGTGTCTGACAGATAAAAAATGTCTAATGGACGATGACAATTGAATTGTTGACAAAACTCTGCGAAATCTTCTGTCGCGGTAATTATTCCCAATCATGTTTTTGTGGCTTCTTCAATGTGTATTTAAGGACGTGATGTCATTTAATTTAAGAAGTTGTCGCTCGTTTTCAATCAGACTTCTCTATATATTGACTAACTAGGTACCTAAGAGATAACGGTGAAAGTAGGTTACTTTCGTATCATTTATCAATGGTGTGTTTGCGTTTTACAAAAATATCATCATTTTTTGAAAATAAAAGTAGGTATTATGAAATCAGTTCCAAATAGAACGAATAGCCAGGTACATCTTCCTCTTCCCTTTCTCCCACAGTTCCTTTATTTCCATGAACGTTACACCATTCGTCAAAAAAGGATTGCCAAAATATGAAAGATTATATTTTGTTTGAAATTTGTTGTCGTAGCTTTACAATATATGATAATATTATTATTAAGTTCTGCAAGTGTTTTAGTTTTTTATTATTGTGACAGCTGTTTCGGATTACAAGGCCATTTTCAAACTGTGGTTAGTCCACATTGAGACGACGTATTTATACTATTTCAAATGTAAATTTTGAAGGTGTATACATTGATTTATTACTTGTTAAACCGATGACATGATCTATTGTTGGTTAAACCAGTCTCAGTTGGTTAAAAACACATCCTCAAAATTCGCAGAACATCTCTTGGTGAATAATCATACCCCACTTAACAACAAGGGTCCTAAACCATTGCATATAGAAAAAAGGGGCATTAGATTAAATTTACTTGAACAATTAGAAATCAATAAACGAACGAATGACCCAAATTTAACACTAATTAATAAAGTACGGAAAATAGTTTACTCACCACTTCTCAGTATTTTCACAAAACCCAAGCAGTATAATGCACCCAAATAATTCATAGCAATAAAGTCATTAGTAAATAATTAAGAACTCATTACCATTTACTGAGGGGAAAACATAGACTGGTTTAACCAACAATAAACAATAGATCATGTCATCGGTTTAACCAGTAATAAATCAATGTATACACCTTCAAAATTTACATTTGAAATAGTATAAATACGTCGTCTCAATGTGGACTAACCACAGTTTGAAAATGGCCTTGTAAGCCGAAACAGCTGTCACAATAATAAAAAACTAAAACACTTGCAGAACTTAATAATAATATTATCAAATTTAATCTAAATTAAATTTATTAAAAAAATTAAATGGAGTTGTACGAATTAAACACAAAAACAATAAATAAATAAAAAAATAAAAATAAAATAAAAAATTACAATATATGTATAAATCGCTAACATCGCTGGAATAACCTACCCGCATGGGAACTAAAAATAGCCGATCAGTCTTTAGTCTTTGGTTTGGTCAAACTTGATGCGGTCAGTATAATGTTTAGTGTCCAGTTTTGTACATAATGTATAATGTCCAGTTTTGTACATAATCTTTAATGTCCGGATTTGTACACAATGTTTAATGTCCAGTTTTGTACATAATGTATGTCCAGTTTTGTACATAATGCTTAGTGTCCAGTTTTGTACGTAATGTTTAATGTTCAGTTTAGTACATAATGTTTAATGTCCAGCCTTGTAAATAAACCCTTAAATTACTTTGGGCAAATACATCATAACCTTTTTGTTAGTACTCCGCACCTTCTTATTCCCTATCTCCTTGCATCCCCACTACCTTCAGCTTCACAACATATCTTAATTGGGTATGCCATAGTCTCACTGGCTCCAGACGGTTGGCAGCAGTTGGGACTTATTTGCCGAGTAGAAAAGTAATTATATAAAATTCCCTCGATTGAAAAAATCGCAAAGCATGCTCAGAAATTTATATATTTCATTGTATTCACGTAATTGTATGTCTTAAAAAAATGCTTTATTCACACAATTACTGTTCAGGTTTATGAATTTTCAAACATACTTGCACTAAATCCTGGAATAAAAATTATTATTTTTATATTATATAGAAATGGTTCTGTTTTAACATCCATGAAAAAATCACCGTACATAAGATATTTGTGAAGAGATTTTTTTCTCTATTTTAAATATGTCAAGCATATGATTTAAGATTTTTACGGCGTCCCGCTGTTGAATATAGTCCGTCCCACTGTTATGGTGGTATAGAATTTCTACTGTATTAAATATGTTCTCAGTAAAATTCCACTGTTGTGTTTTCGTTGTGAATCAAAGGAAATCTCTTGGCGCCTCATATAAATACAGGAAACTTGAATGAACCACGTTGTAAAATTATACAAACACGTTAAACTTATAGGCTTAGTAGTTAGTAGGGGGCCGCGATACTTAACAGAGATTATCTTTAGTGCTAATATTGGTCAACTACTGAACATATTGACTCGAAATAACACCACAATTACCTATTAGGTAGTTGAAATCTATTTACACACTGCTGTAATCTACTACATATACTCGTATATATCTTAAATGTATATCTACAGGGTTTTCCAATAAGAGGTGTTATTTTGATATTCAATCGTAAAATATCAATGGTTTCATTGCTTGTGTGGCACGTAGCGCCGTCTTGTTGAAAGTAAACGTTGTCCAGATCAATGCCATCCAATTCCGGCCATAAAAAATCATTAATCATCTCTCGATAGCGCAATCCATTCACCGTAACTGGTGCTCCAGTCTCATTTTCGAAAAAGTAATGTCCAATGACTCCGCCGGACCATAAACCGCACCAAACAGTAACACGTTGAGGATAGAGAGGCTTTTCAACAATAACTGTTGGGTTTTCCGAGCCCCAGATGCGACAATTTTACTTGTTGACGAAGCCACCGAGGTGAAAATGGGCCTCATCACTCAAGATGATTTGCATTTGATTCACTCAAGTGAATTTTAATAATTTCATTGCATTGTTGAAGCGTGTATCGTTCCATTTTTATTAATGGCGTAGTTTCTACTTGTAAAATGTTAAAAAAATGACAGCTTCAAAAGTAACATCTACCGAAATAGCGGGCTATTCAAAATAACACCTCTTATTGGAAAACCCTGTATATCTCTAAATGGTATAAAATAAAGTCGCTATCCGCGTCTGTCCGTTTGTGCGCTTAGTTCTTCTAAATTACGCATTGGATTTTGATAGGGATTTCACTATCATTTAGAGAATTTCTTTCGGAAGGTTTACATATATGACACATACATATTATATTTATAGAAGTAGAGAAAAGTCGATGTTTTATAATCATGTCGTAAAATTTTTTTTTCGGGTACACTACATTGCTAACGCTGGCTAAACTTTATGAGAAACATCAAAATAATGTACTACGGAATTGTATATCTTGAACAGGCCTACAGAAAAGTCCACGGTGGAATATGTCTATCTTCTAAGGATAACCCCCAACAACGCCGGGTACACCTAGTATATTTATACAAAGGGGTGACCGGATAAATCATCAAAATGATAATTCATCACATCTTTAAAAAGTTATATAAAGTCATGGAAAGTGATGAAACAAAAACTTTATTAACTGGGTTAAGTAGGTTAGGTTAGGTTAAAAAATATTTTATCGTTTTTAATGACTTTATATCACTTTTTAAAAGTGTGTTGAATTGTCACTGTGTTGAGTTATCATGGACCCATATAAAAAGAGAGTGCCTGTTTGTTCCCCTCTGCTCTGCCGAATGGCGGACAACGGGCGGGCGGGTGGATTTGATTTGTATACAAATCTACAGTTTTATTCCGAGGTTTAAGAAATTTTGCACACTTGTCTTTTATAACAAGAGGAATACACTGTTTACATTATATTTAAAAATTTGTGCGTTAAGCCCAGCTATAGGTAGCATGAAAAAATTAACAGTGTATTTTAAAATTCAATTTTATATTAAACGAGTCGTTTTTATAAAATATTTTCACAATTTTCGCCGTTCTTTTATATTCGCGCTAATAACATAACATTCGTATTAAAATATCTCCTTTCAAACAATTTTCTTTTTCTTTTTTAACGCTTACTACGGAATTTTAAGTCAATTTACTTAGATTAGATGAATAACAAAGGTGCTCAGAGTTTTAAGAAATATTTGTAAGTAATGGAATAAAATAAATGTTTTAAAATATAAGTACTTGCTTATCAGTGCATAAAGTATGTTACAGTATCAATATTAGCAATGGTCGGGCCCTTTTGCGTATGTTTACATTACTTACATAAGATAAAACTCAATGGTAACTCTAACAACATAGGCGTAAGTACACAATAATAACTATCAGATTAAATCCAAGCTTTGCATATTCTCAAAGGCGTTCGAGAACATTTAGTTATTCCCTGACGTAAAGAATTCGCTTAGCGAATTTCAGTCTGGATTCTTTGCATTCTTTGATTTCAATTTCTAGTCTGCCTGCATAGGGATAAACGTGTTTAAGTTGATGCAGTCTATACCGATTATAGCAAGGCCTTTGACAAGATCAACCACAGCGTCCTGCTTAGAAAACTTGCCCATCAATGTATTCATGAAGATGTCCTTCGTCTGATATCTTCATACGTAACGAACAGGTTTCCGGCTGTCGCGGTGGGTGGATTTTCTTTCATCTGGAAAATCATCTCTTCCGGTGTGCCTAGGGGGTCCATTTTGGGTCCCTTACTCTTTTCTATCTATATAAATAATATTACGGCGTGTTTTCACAACGTTCAAATTTTAGTATTTGCTGACGATATGAAGATATACCTTCTTATAAGCTCCTCTGACTGCTGTTTGCGTCTACAGATCTTGACCGACTGACGGATGTCTTCTGCATCGCTATAAAAAAGTATAGATTATATACGTGATCATGGGGTTCTTTTGGACTCTAAAGATACCCTTGAGAAACACGTTGATCGTATTATCACCAAAACAACCAATAGTCTAGGTTTTGTACTGAGAACATGAACATTTTTCAACAACACTAAGACTTATCTGATTCCCTATAATTCACATATTCGTCCACACCTGGAATTCTGTTTACAGGCTTGGAATCCGCGCTATATTGTATCAAATTCCTCAATTTTAAAACATTAACGTATACAACTCTTACGACGAAATCGAGAAACATTTTCAAATCACGAAACTACTGAACAGGAGGCTTATCGCTGATCAGATGGTCCTTAAGAAAATTATTAATTTGAAAGTTGACTGGCCGGAGTTGGTAAACAAAATAATATTCCACCCACCGCTTCGATATATCAAACTAAAAACCCTTCAAATGCCACACCAACTCCAATCAAAATTAATTTATGAATAGTGACTGTGACTGGTACAACAACAAACTTGCAAATATGCCGACATATTCACTGCTAGTTACAATTATTACAGAAGTTCATTGTATCACATTTTAGGTATTATAACACAAATTTATGATGGTTAAATTAGTTGAACTTTATTTTATTTTATTATTAACTTTCATTTCACCTGCGCGGCAACATGCCCTCATCCTTCTCCTCTCCTCACCCTACCCCAAAACCGGTTTCCTACTCTATCCGATCCCATAGATATGTATCATTTAAGACGAAAATAATACTAATAAATCTAAATGAAACATGAAACAGAACAAGACACAGAAAATAAAAAAGATAACGGTCACAATTAGGAATCGAACCCAGCATCTCTTGTCTTACCGGGACAGCGTCTCAATTACTGGAACCTATTTATTAAACGTCATACTTGTCGATCTCATATTTAAAATTCAAAATTAACAATTTCATTTATGATCTTATTATAATCTTAACTTTATATTTCAATAGCAATACTCATTGCTTTAAAAAACTACTAAAAAGTGATTCATTTATGTGCAGGAATAGATAATAATTATTTTACTTGCCTTTAAGGCGAAGCTTAATGCCAAATCACTATTTTGATTCATCTTTATAAGGAATTGGTGTACATTATGAATACCAAAAAATATGCTTTAGATAAATTGAAGGTTTACCTATCGCTTAGCTTGAGTAGAATACAAATAAAAAAATAAATTACTCAATAAAAAATATAAATGCAAACTACTAAAAAAAGTATTTTTTCACTAGAAATGTATGAACGCATAAAGGAAACAACTTTTAAAAAATACATTATTATAGCTAAGATTATTTGTGACAGTTTTTAATGCCTATTACCTACGATATAAGGTACACCAAGAATATACACATTTTTGGCTTGTAGCTTCCTCTTAACTAATATTTTCGTGTTTCTTTATCTGCAGGAACTCCGATACCTTCAACGTAGTCCGCCCCGTGTACGTGCAGGAAGATTTGGACAAGAAAGCTGACTACCAAAAGAGAGTGCCAAAAAATTGTGAGTCAAAATTCCATTATTTTATACCAGGGGCGGCCGGCCCTTAGGGTCATTTGGACACTGAGCCCCAAAAATATAAGACATGTGTAAATAATTTGTTACAAAACTTCAAATGTTTTGTTAATTTATTGCAATTATTTCCAAACTATTGCGTAAAAGCTATTAATATATTACAATTTGGAACATTATTATTTACTAGCACAGACCCGTGAATAATCACGGGATGGTCTGAATTCTTGACACATCAGTTCTAATTTTGAAAATGATAAATATAATAATTTTCTGTCAAAATTTTATTTTATAGATAGTTACTTTTTCGCTTGTTTGAATTCTTTAAAAAATCAGTTCGAATTTCGACACTTAAATTTCGAAATTAGTATTTTATTATTCATTTCTTTCGAACTTGAAACATACATTACTAATAAGTATTATTATTTATATTATGTTGAAATTTTTTCCAGACTTTCAACACCTGAAACATATTATCAATGTTTTGCAAGTTGATTCCACACATTCAAAACATAACACATGACAAAGTATAATAGCTACTACATATTGATATGTTACTATTTGTTTACAATTTTCAATACATAAAACATGTTTTTACCATATTGCAATTTCTTTCCAAACTTGAAACATGCTATAATGAATATGTTGTAATTTGTTTCCAAACTTGAAACATGCTATAATGAATATGTTGCAATTAGTTTCCAAACTTGAAACGTACTATAATGAATATGTTTTAATTTGTTTCAAACTTGAAACATACTATAATGAATATGTTGTAATTTGTTTCCAAACTTGAAACATACTAAAATGAATATGTTGCAATTTGTTTCCAGTACCGCAGCAATGGGGCGTGGCGGTGCGAGTATGCGGACTGGGCGCCTGCGTGAAGAACTTCCTTCCCATCGTCAACTGGCTCCCCGAGTACTCCATCAAGCGAGACCTTCTCGGGGACTGCATCTCAGGCGCTACAGTCGCCATCATGCACATACCACAAGGTTGGCACTTTATTTATGTGAATCCCAGTATGACTACGGCATTCCCAATTCCCATATCCCACATTATAAGACTGATGAGAGGGGATAGAAACGAGGAAAAGGATAACTTAACCTGACCTACCTTAATCGCAGCCAATGAGATTCTAGCATCCCCAATTAGAGTATGTGGTAAGGCTGAAGAGAGTGGGGAGGAGAAGGTGAGGAACTGAAAAACGGTTCTGTACTGTTACTGAGAACTTTAGTGAGCACTTATAAGTACACTTATCGTGATGGGTTACTCTGTTATGAGATCTTCAAAATCAAGGCTGCCCAACCTTTTTAACAGTTGGGCGAAATTGACGATTTAAAAATCACTGGCGGGCCACTGAATCCACAAAAAAAATTCTAAATGAGTGCTCCCCACAAAATATTTTAAATCCATGGGGAGGGGTGGCTACAAGATTCCATTTCGGAGGCAAAAATATTATATATCAAAAACCGGTGTATTTTTGTTTAAAAAGTAAGTTCAAGAGGTTAGATTTTTTCGTCACTGATTCTCGTTCTGAGTAGCCTAAATAGCGATAAATCGCCTTCGTTGGCAATACTGGTGACCGCGTGCAAGCTTCATTGTTTGTTTTACCGCAGGTCCGCGACACTTTTTCAGATTGGCGGGTTTTTTGAAAATGGTTCACGCGGGCCACTTATAATTCGTTTACGGGCCACAATGTGGCCCGCGGGCCTGGGCTTGGGCAGCATTGTTCAAAATCATTAAAATCATTCTGTTTGAAAATCTGTGCCTTAGAACATGCCCACGTTTGAAGTACATACAGGGCCGTCCCTGGGCGGGCGCAATTGGAGCAGTCCCCTCCGGGCGCCGAATCGCCAAGGCGCACAGGCGCTGATAATACTAAATGCCTAACAGACACTTCGCCCTTGCGATTATCCATCTATATAACTAAAAATGTAAATGTTAATTTGTTCAAAATCTTAAATCTCCGAAAATTCCTCACCGATTGCTTTTAAATTTTGACACAACCTTGCATTAGAATACACATGTGTTTTTATATACCCTTTTTACGTACTGTGACAGGTAAATGGTTTTTTTGAAAAAACAACGCGATCTGTTGGACTTTTGTTTCTCTATCTGCACAGACCTTCTGAGCCACTGCAACGCTTGGCGGGGTACAGCTAATTTTTCATAAAACTGCTTAACTGTGCACAAAAATACAAATGATCCAAATAATATTGACTACAGTCATCACCTGCCAATGCGTTTACTGGTGGTCAAGGGGCACCAAAGCCGTTTGGCTTATGGCCGGCCATATACACATACGAGTATATACTTGCTCAATTCTACATAGGGCCGGTGTTTCAGTTACTTTTTAAGCTCTCTTTGAGAGATATTTACGTTCAGTGCCCTTGAGGTGATTTTTCACAAAAACCGCGCTGTACAAGTTATCCAATTATTTTTATTATCAAGTTGCTCTCAGGTAGGAACCCTGTCAATATAAACCGATTGATAACATTCCTGAGTATACAGAAATACTTATCTCTAAATAGTATAAAACAAAGACACTATCCGCATCTGTCTGTTTGTGCGCTTAGTTCTTCTAATCTATATCAGCTGTTTAATGTCTTTTAAAATGCGTCGAAGTGCAGACTGTAGACCGGCTCCAAAAGTTTTAACCTTTTAGTTGCAAAAATCAACAAACTTAAAGAAAAAATCAAAATGTTCAGATCGATAAAAAATATGATGTAGATTCACCAGCATCTCCGGACACCGTGTATATTAAAAATAAAAATAAATTAATTAATTAAATTAAATTCCGTCACATAGTGGCACACAATTGACTTAAAAACTAGATGTGCATTATATCATGCAAGGATCTCCTCGATAATAGAAAAACTTATGAAGTTAAATTAATGAAAATATTATTATGAGAATATTAATACCAACAATTACAATTTTTATTATAAAATGTTTAATTTTTCTTCTAACATTGCTTAAAATTCGTTATCACTTGTTGTTTGATTTCAGTTTACCCGCTGTCATAAGATAGTAGAGTTTCTTACTTTTAATGGCCATATATCTCTCAAAATTTTGACAAGCATAATGTTACTACCCATACTCTTTGGTTACTACACTACCAGCAATTCTTTTCTTCTAGTAGAGTGACAAGTCAACCAACACTCGTTACGATAATCGTTGTCAGTGTCACTCTACTTACGCCCACTAAATTGATATGGAAAATAAGATGAATAAATGAAGATAGTATTATAATATTTGACAACCTCCATAACCGAGCGGTTAAGAACATTGGCTGCGGATTTAGAAGTCGCTGGTTAGCAGACTAGCGTGGGCAAATAAACTACTAGTTTTTTCACATGTAGGCACTGTAATTAAAATAAAATAATGCACTTAGTATGTTCGCAACACGTTCCAGAGTGGTAGTTACTCTCAGTAATCCTGGATAGATAAAGTATTTATCGATGGTGTCGATAACTTTCAGTTCAACTTTAACAGTTCAAGTTGAGTAAATTAAGAATAATTAATCGTTGCTGACTGTTGTTTGTTCGTTGCGATCTACAGTCATGCTCGGAAACGATGACAAGTTATCGACACTTATAACACGACAAGTTATACCACCAATCATCCGACATGTTGCTTTTTTTAGCCGTGTTTGGTGGACAAATCTGAATAACCAGGTACTTCCTGACTTCCTATCCCTATCTCATTGTCCTCCCCAATACCTTCAGCTTCAAAACATGCGCCAATTAGGGATGCCGAAGTATCACTGGCTATGGGTAGTTAAGACTCTTGAGCTGTATTCACATACTGTACTACAAAATATAGCTGTATAACAAATTCTAGAATAGAAAGGAGACAGTTTGAAAGCACTGCCAGTAGACACATTATGTAGCATGGACAAGGGATTGTTGACAATCAGTAACGTCTTTAGAATGTGTACTGTAAACAGATTGTTCCAGTCTATGTCAATATTGAAAAAATATTATAATCGGTTGTTCAATGAACTGATTGACCTTGATAACATCCTATCTGAAAGTTCGGTAAACAAATTCCTCTCAAACTTGTGATCAACTTTCTTCTATCATCAAAGATTCATAAACTAAGATTAGAGCATATATTAGAGGGAATTTAGGGATCAACAAATAAATTTTCCAACCCTCCTGCCCTTCTCCCTTGCCCCCTCAGGGTCGAATCCCCTCCTTAGGGTCGAATCCCCCCCATGTGAATGCTATAGCTACGCCACTGGTATACATGCCAAATGTATATATTTTTTTATATTAGCTGCTGTCCTCCAAAGGGATCAATGACACTGGTTCACAGAAGAACCTTTCATTGAAATACAGAAAATAACAAACACAGCATTTCCACCTGATGTCTTTGTTTTCAAAAGTATCCATCTGTTAACCTACCGGCCAGCGCGCCTTGGCGAATCACACGACCGGGCGCGCACCCATATATATATCCGATATTTTCATCAAAATGTTGTCATATGTGGAAAACTAATGATTAATACGGATAAAATGTTTTGTATAATTCACATTTATTTCGTTAATCATAAAATACAATTTACTGTCATAAAACCATGAAATGTAGAATGCAATTTCAAGTAATGAAAAAAAAACAATGAAGAATAGAAATATGTACATTGGATACTCTAACAGCATTATTGAAAACAAATTTAAATTGAGTAAAAATTAAATAAGTACTTTATTTGAAAAGTATAAGTATACATTTATAGTTTTTCTCCGTTCTTCCTTCATCCTCATCTTCAACAGAATTCGCTGTGACAATGCAGGTTTGGCACCCGAACAGAATGATTTTTGCAAACGTGCTTGACACATTCAGGCAGTTCATGAAAGTAACGTAGGATGTCTTCTTCACTTATAAAAGACCCCCGCTAAAATTTATTCGTATAAAATAAAAATGTAACAAAAATATAATTTTTGGGATTTTTTTAGATACCAGATAATAATAATTTTTGTAATACAATAAACTAGGATTAGATTAAGCTCCCTAGACATCTTGTCTATTGCTTCCCCTTGCAAACTGCAAAATACTGGGAATGCCGCACGCCCCTCCAGCAGGTTAAGATAGGGGGTCTATCGAATGTATTGCCCGTTTTTGCACTAAGTCAAAAGTTTCCTCTTCTTCTGTTGTGGAAAAAATCTTGTGCTATTTAAAGAATGGGAAGAACAGAAATCGAATAGAGAAAAGGTTAGGGATACCTTGTGGTTAGAGGTGGTCGATAGGTAGGACGTTCGGCTAGCAGTTCGTATCAGCACGGATCCAGTTAGTGTTAAGGTTACCAATATTAATCTGAAGTCATCAACATTTTAATTTGGAACATGGGTTATACGAATGACAGATATTGCTCTATTATCAATCACTATTGACACAATACTTTACATGACTGATTGGCCTCCATATTGCTAAGCATTCGTTATCACCAGTCCAGTTCTTTTGCAAGCTATCAGTCCAATATTATTTATATTATTTGCAAGCCTGCTATCAATGCATCTTTCGCTTTCATGCATAAATAAATAAATATCTGATCTGGCAATTGACACATATATAATACAAATATTCTTATCAGAGTATTATGTCAATAATGAAGGATTATTAAATCTCTGTCGACAATAATTAAAACTAAAGTTTTTATTGTCATCTCAAATGGTCATTAAACTTGAATACTAGATAAATTTAGTTTGATAATGTCTGCTCATTTGCGAGTCACGAGATACATACGTATCTCATGTGATTGTTAAACAAATATGTGGTTGTTGGGCCAACTGCTTTGAATACATATGGGTATATAATATTTGAACAAAGAAAATCTAGGGTCGTCACCCAAGATTTTGAATAAAACTAATTTAAAAAGTATATTTGATTAATTTGTCATTAAAAATTATGTTTGTGTGCGGGGAATGCGGAGATTATGATTGTTGAATTCATATTAATCCATAAATAAAAATTCCTCTAGAAATACTTTGGAATAATTGTTGTTCCATCGTTTTATAAACATTCTTGTATGAATTTACATATTATAATAAGAGTTTATTCCAGAATGAATTATATTGGAAAGATATTGTTTCGAAATATGTTTGAATTAACCCTTAGGGTCCGACCAACTACAATAGCAGTTCAGTGATATCTTGACTACCTTCAGGTGCAATGCAATGTGCAGTTCAGTGAAATCTAATTTCATTGAGGTGCACTGCAATGTGCAGTGTGTAGAGCTAGGATTTACAAGTTTTGAACCCATTTCAATACTGTCCATGAAAATTCTTCAGTATAACGTTGATATTGTATATGCCTGTTATTTATTTCATATATAATTTTCAATATATTATATTTAGCTTTGAGATATTTGCAAAATATTCCCTGGCTTCTAAGGGTTAAAGGTATTTTGACGATAGAATAAAGAAGAACATAAGAAATGTGATGTGAGCGTGTGTCATAATCTAAAAGTCTGACCAATCGGGCATTAAATTTCCAATATAAAACTGTTTCAATGATAATGAAACACTGTGAAATTCAAATGGAATGGCAATATACAATACCAGGCGAGTGTAAGAAAGACAGAGCGCATGCTAAATGGGATGGAACCAAAAAGTAAAGTCAGCAGCGACCTTTGTTTCCATGCAAATCTACATGGAAAGCATTAAATTTTGTAGATGTATTATCTATTCAATGCTTTTGATAATACATAGCCGTGACACTATATATATCTAATATCACTTAAGCCAAGTTATTTGCACAAAAATAAGTAAGGTACGCCTGTTAATTATAATCGTTTTTAATATTAGCGCACTCCCTCTATCATTCGTATTTATAAATCTCCCTTCCAAAACATCTTTAGTAATCTTCTTCTTCTCTTTGAACACTTAAAACGGAGCCTTCTGTATGGTATATAATTCAAATTTATAAATTCCTTTGAAGAGAAAACCCAGCAAAATGCATTCATTTTATATTGGATTATTTCGCAAATAATTGAAATGATCTTGCATGGGCAATTTGCAATTCTTTCAAATGGCAACATGGTGTATATGAAGATACCCTCAATATGGCATTAATGACAGACCCCCATTTGGAATCCAAATGTTGTTTGGCATTGCTTAAAACCACTGAAATATCTATATTTAGTGATCTAAATAGTCAGGTACATTCCAACTAACTATATGTGTCCCTAACTATATATTATTTTCTAATCTTAATAATTCATTTTTGTTTGCAGGAATGGCCTACGCCATGTTGTCTGGAGTGCCCCCGGTGGTGGGTCTGTACATGGCCTTTTTCCCCGTACTGGCATACTTCTTCTTGGGAACATCTCGCCACGTGTCCATGGGCACATTTGCCGTGGCGTGCCTCATGACCGGGAAGGCCGTTGAGACTTTTGCCACAGTGGATTCGAGTGGGACACCTTTACACGAACACCATAATGCCACCATATCTGATTCTTTAGGTATATAGGAATCTATTTTAATTATTTGTTTTATTTTACATTAACTCTTTGCACGCGGCCGTATCAACTGTTGTTACGGCAAAAAGTCTATACTCACACGCGGCTGTATCAACAGTTGATACGGAAACTTTGACGGCCGATATTCCAGCGCTCTTTCGTCATAAATGTATTTCTTGCTCACTTGGACATTCGTAGAACTATCACGATGCTGACATCTACAAGAATTTCTCAAAAATAAAATTGTATATCATAAAAAACGATCGATAATCAAGTGCGCCTCTTCGCGCCTTTTAGTCTTTTAGTTTACATTTTTGTCAACGGATGGCGTTAGTACTAGTATTTCATTCATAACTAAAAATGATAAGTGATCATGATGTCCCACTTGTGTCTATCACCTAATTACACACACGCCGAGTGAATGGCGGGACCACATTCAAAAGATACGGTACGTCTTTGTATGAAATTTTATGTTTTTGTTTTTATAAACATCTAAGAGTGTTGACACACGAGGATTTGTTTTCATATTGTGGAGAATAATCTGTTCTGTCTATATAGTCCAATAAATCATGCCAGAATGCTATAATTTGACATTTAATTGCGTGCATAGGTATTTGAAAATATGTACCGCGTACGGGTATAGATAAAACGAAGCAAATTAACGCATCCAAAAGGAATGCATTTCTTGTGTCTGTTTGGGAGTCAATCATAACCTCACATTTGAATCTTCTATAATTGTTTCTAAAATCGGTGTAACTCGTAATAGCCACAGTAATGAAAAAATTTAGTTCAATTTGATTAAAATTACTGAACAAACTGAACATAATATTGTCCTGATAAAATTTTATATCCTGATCTGATGTTTTGTTTTACAGATTTTATAGGACCTCACATAACTCCCATAGAAGTTGCAACTGCCGTGTGTTTCCTAGTTGGCATATATCAGGTAATCATAAAACTTCAATATGGGTATATTTACTCTTTATCGTAATCTTCAGATCGTTTTTTGTTATTTACACTATTTTAAAATATTTATGTGCATTTTCATTGTTTACGTCAGTATCTAAAACACTAAATTAATTTACAGACGATCATGTGGATATTCCGTCTGGGCGTGGTGGCGACTCTGCTGTCCGAGGCTCTGGTCTCCGGGTTCATCACGGGAGCCACAGTACACGTGCTAGTATCGCAGCTCAAGGACCTGTTCGGCATCTCCGTCTTCCGGTACAAGGGGAACTTCAAGGTGCCACTGGTGAGTCCTGATGAACATCAATTGATCAAGTAATTTCCATTACACACCAAGTATATACCCAGTACATACATGGTACAAACCTAGGTCATTCTCAGTGAATACCCAGAACATACCCATTACATACCCAGTACAAACCCAGATGAATCCCAGTGCGCACCCAGTACATATCCAGCACACACGCAGGTCATTCCCAGCATATATCAAACACAAACCCAGTAATGTAAAGTATACCCACTAACCTGTATCTAAACCGGAAGCAAAAAATAGTGCCATTCACAGAAAGGGCGTCATTTATTAGTAGTTCACTAGCGTTCATTGGTGACTTGCCATTCGCCTTCCGCACCGCATTTCATTTATGACTTCATTAGGGAATGGTCTTTTATTTTCGGTTGATCTATTCTGTAATATTTATCATGTACAAACCCAGTAGCACACATCATGTACACAAAGCAATTATTATTTAAACATGAACTTATGAACCTAATAAAGCTTTTTTTGTTTTTCAGACTGTAATTGAGGTGGCAAGAAATCTCCCGGGATTAAACTGGGCAGCTTTCATCACATCTTTTGTGGGGATAGTTATCATGTCTTTGAACAATGAACTGCTTAAGGTGAGTTGAATTAACAATACAAATTCTTATAAATCTTAATTTTCGGTGTATCTAAGAGTGAACAGTCTAGATTTTAGGCTAGGTTATTTAGTATAGAACGAGGGTTCTTTTTACATTATGTAGCCTGAACCGTCATACAACCTTTCGTGTTGACCTTTCCCACTCATTTTTTGTACCTTATGTCTTTTTTAGTTCTTCAAAGCCTTTCTTTGACAGCTTCACATCACTTTAGAAAGTCCAGAATTACTGACAATATTATTGGCAGTAATACTGTCCTAACTGCTCTCAACTGTCAGGGTTGGAGGCAGTGGGTCTATGGCATACCCAATTATTGGGGTACTTAAGTATGTCGTAAGGCTGAAGGGAATGGGGAGGGGCAGGAGTTGAGGAAGAGGATGATTGAAAAGTACCTGGCGATTTTAATCTAGTCATTTGAAGCTGTTTCGATTCTGAATGGCGGTCTTTCACCAGGACGATACTGAGATTATCTACTGTCTACCACTCTGTATCTACAACAACTTAATCTGTTTTAAAAGCCATTCACGCAAATGAGACTGAGAATTATTACGAAATATTAGCATAAAAGTTTGAAGGTTCATAACACTTACTTGATTGCTTTCTCTTCTTCTTAATTAATTATAAAATATTTCTAGCCGTGGGTCAGCAAAAGAAGTAAGATTCCCATCCCCATTGAGCTGATAGCCGTCATAACAGGAACCCTCATCAACAAGTTTGGAGACCTGCACGGACTGTACGGAGTCAAACTGGTCGGCGAAATTCCTACTGGGTAAGAACAACGTTTTTACATTCACTGGTACAAGACTGATTTTCATTAACTTACTGACACATTATCTGTATGTATTGAATTATTTTCCATCAGTTATCGACTTCTTCGGTTTAATAAATGATTGTACCTCAATCAATTTATCAATATTAAATCTTTCACAGTAAGATCATGTCTTCCAGAGTTTCTAAACAAGATTCCATTCAATGTACCTGCGCGTTCAACACGCTCTTGTGTCCTGTTCAGGGTTGATCAAAGCAAAACGAACTCTAAGCAGAATTCTTGCCTGAACAGACTATGCAATAATTACAATAGCGTATTATCCATTGTTGATATTTTCAGTTTCGAACTTACCAAATACAAGAGGTCCATAAAAGAATATTTCTCTGATGGTTTGTGAATAATGTTTATTTCTCTATTGTTTATATCTCTATTATGATTTGATTTATATCTACAACCTCTCTCCATGGCTGTATTGTTTTGTAAATTTTTCGTTTTATATAATCTTTTGTTTTGTTTAAATTTTTTAATTCATATTCCTTTCTCACAAATTTAATTTACTTATTCCATATTATGCTGTCTCAGTAGAGGTAAAGTCACAAGGAGGAAATCCATAATTGATTTTATTTTACTGTATAATACTTATGTACAAACTGATTAAATGTAAACTGTCGATTTCCCGAAAATGAATAAATAAATAAATGTCGTTCTACAGTCATCCTCTTGAAGAACGAACATGAAAATTATGTACATACATTATGTTAAATAAAATCTACATGTAAGGTCCCCACTTATGCAATATTCCCAGTCCCAAAAATCCTTTTAAGAGAGTTTCCCTGTATCTCACATCCTTTTAATAACTTCCAGTCTACCTGTTCCATCGATCCCTCGCCTGGAACTCTTATCAGACGTGGCCATCGATAGTTTCACCATTACCATGGTGTCCTACACCATCACCATGTCCATGGCGCTCATGTTCTCCGCAAAGGGGAAGTACGAGGTGGAACCTAACCAGGAACTGCTGGCCATGGTGAGTTGATAGAATTCATATTACGGGCTTAAATTGTTGATTTACGAATTCAACAGTTTAGAACTCTTTCCACAGGGATGCAATTAGCTAGTGTGAGTAACATACAGAATAGTCAATGTGCAATCTGAGCCACTGCCCAATCAGCATATGACAACCACAAATTTATATTTTATTGTGAAATCGCACAAGAGTTCCAACCGCTCCTAACCGTCTGGAGCCAGTGAGACTATGGCATTCCCAATTGGGGCATTTTGTGAGGCTAAAGGTAGTGGGGAGGGGAAGGAGATGGGGAAGAGGAAGATGAAGTACCTGGCTATTCAGATCTGGTTACCAAACACGGTCAAAGCCATTTCAAGCAATGTTTCAATCCTGAATGGTGGTCTCACACCAGGGTGATACTGAGAGTATCTTCCACTCTAGAACGTGTCGCAAATATACTGCATATTATTTTAAATGAGTAATTTGTGAAATAACACAAATTTATCAAATAAAATTTACTTGCGCACGCTATGATTTGAACCAGCGACCTCCAGCTTGCTAGTCGAGAGCCTTACCCCTTGACCACTGAGGCCGTCAAAATACTAATACACCTAAAGAAAGATTGTATTGCAGAAATTACAATTTTCCTCACTCACACTAAGCCGATTGCATCCTTACGTGGAAACTATAGTATATAAAAAGTGATTTACACTTAAATAGATACACATGTAACCTATTGAACCTTGTTTTTGTTTCATCACTTTTCATAACTTTATAGCACTTTTTATAGGTGTGTTGAATTGTCATTTTGATGAGTTATCCGGTCACTTATAATGATCACAGCCTTAACAAGTAAAAAGCCACAACATATTAATTTTACCTGACAATATCACAGTATGTTAATATGTTTTATTTTATTTTTAGGGTGCTGGCAACATATTTGGTTCATTTTTCTCCTGTGTACCATTCTGTGCCAGTTTATCAAGGACCTTAATTCAATACCAGGTAGGCAATATTCATGTACCTTTGTTATTAGGAGAATGCACTTTTATACGCAAATAATCACAATTTGTATCGCACCGCCGGGGAACCTGCGGCATAATTAAAAGTTTCCCCATTGGACAGTTATTTTTTTCTCCCGTGTCTGTTTACATTGATGGCAAATTAATACCTCTGCTGCAACATACAAGACTTGTACTTAGTAACAAAAATAATATCATGAATGTGACTGGTTAAAACCAAATCGATAACATTACTAGCTGGACACCCCATTTCTATAATGCTTGGAAATCATATGCTTCCCCAGCATTCATTTGAATACTAACATTTCTCTGATTTGTTTGAAACATTTTTTCCGAGTTACTTGAATTTCCTCTTTGCGCTTTACACATTTGTACTATGCCATAGAAACAAAGTCTTTCGTGGATCATCATGGTCCATTGATTTAATCATCATCATCAATACAGTGCTACATCCTGGGGTGAGATTTGGCCGCCTCCACAAATGCTCTCCACTGGCTTCGATCCCTCACCAGAGTCATAATGTGAAAAATCAGTTTTAATGTGAAACCTCACAAGAGTCCCAACTGCTCACAACCGTCTAGAGCCAGTAAGTCTATGGCATCCCCAATTGGGGAATGTTGTGAGGCTGAAGGTAGTGGGGAGGGGGAGGAGATGGGGAAGATGAAGGTGGGGAAGTACCTGGCTATTCAATCTGGTCACAAAACACGGCCAAAGCCATTTCAAGCAAAGTTTCAATTCTAAATGGTGGTCTTACACCACGGTGATACTGAGAGTATCTTCCTCTCTGGAACGTTCCGCAAATATACTACATATTATTTTAAATGAGTAATTTGTGAAATAACAAATAAAATATAATGCACACACCGTAATTTGAACCCGCGACCTCCAGCTTGCTAGTTGAGAGCCTTACCCCTCGACCACGAAGGCCGAAAAATCCTATTCCACATCGATCCACCTTTTTGACAGTCTCGGACATTGGTTGAATAATAAATGTGTTTTTAATCCTCCAGACTGGTGGTAAGACCCAGATAGCCAGCATAATCTCATGCGGCCTGTTGCTGTGTGTGCTGCTCTGGATCGGTCCCTTCTTCGAGGACCTGCCCCGCGCCGTGCTGGCCGCCATCATCGTGGTCGCTCTCAAGGGCATGCTTATGCAGGCTAAGGATATTGTCAGGTGAGAAGAGATCAGATATTAACTATGACCCATTTAGCAAAAAAAGCTAATTAAACCTGTCTACGATGAATATATTGGAAATTTTATAATACTATAACGGTCAATTTAAGAAAGGGCGAGGCCAGGTTCTGGTTTTGGGGAGGGGTTCATGAAAATATTATGACGGGGGAGGAAGGGGAGCTGAATACAGGATCGTTGATCGAAGGCGTGAAACAGGGCGCAAAATTACAATTTTACAATACATCGATGTAATACAGTACAATTACATCAATTTTTAGTTTGTGTAAGGGGGACGGTTTGAACCCCCAAAACCCCATGGCGGTATAGGCATACCATACTTAATCTGACGATATGTCCCGTTTTTAACGGGACTGTCTCTTTTTTCGGTAGTCCGTCACATTGCCCCGGGAGAGTTTCGCGACGCAAAAAGTCCCGTTTCAGAAATATAAGTCGATTTTATTCCAGTTAGATTGGACAAATTTGATGAAAATATGAGAAGAACTACATATAGTAATGGATATATTAATTTAAAAAGGATTTATTAACAAAGATACAGAAGTATTCAATACATATTTCCTAATTTCAAACTTCATTGAATTTGCAAGTTTCCACGGCACAACGGTGAATGGAGTTTTATTTTATTTTTTTATTTTTTATTTTCAATATAAGTTTTTTTACAGGTGTTTTTCGATGTCTGTCTCACTAGGATATACCTGTGTCGAGACAGACGTATTGGATACATAAATTAGTGTTTACATATTATTTGATACGTATAATAATCCTATCATCTTAGTTTATTTTATTGTTTTTATTATTCATGCGAAAACTGTATTAATTGTCTTTAAGGCGATGCACTACGTCGTGTAATATTTTAAATTGAGCCGCCATCAATAACAACCCTTACGTAGATGGCGATAAGGTTTAAATTCCCGTTTAACACCATCCGCCTGTTTTGATTTATGCAAGAAAAAAGCATGGCCAAAAAGTGCCTTTTATTTTATTTTGTGGATGTTCAGGCATAAATATTTAATTTTTTTTCGATTATTTTATAAATAACTTAATTTGCCACATTATACAATAAAATCATAACCGAAAATGGGTTCGTAAGTAGGAGATTTTGAACTTTAAAGCAGTTTTCATAGGCCCTTACATTATTTTTTCTAGACTTATAAAAAGACTTATCTAAGGCCAAGATGTATTCTACTCGCAGTATTTAATTAAAGCATCTGAAACATTTCTAGGCAACCAAATTTTCAAACCAAAAACACATTATTTTGCATTACTACGTATGGCATCGCATAACCAGGATGCGCCTGCCCAACAACTGCGTGGTGTGCCAGATCGGGAGAGGCTGGTTTGGGGAAGTCCTCTTACCTTTCCAACTGGTCTCTCGACCTATCGGGATATATTTATACGTCTCTCCTGGACTGGACTGAATATATTGTATAGGTTCAAATATTGAATCAACTACTAGAATTAATGGAACATTATTGGTCTAATATTGTAAATTATTCTAAAGTTATTCCAACACTTCAGAAATAATAATCTCGATCGTGTGAACTGTCATATAATTATATTATTTTACGTCTGCCTGGTACCAATGCACCAATATAACGGGTATTTTATAACCAGTATAACAATTTTAATTACAGATTAAACTGTTTATTTCCGCAGATTCTGGAAGTTGAGCAGAATAGACGCCGCCGTGTGGATCTCCACCTGCCTGGTCACCATTTTTGTTAACATTGACATTGGGTAAATAAATTTATTATTTTAAGATAGTATAAAGAAGAACGCTAGAAATGCCTTACATATAGATTTGAATGGAAACCAATGAATCCGCTGACTTGTTACTTACAGTAAATCTCTCGAAGTTTCCAAGGGACCGTGCAAAAAAATCGAAGGGATCCAAATTTGGAATTTTTTTAAATAAAGTTTTTTTCTAGTATTGTACACATAGTTATTAGCGTTATGTATTTTTATATTTCATAGGTAAAATGAATTAAAAATAATTTTTGTTTCCGGCTACAACAACATCAATACTTTTGTATTTTTTCAATCATAGCAAACACAAAATCACGAGCTGCCCCTGGTAACTCGCGAAATGCTTCAACAAAGTTGTACATTTTATGACTGTTGAAAAAAAGTTCATTTCAGGTTGTGACACTAGTTTCTGTGGGGGAACTTCTAAAATCTCTTAAATGGGATGCAGACAATAATAACAAAATGACCAGTTTTATGGTTTTTGGAAAAAAGGGACATTTTCAGGTATATTTCACCGCCTGTTATCGTTTATGATGGATTCAACGAACTTTTTAAATTTCTTAGGCGGGAAGCAGTTTTAGCTAAAACTTTTTATGTGGAAAAAAATCGTGTTTTTGCAGTTTTTGGGACCGAAAAAAAAAACCCTTTAAGCATGAAAATGCGTGAGAAAAGCGTGAGATTCACTGCAGTACCTTTTGGTTCTAGCCCATATAGCACTCGCTCTGTCTCTTTTACACTTACCTAACATTAAAGCAAATAATGGTCAGAATTTCAGATCACGAAATATGCCCACATCACATTTATTGTGTTCTTCTTTATCCCATGCATTTGATTATCAAATTCAATTAGTTTGAAATAATTTATGTTTTCTTTTTTTAACCTAATCTATGCAGCTGTTGCATATGTAATCTATCAGCGGCTATCCCTGTACCCGGATATACTCATAGAGGTATCATTAGAGGCGGTACTGCGTAATAATATCTCATCGAAACTTGTCCCACTATTAGAACGCGATAAGCGGTGCGCGTAGACTGGATTCAGTAGTTTTAGTTAGAGCGTTGGGAGTTGGAGGTAGAAAAGCGGAACCTACCTCATCTAAATATAATACATGAATGATTATACATTGTGTCAAAAAGATGAATAGATTGTGTTGAAATGGCCAGCATTGTAAAGGTTAAAGTGGGAACTATGTTAATTATTTGTACAAGTATAGAATAATGTCCATGTTTAAAATTTCTCTCCTATTAAACTTACTTGTATATTTGCTTTCTCTAGTTTGTTGATTGGCATCATCGCCAGTGTGGGAACCCTGTTTATCCGTGCCCAGTGTCCGTACACCTGCATTCTAGGCAAAGTTGGCAACACCGATATCTATTTGGACGTGAAGAGATACAAAGCGGTAAGTGCGATCTTTAAGACTTCATTTTATTAATAAAATACACTATAAAGCAGCTCTACTTGTCTTTATCTTCATCAATAGATGAAGTCTCAAACCTTCCTCAGACTGTAAAACTTATCAATCCTCTACAATCCATCCTAACCTAACCTATCCTAAAAATATCCACTGGAACATTATAGCACAATATCTCACATAACCCAAATATATCCATTAAACACCACTGCAAATACAACTAATGAATCATTGCTTGTATCCACCAGGCATTGGAGATTCCCGCCATCAAGATCTTCCACTACTGCGGTGGGTTGAACTTCGCCAGTAAGAATGTGTTCCGCTCCACACTATACCGAAAGGTCGGCCTCAAGTCCTCCACTGACTCGCCCAAAAAGTTCAACTTCGATAACGGCCTGCTCAAAACAAGCTCCAAGGACTCTTCCTCGTTTGAATTTTCTCAGACTGATTATAAGGTAAAAATACAGTTGTCGTTTCCTCCTTATCCGTTCATCTCGTTAAATATTTCAACTTAGCATAACCTTGCTCAACTCAAAATTACAACTAGTTCTGTGAACAGTAGACCTTGTTTGAATGTTTAAAATTCGAGTTGTACACCATTTACTGCAAAATTCGGAGGAATTAAGCTTGTGGAATCACAAACTACTACAAACATCTAAACCCCAGACTCCAAAAAGGTTCCCCACTCCAGAATTAAAGGCTTATATTATAAATAATAATTATATGTTTTCTAGCCCACCCGCTACCTAATCCTGGATCTGACAGCCACCTGCTACGTGGACGCTGGCGGAGTCACAATGCTGAGGAGCATCTTCCACGACCTGGACAAGCAGGGGGTGCAACTCCTGCTGGCCAGAGCTAATGGTGAGTTTACCTAACCTAACCTATCTCCTTCCACTTCTTTAAACCAAGGCCTAGTGGTCGATACCATGACCAAACAGAACTTTTGAAGAAAAAGAATAAACAAAAGAACAACAACAAAAAATCTTTGAACCTATGCTAGAAAATGGATTTACAGGATAAAGATATATTTTTAAAACAGATCTATTTGAATTTTGATTTTTTTTCTTAACTGAATAAATAAATTAATGAATAAAATGGAACCTTGGAAGTGGAAATTAACCCACTTTCCGAGATCCGATTGAGCTGAAACTCAGCAGATAGACCATCTATAGAGTTTAATATGCAACAGGTGATTTAAAAATCGAACTCCGACGTCGTAAGTTGAAACCGTACTTTTTTAGAATGCCTATTGTTTGTCGTTGTTGCCACGCCGGGAGGTTTGCTACAATATGCGGCTGATTCTTGGAAGTGGCCGGGAAGCAAGAATCGAGATTTGGCAACAGGGCTGAAACGGCAGATGGCTGGCCGAAGCCGAAAGACGCTTGCTATATAAACAACTTCTGTATTCTGTATCTATGCGATATGATTCATTATTATTCCCTTGAAAATAGATGAAAAATGGTTACATACTTGTAATCATAATTGCTATTCTTGCAGTTCAGGTATGTAATCGGATTTTAAGATTAATTTCTTATATAATAAATAATCTCGTTGATTTAATGTGTTGCGGTTATTTGAGGTCATAATATCACAAGTAAAATGTTTCAAAAAGTAAATAGCCAATACAGCGTTCTGAGAATCGATTACCATGTCGAAGACAATACATTCTATAAACTTTTGGAGGCACTCATGCACAATCCTGTCAACAGTGTAGCAGATTTCGGAAACAGCGCGAAAATTACCTTGAAGAGTTTTTTCTCAAATTTCGGAAAAAAAACTAAGTATTTGCTTTTTTTTCGATTGTTTTCTGTGTACCAGATAATGTAGCTAATTATTCATATATAGTTCATGATTATATCGTAAGACGTTTTCCCAGAATAGCTAACTTTATCTAAAAAATTCCCCCGTTCGGGAAACAATTGTCAAAAAAATTATATACATGAATATAAACGGATTTTATTATTTCTACACAAACCTGAATAAATAGCCTATATGAAAAAAAAACAATCCAAAGGTGTTTTCAAAGAAATAATGGCATTTACGTTGTTTTGAAAATGTAAAATATTTTAGGTAATAATGTACGTACGTACCTACGTTGGCGCGCTTTTACAATCACAACGAAATGGCATGGCACCATTCGTCTCATTTTTAAATATTATTATTTAGTGTGTACGAAAGAGGACACTTTTTGACACACTTGCCAATAACAGCTGTTGAACACGAGATTCAATGCAAATGACAGTGACGGAGTGTGGATTTTTTTATTTATTTTTTGTTTTTAATGGAAAAAAAATGTTACCGGACAGCAAAGCGCCCATAACATTTTTTACTCCAAATGTGCTGAGGAATAGCTGGTTAAAGTTTGTCGGGTATTTGCCGATACACCCTGTATAACATAAAATGCATTTTTCAATTTCAAGTACTGGGTGGTTCAATAAAAATAAAAGTAGGAGATTTATGTTTCATCATATTTATTTCATTTTATATTATATGAAACACATGTTTTTCAAACTTTGGTCCAGAGGCCAGGCTCTCGACTACGAAAAATATTATTTTATATATGCATATTTATTATGATAATATGTCAATTTTTAGACATTGTTTCTATCCTCCTAAAAAGTGGAAGATACAATGAATGGACATGAAATATCAACCACACAAACACACAATGTAACAAATAACAAACACACAATGTAACAAATAACAACCACAAATACCAACATCAAAGAAAAAAATAAAAACACCCATGCAACAATTAACACACTCCCTGAACTGTAATTATGGGACTGCCACTATTAGGTATAATGAATTTCCTCCTCATGGCAATTTTTTAAATTGTTGTATGAAAAAGAAAAAAAAATAATCTAAAAAAAGAAAAAAAATAGCCTAAACATAAGAGAAAAAATATAATCTAAATGGAAAAAAATCGATTTATTAGCAAGTAATGAAAAAAAAATTATAAATCTGCAACTTTGTGATACACCACAAAACACGCCATGCAAAGGAAAACTTCGCACCTTACGCAATAGGAATCGACCTGTTTGTTTAGCTTACGCCTTGTACAAAGTACGCACCTTTTGCGTATTTTGCGATTCCTATTGTCCGTTTCTGGGGTTTCAACTAGGTAGTGTGAAAAATGTATGTAGTCTAATCTGATGTGCGCGGGAAGAATATGACTGTCGTTAGAAGAAATCGGTCCGGGTGCCTGAGTCGTTGGAGCTGTAGAGGTTGAAGGGGTTGGAAAATCCGAGGGCTCCTCCAAGTCTAGCCTCCTCCTTTTTTTGGCTGACCAGGAACCTGAAACAATAAACATTTATTGTTACACTAATGTATTTCAATTCTGGAAAAGATGAAGCACACAATCAACCTAATATAACTACTACTAATACACAATATACCGTGATTGCGGTAGGCGCTGCCTCTTCGGTGCTTCTGCCGCCTCTTCTGCCGCCTCTTCTGCCGGCTCCAGGAACCTCAAAAAATAAACATTTATTGTTACACTAATGTCTTTCAATTCTGGAAAAAATTAAGCAAACAACCAACCTAATATAACTACTACTGATACACAAATAATAACAATAATAAAAAAAAAACAACATAACATCATTGCGACCGGCGCTGCCTCACCAGTCCTTCTACCGCGTGTCTCTCGAGAATTAGAAGTCTCCATTCTATAATAATAGGAACAATCAGACATATACTAGTATTTATAAATTTTGTAAATATAATAATAAACAAAAAATATTTTTTCTTATTATTTTTTGGGACACCCTGTACAACTGCTCTAATTTTGTGATATTTATTACTATTTTTCATAAAACAATTACCAATTAAATAATAAACTACAAATAAAATAATAAATACCAATAAAAATATTTCCGTAAACAATAGTTTACATTTTCTTGGACCTCCTTGTACAATTTACGCGTATTCATTGATAAAACACAACTTTTAAAATCTACCGTCCAAGCGGCGCTACCGGCGCCCCCAAACAGAAACACTAACACATTGAAAATATTGTCGATGATTTGTGCGATCAGTAGAGATGCAAAACTTATTTTTTTATAATATTTTCACTAAATATCGACTATATAACAGCTTTGTTACATAATCTCAATTGTTTTCCCTGCATAATGACATTCGAATAACTCCAAATAACATAGTGATCACGTAAATATTCCCAACTAAACATGAAATATTTACGCGCAGCTATTTTTTTGACACATGACCTAGGCATTACATTTTTTATAAAATAAACACGAAGTATTGACAAAACAAGGGCTTCAATATATAATAACAATTGTTTTTTCCACACAATGATACACGAATAACTCCAAATAATATAACATATCATGTACACAACTTCACAAAAAGGAAAAATTTTCCGTGCAAAATTTTTGCGAACTTTTACGTCAACTTTGACAAATTTACAATTATCAAAAATGAATTATATTTATCAAACCACATTACTTGCACAATGAACTATGTATAAAAACACAATTACTTACGTTTATTTGTTGAATTAATTGATTAATCCGGTTTTCAGCAAATGCCCACTCAAAGAACCGCCAAAAATCACGCTGACAGATGACGCCGGCTTGTCGTAGATAAAGTAGCTAGCGTCGTTAAACAAAAAGCAAATGCTAGTCCGTAATTGGTGCAAGCGATTCTAACCTTTTACTTTATACAAATTCTTTATACATAAGGGTTAAAATCGCATTTTTTAAAAAAAACCGCCGGATTTCGAAAAAAAACGGAAAAAAACGGGCGGTCGAAACACAGTTGACAGGAATAATTTACTGCATTTGATAAACTAAATAAATGTCGGTACTATCCAATTAAGATTTGGCTTAGGTGTTAACTCCAGTCCTTGGGGAGGAAGGTTCAATCCTCAGTCAAACCAAAAACAATAATCTTTGAAATTGGCTACTAGCTGGCCTAAGAGATGGCGCAACTAGGTCGAAAATTGAAAATAGATGTATTATAGTAAAACAAATTTTGATTTTTCAACCTTATAATTTACATTAGTACATGTGATATATATTGTGCATGTTTCGCTATGAAATCCTATGTTGAGAGCAGGCGCAGTTTATAACACAACCAGTTTACAACAAAAATAAAAAGTGAACCAAATTTACAACACAATTGCAGGTTTACAACATAATATTACAATCAAAATAAAAGTCAATCAACATCGTACTATTAGTAAAATGTACATACTTGTTTTAAGATGTACAAGTTCATTTTCCCCCATTTCCAAAGGGCGTAATATTTTACTTTTATCACTTCCTCTAAAACAATGTTTAGTCAAAGAAATTTTAGATACTTTGCAACAAAGCTAAACAATGCACTTCTACTGGCCATTAGATAGAACACATATTGGTCTAAATATATATTGGACACCGATTCTTGGATCACTAGACAAGACAGATCAAACATTGAAGAACCTTTTTTTAAACATGATGTAGCTCTTGAGACCATTGCAAAGACTGCCACGGGCTGTTCATATAGTCTGAGGCAGACCGAAGAAGAGATGGATAACCAACACCTCTGATATCACTCTATTTGGTGACTTGGCAGCCTCAAAGATGACATAGGCCCTGAGGGAAAATATTTCCCTCTATGCAGACCTTAACAATAATATTTATAGGAACTTGTAGGCTCCATTCTTTTATTTCATATATCAACATGTCCTTTAAATTTTAACTTTCTGTATCTTATTCCAGGTCCAGTACTAGAAATGATGGATCGATTTGACCGCCTGGAGACGGACAAGATCCACTTCACAACCTTTCCCACCGTTCACGACGCAGTTCTCTTCGCCCTGTCGCACATGCAGACACCCATCACCTCCATCACTACCTCGTGAGACCACATTCATCTATCTCCTAGCCACAATACTATCGATAACCTGAGGCAATAATGCCTTGTCATGAAACAACATTGAGCTATCTTGAAGACACAACAATCTAAACATAAAGAATTTGGCAAAGGAACACCGAGTCTTACATCGACCTATCTCGAAGCCACAATAATATATAGATAACCGATGAGGCAATAATAATGGTCTCCATAACGCCTCGTCATGAAACAACATCTCGATACAACACCACTATTTAGATAATGTAAGGAAGAAGAATGATGACCAATATAAGGCCTCGTCATTGGACAACATCGATATATCTCGAAGCCACAATAATCTATAGATAACAAATGAAGCAGTAGAATGTTGAATGTCTGAGACAACATCTATCTATCTAGATGCCAAACCGCTCAACAGATTATTTTTGACAGTTACCGGTTTCAGCCTATCACGACAATCGTCAGATTGGTTCAGTTAGATGAAACAGAAGAACACTGGCGTATATAAAATACTTTGTCGTCTTATGACATTGAGCCATCACGAAGCAAAAAATGTTCTATAGAAATAGGGAAAAGAACACTAGCCTATTTTTGTTGGTAAAAATCCTCAACGTTAGTGACAAAAATCAGAGATCACCTTTGAGATTCCTAAAAGAATTCAAAATATGATAATTTATTGAGTGTTCGACAAATAAGACAAGCTTAAAAACCACCATCGAAATCACAAACTTATCTGTGGGGCAGATTATTTTGGTAGATATTGAGAGAACCAGTGTAAAAAAAATTATTCACTTAGTTGTCTGGTTCATTTGTTAGTTCCTCTCTTCCTTGCCTTCACAGATAAGGGGCCGTTCAAGTATTACGTAAGCAGATTTATTACAATTATTTACCCCCTCCTCCCCCTTGTCACCAAAAGTAAGCAAAGCTGTTACCCCCCCCCCTCCCATGCTTACGTAAAAATTGGTACCTATATGCATTTTTCTGTTAATGTATTCTGTTTTTTAAGCGAGTACCTAAACGTATTAATTATTTGTGGGAATCCCCGAATATGTATTCGGTTTTTAAACATAGACAATGTGTGGGTTGCCAATGTGTAAAAAAATAACTACTGCTGAGCAGTGCTGACGTAATCACTATCTCGACCCCCCACCCCCCTATGTCATCAAAAATAAGCAAAGCAAAGACCCCCCTGCCCCCCTATAGTGCTTACATAATACTTGAACGGCCCCTAAGTGTGTGAGCCCTTATATTACATAGCCCTTATACTACATGCATTTTATATTATATGACTCGGTTTATCTGGTAGTGTGGATTTGAGATGGAAATGTCACATAGATTGTCTTGCATTTTTAATCTTAACCACTATAAAAAGGTTCTCATTCAAATATATTCGTCGCAGAACTATTTTAATGTGAATAAATTTGTCATTGTGATATTGAAAATTGTATACTGAATTCAGAATTCAATAGTTGACGCCATAGTTTCAAATAATGTTAAAATAAGACAATAAACAAATAAAATTCACGGTAGCAACTAATTGAATTATGTTTCATTTGTAATTTTCGATTAAAAAATAAAGGAGCAGAAGGTAGTCTTTTGATAACTTGTAATTTATTTTTATATTGATAAATCTTACCAAAATGGCCGTGACATAAATTATTGTAAAGTTCTTTGCAATATTTGATTCTTATTGCTTGCTATTTATGTGAAATGTATTAAAATCATTTCTCACTTTTGCTACTGTATATGTATTGAAGAATTATACAAGAAATAAATTAAGGCAACTTTTTATTATATTGTTATTTTTATAAACAGACAGTTTCTTATTTTCTATGTATGTTATTTACTTACTTATGCATGTATAATTTTTTTTATAAATCTAACCCTTTTGTAGAAGTTTTAAACTAAAAATTACGATAAAGATATTCTTGTATCCAAAAGAGGAACGAAAATAATTTTTTACCTCGTCCATCAAATGGAAAAACGGGCAATAATATTTTTAATATGTCGGGCGTTGTGTAATATGTAATAAATGCATTAAATGGTTTAATTATTTTGGCATTGAAACGAAGCTTGTAAAAATGAATATATCTGGAAAGTGCCTTTGTCTTGCCATTTGGAATTTGGACCTATTCTTAGAGATTACAGCATGCGTACTTAATTGAAATATTTCTTAACCATTATAACCAGCTAGGTATGCAAAACCTATCAAAGTTGCCACGTCTGCGGAATAGGTCTGAATTTGAAATGATAAAAAAATGATTAAGCTAAAGAAAATGTTTATATATCTTTTCTTTGCATTATGTAGTTAGAATTAACAGGTCTATCTGTGATGCTCTTCATATTTGTAGCCTATATTAGTTAAGTTATATTTTCTAAATGCATTGATGCAATGTGATAATCTATATTGCTGGCAGCTCTGAAAAAAAATCTATTAAAAATATTGAATATTCGAGTACTTCTTTTCCAACTCCTACTATCCGTACGCATGAACAATGCGATAAACTTGCCAACAAACTTGATACTTACTTTATCTAGGTTCAGTAAAGTGTCTAATGTGTTATTCAAATGACATTGTCTATTATAATTGCCCTACTCTACGATTCAGCCTATTTCAATAGTTAACTGAAGGCTTGCCTTGAAACGATCTTTCAAATAAATAAAATAATTACTTAATCAGACTATTCATTACTGTTCTACGGCAAAATTAATGAGATACAATATAGTGAAATTGTATGGGAACGTTTCTAAGTATAATTATTTTTGGACTGGAGGTACGAAGGTTAAAATATATTTTTTTTCATTTAATATTTTCTCATTATAATACATAATAAATATATCATTAAAACTAAAAAATTTATTAACCTGTTAACCGGGCGGGACGTATAAATACGTCAAACGTAAACAGTATCGGGTACGGGTAGGACGTATGAATACGTCCTTGAAATATATGTTGCGCCCTGGAACGAGCGGGACGTATATTTACGAGCATATCACACGGAAATTGAGTTTTTAATTTTTAAATGTTTTAATTTTTTTAATTCAATGTTTTTCTTTTATCTATGTGCTTTTATTTATTGTTCTGTAATTATAACCTTTTTTATATTTTTTGTAATCTTTATAATTGTTTGTAAATATTCTATTTTTTTAATTCGATGTTTTCACTTTTTTTGATGCATAAATAAAAAAAAATAAAAATATGAAATTACGTCCACCGGGCGTGACGTATTGATACGTCCTAGTGAAGGAGTTCGCGCCCGTTATATGCTGCGTAATTCAAAACTGAACTCCCCGGTTAACAGGTTAAATAATAGAAATGATTTGAGATTTTCACACCCAAAAGAATTATCTTGATTAATTTTTGGGTTATTATGCTGTGTTATATTTCCTCCTTCTTAGCCAACACTTCAGACAGCGTTACAGTATTGATCATTAGGGCAGATGTCACACTGATGGACACTGCAGTGCTGTCCGATACGTCGGCTAAAGAGGGAAGCACAGCATGATAATCAAAAAATTAATTACGATGATTGTTAAAAATACCTCAATGAAAAAGTATTCCACGCCGATGGATATTATTTTGTTCTTCCTATTGAACTGTTACTATTCTATAATTTAAGTAATTAAATTAATTATTTTTAGTAAACATCACCTCATCTTCATTGGCTTAATATCACAAACTAATTCAATAGTAACTATATTTTATTTAAATGTAATTTGGGCACAAAATAAACATATTGTTTTCACTGTTGTTAGTATTTATTTTTCTAGTCCAAAGCTGTGTATATAAAAGTAATATTTAAAGCTGCAGGAATTTTCATTCCCTTTCAAACTGTGAATTTCAATATTTTTTTTCACATTACCATTGCCAATTTTTATTCATACATGTATCACCACTCTTAGATGTATAAGGTTTAGTTTTATCTATATAATATGTATTATAAAATAGTAAAAACGTAGATAGATATTGACACTATAAAAAAAATTGAAAGTTAATATCAAATAATGATTGCAATTTTGACTTTATTATAGCTATTCCGCAAGCAAAAGAAGATGCATGCCTATCAACCATGGGCACATCAACCAAGTATATTATATCGATGCATGCGTAGAAACGGCGTGATTTGTTAGTAGTTCGCTAGCGTTCGTTGGTGGACCTCGGTCTTGTTTTGGTCCAACTATAAGTACCTACTGCATATTTTCATTAATTAAAGTCATATTGTAAAGGTTCACTATTAAAATGTGGAGAAAGATTAATTTACAATAGTATTGATAGATTGCAAATCGATTTTTCCTCTATATTATTTGCAATAACATATCAAAATTTGTCTCAATTTTTATTTTTTTAAACTCTTTACTGTCAATATAAAGTAAAAAATATTACAAAAAATGAAGACTGGATTTTTGTGTAGCAACTTGCCTTATTTTTTGAAGTCAAACTCCATAGATAGTGACAGAAACAACATTAAGAACTCAAAATAATTGAGTTTACCTAGAAATTCCATACAGAAAAAGCTGTGCTAATTTGGTGACGCTGGGAAAATCATTTCTCACTTTTGCTACTGTGTATTAAATAATTATACAAGATTAAGGCAGCAGGCAAATTAATATGTTGTTATTTTTATAAACAAGCAGTTTCTGAATAAGTCAGCTGGGATCTTACCATTCAAGAGTTTTTAGTGGGAAATACAAACAAATTTTCTATTTTATAGTTAAGATATTTGGACCCAATCTAGCCACTTAAACTTATCACTCCTTAAATTTTACTTTTTTTCTTCTCTTTATTATTGTTGATTAAAAGTGGTGTGTACAACGCATTTCATTTTAATATCCTTCAATATGGTGAGATTTTATATTATTTGTGATCGTAACAATCTTTGCAAGGTCCTACAAATTGTTGAAAGAGGAGTTAAAATTAAAATTACAAATACAATAAATAAACTGTTGAAATATGTATATTTTCTAATTATCATATCTTAATATTATATAAGATTTACTCTTAATTAATTAAGATTCATTTAATTGTTATACTTAACTATTTACATACATTTACTGTAAAATATTTCAAATTGCTATATGACCAGCTGAAAGCACATAATGTATATTAATTTTTTTTTTTAATTTGCCCAACACGAATTCATTTTATGTTTATGTGAATTCAATATTTTGTTTATGGCGAATATGTATATTACAATGGCTGACATATATATCGATGTCTCCTACACATACCAATGCATCTACAAAAATGAAACTTTCCAGGAAAGCAGTTTAAGCCCCCGCATTCCCAATGTCCACCGATTTATAACAAGTTTCTCTTTAAGTTCTCTAAAACTAAATATTATTTTTTTAAAAAGTTCTCTAAAACTAAATATTATTTTTTAAGATAATATCTATACATTTGTTATGTCGAAACATTAACTATTTGAAATTATCTCGATAGAAATAAATCGCAAAGTAAGCTCCGAAAATTATTAAAAACACGTTTTGTTCTGTTATTTAATATGTTATAAGCATGAAAAAAATCACAATGTATCTTTAGATGCAACTAAGCATTTGTCAAGAGATTTTTGCTCCATTTTAAACGAGTCGTGTTTTATTAAATATTTTCACCATTTTCTCTTAATTGTTACTGTTTTTTTTAATATTAGCGCGCTCCCTCTGACATTCGTATTTACATATGTCCCTTTCAAACCATCTTTGAACGCTTACTACGGGGCGTTAAAGTAAGAAATGTTAGAACTTTTCATACAATTCACCAACCAATTTGATATTTTCAGTACATATTAACTTTAGTATTGGATTATATTTTTTTAAATGATCAATTTCAAATTAAATGTGTTTAAAAAAAAGTATAGTTGCACGTGTATATTTGGATTCTTGCTTTGTACTTATCAGTTAAAGTGGTACATGGCCGTATATACACCGGAAACTAAAATAATCTTATATCTATATAACATTGAAATGAGACTATGTTTCCTGTAACCATAGATAAATTGAATCCACAATGTGAAAAAAAAAATGTCCTTCGTCCCGTTCGGACAACAGACAGTCAACTGAATGTTGCTCACATATAAGCCGCAATAGCACCCTCAGCAGGATGCCGAACAAACTTGTAACTTGACATGCACGCTTGTACGATTTATTCAAAAAGTATGTAGATGACCGCTTTTTCGTGTCAGAAAATAGATTTTTTTATTTTCATTTTGCTTAGCTGCTAAACTGAAGTGTTTTCAAAATGTTTATGAAAAAAAGTAAAATTACCTAAAAGTGTATATTATACGTAGAAGCCATTGATAAATAATTTATCTCGTTTGGACAATTTTTATAAGACAACTTTTTAATTTTACCCGATTAAAAATACATATTTGTAAAACTGCTGTGATCCCTAGAAAACAGTTACTTAAAACAGTGATATATTTATATTATTATTGATATTTTTATATATATATTTTTATGTAGTGAAATGTTATAATATTATATTAAGAGTTAGATATTATGTAATGCATTTTTTAATACGACTATATTTTGTTCAATGGTCGCCGACAGGCAAATTTTATATGTTAAAACAATGCCATAAATAAATTATTATTCAGATATTATGTTTTATTTATTATAATTATATTTAAACTACAGCGTATTGGTATACAAGGTCAGCTCTTCAAATGGTTGTGTAGCTATTTAGAAAACAGGAGCCAAAGAGTGCTTATCAACGACACTATAAGCGACCCTGCTAATATTAAATTCGGTGTACCTCAAGGAAGTACACTAGGTCCACTTTTATTCAATATATATAAAAATGATCTATGTAACAGTTCACTTGCCGACCACATTAACACCTTTGCCGACGATACAGTTTTATTATTTGAAGGCAAAAGCTGGAAAGTTGTTCACAGGAAAGCAGAAGTAGGTTTAAACAAGGTCAAACAATGGCTAGACAACAATCTCCTCACTCTCAACCTACATAAAACCAAATTCATCCGTTTCAGTGCAACACAAGCAGGAAAACCAAAAGAAATACACAACATCATTATACACCACTGTAATGACCGAGTCACTTGTAATTGTATTATCGTAGAATGTGTCGATAGCATCAAATACCTAGGAGTTATCATAGACAAATCTCTGAGATGGGGCGAACATATAGACAAAACTTTCACAAAGATCAGAAAATTAACACATCTATTGAAACTGTTAAACTATTACAAAATTCTCTCGACACATCGCTTGAAATCAATGGAATCGACACGAAGAAAGACGAAAATCCTAAAATTCCAATAGAACGCATCTTTAAAAAAATAGGATGTGAAGACTTACTTGACACCATAACAAACTCCTACACCAACTCCATAAAAAAATCTATAACTGTAAAAATGGCCACAAAAGAAGAAAAAGACAAGATCATTCTCCAAAAAAAGAAAGCGGGATATTTCTCCGCCAAAGACATTAACCACTCCAACTCAGAAAAACCCATCTACATAAACGATAAGCTGACGCCACAAAATAAACAACTGCTCTGGCTAGCGAGAGCAACAAAGGCGATGGGTTACCAATACGCGTGGACGAAGAACGGGAACGTCCTTCTCCGCAAAAATAAGGATACTCCAATTATACACATCAGAGACGCGAGCGACATACCCCTTCAATAACCTGGACTCCCTCTCGCACCTTCAAAGATGACCTCCGGACTCAACTAAAAATGGCCCCTTCAGAAGAAAACAGTATCAATATCATTGGTGAGCACAGACGCTGCGTTTGGCGATTTTCGAAATACCAAAATCACGCTATTATTTCAAGGATAGTTCATCAAATTAAATTTTGTATTTCAGAATGGTTAGTAAAATTATCTGTGCTCTTTCGATATAAAAGTATATTTTTTCAAAAGTCGGAAATGTATTTCTATCATAAAAAAATAAGAAGCTTTTGAATCCAAAAGTGCTAACAATTTATTTTTACTAGAACTCTTTTTATTTTATCATTATTTCTACATTTCATAAACAGATTCGATCAAACAAATCGAAGTAGGTATGTATACGAATGCGCCACCGTATATATAAGATTTACAAATGAGATTTTTTGTTAACCCTTAATTAATTTAATTATACTCCTATTCATTTAAAAATAAATTATGGGCTTGAAAGCACGTCATATTACATAGTGTTTTATGAATTTACTCAAAATAAAATCTAGTGACATGACTATGTTAATGTAGGTAGTATAAAAAATGTTAACTTAACCAAATATATGTCTAATAAGTAGGTTATAAACATGCTTATAGATATGCTTATAAAATTATGTTTGTTTCTATCAATCATCGATAGAAATTCAGTAAATGCTGGGTCGACTATAAAAATAACATTATTCAACAACACATTGATATTTAGATGTTATAAAAAACAAAAACGTAAAAAATATGTGTTGAATGTGGCTTCGATTTTTATTTGCAATATAATTTACTTGATAGGCTAATTTATTGGTTTTGTGAAGTTTTTGATGTTGAAAAACAATGTGGCTTCAAATTGTATTTGCAGTGCCATTACCTTTTAGGTTAATTTATTGATTTTTTTAAGTTTTGTATTGAAAAACTATCTGGTTTATAACTTTATTTAAAATGTCATTTACTCATTTATTGGTTTGTTGTTTTATGTTGACAAAATGTGGCTTCAATTTTGATTTGCATCACCATTACTTTATAGGCTAATCAATTGGTTTATGAAGTCTTTACATTGAAAAATCTATGTCTTGCGAAGATTTATATTGAAAAGGTGTGTGGCTTAAAATTGTATCTGGAGTGTCAATGCTTGATATGCTAAGTTATTGCAATGTGGCTTCAACTTTTATTTGCAATGCCATTACTAGATAAGCTAATTAACTGTTGTGTGATGTTTTATATTGAAAAACTATGTGGCTTCAATTCTTATTTGCAGCACAATTAGTGGATAGGCTAGTTAGTTATCGGTTTTGTGAGGTTTTGATATTGAAAAACTAATGTAAAGTATTTTAATATTATTGTACGTTAGATTCAAATGTAATTTTTTAGGATAAAATGATGTGTACATATTTTCGAGGCAATGCAATGTTACTTCTGTGATTTACGGGCAATGGATCACCGTTATGAATTGACTTAATTTTAATTGTTTTGCATATAATATTAATTTCTATCGTGATAATGCAGCCATATTATCACGATAGAAAACAATATACAACGTAATCAATAGCTGCATGTATAAATAAATAAATAATAAAAGTTATAAAAAAATAACAATAATCCAATAATATTTTTTATGTTGTAAAAGAAAAAAAGAAGCTTGTAAAAAAATGTATCTGTATTTTCTTTGTAAAAATGTATTCATATTCTTTTAATATGCTATGTTATCTCTTATAATCGTTTTAGGCCAACGTGAAGAAAAAAAAAATAGAAATTATTAATTATTTAGGTAGGCAAGAAAATTGCAAAATATTAAACCAATGATGTGAAATGATATATTTCTTGTAGAGACTAGAAAGTGTTTTGCGTTTTGTGGCTACAAACTATAAAAAGCTTTACATAAATAAAAAAATATTGATGAATCATGTCTGAACTTTTGAACGACATCGGAATAAGTATTGTAGTGCCAATTCCATCAACATGTGTCAAAACCTGAACTTATATAAGAAAAATGTTAAAAGTTGGAAAAGAAATAATTTCGAAGCGAGTAACTTTTTTCTATAATTTAAGCTACCTGTTTCTAAATAACTAAAATACCACATGTCTTTCTGTAAATTAAAGATTAATTTCTGTAAATCAAAGAAATATACATGCATCTGTGTGTGTGTGTGTGTGTGTGTGTGTGTGTGTGTGTGTGAGGGTGTGTGTGTGTGTGTGTGAGGGTGTGTGTGTGTGTGTATTCGTAAATTTAAAAAAAAAAACAAAAAAAAAATAGAAACTTCTGTAAAAAAAAAAAAAACCAATCACATTGATCTCTATAGATACTTTTTACATGTTTAAAAAATATATTTTAAACACCACTGTTTTATCCTTACACTATAATACCCACGCTCAGGCTTCGCCTTTGTGGGATTTTTTTGTTACTCTTTCATTATATATTACTATGTATGTACCTGAATTGTATATGAATCAAAAATTTTGTTAATAAAGAAAAAAAAAAAAAAAAAAATTGACTCGTCTGTTAGAAATATACTTTGCATAAAAGATCTTAAACAAATGTACCATGCCTTGTTTAACTCATTGGTGGAATATGCATCCTTGGGATGGGGAGGATGTTCCAAAACTTTACGTGACCCTCCAGCAAAAGCACAAAAATCACTTCTAAGGGTCATTCTTAAGAAACCATTTAGGTATCCCAGTGATCTATTATTTGAAGAGGTACTAGTTCTTGATCTGGGGCAACTGTATATAAGAAAAATTATTTTACATACACCTAAACATCGACACCACTATTCATCCATTGATCATCTCCACAACACCCGTCATGCAAGGAGGAATCCAGTAGTTCCACCCACTACAAACACATCACATGCACAAAGACAATACTCCTACTTAGGACCTAAAGTGTTCAACCTCATTCCCAATCCATGGAAATTGAAAAGTGCTAGCGCGTTGCAAAAATTGGTTAGCAATTGGCTTCTGGACATGGGGAGAGTCGAGAGCGAACTCATGCCAACACAAACGCACATATCTAACATGAACTAATAAGTGTTTAATTAAAAAAAAAAAGTCAATTAAATTTTTTTTTTTTTTTTTAGTACTTAGATAGAAAAAAAAAATACATGGTGTCCGGAAACTCGTAGTACAAGCCGGAAACTGGAGAATGTATACCACACGGGGAACCCAAATAAACAAAGTTTTTTGATTTGAGCATTTTTATAAAAAAAAAAAAAACCAAAAAAATATATTTTTCGGCTATTTCAAGGTTCAAATTTTTTCGTCACTATTTGTTTTACTTTTAAATTTTTAAATAGTTTTAATTAGTTGGGTACTTTGATCTTCAGTAATAATTTATAAGAATTTGATCAAAAAAAAATGAACTTCTGACTAGATTTACTCGAAAACGAAAGCTCAAATCAAAAAAAATTATACTACAAAATCGACTCCAAATGTGATGTAGATTCACCAGTTTCCCGCTTGTACTACGAGTTTCCGGACACCATGTATAATAGCGTTGATAATATTATTTTTAATTTTATTTTTTATCTTCCAAAAGGCTATTTTATACTTATGAGAGATAAGGATCTAAAGTCACTTTTTATTTCAAGTTTAAAAATGGTTATTTTTGTTCCTAATAATTGATCTTCATTGTTGTTATTATTTAAATTTAAATTTACGAATCTTTTGCGCGGGTTTATTTCGATTACTGTATAATAATGGCTAGTCATTTAATAAATAAAGATTAGAAATTTTAAAATTGGAAATTCATATATCATACGGCATATATTCTGATCTAGTAATGTGTAATTTCTATCACCTAAGAAATTCTAAAAAAAAGTACTATAGGATTCATATGTCTTATACTGATTTATAAATGTGGAAATTCTAACAATACAATAACTGCTAACCGCATAATATCTGAAAATCAATACGGATTTAGAAAAAATATGGGAACTTCCGATGCCATCGCCTCTATTGTAAAAAGTATAAAACATTGTCTCAGATTCACTCACCAAACACAAGAGCCTCGTCTCTTTATGGTGAGGAAAAGCTATTATTATTTACCTTTATAACACTGTATAATATGTATAAATTGTATATTTATTGTAAAAAACATACAAATATTAAATAAATTTTAAAAAAAAAAATAAAAAAAATGGTAATAAGTGTATTTGAATATTTTTAGATCTATGTAAAGCTTTCGATAAAATTGATCATACATATCTTCTAGAAAAACTCAAAAAGATTGGAATCATAGGTCGTGAACTGAATCTCATTCAAAGCTACATGTCAGAAAGGTCACAGCTAGTCAGGATTAAAAATGAATCAAGTCAACCAATACCAATTCAATACGGAGTTCCACAAGGCAGTGTCTTAGGGCCGATTTTATTCCTGATATATATAAATGATCTATGTAATCTAAACTGTCACGGCTCAGTAATTAGTTTCGCAGATGACACAGTTCATCTCTTCCATGGAAAGTCGTGGGAGACTGTATTCGTAAAAGCTGAAGAAGGGATGAATCAGGTAAAACAATGGCTTGATACAAATTCACTAACATTAAATGATACAAAAACTAAATATATTAAATTCAAAATTTACAACAAACAGACAGATAATGTCAATTCAAACCTAAACATAAAAATTCATAAAAACTGTTTAACCGCGAACCATGAAATTCCTTGCAACTGCCCAAAATTGATTTAAATTCAAACAATAAAATACCTTGGGATAATTATTGATCAAAACTTAAATTCGAACTCCCAAATAGAAAATGTGAGCAACAAATTAAAAAAACTAACCTATTTCTTCAAAACAATAAGAAACATTTTAGATAAAGAACAACTGATTCAAATTTACTACGCACTAGCCCAATCTCAACTACAATATGGTCTTATCGGATGGGGAAGCTCATGCGATTCCACTATAAAACCAGTCCTCATAACACAAAAGGCAATTCTAAAAATTATACTTAGGATCCCCATCAGAACTCCTACCAACTATGTTTTTAAAACCCTGAATGTAATGACACCAAAACAATTATACGCAAAAGATATACTAATTTACGCATTCAAAAACCAGGACAACTTTACACAGACAAACTCAGACAGACTCACAAGATCCACATTACAACATATGTTACACCAACCTACAACTAAAACAACTTTTGGACAAAGAATTATTTAATGTCCTCCCTTTTGAAATAAAAAACATTAAAAAAATAACTGACTTCAAAAGAAACATAAAGAAATGGATTATGGATAAGGGAAGGATGAATATAGATATAATTTTGCAACCCAACAAACACTAAAGCTTGTATTATGTTTTATTTTTCTCTAAATATTGTTTTTTAATTTTCTATATAGTATTTTAACATATGTACTTATACTATCTCAAACACATAACCATGTACAATGTGTCCTTAGAACGGGGTACCCCAGTAAGGACAAATTATCTTATATAAAATAAAAAATAAAAGTGTAGCGGGCGGTATTTCAACCGACGCACGAATCCGAATACTTTCTCCCTCACACGCATAGCGCCGTCTCGCGCGGCCACTCACAGCCCATTCCCCGTACAGGAAGACACCCCATTGGCCGAGCTACCCCTATCCCTCCGTCAGCGGCCGGTACTGCACTGCCCAAAGGGTATATAACGCCGTGCAGCCCATTTTGAAGGCAGAGTATCCAGTCTCCTGGTTAACTAAGCAACAGAATCCTAGTGGTCATTGCCCAGTTAAACACTCCCCAGTACCAAGTCGAGAGAACCCTCCGGGTCCTCCTTGGGAATTCAAGTAACAGCTCCCTCGGGGACATTACTTGTCGGGAGAATCTCCACCCAACTAAGAGACCCCCGGGTCCTCTGTTGTGGCTATTACGCTGTGTTTAAGTGCTATTGAGAACGTTAAGTGATCACTGTTTTTTACTATAAGCTGTGAACCCTGTATGTAAGATAAATAAACTAACCTCCCTCCTATAATCCGAGCCTCTTCAAGGCCCGCATTAACAAATCCCTTCCCACAGCCCCTACCTTACTCCGCCTCACAACGCCGCCCAACCGGGTGGTGACATAGTTCCCCTGTCTGTGCACTCCACAGGCAGGGACACTCTTGTGAGGTGTCACTTAAAAAAAAAAAAAAAAAAAAAAAAAAACCGACGATAAAAAGCTATTTTCTTACAAACACCCTGACAGAAGTGGCGCCCAACGTGATGGCTTTTTTTTGAAAGACAAAGTGAAGAAAAAACGGAACCTACACGGAAAAGTGCGCCGAAAGTGGCGACCAACGTTTCAGTTTTTAAGTGAAAGACAAAGTGAAAAAAAAAAAACGGAACCTACACGGAAAAGTGCGCGGATAGTGGCCAAATCAAAAATGGCGATTTCCCAGGACCAACTCCGCGAGTTATTCCAGAGCGCGTGGATAATAAACCTCGCTCACTGTTCATCCCGGTTCAATGGATGTACCAATCCACAGAAGGTGGAAGAATTCATCCTGACGGCGACGCTGTACAAAACATCTGAGGGAATACCAGATGACAACGCCTTGGAAGAACTACCCCTACTCCTCCAAGAAGTGGCTTCGCCGTGGTGGCAAGGAGTCAAAACCGGCGTCAAAACATGGCAGGCCGCCATGGATCTGCTCAGGCAGACATTCGCGCCGAGACGACAAGCGTACAAGGTGTACATGGACTTGTTTGAAACCAAGCAAGAAAGACCACGATCCACGGGCTTGTTCATTACCAAGAAAAGGTCCCTCCTGGCGGAACTGGTGACCAAACATCCGGAAACACAGGAGATCGACTTTATATACGGTCTCCTGCACCGAGAAATAAGGGAGCGGATGCCAAGAGAGGACATCCAGACCTTCTCAGATGTGCTCTGTAAAGCACGATGCATCGAGGAGATGATCGCCGAGAGTGAGACGATACCTAGATCTCACGATGTGGAGAAAACTCGCTGGAATGAGGACAATAATGTCAGATATGACAATAATAATCAGAGTAATAATGTCCGCAGAACACGACCAAGGTGTGCGAACTGCAAACTATTCGGGCATACCACAGATGCCTGTCGGAAGCAGCCTCGAGAGCGGAGCACCACCCGGAACCTCACTCCAACGAAAGGACATGGCCAAGCAGAGGGGCCAAGCAGAGTACCAAATACACTGGCATGCTACAGTTGTAATCGACCTGGGGTCATACGCAGCAGATGCCCGACCTGCAACCCCAACCAAGGAGAAATGAGGAACGCTCAGTTCTGCTCCCTCAACACCCGTACGGCCCAGGCAGTCCAGCGACACCGGCCTGCGGTATACATCGAAATGGGAGGAAACGTCGGAACGGCTTTCTTGGATACCGGCGCTAAGGCCAGCGTCGCAAGCCAGGAACTATACGTGCTGCTAAGCCGACAGGGCTACCATTTCACGTCGGAGAGGCTCACCATCATACTTGCTGACGGACATACCCAGGACCAGCTAGTCCTCCGTAGCAGAGTAGAAGTAAAAATACAGAACCGGTCAGTCTCTACCGAGTTCTTGGTGCTACAGAACGCATCGAAAAACCACACCCTCCTGGGAATAGACTTCCTCAAGGATGCAGCGATGGTGCTGAACCTGCCTACCAAAGAATGGTACTTTTCAGACATGCCGGGAAGAGCCCATAGGTTCATTGTGCCCACACATGAAGGGGCGAATCAAAAGGAACAGCCACGGGCGGCTGAGCAGATAGCCCCTACCAGCATCGAGGATGAGCTAGATGTAAGGGCGTACGGCCCTCCCCCGCCAGGATACGCCGGAGAGATGACGCCTACCAGAGAGATCGGGTCAGTGATGATACTGCCCACGCCAATCAGTCCCTTGCCTCCAACCCCAGATAAAGGCATAATAGGCTTGGCGGACCACCACATGGACCACATGTACAGGGACGCCCAAATCATGGTCCACCAGACCTATAAGAGTCCAAAACGGGGGTTGAAAAACCTATTTCCCCGGAGGATAGACCTGGCCAGTATTGAAGCCCTACCATTGCATCTGAGAGAAGATGAGGGAACCCACCTAACAGAGGTGGAGAGAAAGCAGCTAAATGAGCTGATTACGCAAAACGAGGAAGTCTTCTCAAAGAACGGTCCGCCCACGGACCAGGCGGAACATCATATCCCCACGGGAGACCATCCACCAGTAGCGATGCCTCCCTATCGCCTGACGCCCGCTCGAAAGGCCCTCATGAGGGAAGAGATAGAGAAAATTCGGGCCATTACCGAGATGGGCCCCCCCCGAAACGTGAAACACCTGCAATCCTTTCTGCAGACGTGCTCATGGTTTCGGCGATTCATTCCCCACTTTGCTGAGATTGCAAGACCCCTCAGCGACCTAACCAAAAAGGCGAAGATATGGGTATGGGGAAAGCACCAACAAGAGGCGTTCGAAAACTTAAAAGAATTACTCACAACGGCCCCTATACTGAGGCAGGCTGAAGAGTCCCAACCGTTTATAATAAAGACTTACGCCAGCGGCTACGCCGTCGGTGCAGTCCTACTCCAGGGGGAAGGGACGGAAGAACGTCCAGTGGAATACGCCAGCAGACTGATGACCAGCGCCGAGAAGAACTACTCCACTACGGAACGAGAGGCTCTCGCTGTAGTATGGGCCATCTCGAAGTTCAGGGGATATATTGAGGGAAACCCGACCACGGTTATCTCCAATCACCAACCCTTAAAGTGGTTGATGTCCCTGAAATCTCCCACAGGAAGACTCGCGAGATGAGCGCTACAACTTCAGCCCTATAACCTCACTATCAAATACGCCCCAGGAAGGACAAACCTGGTGGCTGACGCTTTATCACGCCCTCCCTGCGGCGATGAAGAGAGAGACGTCTGCAATCTATGCAGCTTCGTCGAAGCAGATATCCCAACACGAAGTGCCTTGGCCACCCGCCAAGAGCAACTAAAGGATCCAGAAGTAAAGAAGATTCTAGACTGCTTCCAGGCCGGACAACAAGATGAGGAATTCGCCCGATGGACAAACCGGGGCTACCTCACTAACGATGGAGTATTATACCGATACTCCCCTGATCAGGACGGCGAGGAAGCCCAACTCGTCGTGCCTGCCCACGAACGCGCAGAGATATTACAAGAATATCACGATGCCCCTACAGCTGGACACTACGGCATCGAAGGTACCTGCAACCGTGTAGCTACGCGATACTACTGGGTAGGGATGCGGCGGTACATAGCAGAATACGTGAAGAATTGTATCGAGTGTCAACGGTACAAAGCCACAAACCTGAAGCCCGCCGGCCTACTGCAAACTCCGTCTACACAGCAGCGATTTGAAGTCATAGCAATAGACCTATTCGGACCATTACCCACCTCACCTGACGGAAAGAATTGGATTTTCATCGTAGAAGACCTCGCTACACGATGGGTCGAACTATTTGCACTAAGTAACGCAACCGCAGACAAGTGCGCCTGGACCATTGTGACGGAAATAATCCTACGTTATGGAACACCAAGACGGATAATAAGTGATAACGGTGTCTAATTCGTCAGCGCTGTTATGCAACAGGTAACACACTGCCTGGGAATACGACAGAGCTTGACACCCCTCTACCACCCCGCTGCTAATCCGGTAGAGCGAAAGAACCGAGACTTGAAGCCTCAACTAGCAATTCAAGTTGGGAAGAAACACGATCAGTGGCCGGAGAAACTACCGACCATTCGATTGGCCATGAACACGGCAAAGTGCCAGAGTACGGGATACAGTGCCACCTATCTGACCTTCGGTAGAGAACTCCGAACCCCAGATGACGCAAACCGGGACTTACGCAGCATCATCCAGGCTGAAAACTTTATCCCAGAAGTTACTCCACGCCTACTACGCCTAGAAAACGATCTACGGCAGGCCCGCGAGATCAACGAAGTGCAGCAGGACCGGCGCAAGGAAAACGCCGATTCCCACCGCCGACCGGATCAACGTTTCCAAGAAGGAGATCTAGTCTGGATCACCACCCATGTGTTGAGCAACACAAACAAAGGGGTCAGCTCCAAGTTAGCCCCTCGACGGGACGGCCCTCACATCATACTGAGACGCAAGAGCCCCACCAGTTATGAAGTCGCAACTCAGGAAGCCCCGACAGTCCCGATTGGGACCTATCATTCCTCAACCATTACGGCCTTCAAGAGCTCCTCTGGTGCAGGCCCAGAGCCCCTGGTGCCCCTACGAAGACGCGGAAGACCCAGGAAGACACCACTCGTCCAACAGCAGAACCAATAAAAGGATCCCAAAGCGGGGCGCTTTTTGTAATCCTAGGGGGAGGATGTAGCGGGCGGTATTTCAACCGACGCACGAATCCGAATACTTTCTCCCTCACACGCATAGCGCCGTCTCGCGCGGCCACTCACAGCCCATTCCCCGTACAGGAAGACACCCCATTGGCCGAGCTATCCATCCCTCCGTCAGCGGCCGGTACTGCACTGCCCAAAGGGTATATAACGCCGTGCAGCCCATTTTGAAGACAGAGTATCCAGTCTCCTGGTTAACTAAGCAACAGAATCCTAGTGGTCATTGCCCAGTTAAACACTCCCCAGTACCAAGTCGAGAGAACCCTCCGGGTCCTCCTTGGGAATTCAAGTAACAGCTCCCTCGGGGACATTACTTGTCGAGAGAATCTCCACCCAACTAAGAGACCCCCGGGTCCTCTGTTGTGGCTATTACGCTGTGTTTAAGTGCTATTGAGAACGTTAAGTGATCACTGTTTTTTACTATAAGCTGTGAACCCTGTATGTAAGATAAATAAACTAACCGACGATAAAAAGCTATTTTCTTACAAACACCCTGACACAAAAGCAATATTTAGAAAAAAAAAAATAATAATTAAATGTTCTCCAAAATGCCCTGGAAAGAATCTCAGACTTGTGATGTCCCGAAAGAAACCATTCATCTGTTCTGAATGCAATTACTATGGTATCCAAATTGACCCTGGTAATAAATTACATCTTTGCGATTCTTTCAAGGATAAAGAAAACATCCTGTCACTTCGAATGCAATCAACAATGTTCTCAAAATTGGATCTGACAGCATCGCCATTCCATTGTAAGAATATTATGTACTAAATACACAATTTGGCTGTCCTGAAACGGGAATCCTTCCCAGTTGGACAGACAAAGGTTCATTTTGTTTGTATTGTTTGTAATGTATATATATATAAAATAAAAAATAAATAAATATTTATCAACACTGTTATGATAGAATAATATGACATTTTCCATACATTGAGATGGCAACTAGCTACACTAGCGCCTCTAGTGGTAAAAGATACAGGTTGGTTTTCTTTCATACATTTTAAAGGATATTACGTGAAACATATTCTTTATTTTAAGGCGATGCACTACATCGTGTAATATTTTAAATTGAGCCGCTATCAATAACAACCCTTACGTAGATGGCGATAAGGTTTAAATTCCCCCTTAACACCATCCGCCTGTTTTGATTTATGCAAGAAAAAAACATGGCCAAAAAGTGGCTTTTATTTTATTTTGTGGATGTTCTGGCCTAAATATTGAATTTTTTTCCGATCATTTTATAAATAACTTAATTTGCCACATTATACAATAAAATCATAACCGAAAATGGGTTCGTAAGTAGGAGATTTTGAACTTTAAAGCAGTTTCATAGGCCTTATACATTATTTTTTTCTGGGCTTATAAAAAGACTTATCTAAAAAATACTCGATTCTTTCAAAGGCCAAGATGTATTCTACTCGCAGTATTTAATTAAAGCATCTGAAACATTTCTAAGCAACCTAATTTTCAAACCAAAAACACATAATTTTGCATTACTACGTATGGCATCGCCTAAAGTTATCTAATAAATTATAGAAATCGAAAATAGGGATTTATTGCAGTGCAGAAATTCTGGGACTAATTATCATATGTATTCCTCATTGCCCAGAATTCTAATGTAGAGAAATAATTACACTGAGTAAGTGGACATCAATTTATCACTAAACAAATACAAAAGATTATTACTGAGACAGTTCAATTATGTATAAAACCTTATAATAATGTTTGCTTTCATGTTTAAAAGCACCTAAAAAGGGTGTTAATAAATAAATAAGGGTGAAAAATTATCAAAATTCTGCTTTAAGTTGCAATGTTCTGTAAATACAGAAATGTTCTTTTTTGCAGTTACAGCCATTTGCAGTTTTTCCATCATCAGTCAATTCCTTGCGAAGTAACCGCAATCAACAAAGAAAATTAACATATATCATTGAAGAAGATAATACTAATAAATCTAAACAAAACAGAACAAGACACAGAAAAATAGAAAGGTAATGGTCTCAACTGGGAATCGAACCCAGGATCTCTGTCTTGGGACAACGCCTCTAACCGAGTGGTCAGCAGCGTTGGCCGAGTGGCCATTGATGGGTATAATCTTCAAAAGTTAAAAGAAAAGTTATCCCAATGATAATTAAATAAAAGAAAGTTCATATAATAATTATAGTGTTAGGAGTTCTACAGAGCCGAACCCTCTGATATGAAAATATCTGGAGTCGGTGAATTATTTTCCCATTTGATCTCTGGTGAGTTGACGTGTTGTTCTTGTATTGTTTTGTATTTATTTTGCTTATATAATGCACTTGCATAATGTTGATTGACTAGATGATCATTTGTGGAAAAGTGTGTGGAAGGGTTTAGTTTTTCCTATGGGGAAGATTTAACTCGGACATAAAATCGGAAAAGTAAAAAATATTTGGCTAATTTATATGGCACTGTTTTCGTGAAAAATCACCTCAAGGACGCTGTACATATATATATTGAATAATAAATACGTCATAATAACTAGTGACGATTCATAATAACTAGTGACTTACATCTAAGACTTATTTCTAGTGACTTACGATTAAGGCTCATAACTACTGACTTACATCTAAGACTTATATTTCAGCACCCTTTAGGTGATTTTGCACAAAAACGGCGCTATACAAATCATCCAAATATTATTATTATTTTATTATATCTAGTGACTTACGACTAGTCCTACAAATACTGTCTTAATGACATATATATTTACATATGTAGAGACTTGCTTAACTCAATATGATGTAACTCCACGAATACAATTGATTAAGGGCTATAAAGCCAAATACAATATACTGCCATAACACGGAGAATTGACTCAGCTTTGGATTTATGTGACACTTCATCGTTGTATGGATATTGTGGTTTGTGGTATATCTATAGATAGTATGTCAAGCTGGCTATTTAAAAAAATACGGTAAATATTTGCCTAACTCCCCCACTTATAGGCACAGATGATAGAAATTACAATTTCAGTGGTGAGAGATGGTAAAAGATGCATTAAAGTTCCATTTTTATTCAATCTAACTTCAAAATGCTTGTGCCACCATTTTCCATTTTACGTTAGTAAGGATTTTTGTTTAAGTTTTGTTTCATTCTAAATTATTCACAAATTATTTAAATAACCCAAACTACGAACCTAATAACCTATTTCGTAAATAGTTGTTTTTTGTAGTAAATCATTCATCTTGTAGGCAGACACATGCCTTCCGGCAATCAAGCAAAAATATTATATTAGATTTACTTTTAATAAGGTTTCTTTGAATTTTGATCTTGCAACTAACAAACATTTTTTTGGATTCTATTTGAAAACTGCCGAAAAGCCATTTATCATCTATCAGTCTTCCCCTGTTGTATTAACATCTTCCAATCTTAGCTTCGTAAATTTATACAGTAGTGCCAAATTCTAATACCACCTACATTTTAATCATGATGTTAAACGTAATGATAAAAAATTTGAAAAGTGTGGAAATCCTTGTTAGTACTTTCACTTCACGTCAAAGTATAAGTGTGGAAAAACGATCACGGTACCAGAGGCCTGAAGGGTTAATTGAAGAACTCGAAATTAGTAGATGGACGGGACTGGGCATCATTTTGTAAGGAAGTGTTTCCTTGGTGCTACAAAATTTCAACAGAAACATGCGACCTTTAAAATAGTGTTGAAATTGGAGATATGTCAAACTGGCGAATGCGCATCGAACTTGAAGTTCGAAGTTTCGAAGCATAGATGTATACCACCAAATACCCTATAATATTAATAATACCTTTAACTTCTGATGTTTCCCATACATTCTGATGACAACCTGCTACACTAGCAGCATCAGTTGTGCGCCTTGGTTTTATCTGATAAATTGTAATGAATTTATGTGAAATTATATTCTTTATTTTACGTTAATTAATGTTAAAACTAGATATCCCACTACAACCATACTGCTTTTTTTGGTTGTACATTAAAAAAATATTAAAGCTGCTATTAACTCTGTCATTGATGATTTAGAAAGGTAATAAAATACTTAATAATTGTGAGAATTTTGTAATTTATTAATATTAAAAAATTGTACAATTTTTTTTTAAATTTATTAATATTACATATCAATATATTTTACATTTTCGATAATTCAAAACACATACAAAAATTCTGTTTTTCATCCTTCATATAATCCGGGCTTCTTCAAGACCCGCATTAATAAATCCTTTCTTACAGTCTCTACCTTAACCCACCTCGCAAGGTTGCCCAACCGGGTGGCGACATAGCTCCTCCTAAAATTGGTCAAAATACAAATTAGAAAGCTCAAAATATCGCCACCAAATCCTAAATACATTCAGTTTGCCGCCATTAAAAGGTATATCAAAGCCAGCATGCTACACTAGCTCCTTCTAGCGGCTAGAGTTGTTGAAATTGCTATTATTTCACTGGAGTTGGACGTATTATATTATAGGGTATTTGATACAACTCACTTTCGAAGCCCTGAAGCATTCATAACAGCTGAAAAAAGTTTGTCAATTGTCATAAAATGGCTAAACAGAAATACTCTTACCGTTAACACAGTCAAAACAAAATACATCACACATAGTATTACACAAAGAGGTCAACCTCCTTCTAACTTGAACTTGTTTTTGCATGACTGTAAACAAACATCATCCTATTGCCAATGCGAACACATCGAAAGGGTAAAACAAATAAAATACCTAGGAGTTATTATTGATACACACTTACAATGGACTGAACACATTAATTTCATCACTAATAAACTAAAACGAGTCTTGCACCTAATAAAATCCATTAAAAACATTTTTCCACCAACAATACTCAGATCAATATATTTTGCACTCTGTCAATCCATTGCCACTTATGGAATATTAGCTTGGGGAAGCGCTACAAACACAACAATTGACCCAATTCAAAAGGCAATAATAAAACTCATACTGCAAGTACCATTCTACACAGACTCAAACAAAATCTTCAAAACACTAGACGTCATGTCAATAAGACAACTTTACGCCAAAACTGCTCTCCTACATCTCATCCATAATAATCTTCATATTACAAATCAACCAAAGGCCATAATAAAAACCAGCTCATCAAAACACTGATAAAAATCACTATTAAAAACACTGAAAAAAATACTAAATAAAACACTGAAAATTCCGATAACACACACCACACACGGACAAAGACACTTTCAATACTGCACAACCAAACTTTTTAACAGTATGCCCATTACTTTGAAACAATTAAAGACTACAAATACATCTACAAACTTTCTCAAAAAACATATCGTAGCCTGGATAAAAAAATCAAGATATTCACTTTATTCAAAAGATTATAATTCCAAACCAAACATAACCAAAATATAATAAGTAAAATTAAATATTATACACGTTCTTCAAGAATTATCCAAAAATACATACACTCACATATAAATGTGTGTTTTCATGTTTCAATATATGTCTGTGAAAAAAAAAAAAAACTTTCTAGTACAATACATAAATACCTGTCACACTTAATCATAAACACGTTAACAGAGAGTGGTATATTTATGCGTTAACACCTCAGCACAGGTTCTCCTAGTGAGGTGTTCACGTAACATACAATATCACCCACACACAGTTTTACCTATGTATATCAACCTATGTTCTTTATTTTTTATACCTTTTTTCTGTACTTTTTTCTCTGTACTACAATATAAACCACTGTAATCATTTGTAAAATGTGTATTCAAGAAGAGACATAAATAAAGGAAGTCAAAAGGTCCCGGTGTGGCCCTGAAACCGGAAGCATGAAAGTGATAAAATCGAAAGATGGAAAAATGTTGACGAATGAGGAAAAAATAAAAGAGAGATGGATGAAGTATTTCGAGGAAGTCTTTGAAAGCGAAGTGAGTGACAGTGATTCTAGCGGCGAATCAGATATGAATGATGATGGACTGAATGTTACCGAAATTAGCATGGATGAGATAGAAAGATCAATTGTGTATGAAGAATGGTAAGGCTGTCGGTTTCGACAATATTGCTGCTGAATATTTTAAAGGAGGTAGCCGTATAATTCTCACATGGTTGTGCAATCTTTTTAACCAATGTTTAAAGGAATGTTACACGCCTTTAGATTGGAGAAGGGCAGTGATCATGCCATTATACAAAGGTAAAGGGTCACGTATGGAATGTGGGAATCATAGGGCTATTAGCCTGCTAAGTTCAGTTGGCAAGCTGTATGGTAGAATTTTGATTGAAAGGGTAAGAAAGGAAACAAAGGATAAAATATGGGATGTGCAAGGTGCCTTTATGAGTGGAAGGGGGTGCATGGACCAAATCTTCTCATTGCGTATGCTCACCGAGAAGTTTCTGGCAAAAAACCAGAAACTTTTCTGTGCCTTTGTAGATCTATGAAAAGCATACGACCGAGTCGACAGGAAAAAGCTATGGAAGGTGTTGTCCAAGTATGGAGTGAATGCGAATCTGACTCAGGCAATTGCTTCTCTATATGAGGGAAGCGTTGCATGTGTTAGGGTGAACGGTGGTTTTACGGGGTGGTTTGATATCACAAAAGGTGTTAAACAAGGCTGCGTAATGTCACCGTGGTTATTCAATCTATACATGGATAATTGTATGCAAGAATTGAAAGAGGTGGGATTGGGCGCGAATTTGAGTAATCTGAAAGTATGTTGCCTGTTGTATGCTGATGATGCGGTGCTGATTGCTAATAGTATGGATGATCTGCAGTCTCTCGTGTCTAGGATGAACGAAGTATGCGTGAAGAATGAGTTAATGATGAATGTAAGTAAGTCTAAAGTAATGGTGTTTGAAAGAGAAAGTACGAAAACAGTGTGCAATATAGCTGTGAATGAGGAATACTTGGAGCAGGTGGATGAATTTGTGTATTTAGGAAGCATGTTTACGAGAGATGGGAAGGCTGACAGAGATATTGAAAGAAGAGTAAATGCAGGTAACTCCATTAATGGAGGACTGAACACAGTTGGCGCTAACAAAAAATTGTCCAAAGAAGCGAAGTTAGCATAAGAGCATAAGCGTATGACAATGGAGTGCTGGTACCTACCCTGATGTATGGAAGTGAGGCATGGAACTGGCAAAGAAAGGATGAAAGTAGATTGAATGCTGTTGAAATGAGATCCCTGAGGCGTATGTGTGGTAAAACCATGTGTGATCGTGTGAGGAATGTGGATATTCGCAAAGAGTGCAAGGCTGATGTAAGCGTAATGAGTAAGATCAAGAAAGGGACGCTTAGATGGTTTGGGCATGTAGAGCGAATGAGCGAAGAAAGGAGTGTAAGGAGAATATACGATGCAAATGTGAATGGTAGCAGAAGTCGGGGACGCCCGAGGAAGACATGGCATGACCAAGTGAATCAGATACTTGAGTCGGGCCATGTCAAGAGTCAGAACAATAGAAGAGTATGTATGAGACGATGTATGAATGTGAATGAGGCAAGGAGTGTGTGCCAAGACCGAGTTGTTTGGCGGTCCGTCCTCTCTGCCTACCCCTGCGGGGAAACGGCGTGATGGTTAGTTAGTTAGTTAGACATAAATAAATAAATAGTTTCGAAGCATTTTCAAACTTCGAAGTGTCACAATGACAGTAATATTAATGTTGCCAGAGATCTATTGTATTCCTCAAAAGGAATATCCATAGATATACCACAGAACGTCTTTCAAAAGCGAAGACAGAGGAAGAACTGGCTTGATTCCGAATCATAGTAATTTCCAAATGAAGTATTAGGGCCAAACAAACCACAATATTAGTTATGCCTCGTTCAGAAGTTTCAGTTTCAGTGTATCAACTTTTATTGAACGACAAAATTGAACAAGATATGATTCACACCGTTCAACCTAAATCGAATTAATATTGTTAATCAAGATGGCGTCAACTGACATTTTGTAGAATAGGCATTAGAATATTAGAAGACAGTGAAGGGTTTCGAAATTATTTATGAATTTCTGAAGAAAATGTTATCTAAAATTCAAGAAAATGTTATCTAAAATTAAAAAAAAAATTCAAAAACAGGATATAGTTTTGCGAGTAGCTATCCAGACAGAAACAAAATTACAAATAACATTGAAATATTGATTCATTTTTAAGTCCCCACTCTTCTTTAATTTCATTACTAATCCTAATTCCTTTTTGTACATGGTTTTGATTGTTTTTATTGCATGTCTACCGTAGTCAATCCCGCAATAACCATTTCAAAAATATTATTATTTTTAATGCAGTGTCACGGGCATTTCCATTCTTGAATGATTCTAGCTTTTGGTCCCAAAGACATGAAAGGCTTTGGAATAGATTATGAATCGATAAATCTAAACATCGTTATATCATCATACCTGATGTTATTTTTATTTTAAATTTCAGACATTATTTCATTGAAGAAGATGCCGTGATGTTCGTCTAACGTTTACATTCGCCCGCAGGGAACAAAAAATCGCAAGCGAGTTGAAACATGTCTAACGTTCACAAATGTCGATTCGGTACGAAACTCAAATGATGAATGATATTTGAACAACAAAAGTGGACGGGCTTTCAATTTTAATTGTTCAACTTAAAAATTGATTGACCTTGTTGAAAGAAGTTCACACTCTTTATCGACTCTCTAAAAGCTTAGAGAGTCGATCAACTAAAATCGAAACGTCTGAATAGGAATTAGATAGACAGATAAAGGTTTTTGAATAAGCCCCTGCTAGTTTAGCTAGGAGTTTTCTTTTTAATAAATTATTTGACACCCAACAGTTTAGAAATTCTAGTTAATACCTGTGTTTTAAATTTTGGTTTATAATTTTATTTTCTAATTTAGATTTTTTTCTAATTTAATAACATGAATACGTACAAAAATCATACGCTTCATTTAGGTACGTAAGTGGTATATTTATGGGTACGTACCTACCTATAGTTGGTAATAAAGATGTGTTAAAATCAAACGAGACAAATAACACTTACCAAATATTTCTACCTATGTGTAAAAAGCATGACTTATCATCGAAAGTTATTGGAAAAAATCACTCGGCCGTTGACCTCAAAAAATGCATCTCAGAAAAATATAGGTAACTTAGCGATTGCAGTAAAATTAAAATGGAGTCAATGGAAGCAATTATTTTTATTTAACGTTACAGTACAATGTGACTGAGCCTTATTGGATAGAATATAATCAGTTGTTATCGAGCGGAATTTTATCACATAATTTATCGCGTATTGGATTTTTAGTGTACCCGCGAGAAATTTGAAAATTATATAAATAATAAAAGAAATTTGAATGCCGTATCATATTACGCGATTGGGGCGCTCTCTGATGGTAGAATATAAACAGGTGAAATTTGAATGTGATTGGCGGATGGGTTTGTCATGGCTAACGCCGCGGGCCAATCGCGGCACAGTAAATAACCAAGCCAGCGTACGTTCGCCGTACCCTTTTATTAAACGCTTTCAACGTGTCTTATAAAGTCGTTATGTCAGAAAATCTGTAGATTATTGTTCGATTTAATGCTTATGCGAGTCGCAAAACGTCCCGGACACCGTTTACAATGAAAACCTGCCATTTATAGCTCCGTTATAAGTTTTGGCGGTATATCAGCAGCTCGTGTTGATAGGCTCAGCACATCGTTGGCGATTGTCAATTCATTGGGGTTTTAGCCTGTATTGTGGTGGATTCTTACATCGCACCTTACGATGGTTCGAGGTAAGTTTCGTCGATTAACCCGATCGGATTAACCAGTACCGTGCCTTTACTTAATTCATACGTATAATCTATTAATTAAATAACGCTGTTTGGCTGTTTCCTCGTTACGGATGAAGGGACAGGTCAGGGGGGTTACACCTACCTACTTATTGTTTTCCGTCCAATAATGAGGCACAATTGCATAATACGTTGCATGTTTATTGTTGTCCATTGTGGTTTTTGACATATTGAGATAAAATTCATGTTTTGGGACAGAGGTTTATTATTGCCTTTCTTCCCGCCATTTTGTATTTTTTTTGTATTGACATTCATATTTTTTTTCGTCAGGCCGAAGGGGGAGAGCGGCCAAGACTGGAGACGATGTTTGCTATGCTAGCCCCAAGCGAAAAGATTCCAGACTTGAAAACATAGGAAATTTAGCCAATGGAGTGGATCTTGCTCAACAGACCAACGGAGAGATTCCCAAGATTCCTTCTCCTCCAACCACCAGATCCAAGAACAACGTTTACGGAAAGGCCGACAAAAATGTACTACACAATGGAAAGATAGTAAAAAACACTCACATCACAAATTACTTTCATGTAGTGAGTCCTACCAACGGTTTTGACGAAGCAAGAATCTCAAAGATCCCCATTAACATTAAACAAGAGAATGGAAACCTTCAGCCATTGTTCAATGGGACACGTATTGAAGACAGAGATTACTCCGAACAAAATGGCTTCCACACATTTGGCATGGATCGCTATATGGGCTTTGACGAAATCTCCAAAATCATACACACCGTCAGGTCAGATACCGACAGGAAGAAAGACATCCTCAGCAATATATTTAAACAACAAATTAGTGTAATGACCAACGTTGACGAAGCCCGCGGGTACGACAGATTGAGTGAATGCGAAATCATCGAAGAAAATTTCAATCCTGTTGTGATGATTAATGGATTTTGTCCGCCTAAGCTGGAGAATGGATTCAAGTCCAATGGAAGCAGCGGGTCATTTGAAGACGTGTCGGACATAGTTTCTGAGGGCAATAATGAAGATAACAATGTGCTGCCCAATGTACGCCTTTCCCCAAGGAAGCACGCCTCCACTATGCAGAGATGTGGTAATTATTATATTTTTTATTATTACTAGTATATTTTACTCCCTGCTATTTGTATAAATGGTGCATGGAACCATGACTAGCTCTTAACTTAAAACAGCCCACTTTCTTTAATGAACAACAATTACATTTTTAATTGTAAACTGGTGTACCCCGCCACGCGTTGCTGTGGCTGTCTGTCTGTCCAGATATAGAAACAATAGCGCGTGTTGCTTTTACGTCCAATGGTGCTGTTTTTTTTTTTTTTACAAAAAAACACATTTTTTCCTGTCACAGATGGACCTCTATATAATATAGGTATATATAAACTCACTCGTATGCGAATGCAACATTGTGTCAAAATTTCAAAGCAAATCGGTGAAGAATTTTTGGAGATTTTAGATTTTGAACAAACAAACATTTTTATCTATATAGAAGATTACAAAGACATTACAATACACCTACATCTGTAATAGTCTCACAAAATGTGTAAAATAAGAAACACTCTAGTAAATTCTTAATTCAATCGTTCATGTATGACAAAGATAACATTCAAAGAATGTGTGTGTATGAAAGAACTAGATATAAGACAAGGCAGTGTTAACGTACTTAAAGCGTCACATACTATAGGGTTTTCCAATAAGAGGTGTTATTTTGAATAGCCCGCTATTTCGATAGATGTTACTTTTGAAGCTGTCATTTTTTGACATTTGACAAGTAGAAACTACGCCATTAATAAAAATGGAACGATACACGCTTCAACAACGCATTGAAATTATTAAAATTCACTTGAGTGAATCAAATGCAAATCATCTTGAGTGATGAGGCCCATTTCCACCTCGGTGGCTTCGTCAACAAGCAAAATTGTCGCATCTGGGGCTCGGAAAACCCAAGAGTTATTGTTGAAAAGCCTCTCTATTCTCAACGTGTGACTGTTTGGTGCGGTTTATGGTCCAGCGGAGTCATTGGACTTTACTTTTTCGAAAATGAGGCTGGAGCAACAGTTACGGTGAATGGATTGCGCTATCTAGAGATGATTAAAGGTTTTTTATGGCCGGAATTGGATGGTATTGATCTGGACAACGTTTACTTTCAACAAGACGGCGCTACGTGCCACACAAACAATGAAACCATTGATCCTTTACGATTGAATATCAAAATAACACCTCTTATTGGAAAACCCTGTACATTCTACATCACAGTCACTGAGATGACAAGATACACGCTTACTCGCTTACACTTAGAAGTACACGGAACGCTGTTTGAGACAACCTTCTGCTAGTAAGTTGTCTTTATGTGATCCTTCATCCTCTATCTCGCTTCCTCTAATGGGAAACAATCGAAATAATTGTTTTTATTACAATAATAAACAATTTGCTCCTATTTACAAAAGAAATTCCTTTGCTTTTCTAGTGTTTGTCGTGTAACACAAACCCATTCGTGACGCTTGTCAGTTTAGAAGTAAAATCGCTCGCCACTTTTGAGATATCTTCATCATTTCTAGAGTTTGTAATTTCATTGGTAAATTACATGCATTGTTAATTTTAACTAGTTCAAAGAAAGGGTTATCCATTTAAATATATAATTTTTATAGTTATAACAATGTAGGTATTAGCTTAATTTAGTATAATTATGTCCAGTTGGTATCTTTTTACAAATTTCAGGGGCCCGAAACACGAACACATGTTCTTTATTTAAATTATAAATGTTCTTGTAGTTTATACATATTCATGGATATATTGTGCTTACATGGTAATAATATTAATCTTGGTTTCATAAATGCATATTTTCATGAATAATACATACTTCTTAGATAACCACAAACAATAATAGCATATTTTTGAATTTCATATTATCATAAACAAAGTTCCTAATCAGTACATAAAATTAGATTATCAGTCAATGTGAAACAAAGAAACATCACTTTCTATGGAAGTTATATTACAAACCTTTTTAAAATCGTCTCTATCATTCTAAAGTTCATTTTATCTGCTCAAAATCAATTTTGAAACCATCGCATTACATATATCTAATTTTGTTCCATAATTTCTGGTGTATTTTACTGTGCAAGATTGTTGTGTTTTTAAATTAAATAATAATTCCATCTCGGTGTTGTATAGAATCTCATTAGAGTGTTTTGAGAATTTAAATTTGCTAAGGTTGTTATTGCTATAATTAAAAAAATTACTCCCACTCAATGGGGCCAAATTATTTTTTTCCATTTGTCAAAACTCAACTCCTTTTGTTTAGTACACTTTAAAAAATGGAACACAATCAAATATGTATAAAGAAAATCTACCCCAATATTAACTAACACCCAGTGTGAACTATTAACTGCTTCTTTCTTCACGCTTTTGTGGCCATTATTTAATTGAAAAACCTGTTTCTGTGTTTAGAACTGAGATGATACAAGTTAGCAAAAGTTTTAAAAGGAATTGCTCTTTAAGAATTATGAAATTTCTCTTAGATAATACAATAATATTATATTATACAAAAATTTCTCATCCTAATAAATTCAATATTAATATAAAAATTACTAAACACAATTACATTTACTTGACCAGTTATGTAAATGCATTATAATCATTGTGGGTTCAATTCCCCTGCTATTCAATATTCCATTACTGCACAAGCAACATTTTCCGGTTATAATGACTAACAGTGGTGGCTCAAATTTTGGGTGTACTAAAATGCTAATATAATATTAAGAAAAATAGCATTATTGATGTAGCTGAAAACATTTTTTTTTTTTTTGAAAATTCGGTGTTTTGTATGAAGATTTTCAGGAAATCGGTGCAGTGTACTGCCAAACTGAAATTCCTGAAAATCTTCATAAAAAAAATCAAATTTTTGAAAAAAAAAATTGTTTTTGAACAAAAGTCTAGTACATAGTAGTTTTGTAATATTCTTAGGTTTAAAAAGAAAATTCTTTAAAATAAATGTGTACATGACATATATTTACACCTATTATTAAAATGTGAGGATTTTTAAATGCTGTTCATATGGGTTATCCATCTCTGCTTGCCCTGGTCCTGCCGCAGAGAGCTTCGTTATAACCTCCTGTTACTTGCTTTGTTTATGAGAAAGAGCAATAGTTACATAGTTAATACAGATCTATAACCTAACCCTGTGAAATCAATCCACACAATTTTTTTTTTAAATAGATATGTTGCCATAGTGGCGCCAATGGAGTTGAAGGGTTAATCATTAACCACCGTGATTATTAGGTTTGACTATGCCGTTTTTCAGAAGCTAATAAAATAAGACTCGCTGATTTTTTCGACACGGTGTTGAAAAAAACAGAACAATTTACCTCAAGCTGTACACTCTCCATGCCGCATTTGACTGTAATATATGTTTTTCCTTTAAAAAAGGTATAAAACAAGGGGAGCCCCGCTCTAACAACTTTGACTATTATACTCTTTATACCTCATTTGACTATAATACAATTTTTCCTCTAAATAGCGTTGCACAGTAAGAAGAGTTCCCTCTAAGCACCTTTACTATTACACTTTCCATACCTCATTTGACTATAATTTAAGTTTTTCCTCTAAATAGGCATCGCTAAGCCAACGGTAGCGACTAAGCACAGTAAGAGGAGCCCCCTAGGATCGGCGTACAAGGAAGAAATGTTCAGTGAGCTAGATGAAGCCAAATGCAAGTAATTTACGAATACCTTGAGAGGATCGACCACTGCCAACCGTGTTAAATACTAAATATTTACCACCTACGCAAACTCGCATCCATATTACTACATTGATGACCATTTTATCTATACATTGTTTGAGTGTGATTGTGATAATATACATATAAAAAAAATTCAGCATGTTTAGTTATTAATTATCATAAAGTAAAGTTTGTGGTGCAAATCAAATTAAAAGTGGTTATTTTGTTTTGACACCACATTTAATTATTGTTTAGGTGGTGGCCGGGTTTTGCTTGTACCCAGAAGCCTCATCATTGTTTATTTAATATATTAAGTTCGTAGACCTGTTGAAGCTTGAGTACAAGTGTTACCTTTGAAAAATATGAATAATAGCGGTGTTGCAACAAAGTATCTGATTTTCTTTGTTTGTTTCATTACTAAATCTTGTCAAACAATCGAGCGATAGCTACCAAAATTTGGGTAGCACTGCTAATGTCCTTGAGCGATAGTTACCCAAATTTGGGAAGCTGTAGGAAGAAGATTTTTATGAACTTATTATAAGAAAATAATTTAAAACGTTGGATGAACGGTGAAATACAGTTTGATTAATTGGCTTCAAACCATGGTTTTTCAGAGTTATGATTTTTGAAATGAACATGGCTGAACCCAAAATCCAAGCCTGAATATTTCCATCGTTCAAGATGTTTTCTTAAATACGCTATCGCTCGAATGATTAAGAAAGGGTCATACATAGAAATATGAAACTTAAAAATAGTATTTATTTTTTATGTAAATTTTTAACTTGTGAATCTTGATTTTATTTGTTAAATTCTATTCAAAGTCAGTTACATGTAAACTGACAAAACTGACAGACAAGCAAAATAATAATTGTCCCTGTTTATGCAAAAGAAATAAATATTCAGTGACCTAGATGACGTCAACTGCAAGTAATTTAATTTCCCAGAAATACAGCTTTGATATATTGAATATTGAAGATAAATTCATATATGTATGCTTTTCAAATTTATTAAATAGATAAAATTAATTAGGTTGATAAAACTTCAAAAGTTACATAATGTGAACATAAAAATCTGATATGCATTACCTTTATATCCTAACTCAATAATTGGGGTATATCAAAATCTTGATTCTTGCATGAACGGGGACCATAGGTAATAAAAACACGGGAGATTGACCATATGCCATTAGTACGAAACCCTACGCACAAAAGTGTTGTCAACATCGTACACCCATAGCACTGCAAATCGCATGTACGCACAGCGGTGCCTTGCCTTTGTTATTGCCTGCACACCAAACGCATAACTCTTTTTGATCTTAACTTCCATGCCATATCTCTCTTTGGTTCTGTTATCTATTGCCGGGACAGTTTAATATGATTTATAGAAAATAAATTAAACCATCATGTTTTCTAACTCAGTTTTACAAAAAATGTCTCATAGTGACTTCTTGCACTACACCGACAGTATTGTGTTTAGTTAGCTTCGAATAACTATGTTTGTTTATTTAGTGACCGTGAAGGAGAATGTAAAGACTCCCCACCGCATCCGACTGTGCGAGGCCGTGCCCCAACTGCCCTCGCACTCCTTGCAGCAGCTCTCCATCAAACCTTACAGGAAGAGGACCCGGAGAAGGTATTTATTCATTATGTTTTTGTCATCCCTTTAGTGTTGTGTTAGTGTAATCCTTAAAGCATCTTACCCCAGCACAGACGGGGCGTGTGACAGGATCTGTTTTCTTTTGGCAAGTGCGGCGGGCAACAATCAACTGTTTTCGTCTCATGGCCAACTGTGTAACAATCGCATTGGCGCCACAACCTGTTGGTCCTGCAAGTTTAGTAAATAGACCTTGATGGCTTTGTCTTATGTGAATACCATACAATAGTAGTGTGGTTCTACTGCTCCCTTCTGTCGGGAGCCGGTGGAACTACGGCATCACCAATTGGGATATGTTGAGGGAAGGAGATGGGTAAGTACCTGGCTATTCGAATCTGGTCGTCAAACATGGCTAAAGCCAATTCAAGCAACATTTCGATTCTGAATTGCGGTATTTTACCAGGATGTTACTGAAAGTATCTAACGCTTTGTTTACCAATCCCAAACAGTTTACTTTCCCGGAATGTATGAAGTACTCTGATAATGAACAGCTTGAAGAGTGAGATCATGCTTTATTTCAGACTAGCCGTCAAATCGCAAGACGACACCTCCAGCTCCGACTCCAGCCTTACCCCCTCCGTGAACCTCCGCGATAACCTCACTGTGACTACAAAGCTGCCTTGCCAAATAATTAAGGATGAGAAGATAATAAGTGACGACTGTGCCTTAACCAACAACACCACCTGCCTGAAGGCTTACCAGAACCAGACTGCCCACCAACCTGAACACACCGACCACTCTGTCCACACTGACCACTCTGTCCACACTGACCACTCTGTCCACACTGACCACATCACCAACCTGGACAGTTTGGTGGTGCCGGACCCGGCCAAGGTTCTCAAGAAGGAGGAGGTGAAGGTCGAGGGGAAGACCAATGGTATCATTGCAAACGGAGCTGTCGGGAGTCACAAGTTGACAGATTACTTCCCTGTGAGGCGGAGCGTTAGAAAGACCAAAAAGGAGGTGCTGGAGGAGAAGCAGCGAGATCTGGAGGTGGCCATCAGAGAAGAGAGGGAGGAAGGATTAGAGGTTAGTGTTGTCTCACTATTTATAAAATGTTAGAATTTCACTATTTTTAAATGTTAAAAGGCTGGCTTCATACTCGTAAGTAAAAATTACGACTTATACGTTTACTTGTGCATCCATGGTAATCAATGCCCTAAGTGCTCAGTGACCGTTACATCTGTAAATTTATTTGCAGTAAGATGACTTTCTGTCAACAACGATTTGCTGCTGTCAAACTTAAATAATTTTGTCAATAAAGACGAAAGGGCCCAAATAAAGTGCTGGAATAGAAGTTGGCTTGAGAGAAAATTCTCCACACACTTTTGTTCCGGTAACGGCAGAATTGAATGGAAGACCAATTCTTTAATTTTATCCGAATGACAGCCAGATGCAGCAAGCAACCGACATAGAATTCAAATATGTCATGTTAGAAACAGATACATTGAGATTGGAAAGGATTGGACCGCTAATTAAAATTAAGTATGCTCGTTTTCAGAAAGCTCTTTTCCACCTGCAAAACAAATGATAATATATCTTCGGTTTTTAGAATCGGAAAATTTTCTGTCTTTCGTTTATCTAGTGTTATTTTTTATATTGTTTTCGCGAGATAATAACGTACTTATTCCTTTGTGGTTTATGGGAAAAAATATCTACAAAAATATGTCTTTAAATTTTTGGCATCTCGCATCAGCGCATTTAGGTTCTTACGGTAAGCGTCTAAATTTATCAAACTGATTTCGTAAGCTGTGAGAAAGTTGTAAGTTTTAGGCTGCAGGCGATTAGACCTGTCAAAAACTTCTCCTCTTATGACTTCTGTAACTTGCAATAAATTACAGTTAGTGACTTACAGTGTCGTTTACATTTGTAATTTTGCCATGAGTCACTTACGTAAGCGATTTACGAAAAAAAACATGGGTGTGTTGGGTTTATGATTACTACTGCAAAGTTGTCTGAAACTGTTATGTACCTCAACCAACATAGTAAGACAATCTTAACTTATAAGAATATGCATGTTCTGAAGCAGTAAAAAACTCACGAATGATGAGTTCTGGCTTCCACCAATTTTGCAGTGCATTTAAATTTTAATGTTAAATTTTAATTTTTAATCAGAATTTAAATGTTGCAATGTCATTTTCATCATGAACCAACCATAAGACAAGACGCCAGTCAGTTGTCGTTTATAGTCCTGCCACTGAGAGTTCTGTTGTAATCTCTCTTTTTGATACATACATGCATTGGATATGATTTGAGATTCTCTCGGCCAAAAGTATTGTTGTGATTTTTGTGGTATTATGTCATGTTGCTCTTCCTTCTCCTTTAGCCAACGTTTTAGACAGCCTTACAGTGTCTATTATGAGGGCAGATGTGTCCCATCTGGACACTTTGGCTAAAAGCGCAGGAAGCGCAACATGACATAATACCCCCAAAAACAATCAAATCAGTGCTATCGACAGTGTCTATTATAGTTAACTAGCTGACGTCTACCCGGCGTTGCTAGGGGTTATCCTTAGGCGATAGACATATACCGTCGCGGACTTTTATGTAGGCATCTTAAAGATGTACATTATTTTCATGTATCTCATAAGGTTTAGTCAGCGTTAGCAATGTAAGCCTATGAAAATATATTTTACGGCTTGATTACAAAACACTTTTCTCTACTTTCTATGGATATAATATGCATGTATTATATATGTATGTTTATACATATGTATGTTTATACATATGTATGTTTATACATATGTATGTTTATACATATGTATGTTTATACATATGTATGTTTATACATATGTATGTTTATACATATGTATGTTTATACATATGTATGTTTATACATATGTATGTTTATACATATGTATGTTTATACATATGTATGTTTATACATATGTATGTTTATACATATGTATGTTTATACATATGTATAAACCTTCCAAAAGAAATAAAGCCTATCAAAATCCATTGCGTAGTTTAGAAAAACTACGCGCACAAACAGACAGACGCAAAGAGCAAATTTATTTTATACTATTTAGAGATATATAGTATTCTCTGAGATCAGGGCAATATTAATCTGTCTGTAAAGAGCCCATTTAAATATTTATTTATCTCTTCAATTTGTTTTAGGTGGCCAACTTTGAAGGCAAAGGGCGCGGCGTGATTACCGCTCGTAACTTCCTGCGCGGCGAATTCGTGGTGGAATACTGCGGTGAACTGGTGAGCATGAGCGAGGCGCGCACGCGTGAAGCAGGCTACGCGCAGGACAGCAACAAGGGCTGCTATATGTACTACTTCCGCCACAACAACCACCAATATTGGTTAGTATAGGTCTACCGGCCTTAGTTCACTTCATAATGGTACTCAAACAGGTGCACAACTTTTATACAGCGTGTTTTATTTAGAAAGAAAAAAACAACAACAATCAAAAGGTGTTTTCAAAAAAATAATTACCTTTACACTACTTTGAAAACTCAAATGTTTTATGTAAACGAATTTTTACATTCATAGACAAATTATTTCATTTGGTGTCATAGAAGCTACATTAATGAAATATACAACAGAATCTACATTGACATGCGCAAGCGTTATACATTTTTCGAATATAAGAGTTAACCGTGGATGGTAATCTCACATATATGCGTGAGAGTCAAAAGCATTTTTCTTCTGATTTTTTTAAAATGTAAGTTTTGAAGGTATTTCTTTAATGTTTTTTTTATTTTTAAAGAAAGACAAACATTCCTGGGTTACGAATAACCTGACAATATTTGAAAATCTACTACCACCACAGTATGCGGAAAATGTTGCTTGTTTTGTCATGGAAGACTTGACAGTCGAGGAATTGAACACTACGCCTGCGTGGGACCCCACAGCCGTTGGCACAACTCAGCCGCTGACCAATTTTTATGAATTTAATTTAATGTTATATTTTTGGTGTGCAGTGTACGATTTGTCATTTTATGTGAAACATGCCGTCTGAGATCTAATGCTTTTTTGAAATAAAAGTAACGGAAACTATTGAAAAAATAAAAAAATATCAATTGTCATCATGCCTCAATTATGTTCTACCTCTGCCAGTTTTAATTCAGGTCTGTAATGGTTAATCTTAACCAATGAATGTATGTATGAGTAACAATAGTGTGGTAATTGTATGGATTATAGTAGTAACCCCAAATTGGGGATGTAGGTGGATCTGGTGGATCCAGGCTGTAATTCTAATGAGTAATATATCTGTCTTAGCATCGACGCCACGGCTGAATCTGGCCGTCTGGGCCGCCTGGTGAACCACTCGCGCAACGGCAACCTGCTGACCAAGGCCGTCCACCTGGACGGGCGTCCCCACCTCGTGCTGCTGGCGGGCCAGGACATCGCTGCCGGAGAGGAGGTCACCTACGACTACGGCGACCGCTCCCGGGAGGCGCTGCAGCACCACCCCTGGCTGGCCCTCTGATGCCGCCTCTATTCGTAATGACTGCTTACTTATATTCTTGGACCTCCCCTGCTGATGATCTTGAATTATAAATCAAAACCTACCATCATCATTATCTTCTCTTGTATCAATTGTTGGGATCCGAAGGCTTTTTTTGTCCAGTTTACACCAGGACAGTGGTTACTTCATTATAAATGACTGGCTGCTTGTATACAGTGTGAAGACACCGAGCGTTTGGACGCGGTGGCTTCAGCTAGTACGGTTAAAACGGTAATGTGTAGGGACTGTTACTATTAACATTGTCCTCGTGTAAATGGGCCATTAGGCTCAGTTGTTTGAACCCACGTCACATTTGACATTGTCGTTAAATCAGCTGTCAATGACATTTTTAATTTTTTCGCACACGCCTCTTCAAATAACGGTTAGCGTTGTGTCAACATTTAAGTTGGGTTTTTAGATATTTGACCAAAGAAGACTGTTATTTTATCTATTTAACAGGGACCATTCTATTTGAAGTAGAAAATTCCAAATGTCGTTGACAGCCGATTTGATGACAAGGGTCAAAATAACTGGGCCATAAGCCGCCTCCACACACTTGCTCACCGTTTCTTTAAGAAAATGCGTGGGAATGGATCGAATAATGCACTTGACTTAAGGTAAATGGGCAGATGGCCGAGCCTTTCGACCTGGTGACTTAGATAGTACTGGGCGAACTGTGCTGGTTATTTATTCGTTGATTTCTACTGCTCAAATCATGTTAAATTACGAATCATAATTATGTTGAAAATTTGTTGTGGCATCCGTTCATTCTGACTTATGATCATCATTCTTCTGTTATTGTGATCAATCATAGGAATCCAAAGTTTCGTACTACTATTCTCTGACCTTCACAGCTTGACATGTTAAGTTATTAATCAAAATTGTGTTGGAAAATTGCTGTGGCATTCATTCCTCCAACCTACAATCGTGCACTGCCATTTATGCATCACTGTTATAATCAATTGTAGGAATCTGAAGACTTATTCGTACTGACTGGTTATTTATTCCTTGACCTCCGCTGCTCGAGACATGTTAAGTTATAAATTATGTTGAAAAGTTGCTGCGGCATCCACTCACCCTTTTCTTCTCCTAACGTGATTATATGTTATGTTAACTGTTGTAGAAGAAGGGAGATTGGCCATAATGATAAAAATAATTAATAAACAGCGCTATAATCATTTCTTTGTTAAAATTTATGAAATATTACTTGCCAGGCATTTTCTTATTGTGTACAAGCAGGTACAGAAACATATTTACCTGGTACATCCACTGCAGACTAACACATTATCACATTATATACATAAGAAAGTTTGAACCTGGGAAGATTTCAAACGCATGACACAATAATAAAAACACTTCACATTATATTACAGTTGCTATTTTATTTGAACACATTGCACAGAAAGACACTTGCCAGAAAACAGAGGTTCCCAATACGACCCAAACGCTATCTATCACATAAGTATTTTGTCATAGGACAGATGTGTTTTGTGAAATGGATGAAATTGGTAATATAACTGTGCAGTTTGATCGTAACTCAACGACAGTTGGCACACCGCCTCGCCATATTTTTTTTCTTTTATCTATGAGACGCATAATGGTAAGTAATTTCTAGCAGTCAACTGGTTGTCTCCTGTATCTCGTAGGTCGGAGAGGTCTGCTCTGATCTGTCATCTGCATTGAGTGAGACTGTTTGATCTAGAATTGAAGTTAAGCTTTACATGTAGAGCATGTGTTGAGCAGCGGAAGGTTTTACAAGTCAATATACTGATAGACTTTATATTAATAGTGCAATGTTATAAAATTATTTTATTTGCTTCAAAATATAATTAAAAAAAACAATGCAAACATTCGAGAAGTGCTCAGAAATTTGCTGCGTTAACTATTGTAAAAAATTAGAGTTGATTTTATTATTAAATTATTGAACTTTTTCCCAATTGTATTAAAACAATATTTAATTTATTTAAACATGCTATTTTTTTTTAAATGCACACATATCTGTAATATGTACCCTTGAGGTGATTTTCTCACAAAAATGGCACTATACAAATAATCCTATTATTAATCAGGTTAATTCGTTCACTTTTGGCAACAGTTCATATTGCCTCATAGAAATCGTTGTCTCCCTTACTATCATGGTTAGAAATATGATCTAAACGGTGTTAGAAAGAGAAAACACCACGCTTCATATTCAAATCTAGAAGTTAACAACAAAACAATTAAAATGTACACCTCTATGAAACCAAGGGTACCGACTGCATTTTGAGAAAAAATTTATAAAACTGAATTTTTTATTAATTCATTTTTATATGAAACAAAAAAAGAGGTGACGATAATGTTTTTAATACATTTGTCTAATAAAATGTGTGTTTTTTGTCATCAGTAATTTTAGTGCAGTTTTTAGATGAAAAAATGTAAGGTGCGCCATTTTTAAACCTTTTTTAAGTTTGCATTCATAATTTTAATATTTAAAAAAATATGTTTATTTCTAATAATTTAAAATTGAAAGCGTATTCATCACCTTTCAAAAAACAGTTTTTAATTCCGTTTATTTTGATTTTATTGCAAAGCGGAAATGACCGTCCTACAGATCACGCCAGAGGCTTGAGGGGTTAAGGTTATAAACATGATTAATATAGAAACGTTGTAAGTCTTGATGTGCATCACCAAAATGACTCCAATCGCGCAAAGCATCGCTCCACCCTAACTTGAAGAAATCACAATGACTCGTTCACTGTTTCCTTTATCTCATCACAGGAAGTGTTCTGCTTGAATCCAATCTTCTTATAGTGAATTATTTATTGATATAGATGCATAGTTCCCTTAATTCTTCATGTGATGGCACTAAATTTTCACGGTGTGCCAGCTGATTCTATGTTCGTAATAACTTGTTTTTTTTTTTCAAAATGATGTTTTTGTAAATTGTTCTGTCTTAACAGATAATGTGTTTATATAATATATTTATAAAAATAGTATATAATCTACTATAAGTAGTTTCTCCAGAATAGCTAGTTACATTTAGAGTTTTTTTTTTTTTTTAAATCTTCTTAAGGATACGTTGACACACAAAGAGGTTAATAGGTTAATGTCAGTTTTTTATGTGAATATCGCACAAAAGTCCTAACTGCACCCAAACATCTGGAGGCAGTGACATTATGACATCTCCTGTTGGGGTATGTTGTGAGGCTGAAGGTTGTGAGGAGGGGAAGGAAGGTAGGAGAGTACCTGGCTATTCAGATCTGGTCACCAAACACGGCTAAAGCCATTTCAAGCAGTTTTCAATTCTGAATGGTGGTCTTGCACCAGGTCGATACTGAGAGCATCTTCCATTCTGGAACGTGCCGTGAGAATACCATATATTATTTTTAATTGATAATTTAATTTAATTAAAAACTTCCGATGTGCAAAAAGTTGCCAGGAAAATTTCAGGCAAACTTGAATATGTTTTTAATTTTGTTTTATAATGTAATATATCCTCATTTTACTTCTTTGTGTCACAACTGTTGAAGTGTGACATGATATGTATATTCCTATTGCCCAATAGTTGTCAAACAATGACTGCCTCGCTTGTTCATCAAAACTACTCCTGCATTTATGAGGCCATGGTGAACAAACTAAATCCTTTAGCCGTTTGCATGCAACGGTTTTTCCTCTCATCGATGTATACTCCTTTCCTTGTGCTTTTTTTATTTTCCTCACATGCTTCCAGGTTTTGGGATTAGAGCTTTTCTTTCTGCGGCCCTGTTTCAACTGTATTTCAACCTTTGTAACTCGTGTGGGTGTCTGACTAAGAAGTGCAGTTCATTTGGTTATTACATCAGGATCATCACCGAGGTTTCTCTTCTTCATTTTCCTGATTGCTTCTATTGATTTCATCACATGAAACATCCTTCTGAAATAAACTGTTTCTTCTTACGCATTTAAGATGGTTTAAATCTGTAGTTTTTAAATAAGGTTTGAACAATTCTTTCAGCCGAGGAAGACGAGGAATAAAACTTTGTTATTAATAATATTTATCTGACTCTGAAAATGCCATACTAGAGAATATTGATTCATTGTCCGAAAGAAGACAATCCTCATCTCCACAAGACATCCTGTCGGGATGTTTTGTTTCCATTCTCGTTCGGTTGTTTATTTATTCCGATGCTGGCGCATGACTTGTCCATTTGACTGCTGCTGCCTAAAATAATTATCATGCATTTTAGATAACATGACACTAATACTATGTAACAGGGTGAAGATAATTCATTACTTGTGAACCGCACATCTGAGTATGTTTATCAATATTATCTGTACACTTTCCACAACTTCAATATGTTCTTGAGAAATAGGGGAAATACATTTGAGGTTATGACACTCATTTCCACACAGTGTTTTACATTTGGTTGGCTATCAGGTTCAATGTTATCCAAGTCCAGCCAATGATGTGCCTCGAAAGGAAACTCACACACTTACGCCTAGATTTAAGACACTGCTTTCTTAAAAGTATTAGTGAAGGATTTTATAATGGTGAATCTAACAAGTAACAGAAGGTTAAAATGAAACTACTCTAGTAATCATGACGGAAGGTTAAAAAGGTACTACTCTAGTAATCATGACGGAAGGTTAAAAAGAAACTACTCTAGTAATCATAACGGATGGTTAAAAAGAAACTACTCTAGTAATCATGACGGAAGGTTAAAAGAAACAGTAATCATGACGGAAGGTAAAAAAGATACTACTCTAGTAATCATGACGGAAGGTTAATGACTTCTTTTGTGTATTTCTTATTGTATATTTTCTTCTTGCTCTCCGCACCCAACAACTGTACGTCTCCTGAGGGGACAGTTTTTTTTTTTTTTTTTTTTTTTTTTTTTTTTTTTTTTTTTTTTTTTTTTTTTTTTTTTCTTTATTCATGAAATATTAATGTGTACAGTTTTTACATGCTTTTCGACTACCACACTAGACACATGCCCGTATTATGGTAGTCGAATTTCTGTTAATAACAGTCGTACTGGTTCCCTCAGCGAATTTCTATACCAGTCCCTGCGAGAGGTTGTATGCTACATCATCATTCTAGTATCTTCTGTCTTTTCATTTTCATACAAGACGCGTGATAAGGAAAAGGACGATCGTCAATGACATCCTTATGAGATCTCACTGGGACTGGTATATTCATATTGAGTAGTTCTAGGCTTGTCTGGGTTTCGAACTGTATTAGCATTTTAAGTGAACAATTTTGTATGAAGATAACAACACCCTGTAAAATACATAGATTTTTTTTTTTTACTGATAAATCAATGAGCACAGCCCTGCAACTAGGTAACTCCGAAATCAGCTTTTTCGAGTTACACAAAACCCTAACTTATTAATTAAATAAAAGTGGTGTATTACAAAGTGTGTTTTTCCATTTAATATTTATTTTTATTTAGAAAGACATTTATTCAGCCGTACGAAAATTTATTAAAGATATAAACATGTTTCTTCATTTAACTTTTTTTTAGTAGCATGAGGGAGAAAAAAAAATCATTTCTTCAAATATAAGTAGCTATTCTGGAAAACCATGCATACTACATACATTAAATTTTGATAAATACATAAACACATAATCTGATAAGATGGTATAATTTACAAAAATATCATTTTGTAAAACACAAGTGAGTTTTTTATTACTAAATTACAGTCCGTAAATGCAAGGCTGCAAAAATGCCCTTTACGCCCAGCATACAACCGAAGTTGAAGCTCCCAGGAATCCGGCATTCCAAAAGATAAGCGGCTCATTAAAAATGTTATTCCATTGAAACATCCCTCGTCGTTAAGACTGTTATAACCATAGATAACAGAAACAAGGAAGATGGGTCATGAACCAATAACCATCTACCAAACTCATAATGACTTTCATTGGCTCTGCCGCTTTGATAGACCGTGCAGTTTGGTCGTAGCTCGGCGACAGCATGCTTCCATGCCATGTCGCCCTAGATTTCTATTATCTATGGTTGTAGCGTTTGGTTAGTATTTTTTTAACATGTGAAAAGTGAAAACAGGCATTTGAATATACATATTATATTTAGTGGTAGGACGCTAAGACAGCTTAATTGCTTACGCTTGCTAATTGTATTAACTTATTTGACATTCTCATATGTGCCTAAATCCACAATGTTCATGTCGCTTTTAATTCGAGACATAATTTACTTAATACATTACATAATATGTATAAATTATTAAGCTCTCCTAATATTTTACCTTACAAAGACAATTTATTTTTAGATATATATAAAATGACAATAGAATTATTATACTTTCAAACACAATATTAAAAAAAAAAAACTAATCTTAAATATTATAATAAACAGTAATAATTATATTTCCTTGTAACCTCAATGAAATTTCGGTTCGTATGTTATACAGATAATAATAATTGTAAGTTTGGATGACTTTATTGACGTGCTTGCAGCTGCATTGTGAATGCCTCTCTCAAACCTAATCTAATCTACCCACAGCATTCATGAGTGGTAAATGCTCCTAGTATCGCCGAAAACCGCCATTCAGAATCGAAATGGCTTTATCCGTGAACATATGCTAATGGAGAATACCATAGTTCCACTTGATTCTAGTGGTTCTGCGATATCCCAGACAGTAGTTTAAAAAGTTACTCATAACGGCGCTAGATAATAGTTTGAGAGGTTACTCATAGATGGCACAAAGTTGTCGATAATGCAGGGATTGAGTCTATAATAGATACCTTTGCAACCTTAAGGTCAAGGCTCCGAACTATTCCTACCGCCTGCTGAAGAAGTTGACCAATCCCCACGTACGTCTTTCTGTTAGGTTAGGTAAAGAGGGACATGCGCTGCAATCATGAGCATGTTGATACAGCCACACAAAAAAACTTTTAGCAGTTTTATTTTCAATTGTATTTTGCTTCTGTATAACGGTCAAGTATCAAACAATCTTACCTGCAAATGAATCCATTTCATAATGGTTCAGACGCCTCACTGTAGATCTGGGGTTTATAGTTTTGATTCTCACCAATTCAAAAATATATTGGCATTGATTTTTCTGAGGTATTAAAAACTAATTTTCATAATCATTGTTCAAAAATGCCCTTTCAAAGCATTGATAAATACAGTACTCTCTCAGTAATTGCTCGCTTGATTATATAACATTACTATAATCTGATGTTATTGTTACTAGTTGAAAGCACAAAATCAAGCTCTGTAATACACATGTATTCGTATGTAAAATTCAGTAGTCCGCTACGTGCCTAGACTCGAGCGCCAAGCTTTGTACACCGACTGGTTGGGTTATCTTACTATTATACTATTTACTATACTGCCATCCATCTTACTCTCGCTGACCATTTTACCAGTCACCAGGGTTCATTATTGTTCTTTTAGAACATTTTGGTTAGTCCTCTTTGTATTCTAGCAAGTGTCGCATGTGTTTCTGTTCGTTTCCTTCTGCCACATTTTTTGATTGAATAGGTTTACAAAATAAAGTCTTCTTGCAAGCGTAACATTACATCTTAACTTTAAACAAAAAAACTACAAATTAATGCACTATAATACGAAGCGTTCACTGTTTGGACATTTGCCCGGATTTTGAAGATGTGGTTTACTGAGAGAATACTTTATTTAATGATTTTTATAATTCTGAATGCCAATTAATTATGCTGTCAAAAAAAAAAGGTTTTTGCTGCGAAAAAGCCTTCCACGAAGAATATTAGAATATTGTAACAGTTAAGATTTTTCTAAATTATCAATGGTAGCCGTAGAAACTAAATGTATTTGTGTGTGAACTATTGGTTTTAAAAAAATATTCAAATTGAGTCGATTATTATACAAAAAACCATCTACTATCTTAAGCATTTAGCGAATAAATTGAATATTAGCACATAGTGATTGTAGCGATACATAATGAAGTAATATGACTAATTAAGAATAACTTTTTACAAGATTAAAACAGAAACAGGAAAATACAATGTTATATCTATTAAATTATATTGTACATCAGAATCTTGATTCTTTTCGACCGCTTGTATTATACTTATTTGTATATATGTATTATAATGTGAAGCCCTAGAGATGAAACACCAATATAACTATGTATCCTCAAAATTGTAGTGTGTAGTTTGAAAAAAAAGAAGCTTTTCTGAACAAAATTATTGTTTTCCAGTTTTTTGTCTTAATTTTATTGTGATAAAGCCTTTTGTTCACCAGAGTAATATGACTCCTCTTTCGAATGAGGCTGAATATATTATTGTCACCTTAAATTGTTTTATAAGCATTTGCTTGTGCCTGTAACATACGCATACTTATTAAAAATAACAAAGCTGTCAATTTGGTATTTGATTGTCGTCAATAGCTTCGTCCAGACAGTCTACACAACGCATGTGAGCTATCTCAACTAGCAAACAAATAATTAAGCCATCAAAAGGGAAAAATAAAGTGTATGAAATCATTTGTGGCCACAATAATATATTTGGACATTTCTATTAGCGTTCAATCGATACTTGTTCGCACTTGTCTAATTTATGCCCGCCTCTTGGAGTTTGGACGAAGCTAATCACCAATAATTGAGTGAGACCATGAGGAAAATTCTGTTAAAATAGCACACAACATTTGGCTTTACACAATTAATAAATTGACCATAAAGCCTGTGACAGACAACGCTATAAGCGTGCTATATTTTCGTGGCTTGGCCTATTTAAGCATATTGCTCGCCATGCATTGGTAGTGTATGGCGAGTGATATGCTGAAATAGGCTAAGCCAGGATGTGTATAGTGTAATGTTTTGTATTAATATTCCTAAACATTGCAACCAGTAAATAGCTACTTTTCATTTGCAAGTGCCAAAAGATTATTTAATTTAAAAGAAAGGAAAGATAAACATTCCCAGGTTGCGAAAATAGCCTGTCAATATTTAAATTCTCTCTACTAGCAAAATGACAAGCTGAAATTGTTGCTTTGGTGATGAATGGAGAACTTGGCTTGTAGATGATCAAATCATTAAAAATATCTTATATGTGAAAGATAAAAAACTATTTGCACCAATAAGATGATATTTAATCTGCAAATGGTTTAAGTTTAACATGATGAAATTTTAGCTAACTATAATAATGGATGTTTAGGAAAAGTCCTTTGTGAAATAATATGATCCATACATGTCATGTGATTTGACCATACTTTGATTTACAAGAAGTTATTTGATTCAGTTTGGTATTGTTCATTCGGCGGTGGTATGAATGGCGGCTGCTTAAAAGGAACCAGCGCATCTATAACTATTTAAAATTAAATAAATTTACTGCCATATGTTTAAGACGTGATTTGTTAGCGTGTCTATGAGAAGAGAGTTAATACAGCGCGGGGGATTGCGTCATACACATTATAGTGTATTGCGACTCCCACTGTGCCATTTGTTCTGTTAAAAAGACTGAAGACACGAGAGGAGTTTGATGTTTGTTGGCAGTGTATCCTCGCCCGTGACATGGTGGAGTCGGGTTTTCGCTTGGGACGTGCCTTTGTTGCGAGGTTGCCACGACTTGCAAGCCAAAAACGTGATTCTAAAAAAAAGCACATTTTAATTTTGTTAACCTTTCCCGACCAAAATAAAGAATTAAATTTTACATCCATCTTGTTACATCACCATAAATTATTGACAACTTTTTCTCAAGATTACCTTGGACATGTGGGTAAAGTTAAGATATCCATTTAAAAGAAAATGGTTAACCCTGTAATTTTAAATGTTTTATCATTCCAAGAAAGCAACTCTATTGGTATTTGTAAAGCTACCAAGTGTAGGATGTTATCTTTTTTTTATTCTGCACATTGTGTGTAGAATTTGCATACATTTAGGTAGTGAGTTTGATCTACTGACTGCGTTTTTTCATTCTCTCTTTCTTGAAATGTTACGTAAATAAAGATGTGCGAAATAACTTCCCAGATGTGTGTGTATACATGTTTTAATTCATTTTTGAAGGATTTTTAGCCTATATTTGATATTTGTTGGCTTCCTTGAATTTGATGTTTCAATGAAACTTTCTTCCCACTATACACATCACAAAATGCCTATGTGCAAAGAATGGAGATGTGCATTATCAATAAGCAATTGGAACCTCTTCTGCCTTTGTTGAAGACGGTTGTATTAAAGTACAGTAGTACTTTTTCCGTTTTAAAAAGTAAATTTGGTACGGGAAAGGTTTAAGTGAGACCCTCCCACTGTGTCCTGCTGCGTGAGTTTTGTACATCAATATATTAACATAATCGGTAGCTCACCTCATCGGTTCTGTGCTACCATCTTTCTTTGTTTCCTCAATAATTGTTTGCCCAAAGATTTGATTTATAGTTCAAATTAAACACAAAAGAACCTCTTTCTTTTACTAAAGTTGTTCATTTCAAATTATTTTTATACTAAAATATTTAAAATAATGATATTGCATCAAGTGAGCATTCAGTTTTTAAAGTTGCATTTTATTTACATTATATAATACAACCGGAAAGTATAATTTGTTTGTCTGGAATATAATGTATTAGGTTTCGTTGTGTGTTGTGAGTCTGTCGGTTGAATGTTTTTAGATTGGTAAATAATTATAATTCTAAAGCCAAGCAATTATTGGACATGTTTGTCTCGCGCCTGACATGAATTTGAGTACATGTTTAATTTATTGTTAGAGTTGGATGTTTTCGGTATAGGATAATATATTTCCCACAGTTTTTAGATACACTGATTGAATACCCCTTTTCCAATGTATTATAATTTTGTACTGTTCATTTGAGTCTTAATTTACAAATAATACCTAGTTAGAGTTCTCTTTCATAACGCAACGGCAGGTGTGACCAAGGTTTATGAAGACATTTGAGGTCCTGCCAGTAATAGTTTTGTTTTAAATCTCATGTTTCCAAATATGGCTCTACCTGTAAAGATAATAGTCATTAATATTATGTCCTTTGGCTTATCTTTTGTAAAACACACGGTACGTACGTATTAAACATGAATTATTAACATTTCTACTTTATTAATTATACTATGGGAATTTAGTATTAGGGTTTGCAAGTTTCTATCTCACTGGTTGATTTTAATAATTTATTATTTAGTATTTCACAATAGTTTTAAAATGCGAATAGATTGTAACAACATTAGACGTCCCACCTTCAAATTTTTATACTTAAATAAATAATAGAGAAATAAAATTGTAATGAATACTTTTATATAATATTTGTATAAATAATTTTTTCCACCAACTTTAAAGTATTGTCCCCTGTTGTGTAAGAGGAAAATAAGAAGTTGGGTTAATATCATCATTTAAATGTTTATTCAAATAGTGTTTCTAACAACACAGATAGAAGACATTGATAATTTAGTTTCCTATTGTTATAAGTATGTGCAACGCCTTAATCATTAGAGCGATGTCATCTAAGTTTTAAGTTATTTAATTCATTTTATTTTGTGATATATGATGCTATGTTTGAAATAAATTTAATGTTCAATTTAATCAAGTATTTCTATTTACCCTCTTTTCCTTATTACAATCTTCCAATGCCTTCGTTTCAAAGTTGACGCATATTTGTCATTCTTGAATGCTGCGTTTTGGAGGTGTAAGAAACTGAAAGAAGACCTTGAAGATTGACAGGAATAAAAGGATTTCCTAGACCAGAGTTCAAACACAAGATAATTTTAAAGAGCCAAGAGAATTGAAGAACAACCTAAGAATTGCCAAACAGCTGCCATACTGCTCTGCAGGTAGCCATTATCTATGGTCAATCATTTGGGAAACTGTTCTGCTATTTCGCTGCATATCTGGGTTTTTGAAATTTCTGCCTTTTTTAAAGTATTTTGTGACATTATTTTTGATGAAAACTTTTTAATTTTCAACTTATTGGGCTGACACACTTGTGCTATTCTCTCGTGACATAGCCTATTTCAGCATATCACTATGATATGATAAAATAGTATAAAACAAAGTCGCTATCCGCATCTGTCTGTGCGCTTAGTTCTTCTAAGCTACGCAACAGATTTTGATATGGTTTTCACCATAATTTAGACAATATATTCCGGAAGGTTTATATATGTAATACATGTATATTATATTAATAGAAAGTAGAGAAGAGTCGAGCAACGCCGGGTACACATCAGCTAGTATCATATAACGATATGCTGAAATAGGCCAAGCCATGAGAGTATAGTGTGGTCTGACACAGGCATTATGCGCCAAAGCAATATTATGAATCATTCATAATAATTTAATTTAAATAAGTAATTTTAATTTTAAAACTTTCTTGATATACCCCAAGGTATTTACAATGGCTAGAATCAGTGTTGCCAACTTGGCGGATTTTCCGCCATATCTGGCGGATTGAGTGCCCTCGAAGCGGAAGTGTCTAGCGGAATTCAAAATTCTGGCGGAATCGAATAGAGCCCGGAATTACTAATTACTGAAAAAATTATGAGTCCTTCGTTTCATTACTTTATCGCACTGGCAATTTCTTCAAGTAAATTATATAACGAGGCATATTAAAAATTGTTATAATTCAGTTCAAATATTATATAACATGTACCGTGACGATACCAATGTTCTTATATTCTGTTTTATTTGCCCAGTACTGGAACAGGTTCAGAGAGTTAATAAATTATTTACATCGAAAACTGCAGACCCGTGCAAATTATTTGGTGACCTAAAGAATCTATTAAGTTTCTTAGTGTCAAAATTAGCCATTCCAATGCAAAACATTTTTAAAAAAATTAATGTTTTCAGCGTAAGCAACACCGTAAAGTACACGCGCGGTGATATCTCACAAAAGCGGCGCTATACAAATTGTCCAATAAATAAATAAATAAAGAGTATAACGCCTTTACTGGTATCATTTAAAGATCCATCTGATGAAATTTCTCGCATCGAAGACCAAGATACATTTCACCAAATGGACAAAAATAAAGAGCACAATCGATTACTGGACTGAAGTCAAATCCTATGAAGATGCTGCCAATGTATTTACAATGTTAGTATTACCACAGTCAAATGCAGATGTGGAAAGAGTTTTTAGAATGATGAACATTGTAAAAAATAAATCTAGAAACAAAATGAAAACTAATATGATCAATGCAATTTTTAATATTCGATCGGGTTTGCAGCGATTGAATAAAACATGCGATACATATTCATTACTCCCAGAGGTATTAAATATGGTAGGAACTGGGAAAATATATAGCAAGAAACTTGACCTAGACCAACCATCTACGTCTTCATTACAATTTGATGATCAACATGGGGCGACGGCGGAAAGTGAAGATGATGATAGTTCAATAGTATTGTTTTAACTTTATTTTACTAAAAAACTAATTTTTAAGTGAACATTAAGGCGTGCTATACGTAGTAATGCAAAATCATGTGTTTTTGGTTTGAAAATTTGGTCACCTAGAAATGTTTCAGATGCTTTAATTAAATACTGCGAGTAGAATACATCTTGGCCTTGTCAATAATCGAGTATTTTTTAGATAAGTCTTTTTATAAGCCCAGAAAAAAATAATGTAAAGGCCTATGAAAACTGCTTTAAAGTTCAAAAGTTCTCCTACTTACGAACCCATTTTCGGTTATGATTTTATTGTATAATGTGGCAAATTAAGTTATTTATAAAATGATCGTAAAAAAATTAAATATTTATGCCTGAACATCCACAAAATAAAATAAAAGGCACTTTTTGGCCATGTTTTTTTCTTGCCTAAATCAAAACAGGCGGATGGTGTTAAGCGGGAATTTAAACCTTATCGCCATCTACATAAGGGTTGTTATTGATAGCGGCTCAATTTAAAATATTACACGACGTAGTGCATCGCCTTAACATAAAAATTTAATAATTTGTATTAAAATGTTTGTATTGTGTTTAGTGAAACTGTTTTAGTTCATCAATAAAAACTGTGTAATGTTCGCGATTTTAGGGCTCAAATTATCTGGCGGAATCCAAGTAAGTTTTGACGGAATTTGGCAGATTTTTTTTGTAGATTCTAGCGGAAATATAGATTCCAAGTTGGCAACACTGGCTAGAATCAGAAATGTGGGGCCTATAGAGAACTAAGGAGGAGTGGAGAGGAGAGACAAAATCCTCTTCCATTGTGTGGCCTTTAAGGAACCAAGGAGGAGAGGAGAGACGAAATCCTCTTCCATTGTGTGGCCTTTAAGGAACCAAGGAGGGGCGGAGAGGAGAGACGAAGGCCTCTTCCCTCGTGGGGCCTTCAGGGAACCAAGGAGGACTAAAGAGGAGAGATGAGGCCCACTTCCCTATTGGGGCCCTCAGGGAACCAAGGGGGGATGGACTCTTTCGTCGTGGGGCCTTCAGGGAACCAACAGGGAGTGGAGTCTTCCCCCATGGGGCCTTCGGGGAACCAAGGAGGAGTGGAGAGGAGAGATGAGGCCACCTCCGTGAACTCTTCCCTCGTGGGGCCTTCACGGAACCAAAGGGGAATGAAGAGGAGAGATGAGGTTCTCTTCTTTCGTGGGGCCTTCAGGAAACCAAGGGGGATTGGAGAGGAGAGATGAGACCTGGGAAGACGCATTGTGGAACCATAAGACATAGCCACATATCCAATGACAACCCTGATGAACTTTATAAAAGGGACCGGGTGACTGTTAAAGGAATGAGGTAAAATGGAAGATAGCACAATGGGCCTATGGCCTAAGTGCTCACGGTAACTATATGTAAACCGTCTTCGCTCTATAAACAAATAAAATAAAAAAGTATTTTCTTTGTTTTATGGTTTTAATAATATCATTTATGTAAATTATGAATAAAATTGGGTCTAATACCGACCCTTGCGGAGTACCTAGATTATTTACTGTCAGTTCTGATACTGATTTTTCTTACCTGTTTTCTTTCCTGGAGATATTCTTTTAATAGGTTTATGACTACCTTCTATTTTCTGATTTTTCTAATAGTTTTTTTTCCGTTTTATCGTTTTAAAGGTTCTTTTGAAATCTAAAAATGCTGCAACGGTGATTTTTTTTAGTTTATTTCTTTCTTCCATGTCATCGATCACTATGTTTATAGACGTTTCGCATAAGTTATTGTTCAGGAATCCTGATTACACGTCACAAAATATGTTATGTTTTTCAAAATATTCAACTATGTAGTTGCCTTTTTATTACAATTTCTAGTACATGTTCGTATTTTGGTAACATATTTATTGGTCTAAATTCTTCACATTTTCAACAACTTTCGGAATCGTGATCACAATAGGTTTTCTAAGGGTTTGTAAATTTACTACTTCTTAATGTTTCATTTATTATATTCAGTAGATGAGGTCCTATCATTGGCATTGCATCTCTTAACATTTTAAAACTGATTCCATCTGGATTCTCTTTTGATTTGGTGCTGTTAAGAATTTGTATAATCTACTTTTCATCAATCTCTTTAAACACAATTTTTTCTCGGTTAAGCCGAACATTTCTCACATGGTTGTTTTCCTTCAGTACTGGTATCCTCTGATGTAACTCTATTATGCTATTTACAAAATATTTTTTGAAGCAGTTCTGTGTGCTACCCTGTATCTGTTGTGGTAATTCAATGTCATATTTCACCCCTTTATCTTTGGTTTGCAGTAATCCTTTTATGGTTTTCCACATATTTTTAGTGTCTCCCTTTTTACAGATAATTTTTTTTTTTAAGTATTCGTTCTTACAAACTCTCATTGATTTTAGAGTATTTATTTCTCATATTTTTTGATAATAACCAGTACTGTGGGTTTCTTGAGATTTTTGCAATTTTGTATACCTAGTCTATCCTTTCATATTGTATTGATTGTAGTTCTATATTATACCATTTATTTGTTCCTCTTATTTCAGTAGTTTTGATAGGTATTATCTTGTAAATTATTTCTTGTATGTTATTTATTACTGATTTAGACTTTTCATTGTATTCCTTTTGATGGAGTTCATCCATATCACCCAGAAGTTCAATGAACCTTTCACTGTTATATTTATCATAATTTCTGTATTTTATTACTTTGCTGGTTTTCTTCTTACTTCTTTTTAGATAATCTGAAATGTTGATAAGATTATGATCGGTAATTTTTAATTCGTCTAGAACTTTTACATTCAAATCTAATCTGTTGGATATTGCAAGGTAAATTAACGTCCTGGATTTATTTGTTATTCTTATCTCACTTTGAACGAGTTGTTTTATTCCTGAAGCTTGGATTTTTTTTTCACTTTTAGTTTATGTATCATTTAAGAAATTTATATTAAAGACACCAGTCAAAATAATATCTTCTTCTTCTTGAAGGTTTTGGGTGCACCAGTTCTCTATAAATAATAGAAAGTCTTTGGTACTTTCATTTGGAGAATGGTATATCCAGAATTTATCCTGATTACTAGTATCAAACAGTTCGTTTCATATTGTGTGTTAGAAATAAAAATGTCTTTTTTAATTATTTGTATTGCTCCTCCTGTGTGTCTATTTATTTATTTATTTATTTATTTATTTATTTATTTATTTATTTTATTTAAACGCCCATAGGGCTTTTACATACAATGCTATTATGTTTTTTTAAATACAATAACAATAAAGAGTTTACATAATATATAAGAATATACAGATTACATAAAATATAAGATTGAACAATGCATAGGTTAACAAAATATAGGTAACATGAAACAAGAGTTTACGAAACGTAGGTAACATGAAATTTAAGTAAATGAAATAAAAATATATGATCTGCCAATATCCTCCAAAACAATTGAATAAAAAAGGATGAAATTGTTGTTCACATTAGCCTATAAACTATGAAACTCTAATTAATAATCTCTATTACGCAAGATTAGGATAAGAAACGACAAAAAGTCTAATAGAAAAACATTTAGTTAAGTATTATAATATTAAACCAAGTATCACAATATTAAGTCAAGTACCACAATATTAAACCAAGTATTATAATATTAAATTAAGTATTACAATATTCAGTCAAGTATTATAATATTAAACAAAGTACCATAATATTAAGTTATATTAAACTAAGTATTATAATATTTATTTATTTAAACGTAATTTGTAGAGTAGTGGAAATAGTTCGCACATACTCCGTTTAATGTTTGCCAAGTTTATATTTGACATACAGATTTAATAATAATGTGTTTATAGGCTGATAGACATTCAGTACCGTTAGTGTTCACGCAATATTTATTCCCTGCACTGTGTAGTCGGTTCATTACTGAATTTATTTCTGCTAAGGTACCTGCAATGTTACAATGGTAAGGTACCTTCTGACGAACCGTTCTACTAGGTACATGAAAGTCGATCAACCTAAGGAGTTCAGGGGAGTCAAACATGTTATTAACAATTTTATAAAGAAAAAAGAGATCAGAACATATTCTTCTTTCTTTTAATGTGGCTAGGCCCATGACTTTCAACAGTGAGGTGTAGTTAATGTTTTCAATAGGAATACCTAATCTATAATTTATGTTACGTAAAAATTTATGTTGGATTCGCTCGATAGATTTTTCATGAATATTGTAAAATGGATTCCAAATGGTTGAGTTGAATTCTAAATGGCTTCTGACAATGGATGAATATAATATTTTTAAAGTTTTTAAATTTTTGAAATCTTTTGCAGTTCTTAATATGAAACCCAACATTTGCATCGCTTTAGTGGTTATATTGTTAATGTGGGAGATAAATGTTAATTTGGTGTCAAATATTATCCCCAGGTCTTTTATTTCGGGTACAGATACTAAGACTTGATCATTCATACAGTATGTGAAAATCAATGGGTTTTTCTTCCTATAAAATTTCATGACTTGACACTTTTTTACATTGAGGGTTAACTTATTTAGGATACACCAATCAGAAAAGCTAATGAGATTTGATTGTAATAATAAGCAGTCATTAATATTGTCAATAATTCGGTAAATTTTCATATCATCCGCGAACATCAAAATAAAGACACGTTTAAATACATTTGTAACGTCATTTATAAATATGTTGAAAAGAATGGGTCCTAGATGTGATCCCTGGGGCACACCGCTTGTAGCTGTAAAAGTGTAGGACAGTTGACCTTTAATGCAGACAGTAAGTTCTCGATTAGACAGATAATTCTTAAACCAGGATAGTACGTTACCGGTTATGCCAATTTTCGCCAGTTTGCTAACAAGAATTTTATGGCAAACCTTATCAAACGCTTTGCTGAAATCAGTATATATAGAATCGACTTGTTGTCTATTAGCAAGTGCATTTGTTATATAATTTTCGTACAGGGATAGATTGGTTAAGGTTGATCTGTTTGAAACAAAACCATGTTGGCAAGTTGTAATGATGGATTTCACGCTGGGGTTTATCTCTAGAAGAATTAATTTTTCAAAAATCTTGGGTATTGATGATTGGATACAAATTGGACGATAATTTTCAATTGCAGATTTATCCCCGCATTTAAATATTGGAGTTAAGTAACTTGTTTTCCAAAGTTTTGGGAAATTTCCCGTTGACAGAGACTTATTAAATAATATGAACAACGGAATGCAGTGTTACCGAAACTAAAAATTCAAAATCGGGAGAATTTTTTCCTAAAAATCGGGAGAAATCGGGAGAAATTTGAAGAAATCGGGAAAAATCGGGAGATGACTAGAACTATTATAATAAAAATTCTCCCTTGTCAACAATCCGAATCCCGTTTACTATTTCCGAAGCAGACCATTAACAACGATCTAAAAAATCAAGAAGCAGCATAATTGTAGATGTTGCCCATGGAATGACGCAATTTTCCGTATCATTCGATGGAGACTTATTTTTACGTCTGTCAACACAGAACATTTTTTGTGAAATTTGAACTGTCAGTTCAAGAGACGTCAAAATTTATTAAATACCTATCTATGTACATTAAAATTGAGCGGCATTCAAACAAGTAACGATTTTTGTCCTCGGGATGTGTCTACGATTAAATGAAACGAAACAATCTTTTTATTTTCAATTTTAATAAGCAACCATCCAATCACCTCAAGAGCTTTTTCTTCATATCACCTGGCTTCACATGTAAACATTCCGCTGTCACCCAATAGTTAACTGTTTAGCATTCTTTATTATGAAATACCCTACGAATTTAGCAGATGAATTAGCAAAAAAAAAAAATACAATGCAAAAGCGAAAATAAAATTGTGGAAATTGTTACTGCTATGGAGTAATTAGGAGTTATATTAGATTAAGATTTAATTTTTATAAGCATGCTGCGCATTTACAACAGAAACTTGGGTACAAGTATCTCTTTTCTGGGAAGAATTATTCAAAAGTTGTTCCAATAATCTGCCATTACAGTATATACTCGTAACTCCAATTTTAGCCCATATTTTAACAACTGTCCAACGATTCTTTTCTGGTGAAATGACAGAGAACAAAGTAAGTTGCAAATTGTTCAAAATATAGCGATGTGAATAATACTTAGGCGAAATAGATTTTTAAAGTAGCCAAAATGTTACAGGAGCTAAATTGGCTAACAGTAAAACAGAGATATTGATGACGTTGATATTTATAAAGAAAATTTAATAATACACAATGTGTTATCGAAATAATAAAGATAACTTTAACGTGTTTCGATAGAATATTACACCATATAGGAATAAAAAATGTCAATGTACTGCCAGAAAGCATAAAAATAACACCTATCGGTAAATGGAAGAAAGAATGCACGAACTATCTAGTTATCTTTAAAGATAACATATAAGAATTCAATATTATAGTAGTATAGAGATATTGATGACATTGATATTTATACATAAAACTTAATAATACACAATTAAAAAAAAATTATATGTACGAGGAACGAAGAACCAAAAAAGCGAATCGAGGCGTTACGTAATAAATTCTAAACTCTCGCTCGTAAAATTCATAGATTATCGGTTTGTATAGGTCTAATACATACATACACCGGTCGGTGGCCGAGTGTGTTCAATTCCTGGGCTGGGTAAGTCCTCCATCACAACACAAGCAACATTTTCGGCTTACTGTGGTGGTAGTAGGAGATTTTCAAATATTGTCAGGTTATTCGTAACCCGGGAATGTTTGTCTTTCTTTAAAAAAAAAAAAAAATATGCTTAGATAATCAGTATTCTCTAATTTTTCTTGTTAATTCCCTATTCGGGGGATTTTTTTTTTGCCAGAGACAATTTTTTGCCTGTTTAGCAGACCATAAACAAAGAATCGTCGAGTGACGACGATTCGCTGCTTGCTTTGAAAAATCGGGAGATATTGATGCCATTCCGGTAGATCGGGATATGAAGTGAAAAATCGGGAGATCTCCCGAAAAATCGGGAGCTTCGGCAACACTGACGGAATGGATAAGCTGTCTGCACAGTTTTTAATCAAGATGGGTGGAATTTGATCCGGCCCGGAACTTAATTTTGGTTCAAGTGTTTTAAGGTAATTTGTAATGTCGGTGATGTTAATATTAATATTTGATAATTGCAAGTTTATATCAGAATTAAATTCCGGAATTTGTTCATCTGAAATGTTAGGTTCAAACGCATCTTTAAAGAAATCGGCAAACATGTCAACAATTTCTTTTATGTTGCCAGAACTCCTCTGTTTATGATTCATAGTTCCGGGGATCCCGACTTCATTTTTTTTCATAGACTTTACGTGTTTCCAGAAATGTTTTACATCATGATTTATAGTATTTTCCACTTCCATTATAAATTTTTATAACTATTTTTAGACAAATTTTTGCAAGCTTTCCTGACACTTTTAAATTTAATATAATTAGGTACAGATCTATGTTCTTTATAGATTTTATGAGATTCTTTTTTTAAATTTATCAAGTGAATTAATTCTTTAGTGAACCATATTGGATACGTTGATTCTTTATGTTGGGTAAGAGGAATATTATTTGAAATTACATTATTGAGTTGCGAGTAAAAATATTCAGTATTGTAATCAATATCACCGTCATTTAGACTTGTCCAGTCAATGTTAGACAGTACCTCATTAACTTTATTGTAATCTGCGTTTTTAAAATTATAACAAATTCTTGAGATTTTAAGATTATCATTTCCAGTGTAAGGTATAGAAATTATAAGTGTAGGATGGTGTTTATCTATAGGGACAATGAACTCAGGAGATTCGTATACATTTACATTATCTTCATTTGAGAATATCAAATCGAGAATGCGATTGTTAACATTGGGTACGTTATTAAATTGAGAAAGATTTAAATAAGAACACATATCCAGAATATCCCTTTCACAATCAGAAATTGGCGAGTAATTAGGATCATTAAACTTACAATTCGGAAGGTTGTAATCACCACAGACAATTATTTTGTGTGTTGGATATTTTGTTTTTACATACTCGACGTCCTCACAGTGATTTTTGTATATCGACAAGTCCGAGTTGGGAGGAATATATACACTGCCAATAATAGTTTTACATGATTTTCCGCTTAATAGTACAAATATTTGCTCAACATCATAATTTTTATGTTTAATTAATTTAGAGTTAGTGCTTTTATTCACTGCTATTAAGACGCCCCCTCCTCTTGATTTGGCACTAGTATTATGACTCCGGTCCATTCGGTATATGTTGTGATTCGGTAATCCGAGCTCCGCTGAATGAATGGAAGGTTCCAACCAGGTTTCGGTGAGTACGATGACGTCTTGTGTGATGGTAGGAGCTGTAACTTTGAATTTGCCGAGTTTTGATTTGATACCCCTGATATTTTGGTAGTAGATGCAGCATGATCCCGGTTTATGTTTATTAGCTGGCCTCTGTAATTTCACATCAACCACTTTCGTGCTTAATTCCATAACATTTCTGATATTCTGATAGTACAGGTTACATTTATTTAGTTTGAGTTTTTTGGCAAAACATCGATAATTTTGGGGAGGTTATTAATATATTTTATAGTTAAATTTGGTTCGCCATTTTTCTTTCTAGTTTCCAGTTCGTCCCGAAGCATCATAAGTTGTTTTCTTTGCTGACTCGTCTGATCGTTGCCGGCTTTAACACCATCTTTGATTTTTTTGTTATTAATTAAGATTGTCCGGGCTAAATGCTCCTCATTGAGTTCTATCTTGATTGGTCTACATTTGTTTGAAATTTTCTTCGTTCCCAACCTGTACATTTTAATGTCTTGAGTATTAATGGTAATATCAATATTTTTCAGGGCCGTAGTAACTTTTTTAATATCATCGGAAATATTTATAGATGTTAGATCTGACGTACTCTCCGGGACATTGAAGAGAATTATGTTTTTAGCACGAAGCTTCCTCTCTTCATTTTCGGTTAATACTTCACAAATATTAGGTGGAGGATTTGTGGGGTAAGTATCAGTAGATTGAGTAAGAGCTGAACTTTTTAAGGTCGATAATTCTCCTTCGAGAATACCCATCCGGACGGCCATTAATCCTGTTGTTCCCAAGAGTTCCGTTGTTAAAGGTGTTATTTTTCCCATTTGTTCCTTTGTGAATTTGTTACCCGGGTCATTTATAATTTTGATAAGGGAACTAAGTAGATCTTTTGCCTTTGTCATGTAGTTGAGCGAGTTTTCGTTTAGATCCATGTTTTATAAGAGTTAAGACGATGTTTACACTATTCTTTGAAAAATTGATACTAGCGCCTATTTCCCGCAATCAGTTAGGCACGATTCAAAAATGATGACACTATTAGCCAATAGCGAGAAAATGACGACACTTGCAACCAATGACAAACTTATTTTTTGCGCATGCGCGTTCTGTGTGTTTATGATTTCAGAAATGTTTTTATTTGATATTTTTAAAACACGATACTGCTCAGCACACAATATATTTAAGAAATATAACTGACTGATTTTTGAAAACACCAAGTAATATAAAGTATTTAACACTTTTTGTTTGTATTTACTTGCAAATCCTTACTGTTTATGCAATTTTAACATGGAGCGTATTTCACTGTGAACTCTAGGTTGTAGGTATTGTTGTTGTTAATATTGTAGGAATCACATCGTATTGTTGTATACCGTTAAAAAGTAACTTCGCTCTCTTCAATATCGCATGTTATGTGAGTTTCACTTAACATTACAAGTGAATGTTCATTTCTTTCAATAAGTATCTGGATTTCTTCATTATTCGAGATCAGAAGATCAGACTCGATATTTACTCCATTTCGACTCCACATGCCAACCCTCATAAATATACCACTCTCCCAACCCTAGACGGACAACGATAAAAAGGGGAATGCCTGAACTATTTTTTTTGTAAATCTGTAACCGTTGATAGTGAAGTCAAAGACTTAGATTAAAGATTGTGCATTAAGTACAATCACTATCTAATTTTAAGGATTAATAACATAAGTGCCTAGTTTGAGTTTATAACTAGATTCAAAATGAACATCTCAATGGAGTGGCATCACAACAATTTTTACATTTTATTAACTATGTTATCTTATTTTTTCTGATACCTTTTTGCATTCATAAAATAGTATAAGATCCCTCCAAGTAGAGTTATATCACCCTGAATGCAAAAAATGCATCATGTTAAACCCCTACAGACGTCTCAAATCGGTTGGTTCAACCGCCACGTGTCAACCATTGTACAGATGACGCGATGGTTGGTTCATTTTTGCTAGTTGCTACCCTGTGGAACACACGCAGCATGCCTCCTATATGTCCTTATATAATGTCAAAAAATCCGTGGTTCGGTGGTTGGATGCTCTGGCGGTATAACCCATAAATAAACCATTCATTATCAGACTGAGCAAAGTCGGTTCATGCACTCATCCACGATACAGACGACCCAACAACATAACTAAACCATGCGACCCAACTTGGTTCAACTTCATAGCCACGCCTCTTTATCACAAACAAAGGCATCTCCACATGGTTCTAGCCCAGCTACACTACTCGCGAAGTTGATCGAAGTTGACCGAATACGATAGTGTGGGCACGAACTTCACTTCGCTTCGGGCAACTTCGGTTCGCTTCGCCCGACTTCCGATTGTTGTCGGTAAATGCGCCCGAGTCAAAGGACTCGAAGCGTCCCGAAGTTCGAACACATAAATAAACCAATCACGACTGAGTTGGACTGAGTTACTCGCGAAGTTGCACGAGTGTGTGGGCACGCACTTCGAACTTCGGCTAACTTCGTCGAGGACTTCGTCGAAGCGTCGAAGCGAGTAGTGTAGCGGCCGCTTTCGATTTTACGTTAAAGACAACCAGATTGAACAGCGCTCAACCAAATAGAATGGTTTGTAGGTAGGGCCTATTAAGACTTATCATAAATCCCTGCAGTTTAGTTCGTAAATCGACATGTTGGCAACACGAATGCAATGCTCTATATCTATGGCAACTCCATTCCTAATATCTATGGTTAAGATCTGTCAACATAATTTTTATTGAGGTTATATTGTTGTGGCCGCATGTATATGTTGTCAGGCTTGTGTCAAAACCGAGTTTTCAACTTATAATTATAATATTAATATCATACTTAACATTTGAAAATGTCTCGAAGGCCAGAACATCAGGCACCCCCTGAAGTGGTAATTTTATCCAATAGTTATAGCTTTTCGATAACAAAAATTTTAAATTTGCATTTGGTTATATAAAAATATTCAAATACGTTTGTTTCTATTCTAATTGCATTGTCTGTTGTTGTTTAGTATGTTTTTTTAAATAATGACTCTGCTTACTACGATATTATTTATGCTTACAGTTTTACAATGAAGAAGAGGCACGTAAATATACACAAAAGTAAGTAAACATTGGTTAGAATTTTATTTATCTCGATTCCATCCCTCCGTGCAGTACCTCTGTCAGAGAATTATAATTTTCATTAATGACTCGAAGAACCACACCATATTGAAAGAAATGTTTGTGGTAATGTCAACTTAAAAATTGAAGATTAATCTCGAAATTTGTCAATACTATATTCACTAAATAAAGTGAATAAAACATTCTGGTGAAATCTCCGTGTTCCGCTGGCTTTTAAATACTCCCAAATTATTGAAATATTACTAAGTTTCAACTTACATAGAACAGAAACAGCTATTTACGTTTGGGAGGCAAAATAATGTAAATGAAATCATGTGACCATAATAATCTATTCTTATATTTCTATTTATGTTCAATTATTGCTTGCGCACGGCTTTTGGAGTCTGGGCCAAGCTGATGAAGCACGAGTGTGAACCGAGACACAGTTGTGTGGCGGTATATCCTAGCCCTGCGACTGGAGACGCATGATGGTTATCTAGTAATTTTTAATTTTGCCTAATTATAATGAATATATTTTTCCCATTCAGCACCCGCATGATGGAGATCCAATGCAGCATGTGCGAACGCTGCATCGAGTTGCTGATGCTGCCCGAAGATACGCCATGCTACCTGCTGGATGTGGGCTGCGGCTCTGGCCTGTCGGGTGGAGTCCTCGAGGACTTCGGACACATCTGGACTGGCATGGACATATCCAGCGCCATGTTAGGTTAGATGTCTTCTTTATTTATTAATCTCAATCACTGGATTCTCACCGCCTCGTAAACTCTGGTCCTCCATCAATAAGATAAGGTGCTTCCACAGCTGTTGTGCCCACACATTGCATAAGTGCGGAGGTGTGCATTCCATATAGGCACATAAGCACTGCGTACTTTATCTTACTCACATAAAAATATGAAAATGCTCATTGCAAGAAATCAATCTATACTTTCGAAATACACGCAAAGCTCCAGCTACCAATCGCAGCGCCGCCTGCACCATACCAGGACCACACACTATAACGTGTCAAAAGCAGAAACCAAGTATGCCAAATGTCACTCACACCAGAGTATTCAATTTTTACTTTATACTACACAAAATTTGTACATGTGTACTGTGTAACTTCATCAAGAGATGACTTGTTTTTGTTATTGACTAAAAAGGCGGAGCTTTTCAGAGCAAATTGCGACAGCCAGTAAATGTAGCAATCGGTGCCATCTCTCAGTACCTCTAAATTAGTACAACTTTACTAAGAAAATAATAATACTTATGTTGGATTTCTTTGAAAATATTGTGTGTTAATTTAGCAGAAATATATATCCAGTAATTGGTTTGTAATATACAAAGATGAATGATTTGGCTTATGATATCCCAACAAAATCATCTACAGCAAGCAGCTTAGCCATTCTAACCGGCAACTTGCACAAAGTTTACTTGCACTACTTGCCAGTAGTTGTCTGTGGTAAGTTTTTTTTTAATGAATTCGATGTTTTCCCTTTTGGCTACAATGAATCCAAAAATATGACCCGTCGCCATACAAAAGAAAAAGAATCTCAATCAAAAACTATATCTAATGTAATCTTCCATTGCTGGTTAGGGTATTGATCAGATTTTCTCACTAAACAAAGCAGAAACCATTTAAAAAAAAATATATATTTTTTTTTTTGCTTTGTTATCCTTTTCCATTATGCTTTGCAAATCATTGATACTTTATTTAATTTTTAAAAATTAAACAACATTGAGATGAGGGAAGACATTTCCCTCAGGACCTATCCTATCTTTGGGGATGCTGTGTGGACGGTCTTTCTGAGGAAAGGAAGAGCCTGGATCTTGAGGAAACCCGTATTTTAGGAGGGAGGAAATACAAAAGACCCGCTAATCATTCCACAACTACCCATTCGCATGTGACAAAAATGTTAACCGTGTACCAAAACACGTCAAACCGGGTGTGCGTTTGACGTGTTTTCCCGGTGTGCACCAATGTCGAAGTGATCATTAATGCTAGTTTTTCGAAGTAACTTCCATTGGAGGAAATTATTTTCCTCAGGGCCTATGTCATCTTTGGGAATGCTGTGTGGAGGCCAATGTTACAAAATACTGTTGTAACATAGGCCTCCAATATGGGTTTGTTTATAAATGTTACATTATTTCATTAGCATTCCCAGCTGACATCTGTGCCGACTGCAATCCATATGCAAGTACATAATACCGTCTATGTAAGTTCAATACCGTATATGAGCCAATAATTTTTTTGGAACTTTCAAGTTGAACAGCACAAGCCGCATTGATTGGTGCTTTCAAATTTTGAAATTGACCAATAGACTGCTTGTACTTGGTTAAAGTTAACACCACCAATGAAGCATCCTCAGTACATAAGCAAGCAAGAGCGCTTGTATCCCTAGATAGTTGTTTTCCCTCTTGAACATTCTTACAAATGGTTCTTCCGATATTATTGGACTACGTGACAAGTAGTACGGTTTCATATTCCTTTATATCAGCATTGCTTTCGCCAGCAGCTATTCATTAAATGTATGTTTATTCCAGACGTGGCTGTGGATCGTGAGGTGGAAGGAGACCTCATCCTGTCAGACATGGGCCAGGGTGTTCCCTTCAGGGCCGGCTCCTTCGACGGCTGCGTTTCCGTCAGCGCGCTGCAATGGCTCTGCAATGCCGACAAGAGCTTTCACAACCCTGTGCAGCGACTCTACAAGTTCTTCAGCACACTATTCTCAGCACTTGTAAGACAACGTTTATTTATTTACAACCACTTTGTGCGACAGCAAGTGGATCTTCCAGAATGCGACTTTTACATATTGCTCAATAAAATTTAGCCTTCAGACCAGTGGCGGTTCGTGACTTTTGGGTGTACTAGAGTGCTAATATTATAAAAAATGGCATTTCTGATGTTGTTATAGCTGAAAATGATTTTTTATTTTTTTTTCGAAAATCGATTTTTTGTATGAAGATTTTCAGGAAATTTCAGTATAGCCGTGCGCCGCACGGAATTCCTGAAAATCTTCATACAAAAAATCAATTTTCGAAAAAAAAATAAAAAATCGTTTTCAGCTACAACAACATCAATGAAGCCATTTTTTGTAATATTAGCACTCTAGTAACCCAAAAGTCACGAGCCGCCACTGCTTCAGGCCCGTTCCCACAGTTCGTATTTTCAAAGTTAGCGTAGTTTCCCACATTTGCACATTCGACCCTACAATAAAACAATTCATTGGCCTGGTATTTTTATAAAACTATTGTCTTGTTTGTGTATCATTTATGATTTAAGAATTTGTGACATTTTACTTCAAGCGGCGACGGCAATCAAATAGAGCTGTTCGCTTTCCATTTTATGATCACCCTAGTTAAACCATTATGCCTAAAAATATTTGCCAATACCTTTCCCACCCCTGTCCCATAGTATAAAACCCCAAATAAAGTTTCATCTCCCTTAAAATAATCCCTTTAAAATATTTGTATTGTTTAAGTCACGTCTGTATCATTTAGGATAGTTAAGTGCATTATCTTTTATGTTTAAGAATGTTGTTTGCCGACGAGCGGGTGGAACATCTTTATTTTGGTAAAATGTCCTTCAGAATTTAGTTTAAATACAGATACCTCCCAGAAAAAGGGCAGTATTGATATAACTGGTAGGTACAGGCGTACCTAGGCAGGAGGGAGTATTGAAATAACTGGTAGGCACATGCGTACCTACGCAGTCAGTCGTGAGATAATTACTAGGTTTATGTAAACCTAGAGAAAACCGAAGAATAAAGGAAACTAGACCTTTATTTCTTTCAGTTTAAGTTTGAGCAGAGGAAAATAAGATCCTCTGCAAATATATTGTGAATTAATAAATTTATATGTCAAGAAGAAGAAGTGTTTTCCTGCATTCCATCTGACGGCGTGTTCTCGTACCACGATAGCAGAAACAGCAAGTCAAAAATTATCTACACTATTTGTTCTAAAATTTATTTCCAAAAAGGTTAGGATTCGACAAGTGTACATAATTTTTCTGCACAGTCACCTCCCTTGTCAACGCGCTTGGTCTAGTGGTCCAGTGGTAAGCTTGTGTATTCCTTCCAAGAAGAAGATTTGGTTTGTCGCCAGGCCACTTTTGCATGGCTTCCTGCACTAAGTCTGGGAAATCGAAGACTTACTTATCGAGTGGCCCAAACAAATGAAAGTCGAAGGGAGCATTTGGACTATAGGGAGGTTGTTGTTCCTCAAAATTGATACACCATGACTGATGTCCAAAGAAGACCCTACCTCACCTGAGCTCTGAAAGTCTGACTGTTATGAAATTCGCACAGCTTATTGTGTTTCCAATTTTTAGTTCATCATAACTATTTTCAACTCATATCATATTATCATCTATTGAGCTTCGAATGAACCCATTTAACATCTTGAAAAATAATAAATTATGCCATAACAGTTCCATTATTTTTCAAATCAATCATGACACATTTCATCCAATCATAACCAAAAAACTACCAACTCATCAATCAACAATAGAAAGTAAGTTGCAATTAGCAATGTGGTTTGAATATTAATATGTGAAACTGCAGGCATAATAAAGGAACTGTGAATAATCTTACACATAATGTAAACCCAAATATAATAGAATATATATATTTTTGTTGTTGTTGTTAAAGAAAAACAAACATGCTCGGGTTACGAATAACCTGATAATATTTTTAAATATCTTACTAAAGTCACAGTAGGCTGATAACGTTGCTTGTGTCGTGATGGAGGATTTAGCCAGCCGAGGAATTGAACTCGCGATGCCTGGGTGGGTTCCAAACGTAATGCCAACTCAGCCACTGACTGGTCTCTGTATATGCACGTAAACATTGAAGAAACAAACTGATTAAAGTGTGTTACCGACTTATCAGGTGTGCTCGAAGTAATGTCGATTTCTCATACTTTGGGTAAAAACTCATGAAACTTTTCCAAATATTGAAATTCTTTCTGAAGCAGATTCATTTTCAGTCAATTTCATGTTGCACATATGCAGTTTGATTTAGTGATCTGAAATACAGGGTTTTCCAATAAGAGGTGTTATTTTGAATAGCCCGCTATTTCGGTAGATGTTACTTTTGAAGCTGTCATTTTTTGACATTTGACAAGTAGAAACTACGCCATTAATAAAAATGGAACGATACACGCTTCAACAACGCATTGAAATTATTAAAATTCACTTGAGTGAATCAAATGCAAATCATCTTGAGTGATGAGGCCCATTTCCACCTCGTTGGCTTCGTCAACAAGAAAAATTGTCGCATCTGGGGCTCGGAAAACCCAAGAGTTATTCTTGAAAAGCCTCTCTATCCTCAACCTGTGACTGTTTGGTGCGGTTTATGGTCCGGCGGAGTCATTGGACCTTACTTTTTCGAAAATGAGGCTGGAGCAACAGTTACGGTGAATGGATTGCGCTATCGAGAGATGATTAATGATTTTTTATGGCCAGAATTGGATGGTATTGATCTGGACAACGTCAGGGATGCGAAACTACACAATGGACTGGGAAGTCAAGTTTTGTAGTACAGTAGTATGTTGCCCGTCTATTTGTGACAAAATCCCAATATTTCTATACTTGGTAGTGTCACCCAAAGACAATTATTTTTTGTTACTGATTTTCATTGACTTCATGATGTTTAGTCCTGCAATAGAACACATGCGATAGCATGTGTCGTATCATGAACCTATGTTTTTCGGCAAGTGTCCGTCAATGCGTTAAATAATGATATATTATGTTACCTACATTTTAATCGGTGTTTTGAAGATCTGTTTTGTTTGTACAGAGTCGATCAGCGCGTGCCGTGTTCCAGTTCTACCCGGAGAACGCAGACCAAATGGAGCTGGTCACTTCGCAGGCTATGAAGGCGGGTTTCTACGGAGGAGTCCTGGTGGACTTCCCCAACTCCACCAAGGCCAAGAAATACTTCTTAGTCCTCATGACAGGGGGGGCCATGCCCATGCCAAAGGCTCTCGGTAAGCTCTAATTTTCATTCATTAATTACTTAAATTCAAATCAGCGAGTATTCTTCCTACGTTGAGTTAGTTGACGCCTTAGATAATAAAAACAGAGGTAGATATATCATGAAGACGTGCCTACTGTCTATGAACTACAACCAAACTGCATGGACCATGAAAGCGGCAGAGCCAACGAAAATTATGCTCTTGGTGTACAGGTATAAACAAAAGCAGGGCGCCGCTGTGCGTAGACGTGATTTGCAGTAGTTTGTGCACGTGGTTCATATTTATGATCTTAACCCTGATATTTTGTTTTCCAGGCACAAGTCTAAAGGACAAACTGGAGCACAACATAGCCTATACCCCGAGAGAGCAGAGAGGGAGGAACGGAGACCGGCGACCACTCAAAAAGACGCGCGAGTGGATCCTGGAAAAGAAGGAGCGCCGAAGGAAGCAGGGAAAGGACACCCGTATGGACACCAAATATACGGGAAGAAAACGAAGCGGAAAATTCTGATAAATCAAGTTTTTGCCTAGTTATAAGTTCAAAGAGAAACTCTTTATTATACATGGTGTCTGGGAACTCGTAGTACAAGAGGGAAACTGATGAATCTATATCACATTTGGAGTTGATTTTTATGTATATCTTTTCTTGATTTGAGCTTTTGTTTTTGAGTAAATCGCATCAGAATTTGAAATTTTTTATGTTAAATAGAGAAAAATCAGTCACTAGGTTTATATCGGCTGTTTAATGTCTTTTAAAATGCTTTGAAATGACTTCAAAAGTATTTTTTTAACCCTTTTAAAAAAATGAAATGCTAGGATTGAAAAAAAATAAGTTTTTAGGACTCTATGTGATGTAGATTCACCAGTTTACCGCTTGCACTACAAGTTTCCGGACACCTTATATTTGAGGGGTATAAAAGCAAGATCTCCAAAAAATGTGTTTGTTTCATTGTCAACTTAATTATATAATTATTATTTAAAAGAAACTAAAAACCTTTCGTATCAAAATTATTATGTATCTATCCATCTTTGTTAACCATAGTAACTATGTTTGGATGAAAAACTGTTTCTCTAATTAACTTATTTGTTTCGCATCATTTCCTAATCTTTGCATTAAAATGATTGAGAACAAAACTATGAACTTTCCGAAATCATACGCTCGGAATTATCAACATTATTCATTATTCATGAAAGAGAAGTGAATAAAGTACCCTTGAGATGATTTTGATCAAATCATCCAAATATTGTCATTATTAAAAAAAAAATTGTGTTACCAAATTATAATTAAAGTTGGTGAAGATTGCTTAGCTTATATACGCCTCATTTGTTAATTTATTCTGAAAATTATTTAAAGGGAAAGGGAATTATTATGGCAACTCTATTTCATTTTTCCCCCACTTTATGAAAAGGGTTCTAAATTTTCTTAACATTAACTTTACAAACTAATAAAAGCAGAATATTTACAGTACTGTGTACTGTCTGCTCCAATTTTTTTTGGCTTCCATACTTTTAATCCCAAGTATTAAAACAAGCATTTATGTTGAGATTTCCGAAAATACTTGGTGAGTAAAATACCTGTGAAATGTTTTCCAGAATCCATATATTTTTACATATACGCAATGGTTTCATACTCGATTAGAAGAAGCCAGTAATATGTGAGTAAAACTTGTAAATATTTTTTTATTAAACAAGTTTGATAATTTTTATTCTTTTTTCATTTTATGTTTCCCCATCATGTAAGGTCCTAAAACAAAAAATATATCAAGAATGAAATCTATAAATACATTGGTGCATATTTTTTTATTACCGGATAAAACAAATTCAACAGTCCATAAAAGATAAATACACGGTTTTCCAATAAGAGGTGTTATTTTGAATAGCCCGCTATTTCGGTAGATGTTACTTTTGAAGCTGTCATTTTTTGACATTTGACAAGTAGAAATTACGCCATTAATAAAAATGGAACGATACACGCTTCAACAACCCATTGAAATTATTAAAATTCACTTGAGTGAATCAAATGCAAATCATCTTGAGTGATGAGGCCCATTTCCACCTCGGTGGCTTCGTCAACAAGCAAAATAGTCGCATCTGGGGCTCGGAAAACCCAAGAGTTATTGTTGAAAAGCCTGTCTATCCTCAAAGTGTGACTGTTTGGTGCGGTTTATGGTCCGGCGGAGTCATTGGACCTTACTTTTTCGAAAATGAGGCTGGAGCAACAGTTACGGTTAATGGATTGCGCTATCGAGAGATGATTAATGATTTTTTATGGCCGGAATTGGATGGTATTGATCTGGACAACGTTTACTCTTAACAAGATCGCGCTACGTGCCACACAAGCAACGAAACCATTGATCTTTCACGATTGAATATCAAAATAACACCTCTTATTGGAAAACCCTGTAGATAAAAATTGACATTTTTTTTGTTATAAAGGAGTATAAAACTGTAATAATATCATATTTTATTTACACTAATTATCAATATACATTTTCAATATTTGTTCTACATTACTTTAATAACTTTTTATTTGCGTTACTTCTGTAACCGATAACGCCAAACAGTGTCCACTCCATGTCCGATGACTTCTTCTGGCTCCAGAGTGGAGAAAGGGAACCTGCATGCAACGATAGTGGCTCCATCTTGGGCTTCTTTCTGTATCTTGGCTTCTAACTGCGACATCATTTCTTCGACTCCAAATATAACGATACTATTATAGGGCTCCAGGTTAAACTTCCATAAATCGCGTCTGTAGAATGCTGTATTAGTATTAACTTTATTATATAAGCTATTTATCCTAGAATACTGCACTAGCCATGGGTTTAACTCAACCCCATGAGCTGTGAACCCATTTTTAGCTGCTGCAATTACGATGCGACCATCCCCCGACCCTATATCCAATAATTTTCCATTGCAGTTTTTGAGGCCGGCCAAGACGTTTTCTATCTGAACAGTTGTGGCGGGTACGTAAGGTAAACAAACCTTCCTCAGAGCTGGAGTAACAAATGGAAGGCATAATATGCTGAGTCCTATTCCTACTCCACCAGTGACGCCGATTAGAATTTTACCTCCCGTTGAAAGGACACGCTTAGGATTTAACGGCGCCTTTTCATCGGAGTTTAGAATATCTAAATTAATTGCATCCATTTATAAAACTAATTGAAAAGTTATATCTCAAACACCGCCGAAAAGATAACCTATATTTGTGACATTTCAAATAAACATTACCGAAAATACCATCGATAATTTTTTTGATTTGACAGAAATAATTATTTGAGTCAACATTCAAATAATAACATGACAGCGCACGAAACTGTTCATGTTAGCGATGGGCATAATCGATGATTTACACCATAATTTACTCGAAATTTTTGACCATCGAAATATTTCAATTCATTGTCATTCTGTCGATTCTGTCAAAAATCATCACACAGTTCGAGACAATCGTTTTGAAACGTCATCGAACAAGGAATCGATTCTGTCAAAAATCATTCGCAACCACAGCCGTCACGTCATTGGTCAGAATTCATCGGTATATTCGAAAAGAAATTTCCGTGAAATAAATGAATTGACAAATGAGATATACTTCCCGCGGGTGCATTGTTTTACGTACTACCTAATATGATTTAATTTGTATTTGGGATTACGCAATTATTGTTTGGTAATTGTGTTATGTTGGTAATGTTAGGTATAAGATATTGGCGGTTTAATTATGATATTATCTAGCAACCGAAGAAAATATAATATTAAGAAGAGTATATTAGAGTAGTTGAAAAGTTAATTCATTTGTGGGTTGGGATTTACGAAGCCCGTACATTAAGTGTGTGTAAAAATGGCATTCTAACTTATAATTAGTTAGGAAGGTTATTAATAAAAATAAATTGATATTTTATGGCGCCGTTTTTATGAAAAAAACTATGAAGAATCCAGGGTTGACATGGAGTGTGTTTAAAGGTTTTGTATGTAATTGCCTCTATCCGCAGCTACTGTTCCCACTGAACTCCGAGCGGTTAAATCGATCAATCACTCGATTCTTTTCATGTTTCGATCCTGCCCATCACTAGTTCATGTTTCTTGTCAGCAAGTTATTCTATGGACTTATACGAAATCCATGGCATTTCCATAAACAAATTATTTTCATTAGAAATTTTCTTGTAGTTTTATCGGCCGAGGCGTCGGTTTTTATTTTCACTGGTGAAAATTATAATACTAATTTACCACATCCGTTACATTAAACTGATTCGCCGATGAACATTTTATGAAATTGTAATTAAAAATTGGTGACTCGGAGGTGATTCATTTTTACCGAATAACGTGACAGTTAACTTCAAGATGGCAGCGACTAGAAGACTCCAGAAAGTAAAATATTTTTTATTACAATTAATAATTCTCGTGACATACGTGATTTCAATATTGAGGAAATTAAACGCTATGTCCAAATTTCCTTAATTTTTTTTGCTGGTAGTATTGAGCCTGCATTAACTTGTGACGATTCATTCAATCTGGCTTTACAATTTGTGCAATTTCAGTCGAATGGGCGAATTGTGTTTTCCTCTATTGTTTCTTGCCGGTTCAAGTTTTATCGTAAAAATTTCAAAAATGTTTTTCACCCAATCAATGTAATGCCTCCATAAATAATTGTGCACTTCTCATCATGACAATGTACATTCGTAATTTTCTGGAAATTATATTACGTTTTTACCAAATAATCAGGTTTTAAACATTTTGTAATTTGTGTAACACTACCCACAAATTAATGCTCGTTATCTTGTTTTCAAGTGACATTGCGCGATTTTAAAAGACAAAGACTGATATTATTGTTATAACTGAATTGAATTTAGTTTCTGATCTGTTAAATCTAATTGTTACACAAACAGAGATCTTCTTACTAGCGATGAGCCCTTCAAGAGCGAGCTGCACAATTGAGCTATCTAGCCCCATCCATACGCCATGTGGACTGTCAGACATCGTTCCTACACCTAATAACTACCTAGCATACCATTTTTCTCATGGTACGAGGCGGCTTACCGGTACTAAGAGTCGTACGATCATTCATACGCTAGGAGCCGTTTCTAGAGAGGCATAGCGGGGTAGCCGTATCGGGCGAGTGCTGTATTCTCAATGCTCATACGCCTGAGCCTGCGGCTCCCGTTCAATTGTGTTGACTCTTTGAGCAGAATGAAAATAATGAGCTGGTACCTGGTGGCTCCTGCTCTTAATAAAATGAGTCTTGTATAGCTACTTCTTACGTTATATTTAGTATTGGTTTCAATGATACAATAGTAATAACTAACATGTAAATATTGACATAAACATCCCATTGAAGATTTAGCCAAGTTTTGACGGATATTGATTAAGTACATGTAAGTAAACTGGTTGGTTAAGGCCATTCGTAGTGACTCGAGTTATGTTCGCCCTCGAGATTATCTGCCATACTATTTTGCTAGTGTTCGTAAATAACGTGACGCATTGACGGGTTTTATGTTGTACGCTACTAACGGTGCTGGTAGCAGGCTACGCTAGTTGCATTCGCATCTACTACTTGTTTGACAGAAATGGCGTCCGTGAATGATTTGAATGTTTTTTTTTATTCCGGAGGTGGGAAAGTATCCATGTTAATATATATACTATAATTTACCAGAATGCGTAAGAAAAGATTTAGCGGAGAAAGTGTGGATTGAGGTTGGAAAAAAAAGTAAAAGTGAAAAAATTAAAAGTTCAGTATGATTCAGGAAGAGTCGTGTACTGAAACTAAGAGTAGCATATCAATAGGCGACTTGTCATCACAGTAAGTAACTTTGTGAAGGGCCTAACCCATTGCATTAAAAATTTCTTGAGATATTCAAGAAAAAAAATCTGGGTAAATACTTGTCATTAACTGTTGTGTTGTAAGCCTAAGACAGATGCTATATTTGGGAGTGGCCTAAGCAGATTATATGTTGAGGTGTCTCACTATGCTATAATCCTCCTTAGGAGAGGGGGTCAGGTCAACTGGGGAGGTACCGCGGAATATCATTTCTTTGTATCTGTCTGTGTGGCAGATGACAGCCGCATGATCATGGCACTCCGTAAATTGATCTGACCCCCTCTCCTGCCGTAGGTACAATAAATATATTGCATGGCTAGCAGATCATGGCTTATCGTCGTCGCCACGTCCACACTTATAACACATGTAGATGCAGATATGAGTGCATCCTCAGAATGCTGCCAGCTCATTAAATGATAATAATAATGACCGTTTTGATAATTTTGTAACTTCTACCATTCAGACTACTTTCATACGCTCAAAGTGCTTGTTCAAATAGTATTGCTTGGAAGTATGTATATGAACTTCTTCTTTATTTTGTTTATTTCTCATATCATTCAATGTAAATACTACATAATATTGTAAATAAGGCAAGGCCAGTGTCAACCTTAATATTATCTTTTTACCTCATAATAATAATAATACTTGGATGACTTGTATAGCGCCGTTTTTGTGCAAAAACACCTCAAGGGCGCTGTAAATATATAAAATTATGTGACTAAGAGAAACTTGATCTTGGAAACGGCCTTCCAGTTGTTTTTAAGCTATTATGTATAATATGACCTCCATAGCATAATTGACTACACATCATTTTTTCACTAAAGTAATAGACAGATAGTCAAAACTATAGTATTTTATTCTGATTGATAATATTCTAAAATATTTACCCAACCCTGTATTTTGAATGGGCACAGATTATAGAAATTACACTCCGTTTCAACTTAAAGTAGTTAAAGTTCAAATCTAAATATGCACAAATAATTTAAGAAATCTAAACTAAAAACCTAATCTATTTTGTGCATGTAAATAGTTGTTTCTTGTGTAATTAGTTGAAATGAAATGAAGTTGAAGTGTAATTTCCATAATCTGTGCCCATTAACCTGTTAATCGGGCGGGACGTATAAATACGTCAAACGTAAACAGTATCGGGTACGGGTAGGACGTATGAATACGTCCTTGAAATATATGTTGCGCCCTGGAACGAGCGGGACGTATATTTCCGAGCATATCACACCGAAATTGAGTTTTTAATTTTTAAATATTTTATTTTTTTAAATTCAATGTTTCTCTTTTATCTGTGTGCTTTTATTTATTGTTCTGTAATTATAACCTTTTTTATATTTTTTGTAATGTTTATAATTGTTTGTAAATATTCTATTTTTTTAATTCGATGTTTTCACTTTTTTTGGCATAAATAAAAAAAAATAAAAATATGAAATTACGTCCACCGGGCGTGACGTATTGATACGTCCTAGTGAAGGAGTTCGCGCCCGTTATATGCTGCGTAATTCAAAACTGAACTCCCCGGTTAACAGGTTAAAAATGCAGGGTTGGGTAAATATTTTAGAATATTAATAATATTATCAATCAGAATAAAATACTATAGTTTAAGTTTGGCGGTTAGGTAAATATTTACCTTATTATTTTACGTGTTTTGCTGATGTCATTATTTATATACGTAATTACGAAAATCATTTATTCTTCGCCAGTCATCTTAACCTAGATATTTTTATATTTTAATTTATTTACATTATAGCCTTCTTCTGTACTGAGTCCGTGACCTGAATCATCGGTGCGTGAATTGGTTGAGCTTTCTGTTGAAAAACAATATTATTGTTTAGGACTTCTTTATAATCTTTTGTTCTGAAAGATGGTGGGCGACATAAGTGCACTTATTCTTTGTGCGTGTTGGAATAGTGCTTTCTTCACGCAGTCAATCTGCTCCATCTACCTAATCATCTGCTCCGTCTGCCTCTAGACATTTGCAATGGTGCACCCGCTATGTTATGATCTTCGGTCTTATGATGTCCTGTCATCTGTTATTCTTTCCCATTGCAGTCTTTGATAGTACATTACAATACTTTTATGCTTAGCCCCTAAAGTGCGACTGGCTACATTTGAAGTCCTGTGAAATGATGATTACCTTGAGGTGCACTGCAGTTTGTAGTGGGTAGAGATAGATTTTTAGAAGTTCTTATGTATTTCGTTACTGTTCATGAAAATTCCCAAAGTAAAAACATTGATATTGTAGAAGTGTGTCTATTATTTCAAATATAATTTAACTAGAGTTCATTAAAAAAATATATGTAATACTTGACCAAAATTACGAAAAGATCTCATTTGTTTCTGTACAATATATCAGTAACGCACAATCTGCCGCTGAACTTAAAATAGACTGTTTTATCTCCTGGCCTGCAGGACTAAATTGCCAATGTCGTGTTGGTGGAGAGATATCTTCCTGTTAAATATAATCACATTGGATATTGACATTTAGGGCGGCTTGCACCATAAGTTAAATTTGATTTAAATATAATTTTAAACACATTATTTGATTTAAGTCGACTTGGCGTCTTGCACCACAAAATTTAAGTCGTTAAATGCGTTTAAAGAACTGTCAAAGTTAAATACCCAAAAGCGGCCGTTTAACCGAGTTAAACGTGTTTAGCCCCACTCTAAGCAGTACTGTCAAATTTTTTTTAGGTTATCTCTTCGATTTCTGATTGTGGTTAAAATCTATCTCATTTTAATTTGTATTCACAATGAACATTTGGGATTTGTATTCTCACGATGATGAAGAAATTATGGAAATTATAAATAAATTATACTTATATATATAAGTACTTAGACCGTTTATAGTCAGAGAAGTAAACACAAGAACAAATTTATTTGAAACACTCAGTGCCAAGAAGTTTCAAAGAAGATTTCGTCTCAGTAAAGAAACGACATCATTATTAGTGCAAGAAATTGAACCTCAGTTAAAATTCAACACCAATAAAAACATCAGCGAGGTGCTCGTCACTGGAGCTAACGCTCCTTATCGAGGAGTACTTTGCGAGGTTGTAAACTTCTAATCATACCTACAGCATTCTTATAATACTTTAAAACAATATAGTATGTAAAAGAAATAAAAAACAAAATTAATCGGATAATTGTTTTATTTTTAATTCCAACAACAGAAGCTCTTTTTGTCTTATTTCATCATTATGTCTATTTGCTTTAACCTTTTCTTCATAAAATAAATGAAAACACTATTAAACCACACACACAATCACAAAATATTTTGACACTTCAAGCAAAATGAAACATCGTAGCTGTTTTATTTACGCGTTAATGGCGGTAACCACGCGGTAACTGTTTTACCGACGCGTTAAACACGTTTAACTAAAATTGCCACCGAACTGCGTGGTGCAGGACGCAACTAAACGCATTTAAGTTAAATGTATTTAGGGTCTTAAATACGTTTAGTTAAATACAATTTAAGATAAAATTTGCGATAGTTGGTGCAAGTCGCCCTTAATATCAATGAAGCAGAGTGTAAACAGCATTTGTTGCTGCTCGCATAAAACTTGGCTTTTATATGTCTATTTGTTTTCCTTACTTACACTGATAAATTCAATAACATATTTAATCAAGAAAGCCTTCCTTGACCTAACCCCGGAGTGTGACCTCTCCTGGAATATACTTTCCAAATATGGAGTTCATATTTGCGAAAGATATAGATCTCATTGAGAGAGTAGGGATGATTTCCAAAATTCCAAAACCTTTGAAAGACCGGCAATATGAAGATAGTCTCAAGGTACTAGGATTACCAACGTTAAAGGAAAAAAGATAAGCTAGTGACTTGATTAAGACTTTCAACATTTTATCTGAACATTATAGTTGCCCTGGTATCCAAGAAATCTTCACCGCCAACAAAAATATATATAAAAATCGGATATGTTTTTCAATCGGATACGAGACAATACCTAGGTTACAAACCAATTTCATTAGAAACTTTGTTTTCATTTAAAAAGGTAGATGCCCAAAATATGGGAAAAATGACATCGACAAATATGACTGTAATAATTAATGTTAAACTTATTCTGAATTCAGAAATGAGCGCATCAGCAGTATGCTGCCTGCTCATTAAATAATAAAATTTTATTTTGTAATGTTTTTTAAATTATTAAATTGATTGGATTAATTGTGACCCATTTTGCTAAATGAAATATCAAAAGTTTTTAAAGCGCAGAGATTTGCTCCTACAATGGTTTGGTACTTCTTGAAGTTCAGGTGCAGTCTATTTTAAGATATACGCATGTTATTAGTTCTACCCGGAAGCTATTCATAAAACAATGTATACTAATCAATTTTAAATATTTGCAGCCGCAAGTAATGTAACAATGGGAAAATGCACAAATTGACTACTGTCCAAAATGTTAAAATGTGCACTGTTGTAAGTGTACCGATTTGCAGATTATATTTTTATTTAGAGCAGGTCGGTGATTTAAATAAATTTCTTGAAACAAAAGGCTCTTAAAGCATTTAATACACTCCATTTCCGATAAATAAAACAATCACTCTGAAACATAAACACAATCACAGTTAAATGTTTTTTTTTTTTACTCATTGGTAGATACTCTTGTTAATTTTTTTTTGTATGTTTTTATTTAGTTATAAAAAATTATATTTTTTATCTAGTGTAAACCTTTTAACAACTTATTTCTACGACTTTAAGGATACTTTACAAAACATCTAAAACTTATTCTTTATAGTATTGAGGCATAACCCACGAAAAGCAGCAAGGCTTTTAGCTTCTGTAACATCTGTCGGTAATTCATTAAAAATCTTAAATTCTTTAAAATAGAGATTATTTTGGGTTCCTGACAAATTAGTTTTTGGAAGTCTCCACAGTCTCTCCGTCTCGTGGGGTAGCCATGTATTCCGGAATTAAAATTTACATCCTTAAACATGTATTTCGGGAACATCTTATTTTTAGGTTAAATATAAAAATTAGGGTATTGTAAATTATTCGCTGTCTCGCACTTAACATTCCTAGTTTTTTCTGCATAATAATTATCTTAGAATTCCTAGGTATTAATTTTTAATAGGTATTGCTCTGGTGAAAGCCACCATTCGGAATCAAACATTGCGTGAAATGGCTTTAGCCGTGATTTGTGATCAAATCTGAACACCCAGGCACAACAGTCCCCACCTTCCTATTCCCAATCTCCTTTCCCGCACTTCAATAAGCCTGATGACATACCCCAATTGGGGTTGCCACAATCCTAAAACATAATATGCACCAAATGAGTATTCGGGATGACTAGTTTCTGTGGGTCCGAAGGAGCTCAGTAGTTAAAGCAGTGGAAGAAGTATTACATGGTTAGTGTCTATAATCTCATGTATTTTGTATTTTCCAGGAGCTGGGAGACATAAAACAGTCTGGCCTGAAATCCTTTAGAGACATTCAAGTGGATGAGACGAATATTCTCACATGGCAAGGACTCATAGTACCAGTTAGTATAATTCTTACAACTACGGCCGATTAAGTTACCCTAAACTGGTCTTTTAGAAATCAAAAATTGCTACCGATTTACAAACTGGGCGAGTGTCCAAAGAAGAAAAAAACTATTAACAACTTATTAAAAAATACTTATTTTTTTTGTATGATTGGAATTAATTTTAATTTGCACAAATAATAAGTAATTTATTGCTTTTAGGACAACCCTCCATACAACAAAGGCGCCTTCCGCATTGAGATCAACTTTCCGGCGGAGTACCCCTTTAAGCCGCCCAAGATTAGCTTTAAGACTAAGATATACCACCCCAACATCGACGAGAAGGGCCAGGTGTGCCTGCCCATTATCAGCGCAGAGAACTGGAAGCCTGCCACTAAGACTGACCAAGGTTTGCACCAATTTATTGCTGAGTCATGTGATCCCCTCACAGTCCTGCGTTGCATGAATTGCCGCTGACACCAAAATTCCAACTCATCATTTCCTTGCTTTCCCACTTTGCCAGAAATATATCAAAAATATATTTGAAAGCGACACTCAACAATCCAACTGCCTGTAGCCTGGAACGATGACCACCCCCCTTACTTCTTTTTGTATTTGGGTATGGTTCTGAGGGTTCAATGACAAAATTAACAGGGACAAAACAGAACATTGAAGAAAAAGAACAAGCAAACAGCAAACCTATTCTTTTATCATGTTCTGTAACTATTATAAACCCACAACCTTTGGTTCCAGAGGGAAAGAGCTCACCGCTCTGCCACCGAGATCATTGCTATCTCCTCTTATAAGCGATAATTCACTCATTTCTAGCCTCAACTCAGTGTACATAACTCATGCGTGTGCCAAAACTTATGGATATTGTTTTATTTGCAGTTATTCAAGCGTTGGTTGCCCTCGTAAATGACCCCGAACCAGAGCATCCCCTCCGCGCAGACATAGCCGAAGAATACCAGAAGGACCGCAAAAAGTTCACAAAGAATGCCGAGGAGTTTACCAAGAAAAATAGCGAGAAGAGGCCCACAGATTAAAACTACTAGATCCTCCTTGCCCTCACATTATGCATATAAAATTCAAATCCAAAGCTAACTAGCTCTCCCTTGCACAGAGCTTATCTATATTCTTCATCTATTGTCTTTGTTCGAATGTATTCTATATTCATTATCTATGGTCTTTCTCAGAACTGAACCATATTATTTTCTATGGTCTATGTTCTATTTCATTTGAAATGGTTCGAATTTCATTTTTGCAGTAACATTAATAGGTTCCATGATAACTCAGCACAGTGACAATTCAACACACTTTTAAAAAGTGATATAAAGTCATTAGAAACGATGAAAAAAAATAAAATTTAAACCTAACCTACTTAACCCAGTTAATAAAGTTCTTGTTTTATCACTTTCCATTACTTTATATAACTTTTTAAAGATGTGATGAATTATCATTTTGATGAGTTATCCGGTCACCTATTAATAATATCTTTCGGCAACAGCATTTCGCGTTGTGATGCATATTTGCTAAATGTTGTTGATAATCAGAATTTTTTTTGCATGAAAAGACACCACACCATGTTATATTCGCCTTCTTTATCATTTTTGTTGCACTTTTCTAAGTGAAGGAATGTGATATAATGTCATTGCAAGTCGGCCGATAACATATTTATTTGATTATGTCTAGTATTATTGCAAAAAGTAGTTTGAATTGTGAGAATCTCTGATTTTCATTCACCAGTTCTGTATAAAAATTGCCTGTTTTACTTGTGGATTAACAATAAAATATTGTTAAAATCCAATGTGATAATATAACAAGATGGAACTTTTTAACACCGTGATGAATAAACTCTAGTATGTATAGACTACAGTATAACCAAGTTTTTTTTTCAATACACTGTGTTATGGAGCCATCATATTTAAAATGAATTGCTATTAATACTTCAAGCCGATGTCATATTTTGAGGTTAAAAAATGAGATATTTTACAGTATTATTTTCAATTTGATTGCTTCCAAGTGAAGGGTTCATCGAGTGTATTTTAAATTGATGGATTATTATGATTTTTCTTTGCAAATCCACCATCATTTATTTTATGCAAAAAATTTACCACATCCATGTTCCAATGAAAACTTTATTTTTGTTTCTTAGCTTTTTAATACTTAAATAGCCAATAAATTACATAGACTTACATTAAGGTCAGCACCATTCATTGTCTAGAATTTGTTTTATCCGTGGAATAAGCGTTTTTTACCAAGTACTTTATTATGAATTCCATTTATAAAATGGGACTCACAGTTTACCTCGATTATTTAAATTTCAAGCGAGCTTTTTGCTACTTTTGAGTAAAAAATTTTTAAAAAAAAGCAAAAAATATATTGGGCGCAATTGTTTTTAGTTGATTTGTATTTAAGGTTTTTTGAACAATTAGGGGAAATTGTTACAATAATGTTTTTGCTTTGCACTCGAGAAAATAGCCTCGTCCTACCACCACAGAGTTCAGTTGGCCTCATTTTAAAACACAACATATTTGTGAATTTGAAAAAATAATGGTAGATAAGCCAATTATTTTCACACCTACCCACAAAGTAAATAGCTGGTATTTCAGTTTTTGAAATGGCATCAAGTCCCAGTAGAAAGACTAATGGTGGGTGACTACTTTGCTGCAAATAGGAATAATCTGTGATCTCTCGTACTATCTAAATTTGGGATGCTTAGTTGACTATTTAATGTTTATATTATGATACCTACACCGGGAGTTAATGTTTAAACCAAGTTACTATAATAAAACTGTTTTTAAATGGAAAATATATGTTTTATTTATGTTTTTGTAATTTTTAATGTTGAATTACAGGATACATACTATGAACAAATCTAAATAAATATTTTCTGCCGGCAGGCACCTCTAAATTTACAATTTGTGCAGTGGAAAAAAAAAAGTATGGTTTTCAAGCGTTCAGAAAAAACTTCCTAAGTGGGAATCGTATACTTTCACTGCAGCGATAAGTATGATTTACTTCTGTGAGTAAATATTAAATTACTAAGGATGGGTTGTTTTATAGAATTTTAACAATTCATCAAATTTCATCGTTAATTTTTGTGTTTTGTGAATGTCCTATTCAAGTTCTGTTATTATATCATTATAGGCCAGTTTTTTGACAGAACTGAAATAATGGTAGAACTTGAAAATTAACTTTGAAATTTGAAGAATTGTTCAAATTAAAAAAGTATAAACTTAAACAAGGTGGTCGGCGAAGAAGTGTGTGTAACCCATGATAGTGCTTAAATGAAGTTGGCAATAATGGCCTTTTTTTTAAACTTTTAACTTGGTTTTGTGGGTTAGACTGTTGCGCCACATCCATGCTGATCACCTAAAATACTGTCAGTCTTGACCAAGTGCGTGCCCCAGTGGAAGCGGGTTAGATGATAAGGTAAACTGTCTGGGTGGAAGAAGGTTGGAGTAGGGTGTGAAGGCCTGAAGACTGGAGAAGAATGGCTAGGTGGAAAACTGGTGAAAGTTTTTAAATGTTAATTTAATCCCATTCTGGCATTTAGCAGTTTGATGATGATGAAAATTTTGTACTTTCCTGTACAAACACATTGTAATAAAATAAAAACATATTTTCCTAACCAAACACTTCATCTAACATGCGAACCGATATAGAAAAACATGTGCAAGAATGCATGGTTGGCTTGACTACACGAGCACGGTCAACACACCCTGCGGCTCCCTTTTTGCGGTACCCAAATGTCAACCCCATTTAAACTTGTGGACATTGTCTTGATGGGACCATACCCCATGACCGCCAGTGGGAAACGATGCGTATTGGTGGTCACGGATCTCTTAACTAGATGGGTTGAAGCCTTTCCAATTCGATCGAGAAAGGCCCCACAGCTAATAACGCTGTTAGAGATAGGTTTTCAATCGATTCGGCTACCCGCGAGCCATGATCATGGACAACGGCCCCCAGTCCAGAAACACCTTGTGTGGAACACAAGTGGAGCCAAGTCATTGAGCGCTGGCGATGCCTTCATTGGACTACAGCCGTATACCACATCCAAGCTAACATCGCGGAATGACTCAATCAATAAATAAATAAAAGTTACGGATCTATCTTCAAGGTCAGGCTCATGTGCTATGGGACACCCATCTACCTACATTCCTCAGGGCCCTAGAATGCCGCCACCAGGATAACACCTCGCCAAGTCATTTTAGGTTACAACCTCCCCCGACCCAACGAGTGGATGGTGCTCATGTCTCACGAATTTACGGACCCGGTCAGTACCGCTCACGAACGCGCAGGACTAGACCAAGAGACATTGAGAAAAAAAAAACAAGTTAATGAAATACATTTTTTTTTTAATTCATGCAAGAGGTTTTTTATTGTAATATAATGGGAAGTTTAAGTTAATTTAATTAATTTATTTTAATTTTTTTTTTTTAAGTTGACCTGTTCTTTTTAATGCTTATATACAGAGTGCGATTGATGACTTGAGAGAGAGAATGAGTCACAGAAAAGGTGTAAAGATACATGGGCAAAAGGTGGATATGATAAGGTTTGCTGACGATATTGCTTTGGTTGCTGAAAGCGAAGAAGAACTGCAAGAGGCCTTAACAACCATGCAAAGCATTCTTCAAAACAACTACAACATGAAGATAAATAAAGACAAAACAAAGCTGCTGACTGTAGGCCGAACGCAACATCAGATGAGAGTAGAGATGGCAGGAGTTCCACTAAAGAACACCAAGGAGTTTGTCTACCTCGGGAGCAAAATAACATGGGACGGTCGATCTAAGAGCGAGGTCGACAGCCGTATACATCAGGCTAGGCTTGCATTCAATAAAAGGTCGAAAATAATAGAATCGAATAATATAGACCTAAAACTGAGAATACTCCTCATCAACACCTATGTATGGAGTATCTTGATGTACGGCTGCGAAACATGGTGCCTATCCGAAAGAGATAAACGGAGACTAGAGGCTTTTGAGATGTGGTCCTATAGAAGACTGTTAGGAATTTCCTGGAGAGACCATATTACAAATGAGGAGGTTCTCCAAAGAATCGAAGGAGGAAGGCACCTGCTCAGGACCTTGTCCGAAAGGCGTGCAAGATGGATCGGCCATGTTATACGACAAGAAGGCCTCTTGCATGTCATAATGGAGGGTATGACCGAGGGGACCAACTCTAGGGGACGTCCAGGCCGAGAGTACCTGGAGGACCTGCTGGTGGACGTGCGCTGCTCATCATATGCAGAAGTCAAAAGAGCCGCACAAGACAGGGAAGAATGGAAGAGGAGATTAGATGAAATTGCTGCAAACCAATCCCAGGATTGAAACCAGAGAGAGAGAATGGGAAGGGCCGGCCCTGACCCAAACGGCGCCTGGCGCTGTAAAACCTCAAGAGCGATGTGTTAGGTATTATCAGCGCCTTGGCTCTTTAGCATAAATAAACCACTCACCTCCTTGGCAAGACGGCGCCTGGAGCGAATAGTTCCAATTGCACCTGCCCTGATGATGTGGCCATATAACAAGAAAATGTCGAAAGTTTTGAATCACACCACATTTCGAGGGGAGAGCATATAGATTTTAATATTATGACGTAGCCATAATAATTTAATTTAATTTATTTATAAATAGTAGAATTTAAAATCAAGATTTATAACGTCTCCTAGGGAAACGATATTTGTTCACCCCGTGTGTGTAACCTTTTATATTTTGAATTTGTTGTCTATGGTTTAAATTCATAGTTTAACGGTTATAACAGAGTGGTATATTTATGGTTATAACATTGTCGTTGATATTTGATTTTTATTTTGAGGTTATGTATTTTGTTATTGTGACAGTTGTTGTAACTTATAAATTTATAAAAAGTTTCTATTATTTACGTTCACTAAAATAATAAGCGAAATGTCATCAAAGAAAAAAGATTGTCTTGATTATGACTTGGATCGCCTCACGAAGGAGTTGAAGGAAGTTTTGCAAATAAAATACAGCGACCCGAATGGACCAACTTATCAAAGTTTGTTTACCTGTTTATTTTTTTAATTTGTGCAATAATACAGTATAATAGTATCTAACCAGATATGAAATTCAGATTGTCACTAACCCATCTGTTTGATAATAATATTTACAACAAATATAGAATAGACTAATTATTATTTCCAATGAAATTTTATAAGTATGTTATCAATAATGGAAAAGTATGTAAGAATGTATCATCAAAAGTTTAGTTGTTCTTCTTTCACTTTTCAATCCGTTGAGCAAACTCGCATTAAAAGTGAAATTTTTTTTTTTTTAATTCTATGACCGGACTGATCACAGATATAATGCTGTTCCTAATCCCATTTCTAAACATGCATAATTATCCTGGCCGTCTACATAGTAAACGCTTCATCTCCTATTATTTCCCTTCCTTCAGTTTTATTGACAGCCCTTCAAACTATTTGTTTGGCTCATCCGTCAGACATACATTTGTTCTATGGCTCCAAAGGACCATGCACTTTGTGACTGTGGATAACAAAGAACCATTCTAGGACCATGCACCTCTATGACTATGGATAGCACGCTTTTAATCACAGTCTATGAATTTCTTCGTTGAATCTTGAAAACAAATATATTACAATGTTTTTGCTAATAAGATAAACGCTCAGGTTGCCGGCATTGAAATTGGAAAAAAAATAATTTTGCTATGCCGGGAGGGAGGAGTTCCCGTGTTTTGACAGACATTATTTATTTGTTTTATTGTAGGTTTGAGGAAGCTCCATGCCAAATGCCTGCTGGCAGCGCACCGGGAATACGAAGCGGCTTTCAGTCTGGTGGAGGCTCTGGGCCCCTCTGTCAGGACTATGGCCACCTACCGAGCCGAGAGAAAACTATGCCAAAGTAAGAACTGTTACTTCTTTTTATTTATTGTTAATTAGGAGATGGTCCACATAACTTCTTTCACATAGCATTCGATCACTGAAAATAATGCGTATATTATAGTATATTTGCGGCACATTCCGGAGTGGTAGATACTTTCAATGTGGCCCTGATGAAAGACCACCATTCAAAATCTTAACGTTGCTTTAAATGGCTTTAGCCATTTTTGGTGACCAGATCTGAATAGCTCTTTATTTCCCCACCTTCACCTCCCCATCTCCTTCCCCTCCCCACTACATTTAGCCTCCCAATATACCCCAATGATTGGGGTATGTTGTGATTTTGATATCCCCAATTGTTGGGGACATTGTGTTGCCTGCGGTGGCAGTGTCCTGTTGATTAATAGTAATACTAGTTTCCTCAGCGAGATTCTATCCTTATTTGGATTCAATACAATGTGCACTCGCTAACTAATTATAATAAGCCGTTAAAATCTTTTTTTTAGGTGACCCCAAGAAGAAACTGGAATTATTTTCATCCCAAACCAAAGGAAGGATACCGTACGATAAAAAAGAAGACGTTCTTATGTAAGAAATAAATCTTGTAGAAGCTTACACTTCATAAATTCGTTGACAATCCTCGTCATTCTTGAAAGACTGGGTTTTAATGCTATCACTAGACTTTTCCATCTCAATACAGTACTCTTTCTCTAATTCGCCACCCCAAAAACCGGGCAAGTGTCCAACTAGTGAAAAAAATGAAAACAGGTTTTTTGTATTGAAATGTCCTAAAAAAACAATAATTAATCCTGGCGGCTGATAAAATTGTTGATATAGTAATTGAGTGTGTAAGAATAAGTTAATCCAACCTGTCTGTGAACAAGGCTTGGCGTTCGAGTATAGGCTTTCGTTGGACTACTGAATTTGAATACCGGCGAATTATGGAGCTTGATTTTGTGCTTTCAACTAGTAAAAATAACGGAATACTTCACCGAGATAAATTTTCTAATAATTAGGTCACTGCCTTGATGATAGATACTGCAAGTCTGTATGAAATGTTGGCTCAAGAAAAAGCCATTTCCTGGAGACAGTATGTATTCCAAGGGTTGTAACACCGATGATGTATGTAAAATATTACTGATTTGAAATTAATCTCATTTTCCAGTGATGATTCAGACGGTTTACTCGATTACTTAGAAAGCTCCAACGATAAATTGATCGAGAGAATGAGCAAGGAAAAAGCCGACGAAGAAGTTAAAAATGATCCAGCTCCTTGTGAAGGATACTTGGACAAGAGTTATGTAAAGCACGTCAATGATAACGAGGAATTGCCAAGGATGAGGGAAAAGCTGAATGAACTGCCAGATGGTAAGACAATTCAATTATTTATTTTTATTGCCGCTGGACTATTGAAACCTCCAACGTAAATAAATTGAAATGTGTGGGAACGAAATTAACTGAAATTTCGTTAGGAGATAAATTGTTAACGATCAAATTCATTTAAAAGTACTGTTATATCTCTGCTTTACTTGCAGATTTAGTGTTGGGAACTCTTGTGAAAAGTAAAAGGTTCTTTTACTAAAATTGCGTTTATTTACGTTACAATAATTAGGTCTGGATTTAGCTACACTGTTCATTACCCGAGGGTTGGTAATTCTCTGTTTCTAGAAGCTTGTTGTCTGGCAATAATACCCCACAGGCAATTGCTACACTCTAGCGACATCTGTTGGACTCTGGAGTAAGCTTAATGACTGGTGCCATCTATCGCTTGAAAACCCAACTTATTACCAAACATCACAGTTTCTAAATGAAGAGTAAGTTTTTATGGCCTCCGTGGTCGAGGAATAAGGTCCTCAAATGCCAATCCGAAGGTTGTGGGTTCAATCCAGGCGTGCGCAACAAAATTTTATTTAACTCAGTAAAATTATTATAGACAATGAAGAAATAGAGAAAGTAGAGGAAATCAAATACTTGGGCATTATAATAGACAATCGACTGAAATTTAACTCGATCTTTGAATTATTAGCTAATAAAATGGCAAAAAAGGTTATTTTCTAAGAAGAATAAGGAATAATTAGATGTAAATACAAGTAAATTAGTTTACAATAGTATAGTAGAATCGCATTCAAATTGCTGTTCTAGTGTCCTCTTCTTGTGCAATCAAACACAGTTAAAGAAATTGCAAATAATTCAAAATAGAGGCATGCAAGCTGTATTGAACTGTAGTAGGTTCTCACTACCCGATAGCGAAGTAACAAAAGTATCAAGTAACGATTATATATTAAGGACTACTTTATGTCAAAGTAACGATTGCCAACTGTTAGTAAATGTACTGATTATGGACACTACTACTCCGGACGGTTAGGAGCAATTAGGACTCTAGGTATTAATAGAAAAAAATATATCAGGAGAAAAATTACTAGTCATATATTGAACAAGAGGCTGTAACTCGTGCCAGTTTTCGTGTGGCTCTTGAAATCGCAAAACGTGGAAAACCTTTCACCGATGGAGAAATGATCAAAGAATGTGTAATTGCAGTAGCCGAAGAAATGTGCCCTGAAAAGGTAAATTTATATAAAACTCTCAGTTTGTCAGCAAATACTGTAGCGCGGAGGGTAGAAGACATCGCAGAAAATATATCATCTCAACTGTCTGACAAAAATGGACATCTTAAGTGGTATTCTCTGGCCATGGATGAATCAACGGATGTGTCAGATACTGCTCAGGTGTTGATTTTTATTCGAGGAGTGGATAAAAGCTATGAAGTGTATGAAGAACTTCTTGATATTGATAGTATTCACGGCACAACTACTGGTGAAGATATTTTTAAGGGTGTTAAAAAGAATCTTCGATGGAAAAACTTGAAATCTATCACAACTGACGGAGGAAAAAACATGTGTGGTAAAAATAAAGGAGTAGTGGCTCTTGTGTCAAAGGCTGTAGAAAATGATGGTGGTTCAAAACCATTAGTCTTACATTGTGTCATTCATCAACAGTCTCTATGCGGAAAATGTTTGGATATGTCCGAAGTTCTAAAACCAGTCATATCAATTGTTAATTTCATCAGATCCACTGGGCTGAATCACCGAGAATTCCGCGAATTTATTAAAGAGATCGGAGAAAATGATTTGCCATATCATACTGCCGTACGCTGGCTAAGTTGCGGACAAGTCCTTCAGCGCTTCTTTGAACTTCGATCAGTGATCGAAATTTTTTTGAATGAAAAGCATCGCCCTCTTACCGAATTGCAAAATAGCGAATGGCTGTGCAAGTTAGCATTCTATGTCGATCTGACAAAACATATGAACGAACTGAATTTGAGATTGCAAGGAGAAAATCAGCTTCTCCCTGATTTATATACTAATGTCAAATCGTTCCGGCAGAAAATAATGCTGTTTCAATCACAATTAAATAAAAAATGTTTCACACAATTTAAAACATGTGAAATATTTAGCCACACTACTGAGACTGAGTTTCCCGTCGATTTTGCAATCGGAGCTTTGAGTGCTTTGAAGATAAATTTTGATACTCGTTTCTCAGACCTTGATATCATTGCGAATCAAATCAAGAATTTTCAAAATCCTCTTGATATCGACATCGAAACCTTGACCCCGGAACTTCAAATGGAAATTATTGATTTACAATGCAGTGATATAATTAAGAACAAATTTCAAAACTCATCTTTGTTGGAATTTTACAAGAGTCTTCCGCTGGCACAATTTGATAATTTGCATAAATTTGCTTGTGGGCTATTTTCTGTTTTTGGTACTACTTACTTGTGTGAGAAAACATTCTCCAAAATGAAGTACACAAAGAATGTTTACAGATCTAAGTTAACCGATGAGCATCTTAAAGCTCTTTTAATAATTGCTACCACTAAAATTGATCCACAACTACAAATTATCGTCAGTGTAAAATCACTATTACATAAATCCCATTAGTATTTTATATGTTTGTGTTTATACTCGTATGTTATAATGTTTTTATATGTTTATGTGTTTATACTCGTATGTTATAATGTTTTTATATGTTTATAAAGTTAGTAAGATTCATTACACTTATTTGTTAGTTACTATGCTTTAGTGAGTCTTCTTTTTTTTAAATTTAATATAAAACATTACAGGTTACATTTTGACGAGCTAAAGAGGAGCTCTTGTGCCTGATAAGGGAGCCACGATTCTTACTTAGGTTACATTTTATAATATATTTTGTATAAAATATTTATTTTTTAATGTAAGTTTTTTTTGAAAAATTGTTTAATTTTATTTATTTGTTCTGATTGGTTGAAAATACAGCGCAATTCAGAAGGAAGGTTATTATAGTTTTTTATAGCTTGGTAAATATAACGGTTGTGCATTTGTGTTGTTTTAAAATTTGGTGTAATAAATTGATTTCCATTTCTCATTAGTGTGTAAAATTCTTCATATTCTTTATTATTTTTTTCTTTACACATTTTAATAATAGAAGCTTGCTTAAATATGTCATCGACATTTGGTACTGGAAATAATTTAAATAGTGATTCTGTTGAGAAGGTAGATTTTTTTAAGGATTACTTTAATTATGGTTCTTTGTGAAACTTTTACCGAGTTTAGATTGTTTTTGTAAGAACCTCCCCAACCTAAAATTCCGTAGATAAGCAAGGAGTGAACAAGCGTATTCTGCGTATTATACTTATCACTAAGCTTTGCCTAGCATGTAAATAAAACCAAGATACTATCATTCTGAGTTTTTTATCCACCTTTTCACAATCACAATTAAAACAATAAGACCAGGGGGCGATTTTGCCACGTATCGTTTCGCGCGTATATTGCATCCAGAAGGAGCGTGAAACGCGCAAGTATTTGGAACCATTCCTTGTCACAATTTTGCCGCTCCATTTCCCTTGATACGTGTACTCGCTCTGCAGTTCCCGCGTAAACTGGACGTAAGTCTGGCGAACTACACACGATTTGCGCCCGTATTTTTCGCGCGATACTTGTGGACGCAATGTATTGGTGCCCAGTACCTAGCCAATGAGCATATATATTCGCACGAAAAAATTCGCGGTGAATTCGCCCCTTCTGAGTAAGGTCTTAGCCATTAGTTGTCGCGGGCGGTCATAAGATGTCGCGGGCCGGATGGATGACACTGGCGGGCCGGACACGCCCCGCGGGCCGTAGTTTGGAGACCCCTGATCTACATGAAGAGTAAGTATGTGTGGGCCAAGAAATAATGTAGCGTTCACTCCTCTCTACTACCCTATGGGGAAATAGCATTATATTTAGTTTTTATATGCTGATAAGTGTTATAAATTATGTATTGAAAATTATTAATTATCTTTCAGAGTGGACGATAATTCAGATTACAGCGGGATACGAGCCCAGCGAGCAGTGGCAAAATCAGAAATACATCCGCTCTGCAGTAAAAGAGTATTACCTCACGGTGCTGAAGAATGGTTTCCTTACATCTCAAAAGCAGGATCCCTTTACTATCAAAATTACTCCGGAGAAAGTTAAATGTAAGTCGTTTTCATCTTTTACTGTGTATTTGCATGTAAGTACTTAAAATATTGTAGATTTTTTACTTTTTAAGAGAGAGGTCAGCTTAAATGGTTGCTGACGGATTCACCTCTTTCTTACACTCAATTAATTCTGGAGTCGGTGGAGTCCCACAGGGATCGGTTTTGACTCCACCATTATTTTTGGTATATATTTTTTATTAAATACATCTATTTGAATTTCACTTTTGTTTTCGTGAATGAATGCAAATCTTGGAATTCGAAATTAACCCACTTCCATACATCAGATCGAGCTGAAACTCAGCATATAGACTCGTTGTCAACAATAATGCATTTTATCAACTTTTGGTGGCAATCATGCACATTTTTCTCTGAAATTCGATGACATTACAGCATAACATTACGCAATAAATGTAACCAAATGTGTCTTATCCAATTGGGATTTAAACCAAATTACTATTATTTTTAATTTTTAAAAGACATTTGAATATAGATGTATTATAGTAAAAAAAAAACATTGTTTGTTTGCCATATTGGCAACTGTTTTAATTTCATTGAATTGAAAGAACTTAAGTATTCTTTTAGTTCTTTCTATGGAGGAGTTTCAGTAATTAATGAATAATAATTGTAACTTATTTTCAAGATGGAGAACGTCCCCTGTTTGAGGAACTGCATTCAACCTTGGAGGAAAACTTATTTGTTATAGAAAATAATGTCCGACTTACTGATAATTGTATCAAGAAATATTGGGAGAAGAGAGCTGATTGTGATTTGAGAATGAAGGTAAAATTCTTTCCCCCTTACTAATAAATGTGTTTTAAATTTTACACAACTAATAAACAACCCTTACCCTACATTAATGGTTGGATTATTTTTGTCGAATTCCGCTGCACACTTAATATGCAAAAATATTATAAATAGCTCTTGGTTTCAACTTTATTACTACAATAAATAACTATTTATATTGTGGGAGATGGTAAAAGATGCATTAAAATTCTGTTTTTTCTCAATCAAAGTTATGTTTGAAGATTAGGAAATACGAATATATATACGGAAATACCATATATTATACTGCGCATCTCGATATATCGACGACACGCAATTTATCATAGATATTCGTTCGTCGAAATATCGACTATACGCATTCAAACGGTTAAACCCCCCCACTTAAATAGTTGTCTCAATTAGATATTTAAGTTGAAATCAAGTGTTGTTTTTTTAAAGAGCCTCTGCATGCAGCAGAATTTACCAATGGTTTTTTACCAGTTGTGTAAAACTTAAAACACATTTATTTGTAAGGCCCTTTTAATATTTTATATAACCATAACCATGAGACAGACATTATAATCGGTCCTTCGTTGGATTACATTGTTCTTGATAAACTAGCTGTACCCCGCCACGCGTTGCTGTGGCTCAGTCTGTCTGTGCAGATAGAGAAACAATAGCGTGTGTTGCTTTAAAGCCCTACAGATGGCGCTGTTTTTTTCATGTCACAGGTGACATCTATGTAGACAATGTAGGTATATAAAAACACATGCGTATTCGAATGCAACGTTGTGTCAAAATTTCAAACCAATCGCAGAAGAACTGTCGGATATTTAAGATTTTTAACAAACGAACAATTACAATTTTATTTTATTTTTTTAATGATAAACTAATGTTTATAAGACAAAGTTTCTTTTGCATAGCACAAAGGATAACAAATTATTATAAGCAATAATTAGTCATCTGAAATATCCATATAAATTGAAAATATCTCCAAAGTAAAAATAAATGCCGCCGACGGGAATTGAACCCGCACCTTCTGATGTCCGGTCTTCTGATGTTTTTACTCGGGAGATATTTTCAATTTGTTTGGATATTTCAGGCGACTAATTATTGCTTATAATAATAAATTATATTTTTATTTATATAGATAATAAGTTTTAGCTAGGTACTTTATAAACTGATGAATTATTTCAGGGAATTATTAGCACAATGGACAAGAAGTGGCTTGGCGCATGGAGATCTTTATTTGCAGGAAATATTTTATCCAAAGATTTAAATGAGAAAGTAAAACAACATGTGGATCAAGCTTGCATCAAAATCAGGTAAGCAGCTGCAATTAATTTTGTTATTATTAACCTGTGGATAGCGGAACGGAAAATTCACGGTATACAGTCGATTGCCGGACGAAAATAGAGCGAAAATTACCTCGACGATTTTTGATAAAAAAATGTACAAAAAACCATGATTTTTTTTTCCCCGTTGTTTTCTGTTTACCAGATAACATATCTTACTATTAAAATATATTTAATCTTTATATCGTAACACATTTCTTCAGGATAGCTAACTTTATCTAAAAAAAGAAGCTCACATTTGGAGACTGACGATTGTGCCAAAAAAATATTTTTACACAAATATAAAGTGATTTTATTATTTCTACATAAACCTGAATACATATTCTACACGAAAACCATTAATCAAAAGGTGTATTAAAAGAAATAATGATCTTTATACTACTTTGAAAACTCAAATATTTCCATTTTCGCCACGCCGTTTTAAGTATAGAATTTTGTCAATCATAAACAATTTATTTCCTGAGCTTTCGTGGAGGCTACATTCATGAAAAAAAAAGTGGAATCGACAGTGTTATTAGCTCAAGCGATTTTCATTTTCTCCTCAAAGCATAATGGTTAAAATTGCATCTCAAAAAATACCAGCGTGGATGATGTTAGAACGGGTCTCTAGAGCACCATCGGCACTCCACTCTTTAAAGCAGAATGCATTTTTTCATGTGCCGCCATTTTGAACAATATTTCATTGAAATCTAACAAGTTTTTATTTTCTGTTTATATTTAGAATTCCATTGTCGCCAATGCAGAAAGTTCTTCTGTACAGTCTTGCCAGTGCGTCGCATTACACTAGTCCCAGCGAAGTATCTTTGTTGATACGCAAAATATACATGGAGTATTCTGAGTCTGCTGATATTTTAAAGCCTTGCAAAATGTGTAGAGAAACCAAAAAAATAACAAACCTCTGCATAAAATGCGAACAAGTTTCAATTGCGTCTGCAGAAGAATTCAAATTGTTCCGGAGAACTTTTATCGATGTCATAGAAAAAGTAAAGTATGACGATACTATGAAGGATTTGAGACATGCGAAAAGGGGGCCAATTGTTCTCTTTATTGATGAGGTAAATTTTTTTGGTACTTACTCCTTGTATTGGAAAAAAAATCAATAATTCAATAACTGACATAATTACCCCTTGAAATAACAAGGTTTCACCTATCATGCGATAATGGACTCTAGAGAAAGACATTTTAGAGTTTTTTTAAATTGTTAAATGGAATCTTGCAAGAAGTGATGAGTTAAGTCAAGTACTTTAAATGAGTTATTTCACATTTACCCCCTTAATTATAAATGCTGTGTAAATATTACATGGCGCATAACTTTAAAACAGTAAAGAACTTGACTTATTACCATGGTGTTTTTAAAACGGTCCTAAACCAGGCTCAAGGCCGGCTTTACCACACCAACGTTGAACGTGCGTGTAAGAATCTAATTAGTCAGACCGTTAGAATTTGATCGCCGATGCAAAATTTACGTCAGTTGATTCTATTTTCGTCATAACTTGCCTGTTGCGAAATTATGTTTTTCTAAATTGTACCGCCTTAAAACTGTAAAATAGTAGGTATATAATCTTCCTGAGTTTCCCCAGAATAGCTGTTATATTCAGAGAAATGATTTTTTAATCGTAACCTTAAGGATACTCTGGCGAACAAGAGGTTAATAGAGTTTCACTGTAGTTACAATTTGCACCACATTTCAGAGGGAAGATGGTCTCAGTATCGCCATGGTGAGAGTCCACCATTTAGAATCGAAACGTTGTTCAAAATAGTTTTACCAATGTTTAGTGACCAGATCTGATTACTAACCTCATCCCCTTCTCACTCCATTCCCTACTTTTCCAGCCTTACAGCATTCTCCAAATGGGGATGGCCTAGTTCCACTTATTCCGGGTAGTTGAAAATCTTAACAGTATAACATTATTTAAATAAATTAATATACATACATATTGCTTATTATTTATGCAGAAATTAGACACATTCCCCTGGGAAGTTTTGCCAGTGCTCTACAACCACCCTGTGACGCGAATGGAGTGCCTGAGCTTCACGTACGCCCTGTACAAGGCACACGAGAAGGACATTGTAAACGGGCAGTATCTGCTTAGACCGACCAAGGGGAGGTACCTGATCAATCCAGGTATTGTAGTGATTCAATATGTTGCGATTTTTACACGCACTAACGTGGGGCTATTGTCAGACAATATTATCTACAAAAAAGGTGCTAAGAATTCTAGAGCTTAGAGTCAAACAACGTCATCTACAAAAAAAACATACCAGCAATTCGAGGACTTAAATAATAATAATAATTGGATGACTAAAAATGCAAGAATCAGTCATTTTAAATACATGTAGGATAACGAAAGATTTTTTAAATATTTATGTTGAGGGATCAGCAGGATTTATAGGCCCTGTTAGGAATTCTACTGAGCCGAACCCTCTGATATGAAAATATCTGGAGTCGGTGAATTATTTTCCCATTTGATCTCTGGTGAGTTGACGTGTTTTTCTTGTATTGTTTTGTATTTATTTTGCTTATATAATGCACTTGCATAATGTTGATTGACTAGATCAAGGCTGCCCAACCTTTTTAACAGTTGGGCCAAATTGACGATCTTGAATCACTGGCGGGCCACTGAATACCTGACAATTCCTATTTCCATGGGGGGGGGGGGTTGTTAGAGAATTTCTATAAAACATAATTCCCCACAAAAAAATTCAAAATGAGTGTTACAAAATATTTGAATGAAATCCATGGGGGGGGGGGGGGGGGGTTGTTACGGAACTTCACTGAGAAAAAAATTCCGCGCACCCAAAAACATCATATGTGATTCCCCACGACAAATTTTCGAATTCCATGGGGGGTGGGGGGTGGCTACAAGATTCCATTTCGGACGCAAAAAACATTATGTCAAAAACCGGTGTATTTTTGTTTAAAAAGTGAGTTCAACAGGTTGGATTTTTTCGTCGCTGATTCTCGTTCTGAGTAGCCTAAATAGCGATAAATCGCCCAAGCTGCATTGTTTTTTTCCCTCGGGCCCGCGACACTTTTTCAAATTGGCGGGTTTTTTGAAAATGGTTCACGCGGGCCACTTATAATTCGTTCGCGGGCCACATTGTGGCCCGCGGGCCTGGGGTTGGGCAGCCTTGGACTAGATGATCATTTGTGGAAAAGTGTGTGGAAGGGTTTAGTTTTTCCTATGGGGAAGATTTAACCCGGACATAAAATCGGAAAAGATAAGTCAAACAACGACATCAAAAAGACATACCGATTATTATTCCTATGTTTTATTGTTTCTATGTTTTAGTTGATAATGTTTTTGAACATTAAGCCCATGAATTGGGATACACACGTTGAAAGATTGGTTATGAAAAAAAGACTGACTAAGCTTTTTTCACAAAATATTATGTGTGCTATAGAAATTTTCACAAATTTATTTTATGTCCCAAAATAGATTTAACTAGTGGAATGCCAAGCTCCCGCCAAATACAAACCTCCTTCATGTGTGCACCGGTAAAATGACATTTGCCCGCCGTGTACTAACTAACACTAATTTAGTAATTAATAACCGTTGTTTTGCAAAGTGATTTTTTTGTAAACTGTACTTTCTTACCAGATAAATACAAGGGTGTAAAATTTAAACCATGTTTATTAGTACGGGGGTTAATATATATGTAAATCTAGTATATTATTTTATTTTCATCAAATTGAACATCTACCTAGAATTATTTTTAACTAGCCATTTCGAATAACGGTGCCCGTTGACTGCCAATTCTCAGCCCGTGAGTGTTAGGTCAGATTTTAAATTGGGATCTATGATCAGCTATTAAGCATAACGGTCGTGAACATTTGACCATGGCTGACTTGAGCCAAGAATCGATAGTTAATGGGAACCGTTCAAATGTGAAAAATTCAATTTGTAATCGTAATTGCTTGGTTCTTGCACCGTTTAAAGTCATTAAATAAAATAACATTGAATTCTGATACTTGATGAATGAAAAATAATCTGTCGTGATCATTTATACTTTTTTATTATTAACTAAACATACTGTGATAATTTTACCTTTCAAGGCGGAGACTTGAACAGAATGGAGAAGAGGATGAGCGCCTTCATTGAGTACTGGTGCCCCGAGTGGGAGGGGGACAGAAACACTCAGCCGCCTCCTGACTTATTCCACAAATACCTGCAGGATTCTGATATCTTCCTGTGAGAACTTTTTTTTCTTCTTTCTGATTCATTAATGCTTGCACCCCCACAATGATGTCAATGGCAGATGAGGTGTCTTGGATAACGTACTCTGGATGCCGGTAGAGCGACGTCCAGTTGGCTGCCCAAACTAAGTAGGGGAAAGCTGTTGCAGAGGTTGCGCAAGGATATCTTGGGCCTGCACAGGCTGAGCACAGGATAGAGAAGAAATGTGAAGAGAATGATGAAGTGTCGACTCACCTATGGCGCAAATTTCTGTGATGATGGAAAGATACCTGGGAAGCAACGTTAATCGGAAACACCCTATGACAAACCTGGTTAATTTCATTAAAGAGACTAAGCTATGGTCAAGGGAATTAAACTTTGTGAAACTTTGGAGATCCCAGTAAAAAAATGTCCCCAGTTAAAATGTTCCCAACTTAACCTTTTAATAACATTATTTACTGTTATGGTGTTTTTCTATTTGAGTTTTTTTCAACTGTGTGACTATTAACTAGGAACATTTTGGCAGGGAACATTTTAACTGGGGACATTTGTACAGGGAACATAATTAGCAGGAACATGATTACCGGCCACACATAATAACCGTACCAATAGTAATTAAGTAATACTGTCTAAGTTTGCAATTTGTTATTAATAAAACGGAGACGGTTTACGTAGTTCCTGTGAGCACTCCGGCCATGGGCCCATTGTGCTATCTCCCATTTCACCTCAATCCTTCATCCTTCAATAGACAGTAACCCAGTCCCTTTGATAAAGTTCACCAGGGTTTTCATTTCGTATTCAGCTATATTTATGTCACCTGGTTTCACAATGCGTCTTCCTAGGTAGCTGAGTCTTGTTACATTTCCTGCATCTATTGGTGTTTTCCACTCTTAACAACTGCGTGTGTCTGCTGAGGTGGCATTGTCCCATAATAGTCCTACCAGTGCACTTATTTGATTTGTGCATTGAGTAGTTGCCTGGTTCATGTAGGGTCTGATCCGTTTATAAGCTTGCAATTTAGTTCGGCTTGAATCTTTGCTTGCAAAAGTAAAGATGGATGCCTCTCAAGAAACAATGTTAGCCCTAAAATACTTTGTTATGATTGACAATCCATTGTTGACAGACTGATTGCCATCTCTAATACACAGATGCAATGTAGGCACACTGAGTCTGTTCTACAGGCATTTTAAAGGATCCTTCTTGAAGGAGCTAATAGTATTGATTCCCTGTGCACCGGTGCATGTACGTACGACAGACACGAGCGAAACACCCGTTCACAATTGATGTTGGCTTCATGAGAACGGATCATTTTTATGCATATCGGCTCGTATGTGGAACGAGCTACCAGTATCTCTTTTCCTCTTTCGTATAAGCCTCTTCAAGACCCGCCTTAATAAATCCCCTACTTTGGACCCACCCCACAACTCTGCCCAATCGGGTGGCGATGTAGTTCCCCTATCTTTACACTGAGACAGGGGTGCTATTGTGAGGTGTCATATAAAAAATAAAAAGTCATTTTCGAGCTTACGCCCGGCAACCAGAAAGTTTCTGAATTCGATTCTCAGTCACATCCAAATCTATTTTCTTTTCAGTATATTTTTCTAAATCATATTGTTTGTATTTTATTAATATAGTTTCAATAAAGAACATAATAAATGTTTTGTGTTTTTTCAGTTACTGTGGTCACAATGACGGCTCGCAGTACATCGGAGGAGGGGCGGAGCGCTTGGAGAGGGCCCGTGCTGTGACCACCTTGAGCGGCTGCGGCAGTGTGAGGCTGCGTCCCCCGGGAACCCGGCTGCTGCCCCTACCCGTGCACTCCAACTACCACACAGCCACCTGGTGAGATCTGCAAACTTTTTTATTAATCACAAAAATAGCTAGAAAGCCTAAAATTATAATGTATTAAAAATGATATTAGGATTAAATTTCAAACTAGGATCAGGAAAATGCAAACTATCTGCTAAAAATTTAGTAAAAGCAATAAATACTTGGGCAATACCTCTATTAACATACTCATTTGGCATAATTAAATGGTCCAATACAGATTTAGATAACTTAGAACGATTAATTAGAACTACGCTAACAATGTTTAATTGCCATCATCCAAATTCAGCTATAGAACGAATTAAATTACCTAGAAATTTAGGAGGTAAAGGTATAGTCAAAATAACTTCTTTGAAACATAATCAGGTAGAAATGCGAAGAACTTTTTTCCATAGGAATGCTAATAGCTCAGAAATGCACAATATAATTTGCAAGGCAGATAGAAACATTACACCTTTAAATTTATATGACGAGAATGCCAACATTATTATAAATCTCAACCAGGAATTAATAGATTCCTGGTCAAATAAAATTTTACACGCAAAACACTTCAATTATCTCAACTAAACGTATGTTGACAAATTTTCGTCGAACAAATGGTTGAGTATTGGAGAGTTAAGCGCAGATATAGAAGGATTTATGCTTGCCATAGAGTCATTAATTCTAAAAATTATAGGAAGCATATAATCAAAGATACAAATCAAATTGATGATTTATGTAGAAAATGTTTGGCTTTTCCGGAAACTATAGAACATATTACATCGGGATGTTCTATATTAGCGCCGTCCTAGTATACATTTAGGCATAATCAAGTTTTTAAAATAATTCACCAAAGTTTGGTAATTAAACATAACTTGATTGACTGCCGTAATATACATACAGTGGAACCCTCTTAAGAGGTTTTCCAAGGGACCGGCAAAAAAAAACTTCTTAAGCGGGAAAACATCTTAAGAGGGTTTTCAATTTTCTCTTAATTTTGTATCAAATTGACATCCAATCGAAGGATTTATAAATATTGCAATTGTATAATAGGTAGAAGAAATAAAACATATGTTTCGTCTGCTTACTACAAAAAGTTCACTTTAAGTTGATTTTAAACAACAAAAAAACTGCCTACTTATACCAAATAAATGTAAAGAAGATAAACTAACTTAAAATACCAAATACCAAAAAAAAACTAAAATGTTGATTACGAAAAGGGGGATGAAAGTGAAATGTAACAGCGCAACCACCAACCACGAAACGTAAACCCAAACTAAAAGTTTATTTTCATTTTCATGATAAGGAAAGATGTCTAAAATATTAACAAAAAGGATAGGAAAAGATGACAAAAGTCAAATGTTTCGTCCTAATGCTAGGTCCCATTTAATGTACAGTGTCAGATTAAGTCATTTTTACAAAGTGTTTAAAATTTACACCAGTCAAAAAATATTAGTATTTTAGAGATTCCCCCGACACAGCAAAGTTATGCGATAATGGGCTCTAAAGCCTGTAAAGGAAGACAATTTAGAGTCCATTATTTCATACATTCTGAATTTGGAAATTCCCGTTGGACAATGGACAATGCTTGTTGATAATGGCATTTATTTTGCCAATATTAGACAAAAGTGGTTTTATTTTGAGACTGCATGATAACAAAAGAAACCCGCATGGCCAGGGGATTTTATTTTATGTATTTATGCCTATGTATTTACAAAGAGATAAGAAATTCTCGGCTTAATTTTATTTCGTAGAAGACTGGCCTCTGTAAAGCTGATGAAATCGGATAAAGCACAGTTAAAATTTACTTATTTGAAAAGGTATTCACCAACCAGATCATTTCAAAATTTGATAAAGGCAATGGTTTGACTCTCTGCCGAGTTTGCTTACTACTACTACTACTACTTGACAGCTGGGTACAGATAGCAGGTGTTGATAGATATGTTCTTTTAGTAAAAGGCGTTTCTCCAAAAATTAAAATCAAATATTGCTTTCATCAAAAATTAAAAAAAAACTGAATATAAGCTACTTATAATCTTTTTATATTATATAGGTTTTTATATTATATAGTTCATTAAACACGTTTTTTCCACTGCAAAAAAATTAGTTGAATGAATTCTCATACAATTTGAAAATTAAAAAGAAAAACTTTTTTTTGCCAAAAATTTGCGTAAATTAAAATACAATTGGCGCTTAAAGCAAATGCCATATTTACATTTGCAGATTCACGAAGTATGTAGTGATTTGAAATAATATAATATTGAAATGCAAACTTCGCGGCGCGGCGTTACCGGCATGGACAGGCTACTCAGATGCAGATTTACGAAGTATTGATTCGAGATAAGACGACATTTTTCCGCGGAAATTGAAATTTCGCGGCCCCCAACATTATTTAAATAAAAATACGATTTGAGTAGATGTCTCCTTTTTCTTTTCAATGGATAACCATCCACATTGTTTATGCTTCTATCTCTATCGCACGCATTATGATTTATGTGAGAGATGGAGATACATACATTCAGAAAACAGTTCCATCCATCTGACACAGCAACGTTATGCGATAATGGTCTTTAGAGAAGGGTATTTTAGAGCTCACTATCCCATGCTTATATTATGTATCTTGCATTTGGTTATTCCCAGTGGGCAATGGTCATTTTTCAAATCGGTGAAATGGGTTTTATTGAGATGCAGAATGACAACAAAGGAGCCGCATGTCGGAGCATAAAACGAAATGGTTATTTTTATTGGGCATTTTAAATCCTGACAATTATATTTTGTGCTGTAAAACTTTTTAAAAGGGTAATTATTTTGTTGGGGGATTATATTTTGGAACTTTTTAGGCGGGAAATCCTTTAAGGCGGGAAACATATTAAACGGGAAAAAAAGGCGTATTTTGTATGGGAATTTTTCGGGGTTGAAAAAACTGAACTTCTTAGACGGGAAAACATATTAAACGGGAACTTCTTAAGCGGGTTCCACTGTATTACCAAATTATGAATACTAACCAAATTCATTTTTAGAAAACGAATTTTATAAAATATATTATGATAAAACTATACTAACAGACCGAACGATTAGTCATAATAGACCCGATATTGTTTTGATGACAAAATTTAAAAAAATAACTTATATCATTGATGTCACTATTCCAAATTCAAAAATCTGTAATATTCAAAAATCTGTTTCTGAAAAAATAAGAAAATATTCAGATTTAGGAAATGAAATTAAAAGAATTTGGCATTCTCAGACTATAAATATATTACCATTTGTTATTTTCGGCTACTGGCATTATACCTAGCTCTCTCATTGAAAATTTAGGCGTATTAGATCTGTCAAAGAATTTATACATAAAAATGCAAAAATCAGTCATTTTAAATACATGTAGGATTACGAAAGATTTTTTAAATATTTATATTGAGGGATCAGTAGGATTTATAGGTCCAATTAGAAGTTCTACCGAGCCGAACCCTCTGATATGAAAATATCTGGAGTCGGTGAATTATTTTCCTATTATATATCTGGTGATTTGACATGTTGTTTTTGTATTATTTTGTATTTATTATGCTTATACATGGTGTCCGGAAACTCGTAGTACAAGCGGGAAACTGGTGAATCTACATCACATTTGGAGTCGATTTTGTAGTATATTTTTTTTTGATTTGAGCTTTCGTTTTCGAGTAAATCCAGTCAGAAGTTGATTTTTTTTTTGATCAAATTCTTATAAATTATTACTGAAGATCAAAGTACCCAACTAATTAAAACTATTTAAAAATTTAAAAGTAAAACAAATAATGACGAAAAAATTTGAACCCTGAAATAGCCGAAAAATATATTTTTTTGTTTTTTTTTTTTTTTTTATAAAAATGCTCAAATCAAAAAACTTTATGTTTATTTGGGTTCCCCGTGTGGTATACATTCTCCAGTTTCCGGCTTGTACTACGAGTTTCCGGACACCATGTATAATGCACTTGCATAATGTGGATTGACTAGATGATCATTTGTGGAAAGTGTGTGGAAGGGTTTAGTTTTTCCTGTTTGGAAGATTTAACCCGGACATAAAGTCAGAAAATAAAAATAAAAATAAGTTTTATTAACTTCCTTTTTTTGTATCAAATAGAGATAACGATATCCTCAGTGGGATCTTCAATGCTGAGGATTTCATTTACATATTAAAATTTAATAGAATGAATAATATGAAGTATTTATAAATATATTTTGTAGTGTTTTTTTCTGAAAGAAATTATAAATATATTATGTAGTACTTTTTAGTGGAGTTGAGTGGTTTCAGTTTTAGCCTGTATTTGGTGTCAGTATATTTTCTATTTCTGATCTCCCCATGTTTTGTATCTAGCTTTTTATTTGAGATTTAAATGTTATAATGGTGGGATTTTGTTGTAGAGTTTAGCATCATAGTATAATAAGCCTTTTTTGTCCAAATGTTGTATTAATGGTTGCTTGTTGGATATGTTTTTGACCGTAATATGCTACAGTACTTTTTACTATGCCTGTATCGTGTTGAACTCAATGCACTTTACTGCTAGCCGGGTGTCCTCACTGGACTATCAACGACCTCAAATGCAAGTCTTGCTAATACTCATAAACCAATATTGCTGACGTAATTTTGGGGGGAGAATTTAAATCATTGGCTAATTTCTTTTCAAAATTATATTTATTCATGTAGAATCTCTTCCCTCTTAACCACAAACAAAACCAATATCAATTGTGTTCTAAAAATCCCAAAACTTTCCATATTCCTTTCCAAAGAACCAACTTAACCTTCTCTCAACCTCTGGTGTGAATGTGTCGATAATATCGAGGGTTCAATGTCAAAAAACGTTATCTACAAAAAACATTCCATTTATATTTTTTGGGTTCCCTATGTGATGTGCAGATTCACTAGTTTCCAGCTTGTACTACGGGTTTCAATATCATGATATTTTCGAACCCAGACATTATCCTTTCGTTATTCTTTGTGAGGGTCCAGCATTCTGCACTAAAGAGCATTTTATCGAGGTTGGATTATATTCATCTCGAGAGAAGTCTGAAATAATGTCTTTGTATTATGTATATCATTTTTTATTGATTTTTTTTTCAGTCCCTCGGTAATTGGCATGCTGTGGGAGGTGACTGATCTGGAGGTGGACAAGGTGACCTCCATGCTGCTGGGCCTCTTCCTCCCCACCCAGGGCCGCCCCCACTGGGGGGATGTCAACAAGGCGCACTGGACACAGGGAAAGATAGGTGAGACACAACAGTAGAAACAAGGCCATCATCATTCCGTGAATGACCGAAAAGGTTGAAATTGCTCCAACTTCTTAGTCACATCATGAGGAATAAGCACAAGATTACCCAAGTGATCCAGTATAAGATTAATGGAAGACATAGTAAAGAAAGTTGTCACTACATTGGGTTTGAGTAACTGGAGTGATTCCGCTCAGTTGTTCTAGGCTGCAGTCTAAAGGGTGAATGTTGTCCTGATGATAGCTAACTTCCGATCAAGAAGAAGACACCAGAAGATAAAGTGACCTGTAAAAAATAGGCCGTGACAAATCAGTTCCAATTTTTAAAATGGCGCAGTTAAAATATTATTAGCTAGGCTGAGATGAATTAAAAATGCCAAGAAAACCACCGTGGATTTGCTAGTAACTTACCTCACTTGCCTCAATTTTATGGTATTTTGAACCCTAAAAAATGCTCCCAGCATACTAAAATAAATTTTATTTGTTTGGCGATGAAATAATATATCTTACTTTTAGCTTGTCATTTCGTCACTTGCAAACATTGATTTTTTATTTGTGAAAAAGGTCATCGCAAATTCCATGTGAAATGTCAACTGGCACAGGGTGTGTCGCTCGGCCTATTAGCTACTTGACACTAAAGGTTGATAGAGTGAAGTTACATTACTGAGACAATGTGCGTGGTTTCACTGAACCAAGTCCAGTGGACATTCTTTAGCGGACCATTCATATAACTGTTTCATTCGTACATACATATTCTTTGAATGGCTATCCTTTTCATAAGTGGTACTACATTTTATACTACATATTACTATTTTTTACATTTTAAAATGACACTTGACCATTGACATAAATACAAAGATGCATTATGTTCATATTAATCGAACAAAAAATATGGCATGTTCCAGTTTCTAGATTCATAGCGAATAACGAAACGCTTAATAAAAGAATAACCAATAACGATGTGTGAATAGATGAAATAGCTACATATAACAGCCTGCTTAGCATAGAACTGAAAGCATTAGAAAGAGATAACCATTCAAAGATGTGTTTACAGGTTAAACAGCTATATTATTATGAACGCCTATCGTTTCTGTGTGCGTGTATCTCGACACCAGCTGCGAGCGTATGCCCGCGGTGAACATGATGTCACAGGCGAGCAACGAGCATTTTTGTATGGATGTCCGCTGGATAATTGGTCATGTCATGCTCGGACTGCTCGCCACGGACATGTTCGCCCGTCCACTTTAAGCCGAACGAGCAGAGTAGTAGAATACGACGTACTGTCACTAGGTTATCCTTCATGCACTTATGTGTTTCTGCGTTTGCTGTCTCACTTTACTTTATTCGATTTATTGAAGTAATAAGTGATTTTTGAGTACATATGAATGGAAAGAAACTCCATCTTGGTTTTTGCTTGAGAATGATTTGTCATTTTTTTTTTCACAAAAAACAGCCTAGGGCGAGGTGTTTGTGGCAGCCGGTGACAGCTTGTTTGACCAACGAACTTATGTGCGACACTAAATGTTGTACATTTCAAGTATGTCGACTGGACCTAGTGACCTTTTCTCAGTGACCTATCTTCTCTTTTAATTCATCTAACCTTAGAACTAGTTGTTTCACAGAACTTGAACAAATTATCAAATTTCAAAGTCAATATTCAAGTTCTGTGAAACAACTGGCCAATAATGTAATAATAACAGAACTTTCACACAAAACTTAAATTTTTTATTTATTTATTAACAAACTAGAGTTATGCAGGATGCGCAGACACCCGAAATTAGTATTTTTGATGATATGTACATGGTTGTGCCAATTTTAAACTTTTGTTCAAGGTAGGTATATTTTAGCCTGTATTAGAATGAACTTTTGCCACATAATTTAACCCCTCAAGGCCTCTGTTTAACACCAATTAATTAATATTTCTAACTATGACGGTAAGGAAGACACAACAATTTCTATGAGACAATACAAGCTGTTCCTAAAAGCGAACAAATTGATGACTATGGTAATAGCTGTTTGTTCTCAAATGTTTGTGGAAGAAGTTTGGACTAATTATGAAGGAGGTCAAATCTCATTTTGAGATGTAGCGCCATGGTGATGAATAATAATTGATATTCCTATTATATTCTTCAACAGATGTGACAAACATGGAATCGGAGAAGTTCAAGTGGGAGCCAGACCTCCTCAGAGCCTTGGCTACAGCTCGGAGGTCCAGTTCCTATGTGATGATTGCAGCCAGCATCGTGGCCAGGGGAATACCAGTGCAGATACATCCTGAATACCAACAATAATAAAGGCATACTGCTGATAGATCTGCTGTAACCTGTCTCATACACAAAGCACATAAAAGAAGCCTAATAACAGCTGACAATAGAGTTCTCAGTGGCAGGACCATTCATACTATTTGGCTTGTATTTAACTGAGCACCACATTAATACATAGTGATTTAATGTTCAATTATCTGCTTTTTTCCAAACAAATATTTATTAGTGGGCACCCATAGTTTTTTGGTAATTAATAGTTTAGATTTACACAAAAAAATTGTTATAAATCTAGGGTGATTAATTGGGCGGGGAAGTGAGAGAGATTTGGGAGATTGTTGGGAAATTCTTATATTTAGATCTAAAATCTATACAGAAAACACGGAAAGCGATTACCAAGCACCATTTCGATTTTGAACTGTGATGTTTCACCGAGGCGATACTGGGAGTTGTAATGAGAGGGAATGCTCGGATTTTTGTAATACTACATCAATGTATATAACATGGGAACATCTGGGAGACTATGTTACCCTTGGTTCGGCATACACAAGTATTATGCATATGCAAGATACTTGCATCTGAGGCAGTGAACAGTCTTCCAGCTTCATCGGGCTACTTATTTTCGGCTACCATAAAACCAGAGCATGTGAGCACGGGGGATTGACTGGTTTTCTTAATGATATTTGTTACCATGTTACAAACGAAAGAGGGTATTTACTGGCCGGCCTCATGCGGGCGCAGCTGTAGCAGTTTGCTGCGGGCGCTGAATTGCCAAGGCGCTGATAATATCTGCCTGGTGTGAATGCCCTACTTTGGGATATCTCTGGAAAACAGTAGCAACAGAGTGGATGCCATTATTCGGCCCCAACAACAGAGAAATGCCATACTACAGCTTCACAGGAACCAGGGGGTAACACTTGCCAGCTGGGTTTTTTGGTGCAACTTTTCGATCGTGCAATAAGACAACTTGGGCGGTGTCAAGCCATGTGCCAAACATTTTCAACGGCATCAATAATACAATGATACACAAACAGTCCACCGACAAAAGGCCTTCGTGCGGCTCGCAGCGGATGAAGCTGTTTACTATGTTTACCAAACGGCGATCGCTTGCTTTGCCGCAACTGCGTTCCATTTTAGGTGGTTCCGGTTCTGTTGTGGAAACGATTGCAGAGATTATAATTGTATAAGGACAAATCCCAACTATAACCGAGTATCTACCACTCTGGAATGTACCGCAAATATATTTGTATATATTATAGCTTTAATTATTTATAAAATGTCACACAAATAAATAAAATAAAAGTTATTCGCACAAGCCATGTTTTAAACGTGTGACTAAATGTGAATAAATTATTTTTATATTATAATAAAGGGTGATCAAAAAATTGAAATGCATCCATTAGTTTTGTTATAACAATAATTTATTTACAATAACAATGTTACACTTGTGTAAAGAAAAGCTGTAAAAACATTTTTTGATTTTTATCCTTTTATTTTTACGAAAAGAAAACATTCCCATCAACGAAAAAAGATTTCCATATTCGATACAATAATACCAACCTTATATGCTAGATATATTTTTATCGTTAAATCGACTATGATAAGTTGATAATTATTATTATACTTAATATTAGTTTTGTTATGCGGAAAACCAGTTCTTGCTCCGATTAAATTTTAAAATGTCTGAAAACTATAATGGTCCCTACAATGATTCGGCAACACTAATAAAATTTGAAATTAGAATTTTATATGAAATAATCTACATTCTTAAAAAATTATAATTTGTCTCTAATATTTTTTTTTAGGCAGAGTAGGTACTTACTTAATTGGAAAATAATAATGACTTCGTAAATTGAATAACGAAATGTTAACTGTCAATTAATTTTAATTATATTTGCAGCTAATTGAGATTTTCCCACAAAGCTGTAAGCAAAGATGTGTTGTGTGCATTTTGCTGCATATTATTGTGAAATTATTATGTGGGAAATTAATAGACCATGTCATATTCCTACTGGTAGCATGCCTATTGTAATTAATTATGGAATTAATTAAAAATCTCGGTGGGATTCATAATAAATTTGAAAATTGTTTTGCAATTGTGAATGAGATAAAATAATTATAATTTTTTAATGTGAAGACAAACTTCATCTTAAATATTTATTGTAGTTTTTGGAATGCTAACTTCAAATTATTATTTGTGTTGCCCTAGTCGATACTCAATTGACTATAAATTGATAAGTCTAAAATATTATGAGTTTTAGTAAATAACTTACGTTTTATCGACGTTAAAATAATATCTACAAAATTTTCTCTTTTCAACATAAAATTAATATTTCCAGTCTTTTGAGACAAAAAATTATAACAATTTGATTTAATATTCTTTATCCGTACCTAATTTATTGCTGAGAATGTCCATTTCATGTAACATGTGTAAATAAATAATCATTTATGTAAAGTTAGTAATTATTGTACAATATTATGCTGTGAGATATAAGAATTAATAATATATTCTAAAATAATAATAAAATAAAGAGAAATCGAATATATATTTTATTTTATTTTATTTAGGTGTAAAGATTGTGCATTGAAGCAGATTAATAATATTATGCGAGATGCTTTCTACGTCCTAATTTCTAAATGGAAGTTCGATTTGAGGTAGTGTATTGCCAATGTGCAATAAGAAAGATAATTAACAATATTTCCAAAAGAATAATGTGTAATATAAATATATTATGTGACCCGCCATTTTTCTTTGTAACAGCTTATTATTTGATCCTTGAACATACAATCTTTTTGCAAATTAATTAAAAATCAGACATTTTTAATTAATAAAAATGATCAGACTTCTACCAATTTAGCTGAAGATTGTTAATTTCAAATAATCAGATTCAAAGTATAAAAATGTTATTAATATGTAACCTTTTTGACTTCTATGTAATATTATTACAAATGTTAGCAAATATAATTCAATGACAACATTAATTAAAACAAGGATAATTTGAATTAAAATTAGATGTGGTTATTATCGTACTAGTACCTACTCCTTACCACCAGGATTTCTATTTGACATCTTTAAGTCATGCTTCATGCAAATTGAAAATGTTTATTTTTATGTTAAATTTTACAAGAATTCCCCTGGGCACACATAACAGACTGTATCACCACCCAGTTGGGCAACTTTGAGAGGCAGATAGAAGGGATTAAAATGTGGGACAAAGACAATAATAAACCCGGTAGCTTATTTTTGCATGCTGTTTTAAATAAGAACTAGTCTGAGAAACAACCCGTTCATATTGTCGACATCAACTCTAATTGCGTGGTATGATATAATTTAGTTTTTTCCAAAATTACTCATAGCAGCTTCTTTGCCGATGTATTGGAACCTAACAACGTTTAAGAAAAGGCAGTAGAATCATTTTAAATGTTTCAAGCTTCAAGTCGCAATTAATTTACAAATTAGGATTTTATCAGACTTGAATTCATTAATCCAAGGCTGAAGCAAAAAAATGTCAATAAATAATTAGTATTCAGTCACCACTTTCATCAGCTGGTTTATTATGCTAATGAATTTTGTTCGTCCATTTGAAACAGCTGGTTGATCAGCTCTGGGTAAATATTTAAATTATGATCTCCACAAATCTAAAAGGCATTTTTGATGTGAAGAATAATACATACAAAAACCTTTTAGTTAAATGTTTTAAAACTCATGATAATTTTTGTATCGAATATCAAGTGAATACAAGGAGTCAAGGCCAGAGACAAAGCTGTGGAAAAAAGATGCAGAAATAGTACGACGAGACAGTCTAATAACTGCACATGAATGAAGACCACGGAAAAAGTTCAATATAGATTTTTGTGATCGATTCCTAAAGATAATTCTCTAATTGAGGACTGCAGTTGAGTTTAAATCAAAAAGATTTAAAAACCAAACTAAAACAAAGGATTTGTGAACTCATGTTTCTAGCAATAATTAATCACATTCCGTAGTTAGAAAACTTGAATGCATTACATATTTGAGCCATATTCGGTATAATATCGATTGTAGCTGTTAGATATAAATTACAAAGCCTTGTCCTTCAAAAAATATTGTAATTTTTTTAACACTAAATAAAAAATACATTAGTAAATTAAGAGATTTACACACAGTATTGGGTTCAAGAACTGTTTTCCATTAGCTTAATATAAGATTAATTCAATTCATTTACAAGCTAGTGTTAATTTATTGATGATAATCTATGATTATTATGTTTGAGTACATTTTTTTCTTCTCTTTATTATTATATCAATTTAAGATGAATACAACTATATATTATACTATAAGCAAAAGGCTATTGGCTAAGGCATTATGTGCTGTACAGTTGCTTTGTGGTTTGGGGTCCTAAAAATCAAAATGAACCAGTTCAATTTGAGAAAAAAAACACGAATTTTACATTGTAAAAAGGTTTTTGTCATCAAATATGTTGATAGCATTGATATATCAAATGAACTGGCTAGCAGTGAACTAATTAATTTCCCCCATATGCAATATTTTAAGTGTCCCTTCTTTTAGAGATGCTATTCTAGTGTAAATGTAGCACATTTATATCACAATGGCGTGTGTGGTGCAAAATTATCAAGTTGGAACATATGCATATATACATTGACAACAGTGTTGCCAGCAGAAAAAAATTAAAGGTAGGTACTAGGATAGTAATTTTTCAGTCGTTTAATTTAATAGGTATCTACCCACGTCAATTGAATGGTTGATTAGTGAATGAATTTGAAAAGAAAAATTAATATTGCCGACTTAACTCTATATTACTTCTGAATTTATTATGATCTGTTAAGAAATCTAATTATTTACCCTTTGACTGCATATCCCAACTCAATTTTTTAAGGCTCTGGTAAAAACTTACTCGTTTCCCAGAGCCTTCAGTGTATAATACAAATTAATATAGTCCCAACATCGAAATCATTGCGAAGCAGACTAATAAATAAAAGCTTTTTACATTTGCTAATGAGTCAAAAATTACCTTCTACGCTTAACTTCATAAAAGTTAACTGATTAACGGATGATGTAAATATGTAATAATTATTGAGCAAACTTGTTATATCTTTGAATGTTTATTCACTGATAACGGTACTAAGAAAACGTACCAAATTAGCCAAACTCATTGCATCTTAAAACTGTATTCAAAACATCGTAATTTAACATAATTAGTTTTAAACTTCAGAATTGAAAATAAGATTGGAAGACTTTGAAGTTTTTTGAATTAACGCCATTTCAATAAATACATTTCATAAAAAAAAATGAAAACAACATTATAAAGCCTTTTTTACAAATGATGGCATTTCTTAAAAATCTATTTTCAAAATATAAATGTGATTCTACAAAGCACATTTATTAATACTTGACATATTATTTTTTTATCAGACTGATTCTAAATATTTATATTATAGAACTCAACTACATTTCTATATTGCAATAAATAAGGCCAGAAGTTTTTAGATATTCAGTACTTACTTTCAAATTTAAGGCCATTTATTCCTTTTAAAAAACAACATATTTCCTACAATTTTCTCAGTCGTCGATATGTAAATAGATTCTCTACAAATTTCCATTGGGAAACACATATTATCATAACCTTTTCGCAATATCGTTCTATTTACCAATGGACACCGGCCAACACTTCCTCGTCTAAATAGTGGATCAGATAATGTCAAAGAATTATTTATATCTACCACCTTTGCAAAATGGTTACTTGAGATTGCAAATGGCAACACTGTTCTATAATTTTCATTACATTAATGTGCAGTTAATAAGTTATTAAAGACAATTTATTGATGTATATAATAATTATTAATGATTTAGAATTAATTAATGACTGGTCAACCTAGATTGAATGAAATGCTATCTCATAACTTATTATTGTATGTATGTATGTATTTAACATTATTTTGCTTTGCGGACAAAAGTGCGCCATTTTGATTAATTAGAAATGTTTATTATACAGATTAGAGTTTATAAGATTTAATTATGCATTGCATTGGTTTAAAGTTTATACTGAAAAATGAATATTTAAGAGGTTTAGAAAGTAGATATTGTTTGGTTATTGTCAAAGAGAGAAAGAGTTATATATTATAGCTGCCGGCAAACTCTTAATTAAAAACTAAACAATACATCATCAATACTTATTTTCATTTAAATTTTAAATTGAAAAAAGCAATAATATTTTTACAATAGTAATACATATACAACCGCCATAAATAGAAACGCATTGATTCAATTCATCTAAATCCATCTCATGATAACTTTAATACAATTAAAGCGACAGAAATGTAAGACACTTTCACAACGTTGAAAAGCAATAGTTCCTAACTAACAAAAAAACCAATAGGAAATCTTTTCATACAGTCAATAAATAAAAAATATATTTCAATAAATAAACCACAACAGCTGGATTTTATTTGCGAATTATTCTAGAATCAACAAAATACTGCCGATGTTTTTACTGTATAATTTTTCTATCACAGCAAAATTTACACAGAACATAGAAAGCTATAGAAATATGTTTTTTCTTGCCTAAATATATAATGCTCCTCTACTAAGATGGTAAAAAATAGAGCAATAATATGTTATGGTTATGACCACTTTTCAAAAAAATGACCTCTGTAAGCAATAAAACATTCCTGATAAAACTTGAAATAATTTTAATAACATGAAAAACACCATATGTATTAGAGAAACATGGCAGGTCTGAAGGTTGCCACGGTAGCCCAAATAGAGTAAGGTGAAGAGTTCAAACCCTGGTTAAGGCAATAATCTATTTTCTTTTGTGTTTTTCGAATACATTGGATTATTAATATGGTGGCAATATTTAATATAAACATTCAAAAAGTTTTGAATAACCAAACAGTATCATTGAAAAGGTGTAATTTATGATATGATGGAGGACAGGGAATTGAACCCGCAACTCTTGGGTGCAAACTGAATGCTTTAAACCACTCAGCCATTAATCGGTCAACATATAAACATGTAGGTACACAATAATATAACAATAATTCTTTTAACTATCAATGTTCTGTGGAAAAGATTGAATTTAAATATTTTTTATCAAACTTCTTATTAGTTGTATATTTATGTAAATAGCAATGAACATTCAAATATCAAATACCATTAATATATATTTTAATCTAAGTAATACTGTAATTTTGAAAATGTTATTATTTTATTATTGTTGCAGCACTGCAATATTTTTTTTATGAAAAAGCAAAGGAAAAAAATATCTTCAAAGATATTTGTGTAAGTACTACAAAAAAATTCAAATGCCTATCCTCAACAGTCTATCAAAAACATATTGTTCAAAGCCATTTTGTCCAAAAGCAATAACAGACTCGAATTTTTAAGTAGTTCTAACGAACAATGTCCGATGTACAGTACCTTTGCATTAAAGTTTCATTTTAAGATGTTTAAAGTTGTACAATAGGGTATTTTCAAAAAAAATTACGATAATGAAGGTATTTATTTATATTGATGAATAAATTTTGTACAAAGATTAAAAAAAATGCCACTTTCGATTTGCTGCCAAAATGATATGTTCGTTTTATTTTGTGAATTCAGCGGGATCGACATGCCGGGCGACATTGATGGCGTTTTCTAGGTCATAATGACGTTGTAGCCAGTTGGAACCGTTTCGGAATGTTCAGTTTTTAGATTGTTGAAAATATTAAAATTACACATTTTTAGAAAAATGATCAGAATCATAAAAATACATTTAAATCTTCCACACATTTTTAACAGCATTTATAGTTTGTGAAAATACCCCATTTATTTTGAGAGTGAGAAATACATATAATTTCTTTTGATATTTTGCATAAACCCCTATTTATTTCATTGGAAAAAACATATTATGGCAAATTTAAAGAGCCTTATGCAAAGTTACCAATTTGCACATCTGACATTGTTTGTTGTGAATATCGATTTATTAGTTTAAAAAATACTTTTTTTTTAAACTAATAAGTTTAATTACGGTTGGGTGCAAATCTTTAAATAACGTTACTTTTGAACAAAGGGTGTTTAGATAATAAGTTTTTAGATAAACAGTCTTGGAACTGAGCGTAAGTTTAATAAGTGAAAGTGTATAGAAAACAGTATGATTTTAGATTGTATTCTATTCTAGATTTAAGCTAGAGAAGGTTTGTATAGGTTCAAGGCGTTGATATCACATTGGATAAATACTGAATTCACATCTTACAACACTAATCTAAAAGCACACAGATAAAAGACAAACCCAAATTTTTGCTCATAACTTGCTTGGGAAGCATTTATTATAAGTTTAAATACGGGCTAGTGAAGATTCCGTTGCATGTATTTTAAATTTAAATATGGGTTGGTGCAAGATTCTATTGCATGTATTTTAAATACGGGTTGGTGCAAGATTCTATTGCATGTATTTTAAATATGGGTTGGTGCAAGATTCTATTGCATGTATTTTAAATATGGCTTGGTGCATGATTCTATTGCATGTATTTTTTAATTTAAATATGGGTTGGTGCAAGATTTTCTTGCATGTATTTTTAAATTTAAATACAGGTTGGATGAAGATTCTATTAATTATATTACTTTGCTCTCTATCTATTGGCTTTCTATAAAAGTGATATGCTTCTGTTGTTAAATGCTTTACCATTCCAAAAAAGTTATTGTCTGAATTGAGCAAAGGTTGAAATATCTACTGTGAGTTGTCTTAAATAATATAAATTAAGATCAACTGGTTTTTATCTAGAATGTTTAGTTAAATATCGTCAGTTAAGAACTTTTTCATTTCTTCTTCAAAGTTTTATTTTTATTGCCAGAATTGAAAATCCATAGATAATCGTTTGAATTGATTGAAAATCTTTGATAGAATAATAAAATGAACTTTACTCTTCTTGAAAGAAAAAAACAACCGTTCAACTTCTGTCTAGTCACCCATCGAAAGGGTCAATGCACCATTGTTGACTTGAGTCAAAAAAGAGCTTTTTTTATGGTGGCAAAGATTTGACACAAATGATTGTCACTGAGAAGGAAACTATTTAAACCAATAGATTGTCAATTTATACGAATTTTCAAACATGTCGTGCGTAACATGTTTATGACACAAAGAAAAAGTGTTTTTGTTTAGGGCAATATTTCATTTAAAGCATTCATTAAAAAAAGACAAAAGTTTAAAAAGGCAAGTTAATTAATTTATAAGCTCAGTGGTCATTTACTGCCCAGAAAGCGGTAGGTTTTTAATATTTTAGCAAATTAGGACATTTTTAAAACAGCATTAGATTTGTAATGAGTTTTTAAGTGTCAATTATTATTATTGGTTTGCGGTTGTCTGCAAATTTTTAAATAGTATAGTGAAGTTAATAGTTAAGTAAACAGAATAATATATACATATAAGCAATAAATAATGTATGTAGTTTGTAAACAGTTGATTGCATATGAACAGTCTATGTAGTTTATAAACAGTTGATTGCATATGAACGGTCTATATGTAGATAGTAAACTAATTATGTATTGTAGATATAAAACAGTAATTAAAGGTAGATATCAAAGAGGTTATCATAGTTAAACATTGTTTGATTGAAGTCTTAGAAGATATGATTGCAGATGTAAATATTTAACTATAGTTTTAAGACAAATGGTTATTTAATAAGTATTAAATTATTTCAAACTGAAGCAAAAGAGATTGCTGACTAGGATCTTAGTTCACGTGCGAAAGAAATGAGCAGAGATTCCAATCATTGTACGAGACAAACATTAATCTGCCTATAGCTACTCTACTTATAATAATGTATAAATATAGATTTATTAAAAAAAATTTGCTAAAATTTCTTAAAAAAAAAAAAAAAAAACATCTAAATTAATTTTAGTAGCAACGCAAAATTTTTAAGGCACAATGTTTACTTTCGTGAAATTAATTATAAAACTTATTGACTCTTTGAAATATTATATGTATTAAAAACAGGAGTCAACGACACTTTAATGATTATTCCCCTTGTTCAATAAAAGTCAGCTCCTAATTATGTAGTTAAAAAGTCCAACAATTACGGATGAACGATGTAATACTACAATAGCAGGAATATTTACATTATTGTGTGCGGGCAAAGAATTTATCATTCTTTCCTGCGGGGAATGTTTTAAAATTCAATTGAAACTGTTACACCTACGTAATGCTTTTACAGCAATTTATTAATTCATGCAAAATCGAGCATATAACATAACAGCCGCCTGTTTCAATATCGCGTTTCATTTACCGTTCCCAGTGGAAAATATAATGCTCGTCTAAAGCTTAATAAGTAATATAAAAAGCAAAAAAAACAATAAAAATGTACAAAAGAAATGGCTGTTTACCAAAGTAAACAATGTAAATACTAGAAAGTAAAAAAATCTTATATGTATTACTTACTGAACATGATTATACCATCACCGTGATGAAAATTACGATTAAATTTTAACGTATGGAACAACACAACTTCAACTCTCGTAGCTTCGACAGTTCAAAATCCTTCGTAGAAATTTAATGGCACTTGTTGATAAAGGAATCATGTATTATGTTTTGATAGTTTGAACCGGCCGCGGTCGTTTTGCTGCAGGTGAAGCTTCGAGAATTCTCTCCGATGCTTTATCCTCCTCCCTGAAGTGTATCCTCGTGATGACTATGTCTCCCGTACTCAGCGTCTGAGATCCGTTATTCACTTTATCCATAGCGCTGACTTCGTCCTTGACGTAATTCTTATCATTGACGCACAGTTTCTCTCTTTCAGACGGAGAACTTTGGTGATTAGAATCGTTGTGGCATTTGCAGGAGCAGCACGAACTTGCTGACTCCTTCTTGCTCAACTTCTCCGACAGATTCGAAAGATCTTTGGCCTCTAAGAGTGGAAGAGTTTTCTCCATGGTTTGTGAGAAGCGCATGTCAAGTTCGCCGCTCAGGGGTGCCACAGAAGAGAGTATCTCCTCGAGTCTGTTTATCTTGGCAACACGATCCATGGTAGAGTCGGAGAGGATTTCATCCATTAGCTGCATGGATTCTGTGAGACTCGGGGGTTGTGTGGACTGCGGGGAAGAGATACTATCAGATTGAATAGAATCCAAGCTAGTCATTTCTTTACCATCAGTATCATCCTCTGAATCACTCAAGTCTTTGTCCTGTCCGCTAGATTCTAGTTTCTCCAACTTCTTGCAAATCTTTTGAGACACTTTCAATTTCTCCTTTTCTTCCTCGGTCAATTCGATATAACGCAACAGGCGAATCTCTCTGTTCGACAAAACCACATTTTTGCTGCACTGCGACAACTTTTGACGAAGCTCGTAAACTTCCGTGTTAATTTTGCGCTGACGTTTTCTCATTCTCACTTCTGTGGGCTGAATGTGCATAAAAATCTGTTCACTGCAAACGTCTTCAAAGAGTTGTTGGAATTCAACAGCAATAGCGCCGGAGATATATCCAAATAGAGAAGGGTGAATAAGGGAGAGAACGTCTGAAGCGGAGTAGAGAAGCATCTCTTTAGTCAGCGGTCTCCGGGCCCAGTAACGCTGGTCCTTGCGATACATGTTCTTCAGTTGTTCCTTCATGGGGTTCGTGGGGGCATTGTACAACTCACAGAGCGCATTTAGCGACACATTCTTCACTTTGTAAATGGGGATAGCGTGCACCTGTTGCTGCAGAACTGCGTGGGCAGCCTGCGTATCAAACACTGCTTTTAGCATGATGCCATACTGATTATACAAGTTAACGGAGTCGTTGCGACAATCGTGAATCACTTTAACAACGTCACTTTCCAACAAGTCTTTTAACCCGCCCTCGGTAACCATGTTGGGACACGAAATTAGGTCAAACACAAACGCTTCATTGTTGAGAGTTCCGATCTGGAACATGGTGATCTGTCCTTTGAGTCCGAGGTTGATGCCCTCACAATCAAAGGAAATAGCTGCCGGTTTTCCGCCGCGCACTTTAGGGCTCATGATTCTATCAACAATGGTGGCACACTCTTTCACGCTTGTGATGACCACTGTGCTTTGCAGTATCCTCTGTCTCCAGGCTTCGCTCAAGTAATGAGAGTTGAGCGAACTCCTGGGGGTGGTTGCAGCCGGTGTCTCTTCAGCAATTTTCTGAGTAGTGTTTATTTTGTCCCGCACCATGTTCTCTGCCAAGTTCTTGATCACGATAGAATTGATTCTTTGCTTCAAGGTTTGGTTCACGATGCTCATCTGAGTGCGGGGGGAGTCGGAGGGACTGAGGACTCGTCCGGCCGGAGTGCGACCTCCGTCTGAAGTGGTGGGGCTATTGTCTGTGGAAGAGATTTCTATCGGAGAGCCGTGATTCAATGACATTGGAGGAGTTAGCGTCGGACTAATACAATTTTTCTGATCCTGCTCAGAGAGGTAGGCGTTGGTGAACCTTGGCCGGCTGATTAGAGTCACCAGGTTCGACTGTACATGAAAACTATCCGAAAACATCTTTAAAAATGTGGTAAGATCATCCGGTGTCTTAAACATTTCGAACCAATATTCCTGAGGAAACTGCGCGATCACAAGATGGAAGAGCTGATCCACCAATACAGGCCCCTTGGCTTCGATGCACTGAGCAAAGTAATCCAATAACTGTTGGGTTTGCTGTGCGTCGATATTGGCATCGGGAAGATTGTGGAACTGTTCCATGTTATGAGACTTTAAGTATTCATCTTGCTTATCGGACATAAGAACAACATTGTCTTCTATAACTGTAAAAGTGTCGGGATGTTTGAGTAGAAAGTCCTTGAACTCTTTCATTCTCTGCCCGGAGATGTGCCTCACTTGGGGAGATGCCTGACTCCTATGGCCCAGGAGACTCTTGATGGGCACTTCGGTACCCTCGCCGTATTGAACCATCTTCATCGCGAAATATTGTTTTGCTTCTTCGATGTAATCACTGTTGCCCGCCATTCCGAGGCCGGACCCAGTTCGCAGCTGAAATGTGTTCATGTCCACATAGTCCCCGTCTATACTGAATAACGAAGGGTACTGCCCCAGGAACTTCTTGAGGCCCGACTGCGAGCCGCCAGCTATTTGACGCATCTCTTTGGTGAAGCCCTTGGCACCGAACTGGCAGGAAAGGTCGTGTAACGTCCGAGGCTCTCCCTTGTCCAGGAGGCGTTCTATGAAGAATAAAAGGGTCAAGTTACGCGTCAGTTCATATTCCATCGACTCCATTTCTCTGCAGCTGGTGCCAATTCGATGTTACACCCCGACTTTCGATATTTGTCTCCTATGTGTCAAAGAATCCCATTGGGACATCTGACAGAATAATAGACAATGTACACATTCCATAAATAACTTTTGGTGACGCAACAAAATGTACCAAATAATTTGATGCTGGCGTAGGGTTCATTAGGAAAATATCTCGTTGGTTTCAAGATCGATTCACGGAATTTTAATTATGAATAGGTGATCACGTTCTTTCAATGTTCAACACTACTCAAATTCATTGAAAGATTTTTGGTGGAATTATGACATTCCTACCAAATTTCCCATGCCGCGGGGTATGAGAGAAGGAAGTCTGGGACGTAAGAAGCTGTTCAAATCTTGTTACAAATCGTAATGCAAAATGGAGGTTACAGCAATATCTTTCATGGGACTGTATATAAATAACCCAACTAAATATAGGGGTTCGAACTCGTGGGCCAAGAGCCTCTTTGTATCGCAAACACAACTCATCAAATAAAATAAAAATTTTAAAAACATTTTCATTTTTTTCATGAATTTTGTCAGTTTTTATATGAATGCCGTGCAAATAAATATTCAGCCTTTTTAGTGATCTTACGACTACGTCACTCATTTTTTTGAGTAAAAATACTATAGTAAGAGCGGTACCTACCAGAAGATTTCAATATTCAAATAACCTGAAACAAATAGAAATCAATCATGAAGCCCGAAACTTACCATTTTTTTAGGAGTATCACGGAATGATATGGGTTTAAAAAATATTTATTTATTCATATTTTCGCTAATAATTTATTCAACCCAGTTATCGAGAATAAGTTAAGTGGAAGTTAAATGCCAAATTAATACACAATTTATTGGTGTCTTGCAAATTGTCAATCAATTCAACGTTACTACTTTTCCCACATTCAATATAAAATTAAAAACTAAACCAAACAACCCCGGTTTCTAACAATTAAAAGTTCCTACTGCCAAATAATACAATGCGCCCACTATCCATATAAATTTGAAGACGACAATAATTTTGAAATCAGTATGTGTCATTTGATACGGAAATAACCCCCATTGTTCATAAATGTCATACGCAGTGTTTTTAAAAATAGTGAAGATTCAGAGTCGAAGCTTCGATAACATGTGTGTGGGATTTATTTAACAAAAACAATGGGCAACCACCACGGCCATCCTTCCTCGAGTGACGAGAAGTCACAAGCGGGCTCCGGGACCACAACTCCCCGCGGGGGCTCCAGGAAAGGATTGTCAACTTCTTCGTCTGGCGTCGACATCCAAGAGAAGCCAGTTACGCAGCTGATGCCGCTTGACAAACTCGCAAAAGTTAGATTCCTCCTTCAGTTACAATGTCTAATGTATTCTTCCTCCATTGCGCAAGGTGACAAAACCTTGAAAGCCTTGAAGGCTGACATTTATCAAATCCTAACCTTACCTGCGGCACTTGAGTAGAGCGATAAGGGGCTACGTAACTCATTGTTTTATGATTAATTATTATTTTTATGGCTAAACCAATATCATTGTAAACTTGTGTCAAAAGATCTGTTTTCAATGGTTGAATGGTAATTGTTTTTCTTGTGAAGATAATGTTTACATTGGCTGCATTGTGTGTTAGCAGCTGTATTCCTATTGAGGTGTTCATTATCCACATAGGTGACAGAATTCCTGTCTTATTTAATTAATAATATTGGTTCTAACATATCTGAATAGAAATCAAAACAGAAAATTGCACATTGAATTTGTTTTTATGATTCAAATTCCAGAAAATGAAACATCAACGATTAACACTTTCAGTAAAAATATTCGTAAATATTTTCCTGCCTTTTAACTGCCTCACTTTTAATAGGCACAGAATATGAAATTACACTTCGTTTCAACTTAAAACAAACAGTTCTTCCGAGTTGTTCCGGACCGCAGCCCTCATCTCATGATAGCCAACATTCATTGGAAAGATTTATGACGTTTTTACAAATTTTGCATGGTTTGTTAATATAATTCGAAGCCCACCGTTATGAGGTGGTAGGTATTTAATTATTTATTTATTTCGCTAGCAATTTTAAACCTATTTCATTTTTAAAACTAATTGCCCCTTAATTGTATGCCAGCCCGGAGCAGCCCCGGAGCAGCCCTCTGGACTCTACCCACATATTTTTTCGTTGTATTATGTTTCCTTATTGTTTTAAATATTTTTAATTGAGTAATTTACTTTTTTTATTTATATTCTTACTACAAGAAACAACGATTTAATTCAGGATATATAGTAAAAGATGCATTCGAATTCCATTTTTATTCAATCAAAGTTCAAAATTTACCTTATAAAACAATCCCTTTGCTGCCATTTTGAACTTGTATGGAGTGACACTTGCGAAAGTTTCATTTCAATATAAATAAGCATTAATTTCTTAACTAACCCAAACTAAGAACCTAATATACTTATCTAATACAAGCATATTTTGCTAAATAAATAGTTGTTTCTCGTAGTAATTATTGAAACAAAGTGTAAATTCCATAATCTGTGCCTAAAAGTACGGCGGTTAAGGAAATAATTACCAGAATATTAAATTATACCGTTAGTTCCTACATTTTTACAAATAGATTTGGTAAATATTCGGGATCGCTGGCCACGGCTAATACGAAATGTTTTTTAATAAAACCTTTTGATTCACCTTAATTACAATAAAATGAAAATTTGCTTTCTTTGTTTAGGATGACAACCAGAATAATTTCTGACATTTTCTTATGTTGGTATTCGCAAGATTTTTTAATTGCTAGAATTTTCACCATTTATTCTATGTAAATACTAGGTAGGTACTATTTTGGCCGAACTCGACAAATAAAATAAAAGTATTTAGTCATGTTTTAAAAAATTAAGAAATTTAAAAAAAGGTTAGGTTAGGTTAAAAATTTACCAAATGCAGTCTGTTTCCTTTTATAGTAATTAAGGTAAATCAAAAGGTTTTATTCAAAAATGTTTCGTATTATCCATGGCCAGCGATCCCGAATAATTACCATGGTTTTTTCAAATGATTTGTGAATACCTTATTGGAATATTGTAATTTACACTTCATTCACTTAACTCGTTTCTGGTGTAATATATTATTTATGGAATAAATGCAAATGATGGCACATATAAGACTCAATAATATAATGTACATTGCACAACGATGTATGAACTATTTGTACGCCAAATAGTTCATAGATCGCATTTATTCCATACATCGTTGTGCAATGTACATTATATTATTGAGTCTTATTAAATTAACGTCAATTAAAACAACATAGCTTGTACGCCAAATAGTTCATACATCGTTGAACTATAGCTTGTACGCCAAATAGTTCAACGATGTATGAACTATTTGGCGTACAAGCTATGTTGTTTTAGTTGATGTTAATTTATTAATAGCTGCAGAGAAATTCTCTTTGTAATTGCAGTTAAAAAACTTATGAAGATGGTTCTCATGTTTTTCTTGTGTACCTAACTTCTCTATTTTTTATTTACTTTCCTATTATCTCGCAAGATTCTAAACTGGCCTGTCAGTGGAACTATAGCATGCCTAATTAGTGATATTTTGTGAAGCTAAGGAATCTAAGGTGAGGGGAACGAGAAGAGATTTGATGCCCAATCATAGAGTGGTAATTATACTCTTCAGAGCGGTCCGCAACTATTTTGGAGCTGCGACCCCAAAATCAATTAAGATTTTTTGTGCTACCCCATAAGATAAAAATCGGCAAATTTACAGGTGCACAAAGTTTGGTTCAGGTAGATGTGAAGGTAACAGCTGGTCCTAGCTTTTTTTCATTCTTTCATTTACATTTTTTCTAAAATAATGGGACAGGGGACAAGAAAATACACATTTTATACATTTTCGTAAGCATTGAATAAAATAAATAATTAATTTAACATTTGTTCAATATATCAAATTAGGTACAAAATTAGTGTGAATCTTTTTAAATGGTTTTTTTCATTTGTATACAGCACAAAACACAAAAGTCCCAACTGTCTGGAGTTAGTGAAACAATGGCATCCCCAATTGGGGTATATTGTGAGGCTGAACGTAGTGGGGAGGGGAAGGAGATGAGGAAGAGAAAGGTGGGGTGTTCCTGGCTATTTAGATCTGGTCACCAAACTCAGCTAAAGCCATTTCAGTCAACGTTTCAATTCGGAATGGTGATCTTACACCAGGGCGATACTGAGAGTATCTTCCACTTTGAAATGTGCCGCAAGTACAGTGGAACCTCTCATAAAGAGCGTAATTTGTTCCAGAATCTTTTTATGTGAAACACTCGTTAAGCGAAACAATTTTTCCCATATAAATCAATGTAAAATACTGTAATGCGTTCCATGCCAAAGAAATACTCTTTTTTTTTTTTTTTTTTTTTTCGTTTATTCAAATAAAATTACATACTTATAAATTGTTAAGGAGCGTAACAACCTGGAATATAATTTCGATTTGCAAAAACAATAAAAAATCTAAATAACAGGTTTATTATTTATGAATTTATGAAAAATAATTCATTCTTTTTTTTTTACCAGAAAGCTGTCTAGAGACATTTGTTTTTGCTGATGCATCAAAATTTGGTAAAAATGTGACACGGCATTATCATCAAATAACTTTGTAGTGCTCATAGCCACCTCCTTATTCGGGTGATGCTTCTCAATGTACGATGCTACAGTTTCCTATTTCTCTTATTGCGCCAGAAGATTGTTGCTCTGCTACTTCCATTTCATTCATTTTTTTTATTATTTTTTATGTTGTAGCCGAAAACGTATTTTTTTTTCTTCGAAAGTTCTGTTGTTTGCAAGATTTTCAGGAAATCTTTATACAAAAAATCCAATTTTCAAAAAAAACGAAAAATCATTTTGGACTAAACAACATGAATAATGGTGAGTATTTCAAACTTAGTAATCTATCACACTCAAAAGTCACGAGCCGCCACTGCTTGTCGGTGAAAATAACTCCGAGTAGTACAAAATCTTGTTTACTTTTTTGAAAACCCCATTATCATGACTGGGGTCGTGAGCCCGGGTTACGGGCCACTGTTTTAAGTATCACCAGCAGCACTGATGAAAGACCACCGTTAGGATCGAAACGTTGCTTGAAATGGCATTAGCCGCGTTTGGTGACCAGATATGAAGAGCCGAGGACTTCCTAACCTTCCTCTTCTTCGTTTCCTTCCACTCCCCATTCCCTTCAGCCTCACAATGTACCCCAATTGGGAATGCTATAGTACCACTGACTAGCCAGTTGGGATACACATGTGCAGTATTCAGATAAAAAATAAATAAATCTAAAAATTAAATATGATTTAAGATTTTCACGGCCAAAAGTATTTTTGTTATTTGTTTTTGGGGTGTTATGCCGTGTTGCGCTAACTCCTTCTTTAGCCAACGTTTCGGACAGCATTGCAGTATATCAAATAACACATCTGCCCTGATGATGGACACTGCAATGCTGTCCGAAACGTTGGCTAAAGAAGGAGTTAGCGCAACACGGCATAACACCCCAAAAACAAATAACAAAAAAATCTAAAAATTTTTCAATCAACATTTCTATTCTAATGGTCTAGGTATGATATCTTCCGCTCTGGAACAAGGTACAATATACTTTATTTTAAGTTAAGTGTGGGTCAAATCCCAGCACCGCAAAGAATGGGAGAGGGCACCTGGAGTGAGACAATCCAAAGTACTCATAAACGGACCAGACCGTAGACGAACCAAGAAACTACTCGATATGGACAGAAACTCGCTGAGGGAACTGGTAGGACTACTAACGGGACACTGCCGTCTCAGGAGACACATGCAGATATTGGGAGTGGAAAACACCAATAGATGCAGGAAATGTGAAGAGGATGAAGAGACTCCAATTCACCTATGGTGCCAATGTCCTGCCCTGGTGGGAACTAGGCTCAGATACCTGGGGAGACATACAGTAGAACCAGAAGACATAGCCACATACTCAATAACAACCCTGGTGAACTTTATTAATGGGACTGGGTTGTTGTTAAAGGATTGAGTTAAAATGGGAGATAGCACAATGGGCCTATGGCCTAAGTGCTCACGGGAACTACGTGTAAACCGTCTCCGCTTTAAAAAAAAAAAAAGTTAAGTGTATGAAACATCCCACATAAATTAGCTTCCCAACCTTCCTCTGCACTATCTTCTTCCCTTCCCCACTTCCTTCAGCCACGACATGTCCCATTTGGGGACACTATAATCCTACTGACTCCAAACAGTTGGGAGCAATTGCGTTTCTCAATCTCAAAAAAATTTTTTTTTGCACATGCTGGGATTTCTCATGAACCAGTCTGCTCTCTAATTAATTATCGGTGGCTAAATTCACTGTTGCAAAAATGTTTTTTTTCTCCATAAATTAAGTTAGGTAATTGACCAGGGATTAAAATGTCAATAAAGATTGATGATAATAATTCCTGATTGATATATCGTTTTACAACAGACATACCTGTCAATATTGTTAGTATTTTTATCCATGTTTTCTGCATTCTTCAGAGTAACTTAAATATTTTTCTCGTATTATTTCCTGTTATCAATAAATTGTAATAGCAATGCTCAACAAATATTTATAGTGGGATTTTTGTAAAATATCACCTCAAGGGCATTTGTTAGTTATAAATACCTCACGGTGCATGCCTCTTACACGGATTCCAAATACAATTGAAAATAAAACTGTGTAGCGCGCGGTATATTACTGCCAATACACCATCTCTCTCTCCCCATATGGCATTGTCCCTGTCACGCTGCACGCAGGCGACGAGATGCGCAGAACGCTTTCTACGCATCCCCCCCGCGCGGCCGACCATCCCTTACGCTGCTGACACGGGATGAAGCCCTTAAAAGCAGCAACTCGCCCTTACACCCTTGGCTAGTGCCCTCCCTCAGCTGGCTACCCGTGCTCCGCACGGCCCTCTGAGGAGAGCTATCTACTACCATTGCTAAGCACAGTACAGTTCTCCTGTCTGCTCGCCTTGGCTAGTACCCTCCCTCAGCTGGCTACCCGTGCTCCGCACGGCCCTCTGAGAAGAGCTATCTACTACCATTGCTAAGCACAGTACAGTTCTCCTGTCTGCTCGCCTTGGCTAGTACCCTCCGTCAGCTGGCTACCCGTGCTCCGCACGGCCCTCTGAGGACAGCTATCTACTACCATTGCTAAGCACAGTACAGTTCTCCTGTCTGCTCGCCTTGGCTAGTACCCTCCCTCGGCTGGCTACCCGTGCTCCGCACAACCCTCTGAGGACAGCTATCTACTACCATTGCTAAGCAACCGACTTGAAGACTACTAGACTCGCTAAAGGCGCGCTCCTCTTCTTGGCTACCTGTGCTGCGCACAGCCCTTGGGAGACAGTAATCCGCCCCAAGCACAGCTAGGATAGTCCCGAACAGTTGTGCCGCGACTCGATTCTATATTGTTGTTTCCAATTACTATCCCGCAAGGACTCTATATAAATCCTTGCCTAGTCGATAAATGTTATTTTCAAAGTATATTCGTGTAAATTGTATACTGTGACTATTTTGCTATTGTGATCTGTGTAACCTAAACAATAAACTGTTTTTTAAGCCACCAAAAGTCTTATAACTGCTAGTTTTTACACTCTCGTCATCGCATTGTCAACCTAACCCACAGGTCATTTTTTAATCATGGCACTGATTGTATTTTGCATTTGTATTCTCTATACCTTAAGTATCTATCAAAAATAATGAGTAGTAATTGTACCTAGATTGAATGCAGATGGCAATACTTTAGAAAGAGTAGATGTGTGCATGGAATTTAGGTACAAGAAGGCTATAAACTATGAATGTGGGAAAACAATAGATGCTGAAATGTAGAAGCTGCATTCATACTTAAATGTTTAATAGGTACAAAAAGATACGTATTTCACATATAAATGAATGTGTTGAAATAAAAATCTGATATTTATAAACGCTTGGCCACGTCAATGTATTTTTCAGTGGGATTTTTCCTTTTCTTTGACAATTTTTAATCTTTCCTGAGAAGTACGCACTTTTGTCACCAGACGGTTAATTTTTAAGGTTTAAAAGCTCAAGGAAGATAACCCCACGTTCACGCTGTTATGTTTGAATGTCTAACGACTACTAATGTTAGAAGCGGCCGCCGCAAGCAAACGTTTATTCGAGGAACGATCGATCGAGATTTCAATGTATTATTATTGTAGCAGTCCGTGTATTCCCGACCTAAGCCCTCAATCAGTGTTTGATTGTGTCTTCATTGCGGAAGAGATCAATGTCACCTTTCATTGAAATACTGATAAAACAAGCACAGCATTTCCACCTGTTTTTCAACGAGTGCAAGTGTCCATTAAGATAGATTGCCTGTTTTCGCACAGTCTAGGGTTATTTTCACATATTTATGGACTCCAGACCAGAGGTGGCTACCAAACCCAACAGTAAGGCGTTGTGGAAGTAGTACATATCGCATAGTATATACGAGATATTTGTCACTCCCCTGAAAAAAAATTTTTTTGTAACTTTTCACTTCACTTTTAGAGGTATTATTTTTTTACCCCTGAAAGAGTTCTTTGTTTTTATAGCTAACTAATATCTTTAATATGCGGATATCTTAACATCTGCCAAACCCTTTATAAATATGATGTTGTGATAAAATAAATAAATATTATTTAGTATTTGAGAAAAGCATTTAATTTGTGCCTTGTCATAGTTACAAGTACAATATAAACATTTAAATTTGTTTGAAACTATTTCCTTTTCAATATTCTCCTGATGAGGGAAGGTCACTTTCGAAACCCGTAGATAAATAATTATTATAAGAAAGTGGTTTCAAAACAATTTTACGTGTTTATAAATATGTATTGTAAATTATATTTGTAAGAATGAAGAGATTAACAGTTATTTTCTTTATAGATTTTGATTAAGAAAACACAGGACGAAGATGGACTCAACGGTATCACTGAGAAATGTTTCACGGTAAGAATTTCATTGATAGTTATACGTACTGCCCTGTTTTGACCATAAACACAGTTTTTTCTTATTGAATGTTTGAAAAATATGGAACAAACAATATATTTATGTTACACCTTACAAGAGCGCCCCTGTCTGCACATTGGAGGGGACCCACCCTTTCCCGACGGCTGTGTGAGGAAACTGATTGTTTAACCTCCTTAGCCGCGCACGTCAGGACTCTAATTTTTTTTTGTAAAAAGAAGCTACATTTATTTTAAAACGATTCTAGACCCTCCAATGTCCCTGCATGCATGATTGTTAGTAAGAAATAATGTATGCATACTTACATTAATAGTAACACAAAATAAGAACACATATGAAATGTGTTCGCCTGGTGGTTTGGCATCTAAAATTAAATAATAAATAAGGAGCACAAATTTTATAAGTGTGCTGTCTGCACAGTGTAATGACCATAAACCAAGTATATACAATAATGACCTTAAAAAGTCCTGGAGCCCACAGTGCGATTTTGTGAATAACATTTAAAGCCAAATTTTGGGAAATTTCCTGGCAGCTATCTTGTATGACAAAGTTTTGAAATGATTTGTTTGCAAAGTTGTATAAAATGAACTATTAATATTCTTAATGCGATTATAACGACTAATGAATTTTGGTAGAGTTGCTGAATTCTGCCTCACTAACCAAAAAAATAACACTTGATTTCAACTTAATTACTACTGGAAACAACTATTTGAGTAGGGGGAGATGTAAAACATGCAAAAAATAGGTTCTTAGATTCTTAGTTTGGGTTATTTAAATAATTTATGCGCATTTCCTAACCTTCAAACTTAACTTTGATTGAGAAAAAATGGAACTTTAATGTATCTTTTACCATCTCCAAATAGTTGTTTCTTGTAGTAAGTTGAAACCAAGTGTTATTTATAATTTTTTTGCGCATTAAGTGTGAGGTGGAATTCTACAACTTTATAAATTAATTTTTGGGTATTTTGATGTGATAGGAAATGGGATGTGTTATTAAAATATTTAAGTAGGTAAAGACATTTTTCACACATCTTCCCCCGCACCCCGCAGCTTCGAATTGTTCTTGAATAACTCCGTCAAGGGCCTTTTAGGTTCATGGTAAAGACAGGGAAATATATTGCCACCCGGTTGCATCCTTGAAATTTTACTGAAGTACATACGTTGTGTGAAAATGTACCATGTGATGGGGTAGATTGACGAATTCCTCCTCTGTTTCAGTATCATCTGTTCCCCAAGTACCCGGAGCTCGGCGAGCGGCTATTCCACTACCTGCTGATGCAGTCCAAGCCTAAACATCAGCACATCAGCGCCACCAACTTTAAACAGCAGGCCGAGCGCTTCCTCGGCATACTGGACGACCGGGCCATACTAGAGGTCTATGTCAAGTGAGTTGCTACAATATCTTATACTAACAGTTAAAAACCCGCTCCGCAGGTTTTTTGCTGCTAGGCCATGCGGGCGGCACTTAGTTGGGCTTCGCCCAGTTTAACTGATACTAACAACATTTAATAGGTAGGTAGGTAGTTATTAGGTCATTCACAGAGAGAAGGTGAGTATATATTGTTAAAACACTTAACAGGAAGGAGTTAATGAATAATAACATGTTCAATTTAGGCATAATAAGAATGACAGTTGTTTTAATAAATGAAATTGTACGTATTGGTTATGGATTCTTTCAAATGAAACACTACTGTTCACTACATGTCTACAACTGATATTAACTGTTACTGTATCTAATATAATCTGCTCATAGGAGACTTGCAGTGCCTAAATATGTAAATGAAACAATATTACTTAGTTAGAAATAAATATATGTTACAACCGTCAATGTCTATAAGGTAAATCAATATTGTATAGTTTGTCACAACAACTAAAGAATTACAATATGTTTATGAATAAAAGGAGTTTGTGTGATGAGATTAGAAGTCGGTTTAATTAAAAGGTGTTAATTTTACTCCAACTGATGGTAATTCTTTACCTACAACTGCCGTTTTTAATACGCATTAAAAAAAAACTATTGATTCAACTTAATGACAATAAACAACAACTTTTTGCACCAACGATTTTGAAAAATATTGATATTTAATATTATTTACGTAAATTAATAATTTACGCCAAAATTTGCCAACCGACGCGATTTTTGCGTTTCTACCTTCCGATTGTGTTTCATGTTTTTTTACTGTTAGGTTGGCAGTGTCTACACTGCCTACAAACAAAAGCGAAATATGCGCGAACTTCATATCGGTGTTCTGTCAAAATGGTGCGCCGGTTGGCAAATTTTCGCATAAATTATTATTTACGTAAATAATATTAAATATTAAAATTTTTGTATGAAATCGGGTCTCAATTTTCAAGTCTTATTTTTTTGGGTCCGGTCGCCTGCAAACCGAAATGAACCTTACTTTTGGTTAAAATTGAGGGGCAGAGTGGTCGTTTTTTGCCTGCAGACCCCCGATTTATTTTTTTTGCGCGAAGGCTATGCGGAATTTACCCGAAACATACGATTTGCATTCGACCAATCAGAGGGCCGAAACCTTCCAGACGATAGCGTAATAATATCAGATTATTAAATATACCCGGAGCTTGACGAACATTATGCTGAGTGTGGTCCACCACTATATCGCAAATAAAGTACTCACCGCCGCTCAATTATCTGACAACTACCACCATCATTTTTACTAGTTAAAAGCACAAAATCAAACTCTAGGATGTGCCGGTATTTGTGTATCAAATTCAGTAGTCCTTGTTGTGCCTAGACTCGAGCACCAAGCTTTGTACACCGACGCAACGGATTGAGTTATCTTACTTTATGGACAGGTTGTTTCTGTATATATTTCATCATGGGCGGGTTGTTTTACAGTGCTCTGATAATAACAGAACTTAAATACGAACAAAGACTCACATACTTCAAATTAGAGAGTCTAGTTAAAAGACGAAACATAAATAATGCTTTACAAAATTGTGAATAATAAAGTAGATAGTAACATAGTCCATCAAATCAAGTTATACGCCAGGCCCAAATTCACTAGAAACCTTAAAAATTTTGGACCAAAATTTTTACCAATAACAACACTGGATATTTTAATCCTATGACTAGAATGTCTCGATCATACAACGATATTGCTAAAACACATACTTGCATAGATATTTTCGTAAATAATATAACTTGTTTCAAGAGATATCTCCACGATTTCTGTACCTAAAAAATAAAAAAAAAAACAAATATTGTTTGTTTATTTTTGATGATTAGGTATTTTCTATTATATGCCTAATTTAAACATATTTTCAAAATCATTGTCTTGTAATTTTTATAATTTTAAGCTTTTTTTTAAAAAAAATACTGATATTGTTGTGTTTCCTTCAGTGACTGTGCAAATGTGATTGCTGCAGACACATTAGTCTAGGGACATTTCTATTTGTATGTAAATTTATCTTATACTAACCACAAGAATGTATTTTAAATGTCCTGTTTGTGTCTCAAATAAAACAAATAAAAATAGAACTTTCACAGAAAGAAGTTGAATAGAAATCTGATGAATTGTTCAAATTCTGTGAAACAATCCATCCTTGCACACTCAGTTAAGATACCACCATCTAGCTTGCTAGAGCTAACCATTTTACCAGTCACCAGGGTTAATTATTGTTGTTTTAGGATATTTCGGTTAGTCCTCTGTGTATCCAAAAAAATATTTCATGTGTTTCTGCATGTTTCATTCTGCCATGTCTTTTGTTTGAATAAGTTTAGAAAATGAAGTCTTCTCACAAGCGTAAACATTACATCACGTAATCGTAAACTTATCTTTAAACCAAACAATGGAAATTTTACGAAATATCAATAGCGGTGTTTGTTTGTTTTAAAGAAACCTATTTTAATTTTTATCCTATTTTGTATTTATGCACTATAATCCGGCACTATAATTGACGGCCGGCATAGTCCAGTGGTAACGCATTGGACTGCCATTCCGAAGGTCGCGGGTTCTAACCCGGCGTGCGCAAATAAATTTTATTTGATTAATTTGTGTTATTGCACAATTAATTAATTAAAATTAATTAAAATAATATATAGTATATTTGCGGCACGTTCCAGAGTGGAAGATACTACCAGTATCGCCCTGGTGTAAGACCACCATTCAGAATTGAAACGTTGCTCCAAATGGCTTTAGCCGTGTTTAGTGACTAGATCTGAATAGCCAGGTACTTCCCCACCTTCCTCTTTCCCTTCCCCACTTACCTTCAGCCTCACAACATCCCCCAATTGGGGATGCCATAGTCTCACTGGCTCCAGACGGGAGCAGTTGGGACTCTTGTGAGGTATTCACTATAAAAAAAAAAAATAATAATAATAATCCGCTGTTTTCACTAATTGGACACTTGCCAGGTTTTTGAGGTGGTGGATTAGGAAGGTTTACCTGATTTGAATCTACGAAGATATTGAATGACTAATCCTTGTGTTTCCAGGATGTTCTGCGAGGAGGAGCACGAGGGTATGATGGAGACGAAGGGAATGGAGACCATGCTGATGACCTGCTACAAGCTGTCCATGGACCACTACTCCGAAGGGCCACAGATGTGTCTTAGTGTAAGTAAGGAACCCTGCCTCACTTTATCAAATTAAAATTGGAAATCATTTTTTATGGATGAAAATATATTTTATTATATTTTTTGGATGATTACGATGTTCCCCTGGGTGACCTGTTTTAAGGTGAACAAGATATGTAATGTATTTTTCAAATGGAGGAATAACTTTATAGTATTTTTCTAATTAATCTAAAATTTATTTCAATAATCTATTGCTTTTTTTTTTAAAGAAAGGCTAAGGACTGGTTGATTCACAGAATTTGAACAATTAATCAAATTTCAAAGCTAATATTCTAGTTCTGTAAAATTCTTATTCAATTTCTGTGAAACAATCGCAATATCTATTATCTATATATAAATAACAATGTAAATGTTCTTTTAATAAAAATCTTAAATCTTCAAAAGTTCTTCACCGATTGCTTCGAAATTTGAACACAACGTCGCATTCGAATATGCGTGTTTTTATATACCTATATCATATAGATTTCACCTGTGACAGGTAAAAATTAAAAAAAAAAAAACATCCCCATCTGTTTGACGTAAAAGCAACAAGCGCTATTATTTATCTATCTGCACAAACAGACAGACCACAGCATCACGTGGCGGGGTACAGCTAGTTAAATAATAATATAATAACCACCTCAGTCTCTAGACCCTCTATAAAATTTTATATTATTGACAGGAAACTACTCATAAGTAGAGATGGCAAAATTTCGTTTTAACTAAAAACGCGAAAAAATATTTTTGGTTCGAAAATAGGGCATTTATAAGTTTTCTTTGCGTTTCAAGGCATTTGAAAGCGTTTCCAGTGATTTCTGTTTCGCGAATTAACGCGAAAAACGTGATTTTGGCCGTATTTCAGCTAAATTATTCTATTTAGCGAAATAGGCACGAATTTCCTGAAAATACTGGGTATTGACTGACAGGCGTACGAGAATGAAGGAGCCCACTATTGAAACGTGCGCAATGCTATCATTCAATCAGTAAAGTGCCATTTTCATTGTTTTTTTGTATTTACCTGTATTTCAAATATGCCTACTTTATTTCATTTTTGGAAGCCTTTCCTACGATTTTTTATAATTTTGTTACTATTTAATGTGTAAATATTTAATATTTTTATACTGTAGGCTAAAATTGCTTTTTGACATTACACAAATTGTGCGAAATAAATGACACCTATTGATGTTAATCGCAATCTGCATTTGTTGTGTTTGTGTTCGACCCGTACTTAGAGTTTCCTTCCTTATTAATTTAATATTAAAATTAATTATTTATAATCTTTCACATGGAAATGCCTGCAAATGAAGGATAAACATATATTTTACCAAAAATACTTAAAATATGCGCTAAAAACATTCAGGAAATACATTTTTTTCTATTTTGCTACAAAACGCTAAATTATACCTCAAAATGCTATAAAATGCTAAATTTCCAATTGTTAATGCTAAAAAATCTGAAAATTAATGCTAAATTTTGCCATCTCTACTCATAAGTATTGGATATGTGGTGAAAGTTTTTGATACATAATAATATTTAAAACAAAGGATGTTACGAATAAATATTTGTGTTGTAGAACTACATATTCAATAAGTGCTAGTGAGTAAAGTGCTAATTGATGTTTGCTTTCTTTTTTTCAACTTGCTTTGGCAATAAATACATCCGATGCAGCACTTTCTATAAGCAGCCTAATCATTCGCTTTCACCTCACCGATTTCCTTTTATTTAGTTACCCATCATTGTATTTTTGTTCTCTTACTCGCCCTATGCCGCAATAAATGCTATATCTTATTCCACTGAAGAGGTGAAATGTTTATGAATGAAATGAGTTTTTTGTATATCAGTGATAGTCTTTTTTTTCAAATTCGCTTTGTTGAGAGTTCTGGGATTATTTATTATTTGTCTTATTTCCACTTTTAGTTAAGTGTAGAGCTAGCAGCCAAAATCGCATCCGTGACAAAGTAATTTTAGAGATTTCTCTATACGAGGGGTGTACGGCTACTATCTGTGGCTCTATCCTACTGATTTTCTTTTGGGTATGCTCAGAATGAACCATCGTAGACATTGCTATACATTTCTTACTGATTTGTGAATAGTTTGAAAACTCGGTTATCATGGAGAGCCTTCATTTCTGTGTTCCCGACGGTTATCTCCGTCACCGAGAGCATAGACTGTACTATCTTCTAGCCTCCCATACTAACTTGCTAATGGTCATGCCGGTGGGTAGAGCAATCTTGCTGTTGGAACAGAATCAATTCGGATATCGAAATTTTTTGCATCAATGAAGCTGCCTTTAAAAGGCGAACTTTGTTTTTACTAGTATAGTTGATATACCCACAGTCTATATTTATGTAATAATTCTTTACAAAAAAAAGCATTAAAAAACAATTTTGTAATGTTTCTTAAATGAATAAATTGAATTGAATTGATCGATCTTGGTATGAGACTCGCGGTCAAGGTAGTAGAAATCGAGAAAGGTTCGCAGTGGCCCTTGTTGGAGAGAAGCGTTCACCAGATAATAAGCCCATCATTATTATTTTATAAACACGTGTAGGGCGCAGCCAAGTGTATGTATGTATCCAGGCGGCCGATCTTAGAATCGTAATTAAATTCAAATCTAAAACGACTTACTATACTTTTTAATTTTTCCGCTCTTGCACACAGGCGGCGATACCTATCGTGGTTTATTAGTAAGACTGTTTGTATCTTTCAGATCCACAAAACTCTGAAGACAGTGGTGCAGTCTTGCTTCCACACCAAGCAGGTGCTCAGCGCGGGCTACATATCCCGCTGGCTGGATGAAAACTGCCACAGACTTGTGTTGCCTATGCACAGGTTGGTATTTATTGTAATCTCTTGTTGAACCATTTACCCACCTCGTGCGGCACTCTCTGACAGTCAATAAAACTCACTATCACTTATACAAGTATTCACGTTGTTACACAAATAGACAGTTTGCATTCTACTACAATACACTAGTTTCTGTCAGTGAACCTTGCGTCCAAAAAAGTATATTTCTAATTTTCTCTTATATAATAAATCAAAATCAAAAATTACTCTGAAATCATAATATTTGGAAGTATGTAGGTACTTAACCCCTCCGACATTTCGCGAACTTGAAGCTAAAATGTCTTTACCGAAATGTCAATTTCACGAAAACGTTGTGTTATTACCGCCTCACAATCAAAGCTCTATAAATGAAACATTACTGAACGGAGCCGAATAGTAAAAACTGTTTTAGAAAGGTTACAAAATAGGCTTTCAAATTGTTGTATCATAAATAAATATTAACATTTGTAAATATTTAAATTTAGAATGGAAACATGAAAAAATTGTAAAAATGACTCACCTGTAATGTTTTATGTAAAAACGATACTAAAATCACGGATAATGTAAAAAAAAACACTTATTTCATCGTACAAATGTACAGTAAACAATTCTGTCACTTCACTTTTTGACCATTTCATACAAAATATATTTTTAAAAAAATAATTAAAACTGGGATATGTGGGAGGCGGGTTTTACGATTTGGCGGGTAAAATTTGCTTCCACTGAGTAGGTCTTTTTACGGGTTTCTATGGATAACTTTGAATAGAGATGTGAAGCTTTATTCAATACGAATATTCTACTTTTTGTTTTAGGGATGTCACTAGAAGAATAACGGAGTTATGACGATTTTTGTGGAAACACACGCGTTGACGTGTAAACACGCTTATTGTACTTGACTGCTATCGTTATTTTATCGTGTATATCTGCTTACGTTGCTGACCGGTTAAATATCTATTCAATTATAAACTATATAATATTTTTTGGAATTTTTTTTTGTATTTCAAATAAGGGTTTGCACAATTTGTCCAAAGAAACGTAACTATCTAAAATGACAATTGTTTTTCCAACCTTTCTTCAGGCAGGTATGTACCATAAAAATTGAAAAAATGCATATAAGTAAGTTCAAATAAACCCATAAGTCAAGTAAATATATATAAGAACACCACCCTGCATAGATCGACATTTTAAATGGAAAACACATATTTGTGAACTTGTCAAATGAATTGGGAAATGTATTCATATATTTACTAGCTGTTCCCTACCACGGGTTGTTATGGCTCAATCTGTCTGTGCAGATGTAGAAACAACAGAGCGTGTTGCTTTTACGTCTAACACAGTGTTTTTCAATCTGTGGGTCGCACCCCCCTAGGGGTCGCGAAGCCTTCCTCGGGGGGTCGCCGGCAAAAGGAAAAAGGCGAGGTTCTAACTACAATAAAAACACTATTTCAGTGAGGATGAGCTTGTTTATTTTTCAAATCGTTATTTAATCGTGCTATTTTTGATATGTTAATAATGAAATCATTTTCTAAGTTTAGTCTCTTTTTAGTTTTAATGTTCACTATTGAAGAGAATGTCAGTTCACATAATTATGAAGTGGCAAATTGTACTAATAATTTTAGAGCTTCCCTTGCCAGCTATAGATACTCTTCTTTTGTTTTCACCCAAAACACGTCAACCCTTTGGGGCGTCCAAGCCAAAGTCGCACACAGCCTTACCAACTTGCCTCGTATTTAATTTCAAAGCTCTCGCGGCTTCCTTGCAGATTGTAGGCTGTAATAATGAATATAGGTACCAAAATAGAGAAAATAATTAATGTATTTAAATTATTAACTTTTTGTCTGTATCTATGGCCAAAGGGGGTCGCCAGAATTTTTCAAACTGTAAAAGGGTCGCGTATTCAAAAAGATTGAAAAACACTGGTCTAACAGATGGGCACTGTTTAAAAAAAATAGCATGTTTTTACCTGTCACAGGAGACATCTACATAATATAGGTATATAAAAACTCATGCGTAGTCAAATGCAATGTTGTGTCAAAATTTCAAAGCAATCCGTGAAAAACTTTCCGAGATTTAAGATTTTGAACAAACGAACAGTAACATTTTTATTTATATACATATCTTAGACTAGAAAACCTAAAAATAATGTACTATCCATATTGGCTGGGGAGGATAATATTTTAAATATATAACATATGACAATATTATGATAATATTTAAAATCAAATAATTTAAAAATTGATAATAAAGGTATTATTGAAAGAAACCATCTACATTTTCGAATCAAACTTCTTTTTGCAATATTCAATGTACCTACAATAGGAAAAATGTATAAAAAATAATCATTAACAAATTTCTCCTGGCGAAAATAAAGGTCCTGTGCGAATTTCTTTAATTTGTTTTAAATCACTATACCTTCGAAAATAATTGAAACATTTTAATAAAAATTTCTACATAGTAACTCAGCATACCCAAGCTATAAAAGTACTAAACGAAAATCGAATATTATTTGAAATGCAACTCAATCAACCTTGTAATATGTTTATTACTGTCCGCCTATCGGTATTTGCCCATGCCTGCTTTCTTTAAATACGCCTGACATCTCTCGCTCGCTTGCACATAGGAGTTGAGTGGGTACGGAACAGAGATAGAGATTCGAATTGGTTTTTAGGGTCATAAAAACCCTCATTCCAGGAATTGAATTATTACAATAACAAATAATATACTATCCTTTTGTTGAAATACCGATGTAAACGAAAGGCACGAAGATAAATATAAAAAGAAGACTTGCATACGATTCGATAATTATTTACATATAGTTAGGACCTTTACAAAGATATTGGTATATAATATTCATATAAAAACTTAAACACATTCCATAGATAGCTTCCATTTCCTAATCTTATTCGGATTAGCTTTTACGACACATACGCCTCGGGGATCTCATTGCGTTCAGCGCTACAGCGCTCAGTCTACCTTAAATAAATTATAATATTAATAATTCTTCCAGATACTGCGTCCACATCCTGTCTACCGCGTGGCGCCATGTCGGCAACATGTCCAATGACAACAGCGCGGGTCTGGAGCTGGCAACACCGGTGCTGGAGGCACCACCGCCAATAGCGCAAAAGGCGCCGTCCGCCCCGCTCATGCCCGTCTCCCGCGCCTGGCTACTGGCCGGCTCACTGCCCGCCCTGTACGCTCAGCCGCACAACGCTAGCAGTCCGGCCAGCTCAGGTACCAATTCAACAACTCTGTAGTCATCCATCAAAAATATCTAGATACTGTATATGAATCAGAATAATGACCCCGTTACCGATGAATATTGTTTTTTGAAATATTTATGAAAAAGAAAATGCATATTATTGCAGTAAAAAGATTCCACAAAGTATTGATTTTAAGGCGATGCACTACGTCGTGTAATATTTCAAATTGAGCCGCTATCAATAACAACCCTTACGTAGATGGCGATAAGGTTTAAATTCCCGCTTAACACCATCCGCCTGTTTTGATTTATGCAAGAAAAAAACATGACCAAAAAGTGCCTTTTATTTTATTTTGTGGATGTTCAGGCATAAATATTTAATTTTTTTTCGATCATTTTATAAATAACTTAATTTGCCACATTATACAATAAAATCATAACCGAAAATGGGTTCGTAAGTAGGAGATTTTAAACTTTAAAGCAGTTTTCATAGGCCTTATACATTATTTTTTTCTGGGCTTATAAAAAGACTCAAAGGCCAAGATGTATTCTACTCGCAGTATTTAATTAAAGCATCTGAAACATTTCTAGGCGACCAAATTTTCAAACCAAAAATACATGATTTTGCATTACTACGTATGGCATCGCCTTAACTCTTGTTTTGCAAATTTGCTTCCAACCGACAACAGAATGAAATTTTTATAGAGATTATTTTTCATACACAAAAGTTACACAGTTAGATAGGACCTTCCACAGACTTTATCATAAAAATAATCTGAATTATATGTTCTTCTTTCTTACATAAATAACAATAAACCACATAAGAAAGACTTTGAACTATGAAGCTAAACTAAATATGTACCTTAGATGCAAGTCACTAGTTTTGTCAGTAGTTATAGGCCTTAGTCGTAAGTCACTGGGTATAAATCCTAGTTGTAAGCCAGTTATATTTATTATTCAATACATATATTTGTATTACAGTAGAACCCCGTTAATTCGAACCCCGATAATTCGAAAAAACGCGTAATTCGAAATTTTCGCCAAAAAAATATCCACAGAAAATTTTTTTTTTACAAAATGGTTTTTTAATTCGAAATTCGTTAATTCGTAATTCGAAATTTATTTTTGTCCGCACACGAAAATTTGGTTGTGTAATTTGAAAAATTTCGATTTTTGCGAAAATAAATTATAAAATTTCGTAAATCTGAATATAAAAGACAGCCATGACGGTAGAACGCTGAAAAGTGTATTTTTACGTGATTATACATCGCCCTAATTAGTATTATTATTTTGTAAATCAGAATCGATTTACACTGGAATGTCGTATTTTTTAAAATTTATTTAGTTTGAAGGGCCGAGAAAATTCGTTTTACGCGGAAATATGTGGTAGTTTTATGAATTTACACCAAATATCTGAATTCAAAGGGTCGGCTGCGACGGAATTCTAACGCCAAATTTCAATTTACGCAGAAATACGACATATTTTTACGAATATACTTCAAATATCTGAATTGAAATGGCCGGACGCGACGAAAATCGGCCGAGAAAATTCGATTTACGCGGAAATATATCGTATTTTTACAGATTTATTATAAATATCTGAATTTAAAGGGTCGGCCGCGATGGATATCGGCCACGAAATTTCGATTTACGCGTAAATATATCGCATTTTTATGAGTTTATTTCAAATATCTGAATTTCAAAGATCCGGCGCTAGGGAAATCGGCTCTGAAATTTCAATTTACACGGAAATATATCGTATTTTTACTAAATTTACTTTTAGAATTAACGAGGTTCTACTGTATTACCTTTATGTTTTTTTAAAACAGTTACATTAGATTACTTTTTATTATGCTATTATTACTGCTTCTAGGGTAATTTTTTTATCATTATTCTAATCATTTCAGGTGTAAATCTGGCATCTGCACAGTTCCTAACCCGCCTAGTCTGCCTGCTACCCTCGCATTGGACCCTTCTGTACAGCTCTCGAGAGCACGGTCTGGGGGCCAACAGGTTCCTGCATCACGTGCTGGCCTACCGGGGGGCCACGCTGCTGCTGCTGAAGGGGGGTACGGTCACCGTGTGTCTGGCAGCCCCCTCGGAGTGGCGGGAGTCCCATTTGTACCAGGGCGGGCAGCACTGCGCCCTGTTCCAGCTGGAGCCTAAGTAAGTATATGTCTATCTATCTTAGTGGACTTCATCATAGTACTCGTAATATGAATGTATGAATTACATTCAACGTGTTTCGTTTAGATTTTAATAAAAATAAAAACAATTAATGATTATTTCACAATTCTGAGTTTGACGCCAAAACGTGTTGAAGTTGGTCATGTAAAATGTATTTTGGAATGCTAAATATTCTGCAGTGGCAAATAAAAACATAGTGTCTTCCTTGAGAGTCCCATGGAAGACACTGTGTTTTTATTTACCGCGGCAGAATTGTTTTATTTCCTTGTTATTAAAATACAGTTTATCTGAATGTGATAATCTTCAGGACTGAATTCAAATGCGTATTAAACAATGACAAGGTATGCACAGTATACAGTGAACATATAAACTTGCTGTCCCTTTTCCGCTAGCTACAATAAGTGGGCGTAAACATAAAGCATAAACATAAACATTAATTTTAAATCATTAGGTTCATGGAAAACAATATTCCTTTACAACGATCACTTGCTGTCCCTCTTCCGCTAGTGACTATTAGTAAGCATAAACAAGACAAAGGGCTGTTCCTCGCCGGTGGAAGCATATGCTGATGCACGGATACATTCAATGCAAAGCTTTTTTATTGGAATTAACTCTCGCTGTGTTGCCTGTACCTACACTATTTATTGATATTTCAATTATGTTTTGTCAATCCTCCACAAAACTAAATAATATTTGCCTCAAGATGTATGATATAAAAAATTACAACATAGAAGAACCGATGGTTATTTTCCGAACAGCCATTTTATTAATACATCTAATTAAAAAGCATTTACCACTTAAGAAATCTTTTGTCATCCAAATAAATTAATTTGTGAAATATTAATTATGGGTTAACTCCACATTGGGTGCCTTGAGGAAACCCTGATGCGGTTTTGCGATTCTTTAGACATTTCTTTAACAATGAATTTTCTTCTAGGTTCTCTTTGCTGGAGTCTGCCCCTAAGATGCTGTACCTCAACACTTCCATCCGCGGCTACCCCAAAGGGCTGCGGGCCGGTTCCGACCCCAGGAAGCACCTTGTGGCCATCGACGAGGGCTTTGAGAACTTTGAATTCACGGGGATATCTTACCCCCTGGATGCCATGGAAGTAAGTACCACACTTATTAGCAAGTACGTGTTGAGACTGATTTAATGGTGAATCTAAGCGGGTCCAAAGTCACACTATTTGAAAGAGAGACTACTAAAATGACGAATGTAAGCAGGTCCAAAGTCACAGTATTTGAAAGAGAGACTACTAAAACCCTGTGCAATGTAATGACGAATGTAAGCGGGTCCAAAGTCACAGTATTTGAAAGAGAGACTACAAAAACCCTGTGCAATATAATGACGAATGTAAGCAGGTCCAAGGTCACAATATTTGAAAGAGAGACTACTAAAACCCTGTGCAATTCAATGACGAATGTAAGCGGGTCCAAAGTCACAGTATTTGAAAGAGAGACTACAAAAACCCTGTGCAACTTAGTTGTGTATGATGTATTTGCCATGTATGTTCACTAGAGATGGACGGGTTAATTGAATAGGAAGAAGGGTGAATGCAGGAACCTTCATTAATGAAGGAATGAATGCAGCAGTCCACAATGGAGTGCTGATACCAACACTGATGTATAGATGTAAGTAGAAATCCCTTCGTATGTGTTGCTAAAACTGCATTGTACCGTGTTACAAATGTGAACTTCTGGAAAGAATGCAAGGCTGAAGAAAGCGTAGTGAACTAGATAAAGAAAGAGACGCTTAGATGGTTTGGACACATGGAGCAGATAAACGAAGACAGGAGTGCCAGGAGAAAGTAAAAGAAGTCAAGGATGCCCGAGAAAGGCACAGAAAACAGCAGATTGAGTATGTATGAATGTGAATGAAGCAAGAAATGTGTGCCAAGACACAGTTGTGTGGCAGTCGGTCTTCTCTGTCACCTTCAATACTCTTATTATTAAAAAATTGGTATATGCCGGCATTTCCCAAGTTTAATCCCCCATTTTTTTAAATCTTTTAAGAATACAGAACAAACAATACGGTGTCTGCAAATTATAAAATATTCTTTCTTTCCAAGGTATGGGGATGCGGTGACCAAGCAAGCCGAGAGACACAACTGGACATCAAGAAATGGCAGGTCAGAGAGGCGGAGAGACAGCGCCAGGTCAAATTATCCGCCGCCGATTGGATTGACCACCCTGACAGATATCTGCTAGAGCTGGCGGGCCGGCCCCAGTATAACAGCACGGCCAGCTAGTCAACAATTCAACAATTCAACTTTCAACACATCCACTGACCCAATCAATCAGTTGAGTGGTCAGTACCAACTTTAGAAGATAGAGGGTGATACCAATTTTTGAAATAATGAATAATACCATTTTTTAGTACTTATAGTTTAGTACTTAATTTTGAAACTTTTGTTGAGTGTACACATGTTCTTGAAAGAACATTATATTTTATCAGTAGACATGGGATAATATGCATTTTTAATTATGTATGCATAATTGAGCCTTTTTTTATCGTTAAGTGCTTTTGAGCCCTTTTTTATTCTTCAAATATGAGTTGCTTAAATCAGAGTTAGTCGATATTTCTTTGCCACTTACTCTGTCCCGGTGACTTTGCTGTCACTCGATCTTCTGATATTTGAGAAATGTGGTTGAGGTCTGGCATCATGAAATTTCCACAGTTTTTCGGTCTGAATGTTAGACCATAAAGCAGAAATTGATTTGTTTGTCTGAATCGGCAAATTCTCTTAAATGGAGAACTGGCATCGTGAAATTTTGCCCAGTTTTTTCTGTCTTGCATTTCTTGGCCAACTATTTTCAGCTCACAATGTCATTTCCTTCATGATCTGTGGAACTATGAAATATCCATTTAACTGTCTATGAAATAAAATGGGACGAGATTTACTGTATGTCTTAAAGCAAATATTCAATGAGTTTCGGTGTCAGAAAGAGCATTCCTTAATAAATATATGTTTAATTAATTAAAATGGTTGCAATGGCAAATAGCGAGTTCAGACTTTTCAATTTTAGTTATTGAACTTTTATTGAACAACAAGATTTCTAACTAAAATTTGATCAACTTTATTATTTTTAATGATAAATTAATGTTTATAAGACAAGGTTTTACGCACAGCATAAAGGATAACAAATAATTTATTACAAGCAATAATTAGTCGCCTGAAATATCAATATTTAGTCAAAAGTCAAAATATTTCACCAACAAATGTAGATATAATATGTCTCGACGCCGTCTAGTGGGAAATTTAGCACTAACAAAACCTTTCCTACAAAAATAAAGTTGGTTGTTTACAGGTGAAAAAAATATTATAAGCAATAATTGTTGATTCGAGGTACTGGTACATATTGAATTATTTGGCGGGTTGGAATAGGCCAACATAGCTCAGTGGTTCAGAGCATCTGACCGGACATCAGAAGGTACGGGTTCAATTCCCGTTGGCGGCATTTATTTTTACTCGGGAGATATTTTCAATTTGGATTGATATTTCAGGCGACTAATTATTGCTTATAATTATTTGATCAACTTTGTTGAAAGAAGGTTCACACTTGTCAATATGCTTTCAAGTGTGGTGCTGATCAACTAAAATCGAAACGTCTGAACCCGCTAATCTCTGAATAGTATAAAACAAAGTCATTATTCATGTTTGTGCGCTTAGTTCTTCTAAACTATGCAACGGAACTTGATAGGGTTCTCACTATCATTTAGATAATTTCTTCCAGATGGTTTATATGTATAATACATGGATATTATATTTATTGAAAGTAGAGAAAAGTCAAGCAACGCCGGGATACACGTCAGCTAGTATATTTAAAACTTTACTAATAGAAGTTGTTCTTTCGCAATGCATTTTTAAGTGTATTTTACAGTGACCACACTGGGCCTTTGTATTTACAAATGTTAACTTGGATTAGAGATTAATAATTACTATATTTTATAATATTATTATGTAGGGTGGACACCAGTGATGTATCATAACATTCACAGAAACTATAGCATTTAAGCTTGTAGACAATTTTATTGATTCTTAAAAATTTGAAATATAAGTTGACCTTTACAACGCTGGCCGTTTCAACGTAAACTATCTTACTTTTTACACAGTGTATGTGTTTTAGAGAAACTTGGTGGATCACAAATGTGACGTATGCTTAAGGGGATAGCCGCCGATGGATCACATATATGCGATAGCTCAAACTGTAGGGGGTACATGCTTATCTTTGCAGGCGGCCAAAGGATTAACCAATTTAATTAATGAATTAACTATTATTATCTGTTAATTTTTGTACCAAAAATACATCATACAATCTGCACTAGCGGCGCCATTGAATGCAAAGATAACTTTATCAATTGAAATTGTAAAGAAAGACATTTTTTATACATATTATATGTGTATGCTTTTTGTAAAAATTTTGTGTCTGTAAGTAATGTTTTGTCAAATTATAAGCTTTAAATGGCAATGTATTGAAAAGAAAAGACATTTTTTTTATCTAATGGCACATTCTCGCCTAATCTATTCTTTGATAATCTATGGTTAATTTGTACAATGAAAGTTGTAGTCAATTCAACTTTGGGATTATATTCCTTAGAAAATAGCCTGTTGCCACTGATATATTTCATAGATTCTATGGAATAGATCAGGTATGATCCCAGCTTCATCTATAATATTTGGATACATATATGGTTTATGTAATGTTCTATGAAAAAAATGCTTTATAATGGCAAACATTATAAAAATGGCTAAGTTTATCTTAAGCTATTGGCATTTATTTTTATTTTGCTACCATGTCTCATTTTCAGAATCGTGCTTTTTGTCTAAACATTAAATATTGGATCTATTTGTCGATCTGCAAGCACAAGTCCCTATACCAAACTTTTCACATAATGTAATGATGGTATGAAGTAGGGAGATTTCAAATGTTATTAGGCTATTGGTTATTAACCTATAAATAACCTAACCTAACCTGTGAATTTTTATCTTTCTGTTTTTAATTATCTCACCTGCCTTTAAAATTTTTAATTAATCTTTTCAACATGTTCCCGAGGTTTATAGGATAAAGGTTGTTCATGGATGGCACTTTTTGTTATATTCATACATTTTCTATGAAAATAAACGCACATACAGTAAAATTGTCCGTGCAGACATCACTCATATATTAAATATTGAAAAAACTTAAATCTTATCCAAGTCTAGATTGTACTTAATTCTTACGAAAATATTACATTTTTCAAGAAATTTTAAAAGGGCTGGACCCGTTTTAAGTAAACAACAAATGACCCATTGAATTTGCTCAAATCACTTGGAAGTTACTAAAATTTATTGAAATATGTACTTGCCTTAAATTGTTTCACTATTAACCTCTTAACCGGGCGGGACGTATAAATACGTCAAACGTAAACAGTATCGGGTACGGGTAGGACATATGAATACGTCCTTGAAATATATATTGCGCCCTGGAACGAGCGGGATGTATATTTCCGAGCATATCACACGGAAATTGAATTTTTAATTTTTACATATTTTAATTTTTTAAACTCAATGTTTCTCTTTTATTTGTGTGCTTTTGTTTATTGTTCTGTAATTATAACCTTTTTATATTTTTTCTAATCTTTATAATTGTTTGTAAAGTTTCTATTTTTTTAATTCGATGTTTTCATTTTTATAATGCATAAATTAAAAAAAATAATAATTTGAAATTACATCCTCCGGGCGTGACGTGCTGATACGTCCTAGTGAAGGAGTTCGCGCCCGTTATATGCTGCGTAATTCAAAACGGAACTCCCCGGTTAACAGGTTAAGTAATTATTTTTATTATGGCGTAATAAAATAGCATATTGCCTTAATTTGATACTTATTTGTGTGCTGGACACTGCTTTATGTTATATTGATGCCTGGTATCAGTTATTATTGTGTAATTGGTGTACTTTCAAGTATTATTTTTTAAATTATGATTGTATTATCAATTTTTTTGATGAAATAAGATATTTCATATAACATATTTCAGGTTAACAATTGCTATCATCCATTTTCATAAATGTCGACTTATTATTCAGACAATAAATATTATATCATTAGAATTGTAAAATTGAATTCACTCCTTTGTATCTTGCCTATGTAAACCATTTATCTGTGAAATTAAATAAGTAAATTATTTGATATTGTGAAAACGTGCCGACCTAGATGCCTAATACAAATATAATAGAAACAATGGATATCGGCCATGAAATTGCACATACAAAAGTGTCTCCAACATCGTTAGCTCATTAGTATGACAGTAGTCTGTGCCCTACCTTTGCCATATCTCCCTTTGTTTCTATTATCTACAGGCTGGACCCATCACCACTGAATGTATTCTGTTTTCACCCTCGACCCTTCAGGCTTAAAGAACTTTTTACATTGCAAGCCAGTTTGCCAAATTTATTTTTATTTTAATAAATTTGCGACATATTTTTGTATTATACAAAGTGAGAATTTTTCTGGGTAGGTAATAGGTAACAATGTTATTACTTCTTGTAGGAATGCATAATAAATTCGTGAGAATGTTTATATATTTATAATCACATAGTAACTGATAATATAAAATATTCATCCTAGACTTGCAGATAAAGTCAATAGATGTCGCACATTAAAATAAAAATAATATATATTTATCTAAGACACTGTCTAGATTACATTTAGTTCGAGTTGAATCTTCCGATCATACATAAAGATAGCAGCCAATAAGAATGTGCGGTGAGAAAAATGAAGGCAATGTTGGTAGTTCTTATTCGAAGTATAATACAGTTAAATATGGACCAAAGGAGATAGGGTCCCATTAGCTCAGTTGGTAGAGCTGTGCCCCGGCAAGGCAAGGGTCCTGGGTTCGAGTCCTAGATTATTCGTTTAGGAATCGCTAATATTGTCTTCAGTAATTAAATATGATAATAATTAAAATATCCTTACCATTATTTTGTTTTTAATCGAACCTGTGCAAGAAAAGTAACAGCCAATTCACACATATTTCTAACAACTCTTGCACATTAACCTTTCATTATATCTATCTCATCACGTCACATATATGCGACATTCGCATACGGGGATATCTGCCGGTGGATCACATATGCGACAGTTGCACAGATAAGGTTAAATAGAAATATTATTACATTTAAGACTTTTTGGTGTTTAACATTTTTCTGATATGCAGCAGATAAATGAATTTGAATGAACTGATAATAATATATTATGAAGAGTTTTGTAAACTCACTGGGAATAATACATTGTAATTTATTATTTTTTAATGTATTATTTTGTAATAAAAAAAAAGAAAAAAAGAGTTGAACCTAAACTAGTATTGTAGAAATATTGTGGGTAAATATGCCAATGGAATGAAATGTTTATGCCATTTACAACAATTCTTTGCGATTCATTAACTTTAATTTTGTTTTATTGAAAGAAATCTTCAGTCACTTTTACTTATTAGAAAGAAAAAAAATCACTTCCACATTTTCACCATTTTTAAAAACGGAGTGTGTTGCCAGTAAAAAAATGTGTACATAAAAATTTTGTTGATTTAGTTCTATTTTGTCTTTGAAATACTCAAATTAATGGTTTAGTTTTAAATTTCGGTGTAGTGGGCATTGTGAAATGTTCTGAATTGCATAAATTAACTGTGCATTGTTCATATACAAGACAATGCATCTTTAAAAAATAATTTAGTCCGCTTTTTTAATTTGAACAATTTTGAAACGCACTCAACGCAAATGTTATATAACTGTAATGCTTTACGAGTTCACTATTGTTTATTTTTTTAATTGCTGTAAATTAATCACATAAAATCACTACTCGATGTACAATGGATTCAGATCAACGAAGGGCCTTATTGAAGCAATGGGCTTTGAGCGGATAAAAATTATGAATAAAAATGTAATAGTCAATCCTTTTTTTGTTTACCATTTAAATTATTTATTTATTTTTTAGTATGGTGATGGTTTTTACTAATGATGGGTTGTTTTACAGAAAAAAATTACAAAGTCAATATCCAAGTACTGTGAACCAACTGGCCCATGATAAAATAAAAACAACTTGAATTTTAACTTTAAAAGTTTATGAACTTTTAGAATTCTATGTAACAACCCGTCCTTAATGTTTTAATATAATGCCCACAGTTTTCTTATTTCTTTGAAATTTTGTTTATCATCATAACTATGTATGAATTACAGGGCTTAGTTTTTCTTTTCTTACATTATACGATGCACCCACCATTAGCTTGTTTTTCTTAATCAAATACTTAGTTAAATTATATAGTTTGAATACTTTGTATAATATTATGAAGTGTTACCATTATGTAAATGTTTCAATTTTCCAAAATTGAGTAAATTATTTATTTTCCCGCTGTATCATAAATTGTGCTTTTTCAAAAAACATGTACTTAATTGCCATGAAACTTAATACGAGGCCTGCGAGAAAAACTTGTTTTATCTTATAAATGACACACTTTTCTTCAAACTGTTGAAAAAATTGCATTTTAGTTGATTCATAAAATCTTTGGTCGTTGTAACCTTTTGTTTTTCTTCTTGTAGAATAATAATGATTAAATAATTGATAAGCGCTATTCTCTTCTCATCAAACTGAAATTGGTCATTCCCTAAAATTTAAGTGCAAATAGTTGAAAATATCCGTTTTACATAAACAAACAGCTTGTATGCATATAATATTTGGCTATAAACAGCTGGCATAATATTCTAGAAATTTATTCAATTGGTACAATTTTTTATTTTTATTTCTATGGCAACACCAAGCTACTCACTTTGTCTTTGAAATTTGTTCTTCACATTCAAATTTCTTTACATTCGAGTTTGTCAGTTCGTTTTAAACAAACGAGGGCAAACAATTTAGCATTTTCAATTTATGTATAATTTTTGTCTGCGAATCAGTTATTGTTTTGTTGACTTCTAATAAATAATTATTTGGAAAGATAAATAAGAAAAAATACAAAAAAGCACCTTTCCGTGTAACTAATTATCTTCCTTGCAAAGCGTTAAATTAAAAAATGTAGAATGATCTCCTTTCGGAAAGTGCCACTAATTTTTGAACTCTGTTTGGTTAAAAGTAAAAAATATGCACTTGGACCATTGAGCTTTTACATTCATTTTCCTATGAGCCATCTCGGTGTTGCCATTCAAAACCTTTTAAATGATTGCAGCGCCATAAATTTGTATCTATTATTAAATGTCAGACTGTTTGAAAATCTATCCTTTTTTGTATACACTGTTGTTTGTTAAAATAAAAATGAATAAAAGGTGTTGAAAAAAGTTTTTTTTTTGCTTATTCCGATCACTGTTGGCTCGGTGAACGAAAAAATGGCAGTTGCTTACACTTTACTATTGTCATCATTGACATTACAAACCTACAGACATGTAGATGTCTCAAAGTGGCAAGCTATAGATATGGTAATAACGTGGACCTAATAAGCCCTGGACGGAACTATTCGAGACAAATTTGAAGGAGCGGGGTGTGGGGGGAGATGTATGAAAAATGCCAAAACCTACTTAAATTTTTTAATGACATCATTCCTTCAGTTCATTATTGCATACAAATCATTCCAAAAGTTTGTCATACAAGATGGCTGCCAGACCACCCTAGATTTGGCTTCAATGCCGCTAATACAAAATCGCACTAATGCTCTGTCCAGGGCTTTTTAGGTTCATGGGTAATAAGGAACTCCAGTGAAAAATATTATTGCTAAAAAAATATATATTCGTAAATGAAACAATAGCGCTTAGTAGAGCTTTAGAAAAGCAGTATAAAGATGGTTCTACAGTGTAAAATAAACCGATTCACAATACATAGCAGGGCAGGAGTCTAATAATATGTAGTTGGAAAATACATGAGAAAAGCAGTATAAAGATGGTTCTGCAGTGTAAAATAAACTGGTTCTTAACACATAGCAGGGCTTTAGGGATAATAGTATTACGTAGGAAAATAATGTGGCATTTGAAGAAAAATCATCATTCTTACGGGCATAAATGCAAGGCTTGAGTTCGAAATTTGAAAGCCGTTTTCTCAGGATCTATGTCACCAAATGGATGGAAATTTTGGAAATGTACAAATAATTATGGTCTGAAGTAGAATCAAAGACAAAATCTCAGTAAAGTGGCATATAAGGAAAAAATAAATCATTTCTACAGGCATAGGATCTGTGTCGCCGAACAGATTGAAATTTTGGATACGTACTACAATTTGTGGTCTGAATATGATCAATATAAAGCGGCAGCATTTGTGTAAAAATCATCAAGCATAAATTTAAGGTTCATGTTCGAACTTTGAAAGCAGTTTACTCAGGATCTATGTCTCTAAACAGGTTCAAATTTCGGATACGTACTAAGAATTGTGGTCTGAAGTTGAATCAACTGCTCCTGAGATTATGGCAGCCCCAATTAGTATGTTGAGAGGCTGAAGGTAGTGGGGAGGGGAAGGAGATTAAGAAGAGGATGGTGGGGTAGTTTCAGTGCCTTCAAAAATCATAAATAACGATTAATATCCTTAAAAAATAATTTAAGTGCTTTTTAATTATTACTCTTCATAAATGACCACTTAATATGAGGGAGAACAAAATAATTCTGTCCTCGACCGTCCACTGTGTGCGAAATTTATCATTAATAATTTAATCATCTATATGAACATTGAAAAAAATATATGCCTGATAGATTCAATTCAAATACATGGCTTCGAGGCAGCATAATATATGGCACGAGTCTGTTGGTAACTATATGTCAGCAAAAAGAATAAATAAACCTGTGTACTGAATAGTCATGTGATGACAATTCACTATTCTGAGTTATGGTTGTTCTGTATAGTTACTGTGATGAATTATCATGTGATGAATAAAGTTTGTTCTGAAAATTCATGTCACGAATTTCCCATATTATGAGTTGTCATGGAACCGTTATTTTTATATTGTAGCCATTCCCCCCCCCTTTCTAGGATAGTGAATTTTCGGTCTCAACAATGGCTATACAAACTTTCAGTTCCTTTTCGGGGGATGTCTGGCTTTATTTAAAAAATCGAGTTGGAAACACTGATGGTTATGGGTTCATTTGGACAACTCAGCGATGTCATACCTAATGAAATTTTAGTAGGTCTACCGATCTAGGCAAAAATCTACCGATATTCGTAAAAAAATACCGAAATTTATGAATATAAACCGAAAATATTTGAAAATCTATCAAATTAAGCTAAGATCCACAGAAAATATACCGAAGTTTTTGAAGTTTCACTTAACTGAACTAAACTTTCTGAAATTCTCTAAAATTTTGACGACCTAGCGATGTTTATTTATTAATAACCTTCCCAACAATGCATTTTTTACACAAACTAAATTTAATGCATGGGCGTCCTAAATCTCAATCTAAAATATGAATGAATTGTTCACATACTAGTTTCTTCGGTTGGTAGATAATATCCTAATTAAACATTTAACATTTAGCAAGTAATGATAGCGTAATCCCAGTAGATATCAAATCATATTGGGTAGTACGTTACACAATGTACCACGCATAAATAAATAATAGGAAAAGGAATAATAACCAAGCAATCCGAGATATTTTTGAAGTTACTCGGAGTTAGAAATTAATTTACGTTTATGAGAGAATGACCAATGACGTATTGACGCAAAACCTCCTAGACCACAAGGCCGGTACACTCATATATTTTTTCAATTTATTCTTATTTATTAAAATATCTTAAAATGAATTAGTTAATTTAAAAAAATAAATTAAAATAGATTTTTTGGAGGTTCTCATACAAGTAGGAGGCTGATTTTATTCAGTGTCTAGTTCTTGTGATCTAGGAGATTTTGATTGACGTGACTAATTTTTATATATATTAATTCTGATCAATGACGCGACTGCTTTGATCTCGATTCATTTTGACCAATGGCTGTGGCATAAATAAACCACTGGGCTGTGGTTTCGAATGATTTTCAAAACGATTGTCTCGGACTGAGTGATGATTTTTGACAGAATCGATTCCTTATTTGATGACGTTTCAAAACGATTGTTTCGGAATGTGTGATGATTTTTGACAGAATCGAGTCCTTGTTTGATGACGTTTCAAAACGATTGTTTCGGACTGTTTCGGACTGTGTGACGATTTTTGACAGAATCGATTTCTCCGTGATAATGAATCGAAATATTTCGTTGTTCAAAAAAATTAGGTAAATCATCGATTGTGCCCATCGCTATAGAGTGGTATATCTATGACCATTTCTATGACTTTAACTGTCAAATCAGCTAAACATTTATCTGCATTTATCTATGCAGCTGAATCAGCGTGCAACAAATTACTGTCAAACAAACGGAACAAACATGGAACAAACTAAGCGTGATTGATAATTTTATACAGTCATCACATAAAATCGCTTTGTTTACATAGAATCGCTGTTTCGAATTAATTTGGAATTCAAATAAAAAATATAATGCGCTACGCACAGCTTATCATGGGGCCCGCCGGCAGCGGGAAGGTGCGTAATAAGTTATAATCATGAACTCCTATTATTTGTGTGTTATTTTCATGGCATCGTCGTGAAGACACACAAACTCAATTAATGTTCTTAACATCACTACTATTGTGATACTATAATATTGCATACTTTACTTTATTGGTTTTTTCCTGTTATGATTTTTCTAGTAAATGTTTAAAACTGGAAACTTACAGCTTTATTTAGAAGGAGGAAGCTCCGAAAATAATATTTGATTCAGGAGAATCTGTCTACATTTACAAACTGCCGAATTTTTATGTTTAAACATTTCAAGCGGGCAAAAACAAGGGTTCCATTCGAGAAAATAGATTTTGTTTGAAACAGCAAAATCTTTGAAAATAATACATAACTAACTAACCATCACGCCGTTTCCCCGCAGGGAAAATTTTAAAAAATAAAAAATTCTCATCAGAGACGACGGACCGCCAAACAACTCGGTCTTGGCACACACCCCTTGCCTCATTCACATTCATACATCGCCTCATAAATACTCTTCTATTAGTCTGACTCTTGACATGGCCCGACTCAAGAATCCGATTCACTTGGTCGTATTTTAATTACATCTTTTACATAGTACTCACGACACCTCAAATATAAAATTATTGTCTGAAAAAAAGCCTAATTTTGTAATACTACTCCATAAATTGACGTTAAAGTCAGTGGTGGGTCATTTAGTGATTTTTATTTGTAAAAAATGTACATACCTATTTTATCACATTACAAAAAAAAAGTTATTAAATACATTATTTTGCTTCTCTGGAGACTCAAATAGATGCTCCTCATTAAACTGAACTGAGTGTTTTTAAAATAATTTAAGAATGTCCAGCATATCTGGATATTTACCAGATTGAACATTAAACTGCCTTTTGCATAATGGCCCTTTACATGAAGGTCTTATTGTGATATTGTAATGTATCATTCAGTCTACATACTGCTCGACCCTGGTTCGGCACGGCCAGGACTCCAACCGGACTATCGATGTGGTAAACCTGGACCCTGCCGCGGAGCACTTTGACTACGACCCCATTGTGGACATCCGGGAGCTGATCCACCTCGATGACGCCATGGAAGATGAGGAACTCCACTTCGGACCTAATGGAGGGCTAGTCTTCTGCATGGAGTATGTTTTATTTCTATTATGGCAACACACAACTAACTAACCATCACGCTGTTCCCACGCTGGTGTGGGCAGCCCCCGCAAACAATGATTTTTCTACGAAAACGGCACTATATAGACAAAAACCAATTAGTTAACAAAGGCTTAGCAATTGTTTAAACAGTATCTTTGATCTATTCAGCAACGGTGCCCATATCGGAAGATACAAAAAAGCATGCACAGTATCCATATAGTTAACAATGGGTTAATGATGACCTTTCTTATGCTCAACAGATCGGCTTTGGAATGATTTGCCAAATTATGTGTTTCTTCTTTCTATAACTCGGATATCTTTAAGACCCAGCTTCACTTCTTCCTCTCCTAATAAAGACTCTCCACACGGCATTCCCAAAGATGACGTTGACCGTGAGGGAAACCTTAAGGCCTACTGTTTGGAGTTATGGCCAGTTAGTATTTCATTGGTCAGTTGTTTCACTATACTGAAATAATAATAGAACTAGAATATTAACCCCCAGGCCTCTGCCATATTTTGACATAATGTCAAAAGTATTTCCACTTTGCAATAAAATCCAAATAAGTGGAATATTTCTGAACGTATCTGAAAACTAAAAACTGGAAAGGTGATAAAATTCCATTGCTAATTTTATTATTATAAATATAAAAATGTTCGTTTGTTCATAATCTTAAATCTCCAAAAGTTTTTCACCGATTGCTTTGAGATTTTGGCACAACGTTATATTAAAACATGTGTGTGTTTTTATGTACCTTTATTATGTAGACGTCACCTGTGAGAGGTAAAAACATGCTTTTTTGAAAAACAGTGCCATCTGTTGGACAAACATGCTTTTTTTACAACCAGCGCCATCTGTCAAAAGCAACATGCGCTATTGTTTTCGATTTACACAGACAGACTGAGCCACAGTAACGCATGGCGGGATATATATATTTTAATTGGCTGACCTTACATTTTTTATAACCGAAATTACTGATAATGAAAAAATATATAAAAAACACATGCATTTTACTAGACAAATGCATAAAACTAATAACTGTATAATCTACAGCTAAATAACCATAATCTACGTTTACTGTCACATCACTTTTTTGTTGTTTCATATAAAAATAATTAGTAGAAAATTCACAAAGATTTTTATTTTTTTTTAAAAACCTTTGGTTTCATAAAGATTCACATTTTAATTCTATGGTTAACTCCTAGATTTGTATATAAAGCGTGATGTTTTCTCTTTCTAACATGGTTTAGATCATATTCCTCAACTTGACCATAAGGGAGATACAACGTTTTCTGAGACCATAGAAATGAGTTGTTCCCAAAAGCAAACTAATTAGCCTGAAGGATTAACTTTGAAATTTGACGAATTGTTCAAATAATGTGGAACAACTGGACCTTATTATTGTATATTTGAAGTACCAAATGACTTATTTATGTATGCTCCACAAAAATATAACATTCTTTATTTTAACATAATTAGAAAATACCAAACAGTTTGTTAAAATATAATAAAATACTTAGAGGTTTGTTTATCGGGGTTCTATAATATTCTTTATTAAAACATAATTTCAGAATACTTGTAGAAAATGCCCAGTGATTATGCCCTGCAATATTCTTTATTTAAACTTACTTCCAGAACCCTTCTAGAAAACGCTGAGTGGCTAGAAGAGAAGCTAGGCGATGGGGACGATGACTACATCCTATTTGACTGCCCGGGACAGGTAGAACTGTACACACACCTGACGGTCATGAAGCGCCTCGTGGAACTGCTGGGCCGGTGGAACTTCAGGCTGGCGGCCGTGTTCCTCATCGACTCACAGTTCATGGTGGACGGGGCTAAGTTTCTATCGGGTAGGTAACTGCTTTTATTATAAAAGGACTTGACTTATGAAGTCATTATGAGTCAAAAATTCTTTGGTATCGCCCTGGTGAAAGTTCAGAATCGTAACATTGCTTTAAATAGTTTTAGCCGTGTTTTGTGCGCAGATTGAATAGCCTTCCTTTCCCCATTTCCTTTAGGAATATCATAGTTCCGCTGTCTGCAGACAGTTAGATGCAGTTGCGTCTCTTGTGGGGTATCCACGTTGAAATTGTGCATTATTGAGATGTTTTTTCTACAGCTTAAAACAACAAACTCAACCTTGAAACCTTTTCGTGCCTCTGGAGTATTTTCTACAATTTAACCGTCCCGCATGGGAGGGGGGTAATACACATCCCCCAAACGAGATTTTTGTGCGATATCAAAGTTGTTTTTTTTAAATCACATAGTGTAGGTAATCCTAGAAAAACTATCCAGTAAGCGATTGCATTTGAAAAAAATCCTATTTAATATGTTTTAAGATATTAAATAATATCAATCTAATTCCCTGGGTTTGTGGACCTCTGTCCTCAATGCCGCATGTAGGCAATTTCATACTGTTGTTTGTTGGGTTTTATTTACTTAATAGTTAATATTTCTGCAGGAACAATGGCGGCTCTCAGTGTAATGGTCAACCTGGAACTGCCGCACATTAATATTTTAAGTAAAATGGACCTTCTCAGTAAATCTGCCAAAAACCAGATGGACAGGTAAAATAATTCAATACACACATCCAACCAACCCCCTCTGCAATTTATAGAACATAATATTAGAATGTCTTAAGAAAGGTTAAGGTGTTTTAAACTTTTCTCACATTTGACATTGTCACAATTCAATGATTATCACCATTTGGTTTATTTTTACATCTAAATGGTCCCCGTAAAGTCCCGCTGATTCTAGACACGTTTGAACTGCTTTGTTTAAATGCTGAAACGGGCCTAGATTCAGCGTTCATTGAATCGTGACAATGTCCATTAGGATAAGAGTCTTTCATATCCCTTAGGATAAGAGTCTTTCATATCCCTTAGGATAAGAGTGGTAGATGCTTTCAGCATCACCCAAATGATCAAATGATTTTAGTCATGTTTGGTGACCAGAATATTGAATAGTCAGGTACTTTCCCTCACAACATACTCCAATTGGGAATTTTATAGTCCTACTGGCTCCAGATAGTTGGGACCCTTCTTTCGTGAGCTAACCCCAAAACCTATCTGATTGCAGATTTCTTGAGCCAGATCCTCACAGTCTTCTGGCAGACATGGAGCAGAGAGACACCAAATGGTACGAGAAACACAGGAACCTCTCCGAAGCCATCGGCCGCCTGATCGAAGACTTCAGTCTGGTCCGATTCTATCCCCTCAACATCCAGGATGAAGAGAGCGTCACCGATCTCCTGGTAACCATAGACAATATTATCCAATACGGCGAGGATAATGACGTGAAAACCAAAGACTTCGAAGAACCCGATCCGGAAGATCAAGAAAATGACGATTGATATATTAACCTGATCTACGCAACATGAAGTTTCACTAAAACACTAAATTGTGTCAAAACGTGCCGCGTGGTGGGATAGAACATGTTGAAAAGGCCAGCTTTGTATAAGTTAAGTGAAGGAGCTACTGTGATAATTTAATTTTACATGTTATATAAAAAAGTTCAAAAAGTTGTTTAGCATTTTTATTTGGAGCTTTGAAACATGACTTGGCTAGCTCCAAGTTATGTTCCATTCCAAGCAGTAAATTTTTTTATGTTTGAACTAAGCTTTTTGTTAAAACAGAATAAAACACTTGATTCAGATTGTAAAATTTTTCAAAAACAATCGATATGACACGAAAAGAGAAGCAGGCACCGTAATCACTCTTCCCAAGAAAATATATTTAAAAAAAATTATAGTTTATACATTCAGATTCATGAAAATAGGGAAATTTGTTTATTTTTTTATAATACAAAATCAAACCAGCACGTAGAATACCATATCCACAATTTTTTTTTTATCATATTTAACCTTCAATTTGTCAAGATACAAAAAAACCACTTTTGTTACCCTGAGATACGCATGTTATCATTATTTGAGTAAGATTTTCAGAGATTTTGGTTAGTCCTGTTGATAATGGGAAGGTTAAGAAGTTTTATTTTTTGGAACTATGAAAAAGTCTTACAAGAATGGCTGTTAATCGGTTGAGATCCTTATTTTTGATAAATGTCACGAGATGCTGAACAGAGTGAGGATCTCGGAGTTCTAAAAGTATAAGTTTAGTCATCCTTGATACATTTTAACCTTTACATACCTGACGGTAAAAATCACGTATAACCCGAAGAGGGGTCACTAGGGTCCCCCATATTAATATGTATAGCATTGTATCACCTTCCAGTACAATTTCCCCCAGAATTCAAAATAGATGAGGTACTAAATTAAGCGCAGTTCAAATACATATATTTTTGTTAATTGTTATTGGAATAAATTTTGAAGGTTATACCCATTGAACATATCATTGAAGGGGAAGATAATACAAAAAATCTAAACAAAACAAGACGCAGAATAATCAAAAGGTATCGGTCTCAACTGGGAATCGAACCCAGGGTCTGTCTTACTAGGACAACGTTTCAACGATGTGATGTAAAAAGAATTTAGAGATATTGCATAAAACTCTCATTTGGGGGATGTGTATTACCCCCCTTCAGTGAGAGAGGGTTAATTGAATTAGCTCAGAATAAACTTTCCGACTCAAAGATGAGTCGCTCACACACCGACGAGTTATTTGTCAGATTAACCTTATCTATGTGATCCACCGGCAGCTACCCCCGTACATGAATGTCGCATATACAATCTATGAAGACTAAAACACATTCACAAAAAGGCCAACATTGAAAATGTTAATAAAACAAATACATATGTAATGTAACAATTAAATATTTAATTAAAAATTATAATAATGAGGATCAAAACAACACACATCTCTGAACAAACACAGGTTTAAACAGTGACTGTTCCATGCGGAAAAACTTGACGCAAACCTCTTTACAAAATGTCAAACACCTTATGCCCGGTTTAACTATGCCAACGCTAAACCTGCACGAAAAGAAATCTAATAAGTAGCACAGAAAGGGTTTATAGACTTGGAAATTATGTGTAGCATTTCATCCCATCTGTTCTGATATAATTAAATTGAAGATTTACTATAAAATAAATACTATGTAAGACGGACAGCAACAATATTCTTAGAGGTTGGAACACATGGGGTAGGCACTATAATTCCTATAACTCCAAACTCGTACACAGTGAAACTACATTGATAAATTATTTATTTGTACAACAGGCCACCAGAATGTAGATGAAACCATTTGTCAAATAATTTGAAGTAGTAAGTATGCATATTTCATTTGCAATTTAAGCTCGGCTTAAGAGATATTCACCTTTGTTCTTGGGTGAAAGCCAGAAACATCGGGTAGGATTCCTGACAACATAATCTGACTCACAAATTTCTTAAGTTTTATGACAAAACTTCCGTTTGTAACTAACTAATCAGATGATAAATATGAAAGGGTGGTAAAGAAGTATTGTACCTATTCACCACCATTAGATTAACTAGAAGAACATTTTTTTATACAACTTCTACAGGCCTAATGACAAATTAAAGCTTCTATAGAAAATAAACATAAAAAATATAACATATTAGTTATCGTAAATTAATATAATTGTACTTCTGTAAACTGATTAATTTGAATAGAAAAAGGACTTTGGTTGTCGTTTGTAGTGATTAAAATTGAAGAGAAACTGTAAAATAATTATGCATTATTATGCAAACTTGTTTAAAAAGTTCCCTCTTAAGAAGTTTAATTTTTTTCGATCCCCTGAAGGCTAAATTTGAAAAATGGACCAATTTATACCCACAAAATAAGTTTTTTTCAAAACCTGACTGTACTTGCGGGATAACAAATGAAAGTTGAAGACATCCAATGTAAATTTAATTGTGATACAAGGCGCAGAGCTCATTGCTGAATGTGCCCACTTTACCGGTTCCCTGGGGAAACATGGACAGTTACTGTAATGACCATGCGACGTGTAGTACCAAAGAGACGGCATGAGAGTGAGAAGAAAGAACTGTAAAAGTCTCTTCTTCATCACCTGTTACTCAAGATAACATACATTGTGTTACAGTCAATTACATTCAGTGTAATTACAGTCCGTTGATATTTATTACGCCGTCCCAAATCATAATTTAAATAATATTATTAAGACATTAAACGGACATTGCAATTACTAATCGGAACCTCCATGAAACTTAGATTTATTGTAGCTCAAATGACTTTTGAAACTTTTTGAATAATATTTCAAGGAGTCTCACTGCAATAATTGTTCTAAACATTAGTTAATTTCATATAAAATATTTAAGCGTAGAATAATCGCTAACTAAACACGGTTTTTTTACTAGTTACATTAAAAATAATAATAACAAATAATAGATCTTGTCCTTGGAACAACAAGCTTCCATCAGACACAGCAAAGTCATGCGATAATGCTTTAGAGAGTACTACTCCAGAGTACATTATCGCACAACATTGTCAAGTTAGATGGAACTTTGTTCCAAGTGCACGAGTTCTTGAGGCATCTATAAAATGTGTTTGTAAAATCACTCCATTATCTTTTGCAAGTAGTGTTCAACTTGACATGGTTAGCGGAAAAGTGGCATAACTCACAAAAACACATATAAGTTAATACAGTGAAACCCACTTATAAGGTTCTTACAAATAGAAGTTTACGTGTTTAAGAAGTTCTGTTTTTTCGTTCCCTTGAAGACAAAAATTTTTAAAAAATGGCCCAATTTATCCCCAATACGTAAAAGATTTTCCCACTTTTATCGAAGTTTTTTTATACGGTGCCTTGGATAAACTTATTAGAGAGTTTCACTGTAATGCGTTATGTTTCAACAAACAGAAGTGGCCAGATCAACCTATAATAAATATTTCACCAGGATTTTCAATACAACATTGCATTTTATGACATTTTATCAGATGCACCAATATACTTGCTGAAATTGAATAGTGAGAGACACTGTAACAGAAATTTCACATTGGATTCGGTATTAAATCGTATAGAGCAAGGCTGCCCAACCCCAGGCCCGCCAACGACGGCGATTTATCGCTATTTAGGCTACTCAGAACGAGAATCAGCAACGAAAAAATCTAACCTGTTGAACTTACTTTTGAAACAAAAATACACCGGTTTTCGACATAATATTTTTTGCCTCGAAATGGAATCTTGTAGCCACCCCCCCCCATGGAATTCGAAAAATTGCTGTGGGGAATCACATATGATGTTCGGGTGTGCGGAATTTTTTCTCAGCGAAGTTCCGTAACAACCCCCCCCCCTCCCCCATGGATTTCAAATATTTTGTGGGGAGCACTCATTTAGATTTTCTTTTGTGGGGAATTATGTTTTATAGAAATTCTCTAACAACCCCCCTCCCCATGGAAATAGGAACCGTCAGGTATTCAGTGGCCCGCCAGTGATTCAAAATCGTCAATTTCGCCCAACTGCTAAAAAGGTTGGGCAGCCTTGGTATAGAGCATTACGTATTAAATCAAATGAAACTATTCTGTGAAACGCACTTACAAGGATCTCACAGTTTACATGCGTACATTTTTTTAGTTTTTTACAATCCCTTAAAGACTGAAATTGCAAAATGGCCTAATTTATCTAACATAGAAGAATAAACCTACATACTTAGTAATTTCTTTTCCGGTCCCTTGGAAAACCTTATAAGAGGGTTTAACTGTAATTGAATGTCATCTGAAACAGCCTAAAGATATACCCAAATAATCCCCATATACAAAAGACTTTTTTTTGACCATTTGCAAACCACATTAACCCTTTGAGTGCAGCAGATAAACAGCATGGCATGTGACTGAAAAAAGATACATTATTATATTTAATTCCAAATGTAAATTTCTTAACCCTTTCTCCCCGAGCCGCCATAATTTACGCCTCTCGATAAAATGTTTAAGAATTTTTTAAATTTGTTTTACATTAAAAATAAATTTGTATTGAATAATTACAAAATCAATAAATTCAGGATAAGTTTGCACAAAAATGAATTCAGTTGCTGCGGTCAGTTTCAGTCAAAATAACTTTGATGGGAAGGGTTAAATAAATTTTACACACCTAATGCGTTTACGCCACTGAAGAGAACATAAATATAAGTGTGATCTAAATCGATTTGAAAGAAAAACTGATGTCACCAATTTACATGAAGGTTTTATCGATAATGTCGGTTACTTGACATCTTTCCCGAGCATGACTAACGTACAAACAGTTCACGTTGAATAAATTAAGAACACGTCATCGTGAACTGGGAACAATGACAAGTTACCGATTAAACATTATCGATCAACTGTGCTAGACGTGCCTGACAGGCTAATGAAATTGACTACGATGAAACCCATTTAAAAAGTTTAGTTTTATCAGTCCCTTATCCCACTTATTACAAGGTTTTCCCGCATAACTAGTTTCTTTTCGGTACCCCTTGGGTTAGAGAGTTTCACTGTAAATCGATTTGAAAGAAAGCTGATGCAAATTTGCACCTTTCGACTCTTGGGCCCCAGAGACACCAACAAAATCAATTTAATTTGTTAATTATAATCTATTTCATCCGAATTTGGCCACACAGACCTATCAGTATTACTCTCAAGTGGTTTTCAAGCTGGGCATGTTCAGCAGTCAAATGATTTTAACGAACGTTACATAACTTAGCAGTAAATAATTAAATAATCCACTAATAACGTTACGGGCTAAAGTTAGATGGACTCCGGGGGGGTGACGGGTCCATCGTCGGGCTTGCTCTCGAGGGAGAAGGGGGGTATCCGGCAGTCAAAGGTGTATCCGTCTTCACGCTCCATTCTGAAGGTTCCCCTGCAAAATAAGTTAATAAGATTTGAGAACCTTTCTGTTTTTAACCCCTCGTGCTTAGACAATATAAGATGAGGATGTATCACTTGGTGGCAGATATGATACAACGTGACCCAAAGGGTTAAATTTTCTTTAATTATGCCATTTTTTTATTTTATCATGTGAACACCACATAAGAGTACGAACCGCTCCAAACTGCCTGGAGCCAGTGAGACTATGACATCCCCAATTGGGGTGTGTTGTGAGGCTGAAGGTTGTGGGGAGGGGAAGGAGATGTGTGAGAGGAAGGTGAGGAACATGGCTACTCAGATCTAGTCACCAGACATGGCTAAAGCCATTTCAAGCAATGTGCCGCAAATATACTTTACATTATTTTAAATTGGGAAATAACACTAACTAACAAACTAACTAACCATCACGCCGTTTCCCCGCAGGGGTAGGCAGAGAGGACGTACCGCCAAACAACTCGGTCTTGGCACACACTCCTTGCCTCATTCACATTCATACATCGTCTCATACATACTCTTCTATTGTTCTGACTCTTGATATGGCCCGACTCAAGTATCTGATTCACTTGGTCGTGCCATGTCTTCCTCGGTCGTCCCCGACTTCTGCTACCATTCACATTTGCATCGTATATTCTCCTTACACTCCTTTCTTCGCTCATTCGATCTACATGCCCAAACCAACTACGCGTCCCTTTCTTGATCTTACTCATTACGCTTACATCAGCCTTGCACTCTTTGCGGATATTCACATTCCTCACACGATCATACTTGGTTTTACCACACATACGCCTCAGGGATCTCATTTCAACAGCATTCAATCTACTTTCATCCTTTCTTTGCCAGTTCCATGCCTCACTTCCATATATCAGGGTAGGTACCAGCACTCCATTGTGGACTGCTAACTTCGCTTCTTTGGACAATTATTTTGTTAGCGCCAACTGCGTCCAAATAACACAAATCAATCAAATAAAATTTACTTGCTCACGCCGGGATTAGAATCTGTGACTACCAGATTGATAGTGGAGAGCCTTACCCCTCGACCACGGAGGCCATCAATTGCCTGTTTTAATTGAATTATTGACCCCCACTGAGAGACAGTCCGGGTTTGCATTGCCTCGTAAATTCTGGTCCTTCATCAATAGGATAGGGTGCTCCTACAGAAGTAGTGCCCATACAATGCACAGGTGGAACCCTAAAGAGTCGGCTCAGTGTGAATGCGATGTGGTGCAGACCACCGAACATGGATAACCCACAGGAATTGATGAGATTCCAGGGTGGAGACTGAGGCCCTATACTGGCTAACAAACCTACAGGTTCCCTTTCGGTCCCCGACCATTCAATAGAAGAATATTGTCTAAATTTAGTGGTAGCTGCAATAATGAAAATCTCCAAAGATTTATTTAACACCATGACCGGGCTGGATAAACGAAAAGTTCGATTATACAGGGTTTTCCAATAAGAGGTGTTATTTTGATATTCAATCGTAAAAGATCAATGGTTTCGTTGCTTGTGTGGCACGTAGCGCCGTCTTGTTGAAAGTAAACGTTGTCCAGATCAATACCATCCAATTCCGGCCATAAAAAATCATTAATCATCTCTCGATAGCGCAATCCATTCACCGTAACTGTTACTCCAGCCTCATTTTCGAAAAAGTAAGGTCCAATGACTTCGCCGGACCATAAACCGCACCAAACAGTCACACGTTGGGGATAGAGAGGCTTTTCAACAATAACTCTTGGGTTTTCCGAGCCCCAGATGCGACAATTTTGCTTGTTGACGAAGCCACCGAGTTGGAAATGGGCCTCATCACTCAAGATGATTTGCATTTGATTCACTCAAGTGAATTTTAATAATTTCAATGCGTTGTTGAAGCGTGTATCGTGCCATTTTTATAAATGGCATAGTTTCTACTTGTCAAATGTCAAAAAATGACAGCTTCAAAAGTAATAAGTATCTACCGAAATAGTGGGCTATTCAAAATAACACCTCTTATTGGAAAACCCTGTAGTAGACGGATTTATTTCACTGAGAGAGGGTTCAAATAATCGGTTGGCAGCATTAAGATCTGATGGCCTCAAGATAAGCTGTCTATCACCTAGGTCTTGTCAGACACATAGTTCCGATATATACACTGATGACATTCAAAATCTCTTCTAATACGTTCAAGGGTTTTCTCGTGAAAAAAACCGACCACATATGTCCGCTGGGCGCCTGCAGGCTGACGTGGGAGCTGTACTGGAAGGCGGGTTGCACGCGGGATAGGCGGGGCTCCTGCCCCACTACGCCGCGCCCTCGCACCGTCTCCAGCGTGCCCGACAGCGAGAAGATCCGCCAGTGCCGCTCACGCAGCTGGACTGACAGCGATCCCAGGTTCTCCAACCGGATGCAGTAGCGCCACTGAAATAAAAAGGAAACAATCATATTTATATATAAAAAAATATAATTCTGGATGTTAGCAATAGGGATGGTCCGATGCTCCGTAGGGAACCCGCTTGCACAGCGCGGGTGTAAACTCAGAACAGATATTGTGATAATGTTCTCACCCGGCTCAGAACAGATATTGTCTAGTGAGTCGGGTAGCGCACATAATATGTAAACAAATATTGATGTCAATAAACGCCCGGGTTACCGGCAATAAAAAAAAAAAAAAAAAAAAAAAAAACTGTGCGCCCTAAAGTTGTTTAGACTTACGGAATTCAATACTTCATTTGTGTGAAAGCACTATGAAAAAATATTTGGTGGAAGCTTTTTTCAGATGACCGGGCCCAATATGCGAAAAGCGCGATCATAGTAGACAGGTTTATTTTGCTGAGTGGATTCATGTAGTTGGTTAGCAGCATTAAGATCTTCTGACCTATAGTTCAGATATATACACTGATGTCATTCGCTACAGTGCTTTGTAAAGTCAATATTTTATCCCAAAATATATAAGAATGAGTCAGGGCTTCTACAACTTGTTCAACAGGCGTATATAAGAATCAGTCGGAGAATTCAATCAGCCGACTTCAACTGAGAACAGGTATTCTGCTCTTGAGGTTCTCCAGCCAGGGGTGCTCAGTCCTTCTTCTGCCAGAGCGACATTTTCCCATGTTGATGGATTACCCAGTAAACGGCCGTGGTCTGTGACTCCCGGCAGCCCATATAGAAGGGGATGACGGTGACACGCACGCCCTCGGTGCTCTCACGGTGCACGTCGCTCAGCTCCAGCCAGGGGTGGTTCTTCTTCTGCCAAGCGCGCAGCGTCTCTTGGGCCGAGAAAGGAGGGTCTGAAAGGGTTTCAAAAAGTATTGTGTTTATTTTTAAATGCACAAAAGTTTCCGCCACGTTTTACACAACTGTTTGATAGATTCCCCCATATCTTAACCAAAGGATTGCAATCTTTAGGATATAGGCAGGGCCAGCCCTGAGCCAAACGGTACCTGGCGCTGATATAAACCTCAAGGGCGCTTTATTAGGTGTTAGGTATTGGCTCCTTGACTCCTGGCCCCTTGGCAAATCGGCGCCCGGAATGGATTGCTCTAATTACGCCTCCACAGGTCAGGCCCTGGATTTAGAGTGTCGACAACAGGTGGGAACGCTGTGTTTATTATATTGCAATTTCAAAAAAGGTGTTCTGAAGATCTTGCGTTATTTCGGCTCCGGTAAATAGCCAACAGACAACTCAAACGCGTTGCTAACCTTTATGCATGGTTAAAAAATTTAACCACATAAGAATAGGTCATTTTTACAACATGTGTGCTCAACAGTTCACTTGTCGAATGATTTTTCAGATTTCATATATCAATCATTGACCAGTTAAGAGCCGAGGTAACAAACGTGTTGGGTTCCCACCCGTGCATCGTGGGTTCGATTCCTCATAGCATTAGTGCACAAGAAACATTTTCTAACTATAATGATGGTAGTAGGAGTGTTTCAAATATTGTCAGCGTTTATTTTAAAAAATAATACCATTTTGTAACATGATTCACTTTCACAATAAAAGATATAAATTTGTTTTAGACCGCTTTAATTTTAATTGCACTCTACCGGTTTCGGAAGCACCCTTCCTTCGTCAGGAGAATATTAAAACTAAAACAGTTTTAATATTCTCCTGATGAAGGAAAGGTGCTTTCGAAACCGGTAGAGTGCAATTAAAATTAAAGTGGTCTAAAACAAATTTATATCTTTTATTGTAAATTATGACGAGCCACAAAGTAAATGCTTATTACAAATATGTGATTCACTTTCTTTCATCACGCAACATTTCAAAAGATATAATTTTTATATATATTATTTTTTCAATTGTTTCTGTCTTTCACCCTTTGAGGGTGTTCTAGGCTATCATTTTAAATTATGCAGATACCTTTTAAAAACAGATACAATCAGAATTGTTTCAATTATTTGGATTTTATTGCAAAGCGGAAATGCTACAACCTTCTAAAAAAAATCGGCCTGATGAGTTCATTATTTATTTGCTAGTTGGGAATGTGGGTTGTACATTGTGTAGACTCTCTGGATGAGGCTAAGATTACATAAGATTTGTGTGGTCTCACCTTGTTCAGGACAGTGCGTGAGGAACTTGTCAAACAATTCATGCTGCACGGGCGAGCGCTCAGCGCTGACGTATGGCAGGATGTCCTCGTGGGCCACATAATCCAGACCGGGGATGGCGTACAGGCTGCGCGACGACTCCTGCCCGCCCAGGAAGGTCACCGCTTCCGTTTGCGCCCGCTGACAACAACATAATACGTTAAGTTCATATTGTTATGTAGTGTAAAGCTATTAAAGAGTTAGGCGAGATGTTCGAGTACACAGCTCTAGGTAATGGCTTTTCTTGTTTGTCATGCTTAACATGTTAAACATGAGATTACACGCAATAAAAAAATGCTGAAATACGTACTAACAATGTCAAAAGTATACGATAAAAACATTTCATGATTTCAAAAATAATTAGTCCCATAATATTAAACGATCCAGTGAGAACTAAGTCACGAGGACACGTAATCAGGGCATAAATATCGACCATTTCTTATTTGAAAAGCTAACAGCACTAACAACCAAAAAGACTAAAATATGCATTATGTATTATACAAAATAATATAATACCAAGCCTAATCATGACTATAAAAATCAAGTGGAATACACACTAGTAAAATGATTTGAACGCTGGTAATGTCCGTTAAGGCGATGCCATACGTAGTAATGCAAAATCATGTGTTTTCAGTTTGAAAATTTGGTCGTTTAGAAATGTTTCAGATGCTTTAATAAAATACTGCGAGTAGAATACATCTTGGCCTTTGAAATAATCGAGTATTTTTTATATTATATTTTTTATTAAGTCTTTTATAAGCCCAGAAAAAAATAATGTATAGGCCTATGAAAACTGCTTTAAAGTTCAAAATCTCCTACTTACGAACCCATTTTCGGTTATGATTTTATTGTATAGTGTGGCAAATTAAGTTATTTATAAAATGATCGGAAAAAAATTAAATATTTATGCCCGAACATCCACAAAATAAAATAAAAGGCACTTTTTGGCCATGTTTTTTTCTTGCATAAATCAAAACAGGCGGATGGTGTTAAGCGGGAATTTAAACCTTATCGCCATCTACGTAAGGGTTGTTATTGATAGCGGCTCAATTTAAAATATTACACGACGTAGTGCATCGCCTTAACCGGACGACTGTTCGAAACCATTGACCAACTGCGACAACCTTCACTTCGGCTTGTGAAGGTTTTGTAAAAAATTAAATTATTAACAATTTTTCAAGTTTTATCTACTAGAAGAGACCTGTATTTATTGCAAATTTACTATGTGTTTTGGGAACAGCTCAGTGGTTTAGAGCAGTTGTCAAGTTAGCAGAAGAACTCGGTATTCAAATAAACGATCAGGTAAAAAAAAAAAATTGTAATAATTATTATTCAATATTTTGTATCAACAACATGACTTCTTAGGAATAGTACGAGAGCCCACGACCAAAATTTTTGTCTCATAGCAATACGGCCAAAACCGCATCAAATCGATAGATACGATTATCCTGAACTAGAAAATTCCAATATCAGACATTTTCCGCGTAGCGTTTGATCTGACCGAATTTTCAAAATTGTCAAAGAATTTTACCGAACTGCATCATAGCAATATGTCTGATTTGCAGACTGTAGTTGAATGATAGTTCTGAGATACCGGAAACATATTTTTCAGACGTTAGTGGTGTAGCGCAAACCCGTAAAATCACTTAAAAAAATTAAAAATGAGACAAAAAAAATGTCTCATAGCAATACGTCTGAAAATCTTTTTTATTAGTAAATTTTGGTTATTTGATGCGAACAAAACAATTTTCAGACGGAAATGTGAACGCATTAAATTTTGAGACCGTTTTGAAAATGTTAACAAATTTTACCGATCGGTATCATAGCAATATGTCTGAAAATTGTTGGACATGATAAAATAAGTTGTCCACATGTGCAAAAAATTTATATCAGACAAATTAAGTGTAGCACCTTCTCTATCAGACAACTTTTCGATACTCAGATATCATTTAAAAATCGTATTGAGGCATCTTGAATTTTCTGTTACAAACCAATGAATACGTTGCGACCCTGAATTTATTAGATGATAATTAACAAAGAATTTACCCGAAACTGTAACATTGAAGTTGAAGGACTGAAATAAATCGCACAAAAGGAAACTGGGATGAAGTTGAAAAAAAAACGGTTTATTCAAAGTTACAAAATATTCTCGTATTCAATCGCTGTCGGATTCGGAATCGTCGTCTTCGAAATCACTCTCGACGTCGCTCGGGAGATCTTCAACGTCCTCTTCTATATGCTACGCGCAAAATGTCTGAAAACAAACTTTTTCGTAATACAATTATAAAATCTATGTACATTTTCACTATCAGACGTATTGCTATAATACCGACTGTCTTTTTTTTTGACACAGCAGAAATGGCCTCCCACGCAGTTGCTACACTTTCGACCGTTACTACACACCTAGTCGGGTTCAGAATCATACAATCTAACGATTTTATAGGGTTTTTGCCGTATTGCTATGAGACATGGTTTTGGTCGTGGGCTCTCGTACTAGAAGTTGTATAGTTAAAAAAATCTATGAAAACAAAATGGGACAAAAACATGGGAAACTTATTGTTTAATCCATAGGAGCCGGCAAGAAAATTAATTTAATAAAAATACATTTTTGTTAAGCCGATGCACTGCGTCGTGTAATATTTTAAATTGAGCCGCTATCAATAAAAACCCTTACGTAGATGGCGATAAGGTTTAAATTCCCGCTTAACACCATCCGCCTGTTTTGATTTATGCAAGAAAAAAACATGGCCATTGACAAAAAGTGCCTTTTATTTTATTTTGTGGATGTTCAGGCATAAATATTAATTTTTTTTTCGATCATTTTATAAATAACTTAATTTGCTACATTATACAATATATCATAACCGAAAATGGGTTCGTAAGTAGGAGATTTTGAACTTTACAGCAGTTTTCATAGGCCTTTACATGATTTTTTTCTGGTCTTATAAAAAGACTTATCTAAAAAATACTCGATTATTTCAAAGGCCAAGATGTATTCCATCGCAGTATTTAATTAAAGCATCTGAAACATTTCAAGGCGACCAAATTTTCAAACCAAAAACACATGATTTTGCATTACTACGTATGGCATCGCCTTAAGGCCAACATGTAGATAATACCATACTTGATCTAGCAACATTTTGATTTTTGCGTTCAATAAACCCAGTAGAAGTAATATCCAAAGGCATAATGAAAGGCATAATTTAAAAACTACAGGTCGCCCCAGAACAGGAAACCCTCGTGAGGACTGTAAAAAAAATCATGTACAAACTTTGCAATTGAAACTAATAAAAAAATAAATAAAAATGTATAAGGTCGACACTGCAATTGAAGTGCTTCGTGACGTGTGCGTGGGGGTGACCAGATAACTCATCAAAATGACAATTCAACGTACCTATAAAAAGTGTTATAAAGTTATGAAATGTGATGACACAAAAACTAGGTTCAATAGGTTACACATGTAACTATTTAACCTAGTTTTTGTTTCATCACTTTTAATGACTTTATCACCTTTTAAAGGTGTGTGGAATTGTCATTTTGAGGAGTTATCATGGAACCGTGCGTGGGCACAACTCTTCAACACTGCAAATACAGGGCTTTGGCTCTTAAGGGCTAAAATACTCAAAACCTGTGAAATTAGACACATTATTTATATGAATAAATTGAAGTTATCCATGCTCTAGTGTCATTAAATATGAATTTAATTATAAATGGATAGCGATATCACGATATTATCACAGTCCATGTTTCTTGGCCCAATTTCAAGCATTTGTTTGGCACCAAAACGTGTATACACTATTTATATTTTTGTTTTCAATAACAGATGTGCTAAACATAGACATATTAAATGGCATGATATACAAGAATGTTGTTTTGTACAAAACAAATGCAGATTGACTAAAACAAAATATTGCAGAAGCAAGCTAGAAAAGCACTAACCTAAAATATAATTATTTAATTTTACTGGAATAACTTTAAGGTTATATTCATCGATGTAATATATCATTGAAGAAGAAGATACTACTGATAAATCTAAATGAAACGGAACAAGACACGGAAAAATAAAAAGGTGACGGTCTCAACTGGGAATCGAACACAGGATCTCTGTCTTACAGGGACAACACCTTAACCAACTTGGCCATCGGGACCTAATTATTTAACCTCATTTTCGTCAATCTCATATTTCGAATTAAGAATCAATAACATCTTCAACTAATTTCTCCCATATTTTTGGCTGCTATCTTTTTGAATGATTACTAAATATGTATAAATGTAATATACTTTTTTATATAGTTAAGTAAGTACAGAATTCATCAATGAATTTCATTAAAACATGTAACTAGAGGAGATGTGATACGACACAACATCTGTTGAAGTCGTTTTAGTGGAGATTGTTTTAAAGGAGATGTGACACAACATCTATTGTCGTTACTAGAGGAGATGTGATACGACACAACATCTGTTGAAATCGTTTTAGTAGAGATTGTTTTAAGGGAGATGTGACACAACATCTATTGTCGTTACTAGAGGAGATGTGATACGACACAACATCTGTTGAAATCGTTTTAGTGCCGTTACTAGAGGAGATGTGATACGACACAACATCTGTTGAAGTCGTTTTAGTGGAGATTGTTTTAAAGCTGATGTGACACAACATCTATTGCCGTTACTAGAGGAGATGTGATACGACACAACATCTGTGGAAGTCGTTTTAGTGGAGATTGTTTTAAAGCTGATGTGACACAACATCTATTGCCGTTACTAGAGGAGATGTGATACGACACAACATATGTTGAAGTCGTTTTAGTGGAGATTGTTTTAAAGCTGATGTGACACAACATCTATTGCCGTTACTAGAGGAGATGTGATACGACACAACATCTGTGGAAGTCGTTTTAGTGGAGATTGTTTTAAAGCTGATGTGACACAACATCTATTGCCGTTACTAGAGGAGATGTGATACAACACAACATCTGTTGAAGTCGTTTTAGTGGAGATTGTTTTAAAGCTGATGTGACACAACATCTATTGCCGTTACTAGAGGAGATGTGATACGACACAACATCTGTTGAAGTCGTTTTAGTGGAGATTGTTTTAAAGCTGATATGACACAACATCTATTGCCGTTACTAGAGGAGATGTGATACAACACAACATCTGTTGAAGTCGTTTTAGTGGAGATTGTTTTAAAGCTGATGTGACACAACATCTATTGTCGTTACTAGAGGAGATGTGATACGACACAACATCTGTTGAAATCGTTTTAGTGGAGATTGTTTTAAAGCTGATGTGACACAACATCTATTGCCGTTGTTTTAAAGGAGATGTGATATGACACAACGTCTATTGATTTCGTTTTGGAGGAGATGTGATATGACACAATGTCTATTAACATTGTTTTAGAAAGATGTGATATGACACAACGTCTATTGACATAGTTTTAGAAGAGAAGTGGTATGAAACAACGTCAATGAGACAAAAAACATGTGACAGCATATTGTGTCGTATTACAAACCTCTGTTTTCTTGCGTTTCTTGAGTCAGAAAACATATTTTGAAGCTGACTGTACACAAGCACTTACAGGAAAAATATGCATTTAAAAGGAAAAACATTTGAAAAATTACTACACATTTATACAATTATTATTGTATTCGAATAAATCACTGAGCACAATTTAGTATACATTAGAGACAATGAAAATGATTTCTGTTCACATTGGTTACAGTATGGAGTTACACTTACATGTGCACTTATGAATTCATGGCAGATTAATATCATACATAACTACAATTTAAACATGGCATGCAAAATGATAAAACATAAACAACAAACGTGAATAAAACACTGGCGGAATTTTGAGATGGTGCTTAACAGCTTTGGACCCTAAATCTTGGAATAAGCTCCCAAAGAAACTAAAGACAGTAAAAACTCATTTAAAATTAAAACCATTTTCAGAGTTAGCCCATAGTACCCAAAATTTTATATTAATGTTTTTGTATGGATGCAAATTATCCTACAACCTGAACTTTCCACAGTTCAAAACATCCATAAATATTAACCAATTTCCTTTAGTACAATCTATGTAAATTATTAATTATACTTTGAAGTCAATTTCTTGATTTGCGCAGCGCTCTTGAGGTGACACAATAAAAATTTTCAGGTTACAAAGTTAATAATAATTTTCGAACGAAAAGCTCAAATAACAAAACAAAAAACCGGGCAGGTAATAACACAACTTCAATACAAAAAAAAAAAAATAACAAAGTGTAGTAACTTTCAATGAAAAGCTTATTACTGAAAGCACACATTTAAAGAAAGTAGTTTGTCTAAAAATAAAATAAAAATTAAAAGGAGCATTTATTAGGAAATCTTTCTGACTACTGTAAATATACACATCAATCGTAAAACCATGCAAACGTTTATCTATGGTAACTTGGTAAATTGTATGTACTACAATAAAACACAGACAATACTTATTTAAAAATATAATATACACTAAGAAATTAAGCATTATAACTTATAAGCAACTTATGCATATTTAGCGTAGGAAACGAAGTAAAGACGGAAATAAATTTGAAATATACGGATATAAAGATAATTACTATAGTATTTCTTAATTTTTGTATTAAAAGTAATAGCCTATGCAGGAATGCGGTTCACGCCAATACTATTCAACATTTTCAATCAATCTACGAAATTACCAAAAGAATGTGAAACACTTTAATTCTGATATATTCAACTCTATTAGTTTAATTATGCATCATAGCATTATTAACGGATGACTGTTGGAAATCCAATATTGACGGCTTCCTTGGTTGTGAAAGAGAAACAAAGGTTGCCCACTAAAGAATTGCTGGCTTTAGATAGGTCTGACACGAATCGGCAAAACTGGAGACATTTAAGAGAGACCTAAGTTCAAAGCTGGAACACCAGAAGGATTATGAAGAAGAAATACGAACTACACTAGATGTAAATTCCAGTGATTAGATTGTTAAAAGTGACCAATCTCAATAGACTGATGTGAACCAATATTATTGGCCAACCACCAATGAAAATAATGCAATGAATTTTTATTAAATAACAATAAATAAATTAAAAAAATTATCACAGTTAATTAATTTTGATTGGTTTGCGAGTGCTACAAAAAATTGATTTAATGATTGGTGTATGGATGTTAAATTATTATTATTAATGATTTTAGACACTATGTATATGCATATTTAAAATGCAATATAAGTTAAATGAAAGCGTATAAAAATAAAAACTGATGCAGGACAAAAGCAAATCCATTTAAATTTTGTGAATTGTGAGTGTATTTTTTTTAAATTACCTTTTTTTTCCAGTCAGGACGCATGTCCGCAGTGGCATGTGAGTTGAAAAATTCTATTAGACATCTTCTTAAAGGAAATGTTAAAATATTACAGGATTATTTCTTCCTTACAACAGTTGTAAGGACCTTTCTTAAAGGGTTTCAAACTTGACATAAAATATAATAACCAGCGCAGTAAGGATGCCACCCAGAAACATATTTCTGTATATGTAATAAGGGCGGAATATGGAAATTGTATTGCTGTAACAATGTTAATATTATTTACTACTGTGTTACCATTACAAATTGGTTTGTCCAAGGAAGAGATTAGCCTTTCTAGAATTTCTGTCTTGAAACAATGTGATACTGAAAATCCTTAATCTGACTAAAAACTGAAGCATGTATTATTGATTTTTTTATGCTAGAAAAGAAATCAGTTATTTAATTTCATGAAAATGAGACACAAACACATTTTGTATTATCAAGTTACCATTGATAAACATACTACCAAAAAAAAGCAAACATTACATAAAATACGAGATAAATCATTTTAAAAAAACAATGCGGTGCTTGAAATGGTGCAGGCTGATGATGAATGAAAGTTTAAAAGCGCCGTGAAGTCCAAAAGTCACAAATACTAAATGCATTTAAATATACCGATGTATTAACACATTTCGGCCGGGAAAGGTAGTTCTACCCGTTCGGTCGATTGATACTTAACGCCGGGAAGGGTAGTTTTACCTTTTGCGCCGGCCTCATTTCAATGGCAGAAAAGACGGAATTATTCAATGTTTTTATATACCAATCTCTCTGTAAAGGTCCCAACTATATGTACATAATTATCGAATCTTAATGCAAGTCGTCTTTTTATATTTATCTTCGTGCCTTTCGTTTACATCGGTATTTCAACAAAAGGATAGTATATTATTTGTTATGGTAATAATTCAATTCCTGGAATGAGGGTTTTTATGACCGTGAAAACCGATTCAAATCTCTATCTCTGTTCCGCCCCACTCAACTCCGATGTGCAAGCGAGCGAGAGATGTCGGGCGCATTTAAAGAAAGCAGGTATGGGCAAATACCGATAGGCGGACCGTAATAAACATATTACAAGGTTTGGGTATGCTGAGTTACTAAGTAGAAATTTTTACTAAAATATTTTAATTATTTTCGAAGATATAGCGATTTACAACAAATTAAAGAAATTTGCGCGGGACCTTTATTTTCGCCCGGAGACAGCGTAGCGCCAGCGCAAAAAATATCTACCAGAAATGTGTTAACATGTTTCTTATATTTTGTTTCCAATCTAGCCTTGTTCACACTGGGAGTAAAAAAGAACTCGGCTTCTTTGATGCTGCGCATGGAGTTTAAAAACATACTGTGCATGAATATATCCACAAGATGACTGAGGTCATTTGTACAAAGAGATACTTATAAGTGACTATAGTTTGCGTAGCATGCGCGCCGCTTGTGAGTATCTGCCAAACTATTTTGCTGGTGTTCGTACATGACGTGATGCGTTGTTTCCAGGTATAACATCGGTTGCACATTACTGACAGTAGTGGTAGCACGCTACGCGAGTTGCATTTGCAACTACTACTCATCTGACAGAAATGAAGCCCGAAAATGATTTGAATATCAAATATGTTCTGGAGGTGGGAATATATCCATATTTATAAAACTTTAATTTATCGGAATACGTTAGAGAGGATTTAGCGGAGAAGGTGTGGATTTAGGTTGGAAAGAAAAAACAATTTGACATCATTCTCATGTAGTTCCTTGGCTGCAACGAATGCCATACAATTATTTTGTTGTATGGGTGAACTCAAAATCTTCTTTTAGATCATTGTTTATGCTTGTAATAAAGAAGAAAAATATTACTGTCTTCGTCGCCAGTCACTTGAAGTCGTATTAATTCTACGGCTGCACTTGAAAAAATGATCAAGTTCGGTGTAATTCGGCTAGCGCCATGTACGGAAACCAGTTTTAAAGAGTAGCATATCGGTAGACTACTTGTGGTTGTGTCACAGTCACGTAGCTTGTAAGTGTCTCTGTGTACGAAGGGCCTAAAAGAGGAACTACAAATTACAATTTTCTAAAACCATATATATTTCGTAACCACAATATCTACAGTGCCGAAATAAGATTGTAAAACTGTACGGTGAACTCATAAAAACAATAGATTTGGTAAATAATATGCATAAAATGAAAGCACTCATTTTTAACATTAAAAAAAATTAAAAATACCTGGAAACAAAGTAAGTACTAGTATCATTAATATTTTATCAAAAATGGGAAAAAGCACAAAAAAATATATTTGATACATAAACTAACCATCACGCCGTTTCTCTAGAGAGGAGGATAAGAGCATTGACCGTCATAATACTCGGTCTTGGCACGCACTCCTTGCTTCATTCACATTCATGCATCGTCTCACACATACTATTCTGTTATTCTGACTCTTGACATGACGTGACCCAAAATTTTTAGATTCACTTGGTCAAGTATTGTATGTACGAGACGTTGTGAGTTGTTTGGCGGTCCGTGCTCTCTACCCACCCCTGCGTGAACTGACATGATGGTGAGTTAGTTATGTTAGAAAACCTAGTTTCTGCTGTATCACTCAAACAGATTTTCTGCTTTTTTTCTCTTGAAATGTGGTTTTACTTAAGACAAGTATTTTCAGGTGTTTTTAACAAATAAAATTGAGTTTTCTCATCTTACGTGTACTTACCAAAGGTTTCTATAAACTGGTGGTACGATCCAATAACTTATTTTAATGAAAGATTCGGTAATATGACGCAGTATCGTTATTCAATGTTTGTTAATACAGAGAGCCCTTTTCATACCCCAAAAATATTATTAGCTGTATTAATTTAGTATTTTATTGGATAATTACAATTAAAAAGCTGCCACGGCAGTCTACAGATAAAAGTCTAAGGTTAATACAAAAGGTAATGCTAATATCGCAATAATCCTTGATATTGTAGCTACATCATACATAGAATAGTAATCATATTTATATATTCGTAATCTACACGTGACATAATAACCAATAAGGAAAACATACCACAGTGACCCTCAATTAAAGTAATAATAGAAACCCTGACAAAAAAGCAACACAAAAGTCAAATAAAACCTGTAGATGTATGAAAGCTGAACTCTGGTGGTAATTTATAATGATATTGGAAGACAGAACAGTGAGTTGACATATTTAAATATATGGCAATTTGGTAAACTTACGATAAAGGGTCCATCTCTAGAATCTATGAGCACTTGGTAAAAGGTGTGAGTTCTTCCTTTGACCTCTTTACCCACATTTGAAAGGTTATCCTCGGCATTCTTCTCGTAGTTCGGTTCCTTTTTGTTGGATATATCTCTATCGTAGACTCTGGCTTGCCAAGGAAATAGCACCACTCCTCTGTAGCCGAATACTTTATGCAATATCAGCTGACCAGTCTCGTATTTACCAGAAACCTTAGGAGTTTCTAACTTCCCAACCTCCGCTAACCTACAAAACAACAAATATCTCAATAATTCCGCAAAGAAATAAGGTTTCGATGGACTTTTCAGTGAAAATGCGTTAATACGATTGAATTAAAACGTAAAATATTACGACTGTCACATTGCATTACGAGGGATTTGTTACTTACCGAGCATAATTAACTATCTGAGTGAAGAAAATCTTGGAAGATAATGACTTGGTAATACCACTATACAGACATTTTCCCAAAAGTTCCATATTTACATCGTTTTATAACTATTTCCGTATATTATCATAATCCCATCGCAGATGACAAAAATAACGAAAAGTCAAAAAATTCTTACTAGTTGCTAGTGCGAAAATTATAAGAGAATGGCTGTTGAATATTGAATTATTTTGTCTGAATAAGTCGGGGTTTGTTGTTAAAAAAAAGTTTTTGACCACAGAAAATGGATTTCAAAATTAAATATATTTTATTCGAAATAGGGGCATATCTTTTAAAATTAATTTAGAAACTTCAAATATTTACATAGTTTTATTTTAAATTTTTAACATTTATTTTGGACGGGTTGTTTCACAGAATTTGAACAATCAAATTTCAAAATTGATTTTAAAGTTCTGTTATTACATTATTACTGGCCAGTTGTTTCACAAAACTGAAAAAATAACAGAACATGAATATAACCTTCACAGAACTTGAAAATCAACTTAAAAATTTGTTGAATTGTTCAAATTCTGTGAAACAACCCGTCCTTAGATCAGAAATTTGAAAATCATAAAATTTGACTTAGCCAATTTATCTTGAATGCTTACGATATGATAAAATAAATCTTGCAGTTGCAACAAATGAAAAAATAAGAAATTTTTTCTGAATTATTATTGTTGTTTATATAATTCTGTATTGAAAATAATTAATTTTATATCCTGTCTTATGTGTATAACAATAATAAGATATCTTGTACTAGTAAAATCTTCAATTACAAACAGAATCAACAGATAAAATCTTTAGTCAGAATTGAAACATTGCTTGAAATGGCTTTAGCCATTTTGGTGACCAGATCTGAATAGCCAGGTACTCTCCTACTTTCCTCTTCCCCATCTCCTTCCCCTCCCCGCTATCTTTAGCTTCACAACATACCCCAATTGGGGATGCCCTAGTCTCACTGGCTCCAGATGGTTGGGAGCAGTTGGCACTCTTGTGCGGTATTCTCATGAAAACAGGAAAAAAAAACTACAAACAGAATAAGCTCCATAAAATAAACATTCTTCTAAAGACGTGTCTCCTCTGACAAAAACACCTACACATTTTGTGGATGGTCAGGTCTGGGCCACAACATTTTTTGTTTTCCATTGGACACGGAAAACAAAACCATTGTGGCCCTGCCTCAATGTTTTTGTTTTCATCCGATGTTTTGTTATTAATGAGCCGACTTTACTTGTCATGACAGATATTTTGTTATAATTTTATAAATAAACTAGCTGACGTGTACCAGGCGTTCTATAAATATGCATGTATTTTATGTATATAGACCTTCCAAAAGATATTCCCTAAATGATTGTGAAAACTCTATCAAAAACCATTGAGTAGTTTAGAAGAACTAATCGCACAAGCAGACAGACGCGAATAGCGACTTTATTTTATACTACCTCTAATAAGGCAACATTTTTTTTTATGTTGCCTTATTAGAGGTAGTCACAAGGAGGAAATTGGTTTTATTTTGGCTATATAAGAAAAATGTACAAACTGATAAAATGTAAACTGTCGATTTCATGAAAATGAATAAAAAAATATCATTATATTACCTAGTATTGAGACCACAGACATAGGAATTAATAGACGAGAAGATATGGGCGAGGGGTAAAATCAACTGTTGAAGAACGAAGGGAGTGAAGCTGACTGTGATTCGTCAATAAATCAATCTGACAGTAAATAGGCATCTCGCATTATAATATCACCATTTACTTCTTAAAAGTAAAATCTGCTTTGAATGAATAGACATTTTTACATGGGAGCGCAAATTACTCGCCACGTTATGAACAAATTTGCGAAGTCCAAATTCGGCAAAGTAAGGCAGCTTCTATTTTCAGAGTCGTAGTTAGTTTCAGAGTATTTAGTTAAGACACTTTTATAAATGTTCATAATTTACTTCCCAGCAACCAACCAGCTTTGTGTTTCGCGTCCAGACGTTTCTCGATGTGATAGTAACAACTGATTCATATTATACGATGTGAATATGCTTAAAATAAAGTAAAATAATGCTTATATATGGAATGTAATACGACAATTGGGTTTATTCTCTTTTTTCACATCTATTTTTACCAGTTTTCATAGTACAAGTCAAAATTTTGCCGTGTTATTTAGTAAAATGAACCGATGATGCCTCGACCATAGTTCGCACAAGAATGATGACGTCACGTTTTCAAATTTCATTTGAGGCCATACGCGAGCCCAGCCGGCTCAATGGAACCGGTATGGGGAGTGGGGATAATACGCTTTTAATCACTTAGGGCAGGTCTACTAATATTCATATGTCTATGATTGAGACTATGTACACATAATAAATTATATTTCAGTTATTTTCCAGTTTTGAACATCCGACAACATGGAAATAAATGGTTATTATTTCCATGTTGTGTGATGTTTAAAAGTCCAGTTTTCAACATCACACAACATGGAAATAACAACTATTTATTTCCATGTTGTGTGATGTTTAAAACAATTTTTTCTTGCTTCTTGAATTAATATTGTGAATTTCCGGCACACCATCAAGGTATTAGGTTCTGTTTTGACTCGATCATTTGCATTTCGTCTGACTGTAAATTTGTTTGTGCGTTTTGGTCAATCCTGTGAAGATGGTAGTTGTGTTTGAAAGTAGCTTTTTATTCCGCCAGGGCGCATGAGCATTGCGAGCTGTCAAGTCGGAGTAATCAACATTATGCAAAGTCTACTGTTGACAGAACTACTGCTTTAAATTATTACTACTAATGGTTTGGATGTTTCATCTAGGTTAGTTCCATAGAACAACGAATAACACAAGAAATGTCTTGTGGGCGTGTTTCGTGATTCAAATATTCACCTAATCCAGGCTTTAATTTCAATATAAGACTGTGTTTACGAAATTTAAATGGGATGGAGATCTACAATATCAGGCAAGTGTAAGTGAGACTGAGTGCTAGGTTGTGGGGCTAAACGGAATATTTTTCCATTCAAATTTGTATGGAAGGCACTTCTAGTTGTTTTTTTTTATTCTATGCCTAGTTTGAAATACTTACCTAACATACTTCAGAACTGCAGGTGAAAGGAAAAATAATAGAAATCCATAAATCTTCATTTATTTATTAATAATCTAATTCATTGATCAGTGCAGTCCCTCTTTTGATCCAGTGTGAGGGGGGCTTTTTGCCAGGGCTCAGTTTGATGGCCAGCACAAAGTTTCTCCTAAGTCGGGTTCTGTACGAGGGACAGTCGTACATCTTGCTGAAGTCTCCCCCGCACAGTTCGGGGCGCAGGAATATGTACGGCATGCCTGAAGGAAAACCATAGATAAGATTAGTTTAATTAATTACAAGGAAGGGGTATATAAGTCCTTAACATATCGAGGCATATTTGCTACAAATAGGTATGCCACAAACATACAACATGCGTTTATGGGTTAAATGTATGCCCATGCATACAACAATACATATTATTATGTTACGTGGTTTTGTATGGTTTTGAGTGTAACTCAAAAAAGCTTATTTCGGAGTTACCTAGTTGTGGTAATTACCCCACTGTATAATATAAAAAAACTACTCAAAAATATGTGAAAAACGATTAAATACTACATCAGTCGCACCCTAATTGTCATAATTTTCATTCCCTTTCCCTGATATAGTATGATCAGAGACCAATAATTGTTACGATCAGGAGTCCTTGTCTTTTGCTGCATTGTTGCCCTTAGTTCATAACTTAGTTTAATGTCATATGTATATTTTTTACCAGTCAACAATTCCTTTGGTCTCGACTCATCCAAGCATTGCAGGGAGTCATTCCATCGAGCCCCCTCTAGATACAGTCCCCTGATGCAGCAGCCCTCGGCTGAGCGCACCTTGGGTGGATCATTCATCACCTAAGGTTATTGGAGGACCAACATTACATTCACAATGTATTATAATCATAGAACAAAGAATAACAAGAAGCGCTGTCCATGTTATTTTCAAAGGAACGCAATGTAGCACTTGACTTAGTACCTTTTGATTCTAGCTCCGAGAGAGCCAATGAAAATACTGTATATATGACCTTTATCTCTCTTATACTATCTGACATTGTATATTACATTCGTTCTGACATAAGAATGAAATTAGCTACAAAACTAGTGATGAGGCAATTTTTTTTAAATATTTTATGTTCAGCTGAGTATATCGTACATACCCACCCACACTGAAAGTGGTTAAATATATATGAACTCGTTGGGAATAATATAATGTTATTATAAATAGTGTAACTAAATTTTCTGCAAACATATTAGTTTGAATAAATGAATAATTCAAAACATTTGTTGAAAAGATCACAATTTTTAATCAAAGATGGAACTTCGATCGAATTGTATCATTTAAGCCAAGCCGACACTTGTATTGCGACTTACAGAAAAGTAGTACTCAATGGTGTCGATAGATATGACGTGCTTGCGTGCAAAGTTCTGCAACACGCCGGTGAGCAGCGCCTGCGGGGAGTAGAAGCCCGAGATCCAGAACACGGCCGGGATGCCCTGCTCGGCCCAGTCGCGGATGAATGCTATGCGTGCCACCAAGTCGGCTACCCACGAACCTGGACAAATTACAATTATAATATATTATGCCCAATGGGCCACTTGCATGTATTTTATAATGACTTGAACAAAAATAATGTAGAAAGATTACGAAAATGTTAGTAACAAAAATTAGGAACTTGTTTTTTAATAATAAAATAAACAAATCCGTTTATTTAGCTCGTGACTTCACTATATAAAAATGTCCAGTTTACGAATTTATTTATTTATTTTTATAGAATTTCACACTGATTTTTTTTATTTTAATATAACAACACTGATACTTGACTTTTTGAATTGTTATGAAAATATTTAATTTAAACATAACAATTAGGTAATCAGGTACTGATTATCACTTCGATTATTGTCTATGGGTTTTTTTTGACAACCACATTTGAGCGCAACATAGTACGATAGGAATTATTCTTGCGGAATCCGGCACTTACCCACAGAGCCCAGTTGGGCTCGGACTCTGTGGGAATGTCGGAAGTGCCAAGTTAATTACGATTGTGAATTTTAAAAGTCGAGCGGAGCAAAGGCTCGAATAATTTGATCCCGGCATCCGATCCTGAAACGCGGATTATTGCGATCATGGGCAACATCGCGATTAAATACGATTAATGCACGATTTAAATCTGAACCCGGGAGAGTGAAACGCGGTCAATGGACACCGGGGTGCGAAATTCCGTTTCAAGAGTAATCCTCAAAAAGGGCGGCAATCCTCACTCGCTTCGCGCGTAATACCTGACAGGAGCAGGCTGTAATTGACAATTTATCGGTCGGATATCATATTTGAGAGCGGAATCGCCTATTTCCCGCCTCACCACACACGCTTTGCGGTCTTCGCTAATACTTGGAGGGATAGTAACCGGAGGCCATCGCAGAGGAACTGATAGTCCCTGGGCTGGGACTGAACGAGAGACGGAGTCGGCGGGCTGGTCGCCCGCGCTGGAGCAGTCGCGGACCCTTGAAGGAAGGCGTCTCCATCCATCCACAGTATAGCTAGATAGATAGGGTTACAATATACGGTCTATGATGGGGGGTAAGTTTTATATAATATCTTTTCTGTAAAAACCTTATAAATGAAATAGAGGTTATTGTTCCTATTAGAGAAATTGGCTTTCATTTATACACATCAGATCTGCTTGCGAATAAGCCCATATGCCCATCCCTGAGGGAGGGTTTCATGTATCTACCACAGCGCTCGGCATACTTTATCACTCAAAGTTTGGCGTCCCAAGTTTCCTACGGAAACAAAGCCGACCACTGGGTTGGATGAGAATCACTATGTAAGTACCCACGTATCAGAATTTTTACAGATGGGTTTAGTTACATAAAGATGAGGGTGCAAACTTTAACAAAATGGGACCAATGGCGTATATAAGGGAGGGGGGTTTGAAACTCCCCCATCGGCCTCAGTATTGAGTAGGAAAAAAGAGAATAGTACTCGTAGATTACATTCCTGGAAAATAAGACAAAATATTTCCACACACCCTCCCTTCTCCCTTGCCGCCCCACCAGGGACGACCCACCCCTTAGGGTCGAACCCCCGTATGTGAATGTTATATACACCACTGTATATAAATATGAAAAGTTGGATAGTATTAAACATCAAACAAGACGCACAAGATTGTGGAATGTTTAAGAAAAAGAATATTCAGTTGTTCCAAATTCTGCATACCTTTTATTATAATGTCATTGCAAAAATCATCCTTATTCCCCTCTGCCATTAGTGTGGAGTGTTTTTTTTTTTTTTAAACTGATTTTTGTTATGAATTTTTTTTTTCAGAACCATAATTTTTATCCGGTCCTTTCGGTTTATAAAAAAATGTTCTGATTTTGTGGAGAAATTAAAAAAAATTACAATGGTTTAAAAAATATGATGAAAAAAAAATTATACAGCATGTCTCAGAATTTTTGCCAGAATCGATTTGTTTTAAAAATGTGATGCAAGTGGCTTATTAAATTCGATAATGTTTTTTCTTGTATTACAATCTAATATATATATAACGCGTGATTTTTTTGAGGTTAGGATTTTCATGCATTAGTATTTGACAGATCACGTGGGATTTCAGACATGGTGTCAAAGAGAAAGATGCTCAGTATGCTTTGACATTTCATCATGAATAGACTTACTAACGAGCAACGCTTGCAAATCATTGAATTTTATTACCAAAATCAGTGTTCGGTTCGAAATGTGTTTCGCGCTTTACGTCCGATTTATGGTCTACATAATCGACCAAGTGAGCAAACAATTAATGCGATTGTGACCAAGTTTCGCACTCAGTTTACTTTATTGGACATTAAACCAACCACACGAATGCGTACAGTGCGTACAGAAGAGAATATTGCGTCTGTTTCTGAGAGTGTTGCTGAAGACCGTGAAATGTCGATTCGTCGCCGTTCGCAGCAATTGGGTTTGTGTTATTCGACCACATGGAAGATTTTACGCAAAGATCTTGGTGTAAAACCGTATAAAATACAGCTCGTGCAAGAACTGAAGCCGAACGATCTGCCACAACGTCGAATTTTCAGTGAATGGGCCCTAGAAAAGTTGGCAGAAAATCCGCTTTTTTATCGACAAATTTTGTTCAGCGATGAGGCTCATTTCTGGTTGAATGGCTACGTAAATAAGCAAAATTGCCGCATTTGGAGTGAAGAGCAACCAGAAGCCGTTCAAGAACTGCCCATGCATCCCGAAAAATGCACTGTTTGGTGTGGTTTGTACGCTGGTGGAATCATTGGACCGTATTTTTTCAAAGATGCTGTTGGACGCAACGTTACGGTGAATGGCGATCGCTATCGTTCGATGCTAACAAACTTTTTGTTGCCAAAAATGGAAGAACTGAACTTGGTTGACATGTGGTTTCAACAAGATGGCGCTACATGCCACACAGCTCGCGATTCTATGGCCATTTTGAGGGAAAACTTCGGAGAACAATTCATCTCAAGAAATGGACCGGTAAGTTGGCCACCAAGATCATGCGATTTGACGCCTTTAGACTATTTTTTGTGGGGCTACGTCAAGTCTAAAGTCTACAGAAATAAGCCAGCAACTATTCCAGCTTTGGAAGACAACATTTCCGAAGAAATTCGGGCTATTCCGGCCGAAATGCTCGAAAAAGTTGCCCAAAATTGGACTTTCCGAATGGACCACCTAAGACGCAGCCGCGGTCAACATTTAAATGAAATTATCTTCAAAAAGTAAATGTCATGGACCAATCTAACGTTTCAAATAAAGAACCGATGAGATTTTGCAAATTTTATGCGTTTTTTTTAAAAAAAAAGTTATCAAGCTCTTAAAAAATCACCCGTTATATATAGTCTGTGGTCTCCTCTTACCTATCTGTCTTTATCTGTAAACACTCGGTCAGACTAATAATTTCGACAAAAAATATTTTTGTCAGGTCTTTAGTTGCGTTTTATTAATAACACCTCAATAAAATAAACTTTATGATTGATCTTACCGAGAGGTTTGAGGGAAGGATAGGCTTTTTTGCTCCACAGCGCTGGGACCGTGTTTATATTCAAACTGTTGCCAACATCCTCCAGGACCTCAGACATCACCAGGAAACCCTTCATCGCCTTGAGGAGATCTCTACAAAAAGTCCGAGTTTTATCCATATGCATATTTGGCGACAGTCTAATAATATTACGATTGCAAAGGTTTTTGGATTGATATAGCTTTTGAAAGATGAGGGACAGGAGGAAGAAAAGATAACAAAATATAAAGTGCAGAGTTAGACGACCCTGTGCCAAATATCTGTTCAAAGTTAACAGAGACAATTATTTCTGTTCATGTGGAGTATATCTTCCAAATGCTGCCGGTTGGCCCAAATGGATTTGAAGAACTACAGTTCGGTTAGAGATCAGCGAATGTATTATGTTTCTTAGCCTAACCACGATCAGACTAAAAAGAGCTTATCAAATAATTTTATAATGATAAACTAATATTTATAAGACACACACTTTATGCCATGCATAAAACCTTTTCTTATAAACATTAGTTTATCATTAAAAAATAATAATATTTGATAAGTTAATAAGTCAAAAATACTTCACCAATAAATGAAGATATAATATGTCTCAACGCCATCTAGTGAGAAATTTAGCACTAACAAAGCCTTTCCTACAAAAATAAAGTTGGTTGTTTACAGGTGGAAAAAATATAATAAGCAGTAATTGTTGATTGAGGTACTAGTACATATTGAATCATTTGGCGGGTTGGAAATAAGCCGACATAGCTCAGTGGTTTCAGAGCATCTGACCGGACATCAGAAGGCACGGGTTTCGATTCCCGTTGGCGGCATTTATTTTTACTTGGGAGATATTTTCAATTTGTATTGATATTTCAGGCGAGTAATTATGGTTTATAAATAATTTTTTAATAGTTACCTGATAGACGACTGAATGGTACTCAAAAGTTTATTGTACCGCATTGCTTCTTGCACTACCACAGAATTCAAAGACTCCTCGTATAGGAGTGGATATCTGAAATATGAAATTACAATACATATTATGTAATATTGATAAATCAGAAAATATCTCAGGTTGTTTTTTTACAGAATTTTTATTTTTATTTATTTTATTTTATTTTTTTTATATTAACTCCACACAGGAGGCCCTGAAGAAAATAATTTCCCTCAGGGCCTATATCATCTTTGGGGATGCTGTGTGGGGGGTCTTTTTGTGGAGAGGAAGGAGTGAACATGGGTCTTGAAGAGTCCCATGTTGTAGGAGGGAGGAAACACAGAGGCCGGCAGTTCGTTCCACAGCCGAGCTGTTGAACTTAAGAACGAATCGTAGAAGCGACCCGTTCTCATGTGACAAATGTCAACCGTGTACAAATGTTGGGCGCGCGTTTGGCGTGTATCCCGACTACGCACCGGTGCCGAAGGGATCAATGACGCTAGATCCTCAGAGCATCTTCCATTGTAATACCGATAGAACAAGGACAGCATACCTACCTGACGCCTGTGCTCTAAAGGTTGCAGTCCGTTTGTTAAGATTGGGGAATCTATCAAACGGACCGACCGTTTCTGCACAGAGTCAAGGGTTTTTTTCAGGTATTTAGGGGCTCCGGACCAGAGATGGCTGCCAAATTCGACAGTAGGGCGCACTTGCGATTTGTACAGGGTCAGCAGTTGTGTACTATTAAAGTATCTGCGGGCCCTGTACAGTACGCCCAGTTTCTGAGAGGCCAGCTTTACTCTGGCTTCGATGGAGCCCCCGTACCTGAGCTGGTCACTTATAGTTACACCAAGCATATCAATGGAAGACCTGTTCGGAAGATTGCTTCCGTTGAAGGAGACTAGGTTATCATTTAGATCCCTTTTAGACGTAATCAGACAGGATTGGGTCTTTGAAACATTAAATTCAACGAGATTATTTTTACCCCAGGAGGAAATACTGTCGAGATAACCGTCCATTCTCTGCTTCAAAGCCCTCCGAGCCGTTGGAGTTTGTGTGCCCTTTGGGGGCTTGTCAAACAAAAAACTATCATGAACTGTACTGTCATCCGCGTAACAATGAATCGGTGCACATGTCAAAAGGTCATTGATGTGCAACAAAAACAAAGTCGAAGACAGAACCGATCCCTGTGGGACGCCAGCATTTATAGAGTGCGAGAATTTGAACAATTCATCAAATTTCAAAGTTGATTTTCAAGTTCGGTGAAGGTTGTAATGTTTTCGGCCTTTTCACCATTTTCTTTTACTTGTTTAAAACAATATAAAAGTTTCTTCTCTCTTGGCTATGATCGATACTTCTTTTTTTTTCTAAGGCTTTGCATATGTGTTCGCAGGGATGGAAAATTCCTCCCCTACAACACATAAGCCTCCATGAAAATTGGACCCTTAATTTCTTTGATAACTTCAGAAAGCTACTTAAAGCTCTCTTGTACTATATATCTTTATAGACATATGTACTTAACTAATTAATACGTTATTTACGATCTTGAACGCAAATATACCCGTATTTATATTGTAATTAAATTCCATCAAACGTTGTGTAATTTTTTTGATTTATGATATAGGATTTTAATTACTTTCATTTTGTGGTAACCCCCTTGGTTCTGATCGAGGTGTTGAGTTTCACAATTTAATTGGTCTTTCCATTGCAAACCTAGACTTACATGAATTCCCTGAATGAGCTAACTTTCCTAATGTAATTATTGATTCCCTGCACCCTAACAAAATCGTAGTTAAACGCTGATAAAAGATATTATACATGTTTATTTGGACAGATAATTAAATATAACTCAAATGGTTAATTGTTAGTAAATTTGGCAATGATTAATTATTGTGTCTGGTTGGCGCCACTCCTCCATGACTCAGCTGCTATAAGGTACATGTAAAATTGATTTAGTATGGTAATGTTATTAGTTAATTGTATATTTGACGAACTCAGAATAACCCTTTGCTAGCAAAAATTTGGCTCCTTCCTCCTGCAAGTAAACGAGATGATCGTGAGTCGACAAGAAATTCGTACAATCTTTTGACACGGCTTTTTGATTGATACCTTAGTTATCGCGTCCCAAAAAGCCTTCCACGTCATCATGCACTGCCTTCAAGTCTTCCCTCGGGTCCCGAAACCTCCAAATTCCAACACCTCCTTGGACTACAATTTACTTAGGGCGAACCGGTTTCGTCCTATATACAATCATATACTCACGGTTGGTGTGGACTTACGGGTCGTGAATCCTCATTCCACGTTTAAAAGAGAATGCGAGAGTGGTCTACCGACCTAAATGCAAGCTGTATGCAGGTCCGCATTCTCCAGTAAACAGTACATACGAATAAATATATGTATACATACAGTTTGGGAAAGGTTTATAACTCGCAATACGAGGCTATCTACCTCGCATTCCGAGCTCGGATCTCGCACGAAGAATTCTGCACAATTCTTAGCTTGGTAACCGAATATATACGTAAGAATAAGGTTATACTAATAAATACTAGTAGAATAAGAAATTATTTGATAGTTTGTTTTGGAGAGCTATCGAACTCCAGGCTTTTTGTTTGGTTTTGACGTTTTTATTTAAGAGAATCGTCATCTCTATTTGGTTTGGTCAATGGTCTTGTTGTAGGAGCGACCACTGCCTCCTGTTTGATGAACTGTATTTGTTTTAAACTTTACCTCCAGGTTTCAACATTAATTTCGTTCATCCTATCCCGTGATTTCTCAATTGTTTCAAGTAATTGATTGCCACATAAGAGGGTACACGACTCTCAACTGTCTCTGGCAACTGATGGGATCTATGCGAACACTCCATCAATAATGTTCAAATGTTTCGTATAATATTTCTATATAAATCTTACTAACCCGTGATTTTTCAATTGTAGATTGTGAATGGTAGGTAATTGTAAACACGCGGCTCCCAGCTGTTTCAAGTAACTAATAAAAATCTATGCGACTATCTAATCAATGGTATTCAAATGTTTCATGTAATATTCGATATAAATCTTGCTAACCCATGATTTTTCAATTGTAGATTGTGAATGATAGGTATTTGTAAATGACCCATATCGCTGCACATTGCACAATGACATCCTGATGGTTATCCTTATAACTCCGATAAATTATCTAGTTACGGCCAAGGTCGTTTTCAAACTATTCAGTTGACCCAGTCCCTCGTACGTCTTTATTTGTAAACAAATAATATAATCATCTCCTGACACACTAACCTAAATGTGAGATTTGTTTATTTTAAAATTCCTTAGAAGTCATTTGTGCCTCTTTACTTTTATTGTGCATTGTTAATTTAAATATTTTTAAATCCTTTTGAAGTTAAACTATTTATTTCATGTCCCGAATTTAGTAAACTTACTAGAAGTTAGGTGAAAATTAAATATAAATAAATATATATATATATATAAGTACACATATCTCGATTGTCAAAATATGTTAAAAAAAGAGTACATATATTAATAAATAAATATAAAATATATGATTCTACATAGTCTTGAATATTAATAAATACATATTTTCTTTTTCAATAAAGTAGATATGTCCATAGGTAGGTATCTAAGAATCGCTACCATTTCGATGCTTCGATTAATAAGTAAAATACATATATATAAATACATTACTCATATATTTATTCTTTATATACAATATATTACTTTATTTTATATAAATAAATACATAATATACATATATTAATGTGTAATGCTTTGTTTTGTTGTTTTTAATAATTTAATTGATATACCATAATCAGCTGTATCTCCTCACTCCTAGGTCCTGAAAATTATTTATAAAAAGAAAACTTACCCCCCGTCAAGGTATTTCCGGTCGGGTGTACACAACAACCTTGATGAAGAAATCCTACCTAATTAATTGTATTTTTTCAACTAATTTCAAAATAAATCTTTTCGACTATTTATTCCTATTTAATATTTTATTCTCGCTTGAATCGTATAAATTAGTTGATATTTAATTTTTCTTCCGAACGAAATCCTAATTCAGAAAACCCGTTGATTTAATAACACTTTTCTAGTTTAGGCTTTTGAATGATAGCTGTTTCAAATTCCTTTTCGAAATGATAGACTGATGATTAAAATTCCGGTTAAAACGACAAACACTTTTAACACTGTCGCTATACGCACGATGGATTTTAATTGAACAATTTATTAATTCTAAATTTCTTTTTATATAAATTGATAAGAAAATTTATTCCGAATTGTGCAAACTTTTAATTAAACTCGACTCTTAATAAATTAATTTTTTTTCTAACTGTTAATTTTAGAACAAAGGTTTAAACGTTTATTATTATCGAATCCCTTTTTTTTGTTTTTGTGTTTCTTTTAACCTAAGATGAAGTATTTACTATTAATAATTTTAAACAAAATTATAATCTATTTTTAAATATCAATTCACGAGCACATCCACTTTAATTTAACGATAACAAACTCTTAAATTTAATTTGAATGTTTTCACTTTGAATGAAATAATTATTTTTAAATTTTAGTTAAATTCTTAATTCCGTAATCACTTTCTGCACTTCACTTAACACTTTTAAGCACTGAGTTTAAATTATATTTATTTTCACTGTTTAACCAAATTAAATTTCACTGACTCTAGCACTTGTATTTACCACAAAATTTTCCTAAGTCAGGGACTTATTTAAAATTTAACACTTAAAGATTTTTCACTGTTAATCCTACCAAAGAACGTAGTACCGCCACGTAACAACTTTTCGAATCCTCCGCGCGACTGCCTCCTGACTGATGTGTTCCATCTTTTATATCCCTCTCAGGTCCCAAAAGACGTATCTGAATTTCTCTTGATGCTTAATTCTATTTCCTATCAACTCGTAAATCCGAACACCCCTTCCCCTAATTTCGATCGTTCTTCCATAAGATGTTCTGCTTTCCGGCTCAAGGCGGTGGCCAGTTTCCATCTCACAAATCTAAATCGATAGGGTCCGAATCGGGTAAGTCTGTGTTAATCGCCCAAGCTTCCTTTGTCCTGTGTTCATACAAAATGTAGTTAAATTCTCATGATTTTGTGTTCCTTTTTTTCTCAATTTGCGATAGGTCCGTCCTCAATAATATATATATACATCTCAATTTTATGCATCTCGTGCGAAAATTGTTTAAATCCATGTCGAAATCTTTACTACGCATTTTTGAATTTCGATTTGTTTAAATTCTACTTAATTTTATTGTTACTTATATGAGCTTTTCCATTTCCACCCGTACTCTCTATCTCCCTGTCGCAGATTTGAGTTTTTCCTTTATCTTTGAATTTTATATTTATCCGCGACGTTTTCTTGCACAATTTCTTCTTGATTCTTATGTCATTTCTCATAACTCTTATAATTACTCATTTTCCAAGTCGTATTTATTAATTTCACGGATAAATTCGAATTGTATCGCTTTTCTCCACATGGATCATTTCCTATCTCCGTTCTTTACCCTTCCTTTTATCTTTTCTTCACTTTTCCCGATGTGTGTGGTCTCCAGGAAAATTTCATACTTCATTTATTATTAATTAATATATAGTTTTCCACACTTCTACGGGAGATATACCTAATTAGACTCTGGTATATGTGTCACTTTTATTGTTTTACCCAATCTCCGCCCATTCTCCATCCCTCACTTACAAGATTTCACATAAATTATACGTCTGGACATATGTTTACGTCTCAGATTTTATGTACTACGGCCGTAAATTTAGTTTAATTTTAGAGCCATTAGTTTTAATCTCTTTTCCTAATCTAAATACTTCATAAGCCCAACGTTAAAGTTAATCGCTTTTCTAATCATTTATTACCTTAACGTAAATAAAAACCATGTTCGGATTTCGATTGTTTACCCTTCAAAATATACATGAGACCGCCAACCTTTTATCTTGTTTCGATCCCTCCGTAATATTGGGTAACTCTAATATATATCTAACCCAATAATTATGTAAAATGTCTACTTTTCCTGAATCTAATCTATCGCTATATGTTCAGTCTTACTGTCTTCTTCTGATACTCAATTTTTATGCCCCTAGGACCTTTGTAGCAGCTAAAATCTCTGTATTATCCTTCCATTCGGTCGCCGCACTTTTCTAAAATGTCTATTTTTTTTGCGAGATTTTCATTCAAGATTGATTTACCAATATGTCCGTTTCATCTTAAATTGATAACGATTTATTTCCATTGTTTCCAACACTCACTCCTCTCTTTAGTACGATTTTTATCGAACATGACACCCTCCTTCTATCATAAATAATTGCACTACAGTTGAAATTCCGCCAGTAACTTTCCTTTGCTTTTCCCGTCCTTTTTTTATACTATCACGTTTATAATTTTTTTCATTGCATTTTTGTGTGTGCGCTTTACAACCTGTAAAACTTCCAAGCACCCGATTTCAATGGTTCGATACCCCATAAATGTCTCAGTTATTGTAAACATTCCCAGGAGTTTGTCACCTTGAAAGTCGATGTTGACCCTAAAGTGCGTTCACCTCCAATTTCTGTGAGAATCGAAATGTCGTTAATTATCTTTTTTATTGCCTGATCCACAGTTCATTCCTTTGTCTGCATTTGATGTACGCCTCTTCGTTCACTGATTGGTTACTCAAAATTTTATAGCTCTTTGTTCAGATCTATTGGTTGACAAAATTCAATGTTTATTTTGAAGCCTCAAAAGGGGGTTCCTAGTCGTTCCTAGACGATTTTAATGACCTCTGTGTTTATACTATAGAATCTCAACATAATTCCAACTATTACAGGGGCCTACTGAAAAACAAACTGAATCAATTTTAACCTCAACAGATGTCGCTAGAATGACGGTTTTCATTAATAATTTGTATATTTTTAGCAGCTATGGTTTATCTGTTTTTCACTGTGATTTAAGCCTTTCATCACAAGGTTCCATTCAAATTCTATTATAACTTCAGTTTTGTGAAACAACCCGAAAATAATGATATAATAACAGAATTTGAATAGAACCTTTACAGAACTTGAAAAACAGCTTTGAAATTTGATGAATCGTTCAAATTCTGTGAAACAACCTATTCTTAGAATCTATAGCTATATGTAGGTACTGCTGATTATTAAAATGTTTTCTTTTCTTCTTAACTACTCTCTCTATCTAATAAACATTGCTTAACCAAACTTTTATTTTGAATATCAATGCACGTTGGCAGGCGCGTGCATTCCATACGGGCAGTAAGCATTGCCCACTTTAAGAGGAAGCTACAAGCCAAAAATGTGTAAATTCTTGGTATACCTTATATTGTAGGTAATAGGCATTAAAATCGCTTGACAAACAGATTCTAGAAACGTTCGATTTCAAGCCAAAAACTGGTTTTTATTTATTTTGTAAATAATTTTATAAGAAAGCAAAAAAGTTAATCAAGTGAAACTGTCACAAAAAAACTTAGCTATAATAGTGTATTTTTAAAAAAATGTTTCCTTTACACGTTCATACATTTCTATTGAAAAATGTTTTTTTTAGTATTTTACATTTATATTTTTTATTGAGTACATAATTTATTTTATTATTTGTATTCTACTCAAGCGAAGCGATAGTATAACCTTCAATTTATCTAGCATATTTTTTGGTATTCATAATGTACACCAATTCGTTATAAAGATTAATCAAAATAGTGATTTAGCATTAAGCTTCGCCTTAACATTTCGCTTCTCAAATAATTTATGGTATAAAGTTGAATATTTTTTGAAAATTTAACCCGAAAAAACCTAAAGTGGGGGGGTTTACTGCGTATGTGGAATGCAAGCACTTGTAAACTGATAATATTATGTACAAATAAAATAACTGGAAAAATTATGTATAGTCATCGTCAAAAAATAATGTAAAATGCAAGTATTCTAACTTCTCTGCAATCTGCTTCACGTTGAGCAGGGGCGGAGTGCGTGCCAGGATATCTTTAGCAAAGTTCTCAATGATAGTCTCGGCCGAACCTGCGTCTCCTGACACTTGGCGCCCCTGCAGGGTCTTTAGGGTGCCTGGAAAAGGTGAATATAATAAAGAATACTAAAATACATCATAATGTACATCTGCGATGATGCTGGTATTGCGTCACCGTAATTTGGGGAAGAAAAAGGCTTTATCCTATCTCTGTTCCAGGAGACATGTAATTTGAAAAGGAGATTGCGCTACCCCAACCAACACACCGGTCTCTCCGGTCTTTTGTCGATGACGGTTGATTTGTTACTTGCCGCACTTTTTATCGGTGCATGCCTGTTCAAGTACAAAATCAAGCGCGGAGTTTTCATTCCTGCTCAATGGTTGGTGGGAGCAGAACAATGCTGATAATGTTAGAAAAATGACAAACGTCATAATGAAACATACCTCCCACCAAAATATAGTAAAGTGTATATATTTTTTAATAACGATAATCTTAACCAAGTATGCAATGCTATGAAACGTTGCGTGAACAAATAAAACTAAAACGAACTGAAACTAGATGATATGACTAAGTTAGGTTAAGTTAGACGTAACTACAAGGATGATATGGAAAGCGATGGCGATTATGATTAATAACATTGATTAGGCAATGGACTCAAGTGTGGTTAATAGTCTCGTGAGAAGAGAGCCATTAGATGTACAGACCGTAGCGATACGCACATCTGGACCCGGATGTACTTTATCGATTCGCGCGATAGGCCAGTGCAAAGGGACAGTATTGTCGCTTCAGATTATAAACACATCATCCACAGACAATGATTTGCAATGTTTGGTCCACTTTGCACGTTGAGTCAAAGATTCAAGGTATTCATTCTTCCATCGCTTCAGATCAGTATAATCCTAGTCCGGCACGGAAGTCAAGGGTTCTAAAGTGAAAAAATGACCTGGAGTCAACACGCTCAAATCGTTTGGGTCAGAACTCAACGGGCAGAGAGGACGAGAATTTAATACGGACTCAATCTGTACGAAGAGAGTCGTTAGCTCCTCGAATGTTAACGTTTGGTTACCAATTATGCAGTACAGATGAGATTTGACCAATTTAACCTGAATCTCCCATACGCCACCGAAATAGGGACTAGATGGAGGTTTGAAATGGAAATCGATTCGTTCTGACTGTGAAGCAAATTCGTACCGCAGTCCGAGTGCATTATGTTTACACAACCCCGTTGTAGCAGTTATACTTGCAACCCCGGTAATTTGAATGTTGACTCTAATAGTTACTGATACTGGATGTTGACTTCATCGAGTGCCTTGCTTTAGCGAGAGTGTAGCCGCTCTTATGAAAGGAAAGTGAGAAGCGGCATCGGCCGGCAACTGAAGATAGTCAGTGCTCAGCGGACAAGCCACGGTGGAAGTGAATCCTGGGAAGGACTATGGGTGAATCTTCAGTCGACAAGTAAAAGTAGTTAAACTAGCTTCTTGATACTGGTTATCTTAATTCTAGTTATATTATGACCTGTATGACACATATGGCGCCTGACTATTTATTTTAAGGTTAGTACTTCACGTTTAATAATATCACATGTCACAAAATAAATGCTTTGCAATTTATCATCAACTTACGTTGTACACGCCCTGAGGTAGATTCGTTTAATAAAATATAGAGTCTTGGTTTTGAAGTGTATCAGTTTTTTTAAAAACACGAGTGTGTTTCACCTGCTAATAAAAGTTTAAATTGCCATCATCTTTTATTTCACTCTCCACAGATGCGTAATAAAAAACAATGGGAATAGGTGAAAACGTCACTTTGTCTACTCACAAATCGACGTAGCGCTGCTATGAAAGATTCGGTGGACAGAAGCGACTCCAAGATGTAGAGCTTTGGCGGTAAAGCAGACGAATAAGCAAAGATAAGTTTTGTCTATCTTCGCGCTGCGGTGTTTACCTGCTTTGATATGAAATGGACCACCGTAATCAACACCTACACTGGAGAATGGTTTAACCTGGTTCACCCTAGCAGTCGGCAAGTCACTCATGAAAGGTTCTGGGGGAACTGGAGTCGTGCGATAACATTGTACACTTTGACAATGCTGAATAGCGCGCTTAACTAACAGAATCCAAAACTGTTGTGTCAAAAAACATTGCATTGTGATGATACCTGATGACAATGTTCTCGATGTAGAGCATCTATCACAAGAAAAGTGAGCTTGGAATCGCGAGGGAGTAAGGCAGGATGTTAAAAAAAATGTTACATAAAATGCATGGTTAATAATTACGTAGGTAGGTATTTAAGTACCTACTTACAAATCTTATAATTTCAGATGGAATTTTGGTTAAGATTTAAAATAGGAGAAAATTAGATATTTTTTTGGACGCAAGGTCTACTGTTCACAGAACTACTAGTATGTATTAGATGTTGATAAACATTGTTAACTGCGTTTTACGATGATGATATAACTTACTGAGACAAGCCAGGGACTCGGACTGAGCGTAACTGATGTTGGCATTGGCGTGAAGTCCAAATATAGCTGGGTCATCATTGATAGGGAGCGTTTTTATGTAGATCACGTAGTTCTCAAGGTTCGTGTTGGCAGGAAACTGAAAGTATTAAAACTTTACTTATTGGGAATTAAAATAAATGAGCCATTGTATGAGACGAAATGCTAGGTACAAAAAAAATGCAGAATGCTAAGGCGGATCTCTTTTTACCTGGTGGTAGACCCCCTCCTCGTCAAACTTGTGCTTCTCGTTCATGACCTTGATGTTGTAGTGGTCCGACAGCAGTGCCATGAGGCAGCGCCGGTCCCACTCGTCCGTAACACGTCCGCCGTAGTTGATGTGGCCCGTCACATATGTTAACATCTGCAACAAATTAATCAATATCCATCTGACAAATCCCTACATCTTGACTGTTTTGGGCAAAGGAGTTATTCCACACGTTTTGGAATGGAAACATGGACCTAGTCGATAGAACCCCCGTCACTTTACACGCTGTGTGATTTTGAATAAATATTTTGATAGTCAGGCCTTTTTTCCACAGGGATACGCAAGTATCCGAAACTCAACGATTCAAGTATTTTGTAACAATGCGTGTGCTTTAGATCAATTGGTGGCGATGCGGGTCTCGTGAATTCAGTACAGACTCATGACAAGTTGCTTTCGACGTGAGTTCACAACACGAGTATCGTGTATTTGCATATCCCAGTGGAAGAAGGGACTTAAAGTGTCACCACTTAATAATCGCTCGAATTAACTGATTTATTGACCCGTATCAGTATTTAATCAAATTTTTATTAGTCCTTGGGTGATAGGGTAAAATTAGGCATAAATTTCCTTGTGAGAAAGTGTGGAATTACACCTGTAACCAAAATACATTTGCAATAACATAACAATGGATCATCAGGATAGTGAGTCTTCTTCTTATCAATATGGGACTTTGGAATCGTGGATGGGTGATTCTTTATCCTCTTCTCATTTTCAACATTGGTGATTTCCATTCCAGTTAAAGGTAGAAACACACTGGGACGACTTACAATATGTAAGTAATGCATTAAGATATCTGGACTAAGGACAATCCAAACATTTTCGATGGAAATAGATGCTTTAGAAAACACCCTTGTCACACGCAATGCAAACCCACGCTTCCATCGCTGCGCATATCTGGGCTGCCCAGATCTGGGCATGTGACGTGTAAAGATGGAGGGATGGGTGGCGCCACGCCTCCAACGAGTTGATTTCATGTCTATTATCTATTTTATTTTTATTTATGCATCTACTGTTTTGATTGGTATATCTATGGTTGTTTGTTTTGACAGTAAACTAAGTAAATTGTCCTCAAATTAACACGACAAAGCTACAAATTGCTTCTGCTGACAAGTAAAACACATAAACATAACCTAAAAAATAAATGTCCAATCAACTGACACGCCTGCGCGCTGCATACTTAAGAACTAGAGATCACTTGTCACGAGGTCACATGCATTGCGTGCTTAGAACCAGCGTGCACGTTGAACAGGGAACATAGTAATGCATACATCGCGTACGTCGACTCAGTGTGTTTCTACCTTAATAGTTCTATGTCCCACAGTGACTTTTATCCATTTTAAGTAGTTGCCTGGCTTGTTTGGGGTAATCGTTTTTGAGCCTTTAGATGGAGGCTATGAGAGGTTGTCTGTTTGCTAGGTAAGGTTGGGTTACCTTCAGAGGTATTTCCTCGTACTCCCAGATGAACATCTGCAGCTGCTGTATGCAGATGCGCAGGTCCCCGTCTGTGAATTCGTACGGGACGTTGAAGCCGAGGCGCCCAAACTTGTTCCTCTCCAAGATCACGGAGTGGAAGAGACACAGGCTGTAGGTTAGCCACTGAGGATCACAATAACTAAATAAATATTATGATTGGAAAAAATATTACATCACGGGTAACCATTAAGGCACCTTATGATGTGTAGAGTAAATCTATTAAACAGTAAATGTAAATGTTTGTTTGTTTAAAATCTTAAATCTTCAAAAGTTCTTCACCGATTGCTTTGATATTTTAAAACAATGTTGCATTTGAATATGCATGTGTTTTTATATACTTATATTATATAGATGTCACTTGTGACAGGTAAAAACATGCTTTTTATGAAAAACACAGCCATCTGTTGGACGTAAAAGCAACACGCCCTATTGTTTCTCGATCTGCACAGACAGACTGAGCCACAGAAACGGTATAGTACCAGTGCGTGGCGGGGTACAGCTAGTAAAGAAATAAATGTGGGTCGAAAAAAAACAAAAAACTATAAAAAATAAAAAAATTAATTTAATTATTTATTATTGTAAATTAAAACTAAAAAGCGCAACAGTAATAATCTTCATAATAAATAAATAAATACCACCCACAATAGTAACAATAATATTTGGACGACTTATGTCGTGCCGTTTTAGTAATTTTTTTGCCGTTCATTAGAATACCAGTAGAAGAAAACCAGCAGCTTTATCTGACTTATAAGTTCTAATGATGCAATCCTTCCGTATTGGAATACTACAGGGCTAATCCCTAATTTTACAAACTTAAAAATATAAAAAAAATAATACCAACCTTGAATTTGAGGGTTTTGGGGTCTTCCCCAATAAAGCTTGCGGCAACATCAGCCACCTGACTTGCATACGCCTTTTGGATGTTGGCCTTAATGCCCCGAGGCGGCTCCATTGTCATTTTAGTTCCTAACAACCAATCAAACAACAAGATATACATTTAAATTATATATCTACATAAAACATCGCCCATAATACAAACAGGCGTATCTCATATTTGGAAATTTTTTAGGAGAGACAAAACCTATTTTTTTTTGCCGAATTCTTAATATTACACATGATTTTTTACACCATTAACGAAACATTTGTAAGCAATGTACATAATGTATGACAGGTGAGTGGCTGAGTTGACATCGCGTTTGGATCCCACCCAGGCGTAGTGTGTTCAATTCCTCGGCTGGCTAAGTCCTCCATCACAACCCAAGTAACATTTTCCGCTTACTGTGGTAGTAGTAGGAAATTTTCAAATATTGTCAGGTTACTCTTAACCAAAAGGTTTGTCTTTCTTTAAAAAAAAAAATGTAAAAGCATCCAGTTTTTTCCCTATCCTAAAAAATTTCCAAATATGAGATACAACTATTTGTGTTGTGGACGACGAAAGAAACATGATTATAGATTTTCACAGCTAAAAGTATTATCGTGTTTTTTTTTTGGATTAACATGCCCTGTTGTGCTTTCTACTTCTTTAGTCAATGTATCCAGGGTAGACTCAATAATGTACTGACAAGAAAATGTGGACAGAATAATAAATCATAAATAAAAAAATTATATCGAGGGCAAAATCTATTGCTTTGAGTATACAAATAAATGAGTCATTCTCATGATGCAACTGATGCACAGATGGGGGAAATACTGGCAAAATAAAAATAGAATTCCCACCTGACGAATGTTTCAAAGATTGCAATCCATCCGTTAAGTTAGGGAAAATCATCAAAGGGTTTTTTTCATCATTACATATAAATTAGAGAAAGTGTTCTATATCTAACCATTCTGCAGCAGGGCTGAGGGAAACGCAGGTGACGGCATGGAAGTCAGCCAAATTCTAAAGTCCTTGTGGACATTTTCCACTACTATTTGCTCCACCATCAGCTCCAGGTTTGGCATCCAGCTCGGCGACAGGTGACAGTTCTGAACAAATAAAAACCAACATGTTATAATATCTATCACTAATATTCAATCAAGAACAAAAAACTGTTCCAAGCCACCAACGAATGCTAGCGAACTACTGATAAATCACATCCTTTCTGCGCATGGCAAGAAACGTGTGTCTAATGATTATTTAGTTATTTAATGAGGTATGTTACCTGGAAGAACACCCAATTGCCATCGTTGAGCGCCGTCTTGAACATGGCCTCAGCCCTCACGCCCTGCCCCTGGCCCAACGAGATGGCCTGCAGGCGCTTTGTCATCTTCATGCGCTCCGCAAACTTAAACAGCTCTGTAAATAAGACATAACTTACTCGTACATTTAGGATAATTTATTATATTATTATAATAATATTATTTTTTTGTTATTCTGCGCTTTATACTTGTAACTTTATATTTAAATTAATGGCACACGTTGTGCCATACGTATTAAAATAAAAAAATAAGTATCAAGTAACTACACGAAGTTCCCTCTCAGGGAAGTTGTGTGGAGAAACTTTTAAACCAAGGGAAGGGATGATAGTAATGTGATAAAGTAATACCTTCGGCCGGGTCAGTCCCCGTGCTCAGCACAAATATGAGGGGAGTATTGACGCCAGCCTCGGCGTACATCGCCGACAGGTCTGAGGCCAACGGCTCCACGAACCTCTGGCCCAGCACCACCACGATGAAGTCTTGCATGCCGTTGGACAGCTTGTCCAGCCGGAGCACCTTCAGCACCAGCAACTTTTGGAAGGGACTGAGGTTCTTGGCGTAGAGGGCGGGCAGGGGGACCCTGAGAAATTAAAAAATAAACTTTTACCTACTTAGGAAGACATAGCTGGGGGGTAGCCAGGTGAAGTATGTCGTGCCACATCTTAAATAATATGTACAATAAGGAGAAATAACCTATGTGGATCATTGGAGTCGTAGATCTTTTGATATTCTGTGAGGTGCATATGGAAGGATTCTACCAGGGACACATAGTTAGGGAGGGTGGCCAGGGAGAGGATGTCTTGCCACATCTTAAAAGAAATCCAGTCAGGATCGGGGTTAGGAAGCTCCTGGAATAGATGGAAAGGAAAGTAAGGATAAATTGTTTAATTTTTACAACACATAAAATATTAATTTGCTGGATTCAGAGAACTATGGCATCCTCATTATTATTTTGAAAGTAAGAAAAAATGGAATGGGTCGCTAAACTATGTACAAATTATGATGCTATTTCGGTGCCCAGTATTTTCTAAATTCTCTGATGAAGTTTGCTGAAGAAGACTGAAGTAGACGAAAAAAATAAATAGATTTTACATTTACACTCCGTACACATTCTCAAACATATATCTTTGGAGATGCTGCGCAGGGGGTCTTTGTAACGAGAGGAAAGAGTGAACCTGGGTCTTAAAGAGGACAGCGTTTTGGAGGGAGGAGTTTGTAAAAACGTTTTGAACGATCGCTTGTCATAAAGCACCAAAGTTATAGAACCTAAAAATATGTGATAAATGGCGTAATCTAGGTGGATTCATTGGCTTTAAACCGCAGTAAGCAGTGCATGTGTTTCTGTATTAATATTTTGAGGAATGGTATTAATTAAGTAATATGGTAAATGTAAATAAATATTTTGCTCGAGTGGATGTCTTATAAAACCCATTTTCATTTAGAAAATGTTAAGTTTAAAGTATCACTTGAATGTGCCCCAATGCTGAATGGAAGAAGGGGGTAAAAAGGTACAGTATTTGAAATATTTAACTGACACTCCTGGCCTGTGCCCCGTTGAGGAAGAAGAAGTACTCCATGGGGTCGATCTGCCCCTCCTGCAGCAGAATACGGATGCACAGCAGGAAGGCAAAGTGCATCTTGTGGCGCTGGAAGAGGCCGCGGCACGCCTCCGCATACAGCGAGAAGGTTAGGTAGTTGATGATGGTCTCCAGGCGAATGGATATCTTATCTGAAACAATTAATTAAATGTATTAGATAAACCATGGATAAAAGTAGAAAACTGTTATTTTAGAAAGGACATATGGCACAGTCCGGAACCGGTGTCCACAGTTACAAATCCACAGTGTTTGAAACATTAAAAAAAATTGAGATATTTACACATCAGGGAGTGTGGCCACAATCCATGGCTAACTTCCTGCTGGGCGTGCTCGAATTTAAGTTTTTTCACCTTCGGTGCAAATGGTAGAATGTACCGCCAGCTACTTCTTGCTGATGGATTCCTTCGAGAACTTGGCTCGAGTTACAGTGCCCTTGGGGTCATTTTTACCAAAAACGGCGTTGTGCAAATTATCAAATATTATTTATAACATTTGTTTTAGTGTTTATAGAAAGGTACAATGAAATATAGACTCTGTTAAATGGTATAATATTCAAAGTACAACCGGTATGATGGAATAGTGAAATTTCACTACTATATTAAAAATTGAAGAGAGCCTCGTACACGCAAACAGGCCTTTTATACCTTACGTTCAGATTGTATATTCATCAGAGACGTACTTCACTATTATACAGGTTGGGGCAAAAGTAATCACCCTATTGTAAAAGCTATAACTTTTGCAAATGGCGGCCAAATGTCAATTTGGTTTTGACATTTGTGAAGTAAACAAACGCAGAATACAAATCGACAAGACATGAATCGGTTTACTCTGCAAGAACACGGAATAACAAGCACTACCAAAGTTTATCATAAAAAAAAAAATTACAGCAATAGAACATTGGGTGATTACTTTTGCCCCACCCTTTTTTTTATTTTTATATTAACTCCACACAGGAGGCCCTGAAGAAAATAATTTCCCTCAGGGCCTATGTCATTTTTGGGGATGCTGTGTGGAGGGTCTTTTTGTGGAGAGGAAGGAGTGAACATGGGTCTTGAAGAGTCCCATGTTGTAGGAGGGAGGAAACACAGAGGTCGGCAGTTCGTTCCACAGCCGAGCTGTTGAACTTAAGAACGAATCGTAGAAGCGACCCATTCTCATGTGACAAATGTCAACTGTGTACAAATGTTGGGCGCGCGTTTGGCGTGTATCCCGACTACGCACCGGTGCCGAAGGGATCAATGACGCTAGTTCCTCAGAGCATCTTCCATTGTAATACCGATAGAACAAGGACAGCGTACCTACCTGACGCCTGTGCTCTAAAGATTGCAGTCCGTTTGTTAAGATTGGGGAATCTATCAAACGGACCGCCCGTTTTTGCACAGAGTCAAGGGTTTTTTTCAGGTATTTAGGGGCTCCGGACCAGAGATGGCTGCCAAATTCGACAGTAGGGCGCACTTGCGATTTGATTTTTGATTTGACCCTGTACCATAGTCTCCGACCTACGATCATTATTATTAACTCTTGTCATTTCGTAGGGCATAAAGGATTCTACGAACAGATAATATTTTGTTCATACGATTTGAAGGAAATATGCTGAAAGGGATCGGAAAATTGGTGCGCCCTAAAGTAAGGACTGACGTTTCCTTCCGCTAAGACTCCGTCTCGAATGAGATTGTCTGTAGCTCCATAAGCCTCTATGTTACTGAAGACCTTCGAAGACCAGTGTTAGTAAAGATTGTGTTATCTTCCTGCCCGTAGAACTGACTAGCCAATGATTCTGTCAGTAGGGAAGGGGGTAATATTATTGATAAATAGAATTAACTTCCTGAAACTGCATGGGGGATAAGGTCACTCACTGTTGGGTTCCGTGTTGGTCATGCTCTTGATGAAGATCCTGATAAACCAGGCCAGGGAGTGCTGGTACATGGGGTCGATGGTGGACAGGTCCGCCACGCAGAAGAACAGCACCCTGCCCCTCTCGGCCACCGGGATGTACACCTGCCGGGCCACGTCTATGTCCTTCTCAGTTTCCTCGGACTCTTTCACTTTTATCTAAAAACAAACAGAAACAAGAACCAATTATATTTTCATAAATGGAGTTAACTGTACTGAGAATGTGTCAATATTCATCTTCATATAATATATTGAAAGTTGTCTATTACGAGCCAATTATCTGAACAATTTTCACTCCGCAGGTTGTATATATATTGTTGCCTGGAATATCTCAGCAGAAATGCACTTGTACCAGACACATGGATTAATTTTCGGGAAATCGACAGTTTACATTTATTTCAGTTTGTACAAAGTATTATATAGCCAAAATAAAACTAATTATGGATTTCCTTCTTGTGACTTTACCTCTTCTGAGACAGCATAATAAGGAATAAGTAAATTAAATTTGTAAGAAAGGAATATGAATTATTATAACGAAAAATTTACAAAACAAAACATTTATCAATACATTTATAGCCATGGAGAGAGGTTGTAGATATAAATCAAATCATAATAGAAATATAAACAATAGAGACATAACATTTTTCACAAACCATCAGAGAAATATTCTTTTATGGACCTCTTGTATTTATAATATCCACCTTGGAAAATATGCTACCGTAATTATTGCATAGTCTGTTTAGGCAAGAATTCTGCTTAGAGTTCGTTTTACATTGATCCACCCTGAACATGACAGAAGATTATGAAGCCATGAAGTGTAACGACTTCTTCTCCTATGTCTTCCATCAATCTTCCCCTGAATTATCAATTGGGCCTACACATAAACCATTTTATTCCATTTGCAGGTCCGGTTCAGGGGGCCAATTTGAGAGTGCGAGTGAGATCTCTTTGGGATCTGGTTTGGTTTAGGGATTGTTTAGGGAAAGTTAAGGTAGCAAGCATAACTATTATCGGTTAAGATGGCATGTTACATATTGGTTAATTTAGGTGTTACCTTTTCAGTTTATTCGTTAGACGAAGTTCGGGGTGTTTGATAAAAAATTAAGATGTAACATTATCATCAAATGGTCAATCATTGCCATTTTCTTTTTTGAAAGATTCTCGTTAAACGCAAAATCTAGGTCCGTTTCACATTTTTATTTAATAAGCCAGAAAGCATAACAATTCGACCGCTTTTGGTAAGTTAGGTTAGGTTAGGTAAGGTTCAGGTTAGATATTGATCTTGATGGTCTCCAGTGTTTCGATGTCATCAAATAGTCAATCAGCGCCATTTTGTTTTTTGACATTTGAAATGTCCTTGTTAAATCCCAATTCTAAGTCTGTTTCAGCTTTTTATATAATTGTGATAAGCTGGCAAGCATAACTACATGACAGCTTTTCTAAGTTAGGTTCAGTTTAGATCAGACTCACCGAGATCTCAGCGCTCTTGATCTTGATGGCCTCCAGCGTCTCGATGAGCTCCACGTCGTCCACAGGCGAGCCCACGCTCTCGCATAGGCCCACGAGGATGCGGCTCTGCATGGAGGCCGCCTGCGCCGCCATCTGTGCGCTGTTCGCCACCAGCATAACGCGCTGCTCTTCCAGCTCTGCACGCTCTTCTGCGACGGCTATGGAGAGGAGCTGCTCTTGAAGACCTCTGGTTTGGGCAAACAATAAAATAAAACAAATGATTTATTTTTATTTTTCTAGTAGATTAACTTGTTGATTGAGTAAAATCTTAAATTTTAATCATTGAAGACAATATTAACAACTCTCAAACGGAAAATGATAAATTAAATAAAGTTCATAAGTAATGCTGACTAACGTCTGAACCAGTGCGAAGTTGACAATCTGCAGTTTGACAGAAACTTCTGGGCTATAGTGCGGGTTGGCCAGCTTTGTGGTGATGAACAACTTGAAGTCTTCCGCGTACGGAATCACCGAGTCTCCCACCTTCAACACCAGCTGCCCCGCTTGGGAGTAGGTTTGTTTCTGAAATAAACCATCAAATCTTTTTAAAAATGATTTGTTCGGCACAAATGGACCTCTTCTTTAGTCGTTTCCTCATTACCGAGGATCATGACCCCAGACTTAAATAAAACTCATGTTTATCCGATCTGGGATTTGGAGGCCTGTGGCAGTGACAGTCAGTCTCCAGGTTCGAGTTCCCAGGTTGGCATGTAGGCAGACAGTTGACAGCCTAGTTTTGGATGCCTATCTCTTCCAGAATGGATAGATTGGTGTGCCTGACTGTCCTCGTTTACCCTACATTCTTCTTCAGCACTACTGATATTACACATTTAATGGATGAAGTGTACCTTTAAGATAGGATCGAGAGAATTATCCAGAGTCTCTCCAATATTTTCCAAGAGAATTGGTTTTCCGAATCGAATGGCCGTCTCGAAAACGCGCAGCAGATCCCTATCATTCTGCTTACAAATTAGGAGACCGTCTTGTTTGCACTGGAAATAAAGATTAAACAGTCTATAGCGGTCTACAGATTAGAATGTCCGATTTGAAGGAAACATGTGGAAAGGGATCGAGAAATGCAAGTGGCTAAACGGCTTGAAGTACGGCGTATCCACCATGGATATTTGACATTTGTATCTGTAGTAGTCTGAAGTATACCCAGCGAATACGTCAGCAGCTCAAATGCACTTTTATATTTAAAGCATTTTGAACTTTGAAAATGCTCCTAGCATACGAAAATATTTTATTCGCTTGGAAAGGAAACAATACATCCTAATATTATTCTAGCTTGTCGCTTCGTCACCTACCAATAAATTTAATTTATCTGTGAAAAAGTGCAGCGCAGTAGTGGAAACGTCATCAACCTTGCAACGGATTTCTTGTGCTTGTTTATGTCATTTTACATTCATTACGATTCATTGTGAAGGATACTAAGGACGGGTTGTTTCACAGAATTTTAACAATTCATCAAATTTCAAAGTTGATTTACAAGTTCTGTGGAGATTCTATTCAAGTTCTATTATTATATCATTATTGGCCAGTTGCTTCACAAAACTCAAATAATAACAGAGCTTGAATAGAACCTTCACAGAACTTGAAAATCAACACTGAAATTTGATGAATTGTTTAAATTCTGTGAAACAACTAGTGCTAACAAAATATAAAAATATCTTGGAATTTTTATATTCAACTTTTAAAAATATAAAATGAAGGAAAAAAAATCATTTCTCTGAATTTAAGAAGCTAGGGAAACTACTTATCCAATAAATATAAAATTTTGATAAACACATTATCACAGTTAATTTTACAAAAACATCATTTTGCCAAATAGTGAGTAATAAATTACTGTCAGCTGTCTGGCAAACGACGCCTGCAAAACGTCATTTTGCAGCCGCGAGTGTGGGTGGCTCTCGGCAACCCACCGGTTAAGGAAGAGACTGATAATAACTGTTTCCTTTGGCACGGATGTAATCCTTAGTACGGATGAAATCAGAGTCTGCTTATGGAAGCAATATTGACAAAATTCACAGTTAAACCTGAGTGGTTAAAAGACCCCGAGATACAGAAATGATTCAGAATCAACCAGAAGCAATTGATTCATGAGAAATAGTTTAGGATACAGTTGAATTCTCTCTCGTTATCATTTTTGTATACTATTTCATTGTCTGTATCTACCAGGTGTTGGTAAGGGAGTCAGGGTCTGTGTATTACCATGGCTTTGATCCAGTTGTTAGCCTGCCCCTGCGGGTCGATGAAAAGCGGCCACCGCCGGGAGTTCATCACGAGGATGGCGCTCTCAGTGGACATGGTGTCCTGAGGAAGGCTGTTCAGCTGCCAAGATCTGAAAAATTATGTTGACATTATTTTCCAAACATACTTTTGCAATGCCGGTTGAAATGATCGAGACCATGGCGCAAACGATTAGCTAAATCAATTTTTTTTAATAGCCCTCTATAACGAGATTCAGAGAGCTGGGACGGCTCTGCTTGGCAGGACATGTAGCAAGGACGCAAGATAGTTGACTATTATATTAAACCCGGAGGAAGAGAAGAAGGAAAAGGACGGTTGGGAAGAATCTGGCTAGTTAGATGTAGTCATCACATATGACCTAGTCATTTTTAGAATTTCCAAGCACCTTATGACAACGGGCTCTCCAAGAGTGCTGATGGGACCGCAGCCGGGCGTATGAGGAACTTTACACTCCTTTATCTTCTCACTCCACTTTTGAAGCAGATTCCGCCGGAAGTTGTCAGTGAAAGGGGTGATATATGCCACAGCACCTAGACAGAAAAGCTCATCAAATTATATATTCAGAGACAAAACAGAGAAAGACAGGGTTTTTAATCTTCTGATTTCTTTTAACCCCTAGAGCAATTGTGGGAGATATATCTCCCAGACGTCAAACATCAGTAGAATCTTTTTGGGTGATATTTCTCCCAGCCTGACGCGGACTCATAAAAGTCATACTGCATCATTTTGTATTATAAGGAGATATACAACTTAAACAGTAATAGAATGAGAGAACACCTCGCTTATTATTTTAATTTAAAAGGTTACCATAGATTCTCCTAAAAAAGTTGAAATTATTCTATGAAACAAAATTTAGCATTTGGAAAATGTTTTCTCCACCTATGCCAGAAAATCTAAGTGCGGCCGGCGGGTGTTACTACAAAAATCCAAATGGCCCCTGATTGCAAAAAGGTTCCCTACCCTTGCTCTAGGGGTTAACATTGTCAATCTTTAGGGCCTAAAGAATTTTACAATGGTTCCGTAGTCAGTTTAATATGTATGAGTATTAAGTAATTTATATGAGTTTGTGGTTCATTTTCATTTTGTTGATTCTATTAGACTTTTTAAAATCATAATTATTGGTGTTAAAGAGAGGCTCACATGCGCTGATAAGGATGTCACCCGTCACATTGAGTAGGTCGTTCTCCAGTTTGGCGATGGTGCTGATCCAACGGATTTTTTCACTGCCGAGACCGCTTATTAACCTATGAAATGAAAGCATTATATAGCGCCCCTGAGGTGATATCTCACAAAAGCGGCGCTATACAAATTATCCAATAATAAATATGTAATATCCATACAGATAATTATAACTGCGTATTTGAATATTACCGCTACAGACGTTTGATTCGCTAATCCGCTGCCAAAGGTGTTGTTCTCACTTCTGTCGTCAAAGTCGGTAACTACTCCTGCTGTTCCTGCTAAGTCGGCAAGGCAGGAATGTACTAGACCTGCTTGACACGCATGGGCAGGCTATTCAAATGCCTGGATTCGAATGGAACTACTTAACATAACCTTGCTGGTTATTGTTGTATTTTTTAAATCATCCTTTTGATAATTATAATTAGTAAATGAAAATAATTGAAGTAAATGAATATAATTGTAAGCCGCCAAGTCAGAAGCCGAAGAAACTAACAAACTTCACTTCATAATATCTGTCAAAGTTCTGAGAGGGAGCAGATTCTATTTTATTTTTAAATATACATAGATTCATTAACCACTGTAGAGTCAGAGATTGTAAAAATTACTAAATACATTTTATAATTTTTTGGTGTAAAAATGCTTCTGCTATCTTATGCTACTTCTGAGAACCGAAGCTGTCCGTAATGCAAAATGTCTACGTCAACCGAACTTTCAGTGTTGCTATACAAAAAATCATTGTGGAATTTTATAAAAAATGAATAAAGAAATTCGTCGATTGGACATTTTTATATAGTTATATCGCAAGCAAAAAAAAAAGACGTGTTCATTTTATTATTAAAAAGCTATACGTTTCTAATTTCTAAAAAACATTCTCAAAATCTTAGTAGAAAGTCATTATAAAATGCATGCAAGTGGCATACATAATAATACGTTGAATTGAATAGCAAAATGAATGCTGCAATCTTTAGTTTATATACATCATGTGAGAATGCTGTTTTTTCTACCAGTGGTGTAATAGAACATACATTTTTGATCCGTTGAATGTTGAATGAATCCATTGATGCAAATAATATTTTACCTCACAGCCCTGTCCATCCTTGCCAAACACTGGTCAATCTCCTCCTCCGTCTTGGCTTTCTCGGCCTCCTTCTGCTTGAGATAGAGGTTGAGGCGGTCGAGCCCATCAATGAGGCGCTGCATCTTGTCCTGCGCGGCCTGCAGCACTCGCTCAGTCTCCTCAAGCTCGGCCTTGGCCTGCGCCAGCGCCGCCTTCTTCGGCTCTACCGACTTATTCACATGGTAGAACTTGTACATGGCGTGTACCCACTGGCAGAGAGACTGGCAGGCTTTGGACACCTATGAAAATTAATTAAGATAGTGCAAAAAAACTGACAGCCCAGAGGTACAGAGTAGACAGCCTTACTTAATTTTATTTTTATTTGTTACATTATGTAGATATATTTATTTATAAGGCAAATAACATAAAAGGAAGTACATAATATTGTGTAATAGTTAACACACTTCGGCCAAGAACGGTAGTTCTACCCGTTCGGTTGATTGATGCTTAATGGCAGGAAAGGTAGTTCAATCTATTGCGCCGGCCTCATTTCAATGACAGAAAAGATGGAATTATTCAATGTTTTTACATTAATATTATATACCAATCTCTTTGCAATCAATCATAATGCAAGTCTTCTTTTTATATTTATCTTCCTGCCTTTCATTTGCATCGGTATTTCAACAAAAGGATAGTATATTATTTATTATTGTAATAATTCAATTCCTGGAATGAGGATTTTTATGACCCTGAAACCCAATTCAAATCTCTATCTCTGTTCTGCCCCACTTAACTACTATGTGGAAGCGAGCGAGAGATGTCGGACGTATTTAAAGAAAGGGAAAATGGGCAAATACCGATAGGCGGACCGTAATAAACATATTACAAGGTTAATTGAGTTGCATTTCAAATAATATTCGATTTTCGTTTAGTACTTTTTTTACTTGGGTATGCTGAGTTACTATGTAGAAATTTTTATTAAAATATTTGAATTATTTTCAAAGATGCGATTTAAAACAAATTAAAGAAAATCTCGCGGGACATTTATTTTCGCCCGGAGACATCTTAGCGCCAGGGCAAAAAATACCTGGCTTAAATGTGTTAATAACAATTGAGATTATTCAAAACTGAAAATATGTATAAGGATTTTGAGTATGCACTTAAAAATGTTTTTAGTTTGATTTTTAGGAGGTTTGTGGTGCAGAGAGAGGACTCTTGCGTTCAATGCCGACATTAGCCGAATGTGCTAGATGTGGCAACGCAATATGACAGCTGTTCTTTCTTAGGGAAAGCAACCACGCTAGCTATACCAAACTTTTTGTTTTACAGTGACACACTACACACACTGGCATTTTGATAAGGACATACGCCAAACAACAAAACAAGGTCGACTAAAGTGGTTGGATGGTGGTAGGTGGATGTACCAATCTTCATCAAAGTGGAGCCACTCATCTTAATAGTGAAGTATCTCAACCGCTCGACCACGGAGGTTGTCAAAGAGCAACGCATAAACTGGCCAATTATGATCCCCACCACCATATGATAGAAAAAGAAGAATGCTTTGGTACTTTCTTAATCTTCTCCGGCTCGTAGTTGGGGTCCAGCACGTACTTCTTGAGGTTCTTGATCATGGTCTCTGTGATGGACTCCTTGTCGAAGTTCATGAGGCTGTCGAGGAAGCCACCGGGGTCCGACAGCATCTGTGAGCCGGGCTTCCAGTAGTCCAGCTTCTTCTCACCAGGCTTATCTCCGGCTATCTGGATTTAAAAAAATATTTATACATTAATATAATATGGTCAAATGTTAAGAATTCCAGAAGACCAAATCATCCACTTTCCAAATTTTCCACTGAAAATACTGAGAGCGATTCCATAGGGAAGTCTTCCAGTGGGCCCCACCCCAGAACAAAGTTGAGAAAAAACTGGGCTGGCTACTCTGGGCATGCAATGTAGGAAGGATGGTAAGTCATAACAAAATGGTAGACATTCTCAGTATCTCTCTGTTGAAAGACCGTCATTCAGAATCCAAATAATCATTGAAATGTTGAAATTAACCGTGTTTGGGACGAGATCTGAATAGCTAGGTATTTCCAAACCTTACTCATTCCCATATTTTTCCTCTCCCCACTCTCTTCAGCATCTGCTCTTCCCCAGACTGAAAGAATCCAGAAAATCTTCAAATTTTTTTTTATTTATTTATTTTATGCAAAAAAAAAAATTGTACAGTAGAAATTTTTTTTAGTATTATTTCTTCTTGTACAAAATAACACATGTAAATAAAAAACAGGGCACCTACCTTAATGGGGGCAATATTGAAAACCATGCACAAGGACTCAATGACCATCACCACACCGGCCGGGGGGCTCTTCATTGCTTTCACTTCAACCACATCATTCTTGTTCAGGGACTTCAAACTGTTCTCTGCCGCTATCAGGGCTGGGATGGCCTCATCTATTATGGAAATAAAACAAGTATTTATAAAATTATTATGCTACTAGCGCAGACCCGTGAAAATCACGGTTAGTCTGAATTTTTGACAAATACAGATTCAAACAGATTGGAACAGTCCAGTTTGACAATTAAAATATTTTTCTGTTTAAAATATTATGTAACTTTTCAACAAACCTGGGATGCGTGGCCCCTAAAACTAGAACCACATTCGCTCAGCGACAATTATTTAATATTTATAAATTAAAAAAATAATAAGTAGGTACTTTATTGCTAGTCTGAATTCTCAAAACAACACTTTCAATTTTGAAAATGATATATAAATTCAAAGCAAATCAGAGTTCCACAGGTAATTGAACGGTAGTTACAGAGAGATGGACGGAGTCACAAGTGAAATGAGTATTTTTAATGTAGGCAATAATTAAAATCATCTTGCAAGTACCATTCCACACAAATTCAAGCGAAATTTTCAAAACATTAGACGTCATGTCAATAAGAAAACTTTATGCCAAATCTGCACTACTTAATTTCCTCCAACAGAAACTACACACTCTAATACCACCTCAAACAACAATAAAAACAAGGTCGACAACAAACAATACCCTGAACATACCGATAACATACACCACACACGGACAAAGACACTTCCAGTATTACGCTACAAAACTTTTTAATTGTATGCCCACCACTCTGAAACTACTACTAATGGGAAATACATACACAAACATTCACAAAAAACTGATCACAGACTGGATCAAAAAACAAGATATCCATTTTATACAAAATATTATAACACCAAACCAAACATAATCATGGATGAATGTGTATGTATGTATGTATACATGTGTTTACTTATATGTGTGTATGCATGCATATATGTTTATTTATGTATGTATGTATATACATGGGTGTATGTATATATCTGCACATAAATAAATATTTTTCCTTTTTCTTTAAATAACAATGTACAATAACCATTAAAAAAAAAAAAAATTTTAAAATCACAATTGACAATTTATATAAGAAAATTTAACCAATACACATAAATACATGTACCATTTAATCATAACCACGTAAACACCTCAGCACAGGTTCTCCCAGTGAGGTGTTCACGAAACATATAACATTACCCACCACAGTGTCACCTACTCAAACCTACCTCATACCCAGCATAAAAAAAAAAATTTACTCACATACAGTTTCACCTTCTCAAACCTACCTTACACACAACATATTATAGTTATAAGTTTGAAATATATCATGTAAAAATATAAATAATTATGTGAACACTGTAAATATTATGTAGAAATTAAAAAAAAAAAAAAAAAAAAAAAAAAATGTTAGGAGGATATACAACAGTGTGCAAAAAGATAGAGCAAAGAAACAGATAAGAATATTCTGTGAAGACTTACCAAGGTCCCTCTGGGCATCAGCGGCCAACAGTTCTGTGTTGTTTTTGATCACTTCAGCAGCTTCTTGCTCTCTCTCCACCTGACCCCTGGCTTCCTCCGCAATGGCCTGCGAATACAAACAAAACATTAACCTCTTGAAACCCAGATTTTCGGGTGACAAATAACTAAAATCTGAAGAGTTTGCCACGACATGCGCCACATATGTGACAAATGAGATGCGAGAACTTTTTAGATGTTAAATCGGTGCCATAGTGTCCGTTTGGCGTTCAACAGAATAATATGGATGAGAATATAGTGTGTTGGTGATCCACAGGTTAAACAATGCACTCAGCCACCATCCACTGAAGCCACTATTGTTTTCCCTGATATTGATGGTTCACAAACTATTTTAACCCTTTCAGACCGTGTGTATATTTGAAAGATTTCGTTTTTTTTTCTCACTATCTAGAGTGAATAAAAATTTGCGGTTTTCATTTTCCAATTTCTGGTATAACTAGCCTTTTTTATTTCGTGCTGGAGCAATCCCGATGAGTTACAAAACTCATTGTAAGACGAGAGGAACTTACAATAATATATAGATGGGAGTTAATGTTTTGAGTGCTGTTTTTTTTTAATTCGATTTTAGCAACTAGTTCAGGCGGTAGCCATTTTTATATTTTGAAAGGTAATTTTTGTGTTTAATTTCAAATGATTTTTTGTGACTTAAGTTTTGAAGGTATTTTTTAAATGTTTTATTTTTATGTATTTTTTAAAAATTTTAATAAAATTTTATGTATGTATTTGTTATACAATGAACGATTTGTCATTTTATATAAAATTCGCCTTCTGAGACCTAAGATTCTTTAAAATGAAACTAGCAACTTCTACTGTTGAAAAACTAAAACTAAACAAAAAAACACCGACAATTTTCAATATCAAGCATAAAATATGTTCTGCCCACAGACATATGAATATTGATAGACGAGAAGATAATGGCGAGGGGTAAAATCAACTGTTGAAGAACGAAGGGGGTAAAGCTGACTGTGATTCGTCAATAAATCAATCTGACAGTAAATAGCCATCTCGCAGTTCTTAAAAGTAAAATCTGCTTTTGAATGAATAGACATTTTTACATGGGAGCGCAAATTACTCGCCACGTTATGAACAAAGTCCAAATTCGGCAAAAAAAAATTCTTCTATTTTCAGAGTCGAATATTTTGTTTCCTTATTGAGTCAAGACACTTTTACGAATGTTCATAATTTACTTACACCAGTAAACAGCACATCCCTGATTCTTGTGCACGCGGCTTTGTGTGTCGCGTCCATCGCGTGATAGTATATGTTTCTAAAACTGATCCATATTATACGATGTGAATCAGCTTACAACAAATTAAAATAATGCTTACCTATGGAATGTAATATGACAATTGGGTTTATTCTCTTTTTCACTTCTATTTTTACAAGTTTTCATAGCGCAAGCCATCATTTTGCCGTGTTATTTCGTAAAATGAACCGATGATGCCTCGACCATAGTTCGCACAAGAATGATGACGTCACGTTTTCTAAATTCATGGGAGGCCATAAACGAGCCCAGCCGGCTCCAATGGAACCGGTATGGGGAGTGGGGAATAATACGCTTTTAATCACTTAGGGCAGGTCTACTAATATTCATATGTCTATGGTTCTGCCAGTTTTAATTAATGTCTGAAAAGGTTATTTAATTTTGAAATCTGTCCTGATGATTTATACTGCTAGGCTGACCGAAACTTTGGTTTGAAAAGGGAGAGGAAGTGTAACGTAGGTTATTACCCCAAAATTCAAACAATATGCACCTTGCAAAACTTAAATCATATCTCAGTTATAGTAGCCGTCTTAGGAAATCTGCTAAATAAATAAAGTCACATACCTAGGTGAAACTGGGTTTCATGATATTCAACTTGTAAATAAATAATAGGGTATACACCGGTTCCATGCTAACTCAACACAGTGACAATTCAAGACACCTTTAAAAAGTGATATAGAGTCATTAGAAACGATGAACAAAAATTAATTTAAACCTAACCTAACCTACTTAACCCAGATAATAAAGTTTTTGTTTCATCACTTTCCATGACTTTATATAACTTTTTAAAGATGTGATGAATTATCATTTTGATGATTTATCTGGTCACCGTGAAACTGAGCCTCTATTGAGGACAAGTTGAGGCTAGGATTGGTTTATATACATGTCAAGTGGAGGTCGTACTTACGGTATCAATTGAGATCTGCTTAATGACCTTAGCCATCTCCACGGCGGCCACTTCCATGATGGGCTTCAGCTTGGCCAGCTCTATCTGCAGTATCCTCACGTCTCCCTCTGTCTCGTACAGCTTGTCCAGTCCTAAGGAACCAAAGAGGGAACAGATTCTAAATTATGTGGCAGTTCCAACTCTCAACTTAAATGCATTTAAGTTTTTGAATGCTGGCAACTCCGAAGTGTGACCTGTTGGCTATTTCCGAGACTGCCCATTTTAAATTCGCTTCTAGGCGCCTCTCAAGCCAATATCTCTACTTTAGTGTCCTGGTAATTATTGCCATCCTTCTGATAGTATAATAAGTACATAGTAGTTGCTCGGGCCAGTTATAATTGTTGCATGTAATTTTTTGGTTCTGTTGTTTCCCGCCCGCGTTCCGCGCGTTTACCTACATCAAGTTAGTTGTGTTTAAGTTACCGAGCCGCAAGTACAACCGCTTTCCGCATAACCTATCTTGAGTTATTAAAACCACCGCGCCGCCCTGTAAACGGCAAATGTTATACCGCAAATATCGCCGTGAGAAAGTGCATAAAAATAGCAATCTATAACGCATTGACCATTTCGCAAATCCAATATCACTATTCCCTTTCCTGACCTCCTCCAATACTAACAATTACCCTACCGGTGATTAAAGCAGAGCAAAGTGGAAGGTGCCGACAGCTTGGAGATATTGGTAAGTCAATCAAACAATATCACAAATTCACAAATATCGCAAATTACAGTCCATTCACGCCGCAACATTTGGTCCTATTCGAGCCGCATTATTTAAATTGAGAATTACATTTTGGTAATTCTAGAACCATATTTGTTCCTATTCAATCGCAAATCGCATTCATTTTGTGTAAGAATTCAGTTAGCAATACTCGTCCGCTATTTGAAATTACATGCCTAGGTATAGGTACTCCTTGATATCTTGGGTAATTAAATTATTTATCGATGTTGTTGTAGCAAATTTATTCGGTGCAAATCGCAAAGATATTACAGCGTAATATATATTCGTCTATATGTATTAATGCCAACCTAAGTTTTTTTTTTTTTTTTTTTACAGTAATACCGCACAAGAGTCCCAACTGCTCCCGTCTGGAGCCAGTGAGACTATGGCATCCCCAATTGGGGTATGTTGTGAGGCTGAGGGTATATTGGGGAGGGGAGGGAGATGGGGAAGAGGAAGGTGGGGAAGTACCTGGCTATTCAGATCTGGTACGTACGTAAACATCGCTTTAAGTATCGCTCAATATATTTAATTATTTGGAAAATAACTTCTCCACTATAATTCGTCAGTACAAATTGTCGCCCAGTACACTTGTGTTTCTTGCGCATTATTTTATAAATAATTAAACTTTTAGTTTGCAAATAATTCTAAAAATGGAAGACAAACAAAAACGACAATTAGTTTTACTAAAAGGTAAAAGAGATATTATTCTAAAAAGGGTTCAAAATTTAGTTTTGCTTGCAAATAATTTGCCGATCAATTTCGAAGCGTCACGTTCAGGTGAGGCATTTATGTCCGAATCTGAAAGTATTTTTGAAATTAAAAATAAATTTGAATTAATTATTGATCAAATTAACGAGAATACTCTTACGTCAGACCCGAATTCTGAACCAGATTATTCAAGCTGGGAACAGTTTGAATAATTATACACACGTATTATTCGCGCACGAAATAATTTAAAACCAAATTTAGCTACGAAACCGCAAACATCTACATCTGCGTGTGCTGCTACGAGTAATAATAATAATTTTATTAAGTTACCCGCTATAGAATTACCTACGTTTGATGGACGGATGGAAAATTGGCACCTATTTTATGAAACATTCAAAACAAATGTTCATTTAAATTCACAACTATCTGATTCGCAACGCGTACAATATTTAATTGGAAAATTAACTGGAACCGCGAAAAATGTTACGTCAGGTTTAGTGCCAACTGGAAACACATACAAAATAATCTGGGATACGCTAGTCAATAAATATCAAGATAAGCGATCTCTTGCCACTTATTACCTGAATAACATATTTCATTCAAAAACCGTAGCTCACAACGCAAACAATCTGACAGTTTTTATAGAAAAATATTCAGCATCTATCGCCGCACTAAAACAATTGGGAATAGAAGACCTTTCGGATTTTATATTACTACAATGCGCTTTGCAGAAGTTAGAGTCGCAAACTGCACAAGCATTTGAGCTCTCAGTTCGAGAAATTGAGATTCCCACCTGCAAGCAATTGGTGTCGTTTGTGCAAGATCAGGTCAAAATTCTGCAACGAACTTCAACAACTCGTGGACCTAACACCGCCAACACACATTCAACTAGTTCCGGTGGAACTGGTCGCACAGCTCAACTCCGCACACATCATACTTACACGAGTACGCAATCAAAATGCCTTTATTGTCAAAATGAGAACCACACGCAACTGTACACTTGTACACAATTTTTAAAATTATCATTAAAGGAAAGGTTTTCCTTCGCAAAGGAAAAATCTTTGTGTTTTAATTGCTTGAGCCCGCAACATACTGTAAATCAAAAGGCACTTGTCATAAGTGTCATGGCAAGCACCATACTTTTCTTCATTTTGATAAACCCAGTCAAGCAAACGCCTCCACATTCAATGGAGAAACTCAACCTAACGATGCAGAACCGCCGATATGTACCATGTCAGCAACCACGCGACAAGGAGCAACCACTGAAGTTCTTGCTACCGCCAAAGTTCACACTGTTGATCGAAACGGTGAAGAGAATACCGTCCGCTGTCTTCTAGACCCAGGCTCACAAAAGCATTATATAACTTCACAATGTTGTGAAAAATTAGGCCTGGCAGTCAGTTAGGAACGCGCTTCGCAGTCCAGGGTTTAGGTGGCAAAACGCAATCAATAAGAGGAAGTGTCACATTGACAATTCAATCTAGGATTGATCCCTACTTCAAATACTCCATAACCGCTCTAGTTTTAGAAAAAATTACCGCTCATTTACCTACTTGCAAGGTGGACTTGACGTCATATAAATTTATAAATGTTCCGCTGGCAGACGACACCTGGGCAATGCCAGGCCCAATCGATTTGCTAATTGGCGTCAGTCTGTTCTCTCAACTGTTGCTACCAAATAAGATAATCACCCCCGGTTTTCCAGTCGCGATTCAAACCACATTAGGTTATGTTTTTATGGGTGACGCTCCAGTAAATTCTCAACCAAACACCGCATTAACTTTCTGCGCTACGCACGAAATTGAGAACTTAATGCAAAAATTCTGGGAAATCGAAGATATTGGTTCGGAACCAGTTCACAGCCTCGAAGAAAAAGAAGCTGAAGACATTTTTAAAGGCACCACAACTCGCCTCGAGGACGGTTCTTATGAAGTGGCTTTGCCATTCAAAAGCAACCCTTGTGACTTAGGTGATTCATTGCAAGCTGCGCAAAATCGGTTTTATGCACTAGAAAGAAAATTTAATCATCTGCCAGAACTAAAACCGCTTTATGATGAAGTAATAAGAGAACATATTCATAAAGGTTATCTGTCCCAGGTGGAAGCCTTACCGTCAGAAAACGCATACTACATCCCGCATCACGCAGTTAGGCGTGAAGATAAATTGACAACAAAGGTGAGAGTGGTTCTGGACGCAAGCGCAAAGACAAAAACTGGTTTATCTTTGAACGATATTTTACACACGGGACCAAGCCTACAGAATGATTTATTTTGCATTCTTCTGAATTTACGCCTTTTTCCTATCGCAATATCCGCAGACGTTCGTCAAATGTATTTATGTATAAATGTTCGCAAAGAAGATTGTCGTTATCAACGAATTTTATATAGATTCGATCCGCAAAAGCCGCTTCAGGCTTACCAATACAATCGCGTAACATTCGGTCTTAAATGTAGTCCGTTCTTAGCCCTTCGAGCAATCAAACAATTAATGTTAGATGAAGGCGCTCGCTTCCCTCTTGCAAGGGATATTATTAATAGAGATGTTTATGTAGACGACATCGCTAGCTCTGCTTTAAATGAGCAAGAAGCTATCCGCGCGGCTGAAGAGTTGATTGAGCTCTTCCAGTCAGGAGGTTTTCAACTCGCTAAGTGGGCATCCAATTCCAGCACAGTTTTAGAAAACGTTCCATTGGAACTTCGCCTGTCGCAAAGTGTAACTTTCGATAGTGATGCATCGCTAAAAATCCTTGGGCTACGATGGCATCCTTCGGATGACATTTTCGCATTTGAAGTTACTCCAGACAATCGAACTTGTACGAAACGCAATATTTTATCATCTGTCGCTAGACTCTTTGACGTGATGGGTCTGGTAGCACCTATAATTGTACAAGCCAAGCTTCTAATAAAGGAGCTGTGGAATTTAAAAATCGATTGGGACGAAATCCCACCCGCAAGGATATCACAACAGTGGCAGCAGTTCAACGCGGAATTGCCGTCAATATCGTCGATTCTTATTCCACGTCATATAGGAGTCACTGAAGGATGCACGTTAATACTTGTTGGATTTGCGGATGCAAGCGAAAAGGCATATGGAGGAGTGGTATACGCTCATGTTACCACTCCTAATAACCGAATTAAGGTTCAATTAGTTTGCGCAAAATCAAAGGTAGCACCGCTAAAAATCGTCTCCTTAGCACGCCTAGAATTATGCGCTGCATTATTGCTATCGCACCTGTTAAAAAAGGTAATTGATAATTACTCCGCGAGGTTTACTATTCATTCAACATTTGCCTTTTCTGATTCGACTGTAACTTCATTCATCACCTCACCGCTGGCAAACCTTTGTTGCCAATCGTGTAGCAAAAATACACGAAAATTTAAACAGTAGTCATTTTTATCATGTCGCAGGTGCTGATAACCCCAGCGACTGCCTGTCAAGAGGTATGCTACCATCGCAATTGATAGCAAATGACATTTGGTGGAATGGTCCAAAATGGCTTTGCCAGCCGCATTTCGAGTGGCCTATTTCACCATTTAAGCACGCAAATTCAGAACAGTTACCGGAATTGAAACCCAATCAGTATGAACAGCCAACTACTTTTGGCTTGTGCTCTCGTGTAGCTGATCCACCCGAAATGAAACCTAAATCCGATAATCGCCTCAAGACAATCGTGTCACCTTTATTATGCACGTTGGCTTCTCGCATTCATTCGTGGTCGAAATTGATTCGAATTGTCATTTACGTGTTTCGCTTCATTAGGAAATTGCCGCGTAAATTTGAGTTAAGCCATATTGACATTGCAGAAATCGCTATTATAAAGGCAGTTCAGCAAGTACATTTTTCCGATGATATGAAGTCAGTGAACGACGGCAAGAAAGTACGGCAAGTTCTTGCTAAATTAAATCCATTTATTCAGGACGGTCTCCTAAGAGTAGGAGGCAGATTGAGAAACGCCGAACTCGAATTTGATAGTCGTTATCCTATTTTATTACCCGCTCATGATCATATAGTTGATTTAATAGTAGATTATTACCACATTAAGAACTTGCATACGGGTCCCACCTTACTTATGTCTCTGTTGAGGCAAAGGTTTTGGATACTTTCTTCGCGCAATTTGATTCGGAAACGAGTGCATCAGTGCAATACGTGCTTTAAAGTCAATCCCAAACCGCAATTCCCAATAATGGGAGATTTACCCGCTTGCCGCGTCCGCGAAGCTAAGGCCTTTCTGCACACGGGGGTCGACTAGGCTGGGCCGCTTCAAATAATCCCGCATAGACGTCGGGGTGTTAGAAGCCAAAAGGCATACATTTGCTTATTTATCTGTCTGGTGACCCGTGCGGTTCACATTGAACTCGCTTCAGACCTCTCGACCGAAGTCTTTCTCAACGCGTTCAAACGTTTTCTATCCCGTCGAGGGCCTGTAAATGTAATGTATTCTGATAATGGGACAAATTTCGTAGGAGCTAAATCGCATTTGAAGGCTTTATTCGAACTTTTAGAGTCACCGGACTATAAGAAAGAATTCTCAGAAAATTTGTTGGAAACCCGTATCGAGTGGAAGATGAATCCTCCACAAGCACCCCACTTCGGTGGGATCTGGGAGAGTAACATTAAGTGCATTAAATGTTACTTAAATAAAGTTGTGGGTACATCTCTTCTCACATACGAAGAGATGCAAACGGTTCTTTATCAGATTGAAGCCTTTCTAAATTCACGCCCATTATCAGTGCTCAGCGTTACCGATGTTTCGGCTCCATTGCCTTTAACACCCGCGCATTTTTTAACGCTCACTCCATTACAATCTTTACCCGCTGCTGATTTGTCAGATGCGCCAGTAAATTTGCTGCAACGAAAACATCTTGTCGATCATCTCAAATATCATGTCAAACATTATCTCGTCCAGACTTTCTGGAATCGATGGCAAATGGAGTATCTGAACACGCTGCAATCGCGTCAGAAATGGAATACAAATTCGAATCCAATAACGAAAGGCACCGTGGTAATAATTAAGAGTGACAATATCGCACCATTACAATGGCCTATTGGCGTAGTGGTAAACGTCCACCCCGGCGTAGATGGGGTGATCCGCGTTGCGGACGTTAAGACTAACTCCGGAACATATCGCAGGGCAGTCGTTAAACTCTGTCCCCTGCCTACACAATGACTTTAACGTTATCTTAGATTTAGTTAGTTAATTTAGATCTACCACAAGTTTAGTATTGTTATCTTAGATTTAGTTAATTTAGAATTTAGTTCTACCGCAGGTTCAGTATTGTTTATTGAATCCTTTCATAACGTGTTTCTTTTGTCGTATTAGTGACTTTGACCAATTGGTCAAGGCGGGGGGCATGCTCGGGCCAGTTATAATTGTTGCATGTAATTTTTTGGTTCTGTTGTTTCCCGCCCGCGTTCCGCGCGTTTACCTACATCAAGTTAGTTGTGTTTGAGTTACCGAGCCGCAAGTACAACCGCTTTCCGCATAACCTATCTTGATTTATTAAAACCACCGCACCGCGCTGTAAACGGCAAATGTTATACCGCAAATATCGCCGTGAGAAAGTGCATAAAAATAGCAATCTATAACGCATTGACCATTTCGCAAATCCAATATCACTATTCCCTTTCCTGACCTCCTCCAATACTAACAATTACCCTACCGGTGATTAAAGCAGAGCAAAGTGGAAGGTGCCGACAGCTTGGAGATATTGGTAAGTCAATCAAACAATATCACAAATTCACAAATATCGCAAATTACAGTCCATTCACGCCGCAACAGTAGTTCTGTGAACATTAGACCTCGTGTTTAAAAAAGTATGGTACTACAGTAGAACCCCGTTAATTCAAACCCCGATAATTCGAAAAAACGCGTAATTCGAAATTTTCGCCAAAAAAATTTCCGCAGAAAAATTTTTTCATACAAAATTTTTTTTAATCGAAATTCGTTAATTCGTAATTCGAAATTTATTTTTTCGTGTAAATCGAAAAAATTTGATTTTTGCGAAAATAAATCTGAATCTAAAAGTCAGCCGTGGCGGTAAAACGCCGAAAAATGTATTTTTACGTGGTTATACATCGTCCTAATTACTATTATTATTTTGTAAATCTGAATCGATTTACACTGGAATGTATTTTTTCAAATTTATTTCGAATATCCGAGTTTGAAGGGCCGAGAAAATACATTTTTCGCGGATATATGTCGTAGTTTTACGAGTTTACACCAAATATCTGTATTTAAAGGGTATAAATTTCGATTTACGCGTAAATGTATCGTATATTTACGAATTTATTTCGAATAACTGAATTTTAAAGGGCCCGCCGCGCCGGAAATCGGACGCGAAATTTCAATTTACGCGGAAATATATCGTATTTTTACTAACTTTACTTCGAATATCCGAGTTAAAAAATACGGCGCGACGGAAATCGGCCGAAAAATTTCGATTCGCGCCGAAATATGACATATTTTTACGAATTTACTTCAAATATCTGAACTTAAAAGGCCGGCCGCGACGAAAAACTGCCGATAAAATTCGATTTACGCGGAAATATTTCATATTTTTACGAATTTACATCAAATATCTTAATTTAAAGGGTCGGCCGCGACGGAAATCGGCCGCGCATTCTCGAATTACACGGAAATATATCGTATTTTTGCGAATTTATTTCGAATATCTGCATTTAAAGAGCCGGCCGCGAATTCTCGTTTAACGCGGAAATATATCGTATTTTTACGAATTTAAATTCAGATATTTGAAATAAAGGGCCGGCTGCGACGGAAAATTACAGCGAAATCTAGATTTACGCTGAAATATATCGTATTTTTACGAATATCTCAATTTAAAGGGTAGGCCGCGACCGAAATCGGCAGCGAAATCTCGATTTACGCGTAAATATATGGCATTTTTACGAATTTATTGCGAATATCTGAATTTAAAGGGCCCGCCGCTACGGTAATCGGCCGCGATAATAAAGAAATAATTGGTATTAATACGAATTTACAACTAAAATACCACCCGGATTTGAAGAGGCGGCCGAGAAAATCGATTTTCGGCGTATTTTTATTTTTATTTTTTTTCATAAAATTTCGAATTACGTGGGAATTCGTTAATTCGAAATTTGATTTTCGATGTCCCGTGGATTTCGAATTAATGAGGTTCTACTGTAGTTTTCTCTAATTTAATAAAAAAAAACAAAATTTCCTCTAATATTAAAAGATTTAGAAGTAGATACTTAAATACCTATTAACATAACTATAAATCATAAATATTTTATGTACCTAACATTCTTTTAATTTCAAAAATTATACAATTTATCCAAAGAAAAGTCAGCAACTCAATAAGTATATTTTTTTAAACTTTCTTGAGGCGGGTAGGTATGATAATATTGATTATTCCGATTTGACAGCTACAGTAGTAGAAACCACGATAATGTGAACTCTGACGGGATGAAAAAGTATTATCCCACAAAGCCATCATCTTGAACCAGAAGGTAACAAACAAATTAACAGACCGAATGCCAAATGGTCGAGTTAAAACAGGACTTCATTGCGCTCAGACTACAAAATTGCAATATATAAATAAACTGTTATTATTATCACATTGATTACATGAGTTCCAAGAGTGGTCATCAGTACTAGGAAGGTTTTGCTCACCAATTTTGAGTGCCTTGTACTGCTTGTTGATGGCGCCCTTCTTCTTGCCAAAGAGGTCAGCAAAGCTGCCGAGTAGGCCGAGGTAGGAGGCTGGCGTCACGTAATTATTGCGCCCCAACTGCTGAAGGAACTGTTCGCTGGCCTGCGTCACACTCTGGTGCGCAAACTGGCACATGGTCTGCAAGCAAGACAGAAGGAATAGGGACAAAAGAGTATGACACAGATTAACAAGAAACAGTCCACCATGGCATTAAAGCATGGGACATACCACCACTCCATGGAACTGTTCATTTGTCATGACGAGGTCCGGCATGCTCTCCAGGGTGCTGCGGGCAACCCCCTGCAAGGCCGAGTCGGGCCACTCGGAGAACCAGTCCACCGTGCAGCAGTTGATCAGGGAAGGGAACTGCCGTAGGCGAGATCGGAATATCTGGAACAGACGCCGCCATATTAATTCCCACTGCATTAACATCTCGAACGCTGAGCTTCTGCGACCTAATACCTCCGTGGTGGGCTATCTATATATATAATAGCTACATACAATCAGAAAAATGTTTTTATCTCTCGAATTTTATAAAAATATATGTAGTAAAGAATTACAAATATATTTTAGAATTTTTATTATATTTTCCATTAAGATAAATATTCTAGAAGTTTTATTATATTTTCCATTAAGATAAATATTCTAGAAGTATTATTATATTTTTCATTAAGATAAATATTCTAGAAGTTTTTTTATATTTCTTATTAAGATAAATAAGTTAAAAATACATGAACTGTGCGTTAGCCAGGCGCGTTGAAGAATAATGTAGTATTAATCTTGTTATTATTTTTAAATGACTGCTCTTTACAAAACGAAAAGAACTCTCGCCACATTGTTTATTTTGTTGCCAATTGAATACGATTTATTTTAGTAAGCTGTAAGCATTTTTGTGTGTTTTGAGCAATCTTTAAGGATATGTCGACCTTCAATGGGTACCAATTTACATTACAAAACTAGTTTCACTGGTAGTTTCACGTGTAAACACATAGTTTCATAAAGCGTGCATTAATTTTATGAAATCAAATTAGTTTCGCGCCCCACTGGAATTTTTGGCAACACTAGTGTCATGTCCAGCTCGTCCGCCTGGTTCCAGCTAAAGGTGGCGTGCCCAACATCTACCTTTAACTGGAACAGAAGAATTAGTGTCGTCTTACCTCCCCGATGGGTGACATGCATATGACCATGTGCAGGTTGCAGCGGATGCGCTTCTGGTAGTAGGAGAACAGGTTGGACTTGGTAACGGGGAGGCCCGCTTCCATGACGGGGTGACGCAGCGCCATGTAGATCTTGTCCAGCTCGTCCGCCTGGTAGATGTTGGGCACGTCTCCGGCGCTGAGGATGTTGTTGATATCCTCGAGGAACGACTCCAATTTTATCTGGAATCAAATTAACAGTCAGTTATTCATGTTGACGTGCTGAGAATAGTATTTTAGGTCCTGGGTTCAATTCCTAGATGCTACTGAATCATTTTCTCACCCGCCATGTTAAGGGTGTCACTGAGTTATGGCGGACGGATAAGATATTTGTTAATATTGGAGCCTAATAGAAATAAAGCCTAAAAGAATAATACCCGAGTATCCAAGAATACACAATGACATAATACAGCCCAATGGAATAGTACTTGAGTATCCTAGAGTACACAATGACATAATGCAGCCTAATGGAATAGTACTTGAGTATCCTAGAGTACACAATGACATAATGCAGCCTAATGGAATAGTACCTGAGTATCGGAGAATAGAAACATGACAGATCTGTTCTCCAGTCCAGACTTCATCATGGCCTTCTTGATGTCGTCTCTCCAGTCCGTGTTGCTGTAGGACTTAGTCACCTCAATCTGGAAGAAGATCATCTCCGCCATGTGGCAGGTCAGGCGAGATAAACTTTGACGTCCTGGAAAAATACATTTTATGCGCCCCTTGGCTCAAATAAAATATGGATTGACGAAGATACTCCCATTAACTTCTTGGTTAGAGACCACTATTCAGAATCAAAAAGATGCTTGAAATGGTTTGAGCTATGTTTAGTAACTTCCTTCAGCCTCACAATATTGCTCTTCAACAACATAGATACTGTTGTGCAGTATCTCAAAAAACAAATGGCAAGTATCTTACCCGAACCGCCCATGCCCAGCAATAGGGCGTTCCCCATGGGCTGGCGGATGACGCGCGAGATGCGGCAGATGTGCGCAATAGCGTCGCTGAACAGCACCAGGTTCATGGGGGCCGTGGTCATGCTGTTGTACTCGCCCATGTACGTCATGAGCACTTCCTCTAACTAAAAACACGAATAAAACACATCCATAACATAACATTAATCCAAGAAATGAAACACAGATGTGCGAAGGAAATTATTATTGACATTGTGGTAATAAAATTAACATCTAATTGCAATTAATGCTTCACATTTCGCTAATGATAATGCGCAAAAATACACCCAAACACACGCGTGCCACACAACCAGAACCATGCTGCCTAGAATAGAACAGTAGCAGCATTTTGCAAGGCGGGTACGGGTATTGCCGCACCGGGAATCATTTACTGGATAACCAACAACTCTACCATAGGTCACCCTGAGTGATTTGTCCAGGTTTTGGCGTTGCATGTGTCTGCCCACCAACTGCGTGGCAGACCAGGTTGGGAAAGGCCTTCCCATAACTTACTCTCCATCCTTAAAAAAAACCCTCCACACGGCGTCCCCAAAGATGACATAGTATTCTGTGTGGAGTGAATTTAAAACAAAAACTTTTTAAAAAAGTACGCCATTCTCGTCTCTGGCTACAGTTTGTCTGCAGCTTTTCATCTTCCATATCCTCGTTAACGAGTAAAAACAGCTTTACCTGTTCAACGTCTGTAATACGAATGTATTTCTTCTCATCACTCATCACATCCATAAAGTCCCCGTAGAGCAGCGTCTCATTCCCAATAGTCTCTTCAGGATCCAGTTTAAAGAAAATTTTGATTTTGGTTCGCAGTAAACTGAAAAGCATACACAAATCGAAATAGTTATTAATGAAAAAAAATGTAATACAATAATTTTCATTAGTCACAGGAACATAACTCACTTAGCAAACCATTGTCGGTCAGCATTATTGACGAGCCTATCCTGATATACTCGGCAGTTCTCATGGTACCACAGACGAGCTATTTGTCCCCAGTTCTAAAAAAAGATACAGAAATAAATTAAAGCAAATAGCAATAAATTTCATATATATAATTTAAAATAATCTATATAAATAAAAGGCAATGTCCGTATGTGTGTCCCTATAAACTCAAAAACAATTGGACCAATTATCTGAAAATTTTGTTCCAATTAGTGCCGGGAGTGTTTAAAAAGAAGCTTGAATTATAGAAGAAGACGGGGATGCCTGAGGAAGATTTAATATTCTCGTTCTTTTATAAAAATAAGAGAAAATGCACCTACATTGACAGTTCCCGGCTCCAGCATCAGCAGTCCCTGGAATACCTTGGCCAGGTCGCGCAGGTTGAAGGTGTAGTGGGACTTGGCCGGCGTGGGCAGCAGGTCCCGCATGATTGTGGAGAACACCTCCAGTGTGGCCGTCAGCAGCGGTTCCAGCACGTCGGAGCAGTTCACTGTCTTCTGCGACCATGCCATGAAGATGGTTCCGAAGATCTCGCGCTGGGATTAATATTTTTCAACCAATTAGAATCAATATTGTAATGAATGTGCGACCAATATCTTGTAGGAGACCGCATGAGTGCAAGACGACTGGAGATATAAAAGGAGTATACATAATTATCCAGTGTTTCTTTATTATCATCTGAAATAAATAGTATTTGTCCCATTAAAAAAATATATTAAAACACAAATAGTTAAAAATTTTACAAAAATGTAAAATAGCAGAAATACACAATTTCCTTTTTAGCAAGACAAAGACGAATCAGAAAGTACAAAATCAAATTGTGAGTGAAATACTGCAGTTCACTGATCAGTTAAAGCCCTAAAAGTGTGTTGTGGGCGTGTCTGTGCGCCCATAGTGTCAGTATTATCTTACGAGTACCTTGGACACAATTGATCAAACACTTTGATCATTGCACTAATGGTATATATACAACTTTCAGTACAATGGGTAAATGAATATGGGCGACACAGACGATTTGCCCTTTCTAGCTAACTTCATAACATTATAATCTGACCTACCTTGCTGTCGTCTTCCATGTCCGTGAAGCCGATGTAGTGGAAATGTCTCAGTAGCCTCATGCTGACGGGGTTCCTTCCCCCACCGGGAGGCCCCATGGCTCCCACGAAGCTCATGTCCACCATTAAACGGAAGTCACCCACGTTTTTTCTGTCGTACCAGCCTGAAACAGATGTAGATATGTGTTGTGAACATATTATATGTGGAACACATTGCACATACATTAGTTGCAGTTTTTGACATTGTTAAGTAGTAGGTTGAATGAAAAAATAACCTTGAAAGTCCATCCATTGGCGTAGGATTTCAATGGGCGGTTGAGCGCCGTACACCTCGAGGGCCGGCATGTTGAGGTCGTCTATGAAGAACACCTGCTTCTTGCCCACAGGGGGGCCCAGCACCCCCCGTCTGCGCTTCTCTAGCTTCAGCTCTATGAGATCCTACATGGGAAATGACAAACAATATAATATCAAAGTTGATTGAGTGACATAGTAAAATATAAACAATCTTTATAAATTTTTGTTGTATGTTTTTGGGGTGTTATGCCGTGTTGCGCTAACTCCTTCTTTAGCCGACGTTTCGGACAGCGTTGCAGTGTCCATCATCAGGGCAGATCCGGTAGATCCGGTAGATCCGAAGACATACAACAAAAATGCTTTTGGCCGTGAGAATCTAAAAACTTACCAATCTTTATAAATTGTCAATACTTCGTCCAGGTGCGACGAACAACCTAGTAGACAAGCACAAGTGAAGTCCCAACTGCTCCCAACAGTCTGGAGCCAGTGAGACTATGGGATCCCCAATTTGGTTATATTGTGAGGCCGAAGGTATGGAGAGGGGAAGGATATGGGGAAGAGGAAGGTGGAGAAGTATCTGACTATTCAGATCTGGTCGCTAAACACGGCCAAAGCAATTTAGTTTCAATTCTGAATGGTGGTCCTGCACCAGGGCGATACTGAGAGTATCTCCCACTCTAGAATATTATTTTAAATGAGTAATTTATGAAGTAACACAAATTAATGAAATAAAATTTACTTGCTCACGCCGGGATTTGAATTCGCAACCTCCAGCTTGTCGAGAGCCGTACCCCTCGACCATGAAGGCCGTCAAATAGTTACAAATGATTTCATACACTTTATTTTGTCCTTTTGATTCATTATTTATTTTCTAGTTGGATAAGTTAGTTTTGTATTGTTTGGACGGTCTGGAAAAAATATTGACGGTAATATTGATTGTATTGTTGGTTCTTTAGGTTGACTACAGACATCATACCGATCCTAATTTGATCAAAACTTAAATGGGCGGAGAATCAGTGTTTAACGGGGACGGTTCTAGTTTCAATTGATTGTAAATCAAATGCGAGGGAGTTTGAAACACACCAACTTTAAAAAGAAAATCGTACATACCTGGGTCTCATTGGCAGAAGTCCTGGCAGAAAACACAATGAAGTCACAGATGAGGTTGGGCGGGGGGTTCCGCTGCAGCTTGGAGCGCGCGGCCAGGGTCTTCCCGGAGCCGGGGGGGCCCACGCACAGTGCCGCCTCGCTGTTCACCAGCTTGCAACCTAGCACGTAGGTGCTGCGTATGGTGTCGATGGTTGGCACCTCCATGTCTGATTGTAAAAAATATATCCCAAACATAATTTTTCTTTTAAAAGGAAATACAACTTTGGGGTTATTTTTGGTCAATGTAATATTAGTTACTTTGCAATAAGAATTTTCAATATTATTGGAGATAGCATAAAGAAGATCCGAACAAACCTCATTCGATCTTCTCAATTCCTCGAACCACTTGGGGTGACCTATGACAGAGGTGTTGGTTATCTAACAAATTAATTACAAATAACCATTTACAAAAATATTTTAACTCTCCATTCTTCTACTTTGGATCAGATGGTGATAATATTATTACGTACTATATAAATTACTTACTTATTCCTTATTATGTTATCTCAGTAGAGGTAAAGTCACAATCGTCCTATCAATCGATCCTATGCGGGTTCCATTGGAGCAGTGCACTACGGGAGCCAAATTGACAAGGCGTCAAAGCGCTGATGATACCTAACACATCGCCCTTGAGATTATTTTTCATTAAAATGGCTCTTCACAAAAATACAAATCAACCGAATATTATTGATAACGGTGATCACCTACCGAGGTGTCTACTGGTTTTGACAAGGGGCGCCAAAATTTTACTCACGCTAGGCGCCGTTGTGCTTAGGGCCGGCGGGGATGATATATCTGGATCTCATTGATTGGTGAACGTCATTGGTCTTGTATTGTAAATATTGTTGTAAAAAATACCGGGAACAAAATACTCTCAAATATTTTATCTGGGGACTAGGGACGGAGACCTGAGGCGTGCTGAGCACTGAGCAGGGAAGTTGAGGGGTAGGGGGGGGAGTAACAACAGGAATAACATTACTTAGAGGGTGTTCAATATTGTCACGTCTGATGAGCATGGACCCTTGTCAATCACCAGGGCTATGATGGGGCTAAGGCAAGGAGGGCAGAATGTGTGAAAGCATTGAAGAACCTTGATCATGTTGTCCTGTCTGAGGGTGTCTGGAGAGTTCGCCAGCGGTGAGCAGGACGACAGGTCCCCGCGAAATCCGAATGAGTTAGCTCCAGGTAGAGATTCGTGGGAAGGAGTGCGCGAGGCCATCCTCAATTAACCAGCATCCATTGAACGTTTGGCAGGCTACGCGGGGACAATGAGGATTCATCTTTGTGTCACCCCGACAGCATGCTTGGTAATCCAGTGTAGTCTCCAAGGAATTATATTTCAAAAACACTCACAAATAAAACTATTTTATAATCCAAATAACTGATTGTATATTTTAATCTCACCGAACAACAACACTCGAACAAAGAACAGGCTAATCTCCCGCAGGAGTCAAAACGTATGTTTTATGTTTGGTTAGTTTACACGGAAAGTCTGTATCTTTTATTCTCCGAAGGATTGGTTGATGGTATCCGCGTGCTCTTTTTCATTTTTTGATATAAATTTGTCTGGCAAAACGCAACGTACACACTCAATTGCCCCAATGGCGCGTTTGGAACTCGTCTCAACTAGTCTATGTTTTAATTAATAAAATAGTCAAGCCAATCTCAGCCCCGCGGAATCGTCCTCCAAAAAAACCGCACGTCCGTTCGTTTTCCCCCCTATTGTTACCGGACCTTTTCTACCCGCGTTATCTCACCCGCTCCGTACAACCGATCGCAGGGCAGCCACCCGAAAAACTTTCAACAAAACAATAATCGGGCACTACTTTGGCAATTTAAATTTGCATAATTTTTTAACGTTACATTATTTTAGCTATATAATACTTATGTACAAACTGAAATAAATGTAAACTGTCGATTTCCCAAAAATTAATAAATAAATAAATAAGTCTCAGTGCCGTTTTCTTATCACCTCAAGGGAGTCCTTGATAATTCTCAGTTTACCCGGTCTGTGGCTGTCCTGTAAGATGATAATTATTCATACCGGTGTGATGACCTAAATACAAGTAACGGTAGGCATGATACCAGTACTGCCGTCATAGGCAAAAAGGCAGCTAGGAATTCACAAAAGTAACCGATTGCACGTTACTGGGGAATATTGTTTTGTGGTATTAAGTGGAAATGTTTGTTAACCTGTGAAGTTCATCTCCAAATTGACCACCAGTTTAGTGGTGCCTTCCATCCAGTTCCTCCAGGTGGGAGGAATGGGCTCTCCGTCATCCGTCAGATCGGTAAAACCACCGTCGTTTAGTCTGAAAATTCAATAATCCTTTTTAAGTTTGCCCTTGACCCATTGGGATTTTGCGCCTTTTAGTACATGGTACATTGATGGCAATATTATGTAGCCTGAACCGTCATTTAAAACCTTTATTGAGAGAAGCATTCTCAAATTCCCTTTCGCGTGGCTCTTTCCCGCTCTTTTTCAGCACCTTGTGTTGGACAAGTGGTCACCAGATGCTACACAAAAGTAAAGCGTCCCCTATGCGACTTTTGTTTACGGCATTCTTTCTCATTAGCGTTTTAAATTCCGTCGCTGGCGTTGTCGTTGCGTAGTAGCTCCGAATTTATAACGATTTTTCCCGTATATAATTATTTTAAGTGTATAATTATTTCAAGATAATACATTATATTATAACAGCGAGGCTGTTCGAAGTATTTTTTAAATTTTTAACTGTTTAAAAACGGATAAAACACGTGGTAAACACGACGGAAAAGTTCGTCAGTTCGTCGGCCATTTTGTGTTGTTTGCTTATTTACATTGTGTTTTGTGTACCTTGTGTTTTGTGTTTTGGTTTCTTGTCCAATTAAAAATGAGTGGCTCCGAGATGTCATCATCCGATTCGGTAGAGATGACGGTAGAAGAAGTGAACAAGATTATTTTGCCAAAACAAGATGAGCCGAAACGAAAGTTGCCGAAATCGACCAAATCTACGAAAAAACATCGCATTGATAAACTCACGGCTCAAGTGGAGCACATTAGCTCGTTTATTCAGGATTTTATGGCGTCTAGAACATACGAAGATAGGAGAAACTTGGATTCCGACGAGGACGCATCATCGGAAGATCAAGAGATACACGTGGAGAGAAATTCACGATCTTCGCTAGGGATGGAATTAGTAAATCCTAATCATGAATTCAAGGAATTAAACCTATCGATGGCGGAAACCACGTGTAAGGAACCTACAGTTCCTAAGGCTGACGCAAACCGCGTAAAGAAAATCGAAGATTTACAACACTTCGGTTCGCCTGAATGGAACGAAGTAAGGTATGGGGAGGTCGTACGAAAATATCTGGCCAACCCCATGTTCAACCAGTTGGAGGTTAATGGAGAGTTCCTGCATTTGAATAAGGCAGAACAATACGCGGGGTCACTTGACAAATTTTGCGGGTCACTAAGCCATGCCCTGTTGCAGCAAAATGAGTGCCTCAAGAAATCTCTTCAGGAACTGGTAAACTGGAGTGCAGAGGAAGGCAAGGAATTGTCAGCAGGTTCCCTCTTCAAGAAAGTGGAGTCGCTATTTGCCCCGGATACGCAATATCAGACAGTGACCAAAGATGTCCTGCAGATGGTCTGTGGAAGGAGAGCAAATGCGATCCAGCATCGTAGGGACGCAATCCTTAACGAGATAAAGAGCCGCTACGTACGGGAGGCAGTCAAAAATATTCCTCCAGCAGCGGGTTATCTTTTTGAACCAATGAAGCTAGAATCCCAGATTCAGCGGATGGGAGGACTGGATAAATGCTTCCCACATTCAAGCTTCGACCCTCAGCCATCAACCAGCTCGCAGATGCCCAAGAAAGTGCCAGTGAGGAAGCCTTTTCGTGAGAGCAGGCCCTTTCGGGAAAGCAGGACGTTTCGGGACAACAAGCCCTTCCGAGACAACAAAGCCCCCCGCGGAGGGCGATCTAATCAAGATGCAAGAGGTGCGGACAAGAGGGGACCAGCCAAACCACGAAGGAATTTTGGCAACAAGGATAGGCTATGACTATCCGGAGAAGGCGTTTCAGGGGGGGCAATTGCAGCACTTTATAAGCAAATGGGAAGAATTAGAAGCACCACCAACACTGCTAACCATGTTGCGAGGGTACAAGCTACCCTTTCGGCAGAAACCCCCTCTAAGTATAGTGACAGACACGGTAAGCTCAACTTATAAAACCCAAATCACAGACGAAATGACACGACAAATAGACAAAATGAAAAAGGAAAAGATATTGGAATCAGCTTCAATATCGCCTTCCTTTCTGTCACGGATGTTTCTCATACCGAAGCAAGACGGGTCATTTAGGCCGGTCTTCAACCTTCGTCGTTTGAACAATTTCTTAGCTATTAGCAAATTCAGACTTATTAATGTTAATAAGGTTGCAACATTTATTCAACCAGGCGACTGGATGGTTAAAGTGGACCTTTCTCAAGCCTACTTTCATCTTCCAATTCATGAGAATCATCGCCGTTTTTTGAGACTGATTTTTAATGGAGAACTGCTTCAAATGACATGTTTGCCTTTTGGACTAGCCTCAGCTCCAAAGGTTTTTGCTTCACTTACCAATTGGATAGCGCAAAAATTAAGAGACAAAGGTCTCAGAATAATTGTTTACTTAGATGATTTTTTGATAGTACATCAAAATGAGAATATATTGAAAATGCATACATTCGAAACTATTTCAATGTTACAAACTCTTGGGTGGATAATACAATTCAGTAAATCCACTCTGTGTCCAGTTCAGAAAATTGAATATTTGGGAATTTCATGGAATTCAAGGGACGGCTTAAAAGGCCTCCCGCAAACTAAAATAGCGAAAATAACAAATTTACTGAAACAATACATTAATCTAGGAAGGTGGTCACTTGAGCAGGCCCAGAGCCTCTTGGGTACCCTCAATTTTGCTAGTTTCGCCATTCATAGAGGCAGGCTTAACCTTCGCATGTTACAGTGTGCCAGTCGCAAGCTGCCTGCATTCAAACCGAGACGACTCCATCCCATTCCTCGAACAGCGATAGAGGAGCTGAGATGGTGGAGCAGGTCCCTGCAGACGTGGTCACCAATGCATCAAGCAGTGATTCGTCACACCCTCACGACCGACGCCTCGGACTGGGGATGGGGTGCGCAGCTAGACGACCTCAGATTGAGTGGAGCTTGGTCCCAAACACAACAACCTCTCCACAGCAATGTCAAGGAAATGCTCGCCGTGCTGGCAGCACTTACTCCTCACGGGCCAGAGCTGTCAGACTCGGGTCTCCTGATCCAGTCAGACAACAAATCGGTGGTTGCGTACCTTCGCAACGAAGGCGGCACACGATCCAAGACATTGCTCGAAGCGACTCGTCAAGTCCTTCAGATGACAGACACGTATCGCATTTCACTGTCTGCTCACTACCTACCAGGAAGGTTCAACGAGGTGGCAGATCAACTCTCCAGAAAACGGGAACCTCCGGAGTGGCATCTTTTACCAGCAGCAACAAAATTGATTTTTGCAAAATGGGGGAGACCAACCATAGACCTGTTTGCATCGGAGACAGCTCACGTTGTAGAAGATTATGTGTCCCTAAATGTATTCGACAAAGAGGCAAGTTTTGTCAACGCTTGGACTCGAGAGTGGGATTTTCCTCTAACTTGGGTGTTCCCCCCTCCATGCCTCATGCCGAGAGTTCTCGCACACCTCAACCGGGCCAAGGGCCTATACCTGATTGTAGCCCCGAGATGGAAGAAAGTATTCTGGAGACCAGACTTGAAAAGTCGAGCGACGAGCCCTCCTTTCACCATAATGAACCTGACAGAAGTGCTGATAGACACCAGAACCTTGAAACCCCCTCCACAAGTAGAGGATTTTATTTTGGAGGTGTGGAAGTGCCGGGGTGGAGTCAGTCATTAACAGATTGGTCGGACAAACAGAAAGAATTTTTAAAGTCAGGTTGGAGAGAATCCACACTTAAAACATATAAACCGGCATGGCTTAGGTGGCAAAAGTGGGCATTAAATCACGGGGTAAACCCGAATGTCCCTACAGGAAGTAACCTGGCAAGATTTTTAACAGATCTTAGTTTAGAAGACAATTTCTCTCCCAGCACAATTCGACTCCATAAATCGGTAGTAACAACTTTCAGTAGCCCGGAAGAAGGAAACCTAAGCTCACACCCTCTAGTCAGACAAGTTCTCAAAGCCGCAGCATTAAGGCATCCTAAACTGTCTAAGCCTCCTATCTGGGATCCCAGAATGGTGTTGACCTGGTTAGAAGCTAACCCACCCAAAAAGTTGAGTCTCTTTGAAGTCTCGAGAAGGGCAGCGACTTTACTTTTGTTAGCTTCGGGACGAAGAGTGCATGACCTGACCTTGTTACAGTGTTCGCCAGACAAACTATCCATAAATAAGGAAGGGGTCTCGTTATGGCCAGTTTTCGGATCCAAAACTGACTCTGCTACATACCAACAGTCAGGTTGGAGGTTGAGAAACGGAAATCAGCCAAATATAGACCCAGCATACTGGATTAAGAAACTGATTGAAACCTCCAAAGAAAGGAGGGAAACAAAGCAGAATTTAACAGAACTCTTCATCACCACATCGGGAGCAGTTAAGGCAGCTTCAAGAACAGTTATCGCCCGTTGGGTCAAAACAATTCTAGAAGAAGCTAAGATCACAGCTGCCCCGGGAAGTGTACGGGCAGCAGTGGCGTCACTTAACTGGCTGGATAATTTTAGATTGGATGACATCCTGGCTCGAGGGAACTGGAGGAGCCGGGACATCTTTGCCAAATTCTACAGAAGGGAAGTTAACACTCCCCTAGAGGTAAATAGGGCATTGTCTGTAGCCTCCCTATTCCACCCACTGTAACACGTGAGTAGGTATTCCAGTTTTTTGACGTATTATAATAGTATCACATTAGCGTTAGTGGTCACCAGTCGATAACAAACAGATCTCAATAAAGGTTTTAAATGACGGTTCAGGCTACATAATAAAATAGTTTTACCTACCAATAAAACTTATATTATGTACCTAACCTCATTTAAAACCTAGGCAATCACTGCCTGGTGAGAACTAATGAGAAAGAATGCCGTAAACAAAAGTCGCATAGGGGACGCTTTACTTTTGTGTAGCATCTGGTGACCACTTGTCCAACACAAGGTGCTGAAAAAGAGCGGGAAAGAGCCACGCGAAAGGGAATTTGAGAATGCTTCTCTCAATAAAGGTTTTAAATGAGGTTAGGTACATAATATAAGTTTTATTGGTAGGTAAAACTATTTTATTATTTATTTTTGTAAGTAGAATAATTTTTTTTTAATAAATATTTATCAAAGGTTTATTTAAAGTCCACATCCGAAAAAATTACATCCGCTTGAAGATGCCATACCACGGAGAATCTTTTCTCCGTGAGCCATACTGTCCCACTCGATGTCTGAATTTATACTGAGCGGATTTTGGCTCGGGGATTGCTAGCGAGCCATTGGCTCGGGGCTTTGCCACATACGGCCAAGCCAAGCTATCGTTTTTTGGCTTGGCTCTGTGGATTTTGGACTCGCTGAATATCAAGCGGAGGCTGCCGAGTCAAGCCAAGCCACTTGAGTTTCCCCATCACGGCGCAGGGCTATTTGGCTTGCTGGCTGTGCCACTTCTGTCCAGCTTTAAATACATAATTTAAGCAGTGTTAGAAAGTGACAACACCATGTTTTGTATTTATATTTAAAAGATATCCATAGACGCTTTCAAATAATTATAATATATTCCAAAAAGTCATCAACCGCCATTGCTCACGTGTTTGCGAAAGAAGCGACAATAACCTTTGTAATATGTGTATGTAATTTTGTTTTCTAGTTTCATATAAAATGGTAGACATCATTTAAAGCAACTTGACGATAAAATACCCCCAATCGTCTGCTTTAGCATATTGAGATATTACAAAACACATTATTATATTTACAGTTTAAGAATACCTGTAGTCGTAGACTGTACCCTCATTGGGGAAGGGGCACTTCTCGGCACGTGCCTTCATGGCTTCCCTCAGGTGCTGCGAGAACTTGAAGCGCGAGTCCGTGTCGCAGGTGGCCCCCACCGACCACACTAGGCACCACACCACCCAGCAAGGCGCCAGGTTCACTGTAAACAGGACAGGACAAAACAGTGTTAACCGGTTAACTGCCAGCATTGGACAGTGAAGTTTTGGAAAACTCCGATATGTAAACTTGGAAAGCTCTGTCACCCATATTCAACACGCTATAACTTTCAAACGTAGGTAGTTAAAAACCGCACACGGACATACATTTTTATTCATTCAAGCACAAGGCTAGCATAGAAACAACAAATTCACGACAGTTGCCGGATGAATACTAAGCAATGAAAGTTATATTGACACAAACGCCAATTGGCGGGTGCAGGGATTCTCAAAACATTCAAATAGCTCCAAATGGCGTTGGTAGTGAACCTGTTTTGAAAGATACATAAAAATTAATACTACATACATAAATGGGATTTAAAATAATATTAAATGAGAGAAAAATGGATGTTAGCACTAAAATGGAAGGCGCTCCAAAGAACATCTTTGACACCTTCGGAATCAGTGGACAGTTGGAAAATCTAAAATTTGTAAACAATTTTCCACGTGAGAATTTAGAATTAACTGTGTTCATTATCCCAGAAGATGAGGAATACGGGAAAGGAAAGTCGTCTTTATGTTTCATAATCACCCCCAGATAAATGAGATTCCTGAGACTTATGGGTAGCAAAACTAAAAATAAAATCTTGAGATCCAGAATGAATGCAAGGCTAATGTAAGCGTAATGGTTAAGATTAAGAAATGGACGCTTAGATGGATTGGGAATGTTGAGCGGATGAATGGGGAATGGAGTATGAGGAGAGCATATGACGCGGAAGCGAATGGTAGAAGAAGTCTGGGGAGCCCGAGTAATACATGGCACAATCAAGGGAATCAAAAACTTGAGACGGGGCATGTCAAGAGTCAAAATGAGAAGAGTATGTATGTGACGATGTATGAATGTGAATGAAGCAAGGAGCCATGCGGAGAAATGGTGTGATAGTTAGTTAGTTTAATCACCCATGTTCTTCTGGTGAAGCGGTCCGGGGGGAGCACGACCGTCCTTGCCGGTGAGCGGTCGCAGGCGCCAGGAAACCAGCTCCAGAAACTTGATGACCAGCGAGGGGTCGGTGGATCCCAGCAGCTCCCGCAGGCCTCCCCGCAGCACCCCCAGCGCGGGGAATAGGTAGTGGTTGAACAGGTTCTTCAAGTCGCTGCGCAGGAACTCGGCTAGCTAAAATTATTCATCTTTAAAAACATATGTTTTGTCCTTCGAAAATTTCAGGGTGTTTCGGCACATCTCCATACTCCACTTAGAAGGCTGGAGAGTGGCTCAGTTAATTGAAAACCTTACGAAGCAGGGTTCTTACTCTCTGATGCTAAATATTTATTTTTACAGGTTGGTCGGTATGCCGCCAGTCAATAAGCTTGCATATAGTATGTATTCTTACGTATAATAATTGTGTTATAAATGTAAGTAAATAAATAAAAAAAGTACATATATATAAATACTCAGGGCCAGATCAACCCTTAGCATCACTTGGCTGAAGCCTGGGGGGCATCTTGGGTGATCGGCCATAGGCCTGGGCCCTTTGCAAAACTTCTCCTTTCTCAGTGAATGGATAGCTTCTATAATACCGGTGGCAGTTGCGTCTTCAGCCATATGTTGACCAGCGGCTGGAGGCCCACCACAGTGGTGTCCATGTAGACCATACCGCAGCGGGACACGGTGGCCGGGGACGCCACAGCCAGGTCCTCCACCTCGAAGATCATGCGCTGCGTCTCTGTCATCTTCATTATCTCTCCGCTGGCCAGGCAGAGCTTCTTGTTGTCGTCCAACACCTGCAGTTTACAAACATTGTGTCTATTGGAATTATGATTCTTTTGTAGGTGTGAATAGTCAATGGTAGTTAGATTAGATTCCTATAATTACTGTTGTTTGAGTTTTTAGTTAATGATAGCACTTTCTTTCTTCATGTACCCTCATTCTATGTATAGCACTTCAATCTTTAACTCTTTATTGTCAACCTGTACTATAACAATTCAGAAGGTAGTGAGGTAGCAAGAGGTAATGATGTAGAAAGAGGTACTAAGGTAACAGGAAATGATGAGGTAAGAAAAGGTAATACGTAAATATGAGGTAATAAGATAACAGAACAGACGAAGTAAGAAGAGGCAATGATAAGTAATAAGATTAAAGAAAGAGATGGGCAACAGAAGGTAATGAAATTACACAGTAAGTTGTGAGGTAACAGTAAGCAATGGAATATGTATTAGGAACTGATGGGTTAACAGTGGGCGATGGGGTGAAAGTAGGTAGAAAGATGACAGGGAGTAATGGGGCAGTGGGACGTTGATAAGATAACGGAAGTTAATGGAATAAATGAAGGTAAACAGGATGTGATGATGATGGTTTAACGGAAGGTGAGTAGAAATTTCTTACCGTGTTCATGTTTTCAATCCAGACAGCGTCCACAGGTCCATCAAACACGTACCAGCGCTTGTCCTTATCTTCAGCAGCGATGCCCCCCCTCACCAGACTAGACAGTATACCATCAGTCCTGACATACACAAATAAAAACACAATGGAAGAATAATTTGAAGGATTATTGGACACAAGGAATGGGATCGCCATCATCCAATTCTTCATGTCCAAGGGTGCGGTTTTGGCCTTAGCACTGTCCAGCCACCTCAGTTTAGGTCTCTCTTGAATACTTCTTCATCCCATTCTTCTTCTTATCAATAAACTTCTTTGGTTGTATTGACTGCCGAAGTGCCGTATTAGTGAGATTCTATAGTATATATAAACCAGTGACGTCAAAAGAGATATTTATTTATTATATTAAAACACAAATAATTTTATTTACATCACTTTAATATATACAACTTCTACATGTTTCATGAACGAAGTTCACCTCATCAGGATTAAGTTTACTGTTACAAAATATTCGATTTTGGGAACAAGTCAAAATTTTGTTTAACCGATTTGGGATTTGCAGTTAAGATTTTTACGCAGTCAGCAATAAGGAACAGATTGAAAAATATTAGGACTTAAAAAGCATATATTCATTTTGATCTACAAAATCATCAAACCAACGATTGTGAACACATAAATTTTTTTATATATAAAATTAAACATATAATTAATAATTCGTAATTTAAAAATGATTAAAACCGTGAGAAACTCAAACGCCCTGTGATCGGTCGGCGGGTTCACTCAAACCGGAGTGCCAAGAATGCGGACAATTTTTGTGCCAAGTTGCTCAGCACACTGGTCACTACTGCGGTGTACACATTATTTCAATAAAAATTTAAGGTTTTTTTTTGTTTTCATAGCGAACCTTGTGGGATTGAACTTACTGTTAACCAACAAATCTGAGGTACGTATGATCCTGTCAGATTTCGATCGTTTTCGTGGGCTTTGCAAAATGAAAATTATTTTAACTATGAAATCGACATTTGTAAAGACTAGATAGTGATTCATTTACTGACAAATCACAGAAAGCGAGACGGTCACGTAACCGCAATTTGGTTTGTTCCCCTTCACCTTATGGGTAAGTATAGGTTTTTTATGTCTACGTCTATGGTATCCACATTCAGTCTTAGGGCTCCCCCGTCCAGGCTTAATGGGTTCAATCTTAGCTAAGTCTGCCATCATGAACATGCACCCACTTATAATGGTTGCAGTTAGACGAATTGAAAATATTGTCAGGTTATTCGTAACCTGGGAAATTATTATTACTTACCATTCGTGGGTCTGCAAGTCAAATTCCCCGTAGAGTTGTCCCATGGTAATGGACTTGGGGTTGAGGGCGAACGTGTGAACGGTGGTGAAGGGAGTGCCGTCGGGGCAGGGCTTGCCCTTCAGGGCCGTGATGGCATTCTTCAGTATCTGGTAGCACTGAAAATTATTCAACAATCGTTAATGAACATATTATAATATGGTTTCGAGACAAAATAAAAGAGCGACAAAACAGAACATTGAAGAAAACAAATAACCCAACCTAACCTAACATAAAATGAAGTAACCTAACCTAACCTGTCATTTTATAATGTTCTTTTATCCGGTTACCATTATTGTATACCTACATATGTACATAACTTTTTGTAATTATTACATCCTATTGGTTTTTAAACCTGAAAACAGTTTGATAATGCCTTCGAAGGAAGAGGGACTTGTAAAAATAATTGACTAGGTGTGGCGAAGCCCTGTTTTAACTTAACCATTTGGCATTTCACCTGTCTGCAAATTTGTTTGTTATGTTGCGGTTCCAGTTCAAGATGGTGGCCATATTGGATAATACCTTTTTATCCCACCAGAGTTTGCATGATATACTATGAGCTGTCAAATCGGAATAATCAATATTATGGTACCTACCGGCCTGAAGAATGATTGAAAAAAGAATTGTCATTGAGATGGTGCACTGCCATTGTTTATTTCGACAGTTAAAGAGACCTGTTTTCGAACTCTTGCACCGGGTTAGTATATATATTAGTATAGTTAGAATAGGTTAGTAGCAGGGATTAGTACCAAATCCTGCTAAACCCAGTGCAAAAGTCGGAAAACAAGTCTCTTTAACTGTTAGCACCTTTTCTACAGCACTGCCTGTATTAATAAAAGATGGCGGTGGATGGCGACATTTCTTTGGACAAATTGTAACATTCCCTATTTGAAAAAAAATAATTAAGTAAAATATTTACAGTTTATAATTGAGTAGGTAGGTATTTAGGTACCTATTTATAAATGTAGGAGGAAATTTCGGTTTTGATTTATTAAATAAGAGAAAATTAGAAACATAGTGTTCAGAGAACTAGTAGTAGTGAAATATAAGCTAGTAAAGCCATTTAAAACAATGCTTTTATTCTGATCAGTTGTCTTCTATATATGGACTGTTTACAGGGCTATACTGAGGGTATCTACCACTCACCTTAGTTTTACCTGAGCCTGCAGGTCCCACCAGCATGAGCCCGTGTCGCACCACCGTTGTTTCGTACAACTGAATAGTTTTGTGTACATAAGCTGGAAATAAATGAAAATATTACATGACCATCAGTACAACAATCCTACAACACTTTCATGTACTCAGAATAAAATAACAATACATACTTTCCACTTCATCACAGCCGAGTTTGACCATCCACAGTCGGATGGACTTGTCCAATATTCCGTGGTCTACTGAGGGGTTCTCCACCAGGGGGAATAAATCAGATATTATTCCTGCAAATGCAATCAATAACTTCATTTTTACTTAATGTTAGATACCTAAGTAAATTTATGATAAATATATTTAGTTTAGACTACTTGTATAATTACACATTTTTTAAGAGGGTCAATTATCTTCGCAATCAATAATTATTATATGTATTTGTAAGCTCTGGGTGTAAATACACACCACATATTACTAATGTAAGCTACTCTTTCTACCAATCTTTCATCCTAATATTATGCTGTGCGTACACACAAGAAAAAAAGCAACAAAGAAAAAGGAACAGTGGCATTTCGTGCTGTGTTTGCAGCATAATATTAGGATGCGAAGATTGGTCGAAGGAGTGGCTTAAATTGGTAATATGTTGTGTGTATTACCATTGAAGAGAATGAGGTCATCCTTCAGGAACTTGGGCACGTTGACGTCGCGAAGGGCGCGCAGCACCACCTGCCTTTCATCCAGCGTATCTTCGAGCTGTCGGATGAGGTTGCCCGCTACCGTTATCACCGTCTTCACCGCCCGCATGCCATAGTCATAGTGGTCCTTGACAATTAAAACATGACAGTATCATTGAAGGTGTCCTCGGTTAGAAAAAAGAAACCAATAGATGAAATGGGCTGAAATCCCAAAGAGAGCTACCGATTTGGGATGGATATGGAAAAACAGGGTACACTTGGATATGTCCAAAGCTGGAAGGCTCAAGAATAACGAAAAACTAACATACATACTAACTAACACACTATTTCTTTTCCAAGGATAGGTAGAGCAGTCTTCCAGTTAGTGGAGGATCCCACTCACAAAAATAACTCATTTCCTAGCTGCTCTAATGCGCATGATTCATTGTAATAATAATCACTAAATTAATTGAACAATTGAGAGAACCCACTGCTTTCCCACCCTGTTATAAGTAAGAAATTTGACCAAAGCATTTGACCGTGTTAACCATGATATCTTACTGAGGAAAATGTTTAAATTAGGCTTCGACCTACCAACACTAAACTTTTTCTCATCATATTTAAAATCCAGAAACCAATTTGTTTCGGTAAATGGACATAATTCGAAAAAATTCTCAGCGAAATCTGGAATTCCTCAAGGGTCTAACCTCGGACCGCTGTTGTTTCTAATACTAATAAATGACATCCAAAACTATTTTAAGAATAGTAAATGTCTACTGTTTGCAGATGACCTTAAAATTCTAATGGAAATAAGCTCCCAACAAGATTGTCTTAAAATGCAAGCTGATCTGGATGCACTATCTGAATGGGCGTTGATAAACAAATTAGATTTCAATACAAAAAAATGTGTCACTATGTCTTACACTCGTTCTCTAAACACTATACTTTACGATTATAAGATAAAGGGCGAAACACTATCACGTGTAAATTCCGTAAAGGATCTCGGTGTCGTCTTTGATCCCGAACTGAAATTCTCTGGCCATATATCGCTGCTCACTCAGTCTTGCTACAAACTTCTTGGGTTCGTCATTAGGACATGCAAGCAGTTCAATAACCAAGATGCTATGTTAGCATTGTTCGATGGCATACTGAGAAGCAAGCTGGAGTATGCGAGCGATGTTTGGGCACCGTACCACCAGAAGTACATTGAAATGATAGAGCAAATCCAGAAGAAATTCCTCAGGTATGTCTATATGCGGACGCATGGAACCTATCCCAGGTTCATGGACCATATCGACTTACTTGAGGAAACTAATTCCGTGAGTCTGGAAACTAGGCGGAAAGCAAGCCTAGCCATTATATCTTTCAAAATTTGGAACAATTTTATTTCCTTTCCTCTTGGGATGCTATGATTTATATGTACCAGACCACTACAGCCGAAGTCGATACCATGACTTATTCAGAGTACCAAAAGGCAAAACCGACATCCTGGCAAAGCATAGCATGACGAGTGGAGTGGTGCTGTGGACCGAACTAGCAAAGAATTTGGATGTAAGTGACTGTTCTCTAAATGACCTAAAACAATTATTGAAGAATCACTTACCCAAATGCTGATAAGATGTAAAATTGTACTGTAACTGGAATGAATGTTGTTGTACAAAAAAAAAAAAAAAATGGTTACCCTTTTAAGGCGCACTACAAGGACACTATTTAAAAAAAATTAAACAGAGCTACCTTTATATAAAAACGACTTTAGACCCTCAAGTGTCCTTGCACAGCAGGAATTAGCAACACGTGTGTGGATGATGGATTCGTTAATAATTAATTAAATGATTCGTTAATTCTAATAACTTTAATAACTCATTAAATATAATAAATTCTGGGTTCAGATTTTAGGTATTCCTCCGTTATACATTTATGCACTGAATTAAAAAATAATATTTGACATAGTTTTCAAATTCAATTAAAGATCAGAGATTTTTGTTAAAAATCGGGAACAAATACACCAATACAATCAACTGTGTGATACTAATACGCAAAGTGCGTGCGAGGAAATGACACGCTATTGATGTCCCGCTTTAATTCGCTATGCGGGAACATGAGACATCCACACGTCTGCAGTTGTATTTTGATTTAGACCATCGATACCTACGACCGCACAGCTGTGTTTGCGCCAGCCGCCAGCCGCTAGCCAGTCGCCCGCGAACCGTCGTCAGATGAGGACCCCTCGCACGTTTCTTTAGCATCTGCCTATGGTTTTTTCACGTTTTCAGCAATTAAATTACAATTATTATCACTTTCGATATAAAATATAATAAACATAATCGATTAGCTATGAATATTTATATTTTTCCGATATTAAATCGCTTATTTTGAGATGTGTATTGACTACACAGCACCGGAACGCGTTAATTTTTTTTAGCACAGTAAGGGAAAGGTTAATAGTTGGAATAATATGGTACAAAAACAAAAGCATCAATATTCTATAAATTCAAAGGGAAACATAACGATAATCAAAAGTCGCCTGCGTTGGAGCAGGGACGAGGATCTAACCATCATGAAGTAAATGAATAGTAGAGAACCTGGGCGCTGAGTTGCTCGAAGCACAGCTTGAAGGTGGTGACCACCTTGATGGAAAGCGGCTTGGCGTTCATGAAGCCGTAGGAGAACAGGGAGATCTCCACGATCAGGGCAAAGTTGGGCACCATCATGGCCACGGGGCGGAACAGAGCCTTCAAGTTATCGGGCAACTCGGATCTTCCTGGAATTATTAATATAATTTAACATTTCTAATGCTGGCTTTTTCAATGCAATCTATCCCATCACGTGGCATGTTTTGACAGTGTATGTAGCTGCCGATTTATCACATAAATGGTTGCGTAAATCAGGTTGTATAAATTAAAATACACATAACTAAGCGTTTGGTCTATAATACCCTATTATTTATATACAAGTTGAATAATAAAATATTATTAGATTATATGTTAAAAAAAGTGTTAGTATTATTAGTAGAGTCCATGGCTATCCTACGAAAAGCTGCAACGATTTTAGGCTTCCTGAGACAAATTTATCAGCAACACAAAACAATATTTATTATAAAGGTTTCAAAATTTTGAATGAATTCTCTTTAAATGTTAAGGAAGCCAGAAGTCTTGCAGTTTTTCGTGGGTTATGTCTCAATTTTGTGAAGTGCAAATATTAGTATGTACATATGTAATAGAATATTTTTATGGTAGTTTTAGAATAGATGTACACTAGATATAAAATGTTAAATTTTATAACTAAATAAAATATACTTAGAAAAAAGTATATCTACTCCTTGTTTAATAGTGGAAGATACTCGAAGTATCTCTCGTTCTTATGAGAGACCTCTATTTAGTAAATAAGCATTGCTTGAAATGATTTTAGCCACGCTTAGTGACCAGATCTGAATAGTCATGCACTACATTTCCTTTCTTCTCTTCCGGTGGGAAGAGAAATAAGTCTGTTTTTAGCCTTCAAAGAGACATTTGAGATAGCACCCTGTACATTAAAGGGCAGCCTCATTCCAGAGATGTGATGTTTGAGCAGTGAATGATTTAAAGTAGTGTTCTGGGATATTAAGGACGGGTTATTTCGGAGTATTTGAACAATTCATCAAATTTCAACGTTCATTTCTGGGATCTGTGAAAGTCCAATTCAAGTTCTGTTATTATATCATTATAGGCTAGTTGCTTGACAAAACTGAAATAAAAACAGAACTTGAAAAGATCTTTCACAGAACTTGAAAATTAACGTTGAAATTTGATGAATTGTTCAAATACTCGTCCTAAGGGTTAAAAAACAACCCGTCCTAAGGGTTCGAGGGATATTAAGGGCTCAACACTTGAGCAAAGACAGAGCTCGTTAAAGCCACCTCTACCCATCAATCAATCATACTCACTACGAATGACAATCACGAGATTGATTCAATAGTAATACTTAGAACAAAAACACCCCTTCTTCAAAGACAATTTTAATTCCAAAAATATGTAATTAATATCAACTAAATTCGAAAATATGAGTATTCGAAGACGGCTTCCGATTTGGACAGTCAAAACTTTCTTTCTTAAGCATAAATTGAACCACTCCAATACTAGCCATGGGAGTGCTGCTGAACCTACCCCCACTAAACATAGAAATAGAGGGGGCGGCGATGGCGGCAGCCTACAGGTTACATTGCAATGGCCAATGGAGAGGAGAGTTGCCCAGAAACAGTCACACGGAGATAGGAATAAGACTGAGGGCAATTAGTCCGACGGCTGGGATGAAGCAGGACGGCAAGCAAGCCGAATACTTCTTCGGACAGCTGTTTAAAGTGACGTACCCCACAAGGGAGGAATGGGACTCGGTCCCAGGTCCAAACTCCAAACAGGAACTAATCTGGTTCACAGACGGGTCCAAGATGGAGGAAGGAACAAGGGCCGGGGTCTGTCTACAGGGATCTAAGAGGGAACTCAGTATACCTCTAGGAATGCACTGCACTGTGTTTCAAGCTGAGATGAAAGCCATCTTAGCCTGCGCACAGGAGAATATGAGTATCGGGTACAGGAATAAGAACATAAGCATATGTTCGGATAGCCAGGCGGCCTTAATGGCACTGGAAAGTAACCGATGCGACTCCAGACTGGTGATGGAATGCAGGACTATCCTAATAGAACTGGCGACCATCAATAAAGTAACCCTGCTCTGGGTACCAGGACATAAAGGTATTGAGGGCAACGAGCGGGCTGACGAACTAGCAAGGAAAGGGGCGAAAGCACCACTTGCGGGATCTGAGCCGGCCGTAGGAGTAGCAGCTTGCCACACCAAACTACATATCAAGAGGTGGGTCAAATCCCAACACTGGAAGGAATGGAAGAAGGCACCCGGAATGAGGCAATCTAAAGTACTCATAAACGGACCGGACCCTAACCGAACCAGGCAACTACTCGATATGGACAGAAACTCACTGAGGGAACTGGTAGGACTATTAACGGGACACTGCCATCTCAGGAGACACATGCAACTGTTGGGAGTGGAAAACACCAACATCTGTAGGAAATGTGAAGAGGAGGAAGAGACTCCAATTCACCTATGGTGCCAATGTCCCGCTCTGCTGGGAATAAGGCTCAGATACCTGGGAAGACACAGTGTGGAACCAGAAGACATCGCCACATATCCAATGACAGCCCTGGTGAACTTCATAAAAGGGACCGGGTTACTGGCAAGGGAATGAGGTAAAATGGGAGAGTACAATGGGCCTATGGCCTAAGTGCTCGCGGGGAACGTAAGTAAACCGCCTCCGACTATAAAAAAAAAAAAAAAAAAAAAAGCATAAATTATATATTGGTATGAATTGGCTTTAAAACTTGGGGCCATGAAAAAGTTAAAAAGGATGTAGGTACCAGCATATCCTGGGTTCATGGTGATGAACACGGCGCAAGACGGCTTGAGCCCGATCTCCGTGCCCTCAAACATGAAGCGGGACAGCTTCTGGATCTGCGCACGCTGTATGGACACCACCTGCTGGGCCACCACAGAGAGCACCTCCACGTCGATGCGGTTGAACTCGTCGAAGCAAGCCCAGGCACCCGCGCTCGCCAGCCCCTTGAAGAACTTGCCCATGGCCATGAAGTCCAGCTGGTCTGAGCAGTTGAACACCACGCACTGCACGGCCAGGGCTTTTGCCAAATCCTAATCAAACAAGAACTGAGATATGATTTAAAATTTTCACAGGCAATAGTGGACCTCACCTAACCTAACAAACTAAAAGACTTAGAGAATCTTCAGCTACCTCTTAGCCGGTATTGGCTTTCACACCAAACCTAGCAAACATATAACCTTTCATAAACCTAGATAACCCATTTAATTAATTTCATTGAGTGTTTTATAATCTTATGTTGGTGGTTTCTAGCAAATTTTTATAATCATACCTTAGTAGTTTCCGTCTTGCCAGTACCAGCGGGGCCCGCTGGGGCACCCCCGAACTTGAGGTGCATGGCCCCCATCAGCGTTAGGTAGCAGCGATCCGTCAGAGGTGTTATCACCAGGCGGGGACTACAAAACATCATTGATTTTGGTTTATAATTCACCTAATATTGTTATTACATAATATTTGTAAGTGCACAGATCATCTAACAAATTATAACTTGCACTGAAGTAAATTGCAATCACTGAACTGTGCACCGACTTCCACTCCAGAGACATCATTTGGAAGGGTTGAGTGTAGGTTTGTTGAAATAAATCCCTTCCCATAATATTATTAGAAGTTGGCATAGAGCTGATTTGGTATACAATTTGTAAATTTATATATAAGCGATATGTAATGAGATTTTAATACGAAATTTAATTACGATACGGGCATGTGCCAATTTGACGTACAATGCATTACTGTCATTGCTACGGTTTACGTACTGTAGTAGGTTGGGAAAACACACCCTGCTACTTTTTTTTTCCACGAGAACTGCAGATCGTCATGCAATCACTGCTTGAAGATGCATGATTTTATATTAGGTTATAATTATTATACATATATGGCAGGTGTGGGTATCGCCGCCCCGGGAAGGATTCATTGGGAATTCCAACACCTCTGCTATAGGTCACTCCAAGTGGTTCGCTATGTTTGGTGACTTAATAGGGGTGCCCAGATTAATGTGGTGATGTTTGTTCAGTGCTTGGCGGCGGATGCATCCACCCACCAACTGCTTGCGGACCAGACGGGGAGAGACCAGTTGAGGGAGACCCTTTGACCTCTCCAGCCGGACTTTCTCGAAGGAAAGATGGACTCAAACGTCTGTCAATCCAGGACACACTGAACCCCAAATTCCTACCAACCCCTCAAAATTTTCTCCTTTGCAAAACTTTGTATCCTTTCTTTCCTAAAAAATACCTTCCACACAACATACCCAGAGATGACATAGACAGGGCCTCCTGTGAGATGCTAATTTAAAAATAAAATTTAAGTGTATGACAAAACAGCAAAAAAGATTTGAATATCGATGGCTTAGGATGGGTTGTTTCAGAGAATTTGAGCAATTCATAAAATTTCAAAGTTAAATAACAGAACTTGAATAGAACTTTCACAGAACTTGAAAATCAACTTCGAGATTTGATGAATTGTTCAAATTCTCTGAAACAACCCACCCTTTGAGTTAAAATAGTATATCACCAGTTTTAATTGAAAATGAGTCTAATACTAAAATTTGTTGGTTCAAATAATGCATCTCTTAAATCTACCGTGCCAAAGATATAAACATATTAAAATATATTGTAAATTCTCCAAGCAATGTTTTTATGAGCACATATATTTTATCTTCTTAACAATTATATTTATCGTTATGCTAAACGAAAGTCAATGCCAAAATATTGTATTTACATGAGATACTTGGAATATGTAACTAAAAACTTGTGTTTTTATCACAAAATCTAATGTTTCCAAGTTTGCGAATCTTCAAACCCAGTTTTCTCAATATTATATTTTCTGGAGATATAATATTTTAACTTTAAGCCATCGATATGATATTTTTTGACGTTTTACGCACTAACCTGGTACCCAAATACTCGTTGTAGTATGGGAAGCACGTGTTCAGAGCGCGCACAAACATAGCTTGCATGCTGAACTGCTCGTAGTACATGGATGTGTCCAGGGTGTCATCTGTCTGTTCTATTTCATAGTTGATGGGCCCCTCTAGCGGCGTGGGCTCCGGGCCCACTACATAGTACCTGGAAACAAACTTACATATGGTGGCTTTTCTAATAAAACCAACATCATAAAAACTGAACTGAGTGAAAGACCACCATTTATTTTATTATACTAATCTATTTGTTATTTTATTTATTATTTAGATTTTATAAAATTATTCAAACTCTCCTAATTTATTCAACTATTATAAACTATCTTAATTTATTTAATTCTCTTAATTTTTTTTTATTTATTTCCAACTATTTTGTTGTTTATGATTATATTTGCTCGGGCCAGTTATTGTTGCATAGTATTTGGTTCTGTTTTTTCCCGCCCGCGTTCCGCGCGTTTACCTACATCAAGTTAGTTGTGTTTAAGTTACCGAGCCGCAAGTACAACCGCTTTCCGCATAACCTATCTTGAGTTATTAAAACCACCGCGCCGCGCTGTAAACGGCAAATGTTATACCGCAAATATCGCCGTGAGAAAGTGCATAAAAATAGCAATCTATAACGCATTGACCATTTCGCAAATCCAATATCACTATTCCCTTTCCTGACCTCCTCCAATACTAACAATTACCCTACCGGTGATTAAAGCAGAGCAAAGTGGAAGGTGCCGACAGCTTGGAGATATTGGTAAGTCAATCAAACAATATCACAAAAAAATATCGCAAATTACAGTCCATTCACGCCGCAACAATATTTATCTAACCTTTTTAAATTACTTAAATAAAAATTTGAACGATTTTGTTGTTTATTATTTAACTATTCTTAATCATTTATCTATTTTAAACTACTTAATTATTTGAAATGACTATCTTATCTTATATTATTGAATTCTTTCAAAATATTCAACTATCTTAATTAATTTAATTCTTCACTCTGCATTGATCTTAAATATTACAGTACATATAATAAATTTATTTTTCATAATAAAATGATCTTATTTAGACTACCTAAATAACATTGCTCAAATAATACATTTAATTCATCATAATATTAATTTATCTGACTCTTTTAATTGCTTTCACTGATCTCTTTCTTATAATTCTTTCAATTCTCTTAATATTCTTATGTAATTCTAATTTTAAATCTCCCAAATGTTTTACTTTTACTAGTTGTCTTTCTTCTCCAAATCGTCTATATGGATCTAATCTTAATTCTTCTACTCATCTAATTATTTAAAGTTTTCTTTAATTCTTTTAAATATCCCATATTCTTCAATTATTTGAATTTTATTAACTACTTTCATATTTACAATTAAATATTTACAATTTTTGTATTATTCTCTAACTCCTTTAACCAGTCCACTTGACTTAACTATTATGTATATTACTAAATTCTTCTATATGTAAACATCACCCGCCATAACACAGGGGCATCCCTAGCATGATATAAAAAAAATTAAAAAATAGTATCGAAAAGTTACTTGAAATGGCTTTAACCATGTTTGGTGATCAGATCTGACAAGCATCTTTACCTTCCTTTTCCTATATACTTTCCCTCCCCACTACCCCCTGCTTCACAACATATTCCAAATGGGGATTCCATAGTCCTACTGGCTCTAGACGGTTGGCAGCAGTTGGAAGTCTTGTGCGGTATTAACATTAAAAAAGAAAAAAATTCAAGATCGACTGTTCCAAACCAAAAGGGTATAAGTGACAAACTGCTAATAAAAATAATGATTGGATTATTTGTATAGCGCCATTTTCATGAGAAAATCACCTCAGAGGTGCGAAAACTACTGCTACTTCTAAGCAGCTGATTGTGGTTTAATTTTTTGATTTAAAATTTTACGAGTATGCGCCAGCAGAGAATTAAAGAGTCGATTAAAATACAGTAAGCAATCAAGAAAGAATAAAAAATAATAAACTTTCCTTATTGGTAATTAATTACTGCAAAGCTACCAACATGACTAGTGGCGGCAATTGGGTGAAGGTAAGACTCTGGAACAATGTCTCGGTTAATTGTCTTCTCCTCCAAACTAGGACAATGGGTCTGGAGCTGGGACAAGACAGTATTGTACTGTCTTCGTGTGATCTCGGCATAACACTGAGATTATTAGGACTTTTGAGAATCCATGAATGTCAAAACTTTGAGAATCATCCGGAGATTGTGTAAACCATTTCACCACCGAGGTGGTTGACAGCTGGGTGTGAAACAGATCTCTGACAGTTTTGATCAACAATGTCCCCTTGGCAACATAAAAGTGATGATTAATAATACTTGGCTGCTGGCAACTCTAGCCGCTAGAGGCGCTAGTATAGCATGGCATAATTAAGCATAAAATCCATTAAAATATATGAAATCAAACCAAGAATGAATGGAAAATATCAGAAGTTGGAGGTATTATAATTATTATACAGTATTTTAAAAAACTAACCGTAACTGACAGATCCACTCAAAGTCATAGACACTTTTGACTTGAGCATTGACTAGGGACTGGGTGATGTCACGGGCATGGACCTCTATTACAATAAGGGCAGATAGAATTTCTCTGTGCAAATAGGCGAGATTCTCTCTCACAAGGCCTCGGAGACTGTCCAACTGTAAGTAAACACGTATATAAGATGAACATGTTTTTCTATTTATTTTAGACAAATTATTAAGAGAGTATTTTTAAATGTTATGAATTTGGGGTAGGTACTTTTTTAGTAGATGTTCCGCAATATTTGAATGTGTTTTATTTTTAAACGGTAATAAACAAAACAAAAAATTTTGAGAGGAGAATAAATTAATAGGGGGAAAACATAAACAGAAAACTTTAAAATCTTTGAGGTTAAAAGTAAAATTATTACCATTTGAGGACAATAATAAATAGATATGTTGAGGTGAAGATGTGAATAAAACTACACTAAACAACAATACTGTCTTAGTCAGCTTATGAAATAATGGAGTTGAAAATACATTTTTATATACATTCCAATGAAAAAATGGAAAACTAGTCTTATCTCGGCATGTTTTTCAATAGTAACCGGCCAACTCAGGACATTTGCAATTCTACAAAATTATCAAAGTCAAGAAAAGTGAAGAAAAAAACAAAGTTATGTTAGATTAGGTTTAGAGGGCTGATTTTTTTTTCATCACTTTTTGATTTTATATCATTTTTCAAAAGCGTGTTGGTTGCCACTGTCCGTGTGAGTTGTCGTGGAACCTTTTCAACAAAGAAAATTTTAAAAATATTTATTTCAAAAATATTACCCAAAAGATAAAATTGATTTATATTATATTCAAGGGTAACCGGATAAACCAAAACATGAAAAAATAATAGGTTAGGTTAGGTTGGTTGATTGGTTCATTTCTTCACTGTTCTGTTTTGTCATGGAACCTATTCAAAGGAATTAAATTAAATCATATATATAAAAATGTATTTACGTTCCTCAGCATGGTAGTGTTGCATTTTTCAAGGTGACGCGACACGATGGCTTCCTCCACCGAGGCAGTCCAGGCGGTCTGGGAGCAGGCGATAACGGCTTGTCCAGGCCATAGCAGGACCCACTCCCGGCGCGGCTTTAGGTACAGGTCTTTCACGCAGTCAACCAACACGAGGCGCACTACAAAATAAATAATATTACCATGTAGATAAGTATTGTGGCGGATCCAGATGTGTATAATGTGTTATATCTAATGAATCAGGAAATATTATCCAAATTGTATGGACGGCAAAAAATATCGACGCAAATCCTGTTTATTGACAAAACTCAACTGAAAAATATTATGACTTAAAAAAATATATTCATATGTGTTAGGAAGTAAGAGCTTCATAGAAGCCCGCACAGATGGCAGTGCATAGGGCTTGCGTGGAAGTCCGCAAGATGGAGCCAGTAGCCAGTTGTCGCCAGGGCCAGAGCGAAGGCTCTCAGAGAATCTCACTGTGGCAGATTCCAATTAGCAAGCTTCTAGTTAGGTCGACTATCGAGTCACCATTATAATACGTGGAGTATTAATAAATCCCTCATTAATATAAAAGAACCATTTTATTATTAAACTCTTTCCAAGGCAAGTTGGAAACCTGTTTGTACAAACACAACAATATGGAAATTATTATTTTTCGTGTATATAAAAAAAATACAACAAATATTTGATTGGGTTTCGAAATTTTATTACAATTAAAATTTACTGTGTTATTTGAATGCAATTATTGCTGCAATCTGTTTATTATTATGAAGTTCCTGAGATCGCCCCGGGGAGACATATAGACAGTGACCTTCCTCTTGTTTTGAAGGTAATGTTTGCAAAATCTCATCAATCTCGAATAAAACTGAAGATTTGTATTAAAACAAACCCACTCAGGGACACTTATATAATACTAGCTTAAGTCCCCGGGGTTTACATAGAGTTTTTTGGAATCTAATGTAGACAGTGATCTTCCTTTTGTTTTGAAGGCCAAGTGCGCAAAATTTTATCAATCTCAGAACAAAAGATTTGTATGAAAATCAAATCCTCACCGCACGTCTCCGACACTCTCCTTTATATAAATAGACTATTGGATTCCTGCAATGCTTCGCTTTTGCTAATGTCTTTCTCGGGCGCCTACGACTTCTTCCACCATTCACAACTGTATACCACAATGTTACTGTAAAAAACTACATTACAGTGACTTTAATTCGAGCCCGTTTCTCATTACGGTGCAGAGATATTGGGTTAAGTATTCCTCAATTTTAACACTCCTGTCACTAATAACAAAAACACTAATTTTCAGCGAAATCGGTCGACTACTTATCTACGAGCAGGCTAAATTTAAAAAATATATTATTATTAGAAACCAGTTAGAATTTAACTCAACCATTTGGAATGCATTTTATAATATAAGACGTTGTCCTGCCACAGACTGCCTTCTACCTGGGGAGTTAAAATTTGTAGTTGTATGTATTTTTGGATGAGATTCGGAGATTTCGGAGATTAGCAGGTTATATATGTATTAAGATACAGATAGATAGATTAAATAATAATAATTTCATTGACTTCATAATAAATGAAATGACGAGATTAATTTCGGTTTTGTAAGACAATGTTTGTGTTAGTTTTGTCTTGATATTAAATATGTATCTTTTTTAGGTTTGACGAGATTGACCAGTTCAATGCATCAGTTATCATCTGAGAGCGAGCATCAATAATAAGTACCCATTTAAAGGCCTACCAGTATTCTGCATGGTATCCTCCAACAGACTGAGCCAGTTTTCTACGTTGCCGACGGGGTAGAACTCCCGACGCAGTGCTACCACCTCCCCCTCGCACGAGTGCATAGCCGTGATCTTCTTGTCAGCCTCAAAGGTCAACTGGAACGTAGGCAGAACATAGGAGGCGGTATGAGAGAGAACAGAATAACAATACATATATAGGAGTCAAACTCAACACAAAAAATGAGGAAAACAAAAAACATTTCACAAACAAAATTAAGAAACGATTAAAGAACAAAAAAGGATATATTACAATTTTTTTTTCTTCAAACATCTACCTACATAGTACATATATCATACACAACTGGACTAATAATTATATACACATTGCTTAGTTTTTATAACTACCTTAATTATTTTAATTTCCTTACTTTTGCTTTATTTTGTTTAATTTATTTTATGTTATTCCTTAATATAACATTCCTTAATAGTCACAAAAAATTATAAAATGGGCAGCACGGCTAACCACCCGGTGAGGCTCACGTGAAAGTATCAATAAAAAATTATGGTTACGACTTCTCTACGAGCTGAAGGGCGATGAACAATTTAACAGGCAAGTTTTTTACTACACACATAATGAACACGATTATATAACTTATTATTCTAATTAGAATTACGCCTTATATGTATAGTAAAATATCGAGGCCCCACTCTTGCAGTCGGTAAGATTGACCGCTTGTAAACCCAAGCGAATCGATTCCAAAGTTCAACGCTTTTGGATGAACCTGAGCGCTGAGTCATCAATTAGGTAAATACCTTCTCCAGGTAGCAACCAGCTGTCTATCGCCACCCAGCGATCCTGCTGCATCGGCATATCGTGGAACATTGGTCCCAAGAGCTTGGTGTGTGCTCTGAGAATTTATTGACCTCCTCACATATGACATATAATCATTACTAAAGTGGCTTCAATAAACTCGTAACAAACCCACAGTACGAAGGAGTGTTAGGATACCTAACAAATTAGGCTGGACTGAGTGGAGGCAAACGTTGCGGTCTCCAGAAGCCGCAGATCACTATTATACGCACTTATAATTACCATGGCAATACTCTCAAAGCACTTCCTGAGGTGGGGCTGCACGGCCAGGGGCTCCCGGGCGCGCGACAGGATCTCCAGCAGTTCGTCATCCGAGAGAAAGTAGAGGCGGGGGAAGCGGGAGCGCTTCAGCTCGATGTACTCGTTCAGCCCTTTGGCAGCCGCCTCTAGTAGATGGATGGCCTCCTGCAGGCTCTCCAGCAGCCGGATATTGGGGCAGATCACTATTATCTAATGAAATCGTGATTGTACATGCTTTAGTAACAGGTCTTTAGAAGATACAGACAATTCTATATTTACAGTCAAATATCACTTCTCAAGATGGCGTGGGGTTCCATACAAATACGAGCTTACCTTTGGCATCTCCAGTGCAGCCAGCATCACTCTCCTCCAAGTCCTCTCCATGGAACGATACTTTTTGGACTCCGCCGGGAGCTCCCTTACAATGTCCTCAGAGGTGAAGATAGGCTCCAAATACATCCATTGCCTGGAACACAACACAAAAGTAATGTCTTATAACTGTAGAGATGACGAACAAAACTTTTTGAATTTAGGATCAGTGCTGTGCGGAAGAGAGACAGGTGACAGGCTGGTGTATGGGAAGATAATTAAGCACACTAATTACAACTTTTGATGAGACATTGTTAGATCAAAAATTAACTATTATAAAAAATGGTGGCTGGGTATGTCATCAAAATGACAATTAAAAAACTAGGTTATATAGGTAATTAAACCTAGTTTTTGTTTCATCACTTTTAATGACTTTATATTTATCACTTTTTAAAGGCGTGTTGATTTTTTTGATGAAATATCAAGGAACCAATCTACTATAATACCCATGCACAGACTTTGCCTTTGTGGGATTTTTGCTACGTATTACAATGTATTTTTATGTGTATGTTATATAAAATCCAGTATACATATATGTAAATCAAAACTTTCAATAAAAAAATATTTAAAAATTATGTAGATGCTTGAATTGAAGGCTACTAATGACAATAATGCACACTTAGAGCTAGTAAAACGAAACGGTTAGACATACTCCAAATTTGGTGCTGGAGAAAAATATTCAGGATAACGTGGACAGCCGGGTTAACCAAAATATCTGTAAGGAAAGACTTACACATCGGAGAGAGGCTATCAACTGTCAGCCTTCAAAGATACTTTGGAAATATTTCTTGCCAAATTGAGAACTGGATTTTTGGAGAATCTCACGGTCACTAGAAAAGTGGAAGAACAAAGAATCAGAGAAAAATCATTGATGCGTTGGACTGATGAAGTTTCACAGGCATCCAGAAGTAGGTGTCTCCAGTTTTCCATGCAGCGCAGGACCAGAACCTGATTCATCAGAGCAATTAGAGTGAGGGTCACAATCCCCAGCAATGAGTCGACAATTCAAGGCTAATAATGATGATAAGATAGTTAGTTACTTCTGGCACTCGATCCACTCCTCACAGACGGACTGCGCCAGCCGCAGCTTTTCGTCCCAGTCGGAGATGCGCGCCTCGAAGGCGGCCTTAAAGGGGGAGAAGGTTAGCTGCTGCGTCAGCAGTAGGTGATCGTCCATCATCTGGGCAGTCTCGTCGGCGATCTTCATTATATAGGTCCCTGGAATAAAAAAAAATCAATCACATATGAGTCTAGTTTTTGGACTGTTAATTCATGGTGGAATTCCATTGTATTAGAATTGAAATTTAAACTTTTGCACTTTGTTCCACTTATTTATTTGTTCAATCACATATCTTGGGAGAGCAGATCTGTACGAGATTTCTTTAAGTAACGAGGCTTTATGATCAAACTTTGAAGTTGGGCAATTCGTTAAATAGATTAATTATATATCTTAACCTGATTTAAACAGCTGTGGCGTATTCGATCCATCAGCGGCAATCCAAATAAAGAGATTGACCAATATACATATAATACATAATATGAGATGTCACATATGTGGTCAATGAAATTAAAGAAAAACACCTACATTGAGCATTATGTGATAGATTGTGTTGAAAAGAAGGACATTGTAAGCTAGTCAGCCATTTTCTTCAAAATGAAAACGACATTACTTTTCCAAGAAGTTTATTGTATCTAATAAGAATTACAATACCTGAGTTCTTGTAGGGGGCAATCTCGAGGATCTTGTTGGCCCAGTCCGCCTGCATCTTGTCCAGCGCCTGCTCGATGGCAAACTCTTTGCCGGCCGCCTCACCGATGCTCTCGATCAGTTCGCCAAACTCCCCCATGCCCTGCTTCAGGCAGTTCTTGAAGGTCTGCCGCTCGTTCATGGTCACCGTTATACCTGTAAAATATAAACCGAAAATTCCGCAATGATGGACTACATAATATGTAGATATAAGGAAAATAACAATAAGTGTCAAAGATTGGACAAGAGCAATAAATAATAATGGGCCAGATTATAGATCAAAGAATGGAGAAGATTGCAAAATTATCCAGTCGAACATGGCTACCCATATTTAGGTATCATTGCTCTAGGCCCTGAGCCATATGGATGCCTAAATTTAGGTAGATGGTTTTTGGCAATTTATTTATATTTATTTTTTATGATTTTTTTTTTCAAATTTTATAAAACTCTCGAGTGGCTAAAAACATGACTGTAAAATAATTGATGAAGTATGTGTATATTTATGACATGATAATAATGAGTTTCCTCATCAAATTGGATGTTTCAAAAATCCAATCATGTCCGATTACGACTAAAAGAAACTGAAGGATAATCTAGTCCATGGAAGCAATCTTCCCAACAATCCAAACATAGACATGCTCAGTCTAACCTTAAATGACTAACTCAGGCATAGGGGGTGGGGGGGGGCGAGGGGGGGTCAATAGGTCTGAGATAAGTTAACCTGCCAGTAGCTGGGTGTATTGCACAGAGCCCACAGGTACTATAATAAATGGTACACTATTCTTAACCCACAAATAGCAAGTGTACTCTAATTTTTAGTTTGTCAGCCACCTCTGTTTGGGAACTCATAATTCTTTTAAAAAAATTAAATGATCTACAAGAATATTAAAAAACATTTGGTCTACCTGCTTTTTCCATAAACTCATTCCAATGTCTATCCTTCATTCCGGGATTCTTCACCGCCACTAATATCGGAATAAGTGGCTTGAAATCCTCTATATCTTGCTGGAAAAGGAACAAGCATTACATCAGACGAGTTTCATCAAAGTTTTTATGAATTATACTAATATTATATTGTAGATTGGCCTCTAATTGCAAAATGTTGAAAGGATTGACAAATATCTATGTTTCTAAGGAAATATCGTCAATAAGGACTCGTGGAATTTATATTAAATGTTGAAATTATTAACTTTGTCTCGACAACAGCTCCACCTATCGGGTCTAAAACTATACTATCTTTTAAGCTAAGGAACTAACCATACACATTCACAAAATTTCATTAAAACCGATTTGGCAGTTTAACAATAGCTGTACACTAATTTAACGCCAGCTGATACAAAAATATTAACAGCTGGCGCACAGTGAGCTGCGCGAATATTTTGGGTCGGTGCACCACGGAGGTGCTAGGTCACGGAAACTCGGCTGTCCAGAGGTTAACAAAACATCTTGTTATCATTTTTTAAAATCACAAATAGATCACTTCCTCACCTTGGTCTGCAGGGCGACCTTCTGCACGAGAGGCAGTTCTGCAAATGTCCTCACGCACTTGATGATGGTCTTGAGGAAGTCATTGACTACAGTCTCTATCAGGTCCGAATCAACTTGTCCCAAGGGATTGTCCATCCACACCTCACGCCAGTTGTAGAAATCTACAAACCAATTAATTCAAAAATAAATAAAAACCAAAATTAAGTGGTAGTTGTATTATAAAAGATGGCAAAGTTCACCCACCTTTTCAATATGTAAACTAAATTTTCAATAAGGAAAAAAGCCCTTGTACAGTTTTTTTTTATTTTTTCTATTTTTATTATAGCGACTATTTAAACATTGTACATACAAAATATGATATTGAATATATGTTTAGTAAATTGTATTTCTTAGTCTTCCTCACTAGGGTGACCTGTGCTGAGCGGACTAAAGTTATTCATTTCTGTTTTATTAGTTTTCTATGTCGGTTATGTCAGACTTATAAAAAACAGATGTCATTAATAGAAAGATGATTACTTTAGATGAAAACAATGTTTACTTTGACTTAGGACGGGCAAATTTCAACGTTCATTTTCGGGTTCTGTGAAAGTCTTATTCAAGTTCTGTTATTATATATAGTTGCTTGACAGAACTGAAATAATAACAGAACTTGAAAAAATCTTTAAAATTTGAAGGATTGTTCAATTTCTCCAAAACAACCCGTCCTTAGTGATGCTAAGAAGATCTGTTTGTTACCTGAAGCAGTGACCCACAGATTCTTGTAGGGCTCGAACTCCTTGACCAGCTTGTTGAGGTCATCGTACGGGGTGACGGGCACGGAGAACAGCTTCTGTCTCCGGTTCAGTTGCTGCCCAAACTCCTGCTGCTCCTTGATGAACTTCCACGCCTTCTTTATGTCATTGGCAACTTCGTGCACCTACAAAGTACCGTATTTAACTAATTAACAATCAAACTACATATATGTTTAGCCACTTATCTTCAGTAACTAGGTTTGTAAATCTGTATATCGATAAGATTGTATCTTCACTTTCTGACTAAAATGAGTTATAAATTAAACTCTACTAAGGAGAACCCAAAAATGTATATTAAAAATTATGACAACTCTAACTGACACCATTTCAAAGATATTTATCCACTCGAGCGACAGAGATTTCGGGGTGTTTGATTTTCGGATTCGGCTGTGTTCATTACGAAAACCATACCTCCAAATATTAATACAGAAACAAATGAACTGCTTACTGTGGTTTAAAGCCAATGAATCCACATAGATTTCACCGCTTATCCCATATTTTTAGGTTTTATAAAAACAAAATTTATAAATCATAAAAATCACCTACGTAATTAATAGTTTTTTTGTTAAAATATTATATTATAGGTAGGCTACACTAACGCATGACTAAATTATTCTTCATACAAGCCGTTCCAATTTTGAAAATGACACAAATTCAAAGCAAATTTTAGTTCACTGAATGTGAATAGTTTCACACGGGAATAACGCACATCAGAGACAACCGAAATTAGTATGTTTGATTTAAAATCTCAATTTCCAAGGGATTCTAATTTTAACTTTACTAATTTACTAATTGTTTATCTCGAACTAGTGGTTTGTGGAGATACAGTATCTTGACATTAAGTCACAGATATCACGAAAGGTGTTTTTACACATAGAGCAAAATAAAATGTCTGCACCGTGTTAATATTTTATGGTAATTTCTGTAAAAAATTATTATAAGCAATAATTAGTCGCCTGAAATATCCATACAAATTGAAAACATCTCCTGAGAAAAATAAAAGCCGCCGACGGGAATTGAATCCGCACCTTCTGATGTCCGGTCAGGTGCTCTGGACCACTGAGCTATGTCGGCTTATTTCCAACATGCCAAATAATTCAATATGTACTAGTACTTCAATCAACAATTACTGCTTATTATATATTTTTACCTGTACACAACCAACTTTATATTGTAGGAACGGCATTGTTAGTGCTAAATTTCCCACTAGATGGCGTTGAGACATATTATATCTACATTTGTTGGTGAAATATTTTGACTTAATTGACAAATACAGGGTTTTCCGATAAGAGGTGTTATTTTGAATAGTTTGCTATTTCAGTAGGTGTTACTTTTGAAGCTGTCATTTTTTGACATTTGACAAATAGAAACTACGCCATTAATAAAAATGGAACGATACACGCTTCAACAACGCATTGAAATTATTAAAATTCACTTGAGTGAATCAAATGCAAATCATCTTGAGTGATGAGGCCCATTTCCACCTCGGTGGCTTCGTCAACAAGCAAAATTGTCGCATCTGGGGCTCGGAAAACCCAAGAGTTATTGTTGAAAAGCCTCTCTATCCTCTATACAAACGATTGTTTGGTGCGGTTTATGGTCCGGCGGAGTCATTGGACCTTACTTTTTTGAAAATGAGGCTGAAGCAACAGTTACGGTGAATGGATTGCGCTATCGAGAGATAATTAATGATTTTTTTATGGCCGGAATTGGATGGTATTGATCTGGACAACGTTTACTTTCAACAAGACGGCGCTACGTACCACATAAGCAACGAAACCATTGATCTTTTACGATTGAATATCAAAATAACACCTCTTATTGGAAAACCCTGTATTATTATTTTTTTTATAATGATAAACTAATGTTTATAATAGTTGGATATTACAGGCGATTAATTATTGCTTATAATAACGACCGGTCGGTGGCCGAGTTGACATCGCGCTTGGGTCTCACTCGGGCGTAGTGTGTTCAATTCCTCGGCTGGCTAAGTCCTCCATCACAACACAAGCAACAATTTCAGCTTACTGTGGTGGTAGTAGGAGATTTTCAAATATTGTCAGGTTATTCGTAACCCGGGAATGTTTGTCTTTCTTTTTAAAATAAAAAAAAAAAAATAATAATAATAATTTGTTATCCTTTGTGCTATGCATAAGAAACCTTGTCTTATAAACATTAGTTTATCATTATAAAAAAAACAGTAATTTCTGTTGTAATTCAATGATTACGGCTTCGGCATAAGAGTGCTCCTTTTTCAAATAATGAATGTTACCATAAAAAAGAGTTAAAAAAAACCGCGTCATAAGTATCTATTTTAATAGGTAAGTGCAGGCAAACCGTTTGAATGTATTTGTGCACACTGATCGTGGTTCAAATTGGTTTGACATAGTTTGGAACATACAACTGAAGTCCTCTTTTACCAGTAGTCCTACGATATATTAGACCACTACACAAGCAAGAACCTCTTAATGTCTTTATCTGAATAAAAACAATTCACTATTTTGCTAAATCCCATGACAAGCAACAAAGAAGAAAAATAGACATGTGTTCAGTTAAGATGTGGAGCCTTTTTCTTCAATATTTTACCTTGGTCATATCATTTTGCAGCGTGAGCCCCATACACTGGCCTGTGAACACATCAATCTTGTCAAGAAGCATTTGTTCGTCATTCTGTTGAACTTTCCAAAACTTATCCGTTTCTTCTATCAAGGACTCTTCAGTTTCTTCAACCTGTTTTCCAAAAAAACCATTAAAAAACAATCTGATTTTAGAAGTGATTGAAAAGAGGTACATAAATTAGTAACACTTGGAACATATTATTACAGCATTTTTTAAAATATAATTTTAGCTCTGATCACTTCTATGTTCTTGTTTCTCAGGTGATGTTAAGGGTAAACGGAATGGAATTATAATTAATGCGTTCATACCTGATCTCAGGGTCAAAAATATATCCAACAAGCAACACAAAATTTGTGTACAAAAGCTTCCTATATTATAGTACTAAACTCTACAAAAAAATCCCACTCTCATTCAAAACTCACAACAATAGTTATAACATTTTAATCTCAAATAAAAAGCTGGATACAAAACATAGAGAGATCAGAAATAGATAATATACTGACACCAAATACAGACTGAAACTGAATCCACTCAACTGAACCAAAAACACCACATAATATATTTATAATTATTTCAGAAAAAAAACTTTTCAATATTTTTATAATTACTTTATATTATCCATGCTACTAATTTTTACTCATATCCTCATATGTAAATGAAATCCTCAGCACGGGAGATCCCAGTGAGGATATCACTATTTCCATTTGTTACAACAACAATAAATAGCAAAAAGTATTATTATTATTATTACGGATGAGAGCAAATTATGAATACTTTTAAGTAAACCTTTAACCCTTATATTTTGACGATTAATAATGTTTAAATGTTAAACATTACATATTCATTGAAAAACACACTTTGTAATATTATTAATGAATCGATACATGACACCAACCAAGTTTCGCTTAGCACAAGCTTCATCCGGGCTATATGTCATATATCAGCTAATTATAATTATATACAGACACGCACATATAATAAAATAATACAATGACAGAAAGAGATACAAATAGAAAAAAGGGAGATAGCCTATTGTTTTATTATTTATTATTCTTCTATATTATTTGCATCTCTTTCTGTCATTGTATTTTTTTTGTATTTCTGTCTGTATTTAATTATAATTAGTTGATGTATGTATAACCCTTGACGAATCTTGAGATAAGCGACACCTGTTCGTCTGTCACATATTGATTCATTAAAAGTGGTGGATTACAATATGTGTTTGTCATTTAATATATAATTTCAAGTCCTTTGTTGAAAAAAAGTTAAACATTACATTGAAATTTAATAAAATGAAATAACTTTTGAAGGTTATATCCATCAATGTAATATTTAATCATTGAAGAAGAAGATAATATTAATAAATGTAAACAAAACATGATAAAAAACAAGTTTGAACAAAATCTGATCAAATCTCAATGACCGAGTGGTCAAATGCATTGTCCCGATAAGACAGAGATCCTTGGTTCGATTCCCAGTTGCATTCTTGTTCTGTACCAGGTTTCGTTTAGATATATTAATATTATCTTCTTCTTCAATGATTAAATATTTAAATTGAAAGTTTATATTTCTCGATTATTATACATACATATTAGCAAATAAAATACTTCACCAATTGAGCTATCCGTTGAGGCCAACCGATTGCTTCCCAAAACAATTTAAAATCATCCATCTCCAGCGGATAGTAGAAGTAATCCAAAACTGCATAGTCCTGGAGAAAGTTATCACATAATATTATTATTTTGGGGATGCCGGAGGAAGACATTTTTTTTTTTTTTGTGTTTTACAGACTGTGTGTCCATTTACAATACACAAGTAACATTAACTACATATAGATGATACGAAACAATGAAAGAAAAAAGATTAGAAATAACAAGTTATAAATAGTGATTTTTGGCATTGACATGCCTGTTGAATTCTTCAAGGCTACTATTAAAAATATCGATAGTCTTGGAGGCGTTGTTTAACAGCGCCATACCTCGTGTCATGCTATGCCGAGCCAGTACGTCCGTTCTGCCACGTGGGATACACAGCAGATCATGGTGCCGTCCCTGGCTGTAGTTGTTCGGTACGAACAACTTATAGCATTCCAGAAGGTATGGGCTATCTATTAAATTATTAAGAATTTTGTACGCCGTTACTGCAAGGGCCCCACTCCTCCTCGAGTGGAGACTTTGGTAGCGCGTTTCGGCAAGCAAATCTTCGTGATGCATGAATCGCGGGTACTCTCCGTGCATTCTCAAATACATGTATCTCAAAACTTTTTTTCAATCTGTTCTAATTTTTCAATGTATTTTTGTTGGTATGGGGCTCATACAGCAGAGGCGTATTCAATTTTAGACCTTATAATGCAGCTGTGCAAAGTCATCATTGCCTCGGGATTGGAAAATTGTTTGCAGAGTCTTGACAAATCCGAGAAGCTTGTAGCATGATGTCGTCAATTGTAATATATGGTCCGAAAACGTAATTTTTGGATCCAAGACTACCCCAAGGTCCTAGATGGATTTTACTTTTGACAATATATCATTTTTGATGCAATAATCGAATTTGATAGGGTTTCTCGAACGTGATACGACATAGCGACACATTTTTTTGTATTAAAAAATAATTTATTTTTATCAGCCCATGATGAAATTGAATCTAAATCAGTTTGCAATTTGACACAATCTTGACCATCACAAATTTTCTTAAGTAATTTTAGATTGTCAGCAAAAAGCAGGCAAGTGGAATGTTTGATACATTCTTGAATGACCATCAATTAAGATTATAAATAGTAGAGGCCCTAGGTTTGACCCCTGTGGCACTCCAGAGAATGCAGAAAATTCTCTAGACCTGTATCCGTCGATGCAAACATATTGTTTCCTATTCCTTAAATACGTGACAAAAAAATTTAGGAGGGGTTTGTCGAAACCAATTCTATGTATTTTTCGTAGCAGTACGTCATGATCTACTCGGTCGAACGCCTTGGCGAAATCCGTGTAGATCACATCAGTTTGATGTTGAGCATCTAATCCTCTTGCTACTCTCTGTGAGAGTTCTAGAAGATTAGAGATGGTGGACTTATTTGATAGAAATCCGTGTTGGTTTCCGCAAAGAAACGGTTTAATTTGTTTATTTAGCTTTTCGCAAATTATTGTTTCAAATATTTTTGGGAATATTGACAGAACCGCTACTGGTCTATAGTTCTGGACTTCCGTTTTTGTTCCAGATTTATGTATCGGGCTAACCTTGGTAAGTTTCCAGGATTGAGGAAAAGTGGAAGTTAAAATACTGAGGTTGAAGATAAAGCATATCGGGTTAAACAAATGTTCTTCCAACATGATAATGATATGAGGTGGGATTCCATCTGGCCCCGTAGCCTTGTTAGGCTTTTGTTCCCGAATACACGCTTTGACTTCCTCTGGCTTAATTTGTTCCAGAGATATTGAACCTGTGTTTCTAGGCACCTCTGCCCGGAGACTTTCAACATCTAGGTTAGGGCTCATATGGTTGTATACCGACTGGAAATAGTCTGCGAATCTCTCTGAAACTTGTTGGGGACATTGGATTATTTTATCGACATTCATAAGTCCAATAGGAGTGCCCCTACCTGCTTTTTGTGATCTAATATATTGCCAGAAGTTTTTGGGGTCTTCTTTGATCCCATTTTCAATATCGGATAAATATTTGTTCTTTTTTAGAGTCATCTCTTTTTTGAGATCGGATCTCTTTGCAGAAAATAATAAATAGTCTGATTTATTATTAGTAGCTTTGTACTTCCTGCGAAGAGATTCCTTACATTTGATTTTTTCTATAATATTTTTATCGAACCAAACTGGGTAGCTAACATTTGCTTTCGATAATTTTTTTAAAGGTATACATAATTCAAATATACTAAATAATACAGAGTAAAAATATTCCACAGCTTCGTTGACAGATTTCATGTTGTATAAATATCTCCAGTTGAAGTGTGAGAATGTTTTTAGAGACAGATTAATATTAACGTGTTTAAAATTAAATTTGTTAAAGTTCGAATACAAGTGTCGTCCAGTTTGATGATGGTTTGCATGCATGCCACGCCTGCTGTATTGTGTCCTCGCCAGGGTGGCCGAGATAGCCAGTGTAGGATGGGGGTGATCTTCTCTAACCAATGCTTCATCGCTGTATGTCACCTCACATATATTTAAATTACTTAGCACTAAATCAAGCATGTTATTGTACTTGTTTACAACTGTTCTATGTTGCGTTAGTCCATTAGAGTTTATAAAACAAATGTGATCAAGTATGACATCATCAGGTTTGTTATGCAAATTGAAATCTCCCATAATAATAACATTTTTGTTGGATAATAGGTTGGCCTTATTACATATTGAGATGTTCATAAAACTTCGTGCGGATATCTCTATCGTCTGTACAGTAGAAATATGCCACACATACCAGCGCAGTGAAATTTGTTTTTGTAATTTTGATCCAGATGTTTTCGCCCTCTGTTTCGAGTTCGGTTAATCTTTGTGACATAATCAGTTTGCGTACTGCAATGCATACCCCACCGCCGCGCGAGGCGTTCCTACTGCCGCTACGGCTGGCAGCGAGTGCACTTGTATTAGAAATATTGCTATCGGATCTATCACGGCGATGTTCTTCATACCTATTATCAAACAGTTCGTTGTCATAGACAGAGGTGCTCAACCATGTCTCTGTCAACCCAATTATTTCGTTGTTTTGAGTTAGCAAATTTGTTGTAAATTCGTTTATTTTCGAGTTTACACCCCTAACATTCTGATAAAGGAGTTTTAGACGCGCCATTAAGCTGAGGGGTCTTTGTCTGATTTGATTTAAAAAATGGGAATTTGAATTTGTTTACCGAAATACCTGCGGGCCAGACTTCGGGGTTTAGAAACTGTTCCTTATCTTGTTCGGCAATCCCGATTTTGAAAGAGCTGTAATTCCCGCGGCTTGAAGCTTTACGACTTCAACGGTGTCTTGTGTGACACCTTCCAGGAATTCTTTAATGTTGTTAACTTCTGTGTTGGGACAGAATGGCCAAGCGTGAATGTAGAACTTGCGCTCTACTGCGCGTAGGGTCGTGTCAGCCTTTGTCCCTTTAACGATGGGAGCAGGTTTACGGACATGCGATTTCCGGGTTTGAAACACCCAGCCACTATTGATATCCTCGAAGTCGTCTTGTGACGATGTCTGCGGATCTGATTTTGAAGGCTTAGTTGTAGAATTTGCCTACGTTTTCTTATTTTTGTCTTTTGTTATGCGCGGGCCTTCTGTAGGCGCGGTTCGCGGCTCCACGGTTGTGGGCCCCGGTAGCGGCGTACCACGGCCGGCTGCTTCGAGTGAAGCTACCTTAGCGCACAACTTGGCAATAGTGTTATTTTGGTAGGATAATTCGGATTTTTGCTCACCAATTATTGCCTTTAGATCGGACACCGTTGTTGTGAGCACGTCGATTTTCCTGATCAGCTCCACAACGTTTTGATTTATAGATTCCCACGCTTGGTTTGATCGCGTAGCCATATTAATTTTATTTGTTTAGAGCGTTTGAAAACACGACTTCACTGATGTAGTATAATTGTTACCTTGTGTTACATGTCAAGAGTCAGAATAATAGAAGAGTATGTATGAATATTTTTGGAATGTATGAATGTTTTCTAAATGTTTCATTCTTTCTTTCACCAGGACATGTCACATGGTATACCATGAATGCCCAAAGATTAAATCGTGTCTCCACTATGAAAGATCTTGGCATCATGTTTGATAGTAGGCTGACATTTCATACTCATATCGAAATGACGTGTAGTGCTTCATTGAAAATGCTGGGCTTCGTCCTACGCACAGCGAGGAATTTTAGAGACACCCGGGTACTCGCAGTGCTATATATTGCGTTGGTTAGGAATAGGCTTGAGAGTGGGTCTGTGGCTTGGAGCCCACATCAGGTGAAGTATTGCCTATTGTTGGAGAGAGTGCAGAAGAAATTTCTGAGATTCCTCTACCTGAGGGAAGATAGCTACTACCCATGGCTCTATATTACTGACTTTCTCTTGGGCATGCTCGGTATGAACCATCTAAGGGTCAGAAGAGAAGTGCACATTGTATCACACTTCTTAAAACTTATTTGTGGATGGTTTTAAAATCCGACTATCATGGAGAGTATTAATCTCTATGTTCCTGATGGTTATCTCCGTCACCGACAGCATAGACTGTTTTATCTCCCAGCCTGTTTAACTTGCCGATGGTCATGCCGGTGGGGAGAGCAGTCTTGCTGTTGAACAGAATCAATTCGGATATCGACATATTTAGCTGAAGGTGAAGCTGCCTTTAAAAGGCAAGCTCTATTGATGCTGGTATAGTTGATACACCGCTTATATATTATGTAATACCATTTTAAAAATGTACTTAAAACGAATAAAAATGTAATTTTGTAATGTTTTTAAAGGAATAAAAAAGTTCTATTGAAAATTAAATTGAAATGTAAATGAGGCAAGGAGTGTGTTCAAGTAGAAATTCAGAAATCCTTCTATTTTTCCACCATCTATTTTCACAAGCCAAATAAATTCTTTGGTAACATTTCAAAATTTATAAAACTAGCTAAGAAATATTCCTAAGAACTAGACAGTTTTCACATAAATATTATGTTACTCTCCAGCAAAATATTTAAGAAAAAAAAAATGTTATAGAACTGACATATCCAACATCTAACCGATTCGTCCCTTGGTTTTGCCAGTAGCGAAAACAACAAGTTGTAAAGTCAACCTATTATATAGGTGTATCATCTCATTTTGGCATCGCATACAAAAACCCTTCTGAATTTCATAAATTTAGATACTGGAGGCTATTTTTTGTTCAAAATGTTAAAAAAAAAATTCCACAAAATACATCAAGGATGGGTTGTTCCACAGAATTTGAACAATTCATGAAATTTAAATATTCATTTTCGGGATCTGTGAAAGTCCTATTGAAGTTCTGTTTTTGTATCATTATAGGGTAGTTGCTTGACAGAACTGAAATAATAACAAAACTTGAAAAACTCTTTCACAGAACTAAAAAATTAATTTCGAAATTTGAAGAATTGTTCAAATTCTCTGAAACAACCCTTCCTAAGAAAAGTATGTTTATCATTGGCGGAATCCCTAATAAGATATGGAATAACTACAAGGGGACATTCAACAAAAACTTAATACAGTTCAAAATATACAACATTCCATAATGAAAATTATCTTAAACAAAGCTGAATACATACATACAAAGACATGACTTACCTAAATCATTATTATACATTTGTGTAAATTTATTATCTGTTTCTGCTATATTGTGGCTTAAAATTGTGAGTCAGCACATATCTCAATCTGAATATAACAAAATAGTGGAGCATGCTCATAATACAAGACTAACTGCAAACGGTTGACTTGTTATTCCAAGATACCTAAATAAATACGGTCAAAGAACCATAGAATACAATATCCCTAAAATTTACAGCACATGTCATGTTACCAAAGTCAATAAAAAATTGTGAAGAAATTTTCAGAAGGAGATGCATGCAAGACTTTTGGTACTGATCTGTTTTTCTCTGTACATTTTCCTTTTTCTAATTCTATATCCATTATTGTTATTCCTGTTTTTTTATTTGCTATGTATTATTTACTTTTATTTTCTATCTTATGTATGATTTTTTGATGTTAAAATAATAATGCTATATATGTATAGATCCTACATTAAAAAATATAAAGTAGATTGCTAATTAGAACCCGTAGACAAACTGCTATCTAACAGTTTAACCCTTTCTCTGCCGGAAGGTATTTGGTGTGGATGTACCGGCAGGCCGCGAAATCAAATCGTCGTATAGAACAGCGTGTCAACGCGCTAATTTTATACGGTCGGCCTATTGTGAGCACGGCTACCAATAGCGCGTATACAGTACTTCATTGAAACATAAAATTCCTACAATAAATTGCTATTTTTTGATGTTGTACCTTATGTGTCTTAAAACCATTTTCTTGTTTGATTGCATTTTTTTAAAGATCCATATTAATTAATTTCACATTTCATCATTAAAGGTGCATAAAATTAGAACGAAGTGACTCACATTCTTGACATTCCTGACCAGTTCCTCCGACTGCATGATGGTCAGCGGTATGGTGTCCATCCATTCCTTGATCTCGAAGATGTGCTCGATGGAGTTGGGGATCTCTCCCAGGTGACGCTGCACCGCCTTGTATGTGTTAATCACGTCCTCCACAATCATCTTCTCATCAGACATCAGCATCTCAATCAGCCCCTTAATGGCATCGCTCCTCTTCCTTATCATGTCGTACTGGGGGAAAATTAATCAATAGGCCACTTGCATGCATTTTATAATGACTTGGTAAAAATTGTGCGAGATATTTCTATTAAGATACGAAAATTTACTAAAAAAATTTAAATTGATAATTATTTTAGTAGTAAAAAAAAAATCCGTTTTTTTGGCTTGTGACATTAACACATAAAAATGTTAAGTCTGCGATTTATTTTCATGAAATTTTACTATAATTTTTTTTTAATATAGCAACACTAAGATTTTCGTCGGCTTTTTGAAGTTGACATTTGACAAATTTAACATTAGTTCACTTGTATACATCGTTTTACGAAAATAGCAATCTTTTGTATTACACAATACATATCTATAATTATTTTCATGATCTAAAATCCTACGGTAGTTGAACGTATACATTTTTAAACAATAAAACACAGCCTCCCGCAGTTTGAATTTTGACAGAAATGTTTACATATATAAATACCCACAACCATGTTCAAATTCCCTACATTTTTCCCACAAGTTCCTTTACCTCCAAAATGAAATAAAATTTAATTGAAATCAGCAATTGTTTTTTTATTATTCGCTCATTTTAAGAATTTTCTCTTTTGTTCAGGCTTAAAAAATTAAATATGTTCGAAAATTTGCTGCAAAAGAAAAATTAATTATAGTTTATTGTCCTTGAAATTGTAAATATTATTTTTCAATATACAGGGGGGGGGGGGCAAAAGTAATCACCCGAAATTCTTCTGCTGTAATTTTTTTTTTTTATGATAAACTGTGGTACAAACAATTATCCCGCGTTCTTGCGGAGTAAACCGATTTATGTTTTGTCAATTTGTATTCTGCGTTTGTTTACTTCACAAATGTCAAAACCGAATTGACATTTGGTGCCATTTGCAAAAGTTATACCGTTTTCCAATAGGGTGATTACTTTTGCCCCACTCTGTATATATAGAAATGGTCTTTTAATCAGTATTAAGATTTCCCCGCATTTTCTCCAGTTAGTTAAAATTCTTGGAAATTCCCCGCAATTTTGCAGATTGAAATTTTGAAAAAATCACCATCTTTTCAAAAACATGATTAAGGCGATGCACTACGTCGTGTAATATTTTGAATTGAGCCGCTATCAATAACAACCCTTACGTAGATGGCAATAAGGTTCAAATTCCCGCTTAACACCATCCGCCTGTTTTGATTTATGCAAGAAAAAAACATGGCCAAAAAGTGCCTTTTATTTTATTTTCAGGCATAAATATTTAATTTTTTTTCGATCATTTTATAAATAACTTCATTTTCTACATTATACAATAAAATCATAAGCGAAAATGGGTTCGTAAGTAGGAGATTTTGAACTTTACAGGAGTTTTCATAGGCCTTTACATTATTTTTTTCTGGGCTTATAAAATACTCGATTATTTCAAAGACCAGGATGTATTCTACTCGCAATATTTAATTAAAGCATCTGAAACATTTCTAGGCGACCAAATTTTCAAACCAAAAACACATGATTTTGCATTACCACGTATGGCATCGCCTTAAAAAAGAAAACACGAAATGTCTTATAATGGAATTTTTTAAATGTGATGCAAGTGACCTATTATAATACAATACCTACCTACTACCTTCAGAGAAACCAGATATTTCACTACTTCTGGTTGGTATGGGAGCTGTTGGGATTTTTATGCAGTATTCACATAGAACAAAAAAAAACTAACGCCTATTATATCCAATATTTCCTTGACTGAGATTGGGGACATACTCACAATGCAAAAAAAGCGGTAAGTAACATCTAGTATGGAATTTTTAGCATTTCAATAGTCCTCGTCAAATGCTGATTTTCCGACTGATTCAGCTTGTATCGAAACTGTGATCAACCATCATGCATTACGGTTATTCTGCTATGTTTGACAGTGACTTACAGTTTGATAAATTATGCTATTGCGATGAAATTATTGTGACGATGTTTGACACAACCCAACGTAAGCTAAGTGATGTATCAGACGTACGTATAGATACGTCTTTATTAAAGCATTGCACATGTCAAATTGGATATTAGTTAATAACCATACACTCCTTACCTTAAAAGTGTCCACATTAATGATGAAGGGACCGATATATATAGTTTGTGGAAGTTGAATCATTAGTTTCTCCCTCTCATTGAAATGCACCTGAATCTCATCCTTAATCTCGATTATGGAGTGCTTCTCTTCGTGGAATTCTCTGCCAAAGAAACAATTTGTTCAAATTTATTGGTATGCATTGCCTTCAACAACCCATAGGCAGACTGAGGAAGACGTGGCTTGACTGTGTTGAGAAGTATTGGATGAGGATGGGAAGGGCTGAGGACAAATGGCGAGGATATCCAGCCAGTGCGATGATGATGATTTGTGATTGTACATAATTTGTACTCACTCTACATAGACTTCCAGGTCCAGATCACAAAATTCTTTATACATTTCAAACTGCCGTAGATAAGCTTTGAAGGGAATTATCGCTTTGTCGTAAGCGTGCTCCAATCTATTACTGCAAAAGGTAATCAACCATTACTATCTACTGCAAAACCAACCATTAATTTGATTTCCATAATGCTTCTGCTATGGTTGATATCATAAAAGAACAACTAGTACATTTAACTTACACATATTCAACCACATTGCTCTCAAGAAGTCCTATAGCTGTGAGATATAGCTCTTTTTCAAACCTCAAATTGGTCAAAATTTTGGGATGAATTTGATAAATGAAGTGACACTTATAGAGAATTTCTCTAAACAGTTTCTGTATAACTTTCTGTAAAATACAATTTAAATACACTTTTCGGTTAAATACAAACAAAATATAACTTTCTGTAAAATAAGTACAAATAACATAAAATAAGAAGAGGACGGATTGTTTCAGAGAATTTGAACAATTCATCAAATTTCAAAGATAATTTTCAGGTTCTGTGAAAATTCTATTCAAGTTCTATTATCATTTCAGTTATGTGAAGCAACTGGCCAATAATTATAAAATATTAGAACTTGAATGGAACCTTACAGAACTTGAAAATTAAAGTTGAAATTTGAACAATTCTGTTATTATTCCAGTTTTGTTAAACAACTGGCCAATTATGATATAATAACAGAATATGAACAGAACCTTCGCAGAACTTGAAAATCAACTTTGAAATTTGATGAAGTGTTCAAATTTTTTTAAGCAACCCATCCTAGTCTAGCAACATACTCGAATGTTTGAATTTAAATCATTAGTTTTATTTACACGTTTATCATAATGTTATAACAAGCTTCATGGCAGAATGCCAAGCTCTTTGGCTCAGGTCCCACAGTTTGCGGGAACCAAGCTCGACGTGGGCTCACTTCACACATATAATTATTATTATAGTATTTGCACCTCGTTCCAGAGTTGGTGACACTCTCATTATCACCATAGTAAAGTACAACCATCCAGAATCAAAAAGTTCTTGAAACGGCTATGTTTAGTGACCAGATATGAATAATCACTTCCTACGGTACAGTCGTTTTCTCACTGTCTCCAAAGAATTGGGTCTGTTATGTGGTGTTGCAAAAATTAAATAAAAAAATTAAAAAATTGGTTTCCTTCACTTACGAAGTTATTCAACACTTAAAGGTTTACTTTGAATGCCTTAGTTTATTCAACACTGGGGTTGACTTTGAACGCTTAAGTGTTCATTCAACACTTAAGAGTTTAGTGTATATTCTAAATGAATAGTCTGGGTAGGAAATGAACTAACGTTGAACTTTTCTGGTGGAGTTGAGTACTTGGGTCCCTCGGTACCCATGAGCAACGTGACGTGGAATAGCGCCGATACGGACACGAAGGGGGAGGTGATGAGGTCCTCGGGGTCCCACTCGTAGTCCTCTCCACAGCCGTAGGTCACCAGGCAAGGGGTCTCGCACATCTGCACGTACATGGCCATGGAGGACTCCAGGAGGTAGCGCAGGGAATACTGGAATTATGAAATAGTAACCTAAAATAGTTAGTCATTTTGAATCAAACTAATTTACCATTATGCCGTTTCACGCAGGGGTGGGCAGAGAACGGACCGCCGAACAACTCGGTTTTGGCACTTGCTCCCTGCTTCATTCACGTTCATGTATTGTCTCATACACACCCTTCTGCTATTCTGACACAATAGTTTATTTTCCGCAGGGGTGGGCAGAGAGAACGAACTGCCGAACAACTCGGTTTTGGCACTTGCTCCCTGCTTCATTCACGTTCATGTATTGTCTCATACACACCCTTCTGCTATTCTGACACAATAGTTTATTATCCGCAGGGGTGGGCAGAGAGAACGAACTGCCGAACAACTCGGTTTTGGCACTTGCTCCCTGCTTCATTCACGTTCATGTATTGTCTCATACACACCCTTCTGCTATTCTGACACAATAGTTTATTATCCGCAGGGGTGGGCAGAGAGAACGAACTGCCGAACAACTCGGTTTTGGCACTTGCTCCCTGCTTCATTCACGTTCATGTATTGTCTCATACACACCCTTCTGCTATTCTGACACAATAGTTTATTTTCCGCAGGGGTGGGCAGAGAGAACGAACTGCCGAACAACTCGGTTTTGGCACTTGCTCCCTGCTTCATTCACGTTCATGTATTGTCTCATACACACCCTTCTGCTATTCTGACACAATAGTTTATTTTCCGCAGGGGTGGGCAGAGAGAACGAACTGCCGAACAACTCGGTTTTGGCACTTGCTCCCTGCTTCATTCACGTTCATGTATTGTCTCATACACACCCTTCTGCTATTCTGACACAATAGTTTATTATCAGCAGGGGTGGGCAGAGAGAACGAACTGCCGAACAACTCGGTTTTGGCACTTGCTCCCTGCTTCATTCACGTTCATGTATTGTCTCATACACACCCTTCTGCTATTCTGACACAATAGTTTATTATCCGCAGGGGTGGGCAGAGAGAACGAACTGCCGAACAACTCGGTTTTGGCACTTGCTCCCTGCTTCATTCACGTTCATGTATTGTCTCATACACACCCTTCTGCTATTCTGACACAATAGTTTATTATCCGCAGGGGTGGGCAGAGAGAACGAACTGCCGAACAACTCGGTTTTGGCACTTGCTCCCTGCTTCATTCACGTTCATGTATTGTCTCATACACACCCTTCTGCTATTCTGACACAATAGTTTATTATCCGCAGGGGTGGGCAGAGAGAACGAACTGCCGAACAACTCGGTTTTGGCACTTGCTCCCTGCTTCATTCACGTTCATGTATTGTTTCATACACACCCTTCTGCTATTCTGACACAATAGTTTATTATCCGCAGGGGTGGGCAGAGAGAACGGACTGCCGAACAACTCGGTTTTGGCATATGCTCCCTGCTTCATTCACATTCATGTATTGTCTCATACACACCCTTCTGCTATTCTGACACAATAGTTTATTTTCCGCAGGGGTGGGCAGAGAGAACGGACCGCCGAACAACTCGGTTTTGGCACTTGCTCCCTGCTTCATTTATGTCTCATACATCTGTTATTCTGACACTATTAACTACCATGTCAGATAAAAAATGCTATTCTCCAATAATAATTCCGGGTTTAACTACCACACACATGCACCTTTTTCTCGCCTCCATAAACTTGGAAACAAATTAGTCTCAAATGTCTAAATATTTAATATAAGTTCACCGTTATTTGAGAGATACCTGAACAATGTTTTTTATATGGCATAATCATCGACCAACAAAGTCTAGACAGGGCATGTGGATGTTAAAAATGACACCGAAACCAAAATTATTGGTTCCAAAAATTTATCGAAAAGAAAGCACTTTATTTCGCAGGATTCGCAAATAAGAAGCATTGTTTTTTATCTTTTTTTTTGTTCTGTGAGGACCAAATTTGTCTCCCAAGATATTATCCTTTAAACAATAAAAATTTTCATCACACATCGAAATTGAGTAGTTGGGTACAGCCTAGTGGGTACATGATATGCACTCCATCTCTTTCCAGGAGCATTTTAACAGAATTTTCGTAATTTAGTAAAAGTTATGTAATCATTAGGATTGATGTTTGTCTAAGATTTATATTATTTTTAAATGGTGTAGTTTTATTTGGAATATTCGCTTTGTAAATTTGCAATGTTGCATGGTAGAAGTACAACGCATTTAGTTTTCTGATTTTAAATTCATTAAACAGAAGTTCCGATGTATGGTTGAAGAAGAATTGTTTTTAGTATTAATTTTTGTGCTACGTAAAGCAGTTTTGTATGTTTTTTATCAGATCCACCAAATTCTATAATGCCATATGTATTATTGATTGGCAGAAGACAAAGTACGTCATTCTAAGTAAATCTTTATTCAGAATATGTATTCAATAATAATAATAATAATAATTGAATTGTATTTTACACTTACTTGCATTCTAAATCTCACAAGTTGCATGAATCTGTATAGTTTGCTCACATCATATATTTCCCAGTTCTTTTCGTGAATATTATACCATCTGAAAACACCATAAGTACTTAATAACCTACAATAGTTTTGCAGGGGTGATTCAAGTTAACATAATAAATATAGATGTAGTAATTTTCAAACCCTTTTTTGATGTCTTGAAATGACATCCGTATTATATGACGAACACTGTCCAACCATCTAATGTTTAAGTATCTTAGAGTCTGCAAAAAAAAAACCTACTTTAATACATATACATACAAAGCCACTCATTTATAATTCTGCATACATTTTCTGTCTTCCTTGGAATTAATTTGTTTAATTGACTAATGTGATGTGCAGTGGCGTACACAGAGTTTTTTAATCAGGGTAGGCAATAGGAAAAACCACAAATTGAACAAATTTGTAATATATGTAGTAGTTTAGTTGCTCCGGGCTGCAGCCTTAGGGGTGAAAGATCGCCCTGAAGACTTTTAACTCCTGTTTATTTATGTACATAATATTACAATATTACCTATTGGAACGCCAAGATATTTATGATAAAATGCCTTGATCGCTGGAGATTTTTGTATGTTTGGTTTTGTATATAATATTACAATATTTCTACAAATTAGAGTAGCGTTAGTAATGCAGTTTTAGTGATTTGTCTTATATGTAGTATTCAAAGATATTAGAAGAACGAGATGTGCTATGAGCAGTTCATACTGTGTGGAATTGTTTTGCCCAGTGTCGCCGGTTTTGTTCACAAATACTACTGCACACCTTCGCTTACGCTAAGGTATCCGCACTAATACATAGAACAGATTTCTGTGCGTACACGTCCCGATAGTATTCAAAGTACCCTAATTAGGTAGTACTCCGCCTACGGTCCGGCAGCCAACATAGCATATCTCGTTCTTCTAATATCTTTGGTAGTATTGTTCTAGTTTCTATAATATTTTACAATTCTGTTACATGTTTTAATAATATTATTTTATATTCATCAGATAAAAAAAAAATTTGTATGATTTTCGTAGATTAATACATATATTTTGTTTTAAAATGCATGTAAAAGCCCGGCTGGGCGTAAAACCAAATAAAATTAAAATTAAAATAATACCTACTGGAACACCAAGATATTTATGATAAAATGCTTTGAACGCTACAGATTTCTGTATGTTAGTTTTGAATTCGCCTGAGCTCATTCAAAAAATCATACCTCCGAATATTGATAAGAAAACAGATAAACTGTTGACTGTCGTTTAAAGCCAATGAATTTATCAATATTTCTTAATTATCTTAAGTTTATTGGTTTATAAAGAAAGAAAAATCTTAAAAATTGGTTTATAATAGAACTAAAAACAAGGTTTAAGAATACATTCTTCTTCTTTCTTTTTTTATATTAACATTACGCATTACCATTTTAATTTTAACAACACGAAAAAACACAATGACAAAAATATCTCGCAACTGAAATTTTTGTATGTATTAATGTATTGTACAGAGATGAGAGACATAAACGGAGAAACCATTTGATGTGTAAAACTGTTAGCTCTGTGAATATCCAAGTTAAGAAAAGTTGGGAAATTTTGAAATAATTCTCTTCTAAACTGGCCACGTTTTGGCCAGCGTAAGCTCGTAAGTGTTTTCAAACTGGCCGAAATGTGACCAAAAAAGCTCTAGCGGTTTCAGGTTAATGTAACATTACCTAATTTATTGTAAAAGTAATATTGATACATTTACAGCCTTACTAATAAAAAAACAACTACCCACTAGTTAAACTGAGTTTTAGTTACACATTGAATAAAGATTGTACAAGCTTGGTTTTGAATTGGATTTATATTATGCAAACAACGAGTCCAAAATGTTAGTTTTTTTTGTTATTCAATGGGTTATTCTGAGCAAATTTATTATAAACTTTTTATTGTATAAACGAGATTAAAAGTGAAGTGATAGATGATTCCCTGAATCCCTAAATAAAAGGTGTGTGTTTTCTAAATTTCGTATTCGGTAAAATTTTTCGACACTATTTGAATTTCACTTTTTTCGGGAATGAGGTAGGAAGGGTCAATACTCAGTTTAAATTTTAAAAATAGATAAGTAAGATAACATAACCTTTATGGGCTGATTTTTTTTCAGGTTTGAAACTAAAATATTCCAATTTAAAAATATCAATATATATTTCAAATATGTACAAAAGTCTTAAAGGTAATTTTATCTAGTTTCTAAAATGGTATTTTTTTTACAACAACAAGAATAAGAAATATATTACTGTACTCCCAATGGGCGAAATCAGATACAGATTCGAAGACAATACAACCAGTTATAGCGACGACCCGAGAGTGAGAATATATATATAATAATAATATAAGCCAGCATCCGATAAAAGAGGGGACCAGAAGAAGAAACTTTTTATGATTATAATTGTAATTTTATTTTTCATACGGGTAATTTTTGGCAACATCATAAAAAATTACCTATTTAAATTGTTAAAAAACTATTACTAATATATGTACTGCAAATATTGTAAACGTAGAAAACATAGGCAAAGCAATAAAACAACAAATTAGTCACTTCAAAGACTGTTATTCTGGGATGCTAGACTTAATTGAGTGACAAAGAGCCAAAAGAGCCTATACCACGAATATGTTGAAATGAGGTATGAGTGTCAAAGTTTATTGGTAAATAAATATATAAATCTTACATTATTTACTTCACCATTTATATTGTTTACTATAAATCAAATGTTAGATTCCTACTAAAGTTGAATATGCCTAAACAACATTGAAATAAAATCGTAATAATGAATTTAAAATTAAAAAAAAACTATTGTAATCAATGAACACTAACCGTCAGATTCAAAATCAACCGATTTCGGCACATAATCCTCTTCTTCAACACTATCATCACCAAAAACTGATGAGTGATTTATTTGCCATTATTGATTAGCAAGTGTGGCATAAAAGATTATTGAGTTAAGAACACTGTACAACTCAAATTTTAATTAATGTTTAGCTTTGTTTCGTTGTATAGGCTCATTTGGCTCTTTGCCACTCAATTAGCTAAAACTTACAATATCAATGACATTTTGCTGCGCCCTATCAAACTCATCTAACCCCACGTTCCTGCCATAGTTGGCTGTGAAGAAGGACATTCCTTCCACTGTGAGGCACTCCGCTTGGACCAACAGCATTGCTGACAAGGCGTTGGACACGGAGTACAGATAGAACAGTTCAAACAACTTCTTGGCTTCCGGAAACTTCTCGTAATTACAGGGAAAACATGCTGAAAGGAAGTTCTCATAATTATTATAGAGAAGAGAAGCTAAAAGGGAAGTTGATGGGGAAGTTCTCATAATTGCAGGGAAAACAAACTAAATGGGAAGTTCTCATCATTGCAAGGAAAACAAGCTGATGGGGAAGTTCTCATAATTGCAGGGAAATTAAGCTAAATGAGAAGTTCTCATAATTGCAGGGAAAACAAACTAAATGGGAAGTTCTCATCATTGCAGGGAAAACAAGCTAAATGGGAAGTTCTGATAATTGCAGGGAAACAAGCTAAATGGGAAGTTCTCATAATTGCAGGGCAAACAAACTAAATGGGAAGTTTTCATAATTACAGGGAAATCAAGCAAAATGGGAAGTTCTCATAATTGCAGGGATATCGAGCTAAATGGGAAGTTCTCACAATTACAGGGAAAACAAGCTGAAGAGGTCAAAAGTCTACTTTTATACTGAAATAGTTTATCAAATTGTCTACTTTTTATTAATTGAATCATGTAAAAGAATGGAAAGAATTAAGAAAATTAAATTTGCGCACCATTCTCAGGTGTAGGATTGCGCCAGTTGGGCCGAGGAATTTGTACAAATCTGAACTTTGCAGGGTTTTTGATGATGTTGTGTTGAAAGTTCAAGTCTGCATCCATTTTCTTGTAACTCAGTTTGATCTGAAACAAATACATAATAGTATTAAGTTAACTGCAGACACATATATAATAGAAACAAGGGAGATAGGCCATGAACAATTTTTTTGTGTACAACTGTACACACAAAAATGTCACCAAAATTGACACCCATACCACCGTAAATCGCATCTATGCACATTGGCATTCTGCCTATGTTTCTAACTTCATCTTTATATTATCCTTGTGAAGACATAATAACATTAAAAGAATTTACTGTTTTATTTTGAATCCATATTTATTTATTTATTAATTTACGGACAATATGTCCATTAAAACCATAATATTGACACGAATAAGAAAACATAGATGACAGTAAATGGACAGTATATGTATGTGAAGGGCAAAGACAATGTAAAATAGAAAATGAACATATAGAAAATAACTACAAGTCAGAGCATCAATAACGATTAAGTTGTGAAAAATTTCACATTACGTATCGCTTTTTGAAAGTCATTTAGACTTACACCAAAAAATTCAATGCTCCGACTTGAGTTTACAAGTCTCGACATTCTGGACAAAGAAGAATGGTACCCATAGTTAGTTGAGTAGTGATTGAGGAACAACAATTCATTATTTCGGAGTCTACGTGATGGGATGTTGAATTGAATGAGTAGTAACAGTTCAGGTGAGTCAGTTATACTGTTGATTATTTTAAATATGCAAATTAGATCGGAGTCTTTTCTACGTTTTTCTAAAGAAGATAGGTTTAAAGTTTGTTCAATTTCCTCATATGAGTAATCGCCTCTTTCGAGTCCTAACCTCCAAGCAATTCGCCGTAGGAAGCGATGTTGGACAGATTCGATGTGACTAATGTGGACAGCATAGAAAGGAGACCAAATGACACTGGCATATTCAAGGTGAGGGCGAACCAACGAACAATAAAGAGTTTTAAGTGTTCTTATATGTTTAAAGTCTGAGGTAATTCTATGAATGAACCCGAGTAGTTTAAGTGATTTATTTACGATGTTATTTATATGATCTCGAAAAGAGAGTTTGCAATCACGAGTGACCCCAAGGTCCTTGATGGATGTGACAGTTAATAGACAATTATGAAACTACAAGTAGTCCTGTGATAATGTTACCTCTTTCCTGAGTAAAGCCAATGATTCTGGATCGACTTCTCTTGGTAAACCGAGATGGGACACTTGCTTAAGTATTCTTGTGTAAATATATGTTGGGACAGTGTAGAGGCCATTCAACAGGGTGAAATCAATATAGAGATAGTACCTGAAAATATACAAAACTCTATTTAATGTAACACCGTGCAAAGTCCCACTAGATGGAACTGTGGTATCATTTCACTGCAATCTTGCATGATATCTCAACAAGCTCAAGTTACCATACTATACCTTCTGACATGATAAATATTTTTCATAACAGAGCCCATGTAAATATGTGTGCATATTTCAATTTTAAACTGCTTTTTTATAAGATAGACAAACATTCCAATGTTACGAATAACCTGTTAATGTATTTTTGTAAAACCATCATAATAGACTTAGCCTAGCAGAGGAATTGAACATTGACATTTTTTTATAATTATATTTATTTCTTGCTAGAGCAATCCCGATGAGTTACAAACTCATTGTAGGACGAGAGGAACTTACAATACGTAGGTGGGAGTTAATAGGTACAATTTTATATTGGTATTCTGATATCAACATTATAAGTTTCACATGCGAAACAGTACAAAAATAGAAAAATATCATAATTATAAGTTTCACATACAAAACAGTACACAAATAGAAAAAGGGAGGTTAAGTAGAACAAACAAGAAAAAAACAAAAAAGAAACAGACATATACACATAAGCACAGAGCCAAGGAAGGAATTTAGAAGAAGGTACTTACCCACTAATACATTGGTAAAAATATGCTTGATTACAAATACAGGGGATAGAAAAGGAGAGAGAAAGAAACAAAACAAAGTACAACACAACAAGAATTACGTATTTACATTTTTGTTTTTAAAAAATATTCTTCTAAGGCCTTACTTTGAACATGACACCTGGATGGCAAACCGATGCATTTGTCAACTCAGCTACTAACCAATCTTGTAATAATGTATTTATTTAACATTTAGAATCTATTTAACCACACGACCTGCAGCCCCAAGAATGAATATAAGGAGATAAAAAATAGGTAAATTACTCACTTTATATCGTTCTCCACTTCCCGTCTTAGTTTGACTGCCGCCCGTACTCTGTTAGCAAAGTTCCTCGGATCTTCTGCTTTGAACAGCAACCGTATCCGGGGTATCTCATAGTCTTCCATGGAGCCATAAAGGGCTGATACCTTCCAATTTCTCGTCTAAAAAAATAAATTGTATATAGTTTCCGAATAAAGATATCTATAAATATATTAATTATTGAAACAACATCAATAATATTCTCAACGAATATGAAATAGAATAAGACACAGAAATAAATAAAATTAAGCCAGAGAAAAACACTCACAAAATCTACTCTACCAGGGAGTCATTTTTATCATCCCATATTTATTTGAGAATTGTTATTTTTTTATTATTGAAAGTTTTGATCCTGTCATTGGAAGAGTTAAAAAAAATACAAGATAATAATAATAATTGGATAATTTGGATAGCGCCATTTTTGTGAAAAATCACCGCAAGTAACAAAAATTCCACAAAAGCAAAGCATTTTCATGGGTATTAACTTTTTGCACTCCTAATTTTTTTTTTAATTACCTACTACCAACTCCTTAATTAATTTACAAAAAAGGGATAAAAAGTGGCCTCAATAAAAAGTTAAACAAAAATTTTTAAAATATGTAATTTTTATTACTCTTTATTTACATAGAGTACAAAAAACATAGAAATATATAAAATTAACAACTTAATATGCCCTTATTCACTTAAACTTTTTCAGTGTGTGGTATTTCTTGGATGGAGGACAGTAAAAACAAATGTAAATACACAAACAGAACAAAATATGATGTGATAACAAGTGAATAGGTATAAGAATCCTTTGTTATGTGTTGGGAGAAATCCCTCAGCGCTTCCTATTGTTACGCAGGTAGACAGGCAAGTACCTACCTACTTACATGCGTCGCAACCAAATAACTGCGCAGTGCATTTACAAGGTTAAAAATAATACGATTTTAAAAATTATCTAAAAGGCGAAACTTGACGAGATATATGTATTTTGCGTATTCGGAATATTCAGAATGAGATATAAAGTGTTTAAAAGAAAAAAAAATACATTTGATAATTTAAATTATTTTTCGAAATTGCGTTACTATAATGTCGAGTATGACTCGACATAGGAGTTGGTGTAAGAAATATAATGTCGAGCCACACTCGACAAAGGAGTGGTAAGGGTTAAGGTAATTATTTCACATTTCTATGAAATAAGAATTTAATATATTAAAATTAAGGTATTCACTTTCTTTTTAGATGATAAAATATATAAAACGAAGTTATAAAAAAGGGTATCCGGGGGAAAAGTGCACAAACTTCGGAAGGTGGTTCTTTCTACATAATAGTACAAATAAAAAAGATTAATTACCTTTTTTCGAAATTTCAACATTTTTAGGTAGTTTTCAGGTAAATTTTTCTTCTAATTGTATATGTAATAATTCTGAATTGTTTGTATGAAAAATAAATATTCTTCTATGGAAAAATATTTGTGTGTGGGAAAAAAAACATTGGAATTTCGAAAAAAGTTTTTGTCTTTTTTACTTCCACTGTCGTGTAGAATCACCTCCCGAAGTTAGCACACTTTACTTTACCCCCGGACCAATGTAAATAAAAATATATCAATTTCAATTTTGAATTTTGGCCAAGATTTGAGATACTTTTATGAAAGTCAATATTTGGGGGAACAGAAATCTTCTAGTGAGGCGGGTTACTTTCATATTTCTTATATTAATCTGTTATCGCAATAAACGCCCAGGTTTCCGGCAAATAATAAAAAAAAAAATAAAAAAAAACGTGGTCCCTTCAATGGTTGAAAGTAGTGAATTTAGGAGAATTTTTTTTTATGTTAATGTAATGGTTTTTTTTTATCAATATGTATTAATTTATACAATATGTATTGTATTACAGTTCTCGCACTATTGAACCTTTTGACTGTATTAGAAAAGCAGGAATGTAAAATATTTGTTTACCTTTTCACTGTAGGCCGTAACAGACACAACGGCCCAGTCGTATATTTCCACCTGTTCGTTGCCCACCATCTTGGTTTGCGGCAGAAAGGCCATTGCGGGCAAGGGCCACCTGAAGTCATCCACGTCTCCCAGGGCCAACCACTCTTCTGGAGTTCTAAATCCACACAAGTTAATAACCACTCGAGCGATAGCTACCCACATTTGGGTAGCTATCTATAGGTAGGTGATTTTTATGAATTAAAATGAATATATTTTGATCTTCCCAGTCAGCTGATATGTTTAGTCGCTAGCTTGATTAAGTTTCTATTGAATATCAATAAACGTCACTAATATTCCTCTCGTGGAATATTCTAGTTAAGTTTTGTATCGTGTAGTAAACGTCATTTTAGATAGTTTTAAAAATTGATTTTTTTAATTTTTATTTTTTTTTAATTTATATTAGTTTTTGTATACATACATATGTAACATAATCATGAGTAATTAAGCCTGCAACATTGATTAAAAAACTGTAAAACACATATATGTATACAATATATAACCTTTACGAGAGTTAAATTACTCGTGTGTAAAGGCGGGAACATAGAGAAGTTTATTAAAAATTATAACACAATATATACGTGCATAGATAAAAAATAATAATATTTATAAATATATATAATAAAAAATAAATTTAAAAAAAGAAACTGTCAATTAAGTATTCTTAATCAATTGCCAATGCGATTCTAGGTAGCCAAACTATTTAAGATATCATTGTTTAGTCTATTTTTGAATTTATTATAATCAGATTCCAACCTCAGTTCCATTTCCAATTGATTAAACCACATCACTCCATTGTATGTGTAGAAGTGTTGAGCAAAACTGGTATGCATTAATGGCGTACTTAAGCGACCCACTGTGTTATGTCTATTGCTCTCTACGCGTACCATGGCTTGGTGTGACTTCTTAGAATCTTTGTGTATTTGAAGGAGCGTATTTTTTATATATGTTTTTTTTAGAGGTGGGACTTGAAAGTCTTGAAAAAGTTATTTATACTAAAAAGTTTTTTTTGTTATTTATACTAAAAAGTATATAATAGGTTTTTTCAATGTTTAATGTTAATAAATTTTTGTCGAACCATTCTTTTAAGGTATTGATATCATGATTAGCAGTTGTTTCAAGTTCATTCCATGAATTTGCTTGGAATATAATTGCTGTATCATCTGCATATGAAATAAGTTTTCCTGTAATTGGTAATTCAAAGATATTATTAACATATAAGATGAATAGAAGAGGGCCCAAAATCGTGCCTTGTGGTATTCCAAAGTCGCTTGTGCTCGGTTCACTAAGAATATTTTTTATTTTTACATATTGATTTCTAGAGTTCAGGAAACTTTCAATCCACGTGTTAGCGTTATCAATAATTCCGATTTCGTTAAGCTTGTATAGTAATTTTTTGTGACTTATGCTGTCAAAGGCTTTCCTTAGGTCTATGAAAATTGCAAGAGATTTTTTGCCTTTGTCCAGTGCTTCATATATTTTTGTTGTTAAATCTATGATTGCATTTTTGCGCGAAATCCAAATTGTTGGTCACTCAATATATTATTAATTCCAATAAAATTTTGTATTTGCTTTTTGGCTACCTTTTCGAAAATTTTTGAGATATTTGATAGTACTGATTTGGGTCGGTAGTTATTAATTTCTTTTGAGTCACCTGATTTATAAATCGGCGAAATAATAGTTTTTTTGTATATTGATGGAAAGATTCCCTTTTTAAGACTATTGTTTATAATATATGTAATAGGTTTTTTCAAAAAGTTAAGATGTGTTTTTAGAATTTCAACAGTGATCCCATCGAAACCTGGTTCTGACTTTTGTTTTTCTATGTTGAGTATACATGTATGATGATCCGTTATGTTGTTTTTCCATATTATTGTTTGGAGATTATCAGTATAGTTGGAATTACACCATATATGATCAATACATGATGGCATCTGATTGTTAAATTCTCTAGTATAACTACTTATACAGGGTTTAAAGTTTAAAGCGGTCATCATGTTGATATAATTTTCTTTTTCAATAGTATGGTTATTTTCAGCAATGTTTATATTAATATCACCAATCAGAAAAGTTTTTGCACATTTATGGTTTAGGATAATATTATTCAGTTCTGTTATAAATGTTGGTATTACAGCTGAGTGTGTCCTGTAGACTGTCATTATTTGAATAGGTATTTTATTATTAATATTCATGTTTATAATAATACGGTTTGCTTTTGTCATATTTATTTCAGTAAAGCGTACATCTTTATGTCTGTGACTATAGACAACATATAGAAATAGGAATATTCAGTATTATAATAAATCTCTAAAAGTGAAAAATTTATGAGCTTTCAACGTAAACTTGTGTAAAAAGTATACAATCACGTCTCGTGACATCACAAGAGACACAATTCATAATTAAAATACGCTTACTGGCCTGCCGCAAATATCAACATTTTGACGGCTTCTACCTTCGGTACTGCATATTCAGTATTATCCAATAATTCTAAAAGTTCTGTCCTCAGCATGTTCCAATTAATAGGATACATTATTGAAAATAGCATGAAATTTCGTCACAGGACCCTACCTCATTGATTAGTCTTAGGATTTCACCATTTAGTTGAAAATCACTGAAATATTCCCCAAAAATATACCCATCACTATGTGCCAGGGACGATGATGTGTATTAAATCACTATCATCGAAGCAGTCACCCTAAGAGCTGCAGCCAGGAACAACTCAGTGGAAATGCACTCATTCCAGTCATATAGGTTTTGAAATCATGACGCAGAGGATAGAAAGTGTATCTAAATATTTAAAGTTATTTACCTGGGGTCAAATTCAGTATTGTCAAAGTAAAATAGGTCTATGCGTGGATATTCATACATAAGCTCGATTCTTTCTTCATTGGAAAAATTGTACGTCGAAACTGGGTACATTTGTATGGGGGAGATTCCAATATCTTGAAGAAATTGCTGGTAAAATAAAACGGACAACAATCTATATAAATAAAAATTAAAATGTTTATTTGTTCAAAACCTAAAATCTCGCAAAGTTCTTCACCGATTGCTTTGAAATTTTGACACACATTCTAATATGCATGTGTTTTTATATACCTATATTATATAGATGTCATCTGCGTAAAACGTGATTTATTTTTAAACAGCGCCATCTGTTGGACAAACTTTATTTATTTTTAAAACAGCGCTATCTGTTGGACGTAAAAGCAACAAGCTTTATTGTTTCTATATCTGCACAGACAGATTGAGCCACAGCAACGTGTGGAGGGGTACAGCTAGTATGAAATATAATTTTGCAAGATAGTTACCTTGTAGTTTTTTAATTAACCACCATTATATTAAGAATGATATTCAATCTAAGTACCTACTCCATTTTACATAGATTGCTTGCAGTCAGTCGATAACACATACCTACATTAAAGTGTTTGATTTATGTATTTAACTTCATGTAATGTAGATATAACACTCGAACGATACCCATGTTTGGGAAGCACCGCTAATGTCCTTGAGCAATAGCTGGTCAGATTTGGGAAGCCGTAATTAGGCGATTCTTACGAATTGGAGCTGTAATTAGGCGATTCTTCTCGCATGTGTTCATTTGAAAATACAGAGATTTCAGAATTTTTTTCTCACTATCTTGAGCGAATAAAAAATTGCTGGTATAACTGGCTTTTGCACGCTATTTTTTTAATCTAAATTTTAGTTACCATTTCAGGCATTAAAGTGATTTTTGAGTTTAATCTCAACTGAGTTTTTTTCCCCCTTTTTTTCAATGAATGCTTTTAATGTATTTTGCCATTGCTCATAAATTTTAGGATTTAAAATTGTTTTATATATCCTAAGAATATGGGATGGATGGTGAAATATAGATGGATTCATTGGCTTTAAACCACAATAAGCAGTTTATATATCAACACTCTTCAAGCAGGCGAAAATAGGATGGAGACCCTTCAAGAAAATGGATTTTGCTTTAATCTCCCATATCTTTGAAAACAATACATATGAGTAATATAATCTTTTTTTTACATAGTACTCACCACACCCCAACTATAAAGGCACTGAAATTAAAGTCTACTTTGTAATACAACTCCATAACCTGAAGTAAAGTAATTTTTGGGCCATTTAGTGAAGTTTTATGTCAAATCATTCCAAAAAAATTAAAATCATTTTCGCATCTCCAGTACAATAAGTTATTGGATTTATTACCCATTCTACAGGTTTGATATAGTTTCCTTTTGAATAAATATTCTCACGCCATAATTAAATAACCATCACGCCGTTTCTCCGCAGGGGCAGGCAGAGAGGACGGATCGCCAAACAACTCAGTCATAGAACACACTCATTGCCTCATTCACATTCATACATCGTCTCATACATACTCTTCTATTATTCTGACTCTTGACATGGCCCGACTCAAGTATCTGATTCACTTGATCGTGCCATGTCTTCCTTGGTCGTCCCCGACTTCTGCTACCATTCACATTTGCGGCATATATTCTCCTTACACTCCTTTCTTCACCCATTCGCTCTACATACCCAAACCATCTAAGCGTCCATTTCTTAATCTTACTCAATATTCTTATTCATATCTTACTCATTTTTACAGCATTCAGTTTACTTTCATCCTTTCTCTGGCAGTTCCATGCCTTACTTCCATACATCAGGGTAGGTACCAGCACTCCATTGTGGACTGCTAGTTTCGCTTCTTTGGACAATTTTTTGATGGCGCCAATTGCGTTCAGTCATCCATTAATGGAGTTACATGCATTTTTTTATTTATTTTTATTTCTTTTTATTTAGGAAGCAAACAGTCGTACAGTAAAAAATTATAACAATAAACATTCATATGTTCTAGACCAATTAAGTTCCATTAAATTAAATGTAGATTTAGTATTTACACAACATATTAAATGGCAAAAAATAAACATAATAAAGAAATACATAAAATTAAAAACAAAAAGAAAAATACAACTTTTCGCATAGCTATACTATTCACTACGGGTGATAATAATGTACTTTTCACAACAAAAAAAATAAAAATAAAATAAAAAATCGAATAAAATAAAAGTATTTTAATTTATTAATTTATTAAGCTGAATTTTATATGATATTAAGTTATGGTTGAAAATGTCTACATCTCGGAAGGCATTGTGAGTTTCACAGATACGTACTATTACAGAGTTTTGCGCGTATTTGGATTTACAATGTGGTATTCTAAATAAATCGTTCGATCTGGTGTTTTGCTTGGGGCAACGAAATGCAATCCTTTCTAACAGATATGATGAATCAACTAGGCAGTTCACGATTTTGTGCAAGAATAATGCATCAGAGATTTTTCTACGTTTATATAAAGTGACAGGGACAAATCGATGGTCACTAAAACAATAAGATAGGTGTTTCATAAATTTGTTCTGAATATTTTCAATGCGATCAATATATGTTTGATATTGAGGATTCCAAATTACTGAGGCGAATTCTAGTTGTGACCGTACATATGACATATATAACAGAATTATGGTGTGTGCTACCGTAAAAGGCTTTGTAATTCGAATAATGAAACCCAATTGCTTATAAGCTTTTTTTAGAATATTTTCAATATGATCCCTAGAAATAACATTCTAGAATCTAGTATTACTCCAAGATCTCTTATTGTTGCTCATATTATCTCTTATTCTTATCTCTTATGCATTTACCTTTCTTTCAATATCTCTGTCAGCCTGACAGATATATCAGGTATCCTAATATATAAAAGCCCATTTGGGAAAATACAAATAAATAAAAGTCTTGATTACCTTAATGTCGCAAGTGAGAAACTGTCTGCGCAACTTCTCAATCAAAACCAGACGTGTTATCTGTTTTGGTGGTACTACGCTCAAGTACTGGATTTTAGGCACAAAAACCTCAAAGGGATATTGCTGAAACAAAAAAAATTAAACCTTTTATCTAATAGAATATTATAAGAAATTGTATCATGGCTTAAAAATAATTCAATAATTTTATCAACTGGAACTCGGATTTTAAACCGACGAAGAATAAATTTAAAAGAAAAAAGTTATTAGTAGATATGTAGTTATATATTAGAAATGTAACGGAAGCAGAAATGGAAGCGAATATGTGGAGGGGGGTGTGTAACTCGTATTAGAAATTCAACAAGGACGGGTAGAATAGAAAGTCTTTGAACACCTTCATTGGATTAATTATGTTACACATATTTTAATTTCAAGTTTTCTAAATTTAAAAATGGTAAGTTATATTTTTTTATAGTTAAGCTATATTTATTTAAAGTTAAGTTATATTGATTTAACAAAAAGTATTTTTGCCATTTTAATGTGCCAAATGACATACACTTAGGGACATTATTTAATTACTAATCCGATAAATAAAACAAATCACACTTGATCCGCGACTCGCTCCCCGCCCACAATCTGACGGCGCGCACGCCCCGCCAATGTCGCTAAGGAAATCGTCCAGAAACATTAAATAAACTAAAAAAAATTCTGTTATAATTTTGCAGAAGCGGAAGGCGGAAATGAAAAGTATGCAAAGATCTGTTACATCAATAGTACATATGTATGAACTTAAGGGCTGTCCATAAAATGTCTGGTAAAGGGTGAAGAATAAATTATGTGGTGAAGAGTAAGGGAGGTAAAGTGGGATAAATTGATGCACTACTCATAACTAAAAAACATCCACCCTCCATGAACAAATGATGTTTTTTTTAAATGATATCATACAGAACACAAGAGGTTTAATTGGCTGGAATAAGTGAAAACAGAATCCCCATTTAGGGAATGTTATGAGGCTGAAGGAATTGGGGACGGGAAGGGAAGGAGCACCTGGCTATTGGTAAGTGTGATGTATGGTAATAAGGTTGAGTATTTAATCTATAGATGGCGCTAGTCATAAAGCTTACTCCAGAGTCTATCAGATGTCGCTAGGGTGTAACAGGTATTGTGAGATTATATTGTCAGAGAGCAAGCTCCTCGGGAACCAGAGAATTACCTACCCTCGGGTAATGAACAGTGAAGTTTAATCCAGACCTTTTATTGTAACGTAAATAAACACAATTATTATAAGAACCTTTTACTAATTTCAAAGAGTTCCCAACACCTAAGTCTGCATAGTAAAGGCAGACATAACAGTAAGCAACTGGTCACTAAACAATTCTATTCCAGAGGTAGATAAAATGTCTTCCACTTGAAAAGATAATTATGTACAATAGTAGTAATAATGATACGTACAGTTCTTTTTTGGTCATCGAGAACAGTCCATCTTCCAGAAGGCAGCAAAAAATTATGCTTTAGGGGACTTGGCATCTTATCCAATCGGGATGCAAACTTACCGCTCCGAGCCTGAAAAAACAACAAAAAAACATTAAATTTATTAAATAATACAGTCATCAACAATGTTTCCTCTAAGGTGTGCGGCCACAGAGATGTTAAAAATTGTCCGCACACATGTTTTCGTCTTCCGCACACATATTTTAACATAACATATATCTTCCACACATTTAGTGGTAAGCCACTACTTAAGTCGGATGTCATTATAGAAGTTTCGGCCTTTGCCAAGCTAGCTTCTTGGATTTTCTTTTATTTTTTAATATTTGTTACTGTAACTAACCAGGCGTGATGATTGATGAATGATGACTGGATTTGAACCCGCCACCGAAGATTGTTAGAAGAGAGCCTTACCCATCGACCACAGAGACTGTCGTAGATGCATCAAAATTTCATTTTTATTCAAAGTTCTAAATTTCCCTTATAAAACAATTCCTTTGCCGCCATTTTAGATTTGAAGTGTGGATCGAAGTTTGTAAATATTTCGTTTCAATCTAAAAGACTCATAAATTACTTAATTAACCCAAACTACGAACCTAATAATCTATTTTGTGCATTAAATGTTTGTTTCTTGCAGTAATTGTTACAGCGAAGTGTAATTTCCATAATATGTGGCCGAACGTGACGCGGTTCGGTAAATAACTACTGAAATGACGAAATGGGGACGAGAGTGGTTTTTTTATAATGGGGACGTTGGGGGACGTTTACCGGAGGCGGCTGGGATATGGCTGAGAACCTCCAAGCTCCAAGGTTTATAGTAGCGCCGATGATGATTAAAATAAAGTATTTGCAAATAAATTAAATAAAACAATGTTTTCTAGCGAGAAACTTACCATCAAAAACAGGCTTATCCGTTTGGAAACACTTGGAAGAAAATTGTCATCGAATAATCTCTCTGAACTTTTCAGTTGTGAGACAATCTCCGAATAATATCCTCTCTTTCCCGGGTCATGTATAATTTTAGGTTTCGGCTTTTTATTTAAAATTATCTTCTTTCGTCTGTACATCTTTGCTGTGTTTATTTCTTCTCAAACGCTAATAGTAATGCTCATGCAATGATTATTTAGATGAATACGTTTATAAAATATTAACTGACAGTTCGTTCTAAACGTTCTAAATATCAGAATTTTGTTTATTTTAAAAACGTCAATAATATTCGTTTTCTATTCCATTGATGCAGCATGCAGCATGGTCGTTTTTTATTCCATTAATGCAGCATGCAGCATGGTCATTAAAAAAATCCCCTTTAAAAATCCAAATATTTATAAAATGTGAAAATTGTAGAAAATGGCCTTGAACGCCGAAATAGTTGTCACAATAATAAAAACCAAAATACTTGCAAAACTTAATAGTAACAATAGTAATTTTATTTACTTTAATTTTGTATAAAAAATATTGAACTGTGTGCTTATTTCGTTAAAAAAATCCTTGTACATATTGTTCACGCAATGTATAACTGTAGATCAGAAGTCAAAGGTCGGTTGTCCAGTTTTTTGTGAAAATGAGTCATGTATGAGACCTTTTTAGTTTTTCAGTATCTACAGAGAAGTATAAAGATGGTTGTCCTACGACAATGTGAAAGTTAGTTAGGTCAACATAAAAGGTGTATCCCCACAATGTTCAAAGGAAAAAAAATACTATTTCCTCTCTCCTGGACAATTTAAAAAATGTGACAACCAACCTAGATATACATTCGCAAAGACTATATGTATAGGATCCTGCAATTGTCCTACCTACCCTATGTACCCATCCCAATAATGTCACCATGACCGGTTATTGTTGCAAGATGTCAATAAAGTGACATTATGTTCATTAGGAGCTAATCTCTGTCTTACCTGTGTCTTGTTCAATTTCATGTTTCATTTAGATGTATTAGTACTATCGTGAGTACTTTATTTATGGTACTATCTTCTTCTGCAATGATATATCATTGCATAAATAAACCACTCTTATCATAGTATGGTATCAAATCCAAATTTAAGTCTTGTATGAAAAAAACCACGCAGCTGTTTTTCTCAAGGCCCCGTAGTAAGTGTTCAATGATTGTTTGAAAGGGATATTTATGTAAACACAAATGTTTGAGGGAGCGCTCTAACGTAAAAAAACGATAATATTTTAAGCGAAACTGGTGAAAATATAAAAAAAAATTAAGTGTTTATTCAGTTTTTTTTATTTGTACAATATTATTTTATCTTACTTAAATCCTACAAAACTGATCAATTAGTTTAATTGTAAGAAATCTCTCACTTTTCCTATTTATTAGTTTATAATAGTATATTTAATCTCAACTTGATATCTTCAATATTATTGGGTTTCATGTTTCACGGAGGTAGAACGATCTAATTTACGTTTTGATTTTTGAATAAGATGTCTCATTTTTAATGTCTTCAGGTAATGCGTTAAATAATTCCGGAATTTTATGTCTTTTTGTTCTATCTCCGTATACATTTTGCGAAATTTTGATAATAAACATTTGTGCTTCTCTATGCCTAGTAGGGTAGTTATGGTTTACAGGTTTTTTGTATTCTGTGTTCCAGAATTCATCTAGCGTTAGTTGGTTATCTACCCTACTATGTATAGAGACACATTACACAAAGAGAACATTTTTTATAATCGCCTTCACATAATTGTATTTTTTTTGCCTGATATCAGGCAAAAAAATACAATTATGTGAAGGCGATTATAAAAAATGTTCTCTTTGTGTAATGTGTCTCTATACATAGTAGGGTAGATTACCAACTAACGCTAGATGAATTCTGGAACACAGAATACAAAAAACCTGTAAATTTTAGGAAACGGATTTGTAATTGTTCTATTTTATTTAAGTACATTTTATACGTTAATTCGTAACTATTTACTCCGTATCCTATAATTGATTCCGCTAATGCATTATATATACAGTATAATATATTTGTATTAACTATCTTTTTAGGTGGTAAAATTTCCCTAATATGGATCTTAATCTATTACATACATTTTCAATGTGATTTGACCAGTTAAAATTGACATCTATTGCAAGACCAAGGTATGTATATTGGTAAACTTTTTCTATGTTTGGGCATTTACATGGCAGAGATTGGTTTTTTGTGTGTAAACAATTGTATTAATGACTTTTTATATGCAGTTCTTTATCCTGACAACTTGCATATGGAGAATGTATAAGCATATATTTTGTTTTTTTTTGCGTTAATAATAATCCCACTGTCGTGGGACCATTTAATTATGTTATTTAGGTCTGTTTGTAAAAATTCCTCAATTTCTGTCAGCACATATGATGCAAGTATCATCTGCAAACATGTAACATTTACAACGTTTTATTACGTTAGGTAAACTGTTTACTTGCATTAAACACGTAGGTCCCGATATCGACCCTGTTGCTACTCCACTGTCTGTTAACATTTCATCACTGAAAATTCCGTCAATTTTAACTTTAATTTTTCTATTTAACAGATAATTTTTAAACATTTTATTTAAAGGACCTCTAATACCACATTCTTCCATTGCCTAGTAATGTTTGATGGTCCAATGTGTCAAAGGCCCTTTTAAAGTCTCTAAAAATTATACCAACGTAATATTTTTCATTTAAATGACAATTTATATGGTCAGTGAAATTGGAAAGTAATTGTGTAGTACTTTTTTCTTTTTGAAATCCGTACTGTAAGGGATTTATGATTCTGTTTTATTCTATAAAAAATTGTATTTGGTTAAAGATAGCTCTTTCAATAATTTTATCAATACACGAGAGAATCGCAATTGGTCGATAGTTTGTGAAATCTTTGTGATTTCCTGATTTATAAATAGGTCTGATGATGGATGTTTTAAGTTCGTCAGGCATGATGCTTTTATTTACACAAAGGTTAATTAATTTAGTAAGGACTGGAATTATATTATCAGCAATTAACTTCAGGTCTTTAATTCTTATTTGGTCGTTGCCTTCTGACTTTTTAACATCCATATCATTATTTTTTTTACATCTTTTTCTGTTACAGGTCTAAATCTCATTAACATAATAGCAGGAGTTGTATACATGTTACGATCTAAGAATTTTGTAGTACAATTGTGTCTTATGTCTTTTATTTCATTTATGAATGTTGTAGCAAATTTATCGCATAAAAATTTTGTGTCTCCTTGATTTCCCATATGTTAAAGGATTATTTTATCCAGATTTTGTTTAGGTTTTCCTATTAGGTTGTTTATTTCGTCCCAGAGTTTCCTCGGGTTTCCGTTTAAGCTATTTATTACATTTTTGTGGAATGCGTTTTTAGTAATATTAATAAGTTTGTTTGTTTTGTTTCTATATCGAGTTATATATTCTAAACGAAATACCGGGTTATTTGGGCTATTCTTACATTTTCGGTAAAGATAATCTCTTTTTTTATCATGTTCTTAATTTCTTCATTAAAACACGACTCATTTGAAACAGAGCAAAAATCTTTTGATAAATGCTTAAGTTGCATAAAATACACTGTGAATTTTTTTATGCCTATAACTATAACATATTAAATACCAGAACAAGACGTGTTTTTAAAGATTTTCGGAGCTTACTTTGCGATTTAAAATCTTTGAGTTAAACATAGATTGATCTGTACTAACATTTAAAAACTGTGCTACATATTTCAGTTTCCAAAGCGATAGGTACAGATAGACCAACTTAATTGAATTAATAATTGAAAGCGAAGCACTACGAACTAATTGAAAATCATGTGTTTTTGGTTTGATATTTTGATCGATCAGAAATATTTTATATACTTTAAGAGGAAGATATAAGCCAAAAATGTGTAAAATCTTGGTATACCTTATATTGTAGGCAATAGGCATTAAAATCGTTCGACAAACGGAGTCTAGAAACGTTCGATTTCAAGCACAAAACCGGTTTTTATTTATTTTGTAAATAATTTTATAAGAAAACAAAAAAGTTGATCAAGTGAAACTGTCACAGATAATCTAAGCTACAATACTGTATTTTTTAAAAGTTGTTTCCTGTATGCGTTCATACATTTCTATTGAAAAAAAAAAATTTTTTTGTAGTTTACATTTATATTTTTTATTGAGTAATTTATTTTTTTATTTGTATTCTACTCACGCGAAACGATAGGAAAACCTTCAATTTATCTAAAGCATATTTTTTGGTATTCATAATGTACACCAATTCGTTATAAAGATTAATCAAAATAGTGATTTGGCATTAAGCTTCGCCTTAATTAAACAAATTCCGCTGGCGATGGTGCGTGCTTTATCGCGGTTTTATGCACAACCATACTGATAACAGTGATAACTCACTTGAACCTTTTTATCTCAAATTATGGGTAAATACTTGATAAATAATTAGATTAAAGAAAATTAGCGACAACGAAATATCTATGGCGTAAAAAGTATATTTGCAAATACCTGGTTTGTAAGGTAGTGGAAAGGGGAAGGAGGTGAGGAAGAGGAAGGTGGATAAGTACCTGGCTATTCAGATCTGTCCAAATACGGCTAAAACCATTTAAACGAACGTTTCAAAAACGTTTTTTTTTTTTACTTTTTGTCAGCAAGATAGTAAGAAATTTTTTTTATTTGAATGGAAGTCCAATTTACAAAATGCAATTATTGTATAATTACTTGACTAAACCTGACGAAAAATTACACAAATAAGATATTAGTATATCGATTTATACGAATATAATTATGTCCACGGTTCTTCAAGTAGCGCAAGGCTGTGAGGAGAGGAGGAATTCATCGAATTTTATTAAAATTCGCAGAACATTTCTTAGCGAATACTTACCTTCCGCTTGACAAAAACAGCCTTAAACCCTTACATATAGAAGCAAAGGGCCTTAGATTAAATTCACTTGAGCAATTGGAAGTCAATAATCGAACCAATGACCATAATATAACAGTATTCAATAAAGTAAGGAAAATTATTTATTCCCCACTTCTAAGTATGTTCACTAAACCTAAACAATTAAACGGTTTAACCGGTAATAAATAATTTTAGACATCATATAATTTTAATTGGGAGAGGGTAAATTAGAATCATATAAATAAGTCGTCTAAACGTGGTATAACCACAGTTTGAAAATGACCTTATAGCCGAAACAGCTGTAACAATAATAAAAACCAAAATACTTGCAGAACTTAATAATAATATTATTAAATTTATTTTTTTGTAATTTCCTTATTATCGCTTTATGCGGTTACCTTCACATGTGGTAAAGTGGCGTTTCTGAAAGTATTGTAGAATCAAAATAAAGACATTCAATACCTTAAAGTACATTTATTATTACCTCAAAATGATTGTAATTTTGTTACCACTAACAGCTCGGACTCAAAATACGCCCTAAAGTGCTGTACTTTTTTTTAATCTGTTATCGAATAAAATATTGTTTGTAGAATTCACTGGAGATCCGTAGTAACTCACCATTTTCGAATACCTTTATAAATTGTTAACTATTCTGTTGTTTGACAATGATTTAGGAATAACGTATGTATCGAGCAGTTAAGAATCTCGACTACGAATCTAAAGGTCGTGGGTATAATGTTATTAAAAACATCATTTCCACACAGGAGGTCTTGAGGCAAATAAATTCCCTCAGGGCCCATGTAAAAAGGTATGAGGGATGGGTAGGAATGGAAGGACGTATGAACTCATCCCTCCCACTGCGGTGAAGTTGGTGGACAGGTATTCGCTGACAAGACCTGGAAAAACCTCACCCCATGAACCCGAGAACTCCTGTCAAGTCACCAAATACAGTGACCTTTCAAATCTTGGCATCCGTAAACAAATTAATTGAACATTATGGCAAGCCACAAAGTATTTAAATGTTATTTAATTAATATAACATAATATAGTAGACGAGCACGTGAAAAACAAAATGGCTTTAGCCGACATGATGACTAGACCTGAATATCATGACTTTTCCCAACCATCCTTTTCCCCACCTCCTTCCTCTCCCCTCTACCTTCAGCCCCACAACATACCCCAATTGGGGGTGGCGTAGTCCAACTGACTCCGGACAGATGGAAGCTAAAAAGTAGTTTATTCTGGTAATTTTCGTTATCATACCAGATGTGTCAGAGATAGGAGAGTTATAGAATAGTACGACTAAGATCCCCATCTAATATTTTAATTGATCTACAGCCTACTTGTTCTCATAATACTATTATTATCGTACTTGTGAGTAAATGCTTTGTTCAATTCGCTATTGCGTAATTTATATCTACATTATAAAACTACAAATCATTTAACATCGTCAAACACAATAATAGGTTTAAATAAAATATTACGCAAATAATATTCATTTACGTGTGATTTGACATGAAGGCAATGCAAAATTTTCCAAGTATTTACTTCACGTAAAATATAAATATTATCGATGTTATCTTTATCATCAGGTGATGTTTATTTTTTATCGCAACTGATATCCACAGCCGAGCTGTTGAATTTAAGAACAAGTCGTGAAAAAGACCAGTTCTTTGTGACAAATTTCAACCATATACAAACGTCAACCGTATACAAATTTCAACCGTATACAAATGTCAACCGTATACAAATATCAACCGTATACAAATGTCAACCGTATACAAATGTCAACCGTATACAAATATCAACCGCATACAAATATATATTTTGAATTTTTTTTTTTATATTTTAATCTTTATTTAGGTACTTAAATGAAAATTAATGTGTCCTATGGCTGAGTAGATTTAAGTAATTGTTGTAGGTACCTATTTGTATATTAACTGAGTTTTTATAACTGGATTGTTCTCACGTAAGTGAGATCGTCTGTAAAAACCCAGTATAAATAAATGTCATTAAAGAATCGCTAGGTTTAAATAATGCGATGGGCTGGACACATCGACACACAGAAGGCTACGAGGAAAATAATAGGATGCTGTGTGGAGGGTTTTTTGTAAGGAAATGAAAGATAAGTAGTTCTGAGAAGGTAAAAGGTATGAGGGGTGGGTAGGAATCTAGGGATCAGTGTGTCCAGGAGTGACGGACATATGAATATATTCCTCCCACTGCGGCGCAAGGCAACTATTATGTATAACGCTCTGGTATGATACCAATTTGGTAGGATACCAAATGTAGATTTAGAAAAAAAATCATTCACGGCAACTAAACAAATTCTGGATTTTTTTTCGAATATCTTTTAAAATTAAGGTGTCTTAAATAAAATACTAATCGACTGAAATAAAACTTTAAAAATATATTATTTGGCTATCACTCGTTACCAGTGTTGCCAAGTTAGCATATTATATGCTAAATTTTGCATAATTACTCCATGTTTAGCATAACTATTATGCTTTTAGCATATAGCATATTTATTTGGCTTATTTTTACGGAAACATGGAAATAATAAAAACCAATTTTTTAACTAATAAAAATGATATCGATTGAAAAACTGGTGTCTCAATGGAGAAACATAGTTCACATTAAATGGGAATCCTTGACTTCCACTCTAGAGTTTTGGAATGAAGTCATGCAATATAAAGATGCAGCTAATAATAACCCCTTCGGTAATTGATGTCAGTTTGCAATGTCTATTTTAACATTGCCGCATTCAAATGCGGACATTGAACGTGTATTTAGCCAAATGAGTCTGGTCAAAACAAAACTCCGAAATCGTTTGGCGGTGAGAACCCTGAATGCCATTTTGTACGTGAGATTTGGCCTAAAGAGAGCAGGAAAGTGCTGTTCCTGACGAAGTACTACGATGCATTGGGACCAAAGAAAGTTACGACTCCGTCTCTCAGCCTTCCATATCAGCTGCTGTTAATGAAGAAGAAGAAGATGAAGAGGAAGATATTGATATTTTATTTCACTGATTTTATTTCTAAGTTAAATTTATGTTAGCTTTTTTTTGTATTTTTTAAAGTAATTTAGCATTTTTCCCATCACTCTATTTCTCAATAAATACTAAGTTAAATTTATGTTGGCTCTTTTTTTGCATTTTTAAAGGAATTTAGCATATTTCTGGCATATTTTTCCCATCACTCTAGCATATTTTGAAGTAGTTGAGTTGGCAACACTGCTCGTTACGGGCGATCTTGACCATTTACAAGTTCCTACAGATTTTTTCTTACAATGGAAGAACAAACTTATTTATAAGAAATTCAGCAAACTTGAGTAAATAAACAACAGAACACCAGTGCTTCTAAAAGAGTGACTAATATAAAAAGTACAGAGCTGATAATAGTAATCACCAAATTGTAGGGTACTGGTACTTTAGAAAAGGAACCTGTACAATTATTACAGTTACAAAAACAAATGCATACAAAAAATGTGATTTTAAACCATAATAATTGTTGAATTTTAATACCATTTTGGGCTTTAAAATTTAATTATTACAAATAAACACATCATTTTTGAAACATAATTTTTTTTAAATTACTGCCCTTAAGTTTTATATGCAGATTTTATTAGACAAATGCTTTGAGAATGTTATTGTCACCTCACTTAATTATCGTTTCATACAAAAATAATTAATAAAAAAATCCGGAAATTTTTTCACAAATTGCGGTAGGAACTTATGGTATCATAGAGGTGTAAATTTAATTTTTTCTGTAGTTAACATTTAGATTTAAATATAAAGATTGTTTTTTTATTCTAACACCATTTAGATCATATATCTTACCATGACAGTAACGGAGACAAAACGATTTCTTTGAGACCATATGATCTGTTACCAATAAATTAAGGAGTTGAGAAATTAAAGTAATTGTAAATTTTAAGTTTAAATAATAGCATGTTAACGAAATTCGAATAGGGAGCCCAACATTATTTAGCCTGACACTAGAGGCTTTACTTGTAGTTTTTAATGTTTCTAGTGTGGTCGTGTATTCGATTTGTTTGTCTTATTTTATTAATAACCAACTAAGAAAAAAATAAATTTAAAAAATTGTACGGTACACTATAATATTTCGTGAATGTTATCAGCGATTTAAGAAAACGATATCGTTTTATTGCAAAATAATAAGATATTCGAATCTATTTTTAATGCACACATCATCGACGTACTGTTTGTTTTGGGAAGGAATAATCTTTTGTACTGATAAATTACATTGCTTCTATCATTACCCATTTATTTATTGAACATGGTCATAGAAAACATCTTTTTAAATATCATTTAATATGATGTTGTTCTGGTCAACTCCGTTTGCGCGTCCTAAAGAATTGACCTAACTATGTACTCGTATATCAAAATTGAGGCTTCAAATGGAAGGTTTGGAAAAGAATAATCCTTTTTTTATTGATAAATTACATTGCTTCTATCATTACCCATTTATTTATTGAACATGGTCGTAGAAAACATCTTTTTAAATATCATTTAATATGATGTTTTTCTGGTCAACTCCGTTTGCGCGTCCTAAAGAATTGACCTAACTATGTACTCGTATATCCAAAGACTCGATTGATTGGTCCATCAGCGCGCGTGCGCCAATCAATACCAAATGGAGTACTATTGAAAAAGTCTTATAGTCCAGTCAAGATGTACATCCGTGCTTGCAAAAGGTCCAGTCATTCTGAATTTTTTATATGTTGTTAGGACCTAAACCAGTATTAAAAAAAAAATTTTGCAACTTCGAAAGTACTGTGCGAGCAGCGGTGGACCTAAAAAACCAGGAAATTTTCGGATTTTTTTCAGTTTTTGCTCAATATCTCAGTAAAGGAAGGGTCTGACCGGTGTAGTCGATATACAAACTTTTAAAGCAGACTAAATTTGATATAATTTGAAACCAAAGCAAGCTATATAAAGCCATTGGTTTTCAAGATACAGTTCTTCAAAAATAGGCAATTTTTTCCAAAAAGTGAAATTTTTTCGAAAAAGTCACTTATTTTGTAAAATAATTTCTAAAATACGCATCCCACGTCAAATATTGTATCAAATAAAGTTGTTGTAAATTTAATAAGCTTTCATTTGAGACTAGATTGATATCTTTAGACTAAACGGTTCTCTCAAAAATGGCAGATAACCAAAAACAGTCATAAGTGGATTTTGGGTGAAATGCAAATAAACTGTTCTCGCGTCTTTTTATGGTTTTATTATGCTGTGAAGTAAATCCATTAATCATCGTGGGTTTATCCTAGGGTTACAATATAATTACGACTATTTCAAATTTCAAGTACCCATTAGTACCTATACCCATGACGGATGGATAAAAGTGAATACGACATGTTCACAAAAGGATCCTTCACCATTCGCCGGTCTGACAAGTTTTGGTCTGGGTTGTGGTCAGACCTAACAATTGAGCAGAAACTGATGCAATCCATGAAAACCTACGGTGGGTTGACCTAAGGAAGAGGAATCTCCGAAAGTGTTCTGGCAAGGTGGACAACAGGAATGGTGTTTATGTTGAACATTTGTGAAGAACTGGAAAGTTTTTGCAGCTTATCATGTCCTACTGGAGAGCAGCATGTAGACATGAGACTCGAATATAGACATGCGACTCGAATCATCCGAGATAATAGTGATGTGGAAAAACTAAAAAACTGGTTTGCTCTCCTCCATTTCCCAAAACTGACAGTTTAATTTCTATCAGTAGTGGTTTACTGGCAGGTCCTGAAATTAATTGCCACACAGCCCAGAGAGTTGGAACGGAAGGAGTGATGAAAATTGTGGGGAAAATGTACGACAAGGTAGTAATAAAACGGAAAAATAAAGTTACCACGCTGGCATCGATCACCTCAACCGTTAAACTGCCGGACAAAAACAGAAGAGTGGCTGTGGATCCGCTCACAATTTTTTCAGCGAGTGTGTATTGCAAAGAAATCTGAACATGATTTACAGGATGACTTCAAGTATGAGTTGGCCCCGTTCCCGATGTCTCTGTTAAATGAACAAGGGATGCGCAAGGGCACAAAATCTACTCTGTACTCTGCCTTCACTCCTCTTTCCAGCCACACGCCGATAGATGCCAGCACTCACGTCATTTTGGATGGTGGCTACCTCTTGCACAAGGTCGTGTGGCAGTGGAAGAGCACGGTTCGAGCACTTTTGGCGCGTTATACCACCTACGTCCGAAACCACTTTGGGAAGAACGTCTCCATCGTTTTTGACGGCTACCCCGAAGATGCTACCAAAAAAAACACCAAAACAGCGGAGTGGCTCAGGCGCTACGCAGCTCATTCCAGCTACGAATTGACGTTCGATGAATCCACAGTAATTCAAATTGCTCAATAGCATGTATTGGGCAATGAAAACAATAAGAGACGCCTTATAACTCTTCTCTGTGACGCCTTTCAGAAGGAGGGAGTAGAAGTGGCTGTTGCCGAAGAAGATGCTGATCGAGAGATCGTCATGATGGCGTTATCAAAAAGAGCAGATGCCGATCGGGTCGTCATAGTGGGAGAAGATGTCGACCTGCTCGTTCTTCTCAATGGTTTAGGCGCTGAAGAGACAAACGTCTATCTTCAGAAGAGCACGAAGGGTGAAGCTGGTTGCTGTCACTACTCTACGACCTCCTACAACAACCAGGACTCCCGACAATTACCAGGAACGGTACTATTTACCCACGCGTTTGCCGGGTGCGATACCACCTCAGCCTCGTTTGGCCAAGGAAAGACCAAAGTCAGCACACTTCTGAGCAAGAGTGAACCACTTGCTGAGCAAGTGGAGGTCTTCCTTCGGCCAGACTCTACCCCACAAGCCGTGAGTGAAGCAGGCATCAAGTGCTTCGTGGCTCTATATGGGGGTGACATCGCGAGGGATACTTTGGATTTCCTGAGGTATAAGACGTTTGTCACTTCAACAAACATAAACCTCGTCCGTTTGCCATCGACGGAAGATGCTGCAGGCCACCATGCAGCAAGGTGCTACCTCCAAGTGCAGAAGTGGCGGGGAGTCAACTTGAATCCTACTGAATGGGGGTGGAAGCTGTCTTCTCAAGGACTCACCCCCATCCCCACTACGATGGATCCCGCACCTCCTGCCCTTTTGCGAAAAATTTCATGTAAATGCAAGAAAGGATGTTCTGGGAGCTGCTCGTGTAGAAAGGCTGGGCTCCACTGCTCAGTCCTCTGTCAGTCATGCGGTGGCAAATTTTGCATTAACGTCCCGGATGTGGAGCTGAAATGCTCGGACGATGAAGATAACCCGACTACAGACTGGGCGCCTCTCCCAGCTAAGGTAAAAATAAAGACTTGATTTGGCAACCAAGACACAATACCTACACGATTTAAATTAGTTTTATTTTTTGTGTACATGTAATTTGTCCTTATAGTAGGTACCATGATGTTTGTACAAGCATTTTAGTATGTAGGTATATAAAACAATGTTTGAAGATGACGTAATTCCCGATAGATGTAATATCTTTTCTTTTTTTCATCAAAAATGTGTTAACTGTTTGATAAATAAAACCATAAAAAGACGTGAGAACAGTTGCATTTCACCCAAAATCCACTTATGACCGTTTTTGGTTATCTGCCATTTTTGAGAGAACCGTTAAGTCTACAGATATTAATCTAGTCTCAAATGAAAGCTTATTAAATTTACAACAACTTTATTTGATACAATATTTGATGTGGGATGCGTATTTTAGAAATTATTTTACAAAATAAGTGACCATTCCGAAAAAATTTCACTTTTTGGAAAAAATTGCCTATTTTTGAAGAACTGTATCTTGAAAACCAATGGCTTTATATAGCTTGCTTTAGTTTTAAATTATAGCAAATTTAGTCTGCTTTAAAAGTTTGAATATCGACTACACCGGTCAGACCCTTCCTTTACTGAGATATTGAGCAAAAACTGAAAAAAATCCGAAAATTTCCTGGTTTTTTAGGTCCACCGCTGCTCGCACAGCACTTTCGAAGTTGCAAAATTTTTTTTTTAATACTGGTTTAGGTCCAAACAACATATAAAAAATTCAGAATGACTGGACCTTTTGCAAGCACAACCCCCTTTTCATGTTTAACTTGACTGGACTATTATACCTTCGAAAAACTACGTCAAGTTCTCCACTCCCATTGGTTATCTAAGTTGAGGGCGTTAATAATATTTTTGTTAAAACCTACCACATTCAATTATTAATTAATGGTTTATAATTGTAAAATAAGCAGAACAATAATTCTTGTTAAGAAAATTCAAATTATCTTAAATACTAAGGACGGGTTATTTCACAGAATTTGAACAATTCATCAATTTTTAGAGTTCATTTTCAAGTTCTGTTATTATTTCAGTTTTGTGAAACAATCGGCAAAAATAATATTATAACAGTACACGAAAAGAACATTTAGAAGATTTAAAAAAATAATTTTGAAATTTGATGAATTGTCCAAATTCTGTGAAACATCCCGTTCTGAATATGAAAAATTTAAAGTTCTGCATGTAATGTGCATATAAGACGAAGACAGTTGTATTAAGTATCCTCCTACTCATAAGACGAAGAAAGTTGTATTAAGTCAAAGAGATTTGCATTATATGTGTGTATTATATAAACATATGTATATTAATAGGTATTCTTATACACCGTATACTTTGTATCTCCACGGCAAAAACTAGATATTGAACAATGCATTGTTCTTTGTTAATTATGAATTTATATAAACTAGACTGAGGAGAACCCAAATATTTAAGTGTGACAATATAGCATACACAATTACACAAGTCATATCATAAAGATATTTACACATCTCAAAATGTGGAAATCAACTATCTCCTTCAAAAGAAGCAATCTTCCCAACATATCTGCCCTTGATATGATTGGCGTAACACTAATGCCTTAATTACACTTGCCGAGTGCTCGGCCGAGGCTGTGAATTCGGCCGAGTGCTCGGCTGATGTAATTAGTAGTCAGTACTCGGTATAATGGCGGTCCACTGTCTCAGGCGTGACAGTGGATACAAATAAGGCCCAATGACTGGGTCGAGTAAGAACTCCCTCCATCTACATACTCAACTCGGCGCTTCACTCGGTTAGTGCGATCAGCCGAGTCGGTCAGTAAAAAAAATAATTAGGAGTTTTGACTTTTGTTGTTATATTCTGATATTTTTCTATTTTTCATACTTGGCGTAATGATGTCAACAGCACTCATCGTACGAAATCTCAACGAACTGACTCGCCCACTGTTATATTCTACATGTGATCACCTCTACTCTCCAATAAGTTGCTCGACCGAGTAACAAAGCAAGTGACTCGGCCTAGCACTCGGCAGATTAATTCAGCCTTAAGGCGAAGCTTAATGCTAAATCTCAATATGCTATAAATAAATTGAAGGTTTTCCTATCGTTTCGCTTGAGTAGAATACTAATAAAAATATAAATGTAAACTCCTAAAAAAAAATTTTTCAATAGAAATGTATGAACACATAAAGGAAACAACTTAAAAAAAATACAGTATAATAGCTAAGATTATCTGTGACAGTTTCACTTGATTAAATTTTTTGCTTTTTTATAAAATTATTTACAAAATAAATAAAAACCAGTTTTGTGTTGGAACTTGACCGTTTCTAGGCTCCGTTTGTCAAGCGATTTTTATGCCTATTACCTACAATATAAGGTATACCAAGAATATACGCATTTGTGGCTGCTCAGGAACGGAGGCTTCATCGAAGACAGATTCAAGCAGCCTCTCAGAAACTGGGCATACTGTGCAGGGCCAGCTAGTAATAGTACACAACTGCTGGCCCTGTACAAACCTGACTGTTGAATTTGGCAGTAACTTTGGTCTGGAATGACAAAATACTTGAGAAACCTTTGCTCTGTTTGACAGATTCCTCTATCTCAACAAATGGATTTCAATATTTATAGCACAGGCATCAGGTGAGTGCTGTCCTTGTTCTACTAGTATTGCAATGGAAGATGTTCTGAGAAACTAGCATCATTGATCCCTTCAGCATAGTTGGACACTCACAACATTTGTACATGGTTTAAATTTGTCACATGAGAACGGGTCGTTTATTTTTTTTAATAATATTCATTACATTATATGCAAGGAAGCTTTTGACTGTCCAACTAGGAAAGTTTCCCGTTTTAGGACAGTAAAATTAACAGGTTTAGAATAGAGAAAATAAATATGAAAAAGCCAAGATACAACTAGACGTTCGTGATAAATAACTATCAGTTAACATTTTTAGTAATATTTCGGAATCAGTCCTGCCTAGATCTAATACCTAACCATTTTTTTACCGAAGGATGACACTTCACACAGTTTCAGCTGTGAGGGGATTTTGTTATATATTTTAGGACCGAGATATGAGAATAGTTTTTGAAAAGCCGCTCTGTTGCTTGTTGGTCGTTACCCATAGCAATACCCATGTTCACTCCTCCCTCTTCTAAAAAGACCCTCCACACAGCATCTCCAAAGATTACAGGCTCTGAGGGAAATTTCCATGAGTTAATGTTAATAAAAAACTTTTCGAAGAGGCTCAACTTTTGATCCTCGTTTATCTCGAATTATTTTATGAAGTTATAATATATTTTCTGTGAGACATCGATTTGTATTCAATATAATAAGATTACTAAAGTCTTATTTGGAAAAATTCGATAACACAATAATTTTGTAACCCGTAGCATTATAGCGATAACCAGGTTTTTAAATTTATTATCTATATTTTTGCACTCGCTGTTTGCATATTGATAAATGAATGCTGATCCAATAATACATTATTATAGATTATAGATACTGACGCATACTAGTGGATCCTGATAAAGTTGACTTGCAGAGAATTTGTAACATTCGATAACAAATTGTTATATATTTTTGGAAAACTTTGTGAAGGAATATAAAACATATTAACATGGGTCGATGCATGATTTGAAATTGTATTCGTGCGTAGTGCGTAATATTATTGAAGTTTTCAATATTGAAACTAAAAATAATGAAAATAATAAATCATATCAGACAAGCGATAAAGTAGCTATAAAAATATAAAAATAATTCATAATATTTCTTTATTTCTGATCTGTATGTATTTGATAAAATATTTGACAGATCTAAATCTTAATCATTCGAAAGGTAATTCTGGTCGTCTCTCTAATTATTTGATACCAAAAGATATCTACTACAGAGAAAAAAATTGTTAATATTTGTTTTTTATAGGAAATAATATTAAATCCTGATTCATAAATCCTTCACAATAACGAATTATATTAATTATAATATATACGTTTGCGCTAGTAGGAAATAAGGCATATATACGGTAATCTAATAAATATACATTTTCAATTGATATGTCAAATAGTAGAGTGGAAGATACCCTAAGGACCGATTATTTCGCCGAAATTTAAATGCAAACAATGAAATTTAAATGCAAACAATGAAATTTAAATGCAAACAATGAAATTTAAATGCAAACAATGAAATTTAAATGCAAACAATGAAATTTAAATGCAAACAATGAAATTTAAATGCAAACAATGAAATTTAAATGCAAACAATGAAATTGAAATGCAAACAATGAAATTTAAATGCAAACAACGAAATTTAAATGTATACAATGAAATTTAAATGTAACAATCGAAATTTAAATACAAAATTTAAATAAAACATTGTCGTCAAATGGCCATGCAACGCCATTTGTTTTTTGACGTTCGGAATGTCCCCACTAAACGCTGGTTCTAGGTGCGTATCAGCTTTCTATTAAATTGTAATAAGCTGACAAGCTTATAACATGATACCTAGTTGTCCTCTTTTGATAATCATGATTTTGTTCAAAAGCTGAGACTGATTTAAAATCGGCAGTTAACGGGAACCTTTCTACTGTATCATTTGATCACAATGTTGCATTTGAATTTTTGCGAAACAACTGGGCATAAGTACCTATCGCCATGCTTGAAACGTTGCTTGTAATTGTTTTGTTTAGTGATCAGATATGATTAGAAATACCACCCACTTCTTTAACTTCTTCATCTCTCACTTCCTCCAGCCACGCAACTTACGAATCGAAGATGCCATGGTCTTTGGTCATGGTTCCGGTCTATTTGGACTTAATTGGACTCACGTAAAACAATAAATAGATACCAACTTTTTATAATTTGAAATCGTGGTCCAACATATTTTAATTATATCTTGTATCATATTGTACTGTGTGTAAATCTAAAGGAATAAATAAATAAAATAAAATAAAGAGTCAACAACGACAGTAAACTTAACTAAACTCAACATCAATTTCTCCAAAAATTCAACGGTTTTAGTGAACATTGGTAGCAACGTAGGAAGTATATCCGATTGTGCCTCGTGACGTCACAGGCGGCCGAAAATATCAACGTTTTGTCTACTCGTATCTTCGGTACTATTTGGTATTTTCCAATTATTCAAACTGTTTTGTGTTCAGCATGCTCTAATTAATATGATACGTCTGTAAATAAAATGATTTATCGTTGTAGGAGATAACCTTATTGGTCCAAACAAATTCCATGGGTTTATTTTGCACTGATGGTATTGCCAATGTAATATGACGCCATTGATTGCAAAGATACGCTTGTCAATATCTTCACGCAGTTGTTGTTGTGTTTCGTTGGAAAATATTAAAAAAAAATAAGATAATAGTTTTTATTATATCTGTGTAAAAACCGATCAATCACATTATGGAAAATTGCTGCTATAAATAAATATTTATGAATAGTATCCTGTATATATCCTTATCACAGTCGTCCAATAATACAATCTAATCATTCGCCAAACAATCTTTCGATTATTTTTTGTAGAAATAGCACAAATATAAGATATTCCAATGCAATATTATTCATGTACGTACTTACTTAGTATTCGTATATAGCCATGAAAAATACATTTTATTTTGATTGACGACTAACTCACCATTTTACGCCATTTACTCCCAGTGGTTTGCAGAGGAAATAAATAAATAAATGCCAGGCTTATCTGACTTGGTAAACATTCGTTGCCAGATTCTCATTCATACACACATACTTGACTTGACTCAAGTTCGAATGTTAATAAGACAGATGTTTTTCGGAATGTGTGATATACCTTTGCAAAAAAAATTCATACATTTGTATTATATTCCTACCTAACGTGTGTGCCCTAAAAACTTAAAATGTTTGTATTTCGCTGATAATTTTAAAGTTTGTTCTTACTATTGCCAGGAGTGTTTATAGAGTGGTTTGAACGATATGAAGACTTAACTCCTTATATCTACACTGGAATGAGATACGTAGTCGAATTAAAGTCGATATGGTGCAGATTTTAATAGTAACAATGTGGTACATATACTGAATGAATGGTAGAAACAGACGAGGACGCTAGAGAACACCATAAATCTAATAGTTATTTGTGGTAAAATGAGATGTATATGATGAACGAACACAGAGGTGTAAAGAGAATGGATGAAGTGAAAGTGAAAGGTAGAAAAAGTTGGGGTCACCCAAGGAAGACATGGCACGATCAAGTGACACAAATACTTAAGAATAGTATTTTTTTCATTTCTTCAGAACAATATTATTTCCACCTTTAAAATGAATCCATTTTCCAGGTACTCTCGAATTCTCAACCTCTAAAGCAAGGGTGGCCAAGCCGCATATAGAAACTAAACAAATAATTTATTTATTTATTTATTGGTAAAGGTAAGAGACAAACAGCTTATACATAAAAAATAAATATAAATATATACATGTTAAATACAGTCAAGCCAAAAAATAGTTCGTATCATATCTCGTATATGGAAGATTCAACTATCATCTTCAGTCTTGGATGTCCTTTGCGCAATACTAGCCAGCCGTAAGATGCCGATGCACCAGAGGACATGAAAAAATGTGGGGAATTTTTAGACAGGGAATTCTTCTTCGTGGGGAGTCATACATTGGAAATGCACTTGATAAATTGGGGAATTACTTTTCTTGGAAATTCTCTAACAACTTCCCCCCCCATGGATTCGAAAAATTATTCTGGGCAATCATGTATCGGAAATCTTTATGGGGAATTACCCTTCACAGAAATTATTTAACAACCCCCCCCCATGGATTCGAAAAAATACTCTGGGGGATCCAGCACCGAGTGAGCAATACCCCAATACCATTCATTCTTGTACCAGTTGTTCCAAGTATCAAGACGAAATAGTACTACTCACCTCTAGTACGGCCCGGTAGGAAATCGCATTTTTAAAATCTGGCCCGGCTGCTGAAAAGGTTGTCCAACCATGCTCAAAACCTAAAGCATTCTTAACCCCGAGTAACTACCTAGATTGTATAAAAATAGAAGCACAACAATCTTTATACAGCTTTCACAAACCTTTGCTCCAGTGAAATTATTATAATTATTGTAACTTCTTCACATTTACCAGTTTTATTTCGGGAGGTGATAATAAATAAATAAACAGATTAAGTAACAGAATTTAATATGATCGGTATCCAAAAGTGTTTTGTAATGTACGTAATTTGATGTATTAATAAGTTAATAAATTGATGTATAAGTGATGATTTGAAAATATTCGTCTGCTGAAGGAATATTTTCATTTCGGAGAGAAGTCGAGAATTATTGAGTTTCTGTTTTGAATTCTTGTTCTTGAAGTCTTCAATAATATCTCGATTTTTTTTGACTGCGCGAAGATTTCTTGCAAGCGTGACCCAATCCGTACAAATCCACGATACTAGCATCCAGGGAGCCCTTTGCTGGCTTTTCGTACTACAAATGTGTCTTTTCATTGGCAATGCACGTAAATAACTATATTAAAATACAATCGCCTCAGTGACGACCATACGTATATATGTAGTGCGATTGCATGAACGTTCCGTTGCCATTTGTGTATTTTTGGCCGTCGTGTGTTTCAGTTGGAACATCATTGTCATAAAATATTGTTTCTTCATCGTGTCTCAACGTGAATAAAACCTTCCAAACAGGTAAGCTCTAGTAAGGCAACTAGGGGCCCTAGGGCGATATTGTGTTTGGTCAGCGATTTTGAAATAATAATCCATACTTATGGATTCACGTTTCTATTGGTGTAATTTTGTTTATTTCGACATCAATGGGTTCTATGAAATGTTGGTTTTCACAGTTTGTTAACTGAAACACCTCGCCGTATTTAATGGGTATACTAGTATCGAGTTTTGAGAATATGTAACGGATTTCATCATCGGTTGGTTCGAATGATTTCGCCATTGTTGAAAAGATTCTGAAAAAATACAATTAATGAAGATTAGGAACTTCTGTTTGTTTCATTTGGGTTTCACTTTTGAAATACAAAAAATGAACGATTTAAAATAAAGTTAAAAAAACGATTTACATAAAATTTTAATCTCAAAACAAAACATAACAAATTTTTGATGTGTTTGAAAAATTAAATGTTTTTTGTAACATATATATTAAAAAAATATTGTTTTAAAAAATGACATAATGTAGCAATAGAAAAAATAAATTGCAAACGAAAATATGCGTAAAAACTTTTACGAATTAATTGAAAATGTGTGTGGAGTGATTGAAAATAAATGTCCTAACATTTTAATTCAAAAATACAATTTCGATGCAATTTTAATAATTTAAATGAAGAATTTTCTTGTTTTAAACCACTTTATTTTACAAATTTACATAAAGTCAACGGAACTGTCAAGCCACAAAGATACGATTATTGCTTTCTTCGCTAAAATTTTAATATTCAGCCACTTTCCTACTAAATTTCTGCAGTTTATCGCTTCCGTTACAATAAAAATCTAAAAAAGTTTTTTCATTGCGACAGATAATTTTAGGAAAAATTAAAATAATAAATAATATTATTATATTAGATTATTCACCATTCACTCACGATTGAAATGAATTTAAAAAAATGACAACAAATTTTCAGGGGTTGCTTAAATTAATTATTAGATTTCTGTATAGATTTTATATCAAAGTTCCCAGCAATATCTTTACTATAAAACTTTTCAAACTAACATCACAGTAAGAAAGATAACTGCTGCAAGAGTTCTTGGCTAATTAAGTTTACTTAGTAAGAGTTATTTTTAAATTATAAATATTTTCTCAGTAACACAAATTGTAAATTATCTTTGTGGCATTTATTAATAAAAATTTCAGATCCAAAGGTTCCTTCATCTGGATGGTATACTTCGTATACTGATGAAAGAATAATAAAAAAATAGTGGTCAACAAAGTTAATTATTCTCATTTAAATAATAAAATAAATATTTTGTAAATCTCTAGGTATAACATTTTTTTATAAAAAAAATATTATCGTGTCCTTAAAAAACGTTTTTTTTTTATTAAAAAAAAAAACTTGAAAAAGAGTCGATTTAGTTGTATTACTTTTTTTAAAGTTTTCCTTTTCGATTAAATCGAGCAAAAGTTTGTTTTTTTTTTCTAAATATCGATCGGTAGAGAGTTAATATTAGTAATTTTTGTCTTTTAAAATGCATGGAATCATAGACCCGGTTCCCATAAAAACATTTTTAGCACTTTTGTTGCCGAAAAAAATAAACAAAAACCAGATCGAAAAAAAAGTTTTTATTTGGTTTTCTACTGATGTAGATTTACCAGTGTCCCGCTTGTACTAAGAATTTCCGGACACGTATAAAGTTATTTTGTAATCTTGAAAATACTTATTTTACATTATTTCACGAATGAATGCATCGGAAAAAACGTTTTAAAAATATTTTCTTGCTATTGAATATTTTACACGCACAAGGGCTACACAAAGAGATGACAATTTATATGGAATTTATAACAATTTAAAAATATTTCACACTTACTTTCACACTTATGGTCAGCCTTCCAAGAAATCTTCGTGCAGTAAAGAAATTGCGGTAAACACACGCTTTTATAGATTTTCTACTATCTTGCATCAGATTGAAATGGCTGATAATGAATGGCTTGCAGTTCTGCACATCCCGCGGCCCGCGAGCCCTTTTCGTTCGGCTCACTTGGTTACGTATAATATTATAAGTACTAGTACGTTATCACATCTTTGCATAGGTTGGTGTTATTTTATTATTTTTAATTAATATTTGGTGTATATTTTTTTATGAAAAAAACACTATTACAACTTTTTACAGCGGTTTCTAAATAATATAATTTTGTAATTGTTGAAGAAGTAACATCATTTTTCCTATAAGACGTTAAACCTATCTACATATTTGTAAGGATGGGTTGTTTCATAGAATTTGAAAAATTCATCATATTTCAACGTTCATTTTCAGCTTCTGTGAATGTCCTATTGAAGTTCTGTTTTAATAAGATTAATGATTAATTAATTTTTTAAAGATTATTTTCAATGTACTATTTTTTTTAATTTTAAATATATTATTATGTATTTTTAATTTTAAATGTATAATTTTTCTCATTAAATGTATTATGTAGTTTTTTTATATTATAAAATGAAGGCCTCAGCACGGGCAAGCCACCCAGTGAGGCCTACATTACTGAAAAACTTGAATTGTAAAAAATATTGTACCTAATAAATAAATAAATATCATTATAGGCCAGTTACTTGATCTGAAATAATTACAAATTTTGAAAAGAACTTTTACAGAACTAGGAAATAAATTTGAATTTGGAAGAATATACCCATATCATGGAGGAAAACGAGGGTAGTGTACATACCTCAAATTCATTCATCATTCCTGGGAGAACAGACTACGACCAACCAGGCGCATTCCGTCCAATTAGTCTCACCTCCTTCCTTCTGAAGACAATGAAGAGACCAATGGATAGGCACATAAGGGACGGGGCACTGAGTGTAAAACCCCCCCACGAATTACAATTTGCGTACCAGACAGGCAAGTCGGTCGATGCGGCACTGCAGGCGACTGGGGAACTCGCGGTAGGACTCTTCCTGGATATAGAGGGAGCATTCAATTGCACCACTATTAAATCCATCGATGAATCGGCAGAAAAACACGGACTCGACAAAACCACCAGAAGGTGGCTGAAGAACATGCTCTCAGGCCGGATACTTACGGTGACAAGGAGTCAATCAAAGAAAATCAGAGTACTGGTGACACAGGGAGGGGTCTTATCAACCTTGCTGTGGAGCCTAGTGGTGGACAACTTCATCGGGAAACTCAACAACAGGGGGTCTATACACAAGGGTATGCGGATGACATTGCGACCATAATAAGGTGTTGGGATGCAGACACAACCAGAGGCCTCATACAATCAACACTGGCAACAGTGGAAGAATGGTGTGAAAAAACAGGGCTGTCGGTCAATCCAGACAAGACAGAACTAGTAATCTTCACACGCAAATGAAAAATAGAGGGATGGAACAATCAAACCTTCTATGGAAAGGAGTTAGAACCCTCGAACACGGTTAAGTACCTCGGAGTCATTATCGATTCCAAACTGAGCTGGAAAAACCAGGTGGAATCTGTGGGCAGAAGGGTATGTTCGCTAATGTGGGCAACTAGGTGGATCTGTGGAAGAACGTGGGGAGTCAATCCTAAAATGATGCAATGTCGTAAAACCAAGGATCATGCATGCAGCCCTAGTCTGGTGGAGGAGAACAACACTGAAAACAGTGATGGTCACACTCAATCACATACAAGGAGTCGCATGCAGAGGAATCACGGGAGCTATGCGAACCACTCCAATACTAGCCATGGGAGTACTCTTGCCTACCCCCACTAAACCTAGAAATAGAAGGGGCGGCGATATCTGCAGCCTACAGGCTACAATGCAAAGGTCAATGTAGAGGGGAGCTTCCCAAAAACAGTCATACAGAGATCGGAACCAGACTGATGGAAATTAACACGACAGCTGGAATGAAGCAGGACGGCAAACAAGCCGAATACTTCTTCAGACAGTATTTTGGGGTGATCTACCCCACAAGGGAGGAATGGGACACGGTTCCAGGTCCTACCTCCAAACAGGAACTAATCTGGTTCACAGATGGGTCCAAGATGGAGGAGGGAACAGGGGCCAGAGTCTGTCTGCAGGGATCCAAGAGGGACCTCAGTATACCTCTAGGAACACAATGTACTGTGTTTAAAGCTGAGATGAAAGCCATCTTGGCTTTGGCTTGCACAGGATAATATAAGTATCCGGTACAGGAATAAGAACATAAGCATATGTTCTGATAGCCAGGCAGCCCTAATGGCACTGGGAAGTAACCGATGCGAATCCAGACTGGTGATGGAATGCTGTTCTTACAGAATTTGCTTCCATCAATAAAATAACCCTAATCTGAATACCAGGACATAAAGGTATTGAGGGCAACGAGCGGGCTGACGAACTAGCAAGGAAAGGGGCGAAAGCAACACTTGTAGGATCCGAGCCGGCCGCAGGAGTAGCAGTTTGCCACACAAAATTACATATTGATAGGTGGGTCAAATCCCAGCACCGCAAAGAATGGGAGAGGGCACCTGGAATGAGACATTCCAAAATACTCATAAAAGGACCAGACCCTAGACGAACCAAGAAACTAGTCGATATGGACAGAAACTCGCTGAGGAAACTGGTAACACTACTAACAGGACACTGCCATCTCAGGAGACACATGCAGATATTGGGAGTGGAAAACACCAACAGATGCAGGAAATGTGAGACTCCAATTCACCTATGGTGCGAATGTCCTGCCCTGGTGGGAACTAGGCTCAGATACCTGGGGAGACATACAGTAGAACCAGAAGACATAGCCACATACCCAATAACAACCTTGGTGAACTTTATTAAAGGGACTGGGTTGTTGTTAAAGGATTGAGGTAAAATGGGGGATAGCACAATGGGCCTATGGCATAAGTGCTCACGGGAACTACGTGTAAACCGTCTCGGAACTACGTGTAAAAAAATTAAAAAAATAGCACCATCTGTGGGACGTTAAAGCAACACGTGTGTTTCTATTCTATTTCTATTGTGTTTCTATTGTTTATCTACTTGCACAGACAGACTGGGCCACACCAACGCGTGGCGGGGTACAGCTAGCATAAATATACCACTCTCTAGATCGATATCTTCGGGCTTTTTGTATGTAACGGAATTATACAGTACTTAACCACAGATATACAATCAGTACCTACCGTGCGGAGCAGAGCAGTAGACAAGGTAGAGGAAAATCAAGACCATTTAAAAAAAGATGCGACCGTAGACAACATAATTGCTCTCAGCCTACTCTATTCATTCACTAGCCCAAAGAAACTATTATAAAAATAAAAATGTCCTTGAAGCAGAAAAATGTCGAAATGTTTTCCAAGGGCAAGGTTCATCTGACTAAGAAAATAAACTTTTACAGTGCATTTCCTTAAGATGAAACTTGTTAATCTGAGAAGAAGAAACCCAAAATGACAAGAAATTTGCAAAAACACTGAAGAAAATTTCCAAAACATGATTGTCCGACAGTACGACGAAGAATTCGGACATTTTTCAGCCTCATGAACTCATATGTTTAAAAATCTTTAATTTCACCAAAACAATAAGATAATACAGGATAACACTAATCAATAACATGAATAAGTTTATCGATATAATAAATAACATTTATACGTTCTTAGCATTGTTCAAAAAACCGAACGAATAACCTAAAAACTGTCAATTCACTTTAAACTTGAACTTACGTAGGTAGGTTGAATATATGTTTGTAACTCGCTAACACTATACTGGTTTATATTGTATTTTTATCACGAACAACTTTAACACGCAATATTTTCGACGGAAATGATAGTATTTCGGCAGCAAATGACAACCCGCGTGTATAAATAAACCATTCTCATTTCGTTTGAATCGTTTGAATTATTTGAAACTGTCAAACGGCAAAATTCCGTCATCTCTTTCTGTTACACGAGTCATTATGGTAGAGAGCGAGAGATCAAACCAATCCTTCTGCTCTCACCAATGAGATCTGAGCTTTTAGCCATATTATTCGTTTTCTGTAAGAATTTTGAGGTGGGCGTGGCGGTTTCAAATGAGTTTCAAGGCCAAAGCTGAGAGAAATGCCCCTGACAACTAGTAATAAATAATTTTCGTAAAGCGTGACAGACTAAATATTCATATGTCTATGGTATATGGTGACAGATATTTCTATTAACCCTTGGCCCTTGATGATCGGCTGTTTAATTAATGTTATTTAAAAAAAATATTAAAAATATATTTCTCTACAAATGTTTTCATGTTTCTGTTTTTTTACAAAAGTTACAGCAATTGAACACAACATTCCAAGATTTTTAATAAGGTTGACTGTCCGAGTTGATATAATTTTTCGGAAATATGCAATTAATTGTTACTGCACACCTAATATAAAGTAATAGAAAGGATTTCTTTGTTTTACTGATGAATGAATAAAAAAATAATCACAATTATTACCTTCGTTGTTATATAAAGAGATTATTATAAATAAAAGAAAAACATTCCTTACGTAACAGAATTTAACAAGATCGATATTTAAAAGTGATTTCAAGTGTATATAAATTTCAGTGGGGATCGGCAACTTTTGTAAAATAAATGCTGGACAGCAAGTATGTATTTTTTTTATTTAAATACAAACTGCACGAAATATCGGAACATGTGTCGGCGGCACATGTGCCACTAACATAAAATAGAAATATAGTTAAAAGTACAAGGTGAGTTTAAAGCCTAAAGATAAAAGTATAATATAGGTATAAAGTGTACAGGAAATATAAAGTTAAGTACAAAGTATAATTTACGGTGTATGAAGTTAAATATAAAGTTAAGTTAATTATAAATTATGAAAAACAAGTACAAAAGGTAAGAAAACTACAATATTGTCAATAATGACTTATTTGTCAACTATGCCAAACATAAATGATTATCAGTTAATAAAGTAACGATAATGTAAACAAAATGTATGCTTAATTACTATTCTTGCATACGTAAAAAATATTTTTTTATACATCTTTTATATGATAACAGACTTCCTTCATCATTGATATCAAAGTATTCATTTCATAATCTATGCAGGCGATATATTAAAGAATTTTGTTTTGCATTAGTGGAGAGTGGTTTATTTATGCATTAGTGGCAACATTGTTACAATGATGATGTGGCGATAAGAATCGAGTTGGTTTACTAGGTACAGCGTTGCCAGATCTAGGGAAATTTCCCTAGATCTAGGGGAGAAAAAAAAATTCTAGGGAAAAGGGAAATTTTCACGAAATCAGCACAAATCTAGGGAAATTTCGTACTTTTTGGCAATATTATTGGGATTGCCAGTGAACATAAATGTATTTTCATTTTTTTTTATTTTTGGGATTTCCAGGAATCTTAAATAATGTTGATGTACATAAATGAAGCAATGTTATTTTTAACACTGACAACTCAAAATTATATTTATGTTCCTAAAAATATTAAAACCGGGGTCTTCTTAAAAGTTTCAGATTACGACTTTGTCTATGATCATTACAATAAGAAATTATCTTCTCTCAGCTTTTCACTTTTGGCTTTCCACTTTCGGCAATTTCGGTTGGTTTACAGTGATTTTTATTAAGATTTCTGTTTTGAATTCATTGGTAAGTACTTTGAAATTATTATTATCTCTTACCAATTAATTAACATGTAAAACAGGGTTAGTGTAACACAAAGTTCAGCGTTCAGCTACTAAGTTTAAAAATTTTATAAGCTACTTTCCAATATATTCAGTGTTTAGTTTAACACAACTTATACTATTATGTGTTTGGTATAAGTACACCCTGAATTTATAATATAGTATTTATTATAAGTCAACACGATGGATATACCTTCGACTTCTGGCGCAAGGAGGAAGCTTCCGGATGAGGATAATTCAACTTCGGCCAAAAGGCCTAAAAAAATGTACGCGCAGAAGTACCAGGAGAAATGGGAGAGCGAAGAGGTTTTTAAAGGCTGGCTCAAGAAGAGCAATAAAGGACCTAATTTTTTTTTCTGCAATGCTTGTAGGAAAGATTTTGTGTGCGGAAAGTCGGAGATACAGAAGCATGCAAAGGGGGCTAAACATGCTGATAATATCCGAGCTGCTGCTTTTCAGCCTACAATACTATATATGTGAATGGGATAATGAATAAATTCATGTTAAATAGTAGGTATTTTGTGTGTCGGAATAGTCCATAATTACCTGATCTTTGTAAATATCATGTAAATGTTATGTATTTTATAATCATCATTTGAAATGATAAGTATTTTATAATTATCATTTGAAATGTCAATGTCAAATTTGTTGTGTCAGTGTTGCCACTGTCGGCCACTGTTGCCATATAAGAAAAATAATTGCCATATAAGAAAGAGAATAAAAAAAAACAGTGACTACGTACTGGTGTATATGTGGCGTATTTGGGTATTCGTGTATTTTTATTACTACAAATAATATATGAAAGTTATCAACAAAAACCAAGTACTTTTTTTCAAAGCTCCCCCCCCCCGGACGGACAGACGTTTTTAACTTGCCATGGTGGTACCCCCGGAATCTAGGGAAATCTAGGGAAATTTCGACTCCCAATCTAGGGAAATATTGCAATCTGGACCTGGCAACGCTGACTAGGTACATGATAATTTATCAGCGAGACTAGTTCAGGGGAGTCAAACCAGTTACTGTCTATTTTAAATAAATAAATTAAATCATTTAGTATTCGTCTATCTTTTAACGATAAGAGTCGCAATTTTAGTAATAGAAAATCATTATTAATGTCATCCGCAGGAATACCTAATTTAAAATTAATTGATCGGAGAAATTTTCGTTGGATCCTGTCAATGGAATTTATATGCCAGTTGTAGGACGGGTTCCATATAGAGGAGTTGTATTCTGGCTTCTAACAATAGTTGTATAAAGTATTTTGAACTTAAGGATGTTTTTGAAATCCTTAGATATTCTTAGGATGAATCCCAACATTTGCATTGCTTTACTAGTAGTAATATTAATGTGACTAGTAAATGTTAATTTAGTATCAAAGGTTATTCCAAGGTCCCTTATTTCAGGTACAGACAATAAACTAGAGTTATTCAGTGTATAACTATATTTGATAGGGTTTTTTATTCTGAAAAAAACTCATGATTAGAAATTTTTTAATATTATGTGTGAGTTTGTTAATGCTACACCACTCTGCAAATTTTTCCAAATTCGATTGTAGGGACAAATAGTTATACATATTCATGTCATCAGCAAATAATAATATGTTAACATGATAATAAAATAATGTATAAACATCAAGTTGTATACTAAATAGAATATTATATATAAATACATATATAATATTCTAGAGGTCACTGACCCGGATTAGGTTAGGTTAGTATACAACTTGATGTATATAAGTTGTATACTAACCTTATATACATCAGGTTAGTATACAACTTGATGTATATAAGGTCAGTATACAACTTATATACATCAAGTTGTATACTAACCTAACCTAATATAACTACATAAGATCATATTTGTACCAAGTTGAGATGCCAAACAAGATGTCTAAAGATATGTTCCCAACTTTATAACTGCAACAGAAACTACTGAAACTCTGTCCATTGTAACCGATTTCTCTTTGTTCAACATTCGCATTGTCGTTGGATGGACAGGTATGTTTTGTTTAGGTGAACATGTTAAATTATTAAACAATATTTTTCACCATTGAAATATCTGGATAAAACTTTTTAAATTTCCAATTGCTAGCAGGTAATTCTCAATATTATAATAAAAATAAAATTACAGTTTATCTAATCCACCGATGGCAACGCTGGGGTAGATTTTGTGGATTGAATAAAACAACCAAATTGATAATTTAGTATAAACCTATGTAGAAATTTTGAGCTCATTTAGGTTGTTTCACCAAAAGTCCTAAAATTGCACAATAAAACGATTATGTATCTGTAATAATATTCTCTACTTTCACCATTAATCTTATAATAAATGCAATTTAAATAGTAATTGGATTAAAAGGCAGCTGTAAAATTATGGAATGTGTTTGTTTTTTTTTAATATTTATTGTTTCTTCTGCGTGCAAAGATGTATTTTCTCTAAACTTAAACTTTATCATAAAAGTATGTATAAAAGCGAGTATGTTTTCTGTGTCTGTCCGTTAATAATTTAGAAGGAAGTCTTATTTGTACAGCGCCTTTGAGGTGATTTTTGACTAAAACGGCGTTATAGAAATTATCCCAAAGTGAAATAAAACAATTACTTTGTTCGCAACCATGAAATTTGTTTACCAACCGGTTTCGCTTAATACAAGCTACAAATTAATCTAATCTGCAGGATTGAAGTTGTTGCGAACAACACATAATTATAGTTGTGTGTGTTGGTGTATCTGTTATCGCTTTTTACAGGGATATCATTGCGAAGCGCTACTGAAAAACAGCTATTTTTCTCACTTAAGCCCACACATTATTTTGGAGAAAAGACAGAAGTATACACTCGAAAAGTTTTACAGTGTGTTAAATCTGTTATAGATAGTTTGAAAATTGATGTATGCAAGCATTTCGTCTTTGATACATTTTAATAAAAAAAAGATTTTTTTTGTCTTTACAAGATAAACTCGCAAAGCAATAGGTGAGTACAATACCCATGACACGTTTTAATTTTCATAATAACTTTTTTTATTTTATTTATTTATTTAACGCACAGAGGGCTTTTACATGGTTGGTAGTATAATTTTAATTTGACAGATACTTTGAAACATAAAATAAGAATAAAATTACATTTGATAAAAGCTATGCAACAAGTCATACAAACACAAGAAACAAAAACAGAAAATTACAGCTATTTGTAGATTTACATGGTGTGTTTAGGAGTATTGTTGAAATAAATGTTTTAAATGATCCACAAAACTTGCCAAGTTGGTATTGAATATGTCAACATCACCCAAGTAATGATTTCCCATGGTGTGAAGTCGTTGTATCGGAGAGTGGGCAATGTAGTTACGCTTATGTGTGCTGCTGTAGAATATTGTATTTTGTCGTGTTGTTACTGTGGGTGTATGTATGTTTATAAGTTGCACGAGTTAACAACAGTCGAATTTAGAGTTAAGTATTTTGAATAAGAACGTTAAATCGTTTATTTTACGTCTTCTAATGTATGTATTTTTAGAGTATTTAATAAGAAATTGTATTTTAAGTCTTCGACAGGGATATTTAATTTAAAATTTAATTTAATATTCCCTCAATGTTGATAATGTGAATTTTGCAAGATGGAGACCAAACTACTGAGTTATATTCAATTAGACTTCTTACTAGAGATACGTATAATAGTTTAATGGCTTGTAAAGAATTAAAGTTATTAGTTGTTCTTAATACGAAGCCTAGTGTTTTCATACCTTTGTTCACAATTTGATGGATATGATTGGTGAAACATAGTTTTTCGTCCAAAATAATTCCAAGATCTCTCATTTCCTTGACTCTTTCTAAAGCTATGTTATTGATGGAATATTCGAATAAAACAGATTTTTGTTTCTGAAGATAGTCAAGGTTTTGCACTTTTCTACATTTAAAAATAAATTATTTTGAACGCACCAATCTCTAAACTTTCTAATATTTGACTGTAGTAGGTATATGGTAATGATTTATATCAGTTATTTTCTTGTATAGTTTGATGTCATCTGCAAAGAGCAATACCTCGACATCGTTGAAGCAATTGGTAAACTTGATAAAAAAAATTGTACCTGGTCCGATAATATTTATTTATTTATTTATTAACGCCGATTATAGCGGCTTTTACAAAAGAATAACAATTGTTTTAGTTATTATAAATACAGAATATACATAGATAAAAAAATATAAATACATAAAAGAGAACAATAGAAATGGTTATTATAAATACAATGCAACAATGTGTATATATAAATATATAAACAATTAATTTACAATAAATCCCGGATAAACTAATACTTTAAAACTGTATTTGGTTATATTCAATCAGAGAAGCGCTGACATACAGTTTTAATTAAGTGGTAATATAATAAATATGTAATATTTTCATATCTTCAAAGTTATGGGGGTAGCCCGAGCCCCAGCCTCCCACAGACTAAGAGGGGGGAATGGGGTAAAAAAAACACCCCTTTCTGTCGTGGAAGGTTAATTGACATTTTTTATGACCATCATTCTTCATGCGCACAGATGTATGTGCGCGCTCCTCCGCCGTCATCCCGTGGTATTTTTTGATTAGGTATATTTTATGCCCCCAAATAAAGAAAAGGGTTTTTTTTTCTTAAGTATCAGATAGTACATCCTAGCGTGTAATCAACCCCGGTGGAGTGACCACTTTGTTAGCCAGATTCGGCGGGAAAATTAGACGGGCTTTCAACTTTCGTAGCTCATCTAAAAGCTTGATTAACTCTGTTTAAAGGGTTTTCACACTTGTCAAATAGCTTTTAAGTGGAATTCAACACAGAATTGATAAAATAGCCCTGTCTGAAAAAGTATTAGGAAGGTATCTCAAAATGATGCATTCAACTCAATAGCCTTATATCTTTTTTTTGACAGATGTCACTTGTATATCTATGGATGTCACTCATGTCACTTTTGTTTGTTTGGATTCGCAATTTCTAATCGGCATCTTTGTTGATGTGTTTGTTTATTTTTTATTTATCTCGTTTTTTCTTATTTGTAATGGAAATTTGTCGGATATGTCTGGAAAGTGGAGAATTGAAGCCGATCTTTTCAACAAATTGTTTGAGTCATGTTCAGATGTCATGTGCTGAGGCGATGATGAAGTTAACATCGGTAACTGTAAGTTACGTACCTACTTTGCAAACATTCCAATAGTTGTTTTTCGGTAAACTTGGTAATTATTTACCTAACCACCGCACTTTTAGCCAACAGATTATGGAAATTGCACTTTTTCTCAACAATTACTACAAGAAACCGCTATTTACGTGCACAAAATAAGTTATTATGTTCTTAGTTTGGGTTAATTGAGTAGTTTATGCCTATTTAGATAGGAACAAAACTTTCACAAACCTTAATCCATGCTAAAAAAAATCTAGAATGGTTTTTAAGCGAAATTTTTAACTTTGAAAGAATAAAAATGGAATTATAAGGCATCTTTTACCATCTATTCCTAGTTGTATATCATAAATAGTTGTAATTAAATTGAAACAAAGTGAAATTTCAACAATCTGTACCTATTAAGTTAGGTAAATATTCACCTTAGTATTTTTCGTCTTTTATTTGGCGGGCGTTTGTCAAGTTGATAGAACCATAACCTACAATTAAATTAAATAGGTTTTTCTATTTCTTTCTTTTACAAAATGGACAACCTTATGGTAACTGAGTGTGTAAGAACATACCCTATAATATTAACACAAAGTTTGCAGGGGGGTTTTTTAATCAATCTACGCGGTAAAGCGGCCAATTTTTATCAGGTTTGCGTGTGAAATTACGTTTCATGTCAAATAGCTATAACTTCTGAACTATTGATCAAATTTAAATAAAATTTTCAGTATTTTACCTTATTCGAAATCTTTTATTATGATCTGGTCACAAATTTTTATATATTTAGATAAATAATTTTTTATTTAAGTTTAAAAAAATTGCACTTTTGTCGTATTGTCGATTTAGTCATTTTATGCACGTTCAACATAATATATATATATTTTGTAAAATACAAAACAATAAACACTAATATTGTTTGAAAGTATGAAATCGTTGGAAACAATTCCCTATATGTAAAGGTACATCACATCATTACCATTCATTTTTATTGGGTATTTTTTATGAAAAAAATATGTAACAAATTACTTTTCAAGCACAACACACAAATAACTTTTCAACACACATTACGAATGTATCATACAATAATAGGTATTTTGTACTAAATTTTAAAGCAGATTGAAGGCAGAAATGAAAATAGAAAATGTCTTGAACGAAACAATATCGCTATAACACTGAAGAAATGTAAAGATTAAAAAAACGAAATGTTTATCTTACAGCTATTGTATTTCAAGTGCATGTTTTATGACCACAGTCGGCCACCCGACCCTAATCAACACGAATTGCCGAGTATCTAGTACACTTCTCACGAGAACTGATGCCTAATTTTTACTTCACAGAGTAACCAACATCATATTTTTCTTGTAATATATTGTTACTCAAGTGTACAACGCGTTTTGGTGTCTCCCGCGCTTTACCAATAGTGTACAAATACAAAAAACGCTTTTAAGCCTCTCCCGCTTTCTACCAACAGTTTGCAAAAGACGCGTTTAAGTGTCTCCCGCAAACTATGTGCTAATAATACGTCCAACTCCAGTGAAATAATGGCAAAATCAACAACTCTAGCCGCTAGAGGCGCTAGTTTAGCATATTGACTTTGGTATTCCTTTTTAATGGCGGCAAACTGAATTTATTAAGTACTTGGTGGCAGTGTTTCGCCCTTTCTAATTTGTGTTTTGATCAATATTGATAAATATCTACATTAAATTGTCCCAAAAAGTATGTTCTGTGTGTGCTGTTTACGGGGATGTATTGATTACAAACACTCCAAAACGTTTTCAGGATGCCAAAAAATGAGAACTGGTTAGTTGGTGAAATAAAATATGATTTCATTAAATCCTAGCAAACAAAATGTTCTCTATTAAATAACAATGAAATCTACAAATAAGAATTTTTTTTAAATCTTACAATAATAACATACGTATTTTATTACATTTCTGAGTTAATAAACGCTTTAATATTTTTTTACATATGAGCATAAAAGCGGTAAAATCGCATGTATGCAAAATAACTATAAATATTTAGGAATAAAGTATTTCAACAACCTTCCGATTGAAATAAAGAAATTAAAGGATATTAACATACTTAAACTAAAACTGAAGTTACTCTTTCAGAAATAATTAACTAAATAATTGCCTATGATTTAAGATTTTCACGGCCAAAAGTATTTTTATTATTTGTTTTTGGGGTGTTATGCCGTGTTGCGCTAACTCCTTTAGCCAACGTTTCGGACAACATTGCAGTGTCCATCATCAGGGCAGATGTGTTATTTGAGGTTGTGTAAAAATGTGAGCTTATGTATGAGGTTGTGATACCGTGTTGCCAGCTCCAACCCTCTGAGCTAACATTAACGTATCATTTTTTTATTTTTTTAAATTTTTTATTTAAAGTGGTTTTCTTCGTTTAGCTCTGGTGTATCCGTCAATTACCGGATACCAAGAACTATTGAGCTTAGCTCCATCGTCTCTATTAATGTTTACGGGATTTTTATGAATTTCAATGGCTTCCGTAATCAACCGTGCTCTATAAGTTTTGGGTCTCCCCAGGATTTCAGGAACAAATCCAAAGTAATGCCCGGTGTCAATCAAATGCTCGGCAATTGCCGATTTGTCAGGGTGGCCGAGTTTACAAGCTCTGAAGTGTTCTGAAATCCTTTTGGAGATAGTCCGCTCTGTCTGGCCTACATAGACCTTGTCACATCCGGAACAGCTGAGTTTATACACTCCATCTGTTTCCAGAGGAAACTTAGTCTTTGCAGACCTCAGTAAGTCCTGTATCTTTGTTGTTGTTCCGAAGACAGTCTTGATACTTTCCTTTCTCAATAGCCTGGCAATTCTGTCTGTTACATTGTGCACATAAGGCAGGAAGGCACAGCCTTTCGACTCTTGTTCAATTCTGTCTTCGTTTGGTGCAGATTTGGCTCTTATGATTTGCCTTGTCTGACTTGCTGGGTAACCGTTACGCTCCAGTGCATCGGTCAGCTTCGTAAGTTCCGCTCCGATTTTATGTTCTTCACATATTCTGGTCGCTCGGGTCACCAATGTATGGATAAGTCCTCTCTTCTGCGCTGGGTGGTGGTGCGAATCAGCGTGTAAGTACCGATTTGTATGGGTTGGTTTCCTATATACAGTGTATAAACTCAGCTGTTCCGGATGTGACAAGGTCTATGTAGGCCAGACAGAGCGGACTATCTCCAAAAGGATTTCAGAACACTTCAGAGCTTGTAAACTCGGCCACCCTGACAAATCGGCAATTGCCGAGCATTTGATTGACACCGGGCATTACTTTGGATTTGTTCCTGAAATCCTGGGGAGACCCAAAACTTATAGAGCACGGTTGATTACGGAAGCCATTGAAATTCATAAAAATCCCGTAAACATTAATAGAGACGATGGAGCTAAGCTCAATAGTTCTTGGTATCCGGTAATTGACGGATACACCAGAGCTAAACGAAGAAAACCACTTTAAATAAAAAATAAAAAAATGATACGTTAATGTTAGCTCAGAGGGTTGGAGCTGGCAACACGGTATCACAACCTCATACATAAGCTCACATTTTTACACAACCTCAAATAACACATCTGCCCTGATGATGGACACTGCAATGTTGTCCGAAACGTTGGCTAAAGGAGTTAGCGCAACACGGCATAACACCCCAAAAACAAATAATAAAAAAAAAAAATAATTGCCTGTTTTTCCCTTCATTGATATTTATTATCAGTCTATACTCATCTCCACTGTATTTAGATTTTGTCTCTTTATATATTGTTCCTATCATATATATACTTACTTATAGCATAATGATATTCTATTTTTCTTATAATTAGTGTAACTCTCTCACCAAGCGCAAGAACAGTTTCTTCATTGGTGAGATTGCGAACATAAATATATTTTGTAATGTAAATATATTTTTTATGTACTCGTATTATATCCTGTACCCACTTTATATATATATTAAATAAATAAAAAAAAATGTTACCTAATTTTTTTGTTTGTTTATGGGTCTCTAATTTATTCACGTAAAACAAAGAATTTATCATGTACATTTAAAATCCACTGAGGCGCCATAGTAATTAATAAAACACGACTCGTTCGAAATAAAGAAAAAATCTCTCGACAAATGTTTTAGTTGCATTTAAAGATACACTGAATTTTTTCATGCCTGTAACATATTAAATACCATAACAAAACGTGTTTTTAAAGATTTTCGGAGCTTACTTTGCGATTTGGAATTTCTTATAATTAACGTTTTGGTGTAACAAATGTATAGATATTATCTTAAAAAATAACATATATTTTTTTGGAACAAACATAAAGAGTTAACGAGAAACTTGTTATAAATCGGTAGAAATTAGGTAGGCGGGGGCTTAATATGTATGAAAGAAAACCAAGGCATACAACTCACGCTATTGTAGCATGTTGCCATCAGAATGTATGGGAAATGTCAGAAGTTGGAGGTATTAGGGTATTTGGTATGAGTAAGATCAATAAGACTATAGAATAAGGTATGGAGCATACAGGAGGGGGGAGTTTATTGAAATATTGACAATTTTCTTTCTTAATCAGCCTTTTGTTTGGTTTTAGGCCCTGGAAAATGACGGTCTTCCAACAAATATATGTAAAAGATGTCTCACAAAACTCAAGTCAGCTTACAAATTCAAGCTTCTTTGTGAGGATTCCTATATAAAACTGGCCAGCCGAAGTGGACTTCTAATCGAACAAAATGTTGAGAACATCTTACAAGAAACAATAAATCATTGTGATATTATTAAGACTGAAGGAGGATTATTAGAAAAAACAAATGAAACCATTGAAGAAATTAGGAATGAAGATAAATTTCAAGATTTTGAATCTCATGCTCAGAGTGATTGCGAAAATGATTTTAATAGTGGATCAGAATTTAACAGTAATTTAGAAAATGTTATAAATCCTGAAATTATTATGGATAACAGCAAAAGAAAACTGAAATGCAAAAGAATAAAAAAACAGCGGAAAAAGGCTTGCGAAAACAAAGATGAGATAATTTGTAATAAAGACAAAGAAACAAATAATGAAGAACAGTTATTATTATTTCAGTGTTGCAAGTGTGAAAAATCATTTGATAATAAAACTTGTTTAAAAAAACATGAACAGGATCATCTCCGTTTGAAAGGGTACTTCTGTGATATTTGCCAAAAAAGTGAGTTTGATTTATGTTATATTTAAAAAGAAAACTGGTTTCTTTGGGTCGTCTGCTCTGTATTTTGTAGATATTAGTATCACCCTGGTTGAACAAACGAACCTTTAATTTTTTATTTATATCGATTGTTTGTTCAATTTAACCTGAAGTAAGACCAAATTGACCCTAATTCGGGCATGCAGACACGCCCTCAACACACTACTATTGGTTGATCTATTCAGTGGTTATATTCAAATATATGAACACACTGTATATTCATCAGAATGACAACTCAATTAACCTTTTCAATACTAGCCTATTCAGCGCGATATATCTTATCACGCAGCACGTTTTGACACAGTATATCGTCGCATTAATTCGTAGAATGCGTAACTCCCAAATGTAAAATTTTACAGGAGGCACAAAAAACCTCGTAGTGAAAAAAAATGAAAGACGGCTTATTCTTTTTATTTATGTTTCGAACATATAATATATTTGGAAATTTATTTTCAATCATTAAACTTTTGTAAGTTAAGGCTTTCTATTTCAAATCGGAGTTAGGAAGTTTACGTAAAAATCGAGAATGGAGATACGCATTTTACAAAAGATACATACTTTTCTGCGAACAGTTTTATGAACAACCTAGCGGAAAATTTGGGAGATAGGAATTTTACATTTACAAAATAAAACACAACAATGTATGTGTATGTCGAGGCAGTCTATTTAGATGCATTTTAATGATTTTAATGATGCGGAAGGTTATCGTTAAAGGAGTGGTAATCCTTTTCTAATGTCTGTTTTAAGTCTTGTAAATGCTGGTACTTTTCCTTCCTTAAGGGATTAAATCTGACTCTCAAGTGAAATCTTCAAACTCTGGAGATCATTACAGATTCGGCGACGGTTTTGTGCTGGGTGAGATCTACACTGACCGGGAGTAGTCGTGTCAGAGATGATCGTTAAGTGACGCTTGGAGTTGATGAAGGAGATTGTAGAAGAATTTTATCTGACATTGTCGATCACCCTTGTTGTCCTGTAGAAATAAAACTGATGTACTTACTAGGGTTTGCAAGACCCGGGCAAAGAGTAGCCATGACAGGAAACGTTGTGAAAGAGACTCCTCAGAGTGTGAAGATAGGTGGGAGAGACTTGAAAGTGGAACTGGTGAGCAAACATGTGCAAACAAGCGTAGAAACTCTTCATGCTCAGCATCACTTTGGAGTAAAGTGAACGCTTCATCTTGCCCGGCTGGTCGATCCCGAGGCGAGAAGAAAGGACGTCGATAGATGCGTGCGTTCCTGCATACAATGCAGGACAATTGACCCTCCACCATCATCCCACGAAGCGGGTAATCTTAATGTTGTGACAACCTGGAGTCGCTTGGCAGTTGATGTTACTCATTTCGGTAGGAAATGTTTACTCACATTTATCGATTGCGGTCCAAGTAGATTTGCCGTGTGGCGGGAAATCGAGTCAGATAATGCAGCTTCGATTATCAGACATTTGGAAGAAATGTTTTGGGAAAGAGGCCCGCCCAAAGTAGTTCTCATGGACAATGGTACTGCATTTTGTTCCTACAGTGTTACAGATAAGTGTAAGAGATGGAATGTTCGTCAAAGATTTTGCGCGGCATACCGACCATCTGGAAACGGTATAGTTGAACGACATCATCAAACAATAAAGAGAACTGCAGCCAGAAGTGGAAGCGATCCCCTGCAGGCAGTGTTTCGGTACAATCTTTGGCTGCAAAAAGTCAGGATGATCTAGGTATTGCGCTGTCTAGTATAGTTCACACTTCACACTCGTGGAGACACCCTTCTGCGCAAGTGAATATAGAAGAGGAAGTATTGACTGAGTTCTAAGTGGGCGATCTTCTTGCGGTTAAACCAGTAGATGGGAGATGCCCATCGTGCATGGAAGGGTGACAGGACTTACTTCAGTCAACAACATCGAAGTAAATGGCATACCAAGACATGTGCTTGACCCGCGGAAGATGCCTGACAGAGAACGGACTGTGTCTGAGGAGAGACGAGATGGAATTGCCGCACGTTCCACCGTAAATATTTTGGGTTTGTTTGAAGAGGACAGTGAAGAACCGGATCCGGATATGCATCAGGAGGAGATCCACTTGCAAAGAGATGGTGACCTTGAAGAAGAGATAATCACAGAACAAGGACCTATTAGGTATTTACGAAACCGCAGAGGCACATAAAACAAGAGAGCTACGGCAGAGCGTCACACGGTGCAGAAGACGTCAGTTTAGACTACAGATACAAAACACTATTCGTGACTTCACAATTAAAATTAAGGTTATAAAATGTTCAAAATTGATTAATCAACTTATCTCAGTTAATTTCACGGTAAAACTATTACACCGTAAATATATTTCCTCAGTCAAAAACACAACAAGCGTGCACGGCTCACCGGCCAATACTGAATTAAGGAGTTACGAAGTATTCGCGAGTAAAAATGGCACCATAATTTTACGCAGTTTTCTAATTTGTGTTTATCTAAAAGGTTAATTTTTTTTTAAATTTTCGAGTTTTACTAGTCGATGCGGGTCTAATTTTAACATCAGATGGCATTAAAAACGTATTTTCGAAAAATTTGGAGTTACGCAGTCTACGAATTAATGCGACGATATGTGTTTTAGTTAAACTTCTTGGATCACGTATGCAACAGCCACATAGATCAGGATAAGATAATGATACATTAAATTGTGTGTTTTATTTACAGCATTTGGTTCTTCCGCCCATCGCTCGACCCACAGGCCCCTCCTGTGCACGCTGTGCCCCCGAGTGTTCCTGCGGGCACGCGCCCTAAAGGCCCACGAACTGGGACACCAGGGAGCCCTGCCCTTCCAGTGCACGCACCCCGGCTGCAATAAGACCTTCCCTATCAACAGTCGGCTTCAGTTACATTTGTGAGTAAGAAAAATCACAACCCCAAAGGATATAAGGGGAGAAGGAGAACATTGGGAAGTGCCTGGCTGTACAGATTTGATTACTAAATATAGCCAAAGCCATTTCAAGCAATGCTTCCAAGATGTTTCTTATAAAAAAAATGTTATGTGAATACCGCACGAGAGTCCCAACCGTCTGGAGCCAGTGAGACTAGCATATCCAATTGGGGAAGGTTGTGTGGCTGAAGGGAGTGGGGAAGGGAAGTGAATGAGGAAGGGAGAGGAGCAGAAGAACCTGACTTCAGATATTGCTAAAGCCATTTAAAACCACATTTCAATTCAGAATGGTGGTCTTTCACCAGGGCAGTACTGAGAGTACCTTCCACTCTGGAACGTGCCGCAAATGTACTATATATTATTTTAAATGAATTAATTGTGGAATAACACAAATTAATTAAATAAAAGTTAATTGCGCACGCTGGGGATTGAACCCGCGACCACCGGGTTGCTAGTCGAGAACCTTACAATCGCTTATACTGAGAGTATCTACCATTCTAATTGTGTCATACTTTGTGCAAGTAATCATGCCTCCATTGTCTATTTATGTGGTACTCTAGTCGAGAACCTTATAATCGATTATACTGAGAGTATCATTCTAATCGAGTATCATTTCAATCTACATTTGTTTTTCATCACACAGGAAAGTCCACACCGATGAGAGGAATTTCATCTGTCAATATTGTTCACACGCTGCAAGAGATAAACAGCAACTCAACACTCACATAAGGTTAGCAAATTTCATAACTCCCTCTATCTATCTACATAATATAAGGAAGAGTGTCTGCAGCGGTGTGGTTTAGTTTTTTACACAAATCTTCCATTTATACAAATTTGTTCCAAGGTTGATGAAATTTTGCACACTTGACCTTCATAACAAGAGGAAGGTGACTGTCTGCATGAGATTACGAAAAACCACCCCATCCCTCTTTGCCACACCATAAAGTAGAATTTTGATACTTCCTGATGAAATTTAGCACACTTGATGTTCAAAATAAAAGGAACAGGGACTGGAGTCAACCGCGTAAAACTTCTAAGCCAAATCCCTCAAAATCAAAATCAAAAGATTGGGTAGGATCAACATTTATTTTGTACTAGTAGTCTGTGCAGATAGAGAAACAATAGCGCGTGTTGTTTTTACATCCAACAGATGGCACTGTTTAAAAAAAAACGTGTTTGTCTGACAAAAGGCGCAGTTTAAAAAAAAGCATGTTTTACCTGTCACAGGTGACGTCTATATAACAACATCAATAATGCCATTTTATTTAATATTAGCAGTCTAGTACACCCAAAAGTCATGAGCTGCCACTCATGTCAGTCCACATAGTGATAAAGAACCATATTATGTCACAAGCTGCCACTGATGTTAGTCCACATATTGATAAAGAACCATATTATGTCACAAGCTGCCACTGATGTCAGTCCACATATTGATAAAGAACCATATTATGTCACAAGCTGCCACTGATGTCAGTCCACATATTGATAAAGAACCATATTATGTCACAAGCTGCCACTGATGTCAGTCCACATAGTGATAAAGAACCATATTATGTCACAACCTGCCACTGATGTCAGTCCACATATTGATAAAGAACCATATTATGTCACGAGCTGCCACTGATGTCAGTCCACATAGTGATAAAGAACCATATTATGTCACGAGCTGCCACTGATGTCAGTCCACATAGTGATGAAGAACCATATTATGCTTGTTATTTTGTAGATATTATCACACGAAAGAGAAGAACTTCCCGTGCGGCTCGTGCGGCAAGGCATTTGTTTCTCCACAGGCGCGTTACTATCACGCCAAGAGACACGAGAACATTCGCAACCATCACTGCCCGCACTGCGACAAAAGCTTTGTATTCGCCTTGTGAGTATTACAACCATCTAATCTAATAATAACAACAGTTCAATTATATAGCGCTTTTTTATGATAGTTCACCTCAAGTGCACAATATTCAAATAGGAAGATTAACCTTTACAATGCTGGCTGTTTCATTGCAATCTATCCCATAACGCTGTCCGTTTTGACACATACACGACATCCGGTTAGTGATTGTGTCTGATAGTTAGTTGTGTATGTGTTGCAGAAAAATGTAACATTTTGTCTTGTGTTCTTCGTCGGTACATCGAATTTAATAGTGGCGATGATGGCAGGGCTGTCAATTAATTTATTAACAACTATGTAATACAATCAATTTGGGAGGCGGGTATGGGTACCGTCGCCTCGGGAACCATTTATTGGTGACTTAGCAGGGGTAACCGGGTTCATGGGGCGAGGTTTGTCTAGGTCTTGGCGGTGGATGCATTTGCCCACCTACTGCGTAGCGGGCTGGATCTGGAGAGATTGGTTTTATATTAATTATTATGTATTAGAGTAAACTTTAAGGGGAACAAATAGGTGAATTAAAATTCCATTTCTAACTAACGAAATGTATTGTCTTAATTATATTTTCCCGTTGCTTGTTCCAGTGGCCTCCAGGAGCACCTGGTGACGCACACGGGCGAGAAGAGGTTCCCCTGCTCCATCTGCGAGGCCAAGTTCAGTCGGAAGGCGCACAGGGAGAAGCACGAGGCCTCCGTGCACGCCATCAACAGGCCCCCGGCGAAGAGGCCTCCCATTCTGCCCACCATCAGAGCGCAGACTCAAGCAGTATGATCATCTTAATACATCCAGTAATAGGAATACAATCTTAATAATTAAATAAAAAGCTCAATGTGTAAACAACAGGTAATTCAGAATTACGACATTCCTGTAATAATTTTTGTATGTTTGCGACATTAATAAAAAATATCATTTTAGATTTTATTATTGTTTAATGTGAATACCGGACAAGCTCCTCGCACTCCGGAGTCACTGGTACTATGTCATCCACGATTGGGGCATGTTGTAAGGCTGAAAGAGAAGGGAACAGAAAGTACCTGGATATTCAGATCTGGTCACCAAACAACTCGCCAATTTTTTGTGAAAATGTATTATATTTGAAGAGTAAAATTATTTTTTCGATATTTCCAAAAATGACGCAGTTTTTAAAGTGAACCTTGGTAAAATGTATGCAATTGCTTCCAGTGAAGTCACACGCAGTACAATTCACAATTCCCGCGGCTTATATCTTCGGTAATATTCAGTATTTTACAAAACTTCAAAAAGTTCTGTTCTCAGCATACAATTAATATGATGCATTTGTAAATAACATTAAATTTCAATGTAGAAGACAACCTCATTATCCAATATCAACTTCATGGCAGAGCGATTGCCCACCCTGGGTTCAAACCTAGTGGAAAATAATTCAATTTTTACTTAATTTTTCTTTCACATAGATTTAAAATTATATATGATTTTTTCAAAGTGTCCGAGGGAAAAGTGTATGATTCTACATGATAGTATAAGTAAAAAAGGATACTTTTTTGTAAATTTGAACAATTCCAGGTAAAAAAAATTGTTTGTAAGTAAGAAAATACTGAAATTTTGAAAAATCTATTTATCTATTTTGGTAGAACCATCGTATAGAATCATCTCCTGATTTGTTCCCTTTACTCCCTATCACCTTTGTATACCTGCAGATTTTTGTAACCTCGTGTAAGAGTGGTACCCTGGTGCAACCACCTTTCCTAATTGAAACGTTGCTTGAAATGGATTTAGCTATATTTAGTGTTCAGATCTAAACAGTCAGATATTACCAACCACCCTCTTCCCCTTTCCAATATCGTTCAGCCTAACAATATTCCCCAAATGAAATCTTCCTCTCAGAACCAACCGTTTTTTAATCTATATATCCTGATTTATCCTTTTAAGGTCCTTAACCTCTCAGGCCTCTAGCATGTTTTGTCAAAAAGGTCAGAGTATTTCTGCTTTGCAAAAAAATCCAAATAAATGGAATTTTTCTGAACATATCCACAAAACTTAAAACTGTTTTACAAAGGTGAAGATATTTAAATTTAAATTTGCTGTCGAATTTTATTATGTATTAGAGAAATAAACATTTAATTTTTGTATGCAAACATAAAAACAGTAAATTTTAATTCTACTGCGGTTAACTTCTAGATTTGAATCTAAAGCGTGGTGTTTTCTCATTCGTACACCGTTTAGTTCATACTTCTCACCATTTTTATTATTTATGTGAAACCGCACAAGAGTCCCAACCTCCCAACTGATCCCAACCGTCTGGAGCCAGTGTGACTATGGAGTATGTTGGAGTATGTTGTGAGGAGAGGGGAAGGAGATGGTGTAGAGGAAGGTGGGGAAGTACCTGGCTATCCAGATCTGGTCACCAAACATGGCCAAAGCCATTTCCAGCAACGTTTCAATTCTGAATGGTGGTCTTACACCAGGGCGATACTGAGCATATCTTCCACTCTGGAATATGCCACGAATATACTATATATTATTTTTAAATGAGTAAATTTGATATAATACAAATTAATCAAATAAAATTTACTTGCGCACGCCGGGATTTGAACCCTACCTCCAACTTGCTAGTCGAGAGCCTTACCCCTCGACCACGGAGGCCTTCAAACGACAGTAAGGGATCATATGAGCTGTGCACAAATTATCTCGAGGAGTTAGAATAAAATATAATAATTTATTTTATATCTTTTATTAAATATTTTTTTACATATAAATAGTTTACATATTATTTATGGACAAGCGAAATTCAGCCATACATATTCCTAAAACAGTCCTTATGTGGTATGGTCCACAATAATTGATAAAATTCTGCAGTCTTTTTTTCATTCTCAAAATATATTTAGGAACATTAATTATTCACTCCGTATTATTACAATAATTTTTATGATTAAATTTGAATGCAGTAAAAAATTTAAAATTCACATTTAAATGAAAAATCTGCAGCTTTTAGAGAAATCTACATATTGTGACCAATCAGAATAACAATGTTCCATCTGCATAGCGTTGGGTAGGACACAAAGAATGAGTTTGTATGAGGTACTCAAATACTGAAATGAGGCATCCCACCTCAAATGAGGTGTTGAGGTGTCCCACCTCAAATGAGGTATTGATATGTCCCACCTCAAATGAGGTGTTGAGGCGTACCACCTCAAATGAGGCGAGATGTCACAATAATAAATATGCTAAGCGTCAAAGATGTCATACGGATGCATGTATACATTACTGAGTCTCTCGACTGGCTCCAGCCGGTTGGGAGTGGTTGGGACTTTTGTGCGGGACCCACATAATAAATAATAAAAATCCTGACCTAACCCTCCCCCCGTGGATTACGCTCTTAATGTACGTTAAGACCTCTTACGCCTGTGGATTGTATTGTTTTATGACTATGTTGTATGAGGTGTTTGAGGTCGCTCTTTCAAGATGCACTACAAATGTTCCAAATATTATAAGGTCCCATGCTGTGCGGCTCACCTCACCACCTCATTTGTACTAATACAAAGAAAAAAAAGTTGGACAAGTATATTTTGTGAGGTTGCGAGATATTCTGCATTTTAATATGGGACATTTTTTTTTTTTTTTAAAAGAGAGACAAACATTCCCGGGTTACGAATAACCTGACAATATTTGAAAATCTCCTACTACAACCCACAGTAAGCTGAAAATGTTGCTTGTGTTGTGATGGAGGACTTAGCCAGCTGAGGAATTGAACACATTACGCCTGAGTGGGACCCAAGCGCGATGTCAACTCGGCCACCGACCGGTCCTTGTAGTGCATCTTGTATGAGGCGCTTAACACTACATCTAACACGGCTACGTTATGCAATAATGAACTCTAAAGTAACTCCCTCTATACCCATTATGGCATGAGATTGATAAGTCAGATGGAACCTTGGTATTCTGAGGGGTCGATATAATATAACATTGAAAACAAATTTACACAAGCAATCAACTAATTTGTTTTATTACTTGATATTTTTTTGTGTAATGGCCGCTTTCATTATTCAAAATAAGCTTCTGCTCATTTTGAATTTAGGCAAAATGTAAAATGTCACCAATACGGCTTTCAGCTGTGTATTAAACTTCTTTGAACTAATTCATCAAAGCGATTTTGTTATTTGTGGATCGGCTGCAACGACAGCGGAGCCAAAATCACAATATTTCTGAATTATATGGTAATTATTAGTTCTGTATCTTAGAATGTTACATAAAACATGTTCAGCCACAAAGTATTGGTGAAATTGAATTGATTAATCCTTTGCTCTTTGAATTGGTGAAATCGGCCATTAGGATCTCTAAAATCAACAATAGATAACAACAAACTTTTATTTTAATTTTTAAAGTGCAAAATTATGGCAGAGAATTTAACAGTTTTAGCATTTAGGCTTTGAAAAGTGCACTTGTGTCCATATAAAAATTATACAAAAACCATTTATCGATGGCACACTTATTGTATGTCCAGAATATATAGTTAATTTTGAGACAAAAAAGTATTATTTTAATGTTTGACTCTGTTTCGATTGTATTTAAGTTTTGAAATTGCAATAATTATGAATATATGTGGGACTTACATACATTAAATACATCTGTGTATTACAAAATATATACAAAGATGACCATTTTAATGGAAGATTTATCTCGAGTTTAACTGAAAAGTGGACATACAATAATAATGATTTAAACCATCGATGTGTACCTACATTATTATCACATGCGCCTATACAAAAATAAATAGATTAAAAAGAAAAAGAGATTTTCATAAAATATTGCAGCCCCAATTAAAGCGTTTATCCAATCTATTTAAATAAGTTGGAGTTAGACCGATTCAAGTTTCTCTTCAGCCTGTGAATAATTTTTGATCAGCAGAAAAGCGCAATTGTCATGATATTATACTTGTCAGCTTATGACAATTTTATATAAAAATTGAAATGGATTGCGAATCACCGTTTAACCTTTCAAAAGCAAAAAAAAAAAAAAAAAAGGTGCTATCCCAACCATTGTAAAGTCAATTACAGGACAAGCATATTAAATATGTAAAGTAATTTTTCAACAAAAGTTAACATAGCAAAAGTGCTCGCCGAATAACCGAGACCTCTCCCTACATTACAAATTGGGAGGAATCCAACATATTTCACGGTATTTTTCAACATTTCTTGTAACTCGTTCCAGAGTGGTAGTTAATGTCAGTATGTATTGTGGTGAGATACCATATTTCAGATCTGATAACCGGGATTAATCTACCGCAACTGTCTGGAGCCAGTGAGGCCATGGCATCCCCAATTGGGGAGGTGGGAAGGGAAAGGTTGGGACATACTTGGCGATTCTAATCTGGTCTCCAAACATTACTATTAGCGTTTGGTTATATCAGGGCGGTGCTGAGAGCATATCTACCACTGTGGTTTCTTAAACCTCACAGCATTTCGATGCCATTCTCCTCCCCACTTTCTCCCAAATAGAGTATTTTCACCATTTTTTTAGTCTCAAAAAAAAAATTACGATAATGAAGGTTGACGAATAAATTTTCTACAACGATTTAGAATGTGCCTTTTTCAAATTGCCGCCAAGACGACATGTTCGTTCTTATTAGTGAATGTTATGGCATTGATGTCATGCCGGGCAAAGTCGGTGCCAGCCGTCTTACAGTGACGTTTCCATGTCACAATGACATTGTAACAAGTTGGGACCGTTTCGGAATGTGTGGTTTTAGATCGTTTTTAAAATCAACAATTGAGAATGGAAACATTCAAATTATAAATTTTTAATATAATTTTCAGAATCAGAAAAATAAACTTTAAATCTTCTACACATTTTTAACAGCTTTCATAGTTAATAAATTAAGTTGTGAAAATATCCCATTTTCTCTTGATTCTTCATTTTAGACTCTATCTATATCACATTAAAAACCAAATACATTTAAAAATACAATGCACAATCCAAAACATTGTATGAATACCTCTCAATCTCCACCATAACCGCTATTCTTGTTTATTCATAGATAATAGAAACAAAGCAAGATATGACATGTTTGTATGCCGACTATCGCCGAGCTACGAACAAATTGCTATGCTATTAAAGCTAGGTGTTTTGTGTAAACGATGTTGACGACACTAGGTTCATGGTCATTCTCCCTTGTTTCTATTATCTGAGTCTATGGCTTCTTCTTTCCCCTCCTCCCCTTGGGCTGCGGCGGGCTGACAATCAGCTGTCCGCCCTGCAGCTCCTGGCAGTCGGGCCGCGCCCCGATGGAGCTGGCGGCCTGCACATAGAAGGCCAAGTCGCGCACCTGCTCGCGCAGCGAGGCTATCTCCGCCTCTCCGCCCGTAGCACGGAGAGCGAGCTCGGAGCGCGCTTGCACCGCAGCCGACGCCATGGCCTTCTCCTCGGCCAGCTTGCTTTGAAGGGTGGACACTCTGGAATTCATTTATAAAACATTAATCTAAGACCTGATGATGGTGAATTACTGAAAAATATCCGGCAAAGGTTGTGCGGTTCCTACGGTTAATACTACTAGCGGCCATCATCTTGAAAAGGAACACAATAACAAATTTACAGAGAGACGAGATGCATAACAGTTGAGTTAAAACAAGGTTCCGCTACCCAGTCAATTAAATGGATTAGCTACTATCAAGAGAACAAGGTAAGAGACAAAATCAATCAACAATAATAACAAAACTCTACTCACTTGGTGGTCAAATTGGTCATCTTTTTATTCAGTTGGCTCACATTCTTTTCTGTCTCTTTCAACTTCTCCCTTAACTCTTCGGCTTCAACCTGCGCGGCAGCCTTTTCTCTGTAACAGAAAACAAATATGCATGAAACAGACGCTTATATATCTCCTGACTCCACGGAGTCTATTTTCCATCGGGACGGGACATTGGCACCATAAGAGAATCTTCTTCACATTTCCTACAGCTATTGGTATTTTCTATTCCCAACAGATATACGTGTCTCCAGAGGTCAATAGTCTAGCGTAGGTTATATTTATTACCTAGCCAGCAACTCTTCATAGTGTCTCCGCTGCGTATCCAGCTGGGTGGCCAGCAGGTGCGCACACTCCAGCTGGATGGAGTCCAACTTCTCCTGGGTGGCGGGAGCGCAGACATCGGGGTCCGTCGGGCCCCCGGCTGCCACCAGCTTCCCGTCCGTCTTGTTCTGCAGCAGGCGGTGCACAAAGTTGTCACCTGGTAATGGGGATTATGAGAGAGGTACTTTATTTCCAATTCTATAAGTAGCAAGTAAATAGAATCTGGTGGCTCTCAAACGTTGACTGCACATTCATAGATAATAATAGACACAAAGGGAAATACAGAGTTTTGATTTTGACAGAGGTCACTTTACGAATGATACTAGTGAGTAGTCAATTCATGAATAGTGGCACCGTCTTACGGAAATTTGATGGAGAAACAAAATACTAAACAAAGTAAATACTCTTTCCGATTTAGATACTAAACTGTTTTCCACATTAATTTAATGATTGTTCGTAAAATAATTTACCTGCGTAATCCCAGACTCTATTGGTTCCAAGCTGCATGGCATATGTGTGATTCGAAGCCCTGAAATGCTGAGCAGCGTGGCCTGCTTGGTACCTGCAATCAGAATTGCAAAACTTGTATCCTAAATCTACTTGGGTCATGGACTACTGGCTGCGCCCAGATAAAAGTGACCCACAAGTATTATAAAATACATTGTTTTACAGATATCACATGCAGTCAAACTGGAAAATGTTTCATATTATTATAAAAGGTCATTTTAATCACCTTCCACATCCAACGTGTCCGCAAATTAAACAAATCCATAGTGCTCCTCCTTCCACCGCCTCCCCATCTCCGTCTGAAACAGAAATAATTTACGTTAGTCAGATAGGTATCACATTAACTGTATATTTATACATCAGATGTTGCATGGCGCACTGGTTGCACTCGCTAATGGCTAGGGGGTCTCGACAATCCACAAGCCCTCCAGGCGCCTAGGCAGCTGGAGTGTAACGAGTGGGAACACCGCACCATCAGAAAGACCTCGGCACTCCTTAAACAAAAGCATGTGGCTATCAAGTAATGTAATACCTTGCACGGCGCACTGGCCACACTCGCTAGCAGCTGGGGGATCGGGTGACTGTGCACAACGACACACAGGGCACGAGCCATCCCTCCAGGCACCCAGGCAGCCAGCGTGGAATGAGTGGGAACATTGCACCGTCAGCAGGCCCTCCACACTCTCATCCATGCGCTCTGCAAAACAAAACATTAACAAATATTAAAATCGAACACTTCACCAGGGAGTGAATGATTTCCAAGGCCAAAGGTTGTCTCATCAACGGAATAAAGTGCTTCCACACAAAACCCTATTACAAATAGAGACGGACAGTTAACTACTACTAAACAGTCCAACAATGAGTTAGACAGTCCCTACAAAATGTCACGTAAAAACATGTTCCAATCTTCAGTCGGAATGAAATGCATTTTCCTGTGGAAATTATGTAGTTCCATTTGTCTTTTAAAACTTTCAGAGTTGTTACTGCAGTTATGCAAGACACAGTATAAAGGTATTTGAATAGGTTATAAGGTCCCTACACATGATCCAACTTGCAGAGCCTGACATGTTGAACCGCCAACTAAATATTTATTATTCCGACCCGACATGTCGGTTTCTACAATTCATATTTTATTGTATCTATTAGTCAACAGCAGTCAACGGCTGAAGGTAAGTGGTGGGATAGAGTTAGATGTTTTAAACAGTGTTAAAAGGATGGTAAAAACATCCAACTAAGTGGAAACACTTTTTCGCCATGTCGTCGCTCTAGTTCGTTTTTGTCCAACAGACCATTTTTGGCGAAATTGAGTTAAGTATGCAGTTTTTCTCAGAAAACATTTATTTATACGATACAAGTGAAATATATTTTTAATGTGTTTTCAAGATATAGTTTTTCTCAAGTCCACCAAAATTAAACAACATTCCGAGCGTGTTTATCCAACACTTTGTCTTAGATCCAAATTAAAAACGTGTTTTCTACGTAATTTTAAACATTTGGAACGAATTTTACTTAAAAATAATAATTTCTATCACTTTAAATAATTTTAGTAAGCTTAGAATGAGCTAATTTAGTGGTATATGCGATTTTCGTAAAAATAACTTTTTAAGCGCTAATTCTCCCGATTTACGTTTTGGTCTGTTGGATAAAAACGAACTAGAGCGACGATGTGTCATATCTAATAATACAGGATTTTCCAATAAGAGGTGTTATTTTGAATAGCTCGCTATTTCGGTAGATGTTACTTTTGAAGCTGTCATTTTTTGACATTTGACAAGTAGAAACTACGCCATTAATAAAAATGGAACGATACACGCTTCAACAACGCATTGAAATTATTAAAATTCACTTGAGTGAATCAAATGCAAATCACCTTGAGTGATGAGGCCCATTTCCACCTCGGTGGCTTCGTCAACAAGCAAAATTGTCGCATCTGGGGCTCGGAAAACCCAAGAGTTATTGTTGAAAAGCCTCTCTATCCTCTACGTGTGATTGTTTGGTGCGGTTTATGGTCCGGCGGAGTCATTGGACCTTACTTTTTCGAAAATGAGGCTGGAGCAATAGTTACGGTGAATGGATTGCGCTATCGAGAGATGATAAATGATTTTTTATGGCCGGAATTGGATGGTATTGATCTGGACAACGTTTACTTTCAACAAGACGGCGTTACGTGCCACACAAGCAACGAAACCATTGATCTTTTACGATTGAATATCAAAATAACACCCTTTTATTGGAAAACCCTGTATATATTATTCTATGCTCCCACAGTTTTTTTCTCACATAAAGCATATGAATAGTCTAAATTTACTGATGTTTATGACAAATTAAATTTAAAAAACAATTTGAAGAAGTTTCTAAAAAAACTGAATCTATTCAATCAGTTTCTTGTTTACCAGTCACCTGCGTCCAAAATAAGATTCTTTATTAGCTCTCACACTTTTAAGATCATCAGAGCATTTCATCCGTGGGTGATCTCTAGTTCTTTCCCAACATAGGATGGATGCAATTGGATAAAATTATAATTCAAATGGTCCTCTGTAAACATATATTAAATATCGACTACAAGTAGACGTACCAAGACACACCGGGCATGTAGGCAGCTCGGTGGCCGCAGGGGGTGGCGGTGTGGTCCCGCGCGTGCACTCTACCCGGCGCACCCACGCAGCATGGCACACGGCCCCCGGCTCCAATGAGCTGTATGCAGTGCCGCCAAACGTCTCGCGGAATTCATAGGCTGCACCCCGACTGCGGAAACTGTGAAAGAACATAACAAATGTTATTAACTGATACATGGTTATATCAAACAATGGAAAAAAGGATATAAATCTAATAGAGTACAAGAGACGATTTTCAAAAATACCAAGAGTTTTTTTAAGACCAGCAATATGAAGATAGACTCAAGGAACTAAGATTACCAACGTTAAAAGAATGAAGATAAAGAGATGACTTGATTGAGACTTTCGAAATTTTATCTGAACATTATAGTTGCCCTGGCATCCAAGAAATCTTCACCACCAACAAAAATGTAAATCCCCAAAGTTCACAGTTTTCGCCCATGGGAGAAGCAAGTCAAAGGCCCCCTTGCCTTCGCTATTACTAGCTGTCGTGCTAATTCCGCTGCCTAAAACTCAGTATACGCCCTTGTACGAGTGCCACTTTATCTTCGGCTAGACATATCATGTTTATGGAGGCCCTTCTATTGCAAAGCTACTTCACGAGGGACAGTATACTACCCACTGGAATTAGAGGTCTTTGAACGAGACAACACTCCTTGACATTAAAGTCCACGGAATGGTCAGCAGTTTATATCCCTTTACAACCGAGATAATAATAGCCTGAGCATGTCTATGAATAAATAGAACTTACGAGATCTGCCCTAATGGTGAAGATACGTGCGCGTAATTTGCTTTATTTTAGATATCATGATATAGAGAAGAACTCACGTAATCAGTGCCATGTATCTGTCGAGAGAGGAGTCCCTCAGCACACGGACGTGCTGTATGTCCCTCTGGCACGCGGCGGTGAACACCAGCAGGTCCCGGCAGCTGACAGTGGCGGGCACGGCTAGCAGGCAAAGAGTGCGGGATGGGGCTTCCACGGAGGCGTCTGTTGTTTCACTGAAAACAAATATTTTAGGTTCAACACAATCAGTTATATGAAGATCAGTGGGGACTATGACATTTCCCAAAGGGTATTTTCACAATTTTTTTGTTCTGGAAAAAAATAAGAGTTGGAACCGTTTTGGAATGTGCGGTTTTAGATCGTTTTTAAAATTATAATTATGAAAATATTTAAATTACACATTTTTACCACAATGATGACAATCAGAAAAATAAAATATAAATCTACCACACATTTTTAATGGTATTCATAGTTTTTAAAAATACTAAACAATAAATTGGGGTATGTTATGAGGATGATGGTTGACCTGGATATTCAGATCTGGCCACTTAACATGACTAAAGTCATTTCAAGCAACGTTTTGATTCAGAATGGTGGTTTTTCACTAGAGCGATACTGAGAGCATCTTCTACTCTGGAATAACATAGATATTAAGCGACCAGATCAGAAAAGCCAGGTATTCACAACTTTCCCACTCTTCCAGCAGCCTCTAAACAGGGATGTCATCAGTGGCGTACATTTCATATATGCACATAAGCACTGCCTGCCCTACCTTACTCACATAAAAATATTTCAATAAGATATCAATTTAAACTTTCAAAATATGCGCAAAGTTCATCTGCAAATCGCAGCGCCACGCGCACTTAGGGTTGCCAGATGTCCGGACAGCCGTTCAAAAAACCGTAATGTCCGGTGTAGAAAATTTTGGAAAACTGGACTATAGGATGTCCGGTTTTTTTCTAAATATGCGAAATATATACCTTACAAGATAATTTACAGAGCAAAATTCATGAGCGATTCTGGCAGGTGTGTGCAGTGTTCCCGTGTCCAACGCCTTCGTAGAAAGAGTTTTTAGTGTAAAGGGTAATGTATGGACTGACGAAAGAAATCGACTAGGTGTGAATACAGTAAAAAGCGAATTATGTGTTTCTTCAATTTAAATGTCAATTGCACTGAATTTAAAGATACAATTTCAGGCAATAAACATTTATTTAAAACAGTAGGATCTAGTGCCAAATATGTTAAAAAGTGATTGTTTGCTTTTTTTTTTTTTACTTTATTTATTTTCATTTCTTTACACATATTATACATATTAATAGATAGTATATAATAACATAATATATAATACCAAATAGTATACACAAGAAATGAAAACCCACTAAGGCACTGCCTGAGTGTGGGTAATATAAAACAATTACTATATTTCAAGTACCTAAAGTATAATATACATTAGTAGAAAAAGTTTTTTTTTTTGTTTATAGTTATTATAAAAAGTAAAGAGAAAACATTATGAACAATAGTTTATAAAGTTTCAGCAAGTGAGTTGTAGAAAGGATCAATAAATTTATAGTAAAAGTGTTTCAATATGCTTACCAATAGCAATACTAAATAGCAATAATAAATATAAGTTTTAATGTTTACTAAGTGTTTCATTGTGTTCACTATCAGAAATTTTCTCTGTTTTGGTCAAAATCAAAAGGGTTTATGATTATCAAAGGACCCTTTGATTTTCGACAAATTTTACCAAAAAAAATTAAAGGGGGGACCCTTTGATAAAAAAAATGTTCGGTTTTTCTATCTGGACCATCTGGCAACCCTACACGCACCCCACTGGCCGCCATACTAGTGTAAGTAAAGGAACTAAATATGCAAAATGACAAATTCAAATATTGACTATAATTCTACAAAAAAAGCTGATGTGTGCACAAGGAAAGACTCGTTTGTGTTGATGGAGAAAGGCAGTGCCTTTGGTACAAATGTAGCAGTCAGTGCCGTCTATTGTTGGTACCTCTAGTACAATTTTATTTATTAACAATTTAATTAGTACAGTTTTACTAACGAAATAGAAAAAATTATGTTATGTTTGCTTTTTTCATGAGATTGTGCGTCTTAGCCATTCTTATTGAAAACTTGCCAGGTCTGTAGTAAGAAGGTAAATTAAAATCAATCAATTCAATTAAATCCTGATTAAACTGCCCACTGAATGTCATACAATTTATTTATTTAATTCTTTGACTTCTCTGATGGTGGGGACCAACATATTTTGGTAACCGGGCAACTCGGGAGAGTGACAATTCAACACACTTTTTAAAATGAATATAAAGTCATGAAAAATGGTAAATGGTTATAACGAGCACGAGGGGACTGACTAAATTTGTTCTTTATAGCTATTAATCATTGTACCCAAAATAGGTTTTTTAACCTTCCAGCGGGCGCGTTGAGAAATTTCCCTTGAGCGGGCGCTTGTCGTAAATTTTAGGTCATCAAGTTTTCTCCATGTAAGTGGTGTTTTCTTTATACAAATGTTAGGGAATTTTTTTAAGGATATGAAGAATGATAATAGGCAGTACTTAAAAAAAAAAAAATTGACTTTCTTCAAAAAAAACGAAGCAACACTCTAAACATTTTAATATTTCAAAACAAAATTTGTTATCGACCTATTTAGTCAGAATCAATATTCCCATCCTTACAATTGTTACAAACCACCTCAACTGAAGAATGGTTCTTGCATGTAAAGGACTGGCAACGGCAACACTTCATTGATGCTGAGGATCTTTTCTTATCCAGTGCACATAACCGACAAACACCGAGTTTTGGAAAGCTTATGTTTTCTTCTTCTGTCATCGGTTCAATTGCCCTACCGTAACTCACTTTGAGAAAAACATTTATATCTTGCGGTAAATGTTTGACATTTGATTTGACTCTAGCATAGCTCGAAGCTCGATACTTACAACTAAGTGGAAAGAGTGGGGGAAGCAATAAGGCGCGACTGTCGTAAATTTTACGACAGCGCGCCCGCTGGAAGGTTAAAAGCCGTATGTACCTACCTACCTGCCTCTACTATCAATATTCTTCTGCATGGCTCCTATATCATATTTTACTGCATCTAAAATATTTACTTCAGATATCTTATAGAGTTAGCTACCTTATGTATTATTTTATTAAAAATTATTATTTCTTATCCATAAGTATCATTGAATCGCTGACAGCCCTAAATTGTTAATGCCTAGTTGCGATGCCTGCCCAGCTGTTCCTAGTACAATTAATTTTGTGGGTAGCAATAAACTCACTGCTAATTGGTCTATTATAATAATTTGCTAGACTATACATGTTAACCAGTCACTTTTTTTTCTACACATTAATACTCTGTTCAAACAGAATATTCTCTGTTAACTATAGTGTTCTATGCCTTAATGGAATTTATTTTATATTAATTACTGACTATTATCATAGACACCTTATTCTTCGACTTATGACAGGTCTTATACAAGCCTAGTATTAGTTCAACTATTGTTACACTGGTATATATTTATTTTGAATTATGCATTGTCTTACTGCACTCATATTAATAACTGCATCACTTGCAATAATGTTTTTGTTTACACATTAATTGTTCTGTAATTTATTGCTATTATTATCCTGTGTACCACTGTACGCTTGTAATTCGATTATCACTGTATTGTAAAAGCCATTTTATGGCGTTTGAATAAATAAATATATTCGCAAAAGTACAGTATAATTTCAAAATCCTAGTAGGTATTACTTATTAGAAAAATACACTCTTACTACTCAAATTTACTGTCAATGATTGTTTTAAAGATTACGCTTTCATGCTTCTCTATTTCCTCTTCAAAACAATCAACGCATTATAACTAACATCACCTGGTTTAAGGCTTCCAAGAAAAATATCACTAAATTTTCTATCTTATTAACACTACCTTCTGCATACTGTACCTACCGCTTGTAATAATAATAATAATAATAATAATAATTGGATAATTTGTATAGCGCCGTTTTTGTGAAAAATCACCTCAAGGGCGCTCATACTTGTAATAAATAACTAGCTTACTGGATTGTTTTGGTTTTTGGCTGTAAAAGTATAATTGTCACAAACCAGTGATGCACAACCCGCGGCCCGCGTGTCAATTTCATACGGCCCACATGGCTATAGAGAAAAAGCTAAATGTTTGGGGTAATTCTTGAAAGCCTTGGCTGAGAACATTTTTTTATAGAGTTTTGGTTTATTTACACTGCATTTCCTAAATGGTACCAAATTTGAAGAACCGGTTCGCATCAAACGAAATTCAAAAAAATCAATAGAAATCTTAACTTTTGAATATCGCTGTCAACCCCCTCCCAGTCAAAGAAAACAATAACAAAAAAATCCGCTTGTAGGTCGCGGCCTGTTTTAAAAATAGGCTAAGCAGAAGGGCCCTGCTGAAAAAGTTGTGCATCACTATCATACATTTACCCCGTGCAGGTACTAGCAACTAGGTACCTTCATAAACATATTTATTGGTTTTAAAAAAAAAATTGACTATTAGTTGTAATACAAAAGGACACATAAAAATGGAACAAATTTGTGAAGCTCAAATTTGCATAACTTTTGCAGATTTTATGACAATTTTACATTGTGCCCGATGGATAGCAATGGTTCACATAGCCGACAATCTTACACAGGTAGTGCCATAAAAATATGTATCTGTCCCTAACGGAATAGGAAATTCTTAACTAATAATTCCCAACTATTTTTTCAAACCCAACGTCTCATTTGTGTATTCAGAAATTGTGTTAACAAAATTATTTGCCAGGTACATCAGTGAATCGACCTCGTTATAACAGTCAACAATTATATGAAGATAAGGCTGAACTAAAATATTGTTTTGTCATTGCTCATTATAGCAGTGAACTCGCTATAGCCGTGATCGTTAAAACGAGTTCGAAATGTCATGCCACCTAATCAGATATCTAAACACAAAATAAATTTAAATATCCATAGATATATACCAATTTAGTATAATAAAAATAACGCCATATCTTGAGCTATTCACGCCCGAAACTACAAAACTTTCTTGAACTAAAACAAACAGTTCGGTATTTTGCTACGAGGGGATTCTACGGACTCTCCCGACGGTATTCGAAGTTCAGATACGAATGTGCACGCACAGTTATCGGATTGCCTACGATCGAGATAGAAATGCAAAGAATGAACCAAAACGCCTAAAGAGACATCTCGGACTGTACCCAAGAGCGTAGTAGGTTCTGCGCACTGATAATTGAAATCGCTTGTCCGCTTGTTGGCCTAGCTGGTCGCTGCTCGCGCTCGCCCATAGTTATCACAAACAGCTTCAAAACATGGCGCGGAACAGATGCCTGTTGCGTGTAATAATTAGGAATAAATATGCAGACATAAATTTTACTTCTGAATATATTAATGGCTTTCATGTGGTTTCACTGATCCCATCGTCCCCCTAAATAACCGCCAATGATCAACGGTATAAAGATACCATAAACAATAATTGCATATCACAGTTCAATGCAAGCAGAATAGAAAATAACAATTAAGGACGGGTTGTTTCGGAGAATTTGAACAATTCATCAAATTTCAACGTTCATTTTCCAGTTATGCGAAAGATTTTTTCAAGTTCTGTTTTTATTTCAGTTCTGTCAAGCAAATAACCTATAATGATATATTAACATAACTTGAATAGGACTTTCACAGAACCTGGAAATGAACGTTGAAATTTGATGAATTGTTCAAATTCTCCGAAACAACCCGTCCTAAGTGCGGCATTTGATAGAACAGTGATATCAGAAAGTACAAAATGAATACTAGCTCTAGAAAGATATACAAATACACAAAACGTAAAAGCAGATATAGGTTAAATTAATATTGATGTAGAATTCTTGTACCTACCTTCCGTGCAGTTAAATGGATTCTCCACATCTGCTTATTTATGACTAACTTCATGTAATCTAGCTACAAGCGAGTGTTTTGGTATTGTTACATTTTGGAACAGGATTTTGGAACGAGTAGCTCTCATGGGTATATGAAATTAATTGTTATAATTGAATCCTATAATTTCTATACCCGCTATATCCGATTTTTTGACAAAATGATCTGAGTATGACATCTTGTTCACATTTTTGCGAGCAACAAGAGGAGCCTAAAATTGAGTTTCAAAACCCTCCTTATCACGACCAAAAACCATGTTAAAACTGCGAGTGAGAAACCAAATCCGCTATATCATACAGAAAGTTACTATCAAAACCCGCTATATCGGATTCAACCAATCACAAGCAGTTATTTTGCCAAAATACAATATGGCCGCCGCTCTGACGCCACGCTCGTGTGTCAAAATGATCTACGCGTGTGTTTCTAAACCCGCCATGTCGGCTCAGTTGACTTTCAAAATCACGAAGTGAGTATCAAAATCCGTTTTATCCATTTTATTTATCGAAATTACTTAATTATTGCTAGACATGTATAGAAAAATAAATGCTTTTCGAAATTTTGTTACTCCAATTCATTATATAAAAAATTGTAATGCAATTACTTATGTACGCTAAAGATGTGACAGTTTTTTGCGGTTTTCTCCAAATCAATGAAAGTTGATATAGCGGGTATAGAAATTACACGACTCAATTGTTGAAAGGGTGGAAATGGTTTCTACGAGCTGTATAACGAAGAAATAACCTCACTTTTCCTTGTAGAGATGCAGTATTCCCTTGGTGACCTCAACCAGCGGGTTCCCGAAGAAGAAGTCCATCTCCTGGTCAGCCGCCTGGTCCTGGTAAGGGGCGGGGGGCGGAGGAGAGGGCTCATGGGGCCCCACAGCGCCCAGCAGCCCCGCGGAAGGCGCTCCGGACAGGGCTGACGCATAGGTCTCCACACTAATGGACTGCATGGGGCGCACATCTCCGGTGTCTTCCTCTGGACATTAAAAAAATTTAGGTTTAGGATTGGTTAGAAAAAAAGAGATTATTATTTTAAAAAATCTCAATTATTCTTTCTTTCAGAAAAGTTGGTAATTTTAGTTTCTTGAGTCTATCTTCATATATACTTTAATCTTATCTGTACCCTTTTTATTACATAGATCCATATCCTTCACAAAATATAGACTCCCTACTTGTATGAAAATCAAATTATGGAAATTAATTATGACAAGAACCAACGATTTACGTCAGGATAGATGGCAAAAGATGCATTAAGGCTGGCCGCATACATACGTTTTTCGTATTCGATTTCCGAATTCGTTTTCCGTATTCGGACATCCGAATGCACGGAATCAGTAGAAAATACATTAACTGCCGCACACGTTCGTTTTAGTTCCGAACGGAACAAATTTCGTACGCACGTTCCGAATGCGAGCCGGCGCATTCGGAGAAAACGAATGGAAAAAACCTAATGACGTCATGTGGAACGCAGCTATTGCATACAGTTTGTTTGTGCCGACGCAAACGCACGGAAATTTCCGTTCGTAATTCAGTGTTGCCAACGGATCTTGACCTAATATCGCCGTTTCTCATACATAAGGTAGCGTAAAGTAGCCGAATTTGCTGTTAGGTGGGACATAGGACGGCCGGCATAGTCCAGTGGTAACGCATTGGACTGCCATTCCGAAGGTCGCGGGTTCGAACCCGGCGTGCGCAAATAAATTTTATTTGATTAATTTGTGTTATTTCACAATTAATTAATTAAAATAATATATAATATATTTGCGGCACGTTCCAGAGTGGAAGATAATACCAGTATCGCCCTGGTGTAAGACCACCATTCAGAATTGAAACGTTGCTCCAAATGGCTTTAGCCGTGTTTAGTGACTAGATCTGAATAGCCAGGTACTTCCCCACCTTCCTCTTTCCCTTCCCCACTTAACTTCAGCCTCACAACATCCCCCAATTGGGGATGCCATAGTCTCACTGGCTCCAGACGGGAGCAGTTGGGACTCTTGTGAGGTATTCACTATAAAAATAAAAAAAAACATGTTTAAAATTGATGTTTTTACGTGAAAATAAAAATTTCGTGGGGGGGGGGTTGCTAGAGAATTTCAAAAAAATAAAATTTGTCCCCAGAAAATAAAAAAAATTCATGGGGGGGGGTGGCTAGAGAATTTCAAGAAAATATAAAATTTGTCCCCAGAAAAATAAATTTCATGGGGGGGGGGAGGTGGCTAAAGAATTTCGGGACATGTTTAAAATTGATGTTTTTGAAGTAGCTTAATTGGCGACCAGTCGCCTTTTAGATTTGTTCGGCGCCGATTCTCGCTCCGAGTAGCCTAAATGGCGATATATCGCCCTTGTTGGCAACACTGGTCAGTACAGATAGTGACAGATAGTGATAGCTTGGTGAACGCACGACGATGGAGGACGACGATTTATTAGCAATTGCATTTCTGTTAATAATGAAGAAGAAAAAGAAACGTCGGTATTGGGTACATCCATTGAATACTCGGAGAATCTACGAGAGTCCGTTTTATCTGAAGAGAGCTAAGTTACGAGCACACCCAGATAAATTCTTTGATTTCTACAGGATGTCAATAAATTCTTTTGATGAACTTCATAATGGCATACGTGATAAATTAATAAAGCAAAATACCTGCATGAGATTATCTATGGATACGGAAGAAAATCTAACCATAACCTTGAGGTAAATTCTCTTTATTTTTATATCAATATTTATTTAAAAAAAAAACAAATCCAATATCTTATTGTGGTTAAAGTTTAGGTATTTTCCAATATTATCTTCCTGTTCTTGTCCTTGAGATTGTAGAACTAAAAAATCGTTTCGGTATCCTCGGCATGTTGAAGATTATCACCATGTAGAGATGTAGAAGGTGATGTGTAGTGATGACGTGGTGGTCGAAGCGGTGGCAGACGTGTAATAGAGTTAATAACCACTCTGGAATTGTTTGGGGCAGATTGATAATAAGTGGTTTTATTTTGCGAAGAAGATGAACTAAAGGTTGCCAATGGAGATTGCGTTTTATATAACATATTAGGTGAAGTTTCTGGTACAGGAATATATGAAAAAGAGGGGGAATGATCACGGCTTGATGCTGGCGTTACTGAACGGTGACTGGAGTTATCATAACTCAGTGAAGAAGATGGAGATGAATTGTACTCAGCATTAATTTTTTTTACCAACTGCAGCATTCCCAATTTAAAATCAATTTTTTGATTTTCATTCATATGTTTCATATTTTCTTCTACTTCTTGTCGTTTCTGATTGGCTTTCTGTTGATTTTGATGTAGGATACTGAGTATTTGGGAGGGGATATCCTTTTTCTTTCGTTTTGAACTATTTGCAGATGGAGGTTGTAATAAATTTGTATATTCATCTACTTGTTCCACGCTGTGTTCTTCTTGCGTTTCAGATTCTTGTGAAGTATTATTGTGTAAATCATCGGATTGATAGTTTCCTTCGGTATTTCTTTTATCGAATACCGGTATAAGAAAATACAAAAGGTCTGCATAAACATATTTTTTAACCTTTTTAGCGGCACTGCCTGTAAGAGCGCTTTTATTTTTTTGTATGTTTTTTCGAAAGTAGTCTCTTATGTGTGTCCATTTTTTTCTTTTCCTCAGCACCTGAAATATAATAATATTATTTTATATCTTTTTTTCAGATTCCTGGCAACTGGTAAAAATTTTGAAGAGTTACACTTTGAATATTTGATGGGGAGCAGGACCGTATCAGCCGTAGTTAAAGAAACCTGTACAGCAATATGGGATGTATTTCAACCTTTGGAAATGAAGCCACCATCTTCAAAAGAACGTTGGCTAGAAATTGCTGAAAATTATTATAGAAGAACCAATTTCCCTAATTGCGTAGGTTCAGTGGATGGGAAACATATTCGTTTGATTTCTCCTCTGCATAGTGGATCTGCCTTTTATAACTATAAACATTTCTACTCTGTTGTACTATTAGCAGTGGTAGATTCTGACTACCGTTTTATAGCTGTAGATGTCGGTGCTTATGGCAGAGACAGCGATAGTAATATCTTCAACAACTGGAATTTTGGAAAAAAGCTAACTCAAAACCGCCTTAATATGCCTGAAGCAAAACCTCTGCCGAATACCAATGACACACCTCTACCTTTTGTGTTTCTTGGCGATGAAGCGTTTCCACTGAATAACAATTTTATGAAACCATATCCGAGAAGTAATCTCAATACCCAACGCAGAATCTTTAACTACCGCCTCAGCAGATCACGACGTGTAGTGGAATGTGCCTTCGGCATTCTCTCGAATAAATGGAGAATTTTTCACACTAGCATGACAATTCCACCAGAATTTGCAGTATTAGTAACAAAGGCAGCGTGTGTGTTACATAATTTTGTACGCAGAAGAGACGGCTATCGATTTGAAGATACTCTGACACATTACTTCGAAGATATACCTTTCCGTAGTCCACAACACAGATCCACAAACCGAGGTCGAAACATAAGAGACAATTTTGCCGAGTACTTTATGACACCGGCAGGGGAAATATCGTACCAATATAACGAGAGAATTAATAATTTACAAGAATAAATATGGCCACTATTGTAATAAAAAGTATGTAGAAAATATCTTACCTTTGTTTTCTCTGTCCACTTTAGTGCACGTGTCCCAATCCTTTATAACCTCTTTAAATACATTCTCCCAGGCCAAATCTTTGACATCTCTGTTGTGATAGTCGTTATCATGAATATCCCACAGGCAGGGGTATTTTTCAACAGCCAATATTAATGTTTCTGCCTCACACATTATCGTGTTGCGATTCAAATACAAGGAATACGTCCGATGCACGTGGTGCGGGTGCGATATAATGAGCAGTGTTGCCAACGAGGGCGATATATCGCCATTTAGGCTACTCAGAATGAGAATCGACGCCGAAAAAATCTAAAAGACGACTGGTCGCCAATTAGGCTACTTCAAAAACATCAATTTTAACACGTAAAAACATCAATTTTAAACATGTCCCTCCTAACTGCGAATTCGGCTACTTTAGGCTACCTTATGTATGAGAAACGGCGACATTAGGTCAAGATCCGTTGGCAACACTGGTACTGACGTTTATACATTCCGAATGAAGAAAAACGAACGTTTGCGCTAGTCTCACGGAATTCCGAATACGGAAAACGAATTCGTAAATCGAATACGGAAAACGTATGTATGCGGCCAGCCTAAAAATACATTTTCCACTCAATCAAAATTTACATTATAAAACAATCCCCCTGCCGCCATTTTTTTTTGTATGGAGATACACTTGCGAAAGTTTATTTTCAATCTAAATACTTATAAATTACTTAATTAGACTAAGTTAAGAACCTAATAACTTATTTTGTGCATGAAACTTGTAAAAATTGTCGAAACGAAGTGTAATTTCCGTAATCCGTATCTAAAAGTGCAGCGGTTAGGTAAATAATTACCAAATTAAGTTTTAGCCGAGATAATTATGTTTTCTTATGTAAAAAAATTGTGTTGTCATTTTATGCATATTGCATTTGACATATTTTCAGTTTTTCAGTTTCAGTGCCGGCAACCCGGGCGTTTATTTAATTTTATGGTTGTTTACATTGTTTTCTTTTCTTTTAAATATATGACATTATAATAATAATCCTGTCTGGTAATCGAAAATCGCTATCATATGTGTCTAGTCTGGTAGTCAAAAATCACTATAATATTATGTGTCTAGTCTGGTAGTCGAAAATCACTATAATATTATGTGTCTAGTCTGGTAGTCAAAAATCACTATAATATTATCTGTCTAGTCTGGTAGTCAAAAATCACTATAATATTATGTGTCTAGTCTGGTAGTCGAAAATCTCTATAATATTATGTGTCTAGTCTGGTAGTCAAAAATCACTATAATATTATGTGTCTAGTCTGGTAGTCTTAAATCCCTATAATATTATGTGTCTAGTCTGGTAGTCAAAAATCACTTTAATATTATGTGTCTAGTCTGGTAGTCGAAAATCACTATAATATTATGTGTCTAGTCTGGTAGTCGAAAATCACTATAATATTATGTGTCTAGTCTGGTAGTCGAAAATCAGGTTAAAGTATACATACAAATAAAGAATTTATTTTTTTACCAAATGTATCCCAGAGACCAAACTAATATCTAATGCCTGTGACAGACCACGCTATATCCTTGTGGCTTGGCCAATTTCAGCATATCGCTTCCCATTAGTAGTAATGGCGAGCGATATGCTGAAATAGGCTAGGCCATGATGCTTATAACATGTGTCGACACCCTAATGCGTGTAACTAATGGTCCATATACACAGGAACGGCCCTGAGCCAAACAGCGCCTGGCACGAGTAAAATATTGGTGCCCATTTTCAAAAACCGGAGACGCCTAGGAAGGTGATCAGTGCAATCTGATGATTTGTATTTATGTGTAGAGCCGCTTTTATGAAAAAATAATATCAAAGGTGATGTTTTAGGTATTATCAGCGCCTTGGCAATTCGGCACCAGCGGACTGCTCCAATTACGCCGGCATCGCATATACATTAGCGAACTGAAACGCGAGCCAAGCCACGAATTACGGGAAGGGAACGAAGCAACTGCAAGCGGCGTTTTGCACCATTTGCGGTTGCTTCATTTCTTTCCCATAAGTTGAGGTTCAGCTCGCGCGTGTACGTAATATAATATGTAAGAAAGGTGCATAATTTACAATTTTAAACTCATGATATATAATAATAATCCGTTTGAGAAACCATACAATTGATAATTTGGCGAAGGACAATGCAAACTAGCAATTTACAATAATCCGATGTCAGAAACGTACCAGACACTTCATTACCATTTATTTACGAAAAGACTGCAGCACAACACGCAAACGCAATTTATATCAATTTTAAAAATATCATTCAATAATATGGCTTCAATAAAACGACATGTTGTGCAATATTTATACAAATTACAAGACAGACAGCAGTGTGTTTTTATTATTATTCACACAAAGACTTACCTTTTCGAGTTCCTTCGACCGCCTCGTCTTCCATTTCAATTCTAATAATACACAACGAGACAAGACTTGACATTTATCAAACGGACACTTTATTTGTAATGTAGTTTTTGTATCGAGCGTACATATTACACGAGAACGGTAATTTAATTTATGAGCAAGCTAAAAAGTTTCGTAAATAATAATGAACCGTGAACTGGCGTGAACATTGACGTCTAGAATTACATAGATAAATTTGTAGAAGGATTCGGGGCTGTCAACGTACAAAAATAATATTTTGCGATTGGCAACTTATTTGTCATATTTTTTCATGTATCTAATAAATCCTGCGAGTGATTTATTTATGCCTGGACGAAAGGTGAGTTGTTTATTTATGGACAGAAGTACTTGCTTATTTTTTTAAAATAATGATATGTCCCTAGGTATATACATGACTTGAATTCACAGAAAGACCAAAGTAAACACGTGCGCCAGCATTTGTCTCTGTAGTTTCACACGCAGATGGAGGCGGCAGTTCGGATATTATTAGACCTTAAATATTTACTGAATAGTTTCGCCGGTCCCGCAATAAAATATTAGAAAGCCAACTGAGAAATACACATTAAGCTAGCGACCCGGCAATAAAAACCTTCGCCCAAGGCTAGACTATATTGTAATTGTTTGAAGGTCTTTTGTACAAATGTCATTTTAACATATTTCAAAATAATAATAACTAGTAGTGAGGATGGCGATGCCAGCGCCACGGACTCGAACGCACCGAAGTGGTGTAAAGCGGAACCAGTTTAGTTCCAGCACCCCACGACAGGCGCGCTACGGTCGCCGGATTGCGCAGCTGACAACAGATTCCATTCCTCAACAGTTGATTTTTTAGCACCCGACAGTCATCATCTCGCCCCCCCCTTGGGGCGATCGCCGAGGCGCTTCCGCCCAGGAAGCTGCCCTCTCGGAAGTCACGACCTCGCCTAGTTCTCGACAGTTCCCATTCTGCACTCGACAGTCATCATCTTGGGAGTCATCATCCTGCTCTCCCCCTTGGAGCGGCGCTGAGGCTCTGCCGACCAGGAAACTGCCCTAGCAGAAGTTATCGTCTCGCCTCCGCCGAGAAACTTCCTGCTCTCTCCCTTGTAGCGGCGCCGAGGCTCTTCCGACCAGGGAGCTGCCCTAGCAGGAGTTACCGTCTCGCCTCCGCCGAGAAACTTCCTGCTCTCCCCCTTGGAGCGGCGCCGAGGATCTTCCTACCAGGAAGCTGCCCTCTCAGGAGTCGCTGCCTGCCGACTCTGCCCTTCGGAGCCTTGACCCAGGCTGAACTAATTCCGCCCTTCGGATCCAACCCAAGTTACCGCTTGTGTTGTCGGTGACAAGTGCGAACGTGGAGATCCGCGGTTCCAGATAAGAATTATAATTTAAGACTATTATTAAGCCTAGATTAAGACTAACCCTTCTTTATACATTTTATTAAATAAATTTTAAGAGTGTTTTGTAACTAAGTAACTTCTTTTTTTTACTTGTTCCTCCTTTTCTTATACATGAATAGTATTATTATTTAATAATTGTAAAAAACATTCACTTTGTGGCTCATCATAATTTATAATAAAAACAAATTTATGTGTTTTTATTATAGTATTATTATTATTAATTATTAAACTCCCCTTAAGTATGGTAATAACAATAAGATATCCCATTCTCTGTCTCAATTCCCTGTCCATTAAAAATATGAAATAAAATTAAAATACTAACAATAAATCCACTTCACAAATTCATTTCAAAAGTTTTTCATAGAAGATGGCTGCCAAGCAATTTCCCCTCGCCCTAGATTTGATTTCAACTCCATTCACACAAAATCGCACTAATGCTCTCAGAGCCGGCCTTGTGCAGGCGTAATTGGAGTAGCCCGCTAAGGGGGCCGACTTGGCAGACCCTGCGCTGCAAATTAAGCTCGCTGTAACAAGCTAATGGTTTGCAGCCTTCCCGTCCCTGTGGGACGACGGGCTTAAATTCGCAATAAAAAACATGGTTTTTTTAGCCTTAAACTATGGTATTTTTGCCCCTAAAACATACTTTCATTTTATTTGTGAGATACGGACAGGTCCGGTCCTATGCGGGTGCCATTGGAGCAGTGCACTACGGGAGCCAAATTGACAAGGTGTCAAAGCGCTGATGATACCTAACACATCGCCCTTACAAATCAACCGAATATTATTGATAACGGTGATCACCTACCGAGGCGTCTACTGGTTTTGACAAGGGGCGCCAAAATTTTACTCACGCCAGGCGCCGTTGTGCTTAGGGCCGGCGGGGATGGTATATCTGGATCTCATTGATTGGCGAACGTCATTGGTCTTGTATTGTAAACATTGTTGTAAAAAATACCGGGAACAAAATACTCTCAAATATTTTATCTGGGGACTAGGGACGGAGACCTGAGGCGTGCTGAGCACTGAGCAGGGAAGTTGAGGGGTAGGGGGGGAGTAACAACAGGAATAACATTACTTAGAGGGTGTTCAATATTGTCACGTCTGATGAGCATGGACCCTTGTCAATCACCAGGGCTATGATGGGGCTAAGGCAAGGAGGGCAGAATGTTTGAAAGCATTGAAGAATCTGGAGAGTCCGCCAGCGGTGAGCAGGACGACAGGTCCCCGCGAAATCCGAATGAGTTAGCTCCAGGTAGAGATTCGTGGTAAGGAGTGCGAGAGGCTATCCTCAATTAACCAGCATCCATTGAACGTTTGGCAGGCTACGCGGGGACAATGAGGATTCATTTTTGTGTCACCCTGACAGCATGCTTGGTAATCCAGTGTAGTCTCCAAGGAATTATACTTCAACAACACTCAAATAAAACTATTTTATAATCCAAATAACTGATTGTATATTTTAATCTCACCGAACAACAACACTCGAACAAAGAACAGGCTGATCTCGCGCAGGAGTCAATACGTTTGTTTTTTTATGTTTGGTTAGTTTACACGAAAAGTCTGTGTATCCTTCATTCTCGGAAGGATCAGTTGATGGTATCCGCATGCTCTTTTTCATTTTTTTTGTATAAATTTGTCTGGACAATCTCAGAGCCGCGGAATCGTCCTCCAAAAAAACCGCGCGTCCGTTCGTTTTTTCCCCTTATTGTCACCGGTCCTTTTTCTACTCGCGTTCTCTAGCCCGCTCCGTACAACCGATCGCAGGGCAGCCACCCGAAAAACTTTCAACAAAACAATAATCGGGCACTACTTTGGCAACTTAAATTTGCATAATTTTTAACGTTACAATATATATAATGTTTGCTTGATTTTTATAGTTTGTACTTTCGTTGTGTATGGTAGGTTATATAATCTAATATAATGAATTATGTAATAGGAACCACTTCTGGAGTAATCTTAAGTAAATACATCCATCCTTAAATAATGTATTGTATATAAGTGTATGGTATTGTATAATTGAGGAACACGGGACTAGGTTTTCTCGCAGATATTTTAAATTTAAAAAAAAAGATTTATTTAACTTAAAAAAAGTACTTATGTATGTTTTTGAAACTGCTTGTAGCGAGCTAAACGTATTCAACAGATAATGTGTTTGAACTGAAACTTCATCGTAAATTACTCGTACTACCGTAGGCTTAATGCGCATTACTGCCCATTTTCCTCGTACACCTTTCTAATAAAACCAATCAAAAAGGTACTATTTTACATTGCGACGCATCACAGCAACCGAAAAAATATACTTATCTCTTTCCCCCTTCCGTGGAGTGAAGAGTAAATCCGGAGTGTCAGAGTACTTCCATTCCACTAAAGAAATACCATTGGCAAAAATACTTCTCTGTCCCTTTTCCCCATTCAAATTTCTAACAGACCAGAGTGAGAAGTCAGTAGTATTTTAAAGTACGAAGTACTTCAAGGCCTGTGATATATACAAATACTTAGGAACCAGGTATTTTGAAGATTTGTCTCAAGTACATAGTACGGCATGAATATTCCCGGTACTTTTACTGGGTATGGTAAATACGCCTCTCCTATAATATGGGTCGCCCAGCCCTGCCCATCCTGCGCAGAAAATTAAATTCACTGTAGTAGTTCGCAGCGCAGTTCAGTGTAGGCAGTGCTCTTCTGGGCAGGGTCTTGCATCATTTGGTTATGTTGATTGCTTACCGACCCGTGGGACGACGGGCTAAGAGCTTACTAGTGAGGCTCATCAAAATTCGGGATAAATAAATGGTAAACTTTATTTAGGTTCTGTGTTAAAATCTAACCTCGGGGCGCTTCAATGCTGCCTGGGATTCCCTTAGACTCCAACTTCATTGTGGCTTCAACGTGATTCTGTCCAATAAGGCGTAAAAGTAATCAACACATCGGAGGATATGGTGTCTCATGTCATCACGAATTTGACATTAATTTATTAAAATTACAAACTGAGTAGAATGTTAAAGATTACAAATTTAAAAAATTAAAAATTACACTTCTAGTCACTTATTTTTAAAATTTTAATACAGTAATGTTGAGTTGGACTAAAAATAAATATAAATCATATTCACGTAATAACCAGCGATATTTTAATTTGAATATTTAATCTCTTAAGTGAGTATCTTAGGTGAGGAGGTCAGTGCAGAAGTGACGTAACTCACGAAAATTCCAAAATGATGTTAACAATCCAAAGGGCTATAAATAATATTAAGGATGAGTTGTTTCAGAGAATTTGAACACTTCATTAAATTTCAAAGTCGATTTCTAAGTTTTGTGAAGTTGTTCTATCTAAGTTCTGTTATTATTTCAGTTTTGTGAAATATCTAGCCAATAATGATATAATAACAGAACTTGAATAGAACCTTCACAAAACTTGAAAATCAACTTTGAATTTGAAATTTGATGAATTATAACCCATCCTAATAATATTCTTTGGCTAATTTATATAGCACCGTTTTTGTGAAAAATCACCTAAAGTTTCATCAAAAACTGAATGAATCAACCAATAAATGTGAATTCTACATTTCTTTGCAATTTTTACTTGAACCAGCTCCACATTTTAAAACTCTCAGGGCAATTATATCAGCTCGACATTTTTGTGGGTTATGCAACTTTTGCGCTAACCGTCTCAGATATAATAACAAGTCTCTAATTTCAAGATTAATCAACTAGAATCTTAGTGTGCATTTTTAAGTGTGAATTTAATGAGCATTTTTGCACGAAGGCTTTGTTGCAGACTTCACACACGTAGTCCTTGATGTTGTTGTGGATCTTCAAGTGCTCCGTGAGACTTCTGAGGCGAGGAAAATCCTTTCCACACTGGTCACAGCTGTGTTTTTTAGAATCTGAAATTAATATTTTCAAAAGTTTATGTTATGCATAGAATATGTAATAATACATTTATACACTATATGAGAGGTTAACCCCTCGACAAAATACATTTATACACTATTCGAGAGGTTAACCCCTCGACAAAATAATATCGTGTCATCAAATATTAACGCTTCATTTTCAATTTAAAATAGATTTGCTGTTTTTGAATGTATTCCAAAATAAAAAAAATTAAAGCAGATGAATGACCATTTCAGATTATAATATTACAAATCGACATAATATTACGCAATTAATAATATTAAAATTTTGATCGTAAAAATAGAATAAGTTTTTAAATTGTGTTTATATTGTGTAAACTGTAATTACCTTCCAGTTTACACGAGACTAAAAAATATATGTTTTATATTAAAAATATTTACACATAAAATTTGCAAACCTTGAGATTTATTTAAAAATTAATATTTATTTACTAGTTGTACCCTGCCACGTGTTGCTGTGGCTCAGCCTGTCTGTGCAGATAGAGAAACAATAGCGCGTGTTGCTTTTGCGTCCAACAGATGGCACTGTTTTAAAAAAAAAACATGTTTGTCCAACAGATGGCTCTGTTTTAAAAAAAAAAGTTTTTCCCGGTCACAGGTGACATCTATATAATATAGGTATATAAAAACACACACTCGTATTCGAATGCAACATTGTGTCAAAACTTCTGTCATTTTGTAAAAGCAATCTGTGAAAAGCTTTTGGAGATTTAAGATTTTGAACAAACGAACATTTTTATTTATATAAATAAGTCTATGGTAAACTTCTGTATGCAAACTAGCGTGGTGTTCTCTCTTTCTAACTTAAACTTTCTATTTTAAATCATATAACTCACCGTAATAGAGATAAAATGAGATAGCATGAGTTTTATGAGTCCGTGTCAGGCCAACATCTCCCAAAAAGACTAGTGTTTCGAAAGAGAGTTTCACTGTATAAACTTTTGCTAAATTTAGAGAAAAGTCAACATTTCAATATTAAGAATCCCAGTCATAGCATTTTACATTTTTTTTATTCGACACCTCTCGACAGTGCCCCTCTGTACAGTGTAAAGACAGGGGAACTATGTAGCCACCTGGCTGGGCAGCTTTGTGAAGGTTAGAAGTAGGGGCTTCAGGAAGGGATTTATTAGTGCGGGGCCCGGATTATATAGAGGAAGAACAGACACCGGTAGCTTGTTCCATATACGAGCCAACTTACACATAAACGTGTCAAAGAAACGACCCATTCTCATGAAGCATCAACTATAAACAGGTGTTCCGCTCGTGTCAGTCAATTTTCACGCACATGCACCGGGGATCAATGCTGCTAGCTCCTTCGAGCAGGCTACAATATAATATCTGAATTGACTGTTTGCGTAGGATGGAACAGAGGTGGTAATCAAGCTGTGGTCAGAGAATCCTAAAGGCGCTGTAACCTCAACACTGTAGCCGATTGGCTCACTGGAGAAAAAACAGATCGAGCAAGTTGCCTTGTTGTGATGGGTCGTCAGGTATTCTGGTTGGAGATTCTACGAGTTGGCTTAATCCATGGATAAGAGCAAAGGATTCAGCCGATCTACCGGCCGAGGATTACAAACTCGGCCGATGGGAAGTGGGGCAAGAGAATGTCTAGTGTTGAGTAAGTATTTGAACAGCTCAACAATTACTGATTTCCGAAAGGTTTGGTGAACGTTAGACATGCATAAATTCTTATCATACCAGTGAGATCTAGACGTACCCATAACACTTCGTATTTAGCTCTCTTGACACTTGCGAGATGAGCGCAGCTGGTGTCAGCACGACTGTAAAGGCAGACACCTCCCTTTGGCCTGAAAAGGCTTTCCAGATGATAATCTGGGCAGTTCAAATAGGAGGCGTCTGCGGGCTCGGCAATCTGAGTTCCCGTAAAGAAGAGGAAATGGGAAGGAGAAAAGATGGTGGATGGGAGATAGGTTGGTGGTAAATATACCTTCATCCTCGGTCCGCACCGAGGACTCCTGTTGTTCGCTTTCACTAAGTTGAAGTGTTTTTGATTGTGAATTATTTTTTTTGTTTGGGGGTTGGATCAGGTTAAAAAGGTAGGGTAGGAGGAATATTTGGATACACCAAATGAAGGGTATGTTTTTCCGACTGCAGTTCAAGGGAGAAGAGACCGGCTGTGAAAGTCACCAACTGCGCCCCAAAAGCTGTTGCTGGGTCCTCACCGGCAGGGTTTTTTCGCTGGCTCATTATCCAGTGGCCCGGACAGCGATAACCAGCTTAAGGGGTTTCCCTCAGTCACCCTCACCCGGCCCGGCTCACCCCGCAGTAAATAGGCCGACCCATCCATCAGTGTGATCCAGATACACCACCCCCATGGCATACAACAAAAAAAGAAATAAGTGTTGAACTGACCTGTATGTCTGACCATGTGATCTCTCAAATCCCGCTGTCCGTAGAAACCCTTATCACATTCGGTGCAGAAGCAGGTCTTTATATTATCATGCGTCTTCTTAACATGCATACTCAGCTTATAAGAACTGTAAAATGATTTCTCGCAAATGGGGCACGGATACATGGTGCATTCTATGCCATGCTTCAAAGACATGTGCCTCCTTCTGCAGACAGAGTTGGAAAACCTCGCATCACATTCATAGCACCCCATCGGCTTGACTTTATTGTGGTGGGTCCTCACGTGAGCTCTCACCGAGTTATATGATAAAAAACTTCTCGAACAAAGTGTGCAAGCGTGCCTATCTATTACATGCAGCTTTTTATGTTCATAGTAACTTCCTTTCTTAAAATACGATAATCCACAAATATCACATATTAAATTTGGAAAGTGGTTGTTATAATGCATCGACAATAGGCGCCGGGTTTTGAAATTTTGATCGCAAATAGGACATGTCAAACAGGAGATGTCTAGAGGCGGTATGACAAATGCTTTTTTCTTTTTACTTCGTTTTATTTCTTGTTCATATCCTGTAGCTATTCTCATTTGGGCTGAAGTTGTAGAAGATTCCCCATCCGTTACCTGCTCTTTAGCGTCAAAGATATTATCTACACTATTGGAATCTTCTAATAATTTGGATAGTGGTTGATCAGATAAGTTTGACAAATTATCGTTAAATTCTTCATCGGTCGTTTCCAATTTAACTTGGAATTGGTGGAGGGCTCCTGGCCTGCTCCAATCAGTATTGTCTGTAAGTATTTCAGTAAGTTGAAGGACTTTCTTGTTTTCTTTGGTGCTAAGAGATTTTTGTTTTGTTTGTGAATAGGACAATTTCTTTGGATACTTGCTGCTTTTTCTTGCAGGTTTTCCTAAAACAAATTCAATGTTTTAAACCACACAATCTTTTGGGAAAACTAATTGGTCAAATCTAATAAATCTGGTTTTCAACACGAGGAAGTAAGTGTAACAAACATGCTACTGAGAATCAAGGGCATATCCCCCCCCCCTTATACACGCTCTTACTAAGACTACTGCTTTTTGTACGAGATAGCCGGCAAGGGACAACATGTAGGCAGTGGCGGCTCGAGCACATCTTCAATGGGGGGTCTGACATTTTTTACATGTAATGTACTGAAATCTCACTATCCTGAGACTATGATATGAAATTTCTAAAAACAAAAATGTTCTTGGTCAAGTCACGTAGGTAGAAATTTGATTAGGAAATGTCTATACACAAAATAAATTTAAATCTAAATACGAATATACCAATTCATAACAATAAAGAAATATCTTGCAAAATTATCATCAAACTTAATTTGACGCGTACGATTCCTGCCCAAACTACATGACGAGGGAACGTTACGTAACCTCGATACAGGCTTAGTTGTAATGGGGTTGATTTTTATGAGAAAAAACGTGATTTATGTATAGTGAGAATCAATAAATAAATAAATGGTTTGTCCCATAAATCCCCTATGTGCGCAGTTCTGTGCACTGAGAAATGCATCAAAGGACTCTGACTATTCGCGTAGCTACTCGCTATGCGCTGCGTTGCTATTAAGTTTCAAGACAATCAAGACACGGTGCGGAGAGGACACCTGTTGCTTGAAAATGTTCCAGAATAAATTTTTAAATTATATATTCGCAAATGATAATTGTTTTCATGTTAAAAGAATAGATTCCTTTTTCTATAGACAAAAAGGAATTCAACTGTCCATTAGTAGATTTGGGAATATCTGGCGGGGACTGTCCTCGCTGTACACTTGTGAAGAACCACCACTGAATATAGGTATATAAGAGTGTGCAAAATGTCATCAGCTCTCATTGGAGATAATACATTGTGTCTATTGATTGATTATTGATTGTTATTCCGCCATATCACAGTAAAGCGTTCAGTATAAACGATTTAACCTTAGACAATTGAAGTAAATACATGAACAAATGAATTATAGTTACCATTTTTGAGGTACGGTATATGTGCTGTTATCTCAGCCGCCTCTACCAGCTGACGGAAGGCGGCAGCACTCCTCAAGCTACTGATACAGCTTCCACAGATCTCCACATCAACGGTTTTGTCTTCTGAGTTTACCAGCTGGAATAGTAAAGATGGATTACTTCAGGGCTGCATTCAGGCCTAGCTAACCTAGGGAGCTGAAGGTAAATTCTGAAATATCTTCCGAGTGTTGCACTTTTGGAAAACTCTTTTTCAGTATTTTCCATGAACTTCCCAACATGCTTCTCGGATTCTAATAAATTACAGGTGGGGAATATTATTAAAAACCCGAGATACTAATAGATTCATTTGTTTTTTCGTAAAAGTATTCTCATAATTTATTCTTTTAAAATACATGACATAAAACATTTTAAATTATAACTAGATGACGTGTACCCGACGTTGCTGGAGGGTTATCCTTAGGAGATAGACTATACCATCACAGAATTTTCTGTAGGCCTTTTTAAGATATACAATTCCGTAGTACATCATTATGATGTATTTCATAAGGTTTAACCAGCGTTAGCAATATTATTATTTTTTAATGATAAACTAATGTTTATAAGACAAGGTTTTATGCAAAGCATTGATTATTATTATGATTATTAATTACTATTGATTATTATAATGTAATGATATTTCAGGCGACTAATTGTTGCTTATAATTATTTGTTAGCGTTAGAAAGAAAGTTGTGAAATCTGGAAAATACCCACTATGGTACACGGCAGACTTAATAAAAATAACAAACGATAAATTAAAATTCTTTAGAAAATGGAAGCGCCATCGGAACCCTCTTGATGATCTCTCATTTTCATTGCTTCACAAAAGGCAAAAGACAGTCGCTTCAGCAGCTTACAAAACCTACATTTCTACGATAGAATCCGGTATACAGCATAATGTTAAAAAATATGGTCCTACGTCAATTCTCAAAGAAAATCTCCTGCCATCCCCGATCATATGATTTACAGTGAAAAAACTGCTAATGACAGTAAAGGAGCAGCCAACTTATTTGAGTATTTTGGATCTGCATTTTCGAATGCTCAACCTGCACATACAAGCAATGACAATCTTTGCTCTAATTCAAATAGGATAATCAACTCAATCGAGATCAATGAAGACATCACATTCAAATACCTTAAGTCCATCATATCAAAAAGGGACCAGAGGATGATCAACTTCCAGGGATCTTCATAAATTATTGTATTAAACAATTGACACCCCCCATTTTTATTATTTTCAAACTATCGATATCTGAAGGAATATTTCCCGACAAGTGGAAAACAGCCTTGACTACCCCAATATATAAAAATGGCAGTAAAAATGATGTCTCGAACTATCGACCTATATCCAAATTACCGATACTAAGTAAAATATTTGAAAAAATTGTTTACGATAAAAAAAGATCAATACGCTACCTCGAAATTGTCTATGAGGTGTATATATTTTTTTAAATATTCATATAGCTGATTATTATTAACGATTTAGTCGACGACAGTCCCTACCTAAAATATTGCTAACTGCCACAAATTCGTCGTTGAAAAATGATCTTCATAACGCTCATGGGACGAACTTGCTGGAAGACAAATTTTCTCCGTGCAGACCAACAAAAGGTAAAACACAAAGTTTCTTCTGGTTTTTTGACTGCTTTGCACTTTCTTTTTGATAAATGTTTTCTTAAAGCAATATTTTTGGTTTCGGTGTTGATTTTAAGGTTCAAATGTCTAGATAATATTAATAGGGTGGTCGCCATAGCATAATGTCTGTTTTATAATGGTAATGTTTACAGACAGTGGATTAAATATTCTCATACGGTTTTTTTTAAATTATTATAAACTAGCTTATCCACGACGTTGCCCGGGCTTTACAGAGTTTTTCTAAATCTAATATAGACAGTGAGATTTTTCTTGTTTAAAGGTCAAGTATGCAAAATTTCATAATCTCAGAATAAAACTGAATATTTCTATAAAAATAAAATCCACGCCGCCCGTCCGATGTCCGCCTGCTGCAGACAATCTTCTTTATATAAATATATATTACATTATTCGAAGCCTTACACCTCAATCTGTCTCATACCGAGGGACAAATCACATTTAGAAGGATAAATTATAATCAAATCCTTGTACCGCTGTACCGTGTTTGGTGACCAGATCTGAATAGCCAGGTACTTCCCCACCTTCCTCTTCCCCATCTCCCTCCCCTCCCCAATACCCTCAGCCTCACAACATACCCCAATTGGGGATGCCATAGTCTCACTGGCTCCAGACGGGAGCAGTTGGGACTCTTGTGCGGTATTACTGTAAAAAAAAAAAAAAAACTGCCCAAAGTAAAGTTTGTTTTTCCTCTCCTAAACACGCTCATTAAAGAACGTAAATATATATTATTAAAATAAATACCTATTTAATAATGGCATTTCTAATTAAATGTTTTTTAATTATTTTCTCTGCGTGCGAACTGTATCTAAATTTATCTAATAAACAATAAACAGTGTTAATCTGAAACGACTTGCAGGTAAATATGGTCCTGTATATTATCTACCTGTACAGAATATAAATAAATAATAATTTATGTACATTCTAACCAGGGCCGGTTCTATGCGGCCGCATTTGGAGCAGTCAAGAATTGTCAAGGCGCTGATAATATGTAACACCTGACAGTCCGTACACATCGCCCTTGAGATTATTTTTACAAAAACAGTTTAATGCAAATATTTTAATTTTATTTTATATTATAGAAACAAACAGTACATGATTTACAGAGATGAAACAATGTACAGGAATAAGATACTTCATGCTGGTTACCAATGATATGTTTCCTTGTAATGTCTGCTAAGTGGTATGTTTATTCCTTAATTACCAGGTGACGTGTGTAATGTATGTGTGAGTGTTTGTGTGTGTGTGAGTATGAGTATTGTTAGTGATTACAGAGTCACCTTGTCATCAAAATTTGACTCGCGCCAGCATCACATTCATTTTTATAAGCAATAATTAGTTGCCTGAAATATCCATAAAATTGAAAATATCTCCAGAGTAAAAATAAATGCCGCCGACGGGTTATTTTTATTACATTTATTATTACTCGGGAAATATTTTAAATTTGTATGGATATTTCAGGCGACTTATTATTGCTTATAATAATTTGTTATCCTTTGTGCTATGCATTAGAAACCTTGGATTATAAATATTAGTTTATCATTAAAATAAAAATAATCACATTCATTGGTCAAATGTATTGTGAATTGTGATCGACGAACCAGTATTGGATCTGTTAGCCATAAGTTGATAATAGTTTGTCTAGTTTATAGTTAGCAATAAGATTGTAGAAATTTATTATATATTTGTACAGCGCCCTTGAGGCGATTTTTCACAAAAACGGCACTATACAACTCATCTAAATAATATTTAGTTAAATTTCCTGTACGGCAAAAACAAGTTGTGAAAAGGGTGGTAAGCCAGTAAGATTATTTTATTTAGTTAAATATTATTTTAAAGATCCGTCTACACGCGCACAATCTCTAATTTGCACAAGCTCGTACATTACGATGGCCAAACGGTATACCGGGAAAACGGCTTGCACAGCCGTTAATTTGCGCAAACTATTTTTTTTTTAATTTTGCGCATGTAAGTCCCAGTCGTATGGACGCCGCACAGTGTACCGCGTTTTTTTGACCAAAAATTTGCACAAACTGATTGCGCATGAAAGTTGCTGCGTGTAGACGGACCTTAACACAATGTTTTTTTTTTAAATACCTTTATACCAAAGCATTTCATAAGCATGACGCTATAATTTTCAAATGATTGGTTGAATAAATAATTGCGCTCTATACTTTTTAATTCATTATTAACAGTGTTACAAATTGCACAAGTCCCAGGTGCAAACTTTAATTTTATAAAATTTTGACCGTTTTCCATTGTTTTTGTATACATGAAATATGAAAATAAGTGACCAAACAATTATTAATCTAACTAATACCAATAATTATACTAAATAAACGCATTATTCATCTTAAAACACTTAAAAAATATTATTTTTTGCGCGTACGCTGTCACTTTTGACAGCCCCGTGTACCATAACCATAGATATACCACCATGACCATAAATAAACAACTCTCACCATAACCCATAGATCATAGAAAGATCGATTTGTTTTAATCGAAATATCAAACGAATCGAATTATTTATCAGACTTCTTAAATTATGAAAAACAATTACCATGGCAAAACTTTTACACATAAAATGTACTGGAGACGTAAATGATAGCCTGAAAGTATTAATTCAACGTTTGGTTCCATGATAACTCAAAATATCAAACTCATCGTATGAATTTTCAGAATAAACTCATAAAAATTCCGGTTATCAATGATCTTATAATTATTATCCTGGATACCAATTTTATTCGAAGGGGGAGAGGTTTCGATGTAGGCGGAGAAGTATGAAAGAATTTAGATGTTTACTTTTGACCGGTCGGTGGCTGAATCGACAACGCCTCCATCCTTCTCCTCCTCCATCACAACATAATATTTGGCTAATTTATATAGCGCCGTTTTCGTGAGAAATCACCTCAAGGGCGCAAACATAAGCAACATTTTCCACTTACTGTGGTGGTAGTAGGAGGTTTTAAAATATTGTCAGGTTATTCATAACCCGGGAATGTTTGACTATCTTTAAAAAAAATTATTTCATCCAAATTCGATTTTTTTTTTGTAAAATATGGAAATACCTACTCTCCCTAATTAAGACTTTAGACATAATCGTTCAGCTGCAGAGAAAGTTGCGGTTGCCATCAGTTGCAACTAAATAGTCTCCGCAACTAAAGTCTTTCTTCTGCGTGTGCCCTTACATCCTCCCATTTGTCACAGGTAACAAACAACTAACCATTAAAAAAGTTAGTGTAAATGGTATTGTTTCTTCCGTTAATTAAATTATTAAGCCCGGTCCCTTTGATATATGTATTCTCCTATCTTAACAAACTGATTGTAATCTTTAGCATAGGCCTCAGGTGGGAATGCTCTCCTTGTTCTGTGGGTTTTTTTAATGGAAGATGCTAGAGTTATTGATCCATTCGGCACATGGATCAATGTGCCGTCGGAAAATATGCACACAGCATTTGAACATGGTTGAACAGCTCGGCTGCGGAACAATTTGCAAGCCTCTGTATATCCTCCCTACGATCCGCTCGATACTCGGTAATTAGATATTTGGTAGATAAACTCGCTTTCGATGACAATACATTCTATCAACTTTTGGTGGCACTCACGCACACACGAATTTTTCTGAAATTGGATGACATTATAGTTAATAAATAATAATTTACAGCAGTTAATATACGAAACAAATGTCAGTACTATACAATTGGAATTTGGCTTAGTTGTTAGCGTTGTTTACTTCAGTCCCTGGGGAGGAAGTTTCACCCTCAGTCAGACCCATAAAAAAAATATATAATTTTTAAAAATACATATAGATGTATTATAGTTTAAAAAAAAACTTTTTTACTGGTTGATTTTTTATCCGATTTCTTTAGCACAAAGTACCTAGCTACGTATTTTTTTAAATCAGAAAATCATTTTAATAATAAATTCAATAATTGAAATGTCTATTTCTTTCGTTTAAATTTCTTAACAAGTAAATTCGGATTTCATGTTTTTTCAAGGGACTGTACTTTTTAGCTAACATGCCATTTTTCGATCCTACAATATTATAATATCCTGTGTTTACGACTTTTAAAAAACCGATTTGGATATAACGATTAACGGCTATAAGGAGCAAATTTAGTTGGTCCCCTCGTACTCGTTATAACCAAGTTTGACTGTATTTAATTATTCTCTCAATGATTAGGTTTAGATTTACTAAAACAAATAAAAAAGCCCAAAACCAAAATTAAAATGGATATCTCGAAACTCCATGAAGAAGTGGTCAGAAATAGGGTATCTCAGACTTTGAACGATAATATTAGGCTACTCCCTTGTGATCCATCGATAGAAATACAAACACAATGGGATAACCTTAAGTCAGTTATACGTGAAACCTGTGATGCAAATTTGAAAGCTGATAAGCAAATTAGAAAAAAGAATTGGATGACTGACCACATTTTGAACTTAATGGATGAGAGACGTAAACACAAACATAATGAGACACAATATAAAAACTTACAAAGAACGATTAGACGTGAAATTAAAACAGCCAAAGAAGAATGGATGAAGTCACAGTGTGAAGAACTAGAGTCGTACAGTCGTAGTCACAATGCATTCAAACTTCACAAAAAATTAAAGGAAATTACAGGCACTTCTAGAAGAATTACTCCATCATGTTTAGTTGACGATTCCAATAAATTAATATTGGATGAAAAAGATATTTTACAAACATGGGAAAAGTATATTCATGATACATTCAAAGATATTAGACCTGACATTAATATTCCCAATGATCAATTGCATGGACCATCGATTTTAAAATCAGAAATTCTTCATGCGATAAAGACTTCAGAAAATAGAAAAGCGTGCGGACCAGACGATATTCCAGTTGAGGTGTTGAAGCTCTTTAATGATGAAAATGTCGACTACCTGTTGAGGTTATTTAATTCTATATACGACACAGGGAATATACCCCAAGATTGGCTAAAATCCACCTTCGTGACATTGCCTAAAAAACAATACCCTAAGAAGTGCAGTGACTATCGATTAATAAGCCTGATGAGTAGAGACCGGATTATATGCAACAAAAATAGCCCAAAATATGCATGCAAATATGCAATAAAAATAGCTAAAATATGCACGAAAATCCATAAAAAGGGTCAAAATATGCAACATGAAATAATACAGGAAGTCGTATTTTTACATATTTTTTTTTATTTTAGTAAGCTATTAGTTCTCAAGGATAACAATTATATTTTCGAAAATATCAATTATAAAATGTATTTAACAATAAAATTTAGAATTTACCTTTAAAACGTATATGACTAAGTACTGTTCTAAATGTTCTGTAGACAAATTGTGTCTACGATCGCTTAATATATTTTTGTAAGCGGAAAAGGAACGTTCTACGTCTACTGATGTGGCTGGACAGAATTTAAATTTGGGTGCGATTTTTGAACTTATTGTTCCGGGCAAAATTTCACCTGCCCCGTTGATGAAGTTATCAATTTGGCACAAAGGTTCGAACCCTGGGTTATTGTTCAGTATGTTTTCAAATTTTTCTTTAAGTTTACTCGGGAATGAATAGCTTTGGCAACGAGGAATTCATAAGGCGAATTTCCTTCATAACCTGAATAGATGCATTCAACGCCAATCCATGAGTTTCAAGCGTTTTTATACTTGCAGGTATGTGGGCGAAATGAGTGGTAATCATAGCTAGGTTTTTTTTTAATACTGGCGTCGTCAAACGATTCTTTGCACTGGAAAACTGCCAAAGCCTCTGCAGGATATTGCTTGCAAGAAATGCTTCACATAGATCCATGCTAAAGTGATTTTGTTGTTTACCTTTGGAGGTTACTTCACTGTTACTGCTACTTGCCACTGTAAAAACTTGTTGTCGTGGGCCCTTCTTCTGCACTCCTGCGATATGAAAACTGGTTTTGACATGCTGGTCTATTTGGAACTTTTTTGTGCTAGAAATGTTTTTCTCGCAAACTCGGCAGTATAAAACTTTTCCGTCGTATGTAAATATTCCAGGATATTCAGCTATCCACGTATGGGCACTTTTTTATCAGGGGGCATGGTTCACTTTCACAATGTACAACTTCGTGCAAACAAACAAAACAATAAACGAAACTCTAAAGAACAGCGTGTGCGACCAGTCAAAAACAAAATTCGCAATTCACTGAATTACCATAAAAATATACCAAATCACCCCTTATACGAATGAATGAATTGTTTTCGGAAATTAGCCGAATTAAGCCGAGTAGGCGCGAGCGCAGGCGAAGATGAGAGAGGTTCCCCCCCACTCCGGCCGCCGGCCGTAACGATCAGTAAGATCAGTTATCAGTTCTTCGCTCAGCTTCGCTCAGCTTCGCTGGCCGCCCGCCTTGCTATCTGACGTCTATAGTGTCGCTATGTGAGGCATCTGAACGATATCAAGCGTAAATATGCAAGATCTCAAATTATTTGCTAAAATATGCAACTACCGCTGAAAAGGGTCTAAATATGCATTTGCATATGCAAATATGCAAATGCATATAATCCGGTCTCTACTGATGAGTCATGTCCTTAAATTATTCCTTAAAATAATACATGCCAGGATACGCAATAAGTGCGAGCAGGACTTGGATGACACTCAGTTTGGCTTCAGAAATGCGTTTGGGACGCGTGAGGCATTATTGTCTATCGATGTACTATTGCAAAAGTGTCGTGACCAAAGAAAGGAAGTTTTTGCCTGTTTTATTGACTACGAAAAGGCATTTGACAGGGTAAAACATGCTGACCTAATGAAAATGCTTGCGGATTGTAACATTGACACCAAAAACCAGAATTTCATAAAAAACCTGTATTGGTTCCAAACAGCAGAAATAAGACATGGGAATGAGAGATCTAATGCAATTGCAATTCAGCGTGGAGTACGACAAGGCTGTATCCTGTCGCCACTATTGTTTAATCTCTATTCCAACTATGTCTTTAAAAGAGCCCTAAGTAATACTGAGAAGGGTCTTAAGATCAACGGAGTTGTCATTAATAACATAAGATACGCAGATGATACTGTATTACTAGCTGACTGTATCGATGACCTCCAAGACCTATTAAATCTTGTTAATAATGCTGGTGAGCAACTGGGCCTAACAATCAACGTCAATAAAACAAAATGGATGACATTTGGACGACTAGATCACTCTGAATCAGTGATACAGTTAAATGGTTACAATGTCGAAAGATTTAGATACCTCGGCAGTATTCTCACGGAGACTCTTGACCCAGATGTAGAGGTTAGGTGCAGAATTGAAGCAGCAAGAACTGCGTTCATTAAAATGAAATCCCTCTTCTGCAATGATAATATCAGCTTAAAACTAAGGCAGAGAATGCTAAAATGTTATGTGTGGTCGGTCTTGTTGTATGGATGTGAAACATGGACCTTGAAAGTAAATACCATGAACAGGTTAGAGGCTTTTGAAATGTGGCTTCCCCGGAGAATACTCAAAGTCCCATGGACCGACATGATCACCAACACAGAAATTCTCAGGCGGGCTAGAGCAGAGAGAGAACTGCTTAGATTAATAAAAATCAGGAAAATTTCATATCTGGGTCATGTACTTCGAGGGGAGAAGTATCACTTGCTCCAGTTAATATTGAAAGGCAAGATAGAGGGTCGCAGAGGGCCTGGTAGGAGACAAATGTCTTGGCTGCGAAATATACGAGAGTGGACCGGCATTAGAAGTGTGGAGGAGCTATTCCGGGCAGCGCAAGACAAAGAGACATTTTCTAGAGTGATCGCCAACGTCGGGGGGACCTGATAAGGCACATAAAGAAGTTTAAAAATTTAAAAAAAAGGGCAACGATCAATGGTATAGTTTTGTTATAATAAAAAATTACAAACTTTTTCAAAATTTAAAAAGATACTTCACAATATAAAATAACAATCTTTTGAAATCAATTTATGTTTTGTTGTAGAAAAGAGTCGATACGTCTAGAATAAGATTTAAAATCACTAATTTTCGGCTGTGTCTGGCTGCTGTATTTTATAAACAGTGTTAAAAAATTATAAATATTTTTTTATAATTGGTGAGATAGAAAACGCATGTGTCTAACATTTTTTCATGCTAAACATTTTTTTCGAGGTGCTGTTATGGACCCAGGGGACTTCTAAAATATTGAAATATCCCTCAGGCCATCTTAAAGGTACAAAAAGTGTTTTTTTTAATATTTCCTAGGTTTACATTTAAACATGGAATGGGTATCAATAATGACAATGAGAGAAAGTGATGTTATTCAATTATGCTGTCATTGAAACTTATTTTATTCAATTCAAACTGAAAGCAAAATAGGACAAAAAAATAAATGTTATGAAAAAAAATATCAATAATTTACAGTTTTCAATTTTCTAGCGTACTTATTCCATTAAATATTATGAATTTAGTGAGGTTTGTGTTATGCAAATCGATGTCTGTGCATAATCTGTTAAATATGCTATAGCTTACATTTTCAAGATAATTAGTATTGCTTTTACGAACATAAAATGTTTATTTTTGTAATACTTTTGGAATTTATTACAAAAATAAATATTCATCCTAGACTTGCAGAAAACATCATCAGGTGTCGCACATTAAAATTAAAATAAGATATCTTTATCTAAGACACTGTCTAGTTTGCTTTCAGTTCGGGTTGAATCATGCGATCATGCATAAAGATAAAGCCAATAAATTGTGCAGTGAGAAAATGAAGACAATGTTGGTTGTTCTTATTCGAAGTATGATACAGTTAAATATGAGCGGAGGAGATAGGGTCCCATTAGCTCAGTTGGTGTTCCGGCAATGCAAGAGTTCTGGGATCATGTCCTAGATGTGACCGTATCTTTTCCTGATTTTTCAGTTTCAAATTTTCGTTTAGGAATCGCAAATATTGTCTTCAATAATTAAATATAAAATGTGTCCGGAGATTGTGTACTCAATTAATGGACACCTGAAATTAATATTTTGTAATAGGTACGGGATATCAATAAAATAATGAATTATCTTATAAAGCATTACTAGGTCTCAAATATCTCTGCGTTGATCACGAGTTTTAAGGTTCATTGAGACATAGTTTTCATCATTTCGCTTGCGATAAGAAACATATTTCAAAAACGTTTCTGAACGCTTTCTATGTTTGATTTATATGTATAACGATGAGGAACACTGTCGAACCGTACTCTAGGTAGCTTCTGACATAGGATATGTAGAGAATCTTAAGTGTTTGTGGAATTTAAAAAAAATATATTTATATATATTTTTATTTATTTAGTAAATAAAATATTTGTACAAATTTAGGGTAGTCCCACAAAGCTGTCATATGGCAGCTTGTCTGTAGGTTCTACCAATTAAACATTCTTTATGATGTATAAGAAAATATTTGTAGATAAATACATTTATAGTTTTAAGGAAACATTAGAATAGATCACATAGTAATACATATTAGATAATTTAAATCACATCTATAAAATTTATAAAATATCTCAATATAAAACTGAAACTTGAAAAACTGAACTTACTGTAAGCATAAATTCTAGCATTTTCAAAGCATTCGGCGTGATATTCTCAATGTGAGATTGAAAAAGAAGCTTCACTGTCTGATGGAACTCCTAGATCTCTAAAGACGGTTTTTAATTATGTAGGGATAGAATATTGTGTTTAAAAGAACTAATATATATAAAAAAAATAATCAACTACAGATTTTAGTGTGCACTTTCATGTGTGTCTTTAATGCACTTTTTTGCACAAAGGCTTTGTTACATACTTCACACACATAGTCCTTGATGTTGTTGTGAATCTTCAGGTGTTCAGTGAGGCTTTTCAGGCGAGGGAAACCCTTTTCACACTCTCTGCATTTGTACTTATCAGCATCTGAAATATTTTTTTGATCAAACATAAAAATGCTTATAGGACATAATACCGCAGACATAAAATAATGTTAATAATTAAAGATTCAATATAGGTGCGCCGGTGCGCTTCTTAACCCTTCCGCACCGGAGGGAAGTTGGAGTTGAAGTCGGGTTGTTTCTAGAACTATTAAAATTCTTTTGAATTTTAATAATTTTGAATTTTATAATTTTGAATTTTAATAATTTTGAATGTTTGAATTTTAATAATTGGTAGAATTATTAAAATTCTGTTATTATTTAATGATGGGCAGTTTGATTCACGGTAATAATTCGATAATAAATCTACCATAATATATATAATACACTATTTATTTTAGATTAAATAACATCTATCCAATTCCAACAAAATTCCTCTCTCTCTCCCGCCCACCCCCGCCCCTTTAAATTCAACTGGCTCGAATTTGCTGGTGCAAGCGGATTCCATTTGCTCATGGAGAAACATCATTTGGGAACATCGATTATCAATACGTGCAGAGCATGGATCTTGACCATAGCATTGAAATTTCTCCGAAACATGAATGGCGCTCATCAATGCCTCGGAACTCCTCGGCAGACACAATACATTTATTTGACGCGCCATGATGGCGCCACTTTAGTACACAGTTCTCATACTATACCTACTGACAATATTTTTAGTGCTTCACACAATTTTGTGAGTACAAGCCACCACTGCTAGTGACCTCCCTTTGGGTGATACATAATTTCTACCTTCAGATAAGTAAAGATTAAGTGACGCTTTTAAATATTTCAAAGGGTACACCCTCTTAATATGTTCTACTACATGAGAAAAAAATTTAGACCACTTTTGGACTAGTGGTCTAAATGTTACATATTATGAAGATAAATTATGCACTCAAGTTAATGCACGTTTGAAAAATAAAGCAGGAAACTGACCTGTGTGCATGAGCATGTGCTCTTTCAACTCTTGCTTCCCGTAGAAACCCTTATCGCACACAGTGCAGAAGCAGCTCTTTATATTGTCGTGGGTCCTCTTAACGTGGGTATTCAGTTTAAACGGACTGTAAAAGGTTTTTTCGCAAATGGGACATAGATACAACGTGCACTCTTTTCCATGCTTCAAAGACATGTGCCTTCTTCTACAGTCTGAGTTAGAAAACCTGGCATCGCATTCAGAGCACCTCATCGGCTTGACTTTATTGTGATGGGTCCTTATGTGGCCATACATCGAGCTAGATGATAAAAAACTTTTAGAGCAAAGTTTGCAAACATGCCTATCAACTTTTAAATGCCGTTGTCGGTGATGGTAGTAGCTTCCTGACTTAGAATATGACAATCCACAAATTTCACAAACAAAATTTGGAAAGTGGTTGTCGTAATGCGTCGACAACAAGCGCCAGAATTCAAACTTTTGACTGCAAATAGGACACATCTTGCAGGAGATATCTAATGGTGGTATGGTGACGGTTTCTTTCTTTTTACTTCGTTCTATTTCTCGTTCGAATCCCGTGGCTATTCTCATCTGGGTTGATGTCGTAGAAGATTCCCCATCTGTTACCGGCTCTCCACCGTCAAATATATCATACATATCCACACTATTCAAATCTTCTGGTACTTTGGATAGTGGTTGATCAGATAACTTCGACAAATTATCATTAAATTCTTTGCTAGGTTCCAATTTGACTTCAAATTGATGACTGCTCATTTGGGCTAAGGTTGTAGAAGATTCCCCATCTATTACCTGTTCTCTAATATCAAAAATATCATACTTATCTACACTGTTTGAATCTTCTCGTGCTTTAGATAATGGTTGATCAGGCAGATTTGACAAATTATCATTAAATTCTTCGTGACACGGTTTCAATATAATTTCAATTTGTTGGTTGGTTTCCGACCTGCTGCAATCATTTTTATCTATAATTATTTCTGTTAGCTGAAGGATATTCTCATTATGTTTGGTGCTCTCTTTGGTGCCATGAGATTCTGCATTTGCTTTTGAATAGGGCAAGGTTTTCGCACTTTTTCTCGGAGACTTTCCTAAAAGAAATTTATAGTTTTATGCAACATTGTAATACTCGCATAACATCTTATTTGAATTGGTATTTAAAATGCCTTGAGTTTGATAATGGTGATAAGTGGTCATGTACAAAACAATGCCGTGACAATGACGTGAAACTGGGATACCACCAACATCCAATCGGCCATTTCGGGTTTCACGGAACAAAACAAAATCCAACAAAAAATTCAGGAAGTTCGCTCTACTGTACCACTATTTAAAACACTCATAAATACACTATAAATTGGCTCTTCTGTAAAGTTATGTATCTTGCAATATATCATTGAACTGTTCGTCACCCAATCATTATTATGCAAATTGTGGGGGAAAGCCATGTGAAGATAAACAAGTTTTCACCGCTTAACTAAAGTAATTTACATATTTTTCAAGAAACAACTATTTACGCCGGGAGATAGTAAAAATTAGTAATTAATTTCTTCGTTTGGGTTATTCAAATAATTTGTGATTATGTATATCGATTGCAACGAAACCTTTTGAAAACGTCACTCCATGCTAGAAAAATCCAAAATGGCGGAACAAGATCGTTTTAATAGGGACTTTTTGAACGTTTAATAAAAATAGAACTTTAATGCATCGTTTACCATCTCTCCCGAAGAAAATAGTTTTTTTTTTCGTAGTTAATAACACATTGTAATCGGATCACGTATTAATACGTTTTTAGCAAATTGATGCTAGAGAGTGGATCACGTATTTATACGTGTTTGATAGATTGTTAGTGGAGCGCGGGTCACGTTAAAATACGGGTTCCAATATACTTGAGTTTTCGCTATATAGCATCTGTCGGGTTGTAGCCATGCAATAATAATTTTTATTTTACATTTAGAAATAATTTTTGTGTATAATTTGTAAAATAAAGGATGTTATGTAAAAAAAATATTTTTTTTTTCAAAACGTTCCTACTTTATGTGAAATTCTGCACTAGTTTAACGATGAAGAATACATTTCTAAATATAATAAAATAAAATGAAATCAAATAAATAATTTGCAAAAAGAATTATTGAAATCAAACAAATATTTTTAAAGTTATCGCAATTTTTCTAGAGGTCTATGTTAGCGCGAAATTACGCAAAAAATCACCCGTTACCAGCACTAGTACGCGGCCGAAAACTGCCCGATCAAAATGTGTTAAGTTGAAGTAAAATATAATTTCCATAATCTGTGCCTACTAAAGGTGCGGTGCTTTGGTAAATATTTACCTTTAAATTTTTATCTTTCTAAATCACTTATTGATAGGAATTCAACTAATATAGATAAATTCATGTTTGATAGGAATTCAACTAATATAGATAAATTCATGTTTAATAGGAATTCAACTAATATAGATAAATTCATGTTTAATAGGAATTCAACTAATATAGCTAAATTCATGTTTGTTGAGCCGTTTATTTTTAATTTTCTTAATTTCATCAAAAAGTGGACACGGAACAAACCAATAATCGTGTTTTTACCATTTTTCAAGTACGGTGCCTTTTTCTGTTGGGTTTTCTCAGCCGCCTCTACCAGCTGACGGAAGGAGGCGGCATTCCTCAAGCAACTGACGCAGCTTTCACATATCTCTACGTCAATGGTTTGATCTTCTGACTTCAGCTGGAAAAATAAAGACAGGTTAATGTAGTATAGATGGTCGTCTCCGTCTCTCGTATATTCGCCGGGCTTATTTCGAAGTTCACTCGGTAAATAAGGATTAATGAAAAAACTTTATATCTCTGGGTTATTTGGAAGGTTGGAAGAAATTGCCACCTGGTAACAAGCCATGTGCTTTTAAGCAAGTTACCGCAAAAATCGTGGTGATGTACTTAGTATTGAGTGACTTCAGTCGATTTACTTATTCAACGATTATTTTCTATAAGGAAAATTTTTAACTTTGATAGAATAAAAACAGAATTACAATGCATCTTTCATCTATCTACCACCTTTACCAATATAAATAGCTGCGTCTTGTAGTAAATAAGATGAAAACGAAGTGTAGTTTCAATAATCTGTGTCTATTAAAAGTGCGGTAGTTAGGGAAATATTTACCAAAGTTTGTTTTTTAAAAAAATGTGTATTAAAAACGGTAGTTGTAGTTGTCGGTAGAAGTTTACTCACGATTCTAATAGTAGTTTATTTTTTTAAAATTTAATATACAGAAAATAAATGACAATAATTACAGCAATACAGATTACACAAGCCAATAATTCAAAATAATATAAAGTTTTTTTTTTAATACCTGTATATTAAAGCATTTCATAAGCATTTCGGCGTAATTTTCAACTGAATGGTTAAATACATAATTGAGCTCTATACTTTTTAATCCATTATCATCTGCATTACATATTGCACAAGTCCCAGGCGTAAATTCTAATCTTATAATCTTTTGACTTTTTTCCATTGCTTTAATTTTTTTGCAGTTAAAAAATAGATGACAAAATAATAATTCAGACTTTGAATAGTTATACTAAATAGACGAAAATTTATTTTTACAAAATTCAATTTTATCTATCAATTTTAAAATTTGACGACAATATTATTGTTTGCATGCAGATAATAGATAATACTTTTTAACTTTTGACGTTTGACGGTTTGACAGCTCACAGACCATAGATTTTTTTTTTTCATAGTGGTGGACATATTCGCGATATCTATTTCGAAATAATGGGGTAGTTTAAGAGGTAGTTTTTAATATACATTTTTAGCTCAAATTTTTTAATTTTTAGCTTTTTAGAGCCTAAAAATTTGCTTAAAATCTTTTGGTTTTTCTTTCTTCGTGATTTTGACATTTTTATAAACAATCGATAGCGCCATACGGAATAAGTCTGGATCGGGATGCAACGATAACTTGCCAAGACTAAAAAAAACGTGCAAATTATGAAAAAAACATTGAATTTTTCCATAATAATGATTAATGAAATGAAAAAAATATAATCGCAACATTGTTCTTGTACTGGCAACAATGAAAATCCATAGATAAATATTATTAGCCATAAAGATTTGTGATGGCGGCTAAGTGACATCTGACTAATTGCAGGTAAAAATCGTAAATAGAAAACAAGAAAGCAGATTTATGCCACTCCATAGGCGATACGCATCGAAAATGTCAGATGCGGAGAATGGCGACGATGTGACGGTGGTAGACGTGTACGACATTGCCTCCGATATAGGCAAAGAGTGCGAGATTATTATAGACAAGTACGGGGCGGAGGCGCTCACCTCTTTCCTACCGAAAGTAATCAACGCCTTGGAACTATTGGAGAACTTGGCCACACGAAATGAGAGAGAAAACTCCACTCTTCAAGACCTGCATGATAAAATCTCACAGCTGGAAAATGACAAACTGGAAAAGGCGGAATATCGACAACGATTTGAAAAGGTTTGTCGGGTTCATGTATCTGACATTTAAATAGTTTGCTGCAAAGGTCAACTGTTGTATATTGAATTTAAATGTGACCTTATCATTTCACAACATATTTAATAATCTAAATATAGTTCATATCTAGTTGTAAAGTTATACTTCGTGAAATACTTTCATAACGCCAAAGCATCTAATTTCACCATGGAACCTGTTTCTGTACCTATTGAAAACATATTAATTCCTCTCCATTAAGTGTTCTCGAAAGTAACAAAAAATTGAACAAGCAGTCATTATAGTATTTTTATTACTCACTCATTATAAGTAGGTCCATAGTTCCATTTTTGGTCATTACCTACCTATAATAAGTCATTGTAATGCTAAAAATGTGAAATTAAATTTGCCTAAATACGGATTTGCCTTAAACTTTTAATGTTACTGCGCATCAGTGCAATATGTAAAAAATAAGGTAAAATTTCGATCGCGCTGGCCTCGCTTATTATGAATATTTTTTAGATAAAACCTTTAGATTCACCTTAATTACTGTACGACACAACTTTTTGCATTCGGGGCGGTGGAAAATATTGCAATAAAAATTTCAATTACGTAAAATTAAAATTAACTTTCGTTTTGTGAAACGAGACCGTCCATTTTCAAACTTTATTGTCAAATGTCATTTTGTTTTGTTGGTATTTCTGTTACTATAGGACGAAACGAACGGCTAGAAGTGGCTAGAGACATAATCGCGCGGGCGTTTTTTTTAATGTTAAAAAATTCCGTCAAATTAGTATTTACCTAATATGCATGCATTGTGTGCGTTGTGATTGAATTTTATTAGCTGGATTTTATTTTTTTACGTTCAAATTTTATTTAAGTTAACTATTTCTGCGATGTTGAGTGGCTACGCTAAGTTTGTGTAACATGGTTTATGATGAAAAAGAAAATGCCCCCTTTATACCGCCTGCTCGCGTTAAGGCAAGAAAAACATCCCAGTTTTCAATTAGTTTAGTGGCTACGCTAGGTTTGTGTAACATGGTTTGTGATTCAAAAGAAAGTGTCCCTTTTATACCGCCTGCTCGCGTCAAGGCAAGAAAAACATCCCAGTTTTCAATTAGTTTAGCGGATACGCTAGGTTTGTGTATGTTTGTGTTCACCGCCCCGAATGCAAAAAGTTGTGTCGTACAGTAATTAAGGTGAATCTAAAGGTTTTATCTAAAAAATATTCATAATAAGCGAGGCCAGCGCGATCGAAATTTTACCAAAAATAATATAGTAGATAGGTACTTGATACACTAAAATATGTACCTAATTGAAATAAAATGATTACATAAATAAACCTAAAATGAACCATACCCTTGTTAGTATCATAGATTCCCCTCGAACAGTTTTAAATAAATAATAATTTTGAATAGTTTGTTATTCTTAATTCTATTTTATTTTAAATTTACTAACCGTTTGGATGTCAGTAAACAATTTGTTGGATTGCCAATGACATTTTTTGTTTGAGCAAAAATTGAAAGGTAGGAAAATATTTTCTAAGCATCTTGTACTTGGTTCCTCCATTCGAAGAATCATGATGTTTTTCGATGGCTTACTTAAAGAATGGCTTAGGTTGCAGATGAAAAAGATGAGCTTTTCATACGTTAATTTTTTTATATTCACTTCACACAGGAGTCATCTGTGGGGATGCTATGTAGGGGGTCTATTTACGAGGAAAGGAAGGAATTAATCTGGGTCTTCCATGTTGTAGTAATGTTTGGATCATTTCTATTGCGCCATTTTCGTGAAAAAATTACTTTAAAGGCACTTTTGGAAGGAGGAGATTCTAGAAAATCATTCCACAGACGAGCTGTTGAAAACAAGAATGAGTCGTAGAAGCGATCCATTTTCACGTGACAACTGTTGCAAAACACATACATTGTGTTTTGATGTACCGTGTGTTGGAATGGTAAGCGTTGAAAAGGTTAAGATAAAGGAATCTATCGTCTTTACATTTTATTGGTTATTAACCACCCATTGATTCTCTCCATATTGGCAGGAGCTGGAGATAATTGAGGAGCAATGGCGCTCTGAGACGGCAGAACTGGTCACCGCCGTGACACGTCTTCAGGAGGAGAACCGGCGTCTGGCGCGCGCCAGGGAGGGCGCCCCCGCTGCCTCCACCGCCCAGGAACCCTCCTCGGGGTCTGGGGACGCGAGTGGCGGGGGGGCAGGCGCCGGCGACGAGAACCTGTGGCGGCGCATGGGCGAGATGCAGGAGCAGCACAGGAACATGGCCAGGGAGAAAGACGCCCTGCTGCAGGAGAAGCAGAAGATGATTGAAGGGGTATGTATTACTTAACATTGAATCATTTATCACTTACCGTTTATTTAATTAAAAAACGTGGACAGATAAATTTATCCTAGCGATTTGGCAACCTTATTATTGTGGTCATAACATTGTGCTAGGCCGCTGGGTCCCTGGTATGACAATTGCTGGAAGAATAACATAATTTTAAATGTGTGGTGTCAAATTCTATCATCGGCGACCCACACGAACTAGCGTACATTTTTATTTTTGCGTCTCTACGGACGTTACCCCTGACTATACCCATCTATTTATATCTTGGGCAAGACCAATTACTACTCCTTAGAGACACGCAGAGGTATTGCGTGGATGAATATTTTTATCTTTTATTAAACGGATATATATCTACAATAAAAGATATAAATTTGTTTTAGACCACTTTAATTTTAATTGTACTCTACCGGTTTCGGAAGCACCCTTCCTTTGTCGGTAGAATATTAAAACTGTGTAATATTCTCCTGACGAAGGAAGGGTGCTTCCGAAACCGGTAGAGTACAATTAAAATTAAAGTGGTCTAAAACAAATTTATATCTTTTATTGTAAATTATGACGAGCCACAAAGTAAATGCTTATTACAAATATTGATATATATCTGGCTCAAATAAATATCTTTATACCAGAGGCTCACTCTTGAGGACGTCACCATAACTCACCTGTGGGGAGAGTCACGTACTTTCTAAATGCAGTGGATCAAAAGATCGATATGTTTCCATGTCCTATAACACATTTATAGGATTTTTGGCACTGGAAATACATTGTTTAAAAGGTACAATTATAACGACTTGGACCTTATATCTGTAAAGGTATAAAAATTGTACAAATTCAATTAATAAATACCGTTATGCTGGCATGACAATTTGCTAGAAAAACAACTTAATATATCACAGGTCCCCTGGTATGGAAATTTGCTTGGAAAATATTTTTTATCTTTTAGATCTATCAATTATCTTTGAAATTTACTTATCTATTTGATTGAACTTTTGATAGGATTTTTATGGGATTGCAATGTAATGTTTAACCTGTTGGGACCGATAAGAAACTTTAACAAATAAAATTTGTTAAAGCCAACTCATAGACAATACCATACTTGATAAAGTGACATTTTAATTTTTGTCTTTAACTAACCTAGTAGTTAGTCAGCAGAGGTTATATTCGAAGGCAAAATGAACTTACAAGTTCAACACTGCAATTGCGGTAGTTCGTACCTTGCATGGGCACAATTCTTCTACTCATGGGTTAACTTGCTGTCACTATAAAGTAAACAAATAAAAAAAATTGTCCCTAGAAACGAAGCTAGCAGTCCACAATGGAGTGCCGATACCAACCCTTATGTATGGCAGTGAGAAATTGAACTGGCAGAGGAAGGAAGGAGACTAAATGCAGGAGAAACGAGATTTCTCTCCAGAAATGGAAGCTTAGATGGTTTGGGCCTGTAGAGCGGATGATAGGGAGAATAAATTATGCAAATCAAATATTTGAGTAAGGTCATGTCATGTCGAAAGCACATTTATACATGTAAAGTAAGAAGTATGCTGAGACAGAGTCGTGTGGCAGCCTTATCCTCCCTGCCTACCCCTGCTGTGAAACCCCATGATGATTAGTTAGTAAGAATAAAACCGTTTCAAGTAGCTATTCAGTTGTTTTTCCTCAAGGCGGTATTGGGAGGATTTATTCCTGTGTGGTATTATTTGTTGTAACGTATTCAATTTCTGCGTTACAGCTCACGTCCCAGGTGAAGAGGCTAGCGGCGACGAGCCGTGAAGTGCGACGCAAGCAGAAGTACCTACTTCAACAGGTGAGCAGTGATCAAGTATGATACAGTAGATTTTTTTGTATTGCTTTTACTAAACCTTTAATCTGCTGCGCATACAACAGCACTTCTATAGGTATTCAAAATCTTACTAATATTTTTTCATGTTTATAACCTTTTTGCACTGAATAGAAAATTCCTAGACAAACACCTCGCTTTATATTCAAATCTAGAAGTTAACCACAGAAAAATTAAAATATACACCTCTATGAAACCAAAGGTTTGACCATAAATCGAGAGAAATTTATGAAACTTTGTGAAGTTTTTATTAATAATTATTTTTATGAAATAATAAAAAAGTAATATTTATAATACATTTTGTTAAATAAAGGATTGGTAACAATTTGTCTAGTAAATTATGTATTTATTTTTTCATTATCGGTAATTTTGGTTCCATTTTTAGATGAAAAAGGTAAGGTGAGCCATTTTTAAAACTTTTTCATGTTTGTATTTGACTTTTATTTAAAAAAATTATACGTTTATTTCTAATAATAAAATTTGAAAGCGTATTTCATCACCTTTCAAAAAACAGCTAGGTTTTTGGATACATTCAGAATTATTCCGTTTCTAATACACACAAATTCTCTGGCTTTCGAAAGGCATCTTTAAGAAATATAACGGAAAATATGCTTGAGAGGTTAATAAATTTATCTACACCCACTTTTAACCCCTCTTTCTTAACTACCTCCCCCTCGCCCTCCCACCAAAGTTGATGTTCTCTTTCTTCTCCGATGTACATGTACACTGTAACCTTGTAATTAATTTAGTATGTTTTATAAAACCCTGATGAAGATTCAGGTCGAATCGAAACAGGTTAGTTTATATATTTCTAGCTGACGTGTACCCGGCGTTGCTGGGGTTTATCTTTAGGATTTAGACCTAAACTACTGCGTACTTTTCTGTAGACCTCTTTAGGCTGGCCGCATACATACGTTTTCCGTATTCGATTTCCGAATTCGTTTTCCGTATTCGGAATTCCGTGAGACTAGCGCAAACGTTCGTTTTTCTTCATTCGGAATGTATAAACGTCAGTACCAGTGTTGCCAACAAGGGCGATATATCGCCATTTAGGCTACTCAGAGCGAGAATTGGCGCCGAAAAAATCTAAAAGGCGACTGGTCGCCAATTAAGCTACTTCAAAAACATCAATATTTTAAACATGTCCCGAAATTCTCTAGCCACCCCCCCTCCCCATGAAATTTATTTTTCTGGGGACAAATTTTATATTTTCTTAAAATTTTCTAGCCATGAATTTTTTTTATTTTCTGGGGACAAATTTTATCTTTGAAATTCTCTAGCCACCCCCCCCCCCACGAAATTTTTATTTTCATGTAAAAACATCAATTTTAAACATGTCCCACCTAACAGCAAATTCGGCTACTTTACGCTACCTTATGTATGAGAAACGGCGATATTAGGTCAAGATCCGTTGGCAACACTGAATTACGAACGGAAATTTCCGTACGTTTGCGTCGGCACAAACAAACTGTATGCAATAGCTGCGTTCCACATGACGTCATTAGGTTTTTTCCATTCGGTTTCTCCGAACGCGCCGGCTCGCATTCGGAACGTGCGTAAGGAATTTGTTCCGTTCGGAACTAAAACGAACGTGTGCGGCAGTTAATGTATTTTCTACTGATTCCGTGCATTCGGATGTCCGAATACGGAAAACGAATTCGGAAATCGAATACGAAAAACGTATGTATGCGGCCAGCCTTAAGATATACAATTCCGTAGTACATTATTTTAAGGTATCTAATAAGGTTTAGCCAGCGTTAACAATGTAAGTGTCAGAAAATATTTTTTTTACCACTTGATTACAAAACATTGACTTTTCTCTACTTTCTATAAATATAATATGCATGGATTATACATATAAACTTTCCGGAAAAAATTCTCTAAATGGTAATTAAAACCCTATCAAAATCCTTTGCGTTGTTTAGAAGAACTAAGCGCACAAACAGACAGACACGGATAGCGACTTTATTTTATACTATTAAGAGATGCTAAAATAAAGTGGCATTCAACCTAAGTTATATTATTCTAATTATAAGTATGGTAATTGGTTGCAACCTTTTTTGAATTGCAGGTTACATGTAAAACATGTTAACCCTTTCACACCCGCATTATTGTTTCCACTTATATAAAAATGTAAGGCTTGATAATACCTCAGAAAATTTTTGGTATTTTTTTTTTTTTTTTAGAAATTATTTTATGTTGTTTGGATTAACATTGGACGTCAGAGGGTATTTTTTAAACAGTAAGGTAAAATAAACCTAACACAAAAGTAATACAAATAAAAGTTTCATGTCAAAAATGCACATTTACGATGTAGTGATAATCTCTAAGGTACAAACAAATAACATTTTAACTAATATTCATTCAGAAATAAAGAAATAATCTAGGATAATGAATCTTTGAATATTAGCCATACTAGTTGAAAACATGTTCGTCATTAATTTGAATGAACATTGAAATTCATTTACAATATTCTGGCAAATGACTGAAAAGTGAATTGAACTGATGTTATTATTATAGAACACATCTTAATGTGTTAAAATATTTGTAATTCGAGTAGAAAATATTGATATCTCACCTTAAATTAAGTAATCAATGACGGCAGAAATTCGATGAAACTCACAATCAGTAGATGTCAAAATATTTATCGTTGTTGTGGCGGGAATAAGGTTTTCAACCGAGCGGAAAAAATAGACACCATAGAAAAGATTACAAACAAAAACGTGGCTTTTCTAAATCACTACCGCTACGGTAAAAAAATTCACAAAGTTCATGTTAATTTGAATTAACACTGGGGCTGATAGGGTTAAGTCATTATTTAGTATTTCTATGACATCATTTCATTCAAGGTCTTTTTTTAGATTTTATTTATTATGATGAGGTCTTGCTGTGATGAAATACAAGCAGAAGACAATCGACTTCCGTTTTGTTATTAGCGCTGTGAATACAATACATAATAATGTTTTTATTCTCAGTTAATTAATTTAACCCGTAGGGGCCGAAAGATATTTTCGTTAAAGCACTGTGAATGTAATACACAAGAATGTCATTATTATCACTTCAATTCATTTAACCCTTAGGGGCTGACAGAACTATATTTCCCTTAAAACCAAATACATGTAAAATATCATACTTATAAAGTGACATTTTAATTTTCGGTCGGTGGCTGAGTTGACATCGCGTTTGGGTCCCACCCAGGCGTAGTGGGTTCAATTCTTCAGCTGGCTTACTGTGGTGGTAGTAGGAGATTTAAAAATATTGTCAGGTTATTCGTAATCGGGGAAAGTTTGTCTTCCTTTTAAAAAAAAATAAATTTTGTCTTTAACTAACCTACAATATCCGGAGACAAAATGAATGTACATAGAGTTGAAGCTGCAATCGCAGTGCTTCGTTCGAAACGTGCATGGGCATGATTATTGATAATTGCCTTTTAAAAACAAATATTATCATTTGTCTTCATAATATAATTATATATTTTTGTTGACAAATTAGATTTGCGTCAGAAATTTTACTATCCAATGAAAACGGTTAGTAAATTTGTAAAATCATCTGTCAAAAATTTAAACCAAACAAATACACATTTCAAATATAGAATTATTAATTAATTATAATATAATAATTTTGTTACCTACTTTATTCTTGTATGAACTATTCTCACCATCAGTTCCAATTTTCAAATTAAAATGAAAATTTCATAGAATGTGAATAATTTCATGCGGTAAAATTTCACAAAACAACTGAAATTAATTATATCGTTTCTAGATAACTTTTGCCAAATGTTGATGCTGTGTTATTAAAATCGGTCATAGGATTAAATTAAACATCTCGATGATATGTTATTGAAATCGGTCACATGATGAAATTAAACATGTCGATGCTATGTTATTAAAATTGATCACATGATGAAATTAAACATAATTACATGTGGAGGAAATAACTACAGTCAGCGAAATAATAAAATAAAGTTATCGTATATTTTGTTTGCAGATGAGGGTAGTTTGCAATCAGCGGGCAGAATTGGAAGCCGACGCTCAAGCCAGACAGAGGGAACTGGTTTCTCTCCGACAAGCCCTGGCCACTGATAAAGTAAGGTTATTTGTTTCATTGAGAGATGTTCGCCCAACATATCAGGAACAGATGGACAAGCTTATTTAGATGCACACATGGATAAATATACATAGTGTCCAAAAACTCGCATTATAAGCGGGAAACTGAATCAACATTACATTTGGAGTCGATTTTTTGGTTTAACTTTTTTTTTGATTTGAGCTCTCATATTCAAGTAAATCGAGTCCCAAGTTGAAATTTTTTTGTTCAAATTAAAGTATGAAAATAATTAGTGTTTGTGACCAGATAGGTAACTTTCTCTGCAAGTATTGAATTCTGAAAAGCCCCTACTTACCATCCCAACTGAAGATGCAGAACAGCATTGTGGGGTTCTGCCAATTTGATTGTGCGCAGGCAAACCGCCAGCTGAAATATTATTATTCCCTTTGTCGGGTCGTCGGAGTAATAATAATTGAGTTGGCGGTAATAATTTAATTGCAACATGCTGTCCAGCAAGTGGTTATGCAAATGGAATGGTGAGTAGGGCTTTTATGTCTAGATTGCAGTTGCAGTTTATATTGTATGCGTGTGCATCCGCGCTGTGCAAGCTGCAATGCGTTCCCTATGGAGCGTTGGACCATCCCAGTGTGTTCGCCAATGTGTATAAATATAACGTAAAATAAGTGGTTTTAGTTGGTGATCGGGTATGTCATCAAAATGACAATTCAACACACCTCCAAATAGTGATATAGAGTCATGAAAAGTGATGAAACAAAAATTAGGTTAAATAGGTTACATAAGTAACTATTAAACCTAGTTTTCGTTTCATCACTTTTACTGACTCTGTATCACTTTTTTTAAAGGTGTGTTGAATTTTCATTTTGATGAAATATCAGGGAACCATCTATCATTCCTTCACCTTTCTAGAGGTAAGAGTTATAATATTGATATATATAAATAAATTGTCTGGCCAAAAAACTGTACCTAAACATCTTAAAATCAGAATGATGGCAGTTTCCACATGGAACACATTGCAGCATATATTTTAACGCATTGCAGCATCATGTTCCTATGTTATACCATTATTTTTTGTTTTCTGGCAAAAAACAAAAAATAATGGTATAACATTTTATTTCGAACGTTGTTCATAAAAAAGTATATTTTCGAGCAGTCGGCTACTTTTCAAAATTTATTTAGGCTCCCTTTGGCAGGTATTGACCGCCCACATTTTGAAAAAGGGTAGACCTTATTTAAAGTAGAGCTGGGACTTTAATCGGGTTTCGGGTCACCCAAAACCCGATTACTCGTCGCCCAGCTATTTTCACTTTCGCTTGACTTAGGTAGGTAGTAGGCTCTGTAAATAATATGGGAAATTACAAATAGATAATGTGTCAATATTCGACAACCTTTAAGATTTCATAAACTCATTGCAAAATCAACAAAAAAATACTTCATGAAAAGAACAATAAAACGATAGAAGCTGCAAATATTTCGACAAAAATAAAATCTTGAGTTATTAATTTATTTTATACATAGTTAAGTTATATGAATTATATGTACATTTCCTTGTACACATCAGTACATAGATTTTTGTATATTAAAGTAAGAATGAAGTTATTTTAATTACATATTATGATTTAAAAACGTCGCTCGCCTCGCTTCACCTGCACCAGGCATCCAGGTCGCGATAGTATATCACGAGAGTAGGTCGCAAGAGTAGGTCTTGAGAACCGGGGGCTATCTATGTGCGCTCACCTCGCCACTACGGCGCCCGGCAAACGGGTTGTGAGAGTAGATCGTCAGAGTAGGTCTCGAGAGTAGGTCATGAGAGTGGGTCGTGAGTCCCGGGTGCTGACAATCTATGTGCGCTTGCTTCGCATTTCTGCCAACCGGGTGGTGAGAGTGGGTCGCGAGACCCGGGTTTTGAATAGAAAATAACCCGCTCGCTCTTTGGAAGCTCGTGAGCGGGTTTCAATGAGCGGATCATTCACGATTGTCCTGGGACTAATTTATAGGCGAACAGATGTCTTCCCCACTCTCCCCTTTCTTTCGATAAGGGAGGGCGGGGTGAAATGTAACGTAGACATATTTTAGTTTTATTTTATGACCCATACCTCTACCACTATTTCTGGTTTTTGGAATTGGTCTATTACATGTATGTAATGTGTTACAGTGAAACCCGTCAACTGGATAACAGGATATCATAATGATTATTTTGTTGAAAATGTTATAACCTACTACTCTAGGCACCAGCACACTCGTTGGACGTGGGATTTGGTGTACTTCAAGTCTATCCTTTATTTATCTATCTATGGCAATAACCATTCTTCCTTTACTATTCCTCAGAATGGCGGCGGCAGCGCGGCTCAGCTGGCAGAGCTCCTCAAGGAGCGGGACCAGCTGAGGGAGCAGTTGGAGGCGCTGCAGAAGTCAGTCAGGTACTTCAAAGTGCATGGTAAAATCAAACACGAACCCTACTATCGCTTGCTGTGACACGTCCAACTTGGTCTTGGCTTTAACCATCTATGAGTATCAGTTTTCTATTTTTCATTGGTGATTGGATTTTTATTTATTTTATTTTTGGCTTTCAATCTTCAAGGGTTGCTCTTGACCATTAATTCAAATTGATGATTTAATCTATTGTAAGTATTTGATCTGTTCTAGTATACAACATTTTTATTCTGGGGAGTTATGTTTTTTATTTTATGTTAAATCTTTGGGAATACTGGTCGGAGGAATTTTTTGAGGAAATGAAGGAGTGAACTTGGATATTCAATATTGAGGAGAACCGTGTTTTAGGAAGGAGGAAACGCAGAGCTGTTGAACACAGGAACTTGTCGTAGAAGCGACCCTTTCTCACGTGTGGGTACAAATGTTGAGCGCAAATTTGGCATGTTTCTCGGCTGTGTTGTATAGTTGATGTCACAAGTTCCTCAGAACATCTTTGTGTCTGATTCCTTTGGTCTTGAAGAGGCCGTGATTAAATGACGTGGGAAAAGAGAAATGCGGTTGGTTCATTCCACGTGTTCTTTGTATTATTTTTTTCGATCGCCGCAATGTAAAGTATTTTTGTGAACGTTCCAGTGCCGAGAAGCAAGCAGAGACGCTGGCGCCAGAGCACGCGTCCTGCTTCTCCGAAGGATCCACTTCTGTCTCGGCTTATGATGAGGATTCAGAGCCCCCCGTCCAGGGGCCACTGCCCTGCGAGCCAGATGATGCCCCCTGGAAGAGACAACCTTCGGGCATACGCAAGTTGTGAGTCAGACTGTCATGTTTCCTTTTTTTAAGATAAACAATTCCAAGGGTTTGCCTAGAGCCTAGACAATTGCAGACCTAAGGCAGGCGAGGACCCCACAACAACTAGATTTATTAATATCGATGGGCGTTGATTGTGGGAAGATCTTAGGATAAATGTAAATTGAATTAGATATGTATTGAATTTGTAACGGCTTGAACTGTGAGTTATATTTCTATGAAGATAAATTATTGAGACTTCGGCTGCATTAAAAAACACTTCTTTCTTTTGCATTATTTTTGTTAGTAAACATACATTATTTACATAGCAACCTTTCTGGATACAATATTTCTATAAGTAGTATAAATCCTATAAAGATTTGCACTTCCAATGATTTATAATCTGATAATATATATTCGTTATCGATGTTATAAAAATGTAATAATATTGATAATCAAACAATGTTTTCAGATAACAAAAAAGTGCGTTGTGTTTGATATTCATTATCTTGTATTGACCATCTGCCCGTCGCCCAATAAAAAGATGTAATCTATCCTGTTTTCCATACGCATATATGGTAAATATGTAGATACAGCAAAACCTACGCACATAATGTTTCCACATCAGAAGTTTTGTTTTTTCAGTCCTTGAAAAGTGAAATTTAAGATTGGCTTATTGGCGGTCCATACAAGCGGCCAAATTTCACGTAAAAGTACTAATCGAAGATTTAATCTAAAATGAAGATTTTTATGTATATGTACATGTATAGATTTTATGTGTACATATATCGTCGCTGTGAAATCAAACCGGCATATCTGCAAAATGCTTGTTTTTCACCAGAGCGCTTTAAAGATTTCGCATATGATATTTTCCTTTTTATGTCCGTTTGGTTCACCTCAATGCCACCTTATGAATGAATAAAATTTAGACGAATACTGCTTATTGAAGTAGTAGTTGCAAATAAATCGAAAATTGCTTAAATTAAGAGTAAAATGCAGATATGCCAGTATGGCTTTAAAATCAGTGTAATATTTGCATTTGTGTCACAGTGGCTTCTTCTTTTGGAACCTGTTTAAGGTATAAAAAAAGACAATGTTGTCAATGAAAAAATAATTTATTGCTTCACAATTTTTTTTATAAACAATTAACATAATACTGCTCTTTCCTTTGCTGGTAACTTCAAAGTTTCCCAATCGTTTATGGAAATCTGAATTGACGGTATTATCCCGGCGGTAACTAACTTTAGGATACCATTTTTCTTCTTCTCATCAATAGTCTCTTGGAATAAGCGTGCATCAGAACAGGATTCACGCTCCCATTGCCCCGTTTATTCCTTTTCTTCGCCTCCTCCCGGGCATGTGATCCGTAGGAGGTTTTGAAGTAAAAGTTGCCGTCGTAAATGAGACAAACATCACACTGATCTTTCTTCAGTGTGAAAGTTTGTATGACTTGAAAAAACCTCTGTACTGGTAGTAGCTGATTCCTGCAAGGTTTGACTCCTTTCTTTCTGTTATATTAGATAATCTCTGTGATCGGCGATAGATTTTCCACCATCGATATACTCCCGAGAACTTTGAGATCTGTAGTAATGACTAGGAACACTTGCGTTTACAGTTGTGGCAAGGAGGCTTCATGCTTCGTTGGTTCACTCTTCCACGGGTTTTAGACTCGTATTCCTCACCGCAGTTTCGCATCTTTCAGTTTGCTAAAGTTTTTTTTTTAAATTTACCTATTATAATTTATTTTTTTAACCGGGAGAAATTTTACCCGGGTCAGACATTTTGGCATATATGCCGGTTTGTTTTAGTTGAGGCTGCTATAAACGCTTTTGTTAAGTGCAAACCGGATTATCTGCCAATAAGTCATACAATAAGTCATATTTGGTAGTAATAAAAATGTACTATTGTGAGATAATCCAGTTTTACTTACATGATGGACGCATTTCCCCCTTGAAAGTTTTGAAGCAACTGGCGTATTGCGGAATAGGTCTGTCTTCTGCTAAAAAAATTGGCGATTCACGCGTAAATGCATACCGGCCCAACGCCATCTGACAGATTTTTATTCAACTATACGACATGCCGGTTCGACATAAAAATAGAAGGGAAAAAAAGAAATTTTTTGACACCAATAACTCAAAATCTCCATTTTTGCATATATGCCGGTTTGATTTAACAGCGACGATATGTATATGTATATATCTATATGTATACATGTATAGATTTTATGTATACATATATATCTTTTCCATACAGGTGACCCCGAGGAAAATAATTTCCCTCAGGGTCTAAGCACTTTTGAGTATGCTGTGTGGAGAGTCTTGTTGAGAAGAGGAAGGAGTAAACATAGGTTTTGAAGAGAGCATCTTGTAGGAGGGTAGAAACACAGAGGCCGGCAATTCTTTACACAGCCGAGCTGTTGAACTCAAGAACAAGTCATAGAAACAGCCCGTTTTCGTGTGACAAATGTTGGGCGCGCGTTTAGTTTGTTCCCGACTATGCACCGGTGCCGAAGGGATCAATAACGACGGGAGTTCCTCGGAGCATCTTCCACTGGAATATCGGTATAATACAGCATTCCCACCTGACCCTGTGCTCTAGAGAACTCTGAGCTCTAGATTGCAATCCGATGATTAAGATAGGGGCATCTATCAAACGGGAAATCTATCAAACACATGTAAATATGAATATATTTTTTTATTGATTTCCATGTTAGTACTAAGTTATATTCGTTTAATACCTTGTAATTAACTTTTTATCGCTGCGGGGAAGTTGTATCATGCGAGCACAGTATTCACATTGCTAATACGTTCTGAGCTAACGGCTCGCTCTCGTTTAATTGAGTTCAGACTCTTTGAGCCGTCCCAACATATTGAGCTGGTACAGTGGCTCCCACTCTTAATAAAATGAGTCATGACTTGTCTCTTATGTGTTTCATTATATTTATATGAATGTTTTTATCTTTCCAGTTTTCGGAAGTTATTTTCCGAGTATGACGTCGCTGTGGGGTCTTTTCCTGGACGATCCCTCTCCTCCCTCACCACCAAGATGGCCGGCATCACCACGGACAAGTGAGGAGCTGAAAACCATAGACAACACTGCACCACAACTATACTGCTCTTCCCCTTCTTCTCCTGCGGTGTTTACGGACGACGAGTGCTGTCGCTGCGACAGGGGTGTTAAGAATAAGCGGCCAAAACTAAAACCAAAGCTCTGTCAGGTACAGAGTGATGTATATTTAATGAATAACTGTAGAGATGTAGAAAATACTTATAAATTTGTGGAGGATACTTCTCAGAGCAATGAGAATCTCTCGTGGAATCATATGGAAAAAATGGAGGAGTTATCTGACGAAAGATTATCAACGCATATTGAATATGATTACGATCATTCCACAACGAGTTCTTTATCGGTCTCTCCGTACAATTCTGATATAGAGTCCGAACTATTTGTATCTTTGGATAATCAAATTAATGACCAAATTCAGATGGCGGACGAACCTCTTTCGACTGAAATTGATCGCACAGTAAATATTCAGTTTGTTTTGAACGATTGTAATGTGTTAAATTGTGAAAATTTGTTGACGCTCCCAAATTCAAAACGCTTGTTGCGTTTGGATTCGGAATCTACGATAAGGACATCGTATTCTAGAAGTCTTCCGGATTACGGGGATGTTTGCCGCTTTTGTTTGAAGTTGAAACAAAAATTTGAGGTTATGAGTAATTTCGGTTCTGCTGTGAATCTTGCGGTGGAAATGAGCGGCATTTCGCTGGAGGCTGGTCCCAAGGGTTTGGGTGAGAAGGATCAAGTAATTGTTAAGGGCGCCATTCTGGTCAAGGGAAAGAGCCATACTGAATTCTTGGTCTGTGTGGCTGCGGCACTCGAATGCCTGATCGCCCTGTGGCTTAGGCACATTGATCACGCCAACTGATTTTGTGATTTATTTTTATTATTATTTCTGACCACAAATTAATTCCCAATTATTATTCAATGTATCTTCTGAAGTACCCAAGACTGTGAGCTAAGTTTTTTAAAAAGACAAGGATCTGATAAGAAAAGATTTAAAATCATTTGCTTCGTATTGATGCTTTTTAGTCAAGAATAATAATTACAATGCGTGTTAAAGGAAGAGGGAGACGAGCAAATAAATCTAGGTTTTCTTAGTTACATATGAACAATGTGGGTTGAGTGTAATCATTTCTTTATACATGTAGCTTATTTTGACTTATTACTTTACCACACAGACATACGCATGTGTGATAAAATGTAGTTTATTTAATTTATTTTTTATGTACTGCTTTGCAGCTATCATTCAGTTTGCATTATTAATAATTTAGATTTTGATTACAATGTTTGGTCACAATGTGGCCAGCCTACGGCAATTCAAATCCCTAGTGATCCTAACCTCCAGAAATCGAAACCCCCATCATTTATATCAAATCCACTTAATCATTCCTCTTTTTTGCATTATTAGATTTCCTTTTTGGTTTGAGTACAACAACGGCTGTCAGATTGGCACGTCGGTTGTCAGATAAACAAATTTGTTTTCAGATGAACAAATCGACTGTCAGATTGACACCTCGGTTGTCAGATTAAGAAATTGGTTTTCGCATTGATAAATCGAGATTGACATGTCAGTTGTCAGATTTAGAAATTGGTTTTCAGATTGAAAAATCGACTGTCAGATTGACAAATCGACTGTCAGATTGACATGTCGGTTGTCAGATTTAGAAATTCGTTTTCAGATTAACAAATCGGTTGTCAGTTGTCAGATTGACAAATCGGCTGACAGATTGACATGTCGGTTGTTAAATTAAGAAATTGGTTTTCAGATTTACAAATCGGCTGTCAGATTGACATGCCAGTTGTCAGATTTAGAATTTCATTTTCAGATTTACAAATCGGCTGGCAGATTGACATGTCAGTTGTCAGAATTATAAGTTCGTTTTCAAATTTACAAATCGACTGTCAGAATGAGAGATTATTGTACGTATTATACTGCTATGCCGTAATTTAAACTTACCCGTAATTTCATACTTAAATATATACTTTTTGTACGTATTTGCTAATTTTTGAGATTCCGATTAAATTGATCTGGATTTTTGTTAGAACCACTAAGCTTTCATTTTATACGTAAATCTCAATTTCAGTATGAAAATTTCCTGTCATCTTAAAATGATTAATAATTGCATTTATTTGTTTTCATTCCATACCCGAGATTCATCATAAAATTTTGTAGAGATTTAGAAACCTATAGTATTTAACATGAAAGAATTTATGTACATTAAACGGCTAAGACTGACAATTTTTTGAAAATTGGATTGGTAAATTTTGGAACATGTAAATTTTTTGACATTTTAAAGATGTGATGATTGTGCTTAAAAAAAAAATCTACAAAAATTTTTTGGAAAACACAATTATAATTTCATCCCTTTTGGAAAATATTCCGAATTTTATGTGTTGTATTTAGTAAATAGTCGATTACATATATATTGTATTTATATCAATTTATTTATTCAATTAATTCGAGACAATTGCTTCCAAATTACAATTAATATTTTTAAGTGTTTATATATGTATTTTTAAGCATTGCATTGTTGCTTGTGTAACATCTTACTTCATAGTTTTACATTATCATTTTAATGTTTAAAGTGCGAGAAAGAAACATAAAAAACACATAATTTGCAGATTGAGAAAATAACATTGGTATGTACTTATTAATTTCATATCTATGACTATATTTCTATGAAAATCTAGAGATTTGAGGTTGTACTCACGACTTGCTCCACATAGGAGTTTTCTTAAACTAATTCATAATCTGCTCTTTCATAGACTTTATGGGAGTGGGGAATGGAAGGAGTCGAGGTAGAATAAAGTTAAGAAATTAGTTTCATTGATTCCCTGCTTATTAACATTAAAATAACTTATATAATATTTGCAATTTAACATGTTTTCCAAGCCTGCTAGATATGAATTTAATAAGATACTTAACAATATGCTTTTCCTGCAATGATTTAAATTTAATATGTTTAAAAATATATTTATTTTAAGTGTAAACACACATTATAATCTATGCATTCATAGGTGGTGCCAATTTAATTATTTTACGAAAAAACACTTTTTGCGAGTTATGCTTTAACACTTTGGGGACGATAAATATTCTACATGCTTAGTTAGTTTGGTCGTAATATTTTTCCACAACCTAAAACCTTAAATTAATAGACGTTTACTTATGCATTTGCTGAAATATCTTTTTGTTTACCGTGTAGGTCACTATGCTTTTGGGGTGACCACATTATTATTATTTTTAAATAAATGGACAGCGTATGTACGTCGGGCGCAGTATCTGCATACATGGTGTCCGGGTTAAAGTGCACTAACTTTGGTAGTTGTTTCTGTATGATTGTACATTTTAACCGTCAAATATGGTTCCATGATAACTCAACACAGTGACAATTCAACACACTTTTAAAAAGTGATATAAAGTCATTAGAAACGATGAAAAAAATAAAATTTATACCTAACCTAACCTAACCTACTTAACCTAGTTAATAAAGTTTTTATTTCATCACTTTCCATGACTTTATATAACTTTTTGAAGATGTGATGAATTATCATTTTGATGGTTTGTCCGGTCACCGTTAAATGTATTTTTATATGGTTAAAAATATGATGGAATTTCGAGAAACGTTCTTTAAATTTTTTACACTCATATGATATCATGATTTATGCAAGACGGTCAGCATATACTTGTGTACTAATCCCTCGAGCAAGTAAATAAACATACTGGGTGGAACGCTAAGTATGGACGGGTTAATAACTCTCTTACAATTAAGCAATAGACAAAATATGAGATTCAAATAATATTTGGAAAATACGTATTTTCGAATAAATGTATCGTTAAAATTCGGTAATTTGTACACCCAGAATAATCATAATTAATGAAGAATTTACTCCTTATTTCTCAGATTTCTGTCAAATGTATTGAAACAATATAATATAATGAAATGCCGCGCAGTGAAAAAATTTGCTTGCGCATGTACAACGATGTACATGAATTTGAATATGAATAAACAGTTTTGTACATATAAAAACTCAATTCTTTCAAGAAAGGCATGCAAATACAATATTGGATTGAATCACCGATACAGTATTGTATTCGTGTGCCTTTCTTGAAAGAATTGAGTTTTGTATACAGCCAAAACTATTTATTAATATTGCGTATATACGGGCGTTAAAAAATAATTCATCTTAACATTTTTCATAAAATAATTAAATGAATGCGTATATTATAACGTATGTGCCGATCACCCTTAATTAATTAATGTTGCCGAATTAATGCCAAGTACAACAATTAACTTGTTTAATTACATATTATCTATTAATGTGCTTAAGTTTTTATGTCTCTTGTATCCAGGACCATGATGTGTCGCCTTCACAAAAATATGTATTACGTATTGATGATTTTTATATAATTAGAAAAAAAATTATGATTTTGTGATAAAATATTGTTTTAAGAACTTGTAATTTTTTTAACAAAAATGTGTGTTACACTTATACATATTTATAATATCAAAATTTTGATATTTTGAAAACTAGGATCATCTTCATACACTGCGTAGGTAGGTACTATGTTATTTGCAATATCAGTGGTATTAAATACACTAGATTAAGAATGATGACAATAATGAAAATGAAGATAGAAACATGACGTGTGTTCAAATAACCGGGTCTAAGTATGTTAAACAGCTTGACTGTTGTACTTAATTAATGAACAAAATTTGATCAAACGCTGAGAGGTTGAGAATCTGTGGTTGATGCGGCCATTATTTGAAGTGGCAATTGTCAAAAAAACCTTAATGACACTGGTTCTTTGATTTGTGACGAAATGTGACCTTAACATACCTTTCTAATGAATCATTTTTTGTACTAAAGTTAATCTAGTGTAATTTATTTCATTGTTTTTGCAATTCATATATTTTATTGGTGTAGCTTAGCTATTAGTTAGAATGAGACATTTAGATACATAGAAAGTAGGTGCTCTATCTGGTAAGGTACAATAATGTATCCGTTGGGAATTTTCGAGTATTTTACAATATGTTTCTAGATGGTTCGACTGTAATATACATAGCTTTAAGTGATCTACATTATACTAGCGTAAAATATACATTCCGGTATGATTTAATCTTCATTTTACGTACATATAAGGTAACGCAGTACTGGGTGAACTTAACAATGAAACGGTCTAGTTTAAAGATGAATTTACATCTATCATGAATTTCAAATCATTCCCATCCATAGGTAATAGAAACAAAGGAGAAGGGATAAACCATTATCAAGAAAATTATCATTAACGGAAAGTGTAATCAAAATTATTCGCCCAAACAACTGCAAATCACACCTACTCGCAGCAGCGCCCCGCCTTTTTTTTCCATCCGATTGTCCGATGGTTCGTCCTGCTGGAAGCTCTTGGCGGTAGGATGATGTTTTTGTGCAAAACATTCTGCGAGAGGACTACCAAAGTTGTCTTGGCGGCAGTACGAGATTTGTATGAAAATACTTCCTGGTCCTTGCAGCTGTACCGTGAACTTGAGTGTGTCCGCCGTGTCAGAACGTGTTGCGCAGGTCGCTACCCACTTGTATGTTCGAGCGCCATCGCGTGCCGACTGAAGGTCCGTTGAGCTAAGCAATTTTCCATGCAGTGTGGAAGAGAAAATTCTTTACTTTTGTTCATATTTTAACCTTGTGCTATATAGGATAAACAAAATAGTTGTGTCCCTACAAAAGTACCCAAAATACTGCCGGCAGGACCTCGGACAATCTATCACTAAACGCATAACTTACATCGGCTCCGCCGCTTTGTGTGCAGTTTGGTCGTAGCTTGGCGATAGTCGGCACGCTTTCATGCCACATCTCCCTTTGTTTCTAATATCAATGGTCCCATAAATATAATTTATCACATAATTATTTGAAAAATATAATACTTAACAACTGTGTTTATTTAAGACAACTTAAAAATGTATCTCTTTTCCTTACTTTTTTCTCATCTAATTTTATTTGTTCTATGTACCTTATCTATGCCTAATATATTACTTAAATTAATTGAAATTATTTTGCCTCTGTTATTTATTTTTAAAAAGATGTCAATATATTATGTTTTAAAATTTTAATTAGCCATTATTGCTGTGCTATAAACTATTTGTTTACTGTAAAACTATTTATGAAAACACTCTTTTGAATCAGCTTTTATGCCTACTCAGTTATAAGCCATATTCGCTGCCACTGTGGGTAGCGAAAAACATCAAGAGGAACTTTGCCAGTAATTTGTATGAGCTTTTGCGGCTAGCGCGAAACTAGAGCCATGGGTAGGGCGGTATCTTTTCGCTTATTTTGCGGAAACAGGCGCTGTAGCTATCCTTTTCAGTAATAATATGCTTTTTTTCACTGGTCATGCCCAATTAGTGTATGTATTTTTTAACGGACGGCACAAATGTGACTGATTAGAAAGGCGAGAATTAACTTTTCGCTACCCACAGCAGAAGCAAAATCCGCTTATATGTGAATAGGCCTTTACTCAATAATGTATTGATTGTACTTAATTTCATATTGACAACATTTTAGGCAGGCCGCAGATGAGAGACTTTAGTTAGGACAACAGTTGCGTGAATCAAAATCTATTATGGTATATTGAGGTGCGAGGAGGACTTTCTTTGAAATTGTATGGATTTTCAAATTTTTTTTTAAAGAAAGACAAACATTCTAGGGTTATGAATAACCTTACAATATTTGAGAATCTTCTACTGTGTACAACCACAGTAAGCGGAAAATGTTGCTTGTGTTGTAATGGAGGACTTAGTCAACCTAGGTGGGACCTAAACGTTGCCGCTATTAAAATCTCTCGTGTGAGGACTGCCTTACTGTTTTATTTGTATTGAAGTTTTAGTTCTGCAACAAATACAATTAAATTAGGCGTTGTTAGTAAAATTTTATGTAGCATGTTATAATCGATAGTGTCTTAATTCTTGTGGTTGACAAATGTTTATTGAATGTACAATTTTCATTATTAATTAATTGATTCTTTACAATCTTATATTATTATGTATGCAATGTTGTAACGTCACTAACTCCTGCTGGTTACAAGCAGAAGTGCTGACATCTTGTTTATTTTAAAGTACTGCTAAAATGTATACATTTATTGCTAAAATGGATACATTTATTGCTAAAATGTATACATTTATTGCTAAAATGTATACATTTATTGCTAAAATGCCAAGCATTATGTCAAATACTTAACGCCCCTTCTTACTAGTGTTGAAATTTATATAATGGTTTTGTGCGATATATGATTTAATCAGGGATTTGAGTGCAAAAAAATCTCAACCTAATATACCTAAATATATTATTTTTCTGTCGATTATCCATGTTTTAATTTTTAATTTATATTTGCTAAATACCGATAATGAAAATCAAGGCCGACTAAAATAGGTAAATATTAATATGCTGACGGCGTCGAGTAAATTTTATTTTATTAATTTGTATTTTTTTTTACATTTAATTCATATAAAAATAATATTTATTACGCTTGCGGCACGTTCCAGATATAGACGGCCCGTAACTGAATTTGACAACAGTGCACTAAAAAAATGGCGACATGTAACACAGGTAAATTAAATGATAACAGAAGCTGCATACCTGTAACTCCCATTTTTTCAGTAATATAAACAATATTCTTCACTCCACGATATATTGACTCCGAAAATTGCACACGGAAAACTAACGATCACATCAACAAAGCCACGATGCTGTCTAATAAAGTTATTTTTTGAATATCCTATTCACAGTTTTTGCCTTAACCTTACAAACTTGTATAATTATTTTTTAAAAACAATTTGATCGCAAGATTTTGATTACTACTAAGTTTTTCTAGAGCAAAATTCGCGAAATCTGGGCGCAGTCTTAATACTGAATACAAACTGTCCAGTATGATTCTTGATTTTGTAGCACTATCACATCTAACATTGATAATTAGTTCCAAATCCGTTAATCCTTACTAATTCATTCCAAAAGTTTAGTATCATGCTTGTGTAATGTATTGTCAACGATCAAGGGTGTGTCTGCGCACGCGCTGCGAATGCAGGTGGGGTCTATATGTCTTCACTGCTCTAACAAATGAATGGCCGTTATAGAAGTAGTCTCTATGTTTCACGGTTTCAGCCACTCGACAGAGCGCCAATAGTGAGAGCACATTGTGTGACGTCAAGTCTTTGGCATTTTGACATATGCACAACCCTTTTCCGCATTTGTGGAACTAACCAGTCCCACAAATGTGTACGGAGAGTAAATAGTACGGAGTTGCTGAGGTTTAAAAGACATGGCGGGAATCCTTCATGAGTGGAGCCTAAGTTTGTTTATCGATGTTCTGCCCACGTATTCTATCGTTATTACTGTTCTTATTGTTATCTTGAATGTGCGGTAGTGAATTGCACAGGTGCACTAAGGCAGGGACCGCCTCTGGTTCCAAAGTGGTAGATACTCCCAGTATCCCTCTGATGAAAGACCGCTATTAGGAATTAAAACATTGTTCTCCACACAGCATTGCTAAAGATGACATAGGACCTGAGGGTAATTATTTTCCTCAAGGCCTCCTGTGTGGAGCTAATGTAAAAGAAATATATATATACAGCACGTCTTTTCGAAATTCCAACATTTTAAGGTAAAAAAGATGAATTATTTCTATGGAAAAAATAAATATTCTTAAATGAAAAACAAGATTTTCATGGGAAAAAACATTGGAATTTTGAAAAAAATTACTTATTTTTTTAACATCTATTATCATGTAGAATCACCTCCCGAAGTTAGTGCACTTTACCCCCGGACACACCCTGTATATACATATATTGCGCGAAACTTTAATGTTAATATTCACCGCTAGTAACGAGGGCTATTCAGATGTTTTGCTTTTAATAATTTTAATTGATGCTTTTCACTTCCGTCGGTGCATTGCATTTGTGGCACTGGTGCATTCTTGCTTCAATCCTCTCCTTTCCCGGCCTTTCTATGTTTGCCAGCACTTTGTCTTGGTCTTGCTACCAATATTGACTTGACATCAACATTGATGTGATTAAGCTAACTTTTCTCATCAACAGCCAGCGTTCGTTCTTCCCGTATATTTTTGAATCCAGCAACTATCATTATTCCACATATCACATGATATTGCACATCACCCAATAAATAAATTAATAAAATATCTACATATTATATTGTATTTTTGGATATTGTACACATTTGCACATTTTGTATTTTATGCTTTATGTGCATCTGTCAATAAAAATATTAATAATAATGAAATGTATTACTGTCTACTGTGAATATAATTCTGGAAGTGGAGGCCGACAATTATGTATTATTAGGTGGTGTATTGAAAAATTAAATGTTTTTGTGAATAAAACGTTAAACATTATCTTCTGATTTTTATTCACCAACTATCTGTACCCTGCTATGCGTTGCTGTGGCCCTGTCTATCTGTGCAGATTGAGTAACAATAGGGCGACTTTTACGTCCAACAGATAATGCTGTTTTTAAAAAATGTATGTTTGTCCAACAGATTAAGGCGGAGCTTAATGCTAAATCACTATTTTGATTAATCTTTATAACGAATTGGTGTACATAATGAATACCAAAAATATGCTTTAGATAAATGAAAGGTTTTACTATCGTTTCGCTTGAGTAGAACACAAATAAAAAAATAAATTACTCAATAAACAAATATAAATGTAAACTACCAAAAAAAACATTTTTTTAATAGAAATGTATGAACGCATAAAGGAAACAACTTTAAAAAAATATGGTATTAAAGCTAAGATTATCTGTGACAGTTTCACTTGATTAACTTTTTTGCTTTCTTATAAAATTATTTACAAAATAAATAAAAACCTGTTTTTGGCTTGAAATCGAACCTTTCTAGCCTCCGTTTGTCAAGCGATTTTAATGCCTATTACCTACAATATAAGGTATACCAAGAATATACACATTTTTGGCTTGTAACTTCCTCTTTACCTGTCACAGGTGAAATTTATAACACACGCGTATTCGAATGCAACGTTGTGTCAAAATATCAAAGCAATCGGTGAAGAACTTTCGGAGATGAAAGATTTTGAACAAACGAACATTTAAATTTTTTTGTTTATATAGATATTTATTTTAGCTTTCTTTTAAGTTAAACAAATAATGAAACCTTTTTACATCCGTGTCAAATAATTACAACTTAATGCAACACAAGACTCTAATAACGGGGGTTTGCTCGAGAATCACTTTTTAATTAATTCCGACACATTTGTAACGATAATGTATATATATTTTTAGACCGATCCCTACGAATGTAAGTTATATTTAAATAACCCTAATCTGGGTACCAGGACATAAAGGTATTGAGGGCAATGAGCGGGCTGACGAACTAGCAAGGAAAGGGGCGAAAGCACCGCTTGCAGGATCCGAGCCGGCCGTAGGAGTAGCAGCTTGCCACACAAAATTACACATTGATAGGTGGGTCAAATCTCAGCACCGCAAAGAATGGGAGAAGGCACCTGGAATGAGACAATCCAAAGTACTCATAAAAGGACCAGACCCTAGACCAGAGGGTCCCAAAGTCGTCTATATGTACCCCCAGGGGTCGATATCGGCATGCTGGGGGTCTATGTCAGCGAGAAAAAAATTTGGGGGTCCACGAGATTCAAATGGCGGTACATACATTTTATTACCCCCATTTACCTCAAGTCAACATTTAGGAGTTCCGTAAATGACACAATAGACCTAACACAAATATAATAGACTGAGAAATTACTTATTTGATATTTGTATTTTTATATTTCGTAAAGTTGTTAATTGAGGTATACAAATAGAGTCTACGTTCCTTTTCTCGTCAGAATTAATATATTCAAGTAAAACATTGCACATTGGAAGCTGCGAATTTTCCAAGTTCCCCAACTTGTTTTTGAAAAACGTCCAGGGTAATAATGACGTTCAACATTTAAATGCACTTCATACAGACTTCAAAACTAAGTTTGAGGACATTTTGACTATGGAAATGCAACGTTGAAGAATCGGATATCATGTGACAAGAAGAACTGACCGGAATAAGCACTGACAAAGAACTTAAGAGGCAGTTCTGTAGGGCTAGCTACAGAAAGAAATACCCGTTGCTTATCCTGCTTCATTTTCATTTGGTGTAATACCTCACAAGGGTGCCCCTGTCTGCACAATGTAAAGACAGAGCAACTATACCGCCACCCGGTTGTTGGGCAAGCAAGGGAAGGGAATATTTTTACTAAAAAAATAAATGATTATCACATGAGACGTTAATAGTTTTAGGTAAATTCAATTTCGGCAGGAAGGGGGTCTACGGAAAAAAAAAAATTGGCAGTGGTCTACTGGGCAAAAAAGTTTGGGAACCTCTGCCCTAGACGAACCAAGAAACTACTCGATATGGACAGAAACTCACTGAGGGACCTGGTAGGACTACTAACGGGACACTGCCATCTCAGGAGACACATGCAGATATTGGGAGTGGAAAACACCAATAGATGCAGGAAATGTGAAGAGGATGAAGAGACTCCAATTCACCTATGGTGCCAATGTCCTGCCCTGGTGGGAACTAGGCTCAGATACCTGGGGAGACATACAGTAGAACCAGAAGACATAGCCACATACCCAATAACAACCCTGGTGAACTTTATTAAAGGGACTGGTTTGTTGTTAAAGGAATGAGGTAAAATGGGCTATGTCCTAAGTGCTCACGGGAACTACGTGTAAACCGTCTCCGCCCTTTAAAAAATAAAAAAGTTATATTAAGATTTATAAAAACAGTACTTTCCCACTAAAATATTTAATGTAAAACGTTTGAAAATTTTATAAAACGCTTTGCAACTATAAAATTAGTGGTAAGTACCAGATTTTATTTTTCTAGACAGTGAATTAATAACTTACCGAGGGATCCCTCTAGAAACATCTAGGATTTTAATAATACGTTAGTCAGAAATAATTAAAATAAACCTCATCTGAGGGTACGATCAGTGGCGGCTCGTGACTTTTGGGTGTACTAGAGTGCTAAAATGGCATTATTGATGTTGTAGCTGAATGCGATTTTTTATTTTCCTTCGAAAATTCGATTTTTTGTATGAAGATTTTCAGGAAATCCGTGCGACGGCCAAACTGAAATTACCTGAAAATCTTCATATAAAAAATCAAAGTTTCTGAAATGCTTCATACAAAAATCAAATTAACAGAAACAAAATAAAAATCGTCTTCAGCTACAACATCAATAATGCCACTTTTTTTTAGTAGTAGCATTGTAGTACACCCAAAAGTCACGAGCCGATACTGGGTACGATATATCTGCAAGATTTGAAAAAGTCAACACATGAACTGTTCTTTACAAGCAGGATTTAATTAAATGAAAAGTCCTAGCTATTTAAAACCGTAATATTTTATCCGTTTTTGATTTAAAAATAGATTAAAACCTGAACTTTAAAACACTTTTTCGGCAATTTTGCGTGCATCCCCGACATTCCTGATGATGATCTTTTAATTTGTTATAAATTTCTGTGTGTATATTTTAATAGTAATAAAATAATTATTTATTTTTCAAAATATAAAGACTTGTTTACTTTTAACTACATTTTAACTTCTTTCAATAAAAATCAATTTTGATGTTTTACATCTGCCAGGCGTCCCGTGTCGAATATTTTTAATGCATAATAATCCGACTTCCATTTAATGCAGTCTCAACTAAATTCTCTCTCTTTAAAAAAAAACATGACCAAGATTATAAAACACCGTATTAATTAGGTATGTTCAAAAGAAACTAATACGACTAATAAACAACGTATTAAGTAGGGATACTTCCTCGTATCATTATCATTGAATGAAGTAATTGGGCACTGTTTGTAACAATCGTCTTTAACACGGTTAATCGGAGAAAGTGTGGGCTGTGAACACAGAACACAAGATGCACAGCACACGGCAGATGTTGTATGATGCCACTGGGAACTGGGAATTCAGAACTAGATACCTCAAACACCTTTGTAGTCTGTACCTCCGATGCTGTGGCTTGTCGCCTGGTCGTGAGAATATAAATAAAATATAGAAGTTAGCCTTTGACAGATTGGTTAGTTCAATAATCCAATTACATTATCTTTATCAATTCCACCGGCGAATGAATGTAGCGGACATTGACATTGTATTGTAGTTGACCTCTTCAGCCGGACTCTCGCCCCGTCCCTAATGTACGTATACATTTGCGATCCGAAACGCGAACCGACCCACGAATTGCGGGAAAGGAACGAAGCAACTGCAAGCGGCGTATACGCAGCATATCACAGCTCCCGTTTTTACTAGGTTTTTACTATCGACAGGCGCCGTTTCAGGTCAGGGTTCAGGTGGGAGGGATGGATTTATACATCTGTCATTCCTGGAGACACTGATCCCCAGATTCTCTCAGAACTTTCCACTAAAGACCACCTCACAAAATCCTCAAAGATTATATAATAATATCCCAGGGACCGGCCCTGAGGCAAACGGCGCCTGGCGCTAGTTAAAACCTCAAGGGCCCTGTGTTAGGTGTTAGTTTAGGTTAAGTTGAGGTTAGCCTTGACAAGTCGGCGCCCAGAGCAGACTGCTACATTTGCGACTGCCCAGGACCGGCCCTTTACAATCTCATCGCGAATAAGAGAACATCGACACTTAGGTCCATGAATTAAGATTTCGCGGCCATTACAATGTAGGTACCTGTACCTGTTATTATAAGCAATAATTAGTCGCCTGTAATATTAATACAAGTTGAAAATATCTCCTGAGTAAAAATAAATGCCGCCGACGGGAATTGAACCCGTGCCTTCTGATCTCCGTTCAGACGCTCTGGACCATCATTAAAAAAATAATAAGTACTTGTTACTTATTAATAGAGGTAATGAGTCGTTGCACTTCCTTCCCATTATTGAGCCAAAGTTTCTAACGGCCTTGCACGAGTATGCCCGTATTATGCGGAAATGCAAACTCGGTCATCCGGACAAATCCGTGATAGTTTGGCATTCCCTACATACTGGCTACAACTTCGGAACTTTGATCTTACTTAGAAGGCCCAAACAAAATTACCAGTCGAAGCCAGTGTCCGAAGGGAATAAGGAAGGGAAGGAGATGGAAACATGGGAAGAACCTCACAATCACTTCAGATCTCCTCATCCGTCATTCGTTTAATTTGAAATTAGTTTATTTACAATTATTTTACAAGCAATAATTATTCGCCTGAAACACTCATCCACATTGAAAAATCTCCTGATAAAAGATACATGACGCCAACGGGACTCGAACCCGTGTCCCTTCGATTTCCGGTCGACAGCTCTGACCACTGAGCTATGGCGGCTTATCTCTTATCCGCGAAATTATTCAATATATACTAGTGTTTCATTCAACAATTACTGCTTGTTACATTTTTTCACCTGAAAACAACCAACTTTATTTTATATGAGAAAGGCATTGTAAGTGCAAATCGAAGGGACACGGGTTCGAGTCCCGTTGGCGTCATGTATCTTTTATCAGGAGAGTGGTTTTTTCCTTGTCTTTTTAAAAATAATAATTCATGTTCCACTGCCTTCACCCACACCACACTGCCTCAAGAGGATAATATGGAAAAAATTTCGCCTGCGACGCTTTTCCGTGTCTTTGTGAGAGTTGAAACTAATTTTCCAGTCCCTTTGCTCTCGTCGCTTAGGTAGTAGGTACTCCGGTTGAGGATGGCATTGTTCCACAGATCTCCGAGATTATTTAGGAATAAAACGTCTGTATCGAGACAGGTGTGCCCTAGTGAGACAGATGTCGAAAACATTATGTAAAAAAACTTTATATTGATAAATAAATAAAAAATAAAATTGGTACTAATAATAATGTGCGGCAATTATTTTCTACGTATTTTTTAATATGTATGTACACAGAAAAAAAATTCCAAACGCAAAATAATATTTTGTACCGCTTCACAGCTTAAAAATACTATGTTTATAACCCCGTGCAACGCCAGATACACGTCAGCTTCTATGTAAATATATTTCTCGTTTATTCTGACTACTTCTTTGTTCCTTTCCAGTAAACTCTATAAAAAATATTAAGGTGTTCCCACTTAGCTTGGATGCTGGCGACGCCCTTGAGTGTACCTAATTGCAAAACCATTATATTTATCTATTGAGGTATATTAGACAGAGTCTATATTCCTTGCAAAATCAGTGAAAAATGTTGTTCCGATGCGGGAAGTGGGAAAGGGGGTGTGGCGGCTGTCGATGTTGCCGAATCCTTCCGACCGCAAACGAACTCAACGAGTCGCCGATGACCACGCGCCGCGCCACGGCCCGGAACATTTGGGTTACCGGCGCGCCAACTTCAAGTGCTCTTTGAGTTTTTTTAAGATCAAAAAGCCAATTTACACGACAACTGATTATGGTATAATACCCTATTTACCGACGAAAGGTTATTACCATTACTTTCCTTAGCGTTTCCAGTATGACTAGTACATTATATCAGGGTGCAAGTTGGCATTTTGAAGTTATCGCCGGAGACCTGTACCCATCTGTGCCCATCTTGTAACCGACCATAACCGACTGAAGCCCGTGGTATCTAACAGCGGACAATGAACCGTATGTTTGCGGACCATACTTTGAACGCCATTCTTGACTTATGTGTATACCTACATTTTATTTATCTTATGCGTTTACGGTTTTACGTTTTTTTTCAATGGATGCATTTTTCAAACATAGATTGTAGTAAAGTAATGAATAGAATGGTCAAATAGAAAGGCATACCTATTTTTTGTTCAACGTCCCAGTTCATCGGGAGATAATAATATAAGATATTATAACAATGGGGCACACTGATGCAACTACCGATGCACTAGTAGATCAGCGATGGACTCAATAGCAGTGATAAGCAACCCAAAAAAGATAATAATATAAGATATTATAACAATGGGGCACACTGATGCAACTACCGATGCACTAGTAGATCAGCGATGGACTCAATAGCAGTGATAAGCAACCCAAAAAAGATAATAATATAAGATATTATAACAATGGGGCACACTGATGCAACTACCGATGCACTAGTAGATCAGCGATGGACTCAATAGCAGTGATAAGCAACCCAAAAAAGTACCGGACCTGATGGCATTCCAGAAATCTTGCTAAAAGAATGGAAATATTCATTATGAAACCCAATTTGTATTTTGTACAACTTATCACTTTCATCTGGAACATTTTCTGATTCATTGAAAATTTAATATATTCGACCAATTTATACGTCCGGGAATAACTCGAATATTCGTAATTACAGACCAATATCAATTATATCTAATATTCCAAAAATATTTGTATCGATAATCACAAAGAAAATCAATCCTATTTTCAAAAATGTTCGGATTGAGGAACATCATGGATTTAGATCGGCGAAATCCACAACAACTAATTTACTGTCTTTTACAAATACCATTGTTAAAGCCTTAGAAGACAACACTCAGGTTGATTTCCTCTACACTGATTTCTCTAAAGCCCTTGACAAAGTTAGTAACACGATTCTCATTGTCAAACTTTATGCTATAGGCATTAGAAACCCTTTGTTGTCATTTTTTCACTCTTACTTGAGTGACAGAAAACAAAGGGTTAAAATAAACAACTTTGAATCCTTTAACATTGACGTAACGTCCGGTGTTCCCCAAGGAGCCCATTTGGCTCGGCTTCTCTTTAACCTTTTTATTAACGATATCACTAAAGTTCTCTCACACACACGCTTCTGGCTTTTTGCTAATGATAATAAGATTCTTATGATAATTAATTTCTACTTTGTATGTACACAGTGCAGTGCAAAATAAACTGCATGGAACATAATGTTGAAAAATGCAAAATTTTGTCCTATTATAGAAACAAAAAATCTTGACCAGTTTGATTATGAACTAAATAGTGTTTATTAATTAAAAAAACACACTTTGTGATACACCACTTTTAAGATTTAATTTTCATTTCCAAAAAAGGAAAAAAAAATTGTGTCAGTCTATCTACTGTCACATATATCAAAAACCTTGGGGCCACTCTAGACTGCAAACATTCTTTCCGTGATCACATAAATAACATCGTAAACATATCACTTAAACTAATCTGATATGGATTAAGATTTTCACGGCCAAAAGTATTTTTGTTATTTGTTTTTGGGGTGTTATGCCGTGTTGCGCTAACTCCTTCTTTAGCCAACGTTTCGGACAACATTGCAGTGTCCATCATCAGGGCAGATGTGTTATTTGAGGTTGTGTAAAAATGTGAGCTTATGTATGAGGTTGTGATACCGTGTTACCAGCTCCAATCCTCCATGCTTCTAAAGTTCGAACCCAAGTCTGAAATTAGCGTCCATAAAAAAAATGATTTTTTTAAAAATACAACTTTATGCAGATTTTGATACTTATTTCGTTTCAAACAATGATTCTTATCACCATTCCAAAATTTCAGTCCTTTTGATACCATAGAACCTGAATAAATGGCTTCTAAAATTCGAACCCGAGTCTGAAATTAGTGCTATTAGGAATTATGATTTTTCTAAAAATGACAACTTTTTGCAGATTTTGATACTTATTTCGTTTCGGACGATGATTCTTATCACCATTCCAAAATTTCAGTCCGTTTGGAACCATAGAGCCTGAAAAAACTGCTTCTAAAGTTCGAACCCAAGTCTGAAATTAGCGTCCATAAAAATAATAATTTTTCTAAAAATACAACTTTATGCAGATTTAAAAACTGATTTCGTTTTGGACCATGAATCTTATAACGATTAAAAAATTTCAGTCCGTTTGGAACCATAGAGCCTGAAAAAACTGCTTCTGAAGTTCGAACACAAGTCTGAAATTAGTGCTTATTGGAATGATGATTTTTCTAAAATGATAACTTTTTGCAGATTTTGATACTAATTTCGTTTCAAACGATGATTCTTATCACCATTCCAAAAATTCAGTCCTTTTGGTACCATAGAACCTGAAAAAATGGCTTCTAATATTCGAACCCAAGTCTGAAATTAGTGCTTATAGAAATGATGATTTTTCTAAAATTACAACTTTTTGCAGATTTTGATACTTATTTCTTTTCGGACGATGATTCTTATCACCATTCCAAAATTTCAGTCCGTTTGGAACCATAGAGCCTGAAAAAACTGCTTCTAAAGTTCGAACCCAAGTCTGAAATTAGCGTCCATAAAAATAATGATTTTTCTAAAAATACAACGTTATGCAGATTTCAAAACTGATTTCGTTTTGGACCATGATTCTTATCACCATTCCAAAATTTCAGTCCGTTTGGAACCATAGAGCCTTAAAAAACTGCTTGTAAAGTTCGAACCCAAGTCTGAAACTAGCGTCAATAAAAATAATGATTTTTCTAAAAATACAACTTTATGCAGATTTTGATGCTTATTTCGTTTAAACCATGTTTCTTATAACCATTCCAAAATTTCAGTCCGTTTGGAACCATAGAGCCTGAAAAATGTGCGTCTAAAGTTTGAACCCAAGTCTGAAATTAGCGTCCATAAAAAAAAGGATTTTTCTAAAAATACAACTTTATGCAGATTTTGATACTTTTTTAGTTTCAAACGATGATTCTTATCACCATTCCAAAATCTCAGTCCGTTTGGAAACATAGGGCCTGAAAAAAATGCTTCTAAAGTTCGAACCCAAGTCTGAAATTAGCGTCCATAAAAAAAATGATTTATTTAAAAATACAACTTTTTGCAGATTTTGATACTTATTTCGTTTCGGACGATGATTCTTATCACCATTCCAAAATTTCAGTCCGTTTGGAAACATAGGGCCTGAAAAAACTGCTTCTAAATTTCGAACCCAAGTCTGAAATTAGCGTCAATGAAAATAATGATTTTTGTAAAAATACAACTTTATGCAGAATTCAAAACTGATTTCGTTTCGGACGATGATTCATATCACAATTCCAAAATTTCAGTCCGTTTGGAACATGAGAGCCTGAAAAAACTGCTTCTAAAGTTCGAACCCAACTCTGAAATTAGCGTCCATTCAAATAATGATTTTTCTAAAAATACAACTTTATGCAGAATTCTAAACTGATTTCGTTTCAAACAATGATTCTTATCACCATTCCAAAATTTCAGTCCTTTTGGTACTATAGAACCTGAAAAAATGGCTTCTAAAATTCGAACCCATGTCTGAAATTAGCGTCCATTCAAATAATGATTTTTCTATAAATACAACTTTATGCAGATTTCAAAACTGATTTCGTTTCGGACGATGATTCGTATCACCATTCCAAAATTTCAGTCCTTTTGGAACCATAGAGCCTGAAAAAACTGCTTCTAAATTTCGAACCCAAGTCTGAAATTAGCGTCCATAAAAATAATAATTTTTCTAAAAATACAACTTTATGCAGATTTAAAAACTGATTTTGTTTTGGACCATGAATCTTATAACGATTAAAAAATTTCAGTCCGTTTGGAACCATAGAGCCTGAAAAAACTGCTTCTGAAGTTCGAACCCAAGTCTGAAATTAGTGCTTATTGGAATGATGATTTTTCTAAAATGATAACTTTTTGCAGATTTTGATACTAATTTCGTTTCAAACGATGATTCTTATCACCATTCCAAAAATTCAGTCCTTTTGGTACCATAGAACCTGAAAAAATGGCTTCTAATATTCGAACCCAAGTCTGAAATTAGTGCTTATAGAAATGATGATTTTTCTAAAATTACAACTTTTTGCAGATTTTGATACTTATTTCTTTTCGGACGATGATTCTTATCACCATTCCAAAATTTCAGTCCGTTTGGAACCATAGAGCCTGAAAAAACTGCTTCTAAAGTTCGAACTCAAGTCTGAAAGTAGCGTCCATAAAAATAATGATTTTTCTAAAAATACAACTTTATGCAGAATTCAACACTGATTTCGTTTCGGATGATGATTCATATCACAATTCCAAAATTTCAGTCCGTTTGGAACCATAGAGCCTGAAAAAACTGCTTCTAAAGTTCGAACCCAAGTCTGAAATTAGCGTCCATAAAAATAATAATTTTTCTAAAAATACAACTTAATGCAGATTTCAAAACTGATTTCGTTTTGGACCATGATTATTATCACCATTCCAAAATTTCAGTCCGTTTGGAAACATAGGGCCTTAAAAAACTGCTTCTAAAGTTCGAACCCAAGTCTGAAACTTGCGTCAATAAAAATAATAATTTTTCTAAAAATACAACTTTATACAGATTTTGATACATATTTCGTGTAAACCATGTTTCTTATAACCATTCCAAAATTTCAGTCCGTTTGGAACCATAGAGCCTGAAAAAACTGCGTCTAAAGTTCGAACCCAAGTCTGAAATTAGCGTCCATAAAAAAAATGATTTATCTAAAAATACAACTTTATGCAGATTTTGATACTTATTTCGTTTCAAACGATGATTCTTATCACCATTTCGAAATTTCAGTCCTTTTGGTACCATAGAACCTGAATAAATGGCTTCTAAAATTCGAACCCAAGTCTGAAATTAGTGCTATTAGGAATCATGATTTTTCTAAAATGACAACTTTTCGCAGATTTTGATACTCATTTTGTTTCGGACGATGATTCTTATCACCATTCCAAAATTTCAGTCCGTTTGGAACCATAGAGACTGAAAAAACTGCTTCTGAAGTTCGAACCCAAGTATTAAATTAGTGCTTATAGGAATGATGATTTTTCTAAAATGATAACTTTTTGCAGATTTTGATACTTATTTCGTTTCGGACGATGATTATAATCACCATTCCAAAATTTTAGTCCGTTTGGAACCATAGAGCCTGAAAAAACTGCTTCTAAAGTTCGAACCCAACTCTGAAATTAGCGTCCATTCAAATAATGATTTTTCTAAAAATACAACTTTATGCAGAATTCTAAACTGTTTTCGTTTGAAACAATGATTCTTATCACCATTCGAAAATTTCAGTCCTTTTGGTACCATAGAACCAGAAAAAATGGTTTCTAAAATTCGAACCCAAGTCTGAAATTAGCGTCCATTCAAATAATGATTTTTCTAAAAATACAACTTTATGCAGATTTCAAAACTGATTTCGTTTTGGACCATGATTTTTATCACCATTCCAAAATTTCATTCCGTTTGGAAACATAGGGCCTTAGAAAACTGCTTCTAAACTTCGAACCCAAGTCTGAAACTAGCGTCAATAAAAATAATGATTTTTTTAAAAATACAACTTTATACAGATTTTGATACTTATTTCGTTTAAACCATGTTTCTTATAACCATTCCAAAATTTCAGTCCGATTGGAACCATAGAGCCTGAAAAAACTACGTCTAAAGTTTGAACCCAAGTCTGAAATTAGCGTCCATAAAAAAAATGAATTTTCTAAAAATACAACTTTATGCAGATTTTGATACTTATTTCGTTTCAAACGATGATTCTTATCACCATTCCAAAATTTCAGTCCTTTTGGTACCATAGAACCAGAAAAAATGGCTTCTAAAATTCGAACCCAAGTCTGAAATTAGCGTCCATTCAAATAATGATTTTTCTAAAAATACAACTTTATGCAGATTTCAAAACTGATTTCGTTTTGGACCATGATTTTTATCACCATTCCAAAATTTCAGTCCGTTTGGAAACATAGGGCCTTAGAAAACTGCTTCTAAACTTCGAACCCAAGTCTGAAACTAGCGTCAATAAAAATAATGATTTTTTTAAAAATACAACTTTATACAGATTTTGATACTTATTTCGTTTAAACCATGTTTCTTATAACCATTCCAAAATTTCAGTCCGATTGGAACCATAGAGCCTGAAAAAACTACGTCTAAAGTTTGAACCCAAGTCTGAAATTAGCGTCCATAAAAAAAATGAATTTTCTAAAAATACAACTTTATGCAGATTTTGATACTTATTTCGTTTCAAACGATGATTCTTATCACCATTCCAAAATTTCAGTCCTTTTGGTACCATAGAACCAGAAAAAATGGCTTCTAAAATTCGAACCCAAGTCTGAAATTAGCGTCCATTCAAATAATGATTTTTCTAAAAATACAACTTTATGCAGATTTCAAAACTGATTTCGTTTTGGACCATGATTTTTATCACCATTCCAAAATTTCAGTCCGTTTGGAAACATAGGGCCTTAGAAAACTGCTTCTAAACTTCGAACCCAAGTCTGAAACTAGCGTCAATAAAAATAATGATTTTTTTAAAAATACAACTTTATACAGATTTTGATACTTATTTCGTTTAAACCATGTTTCTTATAACCATTCCAAAATTTCAGTCCGATTGGAACCATAGAGCCTGAAAAAACTACGTCTAAAGTTTGAACCCAAGTCTGAAATTAGCGTCCATAAAAAAAATGAATTTTCTAAAAATACAACTTTATGCAGATTTTGATACTTATTTCGTTTCAAACGATGATTCTTATCACCATTCCAAAAATTCAGTCCTTTTGGTACCATAGAACCTGAAAAAATGGCTTCTAATATTCGAACCCAAGTCTGAAATTAGTGCTTATAGAAATGATGATTTTTCTAAAATTACAACTTTTTGCAGATTTTGATACTTATTTCTTTTCGGACGATGATTATAATCACCATTCCAAAATTTTAGTCCGTTTGGAACCATAGAGCCTGAAAAAACTGCTTCTAAAGTTCGAACCCAAGTCAGAAATTAGCGTCAATAAAAATAATGATTTTTCTAAAAATACATCTTTATGCAGATTTCAAAACTGATTTCGTTTTGGACCATGATTTTTATCACCATTCCAAAATTTCATTCCGTTTGGAAACATAGGGCCTTAGAAAACTGCTTCTAAACTTCGAACCCAAGTCTGAAACTAGCGTCAATAAAAATAATGATTTTTTTAAAAATACAACTTTATACAGATTTTGATACTTATTTCGTTTAAACCATGTTTCTTATAACCATTCCAAAATTTCAGTCCGTTTGGAACCATAGAGCCTGAAAAAACTGCGTCTAAAGTTCGAACCCAAGTCTGAAATTAGCGTCCATAAAAAAAATGATTTTTCTAAAAATACAACTTTATGCAGATTTTGATACTTATTTCGTTTCAAACGATGATTCTTATCACCATTTCGAAATTTCAGTCCTTTTGGTACCATAGAACCTGAATAAATGGCTTCTAAAATTCGAACCCAAGTCTGAAATTAGTGCTATTAGGAATCATGATTTTTCTAAAATGACAACTTTTCGCAGATTTTGATACTCATTTTGTTTCGGACGATGATTCTTATCACCATTCCAAAATTTCAGTCCGTTTGGAACCATAGAGACTGAAAAAACTGCTTCTGAAGTTCGAACCCAAGTATTAAATTAGTGCTTATAGGAATGATGATTTTTCTAAAATGATAACTTTTTGCAGATTTTGATACTTATTTCGTTTCGGACGATGATTATAATCACCATTCCAAAATTTTAGTCCGTTTGGAACCATAGAGCCTGAAAAAACTGCTTCTAAAGTTCGAACCCAACTCTGAAATTAGCGTCCATTCAAATAATGATTTTTCTAAAAATACAACTTTATGCAGAATTCTAAACTGTTTTCGTTTGAAACAATGATTCTTATCACCATTCGAAAATTTCAGTCCTTTTGGTACCATAGAACCAGAAAAAATGGTTTCTAAAATTCGAACCCAAGTCTGAAATTAGCGTCCATTCAAATAATGATTTTTCTAAAAATACAACTTTATGCAGATTTCAAAACTGATTTCGTTTTGGACCATGATTTTTATCACCATTCCAAAATTTCATTCCGTTTGGAAACATAGGGCCTTAGAAAACTGCTTCTAAACTTCGAACCCAAGTCTGAAACTAGCGTCAATAAAAATAATGATTTTTTTAAAAATACAACTTTATACAGATTTTGATACTTATTTCGTTTAAACCATGTTTCTTATAACCATTCCAAAATTTCAGTCCGATTGGAACCATAGAGCCTGAAAAAACTACGTCTAAAGTTTGAACCCAAGTCTGAAATTAGCGTCCATAAAAAAAATGAATTTTCTAAAAATACAACTTTATGCAGATTTTGATACTTATTTCGTTTCAAACGATGATTCTTATCACCATTCCAAAATTTCAGTCCTTTTGGTACCATAGAACCAGAAAAAATGGCTTCTAAAATTCGAACCCAAGTCTGAAATTAGCGTCCATTCAAATAATGATTTTTCTAAAAATACAACTTTATGCAGATTTCAAAACTGATTTCGTTTTGGACCATGATTTTTATCACCATTCCAAAATTTCAGTCCGTTTGGAAACATAGGGCCTTAGAAAACTGCTTCTAAACTTCGAACCCAAGTCTGAAACTAGCGTCAATAAAAATAATGATTTTTTTAAAAATACAACTTTATACAGATTTTGATACTTATTTCGTTTAAACCATGTTTCTTATAACCATTCCAAAATTTCAGTCCGATTGGAACCATAGAGCCTGAAAAAACTACGTCTAAAGTTTGAACCCAAGTCTGAAATTAGCGTCCATAAAAAAAATGAATTTTCTAAAAATACAACTTTATGCAGATTTTGATACTTATTTCGTTTCAAACGATGATTCTTATCACCATTCCAAAATTTCAGTCCTTTTGGTACCATAGAACCAGAAAAAATGGCTTCTAAAATTCGAACCCAAGTCTGAAATTAGCGTCCATTCAAATAATGATTTTTCTAAAAATACAACTTTATGCAGATTTCAAAACTGATTTCGTTTTGGACCATGATTTTTATCACCATTCCAAAATTTCAGTCCGTTTGGAAACATAGGGCCTTAGAAAACTGCTTCTAAACTTCGAACCCAAGTCTGAAACTAGCGTCAATAAAAATAATGATTTTTTTAAAAATACAACTTTATACAGATTTTGATACTTATTTCGTTTAAACCATGTTTCTTATAACCATTCCAAAATTTCAGTCCGATTGGAACCATAGAGCCTGAAAAAACTACGTCTAAAGTTTGAACCCAAGTCTGAAATTAGCGTCCATAAAAAAAATGAATTTTCTAAAAATACAACTTTATGCAGATTTTGATACTTATTTCGTTTCAAACGATGATTCTTATCACCATTCCAAAAATTCAGTCCTTTTGGTACCATAGAACCTGAATAAATGGCTTCTAAAATTCGAACCCAAGTCTGAAATTAGTGCTATTAGGAATCATGATTTTTCTAAAATGACAACTTTTCGCAGATTTTGATACTCATTTTGTTTCGGACGATGATTCTTATCACCATTCCAAAATTTCAGTCCGTTTGGAACCATAGAGACTGAAAAAACTGCTTCTGAAGTTCGAACCCAAGTATTAAATTAGTGCTTATAGGAATGATGATTTTTCTAAAATGATAACTTTTTGCAGATTTTGATACTTATTTCGTTTCGGACGATGATTATAATCACCATTCCAAAATTTTAGTCCGTTTGGAACCATAGAGCCTGAAAAAACTGCTTCTAAAGTTCGAACCCAACTCTGAAATTAGCGTCCATTCAAATAATGATTTTTCTAAAAATACAACTTTATGCAGAATTCTAAACTGTTTTCGTTTGAAACAATGATTCTTATCACCATTCGAAAATTTCAGTCCTTTTGGTACCATAGAACCAGAAAAAATGGTTTCTAAAATTCGAACCCAAGTCTGAAATTAGCGTCCATTCAAATAATGATTTTTCTAAAAATACAACTTTATGCAGATTTCAAAACTGATTTCGTTTTGGACCATGATTTTTATCACCATTCCAAAATTTCATTCCGTTTGGAAACATAGGGCCTTAGAAAACTGCTTCTAAACTTCGAACCCAAGTCTGAAACTAGCGTCAATAAAAATAATGATTTTTTTAAAAATACAACTTTATACAGATTTTGATACTTATTTCGTTTAAACCATGTTTCTTATAACCATTCCAAAATTTCAGTCCGATTGGAACCATAGAGCCTGAAAAAACTACGTCTAAAGTTTGAACCCAAGTCTGAAATTAGCGTCCATAAAAAAAATGAATTTTCTAAAAATACAACTTTATGCAGATTTTGATACTTATTTCGTTTCAAACGATGATTCTTATCACCATTCCAAAATTTCAGTCCTTTTGGTACCATAGAACCAGAAAAAATGGCTTCTAAAATTCGAACCCAAGTCTGAAATTAGCGTCCATTCAAATAATGATTTTTCTAAAAATACAACTTTATGCAGATTTCAAAACTGATTTCGTTTTGGACCATGATTTTTATCACCATTCCAAAATTTCAGTCCGTTTGGAAACATAGGGCCTTAGAAAACTGCTTCTAAACTTCGAACCCAAGTCTGAAACTAGCGTCAATAAAAATAATGATTTTTTTAAAAATACAACTTTATACAGATTTTGATACTTATTTCGTTTAAACCATGTTTCTTATAACCATTCCAAAATTTCAGTCCGATTGGAACCATAGAGCCTGAAAAAACTACGTCTAAAGTTTGAACCCAAGTCTGAAATTAGCGTCCATAAAAAAAATGAATTTTCTAAAAATACAACTTTATGCAGATTTTGATACTTATTTCGTTTCAAACGATGATTCTTATCACCATTCCAAAATTTCAGTCCTTTTGGTACCATAGAACCAGAAAAAATGGCTTCTAAAATTCGAACCCAAGTCTGAAATTAGCGTCCATTCAAATAATGATTTTTCTAAAAATACAACTTTATGCAGATTTCAAAACTGATTTCGTTTTGGACCATGATTTTTATCACCATTCCAAAATTTCAGTCCGTTTGGAAACATAGGGCCTTAGAAAACTGCTTCTAAACTTCGAACCCAAGTCTGAAACTAGCGTCAATAAAAATAATGATTTTTTTAAAAATACAACTTTATACAGATTTTGATACTTATTTCGTTTAAACCATGTTTCTTATAACCATTCCAAAATTTCAGTCCGATTGGAACCATAGAGCCTGAAAAAACTACGTCTAAAGTTTGAACCCAAGTCTGAAATTAGCGTCCATAAAAAAAATGAATTTTCTAAAAATACAACTTTATGCAGATTTTGATACTTATTTCGTTTCAAACGATGATTCTTATCACCATTCCAAAAATTCAGTCCTTTTGGTACCATAGAACCTGAAAAAATGGCTTCTAATATTCGAACCCAAGTCTGAAATTAGTGCTTATAGAAATGATGATTTTTCTAAAATTACAACTTTTTGCAGATTTTGATACTTATTTCTTTTCGGACGATGATTATAATCACCATTCCAAAATTTTAGTCCGTTTGGAACCATAGAGCCTGAAAAAACTGCTTCTAAAGTTCGAACCCAAGTCAGAAATTAGCGTCAATAAAAATAATGATTTTTCTAAAAATACATCTTTATGCAGATTTCAAAACTGATTTCGTTTTGGACCATGATTTTTATCACCATTCCAAAATTTCATTCCGTTTGGAAACATAGGGCCTTAGAAAACTGCTTCTAAACTTCGAACCCAAGTCTGAAACTAGCGTCAATAAAAATAATGATTTTTTTAAAAATACAACTTTATACAGATTTTGATACTTATTTCGTTTAAACCATGTTTCTTATAACCATTCCAAAATTTCAGTCCGTTTGGAACCATAGAGCCTGAAAAAACTGCGTCTAAAGTTCGAACCCAAGTCTGAAATTAGCGTCCATAAAAAAAATGATTTTTCTAAAAATACAACTTTATGCAGATTTTGATACTTATTTCGTTTCAAACGATGATTCTTATCACCATTTCGAAATTTCAGTCCTTTTGGTACCATAGAACCTGAATAAATGGCTTCTAAAATTCGAACCCAAGTCTGAAATTAGTGCTATTAGGAATCATGATTTTTCTAAAATGACAACTTTTCGCAGATTTTGATACTCATTTCGTTTCGGACGATGATTCTTATCACCAATCCAAAATTTCAGTCCGTTTGGAACCATAGAGACTGAAAAAACTGCTTCTGAAGTTCGAACCCAAGTCTGAAATTAGTGCTTATAGGAATGATGATTTTTCGAAAATGATAACTTTTTGCAGATTTTGATACTTATTTCGTTTCGGACGATGATTATAATCACCATTCCAAAATTTTAGTCCGTTTGGAACCATAGAGCCTGAAAAAACTGCTTCTAAAGTTCGAACCCAACTCTGAAATTAGCGTCCATTTAAATAATGATTTTTCTAAAAATACAACTTTATGCAGAATTCTTAACTGTTTTCGTTTGAAACAATGATTCTTATCACCATTCGAAAATTTCAGTCCTTTTGGTACCATAGAACCAGAAAAAATGGCTTCTAAAATTCGAACCCAAGTCTGAAATTAGCGTCCATTCAAATAATGATTTTTCTAAAAATACAACTTTATGCAGATTTCAAAACTGATTTCGTTTTGGACCATGATTTTTATCACCATTCCAAAATTTCAGTCCGTTTGGAAACATAGGGCCTTAGAAAACTGCTTCTAAACTTCGAACCCAAGTCTGAAACTAGCGTCAATAAAAATAATGATTTTTTTAAAAATACAACTTTATACAGATTTTGATACTTATTTCGTTTAAACCATGTTTCTTATAACCATTCCAAAATTTCAGTCCGATTGGAACCATAGAGCCTGAAAAAACTACGTCTAAAGTTTGAACCCAAGTCTGAAATTAGCGTCCATAAAAAAATGAATTTTCTAAAAATACAACTTTATGCAGATTTTGATACTTATTTCGTTTCAAACGATGATTCTTATCACCATTCCAAAATTTCAGTCCATTTGATACCATAGAACCTGAATAAATGGCTTCTAAAATTCGAACCCAAGTCAGAAATTAGTGCTATTAGGAATGATGATTTTTCTAAAATGACAACTTTTTGCAGATTTTGATACTTATTTCGTTTCGGACGATGATTCTTATAGCCATTCCAAAATTTCAGTCCGTTTGGAACCATAGAGCCTGAAAAAACTGCTTCTAAAGTTCGAACCCATGTTTGAAATTAGCGTCTATAAAAATAATGATTTTTCTAAAAATACAACTTTATGCAGATTTAAGAAATGAATTCGTTTTGGACCATGATTCTTATAACCATTCCAAAATTTCAGTCCGTTTGGAAACATAGGGCCTGAAAAAAATGCTTCTAAAGTTCGAACCCAAGTCTGAAATTAGCGTCAATAAAAATAATGATTTTTCTAAAAATACAACTTTATACAGATTTTGATATTTATTTCGTTTCAAACGATGATTCTTATCACCATTCCAAAATTTCAGTCCTTTTGATACCATAGAACCTGAATAAATGGCTTCTAAAATTCGATCCCAAGTCTGAAATTAGTGCTATTAGGAATGATGATTTTTCTAAAATGACAACTTTTTGCAGATTTTGATACTTATTTCGTTTCGGACGATGATTCTTATCACCATTCCAAAATTTTAGTCCGTTTGGAACCATAGAGCCTGAAAAAACTGCTTCTGAAGTTCGAACCCAAGTCTGAAATTAGTGCTTATAGGAATGATGATTTTTCTACAATGATAACTTTTTGCAGATTTTGATACTTATTTCGTTTCGGACGATGATTATAATCACCATTCCAAAATTTTAGTCCGTTTGGAAACATAGGGTCTTAAAAAACTCCTTCTAAAGTTCGAACCCAAGTCTGAAACTAGCGTCAATAAAAATAATGATTTTTCTAAAAATACAACTTTATACAGATTTTGATACTTATTTCGTTTAAACCATGTTTCTTATAACCATTCCAAAATATCAGTCCGTTTGGAACTATGGTTCCAAAAAATTGAACATGAAAAAACTGCGTCTAAAGTTCGAACCCAAGTCTGAAATTAGCGTCCAAAAAAAAAATGATTTTTCTAAAAATACAACTTTATGCAGATTTTGATACTTATTTCGTTTCAAACGATGATTCTTATCACCATTCCAAAATTTCAGTCCGTTTGGAACCATAAAAACTGAATAAATGGCTTCTAAAATTCGAACCTAAGTCTGAAATTAGTGCTATTAGGAATCATGATTTTTCTAAAATGAAAACTTTTTGCAGATTTTGATACTTATTTCGTTTCGGACGATGATTCTTATCACCATTCCAAAATTTTAGTCCGTTTGGAACCAAAGAGCCTGAAAAAACTGCTTCTGAAGTTCGAATCCAAGTCTGAAATTAGTGCTTATAGGAATGATGATTTTTCTAAAATGATAACTTTTTGCAGATTTTTATACTTATTTCGTTTCGGACGATGATTATAATCACCATTCCAAAATTTTAGTCCGTTTGGAAGGATAGAGCCTGAAAAAACTGCTTCTAAAGTTCGAACCCAACTCTGAAATTAGCGTCCATTCAAATAATGATTTTTCTATAAATACAACTTTATGCAGATTTCAAAACTGATTTCGTTTTGGACTATGATTCTTATCACCATTCCAAAATTTCAGTCCGTTTGGAAACATAGGGCCTGAAAAAAATGCTTCTAAAGTTCGAACCCAAGTCAGAAATTAGCGTCAATAAAAATAATGATTTTTCTAAAAATACATCTTTATACAGATTTTAATACTTATTTCGTTTCAAACCATGTTTCTTATAACCATTCCAAAATTTCAGTCCGTTTGGAACCATAGAGCCTGAAAAAACTGCGTCTAAAGTTCGAACCCAAGTCTGAAATTAGCGTCCATAAAAATAATAATTTTTCTAAAAATACAACTTTATGCAGATTTAAAAACTGATTTCGTTTTGGACCATGATTCTTATCACCATTCCAAAATGTCAGTCCGTTTGGAACCATAGAGCCTGAAAAAACTGCTTCAGAAGTTCGAACCCAAGTCTGAAATTAGTGCTTATAGGAATGATGATTTTTCTAAAATGATAACTTTTTGCAGATTTTGATACTAATTTCGTATCAAACGATGATTCTTATCACCATTCCAAAATTTCAGTCCTTTTGGTACCATAGAACCTGAATAAATGGCTTCTAAAATTCGAACCCAAGTCTGAAATTAGTGCTTATAGGAATGATGATTTTTCTAAAATGATAACTTTTTGTAGATTTTGATACTTATTTCGTTTCGGACGATGATTATAATCACCATTCCAAAATTTTAGTCCGTTTGGAAACATAGGGCCTTAAAAAACTCCTTCTAAAGTTCGAACCCAAGTCTGAAACTAGCGTCAATAAAAATAATGATTTTTCTAAAAATACAACTTTATACAGATTTTGATACTTATTTCGTTTAAACCATGTTTCTTATAACCATTCCAAAATATCAGTCCGTTTGGAACCATAGAGCCTGAAAAAACTGCGTCTAAAGTTCGAACCCAAGTCTGAAATTAGCGTCCATAAAAAAAATGATTTTTCTAAAAATACAACTTTATGCAGATTTTGATACTTATTTCGTTTCAAACGATGATTCTTATCACCATTCCAAAATTTCAGTCCGTTTGGAACCATAGAGCCTGAAAAAACTGCGTCTAAAGTTCGAACCCAAGTCTGAAATTAGCGTCAATAAAAATAATAATTTTTCTAAAAATACAACTTTATGCAGATTTAAAAACTGATTTCGTTTTGGACCATGATTCTTATCACCATTCCAAAATGTCAGTCCGTTTGGAACCATAGAGCCTGAAAAAACTGCTTCTGAAGTTCGAACCCAAGTCTGAAATTAGTGCTTATAGGAATGATGATTTTTCTAAAATGATAACTTTTTGCAGATTTTGATACTTATTTCGTATCAAACGATGATTCTTATCACCATTAAAAAATTTCAGTCCGTTTGGAACCATAGAGCCTGAAAAAACTGCTTCTGAAGTTCGAACCCAAGTCTGAAATTAGTGCTTATAGGAATGATGATTTTTCTAAAATGACAACTTTTTGCAGATTTTGATACTTATTTCGTTTCGGACGATGATTATAATCACCATTCCAAAATTTCAGTCCGTTTGGAAACATAGGGCCTGAAAAAACTGCTTCTAAAGTTCGAACCCAACTCTGAAATTAGCGTCCATTTAAATAATGATTTTTCTAAAAATACAACTTTATGCAGAATTCTTAACTGTTTTCGTTTGAAACAATGATTCTTATCACCATTCGAAAATTTCAGTCCTTTTGGTACCATAGAACCAGAAAAAATGGCTTCTAAAATTCGAACCCAAGTCTGAAATTAGCGTCCATTCAAATAATGATTTTTCTAAAAATACAACTTTATGCAGATTTCAAAACTGATTTCGTTTTGGACCATGATTTTTATCACCATTCCAAAATTTCAGTCCGTTTGGAAACATAGGGCCTTAGAAAACTGCTTCTAAACTTCGAACCCAAGTCTGAAACTAGCGTCAATAAAAATAATGATTTTTTTAAAAATACAACTTTATACAGATTTTGATACTTATTTCGTTTAAACCATGTTTCTTATAACCATTCCAAAATTTCAGTCCGATTGGAACCATAGAGCCTGAAAAAACTACGTCTAAAGTTTGAACCCAAGTCTGAAATTAGCGTCCATAAAAAAATGAATTTTCTAAAAATACAACTTTATGCAGATTTTGATACTTATTTCGTTTCAAACGATGATTCTTATCACCATTCCAAAATTTCAGTCCTTTTGATACTATAGAACCTTAATAAATGGCTTCTAAAATTCGAACCCAAGTCAGAAATTAGTGCTATTAGGAATGATGATTTTTCTAAAATGACAACTTTTTGCAGATTTTTATACTTATTTCGTTTCGGACGATGATTCTTATAGCCATTCCAAAATTTCAGTCCGTTTGGAACCATAGAGCCTGAAAAAACTGCTTCTAAAGTTCGAACCCATGTTTGAAATTAGCGTCTATAAAAATAATGATTTTTCTAAAAATACAACTTTATGCAGATTTAGGAAAGGAATTCGTTTTGGACCATGATTCTTATAACCATTCCAAAATTTCAGTCCGTTTGGAAACATAGGGCCTGAAAAAAATGCTTCTAAAGTTCGAACCCAAGTCTGAAATTAGCGTCAATAAAAATAATGATTTTTCTAAAAATACAACTTTATACAGATTTTGATATTTATTTCGTTTCAAACGATGATTCTTATCACCATTCCAAAATTTCAGTCCTTTTGATACCATAGAACCTGAATAAATGGCTTCTAAAATTCGATCCAAAGTCTGAAATTAGTGCTATTAGGAATGATGATTTTTCTAAAATGACAACTTTTTGCAGATTTTGATACTTATTTCGTTTCGGACGATGATTCTTATCACCATTCCAAAATTTTAGTCCGTTTGGAACCATAGAGCCTGAAAAAACTGCTTCTGAAGTTCGAACCCAAGTCTGAAATTAGTGCTTATAGGAATGATGATTTTTCTACAATGATAACTTTTTGCAGATTTTGATACTTATTTCGTTTCGGACGATGATTATAATCACCATTCCAAAATTTTAGTCCTTTTGGAAACATAGGGTCTTAAAAAACTCCTTCTAAAGTTCGAACCCAAGTCTGAAACTAGCGTCAATAAAAATAATGATTTTTCTAAAAATACAACTTTATACAGATTTTGATACTTATTTCGTTTAAACCATGTTTCTGATAACCATTCCAAAATATCAGTCCGTTTGGAACTATGGTTCCAAAAAATTGAACATGAAAAAACTGCGTCTAAAGTTCGAACCCAAGTCTGAAATTAGCGTCCAAAAAAAAAATGATTTTTCTAAAAATACAACTTTATGCAGATTTTGATACTTATTTCGTTTCAAACGATGATTCTTATCACCATTCCAAAATTTCAGTCCGTTTGGAACCATAAAAACTGAATAAATGGCTTCTAAAATTCGAACCTAAGTCTGAAATTAGTGCTATTAGGAATCATGATTTTTCTAAAATGAAAACTTTTTGCAGATTTTGATACTTATTTCGTTTCGGACGATGATTCTTATCACCATTCCAAAATTTTAGTCCGTTTGGAACCAAAGAGCCTGAAAAAACTGCTTCTGAAGTTCGAATCCAAGTCTGAAATTAGTGCTTATAGGAATGATGATTTTTCTAAAATGATAACTTTTTGCAGATTTTTATACTTATTTCGTTTCGGACGATGATTATAATCACCATTCCAAAATTTTAGTCCGTTTGGAAGGATAGAGCCTGAAAAAACTGCTTCTAAAGTTCGAACCCAACTCTGAAATTAGCGTCCATTCAAATAATGATTTTTCTATAAATACAACTTTATGCAGATTTCAAAACTGATTTCGTTTTGGACTATGATTCTTATCACCATTCCAAAATTTCAGTACGTTTGGAAACATAGGGCCTGAAAAAAATGCTTCTAAAGTTCGAACCCAAGTCAGAAATTAGCGTCAATAAAAATAATGATTTTTCTAAAAATACATCTTTATACAGATTTTAATACTTATTTCGTTTCAAACCATGTTTCTTATAACCATTCCAAAATTTCAGTCCGTTTGGAACCATAGAGCCTGAAAAAACTGCGTCTAAAGTTCGAACCCAAGTCTGAAATTAGCGTCCATAAAAATAATAATTTTTCTAAAAATACAACTTTATGCAGATTTAAAAACTGATTTCGTTTTGGACCATGATTCTTATCACCATTCCAAAATGTCAGTCCGTTTGGAACCATAGAGCCTGAAAAAACTGCTTCAGAAGTTCGAACCCAAGTCTGAAATTAGTGCTTATAGGAATGATGATTTTTCTAAAATGATAACTTTTTGCAGATTTTGATACTAATTTCGTATCAAACGATGATTCTTATCACCATTAAAAAATTTCAGTCCGTTTGGAACCATAGAGCCTGAAAAAACTGCTTCTGAAGTTCGAACCCAAGTCTGAAATTAGTGCTTATAGGAATGATGATTTTTCTAAAATGATAACTTTTTGTAGATTTTGATACTTATTTCGTTTCGGACGATGATTATAATCACCATTCCAAAATTTTAGTCCGTTTGGAAACATAGGGCCTTAAAAAACTCCTTCTAAAGTTCGAACCCAAGTCTGAAACTAGCGTCAATAAAAATAATGATTTTTCTAAAAATACAACTTTATACAGATTTTGATACTTATTTCGTTTAAACCATGTTTCTTATAACCATTCCAAAATATCAGTCCGTTTGGAACCATAGAGCCTGAAAAAACTGCGTCTAAAGTTCGAACCCAAGTCTGAAATTAGCGTCCATAAAAAAATGATTTTTCTAAAAATACAACTTTATGCAGATTTTGATACTTATTTCGTTTCAAACGATGATTCTTATCACCATTCCAAAATTTCAGTCCGTTTGGAACCATAGAGCCTGAAAAAACTGCGTCTAAAGTTCGAACCCAAGTCTGAAATTAGCGTCCATAAAAATAATAATTTTTCTAAAAATACAACTTTATGCAGATTTAAAAACTGATTTCGTTTTGGACCATGATTCTTATCACCATTCCAAAATGTCAGTCCGTTTGGAACCATAGAGCCTGAAAAAACTGCTTCTGAAGTTCGAACCCAAGTCTGAAATTAGTGCTTATAGGAATGATGATTTTTCTAAAATGATAACTTTTTGCAGATTTTGATACTAATTTCGTATCAAACGATGATTCTTATCACCATTAAAAAATTTCAGTCCGTTTGGAACCATAGAGCCTGAAAAAACTGCTTCTGAAGTTCGAACCCAAGTCTGAAATTAGTGCTTATAGGAATGATGATTTTTCTAAAATGACAACTTTTTGCAGATTTTGATACTTATTTCGTTTCGGACGATGATTATAATCACCATTCCAAAATTTCAGTCCGTTTGGAAACATAGGGCCTGAAAAAACTGCTTCTAAAGTTCGAACCCAAGTCTGAAATAAGCGTCCATTCAAATAATGATTTTTCTATAAATACAACTTTATGCAGAATTCAAAACTGATTTCGTTTCAAACGATGATTCTTATCACCATTCCAAAAATTCAGTCCTTTTGGTACCATAGAACCTGAAAAAATGGCTTCTAAAATTCGAACCCAAGTCTGAAATAAGTGCTTATAGGAATGATGATTTTTCTAAAATGACAACTTTTTGCAGATTTTGATACTTATTTCTTTTCGGACGATGATTCTTATCACCATTCCAAAATTTCAGTCCGTTTGGAACCATAGAGCCTGAAAAAACTGCTTCTAAAGTTCGAACCCAAGTCTGAAATTAGCGTCCATTCAAATAATGATTTTTCTAAAAATACAACTTTATGCAGATTTAAAAACTGATTTCGTTTTGGACCATGAATCTTATCACCATTAAAAAATTTCAGTCCGTTTGGAACCATAGAGCCTGAAAAAACTGCTTCTCAAGTTCGAACCCAAGTCTGAAATTAGTGCTTATAGGAATGATGATTTTTCTAAAATGACAACTTTTTGCAGATTTTGATACTTATTTCGTTTCGGACGATGATTATAATCACCATTCCAAAATTTTAGTCCGTTTGGAACCATAGAGCCTGAAAAAACTGCTTCTAAAGTTCGAACCCAACTCTGAAATTAGCGTCCATTTAAATAATGATTTTTCTAAAAATACAACTTTATGCAGAATTCTAAACTGTTTTCGTTTGAAACAATGATTCTTATCACCATTCGAAAATTTCAGTCCTTTTGGTACCATAGAACCAGAAAAAATGGCTTCTAAAATTCGAACCCAAGTCTGAAATTAGCGTCCATTCAAATAATGATTTTTCTAAAAATACAACTTTATGCAGATTTCAAAACTGATTTCGTTTTGGACCATGATTTTTAACACCATTCCAAAATTTCATTCCGTTTGGAAACATAGGGCCTTAGAAAACTGCTTCTAAACTTCGAACCCAAGTCTGAAACTAGCGTCAATAAAAATAATGATTTTTTTAAAAATACAACTTTATATAGATTTTGATACTTATTTCGTTTAAACCATGTTTCTTATAACCATTCCAAAATTTCAGTCCGATTGGAACCATAGAGCCTGAAAAAACTACGTCTAAAGTTTGAACCCAAGTCTGAAATTAGCGTCCATAAAAAAAATGAATTTTCTAAAAATACAACTTTATGCAGATTTTGATACTTATTTCGTTTCAAACGATGATTCTTATCACCATTCCAAAATTTCAGTCCTTTTGGTACCATAGAACCAGAAAAAATGGCTTCTAAAATTCGAACCCAAGTCTGAAATTAGCGTCCATTCAAATAATGATTTTTCTAAAAATACAACTTTATGCAGATTTCAAAACTGATTTCGTTTTGGACCATGATTTTTATCACCATTCCAAAATTTCAGTCCGTTTGGAAACATAGGGCCTTAGAAAACTGCTTCTAAACTTCGAACCCAAGTCTGAAACTAGCGTCAATAAAAATAATGATTTTTTTAAAAATACAACTTTATACAGATTTTGATACTTATTTCGTTTAAACCATGTTTCTTATAACCATTCCAAAATTTCAGTCCGATTGGAACCATAGAGCCTGAAAAAACTACGTCTAAAGTTTGAACCCAAGTCTGAAATTAGCGTCCATAAAAAAAATGAATTTTCTAAAAATACAACTTTATGCAGATTTTGATACTTATTTCGTTTCAAACGATGATTCTTATCACCATTCCAAAAATTCAGTCCTTTTGGTACCATAGAACCTGAAAAAATGGCTTCTAATATTCGAACCCAAGTCTGAAATTAGTGCTTATAGAAATGATGATTTTTCTAAAATTACAACTTTTTGCAGATTTTGATACTTATTTCTTTTCGGACGATGATTATAATCACCATTCCAAAATTTTAGTCCGTTTGGAACCATAGAGCCTGAAAAAACTGCTTCTAAAGTTCGAACCCAACTCTGAAATTAGCGTCCATTCAAATAATGATTTTTCTATAAATACAACTTTATGCAGATTTCAAAACTGATTTCGTTTTGGACTATGATTCTTATCACCATTCCAAAATTTCAGTCCGTTTGGAAACATAGGGCCTGAAAAAAATGCTTCTAAAGTTCGAACCCAAGTCAGAAATTAGCGTCAATAAAAATAATGATTTTTCTAAAAATACATCTTTATGCAGATTTCAAAACTGATTTCGTTTTGGACCATGATTTTTATCACCATTCCGAAATTTCATTCCGTTTGGAAACATAGGGCCTTAGAAAACTGCTTCTAAACTTCGAACCCAAGTCTGAAACTAGCGTCAATAAAAATAATGATTTTTTTAAAAATACAACTTTATACAGATTTTGATACTTATTTCGTTTAAACCATGTTTCTTATAACCATTCCAAAATTTCAGTCCGATTGGAACCATAGAGCCTGAAAAAACTACGTCTTAAGTTTGAACCCAAGTCTGAAATTAGCGTCCATAAAAAAATGAATTTTCTAAAAATACAACTTTATGCAGATTTTGATACTTATTTCGTTTCAAACGATGATTCTTATCACCATTCCAAAATTTCAGTCCTTTTGATACCATAGAACCTGAATAAATGGCTTCTAAAATTCGAACCCCAGTCAGAAATTAGTGCTATTAGGAATGATGATTTTTCTAAAATGAAAACTTTTTGCAGATTTTGATACTTATTTCGTTTCGGACGATGATTCTTATAGCCATTCCAAAATTTCAGTCCGTTTGGAACCATAGAGCCTGAAAAAACTGCTTCTAAAGTTCGAACCCATGTTTGAAATTAGCGTCTATAAAAATAATGATTTTTCTAAAAATACAACTTTATGCAGATTTAAGAAATGAATTCGTTTTGGACCATGATTCTTATCACCATTCCAAAATTTCAGTCCGTTTGGAAACATAGGGCCTGAAAAAAATGCTTCTAAAGTTCGAACCCAAGTCTGAAATTAGCGTCAATAAAAATAATGATTTTTCTAAAAATACAACTTTATACAGATTTTGATATTTATTTCGTTTCAAACGATGATTCTTATCACCATTCCAAAATTTCAGTCCTTTTGATACCATAGAACCTGAATAAATGGCTTCTAAAATTCGATCCCAAGTCTGAAATTAGTGCTATTAGGAATGATGATTTTTCTAAAATGACAACTTTTTGCAGATTTTGATACTTATTTCGTTTCGGACGATGATTCTTATCACCATTCCAAAATTTTAGTCCGTTTGGAACCATAGAGCCTGAAAAAACTGCTTCTGAAGTTCGAACCCAAGTCTGAAATTAGTGCTTATAGGAATGATGATTTTTCTACAATGATAACTTTTTGCAGATTTTGATACTTATTTCGTTTCGGACGATGATTATAATCACCATTCCAAAATTTTAGTCCGTTTGGAAACATAGGGTCTTAAAAAACTCCTTCTAAAGTTCGAACCCAAGTCTGAAACTAGCGTCAATAAAAATAATGATTTTTCTAAAAATACAACTTTATACAGATTTTGATACTTATTTCGTTTAAACCATGTTTCTTATAACCATTCCAAAATATCAGTCCGTTTGGAACTATGGTTCCAAAAAATTGAACATGAAAAAACTGCGTCTAAAGTTCGAACCCAAGTCTGAAATTAGCGTCCAAAAAAAAAATGATTTTTCTAAAAATACAACTTTATGCAGATTTTGATACTTATTTCGTTTCAAACGATGATTCTTATCACCATTCCAAAATTTCAGTCCGTTTGGAACCATAAAAACTGAATAAATGGCTTCTAAAATTCGAACCTAAGTCTGAAATTGTGCTATTAGGAATCATGATTTTTCTAAAATGAAAACTTTTTGCAGATTTTGATACTTATTTCGTTTCGGACGATGATTCTTATCACCATTCCAAAATTTTAGTCCGTTTGGAACCAAAGAGCCTGAAAAAACTGCTACTGATGTTCGAATCCAAGTCTGAAATTAGTGCTTATAGGAATGATGATTTTTCTAAAATGATAACTTTTTGCAGATTTTTATACTTATTTCGTTTCGGACGATGATTATAATCACCATTCCAAAATTTTAGTCCGTTTGGAAGGATAGAGCCTGAAAAAACTGCTTCTAAAGTTCGAACCCAACTCTGAAATTAGCGTCCATTCAAATAATGATTTTTCTATAAATACAACTTTATGCAGATTTCAAAACTGATTTCGTTTAGGACTATGATTCTTATCACCATTCCAAAATTTCAGTCCGTTTGGAAACATAGGGCCTGAAAAAAATGCTTCTAAAGTTCGAACCCAAGTCAGAAATTAGCGTCAATAAAAATAATAATTTTTCTAAAAATACATCTTTATACAGATTTTAATACTTATTTCGTTTCAAACCATGTTTCTTATAACCATTCCAAAATTTCAGTCCGTTTGGAACCATAGAGCCTGAAAAAACTGCGTCTAAAGTTCGAACCCAAGTCTGAAATTAGCGTCCATAAAAAAAATGATTTTTCTAAAAATACAACTTTATGCAGATTTTGATACTTATTTCGTTTCAAACGATGATTATTATCACCATTCCAAAATTTCAGTCCGTTTGGAACCATAGAGCCTGAAAAAACTGCGTCTAAAGTTCGAACCCAAGTCTGAAATTAGCGTCCATAAAAATAATAATTTTTCTAAAAATACAACTTTATGCAGATTTAAAAACTGATTTCGTTTTGGACCATGATTCTTATCACCATTCCAAAATGTCAGTCCGTTTGGAACCATAGAGCCTGAAAAAACTGCTTCTGAAGTTCGAACCCAAGTCTGAAATTAGTGCTTATAGGAATGATGATTTTTCTAAAATGATAACTTTTTGCAGATTTTGATACTAATTTCGTATCAAACGATGATTCTTATCACCATTAAAAAATTTCAGTCCGTTTGGAACCATAGAGCCTGAAAAAACTGCTTCTGAAGTTCGAACCCAAGTCTGAAATTAGTGCTTATAGGAATGATGATTTTTCTAAAATGATAACTTTTTGTAGATTTTGATACTTATTTCGTTTCGGACGATGATTATAATCACCATTCTAAAATTTTAGTCCGTTTGGAAACATAGGGCCTTAAAAAACTCCTTCTAAAGTTCGAACCCAAGTCTGAAACTAGCGTCAATAAAAATAATGATTTTTCTAAAAATACAACTTTATACAGATTTTGATACTTATTTCGTTTAAACCATGTTTCTTATAACCATTCCAAAATATCAGTCCGTTTGGAACCATAGAGCCTGAAAAAACTGCGTCTAAAGTTCGAACCCAAGTCTGAAATTAGCGTCCATAAAAAAATGATTTTTCTAAAAATACAACTTTATGCAGATTTTGATACTTATTTCGTTTCAAACGATGATTCTTATCACCATTCCAAAATTTCAGTCCGTTTGGAACCATAGAGCCTGAAAAAACTGCGTCTAAAGTTCGAACCCAAGTCTGAAATTAGCGTCCATAAAAATAATAATTTTTCTAAAAATACAACTTTATGCAGATTTAAAAACTGATTTCGTTTTGGACCATGATTCTTATCACCATTCCAAAATGTCAGTCCGTTTGGAACCATAGAGCCTGAAAAAACTGCTTCTGAAGTTCGAACCCAAGTCTGAAATTAGTGCTTATAGGAATGATGATTTTTCTAAAATGATAACTTTTTGCAGATTTTGATACTAATTTCGTATCAAACGATGATTCTTATCACCATTAAAAAATTTCAGTCCGTTTGGAACCATAGAGCCTGAAAAAACTGCTTCTGAAGTTCGAACCCAAGTCTGAAATTAGTGCTTATAGGAATGATGATTTTTCTAAAATGACAACTTTTTGCAGATTTTGATACTTATTTCGTTTCGGACGATGATTATAATCACCATTCCAAAATTTCAGTCCGTTTGGAAACATAGGGCCTGAAAAAACTGCTTCTAAAGTTCGAACCCAAGTCTGAAATAAGCGTCCATTCAAATAATGATTTTTCTATAAATACAACTTTATGCAGAATTCAAAACTGATTTCGTTTCAAACGATGATTCTTATCACCATTCCAAAAATTCAGTCCTTTTGGTACCATAGAACCTGAAAAAATGGCTTCTAAAATTCGAACCCAAGTCTGAAATAAGTGCTTATAGGAATGATGATTTTTCTAAAATGACAACTTTTTGCAGATTTTGATACTTATTTCTTTTCGGACGATGATTCTTATCACCATTCCAAAATTTCAGTCCGTTTGGAACCATAGAGCCTGAAAAAACTGCTTCTAAAGTTCGAACCCAAGTCTGAAATTAGCGTCCATTCAAATAATGATTTTTCTAAAAATACAACTTTATGCAGATTTAAAAACTGATTTCGTTTTGGACCATGAATCTTATCACCATTAAAAAATTTCAGTCCGTTTGGAACCATAGAGCCTGAAAAAACTGCTTCTCAAGTTCGAACCCAAGTCTGAAATTAGTGCTTATAGGAATGATGATTTTTCTAAAATGACAAGTTTTTGCAGATTTTGATACTTATTTCGTTTCGGACGATGATTATAATCACCATTCCAAAATTTCAGTCCGTTTGGAAACATAGGGCCTGAAAAAACTGCTTCTAAAGTTCGAACCCAAGTCTGAAATTAGCGTCCATTAAAAAAATGATTTTTTTAAAAATACAACTTTATGCAGATTTAAAAACTGATTTCGTTTTGGACCATGATTCTTATCACCATTCCAAAATTTCAGTCCGTTTGGAACCATAGAGCCTGAAAAAACTGCTTATAAAGTTCGAACCCAAGTCTGAAATTAGCGTCCATTCAAATAATGATTTTTCTAAAAATACAACTTTATACAGATTTTGATACTTATTTCGTTTCAAACGATGATTCTTATCACCATTCCAAAATTTCCGTCCTTTTGGTACCATAGAACCTGAATAAATGGCTTCTAAAATTCGAACCCAAGTCTAAAATTAGTGCTATTAGGAATGATGATTTTTCTAAAATGACAACTTTTTGCAGATTTTGATACTTATTTCGTTTCAGATGATGATTTTTATCACCATTCCAAAATTTCAGTCCGTTTGGAACCATAGAGCCTGAAAAAACTGCGTCTAAAGTTCGAACCCAAGTCTGAAATTAGCGTCCATAAAAAAAATGATTTTTCTAAAAATACAACTTTATGCAGATTTTGATACTTATTTCGTTTCAAACGATGATTCTTATCACCATTTCGAAATTTCAGTCCTTTTGGTACCATAGAACCTGAATAAATGGCTTCTAAAATTCGAACCCAAGTCTGAAATTAGTGCTATTAGGAATCATGATTTTTCTAAAATGACAACTTTTCGCAGATTTTGATACTCATTTCGTTTCGGACGATGATTCTTATCACCAATCCAAAATTTCAGTCCGTTTGGAACCATAGAGACTGAAAAAACTGCTTCTGAAGTTCGAACCCAAGTCTGAAATTAGTGCTTATAGGAATGATGATTTTTCTAAAATGATAACTTTTTGCAGATTTTGATACTTATTTCGTTTCGGACGATGATTATAATCACCATTCCAAAATTTTAGTCCGTTTGGAACCATAGAGCCTGAAAAAACTGCTTCTAAAGTTCGAACCCAACTCTGAAATTAGCGTCCATTTAAATAATGATTTTTCTAAAAATACAACTTTATGCAGAATTCTAAACTGTTTTCGTTTGAAACAATGATTCTTATCACCATTCGAAAATTTCAGTCCTTTTGGTACCATAGAACCAGAAAAAATGGCTTCTAAAATTCGAACCCAAGTCTGAAATTAGCGTCCATTCAAATAATGATTTTTCTAAAAATACAACTTTATGCAGATTTCAAAACTGATTTCGTTTTGGACCATGATTTTTAACACCATTCCAAAATTTCATTCCGTTTGGAAACATAGGGCCTTAGAAAACTGCTTCTAAACTTCGAACCCAAGTCTGAAACTAGCGTCAATAAAAATAATGATTTTTTTAAAAATACAACTTTATATAGATTTTGATACTTATTTCGTTTAAACCATGTTTCTTATAACCATTCCAAAATTTCAGTCCGATTGGAACCATAGAGCCTGAAAAAACTACGTCTAAAGTTTGAACCCAAGTCTGAAATTAGCGTCCATAAAAAAAATGAATTTTCTAAAAATACAACTTTATGCAGATTTTGATACTTATTTCGTTTCAAACGATGATTCTTATCACCATTCCAAAATTTCAGTCCTTTTGGTACCATAGAACCAGAAAAAATGGCTTCTAAAATTCGAACCCAAGTCTGAAATTAGCGTCCATTCAAATAATGATTTTTCTAAAAATACAACTTTATGCAGATTTCAAAACTGATTTCGTTTTGGACCATGATTTTTATCACCATTCCAAAATTTCAGTCCGTTTGGAAACATAGGGCCTTAGAAAACTGCTTCTAAACTTCGAACCCAAGTCTGAAACTAGCGTCAATAAAAATAATGATTTTTTTAAAAATACAACTTTATACAGATTTTGATACTTATTTCGTTTAAACCATGTTTCTTATAACCATTCCAAAATTTCAGTCCGATTGGAACCATAGAGCCTGAAAAAACTACGTCTAAAGTTTGAACCCAAGTCTGAAATTAGCGTCCATAAAAAAAATGAATTTTCTAAAAATACAACTTTATGCAGATTTTGATACTTATTTCGTTTCAAACGATGATTCTTATCACCATTCCAAAAATTCAGTCCTTTTGGTACCATAGAACCTGAAAAAATGGCTTCTAATATTCGAACCCAAGTCTGAAATTAGTGCTTATAGAAATGATGATTTTTCTAAAATTACAACTTTTTGCAGATTTTGATACTTATTTCTTTTCGGACGATGATTATAATCACCATTCCAAAATTTTAGTCCGTTTGGAACCATAGAGCCTGAAAAAACTGCTTCTAAAGTTCGAACCCAACTCTGAAATTAGCGTCCATTCAAATAATGATTTTTCTATAAATACAACTTTATGCAGATTTCAAAACTGATTTCGTTTTGGACTATGATTCTTATCACCATTCCAAAATTTCAGTCCGTTTGGAAACATAGGGCCTGAAAAAAATGCTTCTAAAGTTCGAACCCAAGTCAGAAATTAGCGTCAATAAAAATAATGATTTTTCTAAAAATACATCTTTATGCAGATTTCAAAACTGATTTCGTTTTGGACCATGATTTTTATCACCATTCCGAAATTTCATTCCGTTTGGAAACATAGGGCCTTAGAAAACTGCTTCTAAACTTCGAACCCAAGTCTGAAACTAGCGTCAATAAAAATAATGATTTTTTTAAAAATACAACTTTATACAGATTTTGATACTTATTTCGTTTAAACCATGTTTCTTATAACCATTCCAAAATTTCAGTCCGATTGGAACCATAGAGCCTGAAAAAACTACGTCTTAAGTTTGAACCCAAGTCTGAAATTAGCGTCCATAAAAAAATGAATTTTCTAAAAATACAACTTTATGCAGATTTTGATACTTATTTCGTTTCAAACGATGATTCTTATCACCATTCCAAAATTTCAGTCCGTTTGGAACCATAAAAACTGAATAAATGGCTTCTAAAATTCGAACCTAAGTCTGAAATTAGTGCTATTAGGAATCATGATTTTTCTAAAATGAAAACTTTTTGCAGATTTTGATACTTATTTCGTTTCGGACGATGATTCTTATCACCATTCCAAAATTTTAGTCCGTTTGGAACCAAAGAGCCTGAAAAAACTGCTTCTGAAGTTCGAATCCAAGTCTGAAATTAGTGCTTATAGGAATGATGATTTTTCTAAAATGATAACTTTTTGCAGATTTTTATACTTATTTCGTTTCGGACGATGATTATAATCACCATTCCAAAATTTTAGTCCGTTTGGAAGGATAGAGCCTGAAAAAACTGCTTCTAAAGTTCGAACCCAACTCTGAAATTAGCGTCCATTCAAATAATGATTTTTCTATAAATACAACTTTATGCAGATTTCAAAACTGATTTCGTTTTGGACTATGATTCTTATCACCATTCCAAAATTTCAGTACGTTTGGAAACATAGGGCCTGAAAAAAATGCTTCTAAAGTTCGAACCCAAGTCAGAAATTAGCGTCAATAAAAATAATGATTTTTCTAAAAATACATCTTTATACAGATTTTAATACTTATTTCGTTTCAAACCATGTTTCTTATAACCATTCCAAAATTTCAGTCCGTTTGGAACCATAGAGCCTGAAAAAACTGCGTCTAAAGTTCGAACCCAAGTCTGAAATTAGCGTCCATAAAAATAATAATTTTTCTAAAAATACAACTTTATGCAGATTTAAAAACTGATTTCGTTTTGGACCATGATTCTTATCACCATTCCAAAATGTCAGTCCGTTTGGAACCATAGAGCCTGAAAAAACTGCTTCAGAAGTTCGAACCCAAGTCTGAAATTAGTGCTTATAGGAATGATGATTTTTCTAAAATGATAACTTTTTGCAGATTTTGATACTAATTTCGTATCAAACGATGATTCTTATCACCATTAAAAAATTTCAGTCCGTTTGGAACCATAGAGCCTGAAAAAACTGCTTCTGAAGTTCGAACCCAAGTCTGAAATTAGTGCTTATAGGAATGATGATTTTTCTAAAATGATAACTTTTTGTAGATTTTGATACTTATTTCGTTTCGGACGATGATTATAATCACCATTCCAAAATTTTAGTCCGTTTGGAAACATAGGGCCTTAAAAAACTCCTTCTAAAGTTCGAACCCAAGTCTGAAACTAGCGTCAATAAAAATAATGATTTTTCTAAAAATACAACTTTATACAGATTTTGATACTTATTTCGTTTAAACCATGTTTCTTATAACCATTCCAAAATATCAGTCCGTTTGGAACCATAGAGCCTGAAAAAACTGCGTCTAAAGTTCGAACCCAAGTCTGAAATTAGCGTCCATAAAAAAATGATTTTTCTAAAAATACAACTTTATGCAGATTTTGATACTTATTTCGTTTCAAACGATGATTCTTATCACCATTCCAAAATTTCAGTCCGTTTGGAACCATAGAGCCTGAAAAAACTGCGTCTAAAGTTCGAACCCAAGTCTGAAATTAGCGTCCATAAAAATAATAATTTTTCTAAAAATACAACTTTATGCAGATTTAAAAACTGATTTCGTTTTGGACCATGATTCTTATCACCATTCCAAAATGTCAGTCCGTTTGGAACCATAGAGCCTGAAAAAACTGCTTCTGAAGTTCGAACCCAAGTCTGAAATTAGTGCTTATAGGAATGATGATTTTTCTAAAATGATAACTTTTTGCAGATTTTGATACTAATTTCGTATCAAACGATGATTCTTATCACCATTAAAAAATTTCAGTCCGTTTGGAACCATAGAGCCTGAAAAAACTGCTTCTGAAGTTCGAACCCAAGTCTGAAATTAGTGCTTATAGGAATGATGATTTTTCTAAAATGACAACTTTTTGCAGATTTTGATACTTATTTCGTTTCGGACGATGATTATAATCACCATTCCAAAATTTCAGTCCGTTTGGAAACATAGGGCCTGAAAAAACTGCTTCTAAAGTTCGAACCCAAGTCTGAAATAAGCGTCCATTCAAATAATGATTTTTCTATAAATACAACTTTATGCAGAATTCAAAACTGATTTCGTTTCAAACGATGATTCTTATCACCATTCCAAAAATTCAGTCCTTTTGGTACCATAGAACCTGAAAAAATGGCTTCTAAAATTCGAACCCAAGTCTGAAATAAGTGCTTATAGGAATGATGATTTTTCTAAAATGACAACTTTTTGCAGATTTTGATACTTATTTCTTTTCGGACGATGATTCTTATCACCATTCCAAAATTTCAGTCCGTTTGGAACCATAGAGCCTGAAAAAACTGCTTCTAAAGTTCGAACCCAATTCTGAAATTAGCGTCCATTCAAATAATGATTTTTCTAAAAATACAACTTTATGCAGATTTAAAAACTGATTTCGTTTTGGACCATGAATCTTATCACCATTAAAAAATTTCAGTCCGTTTGGAACCATAGAGCCTGAAAAAACTGCTTCTCAAGTTCGAACCCAAGTCTGAAATTAGTGCTTATAGGAATGATGATTTTTCTAAAATGACAACTTTTTGCAGATTTTGATACTTATTTCGTTTCGGACGATGATTATAATCACCATTCCAAAATTTCAGTCCGTTTGGAAACATAGGGCCTGAAAAAACTGCTTCTAAAGTTCGAACCCAAGTCTGAAATTAGCGTCCATTAAAAAAATGATTTTTTTAAAAATACAACTTTATGCAGATTTAAAAACTGATTTCGTTTTGGACCATGATTCTTATCACCATTCCAAAATTTCAGTCCGTTTGGAACCATAGAGCCTGAAAAAACTGCTTATAAAGTTCGAACCCAAGTCTGAAATTAGCGTCCATTCAAATAATGATTTTTCTAAAAATACAACTTTATACAGATTTTGATACTTATTTCGTTTCAAACGATGATTCTTATCACCATTCCAAAATTTCCGTCCTTTTGGTACCATAGAACCTGAATAAATGGCTTCTAAAATTCGAACCCAAGTCTAAAATTAGTGCTATTAGGAATGATGATTTTTCTAAAATGACAACTTTTTGCAGATTTTGATACTTATTTCGTTTCAGATGATGATTTTTATCACCATTCCAAAATTTCAGTCCGTTTGGAACCATAGAGCCTGAAAAAACTGCGTCTAAAGTTCGAACCCAAGTCTGAAATTAGCGTCCATAAAAAAAATGATTTTTCTAAAAATACAACTTTATGCAGATTTTGATACTTATTTCGTTTCAAACGATGATTCTTATCACCATTTCGAAATTTCAGTCCTTTTGGTACCATAGAACCTGAATAAATGGCTTCTAAAATTCGAACCCAAGTCTGAAATTAGTGCTATTAGGAATCATGATTTTTCTAAAATGACAACTTTTCGCAGATTTTGATACTCATTTCGTTTCGGACGATGATTCTTATCACCAATCCAAAATTTCAGTCCGTTTGGAACCATAGAGACTGAAAAAACTGCTTCTGAAGTTCGAACCCAAGTCTGAAATTAGTGCTTATAGGAATGATGATTTTTCTAAAATGATAACTTTTTGCAGATTTTGATACTTATTTCGTTTCGGACGATGATTATAATCACCATTCCAAAATTTTAGTCCGTTTGGAACCATAGAGCCTGAAAAAACTGCTTCTAAAGTTCGAACCCAACTCTGAAATTAGCGTCCATTTAAATAATGATTTTTCTAAAAATACAACTTTATGCAGAATTCTAAACTGTTTTCGTTTGAAACAATGATTCTTATCACCATTCGAAAATTTCAGTCCTTTTGGTACCATAGAACCAGAAAAAATGGCTTCTAAAATTCGAACCCAAGTCTGAAATTAGCGTCCATTCAAATAATGATTTTTCTAAAAATACAACTTTATGCAGATTTCAAAACTGATTTCGTTTTGGACCATGATTTTTAACACCATTCCAAAATTTCATTCCGTTTGGAAACATAGGGCCTTAGAAAACTGCTTCTAAACTTCGAACCCAAGTCTGAAACTAGCGTCAATAAAAATAATGATTTTTTTAAAAATACAACTTTATATAGATTTTGATACTTATTTCGTTTAAACCATGTTTCTTATAACCATTCCAAAATTTCAGTCCGATTGGAACCATAGAGCCTGAAAAAACTACGTCTAAAGTTTGAACCCAAGTCTGAAATTAGCGTCCATAAAAAAAATGAATTTTCTAAAAATACAACTTTATGCAGATTTTGATACTTATTTCGTTTCAAACGATGATTCTTATCACCATTCCAAAATTTCAGTCCTTTTGGTACCATAGAACCAGAAAAAATGGCTTCTAAAATTCGAACCCAAGTCTGAAATTAGCGTCCATTCAAATAATGATTTTTCTAAAAATACAACTTTATGCAGATTTCAAAACTGATTTCGTTTTGGACCATGATTTTTATCACCATTCCAAAATTTCAGTCCGTTTGGAAACATAGGGCCTTAGAAAACTGCTTCTAAACTTCGAACCCAAGTCTGAAACTAGCGTCAATAAAAATAATGATTTTTTTAAAAATACAACTTTATACAGATTTTGATACTTATTTCGTTTAAACCATGTTTCTTATAACCATTCCAAAATTTCAGTCCGATTGGAACCATAGAGCCTGAAAAAACTACGTCTAAAGTTTGAACCCAAGTCTGAAATTAGCGTCCATAAAAAAAATGAATTTTCTAAAAATACAACTTTATGCAGATTTTGATACTTATTTCGTTTCAAACGATGATTCTTATCACCATTCCAAAATTCAGTCCTTTTGGTACCATAGAACCTGAAAAAATGGCTTCTAATATTCGAACCCAAGTCTGAAATTAGTGCTTATAGAAATGATGATTCTTCTAAAATTACAACTTTTTGCAGATTTTGATACTTATTTCTTTTCGGACGATGATTATAATCACCATTCCAAAATTTTAGTCCGTTTGGAACCATAGAGCCTGAAAAAACTGCTTCTAAAGTTCGAACCCAACTCTGAAATTAGCGTCCATTCAAATAATGATTTTTCTATAAATACAACTTTATGCAGATTTCAAAACTGATTTCGTTTTGGACTATGATTCTTATCACCATTCCAAAATTTCAGTCCGTTTGGAAACATAGGGCCTGAAAAAAATGCTTCTAAAGTTCGAACCCAAGTCAGAAATTAGCGTCAATAAAAATAATGATTTTTCTAAAAATACATCTTTATGCAGATTTCAAAACTGATTTCGTTTTGGACCATGATTTTTATCACCATTCCGAAATTTCATTCCGTTTGGAAACATAGGGCCTTAGAAAACTGCTTCTAAACTTCGAACCCAAGTCTGAAACTAGCGTCAATAAAAATAATGATTTTTTTAAAAATACAACTTTATACAGATTTTGATACTTATTTCGTTTAAACCATGTTTCTTATAACCATTCCAAAATTTCAGTCCGATTGGAACCATAGAGCCTGAAAAAACTACGTCTTAAGTTTGAACCCAAGTCTGAAATTAGCGTCCATAAAAAAATGAATTTTCTAAAAATACAACTTTATGCAGATTTTGATACTTATTTCGTTTCAAACGATGATTCTTATCACCATTCCAAAATTTCAGTCCTTTTGATACCATAGAACCTGAATAAATGGCTTCTAAAATTCGAACCCCAGTCAGAAATTAGTGCTATTAGGAATGATGATTTTTCTAAAATGAAAACTTTTTGCAGATTTTGATACTTATTTCGTTTCGGACGATGATTCTTATAGCCATTCCAAAATTTCAGTCCGTTTGGAACCATAGAGCCTGAAAAAACTGCTTCTAAAGTTCGAACCCATGTTTGAAATTAGCGTCTATAAAAATAATGATTTTTCTAAAAATACAACTTTATGCAGATTTAAGAAATGAATTCGTTTTGGACCATGATTCTTATCACCATTCCAAAATTTCAGTCCGTTTGGAAACATAGGGCCTGAAAAAAATGCTTCTAAAGTTCGAACCCAAGTCTGAAATTAGCGTCAATAAAAATAATGATTTTTCTAAAAATACAACTTTATACAGATTTTGATATTTATTTCGTTTCAAACGATGATTCTTATCACCATTCCAAAATTTCAGTCCTTTTGATACCATAGAACCTGAATAAATGGCTTCTAAAATTCGATCCCAAGTCTGAAATTAGTGCTATTAGGAATGATGATTTTTCTAAAATGACAACTTTTTGCAGATTTTGATACTTATTTCGTTTCGGACGATGATTCTTATCACCATTCCAAAATTTTAGTCCGTTTGGAACCATAGAGCCTGAAAAAACTGCTTCTGAAGTTCGAACCCAAGTCTGAAATTAGTGCTTATAGGAATGATGATTTTTCTACAATGATAACTTTTTGCAGATTTTGATACTTATTTCGTTTCGGACGATGATTATAATCACCATTCCAAAATTTTAGTCCGTTTGGAAACATAGGGTCTTAAAAAACTCCTTCTAAAGTTCGAACCCAAGTCTGAAACTAGCGTCAATAAAAATAATGATTTTTCTAAAAATACAACTTTATACAGATTTTGATACTTATTTCGTTTAAACCATGTTTCTTATAACCATTCCAAAATATCAGTCCGTTTGGAACTATGGTTCCAAAAAATTGAACATGAAAAAACTGCGTCTAAAGTTCGAACCCAAGTCTGAAATTAGCGTCCAAAAAAAAAATGATTTTTCTAAAAATACAACTTTATGCAGATTTTGATACTTATTTCGTTTCAAACGATGATTCTTATCACCATTCCAAAATTTCAGTCCGTTTGGAACCATAAAAACTGAATAAATGGCTTCTAAAATTCGAACCTAAGTCTGAAATTAGTGCTATTAGGAATCATGATTTTTCTAAAATGAAAACTTTTTGCAGATTTTGATACTTATTTCGTTTCGGACGATGATTCTTATCACCATTCCAAAATTTTAGTCCGTTTGGAACCAAAGAGCCTGAAAAAACTGCTACTGATGTTCGAATCCAAGTCTGAAATTAGTGCTTATAGGAATGATGATTTTTCTAAAATGATAACTTTTTGCAGATTTTTATACTTATTTCGTTTCGGACGATGATTATAATCACCATTCCAAAATTTTAGTCCGTTTGGAAGGATAGAGCCTGAAAAAACTGCTTCTAAAGTTCGAACCCAACTCTGAAATTAGCGTCCATTCAAATAATGATTTTTCTATAAATACAACTTTATGCAGATTTCAAAACTGATTTCGTTTAGGACTATGATTCTTATCACCATTCCAAAATTTCAGTCCGTTTGGAAACATAGGGCCTGAAAAAAATGCTTCTAAAGTTCGAACCCAAGTCAGAAATTAGCGTCAATAAAAATAATAATTTTTCTAAAAATACATCTTTATACAGATTTTAATACTTATTTCGTTTCAAACCATGTTTCTTATAACCATTCCAAAATTTCAGTCCGTTTGGAACCATAGAGCCTGAAAAAACTGCGTCTAAAGTTCGAACCCAAGTCTGAAATTAGCGTCCATAAAAAAAATGATTTTTCTAAAAATACAACTTTATGCAGATTTTGATACTTATTTCGTTTCAAACGATGATTATTATCACCATTCCAAAATTTCAGTCCGTTTGGAACCATAGAGCCTGAAAAAACTGCGTCTAAAGTTCGAACCCAAGTCTGAAATTAGCGTCCATAAAAATAATAATTTTTCTAAAAATACAACTTTATGCAGATTTAAAAACTGATTTCGTTTTGGACCATGATTCTTATCACCATTCCAAAATGTCAGTCCGTTTGGAACCATAGAGCCTGAAAAAACTGCTTCTGAAGTTCGAACCCAAGTCTGAAATTAGTGCTTATAGGAATGATGATTTTTCTAAAATGATAACTTTTTGCAGATTTTGATACTAATTTCGTATCAAACGATGATTCTTATCACCATTAAAAAATTTCAGTCCGTTTGGAACCATAGAGCCTGAAAAAACTGCTTCTGAAGTTCGAACCCAAGTCTGAAATTAGTGCTTATAGGAATGATGATTTTTCTAAAATGATAACTTTTTGTAGATTTTGATACTTATTTCGTTTCGGACGATGATTATAATCACCATTCTAAAATTTTAGTCCGTTTGGAAACATAGGGCCTTAAAAAACTCCTTCTAAAGTTCGAACCCAAGTCTGAAACTAGCGTCAATAAAAATAATGATTTTTCTAAAAATACAACTTTATACAGATTTTGATACTTATTTCGTTTAAACCATGTTTCTTATAACCATTCCAAAATATCAGTCCGTTTGGAACCATAGAGCCTGAAAAAACTGCGTCTAAAGTTCGAACCCAAGTCTGAAATTAGCGTCCATAAAAAAATGATTTTTCTAAAAATACAACTTTATGCAGATTTTGATACTTATTTCGTTTCAAACGATGATTCTTATCACCATTCCAAAATTTCAGTCCGTTTGGAACCATAGAGCCTGAAAAAACTGCGTCTAAAGTTCGAACCCAAGTCTGAAATTAGCGTCCATAAAAATAATAATTTTTCTAAAAATACAACTTTATGCAGATTTAAAAACTGATTTCGTTTTGGACCATGATTCTTATCACCATTCCAAAATGTCAGTCCGTTTGGAACCATAGAGCCTGAAAAAACTGCTTCTGAAGTTCGAACCCAAGTCTGAAATTAGTGCTTATAGGAATGATGATTTTTCTAAAATGATAACTTTTTGCAGATTTTGATACTAATTTCGTATCAAACGATGATTCTTATCACCATTAAAAAATTTCAGTCCGTTTGGAACCATAGAGCCTGAAAAAACTGCTTCTGAAGTTCGAACCCAAGTCTGAAATTAGTGCTTATAGGAATGATGATTTTTCTAAAATGACAACTTTTTGCAGATTTTGATACTTATTTCGTTTCGGACGATGATTATAATCACCATTCCAAAATTTCAGTCCGTTTGGAAACATAGGGCCTGAAAAAACTGCTTCTAAAGTTCGAACCCAAGTCTGAAATAAGCGTCCATTCAAATAATGATTTTTCTATAAATACAACTTTATGCAGAATTCAAAACTGATTTCGTTTCAAACGATGATTCTTATCACCATTCCAAAAATTCAGTCCTTTTGGTACCATAGAACCTGAAAAAATGGCTTCTAAAATTCGAACCCAAGTCTGAAATAAGTGCTTATAGGAATGATGATTTTTCTAAAATGACAACTTTTTGCAGATTTTGATACTTATTTCTTTTCGGACGATGATTCTTATCACCATTCCAAAATTTCAGTCCGTTTGGAACCATAGAGCCTGAAAAAACTGCTTCTAAAGTTCGAACCCAAGTCTGAAATTAGCGTCCATTCAAATAATGATTTTTCTAAAAATACAACTTTATGCAGATTTAAAAACTGATTTCGTTTTGGACCATGAATCTTATCACCATTAAAAAATTTCAGTCCGTTTGGAACCATAGAGCCTGAAAAAACTGCTTCTCAAGTTCGAACCCAAGTCTGAAATTAGTGCTTATAGGAATGATGATTTTTCTAAAATGACAACTTTTTGCAGATTTTGATACTTATTTCGTTTCGGACGATGATTATAATCACCATTCCAAAATTTCAGTCCGTTTGGAAACATAGGGCCTGAAAAAACTGCTTCTAAAGTTCGAACCCAAGTCTGAAATTAGCGTCCATTAAAAAAATGATTTTTTTAAAAATACAACTTTATGCAGATTTAAAAACTGATTTCGTTTTGGACCATGATTCTTATCACCATTCCAAAATTTCAGTCCGTTTGGAACCATAGAGCCTGAAAAAACTGCTTATAAAGTTCGAACCCAAGTCTGAAATTAGCGTCCATTCAAATAATGATTTTTCTAAAAATACAACTTTATACAGATTTTGATACTTATTTCGTTTCAAACGATGATTCTTATCACCATTCCAAAATTTCCGTCCTTTTGGTACCATAGAACCTGAATAAATGGCTTCTAAAATTCGAACCCAAGTCTAAAATTAGTGCTATTAGGAATGATGATTTTTCTAAAATGACAACTTTTTGCAGATTTTGATACTTATTTCGTTTCAGATGATGATTTTTATCACCATTCCAAAATTTCAGTCCGTTTGGAACCATAGAGCCTGAAAAAACTGCGTCTAAAGTTCGAACCCAAGTCTGAAATTAGCGTCCATAAAAAAAATGATTTTTCTAAAAATACAACTTTATGCAGATTTTGATACTTATTTCGTTTCAAACGATGATTCTTATCACCATTTCGAAATTTCAGTCCTTTTGGTACCATAGAACCTGAATAAATGGCTTCTAAAATTCGAACCCAAGTCTGAAATTAGTGCTATTAGGAATCATGATTTTTCTAAAATGACAACTTTTCGCAGATTTTGATACTCATTTCGTTTCGGACGATGATTCTTATCACCAATCCAAAATTTCAGTCCGTTTGGAACCATAGAGACTGAAAAAACTGCTTCTGAAGTTCGAACCCAAGTCTGAAATTAGTGCTTATAGGAATGATGATTTTTCTAAAATGATAACTTTTTGCAGATTTTGATACTTATTTCGTTTCGGACGATGATTATAATCACCATTCCAAAATTTTAGTCCGTTTGGAACCATAGAGCCTGAAAAAACTGCTTCTAAAGTTCGAACCCAACTCTGAAATTAGCGTCCATTTAAATAATGATTTTTCTAAAAATACAACTTTATGCAGAATTCTAAACTGTTTTCGTTTGAAACAATGATTCTTATCACCATTCGAAAATTTCAGTCCTTTTGGTACCATAGAACCAGAAAAAATGGCTTCTAAAATTCGAACCCAAGTCTGAAATTAGCGTCCATTCAAATAATGATTTTTCTAAAAATACAACTTTATGCAGATTTCAAAACTGATTTCGTTTTGGACCATGATTTTTAACACCATTCCAAAATTTCATTCCGTTTGGAAACATAGGGCCTTAGAAAACTGCTTCTAAACTTCGAACCCAAGTCTGAAACTAGCGTCAATAAAAATAATGATTTTTTTAAAAATACAACTTTATATAGATTTTGATACTTATTTCGTTTAAACCATGTTTCTTATAACCATTCCAAAATTTCAGTCCGATTGGAACCATAGAGCCTGAAAAAACTACGTCTAAAGTTTGAACCCAAGTCTGAAATTAGCGTCCATAAAAAAAATGAATTTTCTAAAAATACAACTTTATGCAGATTTTGATACTTATTTCGTTTCAAACGATGATTCTTATCACCATTCCAAAATTTCAGTCCTTTTGGTACCATAGAACCAGAAAAAATGGCTTCTAAAATTCGAACCCAAGTCTGAAATTAGCGTCCATTCAAATAATGATTTTTCTAAAAATACAACTTTATGCAGATTTCAAAACTGATTTCGTTTTGGACCATGATTTTTATCACCATTCCAAAATTTCAGTCCGTTTGGAAACATAGGGCCTTAGAAAACTGCTTCTAAACTTCGAACCCAAGTCTGAAACTAGCGTCAATAAAAATAATGATTTTTTTAAAAATACAACTTTATACAGATTTTGATACTTATTTCGTTTAAACCATGTTTCTTATAACCATTCCAAAATTTCAGTCCGATTGGAACCATAGAGCCTGAAAAAACTACGTCTAAAGTTTGAACCCAAGTCTGAAATTAGCGTCCATAAAAAAAATGAATTTTCTAAAAATACAACTTTATGCAGATTTTGATACTTATTTCGTTTCAAACGATGATTCTTATCACCATTCCAAAAATTCAGTCCTTTTGGTACCATAGAACCTGAAAAAATGGCTTCTAATATTCGAACCCAAGTCTGAAATTAGTGCTTATAGAAATGATGATTTTTCTAAAATTACAACTTTTTGCAGATTTTGATACTTATTTCTTTTCGGACGATGATTATAATCACCATTCCAAAATTTTAGTCCGTTTGGAACCATAGAGCCTGAAAAAACTGCTTCTAAAGTTCGAACCCAACTCTGAAATTAGCGTCCATTCAAATAATGATTTTTCTATAAATACAACTTTATGCAGATTTCAAAACTGATTTCGTTTTGGACTATGATTCTTATCACCATTCCAAAATTTCAGTCCGTTTGGAAACATAGGGCCTGAAAAAAATGCTTCTAAAGTTCGAACCCAAGTCAGAAATTAGCGTCAATAAAAATAATGATTTTTCTAAAAATACATCTTTATGCAGATTTCAAAACTGATTTCGTTTTGGACCATGATTTTTATCACCATTCCGAAATTTCATTCCGTTTGGAAACATAGGGCCTTAGAAAACTGCTTCTAAACTTCGAACCCAAGTCTGAAACTAGCGTCAATAAAAATAATGATTTTTTTAAAAATACAACTTTATACAGATTTTGATACTTATTTCGTTTAAACCATGTTTCTTATAACCATTCCAAAATTTCAGTCCGATTGGAACCATAGAGCCTGAAAAAACTACGTCTTAAGTTTGAACCCAAGTCTGAAATTAGCGTCCATAAAAAAATGAATTTTCTAAAAATACAACTTTATGCAGATTTTGATACTTATTTCGTTTCAAACGATGATTCTTATCACCATTCCAAAATTTCAGTCCTTTTGATACCATAGAACCTGAATAAATGGCTTCTAAAATTCGAACCCCAGTCAGAAATTAGTGCTATTAGGAATGATGATTTTTCTAAAATGAAAACTTTTTGCAGATTTTGATACTTATTTCGTTTCGGACGATGATTCTTATAGCCATTCCAAAATTTCAGTCCGTTTGGAACCATAGAGCCTGAAAAAACTGCTTCTAAAGTTCGAACCCATGTTTGAAATTAGCGTCTATAAAAATAATGATTTTTCTAAAAATACAACTTTATGCAGATTTAAGAAATGAATTCGTTTTGGACCATGATTCTTATCACCATTCCAAAATTTCAGTCCGTTTGGAAACATAGGGCCTGAAAAAAATGCTTCTAAAGTTCGAACCCAAGTCTGAAATTAGCGTCAATAAAAATAATGATTTTTCTAAAAATACAACTTTATACAGATTTTGATATTTATTTCGTTTCAAACGATGATTCTTATCACCATTCCAAAATTTCAGTCCTTTTGATACCATAGAACCTGAATAAATGGCTTCTAAAATTCGATCCCAAGTCTGAAATTAGTGCTATTAGGAATGATGATTTTTCTAAAATGACAACTTTTTGCAGATTTTGATACTTATTTCGTTTCGGACGATGATTCTTATCACCATTCCAAAATTTTAGTCCGTTTGGAACCATAGAGCCTGAAAAAACTGCTTCTGAAGTTCGAACCCAAGTCTGAAATTAGTGCTTATAGGAATGATGATTTTTCTACAATGATAACTTTTTGCAGATTTTGATACTTATTTCGTTTCGGACGATGATTATAATCACCATTCCAAAATTTTAGTCCGTTTGGAAACATAGGGTCTTAAAAAACTCCTTCTAAAGTTCGAACCCAAGTCTGAAACTAGCGTCAATAAAAATAATGATTTTTCTAAAAATACAACTTTATACAGATTTTGATACTTATTTCGTTTAAACCATGTTTCTTATAACCATTCCAAAATATCAGTCCGTTTGGAACTATGGTTCCAAAAAATTGAACATGAAAAAACTGCGTCTAAAGTTCGAACCCAAGTCTGAAATTAGCGTCCAAAAAAAAAATGATTTTTCTAAAAATACAACTTTATGCAGATTTTGATACTTATTTCGTTTCAAACGATGATTCTTATCACCATTCCAAAATTTCAGTCCGTTTGGAACCATAAAAACTGAATAAATGGCTTCTAAAATTCGAACCTAAGTCTGAAATTAGTGCTATTAGGAATCATGATTTTTCTAAAATGAAAACTTTTTGCAGATTTTGATACTTATTTCGTTTCGGACGATGATTCTTATCACCATTCCAAAATTTTAGTCCGTTTGGAACCAAAGAGCCTGAAAAAACTGCTACTGATGTTCGAATCCAAGTCTGAAATTAGTGCTTATAGGAATGATGATTTTTCTAAAATGATAACTTTTTGCAGATTTTTATACTTATTTCGTTTCGGACGATGATTATAATCACCATTCCAAAATTTTAGTCCGTTTGGAAGGATAGAGCCTGAAAAAACTGCTTCTAAAGTTCGAACCCAACTCTGAAATTAGCGTCCATTCAAATAATGATTTTTCTATAAATACAACTTTATGCAGATTTCAAAACTGATTTCGTTTAGGACTATGATTCTTATCACCATTCCAAAATTTCAGTCCGTTTGGAAACATAGGGCCTGAAAAAAATGCTTCTAAAGTTCGAACCCAAGTCAGAAATTAGCGTCAATAAAAATAATAATTTTTCTAAAAATACATCTTTATACAGATTTTAATACTTATTTCGTTTCAAACCATGTTTCTTATAACCATTCCAAAATTTCAGTCCGTTTGGAACCATAGAGCCTGAAAAAACTGCGTCTAAAGTTCGAACCCAAGTCTGAAATTAGCGTCCATAAAAAAAATGATTTTTCTAAAAATACAACTTTATGCAGATTTTGATACTTATTTCGTTTCAAACGATGATTATTATCACCATTCCAAAATTTCAGTCCGTTTGGAACCATAGAGCCTGAAAAAACTGCGTCTAAAGTTCGAACCCAAGTCTGAAATTAGCGTCCATAAAAATAATAATTTTTCTAAAAATACAACTTTATGCAGATTTAAAAACTGATTTCGTTTTGGACCATGATTCTTATCACCATTCCAAAATGTCAGTCCGTTTGGAACCATAGAGCCTGAAAAAACTGCTTCTGAAGTTCGAACCCAAGTCTGAAATTAGTGCTTATAGGAATGATGATTTTTCTAAAATGATAACTTTTTGCAGATTTTGATACTAATTTCGTATCAAACGATGATTCTTATCACCATTAAAAAATTTCAGTCCGTTTGGAACCATAGAGCCTGAAAAAACTGCTTCTGAAGTTCGAACCCAAGTCTGAAATTAGTGCTTATAGGAATGATGATTTTTCTAAAATGATAACTTTTTGTAGATTTTGATACTTATTTCGTTTCGGACGATGATTATAATCACCATTCTAAAATTTTAGTCCGTTTGGAAACATAGGGCCTTAAAAAACTCCTTCTAAAGTTCGAACCCAAGTCTGAAACTAGCGTCAATAAAAATAATGATTTTTCTAAAAATACAACTTTATACAGATTTTGATACTTATTTCGTTTAAACCATGTTTCTTATAACCATTCCAAAATATCAGTCCGTTTGGAACCATAGAGCCTGAAAAAACTGCGTCTAAAGTTCGAACCCAAGTCTGAAATTAGCGTCCATAAAAAAAATGATTTTTCTAAAAATACAACTTTATGCAGATTTTGATACTTATTTCGTTTCAAACGATGATTATTATCACCATTCCAAAATTTCAGTCCGTTTGGAACCATAGAGCCTGAAAAAACTGCGTCTAAAGTTCGAACCCAAGTCTGAAATTAGCGTCCATAAAAATAATAATTTTTCTAAAAATACAACTTTATGCAGATTTAAAAACTGATTTCGTTTTGGACCATGATTCTTATCACCATTCCAAAATGTCAGTCCGTTTGGAACCATAGAGCCTGAAAAAACTGCTTCTGAAGTTCGAACCCAAGTCTGAAATTAGTGCTTATAGGAATGATGATTTTTCTAAAATGATAACTTTTTGCAGATTTTGATACTAATTTCGTATCAAACGATGATTCTTATCACCATCAAAAAATTTCAGTCCGTTTGGAACCATAGAGCCTGAAAAAACTGCTTCTGAAGTTCGAACCCAAGTCTGAAATTAGTGCTTATAGGAATGATTATTTTTCTAAAATGACAACTTTTTGCAGATTTTGATACTTATTTCGTTTCGGACGATGATTATAATCACCATTCCAAAATTTCAGTCCGTTTGGAAACATAGGGCCTGAAAAAACTGCTTCTAAAGTTCGAACCCAATTCTGAAATAAGCGTCCATTCAAATAATGATTTTTCTATAAATACAACTTTATGCAGAATTCAAAACTGATTTCGTTTCAAACGATGATTCTTATCACCATTCCAAAAATTCAGTCCTTTTGGTACCATAGAACCTGAAAAAATGGCTTCTAAAATTCGAACCCAAGTCTGAAATTAGTGCTTATAGGAATGATGATTTTTCTAAAATGACAACTTTTTGCAGATTTCGATACTTATTTCTTTTCGGACGATGATTCTTATCACCATTCCAAAATTTCAGTCCGTTTGGAACCATAGAGCCTGAAAAAACTGCTTCTAAAGTTCGAACCCAAGTCTGAAATTAGCGTCCATTCAAATAATGATTTTTCTAAAAATACAACTTTATGCAGATTTAAAAACTGATTTCGTTTTGGACCATGAATATTATCACCATTAAAAAATTTCAGTCCGTTTGGAACCATAGAGCCTGAAAAAACTGCTTCTCAAGTTCGAACCCAAGTCTGAAATTAGTGCTTATAGGAATGATGATTTTTCTAAAATGACAACTTATGGCAGATTTTGATACTTATTTCGTTTCGGACGATGATTATAATCACCATTCCAAAATTTCAGTCCGTTTGGAAACATAGGGCCTGAAAAAACTGCTTCTAAAGTTCGAACCCAAGTCTGAAATTAGCGTCCATTAAAAAAATGATTTTTTTTAAAATACAACTTTATGCAGATTTAAAAACTGATTTCGTTTTGGACCATGATTCTTATCACCATTCCAAAATTTCAGTCCGTTTGGAACCATAGAGCCTGAAAAAACTGCTTATAAAGTTCGAACCCAAGTCTGAAATTAGCGTCCATTCAAATAATGATTTTTCTAAAAATACAACTTTATGTAGAATTCAAAACTGATTTCGTTTCAAACGATGATTCTTATCACCATTCCAAAATTTCCGTCCTTTTGGTACCATAGAACCTGAATAAATGGCTTCTAAAATTCGAACCCAAGTCTAAAATTAGTGCTATTAGGAATGATGATTTTTCTAAAATGACAACTTTTTGCAGATTTTGATACTTATTTCGTTTCGGACGATGATTTTTATCACCATTCCAAAATTTCAGTCCGTTTGGAACCATAGAGCCTGAAAAAACTGCGTCTAAAGTTCGAACCCAAGTCTGAAATTAGCGTCCATTAAAAAAATGATTTTTTTAAAAATACAACTTTATGCAGATTTAAAAACTGATTTCGTTTTGGACCATGATTCTTATCACCATTCCAAAATTTCAGTCCGTTTGGAACCATAGAGCCTGAAAAAACTGCTTATAAAGTTCGAACCCAAGTCTGAAATTAGCGTCCATTCAAATAATGATTTTTCTAAAAATACAACTTTATACAGATTTTGATACTTATTTCGTTTCAAACGATGATTCTTATCACCATTCCAAAATTTCCGTCCTTTTGGTACCATAGAACCTGAATAAATGGCTTCTAAAATTCGAACCCAAGTCTAAAATTAGTGCTATTAGGAATGATGATTTTTCTAAAATGACAACTTTTTGCAGATTTTGATACTTATTTCGTTTCAGATGATGATTTTTATCACCATTCCAAAATTTCAGTCCGTTTGGAACCATAGAGCCTGAAAAAACTGCGTCTAAAGTTCAAACCCAAGTCTGAAATTAGCGTCCATAAAAAAAATGATTTTTCTAAAAATACAACTTTATGCAGATTTTGATACTTATTTCGTTTCAAACGATGATTCTTATCACCATTTCGAAATTTCAGTCCTTTTGGTACCATAGAACCTGAATAAATGGCTTCTAAAATTCGAACCCAAGTCTGAAATTAGTGCTATTAGGAATCATGATTTTTCTAAAATGACAACTTTTCGCAGATTTTGATACTCATTTCGTTTCGGACGATGATTCTTATCACCAATCCAAAATTTCAGTCCGTTTGGAACCATAGAGACTGAAAAAACTGCTTCTGAAGTTCGAACCCAACTCTGAAATTAGCGTACATTTAAATAATGATTTTTCTAAAAATACAACTTTATGCAGAATTCTAAACTGTTTTCGTTTGAAACAATGATTCTTATCACCATTCAAAAATTTCAGTCCTTTTGGTACCATAGAACCAGAAAAAATGGCTTCTAAAATTCGAACCCAAGTCTGAAATTAGCGTCCATTCAAATAATGATTTTTCTAAAAATACAACTTTATGCAGATTTCAAAACTGATTTCGTTTTGGACCATGATTTTTATCACCATTCCAAAATTTCATTCCGTTTGGAAACATAGGGCCTTAGAAAACTGCTTCTAAACTTCGAACCCAAGTCTGAAACTAGCGTCAATAAAAATAATGATTTTTTTAAAAATACAACTTTATACAGATTTTGATACTTATTTCGTTTAAACCATGTTTCTTATAACCATTCCAAAATTTCAGTCCGATTGGAACCATAGAGCCTGAAAAAACTACGTCTAAAGTTTGAACCCAAGTCTGAAATTAGCGTCCATAAAAAAAATGAATTTTCTAAAAATACAACTTTATGCAGATTTTGATACTTATTTCGTTTCAAACGATGATTCTTATCACCATTCCAAAATTTCAGTCCTATGGTACCATAGAACAAGAAAAAATGGCTTCTAAAATTCGAACCCAAGTCTGAAATTAGCGTCCATTCAAATAATGATTTTTCTAAAAATACAACTTTATGCAGATTTCAAAACTGATTTCGTTTTGGACCATGATTTTTATCACCATTCCAAAATTTCAGTCCGTTTGGAAACATAGGGCCTTAGAAAACTGCTTCTAAACTTCGAACCCAAGTCTGAAACTAGCGTCAATAAAAATAATGATTTTTTTAAAAATACAACTTTATACAGATTTTGATACTTATTTCGTTTAAACCATGTTTCTTATAACCATTCCAAAATTTCAGTCCGATTGGAACCATAGAGCCTGAAAAAACTACGTCTAAAGTTTGAACCCAAGTCTGAAATTAGCGTCCATAAAAAAAATGAATTTTCTAAAAATACAACTTTATGCAGATTTTGATACCTATTTCGTTTCAAACGATGATTCTTATCACCATTCCAAAATTTCAGTCCTTTTGATACCATAGAACCTGAATAAATGGCTTCTAAAATTCGAACCCAAGTCAGAAATTAGTGCTATTAGGAATGATGATTTTTCTAAAATGACAACTTTTTGCAGATTTTGATACTTATTTCGTTTCGGACGATGATTCTTATAGCCATTCCAAAATTTCAGTCCGTTTGGAACCATAGGGCCTGAAAAAAATGCTTCTAAAGTTCGAACCCAAGTCTGAAATTAGCGTCAATAAAAATAATGATTTTTCTAAAAATACAACTTTATACAGATTTTGATATTTATTTCGTTTCAAACGATGATTCTTATCACCATTCCAAAATTTCAGTCCTTTTGATACCATAGAACCTGAATAAATGGCTTCTAAAATTCGATCCCAAGTCTGAAATTAGTGCTATTAGAAATGATGATTTTTCTAAAATGACAACTTTTTGCAGATTTTGATACTTAATTCGTTTCGGACGATGATTCTTATCACCATTCCAAAATTTTAGTCCGTTTGGAACCATAGAGCCTGAAAAAACTGCTTCTGAAGTTCGACCCAAGTCTGAAATTAGTGCTTATAGGAATGATGATTTTTCTAAAATGATAACTTTTTGCAGATTTTGATACTTATTTCGTTTCGGACGATGATTATAATCACCATTCCAAAATTTTAGTCCGTTTGGAAACATAGGGCCTTAAAAAACTCCTTCTAAAGTTCGAACCCAAGTCTGAAACTAGCGTCAATAAAAATAATGATTTTTCTAAAAATACAACTTTATACAGATTTTGATACTTATTTCGTTTAAACAATGTTTCTTATAACCATTCCAAAATATCAGTCCGTTTGGAACCATAGAGCCTGAAAAAACTGCGTCTAAAGTTCGAACCCAAGTCTGAAATTAGCGTCCAAAAAAAAAAAGATTTTTCTAAAAATACAACTTTATGCAGATTTTGATACTTATTTCGTTTCAAACGATGATTCTTATCACCATTCCAAAATTTCAGTCCGTTTGGAACCAAAGAAACTGAATAAATGGCTTCTAAAATTCGAACCTAAGTCTGAAATTAGTGCTATTAGGAATCATGATTTTTCTAAAATGAAAACTTTTTGCAGATTTTGATAATTAATTTCGTTTCGGACGATGATTCTTATCACCATTCCAAAATTTTAGTCCGTTTGGAACCATAGAGCCTGAAAAAACTGCTTCTGAAGTTCGAATCCAAGTCTGAAATTAGTGCTTATAGGAATGATGATTTTTCTAAAATGACAACTTTTTGCAGATTTTGATACTTATTTCGTTTCGGACGATGATTCTTATAGCCATTCCAAAATTTCAGTCCGTTTGGAACCATAGGGCCTGAAAAAAATGCTTCTAAAGTTCGAACCCAAGTCTGAAATTAGCGTCAATAAAAATAATGATTTTTCTAAAAATACAACTTTATACAGATTTTGATATTTATTTCGTTTCAAACGATGATTCTTATCACCATTCCAAAATTTCAGTCCTTTTGATACCATAGAACCTGAATAAATGGCTTCTAAAATTCGATCCCAAGTCTGAAATTAGTGCTATTAGAAATGATGATTTTTCTAAAATGACAACTTTTTGCAGATTTTGATACTTAATTCGTTTCGGACGATGATTCTTATCACCATTCCAAAATTTTAGTCCGTTTGGAACCATAGAGCCTGAAAAAACTGCTTCTGAAGTTCGACCCAAGTCTGAAATTAGTGCTTATAGGAATGATGATTTTTCTAAAATGATAACTTTTTGCAGATTTTGATACTTATTTCGTTTCGGACGATGATTATAATCACCATTCCAAAATTTTAGTCCGTTTGGAAACATAGGGCCTTAAAAAACTCCTTCTAAAGTTCGAACCCAAGTCTGAAACTAGCGTCAATAAAAATAATGATTTTTCTAAAAATACAACTTTATACAGATTTTGATACTTATTTCGTTTAAACAATGTTTCTTATAACCATTCCAAAATATCAGTCCGTTTGGAACCATAGAGCCTGAAAAAACTGCGTCTAAAGTTCGAACCCAAGTCTGAAATTAGCGTCCAAAAAAAAAAAGATTTTTCTAAAAATACAACTTTATGCAGATTTTGATACTTATTTCGTTTCAAACGATGATTCTTATCACCATTCCAAAATTTCAGTCCGTTTGGAACCAAAGAAACTGAATAAATGGCTTCTAAAATTCGAACCTAAGTCTGAAATTAGTGCTATTAGGAATCATGATTTTTCTAAAATGAAAACTTTTTGCAGATTTTGATAATTAATTTCGTTTCGGACGATGATTCTTATCACCATTCCAAAATTTTAGTCCGTTTGGAACCATAGAGCCTGAAAAAACTGCTTCTGAAGTTCGAATCCAAGTCTGAAATTAGTGCTTATAGGAATGATGATTTTTCTAAAATGACAACTTTTTGCAGATTTTGATACTTATTTCGTTTCGGACGATGATTCTTATAGCCATTCCAAAATTTCAGTCCGTTTGGAACCATAGGGCCTGAAAAAAATGCTTCTAAAGTTCGAACCCAAGTCTGAAATTAGCGTCAATAAAAATAATGATTTTTCTAAAAATACAACTTTATACAGATTTTGATATTTATTTCGTTTCAAACGATGATTCTTATCACCATTCCAAAATTTCAGTCCTTTTGATACCATAGAACCTGAATAAATGGCTTCTAAAATTCGATCCCAAGTCTGAAATTAGTGCTATTAGAAATGATGATTTTTCTAAAATGACAACTTTTTGCAGATTTTGATACTTAATTCGTTTTGGACCATGATTCTTATCACCATTCCAAAATTTCAGTCCGTTTGGAACCATAGAGCCTGAAAAAACTGCTTATAAAGTTCGAACCCAAGTCTGAAATTAGCGTCCATTCAAATAATGATTTTTCTAAAAATACAACTTTATGTAGAATTCAAAACTGATTTCGTTTCAAACGATGATTCTTATCACCATTCCAAAATTTTCGTCCTTTTGGTACCATAGAACCTGAATAAATGGCTTCTAAAATTCGAACCCAAGTCTAAAATTAGTGCTATTAGGAATGATGATTTTTCTAAAATGACAACTTTTTGCAGATTTTGATACTTATTTCGTTTCGGACGATGATTTTTATCACCATTCCAAAATTTCAGTCCGTTTGGAACCATAGAGCCTGAAAAAACTGCGTCTAAAGTTCGAACCCAAGTCTGAAATTAGCGTCCATTAAAAAAATGATTTTTTTAAAAATACAACTTTATGCAGATTTAAAAACTGATTTCGTTTTGGACCATGATTCTTATCACCATTCCAAAATTTCAGTCCGTTTGGAACCATAGAGCCTGAAAAAACTGCTTATAAAGTTCGAACCCAAGTCTGAAATTAGCGTCCATTCAAATAATGACTTTTCTAAAAATACAACTTTATACAGATTTTGATACTTATTTCGTTTCAAACGATGATTCTTATCACCATTCCAAAATTTCCGTCCTTTTGGTACCATAGAACCTGAATAAATGGCTTCTAAAATTCGAACCCAAGTCTAAAATTAGTGCTATTAGGAATGATGATTTTTCTAAAATGACAACTTTTTGCAGATTTTGATACTTATTTCGTTTCAGATGATGATTTTTATCACCATTCCAAAATTTCAGTCCGTTTGGAACCATAGAGCCTGAAAAAACTGCGTCTAAAGTTCGAACCCAAGTCTGAAATTAGCGTCCATAAAAAAAATGATTTTTCTAAAAATACAACTTTATGCAGATTTGATACTTATTTCGTTTCAAACGATGATTCTTATCACCATTTCGAAATTTCAGTCCTTTTGGTACCATAGAACCTGAATAAATGGCTTCTAAAATTCGAACCCAAGTCTGAAATTAGTGCTATTAGGAATCATGATTTTTCTAAAATGACAACTTTTCGCAGATTTTGATACTCATTTCGTTTCGGACGATGATTCTTATCACCAATCCAAAATTTCAGTCCGTTTGGAACCATAGAGACTGAAAAAACTGCTTCTGAAGTTCGAACCCAAGTCTGAAATTAGTGCTTATAGGAATGATGATTTTTCTAAAATGACAACTTTTTGCAGATTTTGATACTTATTTCGTTTCAGATGATGATTTTTATCACCATTCCAAAATTTCAGTCCGTTTGGAACCATAGAGCCTGAAAAAACTGCTTCTAAAGTTTAAACCCAAGTCTGAAATTATCGTCCATAAAAATAATGATTTTTCTAAAAATACAACTTTATGCAGATTTTAGAACTGAATTCGTTTTGGACCATGATTCTAATCACCATTCCAAAATTTCTGTCCGTTTGGAAACATAGGGCCTGAAAAAAATGCTTCTAAAGTTCGAACCCAAGTCTGAAATTAGCGTCAATAAGAATAATGATTTTTCTAAAAATACAACTTTATACAGATTTTGATACTTAATTCGTTTCAAACCCTGTTTCTTATAACCATTCCAAAATTTCAGTCCGTTTGGAACCATAGAGCCTGAAAAAACTGCTTCTAAAGTTCGAACCCAAGACTGAAATTAGCGTCCATTAAAAAAATGATTTTTTTTAAAATACAACTTTATGCAGATTTTGATACTTATTTCGTTTCAAACGATGATTCTTATCACCATTCCAAAATTTCAGTCCTTTTAATACCATAGAACCTAAATAAATTGCTTCTAAAATTCGAACCCAAGTCTGAAATTAGTGCTATTAGGAATGATGATTTATCTAAAATGACAACTTTTAGCAGATTTTGATACTTATTTCGTTTCGGACGATGATTCTTATCACCATTCCAAAATTTCAGTCCGTTTGGAACCAAAGAGCCTGAAAAAACTGCTTCTAAATTTCGAACCCAAGTCTGAAATTAGCGTCAATGAAAATAATGATATTTATAAAAATACAACTTTATGCAGAATTCAAAACTGATTTCGTTTCGGACGATGATTCATATCACAATTCCAAAATTTCAGTCCGCTTGGAACCATAGAGCCTGAAAAAACTGCTTCTAAAGTTCGAACCCAACTCTGAAATTAGCGTCCATTCAAATAATGATTTTTCTAAAAATACAACTTTATGCAGAATTCTAAACTGATTTCGTTTCAAACAATGATTCTTATCACCATTCCAAAATTTCAGTCCTTTTGGTACCATAGAACCTGAAAAAGTGGCTTCTAAAATTCGAACCCATGTCTGAAATTAGCGTCCATTCAAATAATGATTTTTCTATAAATACAACTTTATGCAGATTTCAAAACTGATTTCGTTTTGGACTATGATTCTTATCACCATTCCAAAATTTCAGTCCGTTTGGAAACATAGGGCCTGAAAAGAATGCTTCTAAAGTTCTACCCAAGTCTGAAATTAGCGTCAATAAAAATAATGATTTTTCTAAAAATACAACTTTAAACAGATTTTGATACTTATTTCGTTTCAAACCATGTTTCTTATAACCTTTCCAAAATTTCAGTCCGTTTGGAACCATAGAGCCTGAAAAAACTGCTTCTGAAGTTCGAACCCAAGTCTGAAATTAGTGCTTATAGGAATGTTGATTTTTCTAAAATGATAACTTTTTGCAGATTTTGATACTAATTTCGTTTCAAACGATGATTCTTATCACCATTCCAAAATTTCAGTCCTATTGGTACCATAGAGCCCGAAAAAACTGCTTCTGAAGTTCGAACCCAAGTCTGAAATTAGTGCCTATAGGAATGATGATTTTTCTAAAATGACACCTTTTTGCAGATTTTGATACTTATTTCGTTTTGGACGATGATTATAATCACCATTCCAAAATTTCTGTCCGTTTGGAAACATAGGGCCTGAAAAAAACTGCTTCGAAAGTTCGAACCCAAGTCTCAAATTAGCGTCCATTCAAATAATGATTTTTCTTAAAATACAACCTTATGCAGAATTCAAAACTGATTTCGTTACAAACGATGATTCTTATCACCATTCCAAAAATTCAGTCCTTTTGGTACGATAGAACCTGAAAAAATGGCTTCTAAAATTCGAACCCAAGTCTGAAATTAGTGCTTATAGGTATGATGATTTTTCTAAAATGACAACTTTTTGCAGATTTTGATACTTATTTCTTTTCGGACGATGATTCTTATCACCATTCCAAAATTTCAGTCCGTTTGGAACCATAGAGCCTGAAAAAACTGCTTCTAAAGTTCGAACTCAAGTCTGAAAGTAGCGTCCATAAAAATAATGATTTTTTAAAAAATACAACTTTATGCAGAATTCAACACTGATTTCGATTCGGACGATGATTCATACCACAATTCCAAAATTTCAGTCCGTTTGGAACCATAGAGCCTGAAAAAATGGCTTCTAAAATTCGAACCCAAGTCTGAAATTAGCGTCCATTCAAATAATGATTTTTCTAAAAATACAACTTTATGCAGATTTAAAAACTGATTTCGTTTTGGACCATGAATCTTATCACCATTATAAAATTTCAGTCCGTTTGGAACCATAGAGCCTGAAAAAACTGCTTCTGAAGTTCGAACCCAAGTCTGAAATTAGTGCTTATAGGAATGATGATTTTTCTAAAATGACAACTTTTTGCAGATTTTGATAGTTATTTCTTTTCGGACGATGATTCTTATCACCATTCCATAATTTCAGTCCGTTTGGAACCATAGAGCCTGAAAAAACTGCTTATAAAGTTCGAACCCAAGTCTGAAATTAGCGTCCATTCAAATAATGATTTTTGTAAAAATACAACTTTATACAGATTTTGATACTTATTTCGTTTCAAAAGATGATTCTTATCACCATTCCAAAATTTCCGTCCTCTTGGTACCATAGAACCTGAATAAATGGCTTCTTAAATTCGAACCCAAGTCTAAAATTAGTGCTATTAGGAATGATGATTTTTCTAAAATGACAACTTTTTGCAGATTTTGATACTTATTTCGTTTCGGACGATGATTTTTATCACCATTCCAAAATTTCAGTCCGTTTCGAAACATGGAGCCTGAAAAAACTGCTTCTAAAGTTCGAACTCAAGTCTGAAAGTAGCGTCCATAAAAATAATGATTTTTTAAAAAATACAACTTTATGCAGAATTCAACACTGATTTCGATTCGGACGATGATTCATACCACAATTCCAAAATTTCAGTCCGTTTGGAACCATAGAGCCTGAAAAAATGGCTTCTAAAATTCGAACCCAAGTCTGAAATTAGCGTCCATTCAAATAATGATTTTTCTAAAAATACAACTTTATGCAGATTTAAAAACTGATTTAGTTTTGGACCATGAATCTTATCACCATTATAAAATTTCAGTCCGTTTGGAACCATAGAGCCTGAAAAAACTGCTTCTGAAGTTCGAACCCAAGTCTGAAATTAGTGCTTATAGGAATGATGATTTTTCTAAAATGACAACTTTTTGCAGATTTTGATAGTTATTTCTTTTCGGACGATGATTCTTATCACCATTCCAAAATTTCAGTCCGTTTGGAACCATAGAGCCTGAAAAAACTGCTTCTAAAGTTCGAACTCAAGTCTGAAAGTAGCGTCCATAAAAATAATGATTTTTTAAAAAATACAACTTTATGCAGAATTCAACACTGATTTCGATTCGGACGATGATTCATACCACAATTCCAAAATTTCAGTCCGTTTGGAACCATAGAGCCTGAAAAAATGGCTTCTAAAATTCGAACCCAAGTCTGAAATTAGCGTCCATTCAAATAATGATTTTTCTAAAAATACAACTTTATGCAGATTTAAAAACTGATTTCGTTTTGGACCATGAATCTTATCACCATTATAAAATTTCAGTCCGTTTGGAACCATAGAGCCTGAAAAAACTGCTTCTGAAGTTCGAACCCAAGTCTGAAATTAGTGCTTATAGGAATGATGATTTTTCTAAAATGACAACTTTTTGCAGATTTTGATAGTTATTTCTTTTCGGACGATGATTCTTATCACCATTCCATAATTTCAGTCCGTTTGGAACCATAGAGCCTGAAAAAACTGCTTATAAAGTTCGAACCCAAGTCTGAAATTAGCGTCCATTCAAATAATGATTTTTCTAAAAATACAACTTTATGTAGAATTCAAAACTGATTTCGTTTCAAAAGATGATTCTTATCACCATTCCAAAATTTCCGTCCTTTTGGTACCATAGAACCTGAATAAATGGCTTCTTAAATTCGAACCCAAGTCTAAAATTAGTGCTATTAGGAATGATGATTTTTCTAAAATGACAACTTTTTGCAGATTTTGATACTTATTTCGTTTCGGACGATGATTTTTATCACCATTCCAAAATTTCAGTCCGTTTGGAAACATGGAGCCTGAAAAAACTGCTTCTAAAGTTCGAACCCAAGTCTGAAATTAGCGTCCATAAAAATAATGATTTTTCTAAAAATACAACTTTATGCAGATTTAAAAACTGATTTCGTTTTGGACCATGATTCTTATCACCATTCCAAAAATTCAGTCCTTTTGGTACGATAGAACCTGAAAAAATGGCTTCTAAAATTCGAACCCAAGTCTGAAATTAGTGCTTATAGGTATGATGATTTTTCTAAAATGACAACTTTTTGCAGATTTTGATACTTATTTCTATTCGGACGATGATTCTTATCACCATTCCAAAATTTCAGTCCGTTTGGAACCATAGAGCCTGAAAAAACTGCTTCTAAAGTTCGAACTCAAGTCTGAAAGTAGCGTCCATAAAAATAATGATTTTTTAAAAAATACAACTTTATGCAGAATTCAACACTGATTTCGATTCGGACGATGATTCATACCACAATTCCAAAATTTCAGTCCGTTTGGAACCATAGAGCCTGAAAAAATGGCTTCTAAAATTCGAACCCAAGTCTGAAATTAGCGTCCATTCAAATAATGATTTTTCTAAAAATACAACTTTATGCAGATTTAAAAACTGATTTCGTTTTGGACCATGATTCTTATCACCATTCCGAAATTTCAGTCCGTTTGGAACCATAGAGCCTGAAAAAACTGCTTATAAAGTTCGAACCCAAGTCTGAAATAAGCGTCCATAAAAATAATGATTTTTCTAGAAATACAACTTTATGCAGATTTAAAAACTGATTTCGTTTTGGACCATGATTCTTATCACCATTCCGAAATTTCAGTCCGTTTAGAACCATAGAGCCTGAAAAAACTGCTTCTGAAGTTCGAACCCAAGTCTGTAATTGGCGTCCATTCAAATAATGATTTTTCTAAAAATACAACTTTATGCAGAATTCAAAACTGATTTCGTTTCAAACGATGATTCTTATCACCATTCCAAAATTTCGGTCCTTTTGGTACCATAGAACCTGAAAAAATGGCTTCTAAAATTCGAACCCAAGTCTGAAATTAGTGCTTATAGGAATGATGATTTTTCTAAAATGACAACTTTTTGCAGATTTTGATACATATTTCTTTTCGGACGATGATTCTTATCACCATTCCAAAATTTCAGTCCTTTTGGTACCATAGAACCTGAATAAATGGCTTCTAAAATTCGAACCCAAGTCTGAAATTAGTGCTTATAGGAATGATGATTTTTCTAAAATGACAACTTTTTGCAGATTTTGATAGTTATTTCTTTTCGGACGATGATTCTTATCACCATTCCAAAATTTCAGTCCGTTTGGAGCCTTAGAGCCTGAAAAAACTGCTTCTAAATTTCGAACCCAAGTCTGAAATTAGCGTCCATTCAGTTAAAGATTTTTCTAAAAATACAACTTTATGCAGATTTCAAAACTGATTTCGTTTTGGACCATGAATCTTATCACCATTAAAAAATTTCAGTCCGTTTGGAACCATAGAGCCTGAAAAAACTGCTTCTGAAGTTCGAACCCAAGTCTGAAATTAGTGCTTATAGGAATGATGATTTTTCTAAAATGACAAATTTTTGCAGATTTTGATACTTATTTCGTTTCAAACGATGATTTTTATCACCATTCCAAAATTTCTGTCCGTTTGGAAACATAGAGCCTGAAAAAACTGCTTCTACAGTTCGAACCCAAGTCTGAAATTAGCGTCCATAAAAATAATGATTTTTCTAAAAATACAACTTTATGCAGATTTAAAAACTGATTTCGTTTTAGACCATGATTCTTATCACCATTCCAAAATTTCAGTCCTTTTGGTACCATAGAACCTGAAAAAATGGCTTCTAAAATTCGAACCCAAGTCTGAAATTAGCGTCCATTCAAATAATGATTTTTCTAAAAATACAACTTTATGCAGATTTAAAAACTGATTTCGTTTTGGACCATGAATCTTATCACCATTAAAAAATTTCAGTCCGTTTGGAACCATAGAGCCTGAAAAAACTGCTTCTGAAGTTCGAACCCAAGTCTGAAATTAGTGCTTATAGGATTGATGATTTTTCTAAAATGACAACTTTTTGCAGATTTTGATACTTATTTCGTTTCGGACGATGATTATAATCACCATTCCAAAATTTCAGTCCTTTTGGTACCATAGAACCTGAAAAAATGGCTTCTAAAATTCGAACCCAAGTCTGAAATTAGCGTCCATTCAAATAATGATTTTTATAAAAATACAACTTTATGCAGAATTCAAAACTGATTTCGTTTCAAACGATGATTCTTATCACCATTCCAAAATTTCAGTCCTTTTGGTACCATAGAACCTGAAAAATTGGATTCTAAAATTCGAACCCAAGTCTGAAATTAGTGCTTATAGGAATGATGATTTTTCTAAAATGACAACTTTTTGCAGATTTTGATACTTATTTCTTTTCGGACGATGATTCTTATCACCATTCCAAAATTTCAGTCCTTTTGGTACCATAGAACCTGAATAAATGGCTTCTAAAATTCGAACCCAAGTCTGAAATTAGTGCTTATAGGAATGATGATTTTTCTAAAATGACAACTTTTTGCAGATTTTGATAGTTATTTCTTTTCGGACGATGATTCTTATCACCATTCCAAAATTTCAGTCCGTTTGGAACCATAGAGCCTAAAAAAACTGCTTATAAAGTTCGAACCCATGTCTGAAATTAGCGTCCATTCAAATAATGATTTTTGTAAAAATAAAACTTTATATTGATTTTGATACTTATTTCGTTTCAAACGATGATTCTTATCACCATTCCAAAATTTCCGTACTTTTGGTACCATAGAACCTGAATAAATGGCTTCTAAAATTCGAACCCAAGTCTAAAATTAGTGCTATTAGGAATGACGATTTTTCTAAAATGACAACTTTTTGCAGATTTTGATACTTATTTCGTTTCGGACGATGATTCTTATCACCATTCCAAAATTTTAGTCCGTTTGGAACCATAGAGCCTGAAAAAACTGCTCCTAAAGTTCGAATCCAACTCTGAAATTAGCGTCCATTCAAATAATGATTTTTCTTAAAATACAACTTTATGCAGAATTCTACTTGATACTTATTTCGTTTCAAACGATGATTATTATCACCATTGCAAAATTTCAGTCCGTTTGGAAACATAGAACATGAAAAAATGGCTTCTAAAGATCAAACCCAAGTCTGAAATTAGTGCTTATAGGAATGATGATTTTTCTAAAATGACAACTTTTTGTGGATTTTGATACTTATTTCGTTTCAAACGATGATTCTTATCACCATTCCAAAATTTCAGTCCGTTTGGAAACATAGAGCCAGAAAAAACTGCGTCTAAATTTTGAACCCAAGTCTGAAATTAGCGTCCATTCAAATAATGATTTTTCTAAAAGTACAACTTTATGCAGAATTCAACACTGATTTCGATTCGGACGATGATTCATACCACAATTCCAAAATTTCAGTCCGTTTGGAACCATAGAGCCTGAAAAAATGGCTTCTAAAATTCGAACCCAAGTCTGAAATTAGCGTCCATTCAAATAATGATTTTTCTAAAAATACAACTTTATGCAGATTTAAAAACTGATTTCGTTTTGGACCATGAATCTTATCACCATTAAAATATTTCAGTCCGTTTGGAACCATAGAGCCTGAAAAAACTGCTTCTGAAGTTCGAACCCAAGTCTGAAATTAGTGCTTATAGGAATGATGAATTTTCTAAAATGACAACTTTTTGCAGATTTTGATACTTATTTCGTTTCAAACGATGATTATTATCACCATTCCAAAATTTCAGTCCGTTTGGAACCATAGGGCCTGAAAAAACTGCTTCTAATGCTTGAACCCAAGTCTGAAATTAGCGTGCATAAAAAAAATGATTTTTCTAAAAATACAACTTTATGCAGATTTTGATACTTATTTCGTTTCAAACGATGATTCTTATCACCATTCCAAAATTTCAGTCCTTTTGGTACCATAGAACCTGAATAAATGGCTTCTAAAATTCGAACCCATGTCTGAAATTAGCGTCCAATCAAATAATGAATTTTTCTAAAAATAGAACATTATGCAGATTTCAAAACTGATTTCGTTTTGGACCATGATTCTTATCACCATTCCAAAATTTCAGTCCGTTTGGAAACATAGGGCCTTAAAAAATGCTTCTAAAGTTCGAACCCAAGTCTGAAACTAGCGTCAATAAAAATAATGATTTTTCTAAAAATACAACTTTATACAGATTTTGATACTTATTTCGTTTAAACCATGTTTCTTATAACCATTCCAAAATTTCAGTCCGTTTGGAACCATAGAGCCTGAAAAAACTGCGTCTAATGTTTGAACCCAAGTCTGAAATTAGCGTCCATAAAAAAAATGATTTTTCTAAAAATACAACTTTATGCAGATTTTGATACTTATTTCTTTTCAAACGATGATTCTTTGATAAGATTCTTTGATGGTGATCCATTCCAAAATTTCAGTCCTTTTGGTACCATAGAACCTGAATAAATGGCTTCTAAACTTCGAACCCAAGTCTGAAATTAGTGCTATTAGGAATGATGATTTTTCTAAAATTACAACTTTTTGCTGATTTTGATACTTATTTCTTTTCGGACGATGATTCTTATCACCATTCCAAAATTTCAGTCCTTTTGGTACCATAGAACCTGAATAAATGGCTTCTAAAATTCGAACCCAAGTCTGAAATTAGTGCTATTAGGAATGATGATTTTTCTAAAATTACAACTTTTTGCTGATTTTGATACTTATTTCTTTTCGGACGATGATTCTTATCACCATTCCAAAATTTCAGTCCTTTTGGTACCATAGAACCTGAATAAATGGCTTCTAAAATTCGAACCCAAGTCTGAAATTAGTGCTATTAGGAATGATGATTTTTCTAAAATTACAACTTTTTGCTGATTTTGATACTTATTTCTTTTCGGACGATGATTATAATCACCATTCCAAAATTTCAGTCCGTTTGGAAACATAGGGCCTGAAAAAACTGCTTCTAAAGTTTGAACCCAAGTCTGAAATAAGCGTCCATTCAAATAATGATTTTTCTATAAATACAACTTTATGCAGATTTAAAAACTGATTTCGTTTTGGACCATGAATCTTATTACGATTAAAAAATGTCAGTCCGTTTGGAACCATAGAGCCTGAAAAAACTGCTTCTGAAGTTCGAACCCAAGTCTGAAATTAGTGCTTATAGGAATGATGATTTTTCTAAAATGACAACTTTTTGCAGATTTTGATACTTATTTCGTTTCGGACGATGATTATAATCACCATTCCAAAATTTCGGTCCGTTTTGGAACATAGGGCCTGAAAAAACTGCTTCTAAAGTTCGAACCCAAGTCTGAAATTAGCGTCCATAAAAATAATGATTTTCCTAAAAATACATCTTTATGCAGATTTACAAACTGATTTCGTTTTGGACCATGATTCTTATCACCATTCCGAAATTTCAGTCCGTTTAGAACCATAGAGCCTGAAAAAACTGCTTCTGAAGTTCGAACCCAAGTCTGAAATTAGTGCTTATAGGAATGATGATTTTTCTAAAATGACAACTTTTTGCAGATTTTGATACTTATTTCGTTTCAAACCATGTTTCTTATAACCATTCCAAAATTTCAGTCCGTTTGGAAACATAGGGCCCGAAAAAAATGCTTCTAAAGTTCGAACCCAAGTCTGAAATTAGCGTCAATAAAAATAATGATTTTTCTAAAAATACAACTTTATACAGATTTTGATACTTAATTCGTTTCAAACCATGTTTCTTATAACCATTCCAAAATTTCAGTCCGTTTGGAACCATAGAACCTGAAAAAACTGCGTCTAAAGTTCGAACCCAAGTCTGAAATTAGCGTCCATTAAAAAAATGATTTTTTTAAAAATACAACTTTATGCAGATTTTGATACTTTCGGAGGATGATTCTTATCACCATTCCAAAATTTCATTCCTTTTGATACCATAGAACCTAAATAAATGGCTTCTAAAATTCGAACCCAAGTCTGAAATTAGTGCTATTAGGTATGATGATTTATCTAAAATGACAACTTTTTGCAGATTTTGATACTTATTTCGTTTCGGACGATGATTCTTATCACCATTCCAAAATTTCAGTCCGTTTGGAACCATAGAGCCTGAAAAAACTGCTTCTAAATTTCGAACCCAAGTCTGAAATTAGCGTCAATGAAAATAATGATTTTTATAAAAATACAACTTTATGCAGAATCCAAAACTGATTTCGTTTCGGACGAAGATTCATATCACAATTCCAAAATTTCAGTCCGTTTGGAACCAAAGAGCCTGAAAAAACTGCTTCTAAAGTTCGAACCCAACTCTGAAATTGGCGTCCATTCAAATAATGATTTTTCTTAAAATACAACTTTATGCAGAATTCTAAACTGATTTCGTTTCAAACAATGATTCTTATCACCATTCCAAAATTTCAGTCCTTTTGGTACCATAGAACCTGCAAAAGTGGCTTCTAAAATTCGAACCCATGTCTGAAATTAGCGTCCATTCAAATAATTATTTTTCTATAATACAACTTTATGCAGATTTCTAAACTGATTTCGTTTTGGACTATGATTCTTATCACCATTCCAAAATTTCAGTCAGTTTGGAAACATAGGGCCTGAAAAAAAATGCTTCTAAAGTTCGAAACCAAGTCTGAAATTAGCGTCAATAAAAATAATGATTTTTCTAAAAATACATCTTTATACAGATTTTAATACTTATTTCGTTTCAAACCATGTTTCTTATAACCATTCCAAAATTTCAGTCCGTTTGGAAACATAGAGCCTGAAAAAACTGCGTCTAAAGTTCGAACCCAAGTCTGAAATTAGCGTCCATAAAAATAATAATTTTTCTAAAAATACAACTTTATGCAGATTTAAAAACTGATTTCGTTTTGGACCATGATTCTTATCACCATTCCAAAATGTCAGTCCGTTTGGAACCATAGAGCCTGAAAAAACTGCTTCTGAAGTTCGAACCCAAGTCTGAAATTAGCGTCCATTCAAATAATGATTTTTCTAAAAATACAACTTTATACAGATTTTGATACTTATTTCGTTTCAAACGATGATTCTTATCACCATTCCAAAATTTCCGTCCTTTTGGTACCATAGAACCTGAATAATTGGCTTCTAAAATTCGAACCCAAGGCTAAAATTAGTGCTATTAGGAATGATGATTTTTCTAAAATGACAACTTTTTGCAGATTTTGATATTTATTTCGTTTCAGATGATGATTTTTATCACCATTCCAAAATTTCAGTCCGTTTGGAACCATAGAGCCTGAAAAAACTGCGTCTAAAGTTCGAACCCAAGTCTGAAATTAGCGTCCATTAAACAAATACAACTTTATGCAGATTTAAAAACTGATTTCGTTTTGGACCATGATTCTTATCACCATTCAAAAATTTCTGTCCGTTTGGAAACATAGGGCCTGAAAAAAATGCTTCTAAAGTTCGAACCCAAGTCTGAAATTAGCGTCAATAAAAATAATGATTTTTCTAAAAATACAACTTTATACAGATTTTGATACTTAATTTGTTTCAAACCCTGTTTCTAATAACCATTCCAAAATTTCAGTCCGTTTGGAACCATAGAGCCTGAAAAAACTGCTTCTAAAGTTCGAACTCAAGTCTGAAAGTAGCGTCCATAAAAATAATGATTTTTTAAAAAATACAACTTTATGCAGAATTCAACACTGATTTCGTTTCGGACGATGATTCATACCGCAATTCCAAAATTTCAGTCCGTTTGGAACCATAGAGCCTGAAAAAACTGCTTCTAAAGTTCGAACCCAAGTCTGAAATTAGCGTCCATTCAAATAATGATTTTTCTAAAAATACAACTTTATGCAGATTTAAAAACTGATTTCGTTTTGGACCATGAATCTTATCAGCATTAAAAAATTTCAGTCCGTTTGGAACCATAGAGCCTGAAAAAACTGCTTCTCAAGTTCGAACCCAAGTCTGAAATTAGCGTCCATTCAAATAATGATTTTTCTAAAAATACAACTTTATACAGATTTTGATACTTATTTCGTTTCAAACGATGATTCTTATCACCATTCCAAAATTTCCGTCCTTTTGGTACCATAGAACCTGAATAATTGGCTTCTAAAATTCGAACCCAAGGCTAAAATTAGTGCTATTAGGAATGATGATTTTTCTAAAATGACAACTTTTTGCAGATTTTGATATTTATTTCGTTTCAGATGATGATTTTTATCACCATTCCAAAATTTCAGTCCGTTTGGAACCATAGAGCCTGAAAAAACTGCGTCTAAAGTTCGAACCCAAGTCTGAAATTAGCGTCCATTAAACAAATACAACTTTATGCAGATTTAAAAACTGATTTCGTTTTGGACCATGATTCTTATCACCATTCCAAAATTTCTGTCCGTTTGGGTTCCCTATGTTTATAGGGCCTGAAAAAAATGCTTCTAAAGTTCGAACCCAAGTCTGAAATTAGCGTCAATAAAAATAATGATTTTTCTAAAAATACAACTTTATACAGATTTTGATACTTAATTTGTTTCAAACCCTGTTTCTTATAACCATTCCAAAATTTCAGTCCGTTTGGAACCATAGAGCCTGAAAAAACTGCGTCTAAAGTTCGAACCCAAGTCTGAAATTAGCGTCCATTAAAAAAATGATTTTTTAAAAAATATAACTTTATGCAGATTTTGATACTTATTTCGTTTCAAACGATGATTCTTATCACCATTCCAAAATTTCAGTCCTTTTAATACCATAGAACCTAAATAAATTGCTTCTAAAATTCGAACCCATGTCTGAAATTAGTGCTATTAGGAATGATGATTTATCTAAAATGACAACTTTTAGCAGATTTTGATACTTATTTCGTTTCGGACGATGATTCTTATCACCATTCCAAAATTTCAGTCCGTTTGGAACCAAAGAGCCTGAAAAAACTGCTTCTAAATTTCGAACCCAAGTCTGAAATTAGCGTCAATGAAAATAATGATATTTATAAAAATACAACTTTATGCAGAATTCAAAACTGATTTTGTTTCGGACGATGATTCATATCACAATTCCAAAATTTCAGTCCGTTTGGAACCAAAGAGCCTGAAAAAACTGCTTCTAAATTTCGAACCCAAGTCTGAAATTAGCGTCCATTCAAATAATGATTTTTCTAAAAATACAACTTTGTGCAGAATTCTAAACTGATTTCGTTTCAAACAATGATTCTTATCACCATTCCAAAATTTCAGTCCTTTTGGTACCATAGAACCTGAAAAAGTGGCTTCTAAAGTTCGAACCCAAGTCTGAAATTAGCGTCAATAAAAATAATGATTTTTCTATAAATACAACTTTATACAGATTTTGATACTTAATTTGTTTCAAACCCTGTTTCTTATAACCATTCCAAAATTTCAGTCCGTTTGGAACCATAGAGCCTGAAAAAACTGCGTCTAAAGTTCGAACCCAAGTCTGAAATTAGCGTCCATTAAAAAAATGATTTTTTAAAAAATATAACTTTATGCAGATTTTGATACTTATTTCGTTTCAAACGATGATTCTTATCACCATTCCAAAATTTCAGTCCTTTTAATACCATAGAACCTAAATAAATTGCTTCTAAAATTCGAACCCAAGTCTGAAATTAGTGCTATTAGGAATGATGATTTATCTAAAATGACAACTTTTAGCAGATTTTGATACTTATTTCGTTTCAAACGATGATTCTTATCACCATTCCAAAATTTCAGTCCTATTGGTACCATAGAGCCCGAAAAAACTGCTTCTGAAGTTCGAACCCAAGTCTGAAATTAGTGCCTATAGGAATGATGATTTTTCTAAAATGACACCTTTTTGCAGATTTTGATACTTATTTCGTTTTGGACGATGATTATAATCACCATTCCAAAATTTCTGTCCGTTTGGAAACATAAGGCCTGAAAAAACTGCTTCGAAAGTTCGAACCCAAGTCTCAAATTAGCGTCCATTCAAATAATGATTTTTCTTAAAATACAACCTTATGCAGAATTCAAAACTGATTTCGTTACAAACGATGATTCTTATCACCATTCCAAAAATTCAGTCCTTTTGGTACGATAGAACCTGAAAAAGTGGCTTCTAAAATTCGAACCCATGTCTGAAATTAGCGTCCATTCAAATAATGATTTTTCTATAAATACAACTTTATGCAGATTTCAAAACTGATTTCGTTTTGGACTATGATTCTTATCACCATTCCAAAATTTCAGTCCGTTTGGAACCATAGAGCCTGAAAAAACTGCTTCTAAAATTCGAACCCAACTCTGAAATAAGCGTCCATTCAAATAATGATTTTTCTAAAAATACAACTTTGTGCAGAATTCTAAACTGATTTCGTTTCAAACAATGATTCTTATCACCATTCCAAAATTTCAGTTCTTTTGGTACGATAGAACCTGAAAAAATGGCTTCTAAAATTCGAACCCAAGTCTGAAATTAGTGCGTATAGGTATGATGATTTTTCTAAAATGACAACTTTTTGCAGATTTTGATACTTATCTCTTTTCGGACGATGATTCTTATCACCATTAAAAAATTTCAGTCCGTTTGGAACCATAGAGCCTGAAAAAACTGCTTCTGAAGTTCGAACCCAAGTCTGAAATTAGTGCTTATAGGAATGATGATTTTTCTAAAATGACAACTTTTTGCAGATTTTGATAGTTATTTCTTTTCGGACGATGATTCTTATCACCATTCCATAACTTCAGTCCGTTTGGAACCATAGAGCCTGAAAAAACTGCTTATAAAGTTCGAACCCAAGTCTGAAATTAGCGTTCATAAAAATAATGATTTTTCTAAAAATACAACTTTGTGCAGAATTCTAAACTGATTTCGTTTCAAACAATGATTCTTATCACCATTCCAAAATTTCAGTCCTTTTGGTACCATAGAACCTGAAAAAGTGGCTTCTAAAATTCGAACCCATGTCTGAAATTAGCGTCCATTCAAATAATGATTTTTCTATAAATACAACTTTATGCAGATTTCAAAACTGATTTCGTTTTGGACTATGATTCTTATCACCATTCCAAAATTTCAGTCCGTTTGGAAACATAGGGCCTGAAAAGAATGCTTCTAAAGTTCTACCCAAGTCTGAAATTAGCGTCAATAAAAATAATGATTTTTCTAAAAATACAACTTTAAACAGATTTTGATACTTATTTCGTTTCAAACCATGTTTCTTATAACCTTTCCAAAATTTCAGTCCGTTTGGAACCATAGAGCCTGAAAAAACTGCTTCTGAAGTTCGAACCCAAGTCTGAAATTAGTGCTTATAGGAATGATGATTTTTCTAAAATGATAACTTTTTGCAGATTTTGATACTAATTTCGTTTCAAACGATGATTCTTATCACCATTCCAAAATTTCAGTCCTATTGGTACCATAGAGCCCGAAAAAACTGCTTCTGAAGTTCGAACCCAAGTCTGAAATTAGTGCCTATAGGAATGATGATTTTTCTAAAATGACACCTTTTTGCAGATTTTGATACTTATTTCGTTTTGGACGATGATTATAATCACCATTCCAAAATTTCTCTCCGTTTGGAAACATAAGGCCTGAAAAAACTGCTTCGAAAGTTCGAACCCAAGTCTCAAATTAGCGTCCATTCAAATAATGATTTTTCTTAAAATACAACCTTAGGCAGAATTCAAAACTGATTTCGTTACAAACGATGATTCTTATCACCATTCCAAAAATTCAGTCCTTTTGGTACGATAGAACCTGAAAAAGTGGCTTCTAAAATTCGAACCCATGTCTGAAATTAGCGTCCATTCAAATAATGATTTTTCTATAAATACAACTTTATGCAGATTTCAAAACTGATTAAGTTTTGGACTATGATTCTTATCACCATTCCAAAATTTCAGTCCGTTTGGAAACATAGGGCCTGAAAAGAATGCTTCTAAAGTTCTACCCAAGTCTGAAATTAGCGTCAATAAAAATAATGATTTTTCTAAAAATACAACTTTTAACAGATTTTGATACTTATTTCGTTTCAAACCATGTTTCTTATAACCTTTCCAAAATTTCAGTCCGTTTGGAACCATAGAGCCTGAAAAAACTGCTTCTGAAGTTCGAACCCAAGTCTGAAATTAGTGCTTATAGGAATGATGATTTTTCTAAAATGATAACTTTTTGCAGATTTTGATACTAATTTCGTTTCAAACGATGATTCTTATCACCATTCCAAAATTTCAGTCCGTTTGGAACCATAGAGCCTGAAAAAACTGCTTCTGAAGTTCGAACTCAAGTCTGAAAGTAGCGTCCATAAAAATAATGATTTTTTTAAAAATACAACTTTATGCAGAATTCAACACTGATTTCGATTCGGACGATGATTCATACCACAATTCCAAAATTTCAGTCCGTTTGGAACCATAGAGCCTGAAAAAATGGCTTCTAAAATTCGAACCCAAGTCTGAAATTAGCGTCCATTCAAATAATGATTTTTCTAAAAATACAACATTATGCAGATTTAAAAACTGATTTCGTTTTGGACCATGAATCTTATCACCATTAAAAAATTTCAGTCCGTTTGGAACCATAGAGCCTGAAAAAACTGCTTCTGAACTTCGAACCCAAGTCTGAAATTAGTGCTTATAGGAATGATGATTTTTCTAAAATGACAACTTTTTGCAGATTTTGATAGTTATTTCTTTTCGGACGATGATTCTTATCACCATTCCATAATTTCAGTCCGTTTGGAACCATAGAGCCTGAAAAAACTGCTTATAAAGTTCGAACCCAAGTCTGAAATTAGCTTCCATTCAAATAATGATTTTTGTAAAAATACAACTTTATACAGATTTTGATACTTATTTCGTTTCAAAAGATTATTCTTATCACCATTCCAAAATTTCCGTCCTTTTGGTACCATAGAACCTGAATAAATGGCTTCTAAAATTCGAACCCAAGTCTAAAATTAGTGCTATTAGGAATGATGATTTTTCTAAAATGACAACTTTTTGCAGATTTTGATACTTATTTCGTTTCGGACGATGATTTTTATCACCATTCCAAAATTTCAGTCCGTTTGGAACCATAGAGCCTGAAAAAATGGCTTCTAAAATTCGAACCCAAGTCTGAAATTAGCGTCCATTCAAATAATGATTTTTCTAAAAATACAACTTTATGCAGATTTTAAAACTGATTTCGTTTTGGACCATGAATCTTATCACCATTAAAAAATTTCAGTCCGTTTGGAACCATAGAGCCTGAAAAAACTGCTTCTGAAGTTCGAACCCAAGTCTGAAATTAGTGCTTATAGGAATGATGATTTTTCTAAAATGACAACTTTTTGCAGATTTTGATAGTTTTTTCTTTTCGGACGATGATTCTAATCACCATTCCATAATTTCAGTCCGTTTGGAACCATAGAGCCTGAAAAAACTGCTTATAAAGTTCGAACCCAAGTCTGAAATTAGCGTCCATTCAAATAATGATTTTTGTAAAAATACAACTTTATACAGATTTTGATACTTATTTCGTTTCAAAAGATGATTCTTATCACCATTCCAAAATTTCCGTCCTTTTGGTACCATAGAACCTGAATAAATGGCTTCTAAAATTCGAACCCAAGTCTAAAATTAGTGCTATTAGGAATGATGATTTTTCTAAAATGACAACTTTTTGCAGATTTTGATACTTATTTCGTTTCGGACGATGATTTTTATCACCATTCCAAAATTTCAGTCCGTTTGGAAACATAGAGCCTGAAAAAACTGCTTCTAAAGTTCGAACCCAAGTCTGAAATTAGCGTCCATAAAAATAATGATTTTTCTGAAAATACAACTTTATGCAGATTTCAAAACTGATTTCGTTTTGGACCATGATTCTTATCACCATTCCAAAATTTCAGTCCTTTTGGTACCATAGAACCTGAAAAAATGGCTTCTTAAATTCGAACCCAAGTCTGAAATTAGCGTCTATTCAAATAATGGTTTTTCTAAGAATACAACTTTATGCAGATTTAAAAACTGATTTCGTTTTGGACCATGAATCTTATCACCATTAAAAAATTTCAGTCCGTTTGGAACCATAGAGCCTGAAAAACCTGCTTCTGAAGTTCGAACCCAAGTCTGAAATTAGTGCTTATAGGAATGATGATTTTTCTAAAATGACAACTTTTTGCAGATTTTGATACTTATTTCGTTTCAAACGATGATTATTATCACCATTCCAAAATTTCAGTCCGTTTGGAAACATAGAACATGAAAAAATGGATTCTAAAGATCAAACCCAAGTCTGAAATAAGTGCTTATAGGAATGATGATTTTTCTAAAATGACAACTTTTTGCAGATTTTGATTCTTATTTCTTTTCGGACGATGATTCTTATCACCATTCCAAAATTTCAGTCCGTTTGGAACCATAGAGCCTGAAAAAACTGCTTATAAAGTTCGAACCCAAGTCTGAAATTAGCGTCCATTCAAATAATGATTTTTCTGAAAATACAACTTTATGCAGATTTCAAAACTGATTTCGTTTCAAATGATGATTCGTATCACCATTCCAAAATTTCAGTCCTTTTGGTACCATAGAACCTGAAAAAATGGCTTCTAAAATTCGAACCCAAGTCTGAAATTAGCGTCCATAAAAATAATGATTTTTCTAAAAGTACAACTTTATGCAGAATTCAAAACTGATTTCGTTTCGGACGATGATTCTTATCACCATTCCAAAATTTCAGTCCTTTTGGTAAAAGAAGATACTGAAAAAATGGCTTCTAAAATTCGAACCCAAGTCTGAAATTAGCGTCTATTCAAATAATGATTTTTCTAAAAATACAACTTTATGCAGATTTAAAAACTGATTTCGTTTTGGACCATGAATCTTATCACCATTAAAAAATTTCAGTCCGTTTGGAACCATAGAGCCTGAAAAAACTGCTTCTGAAGTTCGAACCCAAGTCTGAAATTAGTGCTTATAGGAATGATGATTTTTCTAAAATGACAACTTTTTGCAGATTTTGATACTTATTTCGTTTCGGACGATGATTATAATCACCATTCCAAAATTTCAGTCCGTTTGGAAACATAGGGCCTGAAAAAACTGCTTCTAAAGTTCGAACCCAAGTCCGAAATTAGCGTCCATTCAAATATGATTTTTCTAAAAATACAACTTTATGCAGAATTCTAAACTGATTTCGTTTCAAACAATGATTCTTATCACCATTCCAAAATTTCAGTCCTTTTGGTACCATAGAACCTGAAAAAGTGGCTTCTAAAATTCGAACCCATGTCTGAAATTAGCGTCCATTCAAATAATGATTTTTCTATAAATACAACTTTATGCAGATTTCAAAACTGATTTCGTTTTGGACTATGATTCTTATCACCATTCCAAAATTTCAGTCCGTTTGGAAACATAGGGCCTGAAAAGAATGCTTCTAAAGTTCTACCCAAGTCTGAAATTAGCGTCCATAAAAATAATGATTTTTCTGAAAATACAACTTTATGCAGATTTAAAAACTGATTTCGTTTTGGACCATGATTCTTATCACCATTCCAAAATTTCAGTCCTTTTGGTACCATAGAACCTGAAAAAATGGCTTCTAAAATTCGAACCCAAGTCTGAAATTATTGCTTTTAGGAATGATGATTTTTCTAAAATGACAACTTTTTGCAGATTTTGATACTTATTTCGTTTCGGACGATGATTATAATAACCATTCCAAAATTTCAGTCCGTTTGGAAACATAGGGCCTGAAAATACTGCTTCTATAGTTCGAACCCAAGTCTGAAATAAGCGTCCATTCAAATAATGATTTTCTAAAAATACAACTTGATGCAGAATTCAAAACTGATTTCGTTTCAAACGATGATTATTATCACCATTCCAAAATTTCAGTCCGTTTGGAACCATAGAACATGAAAAAATGGCTTCTAAAGATCAAACCCAAGTCTGAAATAAGTGCTTATAGGAATGATGATTTTTCTAAAATGACAACTTTTTGCAGATTTTGATACTTATTTCATTTCAAACGATGATTATTATCACCATTCCAAAATTTCAGTCCGTTTGGAAACATAGAACATGAAAAAATGGATTCTAAAGATCAAACCCAAGTCTGAAATAAGTGCTTATAGGAATGATGATTTTTCTAAAATGACAACTTTTTGCAGATTTTGATTCTTATTTCTTTTCGGACGATGATTCTTATCACCATTCCAAAATTTCAGTCCGTTTGGAACCATAGAGCCTGAAAAAACTGCTTATTAAGTTCGAACCCAAGTCTGAAATTAGCGTCCATTCAAATAATGATTTTTCTGAAAATACAACTTTATGCAGATTTCAAAACTGATTTCGTTTCAAATGATGATTCGTATCACCATTCCAAAATTTCAGTCCTTTTGGTACCATAGAACCTGAAAAAATGGCTTCTAAAATTCGAACCCAAGTCTGAAATTAGCGTCCATAAAAATAATGATTTTTCTAAAAGTACAACTTTATGCAGAATTCAAAACTGATTTCGTTTCGGACGAAGATTCTTATCACTATTCCAAAATTTCAGTCCGTTTGGAACCTTAGAGCCTGAAAAAACTGCTTCTAAATTTCGAACCCAAGTCTGAAATTAGCGTCCATACAGTTAAAGATTTTTCTAAAAATACAACTTTATGCAGATTTAAAAACTGATTTCGTTTTGGACCATGAATCTTATCACCATTAAAAAATTTCAGTCCGTTTGGAACCATAGAGCCTGAAAAAACTGCTTCTGAAGTTCGAACCCAAGTCTGAAATTAGTGCTTATAGGAATGATGATTTTTCTAAAATGACAACTTTTTGCAGATTTTGATACTTATTTCGTTTCGGACGATGATTATAATCACCATTCCAAAATTTCAGTCCGTTTGGAACCATAGAGCCTGAAAAAACTGCTTCTAAAGTTCGAACCCAAGTCTGAAATTAGCGTCAATGAAAATAATGGTTTTTCTAAAAATATAACTTTATACAGATTTTGATACTTATTTCGTTTAAAACCATGTTTCTTATAACCATTCCAAAATTTCAGTCCTTTTGGTACAATAGAACCTGAAAAAACTGCTTCTGAAGTTCGAACCCAAGTCTGAAATTAGTGCTTATAGGAATGATGATTTTTCTAAAATGATAACTTTTTGCAGATTTTTATACGAATTTCGTTTCAAACGATGATTCTTATCACCATTCCAAAATTTCAGTCCGTTTGAAACCATAGAGCCTAAAATAACTGCTTCTGAAGTTCGAACCCAAGTCTGAAATTAGTGCTTATAGGAATGATGATTTTTCTAAAATAATAACTTTTTGCAGATTTTGAGACTAATTTCGTTTCAAACGATGATTCTTATCACCATTCCAAAATTTCAGTCCGTTTGGAACCATACAGCCTGAAAAAACTGCTTCTAAAGTTCGAACCCAAGTCTGAAATTAGCGCTTATAGGAATGATGATTTTTCTAAAATGACAACTTTTTGCAGATTTTGATACTTATTTCGTTTCAAACGATGATTATTATCACCATTCCAAAATTTCAGTCCGTTTGGAACCATAGAACATGAAAAAATGGCTTCTAAAGATCAAACCCAAGTCTGAAATAAGTGCTTATAGGAATGATGATTTTTCTAAAATGACAACTTTTTGCAGATTTTGATACTTATTTCGTTTCAAACGATGATTATTATCACCATTCCAAAATTTCAGTCCGTTTGGAAACATAGAACATGAAAAAATGGATTCTAAAGATCAAACCCAAGTCTGAAATAAGTGCTTATAGGAATGATGATTTTTCTAAAATGACAACTTTTTGCAGATTTTGATTCTTATTTCTTTTCGGACGATGATTCTTATCACCATTCCAAAATTTCAGTCCGTTTGGAACCATAGAGCCTGAAAAAACTGCTTATTAAGTTCGAACCCAAGTCTGAAATTAGCGTCCATTCAAAAATAATGATTTTTCTGAAAATACAACTTTATGCAGATTTCAAAACTGATTTCGTTTCAAATGATGATTCGTATCACCATTCCAAAATTTCAGTCCTTTTGGTACCATAGAACCTGAAAAAATGGCTTCTAAAATTCGAACCCAAGTCTGAAATTAGCGTCCATAAAAATAATGATTTTTCTAAAAGTACAACTTTATGCAGAATTCAAAACTGATTTCGTTTCGGACGAAGATTCTTATCACCATTCCAAAATTTCAGTCCGTTTGGAACCTTAGAGCCTGAAAAAACTGCTTCTAAATTTCGAACCCAAGACTGAAATTAGCGTCCATACAGTTAAAGATTTTTCTAAAAATACAACTTTATGCAGATTTAAAAACTGATTTCGTTTTGGACCATGAATCTTATCACCATTAAAAAATTTCAGTCCGTTTGGAACCATAGAGCCTGAAAAAACTGCTTCTGAAGTTCGAACCCAAGTCTGAAATTAGTGCTTATAGGAATGATGATTTTTCTAAAATGACAACTTTTTGCAGATTTTGATACTTATTTCGTTTCGGACGATGATTATAATCACCATTCCAAAATTTCAGTCCGTTTGGAACCATAGAGCCTGAAAAAACTGCTTCTAAAGTTCGAACCCAAGTCTGAAATTAGCGTCAATGAAAATAATGGTTTTTCTAAAAATATAACTTTATACAGATTTTGATACTTATTTCGTTTAAAACCATGTTTCTTATAACCATTCCAAAATTTCAGTCCTTTTGGTACAATAGAACCTGAAAAAACTGCTTCTGAAGTTCGAACCCAAGTCTGAAATTAGTGCTTATAGGAATGATGATTTTTCTAAAATGATAACTTTTTGCAGATTTTTATACGAATTTCGTTTCAAACGATGATTCTTATCACCATTCCAAAATTTCAGTCCGTTTGAAACCATAGAGCCTAAAATAACTGCTTCTGAAGTTCGAACCCAAGTCTGAAATTAGTGCTTATAGGAATGATGATTTTTCTAAAATAATAACTTTTTGCAGATTTTGAGACTAATTTCGTTTCAAACGATGATTCTTATCACCATTCCAAAATTTCAGTCCGTTTGGAACCATACAGCCTGAAAAAACTGCTTCTAAAGTTCGAACCCAAGTCTGAAATTAGCGCTTATAGGAATGATGATTTTTCTAAAATGATAACTTTTTGCAGATTTTGATACTTATTTCGTTTCAAACGATGATTCTTATCACCATTCCAAAATTTCAGTCCGTTTGGAACCATAGAGCCTGAAAAAACTGCTTCTAAAGTTCGAACCCAAGTCTGAAATTAGCGTCAATGAAAATAATGGTTTTTCTAAAAATATAACTTTATACAGATTTTGATACTTATTTCGTTTAAAACCATGTTTCTTATAACCATTCCAAAATTTCAGTCCTTTTGGTACCATAGAACCTGAAAAAATGGCTTCTAAAATTCGAACCTAAGTCTGAAATTAGCGTCCATTCAAATAATGATTTTTCTAAAAATACAACTTTATGCAGATTTAAAAACTGATTTCGTTTTGGACCATGAATCTTATCACCATTAAAAAATTTCAGTCCGTTTGGAACCATAGAGCCTGAAAAAACTGCTTCTGAAGTTCGAACCCAAGTCTGAAATTAGTGCTTATAGGAATGATGATTTTTCTAAAATGACAACTTTTTGCAGATTTTGATACTTATTTCGTTTCGGACGATGATTATAATCACCATTTCAAAATTTCAGTCCGTTTGGAACCATAGAGCCTGAAAAAACTGCTTCTAAAGTTCGAACCCAAGTCTGAAATTAGCGTCAATGAAAATAATGGTTTTTCTAAAAATATAACTTTATACAGATTTTGATACTTATTTCGTTTAAAACCATGTTTCTTATAACCATTCCAAAATTTCAGTCCTTTTGGTACAATAGAACCTGAAAAAACTGCTTCTGAAGTTCGAACCCAAGTCTGAAATTAGTGCTTATAGGAATGATGATTTTTCTAAAATGATAACTTTTTGCAGATTTTTATACGAATTTCGTTTCAAACGATGATTCTTATCACCATTCCAAAATTTCAGTCCGTTTGAAACCATAGAGCCTGAAATAACTGCTTCTGAAGTTCGAACCCAAGTCTGAAATTAGTGCTTATAGGAATGATGATTTTTCTAAAATGATAACTTTTTGCAGATTTTGAGACTAATTTCGTTTCAAACGATGATTCTTATCACCATTCCAAAATTTCAGTCCGTTTGGAAACATAGAACATGAAAAAATGGATTCTAAAGATCAAACCCAAGTCTGAAATAAGTGCTTATAGGAATGATGATTTTTCTAAAATGACAACTTTTTGCAGATTTTGATTCTTATTTCTTTTCGGACGATGATTCTTATCACCATTCCAAAATTTCAGTCCGTTTGGAACCATAGAGCCTGAAAAAACTGCTTATAAAGTTCGAACCCAAGTCTGAAATTAGCGTCCATTCAAATAATGATTTTTCTGAAAATACAACTTTATGCAGATTTCAAAACTTATTTCGTTTAAAACCATGTTTCTTATAACCATTCCAAAATTTCAGTCCTTTTGGTACCATAGAACCTGAAAAAATGGCTTCTAAAATTCGAACCTAAGTCTGAAATTAGCGTCCATTCAAATAATGATTTTTCTAAAAATACAACTTTATGCAGATTTAAAAACTGATTTCGTTTTGGACCATGAATCTTATCACCATTAAAAAATTTCAGTCCGTTTGGAACCATAGAGCCTGAAAAAACTGCTTCTGAAGTTCGAACCCAAGTCTGAAATTAGTGCTTATAGGAATGATGATTTTTCTAAAATGACAACTTTTTGCAGATTTTGATACTTATTTCGTTTCGGACGATGGTTATAATCACCATTCCAAAATTTCAGTCCGTTTGGAACCATAGAGCCTGAAAAAACTGCTTCTAAAGTTCGAACCCAAGTCTGAAATTAGTGCTTATAGGAATGATGATTTTTCTAAAATGACAACTTTTTGCAGATTTTGATACTTATTTCGTTTCGGACGATGATTATAATCACCATTTCAAAATTTCAGTCCGTTTGGAACCATAGAGCCTGAAAAAACTGCTTCTAAAGTTCGAACCCAAGTCTGAAATTAGTGCTTATAGGAATGATGATTTTTCTAAAATGACAACTTTTTGCAGATTTTGATACTTATTTCGTTTCGGACGATGATTATAATCACCATTTCAAAATTTCAGTCCGTTTGGAACCATAGAGCCTGAAAAAACTGCTTCTAAAGTTCGAACCCAAGTCTGAAATTAGCGTCAATGAAAATAATGGTTTTTCTAAAAATATAACTTTATACAGATTTTGATACTTATTTCGTTTAAAACCATGTTTCTTATAACCATTCCAAAATTTCAGTCCTTTTGGTACAATAGAACCTGAAAAAACTGCTTCTGAAGTTCGAACCCAAGTCTGAAATTAGTGCTTATAGGAATGATGATTTTTCTAAAATGATAACTTTTTGCAGATTTTTATACGAATTTCGTTTCAAACGATGATTCTTATCACCATTCCAAAATTTCAGTCCGTTTGAAACCATAGAGCCTGAAATAACTGCTTCTGAAGTTCGAACCCAAGTCTGAAATTAGTGCTTATAGGAATGATGATTTTTCTAAAATGATAACTTTTTGCAGATTTTGAGACTAATTTCGTTTCAAACGATGATTCTTATCACCATTCCAAAATTTCAGTCCGTTTGGAACCATAGAGCCTGAAATAACTGCTTCTGAAGTTCGAACCCAAGTCTGAAATTAGTGCTTATAGGAATGATGATTTTTCTAAAATAATAACTTTTTGCAGATTTTGAGACTAATTACGTTTCAAACGATGATTCTTATCACCATTCCAAAATTTCAGTCCGTTTGGAAACATAGAACATGAAAAAATGGATTCTAAAGATCAAACCCAAGTCTGAAATAAGTGCTTATAGGAATGATGATTTTTCTAAAATGACAACTTTTTGCAGATTTTGATTCTTATTTCTTTTCGGACGATGATTCTTATCACCATTCCAAAATTTCAGTCCGTTTGGAACCATAGAGCCTGAAAAAACTGCTTATAAAGTTCGAACCCAAGTCTGAAATTAGCGTCCATTCAAATAATGATTTTTCTGAAAATACAACTTTATGCAGATTTCAAAACTTATTTCGTTTAAAACCATGTTTCTTATAACCATTCCAAAATTTCAGTCCTTTTGGTACCATAGAACCTGAAAAAATGGCTTCTAAAATTCGAACCTAAGTCTGAAATTAGCGTCCATTCAAATAATGATTTTTCTAAAAATACAACTTTATGCAGATTTAAAAACTGATTTCGTTTTGGACCATGAATCTTATCACCATTAAAAAATTTCAGTCCGTTTGGAACCATAGAGCCTGAAAAAACTGCTTCTGAAGTTCGAACCCAAGTCTGAAATTAGTGCTTATAGGAATGATGATTTTTCTAAAATGACAACTTTTTGCAGATTTTGATACTTATTTCGTTTCGGACGATGGTTATAATCACCATTCCAAAATTTCAGTCCGTTTGGAACCATAGAGCCTGAAAAAACTGCTTCTAAAGTTCGAACCCAAGTCTGAAATTAGCGTCAATGAAAATAATGGTTTTTCTAAAAATATAACTTTATACAGATTTTGATACTTATTTCGTTTAAAACCATGTTTCTTATAACCATTCCAAAATTTCAGTCCTTTTGGTACAATAGAACCTGAAAAAACTGCTTCTGAAGTTCGAACCCAAGTCTGAAATTAGTGCTTATAGGAATGATGATTTTTCTAAAATGATAACTTTTTGCAGATTTTTATACGAATTTCGTTTCAAACGATGATTCTTATCACCATTCCAAAATTTCAGTCCGTTTGAAACCATAGAGCCTGAAATAACTGCTTCTGAAGTTCGAACCCAAGTCTGAAATTAGTGCTTATAGGAATGATGATTTTTCTAAAATGATAACTTTTTGCAGATTTTGAGACTAATTTCGTTTCAAACGATGATTCTTATCACCATTCCAAAATTTCAGTCCGTTTGGAACCATAGAGCCTGAAATAACTGCTTCTGAAGTTCGAACCCAAGTCTGAAATTAGTGCTTATAGGAATGATGATTTTTCTAAAATAATAACTTTTTGCAGATTTTGAGACTAATTTCGTTTCAAACGATGATTCTTATCACCATTCCAAAATTTCAGTCCGTTTGGAAACATAGAACATGAAAAAATGGATTCTAAAGATCAAACCCAAGTCTGAAATAAGTGCTTATAGGAATGATGATTTTTCTAAAATGACAACTTTTTGCAGATTTTGATTCTTATTTCTTTTCGGACGATGATTCTTATCACCATTCCAAAATTTCAGTCCGTTTGGAACCATAGAGCCTGAAAAAACTGCTTATAAAGTTCGAACCCAAGTCTGAAATTAGCGTCCATTCAAATAATGATTTTTCTGAAAATACAACTTTATGCAGATTTCAAAACTTATTTCGTTTAAAACCATGTTTCTTATAACCATTCCAAAATTTCAGTCCTTTTGGTACCATAGAACCTGAAAAAATGGCTTCTAAAATTCGAACCTAAGTCTGAAATTAGCGTCCATTCAAATAATGATTTTTCTAAAAATACAACTTTATGCAGATTTAAAAACTGATTTCGTTTTGGACCAGGAATCTTATCACCATTAAAAAATTTCAGTCCGTTTGGAACCATAGAGCCTGAAAAAACTGCTTCTGAAGTTCGAACCCAAGTCTGAAATTAGTGCTTATAGGAATGATGATTTTTCTAAAATGACAACTTTTTGCAGATTTTGATACTTATTTCGTTTCGGACGATGGTTATAATCACCATTCCAAAATTTCAGTCCGTTTGGAACCATAGAGCCTGAAAAAACTGCTTCTAAAGTTCGAACCCAAGTCTGAAATTAGCGTCAATGAAAATAATGGTTTTTCTAAAAATATAACTTTATACAGATTTTGATACTTATTTCGTTTAAAACCATGTTTCTTATAACCATTCCAAAATTTCAGTCCTTTTGGTACAATAGAACCTGAAAAAACTGCTTCTGAAGTTCGAACCCAAGTCTGAAATTAGTGCTTATAGGAATGATGATTTTTCTAAAATGATAACTTTTTGCAGATTTTTATACGAATTTCGTTTCAAACGATGATTCTTATCACCATTCCAAAATTTCAGTCCGTTTGAAACCATAGAGCCTGAAATAACTGCTTCTGAAGTTCGAACCCAAGTCTGAAATTAGTGCTTATAGGAATGATGATTTTTCTAAAATGATAACTTTTTGCAGATTTTGAGACTAATTTCGTTTCAAACGATGATTCTTATCACCATTCCAAAATTTCAGTCCGTTTGGAACCATAGAGCCTGAAATAACTGCTTCTGAAGTTCGAACCCAAGTCTGAAATTAGTGCTTATAGGAATGATGATTTTTCTAAAATAATAACTTTTTGCAGATTTTGAGACTAATTTCGTTTCAAACGATGATTCTTATCACCATTCCAAAATTTCAGTCCGTTTGGAAACATAGAACATGAAAAAATGGATTCTAAAGATCAAACCCAAGTCTGAAATAAGTGCTTATAGGAATGATGATTTTTCTAAAATGACAACTTTTTGCAGATTTTGATTCTTATTTCTTTTCGGACGATGATTCTTATCACCATTCCAAAATTTCAGTCCGTTTGGAACCATAGAGCCTGAAAAAACTGCTTATAAAGTTCGAACCCAAGTCTGAAATTAGCGTCCATTCAAATAATGATTTTTCTGAAAATACAACTTTATGCAGATTTCAAAACTTATTTCGTTTAAAACCATGTTTCTTATAACCATTCCAAAATTTCAGTCCTTTTGGTACCATAGAACCTGAAAAAATGGCTTCTAAAATTCGAACCTAAGTCTGAAATTAGCGTCCATTCAAATAATGATTTTTCTAAAAATACAACTTTATGCAGATTTAAAAACTGATTTCGTTTTGGACCAGGAATCTTATCACCATTAAAAAATTTCAGTCCGTTTGGAACCATAGAGCCTGAAAAAACTGCTTCTGAAGTTCGAACCCAAGTCTGAAATTAGTGCTTATAGGAATGATGATTTTTCTAAAATGACAACTTTTTGCAGATTTTGATACTTATTTCGTTTCGGACGATGGTTATAATCACCATTCCAAAATTTCAGTCCGTTTGGAACCATAGAGCCTGAAAAAACTGCTTCTAAAGTTCGAACCCAAGTCTGAAATTAGCGTCAATGAAAATAATGGTTTTTCTAAAAATATAACTTTATACAGATTTTGATACTTATTTCGTTTAAAACCATGTTTCTTATAACCATTCCAAAATTTCAGTCCTTTTGGTACAATAGAACCTGAAAAAACTGCTTCTGAAGTTCGAACCCAAGTCTGAAATTAGTGCTTATAGGAATGATGATTTTTCTAAAATGATAATTTTTTGCAGATTTTTATACGAATTTCGTTTCAAACGATGATTCTTATCACCATTCCAAAATTTCAGTCCGTTTGAAACCATAGAGCCTGAAATAACTGCTTCTGAAGTTCGAACCCAAGTCTGAAATTAGTGCTTATAGGAATGATGATTTTTCTAAAATGATAACTTTTTGCAGATTTTGAGACTAATTTCGTTTCAAACGATGATTCTTATCACCATTCCAAAATTTCAGTCCGTTTGGAACCATAGAGCCTGAAATAACTGCTTCTGAAGTTCGAACCCAAGTCTGAAATTAGTGCTTATAGGAATGATGATTTTTCTAAAATAATAACTTTTTGCAGATTTTGAGACTAATTTCGTTTCAAACGATGATTCTTATCACCATTCCAAAATTTCAGTCCGTTTGGAAACATAGAACATGAAAAAATGGATTCTAAAGATCAAACCCAAGTCTGAAATAAGTGCTTATAGGAATGATGATTTTTCTAAAATGACAACTTTTTGCAGATTTTGATTCTTATTTCTTTTCGGACGATGATTCTTATCGCCATTCCAAAATTTCAGTCCGTTTGGAACCATAGAGCCTGAAAAAACTGCTTATAAAGTTCGAACCCAAGTCTGAAATTAGCGTCCATTCAAATAATGATTTTTCTGAAAATACAACTTTATGCTGATTTCAAAACTGATTTCGTTTCAAATGATGATTCGTATCACCATTCCAAAATTTCAGTCCTTTTGGTACCATAGAACCTGAAAAAATGGCTTCTAAAATTCGAACCCAAGTCTGAAATTAGCGTCCATAAAAATAATGATTTTTCTAAAAGTACAACTTTATGCAGAATTCAAAACTGATTTCGTTTCGGACGAAGATTCTTATCACCATTCCAAAATTTCAGTCCGTTTGGAACCTTAGAGCCTGAAAAAACTGCTTCTAAATTTCGAACCCAAGTCTGAAATTAGCGTCCATTCAGTTAAAGATTTTTCTAAAAATACAACTTTATGCAAATTTAAAAACTGATTTCGTTTTGGACCATGAATCTTATCACCATTAAAAAATTTCAGTCCGTTTGGAACCATAGAGCCTGAAAAAACTGCTTCTGAAGTTCGAACCCAAGTCTGAAATTAGTGCTTATAGGAATGATGATTTTTCTAAAATGACAACTTTTTGCAGATTTTGATACTTATTTCGTTTCGGACGATGATTATAATCACCATTCCAAAATTTCAGTCCGTTTGGAACCATAGAGCCTGAAAAAACTGCTTCTAAAGTTCGAACCCAAGTCTGAAATTAGCGTCATTGAAAATAATGGTTTTTCTAAAAATATAACTTTATACAGATTTTGATACTTATTTCGTTTAAAACCATGTTTCTTATAACCATTCCAAAATTTCAGTCCTTTTGGTACAATAGAACCTGAAAAAACTGCTTCTGAAGTTCGAACCCAAGTCTGAAATTAGTGCTTATAGGAATGATGATTTTTCTAAAATGATAACTTTTTGCAGATTTTTATACGAATTTCGTTTCAAACGATGATTCTTATCACCATTCCAAAATTTCAGTCCGTTTGAAACCATAGAGCCTGAAATAACTGCTTCTGAAGTTCGAACCCAAGTCTGAAATTAGTGCTTATAGGAATGATGATTTTTCTAAAATAATAACTTTTTGCAGATTTTGAGACTAATTTCGTTTCAAACGATGATTCTTATCACCATTCCAAAATTTCAGTCCGTTTGGAACCATAGGGCCTGAAAAAACTGCTTCTAAAGTTCGAACCCAAGTCTGAAATTAGCGCTTATAGGAATGATGATTTTTCTAAAATGATAATTTTTTGCAGATTTTGATACTTATTTCGTTTCAAACGATGATTCTTATCACCATTCCAAAATTTCAGACCGTTTGGAACCATAGAGCCTGAAAAAACTGCTTCTAAAGTTCGAACCCAAGTCTGAAATTAGCGTCAATGAAAATAATGGTTTTTCTAAAAATATAACTTTATACAGATTTTGATACTTATTTCGTTTAAAACCATGTTTCTTATAACCATTCCAAAATTTCAGTCCTTTTGGTACCATAGAACCTGAAAAAATGGCTTCTAAAATTCGAACCTAAGTCTGAAATTAGCGTCCATTCAAATAATGATTTTTCTAAAAATACAACTTTATGCAGATTTAAAAACTGATTTCGTTTTGGACCATGAATCTTATCACCATTAAAAAATTTCAGTCCGTTTGGAACCATAGAGCCTGAAAAAACTGCTTCTGAAGTTCGAACCCAAGTCTGAAATTAGTGCTTATAGGAATGATGATTTTTCTAAAATGACAACTTTTTGCAGATTTTGATACTTATTTCGTTTCGGACGATGATTATAATCACCATTCCAAAATTTCAGTCCGTTTGGAACCATAGAGCCTGAAAAAACTGCTTCTAAAGTTCGAACCCAAGTCTGAAATTAGCGTCAATGAAAATAATGGTTTTTCTAAAAATATAACTTTATACAGATTTTGATACTTATTTCGTTTAAAACCATGTTTCTTATAACCATTCCAAAATTTCAGTCCTTTTGGTACCATAGAACCTAAAAAAATGGCTTCTAAAATTCGAACCTAAGTCTGAAATTAGCGTCCATTCAAATAATGATTTTTCTAAAAATACAACTTTATGCAGATTTAAAAACTGATTTCGTTTTGGACCATGAATCTTATCACCATTAAAAAATTTCAGTCCGTTTGGAACCATAGAGCCTGAAAAAACTGCTTCTGAAGTTCGAACCCAAGTCTGAAATTAGTGCTTATAGGAATGATGATTTTTCTAAAATGACAACTTTTTGCAGATTTTGATACTTATTTCGTTTCGGACGATGATTATAATCACCATTCCAAAATTTCAGTCCGTTTGGAACCATAGAGCCTGAAAAAACTGCTTCTAAAGTTCGAACCCAAGTCTGAAATTAGCGTCAATGAAAATAATGGTTTTTCTAAAAATATAACTTTATACAGATTTTGATACTTATTTCGTTTAAAACCATGTTTCTTATAACCATTCCAAAATTTCAGTCCTTTTGGTACCATAGAACCTGAAAAAATGGCTTCTAAAATTCGAACCTAAGTCTGAAATTAGCGTCCATTCAAATAATGATTTTTCTAAAAATACAACTTTATGCAGATTTAAAAACTGATTTCGTTTTGGACCATGAATCTTATCACCATTAAAAAATTTCAGTCCGTTTGGAACCATAGAGCCTGAAAAAACTGCTTCTGAAGTTCGAACCCAAGTCTGAAATTAGTGCTTATAGGAATGATGATTTTTCTAAAATGACAACTTTTTGCAGATTTTGATACTTATTTCGTTTCGGACGATGATTATAATCACCATTCCAAAATTTCAGTCCGTTTGGAACCATAGAGCCTGAAAAAACTGCTTCTAAAGTTCGAACCCAAGTCTGAAATTAGCGTCAATGAAAATAATGGTTTTTCTAAAAATATAACTTTATACAGATTTTGATACTTATTTCGTTTAAAACCATGTTTCTTATAACCATTCCAAAATTTCAGTCCTTTTGGTACCATAGAACCTGAAAAAATGGCTTCTAAAATTCGAACCTAAGTCTGAAATTAGCGTCCATTCAAATAATGATTTTTCTAAAAATACAACTTTATGCAGATTTAAAAACTGATTTCGTTTTGGACCAGGAATCTTATCACCATTAAAAAATTTCAGTCCGTTTGGAACCATAGAGCCTGAAAAAACTGCTTCTGAAGTTCGAACCCAAGTCTGAAATTAGTGCTTATAGGAATGATGATTTTTCTAAAATGACAACTTTTTGCAGATTTTGATACTTATTTCGTTTCGGACGATGGTTATAATCACCATTCCAAAATTTCAGTCCGTTTGGAACCATAGAGCCTGAAAAAACTGCTTCTAAAGTTCGAACCCAAGTCTGAAATTAGCGTCAATGAAAATAATGGTTTTTCTAAAAATATAACTTTATACAGATTTTGATACTTATTTCGTTTAAAACCATGTTTCTTATAACCATTCCAAAATTTCAGTCCTTTTGGTACAATAGAACCTGAAAAAACTGCTTCTGAAGTTCGAACCCAAGTCTGAAATTAGTGCTTATAGGAATGATGATTTTTCTAAAATGATAACTTTTTGCAGATTTTTATACGAATTTCGTTTCAAACGATGATTCTTATCACCATTCCAAAATTTCAGTCCGTTTGAAACCATAGAGCCTGAAATAACTGCTTCTGAAGTTCGAACCCAAGTCTGAAATTAGTGCTTATAGGAATGATGATTTTTCTAAAATGATAACTTTTTGCAGATTTTGAGACTAATTTCGTTTCAAACGATGATTCTTATCACCATTCCAAAATTTCAGTCCGTTTGGAACCATAGAGCCTGAAATAACTGCTTCTGAAGTTCGAACCCAAGTCTGAAATTAGTGCTTATAGGAATGATGATTTTTCTAAAATAATAACTTTTTGCAGATTTTGAGACTAATTTCGTTTCAAACGATGATTCTTATCACCATTCCAAAATTTCAGTCCGTTTGGAAACATAGAACATGAAAAAATGGATTCTAAAGATCAAACCCAAGTCTGAAATAAGTGCTTATAGGAATGATGATTTTTCTAAAATGACAACTTTTTGCAGATTTTGATTCTTATTTCTTTTCGGACGATGATTCTTATCACCATTCCAAAATTTCAGTCCGTTTGGAACCATAGAGCCTGAAAAAACTGCTTATAAAGTTCGAACCCAAGTCTGAAATTAGCGTCCATTCAAATAATGATTTTTCTGAAAATACAACTTTATGCAGATTTCAAAACTTATTTCGTTTAAAACCATGTTTCTTATAACCATTCCAAAATTTCAGTCCTTTTGGTACCATAGAACCTGAAAAAATGGCTTCTAAAATTCGAACCTAAGTCTGAAATTAGCGTCCATTCAAATAATGATTTTTCTAAAAATACAACTTTATGCAGATTTAAAAACTGATTTCGTTTTGGACCAGGAATCTTATCACCATTAAAAAATTTCAGTCCGTTTGGAACCATAGAGCCTGAAAAAACTGCTTCTGAAGTTCGAACCCAAGTCTGAAATTAGTGCTTATAGGAATGATGATTTTTCTAAAATGACAACTTTTTGCAGATTTTGATACTTATTTCGTTTCGGACGATGGTTATAATCACCATTCCAAAATTTCAGTCCGTTTGGAACCATAGAGCCTGAAAAAACTGCTTCTAAAGTTCGAACCCAAGTCTGAAATTAGCGTCAATGAAAATAATGGTTTTTCTAAAAATATAACTTTATACAGATTTTGATACTTATTTCGTTTAAAACCATGTTTCTTATAACCATTCCAAAATTTCAGTCCTTTTGGTACAATAGAACCTGAAAAAACTGCTTCTGAAGTTCGAACCCAAGTCTGAAATTAGTGCTTATAGGAATGATGATTTTTCTAAAATGATAATTTTTTGCAGATTTTTATACGAATTTCGTTTCAAACGATGATTCTTATCACCATTCCAAAATTTCAGTCCGTTTGAAACCATAGAGCCTGAAATAACTGCTTCTGAAGTTCGAACCCAAGTCTGAAATTAGTGCTTATAGGAATGATGATTTTTCTAAAATGATAACTTTTTGCAGATTTTGAGACTAATTTCGTTTCAAACGATGATTCTTATCACCATTCCAAAATTTCAGTCCGTTTGGAACCATAGAGCCTGAAATAACTGCTTCTGAAGTTCGAACCCAAGTCTGAAATTAGTGCTTATAGGAATGATGATTTTTCTAAAATAATAACTTTTTGCAGATTTTGAGACTAATTTCGTTTCAAACGATGATTCTTATCACCATTCCAAAATTTCAGTCCGTTTGGAAACATAGAACATGAAAAAATGGATTCTAAAGATCAAACCCAAGTCTGAAATAAGTGCTTATAGGAATGATGATTTTTCTAAAATGACAACTTTTTGCAGATTTTGATTCTTATTTCTTTTCGGACGATGATTCTTATCGCCATTCCAAAATTTCAGTCCGTTTGGAACCATAGAGCCTGAAAAAACTGCTTATAAAGTTCGAACCCAAGTCTGAAATTAGCGTCCATTCAAATAATGATTTTTCTGAAAATACAACTTTATGCTGATTTCAAAACTGATTTCGTTTCAAATGATGATTCGTATCACCATTCCAAAATTTCAGTCCTTTTGGTACCATAGAACCTGAAAAAATGGCTTCTAAAATTCGAACCCAAGTCTGAAATTAGCGTCCATAAAAATAATGATTTTTCTAAAAGTACAACTTTATGCAGAATTCAAAACTGATTTCGTTTCGGACGAAGATTCTTATCACCATTCCAAAATTTCAGTCCGTTTGGAACCTTAGAGCCTGAAAAAACTGCTTCTAAATTTCGAACCCAAGTCTGAAATTAGCGTCCATTCAGTTAAAGATTTTTCTAAAAATACAACTTTATGCAAATTTAAAAACTGATTTCGTTTTGGACCATGAATCTTATCACCATTAAAAAATTTCAGTCCGTTTGGAACCATAGAGCCTGAAAAAACTGCTTCTGAAGTTCGAACCCAAGTCTGAAATTAGTGCTTATAGGAATGATGATTTTTCTAAAATGACAACTTTTTGCAGATTTTGATACTTATTTCGTTTCGGACGATGATTATAATCACCATTCCAAAATTTCAGTCCGTTTGGAACCATAGAGCCTGAAAAAACTGCTTCTAAAGTTCGAACCCAAGTCTGAAATTAGCGTCATTGAAAATAATGGTTTTTCTAAAAATATAACTTTATACAGATTTTGATACTTATTTCGTTTAAAACCATGTTTCTTATAACCATTCCAAAATTTCAGTCCTTTTGGTACAATAGAACCTGAAAAAACTGCTTCTGAAGTTCGAACCCAAGTCTGAAATTAGTGCTTATAGGAATGATGATTTTTCTAAAATGATAACTTTTTGCAGATTTTTATACGAATTTCGTTTCAAACGATGATTCTTATCACCATTCCAAAATTTCAGTCCGTTTGAAACCATAGAGCCTGAAATAACTGCTTCTGAAGTTCGAACCCAAGTCTGAAATTAGTGCTTATAGGAATGATGATTTTTCTAAAATAATAACTTTTTGCAGATTTTGAGACTAATTTCGTTTCAAACGATGATTCTTATCACCATTCCAAAATTTCAGTCCGTTTGGAACCATAGGGCCTGAAAAAACTGCTTCTAAAGTTCGAACCCAAGTCTGAAATTAGCGCTTATAGGAATGATGATTTTTCTAAAATGATAATTTTTTGCAGATTTTGATACTTATTTCGTTTCAAACGATGATTCTTATCACCATTCCAAAATTTCAGACCGTTTGGAACCATAGAGCCTGAAAAAACTGCTTCTAAAGTTCGAACCCAAGTCTGAAATTAGCGTCAATGAAAATAATGGTTTTTCTAAAAATATAACTTTATACAGATTTTGATACTTATTTCGTTTAAAACCATGTTTCTTATAACCATTCCAAAATTTCAGTCCTTTTGGTACCATAGAACCTGAAAAAATGGCTTCTAAAATTCGAACCTAAGTCTGAAATTAGCGTCCATTCAAATAATGATTTTTCTAAAAATACAACTTTATGCAGATTTAAAAACTGATTTCGTTTTGGACCATGAATCTTATCACCATTAAAAAATTTCAGTCCGTTTGGAACCATAGAGCCTGAAAAAACTGCTTCTGAAGTTCGAACCCAAGTCTGAAATTAGTGCTTATAGGAATGATGATTTTTCTAAAATGACAACTTTTTGCAGATTTTGATACTTATTTCGTTTCGGACGATGATTATAATCACCATTCCAAAATTTCAGTCCGTTTGGAACCATAGAGCCTGAAAAAACTGCTTCTAAAGTTCGAACCCAAGTCTGAAATTAGCGTCAATGAAAATAATGGTTTTTCTAAAAATATAACTTTATACAGATTTTGATACTTATTTCGTTTAAAACCATGTTTCTTATAACCATTCCAAAATTTCAGTCCTTTTGGTACCATAGAACCTAAAAAAATGGCTTCTAAAATTCGAACCTAAGTCTGAAATTAGCGTCCATTCAAATAATGATTTTTCTAAAAATACAACTTTATGCAGATTTAAAAACTGATTTCGTTTTGGACCATGAATCTTATCACCATTAAAAAATTTCAGTCCGTTTGGAACCATAGAGCCTGAAAAAACTGCTTCTGAAGTTCGAACCCAAGTCTGAAATTAGTGCTTATAGGAATGATGATTTTTCTAAAATGACAACTTTTTGCAGATTTTGATACTTATTTCGTTTCGGACGATGATTATAATCACCATTCCAAAATTTCAGTCCGTTTGGAACCATAGAGCCTGAAAAAACTGCTTCTAAAGTTCGAACCCAAGTCTGAAATTAGCGTCAATGAAAATAATGGTTTTTCTAAAAATATAACTTTATACAGATTTTGATACTTATTTCGTTTAAAACCATGTTTCTTATAACCATTCCAAAATTTCAGTCCTTTTGGTACAATAGAACCTGAAAAAACTGCTTCTGAAGTTCGAACCCAAGTCTGAAATTAGTGCTTATAGGAATGATGATTTTTCTAAAATGATAACTTTTTGCAGATTTTTATACGAATTTCGTTTCAAACGATGATTCTTATCACCATTCCAAAATTTCAGTCCGTTTGAAACCATAGAGCCTGAAATAACTGCTTCTGAAGTTCGAACCCAAGTCTGAAATTAGTGCTTATAGGAATGATGATTTTTCTAAAATGATAACTTTTTGCAGATTTTGAGACTAATTTCGTTTCAAACGATGATTCTTATCACCATTCCAAAATTTCAGTCCGTTTGGAACCATAGAGCTTGAAATAACTGCTTCTGAAGTTCGAACCCAAGTCTGAAATTAGTGCTTATAGGAATGATGATTTTTCTAAAATAATAACTTTTTGCAGATTTTGAGACTAATTTCGTTTCAAACGATGATTCTTATCACCATTCCAAAATTTCAGTCCGTTTGGAAACATAGAACATGAAAAAATGGATTCTAAAGATCAAACCCAAGTCTGAAATAAGTGCTTATAGGAATGATGATTTTTCTAAAATGACAACTTTTTGCAGATTTTGATTCTTATTTCTTTTCGGACGATGATTCTTATCGCCATTCCAAAATTTCAGTCCGTTTGGAACCATAGAGCCTGAAAAAACTGCTTATAAAGTTCGAACCCAAGTCTGAAATTAGCGTCCATTCAAATAATGATTTTTCTGAAAATACAACTTTATGCAGATTTCAAAACTGATTTCGTTTCAAATGATGATTCGTATCACCATTCCAAAATTTCAGTCCTTTTGGTACCATAGAACCTGAAAAAATGGCTTCTAAAATTCGAACCCAAGTCTGAAATTAGCGTCCATAAAAATAATGATTTTTCTAAAAGTACAACTTTATGCAGAATTCAAAACTGATTTCGTTTCGGACGAAGATTCTTATCACCATTCCAAAATTTCAGTCCGTTTGGAACCTTAGAGCCTGAAAAAACTGCTTCTAAATTTCGAACCCAAGTCTGAAATTAGCGTCCATTCAGTTAAAGATTTTTCTAAAAATACAACTTTATGCAGATTTAAAAACTGATTTCGTTTTGGACCATGAATATTATCACCATTAAAAAATTTCAGTCCGTTTGGAACCATAGAGCCTGAAAAAACTGCTTCTGACGTTCGAACCCAAGTCTGAAATTAGTGCTTATAGGAATGATGATTTTTCTAAAATGACAACTTTTTGCAGATTTTGTTACTTATTTCGTTTCGGACGATGATTATAATCACCATTCCAAAATTTCAGTCCGTTTGGAACCATAGAGCCTGAAAAAACTGCTTCTAAAGTTCGAACCCAAGTCTGAAATTAGCGTCATTGAAAATAATGGTTTTTCTAAAAATATAACTTTATACAGATTTTGATACTTATTTCGTTTAAAACCATGTTTCTTATAACCATTCCAAAATTTCAGTCCTTTTGGTACAATAGAACCTGAAAAAACTGCTTCTGAAGTTCGAACCCAAGTCTGAAATTAGTGCTTATAGGAATGATGATTTTTCTAAAATGATAACTTTTTGCAGATTTTTATACGAATTTCGTTTCAAACGATGATTCTTATCACCATTCCAAAATTTCAGTCCGTTTGAAACCATAGAGCCTGAAATAACTGCTTCTGAAGTTCGAACCCAAGTCTGAAATTAGTGCTTATAGGAATGATGATTTTTCTAAAATAATAACTTTTTGCAGATTTTGAGACTAATTTCGTTTCAAACGATGATTCTTATCACCATTCCAAAATTTCAGTCCGTTTGGAACCATAGAGCCTGAAAAAACTGCTTCTAAAGTTCGAACCCAAGTCTGAAATTAGCGCTTATAGGAATGATGATTTTTCTAAAATGATAATTTTTTGCAGATTTTGATACTTATTTCGTTTCAAACGATGATTCTTATCACCATTCCAAAATTTCAGTCCGTTTGGAACCATAGAGCCTGAAAAAACTGCTTCTAAAGTTCGAACCCAAGTCTGAAATTAGCGTCAATGAAAATAATGGTTTTTCTAAAAATATAACTTTATACAGATTTTGATACTTATTTCGTTTAAAACCATGTTTCTTATAACCATTCCAAAATTTCAGTCCTTTTGGTACCATAGAACCTGAAAAAATGGCTTCTAAAATTCGAACCTAAGTCTGAAATTAGCGTCCATTCAAATAATGATTTTTCTAAAAATACAACTTTATGCAGATTTAAAAACTGATTTCGTTTTGGACCATGAATCTTATCACCATTAAAAAATTTCAGTCCGTTTGGAACCATAGAGCCTGAAAAAACTGCTTCTGAAGTTCGAACCCAAGTCTGAAATTAGTGCTTATAGGAATGATGATTTTTCTAAAATGACAACTTTTTGCAGATTTTGATATTTATTTCGTTTCGGACGATGATTATAATCACCATTCCAAAATTTCAGTCCGTTTGGAACCATAGAGCCTGAAAAAACTGCTTCTAAAGTTCGAACCCAAGTCTGAAATTAGCGTCAATGAAAATAATGGTTTTTCTAAAAATATAACTTTATACAGATTTTGATACTTATTTCGTTTAAAACCATGTTTCTTATAACCATTCCAAAATTTCAGTCCTTTTGGTACAATAGAACCTGAAAAAACTGCTTCTGAAGTTCGAACCCAAGTCTGAAATTAGTGCTTATAGGAATGATGATTTTTCTAAAATGATAACTTTTTGCAGATTTTTATACGAATTTCGTTTCAAACGATGATTCTTATCACCATTCCAAAATTTCAGTCCGTTTGAAACCATAGAGCCTGAAATAACTGCTTCTGAAGTTCGAACCCAAGTCTGAAATTAGTGCTTATAGGAATGATGATTTTTCTAAAATGATAACTTTTTGCAGATTTTGAGACTAATTTCGTTTCAAACGATGATTCTTATCACCATTCCAAAATTTCAGTCCGTTTGGAACCATAGAGCTTGAAATAACTGCTTCTGAAGTTCGAACCCAAGTCTGAAATTAGTGCTTATAGGAATGATGATTTTTCTAAAATAATAACTTTTTGCAGATTTTGAGACTAATTTCGTTTCAAACGATGATTCTTATCACCATTCCAAAATTTCAGTCCGTTTGGAAACATAGAACATGAAAAAATGGATTCTAAAGATCAAACCCAAGTCTGAAATAAGTGCTTATAGGAATGATGATTTTTCTAAAATGACAACTTTTTGCAGATTTTGATTCTTATTTCTTTTCGGACGATGATTCTTATCACCATTCCAAAATTTCAGTCCGTTTGGAACCATAGAGCCTGAAAAAACTGCTTATAAAGTTCGAACCCAAGTCTGAAATTAGCGTCCATTCAAATAATGATTTTTCTGAAAATACAACTTTATGCAGATTTCAAAACTGATTTCGTTTCAAATGATGATTCGTATCACCATTCCAAAATTTCAGTCCTTTTGGTACCATAGAACCTGAAAAAATGGCTTCTAAAATTCGAACCCAAGTCTGAAATTAGCGTCCATAAAAATAATGATTTTTCTAAAAGTACAACTTTATGCAGAATTCAAAACTGATTTCGTTTCGGACGAAGATTCTTATCACCATTCCAAAATTTCAGTCCGTTTGGAACCTTAGAGCCTGAAAAAACTGCTTCTAAATTTCGAACCCAAGTCTGAAATTAGCGTCCATTCAGTTACAGATTTTTCTAAAAATACAACTTTATGCAGATTTAAAAACTGATTTCGTTTTGGACCATGAATCTTATCACCATTAAAAAATTTCAGTCCGTTTGGAACCATAGAGCCTGAAAAAACTGCTTCTGAAGTTCGAACCCAAGTCTGAAATTAGTGCTTATAGGAATGATGATTTTTCTAAAATGACAACTTTTTGCAGATTTTGATACTTATTTCGTTTCGGACGATGATTATAATCACCATTCCAAAATTTCAGTCCGTTTGGAACCATAGAGCCTGAAAAAACTGCTTCTAAAGTTCGAACCCAAGTCTGAAATTAGCGTCATTGAAAATAATGGTTTTTCTAAAAATATAACTTTATACAGATTTTGATACTTATTTCGTTTAAAACCATGTTTCTTATAACCATTCCAAAATTTCAGTCCTTTTGGTACAATAGAACCTGAAAAAACTGCTTCTGAAGTTCGAACCCAAGTCTGAAATTAGTGCTTATAGGAATGATGATTTTTCTAAAATGATAACTTTTTGCAGATTTTTATACGAATTTCGTTTCAAACGATGATTCTTATCACCATTCCAAAATTTCAGTCCGTTTGAAACCATAGAGCCTGAAATAACTGCTTCTGAAGTTCGAACCCAAGTCTGAAATTAGTGCTTATAGGAATGATGATTTTTCTAAAATAATAACTTTTTGCAGATTTTGAGACTAATTTCGTTTCAAACGATGATTCTTATCACCATTCCAAAATTTCAGTCCGTTTGGAACCATAGAGCCTGAAAAAACTGCTTCTAAAGTTCGAACCCAAGTCTGAAATTAGCGCTTATAGGAATGATGATTTTTCTAAAATGATAATTTTTTGCAGATTTTGATACTTATTTCGTTTCAAACGATGATTCTTATCACCATTCCAAAATTTCAGTCCGTTTGGAACCATAGAGCCTGAAAAAACTGCTTCTAAAGTTCGAACCCAAGTCTGAAATTAGCGTCAATGAAAATAATGGTTTTTCTAAAAATATAACTTTATACAGATTTTGATACTTATTTCGTTTAAAACCATGTTTCTTATAACCATTCCAAAATTTCAGTCCTTTTGGTACCATAGAACCTGAAAAAATGGCTTCTAAAATTCGAACCTAAGTCTGAAATTAGCGTCCATTCAAATAATGATTTTTCTAAAAATACAACTTTATGCAGATTTAAAAACTGATTTCGTTTTGGACCATGAATCTTATCACCATTAAAAAATTTCAGTCCGTTTGGAACCATAGAGCCTGAAAAAACTGCTTCTGAAGTTCGAACCCAAGTCTGAAATTTGTGCTTATAGGAATGATGATTTTTCTAAAATGACAACTTTTTGCAGATTTTGATACTTATTTCGTTTCGGACGATGATTATAATCACCATTCCAAAATTTCAGTCCGTTTGGAACCATAGAGCCTGAAAAAACTGCTTCTAAAGTTCGAACCCAAGTCTGAAATTAGCGTCAATGAAAATAATGGTTTTTCTAAAAATATAATTTAATACAGATTTTGATACTTATTTCGTTTAAAACCATGTTTCTCATAACCATTCCAAAATTTCAGTCCTTTTGGTACAATAGAACCTGAAAAAACTGCTTCTGAAGTTCGAACCCAAGTCTGAAATTAGTGCTTATAGGAATGATGATTTTTCTAAAATGATAACTTTTTGCAGATTTTTATACGAATTTCGTTTCAAACGATGATTCTTATCACCATTCCAAAATTTCAGTCCGTTTGAAACCATAGAGCCTGAAATAACTGCTTCTGAAGTTCGAACCCAAGTCTGAAATTAGTGCTTATAGGAATGATGATTTTTCTAAAATGATAACTTTTTGCAGATTTTGAGACTAATTTCGTTTCAAACGATGATTCTTATCACCATTCCAAAATTTCAGTCCGTTTGGAACCATAGAGCCTGAAATAACTGCTTCTGAAGTTCGAACCCAAGTCTGAAATTAGTGCTTATAGGAATGATGATTTTTCTAAAATAATAACTTTTTGCAGATTTTGAGACTAATTTCGTTTCAAACGATGATTCTTATCACCATTCCAAAATTTCAGTCCGTTTGGAACCATAGAGCCTGAAAAAACTGCTTCTGAAGTTCGAACCCAAGTCTGAAATTAGTGCTTATAGGAATGATGATTTTTCTAAAATGACAACTTTTTGCAGATTTTGATACTTATTTCGCTTCGGACGATGATTATAATCACCATTCCAAAATTTCAGTCCGTTTGGAACCATAGAGCCTGAAAAAACTGCTTCTAAAGTTCGAACCCAAGTCTGAAATTAGCGTCAATGAAAATAATGGTTTTTCTAAAAATATAACTTTATACAGATTTTGATACTTATTTCGTTTAAAACCATGTTTCTTATAACCATTCCAAAATTTCAGTCCTTTTGGTACCATAGAACCTGAAAAAATGGCTTCTAAAATTCGAACCTAAGTCTGAAATTAGCGTCCATTCAAATAATGATTTTTCTAAAAATACAACTTTATGCAGATTTTGATACTAATTTCGTTTCAAACGACGATTCTTATCACCATTCCAAAATTTCAGTCCGTTTGGAACCATAGAGCCTGAAAAAACTGCTTCTAAAGTTCGAACCCAAGTCTGAAATTAGCGTCAATGAAAATAATGGTTTTTCTAAAAATATAACTTTATACAGATTTTGATACTTATTTCGTTTAAAACCATGTTTCTTATAACCATTCCAAAATTTCAGTCCTTTTGGAACCATAGAACCTGAAAAAATGGCTTCTAAAATTCGAACCCAAGTCTGAAATTAGCGTCCATAAAAATAATGATTTTTCTAAAAATACAACTTTATGCAGATTTAAAAGCTGATTTCGTTTTGGACCATGATTCTTATCACCATTCCGAAATTTCAGTCCGTTTGGAACCATAGAGCCTGAAAAAATTGCTTCTAAAGTTCGAACCCAAGTCTGAAATTAGCGTCCATAAAAATAATGATTTTTCTAAAAATACAACTTTATGCAGATTTAAAAACTGATTTCGTTTTGGACCATGATTCTTATCACCATTCCGAAATTTCAGTCCGTTTAGAACCATAGAGCCTGAAAAAACTGCTTCTGAAGTTCGAACACAAGTCTGAAATTAGTGCTTACAGGAATGATGATTTTTCTAAAATTACAAATTTTTGCAGATTTTGATAATTATTTCGTTTCAAACCATGTTTCTTATAACCATTCCAAAATCTCAGTCCTCTTGGTCCCATAGAACATGAAAAAATGGCTTCTAAAGATCAAACACAAGTCTGAAATAAGTGCTTATAGGAATGATGATTTTTCTAAAATGACAACTTTATACAGATTTTGATACTTATTTGATTTCAAACGATGATTCTTATCACCATTAAAAAAATCAGTCCGTTTGGAACCATAGAGCCTGAAACAACTGCTTCTAAATTTCGAACCCAAGTCTGAAATTAGCGTCCATTCAAATAATGATTTTTCTAAAAATACAACTTTATGCAGATTTGAAACTGATTTCGTTTTGGACCATTATTCTTATCACCATTCCAAAATTTCAGTCCGTTTGGAAACATAGGGCCTGAAAAAACTGCTTCTAAAGTTCGAACCCAAGTCTGAAATAAGCGTCCATTCAAATAATGATTTTCTAAAAATACAACTTGATGCAGAATTCAAAACTGATTTCGTTTCAAACGATGATTCTTATCACCATTCCAAAATTTCAGTCCTTTTGGTACCATAGAACCTGAAAAAATGGCTTCTAAAATTCGAACCCAAGTCTGAAATTAGTGCTTATAGGAATGATGATTTTTCTAAAATGACAACTTTTTGCAGATTTTGATACTTATTTCGTTTCGGACGATGATTATAATCACCATTCCAAAATTTCAGTCCGTTTGGAAACATAGGGCCTGAAAAAACTGCTTCTAAAGTTCGAACCCAAGTCTGAAATTAGCGTCCATTCAAATATGATTTTTCTAAAAATACAACTTTATGCAGAATTCTAAACTGATTTCGTTTCAAACAATGATTTTTTATCTATATTCCAAAATTTCAGTCCTTTTGGTACCATAGAACCTGAAAAAATGGCTTCTAAAATTCGAACCTAAGTCTGAAATTAGCGTCCATTCAAATAATGATTTTTCTAAAAATACAACTTTATGCAGATTTAAAAACTGATTTCGTTTTGGACCATGAATCTTATCACCATTAAAAAATTTCAGTCCGTTTGGAACCATAGAGCCTGAAAAAACTGCTTCTGAAGTTCGAACCCAAGTCTGAAATTAGTGCTTATAGGAATGATGATTTTTCTAAAATGACAACTTTTTGCAGATTTTGATACTTATTTCGTTTCGGACGATGATTATAATCACCATTCCATAATTTCAGTCCGTTTGGAACCATAGAGCCTGAAAAAACTGCTTATAAAGTTCGAACCCAAGTCTGAAATTATCGTCCATTCAAATAATGATTTATGTAAAAATACAACTTTATACAGATTTTGATACTTATTTCGTTTCAAAAGATGATTCTTATCACCATTCCAAAATTTCCGTCCTTTTGGTACCATAGAACCTGAATAAATGGCTTCTAAAATTCGAACCCAAGTCTAAAATTAGTGCTATTAGGAATGATGATTTTTCTAAAATGACAACTTTTTGCAGATTTTGATACTTATTTCGTTTCGGACGATGATTTTTATCACCATTCCAAAATTTCAGTCCGTTTGGAACCATAGAGCCTGAAAAAATGGCTTCTAAAATTCGAACCCAAGTCTGAAATTAGCGTCCATTCAAATAATGATTTTTCTAAAAATACAACTTTATGCAGATTTAAAAACTGATTTCGTTTTGGACCATGAATCTTATCACCATTAAAAAATTTCAGTCCGTTTGGAACCATAGAGCCTGAAAAAACTGCTTCTGAAGTTCGAACCCAAGTCTGAAATTAGTGCTTATAGGAATGATGATTTTTCTAAAATGACAACTATTTGCAGATTTTGATAGTTATTTCTTTTCGGACGATGATTCTAATCACCATTCCATAATTTCAGTCCGTTTGGAACCATAGAGCCTGAAAAAACTGGTTATAAAGTTCGAACCCAAGTCTGAAATTAGTGCTTATAGGAATGATGATTTTTCTAAAATGACAACTTTTTGCAGATTTTGATACTTATTTCGTTTCGGACGATGATTATAATCACCATTCCATAATTTCAGTCCGTTTGGAACCATAGAGCCTGAAAAAACTGCTTATAAAGTTCGAACCCAAGTCTGAAATTAGCGTCCATTCAAATAATGATTTTTGTAAAAATACAACTTTATACAGATTTTGATACTTATTTCGTTTCAAAAGATGATTCTTATCACCATTCCAAAATTTCCGTCCTTTTGGTACCATAGAACCTGAATAAATGGCTTCTAAAATTCAAACCCAAGTCTAAAATTAGTGCTATTAGGAATGATGATTTTTCTAAAATGACAACTTTTTGCAGATTTTGATACTTATTTCGTTTCGGACGATGATTTTTATCACCATTCCAAAATTTCAGTCCTTTTGGTACCATAGAACCTGAAAAAATGGCTTCTAAAATTCGAACCCAAGTCTGTAATTAGCGTCCATTCAAATAATGATTTTTCTAAAAATACAACTTTATGCAGATTTAAAAACTGATTTCGTTTTGGACCATGAATCTTATCACCATTAAAAAATTTCAGTCCGTTTGGAACCATAGAGCCTGAAAAAACTGCTTCTGAAGTTCGAACCCAAGTCTGAAATTAGTGCTTATAGGAATGATGATTTTTCTAAAATGACAACTTTTTGCAGATTTTGATACTTATTTCGTTTCGGACGATGATTATAATCACCATTCCATAATTTCAGTCCGTTTGGAACCATAGAGCCTGAAAAAACTGCTTATAAAGTTCGAACCCAAGTCTGAAATTATCGTCCATTCAAATAATGATTTATGTAAAAATACAACTTTATACAGATTTTGATACTTATTTCGTTTCAAAAGATGATTCTTATCACCATTCCAAAATTTCCGTCCTTTTGGTACCATAGAACCTGAATAAATGGCTTCTAAAATTCGAACCCAAGTCTAAAATTAGTGCTATTAGGAATGATGATTTTTCTAAAATGACAACTTTTTGCAGATTTTGATACTTATTTCGTTTCGGACGATGATTTTTATCACCATTCCAAAATTTCAGTCCGTTTGGAACCATAGAGCCTGAAAAAATGGCTTCTAAAATTCGAACCCAAGTCTGAAATTAGCGTCCATTCAAATAATGATTTTTCTAAAAATACAACTTTATGCAGATTTAAAAACTGATTTCGTTTTGGACCATGAATCTTATCACCATTAAAAAATTTCAGTCCGTTTGGAACCATAGAGCCTGAAAAAACTGCTTCTGAAGTTCGAACCCAAGTCTGAAATTAGTGCTTATAGGAATGATGATTTTTCTAAAATGACAACTATTTGCAGATTTTGATAGTTATTTCTTTTCGGACGATGATTCTAATCACCATTCCATAATTTCAGTCCGTTTGGAACCATAGAGCCTGAAAAAACTGGTTATAAAGTTCGAACCCAAGTCTGAAATTAGTGCTTATAGGAATGATGATTTTTCTAAAATGACAACTTTTTGCAGATTTTGATACTTATTTCGTTTCGGACGATGATTATAATCACCATTCCATAATTTCAGTCCGTTTGGAACCATAGAGCCTGAAAAAACTGCTTATAAAGTTCGAACCCAAGTCTGAAATTAGCGTCCATTCAAATAATGATTTTTGTAAAAATACAACTTTATACAGATTTTGATACTTATTTCGTTTCAAAAGATGATTCTTATCACCATTCCAAAATTTCCGTCCTTTTGGTACCATAGAACCTGAATAAATGGCTTCTAAAATTCAAACCCAAGTCTAAAATTAGTGCTATTAGGAATGATGATTTTTCTAAAATGACAACTTTTTGCAGATTTTGATACTTATTTCGTTTCGGACGATGATTTTTATCACCATTCCAAAATTTCAGTCCGTTTGGAAACATAGAGCCTGAAAAAACTGCTTCTAAAGTTCGAACCCAAGTCTGAAATTAGCGTCCATAAAAATAATGATTTTTCTGAAAATACAACTTTATGCAGATTTAAAAACTGATTTCGTTTTGGACCATGATTCTTATCACCATTCCAAAATTTCAGTCCTTTTGGTACCATAGAACCTGAAAAAATGGCTTCTAAAATTCGAACCCAAGTTTGAAATTAGCGTCCATTCAAATAATGATTTTTCTAAAAATACAACTTTATGCAGATTTAAAAACTGATTTCGTTTTGGACCATGAATCTTATCACCATTAAAAAATTTCAGTCCGTTTGGAACCATAGAGCCTGAAAAACCTGCTTCTGAAGTTCGAACCCAAGTCTGAAATTAGTGCTTATAGGAATGATGATTTTTCTAAAATGACAACTTTTTGCAGATTTTGATACTTATTTCGTTTCGGACGATGATTATAATCACCATTCCATAATTTCAGTCCGTTTGGAACCATAGAGCCTGAAAAAACTGCTTATAAAGTTCGAACCCAAGTCTGAAATTATCGTCCATTCAAATAATGATTTATGTAAAAATACAACTTTATACAGATTTTGATACTTATTTCGTTTCAAAAGATGATTCTTATCACCATTCCAAAATTTCCGTCCTTTTGGTACCATAGAACCTGAATAAATGGCTTCTAAAATTCGAACCCAAGTCTAAAATTAGTGCTATTAGGAATGATGATTTTTCTAAAATGACAACTTTTTGCAGATTTTGATACTTATTTCGTTTCGGACGATGATTTTTATCACCATTCCAAAATTTCAGTCCGTTTGGAACCATAGAGCCTGAAAAAATGGCTTCTAAAATTCGAACCCAAGTCTGAAATTAGCGTCCATTCAAATAATGATTTTTCTAAAAATACAACTTTATGCAGATTTAAAAACTGATTTCGTTTTGGACCATGAATCTTATCACCATTAAAAAATTTCAGTCCGTTTGGAACCATAGAGCCTGAAAAAACTGCTTCTGAAGTTCGAACCCAAGTCTGAAATTAGTGCTTATAGGAATGATGATTTTTCTAAAATGACAACTATTTGCAGATTTTGATAGTTATTTCTTTTCGGACGATGATTCTAATCACCATTCCATAATTTCAGTCCGTTTGGAACCATAGAGCCTGAAAAAACTGGTTATAAAGTTCGAACCCAAGTCTGAAATTAGTGCTTATAGGAATGATGATTTTTCTAAAATGACAACTTTTTGCAGATTTTGATACTTATTTCGTTTCGGACGATGATTATAATCACCATTCCATAATTTCAGTCCGTTTGGAACCATAGAGCCTGAAAAAACTGCTTATAAAGTTCGAACCCAAGTCTGAAATTAGCGTCCATTCAAATAATGATTTTTGTAAAAATACAACTTTATACAGATTTTGATACTTATTTCGTTTCAAAAGATGATTCTTATCACCATTCCAAAATTTCCGTCCTTTTGGTACCATAGAACCTGAATAAATGGCTTCTAAAATTCAAACCCAAGTCTAAAATTAGTGCTATTAGGAATGATGATTTTTCTAAAATGACAACTTTTTGCAGATTTTGATACTTATTTCGTTTCGGACGATGATTTTTATCACCATTCCAAAATTTCAGTCCGTTTGGAAACATAGAGCCTGAAAAAACTGCTTCTAAAGTTCGAACCCAAGTCTGAAATTAGCGTCCATAAAAATAATGATTTTTCTGAAAATACAACTTTATGCAGATTTAAAAACTGATTTCGTTTTGGACCATGATTCTTATCACCATTCCAAAATTTCAGTCCTTTTGGTACCATAGAACCTGAAAAAATGGCTTCTAAAATTCGAACCCAAGTTTGAAATTAGCGTCCATTCAAATAATGATTTTTCTAAAAATACAACTTTATGCAGATTTAAAAACTGATTTCGTTTTGGACCATGAATCTTATCACCATTAAAAAATTTCAGTCCGTTTGGAACCATAGAGCCTGAAAAACCTGCTTCTGAAGTTCGAACCCAAGTCTGAAATTAGTGCTTATAGGAATGATGATTTTTCTAAAATGACAACTTTTTGCAGATTTTGATACTTATTTCGTTTCGGACTATGATTATAATCACCATTCCAAAATTTCAGTCCTTTTGGTACCATAGAACCTGAAAAAATGGCTTCTAAAATTCGAACCCAAGTCTGTAATTAGCGTCCATTCAAATAATGATTTTTCTAAAAATACAACTTTATGCAGAATTCAAAACTGATTTCGTTTGAAACGATGATTCTTATCACCATTCCAAAATTTCAGTCCTTTTGGTACCATAGAACCTGAAAAAATGGCTTCTAAAATTCGAACCCAAGTCTGAAATTAGTGCTTATAGGAATGATGATTTTTCTAAAATGACAACTTTTTGCAGATTTTGATACTTATTTCTTTTCGGACGATGATTCTTATCACCATTCCAAAATTTCAGTCCTTTTGGTACCATAGAACCTGAATAAATGGCTTCTAAAATTCGAACCCAAGTTTGAAATTAGCGTCCATTCAAATAATGATTTTTCTAAAAATACAACTTTATGCAGATTTAAAAACTGATTTCGTTTTGGACCATGAATCTTATCACCATTAAAAAATTTCAGTCCGTTTGGAACCATAGAGCCTGAAAAACCTGCTTCTGAAGTTCGAACCCAAGTCTGAAATTAGTGCTTATAGGAATGATGATTTTTCTAAAATGACAACTTTTTGCAGATTTTGATACTTATTTCGTTTCGGACTATGATTATAATCACCATTCCAAAATTTCAGTCCTTTTGGTACCATAGAACCTGAAAAAATGGCTTCTAAAATTCGAACCCAAGTCTGTAATTAGCGTCCATTCAAATAATGATTTTTCTAAAAATACAACTTTATGCAGAATTCAAAACTGATTTCGTTTCAAACGATGATTCTTATCACCATTCCAAAATTTCAGTCCTTTTGGTACCATAGAACCTGAAAAAATGGCTTCTAAAATTCGAACCCAAGTCTGAAATTAGTGCTTATAGGAATGATGATTTTTCTAAAATGACAACTTTTTGCAGATTTTGATACTTATTTCTTTTCGGACGATGATTCTTATCACCATTCCAAAATTTCAGTCCTTTTGGTACCATAGAACCTGAATAAATGGCTTCTAAAATTCGAACCCAAGTCTGAAATTAGTGCTTATAGGAATGATGATTTTTCTAAAATGACAACTTTTTGCAGATTTTGATAGTTATTTCTTTTCGGACGATGATTCTTATCACCATTCCAAAATTTCAGTCCGTTTGGAACCATAGAGCCTGAAAAAACTGCTTATAAAGTTCGAACCCAAGTCTGAAATTAGCGTCCATAAAAATAATGATTTTTCTAAAAATACAACTTTATGCAGATTTAAAAACTGATTTCGTTTTGGACCATGATTCTTATCACCATTCCGAAATTTCAGTCCGTTTAGAACCATAGAGCCTGAAAAAACTGCTTCTGAAGTTCGAACCCAAGTCTGAAATTAGTGCTTATAGGAATGATGATTTTTCTAAAATGACAACTTTTTGCAGATTTTGATACTTATTTCGTTTCAAACGATGATTATTATCACCATTCCAAAATTTCAGTCCGTTTGGAACCATAGAACATGAAAAAATGGCTTCTAAAGATCAAACCCAAGTCTGAAATAAGTGCTTATAGGAATGATGATTTTTCTAAAATGACAACTTTTTGCAGATTTTGATACTTATTTCGTTTCAAACGATGATTATTATCACCATTCCAAAATTTCAGTCCGTTTGGAAACATAGAACATGAAAAAATGGATTCTAAAGATCAAACCCAAGTCTGAAATAAGTGCTTATAGGAATGATGATTTTTCTAAAATGACAACTTTTTGCAGATTTTGATTCTTATTTCTTTTCGGACGATGATTCTTATCACCATTCCAAAATTTCAGTCCGTTTGGAACCATAGAGCCTGAAAAAACTGCTTATAAAGTTCGAACCCAAGTCTGAAATTAGCGTCCATTCAAATAATGATTTTTCTGAAAATACAACTTTATGCAGATTTCAAAACTGATTTCGTTTCAAATGATGATTCGTATCACCATTCCAAAATTTCAGTCCTTTTGGTACCATAGAACCTGAAAAAATGGCTTCTAAAATTCGAACCCAAGTCTGAAATTAGCGTCCATAAAAATAATGATTTTTCTAAAAGTACAACTTTATGCAGAATTCAAAACTGATTTCGTTTCGGACGAAGATTCTTATCACCATTCCAAAATTTCAGTCCGTTTGGAACCTTAGAGCCTGAAAAAACTGCTTCTAAATTTCGAACCCAAGTCTGAAATTAGCGTCCATTCAGTTAAAGATTTTTCTAAAAATACAACTTTATGCAGATTTAAAAACTGATTTCGTTTTGGACCATGAATCTTATCACCATTAAAAAATTTCAGTCCGTTTGGAACCATAGAGCCTGAAAAAACTGCTTCTGAAGTTCGAACCCAAGTCTGAAATTAGTGCTTATAGGAATGATGATTTTTCTAAAATGACAACTTTTTGCAGATTTTGATACTTATTTCGTTTCGGACGATGATTATAATCACAATTCCAAAATTTCAGTCCGTTTGGAACCATAGAGCCTGAAAAAACTGCTTCTAAAGTTCGAACCCAAGTCTGAAATTAGCGTCAATGAAAATAATGGTTTTTCTAAAAATATAACTTTATATAGATTTTGATACTTATTTCGTTTAAAACCATGTTTCTTATAACCATTCCAAAATTTCAGTCCTTTTGGTACAATAGAACCTGAAAAAACTGCTTCTGAAGTTCGAACCCAAGTCTGAAATTAGTGCTTATAGGAATGATGATTTTTCTAAAATGATAACTTTTTGCAGATTTTTATACGAATTTCGTTTCAAACGATGATTCTTATCACCATTCCAAAATTTCAGTCCGTTTGAAACCATAGAGCCTGAAATAACTGCTTCTGAAGTTCGAACCCAAGTCTGAAATAAGTGCTTATAGGAATGATGATTTATCTAAAATAATAACTTTTTGCAGATTTTGAGACTAATTTCGTTTCAAACGATGATTCTTATCACCATTCCAAAATTTCAGTCCGTTTGGAACCATACAGCCTGAAAAAACTGCTTCTAAAGTTCGAACCCAAGTCTGAAATTAGCGCTTATAGGAATGATGATTTTTCTAAAATGATAACTTTTTGCAGATTTTGATACTTATTTCGTTTCAAACGATGATTCTTATCACCATTCCAAAATTTCAGTCCGTTTGGAAACATAGAGCCTGAAAAAACTGCTTCTAAAGTTCGAACCCAAGTCTGAAATTAGCGTCAATGAAAATAATGGTTTTTCTAAAAATATAACTTTATACAGATGTTGATACTTATTTCGTTTAAAACCATGTTTCTTATAACCATTCCAAAATTTCAGTCCTTTTGGTACCATAGAACCTGAAAAAATGGCTTCTAAAATTCGAACCTAAGTCTGAAATTAGCGTCCATTCAAATAATGATTTTTCTAAAAATACAACTTTATGCAGATTTAAAAACTGATTTCGTTTTGGACCATGAATCTTATCACCATTAAAAAATTTCAGTCCGTTTGGAACCATAGAGCCTGAAAAAACTGCTTCTGAAGTTCGAACCCAAGTCTGAAATTAGTGCTTATAGGAATGATGATTTTTCTAAAATGACAACTTTTTGCAGATTTTGATACTTATTTCGTTTCGGACGATGATTATAATCACCATTCCAAAATTTCAGTCCGTTTGGAACCATAGAGCCTGAAAAAACTGCTTCTAAAGTTCGAACCCAAGTCTGAAATTAGCGTCAATGAAAATAATGGTTTTTCTAAAAATATAACTTTATACAGATTTTGATACTTATTTCGTTTAAAACCATGTTTCTTATAACCATTCCAAAATTTCAGTCCGTTTGAAACCATAGAGCCTGAAATAACTGCTTCTGAAGTTCGAACCCAAGTCTGAAATTAGTGCTTATAGGAATGATGATTTTTCTAAAATGATAACTTTTTGCAGATTTTTATACGAATTTCGTTTCAAACGATGATTCTTATCACCATTCCAAAATTTCAGTCCGTTTGGAACCATAGAGCCTGAAATAACTGCTTCTGAAGTTCGAACCCAAGTCTGAAATTAGTGCTTATAGGAATGATGATTTTTCTAAAATAATAACTTTTTGCAGATTTTGAGACTAATTTCGTTTCAAACGATGATTCTTATCACCATTCCAAAATTTCAGTCCGTTTGGAAACATAGAACATGAAAAAATGGATTCTAAAGATCAAACCCAAGTCTGAAATAAGTGCTTATAGGAATGATGATTTTTCTAAAATGACAACTTTTTGCAGATTTTGATTCTTATTTCTTTTCGGACGATGATTCTTATCACCATTCCAAAATTTCAGTCCGTTTGGAACCATAGAGCCTGAAAAAACTGCTTATAAAGTTCGAACCCAAGTCTGAAATTAGCGTCCATTCAAATAATGATTTTTCTGAAAATACAACTTTATGCAGATTTCAAAACTGATTTCGTTTCAAATGATGATTCGTATCACCATTCCAAAATTTCAGTCCTTTTGGTACCATAGAACCTGAAAAAATGGCTTCTAAAATTCGAACCCAAGTCTGAAATTAGCGTCCATAAAAATAATGATTTTTCTAAAAGTACAACTTTATGCAGAATTCAAAACTGATTTCGTTTCGGACGAAGATTCTTATCACCATTCCAAAATTTCAGTCCGTTTGGAACCTTAGAGCCTGAAAAAACTGCTTCTAAATTTCGAACCCAAGTCTGAAATTAGTGCTTATAGGAATGATGATTTTTCTAAAATGATAACTTTTTGCAGATTTTTATACGAATTTCGTTTCAAACGATGTTTCTTATAACCATTCCAAAATTTCAGTCCTTTTGGTGCAATAGAACCTGAAAAAACTGCTTCTGAAGTTCAAACCCAAGTCTGAAATTATGGCTTATAGGAATGATGATTTTTCTAAAATGATAACTTTTTGCAGATTTTTATACGAATTTCGTTTCAAACGATGATTCTTATCACCATTCCAAAATTTCAGTCCGTTTGAAACCATAGAGCCTGAAAAAACTGCTTCTGAAGTTCGAACCCAAGTCTGAAATTAGTGCTTATAGGAATGATGATTTTTCTAAAATGACAACTTTTTGCAGATTTTGATACTTATTTCGTTTCGGACGATGATTATAATCACCATTCCAAAATTTCAGTCCGTTTGGAACCATAGAGCCTGAAAAAACTGCTTCTAAAGTTCGAACCCAAGTCTGAAATTAGCGTCAATGAAAATAATGGTTTTTCTAAAAATATAACTTTATACAGATTTTGATACTTATTTCGTTTAAAACCATGTTTCTTATAACCATACCAAAATTTCAGTCCTTTTGGTACCATAGAACCTGAAAAAATGGCTTCTAAAATTCGAACCTAAGTCTGAAATTAGCGTCCATTCAAATAATGATTTTTCTAAAAATACAACTTTATGCAGATTTAAAAACTCATTTCGTTTTGGACCATGAATCTTATCACCATTAAAAAATTTCAGTCCGTTTGGAACCATAGAGCCTGAAAAAACTGCTTCTGAAGTTCGAACCCAAGTCTGAAATTAGTGCTTATAGGAATGATGATTTTTCTAAAATGACAACTTTTTGAAGATTTTGATACTTATTTCGTTTCGGACGATGATTATAATCACCATTCCAAAATTTCAGTCCGTTTGGAACCATAGAGCCTGAAAAAACTGCTTCTAAAGTTCGAACCCAAGTCTGAAATTAGCGTCAATGAAAATAATGGTTTTTCTAAAAATATAACTTTATACAGATTTTGATACTTATTTCGTTTAAAACCATGTTTCTTATAACCATTCCAAAATTTCAGTCCTTTTGGTACAATAGAACCTGAAAAAACTGCTTCTGAAGTTCGAACCCAAGTCTGAAATTAGTGCTTATAGGAATGATGATTTTTCTAAAATGATAACTTTTTGCAGATTTTTATACGAATTTCGTTTCAAACGATGATTCTTATCACCATTCCAAAATTTCAGTCCGTTTGAAACCATAGAGCCTGAAATAACTGCTTCTGAAGTTCGAACCCAAGTCTGAAATTAGTGCTTATAGGAATGATGATTTTTCTAAAATGATAACTTTTTGCAGATTTTGAGACTAATTTCGTTTCAAACGATGATTCTTATCACCATTCCAAAATTTCAGTCCGTTTGGAACCATAGAGCCTGAAATAACTGCTTCTGAAGTTCGAACCCAAGTCTGAAATTAGTGCTTATAGGAATGATGATTTTTCTAAAATAATAACTTTTTGCAGATTTTGAGACTAATTTCGTTTCAAACGATGATTCTTATCACCATTCCAAAATTTCAGTCCGTTTGGAACCATAGAGCCTGAAAAAACTGCTTCTAAAGTTCGAACCCAAGTCTGAAATTAGCGCTTATAGGAATGATGATTTTTCTAAAATGACAACTTTTTGAAGATTTTGATACTTATTTCGTTTCGGACGATGATTATAATCACCATTCCAAAATTTCAGTCCGTTTTGAACCATAGAGCCTGAAAAAACTGCTTCTAAAGTTCGAACCCAAGTCTGAAATTAGCGTCAATGAAAATAATGGTTTTTCTAAAAATATAACTTTATACAGATTTTGATACTTATTTCGTTTAAAACCATGTTTCTTATAACCATTCCAAAATTTCAGTCCTTTTGGTACCATAGAACCTGAAAAAACTGCTTCTAAAGTTCGAACCCAAGTCTGAAATTAGCGTCAATGAAAATAATGGTTTTTCTAAAAATATAACTTTATACAGATTTTGATACTTATTTCGTTTAAAACCATGTTTCTTATAACCATTCCAAAATTTCAGTCCTTTTAGTACAATAGAACCTGAAAAAACTGCTTCTGAAGTTCGAACCCAAGTCTGAAATTAGTGCTTATAGGAATGATGATTTTTCTAAAATGATAACTTTTTGCAGATTTTTATACGAATTTCGTTTCAAACGATGATTCTTATCACCATTCCAAAATTTCAGTCCGTTTGAAACCATAGAGCCTGAAAAAACTGCTTCTGAAGTTCGAACCCAAGTCTGAAATTAGCGTCAATGAAAATAATGGTTTTTCTAAAAATATAACTTTATACAGATTTTGATACTTATTTCGTTTAAAACCATGTTTCTTATAACCATTCCAAAATTTCAGTCCTTTTGGTACCATAGAACCTAAAAAAATGGCTTCTAAAATTCGAACCTAAGTCTGAAATTAGCGTCCATTCAAATAATGATTTTTCTAAAAATACAACTTTATGCAGATTTAAAAACTGATTTCGTTTTGGACCATGAATCTTATCACCATTAAAAAATTTCAGTCCGTTTGGAACCATAGAGCCTGAAAAAACTGCTTCTGAAGTTCGAACCCAAGTCTGAAATTAGTGCTTATAGGAATGATGATTTTTCTAAAATGACAACTTTTTGCAGATTTTGATACTTATTTCGTTTCGGACGATGATTATAATCACCATTCCAAAATTTCAGTCCGTTTGGAACCATAGAGCCTGAAAAAACTGCTTCTAAAGTTCGAACCCAAGTCTGAAATTAGCGTCAATGAAAATAATGGTTTTTCTAAAAATATAACTTTATACAGATTTTGATACTTATTTCGTTTAAAACCATGTTTCTTATAACCATTCCAAAATTTCAGTCCTTTTGGTACAATAGAACCTGAAAAAACTGCTTCTGAAGTTCGAACCCAAGTCTGAAATTAGTGCTTATAGGAATGATGATTTTTCTAAAATTATAACTTTTTGCAGATTTTTATACGAATTTCGTTTCAAACGATGATTCTTATCACCATTCCAAAATTTCAGTCCGTTTGAAACCATAGAGCCTGAAATAACTGCTTCTGAAGTTCGAACAAAAGTATGAAATTAGTGCTTATAGGAATGATGATTTTTCTAAAATAATAACTTTTTGCAGATTTTGAGACTAATTTCGTTTCAAACGATGATTCTTATCACCATTCCAAAATTTCAGTCCGTTTGGAACCATAGAGCCTGAAAAAACTGCTTCTAAAGTTCGAACCCAAGTCTGAAATTAGCGCTTATAGGAATGATGATTTTTCTAAAATGATAACTTTTTGCAGATTTTGATACTTATTTCGTTTCAAACGATGATTCTTATCACCATTCCAAAATTTCAGTCCGTTTGGACCCATAGAGCCTGAAAAAACTGCTTCTAAAATTCGAACCCAAGTCTGAAATTAGCGTCAATGAAAATAATGGTTTTTCTAAAAATATAACTTTATACAGATTTTGATACTTATTTCGTTTAAAACCATGTTTCTTATAACCATTCCAAAATTTCAGTCCTTTTGGTACCATAGAACCTGAAAAAATGGCTTCTAAAATTCGAACCTAAGTCTGAAATTAGCGTCCATTCAAATAATGATTTTTCTAAAAATACAACTTTATGCAGATTTAAAAACTGATTTCGTTTTGGACCATGAATCTTATCACCATTAAAAAATTTCAGTCCGTTTGGAACCATAGAGCCTGAAAAAACTGCTTCTAAAGTTCGAACCCAAGTCTGAAATTAGCGCTTATAGGAATGATGATTTTACTAAAATGATAACTTTTTGCAGATTTTGATACTTATTTCGTTTCAAACGATGATTCTTATCACCATTCCAAAATTTCAGTCCGTTTGGAACCATAGAGCCTGAAAAAACTGCTTCTAAAGTTCGAACCCAAGTCTGAAATTAGCGTCAATGAAAATAATGGTTTTTCTAAAAATATAACTTTATACAGATTTTGATACTTATTTCGTTTAAAACCATGTTTCTTATAACCATTCCAAAATTTCAGTCCTTTTGGTACCATAGAACCTGAAAAAATGGCTTCTAAAATTCGAACCTAAGTCTGAAATTAGCGTCCATTCAAATAATGATTTTTCTAAATATACAACTTTATGCAGATTTAAAAACTGATTTCGTTTTGGACCATGAATCTTATCACCATTAAAAAATTTCAGTCCGTTTGGAACCATAGAGCCTGAAAAAACTGCTTCTGAAGTTCGAACCCAAGTCTGAAATTAGTGCTTATAGGAATGATGATTTTTCTAAAATGACAACTTTTTGCAGATTTTGATACTTATTTCGTTTCGGACGATGATTATAATCACCATTCCAAAATTTCAGTCCGTTTGGAACCATAGAGCCTGAAAAAACTGCTTCTAAAGTTCGAACCCAAGTCTGAAATTAGCGTCAATGAAAATAATGGTTTTTCTAAAAATATAACTTTATACAGATTTTGATACTTATTTCGTTTAAAACCATGTTTCTTATAACCATTCCAAAATTTCAGTCCTTTTGGTACAATAGAACCTGAAAAAACTGCTTCTGAAGTTCGAACCCAAGTCTGAAATTAGTGCTTATAGGAATGATGATTTTTCTAAAATGATAACTTTTTGCAGATTTTGAGACTAATTTCGTTTCAAACGATGATTCTTATCACCATTCCAAAATTTCAGTCCGTTTGGAACCATAGAGCCTGAAAAAACTGCTTCTAAAGTTCGAACCCAAGTCTGAAATTAGCGCTTATAGGAATGATGATTTTTCTAAAATGATAACTTTTTGCAGATTTTGATACTTATTTCGTTTCAAACGATGATTCTTATCACCATTCCAAAATTTCAGTCCGTTTGGAACCATAGAGCCTGAAAAAACTGCTTCTAAAGTTCGAACCCAAGTCTGAAATTAGCGTCAATGAAAATAATGGATTTTCTAAAAATATAACTTTATACAGATTTTGATACTTATTTCGTTTAAAACCATGTTTCTTATAACCATTCCAAAATTTCAGTCCTTTTGGTACCATAGAACCTGAAAAAATGGCTTCTAAAATTCGAACCCAAGTCTGCAATTAGCGTCCATAAAAATAATGATTTTTCTAAAAATACAACTTTATGCAGATTTAAAAGCTGATTTCGTTTTGGACCATGATTCTTATCACCATTCCAAAATTTCAGTCCGTTTGGAAACATAGGGCCTGAAAATACTGCTTCTATAGTTCGAACCCAAGTCTGAAATAAGCGTCCATTCAAATAATGATTTTCTAAAAATACAACTTTATGCAGATTTAAAAACTGATTTCGTTTTGGACCATGAATCTTATCACCATTAAAAAATTTCAGTCCGTTTGGAACCATAGAGCCTGAAAAAACTGCTTCTAAAGTTCGAACCCAAGTCTGAAATTAGCGCTTATAGGAATGATGATTTTACTAAAATGATAACTTTTTGCAGATTTTGATACTTATTTCGTTTCAAACGATGATTCTTATCACCATTCCAAAATTTCAGTCCGTTTGGAACCATAGAGCCTGAAAAAACTGCTTCTAAAGTTCGAACCCAAGTCTGAAATTAGCGTCAATGAAAATAATGGTTTTTCTAAAAATATAACTTTATACAGATTTTGATACTTATTTCGTTTAAAACCATGTTTCTTATAACCATTCCAAAATTTCAGTCCTTTTGGTACCATAGAACCTGAAAAAATGGCTTCTAAAATTCGAACCTAAGTCTGAAATTAGCGTCCATTCAAATAATGATTTTTCTAAATATACAACTTTATGCAGATTTAAAAACTGATTTCGTTTTGGACCATGAATCTTATCACCATTAAAAAATTTCAGTCCGTTTGGAACCATAGAGCCTGAAAAAACTGCTTCTGAAGTTCGAACCCAAGTCTGAAATTAGTGCTTATAGGAATGATGATTTTTCTAAAATGACAACTTTTTGCAGATTTTGATACTTATTTCGTTTCGGACGATGATTATAATCACCATTCCAAAATTTCAGTCCGTTTGGAACCATAGAGCCTGAAAAAACTGCTTCTAAAGTTCGAACCCAAGTCTGAAATTAGCGTCAATGAAAATAATGGTTTTTCTAAAAATATAACTTTATACAGATTTTGATACTTATTTCGTTTAAAACCATGTTTCTTATAACCATTCCAAAATTTCAGTCCTTTTGGTACAATAGAACCTGAAAAAACTGCTTCTGAAGTTCGAACCCAAGTCTGAAATTAGTGCTTATAGGAATGATGATTTTTCTAAAATGATAACTTTTTGCAGATTTTGAGACTAATTTCGTTTCAAACGATGATTCTTATCACCATTCCAAAATTTCAGTCCGTTTGGAACCATAGAGCCTGAAAAAACTGCTTCTAAAGTTCGAACCCAAGTCTGAAATTAGCGCTTATAGGAATGATGATTTTTCTAAAATGATAACTTTTTGCAGATTTTGATACTTATTTCGTTTCAAACGATGATTCTTATCACCATTCCAAAATTTCAGTCCGTTTGGAACCATAGAGCCTGAAAAAACTGCTTCTAAAGTTCGAACCCAAGTCTGAAATTAGCGTCAATGAAAATAATGGATTTTCTAAAAATATAACTTTATACAGATTTTGATACTTATTTCGTTTAAAACCATGTTTCTTATAACCATTCCAAAATTTCAGTCCTTTTGGTACCATAGAACCTGAAAAAATGGCTTCTAAAATTCGAACCCAAGTCTGCAATTAGCGTCCATAAAAATAATGATTTTTCTAAAAATACAACTTTATGCAGATTTAAAAGCTGATTTCGTTTTGGACCATGATTCTTATCACCATTCCGAAATTTCAGTCCGTTTGGAACCATAGAGCCTGAAAAAATTGCTTCTAAAGTTCGAACCCAAGTCTGAAATTAGCGTCCATAAAAATAATGATTTTTCTAAAAATACAACTTTATGCAGATTTAAAAACTGATTTCGTTTTGGACCATGATTCTTATCACCATTCCGAAATTTCAGTCCGTTTAGAACCATAGAGCCTGAAAAAACTGCTTCTGAAGTTCGAACCCAAGTCTGAAATTAGTGCTTACAGGAATGATGATTTTTCTAAAATGACAACTTTTTGCAGATTTTGATAATTATTTCGTTTCAAACCATGTTTCTTATAACCATTCCAAAATCTCAGTCATCTTGGTCCCATAGAACATGAAAAAATGGCTTCTAAAGATCAAACACAAGTCTGAAATAAGTGCTTATAGGAATGATGATTTTTCTAAAATGACAAATTTTTGCAGATTTTGATACTTATTTCGTTTCGGACGATGATTATTATCACCATTCGAAAATTTCAGTCCGTTTGGAACCATAGAGCCTGAAAAAACTGCTTCTAAAGTTCGAACCCAAGTCTGAAATTAGCGTCAATGAAAATAATGGTTTTTCTAAAAATATAACTTTATACAGATTTTGATACTTATTTCGTTTAAAACCATGTTTCTTATAACCATTCCAAAATTTCAGTCCTTTTGGTACAATAGAACCTGAAAAAACTGCTTCTGAAGTTCGAACCCAAGTCTGAAATTAGTGCTTATAGGAATGATGATTTTTCTAAAATGATAACTTTTTGCAGATTTTGAGACTAATTTCGTTTCAAACGATGATTCTTATCACCATTCCAAAATTTCAGTCCGTTTGGAACCATAGAGCCTGAAAAAACTGCTTCTAAAGTTCGAACCCAAGTCTGAAATTAGCGCTTATAGGAATGATGATTTTTCTAAAATGATAACTTTTTGCAGATTTTGATACTAATTTCGTTTCAAACGACGATTCTTATCACCATTCCAAAATTTCAGTCCGTTTGGAACCATAGAGCCTGAAAAAACTGCTTCTAAAGTTCGAACCCAAGTCTGAAATTAGCGTCAATGAAAATAATGGTTTTTCTAAAAATATAACTTTATACAGATTTTGATACTTATTTCGTTTAAAACCATGTTTCTTATAACCATTCCAAAATTTCAGTCCTTTTGGAACCATAGAACCTGAAAAAATGGCTTCTAAAATTCGAACCCAAGTCTGAAATTAGCGTCCATAAAAATAATGATTTTTCTAAAAATACAACTTTATGCAGATTTAAAAGCTGATTTCGTTTTGGACCATGATTCTTATCACCATTCCGAAATTTCAGTCCGTTTGGAACCATAGAGCCTGAAAAAATTGCTTCTAAAGTTCGAACCCAAGTCTGAAATTAGCGTCCATAAAAATAATGATTTTTCTAAAAATACAACTTTATGCAGATTTAAAAACTGATTTCGTTTTGGACCATGATTCTTATCACCATTCCGAAATTTCAGTCCGTTTAGAACCATAGAGCCTGAAAAAACTGCTTCTGAAGTTCGAACCCAAGTCTGAAATTAGTGCTTACAGGAATGATGATTTTTCTAAAATTACAAATTTTTGCAGATTTTGATAATTATTTCGTTTCAAACCATGTTTCTTATAACCATTCCAAAATCTCAGTCCTCTTGGTCCCATAGAACATGAAAAAATGGCTTCTAAAGATCAAACACAAGTCTGAAATAAGTGCTTATAGGAATGATGATTTTTCTAAAATGACAACTTTATACAGATTTTGATACTTATTTGATTTCAAACGATGATTCTTATCACCATTAAAAAAATCAGTCCGTTTGGAACCATAGAGCCTGAAACAACTGCTTCTAAATTTCGAACCCAAGTCTGAAATTAGCGTCCATTCAAATAATGATTTTTCTAAAAATACAACTTTATGCAGATTTCAAAACTGATTTCGTTTTGGACCATTATTCTTATCACCATTCCAAAATTTCAGTCCGTTTGGAAACATAGGGCCTGAAAAAACTGCTTCTAAAGTTCGAACCCAAGTCTGAAATAAGCGTCCATTCAAATAATGATTTTCTAAAAATACAACTTGATGCAGAATTCAAAACTGATTTCGTTTCAAACGATGATTCTTATCACCATTCCAAAATTTCAGTCCTTTTGGTACCATAGAACCTGAAAAAATGGCTTCTAAAATTCGAACCCAAGTCTGAAATTATTGCTTTTAGGAATGATGATTTTTCTAAAATGACAACTTTTTGCAGATTTTGATACTTATTTCGTTTCGGACGATGATTATAATCACCATTCCAAAATTTCAGTCCGTTTGGAAACATAGGGCCTGAAAAAACTGCTTCTAAAGTTCGAACCCAAGTCGGAAATTAGCGTCCATTCAAATATGATTTTTCTAAAAATACAACTTTATGCAGAATTCTAAACTGATTTCGTTTCAAACAATGATTTTTTATCACCATTCCAAAATTTCAGTCCTTTTGGTACCATAGAACCTGAAAAAATGGCTTCTAAAATTCGAACCTAAGTCTGAAATTAGCGTCCATTCAAATAATGATTTTTCTAAAAATACAACTTTATGCAGATTTAAAAACTGATTTCGTTTTGGACCATGAATCTTATCACCATTAAAAAATTTCAGTCCGTTTGGAACCATAGAGCCTGAAAAAACTGCTTCTGAAGTTCGAACCCAAGTCTGAAATTAGTGCTTATAGGAATGATGATTTTTCTAAAATGACAACTTTTTGCAGATTTTGATACTTATTTCGTTTCGGACGATGATTATAATCACCATTCCAAAATTTCAGTCCGTTTGGAAACATAGGGCCTGAAAATACTGCTTCTATAGTTCGAACCCAAGTCTGAAATTAGCGTCCATTCAAATAATGATTTTCTAAAAATACAACTTGATGCAGAATTCAAAACTGATTTCGTTTCAAACGATGATTCTTATCACCATTCCAAAATTTCAGTCCTTTTGGTACCATAGAACCTGAAAAAATGGCTTCTAAAATTCGAACCCAAGTCTGAAATTACTGCTTTTAGGAATGATGATTTTTCTAAAATGACAACTTTTTGCAGATTTTGATACTTATTTCTTTTCGGACGATGATTCTTATCACCATTCCAAAATTTCAGTCCTTTTGGTAAAAGAAGATACTGAAAAAATGGCTTCTAAAATTCGAACCCAAGTCTGAAATTAGCGTCTATTCAAATAATGATTTTTCTAAAAATACAACTTTATGCAGATTTAAAAACTGATTTCGTTTTGGACCATGAATCTTATCACCATTAAAAAATTTCAGTCCGTTTGGAACCATAAGCCTGAAAAATCTGCTTCTGAAGTTCGAACCCAAGTCTGAAATTAGCGTCAATGAAAATAATGGTTTTTCTAAAAATATAACTTTATACAGATTTTGATACTTATTTCGTTTAAAACCATGTTTCTTATAACCATTCCAAAATTTCAGTCCTTTTGGTACCATAGAACCTGAAAAAATGGCTTCTAAAATTCGAACCCAAGTCTGAAATTAGCGTCCATAAAAATAATGATTTTTCTAAAAATACAACTTTATGCAGATTTAAAAGCTGATTTCGTTTTGGACCATGATTCTTATCACCATTCCGAAATTTCAGTCCGTTTGGAACCATAGAGCCTGAAAAAATTGCTTCTAAAGTTCGAACCCAAGTCTGAAATTAGCGTCCATAAAAATAATGATTTTTCTAAAAATACAACTTTATGCAGATTTAAAAACTGATTTCGTTTTGGACCATGAATCTTATCACCATTAAAAAATTTCAGTCCGTTTGGAGCCATAGAGCCTGAAAAAACTGCTTCTGAAGTTCGAACCCAAGTCTGAAATTAGTGCTTATAGGAATGATGATTTTTCTAAAATGACAACTTTTTGCAGATTTTGATACTTATTTCGTTTCGGACGATGATTATAATCACCATTCCAAAATTTCAGTCCGTTTGGAAACATAGGGCCTGAAAATACTGCTTCTATAGTTCGAACCCAAGTCTGAAATAAGCGTCCATTCAAATAATGATTTTCTAAAAATACAACTTGATGCAGAATTCAAAACTGATTTCGTTTCAAACGATGATTCTTATCACCATTCCAAAATTTCAGTCCTTTTGGTACCATAGAACCTGAAAAAATGGCTTCTAAAATTCGAACCCAAGTCTGAAATTATTGCTTTTAGGAATGATGATTTTTCTAAAATGACAACTTTTTGCAGATTTTGATACTTATTTCGTTTCGGACGATGATTATAATCACCATTCCAAAATTTCAGTCCGTTTGGAAACATAGGGCCTGAAAATACTGCTTCTATAGTTCGAACCCAAGTCTGAAATAAGCGTCCATTCAAATAATGATTTTCTAAAAATACAACTTGATGCAGAATTCAAAACTGATTTCGTTTCAAACGATGATTCTTATCACCATTCCAAAATTTCAGTCCTTTTGGTACCATAGAACCTGAAAAAATGGCTTCTAAAATTCGAACCCAAGTCTGAAATTATTGCTTTTAGGAATGATGATTTTTCTAAAATGACAACTTTTTGCAGATTTTGATACTTATTTCTTTTCGGACGATGATTCTTATCACCATTCCAAAATTTCAGTCCTTTTGGTAAAAGAAGATACTGAAAAAATGGCTTCTAAAATTCGAACCCAAGTCTGAAATTAGCGTCTATTCAAATAATGATTTTTCTAAAAATACAACTTTATGCAGATTTAAAAACTGATTTCGTTTTGGACCATGAATCTTATCACCATTAAAAAATTTCAGTCCGTTTGGAACCATAGAGCCTGAAAAATCTGCTTCTGAAGTTCGAACCCAAGACTGAAATTAGCGTCCATTCAATTAATGATTTTTCTAAAAATACAACTTTATGCAGATTTAAAAACTGATTTCGTTTTGGACCATGAATCTTATCACCATTAAAAAATTTCAGTCCGTTTGGAACCATAGAGCCTGAAAAAACTGCTTCTGAAGTTCGAACCCAAGTCTGAAATTAGTGCTTATAGGAATGATGATTTTTCTAAAATGACAATTTTTTGCAGATTTTGATACTTATTTCGTTTCGGACGATGATTATAATCACCATTCCAAAATTTCAGTCCGTTTGGAAACATAGGGCCTGAAAAAACTGCTTCTAAAATTCGAACCCAAGTCTGAAATTAGCGTCCATTCAAAAATGATTTTTCTAAAAATACAACTTTATGCAGAATTCTAAACTGATTTCGTTTCAAACAATGATTTTTTATCTATATTCCAAAATTTCAGTCCTTTAGGTACCATAGAACCTGAAAAAATGGCTTCTAAAATTCGAACCTAAGTCTGAAATTAGCGTCCATTCAAATAATGATTTTTCTAAAAATACAACTTTATGCAGATTTAAAAACTGATTTCGTTTTGGACCATGAATCTTACCACCATTAAAAAATTTCAGTCCGTTTGGAACCATAGAGCCTGAAAAAACTGCTTCTGAAGTTCGAACCCAAGTCTGAAATTAGTGCTTATAGGAATGATGATTTTTCTAAAATGACCTTTTATTGCAGATTTTGATACTTATTTCGTTTCGGACGATGATTATAATCACCATTCCAAAATTTCAGTCCGTTTGGAACCATAGAGCCTGAAAAAACTGCTTCTAAAGTTCGAACCCAAGTCTGAAATTAGCGTCAATGAAAATAATGGTTTTTCTAAAAATATAACTTTATACAGATTTTGATACTTATTTCGTTTAAAACCATGTTTCTTATAACCATTCCAAAATTTCAGTCCTTTTGGTACAATAGAACCTGAAAAAACTGCTTCTGAAGTTCGAACCCAAGTCTGAAATTAGTGCTTATAGGAATGATGATTTTTCTAAAATGATAACTTTTTGCAGATTTTTATACGAATTTCGTTTCAAACGATGATTCTTATCACCATTCCAAAATTTCAGTCCATTTGAAACCATAGAGCCTGAAATAACTGCTTCTGAAGTTCGAACCCAAGTCTGAAATTAGTGCTTATAGGAATGATGATTTTTCTAAAATGATAACTTTTTGCAGATTTTGAGACTAATTTCGTTTCAAACGATGATTCTTATCACCATTCCAAAATTTCAGTCCGTTTGGAACCATAGAGCCTGAAATAACTGCTTCTGAAGTTCGAACCCAAGTCTGAAATTAGTGCTTATAGGAATGATGATTTTTCTAAAATAATAACTTTTTAGGGATTTTGAGACTAATTTCGTTTCAAACGATGATTCTTATCACCATTCCAAAATTTCAGTCCGTTTGGAAACATAGAACATGAAAAAATGGATTCTAAAGATCAAACCCAAGTCTGAAATAAGTGCTTATAGGAATGATGATTTTTCTAAAATGACAACTTTTTGCAGTATTTGATTCTTATTTCTTTTCGGACGATGATTCTTATCACCATTCCAAAATTTCAGTCCGTTTGGAACCATAGAGCCTGAAAAAACTGCTTATAAAGTTCGAACCCAAGTCTGAAATTAGCGTCCATTCAAATAATGATTTTTCTGAAAATACAACTTTATGCAGATTTCAAAACTGATTTCGTTTCAAATGATGATTCGTATCACCATTCCAAAATTTCAGTCCTTTTGGTACCATAGAACCTGAAAAAATGGCTTCTAAAATTCGAACCCAAGTCTGAAATTAGCGTCCATAAAAATAATGATTTTTCTAAAAGTACAACTTTATGCAGAATTCAAAACTGATTTCGTTTCGGACGAAGATTCTTATCACCATTCCAAAATTTCAGTCCGTTTGGAACCTTAGAGCCTGAAAAAACTGCTTCTAAATTTCGAACCCAAGTCTGAAATTAGCGTCCATTCAGTTAAAGATTTATCTAAAAATACAACTTTATGCAGATTTAAAAACTGATTTCGTTTTGGACCATGAATCTTATCACCATTAAAAAATTTCAGTCCGTTTGGAACCATAGAGCCTGAAAAAACTGCTTCTGAAGTTCGAACCCAAGTCTGAAATTAGTGCTTATAGGAATGATGATTTTTCTAAAATGATAACTTTTTGCAGATTTTTATACGAATTTCGTTTCAAACGATGTTTCTTATAACCATTCCAAAATTTCAGTCCTTTTGGTACAATAGAACCTGAAAAAACTGCTTCTGAAGTTCGAACCCAAGTCTGAAATTAGTGCTTATAGGAATGATGATTTTTCTAAAATGACAACTTTTTGCAGATTTTGATACTTATTTGGTTTCGGACGATGATTATAATCACCATTCCAAAATTTCAGTCCGTTTGGAACCATAGAGCCTGAAAAAACTGCTTCTAAAGTTCGAACCCAAGTCTGAAATTAGTGCTTTTAGGAATGATGATTTTTCTAAAATGACAACTTTTTGCAGATGTTGATACTTATTTCGTTTCGGACGATGATTATAATCACCATTCCAAAATTTCAGTCCGTTTGGAAACATAGGGCCTGAAAATACTGCTTCTTTAGTTCGAACCCAAGTCTGAAATAAGCGTCCATTCAAATAATGATTTTCTAAAAATACAACTTTATGCAGAATTCAAGTCTGAAATTAGCGTCAATGAAAATAATGGTTTTTCTAAAAATATAACTTTATACAGATTTTGATACTTATTTCGTTTAAAACCATGTTTCTTATAACCATTCCAAAATTTCAGTCCTTTTGGTACCATAAAACCTGAAAAAATGGCTTCTAAAATTCGAACCTAAGTCTGAAATTAGCGTCCATTCAAATAATGATTTTTCTAAAAATACAACTTTATGCAGATTTAAAAACTCATTTCGTTTTGGACCATGAATCTTATCACCATTAAAAAATTTCAGTCCTTTTGGAACCATAGAGCCTGAAATAACTGCTTCTGAAGTTCGAACCCAAGTCTGAAATTAGTGCTTATAGGAATGATGATTTTTCTAAAATGACAACTTTTTGAAGATTTTGATACTTATTTCGTTTCGGACGATGATTATAATCACCATTCCAAAATTTCAGTCCGTTTGGAACCATAGAGCCTGAAACAACTGCTTCTAAATTTCGAACACAAGTCTGAAATTAGAGTACATAAAAATAACGATTTTTTCAAAAATTAAACTTTATGCAGATTTAAAAACTGATTTCGTTTTGGACCATGATTCTTATCACCATTCCAAAATTTCAGTCCGTTTGGAACCATAGAGCCTGAAAAAACTGCTTCAAAAGTTAGAACTCAAGCCTGAAAGTAGCGTCCATAAAAATAATGATTTTTCTAAAAATACAACTTTATGCAGAATTCAACACTGATTTCGTTTCAAACGATGATTCTTATCACCATTCCAAAATTTTAGTCCGTTTGGAACCATAGAGACTGAAAAAACTGCTTCTGAAGTTCGAACCCAAGTCTGAAATTAGTGCTTATAGGAATGATGATTTTTCTAAAATGACAAATTTTTGCAGATTTTGATACTTATTTCGTTTTGGACGATGATTATAATCACCATTCCAAAATTTCAGTCTGTTTGGAAACATAGGGCCTAAAAAAACAGCGTCTAAAGTTCGAACCCAAGTCTAAAATTAGCGTCTATAAAAATTATGATTTTTCTAAAAATACCACTTTATACAGATTTTGATACTTATTTCGTTTCAAACCATGTTTCTTATAACCATTCCAAAATCTCAGTCCTCTTGGTCCCATAGAACATGAAAAAATGGCTTCTAAAGATCAAACCCAAGTCTGAAATTAGCGTCAATGAAAATTATGGTTTTTCTAAAAATATAACTTTATACAGATTTTGATACTTATTTCGTTTAAAACCATGTTTCTTATAACCATTCCAAAATTTCAGTCCTTTTGGTACAATAGAACCTGAAAAAACTGCTTCTGAAGTTCGAACCCAAGTCTGAAATTAGTGCTTATAGGAATGATGATTTTTCTAAAATGATAACTTTTTGCAGATTTTGATACTAATTTCGTTTCAAACGATGATTCTTATCACCATTCCAAAATTTCAGTCCGTTTGGAACCATAGAGCCTGAAAAAACTGATTCTAAAGTTCGAACCCAAGTCTGAAATTAGCGTCCATTCAAATATGATTTTTCTAAAAATACAACTTTATGCAGAATTCAAAACTGATTTCGTTTCGGACGATGATTCATATCACAATTCAAAAATTTCAGTCCGTTTGGAACCATAGAGCCTGAAAAAACTGCTTCTAATGTTCGAACCCAAGTCTGAAATTAGCGTCCATTCAAATATGATTTTTCTAAAAATACAACTTTATGCAGAATTCTAAACTGATTTCGTTTCAAACAATGATTTTTTGTCACCATTCCAAAATTTCAGTCCTTTTGGTACCATAGAACCTGAAAAAATGGCTTCTAAAATTCGAACCCAAGTCTGAAATTAGCGTCCATTCAAATAATGATTTTTCTAAAAATACAACTTTATGCAGATTTAAAAACTGATTTCGTTTTGGACCATGAATCTTATCACCATTAAAAAATTTCAGTCCGTTTGGAACCATAGAGCCTGAAAAAACTGCTTCTGAAGATCGAACCCAAGTCTGAAATTAGTGCTTATAGGAATGATGATTTTTCTAAAATGACAACTTTTTGCAGATTTTGATACTTATTTCGTTTCGGACGATGATTATAATCACCATTCCAAAATTTCAGTCCGTTTGGAAACATAGGGCCTGAAAATACTGCTTCTTTAGTTCGAACCCAAGTCTGAAATAAGCGTCCATTCAAATAATGATTTTCTAAAAATACAACTTTATGCAGAATTCAAAACTGATTTCGTTTCAAACGATGATTCTTATCACCATTCCAAAATTTCAGTCCTTTTGGTACCATAAAACCTGAAAAAATGGCTTCTAAAATTCGAACCCAAGTCTGAAATTATTGCTTTTAGGAATGATGATTTTTCTAAAATGACAACTTTTTGCAGATTTTGATACTTATTTCGTTTCGGACGATGATTATAATCACCATTCCAAAATTTCAGTCCGTTTGGAAACATAGGGCCTGAAAAAACTGCTTCTAAAGTTCGAACCCAAGTCGGAAATTAGCGTCCATTCAAATATGATTTTTCTAAAAATACAACTTTATGCAGAATTCTAAACTGATTTCGTTTCAATCAATGATTTTTTATCACCATTCCAAAATTTCAGTCCTTTTGGTACCATAGAACCTGAAAAAATGGCTTCTAAAATTCGAACCTAAGTCTGAAATTAGCGTCCATTCAAATAATGATTTTTCTAAAAATACAACTTTATGCAGATTTAAAAACTGATTTCGTTTTGGACCATGAATCTTATCACCATTCCAAAATTTCAGTCCTTTTGGTACCATAGAACCTGAAAAAATGGCTTCTAAAATTCGAACCCAAGTCTGAAATTATTGCTTTTAGGAATGATGATTTTTCTAAAATGACAACTTTTTGGAGATTTTGATACTTATTTCGTTTCGGACGATGATTATAATCACCATTCCGAAATTTCAGTCCGTTTGGAAACATAGGGCCTGAAAAAACTGCTTCTAAAGTTCGAACCCAAGTCGGAAATTAGCGTCCATTCAAATATGATTTTTCTAAAAATACAACTTTATGCAGAATTCTAAACTGATTTCGTTTCAAACAATGATTTTTTATCACCATTCCAAAATTTCAGTCCTTTTGGTACCATAGAACCTGAAAAAATGGCTTCTAAAATTCGAACCTAAGTCTGAAATTAGCGTCCATTCAAATAATGATTTTTCTAAAAATACAACTTTATGCAGATTTAAAAACTGATTTCGTTTTGGACCATGAATCTTATCACCATTAAAAAATTTCAGTCCGTTTGGAACCATAGAGCCTGAAAAAACTGCTTCTGAAGTTCGAACCCAAGTCTGAAATTAGTGCTTATAGGAATGATGATTTTTCTAAAATGACAACTTTTTGCAGATTTTGATAATTATTTCGTTTCGGACGATGATTATAATCACCATTCCAAAATTTCAGTCCGTTTGGAAACATAGGGCCTGAAAATACTGCTTCTATAGTTCGAACCCAAGTCTGAAATAAGCGTCCATTCAAATAATGATTTTCTAAAAATACAACTTTATGCAGATTTAAAAACTGATTTCGTTTTGGACCATGAATCTTATCACCATTAAAAAATTTCAGTCCGTTTGGAACCATAGAGCCTGAAAAAACTGCTTCTGAAGTTCGAACCCAAGTCTGAAATTAGTGCTTATAGGAATGATGATTTTTCTAAAATGACAACTTTTTGCAGATTTTGATACTTATCGTTTCGGACGATGATTATAATCACCATTCAAATATGATTTTTCTAAAAATACAACTTTATGCAGAATTCTAAACTGATTTCGTTTCAAACAATGATTTTTTATCACCATTCCAAAATTTCAGTCCTTTTGGTACCATAGAACCTGAAAAAATGGCTTCTAAAATTCGAACCTAAGTCTGAAATTAGCGTCCATTCAAATAATGATTTTTCTAAAAATACAACTTTATTCAGATTTAAAAACTGATTTCGTTTTGGACCATGAATCTTATCACCATTAAAAAATTTCAGTCCGTTTGGAACCATAGAGCCTGAAAAAACTGCTTCTGAAGTTCGAACCCAAGTCTGAAATTAGTGCTTATAGGAATGATGATTTTTCTAAAATGACAACTTTTTGCAGATTTTGATACTTATTTCGTTTCGGACGATGATTATAATCACCATTCCAAAATTTCAGTCCGTTTGGAAACATAGGGCCTGAAAATACTGCTTCTATAGTTCGAACCCAAGTCTGAAATAAGCGTCCATTCAAATAATGATTTTCTAAAAATACAACTTTATGCAGATTTAAAAACTGATTTCGTTTTGGACCATGAATCTTATCACCATTAAAAAATTTCAGTCCGTTTGGAACCATAGAGCCTGAAAAAACTGCTTCTGAAGTTCGAACCCAAGTCTGAAATTAGTGCTTATAGGAATGATGATTTTTCTAAAATGACAACTTTTTGCAGATTTTGATACTTATCGTTTCGGACGATGATTATAATCACCATTCCAAAATTTCAGTCCGTTTGGAAACATAGGGCCTAAAAAAACAGCGTCTAAAGTTCGAACCCAAGTCTAAAATTAGCGTCTATAAAAATAATGATTTTTCTAAAAATACCACTTTATACAGATTTTGATACTTATTTCGTTTCAAACCATGTTTCTTATAACCATTCCAAAATCTCAGTCCTCTTGGTCCCATAGAACATGAAAAAAGGCTTCTAAAGATCAAACCCAAGTCTGAAATTAGCGTCAATGAAAATAATGGTTTTTCTAAAAATATAACTTTATACAGATTTTGATACTTATTTCGTTTAAAACCATGTTTCTTATAACCATTCCAAAATTTCAGTCCTTTTGGTACAATAGAACCTGAAAAAACTGCTTCTGAAGTTCGAACCCAAGTCTGAAATTAGTGCTTATAGGAATGATGATTTTTCTAAAATGATAACTTTTTGCAGATTTTGATACTAATTTCGTTTCAAACGATGATTCTTATCACCATTCCAAAATTTCAGTCCGTTTGGAACCATAGAGCCTGAAAAAACTGATTCTAAAGTTCGAACCCAAGTCTGAAATTAGCGTCCATTCAAATATGATTTTTCTAAAAATACAACTTTATGCAGAATTCAAAACTGATTTCGTTTCGGACGATGATTCATATCACAATTCAAAAATTTCAGTCCGTTTGGAACCATAGAGCCTGAAAAAACTGCTTCTAAAGTTCGAACCCAAGTCTGAAATTAGCGTCCATTCAAATATGATTTTTCTAAAAATACAACTTTATGCAGAATTCTAAACTGATTTCGTTTCAAACAATGATTTTTTGTCACCATTCCAAAATTTCAGTCCTTTTGGTACCATAGAACCTGAAAAAATGGCTTCTAAAATTCGAACCTAAGTCTGAAATTAGCGTCCATTCAAATAATGATTTTTCTAAAAATACAACTTTATGCAGATTTAAAAACTGACTTCGTTTTGGACCATGAATCTTATCACCATTAAAAAATTTCAGTCCGTTTGGAACCATAGAGCCTGAAAAAACTGCTTCTGAAGATCGAACCCAAGTCTGAAATTAGTGCTTATAGGAATGATGATTTTTCTAAAATGACAACTTTTTGCAGATTTTGATACTTATTTCGTTTCGGACGATGATTATAATCACCATTCCAAAATTTCAGTCCGTTTGGAAACATAGGGCCTGAAAATACTGCTTCTTTAGTTCGAACCCAAGTCTGAAATAAGCGTCCATTCAAATAATGATTTTCTAAAAATACAACTTTATGCAGAATTCAACACTGATTTCGTTTCAAACGATGATTCTTATCACCATTCCAAAATTTTAGTCCGTTTGGAACCATAGAGACTGAAAAAACTGCTTCTGAAGTTCGAACCCAAGTCTGAAATTAGTGCTTATAGGAATGATGATTTTTCTAAAATGACAAATTTTTGCAGATTTTGATACTTATTTCGTTTTGGACGATGATTATAATCACCATTCCAAAATTTCAGTCTGTTTGGAAACATAGGGCCTAAAAAAACAGCGTCTAAAGTTCGAACCCAAGTCTAAAATTAGCGTCTATAAAAATAATGATTTTTCTAAAAATACCACTTTATACAGATTTTGATACTTATTTCGTTTCAAACCATGTTTCTTATAACCATTCCAAAATCTCAGTCCTCTTGGTCCCATAGAACATGAAAAAATGGCTTCTAAAGATCAAACCCAAGTCTGAAATTAGCGTCAATGAAAATTATGGTTTTTCTAAAAATATAACTTTATACAGATTTTGATACTTATTTCGTTTAAAACCATATTTCTTATAACCATTCCAAAATTTCAGTCCTTTTGGTACAATAGAACCTGAAAAAACTGCTTCTGAAGTTCGAACCCAAGTCTGAAATTAGTGCTTATAGGAATGATGATTTTTCTAAAATGATAACTTTTTGCAGATTTTGATACTAATTTCGTTTCAAACGATGATTCTTATCACCATTCCAAAATTTCAGTCCGTTTGGAACCATAGAGCCTGAAAAAACTGATTCTAAAGTTCGAACCCAAGTCTGAAATTAGCGTCCATTCAAATATGATTTTTCTAAAAATACAACTTTATGCAGAATTCAAAACTGATTTCGTTTCGGACGATGATTCATATCACAATTCAAAAATTTCAGTCCGTTTGGAACCATAGAGCCTGAAAAAACTGCTTCTAATGTTCGAACCCAAGTCTGAAATTAGCGTCCATTCAAATATGATTTTTCTAAAAATACAACTTTATGCAGAATTCTAAACTGATTTCGTTTCAAACAATGATTTTTTGTCACCATTCCAAAATTTCAGTCCTTTTGGTACCATAGAACCTGAAAAAATGGCTTCTAAAATTCGAACCCAAGTCTGAAATTAGCGTCCATTCAAATAATGATTTTTCTAAAAATACAACTTTATGCAGATTTAAAAACTGATTTCGTTTTGGACCATGAATCTTATCACCATTAAAAAATTTCAGTCCGTTTGGAACCATAGAGCCTGAAAAAACTGCTTCTGAAGATCGAACCCAAGTCTGAAATTAGTGCTTATAGGAATGATGATTTTTCTAAAATGACAACTTTTTGCAGATTTTGATACTTATTTCGTTTCGGACGATGATTATAATCACCATTCCAAAATTTCAGTCCGTTTGGAAACATAGGGCCTGAAAATACTGCTTCTTTAGTTCGAACCCAAGTCTGAAATAAGCGTCCATTCAAATAATGATTTTCTAAAAATACAACTTTATGCAGAATTCAAAACTGATTTCGTTTCAAACGATGATTCTTATCACCATTCCAAAATTTCAGTCCTTTTGGTACCATAGAACCTGAAAAAATGGCTTCTAAAATTCGAACCCAAGTCTGAAATTATTGCTTTTAGGAATGATGATTTTTCTAAAATGACAACTTTTTGCAGATTTTGATACTTATTTCGTTTCGGACGATGATTATAATCACCATTCCAAAATTTCAGTCCGTTTGGAAACATAGGGCCTGAAAAAACTGCTTCTAAAGTTCGAACCCAAGTCGGAAATTAGCGTCCATTCAAATATGATTTTTCTAAAAATACAACTTTATGCAGAATTCTAAACTGATTTCGTTTCAATCAATGATTTTTTATCACCATTCCAAAATTTCAGTCCTTTTGGTACCATAGAACCTGAAAAAATGGCTTCTAAAATTCGAACCTAAGTCTGAAATTAGCGTCCATTCAAATAATGATTTTTCTAAAAATACAACTTTATGCAGATTTAAAAACTGATTTCGTTTTGGACCATGAATCTTATCACCATTCCAAAATTTCAGTCCTTTTGGTACCATAGAACTTGAAAAAATGGCTTCTAAAATTCGAACCCAAGTCTGAAATTATTGCTTTTAGGAATGATGATTTTTCTAAAATGACAACTTTTTGGAGATTTTGATACTTATTTCGTTTCGGACGATGATTATAATCACCATTCCGAAATTTCAGTCCGTTTGGAAACATAGGGCCTGAAAAAACTGCTTCTAAAGTTCGAACCCAAGTCGGAAATTAGCGTCCATTCAAATATGATTTTTCTAAAAATACAACTTTATGCAGAATTCTAAACTGATTTCGTTTCAAACAATGATTTTTTATCACCATTCCAAAATTTCAGTCCTTTTGGTACCATAGAACCTGAAAAAATGGCTTCTAAAATTCGAACCTAAGTCTGAAATTAGCGTCCATTCAAATAATGATTTTTCTAAAAATACAACTTTATGCAGATTTAAAAACTGATTTCGTTTTGGACCATGAATCTTATCACCATTAAAAAATTTCAGTCCGTTTGGAACCATAGAGCCTGAAAAAACTGCTTCTGAAGTTCGAACCCAAGTCTGAAATTAGTGCTTATAGGAATGATGATTTTTCTAAAATGACAACTTTTTGCAGATTTTGATAATTATTTCGTTTCGGACGATGATTATAATCACCATTCCAAAATTTCAGTCCGTTTGGAAACATAGGGCCTGAAAATACTGCTTCTATAGTTCGAACCCAAGTCTGAAATAAGCGTCCATTCAAATAATGATTTTCTAAAAATACAACTTTATGCAGATTTAAAAACTGATTTCGTTTTGGACCATGAATCTTATCACCATTAAAAAATTTCAGTCCGTTTGGAACCATAGAGCCTGAAAAAACTGCTTCTGAAGTTCGAACCCAAGTCTGAAATTAGTGCTTATAGGAATGATGATTTTTCTAAAATGACAACTTTTTGCAGATTTTGATACTTATCGTTTCGGACGATGATTATAATCACCATTCAAATATGATTTTTCTAAAAATACAACTTTATGCAGAATTCTAAACTGATTTCGTTTCAAACAATGATTTTTTATCACCATTCCAAAATTTCAGTCCTTTTGGTACCATAGAACCTGAAAAAATGGCTTCTAAAATTCGAACCTAAGTCTGAAATTAGCGTCCATTCAAATAATGATTTTTCTAAAAATACAACTTTATTCAGATTTAAAAACTGATTTCGTTTTGGACCATGAATCTTATCACCATTAAAAAATTTCAGTCCGTTTGGAACCATAGAGCCTGAAAAAACTGCTTCTGAAGTTCGAACCCAAGTCTGAAATTAGTGCTTATAGGAATGATGATTTTTCTAAAATGACAACTTTTTGCAGATTTTGATACTTATTTCGTTTCGGACGATGATTATAATCACCATTCCAAAATTTCAGTCCGTTTGGAAACATAGGGCCTGAAAATACTGCTTCTATAGTTCGAACCCAAGTCTGAAATAAGCGTCCATTCAAATAATGATTTTCTAAAAATACAACTTTATGCAGATTTAAAAACTGATTTCGTTTTGGACCATGAATCTTATCACCATTAAAAAATTTCAGTCCGTTTGGAACCATAGAGCCTGAAAAAACTGCTTCTGAAGTTCGAACCCAAGTCTGAAATTAGTGCTTATAGGAATGATGATTTTTCTAAAATGACAACTTTTTGCAGATTTTGATACTTATCGTTTCGGACGATGATTATAATCACCATTCCAAAATTTCAGTCCGTTTGGAAACATAGGGCCTAAAAAAACAGCGTCTAAAGTTCGAACCCAAGTCTAAAATTAGCGTCTATAAAAATAATGATTTTTCTAAAAATACCACTTTATACAGATTTTGATACTTATTTCGTTTCAAACCATGTTTCTTATAACCATTCCAAAATCTCAGTCCTCTTGGTCCCATAGAACATGAAAAAAGGCTTCTAAAGATCAAACCCAAGTCTGAAATTAGCGTCAATGAAAATAATGGTTTTTCTAAAAATATAACTTTATACAGATTTTGATACTTATTTCGTTTAAAACCATGTTTCTTATAACCATTCCAAAATTTCAGTCCTTTTGGTACAATAGAACCTGAAAAAACTGCTTCTGAAGTTCGAACCCAAGTCTGAAATTAGTGCTTATAGGAATGATGATTTTTCTAAAATGATAACTTTTTGCAGATTTTGATACTAATTTCGTTTCAAACGATGATTCTTATCACCATTCCAAAATTTCAGTCCGTTTGGAACCATAGAGCCTGAAAAAACTGATTCTAAAGTTCGAACCCAAGTCTGAAATTAGCGTCCATTCAAATATGATTTTTCTAAAAATACAACTTTATGCAGAATTCAAAACTGATTTCGTTTCGGACGATGATTCATATCACAATTCAAAAATTTCAGTCCGTTTGGAACCATAGAGCCTGAAAAAACTGCTTCTAAAGTTCGAACCCAAGTCTGAAATTAGCGTCCATTCAAATATGATTTTTCTAAAAATACAACTTTATGCAGAATTCTAAACTGATTTCGTTTCAAACAATGATTTTTTGTCACCATTCCAAAATTTCAGTCCTTTTGGTACCATAGAACCTGAAAAAATGGCTTCTAAAATTCGAACCTAAGTCTGAAATTAGCGTCCATTCAAATAATGATTTTTCTAAAAATACAACTTTATGCAGATTTAAAAACTGACTTCGTTTTGGACCATGAATCTTATCACCATTAAAAAATTTCAGTCCGTTTGGAACCATAGAGCCTGAAAAAACTGCTTCTGAAGTTCGAACCCAAGTCTGAAATTAGTGCTTATAGGAATGATGATTTTTCTAAAATGACAACTTTTTGCAGATTTTGATACTTATTTCGTTTCGGACGATGATTATAATCACCATTCCAAAATTTCAGTCCGTTTGGAAACATAGGGCCTGAAAATACTGCTTCTATAGTTCGAACCCAAGTCTGAAATAAGCGTCCATTCAAATAATGATTTTCTAAAAATACAACTTGATGCAGAATTCAAAACTGATTTCGTTTCAAACGATGATTCTTATCACCATTCCAAAATTTCAGTCCTTTTGGTACCATAGAACCTGAAAAAATGGCTTCTAAAATTCGAACCCAAGTCTGAAATTATTGCTTTTAGGAATGATGATTTTTCTAAAATGACAACTTTTTGGAGATTTTGATACTTATTTCGTTTCGGACGATGATTATAATCACCATTCCAAAATTTCAGTCCGTTTGGAAACATAGGGCCTGAAAAAACTGCTTCTAAAGTTCGAACCCAAGTCGGAAATTAGCGTCCATTCAAATATGATTTTTCTAAAAATACAACTTTATGCAGAATTCTAAACTGATTTCGTTTCAAACAATGATTTTTTATCACCATTCCAAAATTTCAGTCCTTTTGGTACCATAGAACCTGAAAAAATGGCTTCTAAAATTCGAAACTAAGTCTGAAATTAGCGTCCATTCAAATAATGATTTTTCTAAAAATACAACTTTATGCAGATTTAAAAACTGATTTCGTTTTGGACCATGAATCTTATCACCATTAAAAAATTTCAGTCCGTTTGGAACCATAGAGCCTGAAAAAACTGCTTCTGAAGTTCGAACCCAAGTCTGAAATTAGTGCTTATAGGAATGATGATTTTTCTAAAATGACAACTTTTTGCAGATTTTGATACTTATTTCGTTTCGGACGATGATTATAATCACCATTCCAAAATTTCAGTCCGTTTGGAAACATAGGGCCTGAAAATACTGCTTCTATAGTTCGAACCCAAGTCTGAAATAAGCGTCCATTCAATTAATGATTTTCTAAAAATACAACTTTATGCAGATTTAAAAACTGATTTCGTTTTGGACCATGAATCTTATCACCATTAAAAAATTTCAGTCCGTTTGGAACCATAGAGCCTGAAAAAACTGCTTCTGAAGTTCGAACCCAAGTCTGAAATTAGTGCTTATAGGAATGATGATTTTTCTAAAATGACAACTTTTTGCAGATTTTGATACTTATCGTTTCGGACGATGATTAAATCACCATTCCAAAATTTCAGTCCGTTTGGAAACATAGGGCCTAAAAAAACAGCGTCTAAAGTTCGAACCCAAGTCTAAAATTAGCGTCTATAAAAATAATGATTTTTCTAAAAATACCACTTTATACAGATTTTGATACTTATTTCGTTTCAAACCATGTTTCTTATAACCATTCCAAAATTTCAGTCCTTTTGGTACAATAGAACCTGAAAAAACTGCTTCTGAAGTTCGAACCCAAGTCTGAAATTAGTGCTTATAGGAATGATGATTTTTCTAAAATGATAACTTTTTGCAGATTTTGATACTAATTTCGTTTCAAACGATGATTCTTATCACCATTCCAAAATTTCAGTCCGTTTGGAACCATAGAGCCTGAAAAAACTGATTCTAAAGTTCGAACCCAAGTCTGAAATTAGCGTCCATTCAAATATGATTTTTCTAAAAATACAACTTTATGCAGAATTCAAAACTGATTTCGTTTCGGACGATGATTCATATCACAATTCAAAAATTTCAGTCCGTTTGGAACCATAGAGCCTGAAAAAACTGCTTCTAAAGTTCGAACCCAAGTCTGAAATTAGTGCTTATAGGAATGATGATTTTTCTAAAATGACAAATTTTTGCAGATTTTGATACTTATTTCGTTTTGGACGATGATTATAATCACCATTCCAAAATTTCAGTCTGTTTGGAAACATAGGGCCTAAAAAAACAGCGTCTAAAGTTCGAACCCAAGTCTAAAATTAGCGTCTATAAAAATTATGATTTTTCTAAAAATACCACTTTATACAGATTTTGATACTTATTTCGTTTCAAACCATGTTTCTTATAACCATTCCAAAATCTCAGTCCTCTTGGTCCCATAGAACATGAAAAAATGGCTTCTAAAGATCAAACCCAAGTCTGAAATTAGCGTCAATGAAAATTATGGTTTTTCTAAAAATATAACTTTATACAGATTTTGATACTTATTTCGTTTAAAACCATGTTTCTTATAACCATTCCAAAATTTCAGTCCTTTTGGTACAATAGAACCTGAAAAAACTGCTTCTGAAGTTCGAACCCAAGTCTGAAATTAGTGCTTATAGGAATGATGATTTTTCTAAAATGATAACTTTTTGCAGATTTTGATACTAATTTCGTTTCAAACGATGATTCTTATCACCATTCCAAAATTTCAGTCCGTTTGGAACCATAGAGCCTGAAAAAACTGATTCTAAAGTTCGAACCCAAGTCTGAAATTAGCGTCCATTCAAATATGATTTTTCTAAAAATACAACTTTATGCAGAATTCAAAACTGATTTCGTTTCGGACGATGATTCATATCACAATTCAAAAATTTCAGTCCGTTTGGAACCATAGAGCCTGAAAAAACTGCTTCTAATGTTCGAACCCAAGTCTGAAATTAGCGTCCATTCAAATATGATTTTTCTAAAAATACAACTTTATGCAGAATTCTAAACTGATTTCGTTTCAAACAATGATTTTTTGTCACCATTCCAAAATTTCAGTCCTTTTGGTACCATAGAACCTGAAAAAATGGCTTCTAAAATTCGAACCCAAGTCTGAAATTAGCGTCCATTCAAATAATGATTTTTCTAAAAATACAACTTTATGCAGATTTAAAAACTGATTTCGTTTTGGACCATGAATCTTATCACCATTAAAAAATTTCAGTCCGTTTGGAACCATAGAGCCTGAAAAAACTGCTTCTGAAGATCGAACCCAAGTCTGAAATTAGTGCTTATAGGAATGATGATTTTTCTAAAATGACAACTTTTTGCAGATTTTGATACTTATTTCGTTTCGGACGATGATTATAATCACCATTCCAAAATTTCAGTCCGTTTGGAAACATAGGGCCTGAAAATACTGCTTCTTTAGTTCGAACCCAAGTCTGAAATAAGCGTCCATTCAAATAATGATTTTCTAAAAATACAACTTTATGCAGAATTCAAAACTGATTTCGTTTCAAACGATGATTCTTATCACCATTCCAAAATTTCAGTCCTTTTGGTACCATAGAACCTGAAAAAATGGCTTCTAAAATTCGAACCCAAGTCTGAAATTATTGCTTTTAGGAATGATGATTTTTCTAAAATGACAACTTTTTGCAGATTTTGATACTTATTTCGTTTCGGACGATGATTATAATCACCATTCCAAAATTTCAGTCCGTTTGGAAACATAGGGCCTGAAAAAACTGCTTCTAAAGTTCGAACCCAAGTCGGAAATTAGCGTCCATTCAAATATGATTTTTCTAAAAATACAACTTTATGCAGAATTCTAAACTGATTTCGTTTCAATCAATGATTTTTTATCACCATTCCAAAATTTCAGTCCTTTTGGTACCATAGAACCTGAAAAAATGGCTTCTAAAATTCGAACCTAAGTCTGAAATTAGCGTCCATTCAAATAATGATTTTTCTAAAAATACAACTTTATGCAGATTTAAAAACTGATTTCGTTTTGGACCATGAATCTTATCACCATTCCAAAATTTCAGTCCTTTTGGTACCATAGAACCTGAAAAAATGGCTTCTAAAATTCGAACCCAAGTCTGAAATTATTGCTTTTAGGAATGATGATTTTTCTAAAATGACAACTTTTTGGAGATTTTGATACTTATTTCGTTTCGGACGATGATTATAATCACCATTCCGAAATTTCAGTCCGTTTGGAAACATAGGGCCTGAAAAAACTGCTTCTAAAGTTCGAACCCAAGTCGGAAATTAGCGTCCATTCAAATATGATTTTTCTAAAAATACAACTTTATGCAGAATTCTAAACTGATTTCGTTTCAAACAATGATTTTTTATCACCATTCCAAAATTTCAGTCCTTTTGGTACCATAGAACCTGAAAAAATGGCTTCTAAAATTCGAACCTAAGTCTGAAATTAGCGTCCATTCAAATAATGATTTTTCTAAAAATACAACTTTATGCAGATTTAAAAACTGATTTCGTTTTGGACCATGAATCTTATCACCATTAAAAAATTTCAGTCCGTTTGGAACCATAGAGCCTGAAAAAACTGCTTCTGAAGTTCGAACCCAAGTCTGAAATTAGTGCTTATAGGAATGATGATTTTTCTAAAATGACAACTTTTTGCAGATTTTGATAATTATTTCGTTTCGGACGATGATTATAATCACCATTCCAAAATTTCAGTCCGTTTGGAAACATAGGGCCTGAAAATACTGCTTCTATAGTTCGAACCCAAGTCTGAAATAAGCGTCCATTCAAATAATGATTTTCTAAAAATACAACTTTATGCAGATTTAAAAACTGATTTCGTTTTGGACCATGAATCTTATCACCATTAAAAAATTTCAGTCCGTTTGGAACCATAGAGCCTGAAAAAACTGCTTCTGAAGTTCGAACCCAAGTCTGAAATTAGTGCTTATAGGAATGATGATTTTTCTAAAATGACAACTTTTTGCAGATTTTGATACTTATCGTTTCGGACGATGATTATAATCACCATTCAAATATGATTTTTCTAAAAATACAACTTTATGCAGAATTCTAAACTGATTTCGTTTCAAACAATGATTTTTTATCACCATTCCAAAATTTCAGTCCTTTTGGTACCATAGAACCTGAAAAAATGGCTTCTAAAATTCGAACCTAAGTCTGAAATTAGCGTCCATTCAAATAATGATTTTTCTAAAAATACAACTTTATTCAGATTTAAAAACTGATTTCGTTTTGGACCATGAATCTTATCACCATTAAAAAATTTCAGTCCGTTTGGAACCATAGAGCCTGAAAAAACTGCTTCTGAAGTTCGAACCCAAGTCTGAAATTAGTGCTTATAGGAATGATGATTTTTCTAAAATGACAACTTTTTGCAGATTTTGATACTTATTTCGTTTCGGACGATGATTATAATCACCATTCCAAAATTTCAGTCCGTTTGGAAACATAGGGCCTGAAAATACTGCTTCTATAGTTCGAACCCAAGTCTGAAATAAGCGTCCATTCAAATAATGATTTTCTAAAAATACAACTTTATGCAGATTTAAAAACTGATTTCGTTTTGGACCATGAATCTTATCACCATTAAAAAATTTCAGTCCGTTTGGAACCATAGAGCCTGAAAAAACTGCTTCTGAAGTTCGAACCCAAGTCTGAAATTAGTGCTTATAGGAATGATGATTTTTCTAAAATGACAACTTTTTGCAGATTTTGATACTTATCGTTTCGGACGATGATTATAATCACCATTCCAAAATTTCAGTCCGTTTGGAAACATAGGGCCTAAAAAAACAGCGTCTAAAGTTCGAACCCAAGTCTAAAATTAGCGTCTATAAAAATAATGATTTTTCTAAAAATACCACTTTATACAGATTTTGATACTTATTTCGTTTCAAACCATGTTTCTTATAACCATTCCAAAATCTCAGTCCTCTTGGTCCCATAGAACATGAAAAAAGGCTTCTAAAGATCAAACCCAAGTCTGAAATTAGCGTCAATGAAAATAATGGTTTTTCTAAAAATATAACTTTATACAGATTTTGATACTTATTTCGTTTAAAACCATGTTTCTTATAACCATTCCAAAATTTCAGTCCTTTTGGTACAATAGAACCTGAAAAAACTGCTTCTGAAGTTCGAACCCAAGTCTGAAATTAGTGCTTATAGGAATGATGATTTTTCTAAAATGATAACTTTTTGCAGATTTTGATACTAATTTCGTTTCAAACGATGATTCTTATCACCATTCCAAAATTTCAGTCCGTTTGGAACCATAGAGCCTGAAAAAACTGATTCTAAAGTTCGAACCCAAGTCTGAAATTAGCGTCCATTCAAATATGATTTTTCTAAAAATACAACTTTATGCAGAATTCAAAACTGATTTCGTTTCGGACGATGATTCATATCACAATTCAAAAATTTCAGTCCGTTTGGAACCATAGAGCCTGAAAAAACTGCTTCTAAAGTTCGAACCCAAGTCTGAAATTAGCGTCCATTCAAATATGATTTTTCTAAAAATACAACTTTATGCAGAATTCTAAACTGATTTCGTTTCAAACAATGATTTTTTGTCACCATTCCAAAATTTCAGTCCTTTTGGTACCATAGAACCTGAAAAAATGGCTTCTAAAATTCGAACCTAAGTCTGAAATTAGCGTCCATTCAAATAATGATTTTTCTAAAAATACAACTTTATGCAGATTTAAAAACTGACTTCGTTTTGGACCATGAATCTTATCACCATTAAAAAATTTCAGTCCGTTTGGAACCATAGAGCCTGAAAAAACTGCTTCTGAAGTTCGAACCCAAGTCTGAAATTAGTGCTTATAGGAATGATGATTTTTCTAAAATGACAACTTTTTGCAGATTTTGATACTTATTTCGTTTCGGACGATGATTATAATCACCATTCCAAAATTTCAGTCCGTTTGGAAACATAGGGCCTGAAAATACTGCTTCTATAGTTCGAACCCAAGTCTGAAATAAGCGTCCATTCAAATAATGATTTTCTAAAAATACAACTTGATGCAGAATTCAAAACTGATTTCGTTTCAAACGATGATTCTTATCACCATTCCAAAATTTCAGTCCTTTTGGTACAATAGAACCTGAAAAAACTGCTTCTGAAGTTCGAACCCAAGTCTGAAATTAGTGCTTATAGGAATGATGATTTTTCTAAAATGATAACTTTTTGCAGATTTTGATACTAATTTCGTTTCAAACGATGATTCTTATCACCATTCCAAAATTTCAGTCCGTTTGGAACCATAGAGCCTGAAAAAACTGCTTCTGAAGTTCGAACCCAAGTCTGAAATTAGTGCTTATAGGAATGATGATTTTTCTAAAATGACAACTTTTTGCAGATTTTGATACTTATTTCGTTTCGGACGATGATTATAATCACCATTCCAAAATTTCAGTCCGTTTGGAAACATAGGGCCTGAAAAAACTGCTTCTAAAGTTCGAACCCAAGTCGGAAATTAGCGTCCATTCAAATATGATTTTTCTAAAAATACAACTTTATGCAGAATTCTAAACTGATTTCGTTTCAAACAATGATTTTTTATCACCATTCCAAAATTTCAGTCCTTTTGGTACCATAGAACCTGAAAAAATGGCTTCTAAAACTCGAAACTAAGTCTGAAATTAGCGTCCATTCAAATAATGATTTTTCTAAAAATACAACTTTATGCAGATTTAAAAACTGATTTCGTTTTGGACCATGAATCTTATCACCATTAAAAAATTTCAGTCCGTTTGGAACCATAGAGCCTGAAAAAACTGCTTCTGAAGTTCGAACCCAAGTCTGAAATTAGTGCTTATAGGAATGATGATTTTTCTAAAATGACAACTTTTTGCAGATTTTGATACTTATTTCGTTTCGGACGATGATTATAATCACCATTCCAAAATTTCAGTCCGTTTGGAAACATAGGGCCTGAAAATACTGCTTCTATAGTTCGAACCCAAGTCTGAAATAAGCGTCCATTCAATTAATGATTTTCTAAAAATACAACTTTATGCAGATTTAAAAACTGATTTCGTTTTGGACCATGAATCTTATCACCATTAAAAAATTTCAGTCCGTTTGGAACCATAGAGCCTGAAAAAACTGCTTCTGAAGTTCGAACCCAAGTCTGAAATTAGTGCTTATAGGAATGATGATTTTTCTAAAATGACAACTTTTTGCAGATTTTGATACTTATCGTTTCGGACGATGATTAAATCACCATTCCAAAATTTCAGTCCGTTTGGAAACATAGGGCCTAAAAAAACAGCGTCTAAAGTTCGAACCCAAGTCTAAAATTAGCGTCTATAAAAATAATGATTTTTCTAAAAATACCACTTTATACAGATTTTGATACTTATTTCGTTTCAAACCATGTTTCTTATAACCATTCCAAAATTTCAGTCCTTTTGGTACAATAGAACCTGAAAAAACTGCTTCTGAAGTTCGAACCCAAGTCTGAAATTAGTGCTTATAGGAATGATGATTTTTCTAAAATGATAACTTTTTGCAGATTTTGATACTAATTTCGTTTCAAACGATGATTCTTATCACCATTCCAAAATTTCAGTCCGTTTGGAACCATAGAGCCTGAAAAAACTGATTCTAAAGTTCGAACCCAAGTCTGAAATTAGCGTCCATTCAAATATGATTTTTCTAAAAATACAACTTTATGCAGAATTCAAAACTGATTTCGTTTCGGACGATGATTCATATCACAATTCAAAAATTTCAGTCCGTTTGGAACCATAGAGCCTGAAAAAACTGCTTCTAAAGTTCGAACCCAAGTCTGAAATTAGCGTCCATTCAAATATGATTTTTCTAAAAATACAACTTTATGCAGAATTCTAAACTGATTTCGTTTCAAACAATGATTTTTTGTCACCATTCCAAAATTTCAGTCCTTTTGGTACCATAGAACCTGAAAAAATGGCTTCTAAAATTCGAACCCAAGTCTGAAATTAGCGTCTATTCACATAATGATTTTTCTAAAAATACAACTTTATGCAGATTTAAAAACTGATTTCGTTTTGGACCATGAATCTTATCACCATTAAAAAATTTCAGTCCGTTTGGAACCATAGAGCCTGAAAAAACTGCTTCTGAAAATCGAACCCAAGACTGAAATTAGCGTCCATTCAATTAATGATTTTTCTAAAAATACAACTTTATGCAGATTTAAAAACTGATTTCGTTTTGGACCATGAATCTTATCACCATTAAAAAATTTCAGTCCGTTTGGAACCATAGAGCCTGAAAAAACTGCTTCTGAAGTTCGAACCCAAGTCTGAAATTAGTGCTTATAGGAATGATGATTTTTCTAAAATGACAACTTTTTGCAGATTTTGATACTTATTTCGTTTCGGACGATGATTATAATCACCATTCCAAAATTTCAGTCCGTTTGGAAACATAGGGCCTGAAAAAACTGCTTCTAAAGTTCGAACCCAAGTCTGAAATTAGCGTCCATTCAAATATGATTTTTCTAAAAATACAACTTTATGCAGAATTCTAAACTGATTTCGTTTCAAACAATGATTTTTTGTCACCATTCCAAAATTTCAGTCCTTTTGGTACCATAGAACCTGAAAAAATGGCTTCTAAAATTCGAACCCAAGTCTGAAATTAGCGTCCATTCAAATAATGATTTTTCTAAAAATATAACTTTATACAGATTTTGATACTTATTTCGTTTAAAACCATGTTTCTTATAACCATTCCAAAATTTCAGTCCTTTTGGTACCATAGAACCTGAAACAATGGCTTCTAAAATTCGAACCTAAGTCTGAAATTAGCGTCCATTCAAATAATGATTTTTCTAAAAATACAACTTTATGCAGATTTAAAAACTGATTTCGTTTTGGACCATGAATCTTATCACCATTAAAAAATTTCAGTCCGTTTGGAACCATAGAGCCTGAAAAAACTGCTTCTGAAGATCGAACCCAAGTCTGAAATTAGTGCTTATAGGAATGATGATTTTTCTAAAATGACAACTTTTTGCAGATTTTGATACTTATTTCGTTTCGGACGATGATTATAATCACCATTCCAAAATTTCAGTCCGTTTGGAACCATAGAGCCTGAAAAAACTGCTTCTAAAGTTCGAACCCAAGTCTGAAATTAGCGTCAATGAAAATAATGGTTTTTCTAAAAATATAACTTTATACAGATTTTGATACTTATTTCGTTTAAAACCATGTTTCTTATAACCATTCCAAAATTTCAGTCCTTTTGGTACAATAGAACCTGAAAAAACTGCTTCTGAAGTTCGAACCCAAGTCTGAAATTAGTGCTTATAGGAATGATGATTTTTCTAAAATGATAACTTTTTGCAGATTTTGAGACTAATTTCGTTTCAAACGATGATTCTTATCACCATTCCAAAATTTCAGTCCGTTTGGAACCATAGAGCCTGAAATAACTGCTTCTGAAGTTCGAACCCAAGTCTGAAATTAGTGCTTATAGGAATGATGATTTTTCTAAAATAATAACTTTTTGCAGATTTTGAGACTAATTTCGTTTCAAACGATGATTCTTATCACCATTCCAAAATTTCAGTCCGTTTGGAACCATAGAGCCTGAAAAAACTGCTTCTAAAGTTCGAACCCAAGTCTGAAATTAGCGCTTATAGGAATGATGATTTTTCTAAAATGATAACTTTTTGCAGATTTTGATACTTATTTCGTTTCAAACGATGATTCTTATCACCATTCCAAAATTTCAGTCCGTTTGGAACCATAGAGCCTGAAAAAACTGCTTCTAAAGTTCGAACCCAAGTCTGAAATTAGCGTCAATGAAAATAATGGTTTTTCTAAAAATATAACTTTATACAGATTTTGATACTTATTTCGTTTAAAACCATGTTTCTTATAACCATTCCAAAATTTCAGTCCTTTGGGTACCATAGAACCTGAAAAAATGGCTTCTAAAATTCGAACCCAAGTCTGAAATTAGCGTCCATAAAAATAATGATTTTTCTAAAAATACAACTTTATGCAGATTTAAAAGCTGATTTCGTTTTGGACCATGATTCTTATCACCATTCCGAAATTTCAGTCCGTTTGGAACCATAGAGCCTGAAAAAATTGCTTCTAAATTTCGAACCCAAGTCTGAAATTAGCGTCCATAAAAATAATGATTTTTCTAAAAATACAACTTTATGCAGATTTAAAAACTGATTTCGTTTTGGACCATGATTCTTATCACCATTCCGAAATTTCAGTCCGTTTAGAACCATAGAGCCTCAAAAAACTGCTTCTGAAGTTCGAACCCAAGTCTGAAATTAGTGCTTACAGGAATGATGATTTTTCTAAAATGACAACTTTTTGCAGATTTTGATAATTATTTCGTTTCAAACCATGTTTCTTATAACCATTCCAAAATCTCAGTCCTCTTGGTCCCATAGAACATGAAAAAATGGCTTCTAAAGATCAAACACAAGTCTGAAATAAGTGCTTATAGGAATGATGATTTTTCTAAAATGACAAATTTTTGCAGATTTTGATACTTATTTCGTTTCGGACGATGATTATTATCACCATTCGAAAATTTCAGTCCGTTTGGAACCATAGAGCCTGAAAAAACTGCTTTTAAAGTTCGAACCCAAGTCTGAAATTAGCGTCCATTCAAATAATGATTTTCTAAAAATACAACTTGATGCAGAATTCAAAACTGATTTCGTTTCAAACGATGATTCTTATCACCATTCCAAAATTTCAGTCCTTTTGGTACCATAGAACCTGAAAAAATGGCTTCTAAAATTCGAACCCAAGTCTGAAATTATTGCTTTTAGGAATGATGATTTTTCTAAAAAGACAACTTTTTGCAGATTTTGATACTTATTTCGTTTCGGACGATGATTATAATCACCATTCCAAAATTTCAGTCCGTTTGGAAACATAGGGCCTGAAAATACTGCTTCTATAGTTCGAACCCAAGTCTGAAATAAGCGTCCATTCAAATAATGATTTTCTAAAAATACAACTTGATGCAGAATTCAAAACTGATTTCGTTTCAAACGATGATTCTTATCACCATTCCAAAATTTCAGTCCTTTTGGTACCATAGAACCTGAAAAAATGGCTTCTAAAATTCGAACCCAAGTCTGAAATTATTGCTTTTAGGAATGATGATTTTTCTAAAATGACAAATTTTTGCAGATTTTGATACTTATTTCTTTTCGGACGATGATTCTTATCACCATTCCAAAATTTCAGTCCTTTTGGTAAAAGAAGATACTGAAAAAATGGCTTCTAAAATTCGAACCCAAGTCTGAAATTAGCGTCTATTCAAATAATGATTTTTCTAAAAATACAACTTTATGCAGATTTAAAAACTGATTTCGTTTTGGACCATGAATCTTATCACCATTAAAAAATTTCAGTCCGTTTGGAACCATAGAGCCTGAAAAATCTGCTTCTGAAGTTCGAACCCAAGACTGAAATTAGCGTCCATTCAATTAATGATTTTTCTAAAAATACAACTTTATGCAGATTTAAAAACTGATTTCGTTTTGGACCATGAATCTTATCACCATTAAAAAAATTCAGTCCGTTTGGAACCATAGAGCCTGAAAAAACTGCTTCTGAAGTTCGAACCCAAGTCTGAAATTAGTGCTTATAGGAATGATGATTTTTCTAAAATGACAACTTTTTGCAGATTTTGATACTTATTTCGATTCGGACGATGATTATAATCACCATTCCAAAATTTCAGTCCGTTTGGAAACATAGGGCCTGAAAAAACTGCTTCTAAAGTTCGAACCCAAGTCTGAAATTAGCGTCCATTCAAATATGATTTTTCTAAAAATACAACTTTATGCAGAATTCTAAACTGATTTCGTTTCAAACAATGATTTTTTGTCACCATTCCAAAATTTCAGTCCTTTTGGTACCATAGAACCTGAAAAAATGGCTTCTAAAATTCGAACCCAAGTCTGAAATTAGCGTACATTCAAATAATGATTTTTCTAAAAATACAACTTTATGCAGATTTAAAAACTGATTTCGTTTTGGACCATGAATCTTATCACCATTAAAAAATTTCAGTCCGTTTGGAACCATAGAGCCTGAAAAAACTGCTTCTGAAGTTCTAACCCAAGTCTGAAATTAGTGCTTATAGGAATGATGATTTTTCTAAAATGACAACTTTTTGCAGATTTTGATACTTATTTCGTTTCGGACGATGATTATAATCACCATTCCAAAATTTCAGTCCGTTTGGAAACATAGGGCCTGAAAATACTGCTTCTTTAGTTCGAACCCAAGTCTGAAATAAGCGTCCATTCAAATAATGATTTTCTAAAAATACAACTTTATGCAGAATTCAAAACTGATTTAGTTTCAAACGATGATTCTTATCACCATTCCAAAATTTCAGTCCTTTTGGTACCATAGAACCTGAAAAAATGGCTTCTAAAATTCGAACCCAAGTCTGAAATTATTGCTTTTAGGAATGATGATTTTTCTAAAATGACAACTTTTTGCAGATTTTGATACTTATTTCGTTTCGGACGATGATTATAATCACCATTCCAAAATTTCAGTCCGTTTGGAAACATAGGGCCTGAAAAAACTGCTTCTAAAGTTCGAACCCAAGTCGGAAATTAGCGTCCATTCAAATATGATTTTTCTAAAAATACAACTTTATGCAGAATTCTAAACTGATTTCGTTTCAAACAATGATTTTTTATCACCATTCCAAAATTTCAGTCCTTTTGGTACCATAGAACCTGAAAAAATGGCTTCTAAAATTCGAACCTAAGTCTGAAATTAGCGTCCATTCAAATAATGATTTTTCTAAAAATACAACTTTATGCAGATTTAAAAACTGATTTCGTTTTGGACCATGAATCTTATCACCATTAAAAAATTTCAGTCCGTTTGGAACCATAGAGCCTGAAAAAACTGCTTCTGAAGTTCGAACCCAAGTCTGAAATTAGTGCTTATAGGAATGATGATTTTTCTAAAATGACAACTTTTTGCAGATTTTGATACTTATTTCGTTTCGGACGATGATTATAATCACCATTCCAAAATTTCAGTCCGTTTGGAAACATAGGGCCTGAAAATACTGCTTCTAAAGTTCGAACCCAAGTCTGAAATAAGCGTCCATTCAAATAATGATTTTCTAAAAATACAACTTGATGCAGAATTCAAAACTGATTTCGTTTCAAACTATGATTCTTATCACCATTCCAAAATTTCAGTCCTTTTGGTACCATACAACCTGAAAAAATGGCTTCTTAAATTCGAACCCAAGTCTGAAATTATTGCTTTTAGGAATGATGATTTTTCTAAAATGACAACTTTTTGCAGATTTTGATACTTATTTCGTTTCGGACGATGATTATAATCACCATTCCAAAATTTCAGTCCGTTTGGAAACATAGGGCCTGAAAAAACTGCTTCTAAAGTTCGAACCCAAGTCGGAAATTAGCGTCCATTCAAATATGATTTTTCTAAAAATACAACTTTATGCAGAATTCTAAACTGATTTCGTTTCAAACAATGATTTTTTATCACCATTCCAAAATTTCAGTCCTTTTGGTACCATAGAACCTGAAAAAATGGCTTCTAAAATTCGAACCTAAGTCTGAAATTAGCGTCCATTCAAATAATGATTTTTCTAAAAATACAACTTTATGCAGATTTAAAAACTGATTTCGTTTTGGACCATGAATCTTATCACCATTAAAAAATTTCAGTCCGTTTGGAACCATAGAGCCTGAAAAAACTGCTTCTGAAGTTCGAACCCAAGTCTGAAATTAGTGCTTATAGGAATGATGATTTTTCTAAAATGACAACTTTTTGCAGATTTTGATACTTATTTCGTTTCGGACGATGATTATAATCACCATTCCAAAATTTCAGTCCGTTTGGAAACATAGGGCCTGAAAATACTGCTTCTATAGTTCGAACCCAAGTCTGAAATAAGCGTCCATTCAAATAATGATTTTCTAAAAATACAACTTGATGCAGAATTCAAAACTGATTTCGTTTCAAACGATGATTCTTATCACCATTCCAAAATTTCAGTCCTTTTGGTACCATAGAACCTGAAAAAATGGCTTCTAAAATTCGAACCCAAGTCTGAAATTATTGCTTTTAGGAATGATGATTTTTCTAAAATGACAACTTTTTGGAGATTTTGATACTTATTTCGTTTCGGACGATGATTATAATCACCATTCCAAAATTTCAGTCCGTTTGGAAACATAGGGCCTGAAAAAACTGCTTCTAAAGTTCGAACCCAAGTCGGAAATTAGCGTCCATTCAAATATGATTTTTCTAAAAATACAACTTTATGCAGAATTCTAAACTGATTTCGTTTCAAACAATGATTTTTTATCACCATTCCAAAATTTCAGTCCTTTTGGTACCATAGAACCTGAAAAAATGGCTTCTAAAATTCGAACCTAAGTCTGAAATTAGCGTCCATTCAAATAATGATTTTTCTAAAAATACAACTTTATGCAGATTTAAAAACTGATTTCGTTTTGGACCATGAATCTTATCACCATTAAAAAATTTCAGTCCGTTTGGAACCATAGAGCCTGAAAAATTTGCTTCTGAAGTTCGAACCCAAGTCTGAAATTAGTGCTTATAGGAATGATGATTTTTCTAAAATGACAACTTTTTGCAGATTTTGATACTTATTTCGTTTCGGACGATGATTATAATCACCATTCCAAAATTTCAGTCCGTTTGGAAACATAGGGCCTGAAAATACTGCTTCTATAGTTCGAACCCAAGTCTGAAATAAGCGTCCATTCAATTAATGATTTTCTAAAAATACAACTTTATGCAGATTTAAAAACTGATTTCGTTTTGGACCATGAATCTTATCACCATTAAAAAATTTCAGTCCGTTTGGAACCATAGAGCCTGAAAAAACTGCTTCTGAAGTTCGAACCCAAGTCTAAAATTAGCGTCTATAAAAATAATGATTTTTCTAAAAATACCACTTTATACAGATTTTGATACTTATTTCGTTTCAAACCATGTTTCTTATAACCATTCCAAAATTTCAGTCCTTTTGGTACAATAGAACCTGAAAAAACTGCTTCTGAAGTTCGAACCCAAGTCTGAAATTAGTGCTTATAGGAATGATGATTTTTCTAAAATAATAACTTTTTGCAGATTTTGAGACTAATTTCGTTTCAAACGATGATTCTTATCACCATTCCAAAATTTCAGTCCGTTTGGAACCATAGAGCCTGAAAAAACTGCTTCTAAAGTTCGAACCCAAGTCTGAAATTAGCGTCCATTCAAATATGATTTTTCTAAAAATACAACTTTATGCAGATTTCTAAACTGATTTCGTTTCAAACAATGATTTTTTGTCACCATTCCAAAATTTCAGTCCTTTTGGTACCATAGAACCTGAAAAAATGGCTTCTAAAATTCGAACCCAAGTCTGAAATTATTGCTTTTAGGAATGATGATTTTTCTAAAATGACAACTTTTTGCAGATTTTGATACTTATTTCGTTTCGGACGATGATTATAATCACCATTCCAAAATTTCAGTCCGTTTGGAAACATAGGGCCTGAAAAAACTGCTTCTAAAGTTCGAACCCAAGTCGGAAGTTAGCGTCCATTCAAATATGATTTTTCTAAAAATACAACTTTATGCAGAATTCTAAACTGATTTCGTTTCAAACAATGATTTTTTATCACCATTAAAAAATTTCAGTCCGTTTGGAACCATAGAGCCTGAAAAAACTGCTTCTGAAGTTCGAACCCAAGTCTGAAATTAGTGCTTATAGGAATGATGATTTTTCTAAAATGACAACTTTTTGCAGATTTTGATACTTATTTCGTTTCGGACGATGATTATAATCACCATTCCAAAGTTTCAGTCCGTTTGGAAACATAGGGCCTGAAAATACTGCTTCTATAGTTCGAACCCAAGTCTGAAATAAGCGTCCATTCAAATAATGATTTTCTAAAAATACAACTTGATGCAGAATTCAAAACTGATTTCGTTTGAAACGATGATTCTTATCACCATTCCAAAATTTCAGTCCTTTTGGTACCATAGAACCTGATAAAATGGCTTCTAAAATTCGAACCCAAGTCTGAAATTATTGCTTTTAGGAATGATGATTTTTCTAAAATGACAACTTTTTGGAGATTTTGATACTTATTTCGTTTCGGACGATGATTATAATCACCATTCCAAAATTTCAGTCCGTTTGGAAACATAGGGCCTGAAAAAACTGCTTCTAAAGTTCGAACCCAAGTCGGAAATTAGCGTCCATTCAAATATGATTTTTCTAAAAATACAACTTTATGCAGAATTCTAAACTGATTTCGTTTCAAACAATGATTTTTTATCACCATTCCAAAATTTCAGTCCTTTTGGTACCATAGAACCTGAAAAAATGGCTTCTAAAATTCGAACCTAAGTTTGAAATTAGCGTCCATTCAAATAATGATTTTTCTAAAAATACAACTTTATGCAGATTTAAAAACTGATTTCGTTTTGGACCATGAATCTTATCACCATTAAAAAATTTCAGTCCGTTTGGAACCATAGAGCCTGAAAAAACTGCTTCTGAAGTTCGAACCCAAGTCTGAAATTAGTGCTTATAGGAATGATGATTTTTCTAAAATGACAACTTTTTGCAGATTTTGATACTTATTTCGTTTCGGACGATGATTATAATCACCATTTCAAAATTTCAGTCCGTTTGGAAACATAGGGCCTGAAAATACTGCTTCTATAGTTCGAACCCAAGTCTGAAATAAGCGTCCATTCAATTAATGATTTTCTAAAAATAAAACTTTATGCAGATTTAAAAACTGATTTCGTTTTGGACCATGAATCTTATCACCATTAAAAAATTTCAGTCCGTTAGGAACCATAGAGCCTGAAAAAACTGCTTCTGAAGTTCGAACCCAAGTCTGAAATTAGTGCTTATAGGAATGATGATTTTTCTAAAATGACAACTTTTTGCAGATTTTGATACTTATCGTTTCGGACGATGATTAAATCACCATTCCAAAATTTCAGTCCGTTTGGAAACATAGGGCCTAAAAAAACAGCGTCTAAAGTTCGAACCCAAGTCTAAAATTAGCGTCTATAAAAATAATGATTTTTCTAAAAATACCACTTTATACAGATTTTGATACTTATTTCGTTTCAAACCATGTTTCTTATAACCATTCCAAAATTTCAGTCCTTTTGGTACAATAGAACCTGAAAAAACTGCTTCTGAAGTTCGAACCCAAGTCTGAAATTAGTGCTTATAGGAATGATGATTTTTCTAAAATGATAACTTTTTGCAGATTTTGATACTAATTTCGTTTCAAACGATGATTCTTATCACCATTCCAAAATTTCAGTCCGTTTGGAACCATAGAGCCTGAAAAAACTGATTCTAAAGTTCGAACCCAAGTCTGAAATTAGCGTCCATTCAAATATGATTTTTCTAAAAATACAACTTTATGCAGAATTCAAAACTGATTTCGTTTCGGACGATGATTCATATCACAATTCAAAAATTTCAGTCCGTTTGGAACCATAGAGCCTGAAAAAACTGCTTCTAAAGTTCGAACCCAAGTCTGAAATTAGCGTCCATTCAAATATGATTTTTCTAAAAATACAACTATATGCAGAATTCTAAACTGATTTCGTTTCAAACAATGATTTTTTGTCACCATTCCAAAATTTCAGTCCTTTTGGTACCATAGAACCTGAAAAAATGGCTTCTAAAATTCGAACCCAAGTCTGAAATTAGCGTCCATTCAAATAATGATTTTTCTAAAAAAAAACTTTATGCAGATTTAAAAACTGATTTCGTTTTGGACCATGAATCTTATCACCATTAAAAAATTTCAGTCCGTTAGGAACCATAGAGCCTGAAAAAACTGCTTGTGAAGTTCGAACCCAAGTCTGAAATTAGTGCTTATAGGAATGATGATTTTTCTAAAATGACAACTTTTTGCAGATTTTGATACTTATTTCGTTTCGGACGATGATTATAATCACCATTCCAAAATTTCAGTCCGTTTGGAAACATAGGGCCTGAAAATACTGCTTCTTTAGTTCGAACCCAAGTCTGAAATAAGCGTCCATTCAAATAATGATTTTCTAAAAATACAACTTTATGCAGAATTCAAAACTGATTTCGTTTCAAACGATGATTCTTATCACCATTCCAAAATTTCAGTCCTTTTGGTACCATAGAACCTGAAAAAATGGCTTCTAAAATTCGAACCCAAGTCTGAAATTATTGCATTTAGGAATGATGATTTTTCTAAAATGACAACTTTTTGCAGATTTTGATACTTATCGTTTCGGACGATGATTAAATCACCATTCCAAAATTTCAGTCCTTTTGGTACCATAGATCCTGAAAAAATGGCTTCTGAAGTTCGAACGCAAGACTGAAATTAGCGTCCATTCAATTAATGATTTTTCTAAAAATACAGCTTTATGCAGATTTAAAAACTGATTTCGTTTTGGACCATGAATCTTATCACCATTAAAAAATTTCAATCCGTTTGGAACCATAGAGCCTGAAAAAACTGCGTCTTAAATTCGAACCCAAGTCTGAAATAAGCGTCAATAAAAATCATGATTTTTCTAAAAAAACAACTTTTTGCAGATTTTGATACTTATTTCTTTTCGGACGATGATTCTTATCACCATTCCAAAATTTCAGTCCGTTTGGAACCATAGAGCCTGAAAAAACTGCTTCTAAAGTTCGAACTCAAGTCTGAAAGTAGCGTCCACAAAAATAAAGATTTTTCTAAAAATACAACTTTATGCAGAATTCATTATTGATTTCGTTTCGGACGATGATTCATATCACAATTCCAAAATTTCAGTTCGTTTGGAACCATAGAGCCTGAAAAATCTGCTTCTAAAATTCGAACCCAAGTATGAAATTAGCGTCCATTCAAATAATGATTTTTTTAAAAATACAACTTTATGCAGATTTCAAAACTGATTTCGTTTTGGACCATGATTCTTATCACATTCCAAAATTTCAGTCTGTTTGGAATCATAGGGCCTGAAAAAACTGCTTCTAAAGTTCGAACCCAAGTCTGAAACTAGCGTCAATAAAAATAAAGTTTTTTTTTAAAATTCAACTTTATTCAGATTTTGATACTTATTTCGTTAAAACCATGTTTCTTATAACCATTCCAAAATTTCAGTCCGTTTGGAACCATAGAGCCTGAAAAAACTGCGTCTAAAGTTCGAACCCAAGTTTGAAATTAGCGTCCATTCAAATAATGATTGTTCTAAAAATACAACTTTATGCAGATTTCAAAACCGATTTTGTTTTGGACCATGATTCTTATCAGCATTCCAAAATTTCAGTCCGTTTGGAAACATAGGGCCTGAAAAAACTGCTTCTATAGTACGAACTTAGCGTTAAAGTCTGAAATTAGCGTCCATAAAAAAAATGATTTTTCTAAAAATACAACTTAATGCAGATTTTGATACTTATTTCGTTTCAAACGATGATTCTTATCACCATTCCAAAATTTCAGTCCGTTTGGAACCATAGAGCCTGAAAAAACTGCGTCTAAAGTTCGAACCCAAGTTTGAAATTAGCGTCCATTCAAATAATGATTTTTCTAAAAATACAACTTTATGCAAAATTCAACACTGATTTCGTTTCGGACGATGATTCATATCACAATTCCAAAATTTCAGTCCGTTTGGAACCATAGAGCCTGAAAAAACTGCTTCTAAAGTTCGAACCCAAGTCTGAAATTAGCGTCCATTCAAATTATGATTTTTCTAAAAATACAACTTTATGCAGAATTCTAAACTGATTTCGTTTCAAACAATGATTCTTATCACCATTCCAAAATTTCAGTCCTTTTGGTACCATAGAACCTGAAAAAATGGCTTCTAAAATTTGAACCCAAGTCTGAAATTATTGCTTTTAGGAATGATGATTTTTCTAAAATGACAACTTTTTGCAGATTTTGATACTTATTTCGTTTCGGACGATGATTATAATCACCATTCCAAAATTTCAGTCCGTTTGGAAACATAGGGCCTGAAAAAACTGCTTCTAAAGTTCGAACCCAAGTCGGAAGTTAGCGTCCATTCAAATATGATTTTTCTAAAAATACAACTTTATGCAGAATTCTAAACTGATTTCGTTTCAAACAATGATTTTTTATCACCATTCCAAAATTTCAGTCCTTTTGGTACCATAGAACCTGAAAAAATGGCTTCTAAAATTCGAACCTAAGTCTGAAATTAGCGTCCATTCAAATAATGATTTTTCTAAAAATACAACTTTATGCAGATTTAAAAACTGATTTCGTTTTGGACCATGAATCTTATCACCATTAAAAAATTTCAGTCCGTTTGGAACCATAGAGCCTGAAAAAACTGCTTCTGAAGTTCGAACCCAAGTCTGAAATTAGTGCTTATAGGAATGATGATTTTTCTAAAATGACAACTTTTTGCAGATTTTGATACTTATTTCGTTTCGGACGATGATTATAATCACCATTCCAAAATTTCAGTCCGTTTGGAAACATAGGGCCTGAAAAAACTGCTTCTAAAGTTCGAACCCAAGTCGGAAATTAGCGTCCATCCAAATAATGATTTTCTAAAAATACAACTTGATGCAGAATTCAAAACTGATTTCGTTTCAAACGATGATTCTTATCACCATTCCAAAATTTCAGTCCTTTTGGAACCATAGAACCTGAAAAAATGGCTTCTAAAATTCGAACCCAAGTCTGAAATTATTGCTTTTAGGAATGATGATTTTTCTAAAATGACAACTTTTTGGAGATTTTGATACTTATTTCGTTTCGGACGATGATTCTTATCACCATTCCAAAATTTCAGTCCTTTTGGTACCATAGAACCTGAAAAAATGGCTTCTAAAATTCGAACCCAAGTCTGAAATTAGCGTCCATTCAAATAATGATTTTTCTAAAAAAAAAACTTTATGCAGATTTAAAAACTGATTTCGTTTTGGACCATGAATCTTATCACCATTAAAAAATTTCAGTCCGTTTGGAACCATAGAGCCTGAAAAAACTGCTTCTGAAGTTCGAACGCAAGACTGAAATTAGCGTCCATTCAATTAATGATTTTTCTAAAAATACAGCTTTTTGCAGATTTAAAAACTGATTTCGTTTTGGACCATGAATCTTATCACCATTAAAAAATTTCAGTCCGTATGAAACCATAGAGCCTGAAAAAACTGCTTCTAAAGTTTGAACCCAAGTCTGAAATTAGCGTCCATAAAAATAATGATTTTTCAAAAAGTACAACTTTATGCAGAATTCAAAACTGATTTCGTTTCGGACGAAGATTCTTATCATCATTCCAAAATTTCAGTCCGTTTGGAACCGTAGAGCCTGAAACAACTGCTTCTAAATTTCGAACACAAGTCTGAAATTAGCTTACATAAAAATAACGATTTTTTCAAAAATAAAACTTTATGCAGATTTAAAAACTGATTTCGTTTTGGACCATGATTCTTATCACCATTCCAAAATTTCAGTCCGTTTGGAACCATAGAGCCTGAAAAAACTGCTTCAAAAGTTCGAACTCAAGCCTGAAAGTAGCGTCCATAAAAATAATGATTTTTCTAAAAATACAACTTAATGCAGAATTCAACACTGATTTCTTTTCAAACGATGATTCTTATCACCATTCCAAAATTTTAGTCCGTTTGGAACCATAGAGACTGAAAAAACTGCTTCTGAAGTTCGAACCCAAGTCTGAAATTAGTGCTTATAGGAATGATGATTTTTCTAAAATGACAACTTTTTGCAGATTTTGATACTTATTTCGTTTCGGACGATGATTATAATCACCATTCCAAAATTTCAGTCCGTTTGGAAACATAGGGCCTGAAAATACTGCTTCTATAGTTCGAACCCAAGTCTGAAATAAGCGTCCATTCAAATAATGATTTTCTAAAAATACAACTTGATGCAGAATTCAAAACTGATTTCGTTTCAAACGATGATTCTTATCACCATTCCAAAATTTCAGTCCTTTTGGTACCATAGAACCTGAAAAAATGGCTTCTAAAATTCGAACCCAAGTCTGAAATTATTGCTTTTAGGAATGATGATTTTTCTAAAATGACAACTTTTTGCAGATTTTGATACTTATTTCTTTTCGGACGATGATTCTTATCACCATTCCAAAATTTCAGTCCTTTTGGTAAAAGAAGATACTGAAAAAATGGCTTCTAAAATTCGAACCCAAGTCTGAAATTAGCGTCCATTCAAATAATGATTTTTCTAAAAATACAACTTTATGCAGATTTAAAAACTGATTTCGTTTTGGACCATGAATCTTATCACCATTACAAAAATTTCAGTCCGTTTGGAACCATAGAGCCTGAAAAAACTGCTTCTGAAGTTCGAACGCAAGACTGAAATAAGCGTCCATTCAATTAATGATTTTTCTAAAACTACAGCTTTATGCAGATTTAAAAAATGATTTCGTTTTGGACCATGAATCTTATCACCATTAAAAAATTTCAGTCCGTTTGGAACCATAGAGCCTGAAAAAACTGCTTCTGAAGTTTGAACCCAAGTCTGAAATGAGTGCTTATAGGAATGATGATTTTTCTAAAATGACAACTTTTTGCAGATTTTGATACTTATTTCGTTTCGGACGATGATTATAATCACCATTCCAAAATTTCAGTCCGTTTGGAAACATAGGGCCTGAAAAAACTGCTTCTAAAGTTCGAACCCAAGTCTGAAATAAGCGTCCATTCAATTAATGATTTTTCTAAAAATACAACTTTATGCAGATTTTGATACTTATTTCTTTTCGGACGATGATTCTTATCACCATTCCAAAATTTCAGTCCGTTTGGAACCATAGAGCCTGAAAAAACTGCTTCTAAAGTTCGAACTCAAGTCTGAAAGTAGCGTCCATAAAAATAAAGATTTTTCTATAAATACAACTTTATGCAGAATTCATTATTGATTTCGTTTCGGACGATGATTCATATCACAATTCCAAAATTTCAGTTCGTTTGGAACCATAGAGCCTGAAAAATCTGCTTCTAAAATTCGAACCCAAGTATGAAATTAGCGTCCATTCAAATAATGATTTTTTTAAAAATACAACTTTATGCAGATTTCAAAACTGATTTCGTTTTGGACCATGATTCTTATCACCATTCCAAAATTTCAGTCTGTTTGGAATCATAGGGCCTGAAAAAACTGCTTCTAAAGTTCGAAGCCAAGTCTGAAACTAGCGTCAATAAAAATAAAGATTTTTCTTAAAATAAGACTTTATACAGATTTCGATACTTATTTCGTTAAAACCATGTTTCTTATAAACATTCCAAAATTTCAGTCCGTTTGGAACCATAGAGCCTGAAAAAACTGCGTCTAAAGTTCGAACCCAAGTCTGAAATTAGCGTCCATTCAAATAATGATTGTTCTAAAAAAAAACTTTATGCAGATTTCAAAACTGATTTTGTTTTGGACAATGATTCTTATCACCATTCCAAAATTTCAGTCCGTTTGAAACATAGGGCCTGAAAAAACTGCTTCTAAAGTTCGAACCCAAGTCTGAAACTAGCGTCAATAAAAATAAAGATTTTTCTTAAAATACAACTTTATACAGATTTCGATACTTATTTCGTTAAAACCATGTTTCTTATAACAATTCCAAAATTTCAATCCGTTTGGAACCATAGAGCCTGAAAAAACTGCGTCTAACATTCGAACCCAAGTCTGAAATTAGCGTCCATAAAAAAAATGATTTTTCTAAAATTACAACTGAATGCAGATTTTGATACTTATTTCGTTTCAAACGATGATTCTTATCACCATTCCAAAATTTCAGTCCTTTTGGTACCAAAGAACCTGAAAAAATGGTTTCTAAAATTCGAACCCAAGTCTGAAATTAGTGCTTATAGGAATGATGATTTTCTAAAATGACAACTTTTTGCAGATTTCGATACTTATTTCGTTTCGGACGATGATTCTTATCACTATTCCAAAATTTCAATCCGTTTGGAACCATAGAGCCTGAAAAAACTGCTTCTAAAGTTCGAAGCCAAGTCTGAAACTAGCGTCAATAAAAATAAAGTTTTTTTTTTAAATTCAACTTTATTCAGATTTTGATACTTATTTCGTTAAAACCATGTTTCTTATAACCATTCCAAAATTTCAGTCCGTTTGGAACCATAGAGCCTGAAAAAACTGCGTCTAAAGTTCGAACCCAAGTTTGAAATTAGCGTCCATTCAAATAATGATTGTTCTAAAAATACAACTTTATGCAGATTTCAAAACCGATTGTGTTTTGGACCATGATTCTTATCAGCATTCCAAAATTTCAGTCCGTTTGGAAACATAGGGCCTGAAAAAACTGCTTCTATAGTACGAACTTAGCGTTAAAGTCTGAAATTAGCGTCCATAAAAAAATTGATTTTTCTAAAAATACAACTTAATGCAGATTTTGATACTTATTTCGTTTCAAACGATGATTCTTATCACCATTCCAAAATTTCAGTCCGTTTGGAACCATAGAGCCTGAAAAAACTGCGTCTAAAGTTCGAACCCAAGTTTGAAATTAGCGTCCATTCAAATAATGATTTTTCTAAAAATACAACTTTATGCAAAATTCAACACTGATTTCGTTTCGGACGATGATTCATATCACAATTCCAAAATTTCAGTCCGTTTGGAACCATAGAGCCTGAAAAAACTGCTTCTAAAGTTCGAACCCAAGTCTGAAATTAGCGTCCATTCAAATTATGATTTTTCTAAAAATACAACTTTATGCAGAATTCTAAACTGATTTCGTTTCAAACAATGATTCTTATCACCATTCCAAAATTTCAGTCCTTTTGGTACCATAGAACCTGAAAAAATGGCTTCTAAAATTCGAACCCAAGTCTGAAATAAGCGTCCATTCAAATAATGATTTTTCTAAAAATACAACTTTATGCAGATTTCAAATCTGATTTCGTTTTGGACCATTATTCTTATCACCATTCCAAAATTTCAGTCCGTTTGGAAACATAGGGCCTGAAAAAACTGCTTCTAAAGTTCGAAGCCAAGTCTGAAACTAGCGTCAATAAAAATAAAGATTTTTCTTAAAATAAGACTTTATACAGATTTCGATACTTATTTCGTTAAAACCATGTTTCTTATAAACATTCCAAAATTTCAGTCCGTTTGGAACCATAGAGCCTGAACAAACTGCGTCTAAAGTTCGAACCCAAGTCTGAAATTAGCGTCCATTCAAATAATGATTGTTCTAAAAATACAACTTTATGCAGATTTCAAAACTGATTTTGTTTTGGACAATGATTCTTATCACCATTCCAAAATTTCAGTCCGTTTGAAACATAGGGCCTGAAAAAACTGCTTCTAAAGTTCGAACCCAAGTCTGAAACTAGCGTCAATAAAAATAAAGATTTTTCTTAAAATACAACTTTATACAGATTTCGATACTTATTTCGTTAAAACCATGTTTCTTATAACAATTCCAAAATTTCAATCCGTTTGGAACCATAGAGCCTGAAAAAACTGCGTCTAACATTCGAACCCAAGTCTGAAATTAGCGTCCATAAAAAAAATGATTTTTCTAAAATTACAACTGAATGCAGATTTTGATACTTATTTCGTTTCAAACGATGATTCTTATCACCATTCCAAAATTTCAGTCCTTTTGGTACCAAAGAACCTGAAAAAATGGTTTCTAAAATTCGAACCCAAGTTTGAAATTAGTGCTTATAGGAATCATGATTTTCTAAAATGACAACTTTTTGCAGATTTCGATACTTATTTCGTTTCGGACGATGATTCTTATCACTATTCCAAAATTTCAATCCGTTTGGAACCATAGAGCCTGAAAAAACTGCTTCTAAAGTTCGAACCCAAGTCTGAAATTAGCGTCCATTCAAATAATGATTTTCTAAAAATACAACTTTATGCAGAATTCAAAACTGATTTCGTTTCAAACGATGATTCTTATCACCATTCCAAAATTTCAGTCCTTTTGGTACCATAGAACCTGAAAAAATGGCTTCTAAAATTCGAACCCAAGTCTGAAATTATTGCTTTTAGGAATGATGATTTTTCTAAAATGACAACTTTTTGCAGATTTTGATACTTATTTCTTTTCGGACGATGATTCTTATCACCATTCCAAAATTTCAGTCCTTTTGGTAAAAGAAGATACTGAAAAAATGGCTTCTAAAATTCGAACCCAAGTCTGAAATTATTGCTTTTAGGAATGATGATTTTTCTAAAATGACAACTTTTTGCAGATTTTGATACATATTTCTTTTCGGACGATGATTATAATCACCATTCCAAAATTTCAGTCCGTTTGGAAACATAGGGCCTGAAAAAACTGCTTCTAAAGTTCGAACCCAAGTCTGAAATAAGCGTCCATTCAAATAATGATTTTCTAAAAATACAACTTGAAGCAGAATTCAAAACTGATTTCGTTTCAAACGATGATTCTTATCACCATTCCAAAATTTCAGTCCTTTTGGTACCATAGAACCTGAAAAAATGGCTTCTAAAATTCGAACCCAAGTCTGAAATTATTGATTTTAGGAATGATGATTTTTCTAAAATGACAACTTTTTGCAGATTTTGATACTTATTTCTATTCGGACGATGATTCTTATCACTATTCCAAAATTTCAGTCCTTTTGGTAAAAGAAGATACTGAAAAAATGGCTTCTAAAATTCGACCCCAAGTCTGAAATTAGCGTCCATTCAAATTATGATTTTTCTAAAAATACAACTTTATGCAGATTTAAAAACTGATTTCGTTTTGGACCATGAATCTTATCACCATTAAAAAATTTCAGTCCGTTTGGAACCATAGAGCCTGAAAAAACTGCTTCTGAAGTTCGAACCCAAGACTGAAATTAGCGTCCATTCAATTAATGATTTTTCTAAAAATACAACTTTATGCAGATTTAAAAACTGATTTCGTTTTGGACCATGATTCTTATCACCATTCCAAAATTTCAATCCGTTTGGAACCATAGAGCCTGAAAAAACTGCGTCTAAAATTCGAACCCAAGTCTGAAATAAGCGTCAATAAAAATCATGATTTTTCTAAAAATACAACTTTTTGCAGATTTTGATACTTATTTCTTTTCGGACGATGATTCTTATCACCATTCTAAAATTTCAGTCCGTTTGGAACCATAGAGCCTGAAAAAACTGCTTCTAAAGTTCGAACTCAAGTCTGAAAGTAGCGTCCATAAAAATAAAGATTTTTCTAAAAATACAACTTTATGCAGAATTCATTATTGATTTCGTTTCGGACGATGATTCTTATCACCATTCCAAAATTTCAATCCGTTTGGAACCATAGAGCCTGAAAAAACTGCGTCTAAAATTCGAACCCAAGTATGAAATTAGCGTCCATTCAAATAATGATTGTTCTAAAAATACAACTTTATGCAGATTTCAAAACCGATTTTGTTTTGGACCATGATTCTTATCAGCATTCCAAAATTTCAGTCCGTTTGGAAACATAGGGCCTGAAAAAACTGCTTCTATACTACGAACTTAGCGTTAAAGTCTGAAATTAGCGTCCATAAAAAAAATGATTTTTCTAAAAATACAACTTAATGCAGATTTTGATACTTATTTCGTTTCAAACGATGATTCTTATCACCATTCCAAAATTTCAGTCCGTTTGGAACCATAGAGCCTGAAAAAACTGCGTCTAAAGTTCGAACCCAAGTTTGAAATTAGCGTCCATTCAAATAATGATTTTTCTAAAAATACAACTTTATGCAAAATTCAACACTGATTTCGTTTCGGACGATGATTCATATCACAATTCCAAAATTTCAGTCCGTTTGGAACCATAGAGCCTGTAAAAACTGCTTCTAAAGTTCGAACCCAAGTCTGAAATTAGCGTCCATTCAAATTATGATTTTTCTAAAAATACAACTTTATGCAGAATTCTAAACTGATTTCGTTTCAAACAATGATTCTTATCACCATTCCAAAATTTCAGTCCTTTTGGTACCATAGAACCTGAAAAAATGGCTTCTAAAATTCGAACCCAAGTCTGAAATAAGCGTCCATTCAAATAATGATTTTTCTAAAAATACAACTTTATGCAGATTTCAAATCTGATTTCGTTTTGGACCATTATTCTTATCACCATTCCAAAATTTCAGTCCGTTTGGAAACATAGGGCCTGAAAAAACTGCTTCTAAAGTTCGAAGCCAAGTCTGAAACTAGCGTCAATAAAAATAAAGATTTTTCTTAAAATAAGACTTTATACAGATTTCGATACTTATTTCGTTAAAACCATGTTTCTTATAAACATTCCAAAATTTCAGTCCGTTTGGAACCATAGAGCCTGAAAAAACTGCGTCTAAAGTTCGAACCCAAGTCTGAAATTAGCGTCCATTCAAATAATGATTGTTCTAAAAATACAACTTTATGCAGATTTCAAAACTGATTTTGTTTTGGACAATGATTCTTATCACCATTCCAAAATTTCAGTCCGTTTGGAAACATAGGGCCTGAAAAAACTGCTTCTAAAGTTCGAACCCAAGTCTGAAACTAGCGTCAATAAAAATAAAGATTTTTCTTAAAATACAACTTTATACAGATTTCGATACTTATTTGGTTAAAACCATGTTTCTTATAACAATTCCAAAATTTCAATCCGTTTGGAACCATAGAGCCTGAAAAAACTGCGTCTAACATTCGAACCCAAGTCTGAAATTAGCGTCCATAAAAAAAATGATTTTTCTAAAATTACAACTGAATGCAGATTTTGATACTTATTTCGTTTCAAACGATGATTCTTATCACCATTCCGAAATTTCAGTCCTTTTGGTACCAAAGAACCTGAAAAAATGGTTTCTAAAATTCGAACCCAAGTCTGAAATTAGTGCTTATAGGAATGATGATTTTCTAAAATGACAACTTTTTGCAGATTTCGATACTTATTTCGTTTCGGACGATGATTCTTATCACTATTCCAAAATTTCAATCCGTTTGGAACCATAGAGCCTGAAAAAACTGCTTCTAAAGTTCGAACCCAAGTCTGAAATTAGCGTCCATTCAAATAATGATTTTCTAAAAATACAACTTTATGCAGAATTCAAAACTGATTTCGTTTCAAACGATGATTCTTATCACCATTCCAAAATTTCAGTCCTTTTGGTACCATAGAACCTGAAAAAATGGCTTCTAAAATTCGAACCCAAGTCTGAAATTATTGCTTTTAGGAATGATGATTTTTCTAAAATGACAATTTTTTGCAGATTTTGATACTTATTTCTTTTCGGACGATGATTCTTATCACCATTCCAAAATTTCAGTCCTTTTGGTAAAAGAAGATACTGAAAAAATGGCTTCTAAAATTCGAACCCAAGTCTGAAATTAGCGTCCATTCAAATAATGATGTTTCTAAAAATACAACTTTATGCAGATTTAAAAACTGATTTCGTTTTGGACCATGAATCTTATCACCATTAAAAAATTTCAGTCCGTTTGGAACCATAGAGCCTGAAAAAACTGCTTCTGAAGTTCGAACCCAAGACTGAAATTAGCGTCCATTCAATTAATGATTTTTCTAAAAATACAACTTTATGCAGATTTAAAAACTGATTTCGTTTTGGACCATGAATCTTATCACCATTAAAAAAATTCAGTCCGTTTGGAACCATAGAGCCTGAAAAAACTGCTTCTGAAGTTCGAACCCAAGTCTGAAATTAGTGCTTATAGGAATGATGATTTTTCTAAAATGACAACTTTTTGCAGATTTTGATACTTATTTCGTTTCGGACGATGATTATAATCACCATTCCAAAATTTCAGTCCGTTTGGAAACATAGGGCCTGAAAAAACTGCTTCTAAAGTTCGAACCCAAGTCTGAAATAAGCGTCCATTCAAATAATGATTTTCTAAAAATACAACTTGATGCAGAATTCAAAACTGATTTCGTGTCAAACGATGATTCTTATCACCATTCCAAAATTTCAGTCCTTTTGGTACCATAGAACCTGAAAAAATGGCTTCTAAAATTCGAACCCAAGTCTGAAATTATTGCTTTTAGGAATGATGATTTTTCTAAAATGACAACTTTTTGCAGATTTTTATACTTATTTCGTTTCGGACGATGATTATAATCACCATTCCAAAATTTCAGTCCGTTTGGAAACATAGGGCCTGAAAAAACTGCTTCTAAAGTTCGAACCCAAGTCGGAAATTAGCGTCCATTAAAATATGATTTTTCTAAAAATACAACTTTATGCAGAATTCTAAACTGATTTCGTTTCAAACAATGATTTTTTATCACCATTCCAAAATTTCAGTCCTTTTGGTCTGAAATAAGCGTCCATTCAAATAATGATTTTCTAAAAATACAACTTGATGCAGAATTCAAAACTGATTTCGTTTCAAACGATGATTCTTATCACCATTCCAAAATTTCAGTCCTTTTGGTTCCATAGAACCTGAAAAAATGGCTTCTAAAATTCGAACCCAAGTCTGAAATTATTGCTTTTAGGAATGATGATTTTTCTAAAATGACAACTTTTTGCAGATTTTGATACTTATTTCTTTTCGGACGATGATTCTTATCACCATTCCAAAATTTCAGTCCTTTTGGTAAAAGAAGATACTGAAAAAATGGCTTCTAAAATTCGAACCCAAGTCTGAAATTAGCGTCCATTCAAATAATGATTTTTCTAAAAATACAACTTTATGCAGATTTAAAAACTGATTTCGTTTTGGACCATGAATCTTATCACCATTAAAAAATTTCAGTCCGTTTGGAACCATAGAGCCTGAAAACACTGCTTCTGAAGTTCGAACCCAAGACTGAAATTAGCGTCCATTCAATTAATGATTTTTCTAAAAATACAACTTTATGCAGATTTAAAAACTGATTTAGTTTTGGACCATGATTCTTATCACCATTCCAAAATTTCAATCCGTTTGGAACCATAGAGCCTGAAAAAACTGCGTCTAAAATTCGAACCCAAGTCTGAAATAAGCGTCAATAAAAATCATGATTTTTCTAAAAATACAACTTTTTGCAGATTTTGATACTTATTTCTTTTCGGACGATGATTCTTATCACCATTCCAAAATTTCAGTCCGTTTGGAACCATAGAGCCTGAAAAAACTGCTTCTAAAGTTCGAACTCAAGTCTGAAAGTAGCGTCCATAAAAATAAAGATTTTTCTAAAAATACAACTTTATGCAGAATTCATTATTGATTTCGTTTCGGACGATGATTCATATCACAATTCCAAAATTTCAGTTCGTTTGGAACCATAGAGCCTCAAAAATCTGCTTCTAAAATTCGAACCCAAGTATGAAATTAGCGTCCATTCAAATAATGATTTTTTAAAAAATACAACTTTATGCAGATTTCAAAACTGATTTCGTTTTGGACCATGATTCTTATCACCATTCCAAAATTTCAGTCTGTTTGGAATCATAGGGCCTGAAAAAACTGCTTCTAAAGTTCGAACCCAAGTCTGAAACTAGCGTCAATAAAAATAAAGTTTTTTTTTTAAATTCAACTTTATTCAGATTTTGATACTTATTTCGTTAAAACCATGTTTCTTATAACCATTCCAAAATTTCAGTCCGTTTGGAACCATAGAGACTGAAAAAACTGCGTCTAAAGTTCGAACCCAAGTTTGAAATTAGCGTCCATTCAAATAATGATTGTTCTAAAAATACAACTTTATTCAGATTTCAAAACCGATTTTGTTTTGGACCATGATTCTTATCAGCATTCCAAAATTTCAGTCCGTTTGGAAACATAGGGCCTGAAAAAACTGCTTCTATAGTACGAACTTAGCGTTAAAGTCTGAAATTAGCGTCCATAAAAAAAATGATTTTTCTAAAAATACAACTTAATGCAGATTTTGATACTTATTTCGTTTCAAACGATGATTCTTATCACCATTCCAAAATTTCAGTCCGTTTGGAACCATAGAGCCTGAAAAAACTGCGTCTAAAGTTCGAACCCAAGTTTGAAATTAGCGTCCATTCAAATAATGATTGTTCTAAAAATACAACTTTATGCAGATTTCAAAACCGATTTTGTTTTGGACCATGATTCTTATCAGCATTCCAAAATTTCAGTCCGTTTGGAAACATAGGGCCTGAAAAAACTGCTTCTATAGTACGAACTTAGCGTTAAAGTCTGAAATTAGCGTCCATAAAAAAAATGATTTTTCTAAAAATACAACTTAATGCAGATTTTGATACTTATTTCGTTTCAAACGATGATTCTTATCACCATTCCAAAATTTCAGTCGGTTTGGAACCATAGAGCCTGAAAAAACTGCGTCTAAAGTTCGAACCCAAGTTTGAAATTAGCGTCCATTTAAATAATGATTTTTCTAAAAATACAACTTTATGCAAAATTCAACACTGATTTCGTTTCGGACGATGATTCATATCACAATTCCAAAATTTCAGTCCGTTTGGAACCATAGAGCCTGAAAAAACTGCTTCTAAAGTTCGAACCCAAGTCTGAAATTAGCGTCCATTCAAATTATGATTTTTCTAAAAATACAACTTTATGCAGAATTCTAAACTGATTTCGTTTCAAACAATGATTCTTATCACCATTCCAAAATTTCAGTCCTTTTGGTACTATAGAACCTGAAAAAATGGCTTCTAAAATTCGAACCCAAGTCTGAAATAAGCGTCCATTCAAATAATGATTTTTCTAAAAATACAACTTTATGCAGATTTCAAAACTGATTTTGTTTTGGACAATGATTCTTATCACCATTCCAAAATTTCAGTCCGTTTGGAAACATAGGGCCTGAAAAAACTGCTTCTAAAGTTCGAACCCAAGTCTGAAACTAGCGTCAATAAAAATAAAGATTTTTCTTAAAATACAACTTTATACAGATTTCGATACTTATTTCGTTAAAACCATGTTTCTTATAACAATTCCAAAATTTCAATCCGTTTGGAACCATAGAGCCTGAAAAAACTGCGTCTAACATTTGAACCCAAGTCTGAAATTAGCGTCCATAAAAAAAATGATTTTTCTAAAATTACAACTGAATGCAGATTTTGATACTTATTTCGTTTCAAACGATGATTCTTATCACCATTCCAAAATTTCAGTCCTTTTGGTACCAAAGAACCTGAAAAAATGGTTTCTAAAATTCGAACCCAAGTCTGAAATTAGTGCTTATAGGAATGATGAATTTCTAAAATGACAACTTTTTGCAGATTTCGATACTTATTTCGTTTCGGACGATGATTCTTATCACTATTCCAAAATTTCAATCCGTTTGGAACCATAGAGCCTGAAAAAACTGCTTCTAAAGTTCGAGCCCAAGTCTGAAATTAGCGTCCATTCAAATAATGATTTTTCTAACAATACAACTTTATGCAGAATTCAAATCTGATTACGTTTCGGACGATGATTCTTATCACAATTCCAAAATCTCAGTACTTTTGGTCCCATAGAACATGAAAAAATGGCTCCTAAAGATCAAACCCAAGTTTGAAATAAGCATATAGGAATGATGATTTTTCTAAAATGACATCTTTTTGCAGATTTTGATACTTATTTCGTTTCGGACGATGATTCTTATCACCATTCCAAAAATTCAGTCCGTATGGAAACATAGAGCCTGAAAAAACTGCTTCTAAAATTCGAACCCAAGTCTGAAATTAGCGTCCATTCAAATAATGATTTTTCTAACAATACAACTTTATGCAGAATTCAAATCTGATTACGTTTCGGACGATGATTCATATCACAATTCCAAAATTTCAGTCCGTTTGGAAGCATAAAGCCTGAAAAAACTGCGTCTAAAGTTCGAACCCAAGTCTGAAATTAGCGTCCATTCAAATAATGATTTTTCTAAAAATACAACTTTATGCCGAATTCAAAACTGATTACGTTTCGGACGATGATTCTTATCAAAATTCCAAAATCTCAGTACTTTTGGTCCCATAGAACATGAAAAAATGGCTTCTAAAGATCAAACCCAAGTTTGAAATAAGCATATAGGAACGATGATTTTTCTAAAATGACAAATTTTTTGCAGATTTTGATACTTATTTCGTTTCGGACGATGATTCTTATCACCATTCCAAAAATTCAGTCCGTATGGAAACATATGGCCTGAAAAAACTACTTCTAAAATTCGAACCCAAGTCTGAAATTAGCGTCCATTAAAATAATGATTTTTCTTAAAATACTACTTTATTCAGATATCAAAACTGATTTCGTTTTGGACCATGATTCTTATAACCATTCCAAAATTTCAGTCCGTTTGGAAACATAGGGCCTGAAAAAACTGCTTCTAAAATTCGAACCCAAGTCTGAAATTATTGATTTTAGGAATGATGATTTTTCTAAAATGACAACTTTTTGCAGATTTTGATACTTATTTCTATTCGGACGATGATTCTTATCACTATTCCAAAATTTCAGTCCTTTTGGTAAAAGAAGATACTGAAAAAATGGCTTCTAAAATTCGACCCCAAGTCTGAAATTAGCGTCCATTCAAATTATGATTTTTCTAAAAATACAACTTTATGCAGATTTAAAAACTGATTTCGTTTTGGACCATGAATCTTATCACCATTAAAAAATTTCAGTCCGTTTGGAACCATAGAGCCTGAAAAAACTGCTTCTGAAGTTCGAACCCAAGACTGAAATTAGCGTCCATTCAATTAATGATTTTTCTAAAAATACAACTTTATGCAGATTTAAAAACTGATTTCGTTTTGGACCATGATTCTTATCACCATTCCAAAATTTCAATCCGTTTGGAACCATAGAGCCTGAAAAAACTGCGTCTAAAATTCGAACCCAAGTCTGAAATAAGCGTCAATAAAAATCATGATTTTTCTAAAAATACAACTTTTTGCAGATTTTGATACTTATTTCTTTTCGGACGATGATTCTTATCACCATTCTAAAATTTCAGTCCGTTTGGAACCATAGAGCCTGAAAAAACTGCTTCTAAAGTTCGAACTCAAGTCTGAAAGTAGCGTCCATAAAAATAAAGATTTTTCTAAAAATACAACTTTATGCAGAATTCATTATTGATTTCGTTTCGGACGATGATTCTTATCACCATTCCAAAATTTCAATCCGTTTGGAACCATAGAGCCTGAAAAAACTGCGTCTAAAATTCGAACCCAAGTATGAAATTAGCGTCCATTCAAATAATGATTGTTCTAAAAATACAACTTTATGCAGATTTCAAAACCGATTTTGTTTTGGACCATGATTCTTATCAGCATTCCAAAATTTCAGTCCGTTTGGAAACATAGGGCCTGAAAAAACTGCTTCTATACTACGAACTTAGCGTTAAAGTCTGAAATTAGCGTCCATAAAAAAAATGATTTTTCTAAAAATACAACTTAATGCAGATTTTGATACTTATTTCGTTTCAAACGATGATTCTTATCACCATTCCAAAATTTCAGTCCGTTTGGAACCATAGAGCCTGAAAAAACTGCGTCTAAAGTTCGAACCCAAGTTTGAAATTAGCGTCCATTCAAATAATGATTTTTCTAAAAATACAACTTTATGCAAAATTCAACACTGATTTCGTTTCGGACGATGATTCATATCACAATTCCAAAATTTCAGTCCGTTTGGAACCATAGAGCCTGTAAAAACTGCTTCTAAAGTTCGAACCCAAGTCTGAAATTAGCGTCCATTCAAATTATGATTTTTCTAAAAATACAACTTTATGCAGAATTCTAAACTGATTTCGTTTCAAACAATGATTCTTATCACCATTCCAAAATTTCAGTCCTTTTGGTACCATAGAACCTGAAAAAATGGCTTCTAAAATTCGAACCCAAGTCTGAAATAAGCGTCCATTCAAATAATGATTTTTCTAAAAATACAACTTTATGCAGATTTCAAATCTGATTTCGTTTTGGACCATTATTCTTATCACCATTCCAAAATTTCAGTCCGTTTGGAAACATAGGGCCTGAAAAAACTGCTTCTAAAGTTCGAAGCCAAGTCTGAAACTAGCGTCAATAAAAATAAAGATTTTTCTTAAAATAAGACTTTATACAGATTTCGATACTTATTTCGTTAAAACCATGTTTCTTATAAACATTCCAAAATTTCAGTCCGTTTGGAACCATAGAGCCTGAAAAAACTGCGTCTAAAGTTCGAACCCAAGTCTGAAATTAGCGTCCATTCAAATAATGATTGTTCTAAAAATACAACTTTATGCAGATTTCAAAACTGATTTTGTTTTGGACAATGATTCTTATCACCATTCCAAAATTTCAGTCCGTTTGGAAACATAGGGCCTGAAAAAACTGCTTCTAAAGTTCGAACCCAAGTCTGAAACTAGCGTCAATAAAAATAAAGATTTTTCTTAAAATACAACTTTATACAGATTTCGATACTTATTTGGTTAAAACCATGTTTCTTATAACAATTCCAAAATTTCAATCCGTTTGGAACCATAGAGCCTGAAAAAACTGCGTCTAACATTCGAACCCAAGTCTGAAATTAGCGTCCATAAAAAAAATGATTTTTCTAAAATTACAACTGAATGCAGATTTTGATACTTATTTCGTTTCAAACGATGATTCTTATCACCATTCCGAAATTTCAGTCCTTTTGGTACCAAAGAACCTGAAAAAATGGTTTCTAAAATTCGAACCCAAGTCTGAAATTAGTGCTTATAGGAATGATGATTTTCTAAAATGACAACTTTTTGCAGATTTCGATACTTATTTCGTTTCGGACGATGATTCTTATCACTATTCCAAAATTTCAATCCGTTTGGAACCATAGAGCCTGAAAAAACTGCTTCTAAAGTTCGAACCCAAGTCTGAAATTAGCGTCCATTCAAATAATGATTTTCTAAAAATACAACTTTATGCAGAATTCAAAACTGATTTCGTTTCAAACGATGATTCTTATCACCATTCCAAAATTTCAGTCCTTTTGGTACCATAGAACCTGAAAAAATGGCTTCTAAAATTCGAACCCAAGTCTGAAATTATTGCTTTTAGGAATGATGATTTTTCTAAAATGACAATTTTTTGCAGATTTTGATACTTATTTCTTTTCGGACGATGATTCTTATCACCATTCCAAAATTTCAGTCCTTTTGGTAAAAGAAGATACTGAAAAAATGGCTTCTAAAATTCGAACCCAAGTCTGAAATTAGCGTCCATTCAAATAATGATGTTTCTAAAAATACAACTTTATGCAGATTTAAAAACTGATTTCGTTTTGGACCATGAATCTTATCACCATTAAAAAATTTCAGTCCGTTTGGAACCATAGAGCCTGAAAAAACTGCTTCTGAAGTTCGAACCCAAGACTGAAATTAGCGTCCATTCAATTAATGATTTTTCTAAAAATACAACTTTATGCAGATTTAAAAACTGATTTCGTTTTGGACCATGAATCTTATCACCATTAAAAAAATTCAGTCCGTTTGGAACCATAGAGCCTGAAAAAACTGCTTCTGAAGTTCGAACCCAAGTCTGAAATTAGTGCTTATAGGAATGATGATTTTTCTAAAATGACAACTTTTTGCAGATTTTGATACTTATTTCGTTTCGGACGATGATTATAATCACCATTCCAAAATTTCAGTCCGTTTGGAAACATAGGGCCTGAAAAAACTGCTTCTAAAGTTCGAACCCAAGTCTGAAATAAGCGTCCATTCAAATAATGATTTTCTAAAAATACAACTTGATGCAGAATTCAAAACTGATTTCGTGTCAAACGATGATTCTTATCACCATTCCAAAATTTCAGTCCTTTTGGTACCATAGAACCTGAAAAAATGGCTTCTAAAATTCGAACCCAAGTCTGAAATTATTGCTTTTAGGAATGATGATTTTTCTAAAATGACAACTTTTTGCAGATTTTTATACTTATTTCGTTTCGGACGATGATTATAATCACCATTCCAAAATTTCAGTCCGTTTGGAAACATAGGGCCTGAAAAAACTGCTTCTAAAGTTCGAACCCAAGTCGGAAATTAGCGTCCATTAAAATATGATTTTTCTAAAAATACAACTTTATGCAGAATTCTAAACTGATTTCGTTTCAAACAATGATTTTTTATCACCATTCCAAAATTTCAGTCCTTTTGGTCTGAAATAAGCGTCCATTCAAATAATGATTTTCTAAAAATACAACTTGATGCAGAATTCAAAACTGATTTCGTTTCAAACGATGATTCTTATCACCATTCCAAAATTTCAGTCCTTTTGGTTCCATAGAACCTGAAAAAATGGCTTCTAAAATTCGAACCCAAGTCTGAAATTATTGCTTTTAGGAATGATGATTTTTCTAAAATGACAACTTTTTGCAGATTTTGATACTTATTTCTTTTCGGACGATGATTCTTATCACCATTCCAAAATTTCAGTCCTTTTGGTAAAAGAAGATACTGAAAAAATGGCTTCTAAAATTCGAACCCAAGTCTGAAATTAGCGTCCATTCAAATAATGATTTTTCTAAAAATACAACTTTATGCAGATTTAAAAACTGATTTCGTTTTGGACCATGAATCTTATCACCATTAAAAAATTTCAGTCCGTTTGGAACCATAGAGCCTGAAAACACTGCTTCTGAAGTTCGAACCCAAGACTGAAATTAGCGTCCATTCAATTAATGATTTTTCTAAAAATACAACTTTATGCAGATTTAAAAACTGATTTAGTTTTGGACCATGATTCTTATCACCATTCCAAAATTTCAATCCGTTTGGAACCATAGAGCCTGAAAAAACTGCGTCTAAAATTCGAACCCAAGTCTGAAATAAGCGTCAATAAAAATCATGATTTTTCTAAAAATACAACTTTTTGCAGATTTTGATACTTATTTCTTTTCGGACGATGATTCTTATCACCATTCCAAAATTTCAGTCCGTTTGGAACCATAGAGCCTGAAAAAACTGCTTCTAAAGTTCGAACTCAAGTCTGAAAGTAGCGTCCATAAAAATAAAGATTTTTCTAAAAATACAACTTTATGCAGAATTCATTATTGATTTCGTTTCGGACGATGATTCATATCACAATTCCAAAATTTCAGTTCGTTTGGAACCATAGAGCCTCAAAAATCTGCTTCTAAAATTCGAACCCAAGTATGAAATTAGCGTCCATTCAAATAATGATTTTTTAAAAAATACAACTTTATGCAGATTTCAAAACTGATTTCGTTTTGGACCATGATTCTTATCACCATTCCAAAATTTCAGTCTGTTTGGAATCATAGGGCCTGAAAAAACTGCTTCTAAAGTTCGAACCCAAGTCTGAAACTAGCGTCAATAAAAATAAAGTTTTTTTTTTAAATTCAACTTTATTCAGATTTTGATACTTATTTCGTTAAAACCATGTTTCTTATAACCATTCCAAAATTTCAGTCCGTTTGGAACCATAGAGACTGAAAAAACTGCGTCTAAAGTTCGAACCCAAGTTTGAAATTAGCGTCCATTCAAATAATGATTGTTCTAAAAATACAACTTTATTCAGATTTCAAAACCGATTTTGTTTTGGACCATGATTCTTATCAGCATTCCAAAATTTCAGTCCGTTTGGAAACATAGGGCCTGAAAAAACTGCTTCTATAGTACGAACTTAGCGTTAAAGTCTGAAATTAGCGTCCATAAAAAAAATGATTTTTCTAAAAATACAACTTAATGCAGATTTTGATACTTATTTCGTTTCAAACGATGATTCTTATCACCATTCCAAAATTTCAGTCCGTTTGGAACCATAGAGCCTGAAAAAACTGCGTCTAAAGTTCGAACCCAAGTTTGAAATTAGCGTCCATTCAAATAATGATTGTTCTAAAAATACAACTTTATGCAGATTTCAAAACCGATTTTGTTTTGGACCATGATTCTTATCAGCATTCCAAAATTTCAGTCCGTTTGGAAACATAGGGCCTGAAAAAACTGCTTCTATAGTACGAACTTAGCGTTAAAGTCTGAAATTAGCGTCCATAAAAAAAATGATTTTTCTAAAAATACAACTTAATGCAGATTTTGATACTTATTTCGTTTCAAACGATGATTCTTATCACCATTCCAAAATTTCAGTCGGTTTGGAACCATAGAGCCTGAAAAAACTGCGTCTAAAGTTCGAACCCAAGTTTGAAATTAGCGTCCATTTAAATAATGATTTTTCTAAAAATACAACTTTATGCAAAATTCAACACTGATTTCGTTTCGGACGATGATTCATATCACAATTCCAAAATTTCAGTCCGTTTGGAACCATAGAGCCTGAAAAAACTGCTTCTAAAGTTCGAACCCAAGTCTGAAATTAGCGTCCATTCAAATTATGATTTTTCTAAAAATACAACTTTATGCAGAATTCTAAACTGATTTCGTTTCAAACAATGATTCTTATCACCATTCCAAAATTTCAGTCCTTTTGGTACTATAGAACCTGAAAAAATGGCTTCTAAAATTCGAACCCAAGTCTGAAATAAGCGTCCATTCAAATAATGATTTTTCTAAAAATACAACTTTATGCAGATTTCAAAACTGATTTTGTTTTGGACAATGATTCTTATCACCATTCCAAAATTTCAGTCCGTTTGGAAACATAGGGCCTGAAAAAACTGCTTCTAAAGTTCGAACCCAAGTCTGAAACTAGCGTCAATAAAAATAAAGATTTTTCTTAAAATACAACTTTATACAGATTTCGATACTTATTTCGTTAAAACCATGTTTCTTATAACAATTCCAAAATTTCAATCCGTTTGGAACCATAGAGCCTGAAAAAACTGCGTCTAACATTTGAACCCAAGTCTGAAATTAGCGTCCATAAAAAAAATGATTTTTCTAAAATTACAACTGAATGCAGATTTTGATACTTATTTCGTTTCAAACGATGATTCTTATCACCATTCCAAAATTTCAGTCCTTTTGGTACCAAAGAACCTGAAAAAATGGTTTCTAAAATTCGAACCCAAGTCTGAAATTAGTGCTTATAGGAATGATGAATTTCTAAAATGACAACTTTTTGCAGATTTCGATACTTATTTCGTTTCGGACGATGATTCTTATCACTATTCCAAAATTTCAATCCGTTTGGAACCATAGAGCCTGAAAAAACTGCTTCTAAAGTTCGAGCCCAAGTCTGAAATTAGCGTCCATTCAAATAATGATTTTTCTAACAATACAACTTTATGCAGAATTCAAATCTGATTACGTTTCGGACGATGATTCTTATCACAATTCCAAAATCTCAGTACTTTTGGTCCCATAGAACATGAAAAAATGGCTCCTAAAGATCAAACCCAAGTTTGAAATAAGCATATAGGAATGATGATTTTTCTAAAATGACATCTTTTTGCAGATTTTGATACTTATTTCGTTTCGGACGATGATTCTTATCACCATTCCAAAAATTCAGTCCGTATGGAAACATAGAGCCTGAAAAAACTGCTTCTAAAATTCGAACCCAAGTCTGAAATTAGCGTCCATTCAAATAATGATTTTTCTAACAATACAACTTTATGCAGAATTCAAATCTGATTACGTTTCGGACGATGATTCATATCACAATTCCAAAATTTCAGTCCGTTTGGAAGCATAAAGCCTGAAAAAACTGCGTCTAAAGTTCGAACCCAAGTCTGAAATTAGCGTCCATTCAAATAATGATTTTTCTAAAAATACAACTTTATGCCGAATTCAAAACTGATTACGTTTCGGACGATGATTCTTATCAAAATTCCAAAATCTCAGTACTTTTGGTCCCATAGAACATGAAAAAATGGCTTCTAAAGATCAAACCCAAGTTTGAAATAAGCATATAGGAACGATGATTTTTCTAAAATGACAAATTTTTTGCAGATTTTGATACTTATTTCGTTTCGGACGATGATTCTTATCACCATTCCAAAAATTCAGTCCGTATGGAAACATATGGCCTGAAAAAACTACTTCTAAAATTCGAACCCAAGTCTGAAATTAGCGTCCATTAAAATAATGATTTTTCTTAAAATACTACTTTATTCAGATATCAAAACTGATTTCGTTTTGGACCATGATTCTTATAACCATTCCAAAATTTCAGTCCGTTTGGAAACATAGGGCCTGAAAAAACTGCTTCTAAAATTCGAACCCAAGTCTGAAATTAGCGCCCATAAAAATAATGATTTTTCTAAAAATACAACTTTATGCAGAATTCAAAACTCATTTCGATTCGAACGATGATTCTTATAACAATTCCGAAATTTCAGTCCGTTTGGAACCTTAGAGCCTGAAAAAACTGCGTCTAAAGTTCGAACCCATGTCTGAAATTAGCGTCCATTCAAATAATGATTTTTCTAAAAATACAACTTTATGCAGAATTCAAAACTGATTTCGTTTCAAACGATGATTCTTATCACCATTCCAAAATTTCAGTCCGTATGGAAACATAGAGCCTGAAAAAACTGCTTCTTAAATTCGAACCCAAGTCTGATATCAGCTTCCATTAAAATAATGATTTTTCTAAAAATACAACTTTATGCAGATTTCAAAACTGATTTCGTTTTGGACCATGATTCTTATCACCATTCCAAAATTTCAGTCCGTTTGGAAACATAGAGCCTGAAAAAACTGCTTCTAAAGTTCGAATCCAAGTCTGAAATTAGCCTCCATAAAAATAATGATTTTTCTAAAAATACAACTTTATGCAGATTTCAAAACTGATTTCGTTTTGGACCATGATTCTTATCACCATATCAAAATTTCAGTCCTTTTGTTACCATAGAACCTTGAAAAATGGCTTCTAAATTTCGATCCCAGGTCTGAAATTAGTGCCTATAGGAATTATGATTTTTCTAAAATTTCAATCTTATAAAGATTTTATGACGGATTTCGTTAAAGACCATGATTTTTATAACGATTCCAAAATTGCAGCCCGTTTGGTACCCATAGAACCTGAAAAAATAGCTTCTTAAGTTCGAACCCAAGTCTGAAATTAGTGCTTTTAGGAATTATGATTTTTCTAAAATGACAACTTTTTGCAGATGTTGATACTTATTTCGTTTCGGACGATGATTCTTATCACCATTCCAAAATTTCAGTCCGTTTGGAAACATAAATCCTGAATAAACTGATTCTATAGTTCGAACCCATGTCTGAAATTAGCGTCCATAAAAATAATGATTTTTCTAAAAATACAACTTTATGCAGATTTCAAAACTGATTTCGTTTTGGACCATGATTCTTATCACCATTCCAAAATTTCAGTCCATTTGGAAACATAGAGCCTGAAGAAACTGCTTCTAAAGTTCGAACCCAAGTCTGAAATTAGTGCTTTTAGGAATGATGATTTTTCTAAAATGACAACTTTTTGCAGATGTTGATAATTATTTCGTTTCGGACGATGATTCTTATCACCATTCCAAAATTTCAGTCCTTTTGGTACCATAGAACCTGAAAAAATGGCTTCTTAAGTTCGAACCCTCGTTTGAAATTAGTGCTTATAGAAATGATGATTTTTCTAAAATTTCAATTTTTTTAGATTTTGATACTTATTTCGTTTTGGACCATGATTCTTATCAGCATTCCAAAATTTACCCCGTTTGAGACCTTAGATCCTTAAAAAATGTCTTCTAAAGTTCGAACTTATGTCTGAAATAAGTGCCCATAGGAATGATTATGTTTCTAAAAATACAAATTTAAACATATTTCATTATAGATTTAGCTTTGGACCATGTTTCTTATAACCATTCCAAAATCTCAGTCCGTTTGGTACCATAGAACCGGAAAAAAATGGCTTCTAAAGATCGAACCCAAGTCTGAAATTAGTGCCCATAGGAATGATGATTTTTCTAAAATTTCAATCTTATGCAGATTTTTCGAAGGATTTCGTTTAAGACCATGATCTCATAACGATTCCAAAATTGCAGCCCGTTTGAGACCATAGAACCTAAAAAAATGGCTTCTAAAGGTAGAACTCCAGTCTAAAATTAGTGCCCATAGGAATTTTGATTTTTCTTAAATTACAACCAAATGCAGATTTGGTTACTGATTTCATTTTGGACCATGATTCTTATCACCATTCCGAAAGCCCATTTGAGACCATAGAACCTGAAAAAATTGCTTTTAAAGTTCAAACTCAAGTCTGAAATCAGTGCCCATAGGAATGATGATTTTACTAAAATTACAGTTTTTTGCAGATTTTAATTTATTTTTCGTTTCGGACCATGATTCTCATCACCATTCTAACATTTCAGCCCGTTTGGTTGCATATATCTTGAAAAAATGGGTTCTAAAGTTCGAACCCAAGTCTGAAATTAGTGCCCATAGGAATAATGATTTTTCTTAAATAACAACCTAAAGCTGATTAAATTACTGATCTCGTTTTAGACCATGATTCTTATCACTATAACAAAATTTCAGCCCGTTTGGTTGCATAGAACCTTAAAAAAATTCTTTTAAAGTTCGAATCCAAGTCTGAAATTAGTGCCTATAGGAATGATGTCTTTTCTAAAATTTCAATCTAATGCAGATTTTTTGACGGATTTCGTTTAAGACCAAGATTCTTATAACGATTCCAAAATTGCAGCCCGTTTGGTACCATAGAACCTGAAAAATATCTTCTTTAGTTCGAACCCATTTCTTAAATTAGTGCCCATATTAAATTTTATAGCATACTTATGATCAGCAGAATCAATTTCTGGCCAAAAAAATACCTCTGAAAATTCAAGTCTTTATTTCTATGAAAGGCAATTTTCAGCCCCACTGTGCGTCGGTAGGGCTTCGGTGACAGAAAGTTGTCAATACCATTGCCTACGTCATAATAACTTTGTAGCCAGTTCGAACCGTTTAAGAATTTGCGATTCTATGGATGGTTTTCAATAAATTAAACATTTTGATATTTGTGCCTGAAGTTCATAAAATAAAATAAATCATGCTTTTCAGCCACGTTTTTTGAGCAAAAATCAAAACAGGCGACGGGAATTTCGACCTCATCGCCATCTGCTAAAGGAGTTCTTTCCTCGAATTTCACACGATTTCGAATGTTATGGTAAGTATACATTTGCGAACTGAAACGCGAACCGACCTATTTGAACTAAAGGAACCAAGTTGTTTCGTTCCTTTCCCACAAGTTGAGGTACAGTTCGGCAGTTCGTCTCGTGCATGTACATTACCTGACTTTGTTCCTTTTAAGTTATTTTTTACTTTACTATCTAACTGCGACTAAGTATTAATTAACTATGGCGGGTCACTTCAACGTTTTATCACACTACTTTCCTTTGCGAATTCAGCTGCTATAAGCTATAATTGCAGCACACCGTAGCGTCTGGGAGCGTCCGTCTGCCAACAGAATCGGAAATGCGGAATTTATTGGTTCAGTGGTTCCGGATAACAGGAATGCACCAGTGCACTCGCTTTTGGCTTATGGGCTGTGTACGCAATATGACCAGCAGTGGGGTATAACTGAAATATTGTTACGTCATATGATTGCCTAACTATCCACCAATGAAAAACTCTGAAAGTCTATGGAATAAATGTTTTTCATTGGTGTATATTATAATAAGTAGGCTTTGAATGACAATTTACTGTCTATATTTTGGCATAGGTATCTATGTTTTTTAGGACCAATTTGTTTCATACAAAAAATCCCGAATATATCGATCTAGTGAGTGGTTTATTTATGATTGACAGGTACAGTGTGTTAAGGAACGTACCTGGTTTACTTTCACCAGTGATTCCATACATTATTTGGAGTCAAAAGTGTAAATTTTTTTTTCCGATGACATTTTAGCTAATAAGAGAGGGAAAAAGACAGAAGATATTGCAATGTCAAATGTCTTTAATCACCGTCATCTTTTATTAATACAGGCCGTGTTGTAAAAAATGAATTGACAGTTTTGGGTAAGTATATAACGAGTAAAAATTGAAGATTGCGATCCATTAACTCAATGTTTTCATTGCTATATGTTCATGCATACGGCTAAAAGATGCCTACACCGAACCAGCCCTCCAATTTGCCCACACTGCATGGGCGACCACATCCTTTCAAAATGTCCGGGAAGAGAAAAAACAGTACCAGTATGTGTAAACTGCACCAGACAAAATTCTAAATATGGAGAAAAAAACACCACAGACCACGCAGCCAACAGTATTAGGTGCAACTATAGAAACAAAATGCTGAAAATTGCGAAGGATCGCATCGATTACGACTAATGATGCATATTATTAATTACAAGTCTAACGAAAACCTAAATAATATGTACAATAATTCAAAAAAATATTACGAAAAGCCCGCCCGCAAAAGTGTTAACACGCAGCGATAATATACAAGTCAACACAAGTAATATTATAATTGCAAATGTGAAGTGTATTCCCAGCGCCAACATTATTGTTAATTTTATTACTACCTCAAAATGAACGACTTTATAATAAACGCATTAGATAATTCATATAAAATAGACGAAAGGAATTTTTACACGGTAAATAATACAAACGATTTTATAGATATGAAACCTACAGCCAGCCTAATAATAATACACATGAACGTTAGATCTTTGGAAAAAATTTCGAAGAATTTTTAATAACTATTAAACAATTAAATAGACTTGACTGTATAATATTATCAGAAACGCATTCATCGAGTGAAATTAATTATAGTATACCGGGTTACTCGTACTATGCAACAAAATATAAAATTAACAGAAATAGCGGCGTCGCCATATTTGTATCAAATATTTACGCTGTTACAAGTGTAAATGAAATAATGGTGAATAATGTCAATTTATTAAACTTGGAGACAAATTTTATGAATTATTCATTTAATATCATTGCTATTTATCGGACACACTCTTCTGCTATAACCACATACATAGAAGAATTAAAAAATATATTACAACATCATAGAAACAAAAAAACAATACTCATCGGAGATATTAACGTAAATATCGCTAATGACTACTCCTCTAACGATAAAGACAACTATCTAAATATGTTAGCAGAATTAAATTACATTTCATGTATAAATTCATACACCAGAAACATTTTCGAACAACGACCATCTTGTATCGATCACATATTCACAAACACCAAAGATATACAAAATATATCATCTGCGGTAATTAAAACAGCTGTAACGGATCATTTTGCATGTATATTTAAATATGACTACAAACATCAAAACCTCTCATTACCAACCACAACGGCCGTTAATAATACTGATAAATACAACTATAGTATTAATATTAATTCTCTCACTAAAATATTAAGTAACGAAAAAGAATGGCAAGAAATATATCAATGTAACGATGTAGAAGAATGCTGCAAAATATTTGATAAAAACTGAGTTTTCACATAAATGCTTGTAGAAATATTACATCTAACAAAACATCTTCAAAACTAAAGCCAATCAAACCATGGATAACTCACGGATTAATCATCTCAATTAGACACAAAGAAACACTCTACAAACAATATACAAAACAACCGGAAAATATAACATTACAAAAACATTTCAAAGCTTATAAAAAAAAACTTACATATCTAATAAAAAACACAAAAGATGACTACTACAAACTTATCTGGAAATGACAGTAAAAGGATTTGGTCCATCATAAATGAAATTGTCGATAAAAAACATTTAAAAAATAAAACAATCAACAATGTAAATAAAAACATAATGATTCAAAAATCTGCTGTAAAGATAAACCTCTAGAAGCCGCAAATGTATTTAACAATTTTTTTGCTAATGTAGGAAAAAACCTCGCTAAAAAAATCCAACAAGGCCTTACCCCAAATGACCCAAATACTACAGTAAATAATGAGCATAAATTTGAATTATTTCAACCAACAACACCAGAAGAAATTGAACAAATTATTACAGGTATGAAAGGAGGTTCTGCCCTTGGTTTTGATGGGGTCACAATACAAACACTGAAATGTATAAAATCACAAGTATCAAAACCATTAACTCATATAATCAATACAAGTTTTCAAAGCGGAGTTTTTCCATCCATGTACAAACAATCTGTAATTATACCAATATTTAAAACCGGCAATCCGGAAGAACCAACCAATTACCGCCCTATTTCTTTACTATCAAACATTGCAAAAATATTTGTAAAAGTTGCCAAAAAAAGAATAACTCAGTTCATAAAGATTAATAATATAATTCACGAAAACCATTTTGGATTCATGGAAAACAAAAGCACAAAAGACGCCATTGCTAAATTATCTAGTACCATACAAGACGCTTTAGACAAATCATTAAAATGTGTTGGTATTTTTGTTGATCTCCAAAAAGCCTTCGACAGCATATCTCATGTCAAACTAATACAAAAATTAAAGATCGTGGGTTTTAATGACACAGCATTAAGTTGGCTAAAAAGTTATCTTCACCAAAGAACACAAGTTTTAAAAATTAATCACGCATCTAGTCTACCACTCACAAGTGATTTTGGGATACCACAAGGTACTGTTTTGGGTCCATTACTTTTTATCATGTATGTAAACGATATTTTTAAACAAAACCTCAGTGGAACCGTTATATCTTACGCAGATGATACAATTATCATAATTAAGGGTAATGACTGGAAAATTGTAAATGAAAATGCAAATAATGACATCCAAATCCTAAAAAGCTGGTTCGATACAAATTTACTTACAATTAACGCAAAAAAAACAGTTTATATACCATTCACAATAAATAAATTCAAAACTTACCCCAACATTCATATAATAATACACAACAAAAAATGTAACAAAGATGTTTGTAATAAATCATGTACCATACTAAACCAAACAACTGAAATAAAGTACCTCGGTGTAATTGTAGACCAACATATGAAATGGAACAGACACATATGTGAACTTGTTAAGCGCATTAGAAAATGTATCTATATATTCATTAGATTAAGAAATGTTCTCAAGCTAAACAACCTGAAAAAAGTTTATTACGCACTAGTCCAATCATTACTTCAGTATGGAATCATTGGGTGGGGGGGTGCTTAAGAAAAAAATTTAAGCTCTGTAAAAGTGGTTCAAAAACTAATTATCAAAGTAATTCTGAAAAAACAACCAACATTCTCTTCAGCATCATTGTTCAAAATTTTCGAAGTACCAAAAATTGAAGACCTCTATAAAAAAGATGCAATATTACAAATATATAAAGAAACTGTAATAAAAAAACTTAAATTTAACTCATCCTTAAGGCATAATTTTAACATCCAAATTCCTCTATTTTCAACACAACAAATGCACAATAATTACATTTACAAAGGCATAAGATATTTTAATAGTCTTCCCGAAGAAGTGAAAAAAATATCAGATTTTATTTTATTAAAAAAGAATTTCAAATTTATCTTTAAAAAAAATTAATATCACCTTTCAAATGTTATAACTTCAATTCATGTTACAACCAAAATTAACGTCACAATCCTCTTTTAAGTTTATATTTATTGTACTGTATTTATGTTAATTACTGATATAAACATGAAATAACTGTGAAATAACTCCTACGCCAAGCTCAAGAGCTAGCACTCTTCATTGGAGTAGAAATTCAATAACATATGTTTTTCACTATTACCTACTATTACCTAATTTTATGTACAATGTAACAACGTTATAAGTTAAACAATTAAAAAAATATATTATAGTTAGAATAGATTAATATCAGGGATTAGTACGAAAACCGTGTTATGCCTTGTGCAAAAGTCCGAAAACAGGTCTCTTTAATGATCAAATCATTTTATATAGCACGGTCTGTTTTAATAAAGATGGCGGTGCTTTAATCATATTCCTATAGGTAATTCGTGAAAGAATTTTTCTTTCGAATTGTATAACTATTATAGTATTGCCGGTTATGAAAACAAGCAAAAAATATATCAAATGCTCTATTTCATAAAACGCAATTAATGGTGATACAATCACAATAGGATAAGGTAGACGCTTAACATTAAATACATTCTAATTTATTTATAATTTTACCCTAAAAATAGTAAGATATTAAAGTTGTCAAGTTATAAAGTTTTTATAAGTTCCTGTCCGGAACGACTTAGATTAGTAACACTTCGAATTCAAATGTCATCATAATGAAATGGTAATGGGATCTTGCAATTTTGAATTGAATTTTAGATAATAACATAGGCATAACTAATAACATAGGAAATCAGCAGGTATTTTACGGCAAGGTTCGATGTGGGGGAATGGGCGGTTAGTCGTGTGAGTGACCAATGACAACATACGGAAGAATCGAAAGTCATCGGAGATCAAAATTTCGTTTACATTTTTTTCTCCAAATAATACCAGGACTTATGTTATTATAAGTCAAGTACATTCCTCAACACCCTGTATATTATCTCCTTGCCACTTTTCAAATGCCTGTAGTTTTCGTCACCGTTGTCAAGGTCATGTAAAGTTTTGTTGTATCTTAACTTAGTCAATTACATAGGTTGTTGCAATGTGTGCCTGTGTGGTCACCATTGTCTTGGTATAAATTAATGTAATTATAATAATAATGCAATGTGAACTGTCAGGAATAAATAATAATATTACGCTAATCTTTAGGCAGCAAACAGTCAGAAGCAGTAATCTGTGACTTTTTTCTGTCTTCTGAAATGTCTCGGTCAACGCAACTATAGGGTTTTCCAATAAGAGGTGTTATTTTGAATGGCCCGCTATTTCGGTAGATGTTACTTTTGAAGCTGTCATTTTTAATTTATATACATAATAAAATAAAAAGAAGTGATAAGAAAGTGTTAAGTGATAAGAAATAATATTTAGTTTGTGGCAAATGTGTGTTTATGTATATAAAATAAATAAAAATTAATTTATATACATAATAAAATAACACCTCTTATTGGAAAATCCTATATTATCACGTCATACCGTAACTTCGCTAGTACCGTCGAAACGTCAATATAATCATAATCATAAACAAAATGTATCATTGTAGCTCTATTGGGAGGGTGTTGTCCCGGTAAGATAGAGGAACTGGGTTCAATTCCTAGTCGCAACCATTTTTTTTTTATTTTTTTATGTTTCCTTTTTAATACTTTCATCTTATTCAAATAAAAGTTTTTCCAATAAACTGAATCTTCTAAATATATTAATTTATTTTAGACGATAAAAGTGTATCGAGTGTAAAAAAAAAACTAATTCCTGGTAGTAGAACACAATACCTCCTTATATTTTATCAGTTTATTTTATTATATTTATTTAGTTGCATTTCTGCCTGGTACAATGTACAAACATTTAAAATAAAAACAGTGTATTCGGAGACCTATATTTCATATATGTTAGGCGCTTCCATGATAACTCAACACAGTGACAATTCAACAAACTTTTAAAAAGTGATATAAAGTCATTAGAAACGTTGAAATTTTTTGATTTCTTATAAAATTATTCACAAAACAAATAAAAATCACTTATGTCTACGTTCCACTCAACAAACTGAACTACAAAAAACTGAAGGTAAGCAACTTTTTTTATGTTTGCATTCAAAAATATATATTTGTTTATTTTTAATAATAACATTTGAAAGCGAATTTAATCGGTTTTAAAAACAGTTTTTAGTTTTCAGATACATTCAGAAATAATCCATTTATATGGATTTTATGCAAATCTATATATATATTACGAAAATCTATTGACCTTTTGACGTAAACGCCTGAGGCCTGGGGGTTAAAGTCTTCACCAATTGATGGATTCAAGATGGAGTGTAGGAGACATATTAATCAAAAGAAAATGATAAAAATTTATGAATGTAATAATAAATTATATATTTTTAAACTTGGATTGTTTAAATGGCTAAAATATAATTAATTAATAAAAATATCAATCGGAAGTCCGCATGCATTTCTCCTATCGATATTCTGCAGCCGTATCTATAAATTCTATAGAGATGATGGCTATACTGCAGTCGAGATGACTGGTTGGAGATGTGGGCTACTTGGCACTTGCAGTGGCGGATACGCGTGCCACTTGCAACAACTACACACCAACATTATCCACATTTTACTCAGATTGGTGCAATGGCAATGTGCGTCTTTCGGGATTTATTGACAGTGGTGTACGTATATATTACTGCATAATTCGACAGTAGAAAAATGAGGAAAACATAAATAAAGCAAAGTAAAAAATAAGATATCTACCCACAGGCGTCGGAAGAGATACACTTGCCCTATCATGAAATCTTGTGACAATAAACAATCAAACCAAGTGACAATATTTTTGGCACCATAAGGGTTCGAGAATGCTTTGAATAATATACGAAATCAGTCGTAAGTTCACATTAAAATAACCTTGCGCAGAAAATTCGCTAACCAAGGCAACGGTTTTAAGCACAGTCCATTGATGAACTTTGGGCATAACGACGATAAATTTGGGTGCGGTGGGTAAATTATAACACAGTTGTAAAAGTTTATAATTAAATAATGTAACAAAATGTTAAATTTTGGAAACGAGCTCGAACTTTTGCTAACAAAGCAACTTGCGCGCCATTGTAAAAATAACTAGTAAGTCGTAAGCAGATATCATTAGCACTAAATTGTGATATTACAAAGTGAGGTGCCTGTATACAGTCAGATTCATTTATACAGCGATTTGCCCATGCTACTCCCCCTACTCCTCGCAACTTGGTTTGTTCCCTTAAGGTCATGAATCTAAAAAACCTTGTACGGAGCTATTCGAGAACAATTTAAAGCCGGGGGTGAGAAGATGTATGGAAAATGTAAAAAAAATATTTTTACATCCAATTCTTTGACTAATCAAATACCCAAAAAAATCATAATCCGTTATAACTTCACAACACACAAATAAAATGATAATATTTCATTTTGCACCACCTTGCATACAAATCATTTCAAATTTGTCATATAAGATGGCTGTCAGGCAATTTCACCTCACCCCAAGAGCCAGAGGGGTAGGTTTATGGGGTCCATCCCTAGGTATCATTATTGCGTAGGAAAAGAACAATATTATTCATATATTACATTCCTGGAAAATACCACAATATTATTTGCTCCACCTCTTTTATTAATGTATGTAATGTAATTATTTTTTCACATTAACTCCACACAATAGGTCCTGAGAAAAATATTTTCCCTTTAGGGGATGCTGTGTGGAAGATGTTTTTAAGGAGAGGAAGGAGTGAACATGAGTCTTGAAGAGATCCATGTTGTTGGAGGGAGGAAATACAGATGCCAGCAAATCGTTCCACAGCCGAGCTGTTGAGATAAAGAATGAGACGTGGAAACGACAGCGACCTATTCTCATGTGACAAATTATGTCTACCGTCTAAAAATGCTGGGCGTGTTTCAAATGTCAGCTCAGAAGATTCTCATTTCTGAGCACAAACTGCCTCCTGTTTTAAATTATGTTTTAGTTTTAATGTATGGCAGGGTGAGTATGTGGGTATGAGAGCTATTCTTATTTGTAATTTACGGTGGCTGCCCGAACCGTAAATTGTGTTCAGGAGATGGGAGATTGAAATGAGTGTCGCCACAATTAATTAAATTTATTCGTGAGGACGAATATTACAATTTTACAGAACGCGGAGACGGTGGCAGAAAGAGTAGAGAGAGTGGCGGTAGGATCGAAGGTTGAAACAGGAATGGAGATTTCTCTTCTCCAGCTCGCTTGCGTCTAGCAGCGGATTAATTCAGATAGTATTGCCACATGTGGGAGGAAATAAAGTAGTCCCACAAATGTTCTTTTTTTGTCCTGTTCTGCTGTTATTGTTATTCTTTGTTTTGTCATCGCTTTGTATAAACTGTATATTTAGTGTTATATTGTTAGATCTGAGTTGGGTAAGGCACACTGAAGGAATATTTTTAAGAAAATGACCACTAATAATAAATTAGCGTTTTTAAGTTTGTTATGGTAAAGCCCACTTGAAGTGAAATCACACTAAGCTGCGCTATATAAATGCTATGTTATTTTTATTATTATTTTCCAGCTATGTACTGGTACCGAAGGGATCAATGACGCTGGTTCCTTGGAGCATTTTCCATTGAAATACCGATAAAACGAGGAAATCATTCCCACCTGACGCCTGTGCTGAACTGTGTTCTAAAGATTGCATTCAGTTGATTAAGATCAGGGAATCTATCAAACGGACCGCCCTTTCTACATAGAGTTAAATATTTTCAATCATACATCAGATTATGCGAAAAAATCGTATTTTTATGGAAAGGAAGTCTTGAAGAGACCCGTGGCGTAGATAGCAGTGAACGCAAAATACGGAAAAACATTTTACAACTGCTGAACTCATGCTCGATTACGCTAGTATCACCTATACAACAAATTATGTTTTCAGAAGGAAAATAAATGATAAGTTTGTTTACGAGAGATGGGAAGGCTGATAAAAAAATATTGAAAGAAGGGTGAATGCAAGAAACTCCATTAATGGAGGACTGAACTCGGTTGGCGCTAGCAAAAAAATGTCTAAAGAAGCGAAGCTAGTAGTTCACAATAAGGCATGGAACTAGCAGAAGAAGGATGAGTGTAGACTGAATGCTGTAGAAATGAAATCCCTGAGGCGTATTTGTGGTAAAACCATGTGTGGTCGTGTGAGAAATGAAGAAATTCGAATAATGCGGGGCTGATATTTAAGATAATGTAATGTGTAAGATTAAGAAAGAGACGCTCATGTGGCTTGGGAATGTAAAGCCAAAGAACGGAAAATAGAGTGTAATGAGAATATAATGAGGTAAATGTTAATGGTAGAAGAAGCCAGAGACGTCCGAGGAAGACATGGAACATATCGAATGTGAGAATAATGGAGGAGTTTGTATTAGACATTGTATGAATGTGAATGAGGCAAAGAGTCTGTGCCGAGACAAGTTTGTTTGACGATCTGTTCGTCCTCTCTACCTACCCCTGCGAAAACAGCTTGATGAATGGTTGGCAGAGTCTCCATCCTCTATCTTCGTCTAATGTCACAGCGGTGCTGCCAAGGTCTGGTATCTATGTGAGGATATTGTGTCAGCGCTTTATCAGCAGCAGACACATACCTGAACGGATGACGAACCTCGTGCTGGTACTATTGGTGGACGCTGTGCACTCTTTCGCTGCAGCAGCTGGTCCAGAATCTTCACCACCTAGAATTCTTGTTGCAGGGTCTCCATCTTCTATCTTCGTGTCACCTGTTCCTGTACTTCATTTTATTTAACTTAATTTCAATTTATTTTTGTAATATTTATATTTTTTGTAATACCTGCATCAACTGTAAAGTAGGTGATATCTCACAAAAGAATTGACCAATAAATAAATTAGTTAGTGTTTTAAAGATCGGTATCCATCCGTCAAGTGAGAAGATCATCAACACGTCTTTGTCTAAAGTCAAGAAAATCTTTTAAAACACCGATTGGAGTGAAATGATTGGAGTGGTTTCCTTAGAAAGTTTCGGCGGACGCTTTACCTACCGTACCAGTTTCCCATCCGGTAATATCACAAGTACTTATATATTATTTGTAAGTGTTCGTCACATTTACCTTCCTTTTCAGTGTTCGTCCGTCTTCTCATCTCTATCCGTAGAAGGCAGTGGTCCGTAAGCGGAGAGAATGACATTTCAGTTGTTTCATATGTATGTCTACGTTCATCATACATTGCAAGATGATAAACAGAGGGTAAAAATTTATTCATTAACTGTTCCTTTATAGGTGGCGCCACTTAAAAATTAAAAACTAAACAAAATAAAGACATAAAAATATCGTGTTTTCATAAAATAACCTTCAAAGCACAAGTTTTGCCGATTTATGTATTTTTAATACTAAAGATTAATCTTATACGCACCATTTTTTAGGTTATTTCAAGTAAACCGTGGAAGTAATTATTCAACCCTCAACCTTTGGAACACCAGACCCTTTCTAAGGGGCTAGATGCGTGAAATCAAAAATTAACTCTAAAGTGTTTCAAGCGCAAGCGATTCTGTTAAATTTTTTTGTGGACTTTCTCAAGGTATACGGGTTTAAATCGCATGTCGAAAAAATTCAGCTAGGGCGAAATTACAATGACACCAGCGCACAATCGGTTTGTCGACGGGAAAAAATTCTTGTCACTGGTGCACGAACGGTTTTCCAGAAGTCAAATCTCTAGTTAATAAATAGAATTTAAGCAATATTTTGCATCAAAATTTTGAACAAACAAATAATTTGTTTTTGTCTTCTCCTGTAAATCGTTCATTTTGTGGCTTGAAGGCATGGACCTAGAAAACTTTTTAGGTCCAGGCTTGAAGGGGTTTACAAAACTACAGTCGACATAATATTGTATCGGTGATTCTATTCAATTTGTGTGTTTGAATCCTTTCTTAAAAGAATTTAGTTTTTATACGGAGAAAACTAATTATTTGTATTATTTTTTTTTTGGTAAACTAATGTTTAAGACAAGATTTTTTATGCATAGCACAATCCGTATGTACTGTATGGGCGCAAACAAATACTTTATATAGTAAGAATTTGATTTGTATTATTTCGACAGCTTTTACATGTATATTATAATGTAGGTTCCAGACAGGAGAATTGTACTCAAGTTGCCTTCTTACGTAGGCAAAATATTACAATTTAATACACTTTATACTGTTAAAATTTCTGGTTAGCCTAGTTATAAATCCCAAGATTTTTAAGCCCTTATTAGAGATTTCTGCTATGTGGTTAACAATTGAAAGAATTGATTGAAAAGTGATGCCTAAGTCTTTGATTTGTGTCAATGTCTCAAAAGCATTGTTATCAATGTTGTTATCAAAAATCACTGGATTTTTTATTCGAGAAAATCCAACTTTTTGACATTTTGAAATTTTTAAGTAAAGTCTATTTTCATTACTCCAAATTAATAATTTGTTGATATTGTCTTGAAGAATGTTGCAATGGTAAATATTTTGAATAGTTCTATACATTTTGAGGTCATCTGCAAAAATTAAAATAGATACATCATGAAAATTTTTTTTAAGATCATTTATAAACAATATAAACGGAAAGCATGAAAGTGATAAATCGAAAGATTGAAAAATGTTGACAAATGAGGAAAGAATAAAAGAGAGATGGATGAAATATTTCGAGTAAATCTTCGAAAGCGAAGTGAGTGACAGTGATTCCAGCGGCGAATCAGATATGAATGATGATGGAGTGAATGTTACCGAAATTAGCATGGATGAGATAGAAAGATCAATTAAATAGATGAAGAATGGTAAGGCTGTCGGTTTTGACAATATTGCTGCTAAATATTTTAAAGGAGATAGCCGTATAATTCTCACATGGTTGTGCAATCTTTTTAAGCAATGTTTAAAGGAGGGTTACACGCCTTTAGATTGGAGAAGGGCTGTGATCATGCCATTATACAAAGGTAAAGGGTCGCGTAGGTAGGTGGGAATCATAGGGCTATTAGCCTGCTAAGTTCAGTTGGCAAGCTGTATGGTAGAATTTTGATTAAAATGGTAAGAAAGGAAACAAAGTATAAAATATGGGACGTGCAAGGTGCTTTTATGAGTGAAAGGGGGTGCATGGACCAGATATTCTCATTACGTATGCTCACTGAGAAGTTTCTGTCAAAAAAAAACAGAAACTTTTCTGTGCCTTTGTAGATCTACAAAAAGCATACGACCGAGTCGACAAGAAAAAGCTATGGAAGGTGTTGTCCAAGTATGGAGTGAATACGAATCTGACTCAGGCAATTGCGTCTCTATATGAGGGAAGCGGTGCATGTGTTAGGGTGAACGGTGGTTTTACGGGGTGGTTTGATATCACAAAAGGTGTTAAACAAGGCTGCGTAATGTCACTGTGGTTATTCAATCTATACATGGATAATTGTATTCACAAATTGAAAGAGGTGGGGCCTGTTGTATGCTGATGATGCAGTACTCATTGCCAATAGTATGGATGATCTACAGTCTCTTGTGTCTAGGATGAACGAAGTTTGCATAAAGAATGAGTTAATGAAGAATGTAAGTTAGTCTAAAGTAATGGTGTTTGAAAGAGAGAGTACGAAAACAGTGTACAATATAGTTGTGAATGAGGAATACTTGGAGCAGGTGGATGTGTTTGTTTATTTAGGAAGTATGTTTACGAGAGATGGGAAGGCTGACAGAGATATTGAAAGAAGAGTAAATGCAGGTAACTTCATTAATGGAGGGCTGAACGCAGTTGGCGCTAACAAAAAAATACCCAAAACGTCCAAGTCCACAATGGAGTGCTGGTACCTACCCTGATGTATGAAAGTGAGGCATGTAACTGGCAAAGAAAGGATGAAAGTAGATTGAATGCTGTTGAAATGAGATCCTTGAGGCGTATGTGTGGTAAAAACATGTATGATCGTGTGAGGAATGAGGAGTGCAAGGCTGATATAAGCGTAATGAGTAAGATAAAGAAAGGGACGCTTAGATGGTTTGGGCATGTGGAGCGAATGAGCGAAGAAAGGAATGTAAGGAGGATATATGATGCAAATGCCAATGGTAGCAGAGCTCAGCTCAGCTATAAAAAACCATAACATAGGCGCTAGCAAACCCTTCAGCGCATGGTGACCGGATAAATCATCAAAATGATAATTCATCACATCTTTAAAAAGTTATATAAAGTCATGGAAAGTGACGAAACAAAAACTTTATTAACTGGGTTAAGTAGGTTAGGTTAGGTTAAGTTAAAAAAAAAATTTCATCGTTTTTAATATCACTTTTTAAAAGTGTGTTGAGTAGTCACTGTGTTGAGTTAGCATGGATCCTCAGCGCATATATCACACATATTATTGCTCGACAAAATAGCAAACAGCAATATAAACACTACTGTAAAACAAATATTTGCACAATTTCTAGTACACGCGTAAAAACGGAGACAGCTTTACGATTCATGGTATAGAAGGCGGCAGATAGTGACATTTTGCCTTCTCTCTCCTATTACGTACAGTGAATTTTAGTTTGAGTCAGTCTAAATCAAAAACCTAAAAAACCCTGGACGGAGCTATTCGAGAACAATTCGAAGCCGCCGGTTGAGGGGGGAGATGTATAAAAAATGTCAAAACCAACTTAAATTTTTAATGTAACATTCCTTGCCTCATCAAACACAAAAAAGAAATAAGCCGTTATAACTGCATTAACCATTTATTTATTGGACAATTTATATAGCGCCGCTTTTGTGAGATATCACCTCAGGAGCGCTTTACAGTTGATGCAGGTATTACAAAAAATATAAATATTACAAAAATAAAATGCAGTTAAGTTAAGTAAAATGAAGTACAAGAACAGGTGACACGGAGATAGAAGATGGAGAAGAATCAAGAATCCTAGGTGAGGAAGAAACTGGACCAGCTGCTGCAGCGAAAGAGTCCATCGCGTTCACCAACAGTGCCAGAACGAGGTTCGTCATCCGTCTAGGTATGTGTCTGCTGCTGATAAAGCGCCGACAGAATATCCTCTCACAGATACCAGACCTTGGCAGCACCGCTGTGACGTTCGACGAAGATAGAAGATGGAGACTCTGCAGCAAGAATCCTAGGTGAGGAAGACACTGGACCAGCTGCAGCAGCGAAAGAGTCCATCGCGTCCACCAACAGTGTCAGCACGAGGTTCGTCATCCGTCCAGGTATGTGTCTGCTGCTAATAAACCACTGACACCTCACATAGACGTTCGGCGAGAAAATTATAGTAGATGATGCACCACTCTGCAAACAAATCATTTCAAACATTTGTCATACAAGATGGCTGCCAGGCAATTTCCTCTCACCCTTGATTTGGCTTCAATATCTTTCATACAAAATGGCATAATGCTCTGTCCAGAGCTTTTTAGGTCCACAGTCAAAATGCGCCAAAAATCCAACGACTTCAGGCGACATTTGTGTCAAACTGCCTACCCCTTCTGCGAAAATACGTGATGTCTTGTTATAAGGTTGAGGACTTAAAGGGATATTTAATCCGTGTTACCATTATATCCTAAAACATCATCATATAAATTATACTATACCGCGTTCCATGGAGTCTTAACTTTATCTTAATGTTTAAATTGTTTATGTACCACTAAGGTACCACCTACCTGATGCTTTGTGTATTGCAGCTTTATAATGTACTTAAATGTATAGGTGGCCGTTACACACACTGCTGCGTTCCGGATGATCAAGTCTACTGTGCTCACTGAATAGATACCAGGTACTCACTAGAAATGCCTTCCATGTAGATCTGAATCAAAAATCAATGTATCTACTGACTTAGTACCTTTTTTTTCTAGCCCATTTTGCAATTATACTTGCCTGATATCATGTATCGCCATCCATTCGTATTTCATAATGACGAAGCACAGATCTGTATTTGAAATTTAAGGCTCAATTTGACAGACTTTTGGATTACGAATCACGCCCACTTCCCATTTCTTGTGTTCTCTTTATTCTACGACTGTGATTTATTTTATTTTAGTGTGTATGGCCTACATTAGGATGACCAATGCTTATTGATTTATTGGGGAGAAAAATACGATATTATTATTATTTTTCTACCTACCTACTTAATAATAATAATAATTGGATAATTGGTAGAGCGCCGTTTTTGTGAAAAATCACCTCAAGGGCGCTGTACAATTTATTTCCTAGGATCTACATTTGTTATTTAGACCAACTGTGCCAGCACGAGGTTCGTCATCCGTTCAGGCATGTGTCTGCCGCCAATATAGCGCTGACATGTGTCTGCTGCCAATAAAGATCGCTGACACAACATCCTCACATAGACAACAAACCTATCGCCAGTATATATATGGGTATCAGGATTTATTCGTAAGATTTAATCAGTACCTGAGCAAATTTAGAGTAAAAAATGTAAGTGTAATTTTGCTGTCCAATGATATTTTTTAAATTTTTTTTTATTTTTTATTTTTTAATCAATTTAAAACAAAAATAGTATTTTTCATCACACGTCGTGGCTACAGCCTAAGTTCCCACTTCGTCTCGCTTAGACGAGACAGAGCGCGTATCACGTTATCTGTTGCGACGTGTGCAAGTATGATCAGAACCGTGGTGGAATGAGACCAATTGCGTATCACGTGATGGAGCTAGGTACCCAGTGGCGACGTTTGATGGAAAATACAATTTTTTGTTTTTGATTGAAAAAAATATCACGGGATAGCAAAATTACACGTATATTTTTTACTCTAAATTTGCTCAGGTACTGGTTAAAATTTTTCGGGTACGTATCTTTAACACATCCTGCGTAAACAGAGTTTTTTCTTCATTTCTGTTGGATGGGTTTATTTCTTGTTACATTAAGGCGAGGCTTAATGCTAAATTACTATTTTGATTAATCTTTATAACGAATTGGTGTACATTATGAATACCAAAAAATATGCTTTAGATAAATTGAAGGTTTTTCTATCGTTTCGCTTGAGTAGAATACAAATAAAATTATAAATTACTCAATAAAAAATATAAATGTAAACTACTAAAAAATATTTTTTTTCAATAGAATACAGGAACGCGTAAAGTAAACAACTTTTAAAAAATACAGTATTATAGCTAAGTTTTTCTGTGATAGTTTCACTTGATTAACTTTTTTGCTTTCTTATAAAATTATTTAGAAAATAAATAAAAACCAGTTTTGTTGTTGAAATCGAACGTTTCTAGACTCCGTTTGTCAAGCTATTTTAATCCCTATTACCTACTATATAAGGTATACCAAGAATATACACATTTTTGGCTTGTAGATTCCTCGTAAGTCTACACAGGAGCAACATGCATCTATCAACTATTTGTGCAAGATATGAAAGGAAGAAAGAGGCCAGGTGGAAATACGCAAATTCATACGTAGATAAAATTAAGTAAACTTACGAAATAATTAATTACATTTCAAAAAAACTTGTTTCTATGCCACCTTTGGGGGTGTTGACAGCGTTTACGCGTGGTATTTTCCAATATTATCTTACTTTTTTCAATATTTCAACAGTCCTGCACGATTATAAATGTATGTTCGCCCTATTCTATCATCAAAATCATCTCTATATACCTACATATATACGCATAACACCGTGTAAACAGTTGTACATATCTCATGGTATTAAAAGTGAATCCCCGCGTGTGTGTGTGCGTGTAGACTAGGAGGTGAATTCACCAACACACGCGCAGTGCACGACGAAGGAAGGTAGGTGAGCGTTTTACAGGTGTATTGCGCTGGTGTTGGTGCGGTATGTGAGGTGTGGATGTGTGGGTTAGTAGGTAGGAGCGCCCTGTGCCGCGATATGTTGGGGCGGGTGAATGTTAAACTTTTGTCATGTAAGTACCCCCCGTTTTTTTAAACATTCCCGGGTTACGAATAATCTGAAAATATTTGAAAATCTCTCACTATCATCATAATGATCGGAATATGTTGCTTGGGCAAAAATGGAAGACTTAGCCAGTCGAGGAGTTGGACCCAAGATGTCTGAGTGGGAACCCGACGCGTTAGTTCGGTTTACAATAACGTTGCCAGATTCTGATGTAGGTACTGCGATAACATAGTTATATTCAGTGGCGCACACAGGGGGGGGAGGGGGCTGGGGCAAAACTTTAACATGACTAACTCAGGAGTGGGAGTTATTGTGTAATTCATGAGCAATTACGTACTACATATCTCGGTAGAATTTTGTCTAAGTTGATGTTTTTCACCATTCATTGTGTTTGAAAAAATCAAGTTTTTTATTCAAAATAAAATTATGTACCTATGTCTGAAAAAAACGTGCGTAGTGTGAAAAATCGAGATTTTTTACCTCTTTTACATATTTTATCATTTGAGTTTGTAGTGGTAGAAGGTTAAATGTACGAGGACCAATGAAACTGCTATGTGCCTGCATTAATTTAGTATTGGTTTGGGGGGTGTAAAATATATTATTTGTTCTTTTGCTTATTCAGTTTTCATTTATTTTGAAATTATTTTTGTTTTAAAATACATATTTCATTATTTGTAATATAAATAATTTACGAATATTAAATAATTTTGATTATTTGTGTAATAAGTCGGTCTAGAATGTTTTATTTTTGTTATATATGACTTTAATTATGTGATTTTGTGAATTTTGTGTAATTGGCACGAAAGGCAGTAGTGTCAAGAATTAGGCATTATCTCCGAGAAGATGACGTCGATCCGTTGAGTTGAGCTCAACAGCTGAGGTGCGACGGGAGTGTCAAAAACTTTCTGAGAATGACCAGTAGTGACTTTGAGTATTTGATTTCAATGATCGGACATAAAATCAAGAAATGTGACACAAACTACAGGAAAGCAGTACCTGTCCAAGAAAAGCTAGCAGTTACATTACGTTTTTTGGCTACTGGTGATTCGTACACAAGTCTCGGTTATTTATTTAAAATCTCAAAATCAACCATTTCACTGTTTATTATTGAAATTTGTAAGTTTGCGTGGAGGGGGAACAGTTCTCCACTAGTTTCCTACAAGTTGCTAGCGCAAAGCTCGCAGCAACAAATCTTCCACTTTTAGTTGTCAACTTTCTTTGATCTTTACCGACACTCCGCGGGAAACCATAATTTAGTGGAAGATTTGTCTATCAAGTGGAAGACAGAAAAAGTTAATGTATTTTGTAGAACAAGCCACAAATTGCCGCAACTTGTGGAAAACTTCGTGGAAGACTTTGGTGTAAACGCAGCTTTAGACTGAATTTAGCGGTCTGCACCAATAACTGGCTTTTTCACCTTTCATTTACGTCCCACAGTTGAACATTCTCCGGGCCAGAAGCAATTCTTAATATTATCGAGGCCATCGCCTCATGGGGCCCGCGACTTGTCCCTCCAGCACAAACAATCGGCGGCACAACACTGCCACAACTACCATCTAGACATAACCGACCAGTGCGGCTTCCTACGCCCGCCATCGCGCACGTCTACTTCCTCAACTCCGTCTGTCTTGGCGCGCATTCTCCGGCGGCCATTGCACAAATTCAAAAAGTGTTCCATCTGACATGACATGCGGAAGCGACATTCCTAATTCCGATAAACGAAACAATCTACAAAACAAATGAGTTCAAAAAAATAAAACCATTTATTTTGACACGGAACATTTCTCAGTGACCCTTCTGTGCGGAAACAGTAGTTTAAATTTGAAAATAAACCGTGTCTTGTGACAAACTGTGTGTTATTTTGTTGTATTGTGCTACTTCTTGATATAAAATCGCAAAGTTCAAATAATTGCGATTGAAACAAATTGGAATAACTTTGTTAATGGTGAGTTTGTCTTATATTTTATCCTTTTACTTGTGTTTATTTCAAGGACTTTAAACTTGTTCGTTGTGCTGCCACTTTTAGTTCTTGAAGAATTTTGTATAGAAAGGTGTCGCTGACATTTTAATGGTTGTGGTTTATTTTGTGTTCGAGTGCAAGGAACATTGCAAGAGAATGGCAAAGGCTGGAGTTTTTATAGCATCTAATAACGAATATTATTCTATTTGCGGTTTTTGTTTGGAATATCGTGTTATTAATGGCATTGTATAGCGTATATTGGACGTTGATCTGTCAGCGGTTCTCATTGATTTGAATAAATCTATTCACCGCTGATTGACTAGGAAATGACGTCTTTATAAGTTGAATTAATTATGATTGCGTTTTATACAGGTGTGTGGAGACACATATACACACTTTAAAAATAGTAATTGTTGCAGTGTGTGTTATATCTAAGTGAGTAATTAACATTACGCTATTTTTCCACAGGAGTGGACAGGGAACAATAAAAAACATTTTTTATGGATTCGTTATTGATTGGGGTTTAGCAATTTTGGTTTCAACTTAATTACTACAAGAAATAACCATTTTTTCTCAGTTAAATTTTGAAGGTTAGGAAATACGCATAAATGATTAAAATAACCCAAACTAATCCCTAAAAACATAATTTGTGCTTGTTTACTTAACAGGAAGCTACACGCCAAAAATGTGTAGGTATATTCTTGGTATACCTTATATTGTAGGTAATAGGCATTAAAATCGCTTGACAAACGGAGTCTAGAAACGTTCGATTTCAACCACAAAACTGGTTTTTATTTATTTTCTAAATAATTTTATAAGAATGCAAAAAATTTAATCAAGTGAAACTATCACAGATAATCTTAGCTATAATACTGTATTTTTTTAAGTTGTTTATTTTACGCGTTCATGTATTCTATTGAAAAAATATTTTTTTTAGTAGTTTACATTTTTATTTTTTATTGAGTAATTTATCATTTTATTTGTATTCTATTCAAGCGAAACGATAAAAAAACCATCAATTTATCTAAAGCATAAATTTTTGGTATTCATAATGTGCACCAATTCGTTATAAAGATTAATAAAAATAGTGACTTAGCATTAAGCTTCGCCATCAGACTTAAATAGTTGTCTCCATTAGATATTTAAGTTGAAATCGAGTGTTGTTTTTTAGAGTCTTTCCATGCAGCGGAATTCGAAAAGCTTATCGGTACTGTAGACAGGCCATACGTAGGTATTGCCTGATTTGCCTTCATAATTGGTTAACGAACATCGTGGATGTACTGTTCCTATTTATTTTATGGTAATAATAACAACGTCAATAAATTAATAATGTGAAACATCAACGAGTTCTTAAGGCAGGTTAATTTGAAGGTAGATTATAAATTTAATTTAATGAAAATAAATCACTTTGTACACACCACTATTTAATCAAAATAATCGAATAATAATTATATTTATTAACTTTTTATTATTTAAACACCTTAGTACTTATCTTACATACTCGAACTAAATTCGGTGGTGTTAATTTATAAGGTTTTGTTATATGGGGTTTTCCAATAAGAGGTGTTATTTTGAGTAGCCCGCTATTTCAGTAGATGTTACTTTTGAAGTTGTAATTTTTTGACATTTGACAAGTAAAAACTACGCCATTAATAAAAATGGAACGATACACGCTTCAACAACGCATTGATATTATTAAAATTCACTTGAGTGAATCAAATGCAAATCATCTTGAGTGATGAGGCCCATTTCCACCTCGGTGGCTTCGTCAACAAGCAAAATTGTCGCATCTGGGGCTCGGAAAACCCAAGAATTATTGTTGAAAAGCCTCTTTATCCTCAACGTGTGACTGTTTGGTGCGGTTTATGGCCCGGCGGAATCATTGGACCTTACTTTTTCGAAAATGAGGCTGGAGCAACAGTTACGGTGAATGGATTGCGCTATCGGATGATTAATGATTTTTTATGGCCGGAATTGGATGGTATTGATCTGGACAACGTTTACTTTCAACAAGACGACGCTACGTGCCACACAAACAACGAAACTATTGATCTTTTACGATTGAATATCAAAATAACACCTCTTATTGGAAAACCCTGTATAAAAACTATTTATTTTTTTTATAACGAAAAGTAATTAAACACCATTGTAATATTTTGTGGTCTATGGGGACTTATTTGTCTATTCTTATTAATTATCATTATATGTTTATCTTGACGAAGAAACCATTTGTTTCGAAACATGTTAATTATTATGATAAAATAGTGGTGTATTAAATGTGATTTATTTTTATTAAATTAAAAGGCGTCACAAAACGTATTTGCAGTTATTGAAAATATAATTTGATTATTTATTTATGCCAAAGAGTTACCATATACTCGTCCATAAAATGTTTAAATCAACACATTTTTACATATAAAGGCTCGAAGACAATAATAAGAAGAAAATCAACTCGTAAAGAAGTTTTTTTTTAAATATAAAACATCTATTTTTAAATACCTTTTAAAACTTTTTTGGTTTGATTGAGGATTTAACCTTCCTACCCAGGATCTGAAATCGACAACTCTACCAAACTCGCCAATTGTCGATCACATAGGACCGTAATTTATTTCGTATATTAACAATACACAAATAATTATAATCAATACAAATGATTATAGAATGCATTGTCATTGACAACGAGTCTATCTGCCGAGTTTCAGCTCTATCGGATGTCGGGAAGTGTGTTAATTTCCGCTTCCAAGATTTGCATTTTCACAAAAAAAGTTAAATTTAAACAGAGGGATTTAGAAAATAAAAGTTACGTCGAAGGGAGTTTAATTTAGAGAAAAATTTAACTTCAATTTATTAACATACTAGAACCAATCATGCTAAATATGTATTTACTGAAAATACACCGAATAGGTAGGGTAATTCGAGTAAAGAGTAGTATGAAATCATAACTGTAATATTCTAATATTAAAATCGACGTGTTTATATTCAAATGATTGATTCGAAACCTCATCGATTATTTAAATGCTTCGGAAACCTGTATTTCAAATATGCACATCTCTAAAATATATTATGTAGGTACCTTAAATACTAGGTACACACTAGCTAGGGATAAATAATTATTATACGTTATACGTGTAGTGAAACTGTTGATTTGTTTGTTCGTGGCTAGGTGATTCATTCGACTGATTGAGCAATGTGTTCGAATCACGACTCGATCAACACGATTCCGTTAGACTTTAGACCAATTTCGAATTCGCAAAAAAAACTTTAAAACATCATTGTAAGCCCTAGAACATACCGTCGAGATCTGGTTAATATTGTAAGTATTCAAAGTTTTATGCATAACCGGTTAAGAAATACTATTAGATTCCTTCTTTTGCTAAATTTGATTATTGTCCATTAGTGGAATATATCCCAGTATCGCCATGGGGAAAAACCACCATTCAGAATAGAAACGTTGCTTGAAATTACTTTAGCCGTGTTTGGTGACCAGATCTGAATAGCCAGGTACCTCTAAACCTCCCCTTCCTCTTTTCTTCCCTTCCCCAATCTTTTAAGTTTCAGAACAACTTAACCTAACCTCGATTGGAGATGCATTAGTCCCACAAAATATATATTTATGAATGGGCACATAGCAAAGTCACCGGAGACCAAAATTTAATGAACATTTTTCACTCTAAATAATGTCAGGAATCACTGGTTAAAGTAAGTCAAGTACGTCTGTATACTGCAACGGCATTTAGAACAGCCTTCCAAAATATCAAAATGACTCTGGTTCTCTAAATATTCGCACATTTAAGAACTCCTTCGTAACCTTCACTGGATCAAGTGTCCTGAAAGAATCCAGTACAAATTGTGCTGGATGGTGTTTAAATCCATCAATGAAATGGCCCCACCCTACATCTCTGAACTATGCGTCCCGGAAAACACTGGTCTACATCATCATCAGCTGTAGGCAGACTGATGGAACCTAAACGCAAGCCAAATACTAAGTTTGGTGATCGCGCTTTCGGAGCATCTGGGCCGAAGACTTGGAATAAACTCCCTCCGGAACTAAGATGCATAACAAGTCCAACAGAATTCAGATCTACACTAAAAACTTACCTTTTTAGGCTTTCATACTTTTTAATTATATATACATATATAACTGCCTAATAGTAGCATTCTTGTACCCATTGCCTATAATACATTCTAATCACACTTTTCTTATTGGATTTACATTATTCAAAATCTGTCTCATACCGAGGGACGAATCTCATTTAGAAAGATAAATTCTGATCAAAGCCTTGTAACATAAAATTTTAATTTCCTCTCCTAAACACGCGCATTAAATTAACATAAACATATTATTAAAATAACATAAACATATTATTAAGATAACATCAACATATTATTAAAATAACATAAACATATTATTAAAATAACATAAACATAGGATTAAAAACATTTCTTACCTTTTTACTTCAATAACACTAGCTTACCAAAATTTTCCGATTCCGAGACTTCACAATCTCGGAAACAAATATTCTGATCTGGGTGATATATTTCATTTGAAAACTAATCAGTATAAATGTTGTATATTCTATCACTTTTATTCTTCTAGACACAAATAGACGTATGTACCCATATAAATTCTCCCCTTCTACTATTTTGTTTTGTTGAATCTTTTAAATTCAATTATATGCGTGATGATTCATTTTTGCCATTATGTTTACATTCTTCTTTATTGTATTAATTTTTAAGTGTTTACTCTGATACAAAATGCTTGTATTTTTTTTAAAGAATAGCCCTCTAAGGCGTGTAATAAATAAATAAAATAAATACCGGAATGAATAATTCCATTTCGAATTACATGTGTTCCAATTATGTCCTATGCGTGCGAAACGTATCTAAATTTCTCTAATAAACAATAAAGAGTGTTAATCTCAAGTGACCTACCAGTTAAGAAAGGCACTGTATATTATCTACCTGTACAATATATAAATAAATAAAAATAATAATAATATATGTTCTTTCTATCATCACGTTCATCAATCAAATAGATTGTACATATAGCTTTGTATTAGTTATCGACGAACCGGTGGATGCAATCTGTTATGTTGGTAATAGTTTAGTTAGCTAGTAATAAGATAGATCATTGTAGAAAAGTATAATATAAAATGGCGCAATACAAATCATCAAAATATTATTATTATTATTAACTCGTATACATCTATCGTATGTAGTTTCTCCGGGATAGCTTCTTATATTCAGAAAAAGTAACTATGCCCTTGAAAATAAAAATCATGACATCTGCCAATGATTCTTTTTCACAGATAATATAAATTAGGGATGTAACGATACATGATTTTGCCGATACGATACCGATACCGATTCTTAACAAAAATAATCGGCGATACCGATAGTGATGCCAATATTAATTGCCCTCAGGAGTGTGAAAGAAAAATAATCAATAAAAATGCAGAAATTAGATTGAAAAAAAAGCATATATTTGTTTGGAATGAAATAAATCACATAGTTATAAAAAAGGAAGATACATAAAGTTAGTAATTAAAATTTACTTTTGGTAGATTTTTGTTAAGAAAACATAGTTTATTCAAATTAACAGCAGATAATATGATACGCAAATCATTTTGTATCAGGCCTGCAGTTGAAAAAAGACGTTCTGAAGCTACTGAGCTCTTTGGATAGGACAAGTATTTTTGATTTTTGCGCAAGCATTTTTCGCGAGCTTGATATCGGCCGATATATCGGTATCGTTACATCCCTTATATAAATATAACGTGTACACTGTAGGTACGTAATATAATTTTGTTTGACCTTGCCTACGTTGGAATAGAGTGCGTTTCTAAACTTCATGAACCGGAGATACAAACCTTTTTAAAATTTGTTATTTTAATGTCTAATGATCTATCTCTGCCTATTTCCGAAAGTGCCGATGTGTACGAAACACAAATATCATCAACATCAAATATAATAATTTTGATTGTCTGTCTGTCTGTGATCGATTCTAACTCTGGTTCAATGAACTCAGATTTGTTTTGAATTTAAGTGTCATTTAAAAAATTGGAACTGATTGTGTCAAGAATTCAGACAAGCGATAAAATACCTACATATAATAAATTAACTTATGCTTAATAGAACGGACATTCTGGCCCAGCATAATAGCACGATAAGAAGCATGGTGCTGCTAAATGAAATCTCTAAGTCTCTTGGCATTTTCAACAATGGCCTTCAAGTTTTTTTCGGGCGCTTACATTGCTAACGCTGGTTAAACCTTATAAAATACATCAAAATAATGTATTACGGAATTGTATATCTTGAACAGGCCTACAGAAAAGTCTGTCATGGTGTATGTCTATCTCCTACGCCGGGTACACGTCAGCTAGTTTTTAGTAATTGTTATTTTCAAAATCAGAACTGATGTGTCAAGAATCCGGACATAATTTGATAAATTACATAACTGATGAGGAAAAAAAATTCACGACAAATATTGTGACAAGAGAGAATATTTTTTTATTAAATAGTCTGCAGCAATTTTTTCCTTATTCTGATGTATTTACATACATTTGTCAGCTTCACAAATCTTAGAAGTATAATATTTCATAATTTTTCACGGGTCTAAACCTACCAGAAATAATGTAGATTGTAAATAGTCTGTTTGACCTTGCTTGCGTTGAAACAGCCTCGCGTTTCTAATCTTCATGGACCAGAGAGCATTTCTCGGCGTCCGTTGACTCCGACACCCAGTTAGAGCGGAGTGGAGTTGGTGGTACCAGAGCAGAGCAGAGTGGAGTCGGAGTGGGTGGCGGGTGAGTCCGCTCCCGGCTGTTCCGAGCCGAGTTGCCTTTGCGCTCTAGCAATAATAATTATGATGCAACGGTACCTACATAAGCTGCTATTTGCTAAAATATCACCACCAAACTATGAATACCGAGATGAAAGAACTATAAAGGTTTTGGTTCTGTTCGATCAGGGACATAAGATATATATATATAACCATACCAAAGACGAAGATTTTGAAGAAGTACCTATAATAAGTTATATTATAGAAACAAACAGTACATGATTTACATAGATGAAACAATATACAGGAATAAGATACTTCATGTTTGGTACCTATGATATGTTTCCTTGTAATGTCTGCTAAGTCGTATGTTTATTCCTTAATTACCAGGTGACTTGTGTAGTTTATAGGTGTGTGTGTGTGACGTGTGTAATGTATGTGTGTGTGTCTGTATGTATGCGCATTGAATAGTTTAAATTATTGACATGATGCCACGTTTGAATTTGGGCAGTGAATCCGAAAAATTGTCAATGTTAGAGTTAAAACAAATATTATTTAGAGTATGAAGAGCTCGGTTAATTGGCGAATTAGATGCTGCATTTGTTTTATAATTTAGCGTGATATGTTTCCTTGTAATGTCTGCTAAGTGGTATGTTTATTCCTTAATTACCAGGTGACTTGTGTAGTTTATAGGTGTGTGTGTGTGACGTGTGTAATGTATGTGTGCGTGTTTGTGTGTGTTTCTGTATGTATGCGCATTGAATAGTTTAAATTATTGACATGATGCCACGTTTGAATTTGGGCAGTGAAACCGAAAAAGTGTCAATGTTAGAGTTAAGACAAATATTATTTAGTATGTCGTGTACGTCTCAAAGGTATGTTAAAGTTAATAAGGGGCAGAAGTTCAGTACAGTCAATGATTGTTTAAAATTCTGTGTATAAATATTGGTCAGCTACTGCTCGTCTTCGCTGCAAAGTTTCAAATGTACACTCAAAGTTATTGTTGAATTTGTAGGTAATATATTTTATACATTTGTTTTGGATACTTTCTTATTCCAAATGTTGCGTTAAATAGCTATGTTTAATAACCTCATATGAATAGCAAGAAAATTCCCCTTTCTCACATTCTTTCCCCACTTCTTTTAGCGCAATCAAAAAGCGCCAGGCTTCTTTATCAAGTCTTTCACAGCAATCATCAGATACTGCTCGGTAACTTCCGTGTGAACAATAATTGTGACAGAGTTAGTCAGTTTCCACACTCAATCAGGAAGGCAATAATTACACTAAAAGATTCCCGTTGTGAATGGAGCAATAATCGGAAGGATGCGCTTGTGTAATAATAATTTTGATTGTAACTGTTTTTATTATTCCTGTTTGAAAAGGGGTTCATTAGGATGACCTCAACTTCCGTTTATAATGGATGATATAATTTTTTAAATAACGGTAGCTATATACGTCTTAATTTCGGTTTGCGGTCAGGATATCCGTAGACGTTTTTACTTTAACCACACAGGTCTAATCATCTTTGAAGGTCTTTTCAAGGAAAGGAAGGAGATGAAGTTCTAGGAAGGTTAAAGGTATAAGAGTTGGGTTAGGTTGGGTTAGGCGGCGCAAGACGGTGGTGGTGATGGGTCAAAAAAGACCAGTTAGAGAGGTCGAAGGGTCTACACAAACCAGCCTCTCCCGATCAGGCACGCCACACAGCTGGTGAGCAAGCGCATTCTGAACACAACTCACCCGACAAACCCGTGCACCCCTGCTTAATCACTAAAAGTAACGAACTAGTTGGAATATATGGTATATGGTAGAGGTGTTGGTTATCCAATAAATGATTCCCGGAGCGGCGGTACCCAATCCCGCGTCCCAAATTGAAAAGAAATAAAACAATCAATTGCAATAATGCATCAAGTCGCTTTCAAAAGCAGTTTTTTCCCATAAATATAGCGCTTGGTACAAGACCACTATTCTCATTAATTAAATTCTTATCTGCAAAAGAGAAAAGGAATGTTCTAGTGCTTCAAAAATTGCACAGCATTTTTCTCATGCATTTTCTGCAAAATGCAGCTACTTTGATCTGGATACATCAATTCAATCATGAGCTATGGAGCTTGTATTATTTGTGTCATATTTTCATCTGCTCAATAAGAAGAACAATACTCGTCGTAAAACTGTTTTTGCTGCTCCATACAAACAGATTTTCTGCCAGTACAGGGTTTTCCAATAAGGGGTATTATTTTGATATTCAATCGTAAGAGATCAATGTTTTCGTTGCTTGTGTGGCACGTAGCGCCGTCTTGTTGAAAGTAAACGTTGTCCAGATCAATACCATCCAATTCCGGCCTAAAACTCATAAATCATCTCTCGATAGCGCAATCCATTAACCGTAACTGTTGCTCCAGCCTCATTTTCGAAAAGTAAGGTCCAATGACTCCGCCGGACCATAAACCGCACCAAACAGTCACACATTGAGGATAGAGAGGCTTTTCAACAATAACTCTTGGTTTTTCTGAGCCCCAGATGCGACAATTTTGCTTCTTGACGAAGCCACCGAGGTGGAAATGGGCCTCATCACTCAAGATCATTTGCATTTGATTCACTCAAGTGAATTTTAATAATTTCAATGCGTTGTTGAAGCGTGTATCGTTCCATTTTTATTAATGGCGTAGTTTTTACTTGTCAAATGTTAAAAAATGACAGCTTCAAAAGGAACATCTACCGAAATAGCGGGCTATTCAAAATAACACCTCTTATTGGAAAACCCTGTAGTTTTGATAACAATAATAATTATATTATTTCATAATTTTCTACATCCTTTACAATCGTACTCTAAGCTTGGCAAAATACCAGCCATCTAGGATTTCCTGAATCTTCGCGCAAAAGCGAGTTCTGGAGGAACAACTTAGGCCAACTGGTAATCACGCAATAGTCAGATTAAGCAGGTATTACATGATCCTCTATATACCTATGCCCATGTAATACCGGCTTAGTCAACTTAGCGGAATGTCTGCAAAATAACATCCAGATAGCTGTAAAATTAGACCCCGAACGTGGACTTTATTCTTTATTTATGGTCATATTAAAACTAGTGGTTTTTTGGCGTTTTGCGTAGGCAGGTACATAAATACTGCTAGAAGAATCGTCTTCAGTAGAATTGGCATTGTGTTATGTTGTGACATTTATAACGGTTTCTTTGATAAATTAAGACAGAGTACTAAATAATAGACACAGGAAAAAGACGTTTGAGTTATTAACTGGTCGATCTAAGTAGTGAACGTTCGTATTATTTGTCTGAATGAAATCTAAAAGAAAGTTTGTGATCTTACCACGCATTGAAGAATTTCAAATGTTAATTCTAACTACATATAAAGCAGTATCTGTCTACTTCGCATGTATCTATGTTTATATTCATATAAAGGGTTTTTGTACTGCCGCCGCACAGTGGGCTGAAAATCGCCTTTCATAGACATAGAGACTTGAATTTTCAAGGGTATTCTTTTTGGCTAGAAATGGATTCTGCTGATCATTAACTATGCTATAAAATTTCGTACGAAGCAATTGCGTGTACAAATGAAGGAGTTATCATTTTTTAAGCATTAAAATGAATCATCAACATTAAAAAGTGTTTTTAATGTTGATGATTCATATATAATAATAACTCCTATAACTCCGATAACTCCTTTATTTGATACACACTTTTAAAAGTCATTAAAAACGATAATTTTTTTTTTTAACCTAACCTAACCTACTTAACCCAGTTAATAAAGTTTTTGTTTCATCACTTTTCATGACTTTATATAACTTTTTAAAGAAGTGATGTATTATCATTTTGATGATTTTCACCCCTTAAATCATATTTATGTTGAATTTTTGAGTTATGTTTAGTCGTTTTGTGTAATTTGATGCTACCAAGCTCCATCCTATTATTCCATAAATGCTAAGTTTAATATTAATGTTTCAAATCTCTTATCACCAAAAATGTTACTTTAGTTCAAAAAGATAAAAGAAAGATAGTATGCATCTATTCTCAGCTCGTCTCTTGAGATAATTGTGATTTATCACAGCGATTACCGTGCTCCACCGGAGATGGTAAACTTGAACTGAAAACTAATCCGCAGAAATGAAGCAATACAATAATAATATTATACATTTTGGAAGATGCCGTAATGCTTTTTCAGGCGCCGAGATCCGAGACTGATGGCTGGCGGTCACTCGAAGTAAATACATAGTAAAGAGAACCGATGACCACGTTTTCAACAAAAAAACATCTTCTGTAGGTAACTGTTATTGGGGCTTTTTTAAGCCAACAGAGTGGGTGTGGTCAAAGATGCTGCGATCTTATGTTCTTTAATCTCTTCCTGTACCGTTATTCTTCGAGATTAATTCTAATGACCAAGTTTTTACGTTTCTTTTAAATAGATTGTTAAACTAAGTGTACGTGCACAATACATTTTCTTTTTAATTTGTGGGTAAATCATGATGAATAGATTACCCATACAGCAACCTACAGTCCGCCTCTGAACAGGAATACCTAGTGAGGTGAAATTTGAATATAATACAGGGTTTTCCAATAAGAGGTGTTATTTTGAATAGCCCGCTATTTCGGTAGATGTTACTTTTGACGCTGTCATCTTTTGACATTTGACAAGTAGAAACTACGCCATTTATAAAAATGGAACGATACATGCTTCAACAATGCATTGAAATTATTAAAATTCACTTGAGTGAATCAAATGCAAATCATCTTGAGTGATGAGGCCCATTTCCACCTCGGTGGCTTCGTCAACAAGCAAAATTGTCGCATCTGGGGTTCGGAAAACCCAAGAGTTATTGTTGAAAAGCCTTTCTATCCTCAACGTGTGACTGTTTGGTGCGGTTTATGGTCCGGCGGAGTCATTGGACCTTACTTTTTCGAAAATGAGGCTGGAGCAACAGTTATGGTGAATGGATCACTATCGAGAAATGATTAATGATATTTTATGGCTGGAATTGGATGGTATTAATCTGGACAACGTTTACTTTCAAGAAGACGGCGCTACGTGCCACACAAGCAACGAAACCATTGATCTTTTACGATTGAATATCAAAATAACACCTCTTATTGGAAAAACCTGTATGTACTTAAAAAACTAAAAAAAATAAAAATAAAATTGAATTGTGAGCGACTGACCGCTAGATTGTCTACCTATAAACCATATGTTTTAATAAGGAGATACTCGAATGCCTTAATATAAGAGTAATCTTTGAAAGAGAAACGATAATACTCTCATATTTCCTACTAGAGAGAGGAATATATACCCTCTTCTGATTTATAATCTGAAATCACCTAGTTTGTAAGGCTCACCTACCTGTCGCACTAATTGGTTTATTATTAAAGATTCCGATGAAAAGAAATTTCACATAACGTTCCACTCGAGGTACTGCGAATTTGAGAACACAGCTTCGAGTAAATAATTGAATTTAATTATACAACACATTGTGAATTGAATTTAAATACATTAATTGTCCAAACTAAGTAACAATTGTCTGGTAACTGTTAGTAGAGAATGCACCCAAAAAGAAATTGGACAATTTTGACAAAACATGTTTCTTCAATAGACTTTCCCTAACATGAAATCTGGGTATCATTTCGACGAGAAAACTTACTGATATAAAATATTGCTAATTTATTTAGAATCTCATCTTAAATATTCGTATTCCGGTTAAAAATGGGACTGTAGGCCTTTAACGAATGAATTGACAGGTTTCCTAATAAACTATCAGTATAATACGAATGTGTTATGGTGATGTCAGAACATGTGTTCATATAAAATTCGATTATTTTAGCATTTCATCATTGTGCACTATCAGGAAAAATACAGGTGCATGAAAACGTGTTCATGTGAATATACTGAAAGTTTATTATGAAACGGCATGCTAACCCGTTTTTAATAGTATTTTAATAAATCCGTAATGCTCATTTTTCTCCGTGTGGAAGCAACACCATATTTTTGGCACCAGGGGGTTAAAGAATGCTTTGAATCAACACGTTGAACACACTTTGAATCACGACATCAGTCGTGCATTGACCACCGAAGAGCGCACATTGAAATAGCCAGACCATGCGAAGAAAGTAAAGATCTCAAAATTAAGGCAAAGGTTTGCAGAGCTGTCCATTGCGGGACTATTCTGAATGTTCGTTCTTAAACGAATCGCCTGACGTAGCGACGCTAAAATTGAGTGAGATGGCTAAATTATAACACTTTGTAAAAGTGTCTGACTAAATAGTGTAAGTAGTAAAAAGTAATTCGTAAGCACATTTTATTTTTGAGGACCGAATGGTGATGTTAGAATACGAGTTACCTGTATACTGTCAGATATATTTATTGACAAATCACCGAAAGTGGGTTGGTCACGCCGCCTCCTGCTCTCCGCGCAAGCTGGTATTTTTTCCTTTCCTGGATTAGCTCGTCTATTAATTCGAATATTTATGATTTCTTGTTTAAGTAATATTGGCGTTGCGAAGTCTTGTTTTGACTCGACTACTTTGCATTTCGTCTGTTTGCAAATTTGTCAGTGTGTTTCGTGTGCTGTCAAGGTGGTAGCTGTGTTTGATAGTACCATTCTATTCCGCATGTCCGAGCTGTCAAGTCGGAGTAATCAACGATGGTTACGCGAAGTCACAGTTCACAGAACTACCAGTAGATAGAAATATTCTGAAAATAGTGTATTATGTTGTTGACTATCGCAATAAAAGTACTTACCCACAGCGTTCGTTTAATGAAGTAGGTAGGTAACTTATTTTTAAGTGTTTTTTTACATGCTCAAGTTAACGTCATTGCCTTTCTTTCTTGTTTTCCCTTCAAAAGCAAAACTCGAAGCTTGAGATGGATTCCGTTGATTCTTTTCAAGATGGGATACTTCTACTGTTTAACTCTAATTTTATAATATTACTAGCATAACGGTAACCTACAGTAATTCAAATTATGCTAATCAACGTATTCTGATTACGTAGTATGCAAATGCTTTACGTCATAATTAACAAGCTTTATAAAGTATGTTTTTTATTCAGTTGTGTGTGAACTCAAGTAACATACGAGTATTAATGTAGTACATATTTCAATTCATAAGAGTACTGAAAGGAACTGTAATTGTTTACCTTTGTGCATACTGCATACATAGTATTAGCCGTACACGAGGTATCCTTGAAATTATAACTGGCAAATGTCACGGTTGGAATTACTCAAACTACAGTCCTATCCGGGTCTGCATTTATCAAAGCGAATAACACAACATGCAATGAGAATAATTATCACTGTGCCCAAGTTAAGTGTACATACAGCGAAGGTTGATCGAAATTAGATGATTAAATTTGCGTTTAAAGCCTCAAGTTTTCTCGACGAATTGCTCAACGTTTTATTATTGTTTTGGTGGTATTTTATTTCCTACGTGGTTATGCAAAATCATTTGTTTTTATTTTGAAAATTTGAATGCTTGTAAATATTTAAGATGATTTAATTAAATACTGCGAGTAGAAAACGACTTGTTCTTTGAAATAATCGAGCGTTTTTTATAAGCCCAATATTTTTTTAACATACCTATAAAAACTGCTTTAAAGTTCAAAATCAAACTAAAATAAAAATTATTCTAAAACATTTAAATGTTTGTGCTTGAACTTCGCAAAATAAAATAAAACGCGCTTTTTGGCCAAGTTTTTTTTTTGCATAAATCAAAAACGGCGGCTACATGAGGAGTGTTATTGTTAGCGGCCAGTTACCAAATGTTCACTTAAGGCGATGCCATACGTAGTAATGCAAAATCATGTGTTTTTGGTTTGAAAATTTGGTCGCCTAGAAATGTTTGAGATGCTTTAATTAAATATTGCGAGTAGAATACATCTTGACCTTTGAAATAATCAATTATTTTTTATATAAGTCTTTTTATAAGCCCAGAAAAAAATAATGTATAGGCCTATGAAAACTGCTTTAAAGTTCAAAATCTCCTACTTACGAACCCATTTTCGGTTATGATTTTATTGTATAATGTAGCAAATTAAGTTATTTATAAAATGATCGGAAAAAAAAAATATTTATGCCTGAACATCCAAAAAATAAAATAAAAGGCACTTTTTGGCCATGTTTTTTTCTTGCATAAATCAAAACAGGAGGATGGTGTTAAGCGGGAATTTAAACCTTATCGCCATCTACGTAAGGGTTGTTATTGATAACGGCTCAATTTAAAATATTACACGACGTAGTGCATCGCCTTAAGATAGAATATAATATAATCTATGTACGTACCTATGCGAGCGGATTTGAATCTGTTGAAAAATACATGCGATGATTAACAGATTTTGGCATTAACTTTTAAATTCTTCTGACCAACCATCACTAGCAAAAACTGACCACCCACTTAGTTATTTAAAAATAGGTAATAATGTTCCATGTCAAAATAATAATAAACCCTGTTCCTGGCAACAATGTTCCCTGTCTAAACTTTCCACTAAAAATGTTTCTTGCCAAAATTTTCCCAACTAGGAACATGTAAAATGTCAGTCAGCAGTCTCAGCGTATCAGAATGAATTCCAACATTGTTCAAAAAGTTTGGACCTTATCTAACCTGAATAGCCAATTTATTTATTCATCTGTTTGAGCTCTTTCCACTGTGCCACTATTAACTAATAACATTTTAGCAGGGAACTTTTAACCCGGGACATTTTGGTAGGGAACATTTTAACTGGGAACATTTTGGCAGGGAAAATTGTCATCAGGAACTTTATTACCGGAACATGTCCATCGAACAAAGCACAATTTTTGCCCATTAATAAATTGATATGCCTGAATAATATGTGATATTATTTTGCGACAATTATTAAATTTAGTATTTTATTCGTTTAAAAGGCCAGATTAATAATTTAGTTAGCTATCCACATGAATAGTACTTACGTGTAAATTAAAAAATGCTGGTAATTAATAAAATACGAATTCGCGTAGCTTTTGTGTCTTATGTTGAAATTTCTAAGAAAACCTGATACAATGTGACTGACCTACTGATTTTTTGTGCATAGGTTCTTTTCCGTTCCAGTTTCTTGTTTAAAGTATATTTTGTCAAAAAAAAAAAACAACCAGTAAAAAACAAAGTATTTTTAACTGTAATACAAATGTATATACATTTATTATTTTGGTTTGGCTGAGGATTGAACCGTCCTCCCCAGGGAAAAAGAGTGAACACCGTTACCACTTAACTGGACGGTGAATACGATGAGTGTGTGTGCGTGAGTGCCACCAATGGTGATATAATACACTGTCATCGATAATGAGTCTATCTGCCGAGTTTCAGCTCGATCGGATGCCGGGAAGTGGGTTTATTTCCATTTCCAAGATTCCATTTCATTCGTCATATAATTTCATTTATTCAATGAAGAAAACATAATCGAAATTCAAACCGATGTATTTAAAAAGCTGTTTTCTAATACTGTTAATATTTACGTTTGTATCGAAGACGAGTACCTAAGTACTTACCCACTTATGTAGCACATCTGAAAGACGTAGGTATTTTTCCCGTAGGTCATCGTAGGTTCGAATCCTACCGGCTGCGCCAAATGTAAAGTATGGGGTATTGTAGCGGGTGAAGGTCGTACACAATCACACTCTTAGGTGATCTATGTACTGGTATTTATTGGGGAGCTGCTTGTAACAAAAGAGGGACAATCCTAGTTTGCATCGCCTTTTATAGCATCTGGCAAGCATGCTATCTCGCTTGCACTTGCACACATTCATACAGACATCACATCAACATAATAATATTCCAAGTATATTGAAGATAGTACATATATTTAAAATAGTACATATATTGAAGATAGTACATATATTGAAGAAAGTACAAATATTGAAGATAGTACAAATATTGAAGATAGTACATATATTGAAGATAGTACAAATATTGAAGATAGTACAAATATTGAAGATAGTACATATATTGAAGATAGTACAAATATTGAAGATAGTACATATATTGAAGATAGTACATATATTGAAGATAGTACAAATAATGAAGATAATACATATATTGAAGATAGTACAAATATTGAAGATAGTACATATATTGAAGATAGTACGTATATTGAAGATTGTACATATATTGAAGATAGTACGTATATTGAAGATAGTACATATATTGAAGATAGTACATATATTGAAGATAGTACAAATATTGAAGATAGTACAAATATTGAAGATAATACAAATATTGAAGATAGTACATATATTGAAGATAGTACGTATATTGAAGATTGTACAAATATTGAAGATAGTACGTATATTGAAGATAGTACATATTTTGAAGATAGATATATTAAGATTGAGAGGGACTTGTTCGGAAATTGAATCTGCCTCGTTAAAAGTTAGAAATAAAAACACTTGATCATTACCAGTTCTCTAATTAGCTTCGCGTATCTCGTTTGTCCACTTCTCCGGATGAGCGAATGTCGAGAAAACGCGTGTCGGCAATTAAAGTAAGAATTCGAATGCCTGTCAAGGTCTCTGAGAAAATATTTAATGGGGTCGGCCATTGATCAAGTTTAATTTATTTATTTAGTTGTATTGAATGTATGTGCGTGGAGCTTTAAAAACTGAAAAAAATTATCTGTGCGTATTTGAAATATTTGGTCGTTTAGTGAGGTGTTTACGAAACAACTGTAAGTTATAGTGTTTCTTGAACACACAAATTATTTTGTTTATTTGTCCTTCTCTCACGTTGCAACGGAGCGACCGATCGACGTGATTTTTTGCATAACGATAGTTGGAGGACTGGTAAGTGACATATGATATTTTTCATCCCGGAAAAACATTTCCGTGGGAAAATTCTTTGTACAGTAATTTCTCCCTAATACCACGCGAGCGAAACAGCGGGTAAAAACTAGTTACTGTTATAATACCGTTATTTGTTTTTATTTTCTGTGTCTGTTTTGTTTTACGTTCGTTTAGAATTGTAAATATTATCTTCTTCTTCAATGATATATCATTTTGATGGGTATCCTTCAAAAAGTAAAAGAAAAGTTATTCCTGAATTTTTAAATTTTTATTTTAACATTTCATGTAGTAATTCAAGTCAATAATAACATACCATATCAACATTAAAATGCATTTGAATCAATAATTTGTGTATAAAATCTGTCAATACGAGCGATTATGAGACATCGAGCCAAGAAAAAAACAATTACATAAGGTATTATATGTACAAGTTTGAGAAAGAGAACGTAGAAAGCAAAATACGCAGCGTAAATTGCATAATATGTGCATTTCGTATACGATTAAGATGGGTTATCTAAGACGTGGCATACGGTGAGCTGTTTTTGGGTATAACTGGTAATGTAAGTCCTTATGATTCTAGTATTTTCCTGCTGAGATTTCTCTCGATAAGATTATCATAATTTACGTTCTCTTCGATGTAATGCGTTATACATGATTTGCTTTGTGTTACGTTGACAAGCATTGCACAACCAGTAAAATTTATAATCTTCGATAATCTTAAGCATCGAGTATCATGTACCAAGTGGTTGCTTGTAAGTTTAACTGTTTGCATGACAACATCTTTCTTTTCCAGCCAGCTTTACAGAATTCAGAGCTAAACTTAAAACTCATCTTTTTAGACAGTCACATTGTAAATGACTAACCGTCTTACGTTAATGTGGTAAAGCCGGCCTTGAGCCAGGTTTAGAGACCGTTTTAACCAAACGAACGCCATGATAATAAGTTTATCACTGAACTTAATATTTACACCGAGGGTAAACGTGTAAAAAGTGTAAACAACTAAGAGATTGAAAGCTTTTTAAGGCGATGCACTACGTAACAATGCAAAATCATGTGTTTTTGGTTTGAAAATTTGGTCGCCTAGAAATATTTCATATGCTTTAAATAAATACCGCGAGTATAATACATCTTGGCCTTTGAAATAATCGAGTATTTTTTACATAAGTCTTTTTATAAGCCCAGAAAAAAAAATTATAAGGCCTATGAAAACTGCTTTAAAGTTCAAAATTTCCTACTTACGAACCCATTTTCGGTTATGGTTTAATTGTGTAATGTGGCAAATTAGGTTATTTATAAAATGATCGGAAAACATTTAAATCTTTATGCCTGAACATCCACAAAATAAAATAAATTTTGCCATATTTTTTTACTCGCCTAAATCAAAACAGCTGGATAGTGGGAATTTAAGCCTTATCGCCATCTACGTAAGGAGTGTTATTGATGGCGGCTCAATTCAAAATATTACCCGACGTAGTGCATCGCCTTAAGGTAATTTCATAAAAATTCTCCACTCCTAAATTCTGAGTCCTAAGTCTCTAGTCTTAGTAAATATCAACTACACGTTTGCTACTAATCTTCTAATAAATTTAATGTCAATCAATTGGAGGTTAAAATAGCAAATTTAATATCGAAGAAAGTTTGAAAAAAGAATTGTCATTGAGTTAGTGACTTGTCTTTGGACAAATTGTGTAATTCCTTATTTGAAATTTAAAAAAAAGTTTAATATAATATAAATGATATGTAGTTAAGTAGGTAGGTATCTAAGTACCTACTTACATATCTTATGATTTCAGAGGATATTTTGGTTTAAAATTAGAAAAATATTTTATTGGATGCGAGGTCAACTTTTCACAGAACCCACAGAACTACTTGTTACAAGCCCGACAACTAATTTGTGATTTTTCTTTGAAAAAAGGAGTTGGTTAGCATAACTCAGATTTTCTAGCTTCTCAATCGATCGCGTTTTGTGACACCTATTTATGACACGTATGAGAATGTATTAGGACTAAAAGCTATTAGGTTGATTGACATTATATCAAAACAAATACATAAAATATTATAAGGTGGTGCTACTGTAATACTAATATTATTTGTCATTGTCAAACCTTTTACCGTTAATAACGCGTTCTACTAATGCCATTATTATGGTCATGTTTGTCAAAAGTATAAATCAATTTTATTATTCGAGATCACTTAAATGGGCGGCAGCCATTTACGAATGCGTTACGCATAATAACTAGCCATTTCGTATTGCCACAGGAATTATAATCACTGTTGCAAATCAGTACGGTATTTAAATAAATTGCTTTGAAAATGCAAGTATGTTTATTAGTTCATTGCATTCAAGCTATGCTACGAAATGTTAATTGAAAAGAATAATTACTAACCGCATAACGATCTATCAATAACAATTTAGTATTGTGATTAAAAATCTATTATATTATTGTAACCTATGCCCATAGAACTGCAATGAGAGGCGCTACTGCGTTCTAATATCTCGTCGAAATTCGTTTCACTATTAGACTCGATTCGGTAGTTTTAACGTTGGAAGAGTTGGAGGTCAGTTGGAGGTAAAAAATGAAACCTCTTTTTTCGCTTCATGTTTCACCTAAAAATAATACATCAATGTCTATACCTGGTTTTGATCACGTATTCAATTATATCTTGAGTATTTGTTTCATGATATTGCTATGGATATAATAATATCATATCAATTCATATTATTAAGACAAAGAGAGTGAAGAATGAATCTATTGACGTAACCCAACAGAAGTACAATACACAACAGAAAACAATGTTTCAAAAAGGTTATTATTTGACAATAGAAATGTACTTTTAATATCAAGTTAAACAGACTAAAACAGAACGTTTTCATATACATATAATTACATTTTGAAAACCTGCACTACTTAAGTAGAAAACAGAAGGTTTACTATTTGTGATATCATATATAAGGGAATCGGTAAAACGTATAGTTGAAAAACAAACAGTGCAGTTTTAAAGGTATATCATGCCGTTTTATACATCAAGTCTTGAAGATGACATCAGAAAGATGATGGCCCCCAGCAGCGATAAATTGATGGAGGCGATTTTTGAAGTTTTCATCCGCATTTTGGAACCGGTGTTGACCAAACCATGGTAACGACTGAAAACGGCACGACCCTCCCGACACAATGAGACCCTTCCCGACCCCAACCACGCGGAATGTATCGGCCGTTCAAAACCGCACTGTCTGTTTTGCTGCACCCTGTGTTACTTTAAAAGGTGACCTATAGATGGCGCATAGCCGTCGGTAATGCAGGGATTAAGATTTTAATAAATACGATTGCAATCTCAATATCTGGGGTATTAGCATTCCTACTTCCCGCTAATAATAATCTGAGCTTATTGTTATCACAAATGAAGTCCAAATGTTTTTATTTAAATAGTTTTTAAGACAAATTTGGAGTTACAACACTATTTATTATTTGAAAACCTGCAGTAGAGAAGAAAACAGAACGCATTGTGAAAAGAGAACGCATATTATAAATGTTTGTTAATTAAAAACAAAGCTTTATAACAAACAGTTCATGTTTATTATTCCAATTATATTAACAAACTTACTTTAACTACGTTATTGTACTATAATACACTAGCCATCTCCATTGTATAGCTTTCGATATATCCTTTTTCGTTGTATTAATTTAGCTCTGTTCTGTAAAACAATGAATCTAGCGTAATAAAGCCGAAATATGAATTATTTTAAAGCCATCGCCGGAGAACAAAATCAGAACGTTTCTATATTTGAAAGCTAGAAAAGCAAACAGAATGTTTTGATATTTGAATTATTTAAAAGCCAGCGCCGGAGAACAAAAACAGAACGTATCTATATTTGAAAGCTAGAAAAAAAACAGAATGTTTTGATATTTGAATTATTTAAAAGCCAGCGCGCCGGAGAACAAAAACAGAACGTTTCTATATTTGAAAGCTGGAAAAGAAAACAGAATGTTTTGATATTTGAATTATTTGAAAGGCTTGGCAAGACGGCTGCGCAGTCGCACGTTTAGAAATGTTGCAACTCGGATCGTGATGAATTAAATAGCTCCACGGCGTTATTTCATTTCGCCAAATTATACCCTCTTGGCCGTCATTTGATCTGATCTTTTTCACAGGTAAAAACATGCCTTGAGGTTGAACACATTACTAATTCACACCTGAAAACGTTTAAACCGTGCGTGTATAGCGTGAATTCTTTGCATAATTGTTTCATCTTCCGTCTTCTTCTAGAAGAAAATAAGAAGATGAAGATTATTTTTGGTATGATTACTGCAACCAAGCGTTTGATGCAATTTAAATTAGGGGGAAATAGCGAAATAACTACACTTATAGATATCCTCACCTATTTTTGTAGATTTTCATTTCTACGTGTGGATGCTTCAGTAATATCATCAGATGGCGTCCTTTAATATTTCTTCCAGACGGTCAGCACAACGCACATGAGCCGCTCCCAAACAGAAAATAAATAATTAAACAAAATGAAAAGAGCAAAATAAAGTATGAAATCAATTGTGACTATAATAGTTTATTCGCGAATCCCATCAATGTTCAAGTATGTATTAACACACTTGCTAGTTGGGAGCGGCTCAAGTGCGTTGTGCGGCACGTCTGGAGGCAAATATAGGGAAAAAGAAATAGAGGTCGCCCATAGATGAGATGGGCTCTGATGAAATCTGTCGGTCAGTTAAATATAAATTAAATCTATTCATTTAAAATAATATATCATATATAGTGTATTTGAGTCAAGTTCCGGAGCAATGATAGATACTTTCAGTATCGTCCTGTTTAAAGAACATCATTCATAATCGAAACGTTGCTTAAAATGGCTTTAGCCGTGTTTGGCGACCTCGTCTGAAAAGCCAGGCTTTTCCCCACCTTCCTCTTGCCCGTCTCCCTTCCTTGCCCTTTCCACTACCTTTGGTCCCACAACATAACCCAATTGAATTGGCAATACAACAATCGGTAACAAACGCTACTCAAATCTATATAAATAAAAATGTAAATGTTCGTTTGTTCAAAATCTTAAATCTCCGAAAGTTCTTGTATGAAACATGTTTTTTTTTAAACATCGCCATCTGTTGTACTTAAGAGCAACACGCGCTATTGTTTCTTTATCTGCACAGTCAGACTGAGCCGTAACAACGCGTGGTAGTAAAAAAATTGAAAAAAAATCTCTTTTTTGGAGTGATTTTTTTGGATAAGTACAAAAATCATGAAATCATCAAAATTTTGAAATCAGGGCACTTTCATGGGAATTCATTTGCGTCACTCCGGACAATGCTCCATTCTACCAGTCATCATCATCTCTGAACCAAACTACATTCCTCGTTATATTTGTAAAGTTTTGATGCAATTATATCGTTGCACGCAACTCTGAGTAGGCAAGCATTTAACTCGGTAGTAAAACTGTTATGGGCAAATACATAGTTCTCACAAAATTAAAGTTAACAAATACTACACTAGAATGAATGTCTAGTGGAGGTAGTTGTTATTTTATTTGACCTATTATCCTAGTTTAGTTTCAGTTTTATAATTATTATTCTTTTTTTTTATTTTGAAATACAAAAAAAATATCAATTAAACTGTGATTTGAATGATTTCACATGATTATTATTTTTTATTTACTAGCGCATACCCACGAAAATCACGTGGTATTATAATAGTAAGGTTTGTGAAGCTGAGAGTATTTTTAAAATATTTTCAGATCAAAAAAAAAAAATTAGAGTGAATTCACCTTTCGATTGAAAGCATTTAGCATAAATAAACTACCCACTAGAGCGATATCTTCGGGTTTTTTGTATGAAACACATTGTTCCTAAAAAAAACCATAGATAAGCCAATATATAGATAGTAAATTCTCATTCGGTGCCTACTTATTATACTATACGTATACACCAATGAAAAACTCTGAAAGTTTATTGCCAAGACTTTCAGAGTTTTTCATTGGTGGATATAGTTAGGCAATAATATGACGTCACAATATTCACGGTTCCAATTTTCGATCGGAATTATACTCCCCTGACCGATAGTAATCTTTAAAAATCATTAGTGATTCAGATTTAGTTCTGTCATAAAATTAAACAAAATCAATCCACATTTCAAATATAGAATTATTATTAATACAATTAAATTTGTTACCTATTTTATCTCTTCGTTTCCACAAACAGTTTCAATTTTAAATAAAAAAAGTTCATAACATACATTAATATTTTTTAACTACATACTACAGAAAATACAGGGTTTTCCAGTTTTTTTTTTTTTCTTAAAAAAGAAAGTCAAACATTCCCGGTTTACGAATAACCTGACAATATTTGAAAATCTCCTACTACCACCATAAGAGGTGTTATTTTGAATAGCCCGCTATTTCGGTAGATGTTACTTTTGAAACTGTCATTTTTTGACATTTGACAAGTAAAAACTACGCCATTAATAAAAATGGAACTATACACGCTTCAACAACGCTTTGAAATTATTAAAATTCACTTGAGTGAATCAAATGCAAATCATCTTGAGTGATGAGGCCCATTTCCACCTCGGTGGCTTCGTCAACAATCAAAATTGTCGCATCTGGGGCTCGGAAAACCCAAAAGTTATTGTTGAAAACCCTCTTTATCCTCAACGTGTGACTGTTTGGTGCGGTTTATGGTCCGGCGGAGTCATTGGACCTTACTTTTTCGAAAATGAGGCTGGAGCAACAGTTACGGTGAATGGATTGCGCAATCGAGAGATGATTAATGATTTTTTATGGCCGGAATTAGATGGTATTGATCTGGACAACGTTTACTTTCAACAAGACGGCGTTACGTACCACACAAGCAACGAAACCATTGATCTTTTACGATTGAATATCAAAATAACACCTTTTATTGGAAACCCTGTAGTTATTAGATATAAACCTAATTTTAAATAAAATGCATATTCCGCCATCGGAACACGTGCATTCGGCTTGACGAAATGCGAAAATATTCGGATTTTAATGAACACGTGTTTCGACATCCTGATAATATATTCGTAATTTACTCAAAGTTTACCAGAAAAACCGTAAAATTCTTTCGTCCTGCAATCCCGTTTTTAACCGGATAGCTAATAATTTGAGAAGATTATTATCTAATTAGCAATACTCATTTTTCTCCGAGTGTAATCATTCTCAAACCATATTATGACAGTTTATTCCAGGCCAGTACCTAGGTAATCTAAAAAATAGTTTCAGTAATTTGTTCTACTTGGAGAGATATTCTGGGTCACAGCTGAAATAGGAGAGAATAAAGGATATTAAAGCAATTTAACTGCAAATCATTATCGTCCACCGTTAAATATGCAATATCGTGCTTTGACAGCGATATCCGTTACGCTATTATTATCCTGTTTGTATTGTTAGGCAGTTTATTCCGTGAATGGAATAGTATATCGTAGTCACGACTTGTGGCACTGAAGAGAAAAGCTGATAGAAGTGTGTTGTGGGCACAAGCGTGCCCGAAGTAAGGTCAATTTGTTAATACATCGGCTGAAATACGAAATTCTTTTTTGGGCAGAAAATAATCAATTTCATTAGACCGTCTGAGACCAATAAGTCGAAAGGTCTGACAACAGTTTTCTTATACATCGGTATCTATTACACTTCGATCGATTTTCAGTTCAGCGACTTGGAGCGGCTTAGAGTAACAAAGGATAGAAGTGCGAAGAAAAAAGTTTTGTAGAATAGACAGTTTGAAAGGCCCGAATTCCCAATGTGCCGTAACATTTCGTGGCTTAAATTACATTTTTTATGCCTGAGAATTCAATGGAATTCGACTGTAGTCATGATTTTTGGCTTATTTTTTCGCGTTTAACCGACATATTTTTAGATATTGTATTCGTTCATTGTACATATTTCGTTAAACTACATTTTTCACCATTTATTTGCATTTCACATATTTATCAAAATAAATATAAAGTCGGTCAAATCCTTGGACCTTGTGGAAACCCGTGATTTATTTTATAAAATTATATTTCTACCAGTGGTGACGTTTTGACTGTGATAATACGTGAGGCGGTTTGGGGCTCGCTAGTGTCACCCCATTTTGTGTAATCGCTTCCATAGTGTAGTTGGATCTATTTCAAGGTAGGTACTTTTTATGTGAATACCGCACCAAGTCCCCACTGCTCCCGGAGCTGAGAAAGAGGAGGGTTGGGAAGTATCTAGCTATTTAAATCTGGCCACTGAACACCAACAAGAGTCCCATCTATCTAAGAGGACTATGGCATTCCCAAGTTGGGTACATCGTGAGGCTAACGGTAGTAGGGACGGGAAAGCGATGATAAAGAGGAAGATTGGTCTATTCACCTGTACCTGTCTATTCAGATCTGGTCACCAAAAACGGATAAAGCCATTTCAAGCTACGTTTCGGTTTTGAATGATGGTTTTTCACAAGGGTATCGATTCTCCAATCCAGGTCGTTCGCAATTGCCGTCGAAAGTGCATACATTGGTCGACATTCAATTACATGAGCCAAACTTCAAAATCTAGTGGAATGACATCGTCGAGAATCGAGGCCCTGGACGATTCAGAGAGTATCTCCACTTGTAACTTGTAACACTGGCTGCAGTTTCAATAGTTGCAGTACAGACCCAGCTTTCTACATAGGATAATATTATAAAATAACTCGGTCAAATCAATACTGTTCAATCAAAATTCATGCAAATGTTATAAACTATCGTAAACACAGAATACATTTCGCTACACTGAACTATGGAATTAGTCCAAGAAATTAATTAGTTTTATTCCCACATTACCTACACGTAATTATGTATAATAATCTCACGTTTTCTAATGATTTTATCTTCTAAAATTTTTGCCATAAGAATTCTTCGTGTGGATATTATATTTCTCGAACGATACGTGCTTAGATTATTGCAAAGATTTGTAATAGCCGCATCCAGTTATAAGCATGTTTTATTAGCTTAGGTAATAAATATTTTACAAGATTAAGACATGATTCATGTTTTAAAAAACCACTTGTTTTATTTAAAGATCTCTCTACGGAAATCAGTAGATTGTCCGTTTTTATCGTGTTAAATGCCATGTAGGTGGTATCTATAGGAATTTAAAGTTTTTTTCGATACGTATTTTCATATATTGTCTTTTTTATATTTATATTTTCTTCTACTATCTCTATTTTCTTCTATTGCCTCTGTTTTCTTCTATTGTCTTTGTTTTATTCTATTGTCCCTGTTTTCTCCAATTGTCTCTGTTTTCTTCTATTATCTCTATTTTCTTCTACTGTCTCAGTTTTCTTCTATTATCTGTTTTCTCTGTCAAGTTTTATTTTCAATTCATATATTTATATTTTGTCTTTGTTTTGTTGTATTATCTGTGTTTTCTTCTATTGTCTCTATTTTCTTCTGTTGCGTCTGTTTTCTTTGTTAAGATTAATATTCAATTCATATTTTCCTATATTATGTCCGTTTGCTTATATTGTCTCTATTTTCTCTTATTGACTCTGTTTTCTTTTGTTGTCTCTGTTTTCCTTGTCAAGTTATATTTTCAAATCATATTTGTCTGTATTGTCTGTTTGCGGAATATCGAACCTGCAAAAAGAAGGGTGCATATTTTACGTTTTGAATTTTAAATAGCAGAAATAATATCCTCATTAATATTTATAGAAATAATATCCCCTTTTATATGTAATTTATGTTAGGTATGTTAAGTTTCAAAAAATTAATTCGACCTTATCGAAAACATGTTGTTAAAGTGGAATTGGCTTATCCAAGTCTTCTGCTAAGAGTAACTTTTAACCGTACCCAATCAATACAACACGAAACTCAATACTCCATTACATTTCATGTAGTTGCTTCTCGCGCTAATTTTAAGTACAGTTCTTGTTCAAAGAGATTGCGTCGTGTGGGGAATGAAACGTGTTCTTTCAGAATATTGAATTTTAATAAAATTTCTTCATTTAAAAAGCAAATATACATACAGAATTATTATTATTATTAATTAATATTATATATATATAGATGCAATAATCCAGTAATCAGTTTGATATTATGTTATTTTAATGATAAATATACGATTATTATTACGTAGTATGTATTACTTACTAGCGCAGACCCGTAAAAAATCACGGGATATTATAATAAAATTGTAGAATTTGTGAAGCTGAGTGTACATAGAGTGCATTTATTTGCCTCAGGATCACATTTCTCGGAATTTGAAAAATGAATGTTGCCAATTTTCTTTATAATATAATTACTAGCTGTACCCCGCCACGCTTTGCTATGGCTCAGTCTGTCTACGCAGATAAAATAAATAATAGCGCGTGTTGCTTTTACGTCCAACAGATGGCGCTTTTCAAAAAAGCACGTTTTCACCTCTCATAATATAGGTATATAATACACGCGCGTATTCGAATGCAACGTTGTGCAAAATTTCAAAGCAATCAATTTCACGTCACATACAATCGAAATTAGTATATTAAAAATTCTTCATACCTTTGTATATCTATGAATGCAAAAGTCCCATAGGCGTAAATGAGATAAAAAAATATTACTCAGCGTTCGCTAGGTTCCGTTTGGTGAAACTGATATATTCTGTGTGGCCCTGTAGCCTGGACTGTTTAATACCTTCATGATCATTGCGCGTGTAAATGGGCAATTAAGAAAATATTACTTCATGAATAAATTAACAACCAATATCAAACACGAGCATAACTTAACGCCATTCCTCATTACGTCATTTCCTTCAGAGTTTAGACAATAAGTAATTCAAATGTGTTTATATTATATTATAACTCTATAATGATCTAGAGACCATAAAGAGGCGATTAAATATGGTGTTTTGGCATTAATTTGGGGTCAAACCATTAATCTTCATACGCCATTAACCTTTATATTTAGAAATGTTGGCATTTATACTTAAAATTAAACGATTTTTTATTGTAATAAACAGAAATTATTGCTTTCTCCATAAAAAATATTATTTATGCCGTAAGAGGAACGTTTGCGTGGCCTTTTTAATACTAAGCATAAATTTGGATTTGAGGCCAAAATACCCAACCAAACTACATAATTTCTTTTTTAAGGCGATGTACTACGTCGTGTAATATTTTAAATTGAGCCGCTATCAATAACAACCCTTACGTAGATGGCGATAAGGTTTAAATTCCCGCTTAACACCATCCGCCTGTTTTGATTTATGCAAGAAAAAAAAATGGCCAAAAAGTGCCTTTTATTTTATTTTGTGGATGTTCAGGCATAAATATTTTTTTTTTCGATCATTTTATAAATAACTTAATTTGCCACATTATACAATAAAATCATAACCGAAAATGGGTTCGTAAGTAGGAGATTTTGAACTTTAAAGCAGTTTTCATAGGCCTTATACATTATTTTTTTCTGGGCTTATAAAAAGACTTATCTAAAAAATACTCGATTTTTTCAAAGGCCAAGATGTATTCTACTCGCAGTATTTAATTAAAGCATCTGAAACATTTCTAGGCGACCAAATTTTCAAACCAAAAACACATGATTTTACATTACTACGTATGGCATCGCCTTAATCAAAAGATATAACAGATATCTAGTACGGATATGTGCTATTTTTATATATTTATATTTTAAATTAGAAAATATATGCCATTAATTAATGACATTTTTCATGATTTTAGAAAAAAAAACAATGAAAAAAAAATTGCTTCAGGGCCTCTGTCTTCTATGTGGAGGGTCTTTTTAGGGAAAGGAGGGAAAGAAATTTTTGTGAAGGAAAATAGGTTTTGTTTGAAGTGTGTGTAGGAATCTGGGGGTCAATGTGTCCAGGAGTGACGGGCGTATGAATCCATCCCTTCCACTGCATTGCAAGGGTCGAAAAGAGTCCGGCTGGAGAGGTCAAAAGGTCTCCCTCAACCAGTCTCCCGATCTGACCCATCCGCCATCAAGACCTAGAAAACAACACCCCATGAATGGTTTTTTTTTAAATCGTTTTCAAATACATATTTAATGAACCGTTATGTTGCTAATATCCGATTTGAAACAATGCAAACCATTTCTGTGTTCGTTAATGCATTAGTTATTCAACAAGATGGACGAGTAACCCACTTTTAAAATGGATGGCGGTTCAATCCTAGTTGTTTTTTTTTAATATTTATTATACAAGGTTATGGTATGTTATTAAATCAATTTGAAGAAAATATCCCGCATTTAATGGATTAGCGTTTATGGACACAAAAAAGGATTGATGAAATTGAGAAATGAAATTTTAGGTATTATTAGAGCAAATATGTAAATGTGGTTGGTTGCCATGTGAGTTGGATGGTCGGCTTTTAGTTGATAGGATCTTGTTCGGTACTCGCAGTCACAGCAGGTACAAACTATATCCCTTTACTAATAAGTTGAACGGAGTAAACTAGGTCACAACTAGTAATCGAACCAAGGAATCTTAAACCACTCGACTATTGGGACCTATTTATTACACGTCATTTTTGTCGGTATCGTAATTCAAATTCAGAATAGGCCACTTGCATGGATTTCATAACGACTTGGAAAAAATCGTGTGGATAGATCTTTTTACTAAGATTACGAAAATGTTAGTAAAATTATGTAGAAATGTACATTTATTTTTATTTTTAAATAAATAAATCCATTATTTGGGCTCGTGTCGTCACTACATGAAAATGTCCCGTCTACTGAAAATGTTCCTATTAATTTTGTAAAATCCCACACTGATTTAATTTTTTTATATGGCATCACTTTGATTTCAGGCGAATTTTTGAATTCGTTCACTAGATTTATTGTTTGTTCTCTGCGAACTTTTCATTTGGTTTGAATTTTTGACAGATGTGAAGAGAACCCCGTACAATTTAGATGTCGGTACGTGTTTTAGAGGTATAATGGTTATGGTGCTGATTTTATCAAAATCAAATTTTATAATATTCTTATTATTATTATAATTTACAAGTACAAGTATATTACATTGGATTTATTAATATAGACGTTGTACATTATAATGATTTATGATCAATAAGATGGATCAAGGAAAAAAATATTTATGAGATGTAATATTTTTGGTATGCCTCGTTATTCTGCTGTGTCATTCGTGTGGAAAACATTCTTTTTTTTAAATGATTTTCGGCTATGTAATTATTGTTTTTTCTCACCTATAAAATTATGTCCCGTCTTTCCGGTTTATAAAAAAAGGTCTGATTTTTCGGATTGAAATTTTCAAAAAATCCCCAGGGTTTCAAAAATACGATTAAAAAATAATAATAATACAGAATGTCTTAGAATATTTTCCTTAACCGGAAAAAAAATTAAAAAATATGATGCAAGTGGCCTATTAAGAATGTCTTCGTGCAACTATTTTTTTTCCGTATCTTTGGCAGCTATTTTTTAAATCATTACAAAGTTTCTAAGGTAATTGGTTTGCAACCTAGATAGTGTCTAGGATAAACATATCCGATTTTTATTTACGTGGGGTACATATTAAATTAAAAAGACTAAATTAATATTCAGAGACAACATTTTCTTTTATTAATTAATGTTATCTTCTTCTTCAATGATATATTAGATTGATGAGTATAACCTGTTTTATAAAAGTTGTTTCTGAATATTACTAATCTCTTAAACTTTTTCGTAATCCGATTAAAAACGGGATTGCAGGTCTGTAACGAATGCATCGCTATGTTTCCTAATTGACTTTCAGTAATACTAGTGCATTAATCTATTATATACATTTATTAAATCAGTTGCGATGCATCGTCGTGTTAAAAAAGTACTTATTATAAACATGAATTCATTGCGGTTTGACTGAAACGTGTTTATCTCTGATGGAAGTTGGTTTAAAGGCGTAGTCATTCTCCCCGAGGCATCACCATTGGTAGGTTGGTCCTGCCTCTTGGAAAAATGCCTGTGCTGCCTAGCTCTGGTGAAATTATCGTTTCCGTTGAGCAGCTTATGTGCTACTACCACCATTGCAAATTTTGGAAAATGACAACAACGCGGTTCCAGGCGGGGAATGCTATTTGCACATCACTCCTTGTACACGCCGAAAACCCAAAGTGAGCCGATGATCGCCGAACCGATCGGGACAGTACGAGCAAGTGACTACTGTCAGTTTGGCTGTCATGTTTGTCATTTGGGACCATGTTTATTGCTTTCACTGACAGACAGAGCTGGCACAGTCATGTGCCATATGTTTTGGCGCCTTCGGCGTTCATTGGCTCAGTTTGTGGCGTTCGTTCACTTCGGGTTTTCAGCGTGTACAAGGAGTGATGTGCAAATAGAATTCTCCGTTCCAGGCTAGCGTGAAAGTGCAGTCTGGCTCGCTGCTAGATAGGTTGCGACAAGTACTGTCAGCAAAGGAACCACTCATACATACAAATCGCAAACATACGAACGTATTTAATAAACCTAGGCACTCACAAAAATTAAAACTCTAACAAATAAATAAAAATAATTCACCTTTTTAATAAATGTTTATGGAAAAATTATTTCACTGTCGAATAGTGGCGAATAGTGAACCCCTGGTCTAGAATATCCAGTCCTATCATTCCAAAGAGAAAGTCACAATATCAGGAAAAATGCAGGTACATGGACACGTGTTCCGATATATTAAGAATGTACTAAAAGTTTAATAGAAAAACGGCCTAAAATCCCGTTTTTAATCGGATTTTTTCTTTCAATATCACATAACATTATATTTTTTTCTGTAGTCAACGCATAAAACTTTCTTCCATATTATGTAATAAAAAATTGAGGTTTGAAAAAAAAAGAGTTCTGGGATAAGTTTCACAATTTTTTTTTTATTATTATTGTTTTAATATAGATCATATGGGTTACATTAATACATACATATTTTGCAAAATATAATATTTAGGTTCATAATTGGTCATGTATACCTTATCAGAAAAGAGGAGCTCCTGTGCCTGATGTTCATGTACTCCACACAATATCTATGTTCTAGGAGAAAGGAAAGACAAAGCTAACACGTTATTCCACAGCCGATCTCTTGACCACAGAACGAGTAGTAAAAACGACCCCTTCTTAAGCTTAAAATGACAATCTCGCTAGGCACGTATCCTACGGTGGAGGTGTACCGGGGCCGCTGGTAATGTTATAATTTTGCAAGTAAATTTTATTCAATGAATTTGTGTTAATTAACCATTTATTATTTTAAAGTAATATATATGTAAGACCACCATTCATAATTGGAACGTTCCTTGAAATGGTTTTAATCGCGTTTGGTGACCAGGTCTGAATAGCAAGGTACTTCCTCACCTTCCTCCGTCCCGTTTTTAACAGGAATACGAATAATTTGACCAGATTTTTAATAAATTAACAATATTCATATCAGTAAATTTTCTCCGTGCGGTTGTGAGCAGTTTGTTTTGTCTGGTATTCGTATATATTTTTTTAATAAAATAATGAGGTATATAATACATAACTCGATGACTGGAAACAATGACGAGCACTTTCCATTGAAATAACGTTAGAACAAATATGGTCCTTTTACAACACGTATACGTTTAAAATATTGCAACCATCCGTAAATACATGAAAATCTGTCAAACGAATTGCCCAATTTATGTATCGCTTAAAATTTAAAAAAAAATCATATTCATTCAAAATTCAAGTAATAAAGGCAAGTTCACAGTTTCCGCTTCGTCAGCTTTAGACAGAAACGTCTAAACACAGCAATGTCGATTCGTTACCGCCTTGATTTATGTAGGTCGATGACAGTTGCTTCGGAAGTGAGTAGGCACTTTGACAGCTGCCCGGCCAATCGGATTATCGCGCCAAAATTGCTGTCAAACTAGTTTAAGGTGTTTTTCGGACATTAAACACGCCAACCCATGCCTTGTTTATATCATTTAAAATATTTAGCCGACATTTGCAAGCGATATTCTGAACTGGTTCTTCAATTTATTATCTAAACCATGTAATTGGCTTTTAATTTCTTATTTAGTTCATGACAATTAAAATTTGTTTATCTGAGACGATGATTTGAGGCGCGCCACAGGCCATATGTTCAGGAGAAATAATGAATCTGTATATACATATTATCGAACATTCTATCACTACTACTATATCTTGTCTCATGACCTGACTTGACTAAGAGTAATAGTTTAGTTTATTTTGATTTAGCAAAATCAATTTTTAACACCTGATTTTTAGATATATTTTCCCGAAAACAACATAAAACATTAACTTCTTGTGCTTTTAAGTATCTACTATAAATTTGTGCAAATTTGACTTAATTTCTTTTGATAAATTTCAAATTACCATTATTAAAAAAAAGTAAATCAATTTTAATAACGTAATTTTTAAGTTCTGAAAGTATTTAAGTTTGTATTACTACTACAGCTGTTTCGGTGTACAATGCCATTATTTAATAAAAACAATACAAAATTTGATATATTTTGCATTAAAAAAATAAGTTCCACGAGCTAAAATCAATAACAATAAATAAATTAACGGTGTTAATCCATCCATGCAAAAAATTTACTGAAAAATCAGTTCCTAAAAGAAAAATCAGTTCCTATAAAAAAATCAGTTCTATATAAAAAAAATTAGTTCCTATAAAAAAATCAGTTCCTATAAAAAATTCAGTTCTATATAAAAAAATCAGTTTCTATAAAAAAAGCCAGTTCATATAAAAAATAAACAGTTTCTATAAAAAAAATCAGTTCTTGGAAGAATGAATATTTAAACTATTGGAGGAATGATTCCACCAATCTTCGCATTGTACTTTATCTCGTCTATCTCCTATTGTTGACTTTATTTATTTTTAAATTTCTTATGAGATCGAAACATCACAATTTATTTTAGTTTATGTATGTATCCTAATATACGTGTTCGTACACGCTAATCTCCGAAACCGCCCAACCGATTTCAATGAAATTTTGTAAATGTGTATGGTTGGTTCCCGCTTGAAATATAAGATATCTTTAAAAAAGAATGTTTTTTTTTTCAGATTTATCATCCAAAAATACAAACAACCATACATTTTAACTTCCTTCATACAAGGCGGACTGTGGCAGGACAACGTCTGCCCGGGTCCACTAGTTTATTTACTTACTGACATTATACATTGCAGTGAGTTACCGTTGAAAACAACAGATGAGATTTTTTGAACGAGGTTCAGTGAAACGGCAAAAAGTGTGTTAGATTAATCATAAAAAGAAAGTTTTTCATTGTTGTGTTTGATTACGACTATAAAACTTATGTTCAACATTCATTTAAGACATATTTTCCAATATTAGATCATTGAGATTGATTATCTATGTATCTTTAGCAATCAACTGTCATCTTCAATGGCTGATCATGTCAACTGTCAATTCTGAACGCATCTGAAGTTGGTAATGTAAAGAAGTTATTGTTGACCTCGTCTGTGACCTAATCTTCTCCTCTCACCCACTTCTTCTTCTCAGAACTCTTATTCATCTCTTGTAAGATCAATTTAATAATAAATTTATGCCAATCATCAATTTCCACTCCCACGAAATGCCACTGACCTCAATATGTTTTATTGCCGAATTAATTATTGTAAATAAACAAATATGTGTTGGCTGCTTTCCCACTGCCATTAAATATATTTTAATCATCAAAGTTAAGTGTTCCATTAACAACACTTTATTCAATTATTGGTTAATATATAATAAACAACAAGTAATACATGAAAACGGTAATTTATAAACGTGAGTATTTACTAAAATTCCAAAAGGGGTAGATAATTGTATTCAAATCTTGAAACCATTTGTATTATTTCATATAATCAACGCTTATGTATAACTTATAAATTTGGCATTTTCTCAAAAGTTGGTACCTTGCGTTATTGACATGTCTTGCGATATTGATTGGATTTTTCATAGTTATGTGTTAGAAAGATATATTATATATTTAAAAATAAATTTATTTAGTCAGTTAAATACAACTGTCAAACCTCTATATATTTTTAATTAATTATTTAGATCAAAATGTAGTGTGTTTTTACCTGGTCCTTCTCCTACATTCAATGAAACTAAGTCAGCTTCCTAAATTATTTGTATCATGTTGTTTTCCTACATTCAATGAAACTAAGTCAGATTGGTAACCGGATCACATCTTTAAAAAGTTATATAAAGTCATGGAAAGTGATGAAACAAAAACTTTATTAACTGGGTTATGTAGGTTAGGTTAGGTTAAAAAAAAATTTTTATCGTTTCTAATGATTTTATATCACATTTTAAAAGTGTGTTGAATTGTCACTGTGTTGAGTTATCATGGAACCAGTCAGATTACTAAATTAATTTGACTGTGTACTTTTCCTATATCCAGTGATACAAAGTCAGATTCCTAAATCAATTTTTAAATTTCTGGTGTGGAATCCGTTATATTTATTTATTCCATATATATTTTTAACGCCGTTTTAGGGGCATCTACATCAGAATATTTATAGAATTTTAGGAAAATTCTTAGATTCAATCGACTGTTTTTCTGATTTTTTTGTTTCACATTTTTCATCATTATTGGAGAAAGCACAAAAAATAATACTCTTTATTGAAAGCTCTACGTGTTTCTCCAAAAATTCTATTCATATTTTGTATGAAAAAGCGCCTGACAACATTTTCTAGCCAATGAAAATTGCTGTGGCAATGATCATTGATTACACTTCTTTTAGGTGTATTGGATGTTTAGAGACGCTGTGAAATTTTTTACTTCGAATATGAACTGAACATGCTGTGTCGGATCACCCTAGCGCAACCTCAACTAAAAAAATCAGGTTCGTGTGGTGTTCTAGTATGTCTGCCTGCCCCTTCGGGACGCGTTTTAGTGGTTATAATGTATGCCGTAAGATCAACGGCCAGCATAACCTGACGTCGGTAACTTTTTGTACATACTCGCATAACTGCGTTTTAGGCCATTGGACAGGCTCGGATTGGGCGAAAATATTTGCATATTAGACCAAATGACATATAAAAATAAAATTCATTGATAAGTATGTTGTCAGTAACTTAAAGCTGACAATAATAATATAAAAACCCCTCGTCTTGACACATTTTCATCCGAAAGCGAAAATGTAAATGGTTGCTGAAAACATTGATCTGAGAGAATCAAGGTATTGTAGTAAAAGAATAGCTCGTCAAAAGCGTTGATTGTCTGAACGCAATTGTGTTTGTAATTGCTTTGTGTTTGTTATTGCATTGTGTTTGTTATTGAATTGTGTTTGTTATTGCTTTGGGTTTGTTATTGCATTGTGTTTTAATCATAAATAGCTAAGAAAGGAATGAAATTATTAGCCTCATCGAAGGGATGAGATTCATCAGTTCAGGGCCTCAATTCCCGAAGTCGTTCCACTCGAGCAACGAGCTAGCCAGGTACCCCCCTTCCTCTTTCTCATCTCCATCTCCTTCCCCTCCCACTACCTTCAGCCTCAAAACATACCCCAATTGGGGATGCCGTAGTCTCACTGGCTCCAGACGGTTGGGAGAAGTTGGGACTCTACGGTTTCACATAAAACATAAATAATAAAGTGGCTTTTTGGTAAACGGAAAAACAAATTATTTCTCTTCTTTATTTATGATAGCGAATTAGAGATTTGTGAAGAAGTGTACTCCATACCCAGAAACCAACCTGTGCCAGATTTAAATCAGTCTCATCACCTGAAATGATATATTTTAATCCATGGGCATCGCATTACCCAAATGCCTCCCTCGTAAATTGCCCAAAGCTGTATTCTAGCCCAAGAGAGATCTTTTAGCTCTTAAGTCAGAGCCTGTTAATTCTTGTATAAAATGTACCAACCAACAATAATGTTGGAAGGGGAGGAGATAAAAACCATTGCAACTTAAGTTAGTTACGACATTGTACAGGTAGGTACGTATTTCGGGTTTCCAATACCAATGTAGCTGATAAATAGTGGTTCGTACGTGTATCTTTCTAAAGCGTTATTTATTTTGTAGCAGTAAATTAAATTGGTATTTTGTAATGCTTTATCAACTGTGATAGGCGTTGTCTATATACATTTTTTGTAAGAGGGCGGGATACGGCATGTAACTAAAGTGTGCATGATTTGCCCACCTGATCATTTTTTGTGAATTTGTTAAAGGGATATTTTTCGATTAATAATTCAAAATTTTTGAAATAATCTGATATGGCTTATTTAAAATAATTTTTTTTCGCATTTTTGGGTGATTTCTACTATCAAATGGTTTTGAATACAACACCAATGATTCCACGTCGAGAAAACTTACTCATATGAAATCTGGTTAAATTATAATAATAAATAATAATATTTGGATGATTTTTATAGCGCCGTTTTTGTGCAAAATCACCTCAAGGGCGCTGTACAAGTATTTCCATTATTTGTTTTCCTGTTAAAAACGGGACTGCAGGCCTCTGAAGAATGAATTGACAGAGTTCCTAACAAAGTATCAGTTAAAAACTAATGTTTTATGAGGAAGGCGCAACACGTGTTCATACAAATGTTGATATTGACATATTTATACTGTCGCATTCCGTCATGAAATTTATAAGAAAAAAAAACGTGTTCTCCATATATTCTTTTAAACAGAATCATTTTTCGTGGTTTGGTTGGTGGTGGAAATTCGTGGTTTTAAACAAAAAATATTGTTTTTATTTCATTAGAATCATTTTTCTCGGTGCAGCCGAAATAACTAAGCACAAGTAATTTTTTAAGATTTCTTGTTATTTACCAACCTGTTGAAATAAGAGTCATAAGGAAGAAAAAAGAAGATTGTGTGAGTTCTTTTCAGGTGGTAACATGATAATAGAAATTGGTCTGTTAACCATAAGTTAGCAAACAGGAAATTCGCGATATCGAACAAGGCGTTGCGTTTACTTTATAATTATTCTCTTTTGATCTAGTTCACCGCTCGGTCCCTCTTTTTCCGGTAAGCGAGAAAGAGACACACTGTCCATTCAACGATTAATTTCTACTTACCCAACAATTTATTATGTTTGAATAGTTGAATAAATTACAGTCGGTTATTCACTCGGTACGAACTCGGCCTAATTTTGCGGTATACGGCGGCATTGGCATTAGTGGCGCGTTCTCACGAGTAAATCGTGTAAACTTTCACGATACATTTCAACACTTGCAACATGCATCAGGCAGTTGAACGAGGAAGCAGGATAATAATTAATCATGCGTTTTGATGTGTTGTGACACGATTTTGTTGTGTTTTAACCAATTTGTTATGTGAGCGAGAGAAAAACTAATGATTGCAAATTATTTAGTTACGTATCGGAGGTACCTAACAGATGTAATAGCATTTTTTGTGTTTTACAAACGATGCTGAACTAATTAAAAATTGATAATATTGTGAGACATAGGAAGTATTACGTCTATTTATATATTTTTTTTACTTAACATTTGCTGAATGAGAACGAATCTTTCTTACAATTCGCTATGTATTAACAGATTGACTGTGGGACGTTTTGCGTTTGTGTTTTTTTCCTTCCTACAACTTGGTTCTCTTCAAGACCCAATATAACACCTTTACAAAGTATAAAATAGGCACTGAGGGAACTCCCCAAACATAAAATAGGCACTGAGGGAAGCCTCGTGGCTGCGTGTTTGAATGAAATTAATTTTAACAATTATTTTACAAGCAATAATTATTCGCCTGAAACACTCATCCACATTGAAAAATCTCCTGATAAAAGATACATGACGCCAACGGGACTCAGGAGATTTTTCAATGTGGATGAGTGTTTCAGGCGAATAATTATTGCTTGTAAAATAATTGTTACCCTTTGTGCTATGCATAAAAAATCTTGTCTTAAAAGTTAGTTTACCAAAAAAATAATAAGAAATTAATTTTATTCTTTAGGCGAAGCTTAATGCCAAATCACTATTTTGATTAATCTTTATAACGAATTGGTGTACATTATGAATATGCTTTAGACAAATTGAAGGTTTTCCTATCGCTTCGCTTGAGTAGAATACAAATAAAAAAATAAATGACTCAATAAAAAATATAAATGCAAACTACTAAAAAAAAATTTTTTTCAATAGAAATGTATGAACGCATAAAGGAAACAACTTTTAAAAAACACAGTATTATAGCTAAGATTAACTGTGACAGTTTTTTTTAATTAATTTTTTTGCTTTCTTATAAAATTATTTACAAAATAAATAAAAACCAGTTTTTGCTTGAAATCGAACGTTTCTAGACTCCGTTTATCAAGCGATTTTAATTCCTATTACCTACGATATAGGGTATACCAAGAATATACACATGTTTGGATTGTAGCTTCCTCTTAACGTTTATTTTAATGTTCTTATCCTTTTCCTTTTTAAAATCACTGGTCTGGACCTAGTATGTATTTTATTGAATATCAACGGTATAAATATACCATACGTCATAATTCATGTCACAGAATAACAATTAACTGTGGCATATTATCATAAAATGACGACAGAAACTATAAAATTAATACTAGAAGGAGATAAGTATGAGTAGACATTATATTAGTAATGATTTAGAAGATATGGTAGTAAAGCTTTCTTGTACCTAGCTTCTGACTACTATTGGACTACTAACAAGACACTACCACTTAAGGAGACAAATTCAGCTGTTGGGAATGGAAAGTAATAATAGTTGTAGAAAATATAAATAGGATTGATGCTAATGTCTACGCTGCGGAACCATGTGCGAACTTATCACTAAATACCCTAATAATTATAGGTAACACCTATAATTTCCAAAGGAGTTCAAGTATTCGGGTTCTGAAATGAAATCACGAACGCACAGCGCATCAATAATGACTCCGCATTCCGGGTTCTTCCACACCTTCCGTTGCTCCACCAAATACCTGCTGACATTATGATGGGTGCTCCATTGCAGTTGTTGGTCCGCCTCGGGCCCGGGCCCCAAGTCTCGAGGGAACCGTGTCAATAGGCCGCAGAGTCGACAAGTAGTGTTCACAGGATTGGTGTTCGGCAACGCTCAAGTATACTTGCAGATGGGTACTTTGGAGTTATGGCGACAGTGTTTTTCACGGGTCTTGTAATAATATGCAGAATAAATAATGTCACTGTATATGCATGTATAATAAAAATATATAACAAAAACCAGACGCGACAATATTAGACTATATATCCATTTTATCATTTACGTCGCTTACACAGGGAGGCCTGTGGTGATAGCTGTATTAACTTGCAACCTGCAGTGAAAGAACGTACCCAGAAGTCCAACAGTTTAATGGGAGATGTGCATAGTTTTTTATCAAATCAGAATGACATTGCTTTGAAAGATTCAACTCGAACTAAATGCAATCTTGACAGTGTCTTGGATAAATATATCCTATTTTTATTTTAATGTGCGACATCTATTGACTATTATAGATGAATATTTATTTTTTGGAATAATTTAATGAGTAAAACCTCAAATATTGTCTTCAATAATCAAATAATAAATGTGTTATTATTTTTTTTAGTTTATTTCTTTTTATTTAGGAAGCAAACAGTCGTACAGTAAAAAATTATAACAATAAACATTCATATGTTCTAGAGTCTAGAATCTAGACCAATTAAGTTCCATTGAGTTAAATGTTGATTTAGTATTTTTTACCTACACAACATATTAAATGGCAAAAAAATAAACATAATATAGAAATACATAAAATTAAAAACAAATAGAAAAAATACAATTTTTCGCATAGCTATACTATTCACTACGGGTGATAATAATGTAATTTTCACAACAAAAAAATCGAATAAAATAAAAGTATTTTAATTTATTAAGCTGAATTTTATATGATATTAAGTTATTTTTGTGACAAAAATAATGATATCCACACTGGAATCTCCCATGGTTAGGATTTCATTTTCACATTATTATAATTTAGCAGTATGAAAAATATGAAATTATAAATATATTATGTTGTGTTTTTTTTCCAAAATAATTATAAATATATTACAAGGTATTTTTAGTACAGTTGAGTTGTTTCAGTTTCAGTCTGTATTTGGTGTTAGTATATTTTCTAATTCTGATCTCCCTATGTTTTATATTCAGCTTTTTATTTGAGATTTAAATGTTTAAATATTGTTGTGAGTTTTGAATGAGAGTGGGATTTTGTTGTAGAGTTTTTTTGCCCAAATGTTGTATTTGTAGTTGCTTGATGGATATGCTTTTGACCCTAAGATTTAGTGTTTCTAATATATGTGTTATTTGTGATTACTTGTGTTTGTTTTAGTGAATATAAAGGAGTATTTTTTAAAGAATAGATTTGTTTAATTGACACGATGTTTAGATGATAATATTCATTTTCAATTTTTAATAATTATGATAGATTAATTAGTGATTTATAAAATCCAAGCATGAAGTCCATTGCCTATATCAGTCCAACTAAATAAACAAGACATTACAAATGCACGCTGTTTTTATCGCTTGTTGTGCGATTGCAATATAAGTTTAAGCACCGGCTAACTTGCACGTTTCTTCACGCGGTTGGTGATAAGTAAACCAGTTTCCTTTGAAATGGGAGACCTTCACCCCACAGGGAACAGGATTACAAGATTTCACTGGGTTCTTGGTAAACAAGAGTGCGATTTTATTAGAAGAAATAGAAAAATCATTGAAGACAATATTAGCGATTCTCAAACAAAACTTTGAAAAAGGTACGGTCGCATTTAGTAATTGAACACAGGACCTTTGCCAGTTTGAGAATCGCTTATATTGTCTTCAATGACTATATATTACAATTTGAGGTTTTACTCATTAAGTTTTTCTAAAAGAAGAAAATAGAATCATTCTGAGGGCGTATTTTTTAAGAGCGAATTTCACGAATCCAAAGATGAATTTTTAAATTTTTGGATATTTCCTGATCATTCAGCCATTTTTCTTTGATATAATGTTATTGTGTGAAATATTTATATAATTTTTTAAAGTAAAACCGCACAAGAGTCCCAACTGATCCCAACTGTCTTCGATACTATGGCATCCCCGATTGGGGTATGTTGTGAGGCATTGTACCTGCCTATTAAGATCTGGCCACCAAATACGACCAAAGCTATTTCGAGTAACGTTTCAATTCTTAATGGTGGTTTTACACCAGTGCGATACTGAGAGTATCTTTTACTCTGGAACGTGCCTCACATATACTACATATTATTTTTAAATGAGTAAATTGTGAAATAACACAAATTAAAACAACATTTACTTGCGCAGGCCGCATTACTTTTCTTTGCCCACATTAAACGAAGGGCTATAATAATGTTTTAATTTATACACGACGGAATGGCTTAGCTATAACTAAGTAGGTAGTTAAGTGCCTACTTTCCTTCCCCCTCATCTCTCTACACACGCCGGAATGGCTTAGTTACAACTAAGTAGACCTACTTTCCTTCCCCCTCATCTCTCTACACACGCCGGAATGGCTTAGTTACAACTAAGTAGGTAGTTAAGTACCTACTTTCCTTCCCCCTCATCTCTACAAACGCCGGAATGGCTTAGCTATAACTAATTAGGTAGTTCAGTACCTACTTTCCTTCCCCCTCATCTCTACACACGCCGGAATGGCTTAGCTATAACTAAGTAGGTAGTTCAGTACCTATTTTCCTTCCCTCTCATCTCTCTACACAAGCCGGAATGGCTTAGCTATAACTAAGTAGGTAGTTAAGTACCTACTCTCCTTCCCCCTCATCTCTCTATACACGCCGGAACGGCTTAGCTATAACTAAGTAGGTAGTTAAGTGCCTACTTTCCTTCCCCCTTATTTCTCGTATATCTTCTAAACATCTTACCTATTAAATTTTCCGTCTTTTCCTTTCCTTCTTTTTCCCCTTTCCTTATTCTTTTATATACCTCTTTTTCCCTTTTTATATTTCCGTTTTTCCCCTTTTGCATTTTTGTCTTTTTGCATTACTCCTCTTTCCATTCTCTCTTATTGCCTTTTTCCTTTGTGCCCTTTGCCATTATTGCAAATATTTTATATAAAACCTTGCAAATAGAAGGAACGCGAACCGTGCTAGTGGAATTTCACCTATGCTTAACGCTTTCATTGAACTTGACTACTTTAGACCGGTTAAATCCTCTAGGCATTTAGTTGCTTCTGGTTTCTGAATTGGCTATAAAGAGAAAACCGTTAAAATGCGCACATCTGGATTATTACACCAAAACTAAACTATTTTCGTTCTTCACATTATATAAGAGGTTTTCGAATATTAATCTGCAATTCTTATTAAATCAAAATTCACCAATCTATTACATGTTAATGACCATCTGATAGTATTATTGTCTTTAATGACCGTACAGTTGAGGATTGTTGTAAACGGAAGTGGCGCCCTCTGTTATTTTCTAAAAGAACCATAGAAGTTTTCAAACCGCGGCAGCGGGTTTTATTTGCTAGTCAAATGTAATAGACGATCAGCGTTGTTTTTAATTTTAAACAATTGAATTTTCCTTTTCCATTAAATGCTGATTCTCGGCCCGTTTAGATTGTCTTGCCTGAAACATTATTATACCAATGCATCAAAAGCTTAAACGAGGCGAAAATCGGCATTTAACTGTGAGCTTTAAAATGTCAAAAAATAAGAAAGGCGTTGCTTGTCCATTTGATTACCATTAAATGCAATGAATATGAAAACATCGCAATCAAAAATAGTGTCTAATTTCAATCTTCTTTATTTGTTCACAGGTGGTTCCAACGAGGATCGACATGTCTTAGTCTTTCCGGTGCATCATTAAAACATCTACAATGGCTTTACGAGTCACGAAAAAGGACGTGAAGAAGTCCTCCTATTACGTATGGTTCCTCGGCGCTCAGGAGGCGAGGTCCGCCACTGGGGCCAAGCAGGCACTCGCCGCCCTGACCAGGCTAGAAGCCAGGGCGGCTTCCACTGCCAATCCGGCATCCCCGCCCACCAAGGTCACGCTGCAGGTGTCAGGGCGAGGCCTGAAGATAGTCCAGAACGTGGCCGGGAGGACGGTGAAGCATCTGCTACCTGCTGATAGTGTGACGGAAGCTAGGTCCAGAGGTGATGCTGTTGTTTGCATCTTGTTGCTATACAACCCTGCTACCAGGTATCGTCATCGAAATATTTTGATATAATTTCTTATTATAAACATCTTTATCCTTTTCCTTTGCTGTACACAAATTATAAATTCTTTATTAAATGGCTATACACCATTAACTTTAATTTTAAAAAAAGTCCAAAGTCAAAACGAAAAAGAACAAATTTTTAAAAATGTATCATTAATCGTCCTCCTCTTGTATTTATTTGATTGAGCTTATGTTTTGAGGATTGATTCTTAAGGGAATACACCTTTTTTCAATGATTTTGCTTGTCTTACTCAAACTTTACCACTTGCCCAAAGTAAATATCCTATTGTATTATAATATGTTTTTTTTTTAAATTAAATTTCCTTTAATAGTTTTGGTATCTCTATCAAAACCTAAGTTAGAGATTGGTATTCACACCTCTCTTCATTTCTCTGTCCATTTCAGAAATTTCTCTTTCTCATGTCTTTGACATTATTTTGATGATTTAAGTATGTGTGTATGCTTCTTCTTAAAACCTGATTCTCTTCAATCAGGTCAACAAAATCCTCTAAAACCGAGACCATCCCAACACAGCCCCTCCCAAGGTGAGAAGATAGGCTTAGTCTACAAGCGTCTCCACGATGCTGCTGCTTATTTGAATTACAAAACATAGAAGTCACAAAACCAAAAATGATTTTCACTTATCAATGTTTCTTTTACAGGTGCCCCCTACATGCACATGCATATAGATGTGACTCTGAGCAGACAGCTCAAGCACTGTGCACTCAGCTGAGAGCCATAGCTGGCTTAGGTCCAGAAGAAGAAGATGAACCAGATCTTCCAGATGACAATATCCCTTCGGACATTGACTCAAGAAACGACATAGAACTCCCGAGATACAGCGAAAAGAGACACGGCTCTAACGAGAGGAGTGGATCCTACGATAAGAGAATCGAGCCTAGAATCAGCTCAAGAGATGCTAGAGTCGATAACAGGAACATGAGAAATGACCCAAGAGATGGGAGAACTGATCACAGAGACTCTAGAGATCCGAGAGATTCTAGAATAGATCCGAGAGATCCGAGGGAATCTAGAATTGATCCAAGAGACCCAAGAATAGATCCAAGAGAATCAAGGATCGACAGCAGAGACCACATCATCGATCCGCGTGATATTCGCCACGGTTCTCATGAGAACAGAGTTCCTCCAGTTGAGATGAGGTTAGCACCAGAGCAAGAGATTGTAGCTGAAAAGCTGGCTGCAGAATTAAGGACAAGGCTGGCAGGAAGAGAGCCACTTTTGCTTCCTCCGAGGGACTATGATACCAACAGACGTGTGCTTTCTGCAGTTCCTCAAGTTGTGGCAAAGAGGAACACTCGCACGGCAGTTGTTGGGTCTTCAGCAGGATCCAGTGGCATTGGAAGTGACCTCGCGCCATCTCCAGAGAGACCGCATACCTCAAGTGGTAAGTCTTCTAAACATTTTTACCATTCATATACACATAGTTTTCTTTAACCATTTTGTGGTTTATAAAAAGTTTCCTGTCTTTTAAAGTTTTTGTGTAGTGCCTACAACATTTGCAGAAAACATAGTAGATATTATAATATACAAGAAGTTTTAACAATAATAAGAAATTAACGTGTTAACAATATCGTTTCAACGGATTACATTATTTGATCCAGATGCACCCTGTATTCGCAGTGGTTTGTAATATTACAAAATGATTATTGTATTGTACCCGTGCATTGTACACACTGTGCGTCTTAAGACAATAGGAGTAGAGTGTATATAACATACAAGCAAATAGAATAAATAATACAACAACTCGTATAAAAAGGTGTGAAAGAGTGTGTAATTTAAAGGTGCAATTTTTGTGTAATTTAAATGGCCTCCGAATACGAGAAGAAATTATTGCAAGATCGGGTTTCTGACTCGAGACAATGCAAAATCCTTCGAATAATAAATAATTACACACCAAATAAATAATGCGGCTACTCGGCATTTATTCTAGTGCGAAAATTATCATCTTAACACCAAATGAATATTCATGTTAAAATTATAGTTTCTTTTAAGTTTATACAATTTAATTTTACCTAGAATTATTTCAGACGAGTGTTATACACCTTTGACCTGGCTCAAAGCTTAATTTAAATTTATACATCTACGTTTATTATTCTGATTCAATTTCTGACATCACCTTCTTCAAGTATCTGATTCACTCAATCGTGATGAATCGTTCTGGGACGTCCCCAACTTCGTCTTCAGTATAATACTCGTAATACCTATGCCTATTCTACTGAAATAACTGTATTTTGGTCAATCTGTTGTTGCGTACTAAATATCTGCCCAATCCGTAACTAGAAATTATTGTTAAAGTCGTATAAGCATTAAGCACTAGCTCTGGAAGATGTGAAGAGAATGAAAATCACCTATTCATCTGTGTTGCTAATCTCTCATTGATGGAAAGAATGCTTAGATACTTAGAGAGTTGAATATTATGTTTAAGGACTAGAGGACATGACCAAACACATAAATAACCCTGGTAAACTTAATTCAAGAGACTGGGCTACTATAATAATAATAATAATATAATATCTTTATTGTGACAAATTTTCAAACTATAACTATAGAAATACATGAAAGACTGTTTTGTGTACATTGGTTTATAAATTAGATGAGTATTTAATTTTATCAACGGAAAGTAATATATAAACAGTAGGTAAAATAAATGTAAATAATAGAAATGTTAATGTAGTTATGTGTTGAGGTTTATCATAACCCGCCTCACTAGGCTTAACCTGTGTTGAGGCAGCTATCTACAAAGTTTATTTATAGTACTATAACTTACCTACAATTATATAAAAATGCGAACACTCAATAGTTAGGTAGCATCAATATCAATACATCGTTTACCAAGTTCGTTTCTAGTCCTAATAATATACCTACAATTATATGAAAATACATATAATAATTAGGTTGCATCAATAACTGCGAATTTGGATGAGTGCACCGGTAAAGGCCCTTTCATTACTTTTGATCCAAATTTTTACGCTATCTTTGAAATTTTTTTGTGAATGACATGTTTTTATTTTATCAGGAAGAATGTTGTAAAGTCTTGTCGCAAGATATCTAAAGTTTCGTTGACCAAAAGTAGTGTGCCTTACAGGAATATGAAGTATGTCTTTGTTATTGCTTCGAGTACAGCGAGTATTAGATCTTTTTTCGTAGGTATGTATGTATATTTGTGTATAGGTGAGTGAGTATTGTTTTTGCGTATGTCTGCCGAACATCAAACACATTTATAATATTAAAGATTAAGTTCGAGTCAGTAATTAGAGGAAGCCTATCAAAGTAATAACGTAGATAATGGAACTTTGGCCTGAATGCTTACGAGATATAAACAGACCCTCTTCAAAACAAAAACAAGATGGGAACGCCTTTGCCTTTTAATGTTTTTATCAAGATCCGTAAAGAATACTTTTATAACATAATAATTTTTGAAGTAGTCTTTTACTCTGTCTGACCTCTGTTAGTAAAATTTAAAAATAATTGCATTCCGAAGCAATTTATATCCTTGACATTTACATTATTGTTACTGATATAAAAAAAATCTCCTCGAACCCATCTCGCGTAAAGGTCACATGAATCTTTGCACGGTGATGATATCACGAAATTACTTTTACTTGGAGCATTGACGTATCATGGATTTTCATTCTCCACCACTTTTGATTACATCAACGGCAATCAACATCAATTAAATGCCGAGATTAATTGACAGTAATAATTATTGGCGTATACGACCTTCGGAATGCTGATGTAAATTCTTGGGAATTATTATATTGCCAGTGTATACAAACTGTAATTTATTAGTGGCAGTAAAATAAGTCTTCGATTGTTGAAATTTGTAATTTGATTGAATGAGTTCTGAGAATTTCTTGAATTATTCAGCAAATAGACAATTTCTTTTAACTACCAGTAGGTACATAAATAGAATATATTTCGCTGCAAATTTATGTGCATTTTGTTTGGTTGAACGATCTCGTTTAGATTTCACTGTCGATTTCTGATTTGACCGCATTTCTGGAACAGTTGTTTACAAAACCAAAAAAATACTAAAATCTAAATCATACCATATAACGACAAACAAATTAAATATTTATGTACACACTTATCTCTGTAGTCGGCGCATCTCTAAAGTACCTATATTTTGTCAAGTTGCCTGTTAACCCTTCAAGCCTCGGAAGGACATTACTAGCCACAAACATCATATTCCATTAGAGGCTCCGAAGGACAGATCTGGCCGCGGCATACATTGTGAAAGTATTTTTTTAATATTTTTTTTCTATAATGTGTAGATATATGATTTATTTGACGTTGGAAAGGTAAATAATTTTTCTACATTACAATTTCTACAATAAATTTTAAAAGTATTTTTATATTTTTTCTATAATGTGTAGATATTTGATTTGTTTGACGTTGGAAAGGTAAATCATTTCTCTTCTCAGTTTGTCTCAAATATTCATATATAAAAATATCAAAGTGTGTGATTACAAATTTTTTCATTGACAGTCGAAAGTTAAAAATATTATTTATACATTTTTATTGTAGGTATTGCAAAAAAGTGACGTAACAGTTTTCTTACTAATTCCTTACACAAATGGGGTTTGTTTTCTTAACATCGAATTCTTTCAAAATTTGGACGTTTCGGGTCAAAATGTCCCGGTAAGTTTTTTTGTTTACATTTTCATGTTTGATATTAAAATAATATTTTTTATTAAAATCAATGTTTATTTCGAATTCAAACATTTCAAAGATAATTTTATCTAGTTTCTAATATGGTATTTCTTTTTCAACGACTACATAAATAAGAAATGTGTGGGATATTTTAGATACCTCGGAAGCATTCCGAAATTTTGTTGGGTATATACAGGATTTTCCAATAAGAGGTGTTATTTTGAATAGCCCGCTATTTCGGTAGAGGTTACTTTTGAAGCTGTCATTTTTTGACATTTGACAAGTAGAAACTACGCCGTTGATAAAAATAGAACGACACACGCTTCAACAACGCATTGAAATTATTAAAACTCACTTGAGTGAATCAATTTAAAGTCCCTTCACTTCATATTATTTATAAAAAAATAACTCTTTTTCAAATACATAAAGATTGTTTCAACATTGACAACTTAATAACTTTTTCGAACAGCAATAGACAAAGTATTCTTGGCTCTATAACTACCCCGCGCTGTAACACCACCACAGCCCAACAATTTTATAAATATTTTGGTGTCAAATGGTTTAACCAATTACCTCTTAACTTAAGATTGGAAACGAATTATAAAAAATTCAAAAGCTCAATAAAAACACTATATCAATAGCATATTAAAATCGTTTATACTTAAAAATACAATTTAATCTCTCAATTATTATTATATTGAAATCCTTTTCTCTTATTTCTTATTCTTATCTCTTTCCTTCTTCTACATCCTTTTCTCTTTTCTATTTGATAAAATACTGTTACATATAAAAATTTTATTCTCTTATATTAAAAAATAAAAATTCTTTTCATTATCTTTACACTCTCTGAAAAAATATGTTAAATTACTATTTACACGCAATTCTCCGCCTTTTTAACACGAGCATTTGCTCTAAAAAAAGGTGTATCACGATGTACTGTAATAAAAAGAAAATAAACTTAATGTAATGTAATAACATGTAATTGTAAATTTAATATTAAATAAAAAAAATTAAAAAATTTAAAAAAAAAAAAAAAAAAAAATGCAAATCATCTTGAGTGATGAGGCCCATTTCCACCTCGGTGGCGTCGTCAACAACCAAAATTGTCGCATCTGGGGCTCGGAAAACCCAAGAGTTATTGTTAAAAAGCCTCTCTATCCTCAACGTGTGACTGTTTGGTGCGGTTTATGGTCCGACGGAGTCATTGGACCTTACTTTTTCGAAAATGAGGCTGGAGCAACAGTTACGCTGAATGGATTGCGCTATCGAGAGATGATTAATGATTTTTATGGCTGGAATTGAATGGTATTGATTTGGACAACGTTTATTTTCAACAAGACGGCGCTACGTGCTACACAAGCAACGAAACCATTGATCTTTTACGATTGAATATCAAAATAACACTTCTTATTGGAAAACCCTCTATAACTAAAAATATTTTAAAACTTGAAGGGTTAAACAAGGCGACAGTGTCTTTTAACGAATTTGTCGACGTATTTGATTGAATTTGTAATTTAAAATCTTTTTACAAGATCGTGGAATTTTTGTTAGATAAATAAAAAAAGTGTCAAGTATTGAAAAAACACCTCTCTGCTGTTGAAAAAACCTCATTTGAATTCACATAAGTGTTCATCGATAATTAACACGTTAGTCTTGACTTATATGTGGTCAAGGCCAAAGATATTAGAAGAACGAGATATGCTATGTTGTCCGCCGGACCGTAGGCGGAGTACTAACTAATTAGGGTACTTTGAACGGTATCGGGACGTGTACGCACAGAAATCTGTTCTATGTATTAGTGCGGATACCTTAGCGATGCCTTAGCGTAAGCGAAGGTGTGCAGTAGTATTGGTGAACAAAACCGGCGACACTCGGCAAAGCAATTCCACACAGTATGAACTGCTGGTAGCACATCTCGTTCTTCTAATATCTTTGGTCAAGGCGCATGAGATCGTCATCCGTCATAACGAGCAATGCGTCTTTAAATTCGCTGCACCTGTTTTGCAGTATCAAATTTAAAAGTTAGGACACAAGTTGCCTCCTGTCTAGGTCATAATTTACACATAACTAGCTAACGTGTACCCGGCGTGACTCGAGATTGTAAATGATTTGGAGAAAAGTTTTGATTCTAGGATAAACATTGACTTTTCTCTACTTTCTATAAATTTAATATGGATGCATATTAAATATATATATATAAACCTTCCGGAAGAAATTCTGTAAACGATAGGGAAAAACATATCAAATCCGTTGCGTAGTTTAGAAGAACTAAGTGCACAAACAGACAGACGCGGATAGCGACTTTATTTTATATACTACTTAGAGGTTATACTGCTGTGAATCTTATTTGAACTTTCTAGTTACCTAGAAGAGAAACTTTTATCAACTTATTCTTACTTAGTAACGTGTTTAAAAGAAATAAAAATTAACAATAATAATTATATCTCCATTGCAACTTTCCCTCGTTTGTAAAAGGAATTAAATGTATTAACCTATTCTATTTAATTGTTTTGTAAAGTAATCGTTTTTTTATTCTATTTTATTGTTCTGTTAAGTAATCGGTTATTTATATTCTATTTTATTTTTTTGTTAAGTAATCGGTTATATTTATTCTATTTTATTTATTATTTTGCTAAGCAATCGGTCATTTTTATTTTATTGTTTTGTTAAGCAATCGGTTAGTTTCATTCTATTTTATTGTTAAGTTAATCAATCGGTTATTTTTTAAATACGTATTTTATTTAAATAAGTATGTATCTATAAAACAAATAATATACCGTCAAGTCTTATTTGTGGTAATTTATGTTCTAAACTCCATATCCCAAGGCGGAAATGATGTTACCAGCTGAAAAAATTCTCTATAGCGTAAAAATTCCAGACAGAAGAAGCTGTGGAAATTTCATGAGACCAGAGAATAGTAAGATACAGAAAAATACTTCCTGCTTCAAAGTTAAGAAAATCCCTCTTGAAGTCTGCACAATCAGCAAAACTCATCGCACGCTTCTCAATTCAATTTCCGTCTGTCGTGTGGCTGTGTGTTAAGATCTGTGTGGTTGTGTGTCGTGTGGACTGGTGTTGTGTTCGCATCTCACATGTGATTATTCGCCGTATTGTTGCCGCCGGTTGTTATGAGAAGTGTGTCAGGCCCCGTTACAGCGTACGGGTAAGTCAGACGACAGGTTGCCGAGAAAGCCGGTTGCTCGGAGACCGATGCTCGCTCTTTCGCCTCTCAGGTGTTTTGCGTTCTGTTTCTGCTTCTGCCATACAGAATACATGGTGGAAGATCTACCTTCTGATGGGACGGCTATAGACAGGGGCGGAATGTTGAGCGGTTCCGGTGGGCCGACTAACAATGGGGCCGGAATAGGCAATAAAATTGTTACATACAGAAGGTCCACATTCAGTGCATTTTAAAAGTGTACACTCTAGACTCAACCGTATAGAACTTACTTTATCGATGGTGAATCACTCGTAGTGATAGGACAAGTAGATCGTACATTCCTGCCACTACGAACTCTACTTTATTCGAAACCTGGATCAACTGAAAGCAAATTTCCTCTCTTGAATCATCATTTGAATTCTGGTAATGGCTGCCGCACGCTCCATGAACTGAGCACTTCTGCTATCGGCGATAGAACATTTTTTTGCGCATTACAATGAGCACGATATTACGACTGATTATTATGTGTCCATGTGGCTTAGGTGGTCGATTTCCCGAACAAAAAGACTTGTACAAAAATGTCTTCGACCTATTTTATATTCCAATCTATCCCGGTTAAAATGTTCTGGACCTATTTTATATTCCAATCTATCCCGGTTAAAATGTTCTGGACCTATTTTATATTCCAATCTATCCCAGTTAAAATGTCCTGAACCTATTTTATATTCCAATCTATCGAAGTTAAAATGTCCTGGACCTATTTTATATTCCAATCTATCCCAGTTAAAATCAGTTATTTTTCATTTTATTGTATAAAGAATTAAAACAATGTCTAAAATTTTGTAGGACGAGATCACATTTGGGTTAATACATGTTGAATTAGGGTTAATATGTTTTGCTTTATGTACTATTTCGTTTTACAAATCTATGTCAACTCTATCTTTTTTTAAATAGTATCTAGTATAATAAACCTTCTCAGGAATTCTGAGACCTTCTTGAGGTTAGTACAAAAGAATTCACCTGCAACCACTGCCCTCGGGTGGAATCTGTTACCAGTTGTTGTCCGTTGCTTTCGCGTGTCGTTTCGGATGGAATGCCGAGAAAGTGGGGTTAATCGTTGCAAGGGAAAGGACGACCCCGATTGCAAATTTGATTGAGTGCTTTTAACAGCATTCCTTCGGGAAATTTGTATCATCGAAAGCTTTGTGGCTGGTTGGTATGAAGCAAGATATAATTATTAATTTGGTGTAATATTTCACATGGAATCCGAATATATTATATTGGCAAGGAAGGAATTAATAACTTTAAAACATTTTCGTTTTAATTTTTCTAGATGTAATGGTTATCCAGCTATTCTCAATATCATCCTAGTGATAGATCACCATTCAGAATAGAAACGTTGCTTGTAATGGCTTTAGACATACTTATTGTCTAGCTCGTAATAGCCAGGTACCTACTTATCAACTTTCCACTTTCCAGCTCTTTCCCCTTCCAACATACCCTAATTGAAAATGCACATAGACCGAGTGGCTACGAACATTTGGGACTCTTGAGCGGTATCTTGACAGCATCCGTGGTCCAAGGGTAAGGCTCTCGATTAGCAATCCAAAGGTCGCGGGAATTTGATATAATTATTTTTTGTTATTTCACAATTTATCAATTAAAAATAATATGTAGTTTACTTGAGGCATGTTCCAAATAGAATATTCTCTCACTATCTCCTTGGTGTAATACAACCATTAAAAACTGAAACGTTGCTTGAAACGGCTTTAGCCGTGTTTGGTGATCAAATCAGAATAGTCAGGAACTCCCCCACCTTTAACATTCCTATCTCCTTCCCCTCCCTACTACCTTCAGCCTGACAACTTACCCAATTGGGGATGCTGTAGTCTCAATGGCTCTGGACGGATGGCAGCAGTTGGGACTCTTATGCGGTATTATGTATTCACATTTAAAAAAAATTACTTTAAAATTATTAAAAGTCATATGTAACAGAAAAACAAACAAAAAAAAACATTGGTGCTGCGACCAGGAGTACATCAAATATATATACCAACCCCGGACAATAGGGCGTAAGCGACAATTTAATCTAAATTCATATTTAATGAAATTTCATTAAATATGAATTTAGATTAAATTGTAAATATGATTGCTCATTTTTTTACTATTTTGTCTCTTACGCTCTTTTGCCTTTCCGTCGTCGAATATTTATAATTTGTCATGTTTCATATGGTTTAGTAAATTTACACTTGACACCAAATCAATGACCCATTAGTTTTCCAATTACAGATAAAATATAAAATAGGCCTTTGGATTACGACGACGTCATGAGAACACTAGGTACCAGGTACCAGGCAGTAGGTTGTATTGTATATATTAGATACCTAGGAAGCATTAAACTTACAACTTTATTCCCGAGCTGAGATAATCGCAGCAGCCATCGTGCGAACTAAAACGCTGTTTTCATTCTGTATTAATGAACTCCGGCCTTGGATTGTGAAACTGTTGAAGTTGCAGCAGAACGATAAAAAACACATATTTTAATGTAATAAAAATTATTTTGCAATATTTGAACCCTTCTCCAAAAAATATGTTGCGAAACATCCAACATTAAGCAGGTAGTGGTGTACGCATTTGCCTTTGAACTGGTAGGATGTGGGTTCGCGAAGCCATTGCTATCGTAATGATGTTTGGTAAATTATTCCCTAATTGCCAGTAGGTATATATATATATATATATCCTAGATATTTTATATATCTTTATTTGGCTAGAACAGATATAAATGTGTCAAACGAAATATATTTTTAACAAAAAATTACTGGAATGACGCTTTTTTGTAGTGGAGAGATCATGTTACGATGTTTATCTTCTGGTACAGTATTTTTGTGTGCGCTACAGGCAAAAATTCAACTCTAATTAATTTCAGCATTTCTTATTGAATTAGCTATCCTCTCTGTATAGTCTTTCGTAGATATGTGATTAACGACTTTCTATCTCTACCTCGAATACAAAATAATTTATATCGCCTCCAAAGTAACATTTCCTCAATAGTATTTTGATGATGAACCGAGGCACGTCTAAACTCTAATTCCCTGAGAAAAAGCGCCACTCATCATCCAGAATTAACGTTACAGTATATCTATTAGGTGAATTCCGTAGCCGGTGACCGGAACTATCGAAATTATAACTACAACTAAGCTCAGGCAATAAGAGAACAGTTAACATCGCTACGACACTACTGTGCTGTGGGTTTTGAGATAATCGCTTAAAATACAACACGCTTATTTAAGTTCACAACACAATTATTAGGCAAGTGTACCCAAACGTTATAAATAAGACAATTTCATGCTATTTGATTGAAGTTGTCCCAGTTGTTGTTGAGATTGTTCCAAGAAAAGAATTATGTTAGAATTTTGGAGTAGATTATTGTGGCAAATTGATGATTGAAGATTAGGTACTATCATTTTGTCCTAGTGAGAGCACCATTCATATTAGAAGAAAGGTTGCTTGAAATAGCTTGTTTAGCCGGACGGACTTCGGTCGAATTTGGCCTTGTAGGCCTAGAAAATGGATCTTTCCACAGGATATATTTTAATTAATTTTTTTGGGGTGTTATGCCGTGTTGCGCTAGCAAATGTGAAAATCTCAAATCATAGCCTCGAATTATCTCTATGTATAAATCTATTGTAATATATTTATATATTCAAAATTATTATTAATTTTTAAACATATAATTAAATATATATTATTACATGCACACCTGTCCTGATATTATTTCGAGGTTACTATAAGTTTATCAGGAAGCGATCTACAGTCCCGTTTTTAACCGGATTACCTTTCTAAATCATGCTGATTTCTGAATGCATTTTTAAATAAACTGCATTACAATAGAAGATTTTCGATAATATTTACATTCTTAACCTTCAACAAACTGAGACTTTAGTAATTTATTCGACAAATTATAATACAAAGTTAGTGAATATTACGAAACTATCTATCATTACACAACTGAAATATCAGTCATTGGATTTCGAGTCCATTAATGTTACCCGTGACATTTTGCAAAACATGGCAGATAATATAAGCAATAATTACTCGCCTGAAATATCCATGCGAATTGCAAATATCTCCCAAGTAAAAATAAATGCCACCGACAGGAATTGAACCCGCACCTTCTGATTGTCGGTCAGGTGCTCTGAACCACTAAGCTACGTCGGCTTATTGATGCCATGCATAAAAAACCTTGTCTTTAAAACATTAGTTCATCATTAAAAAATAATGACAGATATTGATTATTTTCAAGGTATTTAGATTTGTACTAGGCAACCCTCTGCCACTAGCTTATTAAATTTAGAAAAGTATTTTTTTGCTGGCTTTGTTAATCGTGCCACATTTTAAGATAAATTATAATTAACCGTTTTTAATGCATCTGCATTTTATGGGTGCACACATTAACAAAATACATGTTTTTCACTCATATTTTTTGTCGGAGCGCTGCATTAGCTGTGGAGCTCAAATAATAATTCAAAAATTCATAAAAATTGACTCGTTCAAGTTTGTTTGAATTTGTGATATCTACAAAAATTACCCAAATGGTAATGCAGGATAGGAAAAATGGAAACATGATAAAGGAAGCAGCTACATTTAGAAGAAGAGACCAGTGCATTACAGATCTCTTCAAGTTCTGTTATTATCCCATTATGGGCCAGTTGTTTCACAGAACTTGAACAATTCATCAAATCTAACAGTTAATATTCAATTTATGTGAAAGTTCTGTTATTATCCCATTATGGGCCAGTTATTTTACAGATCTTGAGCAATTCATCAAATCTAACAGTTAATATTCAAGTTCTGTGAAACGATTCGCCTTAAGGATTCTAACGCGCGAACTAAAATTCATTTTGTAAACCACAAAGGTATTTTCCACGCTGCAAAATTTGTCAAGATTTGAATAATTTGGGTAGGTACTGCACAGCCCACCAATCAACTTATTTAAGTCAAAATAGTTTGCAACCATTACTGCATTATGCTAATTGACCAACAGATGGCGGTGGTGCTGCTTTATTATTCCGCCCTTTTGAATTATCTAATGGCGGACGGAAAGAAAATGCAACCAATGTGAAATTCTTTGTTTGTTGCATTCGACAGTACCTACTTATTGTGCAAGATGAGATAATGTCTCATTGGATATTAATATTTATGTTTATATTAGAGTATTTGATTTATCATTTACTTCAATGCATAAGCGACAAACTCAGGAAGACATATTAGAAAAGACTGCAAAATTGATGCAACTTTTTTTGTAGGTTGTGACGTGTGCGCAATACATTTTCAACTATAAAAAATAACGTATATAACTGTAACACATGTAGAAAATAGCTAAACAACCCGGTTTCGCTACTAATATTAAACGTAAATTTCTTATTTTCAATGTGTACCAAGTTCAAAGATTCAAATCTCATGATGAAAATAACATTGTGAGCTTCAAAAAGTTGCGTTGTTGTCGAAATTCCTGGAAGAAAAAGCTGTGCCTATTTCATGACTTACACTTTGATTTTTGCCTTCTTTTCTCTGTGGTTTTTGCTGTTTCAGACAAACAAAAATGTTTCTATTTTAACATGATTTAGATGTTTCAAAAACTTATTACTGTAATTTCAGTAAACGCTACAATATTATCTTCATAGCTGTTGTAAGGAGTATTGTAAAATAAATAAATGGACCTAAGAAGAAAATAATTCAAAACTACCGCAAGATTTCATTAATACTTCTTTCGCCATTGCATCACTTGTAGGTACAAATTGCGATTCAGAACTGTTAAGTTCTACTCTCTAGCTGGATTTATAATCTCAGTTAATGGTTGCACTTTATTCATCATGCCGTATTGTTCTAAGATTGTATCAGACAGTTGGGATACGCTGAGATTGTATCTGAAGATGGAAGGTACTTTCTAGTACCGTTGGCACGCAAAAGGTTAACATCGGTAGGTACTCCAAAAGAGTGGTATAAAGTTCACACGTTGAAATGAATTGATTCATATGATTCAATTCATTTGAACCATGAATCGATCATCTAATTCAGTGGTGTAACAACCTTAAAAAACCGCGGGCAGGCGCAAGAAGGTCAGAATCTAAGAAAGCTCTTGAACACCAATAAGAGGTGTTATTTTGATATTCAATCGTAAAAGATTGTCGTGAAAGTTGAAAGTAAATGTTATCCAGATCAATACCATCCAATTCCGGCCATAAAAAATCATTAATCATCTCTCGATAGCGCAATCCATTCAGCGTAACTGTTGCTCCAGCCTCATTTTCGAAAAAAGTAAGGTCCAATGACTCCGCCGGACCATAAACCGCACCAAACAGTCATACGTTGAGGATAGACAGGCTTTTCAACAATAACTCTTGGGTTTTCCGAGCCCCAGATGCGACAATTTTGCTTGTTGACGAAGCCACCGAGGTGGAAATGGGCCTCATCACACGAAATGATTTGCATTTGATTCACTCAAGTGAATTTTAATAATTTCAATGCGTTGTTGAAGCGTGTATCGTTCCATTTTTATTTATGGCGTAGTTTCTACTTGTCAAATGTCAAAAAATGACCGCTTCAAAAGTAACATCTACCGAAATAGCGGGCTATTCAAAATCACACCTCTCATTGGAAAACCATGTATAAATTTATTTTTGAAGCTTTTGCCTGCTTTTAGTTTATTTTAATTTTTGCTACATCGACTAGCAGTGCCTGAGAGTGGTTGTAAGTACTTCATCGATCATCGTACTTAGTACGATACTAGGACGTCACATAAGACGTCACATACGCCCCCTCTCTGGGACTACTATAATCATAATTTGTTTATGTAGTTTTGAAAAATTCGCCTGTTGGTATTTGTAGTGTAGATCGCTGTAGGTATATAGAAATAAACAAATCTGTTATATTGTGTTATATGCTTTGCTATGCAGATTTCGGTGTTGGGAACTCTTTGTAAAAGTAAAAAGTTGTTTATTACAATTGTGTTTATTACGTTACAATTAATAACTCTGGATTTAGCTACACTGTTCATTACCCGAGGGTTGGTAATTCTCTGGTTCGAGAAGCTTGTTCCCTGTCAATCTCATCTCACAAGTAATTGTGACATCTGTCGGACTCTGGAGTAAGCTTTATGACTAGCGCCATCTATCGCTTAAATACTCAACTTATTACCATACATCACATATTGTGACATAACTCAAAGACAACTTCTACGCAGCATCCCCAAAGATGACGTGGGTCCTGAGGGAGATGATTTCCCTCGGGAATTTCTGTGTGGAGATTTTTTTATGTGACACTTCACAAGAGCGCCCCTGTCTATCCTCTGGTAAAGGCAAATGAGCTATATCGCCAACTGGTTGGGCAGCGTTGTGAAGCGGGTTGAGGTAGAGGCTCTAGGAAGGGATTTAATGCGGGTCTTGAAGAGGCCTGGATTACATGAAGGAGGAAAAGCAGTTGCCGGTAACTCGTTCCACACACGAGCTGTTGTCGAAGTTGTCGAGACACGTGTTTTTAAAAATTCTAATATTGTCGCATTTCGTCATTATATTTATCTGGAAAAACGCAACTGCATGAACACGTGTTCCAATATATTCTGAATGGACTAATATTTCAGGAAATGGCTTGCCATCACGTTTCTTAACATTAATTTAATAAATTAGCCATACTCATTTTTCTCTGTATAGTTATTAACATTATTAATAAATTGTCAATTTACTTATAAAAGCGATTAGAGGTCTCTAGAAATGATAAAAATAAAATGATCACGCGTAAGGATGAATGTACCCAGGGCTTTATTATAATATATATTTCTTAATGCGATTACCGCACAATAGTCCCAACTGCTACCAACCGTTTGGAGCCAGTGAGACCATGTCACCTCTAATTGAGGTACGGTATGTGGCTGATAGTAGTAGGCAGTATAAATGAGATGAGGAAGATGGGAAGTACCTGGCTATTAAAATCTGGTAACCAAACACGGCTTAAGACATTTCAAGAAAATTGGTACTTAACCGACTTAATAAATTTAGTTCTGGGGTAATTATAATTTTCTGTCGCGCCATTGTCCGCAACGAAACATTATGGTTGCTTTCTTCAGTTTGACGTCTTAAATATCAGGGTGTGACATTTGCTTATATAGAATAGTGATTTCTGATGATAAACGGTTTCGACATGAATGACAATAGGTTATTACAACATTTTCTGTCATCGAAATTACATAAATAATACCTTTATGTAATAATACCATTAGAAATTTGATTTACTTAAGAGGAAGCTACAAGCCAAACATGTGTATATTCTTGGTATACCTTAATTATACGCTTGACAAACGGAGTCTAGAAACGATCGATTTCAAGCACAAAACTGTTTTTTTTAATTTATTTTGTAAATAATTTTATAAGAAAGCAAAAAAGTTAATCAAGTGAAACTGTCACAGGTAATTCTAAGCTATAATAGTGTATTTTTTAAAAGTTGTTTCCTTTATATGTTCATACATTTCTATTGAAAAAAAATATTTTTTAGTAGTTTACATTTATATTTTTTATTGAGTAATTTATTTTTGTATTTGTATTCTACTCAAGCGAAACGATAGGAAAACCTTCAATTTATCTAAAGCATATTTTTTGGTATTCATAATGTACACCTATTCGTTATAAAGATTAATCAAAATAGTGATTTGGCATTAAGCTTCGCCTTAAACCAAAGATGCATGAGTAACCACGAGTATGGGAAACAATACAAACTTGGACAGCTTTTTGAGGTAGATCAAGGTAGGGGCTGTAGGAAGGGATTTACTAATCCGGGTCTTGAAGAGGCCCATATTATAAGAAGGAGGAAAAACAGTTTGGTGCTACGTACTAATACACATATATGTCATTGCCAAACGTCACTGAGAAACAGTCTTTTGTCAAACTTATGCGTACTTATTTGTGTTAGTGAGAAAGGTGCTTCAAGTTAATGTAAACTATAAAAAAATCATCGAATTTGTATATCTAAACATTTGACCGTTTGTTATTTAATTATATTTAAATAAACTTTTTTTTAATTCTATCGGAATTTTCTTTTCTGAAGTCAAAGTTTGAAGAATTTACACTTTACATAGTTGTGTGAACCCCCGTAATATTTTATGTTGTCATAAGCGCCATTTTGCTTTTGTCGTCTGCCACTTCAAAGACGCCACTTTATCAGACGTTTTTCGGCCTGTCAGTGTTTAATCAAGATAAAGTTTAAAAATATATTTTTCAGGGTAAAAGATACCCAGTCAAATATCTCGAACCTTTAAAATAATTTAATATTTTTATAGTGGAATAACTTATTAAGTAAAACATCAAATTATAATTCAAGCAATGCTCCGGCAAAGCAGAGGTCCTCTGTTTAATTCCCAAATACAATCGAAACCTTTTCTGTATATTCTGTTAGACATTTTTCGTTTGAGCGTGGTTAGTCTTGATTTAAAATATTTGTGTTGTTTTGGACACCAAATGATAATATTTATAGTTGTTAGTATTCTCTTGAAATTGCTTGAAGTTGTTTGTATTTGATTCTGCTGTAAGGGGTGCCTCAAAACAGGTTTGTCCTGTCTAAGCCCTTTCATAAAAACTGCTGAATGGAATTCCTATAACCTATAATACCTCGGTTCTCAAACTTCAGAGCAATAAATTGAAGTGATATTTCAGGTAGGTGCGGTAGGATTTTCATTAACTAACAGTTTTGAATCAAAGTCCTACCGCAAAAGATCCGCCTAATTTTTATTTGATTAATTTGTGTTATTTCAAAATGTATTCATTTAAAATAATATATAATAATACATTTGCGGCACATACCAGAGTGATGGATACTTGTCCTGACTTGCTTACTTACTTGACTTAAGGCCCCGTAGTAAGCGTTCAAAAACGATAACAAAGGGAGATATGTAAATACGAATATTAGAGGGAGAACGCTAATATTATAAAATTAAGCCAAAATGGTGAAAATATTTCATTAAACACGACTCGTTTGAAATAGAGAAAAAATCTCTCGACAAATGATTTAGTTGCATTTAAAGATACACTGTGAATTTTTACATACTTATAACATGTCAAATAACAGAAAAAAAAAATTAATAATTTTCGGAGCATACTTCGTTTCGGCATAACGAATGTATAGATATTATCATAAAAAATAACATATATATTTTTTTTGTAAGTTAAAAACTTAAAAAGTTAACGAGAAACTTGTTATAAATCGGTTGAAATTGGGTATGCGAGGGCTTAAACCAACTATAGGAATGTTGCTATAGTTTGTGTTTGGGGACTAGATCTGAATAGACGGATACTTCTCCACCTTCCTCTATCCATCTCCACTACTTCTGCCTCACAATATACCCCGATTGGGGATGCCAGTCTCACTGGTTGGGACTCTTGTGCAGTACTCATATAAAATAACGATGGTTTCACCGCCAGAAGCCAGTGGGACTGTAACACACGTGTTCCGACATCGTGATAATGTATTCGAAATTTACTAAAAGTTTATCAGGAAATCTGTTAATTCATTTGTGAAAGGCCTGCCATCCCGTTTTAAACCGGATTACCAATAAAATGAAATTTGATTAAAAAAAAAAACAATTCTATAACCAGCATTTTATACGAAAGCTATTATACGGAACGGAAGGTTGAGAATGTCTGTTCCGAGGCTTACAATACAAATAATAAACAATTTAAGAGCGAAGCTTACCCATGAAAAAAAGGACATAGCAAACCTATTGCCGACAGTGGAACATGAACCGCCCCAACCTACATAATTTATGAAATTACTTTTCAAAAAACATAAAATTGTTAGGAAGACACCCAAGAAGTTAAACTCGTTCTTTCCTACATGTAGGAAACATATTATGTAAAGGTTTTGCTAGCTCAATTCTCCACAATTGCACAAACAACATTATTTCCGCTTATTATGATGGTAGTGCGCCCTACTGTCGAATTTGGCAGCCATCTCTGGTCCGGAGCCCCTAAATACCTGAAAAAAACCCTTGACTCTGTGCAAAAACGGGCGGTCCGTTTGATAGATTCCCCAATCTTAACAAACGGACTGCAATCTTTAGAGCACAGGCGTCAGGTAGGTATTGTTCTATCGGTATTACAATGGAAGATGCTCTGAGGAACGAGCGTCATTGATCCCTTCGGCACCGGTGCGTAGTCGGGATACACGCCAAACGCGTGCCCAACATTTGTACACGGTTGACACTTGTCACATGAGAACGGGTCGCTTCTACGATTCGTTCTTAAGTTCAACAGCTCGGCTGTGGAACGAACTGCCGGCCTCTGTGTTTCCTCCCTCCTACAACATGGGACTCTTCAAGACCCATGTTCACTCCTTCCTCTCCACAAAAAGACCCTCCACACAGCATCCCCAAAGATGACATAGGCCCTGAGGGAAATTATTTTCTTCAGGGCCTCCTGTGTGGAGTTAATATAAAAAAAAATAAAAAAAAGTGTTGGCTCCGTGGTAGAGTGGTAAAGTCCTCGACAACGAATCCGGTCTCCATACCTAGTGAAAGAGCACCATTCGGAAACGAAACGTTACTTAAAAGTCTTGAGAGGAAGCTACAAGCCAAAAATGTGTATATTCTTGGGATACCTTATATTGTAGATAATAGGCATTAAAAGTTCGCGAGTCTAGAAACGTTCGATTTCAAGCACAAAGCTGGTTTTTATTTATTTTGGAAATAATTTTATAAGAAGGCAAAAAAGTTAATCGAGTGTAACTGTCACAGGTAATCTTAGCTATAATACTGTTTTATATTATATTTTAAAGTTGTTTCCTTTACGCTTTCATACATTTCTATTGAAAATATATTTTTTTAGGAGTTTACATTTATATTTTTACTGAGTATGATTTTATTTGTATTTCTACTCAAGCGAAACGATAGGAAAACCTTCAATTTATCTAAAGCATATTTTTAGTATTCATAATGTAAACCGATTCGTTAAAAAAATTGGTCAAAATAGTGATTTAGAATTAAGCTTTACCTCAAGCTGTGTTTGGTGGCCAGATCTGATTTGCCAGGTACTTCCCCACCTTCCACTTTACATCTCTTTTCCCTCCCCATACCCTTCAGCCTCAAAACATACCCCCATTCGGGATGATGATGACAAAATATGGCCAAATCAAACAAAAAATAGACCTAAATTTTTAATTTTTTTTTTAAATATAATTCATCTATTTTTATTAATGAATAGCTAACGTGTACCCGGCGTTACTCGTTTCTCTACTTTAAATAAATATAATATCAATGTCTGTTACAGTCATAGTGATTAAATAGCTATTATACATAATGATTGGTCATTATATATAATAACAAAATTGTTTAGAAAATGTGATAAATTACCACTTTTATCCGGATATTATTCATAATATCGAGTCAGAGTCAACTGACTTGTTACCCCTATCCTAACCTTACCTAACCTAACCTTACCCAACATAACCTAAGATAACCTATAATAACCCAACCTAACCTAACCTAACCTAAGCTATTATAACCAAACCTAGTTTAAATATACTTTATAAATTAAATGCCAATTGAAATAAAAAAATTTAATCTTTACCTATACCTATACTCCGTTGAATAGTTTAGAAGAACTAAGCACAGCAACAGACAGACGCGGATAGTGTCTGTACTATAGGTACTTAAATGTATCCCTAAATAGTATACAAAGTTTGTTTGTTTTTTGGTTTGACTGAGGAATGGACCTTCCTCCCCAGGGACTGAAGTCAACCTCGCTAACAACTGAACCAAATCCCGATTGGGTAGGACCGACATTTACTGCTGTAATGTCATCAAATTTCGGAGAAATGCTTATATGCCCGCGTGTGTACGATTACCAATAATTTTTTTGATAAAATACATATTACAACGAGTCTTTCTGCCGAGTTTCAGCTTGATCGAATGTCGCGAATCGGGTTAGTTTCCACTACCAAGATTTTCATTCATTCATTCCCCAAAACAAATGTGAAATTCAAATAGATGCATTTAAAAAGTGCGAACTACTGTACTAAGCAAGAAATATTTGATTGACTGTATGATAAATTAGTTTTTTCAACGTTTTCCGTATTTAGAATTTGAGACAGAACCAAGGAGATCGATTTTTATGATTATATGATCACCCATTATTGACATAATGGAATGCAGTTTTAGAAAGAAAAAAACAGCCTTGAGACGAAGTTGGCAGCTTAATCCAGTTCTCTCAAACAGAACAGGAAGGTAGACCTGCAATGACCTTGGTAGTTATGGACCATTGTTTAATAAGTCGATATCAAAGCTAAGCTGTTTATTCAGCATTCCTTTCTGGTTAGGTACTGATTTAAACCTTGTCAACAATGCAATTTATTGGCAAAATATAAGTTATTTATACTAAAGATAAATGAAAAAACAGTACCTTACCATTAGAATATTTTACGTAAAACTTTACGACAAATTTATAAAACGTTTTTCAACTATAAAATTAGGGGTAATCGCTAGGTTTTACTTTTCTAGACTATGAATTAGTTACTTCCCGAGGTATTTAGTAAAACGTTTATCAGAATGAATTAAAATTTCACGACTAAATTTGGAATTGACTCCTTACATTGCACAAAAGCAATACGACGCATAACCTAGTAATCTAAAACTTCCGACAACGAAAAAAAAAACATTGGCAAAAGATATTAAAAACTATTTCCTCAGCAGTTTTATTAATGACTGACTTATTCTTTCTTTGGAACTCCAAAATAACTTCTGCGTTTATTTATTTTAATGTATTTATGGTGTCTTGTCTTTAATCCAATGTTGTCTTTCCCGAAATGAGTTTTGTAAACTCACTGGGAATAATACATTATAAATTTGTTATCATTTGTCTTGTAATAAATAAATAAATAAAATAAACCCCGCAGAAATATATCAATATTCTAGACGTGCTGGGGCAAATTCGTCCAATATGCCGGGCCGCGAGCCGAAAATTTATGTATGCGCCTTCTTTACTTACGTCGTTATGATTCCCACTTTATTTTAAAGTATTTGCCAGGGAAAATTCTACCTTTACACCGAGGCCGCACGTCACATATTTTCGTCCACAGTAAAAATATATACCACAAGTTTTGCGGTGTGAGCGATGGAACACTGTTTATACTACGCCATTTATCGGATATAGAAAACTCAAAGGAATGTTACTTATCGGAAATTAAAATTTAGAAATCATAGTTGGCGAAAGAGGTTAAATAAACGTATATCTTTATTTATGTATGCGTTTCTGACGCGTCCTTAATCTAACATTTTGAACATTCTTAGCTCTCTATTTCAACGTGTTGCTGGTTTTCAGGTCGCGAGTTCAGTTACTCCTCGAATGCAAATAATACAATGTAATCAATTATTTTTTAGAAGATGTTTTCATTGTCTAAATAATTTATCAACGCCATTATTAAGAACCGTGAGTCACAAATTAATTGTTTCGTTCATCGTTTATTAGGTTAAAACCATTTTTTGTATGTTCTTCTTCGTATAATAAACGTGAAAGGAAAGAAGATACTTGTGAGAACCTGTATGTTCAGATCTGGCCACTTAACATAGCTGAAGCAATTTCAAGTAACGTTTCAATTCTGAATTATGGTTAGCCACTTTGAATCGAAGAGAAAATCGACAAGTCCAACGTGAAATAGACCAGGTTTGCAGGTAGATAGGTACAAAAAAGCTTTTAATAACTAGTGTATCTTGTAATTTTCTCTTATTTAATAAATCAAAACCAAAATTTCCTCTGAAATCATAAGATTTGTAAGTAGATACTTAAATAAAAACCTATATTCCTAATTACGAAACATATTTTTTTTAAATTTGTTTTCATTTCAAATAAGAATTATACGATTTGTCCAAAGAAACGTCAATATCTCAATGACAATTGATCGTTGATATTTACTGAACCATTAAAACGGCCGCCATCTTGAAACGGAAACGGAACGTACAAATAAATTAATAAGTACAACTGCCTGGAGTAAGTGGGTTTATGGCATCCCCATTTGGAAGTATGCTGTTAGGCTGCACATGTGAAAAGCGGAAAGAGATGGGAAATGGGAAGGTTGGGATTACCTAGCCATTTAGATCTAAACTAAACAGGAAAATGCCATCTCAAGCAACATTTTGAGTCTCACTAGATCGGTACTGATGAGTACCTACCTACATGTATACCACTCTTCAACGAGGAAACGGAGAAAATCATTCACTACTGTACATACGTACAACATAGGAATTTCAAACGCTTCTTGTAGCTACGTATTTGGTTCATCTGAGGGTCTAGCACAGTGAAATCATTAACTTTACAATATCGGATCGATGATTTTATACCGATTTCCCGAGCACGGTCGCGCGATCATACCGATATTGATAACGCAATAAACAAGCAATCAATATACGCTAGCATCACTAGGTATTATAAATGAATTGACATTCCGAAACGTCAAGCGTCATGCGGTTACGTACAAATCATTAATCAATTGACTAATTTAAATTGAAATACTAACCTAAATATCCATTGGCAGTCCGTATTCATTTTCAAATAAAAAGGGTGTTAATTAGTGTTATGTCTCTGCTTTGCTTGCAGATTTCTGTGTTGGGAACTCTTTGATAAATTAAAAGGTTCTTTTACTATAATTGTGTTTGTTTACGTAACAATCAATTAGTCTGGATTTAGCCACACTGTTCATTACCCGAGGGTTGGTAATTCTCTGTTTCTAGATGCTTGTTGTCTGTCAATAATATCCCACAGGCAATTGCTACACTCTAGCGACATCTGTCGGACTCTGGAGTAAGCTTTATGACTAGTGCCATCTATCGCTTGAATACCCAACTTATTACCATACATAACAATTAGTTTAATAGATCTTTAGTCCTTTCTATTCTGTTTGTATTCTGCAAACCTATACCAATGCAGAACGGATTTAACTCGCCACGTATACGACTCTTTCATTTCTAAGAGCTTCGTTAGTTCAACTCCGTTCGTTAATAAACCAGTAATTTTGTGAACGAAGTGAATAATAATGTGAATACCACGGAGGCCGTGCTAAAAAGTGTATATCGGCCGTCGGAACATTTCATATCAAATGTTGAATATTCTCATAAATATTGCTAACTAACCATAGATGACGAATTTAGTCAATATCATATTGATATAGGATTTTATCGATCGTCTGTGCTGAACCTCCAGAGCCATTTGTTATTAATACTTTTTTTTCGTTTTAAATAATAATGTTATGATTATACAAAACCGGACACCAGTTTGATAAACACCATAGACTTAAGTTAAAATTCGTCGGTACATAATAATATAATAAATTCGAAACTGAAGAGAGAAGACATGTTGTGTTTTCCATCGGAATGTAGATAAGCCAGATTGGTCGAGGTCTGACCGCATTTAGTCGCCGGTTTTCGGCGGTCATCATCGAACATGTTTCTGTATGAATTAATGCCAAGATTATCTTCGTTTCTCGTAATACATAAATATATTTTATTAATACATGTTTAAAGGTTATAAGTACTTATAGAAATAAAATAATTCTCCTTTAGTTTTGAAATGCTTAAAAATCTGTACAATGAATTTCACAGAATATAAAAAAGCAGTATTTTTAAACGTTGACCGAAATCGTAAAAGATTGTGCGGAGAAAAAATTAGGAATTTTTTCTCACCAGCTTAACCCTCTAGACGCCAGTAAACGATTTATCGTTGTTCTCTGGATAGGCCAGAACTGCCAAAGACGATCGGTGTTTAAGCTCCCGCATTCCGAATTTATGCCGATTCATAACATATTTTTCGTTAACTATTTAAGTTTTTAAGGTCCTAAAAAATATTTGTTGTTTTTGAAGATAACATCCATAAATTTGTAGATCCGGAACGGTAATTATTTCATATTCCCTCGATATATGTGTAAATAACACAGTTTGTTCTGTTATTTGACAAGTTCGTAAAGTATTTAAAAATTCACATTGTATCTTTAAATACAACTTTGGAATTTGTTGAGAGATTTTTGCATTATTTTAAACGAGTCGTGTTTTATTAAATATTTTCACAATGTTCTCCCTCTAAAATTCGTGTTTACGAATCAAACCATCTTCTTCTTCTTTTGAATGCTAACAACCGAGCCCTAAGCAAGTTTTAAAGGTAAGAAAATACTCTGGATTGATAAAATATTATTACATTTCTGATTAATTTCACAAAATGTAAAACATAGTTTTGAGAACATTAGGGAAATCGAGCCTATGTTTTAAGTCGCATAGTTATGTAAACTATATACTATTCTTATCAGGATAAAAAAAAGTATTGAGACACTCTTCCTGAAATTTTTATTACTTATTAGGTAGGTCTATCGACCAAATATAGGTACATTATATGTAACAAATCAGAGTTAATGTTAGACCTTGTTCTTCCTAGAAACCAATATGGAGAAATAATTGTACTGTACCGTACCTGTTTATGAATGTTACAAGTTAATAGTTTTGCACTTCGGAATGAAAGAAACATTGTTAAATAAATTGCTCGGTCATGGGTTTAAAATTGCAATGTCTAACTACACACACAAACACTTTAATACACAGTCTCCGAGAGTGTGAACAAAAAACTTGATTTATCAAATAATTGCGTATTTCTGAGTCACGGATAAAATTAACAATGATTGGTATAAGTCTGGTTGAAGGATAAAAATATATAATGTAGGACTTTTGTCTATTTATAATCTAGTTAGTGTATCGAAAATAAATATTTTTGCGCACTCAGCAGATTACTGACCTTCGGGAGAATTCAAATCGTGATCTTTTAAAAAACCACATGATCATTATGTACACGATTAGAAACTACATTTCAGACCTGAGATATGAAAAAAAGACATTGTTAATTTTGTTGCTAAGCGTCTAAAGAATGTTGGTTCATACGACACTATAAAAAATACTAAAACTTAGTGTGAGGGCAGAACGTTATACATATTTATCATTGGCACAATTTTATAGGAGAACTATTTATAACAAGGCTTTTAAATTGATCGGAATAATCCGATGTGATCCAGTACTTGAGACGAAAATGGGTTTGCATTGGGATCAGTGGCGGCTCGTGACTCTTTGGTGTTCTATAGTTCTAGTAAAGAAAAAATTGCATTGTTGTTGTAGCTTAAAACGATTTTTAATTGTTTTTAGAAAATTAGGTTTTTTGTATGAAGATTTTCAGGAAATTACAGTTTGACGGATTTCATGAAAATCTTCATACAAAAAATCAAATTTTCGAAAAAAATAAAAAATCTTTTTCAGCTAAAACAACATCAATAATACCATTTTTTGTAATATTAGCACTTTAGAACACCCTTTGTTACTGATTGGGATGCCGGTTATATTTACTTTTATTTATTTTTATATGATTAACTAAAGAGGAATATACAAGCCAAAAATGTGTATATTCTTGGTATACCTTATATTGTAGGTAATAGGTATTAAAATCGCTTGACAAACGGAGTCTAGAAACGTTCGATTTCAAGCACAAAACTGTTTTTTATTTATTTTGTATTTTTTTAAAGTTGTTTCCTTTACGCGTTCATACATTTCTATTGAAAAATATATTTTTTTGTAGCTTATATTTATATTTTTTATTGAGTAATTTATTTTTTATTTATATTCTACACAAGCAAAACGATAGGATAACCTTCAATTTATCTAAAGCGTATTTTTTGGTATACATAATGTACACCAATTCGTTATAAAGTTTAAACAAAATAGTGATTTGGCATTAAGCTTCGCCTTAACAGTCTCAGCTTCCTGGAGCAATTATGGCATCCCCAATTTGAAGTTGTTGTGGGGTTAAAGAAGGTGGGAGAGAAAGATTGAGAAATGTTAAATTTGATAAATATATGTCACTTCACTAGATCTGCTTTGTCTGTAAAGGTCTCTTCGATAACTCTCCAATCAATTGACTGAGTTATATTTTACATGGAACAAACAAATCATGATTTCTTCCTTTTAAGTCTGAAAGTATCTGCGGTTACAATGGAAGAAGAAAGTTTCTAAGTGATTGCATTATTTTATAAAAAATAGTCTCTTTATTTTTCACATAATAACATGAAATGACGAAACTGGAGCAGACCATCGACATCTATTGATTTTTAGACTAACCAATGTACACTAACTTAATCAAGTGCAAAACCTTGCAATCAATGACTTAAGAAATAAACCAACAGAGGGCGGCTTATGACCTTAAGGCGATGCACTACGTCGCGTAACATTTTGAATCGAGCCGCTAACAATGATACCCCTTATGTAGATGGAGGTAAGGTTCAAATTACCACTGAACACCATCCGCCTCTTTTGATTTATGGAAGAAAAAAACACCGCCTTTTATTTTATTTTGCGGACGTTCAGGCACAAATATTTAAAATTTAAATAACTTAATTTGCCACATTTTACAATGAAACCATAACGAAAAATAGGTTAGTAAGTATGAGATTTTTAACTTTAAAGCATTTTTTATATGCTGGATACATTATTTTTTTCTGGGCAAGTAAAAAAAAAATATATATAAATATAAAAAAACTTTACCATTTCATTTACCAAGATGTGTTCTATTCGCAGTATTTAATGAAAGCATCTAAAACATTTCTAAGCCATCAAAATGTCTAACCAAAAACTCATGATTTTGCATTACTACATAGTGCATCGCCTTAACAGATCTTTGTCAACACTCGGTTTGGCGACATTGTGAGGCGGATTAAAGGAAGGTTGTAGAAAGGATTCTACTATCACGGGTAAATGAGGTAAGACACGTGTTCTACATGCAACGAACGATTTTACAAAGGAAATACTCATAAGGGGGATAGTAGTTGGAAATATTACTGATCCTCTCAGTGGAAGATACTCTCATTATCGCCCTGGTGTAAGACCACCATTCAGAATTGAAACGTTACTTGAAATGGCTTTACTCACGTTTGGTGACCAGATCTGAATAGCAAGGTACCCCCCTTTCCTCTCCTCATCACCATGCCCTTCTCCTTCCCACTACCTTCAGCCTCACAACATACCCCAATTGGGAATACAATAGTATCACCGGTACCAGCAGGTATGTACTTACCAACACACACTTTCCATAAAATACAGACAGAAATATCAACTTATTATGACTAAAAAAATCGATCATAATGACACAATTTCACTCAACGCATTCATTTGCCAATCTGTGTATTTTATTTGTTTGTAGAATTTCTGATAAGGCTGTGTGTAGGTAAAGTCATGCTCATGTTATTTTTATAATGAAAATGATTGTCGAAAACGCGTAATATCCCACGTATTTGCACTAATATTGTAAGTACGCGGAAACTTAAAAAGTAATCAGCGAAACGGGACGTAGAAAGCGATACCGCTACTTAATCTTATAATAAGTAGTTCAAATTACCTACGCTATTTATATTTACTTCTGTGCATCCGCAGGCCATTTTATGCTATATAAAAAAACACAAGGTTAGTGACATTGACCTGGTTAAAATTTTTTTAGGCACATAAGTCAATCGATTAAATTCAGTTATTTAAAATTTAAAAAAAAATTCTGATGCCTTGCTTTTATCATTCTCTTCTCCTTGCCTCCCACAATTCTTGCCGCATCCCAAGATTCCACAATTGGGATGATACATAGCCAAGTTGATCGTAAAAATGACCAATTCACATGTCTCAAATGAATGTTAGATTTGTACAAATGCAGGGCACGCGCGTCTATGGATTAAACATCTGTTCAAAGGGATCAGTGATGCCAATTCTTCAGAGCACATTCCGCTCAAATACCGGTAGAATCAAGCGATCATTCTCGTATATCACAAACTGTTTCAAAGGGTGCAATCGTCTTGAAATTTATGAGAAGTATTGCCCATTTTTACATATTGACTAGCTTATATTCTGGTAACTTTGGGCTCCGGGAAACAGTTCACCAATCTCCACAGAAGGGCACAGCGTCAGCTGTTTATGTATTATTATGGTACTCGTATCTACAGTAGTACCTACTGTAGATACGAGTACCATAATAATACATAAACAGCTGACGCTGTGCCCTTCTGTGGAGATTGGTGAACTGTTTCCCGGAGCCCAAAGTTACCAGAATATAAGCTAGTCAATATGTAAAAATGGGCAATACTTCTCATAAATTTCAAGACGATTGCACCCTTTGAAACAGTTTGTGATATACGAGAATGATCGCTTGATTCTACCGGTATTTGAGCGGAATGTGCTCTGAAGAATTGGCATGAATGTGCTCTGAATAATCTATAGAATGTGCTCTGAAGCTGGGCGTACCGCCCAGCTTTTGAGAGGTAACTTAATTCTATCTAAATTAATCCAACAATCATTTTTTTTATATATTAACCCCACTCATATGTAATATATTAAGATGCTTTTCTATTCATAATAAACTATCAATTACATTACTTATTATGTCGCGTAATGTATCAGACTCATTGGAAAGTCGAATTAATTCGTTTAAGACGTCGCCCCAATATTCAATTTCTCCATAATATTCACAAAGGATCACACAAGGTCCCTTTTAAAATATTAATTAAAACTCTGAATTTATAATACAGCCTACGCAATGTGTTACATCGCAAGCCACGTCTCTTTAACCTTTCACGAGGTTGTAAGCTATTAAATATGAGTCAATCACTTGTTTATATCTTTATGACAAAAGTATTTTGTAATTTTACAAAACGGAATCTTAAAGTGCAAATTTTGTAACTCTGGCAATGATAACATGTATTTTATAAATGTTGTTACTCCGGCAACGATAGCATGTATTTTATAAATTTTGTAACTCCGACAATGATAACATGTATTTTATAAATTTTGTAATTCGATAACATGTATTTTATAAACTTTGTAACTCCGGCAATGATAACATGTATTTTATAAACTTTGTAACTCCGGCAATGATAGCATGTATTTTATAAAATTTGTAACTCCGGCAATGATAACATGTTTTTTATAAACTTTGTAACTCCGGCAATGATAACATGTATTTTAAAAATTTTGTAACTCCGGCAATGATAACATTTTACTATCCGTGTTGTCCGTGTAATTTTCATCTTATTTTGAACGCATGTGTGCAAAATTTGATCAAAAAGTATCAAAATTCTGGGTAGGAAATGGGGATGGGGTGGTTTTTCGAAATCTCATGTAAACAGACACCTTCACCTTATTTTGAAGATCAAACGTGCAAATTTTACATGGTGGGATTATTTAACTTGCCTCATATATACTATATATTTTGTTTAAGAATTATTTTTTGAACAACACATGCCTTACCCCTTGACCACGGAGCTCATTAGTTTAAATTTATAAACAAGACGCCACCAGAATCATGGTTTGTTTTTTAGACCATTTTAACAAATTACGGGAAACGAGCATTACATGTTGAAATGTTTACTTTCGGTAAGAAAGATATTTTCTGTTGGTATTTTATTATTTTCATCAATACATCTTTTAAATACTAATTTTATATGACATTTGTACGCCTTTTTTATTTTATTGCATTATTTTGTGTAAGTAGAACAAATTATGCACATAGAATAAACTGAAACTGATTTGTTATCCCCAATGTTCGAGAGGGACAACTCAATGCCATTGGTCAAAAAGGATGTGGAACAAACCAATACGAAATAAAATAGGGGATGACAAATTTTTGGCGATGGAATATATAATCAGGGTGTCTGGGGGTTAAGTGCGCTAACTTCGGGGATGATTCTACACAATTTTATAAATAAAATTTTGAAGTTAAAAAAAGTTGAATTGTTTGTATGGAAAAATATTATATAGAAGTTAGCACACTTTACCCTTTTGTGGATTTGGAAAAAAAACTCAAAAAAAGACACTTTTCAAATCTTACAGTTTCTGTGTTAGCAATAGGTACTTATCGCATAGAGCTATACAATTAGAGGCGCTATTACGTACTAATATACCGTCAAAAAGTGTTCCGAATTCAGTTGATTTAGTTTTAGCGTTGGGAGCGTTGTAGGTCACTTGGAAGTATAAAAGTGGAAACCTGTTTTTTCACTTAATGTCTCATCTAAATATAATACGTCAATAAATAAACATTAATTTTATATGAAATTAAAGCCCATTTCGTTAAAAATTGTCCGTAGAAAAAACTAATATTCGGCTAGCGACTGTTGAAATTTCGAGCAATATACAAACAACAACTTCAATAAATTCGATGAATTTGACAATAATACTCTCTTTCGATTTCTCCGCCTCATAACGTGGAGATACAATAAGTATTATGTACGTATTCGAGTGCGGAGAGTGGAATGTGGAAGGTGGAAGGTGTAAGATGACACCGATTGCGATCTGGGTCGAGGCGCGCGTCATGCCGGCCAGGTAGGTACTAGCTCCGTAGATCGCAGGTGGGAGCTGGTCCAGACATATTGGGCAGAATAGTGTCAAATATCTGGGCGCTGCGCTGTCTTCAGCAACCAAGCCAATTTTTCAATGTAAATGTCAATATAATGGAGATACAAAAATGATTGATTAGTCACTGGTTTAATAGCATGATGCGTGTATTGCATAAATATCCACATTCATTGATAACTTAATCCCTCGGACCTACACAAAATAATGGCTCCACACATAGAAAAATGATACCGTTATAAAGTGGTAGCATGCCGATTTCTTGATAAAATATTAGTCATTCAGAATATATCGAGAACACGTATTCATTTCCTAATAAATATCATGACGGAATGCGACAGTATCAGTATGTCAATAACAATATTTGTATTAACACGTGTTCCGCCGTCCTCATAAAACATTCGCTTTTAAGGCGATGCACTACGTCGTGTAATACTTTAAATCGAGCCGCTATCAATAACACCCCTTACGTAGATGGCGATAAGGTTTAAATTCCCGCTTAACCCCATCCGCCTGTTTTGATTTATGCAAGAAAAAAACATGGCCAAAAAGTGCCTTTTATTTTATTTTGTGGATGTTCAGGCATAAATATTTAATTTTTTTCCGATCATATTATAACTTAATTTTCCACATTATACAATAAAATCATAACCTAAACTAGGTTCGTAAGTAGGAGATTTTGAACTTTAAAGCAGTTTTCATAGGCTTTATACATAATTTTTTTCTGGGATTATAAAAAGACTTATCTAAAAAATACTACATTATTTCAAAGGCCAAGATGTATTCTACTCGCAGTATTTAATTAAAGCATCTGAAACATTTATAGGCGACCAAATTTTCAAACCAAAAACACATGATTTTGCATTACTACGTAGTGCGTCGCCTTAACTGAGTTTGTTAGGAACTCTGTCAATTTATTCGTCAAAAGCTTGTAGTCCCGTTTTTAACAGGAAAATGGCTAATTTTATCACATAATTAACAAATTAGCAGTATTTCTTATCAGTTGTGTATCGCAGTTTTCTCTGCATTTACCTAAACTTCTTCCGGGCTTGGAAGACATATTACTTATGGATATCAACTTATTACAAACATGCGATGACCACAATACAATTTCGCGTCGTCCGCTTTCGTTTTGAGTCAGTAAACATTTATATGAATGTTGATTCTACAACTTTTGTAAAATTTCTATTAGCTATTAAATATTGAGATATTTGCGAAATATTTGTACATCGTTTTCACATAAACCATACACCTATGATGGTTCTTGCAATGTCGATTTCTAAAATTAAGTGTGTGCTATATCATTATATTATTAGAGTAATATGCTTATTTGTTGCTGCTACAGTGTTGATGCTTTAATGAGGTCGAATTATTGCTTTTTGTAATTTATTTCGTATAAGAGAAGTAGGACAAAAGACAGCATGAAAAATGTGTTGTTTGGGTGAAAATAGAATGATATATTATTTTATTGTGCAGGTAACATAAGAGGAAATGAGTCAATATTTTAGGTTGACCAAAAGTTGAAAAAATACTGGATGTTTTATATTATTTATTATTAGCTGACTTGTGCCCGGTTATAGTGTACCTGAAAACTGGGTTTATTGTTAAGGCGATGCACTACGTCGTGTAATATTTTTAATTGAGCCGCTATCAATAACAACCCTTACTTAGATGGCGATAAGGTTTAAATTCCTGCTTAACACCATCCGCCTGTTTTGTTGATTTACGCAAGAAAAAAACATGGCCAAAAAGAACCTTTTATTTTATTTTGTGGATGTTCAGGCATAAATATTTAATTTTTTTTTTGATCATTTTATACATAACTTAATTTGCCACATTATACAATAAAATCATAACCGAAAATGGGTTCGTAAGTAGGAGATTATGAACTTTAAAGCAGTTTTCATAGGCCTTTACATTATTTTTTTTTCTGAGCTTATAAAAAGACTTTTATTGTATAATGTGGCAAATTAAGTTATGTATAAAATGATCGAAAAAAAATTAAATATTTATGCCTGAACATCCACAAAATAAAATAAAAGGCACTTTTTGGCCATGTTTTTTTCTTGCATAAATCAAAACAGGCGGATGGTGTTAAGCGGGAATTTAAACCTTATCGCCATCTACGTAATGGTTGTTATTGATAGCGGCTCAATTTAAAATATTACACGACGTAGTGCATCGCCTTAATAATTTAATTTAATAATAATTTTAAAGCACCTCTCGGGCTGTTGTAATCTCGGCAGTAAGGAACATAATGTATTGGTTCCAGCTAGCCTTACCGCCAATCCTCACGTCTGCTCTTGGTAGACGAGCCGCCAATAGAAGGTACTCTATTTTAAGGTTTCTGCTATGTTCGCTTGCCACAATCTATTCAGTGGCAAAAATTGTTTATTTATTATTTTGTTGCGGGAAAACATCAATGACTGGTCAGGCTGGAAACCTTAATTCCAGAATGATTTTTCTTTATTTAATATCACCCGAAGTAAGATAAAATTCACCTTACTTCGGGCACATCAGACAGAAACCCACTCTTTTCAGTTGATCTCTTGCGTATTAGAAATCATCAGAAACGTCGTATCGTAGTATTTTTTAACCAATACAATAATTTACACGATTTTTCCATTAGGTCCAAGCGGCATCAATGTAATAACTCGATTATCCTATCTTTATAGCATCAATATTATAACACGTATATATTAAGGAACTTCATTTTTTAGTAATTTGTTCTTGATGTTTACGAAAGGTTAACGTTTGAACTTTCTAGAACTTATTACAAACCAAAGATAACGGTAGATATATTTACAATGAAATCTTTTTTCTGACCCATGTGTCACGTAATGAGAAAACAACATATTATTACATAAACAGATATATTTTTTATTTAATTAATATCAACGGTATAAATATACCATGCACAATAATTACATGTCACAGAATAACAATCAACTGTGGAATTTGATCATAAAATGACGACAGAAATTATAACATTAATAGAAGGTCTAGAAGGAGATACAAGTACATACAAAATATAGGGTTTTCCAATAAGAGGTGTTATTTTGATATTCAAAGAAAAATGCCATTTTTTAATATAAATGATCGAATGTTTATTTCATTATAAAGAAAAAGGTATGCCGTTAATAGTGAAAAATAACATCAGTCAAATGACCACCACGACCACGCCTACAGGACCATATCCTTTTCATGAAATTTTCCATAACCAAATCGCAAAGTGGCTGCCTTATGTCCTCGATAGCCTCACGAATTCCATCTTTGAGGTCTTGAATCGACGCTGGGCTGTTGGCGTAGACCTTTCTTTCACGTGGCCCCAAAGGAAGAAATCGCAAGGTGTTAAATCACAAGATCTCGGTGGCCAATTGTGATCACCTCTTCGAGAGATAACACGGTCCGGAAACTTTTCCCGTAAAAGATCGATGGTTTCGTTGCTTGTGTGGCACGTAGCGCCATCTTGTTGAAAGTAAACGTTGTCCAGATCAATACCATCCAATTCCGGCCATAAAAAATCATTTTATGGCCGGAATTATACACATAATACCTCTTATTGGACGTTACGTTATATTAGTAATGATTTAGAAAATATGATAGTATAGCCTTCTTGTACTTAGCTTCTGTGCATTTATAGTCCGCATTTAATTTAATTATTAATCCGCAGTATAGGAGCGGTAATACGTTCTCAGTAGTTGTTATCGGCTTCAAGAGAACGGGTCGTTTTTCCTACTGGCTGTTGTGTAAAAGCATGTGGAACGCGCTACGGACATCGGGCTCCCCTCCCAGGCCCAGATTATGACATATATCTGCCTTCAAACTTCAGCCATAGTCGTCGCCAGGATTTTTAAAGATACCAAACGGTAGAAAAGACTTAATTAAATAATCATTTAAAAAACTAAAATTAGATGGTTATTGTATTATTTATAATAGTGACCGTACAATATAATTTCTGTTACCCTGATTTCTTCTTCTGTCCATTTTTTGTTGTTTTAATAAATCCACGCTGTCATTTTTGGGGATGCTGTGTTACTCATTAAGGCGAAGCTTAATGCTAAATCACTATTTTGATTAATCTTTATACGAATTGGTGTACATTATGAATACAAAAAATACGGGTGAATAAGTGTCAAAAGATGCACAAATAGATTCACTAGCTTTTATTGACGAGTACCGCCATCTTTACGTTGAGGTCGGAAACTTTTCAGACCACCCTCGTGTGCTTTAGATAAATTGAAAGTTTTCCTATTGTTTCCCTTGAGTAGAATACAAATAAAAATTAAATTACTCAACAAAAAATATAAATGTAAACTAGTAAAAAAAATATTTTTTCAATAGAAATGTATGAACGCATAAAGGAAACAACTTTTAAACAATACAGTATTATAGTTAAGATTATCTGTGACAGTTTCAATTGATTAACTTTTTTGCTTTCTTATAAAATTCAGTTTCGTGCTTGAAATCGAACGTTTCTAAACTCCGTTTGTCAAGCGATTTTAATGCCTATTACCTACAATATAAGGTATACCAAGAATATACACATTTTTGGCTTGAAGCTTCCTCTTAAGTTCCTATTCCTCAGGGACTCCCTTTTTCGTTCATTCTAAATCTTTTCAATTCGCTTTCAAACGGTTAAAAACGGGACTGCGTGCCTTTATCGAATTAATGAAGGTTTCCTAATAAACTATAAGTAAAATTCGAATGGGTTATGATGATGTCGGAACACGAGGTCATTAAAATTCTTATAATTTCGTCAGTCGATTATCAGGACAAACGCAGTTACATGATCTCATGTTCGGATACATTATGAATGTACTAAAAGTTTATTAGGTAACAGCACGCTATCCAGTTTTTAACTCCATTTCTCCATGTAAGCTATTCAATAGAATTCTATTTGGTGATGTCAGTGATGTCACATAAGAACACAAACAAAACTTCTTTTGTCTGGATGTTTTTTTAGTAGAATAATTTAAGAGAGGTCATTTTATGAAGGTTAAAGATCAATTCTTACAAAGTACATAAATTGTATTATTAACCTCTAAACACACTTTTATTCGAAACATTTTCACCTCTAAAGCACCGTTCTTGATGAACATATTATAATATAACATTCCTGTTCGCAATTGGCGATGAATATTTCACACAAAACCCGACTTACCAGTTTTGTGTTGTTGAAATGAGAAATAACATTTCTTCTAAAAATACACCATGACGCTTTAGCCGCCTGCATCCTCAAAAATGATTAAAACTCAATCCTTGGTTTATCAATGTTCCTTACGTCAGCAGTAAAGTATTTTTTAATTAAAGTTTCATCAAATTTAAAGCCACATAAGTCATAATACTCCAAAAGTTTTCTTGTCTAAAAACAAATGTAATTTCTGTATTACATATTAAGTACATTTTAAATGTAGCATATTGAGTCGCTTTGTAACTAAGTCAGTAAAAATATTATCGAGATCATATAGGCAAAACGTTTTAAAAAGCGTGCGTTTGAATGTATTAGTTCGGATGCAATAAACCACTACACTAGCAATAATCTATTTGTTCTGATTTATCTGTAGCCACTCGACCGATTCTTGGTATTTTATGGCAAATTTGCAATATTAATTTATAGAATCTAAACATTTGAAAGATGTGAAACATTATCTAACTTAATGTGACATTTACATCAATAAATACTGTTGAGAAGTGAGTTAGTTAAGAGCTTCACAAATACACTCATAGAGGTGTGTGCAAAGAGCTTGCTTGGAAGTCCGCAAGATGGCAGCTAGTAGTCAGTAGTCGCCAGGGCCAGTGAGAATGCTCCCATACAAACTTACTGTCCCCAGATCCCATTTATCCAGCTTCTAGTTAGGTCGACTATCGAGTCACCATTGTAATACGCGAAGTATTAATAAATCCCTGATTTATCACAAAGAACCAATTATTTATAATCTCCTTATAAATAATTGGTTAAGAACACAACAAATACATACACAGTTTCAGGTTTTATCCATCGCATTCTTACCCATTACGTTACAAAGTATCATCATTTGTAAACATAATCAACGCACCATCTCCACAATGGAAGATAATCTCAATATCACCCTGGTGAAAGATCGCCAATCCAAATCGAAACGTTGTTTGCTTAATAAAGTTTTAGCCGTGTATGTGAAATCATTTTAATAATGATTTTTTTAGATGTAAAGTTATGTAACAAACTTCCACTCAGTGTCAAACAAATTAAAACCAAAAATAACCATAGGTATCAAATCTTGGCTAAAAGAATTATCGGAAAAATAACTGACTGAAAAAAAACCATACCCAAACCATGAAGTTGAACCATAGGCTGAAAACCCTCTCCCAAAACCTAGTGCCCCTCAGCACAGGATTTCTTGTGAGGAGGGCTAAGAAATTATTCTAAATCTCTTTCATATTTATGGTAGCTGACGTGTAACCGGCGTTGCCGGGGGCTATCCTTAGTCGATAGACATATACCGTCGCGGACTTTTCTGTAGGCCTGTTCAAGATATACAATTCTGTAGTACAGTAATTTGATGTATCGCGTAAGGTTTAGCCAGCGTTAGCAATGTAAGCGTCCGAAAATTTATTACAAAATTGATTACAAAACATCGACTTTTCTCTACTTTCTAAAAATATAATTTACATGTATTATATATATAAACCTTCCGGAAGAAAATTTCTAAATTATTGTGAAAAATCCATCATCCTTTGTCGTAGTTTAGAAGAACTAAACGCACAAACAGACCGACACGGATAGCGAATTTATTTTGTACTATTTAAAGAATGAATTTTTTCTGAAAATGTCGAAATTATAATACAGAAATAAAATTTATAAAACCTATTTCGAATGCCAGGTACTTCATAATTTTCCTCTTCCCTTTTGCAATTCTTCAAGCCTATCAATATTTTCCAAGTAATAGGAATTCAATAATTTCTCCTACTTCAAAATAATTCTGACCCACTTTCATCCGATTATTTGTTTAATCATTCCGTAACATTTTTTTTATATAAGCCTTTAATTAATCTTCCCGGCATTGGGTATATTGTCTATTTATTGACTGTTAATAATTGGTTGTACGGTGAAGTAGTTTGTCTTAGAAAGTAGAGAAAGGACGGACTAGAGAAGTAGAATCCGAGAGACCTGTCGAGGTAAAGGGGACAGATCTTAACTGAACACAGCTGTAACTTCTTCTCATCTTCCGAGAGAATCTCACTCTTTAGAGATCAGGGGATCAGGTCGTGCATCATGTCAAGTACCTTCACCGTTTCCCTTTTGTTTATCATTCGCATTAATCTACGTGTGACTATAAAACTGAGTGAGCTGGAAGTGTGGTAGTTGTGTATGTATATATCTGGAAGAATTCCAGAAAAAAATTCTCAGGTATGTCTATATGCGGACGCATGGATCTTATCCAAGTTTCATGCACCACATGGAATTACTTGAGGCAGCGAAAAGATTTAGCATAGAGACCAAACGTTATGTAAACCTTCCTATAATCAATTTGCGAGGCGGGTATGGGTACCGCCGCCACGGGAACCATTTATTGGATAACCAAAACACCTCTGCCATAGTTTACCCCAAGTGGTTCGCTACGTTTGGTGACTTAGGAGAGGTGCCCGGTTTCATGGGGTGAAGTTTTTATTTTGGCGGCGAATGCATCTGCCAACCTACTGCGTGGCGGGCCGGATTAGGAAAGAGTGGTTGAAGGAGACTTTTTGACCTCTCCAGCAGGACTCTCTCGAACCATCGCCTTGCACTGCATTGTGGCTTTATACGTCCGTCACTCCTGGTCACACTGATTCTAATTCCTACCCACCCCTCACACCTTTTTTCCGTCCCAGACTTTCCTCTCCTTCCTTTCGTTATAAAACCCCCCATACAGCATCCTCAAAGATGACAGGGAAATTATTTTTCCTCAGGGCCTCCTGTGAGGAGCTAATGTAATTTTTTTTTTAAATTGTTTTAATATTAAAAAAAAAATTCCTTGGAAAGGGAGCCATGCCTCTTGGAAAGCTGTAGCTTAAGGCACGTATGCCTTAAAAAATCAGTCGCAGTCGTCGCCACGATTTGTTCAAGATGCCACACGGCAGTACAGATGTTCTAGCACAGCATAAAAGAGGAATGGAGCCAATGAATAATTTTTTTAAACAAGAAATCTTGTATCGTCAATGAATGATTAATCTGTCGCACAAAAATAATAAAAAATAAATAAAAGTCTTAACTTTCAAGTTTTGAATTGTTCTCCATCATTGAACGTGCTACAATTACAGTTGTTGTGGGAGTAGATATTTATAATTTTGTCAGGTTATTCTTAATACAGTAAATGATTGTTTTTCTGTAAAAAATTGTTTCTAAAATTAATTAAATTTTCTTAGGAAGCACATATCAATCACTCAAATTACTTGCTAAAAGTAACTGCTTACATTGATTACGTAATATTAGTGATAAAACTGTTTAATGTTTATTTTAAAAACAAATATTTGAAATAATAATAAATTATCTAAATAATCTTCAATATCCGTGCATAAAAAGTAGCTACTTAAAAATTAAGTAGGTTTTCAACATACACTTATTTGAATAATAATAAGGAATTTATATAATAATTCTTAAATCCGGTTGTTTTTACTGTATTAAGTAATGCTCGAAACGGGAATTGTTTGCTTAATTTCAAGATGCATTGAAGCATCCTATGACATCATGATTCTATCATACAATCATACGGGTTACGTAACAAAACTCAAAAGTGTAAAGAAACTGATGATGTCTTATGTAAGAACCAGGTGTTTGAATTCACTTATTAGGTGCGGCAAATGGCAAATGTGACATTCAATGAATTGCTTCCGCAACTTTTCTAATTCACCGCAAATAAACGATGTTTTATAATTTAATCTGGCCTACGGAATGGGAGGCAATCGCTCTGATAGCGAATCTTCAATTAGATTTTTGAACACCTGTGACTGTTGCCTGTTCGTGTTAAGATGTGTAACAGAGCCGGATCTGGTGTACGTGCGGGTGGATGGTTAACCGGGCGCAACATCGTACGGGGCGTTATGAATAACAATATCAATAAAAAGCATAAACTTGAGCCCTTCGTTACATCGTTAATGGCGTCTAACAACCAATTGCAAAAAACGTGGCACATTTGCAACACTAACATACTCGTATATCATGCGTATGTTATGTGTTTGTTATCTTTTCACACATATTAACTCATGTTCTTAAAGATTCTCGTAATAGTTAATAAAAATTAAAAATGGTCATAACGTCAAAAATTGACGCCTATTTTATTGTAAGTGTGTGATGTATGGTAATAAGGTGGAGTATTTAAGCGATAGATGGCGCTAGTCATAAAGCTTACTCCAGAGTCAGTCAGATGTCGCTAGAGTGTAACAAATGCTTGTGAGGTTATAGTGACAGGGAACAAGCTTCTCGAAGCAGATAATTACCAACCCTCGGGTAATGAACAGTGTAGCTAAATCTAGACCTATTTATTGTAACGTAAATAAACACAATTATAAGTAGCACCTTTTACTTTTTACAAAGAGTTCCCAACACCAAAATCTGCAAAGTAAGGTGCAGATGAAATGCCTGATGAAAAATGGCTTTAAAATGCAATTAATGTTTAACGCAGTAAATATCTCCCAAGCCGAGCATAAAAAAGTAAATGTATTTGCTAATGAAAGTCATAAAATAAAGAAATTAATGTAGGTTACGTCGTTTTCATAATTGGCACTCCTTAATTTTTATAAAAATTATTGAGTTATTGAAGATCGTATGTATTATTTGACTAAATAATATTAAACGTTTTATGCTCTTTGCCTCGGGCGAAAGATGTTGTTTCGGCTTCGGCCCTGTTTAAATGTTAAGTATTTTATGAACCAGGCATCAAAATTAAGTATCATTTGAATCCATCTAACATGTCTATCAGAAACGGGATGTAGCGTCGAAAGACGTGTGAACACAAATAAATAATGCCACGAATGTGATTTTATCTTTGACATACCTTGATTTTACAGCTATTTAGATAAATAACACAAATGTAAATAGACTTGAATGGTTTCTCTTAACATTCTGCGAATCTGACTTGCTGTTTGATGAGCATTTCAATCTAAAATTTCTTCACATAATAATATTTGTTATTGATATTATAAGGAAAACCCCAGCTTCGTAAATAAGATTATGTAACGCTTTTTGTAAGTAAAAATTTGACCGGTCATTGGCTGGTCTCGGCTGGCTAAGTCTTCATCGAGCAGCATTTTCCGCTTACTGTGGTGGTAGTAGGAGCTTTTAAAATATTGTCAGGTTATTCTTAACCCGGGAATGTTTGTCTTTCTTTAAAAAAATGTGTAATTCCCTTCTAAATTTGAATGAATTTGTTTGTATCCATTTGATACGAGTGTAAGGAAAATCACGGCTTTTACGTTTGAGCGATGGAATTTAAAAATATATTTATGTTATGTATACCGTTTTGGTTCTGAACTTATAAATATCAAATAATATTCAACTGTGGAAGTAGAGGCTCTGGTTGTGGGGAAATTTAAAAGTAAAATGATACGTTGCCAATTGACATGTTTATTCTTTTTGCTTTGAAAAATTCTTGGAACGAGCCAAGCGTATTTTTAACAATCGATGAAATTAATAAACAATAATTGTAATTAATACATATTATATTTTTAGGTTATCTTTCTCTTCTCTCAAAATGGATGCTAAAAATACCAATGTCTTTATGAATTCTAATAGTTTTTCGTTTCCTTTGTTACAGAGGAAGATTGGGGAGAGAGCACCGCCTACATGATGCACGAGGGATATGATGTTTCTCTTTCACCACCGCGCCGCCCTCGTTCTCCGTCCCCCACCAAACCGCTTCTGAGAGCTGCTGGATCCGTCTCTCCTAAAGATCGCTTCCACGTGGCCAAAGAAAAGTTCATGAACCTTGAGAGGGAGAAACTAAACGAAGAAATCGAAAAACGCGCACAAATGAGACGAAATCTTAACAATATCCTGTCACGAGGACCTCTCACTCCTTCAGAACTTAAACTTCAGAATGAAAGGAGATCCAAGTGGGATGATGAAGATGAAGATTTTATCGAAAGACGACCAGAAATGCCAAGGGCTGTTGCAAGACCTGACCATAGAGATAGGTGGGGAAATGGTAGAGATGAAAGAGATCTTAGCAGAGGAAGAGATGTAAAAGAAGTAAGAGATTTCAGGGATTCACGTCACTTCGAAAGGGGTAGTCGTGACTTAAGAGATCCTATGGACATGCGTGAACTCAGAGATCAAAGGCCGATAAGAGATGAACGAGAATACAGAGAAGTTAGAGATAATAGAGAGGTAAGAGAAAGCAGAGACTATAGGGAAAGTAGAGACTATAAAGAACACAAGGATGTTAGGGATCCACGATACAGCAGGGAAATCACTGACCCAAGAAATATTAAAGATCTAAGAGAAAGAGATTACAAGGAAGTTAGAGACCCTAGAGAAGGGAGAGAATTCAAAGAACCAAGGGACGTCAGAGAATTTAAAGAACCAAGGGATGTCAGAGAATACAAAGAGCCCAGAGATTTCAAATATTCCAGGGAGTTCCGCGATGCCAAACCTGTAGAAGAACCCAGACCAGCCAGAGATTCCAGAGAAAGAACTCCGCAACTAGAAAAAAGATTCTTCGAGTACAAAGGAGAACGCAACGACAAGTACTTCGACAACCGTTATAATAAACACGACTCAAGAAGCGATGATGAAGGAGTTGAGAGTGAGAAGCAGTTTGAAGAGATCAGGTACGTCCAGCATATCGAAGCACCTAGAAGACGCGAACCAGAACCCAGAATCAAAAGCGAACCTGTTGAGAGACCCATCAAAAAGGAACCGGTCAGAGACGGAAGAATAGAGCTTCTGGAAGAGAGACAGAGACAGATAGAATCTGGAAGAATGGGTAGAGCACCAGCTGTAGACGATAGGTACGACAGGAGTCAAGAAGCCACCGGGAGAGCAGGAGTGGACAGGGGAGAATGGGATCCAGTCAGACGGTCTTATGCAGAGGCAGAACGTCCCAGGCGTGACGCTAGAGCAAGGCACAGCTATGCAGAGCCAGTGGCCCGCACACGCGTGGGTATGGCTACCGTAGCACCATTCTGAAGACACCAACAAATTTAATATTACCGAAACAAGCATAATATGTGTACCGAATTATTAATAAGGTCCCGAGTCTGTCTACGTGCTGTGGAGTCAATTCTAAGGTCAATGTTCTTGACCCACGTTCGTCGCATATATTTTATTATTTTTGTAGGTCCAGAATTTTGTGCTTTGAATCTGGTGCAGAATACATTGCATATGAATGCTTAATTGTAAGTGAGAGTCGGTTTTGAATTTGTACAATGTGCCTTGAATATTGGGTCGAAATTGGCTACTTATTTGTTCGGTGTTTATTCTGAAGAACTCCAATTTCACTTTTATTGGAATTTAAAAAATCAAATACTAGATTTTTGTTGAACTAGCTGTTTAAAATTTATACTGATGGCGTATAATTGTTTCGCTTTCACTTTCTTGTCTAACTGGGATGAAGCCGCAGACAGACGATTTTTTTCAACGAAATAAAGATTGCTTAGAACAGATATCAAGTAACTAACTTTACAATTAATTGGCCATTATTTTGGTTCCTTAGTACCTAGATTACTAGGCATATTTTCTATGAATATTTCATCTCCCAATGGCTTCACCAAACTGTAACAATACATTCGGAAGGCAAAACCTTAAATAAACGAAAACCGGATCACTTATTAATTCCAGAAAGCTGACTAGAATTTACGCGCATCCGATGTGTCACTTTGAAAAATGCAAAGTGCACACTTTCTTTTGCCGCGTAAAACAGGTACCTACCTTCCAATATAATTAACTTGACTCGTTTTCAAGCAAATTTTTTAACATCCTATTCTATTCTTAGATTTTCTTAATCGTCAAAATTCGTGGTTTCGTTTTACAAGTTACCCTGGTGTTAAACTTAATGTTCTTGGTGTTAAAATTATTTCAAGCACTATTTGCTTAGAGCGTTCTTATTCTAACAAAATACTTTCATACGGAGATTCGAATCCGGAAAAAACTGCTAGAAAGTTCCTTGAACTTTGATCAACGCCATTTTATATCGCGAAATTGGGTTACATTAAATTTAATGAAATCAATCGCGTGTGCAAAATGGCTATTGGCTATTGCGGATATTTTGAATGAGCTTGTTTCCGTGACATTGGCTTGTCATTCTAATTTCTGATCAACGCTCATCCTATTGACAAAACTAGAATAGCTGACACCTGCCTGCGTTAATCTATTCGCGACACCTCCTTTTATGACACTAATGCTAATACTATTGAATAATTAATGTTAAAATTCAGCTATACCTTCGTAATGTGTAATAGCGATGCTCTGATATGGCGCGCATCAAATTCCAAACATAAATAAATAAATAAAATCGTTTTTATCAAATAGAAAAAGCCGCTTTGCCGTAAAAGCAATGACAACTTTTTAAATTGCTGTCATTATTGATGAGAAAAAGGCGGCAAAAGAAAATAATGATTTTTCAATGTTTGTAAAGTGCTCGGCGCCATCTTAGGGTCAGCTATGCAGATCTGTTAAAAATTGTCAGAAGGGTATTTTATTACTCATGTTAATACGTCCAACTCTCCAGTACCTACCTATTTTAATAAAATTTTGCTTATTTGCAAGACGAGACTAGAGACTAAGGAAAATATTAATAATATCGACAATACTGTAAAAAAATATTTGGTTAGCCGATGTTATGAAGTGGCTATAAAAAAGGGTAACCGTGCGAAAGTGCGGCTGTCTAGGTAGGTACTTGAAAAGGGTATTTGATTTAAAAAATATAATTTTTATATTATAAAGCTTAGTAACAATGTGTATCCAACATGCGTAAGATTATGAAAAAAAAATACATTTCAGAGTGCCAGAAACGATACGTATATATTTTTTAATAAAATTTGTGTAGGTACCTACATCTAAGTACGATTTCTTGGAAATTATTTTCACAATGCTAACAAACATATTATTGCACTTTGATTATAATAACGTTTATTTCGTATTCTGAAAATAATCATTTATATTTTAATAATAGAACACATGTTTGATAGGTAACACTTGTAATTTTTTTATTTGACTTAAATTGTTAATTTTATTATTGTTAGATTTGATGTAAATACGAAAAAAATATAACACAAAAGTAATTTTATGAAGTATATCAAACCGCCATAGTTAATTTATGAATTTAATAATTAAATAAATAAAATAAAATTTTCTGTTAATTTGACAATTTTTTTTGTAAATGTCCAATAATTAGTGGTTACTTGTGTATATATATATTATTTTAAATTTTAAATGACAGTAAAATATAATAGTTTTAATTTTATGCTTGTGAATAATAAAAAAAATGTCTGCCATTACTTGTATGAATTATTATTTTAAATTACAAGATATTTGATTTCTTTAATACTTACCTAAGCCTTTAATAAAAACAACATAAGTCAACTTGATAATGTGGAAAATATGTGTTTTAATAATTATTCATACTAAGCCTTTTAAAAATTAATATATCTTTATTTTAGAAAAAAAATCTTTTACACAACCATCCCAAAATTATCATTTATATATTGAGGAGGTTCAACCATGAAACAATATATTTCTGTAATAAAAGTCTTATGTTATTATACAAATTGATAAATAAATTAATTATTTTTAATGTCACGTTTTTTAATAAAATTATTATTATACCTTTTCAGTTTAAATAATGATTTAAATTTTTTTTATGATATTTATAAGCATTGCGATAATGGAAAGTGAAGACACATAAAGTTTTAAAAAATACAAAAGGTGGTATAATCCATCTTTATTGTTATTTATACAAAAAAGATTGTCTGTGGCGGCCACCGGGTGGGCGGCGTTTGTTTGATTATTACACAAATCTTCATTCTTATTCCGAGATTGATAAAATTTTGCATACTTAACCTCCAAAACAAGAGGAAAGTCATATGTTTCAATGATTTCTCAAAGAAAAAAGAAACACGTTCCTCTATTAAAATTATAAGTTTAACATATTGCTTAGTTATCAATATGGTCGTGCTAGGCCTCTCGGTGACCAAAAATGACTTGATGTCCTTGATTATACCAGAGTAAGAACTAGATTAATGATTTTTTTTAAATAATTGAATTACTCTTGCAACTTGCAACACTATTACCAAACTGACAGCTGCCAAAATTTGCCGTTTGCTCTCCGCACTTTATTATGTCTCACGCATTATCAATCTAGTGAGTGGTTTATCTATGGTCCCACGGGTCGGTATAGAATCGACAAAAACCGAGAGCCCGCCGATCCTTATATTTGTATTGGGGCATGCAAACACTGCCAACGGGTCTGGGATAGAGGTGGGTCCTATGAGTACTTTTCGATACTGGGTACAATGAGTACAGGTACAAAATCTGCCCACATATTCTACGGGAGCTTGATTCCATGGGGGGGGGGGGGGGTTGTTACAGAATTTCGGAAAAACATTATTCCCACAACAAAATATCAAAAAAGATACTCCCCACCAAATTTTTAAATTCCGTGGGGGGGGTTGTTACGGAACTTCATTGAAAAAAACAAAATATTCGTCATCCGCACAAACAAAATATTCGTAAGTGATTCCCCACAGTAATTTTTCAAAAACCATGGGGGGGGGCAGCTACGGAATTCCATTTCGAGAAAATTCCCCACATTTTTCCCCTCGCTAAATATCTGATCTAATACCTGTCAAATATGCCCGTCAAAAATATCTACTACACAAAAATTCCTATCATAAATACCTACTAAAAATACCCAACAAAAATACCCATCAAAAATACCCATCGAAAATATCTACCAAAAATACCTACTAAAATACCCATCAAAAATACCCATCGGAAATACCTACCAAAAATACCTTACCCATCAAAAATACCTACTAAAAATACCCATCAAAAATACCTATTAAAAATACCTATCAAAAATACCTATCAAAAATACCTGGTAAAAGTACCTTTTAAAAATATTTAGTCCCGATATAAAATACTCATGAGTATTTTGGAACCAGGTATTTTAGAGATCTGTCACAAGTACAAAGTATCGCATGGAAATACCCGGTACTTTTACTGGGTACGATAAATACGCCTCACCTCTAGTCTGGGAGCGACCCGATATACTTTTCGTATGCGGCTAGTGGTACGATAGGTACATTAATAATATCACAAAATATTCCACATCCTCGTCTACTTGGTGACTGACTTGGCTCACCAATTTGTTATTGTTGACGTTCATTACGCACGACCGCCATTCGCCATATTCTCAGTCATCTGCCATTATTGCACAAAAATAACCAAATGGAGCGAGACATCAATCTCCAATTAATATTGAAGGTCGAGAGGCATCCATGCCTATATAATGACTAGTCTACTAAACTACTGGCGCATGCCGTGAAGGGCACAACAGAAAAAAAGGTGACGAAGTTGAAGAAGTCGTAATATCGGTTGGTAGGTTATTAAATAACTTTATTTTTCTTATTATAATATTGTATATATCGGATTATAATGGGAGGTATATAAATAGGGCCAACATTGGCGTTCGAAGTATGGGCAACTTACATCGGTTCATTGACTGCTGTAAGATACAACGGGCTTCAGTCGGTTACCAGCGCTCGCAGGGCACTGATGGGCACAGGTTTCCGGCGATAACCTCAAAATGTCAACATGCACGCTGAGATATTATACAAGTCATACTGGAAAATAGGGTTTTACTATAATCAGCAGTCATGTAAATTGGCTTTTTAATGTTAAAAATCAAGGAGTGCTTGAAGTTGGCGCGCCGGTAATCCAAATGTCCCGGGCGTTGGCGCGGCGGGCGGTCACCGGCGACTCCGTTCGTTGATCGGAAGCATTCAGGCGACATCGACAGCCGCCACACCCCCCTTCCAACTTCCCGCACGGGAACGACAATTTATACTGATTTTGCAAGTTACATAGACTATCTATAAACCTCAATGATGATAATAAGCATTTACGTGTTTAAGCTGATGAGACTACGTGGCCGCAATAATATATGTATCTTCTATCTATCTATATAAATAAAAATGTAAATGTTCGCTTGTTCAAAATCTTAAATCTCCGAAAGTACTTCACCGATTACTTTGAAAATTTGACACAACGTTGCATTCGAATAAGCGTGTGTTTTTATATACCTACATCATGTAGATGTCACCTGTGACAGGTAAAATCATGTTTTTTTTAAACAGCGCCATCTGTTGGACATATAAAGCAACACGCGCTATTTTTTCTCTATCTGCACAGATAGACTGAGCCACAGCAACGCGTGGCGGGGTACACCTAGTTAACTATAAATATAGCATTTATATATACAATAATTTAGTTGCCAATATGACTGATATAATGATACCAATACGAATATACATAATATTTACTTTTTTTTTTTTTTTATGCTTCCGATTTTGTTGTCCGGGTTAAATCTTCCCCATAGGAAAAACTAAACCCTTCCACTCACTTTTCCACAAATGATCAGCTAGTCAATCAACACTATGCAAGTGCATTACATAAGTAAAATAAATACAAAACAATACAAGAACAACAACATGTCAACTCACCAGAGATCAAATGGGAAAAAAAAATTCACCGACTCCAGATATTTTCATATCAGAGGGTTCGGCTCGGTAGAACTTCTAACAGGGCCTATAAATCCTACTGATCCCTCAACATAAATATTTAAAAAATCTTTCGTTATCCTACATGTATTTAAAATGACCGACTTTTGCATCTTTATATATAAATTTTTTGATAGATCTAATACGCCTAAATTTTTAATGAGAGAGCTAGGTATAATGCCAGTAGCCGAAATAACGAATGGTAATATTTTTATAGTCTGAGAATGCCAAATTCTTTTTATTTCGTTTCCTAAATCTGTGTATTTTCTTATTTTTTCATTAACAGATTTTTGAATGTTACAGGAATTTGGAATAGCGACATCAATGATATAAGTTATTTTTTTATTTTTGTCATGTAAAACTATATCGGGTCTATTATGACTAATCGTTCGATCTGTCAGTATAGTTTTATCATAATATATTTTATAAAATTCGTTTTCTAAAAATGAATTTGGTTCGTATTCATAATATGGTACTATATTACGGCAGTCAATCAAGTTATGTTTAATTACCAAATTTTGGTGAATTATTTTTAAAACTTGATTGTGCCTAAATGTATACTCGGACGGTGCTAATATAGAACATCCCGATATAATATGTTCTATAGTTTCCGGAAAAGCCAAACATTTTCTACACAAATCATCAATTTGATTTGTATCTTTGATTATATGCTTTCTATAATTTTTAGTATTAATGACTCTATCCTGAATGGCAAGCATAAATCCTTCTATTTCTGCGCTCAACTCTCCAATACTCAACCATTTGTTTGACGAAAATTTGTCAACATACGTTTGGTTGAGATAATTGAAGTGTTTTGCGTGTAAAATTTTATTTGACCAGGAATCTAATAGTTCCTGGTTGGGATTTATAAAAATGTTGGCATTCTCATCGTATAAATTTAAAGGTGTAATATTTCTATCTGCCTTGCAAATTATTTTGTGCATTTCTGAGCTATGAGCTTTCCTATGGAAAAAAGTTCTTAGCATTTCTACCTGATTATTTTTCAAAGAATTTATTTTGACTATGCCTCTACCTCCTAAATTTCTAGGTAAATTAACTCGTTCTATAGCTGAATTTGGATGATGGCAATTAAATTTTGTTAGTGTAGTTCTAATTAATCTTTCTAAGTTATCTAAATCTGTATTAGACCATTTAATTATGCCAAATGAGTACGTTAATTGAGGTATTGCCCAAGTATTTATTGCTTTTACTAAATTTTTAGCAGATAGATTGCATTTTAAAATTTTCCTGATCCTAGTTTGAAATTTAATCCTTATATCATTTTTAATACTAGTATGGTCTAATCTATTTGATTGTGGGTATCCTAAATACTTATAAACCTCATCCCTTTTCATACTAGTAATTTGGAAATTTCTAAATATACTCTCGTCCCCATCTACAATTTTGCCTTTCTCTATATGGATCGTTCTACATTTATCTAAACCAAAAGTCATTTTGATATCATCTGAAAAGTTTTTAACTACCTCGATCATTTTCTCTAAATTTTGTTCAGAATTCGAAAATAATTTTATGTCATCCATATATAATAAATGCGAAATTGTACTACTCTCCCTTGTATTACCCTTAACTTTTATTCCAAACTTGCTTTTAATTAACATTTTAGATAGAGGATTCAATGCTAAGCAAAACCAAAGAGGACTCAATGAGTCTCCTTGAAAAAATCCTCTTTTAATTGAAATGCCCGGTATTACTATTTTCTTACCTTTTAAATTGATAAGTAAATTGGTATTCCAAAAGGACATAATATTTTCCAAAAAGCTAATAATAATGGGGTTAATTTTATATATATTTAATACTTTGATCAGCCACGAGTGCGGGACAATATCGAAAGCCTTTTGGTAGTCTATATAGCAAGTATGTAAATTACGTTTTCGAGTTTGAATCTGTTTTAGAATTACAGAATCGATAACTAATTGTTCTTTACATCCCATATGTTTTCTGCGACAACCTTTTTGTTGTTCAGATAAAATATTTTTTTCATCTAAATGAGTATATATTAAATCTGTTAAACAAGAGGTTAAAATTTTGTATATTGTCGGTAAACATGTAATGGGTCTGTACTGAGAAGGATTATTAATATTTTCGCTTTTGGGTAACATATAAGTAATGCCCTTAGTTAGAAAATTTGGAAAATTTTGAGGTTGACTGACAAATTTTGAAAGATTTTTTGCCAAAAGAGGATGTAAAGTAGTCAGACGTTTGTACCAAAAATTATGTATCCAATCGCAACCCGTGGCTTTCCAATTATGAGTATTTTTAATAATTTTGGTTAACAATTCAACCGATATATTAGAAAAACTCATTTGTTCAATACCTGAAAAATTGAGTTCTTCATTTTCTATCCATGGAGTTGAATCGTTATGTTTTATATCTTTACTCCAAATTTTAGTCCAAAAATCGCGCATATCTGATTCAGATGGCAACGGAATATTATTATTCGAAATAATATTTTGTTTATCGTCAAGTTTGGAATAAAATATTTTTTCATTTTTCTGGAATAATCTATTATTATTTTTTTTATTATACGTATAATTATATCTTTTTAATCTACTAGCTTTTACGCCTAATTTTTGTTTTAATAAATCCAATAAATCATTGATTATATTTTCATTATTATGACTATCAATGTTATAACCAAATTTTCTACCAATTTCATCTACATGTCTCAAAATTTTCCTACTTCTATTTCCATTTTTATATTCTATTACTCTAGCTATGTTACTTCTTAAAAAGACTACATCATTTTCTAATCTGATCTGCCATTCTGGTTTACTATAACTATATGATCTATCGTCAGAGGATGATATTTTAATTCCTAACTTATTACATAATAATCGCACTAGCGTATACTATTGTATGAAGATCTAAAAAACTAATTTCGTCAAATATGATTTTTGGTAAAATTATGTTATTTAATTCAAAAATTAATTTAGATAATTTCTTTGACGTATGCAATTTCGGTAATTTTGGTCTAACTGTTGGCTCTACATCTATATATCTGTTTATATTATTATGAAGTAAGTTAGCTAATTCTACTACATTTTCATCAACAAAGTTTAAATTTGCAATGTTGATTTCCCTAAGATTATAAATAACGTCTAAGTTATTTGAATCTACTGTAATATCATTGGACATTTCGACTAGAATATTATCCAAACTATCTACATTCAATGCATCTGATATGACATTATTACTTGTGTTAATTTGTTCTAAATTATTTCCCCTTTGCAATCTATCTGCTACATCCCTTTTAATCTGTTCTAATGTGACTACAGAAATTAAATTATTTTGAAAATAGCTCGCTTTTGGTCTGCTAATCTTTGTTCGCTTACTTGGGCAATCGGATAATTTTGTGAGAAAAGTAAATGTAATTTTTTCCTGTATAACAACATATCTGTTTCTACTTTGGTTACATAAAAATATGAACGAACAATGAACATATTGACATCGTTCGTCCATTTCATACGCTGTCTAGGAATACCTGCTTTTGTTTTTTGGGGTCTTAGACTATCCATGTTCATCTGTACAGATGACATAATAATCCCCTGTTCATCTACGTTGGTTGCAAATGACATTGTTGTCATTTTACAAAACAACTTGGAGATGATTGTATCTTTACTACTACATTCCAGTAACCAAATCAATAAATAATTCTCAATGTGACCAAATTAAATATTCTAATCAAACTAACTATTTATTGTTATTATTTGTTAAATTACTAATATTTTTTGTTTAATTTAAACAAATGTAAAAATATTTTGTTGTCCTCTCCTAAACACAAGCAGCTGCTTTATTAGGAGAGTGATTGAAATATTGGTGTTTATATTGTTATAATATTGTAACCTTGCTTATATGTTTCAATAAAATTTAAAAAAAAATAATAATAATTTAATCCAAAGTCTAAAATGTAAACAATCTTGTGTCATATTGTCTCAATCACATTCAATGACAGGTGCCAAATACAGTAAACCGTCATTGATACGAAATAAGTTATGGAATGGCGACTATGTCGAAAAATGGCTTACATTACATATTATGTACTACGGTAACCATGTAATTTTTTTTGCTTCAATAAAAAATTTTGTAACCTACAAAAATTCAGTACACTTACTTTCTAGATACGCCTCGTAATATACTAACAGCGTTTGATTTTATGGTTTAAAACACGCTAAGGCCGTAAATCTTATATTATATTGTTTACACTTTATACAAAACTAGCTGAAGTGTACCCGGCGTTGCTGGGGGTTATTCTTAGGAGATAGACACATATCAAACGTAGGTAGTACGTTATTTTGATATTATATCTCGTGAGGTTGCCAGCGTTAGCAATGTACAGGATTTTCCAATAAGAGGTGTTATTTTGATATTCAATAGTAAAAGATCAATGGTTTCGTTGCTTGTGTGGCACGTAGCGCCGTCTTGTTAAAAGTAAACGTTGTCCAGATCAATACCATCCAATTCCGGCCATAAAAAATAATTAATCATCTCTCGATAGCGCAATCCATTCACCGTAACTGTTGCTCCAGCCTCATTTTCGAAAAAAGTAAGGTCCAATGACTCCGCCGGACCATAAACCACACCAAACAGTCATACGTTGAGGATAGAGAGGCTTTTCAACAATAATTATTTGGTTTTTCGAGCCCCAGATGCGACAATTTTGCTTGTTGACGAAGCCACCGAGGTGGAAATGGGCCTCATCACTCAAGATGATTTGCATTTGATTCACTCAAGTGAATTTTAATAATTTCAATGCGTTGTTGAAGCGTGTATTGTTCCATTTTTATTAATGGCGTAGTTTCTACTTGTCAAATGTCAAAAAAGACAGCTTCAAAAGTAACATCTATCGAAATAGCGGGCAATTCAAAATAACACCTCTTATTGGAAAACCCTGTAGTTCCCGAAAATATATTTTGGTTTTGATTATAAAACATCGACTTTTCTCTACTTTCTATAAATATTATATGCGTGCATCATATATGTATGTAATCATATATGTATGTAATCATATATGTATGTAATCATATATGTATGTAATCATATATGTATGTAATCATATATGTATGTAATCATATATGTATGTAATCATATATGTATGTAATCATATATGTATGTAATCATATATGTATGTAATCATATATGTATGTAAACATATATGTATGTAATCATATATGTATGTAATCATATATGTATGTAATCATATATGTATGTAATCATATATGTATGTAATCATATATGTATGTATATATGTTTCTTCCGGAATAAATTCTCTAAATGATACTGAAAATCCTATCAAAAACCGTTGCGTAGTTTAAAAGAACTAAGTGCACACACAGACAGACGCGGATAGCAGCTTTATTTTATACTACTTAGAAGTTATACTGCTGTGAATCTTATTTGAACTTTCTAGTTACCTAGAAGAGAAAATTTTATCAACTTATTCTTACTTAGTAACGTGTTTAAAAGAAAGAAAAATTAACAATAATAATTATATCTCCATTGCAACTTTCCCCCGTTTGTAAAAGGAACGAAATATATTAACCTATTCTATTTAATTGTTTTGTAAAACAGACAGACGCGGATAGCGACTTTGTTTTATACTATTTAGAGAAATAACTATAATGCATTGGTCACCGTGAAACATGCCTAGTATGGTGAATCAATGTATCTATATTGTTTACACTTTATCCAAAATAACTATAATGCATTGGTCACCGTGAAACATGCCTAGTATGGTGATTCAATGTACCTATATAGTTTACACTTTATCCAAAATAACTATAACGCATTGGTCACCGTGAAACATGCCTAGTATGGTGATTCAATGTATCTATATTGTTTACACTTTATCCAAAATAACTTTAATGCATTGGTCACCGTGAAACATGCCTAGTATGGTGATTCAATGTACCTATATAGTTTACACTTTATCCAAAATAACTATAACGCATTGGTCACCGTGAAACATGCCTAGTGTGGTGATTCAATGTATCTTTATTGTTTACACTTTATACAAAATAACTATAATACATTGGTCACCGTGAAACATGCCTAGTATGGTGATTCAATGTATCTATATTGTTTACACTTTATACAAAATAACTATACCTAATGCATTGGTCATCGAGACACATGCATTATGGTTATTCAATGTATCTATATTGTTTACACTTTATACAAAATAACTAAAATATGCAATATATAAAACACGAGTTTCATCATGAGACAAAGGGGAAGATTGGGGTAGGTTTAAGCAATCTATTTTTAACCAATAACTTACTATGGAGTTTTGGAATATTCCCCCGTCTTGGTAGTGACCAGTTTTCTATGATCCAGTTTCTATGATGGTAAATGATCTATCGGTATCACAAATGGCCATTAGAATGGAATGGTATTGTTTGTGGTTGTATTTAGATGAACCGGTATTAAAAAGTTTTTTTAGGAATACCCAAGCATTTAAGTAATAATTCTTTAAATATGTTTGATATTGATTTCCATTTTTCAGTTGAAGGTATAGCCATATATTCAACACGAAGAGTATCCCGTATTACTGAAGTTGTTTCTGCTATTATTTTTTACAGTATTTATTACCTCTTAAATATAGAGCGAAGGAAACAAAAATACAGCCGGTAGCAAGGTACCTAAATAAAACTTTTTTTATGAACTTATTCTAACTAATTCTGTATCTTCTTTTCAGTTGTGGAGTGCAAAGAAACATGGGGGAAAGCGAGGAGTACTTTCATTAGGAGCCAAGGCAAAGAATCCTTATTATTTTTGTAATTATTTCAATTAAATTTTGCCTTTTGTTAGACCTGTCAACAAAATGGAAAACACTGGCAACCTTCCAGAGACAGAACATGATGCAGTTCCATTAATGGAGCTTGATCAAAATGTATCAGTGGGAGGCAAAACAAGTTTTATAGAAAAGGAAGCATCACCAGAATCATCGACATCCAGGAGCAACGCCTACGAGCACGAGGGAGCTCCAACAACAGTCGAAAAATGCGTCGTAAGTCGCAAAAAGAGTATACCTAAGAATATGGATATAGTACGGAGACAGCTCACATTGGCTCTCACACATGGGTCGCGTATTGAGCTCCTAGTAAACGTTGAACGCTCCTAGAAAAATGGTTCGCTGGGCAGTTAAATTGTTTAAAGCAGTTCTGTGAAGACAATGAAGAATAAAAACGGTCTTACCGATCATGTTTAAGTGTTTAAACATTGATTAAATAAATAAAAAAATATTTTTTCGACGTGTTCATTTCAACCGCCATCCCAGTAGCGGCAGTGGCGGCTCTTCTATTGGATCATTTGGTCAATGACCTCCCAAAATTTTGGTGCAATACAATTAATTAAAAAAATGGATTTATTAAACTACCCGATTATTAATTTAGTTTAAAATATTCGTGCGGTAATGGCGGGTTCCAATGCCATCTAGCTTCCAAAGGAGAAGTTATCTTAAATACCAACCATGGGTCACTTTAAATTTTGTCCCCCAACTATCTCCTTTCTTTCTCTTTGCCATATGGACAAAGAGGTAAACCCTATGATGTCTGACGTATGATTAGTATCAAACAAAAAATATTTTTACCTGGGTTTTGGACATAACCGCGGTGAGATAGAGAATTTGCGACTTAAGATTATTAAGAAATTGGAAGGAGATATCAAAAAATGTCAATCGAAAGTTTTTTGTGTCATCCATTAATTTCAATGTAGCCACCTTGAATATAAGTTTTCGAAATTATATTTATTATTGTTGATGTAATTTGCACGCATTCATTTAAAATGTCAAATTCTGTGGATATCGTATTGAAAGAAATCTCAAACAATTCATTGAATCATGACAAACATATTCAAATAAAGTGTCAATTAGTTTCTGTTACAGGAGATAAAAATAAAGAGGTTAAAAACGATATTTTAAGACGAAAAGTTTTGTGAGTGGATTTGCGTGTGCTATAAAATGAACATACAGGTTCTTTTACTTTGATTGTTTACTTTTTAACTCAACTGATAAACACTGGACTGAGATTGGAGTTACACTACTGTATACCACAATGTTACTGTTAAAAAACTATATCACATTGACTTTAATTCGACTCCATATTTCATTCCGGTGCTGCGTTAAGTATTCCTCGGGCGTCCACGACTTCTTCTACCATTAAAACACTCCTGGCACTAATAATAACAAACTTTGAAATTTTCAGCGATATCCGTCGACTACTTTTCAAGTTCTGCGAGCACAAACATATACAGGCTAAATTTTTACATATTAAAATTAAGATTATGCTTTAAAAAATGTTTCTTTCAAATAGCCGTACGTGTATAATTTGGGTGTATTTACGAATTAAATCTTATATTTTTAATAGTATGGTTTAATTGTACGTACGTATTTAAAAAATTGGGCGGTTGAGGAAGAAATTTTTCACTTGCCAACAAATCAATAGCCATAGATAGTTTAAAAATAAGTTTGCTGTCAATAGCGATGCCATTCGTACCATTCTAACTAGCGAAATTTCGGCATATCTACCGATTTCGGCTAAAATCTACAGAAATACTTAGAAAACCTATGGAAATTAGTGAAAATCAACCGAAATTTTCTGAAAATATACCCATATTTTTGAAAATCTACCAAATTTAGTTAATACCCGTAGAAAATGTAATGAAGTAATGTGGGGTATTATTCTTGTCGGAAATTCGCTAATCCCCCTCCCCCACCTCCATGGATTAAAATTTTTTGGGTATTTAGTTACTATAAATATTTTCTCCACCTATTTTTTCACTCAAATCTACCGATTTAAATTTTCGCGGTATGGCATCACTGGCTGTCAAAGTGTCAAACTTATAGGTTACCTCACATAAAATCAGTTTCTTCAATAGTATGAAAACGACATTTACTTTTTAAAACAATGTCGGAAAATCCTGTTGATAAACCTATCGGACCAATAGCCAAGGAAGTGAGAGCATTTGTAGAGAGAAATGATTGGGATTCCTTAGGAAAATACTTGGTTGGCAACAATACGCGATTTCGTGAAAACATTATAATTCCCAGGAGTTTCGGGCCTGTTAAAATCAAAGCTGATGAAGAAAAGATGATAGAATCGGCTGTGGAGAGCTGTGCCTTCAAATCCCTCATGAGCTGCGTCATAGGTAAGCCAATATTGCTTCCATAGCCATCTTTATGTCATTACATTTCCTCATAGTTTTTGAAGAATGGAGATTGAATTACGTCCTGTTTATGTTTACTTACGACTACCACACTTAACGCATAGTTACCAAAGGCAATGATTCTTTTTTTAAGAAACCCAAACCTATTTAAAAATCCTCGCTTTCGAAATATGAAAAAGTGCATGGGATCTTCCACAAGTATACTTATTAGACACATATAAGTTTACCTCTTTTAATATTAGTGGATTAAAAAAATGTTTGCCTAAAAATATTTTTCGATGTGCTTCTAAGGTTAACAATTATTTTTATAAGCAATAATTATTAGCCTGAAACACTCATCCACATTGAAAAATCTCCTGATAAAAGATACATGACGCCAACGGGACTTGAACCCGTGTCCTAAGGTGTTGAACCCGTGCTTCTAAGGTGTTGAAATCAAGCATACCTGTTAAGGTTAAACGCATAGTACATTATAATCTATACGTTCATATATGGCGTTAAATAATTATTTTATCAAAACACAATTTTTGTAATAATTCCCGCAATTTAGTTCGACATTATCGGAAATGGTCATTTAGAAATTGTAATTATGCTCCTTTTGCAACTTGGCTGTTATTGGCTGTAGGTTTTGGGCCAGAGAGTTTAGTGGAGGGGAGACAACGTAAATACTGAGACAATCCTTTGCGATGGTCATTCTCTCGTCTGGTGGCTCTGGGTGAAGAGATAGTAGTTTATTTTGATTCAGAATCTGTTATTATAACAGCACAAAATACTTATTACTAATTGCATATGTCTTTGTATTTGATAGAGTTAATTGAAGAAATGTAAAATGTGTCTGGTGCACGGTATCCCAAGGTTTCGGGGTCTGCGTAGAACAGACGACGGCGATACGGTATCCTCGATTACTATCAAATGTCGTCATATCATTTTCTCCCGTACACGTTCGATACACTATTTATTCATGTTCATATTGCGTATGTACGAGCGCATACAATTAATCTGTGTTAATATTTTAAAGCATAACTTACAATAAGTATATTTTAATATAATAATTAAATTAACGCCATCTATGAACACGTAGTTTACAACGTACGTTGAGTTTAACCTTAAGAACAAGTATGGATATAGGAATGGATAGTATGTTTATTCTCTCATGTATAGATAGATATACACCATAAACATAAACCTCTTTTGTACTTTTCTATTTTTAGGATATAGTTTTGTTTAGAAGTGGCCCAATTAATGGAGCTGTATTCTAGAATACTGTGAACAAGGGCTTCTTAATATGGCAGATGTCATGATCCAATGTTCTGGTTGATGTTTATTTATTTATTTATTTATTTATTTGTTTATTTATTTACGGACAAATAGTCCATTAACAACATATTAATTACACGAATAAGTTTTATAAACAGAGATGACAGTGAAAGGAGAGCATATATAAATGAGGAGCGAAGACAATAATAATGACAATAATAATAAAAAGTAAGAATGGGAGATAATAATAAGTCAAAGCATGAAGATGGTTCAAAGGGCATTAGAAATTAGACATTGCGTATTGACTGTCGAAAGTCATTTAGGCATATACCACAAAATTCAATGCTTTGACTTGACAGTGAGTTGACAAGTCTCGACATTCTGGACAAAGGAGAATGGTATCCATAATTGGTAGAATGTTGATTGACGAACAGCAATTCATTATTTCGGAGTCTACGGGAAGGGATGTTGAATTGGATAAGTTGCAACAAAGCAGGTGAGTCTGTAATACCATTGATAATCTTAAATATGCAAATCAGATCAGTGTCCCTTCTACGTTTCTCCAAAGAAGAAATGTTTAAAGTTTGTTCAACTTCATCATATGAGTACTCTCCTCTTTCAAGACCCAACCTCCAAGCGATTCCTCGTAGGAAGCGATGTTGTACGGATTCTATGTGACAAATGTGGACAGCATAGAAAGATAGTTATGGTTCTATCAAAATATCAGTTGGCTGCCAAACAAAAGACATTTATTTATTAACTGTTATTTTTACTAGTTGAAAGCCCAAAACCAATCTCTGTAATTTGCCAGTATTCATATGTCAAATTCTCGAGTGCCAAGCCTGCACCAATTAAGTTACTCAAACCAAAACACTCAGTTACAATATCTGCTGCTATTTTACAGTATTGTTGTTTTAGGACATTTCTTCATTTATTATTAACTTTAAACCAAAAAATGAAATTTTACTAAAGATCGATAGCAGTGATTAATTGTTTTTACGAAATACTTGTTTTAATTTTTATTATATTTTGCATGTATTCACTACAATCTGCTCCTTTTACTAATTGCACACTTGTCTGTTTTTTTGGATGGCAGATTATTGAGAGATTACTGGATATTTACCGTAACGGTAGTTTCAAACAAACATTTTTGTTGTATTTTTATAAAATAAGCACTATATAAATTACCTCACAATTGTATTAAATTCGTTTCTTAATGACCTTTTCATTTCTAGGTTATGGTCTGGGAGCTGCGCTGGGTCTGTTCACCTCCTCGGTGAACCCCAACGTGACGGATATGGGCCCAGGCGGCAAGCAGCAGACGGCGCGCGAGATCTTCCGCGAGATGAAGGGCACCACGCTCGGCTATGCTAAGAACTTCGCCATGATCGGTGCCGTGTTCGCCCTCATCGAGTGCAACATCGAGTCGGCACGCGGCAAGTCCGACTGGAAGAACGGCACATACGCGGGAGGGGTTACAGGAGGGCTAATTGGACTCAGAGGTATAACCCAATGGATGCTTAACCTGATCTACGCAGCTGTAGCGTATGTAGTCCATCGGCGGCTATCTCTTTATGCGTATATATGATCCATTTCTTTAAAACACATACAGTGTAGTCTCTATAATCCAAATACTTAAAAACTGAGCCGCATTGAGGAATTTTCAGATAACTGGAATCTTTAAGAAACAACTTGATTTTTGGAACATGAGAGTTTGATGTTTTCTGGAACCTTTTAACTTAGATTTTTTTTACATTAGCTCCACACAGAAAAAAAAATCCCTGAGGATCTTCTTTGGGGATGCTGTGTGGAGGGTCTTTTTATGGAAAGAAAGGAGAGAAAGTTCTGTGAAGGAAAAGGGTACCAGAGTTGGGTACGAATTATGGGGTCAATGTGTCCAGGAGTGAGGGACTTATGAATCCATCCCTCCCACTGCGGTGCAAGGGGATTGGTAGAGAGAGTCCTGCTGGGTAGGTCAAAAGGTCTCCCTCAACTAGTCCTTTACAGTCAGTAGGTGGGCAAAGGCATCCGCCGCCAAGACTTACACAAACCTCACCCCATGAACTTGGGCACCCCCAAATCGCCAAACATAGCGAACCACTTGGGGTGACCTATGGCAGGATTGTTAGTTATCCACTAGATGGTTCCCGGGGCGGCGGTATCCATACTCGCCTCCCAAATTGCTAGACACTATATTCAAAATTTGCTGGTATTATTACTAACTAACCATCACGACAGGGGTAGGCAGAGCACAGACCGCCAAACAACTCTGTCTTGGCACACACTACTTGCCTCATTCACATTCATATCAGCCTTGCACTTTTTGCGGATCTCCACATTCCTCACATGATCAAACATGGTTTTACCACACATATGCCTCAGGGATCTCATTTCTACAGCATTCAGTCTACTTTAATCCTTTCACTGCCAGTTCCCTGCCTCACTTCCGTACATTAGGGTAGGTACCAGCACTCCTCAAGGAGTTCCTCAATAGAGTTAGCGTTTGGTATCAATGGGCAGATCAGGAAGACTTTTAATATGAAACTGCACAAGAGTTCCAATTGCCCAGAGCCGGTAAAGCTAAGGCATCCCTAATTGAGGAATGTTGTGAGACCACAGTAGGTGAGAGTGAGAGGTTATCTGGTTACTAAAACCGTTTTGATTACGAGTAATGATCTCTACCAACACGATACAAACTGTATCTTCCACTCTGGACCCTGAATATTTTTCTTCTCAACAAGTTTTAAAAGTAGTTACTCTCTGTTTCTAGCTGGTGTCAAAGCTGGACTGGTGGGAGCTGCAGGTTTTGCCGCTTTCTCCACCGTCATAGATTATTACATGCGAAGCCGATAAATTATTGCATTTAATGTTGCGTGAATGTTAAATATGGATGATTGCTGACATGTTGTTTAATATTATTGTTATTGTTGATAAACGAATTGTAAATAAGTACATTATATAATGTAATGAATAGTTATAATAGATTTTTCTGTAATAAAAAATTAAAACAAATTAAATAAATTGTCTTTTCTTTTCTTTGACTTATTATTATCTCCCATTCTTACTTTTATATTATTATTGTCATTATTATTGTCTTCGCTCCTCATTTATATATGCTCTCCTTTCACTGTCATCTCTGTTTATAAAACTTATTCGTGTAATTAATATGTTGTTAATGGACTATTTGTCCGTAAATAAATAAATAAATTACACCATGTTTTCCTGTTGAAGCAGCGTCGTCAGTTGCACTCAATGTATGAAAATCAGTAAATAAGCTTTATGCCCATCATCAAATAATATTGAGTGCACTACACATAACTTAACCTTTACGTACCTGAAGATAAATAATATCACCCGAAGGGGGGTCACCAAGGTTCCGTGTTTATCGCAGAGCAATCGTGTATCTTTATATTCTTTTGGCCCTTTCCAGTAACACTCAGATGTTAGTTACAATTTTTGTTATATCTACCGTTTTAACCAGACATTACCCTTCTTTGCCCAGCAGTCGACTGTTAAGTAATCCAAAATGATAAAATGAAGCATAATTGAGTCATCTACTTTGAAACCCACTCAATTTTTCGGAAATCTGTAGATGTCGCGAAAAACTGTTTGGAACACTTTGAATACAAAAAGAATGTACCTTTTATGCTAAATACCAACATGGTGAAAAAGATGAATTATTTTATTTAATTTTTTGGATTAACTGAATGAGTAAAATTTAATTATCGAAGACAATATTAGGGTTTCCTAAACGAATATTTGAAACAGAAAAATCAGAAAAAGATTCGGTCACATTTAGGACTCGAACCCAGGACCCTTGCCTTGCCGGGGCACAGCTCTACCAACTGAGCTAATTAGACCCTATCTCCTTCGGTCATATTTTACTGTATCATACTTCGAATAAGAACTATGTACCGAAATTGCCTTCATTTTTCTTACTGCACATTAAAATTTAAATAAGATATATTTATCTAAGACACTGTGTAGATTGCATTTAGTTCGAGTCGAATCTTGCGATCATACATAAAGATAGCAGCCAATTAAAATATTCATTTAGGAATCGCTAATATTGTCTTCAATAATTTAATAAATTATTTATTTTCAATTCATCAGAACCAACAGAAATTTCTAGAGCAGGTTTTACAAATCGACGACTATTGTCAAATATGTATTATTTATAACCCTTAAAATACATCCCTAGTAAAATACACTTTTTATGTCTGCACTTGTGGCTTGTTTGCGGTGAGAAATTCGAGAGTATCTTTTGGAATTGGATAGATATTATTTAATATTTAAAAAAAATAGGGACAATAAGCTAATCCCATGAGTATCAACGTTCAATGATGGCCTACTTTGACTGTGTTTTATAATAATATTAATTTGAAATGCCTTCTGAACTTTCTGTAATATCAAACACACTGAACAAAACAGCAGTCATGGGAGAGTGCGCGTCCAACATCCAGTGTCCTTTGTCCAATATGAAACTTTAACCAATAAGAATTCACATTGTCCAACATGCAAATTTAAAAAAAAGTGTTTTCTGTATAATTTTATACATTCGAGGGGTATAAAAGCCATATACCAATGCAAAATTTCAGCATTAAAAAAAACATTATCATATTTCCCTTAAGCTTTTTTGATGATTTTTTTTAAACTGCAAGCTTATGCATATATTTTTAGATTCACATTTTGAAATAAATCATTTTCTGATTTTTTTCTACTTTAAAAATGTATTTTGAATTGTGGAAGTTTTGCAGTTCAACTCAGCTTAGTGGTGTTTTTTAACATTTTGTAGAGTGGCACTTCAACCAGCATGGCAGCCATATTGGATTTTCAAAGTACTTATTTGTTTGCTGGCTCGTGATTGGTACATTTCTAGAGTGGCGCTTTTGAACTTCACCAAAAGTGGAAGAGAGGCAGTTTTGCATTTGACCGCAATTGAGGCTTAGAGGCGTTTTTACTTTGGTTTGAATATTGTATTGTGTGAGTAATAGTTAAATATAGATTATTAGTCAAACATTAGATAGCCTTTAATTGAGGTAATCCACTGTATATGCCCTTTTTGCGAAAAAAACTTTAAATCCTATTTGTCCAGAATTATGTTTTGGTCTGTTGGACAAAAACGAACTGGGGCGACGTACTGTAAATGAAGCAGATACTGAAATCAGCAAGTTCAATAGTGAAGAAAAATAGGAAGGGAACAGGATAAAAACGAAAAAAGGATAATCTATTTATGTAAATAAAAATGTTTGGGGATTTGGTAGTGACATAATGAAAGATGTTGGTTTTGATGTCACAGCGTTTATTTTGAGTCAGTTGCGCAGTTGTGAGATGACGATGATACCAGGTGTAAGGAGTGGTCGAGGCGGTAAAGTCGGTGGCTCGGCACCGCGTTGGTGGAGACCGGACTTGAGGATGTGTTCAGCACTGGCAAAGACGTGGAGTCTTCTAAGTACTCCAGTGTGAAACAGGATAGCCGAAGGTATGATTGACCTGGTCGGTAGATGCTGCGGGGCCGTGGCGCAGACCGGCGAAGGTGTTGCAGGGTCAATATTCTATATATTCTAGTACCATTGCTACAATTGATATTTCGACACAATTTTGCATTTGAATATGTGTGTGTTTTTATTTACCTATATTATATAAATTTCACCTGTGACTGGTAAAAACATGCTTTTTTGAAAAACAGCACCATCTGTTGGACAAACATGCTTTTTTAAAAAACAGGGCCATCTGTTGGACGTATAAGCAGCACGCGCTATTGTTTCTCTATCTGCAAAGACAAATTGAGCCACAGCAACGCGTGGTGGGGTACAGCTAGTATTAATTATGAAACAACCTAACATTATAGCACTTCCTTCTTCTTCTGGCGCGAGTAAAATTAGAACGAGTATTTATGGATGTATTTTTAAATGTAAGTATGCTAGTTGTAAGTTTTTACATATGTAAATATACATATCATTAAGACAATAGTTATAGGCCTTAGTCGTAAGTCACTAGGTACAATTCTTAGATGTAAGTCACTAGTTTTAAGTCAGTAGTTCTAGTATTTATTATTTAATAAATATATTTGTACAGTGCCCTTGAAGTGATTTTTCACGAAAACTTGATGTATGGTAATAAGTTGGATATTCAAGAGATAGATGGCACTAGTCATAAAGCTTACTCCAGAGTCCGACAGATGTCGCTAGAGTGTAGCAATTGCCTGTGGGATATTATTGACAGACAACAAGCTTCCAGAAACAGAGAATTACCGACCCTCGGGTAATGAACAGTGTAGCTAAATCCAGACCTATTTATTGTACGTAAATAAACACAATTACAAGTAGAACCTTTTACTTTTCACAAGAGTTCCCAACACTAAATCTGCATAGTAAAGCAGAGACATAACAATAAATTAGCCAAATATTATTATTATTATTATAAGAACATAGTACTTTTATCAGCAAACCAACCATTGATACAGCCTTGTTCAAATGCTGATTCTTTCTCACATCAATTGTTGATATTATGGTCATGTATGAAACCAACCTCCATCAATACTGTTTAGGAGACCTAATAAGAATAAGTAAAAAACTGATTATTGTTATTATTATTTATTGTAAATATATTGCAACTGCCATTTAATATTGCACATAAGTAAACATTGCACACAACTAAATAGTATAGTATAATAAAATTAGAAAGTCTTAAAAATAAAGGACTCATCAATTTTTTTCATTCAAATCATTAAAAAATAAGCAATCTATACGATGGGATATTTACAAAAAATTTGCCTTGAGCGATGGAGCCGTGCATTCGGTTCAGAATATGCATGCGCTCATTTATGAAATCGTACCTCCGAATATTAATATTCAAACATATAAACTGCTCACTGTGGTTTAAAGACAATTAATCCACCTATATTTCATTGTTTATTCCATATTTGTAGGTTTTGTAACTGAGCTCTTTTGGGAATTTCGTAATAAATTCTAAAAATTCGTCTACTCAAATTTAGGACGCCATCACTCAAGGCCTAGAGTGAGTAGACCTAAATGTGGGTAGCCATCGTCCTAATATATGTGCAGCCACAGGTTTTAAAAAATGAATCACTCTTAGTGAGCTATTTACAGAAACATAATATTACTTCTTCTTGGATGAGAAATTTTACTTTTTATGCATTGCACGGGTCGTTTTAATGTTTGTGGAGAGTATGTATATTTATACATGCACAGTGCCAAATGATGAATATGACAGCATGTCTGCACATGTCTGATAATTTAGGATAAAAATTTAAATATAATATTGACATTTATAAATATAATATTTCATTTTTTCCATTGATTGATGATTGAAATAGTCCTTCTAAGATATTATCATAATTGCCAGTTCTCTCTAAAGAGATGTGTCAAATAGGTATTATTTCAAACATACCTAAACAATCACATTCAGGTATCGAATTGGTATTATTTCAAACATACCTAAACAATCACATTCAGGTATCGAATAGGTATTATTTCAAACATACCTAAACAATTGAATAGGTATTATTTAAAACATACCTAAACAATCAAATTCAGGTCTCAAATATGTATTATTTCAAACATACCTAAACAATCGCATTCAGGTATTGAATAGGTATTATTTCAAACATACCTAAACAATCACATTCAGGTATCGAATAGAAATAAAACTTTATTACAATAATTATTGAGAAAATATTTTATTACAATAATTATTGAAACATTTTTTCATTTCATATCATATAAATTATAATGAGTTTAATTTGAAATATTTAAATGATTTTAAAAACTTACGAGAAGTTGATAACGAGTCATAAAACAATATTTTTTTAAGTTAATATTGGCGACACTCAAATGAAAATTTGAAACAGAAAAATCGTAAAAAGATTTGATCGCATCTAGAAATTGAACCCAGGACCTCAACCTTGCCGGGGTTTTGCTCTACCACTGAGCTAATCCGTCCCTATCCCCTTCTGTCATATTTAACTGTATCATATTTTGACTAAGATCTACCATCATCGGCATATTTTTACTGGCTGCAATCTTTATGTATGTTTGCAAGAATCTTCCCAAACTAAATGCGATTTAGATACTGTTTTGGAAAAATATATCCAATTTTATTTTAATGTTTGACATATATTGACTTTTTTAAGTTTATGATGAATATTTTTTATTTCAAATTGAGGTTTAACTCATTATAATTCATAATATATTTAAAAAAAACTTAAAATAATAGTTTTCAAAAAGATAACATAAAATGTAGATTTAAGATGTAAAATGTAGAGGCTTTTTAGAATCAAGATTATTTTATCCAATAAAGACAAAATGATCACCACACATTCAAAATGCAAATATGTTTAGTTTTTACTTAAGTACATAAATGCTATGTTTCTAGTGTAACCAGTGCTTTCATCCATTTTCTGTATTAACGGGTTTCCAACAAAAAATTCTTTTAATACATTTGGATTTCACTGTGTTAAAAACAGCCATAACACAAAATTTATTTTGGGATTAAAAAATCAACATTTGAGACCAAATAACGCAATAATTTCTAGTAATCAATAATCTTTACTCAAAAATATTTTTTAAATTTTTTAATTATAGTTTTAGTACCTATTAAGAGATTTAAAAACTGGTTTCCGGATTTTTTTTTCCGAGAAATAGGGTTTCTGAAAACCCTTGGAAACCCGCTGGATGACAGCACTGAGCATAATCAGCATAAATGCACAACTTATATAATATTTCTAACTCTAATTTATCATAATAAAAGAATTTTTACAAATGTAAGCCATTCCCAAATTCCCCATTTTAAATAAGTATTGAAATATCTTACAACATAATGTTATTATTATCATTGAATTTCAAATTTTACAAATGTTATCATGTTGCATATTACACCATTCCCATTTCTTTTACAATAATTACCACAAGAGCATATTTTTACATCACGCTACAAAAATGGTTAGAAAGAATCAATTAACAAAGTTATTAATTAAAATTAAATGTTTTCATTAAAAATTATTGTAGATTTTTCGTCATAAAATGGAAAAATGTCCAACTATCTGCAAGACAGGTTCTAAAAGTAATTTCTATTTCCAGGGTTCGATTATTATACAGTCGGTGTACTGTGTTTGCGATATCAGTGAATTTCGCAAATGAAAACAATGGAGATAGACAACTTTGATCAATCTTTAGCAAACTTAGCCATATTCGCAAACACAAGAAAATACTTCAACACCTTTCACTGCTTGTGTTCAATAAATATATATTGAATATACAGGGTTTTCCAATAAGAGGTGTTATTTTGATATTCAATCGTAAAAGATCAATGGTTTCGTTGCTTGTGTGGCACGTAGCTCCGTCTTGTTGAAATTAAACGTTGTCCAGATCAATACCATCCAATTCCGGCCATAAATCATTAATCATCTCTCGATAGCGCAATCCATTCACCGTAACTGTTGCTCAAGCCTCATTTTCGAAAAATTAAAGTCCAATGACTCCGCCGGACCATAAACCGCACCAAACAGTCACACGTTGAGGATAGAGAGGCTTTTAACAATGACTCTTGGGTTTTCCGAGCCCCAGATGCGACAATTTTGCTTGTTGACGAAGCCACCGAGGTGGAAATGTGCCTCATCACTCAAGATGATTTGCATTTGATTCACTCAAATGAATTTTAATAATTTCAATGCGTTGTTGAAGCGTGTATCGTTCCATTTTTATTAATGGCGTAGTTTCTACTTGTCAAATGTCAAAAAATGACAGCTTCATAAGTAACATCTACCGAAATAGCGGGGTATTCAAAATAACACCTCTTATTAGAAAACCCTGTATTATGTACTCACATTTGAAGCGTAAATATGAATTAAGCAAGTGCATTGTTACAAAAATGGCCATCATACAAAGACATAATGCATGCGAGGTGTCTCGTTAGGAGAAAGAAAGACTAATGAGTATACTAAAACTTCAAAAGTGGTCTTCCATCCAAGTTTAACTCACGCAAAATTCATTGAAATCTTACAGTAAAATATTCCAAGAGTGCTACACGATAGGATATAAAGAAAGTTGGTTGTAGGGATATTTGAGGTTGGTCTATTTCCCGTGTACTTTCAAATAACATTGACCTGAGAATGAATGTACGATAAAAACAAAATATTCCAAACTTGCTAATAATACATTTACGATTGTATCAGTAGAAGATTTCTATTTTTGGCTTTGCTTTTACGGCATTTTAGGCATTCTCGAAGTGAAAAGATAACAAGAAAGGGGAAAAAAAACCTCTCTTGCAAAGAGAGGACCATTTTTATTTCTACTTCTAGACAAAACTAATCTAAGTATCTTATCTAATTACATAATCATTCAACGCAACAACAATAACAATATTTACTAACAACAACAACTCTATAATCCATACATTTTAGTGTATTTAACATTGCTCTTCAAAGTACATATTTATTATGTATGTACACTTTTGTATTTAATTTAACAATATGTATGTTAGTAATATTTAATCTTGGACCAATATTTCTTACTATTTAACTTACTATTTTAATATTTGCAAATGAGGTTGCATTTCTATGAATATTGGTGGCCATTGGGTACAGTAAAATATGTTTTATGTACAGGGGTTGGCACAATTAGATTCAAGTTGCTTTAAAATTGATTCAAAGCCTGCGATCGAAGCGAAGTCATCTTGCTCTTCCTCCTGTCGACGTTTCGAACAGTCTCACAGCGTCCATCATCTGCCCTGATGATCATCTTTTAGGCATTAGGAACCGGGGGTAAAAGGGAGCTGGAGGTCTTTAAGTATCATTACTGTGTTTCGTAGTGCGGCAAGCACTCTCCAAGATATGAAGGTAGTTTAGGAAGATTACTGTTGCATTAAACTGATCAAATGTCAAGTGTCTGGAATGCTCTTCACGGTTCTCCATACGACCAGGACAATCCTCAGCGACCATGAGGAAACAATGCTTCTATTCAACCACAGGCTTTAATCATTTCAAATGCTGCTCCATTGTTGTTGCGGAGAGTTATCAAGGAAGGTAGCCCAAGGAGTCGGCCAGGGCTGCTGAAGGTCCCCGGTAGAGTCCTCTTCGGGCACTCAGGAGTCTTCCATCAGAGAATAAGGCACCCACTTCTGCCTCCTTGTGCGAAACCAAAGCTTCCTTGGAGCGATGCATCATCGCTAGAATATATAAAAATCACAATTTATAAATTATTCAATTGGGGAAACATACAAAAATGAATAATTTAATGTAATATTTCAGTAGTTCCATTCATTGGTGAAGTTTTCAGTGTTTCTTCAGTCTCACAAAATATTACATAAAATAATTAATTAGAATAAAGAAAATCCATTAAGACCTTGAAAAGAGTTTTTGCTAGGAAAAATTGAATGATTTGATTTGATCAATATTCAAATATTTCTGTAACACTATCAGTCAATTTTTTTGTTTGAAAAATTAAAAAGCTCCAGGTTTTTTAGAATTATTCCTTTATTATAATTTTTTATGTTACACTAGCTGTACCCCGCCACGCGTTGCTGTGGCGCAGTCTGTCTGTGCAGATAGAGAAACAATAGCGCGTGTTTCTTTTGTCCAGCAGATGGCGCTGTTTTTAAAAAAAAGCATGTTTATACCTGTCGCAGGTGACATCTATATAGGTATATAAAAACCCACGCGTATTCGAATGCAATGTTGTGCCAAAATTTCAAAGCAATCGGTGAAGAACTTTCGGAGATTTAAGATTTTGAACAAACGAACATTAACATTTTTATTTATGTATAGAAGATTATTACAATGAAGCCCCGTTAAACTGCTAGATGGCAGTTTGTCAACGGGCTAAGTTAGTCATTATGTTCTAACCCATTGTTGATCTCAACTTTTTCGATATCTGTCCCTCTATTCACAACCGCTACCGTGGATGTCAGAACATTACTCATTCTTTCAGTGAACCGGCAATTTGCTAGGTCGTTGACAAACTGCCGATTGGTAATAGTCAACTATACTTACTTGGCAGTTGCATAGACCCTCCTCTGCTGCCATATGGCCCCATCCCACGAGTGGACATGAAGATATCGTAGTCCAGGTGAAGGTTGTCAGAGCTGTAGCTCTTCCGTCCACCGTGGGTGAGGCCTGTACTGGGACGGCCCACTTCAGTTGAACAACTCATTCTTTCAAATGTGTCAAACCTAAAACAATTATGTATTATTTTACAAGTTGATTACAAGATTGCAGTCAAGTTATTTTTGATAGTAATTCTATGCCCTAATGTAATTTTGAGAATATTGTGTGAAGAGAAATCAAGCTGACTGATTGAAGGATTGAAGCGATATCTATTCCCACTCGAACGATTCTTGGCGTATTATGGCTAGTTTGCAAAACGTCTTGAGCAATCGCTTGCCATAATGTGGAAAATTTATATAGAACCTACGGATAAATGGTGAAATCCAGGTGAATTCATTGGCTTTAAAGCACAATAAGCAGTTCAAATGTTTCCATATTAATATTTTGAGGAATGATATTAACCTTTCCCTTACTGTGCTAAAAAAATCTACGCGTTCCGGTGCTGTGTAGTCAATACACATCTCAAAATAAGCGATTTAATATCGTAAAAATATGAATATTCATAGCTAATCACTTATGTTTATTATATTTTATATCAAAAGTGATCAAAAAAAACCATCGGCAGATGCTAAAAAAATGAGAGAGGGGTCCACATCTAACGACGGTCCGCTTCCGACTGGCTAGTGGCTGGCGGCTGGCATACACAGAGCTGTGCGGTCGTAGGTATCGATAGTCTAAATCAAAATACAACTGCGGACATGTGGATTTCTCATGTTTCGGCGTAGCGAACTAAAGCGGGACATCAATAGCGTGTCATTTCCTCGCACACTCTTTGCGTAGCAGAATCACATGGTTGATTGTATTGGTGTATTTGTTTCCGATTTTTAACAAAAATATCTGATTTTTAATTGAATTTGAAAAATATTATTTTTTAATTCAGTGCATAAATGTATAACGGAGGAATACCTCAAATCTGAACCCAGAATTTTTTATATTTATAGAGTTATTAAAGTTATTAGAAGCAATGGTATATACACACCACAGATAAGGAAAGGTTAATTAAACCAAATGGACAAATCGAAAACTCAACACCCATCGCTCTAGTGGTTATACAAATTTGAATGACGACTTATCTAAATGGAAAAATAATTAAGATAAACTAATCATTAAGTTCCCTTTAATTATAATCGTGGGAAGAGAAGCAATTTTGTCTTTGCTTGATGGGAAGACGGCTCAGATACCAGGAAAGCAATGTTTTGGGAGTAGGAGAAATTGTCAAATGCCCAGTGACAACTCTTGTGATCTTTACTAAAGAGATTGTGCTACTGTTCAGGCACCGCAGATTTATTCTTTCTTCATCCCCCACCAATCCCTTTTCCGATCCTTTTGTCACTGGGAAAAGTTATAGTGCCGGTTATCAGTGCAATTTCGAACGTTCAACGAGCAAGTTACAAGTGACGAGTTCAATGCCGCATTGCATGCAAAATTTCGGATTCGCTGTGCGGTTTTAGTGTGTATAAGGGACGAGAGGATATCCTCCAAAAAGTAGGCCCATTCAATTTTTTGGAGACATCTTCCAAACTGGACCATCCTTCTTTCCGTTCCTAAATATCCTTCTTCCATCATTTGGTTACCGAAATCAACTTAATTTTGCGACCCGGATTGCACTTTACAAGATATCAAAACAGCTACTGTCGAAAGAATAAGTGAAACATGGAAAATATCACAACGAGGCTACGTCCTTAATTATGTACAGTTTGAGAAACTGTTATTATCACCCGGGTGAGAGACCACCATCAATTTTGTTTGTGACCGTATCGGAATAGCCAGACCTTCTTCATCTCTTTCCAAGCTTTCTTCGGTCTCACAACATTCCCTTGTTGATAATTCCATCGTTTTCAGGACATCACCAAATCAAAAATGCTTACATATATCTAAATACAAACTTACCGTGAGTTCCTCTTAGTCATAAAATCCAGCCCCGCAGAAGCATGATTTAGCACCGACCGAGCCTTCGGCTTCAGTGGCTCGTAGTAAAGAGAGTCCAGGGTGGCGGGCCCGGGCACCGACCTCCACCTGGGCGATCGGTGCGACCTCACTGGCGGACACTTGCCGGACTTGCAGGTGCCGGAGTGGGTGCCGTGATGGGTGACGTTGGACGTCCGGGTGACGGGCGGGTGATGCCCGGCCCGGGAGTGGCGGCTGGTAATGGTGGTGCCGTGGCGAGCGCCCGGGTTGGTGCGGCAGTAGCACTTATCGCTGTCGGCGCAGCTCTCGGTGTCGCAGCCGCAGCAGCTGTAGCACTGACTAGATTCTCCAGCGGTACAGTCGCAGCATTTCTCACCCCTATAAATTACATAAATAAATAAAATTGATTAATCAATTATATCAAACGTTACCCACTCGAAGATAGAATAGACTAGTACCAAAATTATTTTACTAATCAATAATTTTTTATTTGAAATGTGTATTTCTTTTGTTATAATGTTTGACAGATCTAATTCAGAATCACTAATTATTTTAAAATTTTACTAACGGCACCACTATCATTATCTAACTGTGTTCATTGGAAAGGTAATTTTGGTTGCCTCCTTATATATCTGTCAAGTAAAAAATATATTTATATTCTAACCACTCGAGCGACGGCTTCCCAAATTTAGGTAGGTGATTTTTATGAATTAAAATGATTTTTAAATTTAATGATTTAATTTTTTTTTTATAAAACCTAAAAATATGAGATAAGCTGTGAAATCTAGGTGGACTCATTGGCTTTAAACAGCAGTAAGCAGTTCATATGTTTCAGTATTAATATTTATAGGTATAATATTATTTACTGAATCGAAAACTGAACCCCTAGAAATCTCCATCGCTCGTTGTCGAACTGACTGACAACTCCTGTGAACTTCTTTTTTTTTTTTTTTTTTTAAAGTCGGAGGCGGTTTACTTACGTTCCCCGCGAGCACTTAGGCCATAGGCCCATTGTACTATCTCCCATTTTACCTCATTCCCTTGCCAGTAACCCGGTCCCTTTTATGAAGTTCACCAGGGCTGTCATTGGATATGTGGCGATGTCTTCTGGTTCCACACTGTGTCTTCCCAGGTATCTGAGCCTTATTCCCAGCAGAGCGGGACATTGGCACCATAGGTGAATTGGAGTCTCTTCCTCCTCTTCACATTTCCTACAGATGTTGGTGTTTTCCACTCCCAACAGTTGCATGTGTCTCCTGAGATGGCAGTGTCCCGTTAATAGACCTACCAGTTCCCTCAGTGAGTTTCTGTCCATATCGAGTAGTTGCCTGGTTCGGTTAGGGTCCGGTCCGTTTATGAGTACTTTAGATTGCCTCATTCCGGGTGCCTTCTTCCATTCCTTCCAGTGTTGGGATTTGACCCACCTCTTGATATGTAGTTTGGTGTGGCAAGCTGCTACTCCTACGGCCGGCTCAGATCCCGCAAGTGGTGCTTTCGCCCCTTTCCTTGCTAGTCCTGTGAACTTCACTATTATATCATGCCTTGATGTGAATAACTTTACCTACCTGGAGAATCACTTTGTCGAACTGACTGACAACTCCTGTGAACTTCACTATTTATCTCTTCTATTTCTAATTTAACGTTAATATATCATAATTGGTCCTGCTGCTGAGATTTTATGATCGGAGGTTGTAAACGTTCTTTTATTTCATGCGTCGTTTATAAGAAAAAAATGAGACGCTTGGCTAACAATCAGATGGGCCATGTTCAGTACTCAGAACGGGTAGCCGACTTACTACCTTTTTCACATAAGTAATTATGCTTTGTGAAAAGGTTCATACTATATATATATATATATATATATATCAAAGTATATAGCTTCTTTCTAAATAAAAGCAGTATCGTAAAACTTACCTTTCGCATGCTTCTAATGGTGCAGGCGCGGGGGGAGGTCGCGGTCTCGCGCGCGCTGCACAATAACACCGATCCGCACAACTCTCCGACTCGCATTCCGAACACGAGACATATCCACTCGAACTGTTCCTGTTCTGGCAACCCACCCTTCTGCTCAGAGTTAAGAAATCAGAATCATCAGAGGTGCTTACTCTATCCACATTCCTCCCTTTTCCATGGCGTTTTGAACTCTTGCCGATAAGATTTGCAGTTTCAGAACGCTTTGAGTTTCTCCGCTTAACGCTCTGTCGCTTTGGCGTTTGATTTGGCGTCGCTTCTTTAGGATGAAACTGCCGTAAATCATAACTTGATGTTGAAACTGAACTCTCTGATGTAACAATGATCTTTTTTTTATTTGTTGATAGTTTAGGGATTTCAAATGTGTTTGGTTTTTGAATGTTGTTCTTTTCCCCAATATTTAATATCTTGTTTTTCAGCATGTCTTTTCCGAATGGTTTCCGAAATACCATCTTTAAACCTTTTGCTCCTATAAGCATTTTCTTTCTTTTGTTTTGGACTGTGCTGTTTCGTCGAAGTAGTTTTTTCTTTTGTCGTCGCATTATTGCTTTGCTGTGTTGGAAGAGTTCATCTTTTGTGAGGGTGACTGCTAGTTTGAGGAGGAACTCTTTGTAAATTGGTTTGAGGTCGTTGAAAGACATTCCTTCCGCGTCGATTATGGCACCGAGTATGTCGTCCATGCTGTGCAAATCTTCTTGCACCCGGAATTCATTGAAGAGTTCGCTAAAGCCGAGTGGAGATCCACCTCCTTTTTTGCCATTGTTTCTGAAACAAGAAAAATTGTTATTGAGAACACATTATTTTTAAATCGACGTTGGATATTTATCACTTATGAAAAAATCATGTACCTACTTAATAAAATATTGAATTTTGAAAATATCCACAAAACTATATCTACCATATCTTTATTTTATTTTTTAAGGTTACATAATGCGTAAGTTCAAATATCCAACTATACACAAAAGTGTATTTGGGGTATTAGATGGCGAAATGGATCATAAAAATTAGGCAGGTTGGCTAGGTAGTATCATAAATAGATAGTGTTGCCGTAATGATTGTTGATTATTGATTCATTTAAATTTTGCGTATGGAACTCCGTACGCAAACTAGCAATACTGACCGCAGGGCAACCAACTGTGAAAACGCAATACATTTATCTGTCACATTTCTGTCATTGTACTGGAGCGACCGCGACGGTCCGTTTGCCGCAGTTTCTCGATTTGTCAACGAAGTTTATCACTCAAATTTGTCTTTTATCAAACAAGAATCGAAAGTTCTACGTTTTTTTTATATTTTAAGGCAGCTTCAATCAAAATGGCTCAAATGGAGTTCATTCAAATCAAAGATTTGCGGCCGGGACTGAAGAATTTGAACGTGATTTTCATCGTGCTCGAAGTGGGTCCCCCGACAATAACAAAGGAAAACAGAGAGGTTCGCACCTTCAAGGTAGCAGACCAGACCGCGTGCGTCAACGTGTCGGTCTGGGACGAACCCGGGCAGCTTTTAGTGCCAGGAGATATAGTTCGACTCACAAAGGGATACGCGTCTGTATGGCGGCAGTGTTTAACGCTATATTCCGGTAAAAACGGCGACATACAGAAGATCGGAGAATTCTGTATGGTTTTCAACGAGTCGCTGAACATGAGTGAACCGAATCCTGCGCTTTCTAACGTAAATCTCATGCAGAATAGCGGCATACCCCTCGGAAACAACACAAATAACGGAACTAACAACGGATCCAACCCGAATATGAACAGGCAGATGATCAGCGGTCAGCCGCACAACCAGATGATGAATAATATGAATAGTCAGAATAAACCTGGAGACAGATATTCAGGAGAGCAAAACAAACCTCCCAGTAAGATGAACCAAAGAGTTGGCAGAGGTAGCCATAGAGGAGGAGCCAATAGAGATGACCGGAGATAAGTGAATTTCCGCTCTTTACCTTTGACTGGTCTGTGTTAATTTTTCCATTCCTGGATTACTACAGTTCGAACGATGGACCATTAATTTTTGTATTTGCTCCGTTAAGGACAAAACTTGGTCTATGTGAATTTGAGGAATGCCGTGAGGAGAGAAAAATAGATAGATGACAGATATATTGATGTAATAATAGAGAGTGGAATAGAATAGAACTTTTGTACCTAGATTCATAAATTATTACTGTTTTGGTAATATCTGTTTATTTTCCCATACCCTAATGAAATTGCTAACTAAATTGCACCATGAAAGTCAATTATTAGTTTATATGAAATGAAATTAAACAATTACTTTATATGAATCACTAATCCACTTATTTATATTATATGTCAATCCATTAAGTGACACATAATAACATTGTATGTTAGTTCAAACAATGATTCTTTTATTTAAAAAATAACGTCAAGATAAAGTGATTTCTTTCTACAAAATTTCTTATTACCTGTAATTTTTTGCTTTTGTATTATTTACGACATTAGCCAAAATCGTGCCAATAATATTTGCATTTATCTTATGTGTGTTCAAATACAACCTAACCTAACTCCTTTGATTGTAAACACTCGCCGAGTTTTTGTAAAACGAACATATTTTGTACATATTTCCGTTTCTTTTCCAATATCTGACCACTAAACTGAATTAAAAGCATATAACCAATAACCCAAATTTGGGTAGCACCGATAACCCTTTAGCGATAATATACTACCCGAATTTGGGTAGCTGTAGATAGATGATATTTATGAATCTATTCTTCAACTTTCCGCAATTAGCTAATAAGTTTAGTTGCTAGCTTGATTAAACTTTTACCGAATATCAAAAGATGTCACTAATGTTCCTTTCATGGAATATTCTAGATAATGTTTTGTTTTGTATGTATAATCTGCATGTAAAAAACAATTTCAAATTGTTTTCTAAAAATTGAATATCTGTTTAAATGTTTAAAATTGCATTTTTTAAATGTCTGTGACTATCACTATATCTCTAAGTGGACCTAAAAAGCCCTGGAAAGAGCATTAGTACGATTTTGTATGAATTGCATTGAAGCCAAATCTAGGGTGAGGGGAAAATGCCTAGCAGCCATCTTGTATGACTAACTTTTGAATTGATTTATATGCAAAGTGGTGCATAATGATCTATTATCATTTTATTTGTGTGTTGTTAGGACTGGCTGTTTCGCAAAATTTGAACAATTCATCAAATTTCAAAGCTGATTTTCAAGATCTAACATCATTTCAGTTTGGTGAAACAACTGGCCAATAATGATATAATAACAAAACTTGGATAGAAGCTTCACATAACTTTAAAATTTGATGAATTGTTCAAATTCTATCAATATTCTAAACCACCGATCCAATACAGTTACAATAGCTTATGATTTTTTTGGGGTATTTCTATGAAATATGTTTCTCTATAGTGACTATAGACATTTCCAGAGGACACTTCACCAAAGAAAACTGCACCAACCTAAATATCCCTCAAGCCGAGTTTAAAAATAAATTGAAATACCGGCCCTATGTGAGACTTTTTTGGTTGACACAAAGTGGTCCATAAATCGGGATTCTGCTGTAATATCATAATCAATTAATCAGATTTTCTGTACCTGTACTTATGTTTTATAATTATTTTTATATTTATATAATATTATATTGAACAGCGAAATGTTTATTATTTTTTAAGTCTCATATGAATTAGTTGGTTAACTACATAATTTAGAAATATTATTAAAAACTTTACTGGAATTGACTTTTTTTTATTGATTTTATTCTGTTTTCACAAAGCGATAAGAAATCAATTAAAATTACAGTGCAATGTTTTATATCAACATTAAAACATACTTTGATAATAAATTGTAAATACTGTTCTTAGATGTGAAATGATAATGCATTTTTCATTTCATTTGTTATGGAATGTTAATTTTAGTGACTAATTTGTACTGATATTAGTATTTAGCGTGGCGCATTGTTTCAAATGTTAAAAGATTGGTGCATAATAGTGGTATTATGCCACATGTGGTTCGCAAGCCTATCTCATGCGGTCCATTTTGTCCACAGAAGTCCCACAATGGCTGCGCAAGGTCGGGATCTTGAGTATTTTTCGACCCCTCACTGTTACCGAGCCAGTGGGACAACAGGCTAATATACATTTTTTGATATTTCTGATGACATTTTGATTGACTTTTGGCGAACGTGTCCCACTAAGTGTAAATTTTCGCTTATCTGATGTTCGCTCAGTTATGTTTGGTGAAAACAGCCATAAAGGAGTTAAAAATTTACAAAACATGTTTGTATCTGTAGAAAAAAAAAGAAAACTAGAAGTGCCTTCCATACAAATTAAAAAAAAAAAAAAAAACAACAAATGTGCCACTAACTTAGCACCTTTTGGTTCTAGACCATTTAGCACGCCCTCTGTCTCTCTTAAACTTGCCTGAAATTGTATTTCGCCATCCCATTTGAATTTTATAATCGTGGTGAAAGACAGTTTTGTATGGCAATTCAGGACCAAATTGGGCTTAAACTTGGATCACGAAAAATGCTCACAAGGCACTTCTTGTGTTATTCTTTACTGTATGTTTGTATTCTACTAATTAGCATTGGCAATCATAAACTTTTGCCTGAAAATGTATAAAATTTTATTCAACCGACTAAAAAATAATGGCCATTTCATTAATGAAGAGCATTTCTTGTCATCATTTTCACCATAAATATTTATTTTCATCGTCATAATAAAGTACTCACCTTAAATATTTTTAGTATTCAAGTTGGTAATACATATACGATCAATGGAATCTCTGATGATCTTTTTATATGAATTTGGAAACTTTTTTCTGTGGTCCCGTATTTAGCAAAAGGGTGAATGCAAGATATCGGTGCTATTACAAGTATAGGTATTTTTGGAATAAATGCCAATAATAAAAGAAAAATTGTCTTTTATTTTTCTGTTCTTCCAATGTTACGTACCCACCTAAGTGCCAAGTCATTCTTCAACGAGTAACACTTTTTGGAAAATATATGAAATGAATTATATTGACGTTGTTCTTTTGGAAGAATAGTCTACAAAAATTGTATGTTTTGTTGCTCTTTGCATAATGTTTGGTTTGCTGATAACAATTGAGAATAATTGAAACAATTGAAAATAAAAAAACTTTTTTCCATTTATTTTATTTTTTACTGTATCTATCATCATTTACTGTCTTCTATCATCTATGTAAACTATTGTTTCGGGAATAATTGCGCCAGTATGAAGACGGCAATAATAGGCTGAAACCGGTAACGGTAAAAAAATAAAATAAGTTTAAATTTGTATTAATCCTTATAATAGAATTAAACCTTGAAAATTGTCAGTATCAAAAATGGATTTATATACATACAACTAACAATTTATTACCTAAGTTTGTTTTGCATATGACGGCAGATAATTTCTCTAACTGTAAACATGTTGTAACATTTGTATCAGTGTTATATATTTGTGTTCTATTTCACACTTTCATGCTACGGTTTTCAATTTTAAATGTCATTGAGTTTGCAACACCTATATGTTGAAAATGATGTTGCGATAATATGCATAATTATTTTAATACTACCAAGTAACTTTGATCTTTATATATTTGAAAATACAAAGCACAAGTGAATGGAAGAAGAAGCCGGGGACACCCCAGGGAGACAATGCATTATGAAGTCCAATACCGCAGAAGAACCATTTGCAAAAATGTTCAGGAGGGACAAAAACTATCTAGGGATATTTGCAATTTTCCTTGCTTTTGTACTGGGGATGGTTCATTCGCGGCATTAACTTTAACGAAGTACAATCGGTCAATTTCAAATTTTAAAAGCCCCAATCGATGCGGCTCGTGCTGTTCAACTGAGTGCCAAAAATATGTGTTTTCAAATAATTGGCCTGTACCAGTATTGAACTTACATAGATAGTATATTATTGACCCGAGTTCGGTAAAGTGACAAGTCGGTATAACAGAAGAGTATGTAAGAGACAATGTATGAATTTGATTGTAGCAAGGAGCGTCAGACAGACTTTTGGGGTGTTCCATCCTCTGCCCATCGCTTTAGAGAAATGAGGTGATAGTTAGGGTATTATAGGGGTTTTTTTTTACCTTTGTCCAGTAGATTTGTATCTGCTCAATCCACTGGCATTCAGAAAACTTCCGGATCGAGGAATAGCTACTTTGGTCAGGATATCACCAGGTTCGCAGGAATTCCTCATGCTGTGACTTCTTCTCAAGGGTTCTACTGGCCCCGACTTGGGATGGCTCTCCTTGATCAGTGTTGAATCCTTCTTAGGCTTGATCGGAACTGGAGGCGGTACTGTGATGGGCCTCGGAATATCTTTGCCCCTTTCCAGCCCGGAGAAGAGCTCTATCTTTTCTGATACTTTACTCCGAAGTGACGATTCTTTGCTGTTTTTTCCAGAGTTCTTATGTTGCTTGTTTAAAAACTCCATTGATTCATTGTAGATCGTTTTTGGTGGAGTGTTGCTTCCCCTTTCTCTGTCACTATTTGTTTCATTCGCGTTCTTTATTTGAGCAAGTTTCGCTTTGACTTGCTCAATCCCTGATAGCTTATTTGGGGGCGGCGGAGGTGGTGGTGGAGGCTCCATCTTGTCTGGAGTTCTTCTATTTTTCTGTAATGATTTAGTTTTGGTCAGAGTGTCGTGCCTTGTGGAATGCCTGTCACTATCGTTGCTGGCGATGGAAGTTGATCTTTTTCGTCTTGGAGGTCTAACTGGGGCGGCTATACTACTGGCTACACTGGGACCAGTAATACCTCCTTTGGCTCGTGGCACCTTGCTCATATGCGCCATCAGGGATTTATATAAAGTCGCTGCAATCACGATGGCATCTTCAGATGTTTGACACACAAATCCGTGGCATTCCAGCTGTTTAGCAACTCCTATCTTTCTCATAACAACTGTGAAGAGAGGAGAGTGCGAGTTTCCATCTCTTCCTAAGATGTATTTCTTTTCTGAAGGTTCAAGATGTCTGAAAAGTGCTTGTTTATCTATATTGTCTGGGTCTGTAATAAGCGGAAGAAATGCGTATTCTATCACACTCTTATCTTCTTCTGACGGTTGTAACACGAATTTGACTGCAGACCAAACTGCTATTGTAGGAAAAGGATTTAATTGTTCTAATTCGCCTTTAGGTCCGCAGTGTCTGACATGCAAGCCTGCTCTTGAAATTTCTAATCTAGCTGCGAGTTCCGAGTTGCTTTTCAAAGTTCCGATTGGTTTAGTTCTTCTATAAGCTAAGTAAAGATTTGAAAGTGGTGCTTGTAGTCCTGCTAGGCTTGTGACTCTTCTTGGGAGAGGAGTTGATCCAAGGTAGTCTACAGTAAAGGTGTGAGTCCCAGTGTTGGTGGTGTCTGTTTCCATGGCCAGTTCGCTGAACATCCTCTCTATGCTAGCTTGGACAGAGTTTCCATTGCGTCCCACGCTCGCGATGCCGTGGTTTGAGTTGACGCTATCTTGTCTCCTGAGGCTTCCAGCTCCGTGGCTGCCGCTCCTGGCTCTCATACCGTCTCCAGCCTGGCCCAGTCCGCCGGGACCATCCAGCCTTCCAGAAATCGAAGGGGCCTGGGAACAAAACAACATTGATTAGAAATAGTTAGTTATCACCAAAAATTACGCGATGAGAAATTTCTAATATTTTGTTGCTTAAATTAATTCCAGTCTCTCATTTTCCTCGTGAAAGGGTTCTTGAAGACTCGCGATGAATCTAAATCTTGCATTTCCTCGGTACTCGAGAGACAAAACCTTGGTTTTATAGGACGCCCGTTCTTCAACCATTTGTGACACTCTTCTCGAAATACTTTTTTCTTATTTAGCAATTAGATATTATGGATAAAAAAATGTATTAGTTATGTCTGTATAATTTAGTTACATGAATATTTCAAAGCTATATATCTCATGGATGGGTAGACATGTTGAAACTGAAAATTGTGGATGTGCAAATTTGATGACGTCAAAACTACTCTGCTTTATAGTTCAGTTTTTGGTTTACGTAATAAGGAAGTTGAGTCCATTTTTTTTATTTTTTTTTATCAATGTTCGCATTCAAACTTAAATACTGGTATTTTTTTTTTTTTTTTTAAAGTTTGTTTTCATAATTAAATTAATTCTCAAAGTTTAAATTTTATTAAGCCCGCCAAAACGAGCGGAATCCGAGCGGTAAGAGGCGGGGTGTGGTGTGACGTCATTAGAACTGTGAAAACCACGTCGCATAAGCATTTTGTATCGAAAAATTTGTAATTCTTCAACAAGGAATTCCAGTAATTTTTTTACCAATGTTAACCGTCTATTAGAATTGATGTTATTAAAAAAAAAAGAAAATTGATTAAGATTTCATAGTTAAATTAATATTTTAAGTTAGAATATTTGCTTTTCTCGCCCAGGGGCTCTATTCCTGAATCGAGGGCGCTCGTAATCGCCGTCGAAAGTACTTACGTTGGTCGTCGTTGCTATTCCCGAAATTGGTCGAAGGTACATACTTCGACGCCAAACGTCAAAAGTCATTCCACACAGCAACTACTGGGTATAACCAGTAGAAACAGGGCAGCGAGTGGTAGGTTGTTGGCGTTTCTATGGAATTGGCTGTCAAAATCTAGTCTAGCTGTCAATTATTGTTTTACCGCGCGGATTCCGCAAATGTAAAAGTGGGTGAAAATTTCCCACTTACTAAGTCTTTATCGGAGCTTACAAGCTCAATTAACAGTTGCTTTTGGCAATTTGTAATATGTCCCGCAGCCATTTCTGTTTTGAATTACGAATAACTGTTGTCTGTTTGACAGTCACACCATAGAAATCCCAAAAACATCAGGAACATAGACAATATTCACAGGGGTGCCAATATAATCATCTCTTCTACCAACTTCGACCGTTCGACGCTCAAGAATACGTAAAATTGAAACATTCGAAAAAGTTAGTCGCGACGACTAGTAGTTTTTCACTAGAAGACGGCGCATACGAAAACGATTGATCGTTTAACTCCAGAATCGCAGGCCAGTACGGTACTTGTACGGTATTGCCGTCGCTACTTGTTGACGTTCCCCGCGCGAATTCAGGACCACCGCGCAGAAAAGTAAAGACCAATAGTAAAATAACGGTTTACAGCCCAGTTCACTGTTTGACTTTTCTGGGCGGCCGGCGGCCTGAAGTGTATCACATGCTATGTGACATGTATAATAATAAAAACTTCTAAGTTATGCAATAAACAACATATTATTATAAAGCACTCTACGAATATGTATCTTTAGAAATCCATTTCATATAATAATAACAACAAATACGTACATATATTTGACAAACCCAAATAAATCTTTGGCCTATACACCTCTCTCATCTAAACCGACCATCTCTCATGTAATAGAAAGAGATGCACCATAGGTGATCTGTTGTACGTACAATCACGACACATGTGACGTCAGAATTCTTTCGACCAATCGTGGAGCGTACATAGTCAATTGCTATTCAATGCTTTTTCAAGAACGTTTAACTAATTCTAAGAATAATAATATAGAAATATATTTATATATTTAGAATCGATATTTTTTGATCTACATGAACATATTTTTTATAAGTCAAAATATTTTTTACTCAACTTCCTTATTGTGAGGATTTTTTTTGCAATGCTCATGTTATCTATCTGTATTGCGCAAAATCATTGACATTTTGGAAGGTAGCCCAAAAAAATCTACGTCAAACCACATCGATGGCTACAAAAAATCGAACGCGAAATAAAGGCTTCACGGAGGTTCTATTTAGATATACGAGTACATATATGGAAGGTTAATCTATTCAACACGTTTACACGGTTTTTTGAATGCCCGACGGGTGAATAAAAGTTTGATTGAGAATATAAAAAAAATGTAATGCGATATCTCCGTAAATAAAGAGTGGTGTGTTCATAAAGCTGTCAGACTGTCGTTTGGTTTCTGCGAACTAGGGTGGGCCGTTTATATATAGTGCTTAATTTTTTAGATAAATGACAAATATCGCCCTCTCAGTGGTCTCAAAAGTTCCTTAACATTTAGATTTTCTTCTTCGTCTAGTGTCCTATTCTATCGAGGTTAGCTATCATCATGCCAATCTTCACCCTGCAGGCAGTAGCTTGAAAAAACTCTGCGGAACTGCACTCGTACCAGACACTTATTTATATTATAACTTAGTTTTCATTAATTAATTATCCTGGAATAAAATTATTATTATTATTATTCTTATGGCACATTTGGCCCTGACCGAGGGTTGCGTATGAGACAATGCAAGCCTCCAGAGATTTGGCCAAATAACTTATGAATAATATGAACCCTTAATACACATAACTAATTTATTTATTTTCTAACGGACCAAGTCCGATTAACACATTACATATTACACGAATTTAATACAAGGAGAAATGTTATAATACAATATGCTATGATAAAAATAGGGAACAAAAATAATAGAGAAAATGTCAAGTCAAGTTTTGCTGGATTTCACGACTTCAGCCATATATTAATTGCGTAGTGACTGACAAAAATCATTTAGGCTAGCACCAAAAAATTCAAGGTCCTGACTTGAGTTGACAAGTCTGACCATTCTGGACATTGGTGAATGGTATCCATAATTGGTGGAGTGTTGATTGAGGAAAAGCAAATCATTATTTCTGAGTCTACGTGAATGGATATTGAAAGGGGTGAGTTGTAACAGAGTGGGTGATTCAATTATACTTTTAATAATTTTGAAAATGCATATGAGATCCAAGTCCTTCCTACGTTTTTCTAAAGAAGAAAGATTTAATTTTACGTCAAGTTCATCGTATGAGTAATCGCCTCTTTCTAGCCCTAACCTCCAAGCAATTCCCCTTAATAAGCGTTGATGTACGGATTCGATACGATGTGTAACTTTTCTATTGTTTATATTTATAATTCTAAAATTAATTGAATTTGTTTTATGTGCCTGCATCTTGTCTTCTTATGGATACCAATAAATGACAACCGTGACTATTGGTAAGTATCATTGAGGTACATAGATAGAGTCTATATTCCTTGCAAAATCAGTATAAAAATGTTGTTCCCGTGGGGGGAAAGGAAGGGGGTGTGGCAGCTGTCGATGTCGCCCGAATCCTTCCGACCATGAACGAACTCCACAATCGGAGTCGCCGATGACCGCCCGCCGAGCCCGGAACATTTGGGTTACCGGCGCGGCAACTTCAAGTGCTCTTTGAGTTTTTTAAATGTTATACCGTTGCTTTCCCTATCGTTTCCAGTATGACTTGTACAATATCTCAGCGCACATGTCGGCTTTTTGAAGTTATCACCGGGGACCTGTGCCCGACGAGCGCTTGTAACCGACTGAAGTCCGTGGTATCTGACAGCGGACAACGAACCGATGTTTGTGGCCCATGCTTCGAACGCCAATGTTGGCTCTATCTATAAACCTGAATGTTATTTACTACTCAATTATTTGTTTTTATATAATTTTCTTATAAATGTTATTATTTTTTTATTATGTCGTCTTATTAGAGGTAAAGTCACAAGGAGGAAATCCATAATTTGTTTTATTTTGGCAATACTACAACTTTAACAATTAATTTTCAAAAATAATCCACCCTAATGCACAGAGCACTCATAAATAAACAAAGTTTGCTTTCATTGACAGCGCGTTGCTATTTTCGCGTTACTATTTGGACACCCGAGGGGGAAAAAAGTTTTTGGCCAATAATACAAATTATTTTCTGGCCGAATTTCTGAACCAGTTTACCTACGCTAACTTACAGTGTAAATATTAGACTGAGACGTATTCATTCATTTTGTTTTTGTTTTTGCTTGACAGGAGATGTTCTAGTTTAAGCGATACGTTATCGTATAGCATATTACTTAAATGTCTGTATCACCAGGAGCTTGCCACAGGCTTTAAAAAAATAAACCAGTAATAATCGTTATCAGATTAACTGTGCAGATGGTCAAAAGAAGAACCAACGATCGAACTGTTTTTTTGCACTGGTACCTACTCTTATTTTTTTTAAGAACTGGAATTACGAATTTCTTCCGACATACAACATAAGCCCGCATTCCGAATTTCTTCCGACATACAACATAAGCCCGCATTCCGAATTTCTTCCGACATACAACATAAGCCCCGCATGCCGAATTTCTTCTGACATACAACATAAGCCCCGCATTCCGAATTTCTACCGATTTATAAAATATTTATTTTTAACACTTTAAGTTTTTAAGTTCCTAAAAAAATATTTGTTAAATTTGAAGATAAATATCCATACGTTTGTAATTTCGATACGTTAATTATATGAAATTTCCTCGATAGAAAAAAATCTCAAAGTAAGTTCAGAATAAATAAAAGAATAAATGGCAAAGTATGCTCCGAAAATTATTAAAAACATGTTTTCTTCTGTTATTTGATATGTTATAGACATGTAAAAATTCATAGTGTATCTTTAAATACAACTAAAGCATTTGTCGAGAGATTTTTGCTCTATTTCAAACGAGTCGTGTTTTATTGAATATTTTCACCATTTTCGCTTAATTATTATCGTTTTTAATATTAGCGCGCTCCCTCTAACATTTGTATTTACATATCTCCTTTCAAACCATCTTTGAACGTTGACTACGGGGCCTTAAGGGGGTGATTTTTTCTTTAATATCTTGAATATGCTGTCGCGCTCCCTCTAACATTCAAGAGACAACTGAGTATAAATGAGACCGTCATTTATGATAGTGAGTACGTTAATAAAAGAGTTTGTTCCTTACCTTGTTCCTGGCAGATCTGGAGCTGATACTCGGCTGCTGCGTGACCCCGTAGTTGTGGTGGCTAATGACGCTGCGCTCCTCATCAAACATGCTGTCTATCCTCTGCTTGTACAGCGAGGCGGAGGACACGCTGTCCCGTCCCGACAGGCGGAAGCTGGAGTTCCTGCCGCCCGGCCCGAGCCCTGGACCCGGCCCTGATCTTTCTGCCACCACCATCTGGAACGAACGTCTCATTTTAATGAGGTCGGATATCTCATACACATCATTTTTATTAAAATCATGTTAAAAACGTAATTTCCTAATATCCTATGTTACATTCTTAAAATAACGAAACACATGTTCGAACTGCGAAAATATTATATTTTTATGAACACTTGTTCCTACATCTTCATAACACATTCGTGTTTAACTGAGATTTTGTTAGGAAATCTGTCAATTCATTCGTTAAAGGCCTGCAATCCCGATTCTAACAGGAATACCAAAAAAAATTGACCAGCTTTTTAATAAATTAATTAAAAAGTTTTCTTCGTGTACCCGGACATTTTGAAACAAATATTTAAGATTTTTATGTTGGCGTCGGAACTCTGAGTTCAGGGAGGGTTTTAAAAAAAATTACGAAGGTATTGATTTATCAAATAATAATTATAATTATAGTTACATTATTTTAGGTTAAAATTTTTAACACAATAGTGTAAACAATAATAAATTAATCTCACTTTTGACTTACAACGGCCACAAATTTTAAATTTAGTGTTAACCTTTTGGACGCCGAGCTTCAGCGACATAATACTTGGTGGTGCGCCGACCCAAAATTTTCCATTTTTTTCTCGGCTCGCCGTACGCCGACTGATACTATTTTTGTAATAACTTACTTATTTTTTGTAAAATGTAACTAACTAACTAACCATCACGCCGTTTCCCCGCAGGGGTAGGCAGAGAGGACGGACCGCCAAACAACTCGGTCTTGGCACACACTCCTTGCCTCATTCACATTCATACATCGTCACATACATACTCTTCTATTATTCTTACACTTGACATGGCCCGACTCGAGTATCTGATTCACTTGATCGTGCCATGTCTTCCTCGGGCGTCCCCGACTTCTGCTACCATTCGCATTTGCATCATATATCCTCCTTACACTCCTATCTTCGCTCATTCGCTCTACATGCCCAAACCATCTAAGCGTCCCTTTCTTAATCTTACTCATTACGCTTACATCAGCCTTGCACTCTTTGCGGATCTCCACATTCCTCACAAGATCAAACATGGTTTTACCACACATACGCCTCAGGGATCTCATTCCAACAGCATTCAATATATTTTCATCCTTTTTTTGCCAGTTCCATGCTTCATAAAATGTTTATTTTGTTAATTGTACCGTCTCACCAGATAATGTGTTTATATATTTATAAAAATAGTATATATTCTACCATAAGTAGTTTCCCCAGAATAGCTAGTTACAATCAGCGAAATATTTTTTTTTCTTTCTCGCATGTTATACAAAATATATGGTAAAGAAAAATGAAAATATTTCCACAGAGCTAAAAAAATAAGGAATACACACAAACTTTACGTCTTAAACATAAACAATGATGCTGTACATAGTAACATATTATTTTTAAATGGAACAAGAAAGTAAGAATCTTATTGTTTATTTAGTTGCTAATCGAATACGTTTTATTTTAGTAAGCTGCGTACATTTTGTATGATACAAAATCCCGTGAAAAGAAAGTATGTTTTGAACGATCCATTTGATACGTCAGCGTTCAACGGTTACAAATTTTTCATGACCGTAAGGATATGTCGGCGAACAAGCAGTTAAGTTTAAATGATAATAACAGTAATAGAAAATAATTACGTATGAAAAGCGTAATATAGTATATTTAAGTTGGGCATAACCTGCCTCACTAGGCTAACTTGTATTGAGGAAATTTTTTTAGCAAATTATTGTGTTTTGTCTATGGATTGTAACATACTAATCATGAAACAAGATTTTACACAATACTAATACTGTTTGTCAGGGCGTTTGCAGCGCCGCGCTGTGGCCAACTACCTAACTCAAATTTATTGCTAATATTTAATATCGTTTTTTTAACCCTTCAAGCTAATTTGTTCGCTTTTGGGAACAACTCATATGGTCTCATAGAAATCGTTGTGTCTCCCTTACTTACATGGTGAGAAAAGTAATCTAAACGGTGTAAAAGAGAAAACAACGCTTTTTATACATATCTAGAAGTTATCTACATAATACTTTAAATTTGCACCTTTTTAAGACCAAAGGTTCCGACCGCAATATGAAAAAAAGTTGTGGAACTTCTTTTTGAATTTTTTATTGATTATGTTTATATGAAACGACAAAAAAGTGAGGTGACGATAATATTCGTAATGCATTTGGCTAATAAAACGTATAAATATATATAATAATTACTCAATTTTAGTTACTAAAACGAAGGAGAGCAATTTTTTTTTTGGTAAACTAATGTTTAAGACAAGATTTTTTATGCATAGCACAAAGGGTAACAATTATTTTACAAGCAATAATTATTCGCCTGAAACACTCATCCACATTGAAAAATCTCCTGATTGATACATGACGCCAACGGGACATTCGATTTCCCGTTGGCGTCATGTATCTTTTATCAGGAGATTTTTCAATGTGGATGAGTGTTTCAGGCGAATAATTATTGCTTGTAAAATATTTTTTATTTTGTTTTTTATGTTTGCATTCAAAATTTAGATGTTTATTTCTAATAGTAAAATTTGAAAGTCTATTTAATCACCATTCAAAAATAGTTTTAATATTTCGAATTCGTTTAGAAATATTCCATTTATTTGGATTTTATTGCAAAGCGGAAATACTCCAACTATCTATCAGAATATATCAGAGGCCTGGGAGGTTAAGGATTTCATTCAATATGATTGGTTACCTAAATGTTTCATGTTTTAAGAATTTCATAATTAGATACACGAGCGTGAACTCGTCTCGGGTACGTAACACCCGACCTCACTATCGGGGTACCTTTTGGGGGCATTAGTATAAAAGCGATATACGTAGTTTTAAAGTTCCTGTTTATTTCATAAAATAAAATATTACGGTCGGTGGCCGAGTTGACATCGCGTTTGGGTCCCACCCAGGCGTAGTGTGTTCAATTCCTCGGCTGGCTAAGTCCTCCATCACAACACAAGCAACATTTTCAGCTTACTGTGGTGGTAGTAGGAGATTTTCAAATATTGTCAGGTTATTCGTAACCCGGGAATGTTTGTCTTTCTTTAAAAAAAAAAAAAATTGTTTCGAGCTTTAAATGGTAAGAAGTACCTAACTGATTTTGTGGATTTATGTAACGAAAGTTTCTACTTGTTGTAAGTTGTAACTCGTTAGAATAATTTGTTGACAAATAGAATAATTTGACGGCCGGCATAGTCCAGTGGTAACGCATTGGACTGCCATTCAGAAGGTCGCGGGTTCGAACCCGGCGTGCGCAAATAAATTTTATTTGATTAATTTGTGTTATTTCACAATTAATTAATTAAAATAATATATAGTATATTTGCGGCACGTTCCAGAGTGGAAGATACTACCAGTATCGCCCTGGTGTAAGACCACCATTCAGAATTGAAACGTTGCTCCAAATGGCTTTAGCCGTGTTTAGTGACTAGATCTGAATAGCCAGGTACTTCCCCACCTTCCTCTTTCCCTTCCCCACTTACCTTCAGCCTCACAACATCCCCCAATTGGGGATGCCATAGTCTCACTGGCTCCAGACGGGAGCAGTTGGGACTCTTGTGAGGTATTCACTATAAAAAATAAAAAAAAAAGTTCAAGTTAAATAATACATATTTTATCAGTATATTGTAATGTTATAGTTCTATTATGTTTATAAGAACAGAAGATCCAGGAAAATGCAATTAAACATTACTAAAAATTATTATATTAATTAAAAATGTGAATCTTGAAAGAAAGGTAATCGGGTGTGTAATACACACCTTACAATCGGTGATCAATTTCATGGGTATGTAATATCCACCCTACAATCAGTAAAACAATTTCATGGGTATGTAATACCCACTTTACAATCGGTGATCAATTTCATGGATATGTAATATCCACCCTACAATCGGTGGACTATTTCATGGGTATGTAATACCCACCTTACAATCGGTGAACAATTTCATGGGTATGTAATACCCACCTTACAATCGGTGAACAATTTAATGGGTATGTTATACCCATCTTACAATAAGTGAACAATTTGGTGGGCCTCATTCACGACAAGTTAAAAACAAGAAACTGTAAATAGTTGAAAATTAACCCTAAATAACTGTAAGTACATACCTTTTCGCTAAGCTTAACTTGTGTTGAGAGGGGTAGTAAATTGATTACACGCTATGAGTTTCGAATTCAGCCCGTCGGAGTGTTGATCGAGCATCCTACCTATTGGACTATCGGACATCTTTATTATTTATTATTCTATTACTGGGAATTAACGCCGGAAGTATCTATATCCGATTTTGGTCCTTCGAGTTAGGTATGGCCCCGAGTCACCGAGGTTGATTTTCTTATTTTCTACTGACAATGTGATAAAATTCTTCAGGTCTTACTGTTAAAGACCGAAAAATGGTAATTTTTTTCAAATAATTGCATGAACTTTGTAAAAATAATGTTCATTTATTTAATTGTGTGTATTTGTTAACGGCCAAATGGGTATCTAGTATTTACGTTAAATCTCGCGTCCAAAAAAACTATATGTTTCTAATTTTCTCTTATTTATTAAATCAAAACCAAAATTTCCTCAAACTATATATTTTTTGACATATTTTAAAAATTACAAATAAGGAATTATACTTCTTATCCAAAGAATCGTCACCATCTCTTTTACACGACATGACGATTACACATTAAACGATTCTACATATATTGAACTATTAAAACAACCACCACCTTGAAACGAAAACGGAACGTACAAACAAATTTACAGACAGACGAAATGCAAAACTGCCGAGTTAACAGGACTATGCTACGTGCAGTTAATAAAATTACTCACACAAGAATGCACGATTTCAATTCCACCATATCCATATATTTTAAAATCACCGCTTTTTATGGTCAGAAGCTCGCAGAACTAACAACATGATTACAATAACCAACATAACACTTATTTAAACTTTAACTCGGACTATTCCATCTATATATATACGCAAGATTTCAATTCCACTATATTCACAGATTATAAAGGAACAAACAACATGATCACAATAACCGACACAATATCTATTTAAACCATAACTCTGACTATTCCATCTATATAAATAATGCGACTAGGCACACCCGAACCAAGACTGAAACTGTTTTAATATGGCGCTAACACCTAACATACATTAACTTGACCAACTTATGTGCACCGACTTTTACAATTATATCGGGCAACCGTTTTGTAGGCTCTGTTTGGTTTAGCCTCTAATGTGCCAAGAAATCCACCGTAGATTTGCTAGTAGCTCTCCTCACTCGCATCGATTTTATGGTATTTTGAACCTTACAAATGCTCTCAGCGTACTAAAATATATTTTATTCGCTTGGCAAGAAAATAATTTATCTTGATATTATTCTAGCTGGTCGTTTCGTCACTTGTAAATATGTTTATTTTATCTGTGAAAAAGCGCGTGGCGAAATTACATTGTACATGTCAAAATAAGGAACTCGAGTCCATTTTTCAACATTTTTTTAATCAATATTTTACATCGATAATGATCCCAAATGCCAGTGCATCTTTTGTATTGCTATGGTTAGTTTTAATGGTTAAAATAATGTTCAAAGTTTTTATTTTTCGGATCTCTTGAATACGCACCAAATCTATGGACATGGTTGGAACGTCACCAGTCTCAAAGAAGCTTAACTTTTTTTCAACCGGCGCGGGCGGTGCTGTATTTTGTATGGGAGTCGAGATGTTTATGACCCGCCTTTAACATTGAAGAACATTAGGTAAAATGTTAGCATCATTAATGTTTTTTGTATTGTACCAATGTGCAAAAATACATCCATGACCACACCTGATTAACAATTTACCGGCATTTAAAAACCTTCATTATAACATTTTCATCGGTTCTAATTTGAATGTAGACCAGGGTTGCCAATTCATATGTTTCTATTTAAATTAGCATTTATTTTTTATCAACTAGTCATTTTCAGATTTTTTCTTTAAATATATTAATATATTTGCCTCGGAAATGTTAGTCATCAAAAACAAATATTATATCGACGCAGAAAAGGCAAAAGGGCGTAAGCGACAATTGAGTCAAAAATTAGTTAAATGTACAGTTTTGATCAAATGAAAATTCTAATGAAAGCAAAATGTAAATAAATATTTTTGTTGACAAATAATTAGAGAGGCGACCAAAATTAATTGCCGTTCGAGTAAACACCGTTAGTAAACTTCGAAATGAGTTACCTTTCGAGTGAACACCGTTAGTAAACTTCAAAATGAATTACCTTTCTAGTGAACACCGTTAGTAAACTTGAAAATGAATTACCTTTCTAGTGAACACCGTTAGTAAACTTTAATATGAATTACCTTTCGAGTGAACACAGTTAGTAAACTTGAAAATGAATTACCTTTCGAGTGAACACCGTTAGTAAACTTGAAAATGAATTACCTTTCGAGTGAACACCGTTAGTAAGCTTCAAAATTAATTACTTTTCAAGTGAATACCCTTAGTAAATTTCAAAATTAATTACCTTTCGAATAAACACCGATATTAAACTACAAAAAGAAATCAGTGATTCAGATTTAGATCTGTAATAAAGATATGTAACAAAAGAAATACGTATTTCGAATAAAGAATTACTAATTAATAAACTAATCTTGGGATATACTTTATCGCTTGTTTGATATGATTTACACTTATCGGTTTCAATTTTGAAAAGTTCATTGAACTTGAATAATTTTACGCATTACGCATAAATACAATTTCAAATCACGCATTCACCCACGCACCTAAAACCGAAATTAGTATGTTTAGTAATTTTATTTTTTTACGCATGCAGATGCGTGCTTCGACATGGTTATTAGGGATGCATGACTTGCGCTATATTTGCCGCTAACAAAACTAGATTGAGGAAGTTAAATTTATGGTTAAATGTAGGTTGCAACAAAAAGAATACAATTTTTTCAACTGCTCCCAACCGTCTGGAGCCAGTGAGACTATGGCATCCCTTATTAGGGTATGTTGTGAGGAGGAGGAGGGTGGGGGAGGTAAATAACAAAAGTCAACATTAATAAGAAAATTAAGTTACAAATTATTATTATGATTACCGAACAAATCTTGGATACTTCTGATTTAAATTGAATAAAAATGATTTAGTAAGGAATAAAAGAAAATATAAACGGAAATGAATTTATTACCATTCCTATGAAGCCTTTGGACTGGGGAATCAGTGAAATAGCTGTTTTTGAAAAATAAACAAAGAACAACTCTGGAAATCTCATGTTACGTTTTGGTGTTCGTAACGTTACGAGCTTTGTTACGTCAGGTGCATGAGAATGTGATACGATTATAGAACGATTGACAAATTTATGGAAACAATTGATTTTGTCTTTTTAATTCTTTTTATGATTTTTTTGTTAGACTGCATGCCACTGTTAGGTAGAACAAGATAGTAACATATGAGTGCATTCGATTACATCACACTTACCCTTCCGAGGTGAGAGTTCACAGCATCTCAGAGAACTTCATCTGAAGATGCGCTGTTTCATCCACGATGCGTCAGACGTCTATCTGTAACAAAATAAATTTCACTTGTTTCAATTTGAATTGAAGTTAAGTTTGTAGAACATTAGTCACCTTCAAAGATATATTTTTTTAATCCAACATAATGATATTTTAAAAACTTTTTTTTTAAAATGATACAATTTTCTCACTTTTATTATTTAAGTAATTCATATTTTGTTTGTGGATAAAACAGATATCCTCCACACAGCATCGCCAAAGATGAAATAGGCCCCGAGAGAATGATTTTCTCTCAAGGCCTTCCGTGTGGCGTTGATAAATAAAGAAGAATTTGAATATCAAATCTTTACTTTGTTTAAAAAATGTAGTGACTTCAATTTTTTGTATGGCAACCGTAATCGTTAATATAATCTTAATATAATCGTAATATAATCTTAATATAATCGTAATATGATCGTAATATAATCGTAATACAATCATAATATAATCGTTCTACAATCGTAATGTAATCATTATATAATCGTAATGTAAAATCGTAATTGTAAGTCTACCTAATCGTAATTGTAGGTAATGGTAATTATAATCGTAATCACAATCGTAAACATGCTTATAATCGTAATCGTGATCATAATCGTAGTCATAAGGTTAGTCAAGTAAGTATATTTGCTCAACTAATAGTGATATTGTAATAAACCACACTTTGTTGAACGTCGTGCTACAGTAGTCAAAGTTATGCATTTTTTACCGAACTACTTCTATTATATTGTTATGGTCAAGGAATTTAATTTATCTGAAGAATTTTCTCATCTCGCGTGTCTGATGCAAGACGCATCCAGCTTCAGATCTGTGTTCAATGTTAGATGTATGCTAAATAACTGATCTAGATTTCTCTTGCGATTAACCGACTCTTCGATGATATATTGCATATCCTAAAAACTCATTGGTGCCCCAGTGGAAGCTAGTCATTCAGAATATATGTGAATACGTGTTCAACGCAGGTAGACTTGTCCGAATAAATATAATGGACGAGATGCGAAAATATTATTATTTTTCAGAAATCCTCATAACATATTCTTGCTATACTGATTTATTTATTTATATAGCGGAAACGGTTTACATGTAGTCCCCGTGAACACTAGGGAGCAGCCTTAGGCCCATTGTGCTATCTCCCATTTCACCTCATTCCTTTAATAATCACCCGGTCCCTTTTATGAAGTCCACCAGTATTGTCATTGGATATGTGGCTATGTCTTCTGGTTCCACAATGTGTCTTCCCAGCTCTCATCTCCCCTCTCCAATCCCCTTTGGTTCCCTGAAGGCCCCACAAGGGAAGAGAGCCTCATATCTCCTCTCCATTCCTCTTTGGTTCCGTGAAGGCCCCACAAGGGAAGAGTTCACGGAGGTGGCCTCATCTCTCCTCTCCACTCCTCTTTGATTCCCTGCTTTACTGATAATTTTGTTATGAAATTTGTCAAATCATTCATTATAGGCCTCCAGTACCGTTGTCAACAGGAAAACGAACGCTTTGACCAGTTTTTTTTTTTTAAATAAATGAACAGGATTTCATATCAGTAAGTTTTCTCTGTGTGGTGATGATGAGAAATAATTCTAAAATATATAATACTTATTTGTAGGAATTGTTATAGAAGTACTGTGTCATACACAGAAAACTAATCGACAGCGTTTTGGTAAAACCTTTAAAGACGCACTTTTTGGGAATGTTACTTTTCAGTGGTTTCATATAGTCTTCAACATTCTTCAAAGTCGTAAAGTAATGACATTTTTAAGTTCAATGTTTTTAATATTATTCCAAGAAAACCATAGAAAAACATACTGAACTCTTAAATCTCTCATAATTATAAAAAGAATTGCAATATTTTATATCAAAATTATAAAAAACAAATAACCACTCTCAAACCAGTTATTCTCAATAAGGGAGGTATTAATTAACAGCTTCGAACATATTCTGTGTACTTACCCTTATGCAGATCATTTGAAATAACATTCTGTTGTACGTCTATATATATACTATGTTATTACTTTGCAATTTTCTTAATATTAACCCCCTGTCTGCTGTACACCTACTAATGTTCTTACTTACTTAATTTATGAAATTCAATTTGGATGGAGATCTACGATGTCAGACAAACAAATATGAAAGCGAACAAGACATGGAAAATTAAAAGATTATTCAATAGATCGCAATTGGAAATAGAACACAGAACCTCTGTTTTACCTGGACAATACTCTAAAAACTAAACTAGTCTCTTGTTCTGTTATATGTTCCGTTTGAATTTATTAATATTATCTTCTTTTTCAATGATTTAAAATTACATTGATTTGTTTTGTAACCTTTCAAATTATTCCAAAAATTGATCTTTATTTTATTTTTTTTATTGTTCTTCAAAGTACAATCCAATTAAACCGCAATTTAGCAGTTTGTCAACAGGATGTTCATGTTCAATTACAATATAAAATATGTACATAATATTATTACTAATTAAAATACAACTTATACATTGTATTTATCACTAACCACTGCTATAATCAATAGTATTACTAATACAGGGTATCTCTGCTTGGTAGCTATGTTTTCAGCATATATCTGAATCTCTGAGGTAATTAGCAATTTTTTATATTGCTTGGTAACATGTTGAATATTTTGGGCACGTTGTATTCCAGGTTCGCTGTCCGTATTTATTGTTATATTTTGGTACAAGCATTCCTTCGTTTTTTGTGAACCTAGTATTGTGTTCATGTTCTACTTTCCTCTTAATGAAAGCAATAGTATTTTGTTTAGAATAAACAAATATTTAGACTTGACGTTTTTTGTTCTTTTATGACCTTTGTTATATTTATAATTGTCTTCAATGCAAAAATCCTCAATCTCAATTTGACAATATATATATTTTTTTTTTACAGTAATACCGCACAAGAGTCCCAACTGCTCCCGTCTGGAGCCAGTGAGACTATGGCATCCCCAATTGGGGTATGTTGTGAGGCTGAGGGTATTGGGGAGGGGAAGGAGATGGGGAGGAGGAAGGTGGGGAAGTACCTGGCTATTCAGATCTGGTCACCAAACACGGCTAAAGCCATTTCAAGCAACGTTTCAATTCTGAATGGTGGTCTTACACCAGGGCGATACTGAGAGTATCTTCCACTCTGGAACGTGCCGCAAATATACTATATATTATTTTAAATTAATTAATTGTGAAATAACACAAATTAATCAAATAAAATTTATTTGCGCACGCCGGGTTCGAACCCGCGACCTTCGGATCTGTAGTCAAAAGCGTATACCACTAGACCACGCCGGCCGTCAGTATACTATACAAGGACTATGTCCTAACCACTTACCGGGTGCAAAACTTTAGTTGATCCGGATTTGACAGTAAATAATAGGCTGTGAAAATATGAAATATTAAAATCATCTCCCGACATGGTCAATATTAATGATATTGTTGCAAAAGAACATATTGAACATCATCTAAGCACGGTACTTTATCCCAAAAACCGTACTTCGAACCGTTAATACATTTATAAGTAACCCATTCAAAACTGGCATTTCGCATTGCCAATCTGTCAGTTTTCCTGACGTAGGTTTTCATAAACACCAGATGGAAAACGTACTTAGATCTGTGGGGCTATTATAAGCACAAGTTAGAACCGTTACCTAAAGATGGTGCATGTGATGTGGGCGAATGCCTATATTATATGCGACAGCTGGTCAAGAATATGCAGACCAAGACTCCGTTAGGTCCCAGGGAATTATACTATTAAGATGTTATGCTTGGCGTTCTAAATGACGTCAAGATAGGTGCTTTGGTCTTTGCTGTCTGCTATAGCAAATTGTTGTACCTTTAAGAAGAAATTGATAGACCAAAGTCATTATTGATTAAATCAGGGATTTGATTAAGATAAATTGGATTAGTCATTGAACGTAGAAGAAAGTTTTGCCAAATTAATCTACGCTTCGAGTGTGGGAAAGTGGGAAGGTACCGATGTACCTATCATATAATTTACACACAGATGTGTTTCTTAAAATTTAAGGTGTATGACAGTTCATTTAGTATACACATGAATAGCTACAAAAATATGATACTGCGTTATTTCCAAATTTATTTATTTATTTTATTCCTTTAGATTTACACACAGTACAATATGATACAAGATATAATTAAAATATTTTTATTTTATAAGCAATAATTATTAACCTGAAACACTCATCCACATTGAAAAATCTCCTGATAAAAGATACATGACGCCAACGGGACTTGAACCAGTGTCATTTCGATTTCCGGTCGGCAGCTCTGACCACTGAGCTATGGCGGCTTATCTCTTATCCGCGAAAAAAATCAATATATACTAGTGTTTCATTCAACAATTACTGCTTTTTACATTTTTTCACCTGAAACAACCAACTTTATTTTAAATGAGAAAGGCATTGTAAGTACTAAATCTCTCACTAGATGGCGTCGAGACAAATTGTCTACATTTGTAAAATATTTTTAGTGATTATAGATTATTGTACCTTATCAGGTCGAAATGATTGGTTCCTAACTAGGCAAATTGCCCGTTCCAAGGAACCAAAATATGTGAAAGTAAGTGTGTGATTTGTCTATGTCTATAATATATATATATATATATATAAATATATATATATATATATATATATATTTTTTTTTAAGAAAGACAAACATTCCCGGGTTACGAATAACCTGACAATATTTGAAAATCTCCTACTACCACCACAGTAAGCTGAAAATGTTACTTGTGTTGTGATGGAGGACTTAGCCAGCCGAGGAATTGAACATACTACGCCTGGGTGGGACCCAAACGCGATGTCAACTCGGCCACCGACCGGTCGAATTAATGTTTTAATTTGTGATGCTTAATCGTTACAATCTTATGATAGAATCGAACTTGAGCTGTTGTGTATGTTTCAATTGTGTAAGAGCAATAATTAGAATAGTGGAAGATACATATAGTATGTGATTAGTCTATGTCTATTTATTATGTGACGTTTTTTAACATTTTTTCAGAAGTGATGAAAATGCAAGATAATTATTAGTGGCATCTGACACCTCCGTGGTCGAGGGGTACCTAAGGCTCTCTAGACTGGCAAGCCGTTGGTCGCGGGTTCAAATCCCGGCGTGCGCAAGTAAATTTTATTTGATTAATTTGTGTTATTTCACAACTTACTCATTCAACACAATACATACAGTAGGTTTGCGGCACATTCTAGAGTGGAAAATACTCTCAGTATCGCCCTGGTGTAAAACCGCTATTCAGAATTGAAACGTTGCTTGAAATGGCTTTGGCCGTGTTTGGTGATCAGATCTGTATAGCCAGGTACTTCCCCACCTTCCTCCTCCCCATCTCCTCCCCCTCCTCGCTACCTTAAGACTTACAACATAATTGTAAACTTACCTTAAGACTTACAACATAATTACAACATTGGGGATGACATTGTTTAGCAGCACCATATCCTGTGTCGTGCTGCACGGAGAAAAATGAGAATCGCTAATTTATTAAGATTCTCTTCAAATTATTGGTAATAAACGGTATTTATTTATTTATTAATCTTAAGTTAGCTCACATCGTCGTGTGTGCTAGTAGTTTTAGAAACATAAAAAAAAATTACCGTAATTGGCAAACAATGGATCTTTAAATACTTAAATGTAAGTACATATTATCCGTCACAAAAAATAATTATTTTAGGAAAATATGTTTTCTCAATTACTCTTTAAACTTAACCATCTTCTCAATCTCAGTAACTTCCTTCGAGACTTTGTTATACAGTTGGACGGCCTGGTACATGAGAGATTTCTGGGTGCTTGATTTTTTTCTTGTTGGCAATCTGATTTTCCTTGCATTTCTCATAATTCATTATTTATTTGTATATAAGATAAAAAATTTCCTAATATATCCGAACACGTGTTGATATACGTGCGTTTGCCTTAATAATATCTAAGACGAAATGCGAAAATATTAGGATTTTCATGAACACGTGTTCCGACATCGTGATAATATATTCTTAATTTAAACCTGTTAATTAATAATAATTCAATAATTTGAAGAGATTCGCAATACTCATTTTTCGGTATGGACTATCTATCAAATTTATTCGCCATATTGTATTTATACGTAGGATATAGGTATTGTAAATTACGAACTCAAATATGCTTATATTGGATATGATTTTAAATTCTTACGGCAAAAATTGCTGCAGTTTTTGACTTTTGGATTGATAATCCGCACTGATCGCATTGATCCAACAATTCGAACAGCATTGCAGTGTACATCATCAGCTCAAATGTTCAGCACTAAAGAATTCACTGAGTGCAGAAACTATTACTAAAAATGATTCGTTTTCATTCGGAAAATGTCAAACACGTTCGAATGTTTGGAATACTTTTTGCGTGTGGGATAAATAATCACGCGAGTTCGTTAAAACACCTTCCATTGGGATACCGCTAGAAATAACACACCATTCTAATGATTGTAATTGAATTGATTATTTAAAAACGTTAATCTATTGATCTGGAAACTAATTACTTATTCATCGACCCATAACATGATGTCAAATCCAGTATAGATTCAATTAATACATTTCAGGATCCAGTTAATGTCTTCATTACCATAAGGTAGGTTAGCTTTTCCTGTTTCAAGAAGAGAATTGACACCGTTCGTGCTAAAACTTCGACCCAATTAATACCTGTTAGGGCGTTTTAGCAATAATTAATTTTAATAAATACTTCGCTAATATACTGCTGCTAATATGCACGAATATTGAATTACATTATACAGGTGTATATGTTGTGTAAATGACACATTATGGAGATGTCGGACATGAATAAATGATTTTTTTCTATCTGATAGATATTTTGTGGGGTTTTTATCTATTTCACCATATATATATATCGAATAATTTTTGCGTCTTTAAGTAAATTAAAAAATTATAAAGCCTTTGCATTTTGACTGAGCATAGCCTGTTATAACTAGAACGTTTTGCATTTAGTCCGTCTGTAAATTTATTTGTACGTTTCGTTTCCGTTTCAAGATGGTGGCCGTTTTAATGGTTCAGTAAATTTGAGTATTACATCATATTAAATTATTTAAATAAAATCTAATGGTACATATACATTTCCAAACCGAGACGCGAGCTTAGCCACGTATTACGAGAAAGGAACGAAGCAGATCCAAGCGGCGTTTCGCGCCATTTGTTGTTGCTTCGTTCCTTTCCCTTAAGTTGAAGTTTGGCTCGTGTATGTAGCATAATAACAACACACAGCTATGTTCATATTTCATAAATAAAACTTTTTACTATTTAACCTAATCAATTATACTGGATATTTAATTTAAAATAAAACAAAAACCATTAATTCACCACGCTTCATACATTTTTAACACTTCATGTGTTAAAATCATACATTTTTAACACAACAGTGAATTCGATTTATTTAACACAGCACCTCACATTTTTTTTTTCAACATAAAATCAATAAATAATACTCACACAATACATATTACTCAACACAGGGTAGATCCATCCCCACACTCCTTTATCCCGCTTTCCCCCTTTCCTTCATCGCACCATACCATCCTCATAAGCAAGTGTAACTATTTTTTTTTTCTTTTATACTCACTAAAAAATTATGAAAACCACGTATTGGTTTAATAATTCAACACTTTTAACATACATTATAAAATTTTATAACTGTTGGTTTTCCAAAATAAATCATCGGTATCCGTTATACGATCATAAATCCAAATGTACAATACAATATTTATAAATATGACCATTATTTAGCTAACCGATACACCGTTGGTCAGCTTTATGATCTCTGAACCTACGCTGAATTTTGAAACGTTACTGCTGCGTACGTTAAAGGTTAAATAATAGAGTTAATAAGTGTATTAACTCTTAACCTTATCGTAAGTAGGGGTAAATTAATAGTATTTCTGTTGTATGGGAGTAATTTGTAGAAAAAAGTATTAAAATAAACTATTAACTAGTAGTTCTGTGAACAGTGGACATCGCGTTCGAAAAATATATTTCTAATTTTCTCTTATTTAACCTATCAACTGTTGATGGGTCACCGGTGTTCTGCGTACAAAAATCGATGATTTTAATTTTTTTAAGCGATTTTAACCCTCATGTACAAAGAAACTGTAAGAGAATAAGTTTATAATCGCTTGCGATAAATAATGCTTTTAAAATACTTTTTATTTGATGTATGCAGCTTTTCTGATTGTGGTATAAATGTGATTTTTAATTTTTTATAAGGTCACGGACATCCCACAGTCAACTGAAAAACATCAGAATCAAAATTTACTCGGAAATCATAAGTTTTGTAAGTAGGTACTTTTTTATAAATTTCGATTTCACCCATTAAGAATGATCTTGGCCATATAAAATTCATTTTTTTTCGTGAAATTTTGTTTTTTTAACGCAGATACTTAAAAACCTACTTAATCAAAAAGAAAACAATATTTTATAAAAAATATTGTTAAAATTTCAAATACGGAATTATACAATTTTTCCACAGAAACAGGCATGATTTTGCTCTATTTCAAACGAGTCGTGTTTTATTAAATATTTTCACCATTTTCTCTTAATTATTATCGTTTTTTTATATTAGCGCGCTCCCTCTAACATTCGTATTTGCTTATCACCCTATCAAACCATCTTTAGTAATCCTCTTCTTCTTTTTGAACTCTTGTAATGGAGCCTTAACTGTTTAATGTTACCGTCATTAGCTTTGACTTGAAATTACAGACCAGATAGAATGACAAGGTTCTTCCAACCCTCCCAAATCTTTTACCGTACCTCAATCATCATGTTCACATCACAACTTATACCAATGTTGGGATTGCCGCAATCTCACTGACTCCAGACAGCTTTGTAATTCTCGTGTTGTCATCCCATAAATCATATAGAAATCTTCCTTGGGCACAACAAACCACGTTTTAGTATTCATTAAATTAATAGTATTAATATTATTGCTTGACGTTAATACGGTTCACTTTTACTTGTTGTAAAAGTGGTATTTATATTGTAAATAGTAAACTGTTTCCTTTCTAAAATATTCCCAATCTTCTTACTATAATTTTAAGAGAGTTTATTAAATGCTTATTATATTTAAATATAATTGTTTACACAGAATCGCTACGCGGTGTTCACAAATGAATATCAACATTAATCACTTAATTATACACGGATAAAAATGAGTTCGGATAATTTATCAAAATACTTTACAAATGTGACTGTATACCCATTTCCTAATTAGATATTAGTCATTCAGAATATATCTGAACACGTGTTCACGTAGGTGGCCTTGTGATAGTAAATATAATGGACGAAATGTGAAATCATTATAATTTTTAAAAACATGTGTTCCGACTTCCCCATAACATATTACATTTTTAGTTTGTTATGAAACCTGTCAATTCATTCGTTAAAGGTCTGCAGTCCATTTTTTAATAGGAAAACTAATTATTTGACCGGATTTTTAGTAAATTAACACTATGTTATATCAGTAAGTTTTCTCCGTGTATAGTGACAATGATATAAATGTTTTTTTTTTTTAATTAGTTATTGCAATGTTTGTACTTGATGTGTATATATTATTTTTAATAATTGTTCGTTGGAATAACTGTAATGAATAGGATGTACCTATAAGCTATATCCTTTATATTTTACTTGTGCAATAAAGATTTTTGAATTTAAATTTGCACCGAAACGTGTGCATATTTAAAATATATGAAGGTCCTCCCTATCCGAGTCACTAACAATTGGCAGTTTTCGTTTTACAATTGCGGGTATAACTGACTTTGAACACTATGTTACAATTGCTGGTATAACTGACTTTGAACACTATTTTACAATTGCTGATATAACTAGCTTTGCACACTATTTTAAAATCGCTGGTATAACTGGTTTGCACACTATTTTACAATTGCTGGTATAACTGGCTTTACACACTATTTTAAAATGACTGGTATAACTGGCTTTGCACACTATTTTTAATGCCATTTTTATTATATTTTGATTTTAACCCTTCAGTACTTTCATCACTTCTGTTCAGCTTCTGTGAGTTTCTAATGCGCTATATAATCTTATTTTTTATTTTCCTTAAAAACCAATACTTTTGTAGAAACTAGATAAAATTATCTTTCCGGTGTATGCATTTAAAATAAAAAATACTATTTCTAAATAATTAAATTTCAATATCAAATGTAGAAATTGATGACAAATATGCTAACTACATTTTTACTTAAATTTTTACTCCATCATAAAAAAGTTGAGAGAACTCGAAATTTAGAAATCACCTTTGTTTTTTTTTGAGGAATTTGTAACAAAGATGTATCTTCACTTTTATCTCGTTCATATAATAAAAAATTACAATTAATTTTTAAAGTTAAATCTATTGTTAAATGTCGATTATTTATTTTGGCTATTTTTAGGATTTTTTTAAGGGATTCATAAATATTTAAGGCAAATTGGAAAGAATTATTATTTCTCTATCAAACGTCAAAAAATTAGTATTTCCACATGATAAAAAAAACTTTTATATATTATAACATAATGTGTTTTCATATAAATGTAGCAATAACTTAAAAACTCTTTTAAATAACTTTCCTCGTTGTCATCAAGGTGCATCAAGATGCTCTATCACTGCCAGTTTTAATTTAAGTCTGAAAGGGTCGAAAATTTAAATAATCATTTTGTTTTATTTTATACATCGGGCACAACACTTTACAAGCAAGGTTCTCTTTAAAATGATGTACCCGTATTTTATAATGTAGGTACGTCAGTTCTAGTAATTTACAAAACTTGTGTTATTTATGGCTATTCGGAAAATCGTAATAAAATGGTTGCCTTTCATAAAGGTAAAATTATTATGCGCCCTATTTCATTTAACTACGTAAAAAATATGTACATGATCTAGTTATTAAAAATTTGCGTACAAGTTGATTGTTGCATTAAGTGCAACCTCATGCGAAAGTAGTTGCTGATTAATTATTTGTAGATTTGAATCATCAAATTAAAAGCACTTCCAATAAATCAAACACGAACTTCCTAACCCACTTGACGAGATAAAACTTTAATTAATTTGATAAATGTATTTAATTTATTCATACGGTGATCTTTATCTGACGAAATTGGATCGATCATTTACATTAACGTACATAATATGTATGGGCGGCGTACGGATCTTCATATTTAATTGAACATAATCTGACATAATGTGCTAAATGATAAGAAGTAGGCAAATAGTGCTTTCCAGTCAATCACGGTGCAAGTCCAATTATTACACCGAAATTTTTTTTTGTATATAAAGTCAGGCGTTCCACAGGGATCTCTTATTTGACCCTTCTTATTTAAACATAAAGGAAAGCGTATTTATTATGATGATGGGTATTCGGGAATCCGATGCAGATCTTCATGCATATTAATATATATTTTAACTTATTATTTAAACGCGGCGCACTGGATCGAACGCCACAAATTCTGTCTTGATTTCTATACATCGTCTCTTATACACTCGATTAATATTCCGACCCTTGACTTTATCGGATTCTATCATTTGAATCACTTGGTCATGTCAAGCCTTCCATGATACCCTCCATATCTCTGACTTTTTTTAAATAAACTTGCGCGGCCTATTTACTATTATGTAATAATCTTATTCAATGATTATTGCATCTGCGTTCCATAATTTATTCGAGCTCCTCGTTCGAAATATGGTCGTTAAGGTTATCACATATTATATAGCTCAAATTTATTATTTATGCATGGGATTAACTTGTTACATTATTATGGGAATTCCACGGGGATCTGTTATTGGACCTCCATTAATTGAAACGCACGATAAAATGTTATTTGTGGATATGTTATATTATGATCATTCAAAATGTAGCACGCTTCGCAGTTCGTTGGTATACTTGCTGTAAAATGACCGTTTAAAAAGAAAAACTCAAACAGACGTAGTATATATGATACTTTGTGCTATTCTGAACGAATTCCACTGTTATAAAATAAAATTTTACCCTTTGCTTCTCGGCGCCATGTATTTTTCAATATTCTCTCAAACGTATGCATGGTCGTATTATTTATTCGCAACTCTTGTAACTAACGATCAAAGTAATACACTGATTTAAAAATGCATTAAGGACATATTTGTATGCAGTTTTAACGTTAGCACGGAACATTCCGTTTGAATTTGAATGTGCTGTTTCATTATCATCATCATTTAAGACATATTTTATTTTTGCCTGCTGTAATTTTTAATTTGACCAACTTCAACATAACAAATGGCGGCATTGACATACTTAATCCGTCAGCGGAATTGAAGACAATCGACGGATATCTTTGTATGCTATTTGATTTAGATTTGATTTGCCCCGGGCCAGGCGAGGTGAAGATCGCTAGCCTAGTGCCTTAGAGACCCGAACAGCACACGGATTTTATGATCTCAAACAGGAACATCTAACGGTGTAATCTGAACCTTCCACTAAAGATGATGTGTTTTCTTCACCGTTTGAAACGTGAGTAAGGTATATAAGATTAACTGTGACAAGAATGCATTACGCAAAGTAAAAAGTCCAGCTTTCAGTGTGAATTTAAGAGGAATACACCAGACAAGAATGTGTTTATTCTCAGTATGCCTTATAACACCACGAGTATAAGCAATAGTCATAAAAAATGTTTGGCAAATGGTATTTGTTTATTTTCAAATCAAGAAAAACTGTCGCAGATAATATTAGTCGTAAAACAGTATTTTTAAAAGTTTTTTCTTTTATGTGTTCATATATTTATAACGAAAAAATACATTTTTTAGTAGCTTACGATTATATTGTTGATAAAGTAACTAATGATTTTATTTTAATTCTACAGAAGCTAAACGATAGGAAAAGCTTCAAATTATAGTAAGAAAAGTTTTCGGTATTTATAATGAAAACCGATTCGTAGAGAAGATTAATCGAAAATGGTGATTTCGCTTTAAGCTTCGAAGAGGATAATGTGAAAGGAACATCTGATAATATTACACATTTAATTTCACATATTACACAATGTTGATTATTTTCTATTATTCTGTTTGGTGTCATTTGACAGAAATAGAAGCTTAGTTAATTGTTGCGGGTAACTTTATTTCTCATTATACAGAAAAATCTGTTTTTATTGTATCTACAGGTGTATTCCATCTATGTCAGCTTTTTGATAGTACTCCATCTATGTTTGAGGTTTGTTTCATCTTTGGTCTCCGTGGTCGAGGGGTAAGGCTCTCGCCTAGCAAGTCGGAGATCGCGGGATCAAATCCAGGAGTGTGCAAATTAAATAAATAAATAATAAGAACAAATATTAATTGATTAATTTGTGTTATTACAAAATTTAATGATTTACATAATATATAGTATATTTGCGGCATGTTCCAGACTGGAAGACACTCTCAATATCAACCTGATCTAAGACCACTATTCGAAATTGAATGTTGACCACATCTGAACAGCAAGGAACTTTACAACCTTCCTCTTCCACATCTCATTCCCCTCCCCACTACCTTCAGCCTCACAACATACCCCAATTGGGGATACCATAGTCTCACTGGCTCCAAACGGTTAGGATGAGTTGGGACTCTTGTCCAGTTTCAAATAAAAAAATAAAAAAAATTATGTAAATGAGAGATTTGAAAAAAGAGTGTTAATTTTAGATACAACACGTTATTTTACCGTTTACCAAACAAAAGGCTTTATAATTGCAAAATTGTAATTTACAAGAGAGTTTTTGCGGATTGTAATATTTAATTGCTTCAATATCAACATAGATATAAATATTAATAATAAAACACGTTATATATAACTGCCATTTTTCAATGGCGAATCACGCATGCCAACTGCTGAAATCTAAACTGAATAGAAATTGGTTCATTTGATCCACAAGGTCATTATTATTATTATTATTAAATTCTAGGGATAACGAGAACTGGTTTTGTTCTGGGTAAAGTTTTATTACTGTGAACTCCGATATAACATTATCTTACAAGTTGATTTTTAAAACATTAGATCACATAGACGCAGAAAAGTCTGGTCTCCAAAGTTGAAGATATCATGAATTATTTTTTAAACTGATATTCGTCACACCAATAATCCAAATACTAATTTAGGTTTCGTCTGTCTGTAACTCTGGTTCAATGATCTCTAGAATTCTGATTTGCTTTCAAAATTGGAACTCATTGTATGATGGATTCAGACAAGCGATGAAGAAGGTACCTAGGTACTTACCAATAAAAAAAAATTGAATCATAATATCCCGTGATTTTTCACGGCTCTCAGCTAGTATTTTATAATACTAAAAATTTAACACCTCGGTAAAACATATTTTTGAAAAATTTTGAAATTTTTGCTCCGAGATTGTATTGAATTCGTAGTATATTCGGTCCATTGTAAATGTGTAAATTCTGTCAATTAAAAAAATAGCTTTTATTAAACACCGTAAGCTTAGTAACAAACCACTGATAAAAGTTTTGATTTTTGCAATCCGAAATCTCTAACAACCTTCCCAAACTATCCACACGCCATAATCAAAGAAAACATAGGCCCTGAGGGACTCATATTTAGTGTTACCCTAAAAATAAATCGGATTTGCCATAATCCCAGGGAAAATCAGTGGAAATCTAAGTTAAAACTTTCTCACAACCAAAATTGGGGTGGGCAGTATATCTACCGTTACGTTTAAAGTACCTCAAGATCTACACGACGACGCACGAATAACTCATATAACCCTTCCCGTTGCGGAGTTATGACTGATTCTTTGGTCGCGTGTAGCGAATTAACCCTTCCCCGCTCGATGACTCGAACTACTCGTATCTACGGGTCAAGAGAGATGTGAGCATTGCTACACATTTCTTTAGACTGATTCGTGGATGGTTTATAAACTCGGTCATCATGAAGATCATTCATTTCTATGTTCCCGATGGTTATCTACGTCACCGACAACATAGATTATTATTCTCCCGGCCTGCAGAACTAACTTACCAATGGTCATGCCTATGGGGAGAGCAATCTTGCTGTTAAATAGAATCAATTCGGATATCGACATGTTTTGCATCAATGAAGCTTCCTTAGACAAGCTCTATTATCACCGGTATAGTTGATATACACCCTGTTAATATTAATCTAAGAATTCTTATTATAAAAATATTTTAAAAACGCATTGAAATTAACAATTTTATAATGTTTTTGAAATGAATAAACATATTGAATTGAATTGAATTGAATGACGTAAACCCACAAACAATCAACGGACAAAGATCTATTTTTAGAACATACACGCCACATGATGCCACAACCCTTGGGCCACGATATACATTTAAATATTTGGCGGCAAAAAAGCGTTTTACCGCTAACTCTGGCGGGACATGGTAGGTATGAGAATCTTTTTAAAAATGTTTTCACGTTAAAAACAAACCAATTCTCTTATAATTCTTTACCACTATCTTTAACCAAATTTCATAACCGGAGTTAACGTTAACTACTATCGATTATATTTATTATCAACCGTTTCTCTAATTGCCACTCGTACACGCTCACATTTCGTATCGTAAATCCCAATTATTATTTATTATACTCAGACATATGATGAAACTATATACTCGTATTCGTAGTACGATTTACCCAAATTGCTCGGTCTTACATGGTAAAATATTCCATTTTCGTACGGCCATAATAAACGAGTGACGGTCTTATATGTCTTATTTATGGAAATTGTTTCAATCATCCGAGCTAGAAAGTTTTGCATATTACGACAACACAATATATTTTCGATCTTGGCGTTACAAGTTCAATGAAACTATTAAATCTATATAAATATAATCATTATAATAAAATAACTTTGGTTTTAATACCACTTTATTATAAATATGTAAAATTAACCGGTTTCGGTTCACCCTGAACCTTCGTGAGGGTTATATAAAAACATATATACAGTATTTATAGATAAGATAGAATAGGGAGAGATAACATCAACTTTGGCCCCCAGGGCGTGTAAGAGGTAGGGGTGAATGTAGGTGGAGGGGAGTGGAATACGAGGGTGGTCTGAAAAGTTTCCGACCTCAACGCAAAGATGGCGGTACTCGTCAATAAAAGCTTATGAATGTACATCTTTTGACAGTTACTCACCAAAGTTTCGGCCAGTTTTTAGTTGACAGTCGTTTGAGAGAGTAGATGTGTGTGTTTTTGTGAAAATGGAAAAATTTGAGTATCGAGCTGTTATTAAATTTTTGTTTTTGAAAGGCAATACGCCTACGCAAATCAAAGATGAGATGGTTGCTCGTATGTTTAAAATGGGGGTATTTATTTATTTTTAACGATTTTTTTCAGAGCTTCTAGATTGTTCAAGCGTAAACCTATCCCATTTCTGTGCAGCACATATATATATACCCGAGGATTTATTAAAGAGTGATCTTTATCTATTAGGTTTGTTGCGAATTCTGAAAAAACATACAAAATGTTCGTTTGTTGAATATCTCAAATCTCCGAAAGTTCTTCACCGATTGCTTTGAAATATTGACAAAACGTTGAATTCGAATACTAGTGTTTTTTTTTTATTTATATACCCATATCATATAGATGTTACCCGTGACAGGTAAAAGCATGATATTTGTCACCTGTGACAAGTAAAAACATGATTTTTTTGAAAAACAGCGCCATCTGTTGGACAAACATGCTTCTTTTGAAAAACAGTGTCAGAAGTTTATCTGTCTACACATACAGACTGATTCACAGCAACGCGTGGAAGGGTACAGCTAGTTGAACTAATAAAAAAAGTCACAAGTTCAGGTACGATCTTAATATATTTACTGGCAAGAGCCGAATATATCCCTCAATCATCTGCGTATCAGATAAAAGTCACAAGTTCAGGTACGATCTTAATATATTTACTGGCAAGAGCCGAATAATTCCCTCAATCATCTGCGTATCAGATAAAAGTCACAAGTTCAGGTACGATCTTAATATATTTACTGGCAAGAGCCGAATATATCCCTCAATCATCTCCGTATCAGATAAAAGTCTGATAAAAGTATTAATAAATCCCCGATTAATATAAAAGAACCAATTATTTATAAAACACCTTCCACGACTAGTTGGAGATCTGTTTGTGCGAACACAGCATTCAAACATCAATGATTGTGGCAGACAAACTTTTTTATATCTTTTTAAGCATATTTTTAATCGCAAAATTTTTTTGAATTTCCGATTATTTCGAAATTTTATTATGCATACAGTGTGTTAAGGGACGTACTTGACTTACTTTAACCAGTTATTCCTGACATTATTTTGAATAAAAATATTATGAAATTTTCGTCTTCGGTAACTTTTTTAATGTTTTTTTTGTTAAAAGTATGCTGCTGGGTTTCGGTTTTTAAGTTATCAGTGTTAAAATCTTTAATGTTGTTTTATTTTTCGACACAGTATCTAGTTTTAAATTATAATAATTAGGTAATAAAAGCTCCAGGTGTTAAATTTCACGGATGGAAAAAAAAATTATTGAACTTTTAACCAATATCTACGAAACAGGTTAATCATAGCTTATACGTCCAGCCAATAAACAGCACATTTAATTGCCTTTGGAGGGAACATAAAATTTCATCGACAATTTAAATGTGTTGATAATTTATCTAGATTTCGCTACAGTTGATAATCAAACAGGTGATAAATTATCCGTTAATAATTATCGACCGATATCATTACTCAGCACAATTTCTAAAATTATAGAAAAGGCGGTGAAACATAGACTCTGTAAGTTCCTTGAAAATAATAAAATAATATCGGATAACCAATATGGCTTCCGCAAAGGGAGGAATACCTCTGATGCAATAGCTGCTTTCACAAAAATTGTTTCCCAAAATCTTGACAAAGGTCGCAAACCACTTGCTGTTTTCCTTGACCTCGCAAAAGCATTTGATACGGTTTCCCATCCCTTACTACTTAAAAAACTTCAACAGATCGGCATTACAGGGATAGCCTACACATGGTTTAAAAACTACTTAGCAAATCGTACACAACAAACCCTTATCCACTCTGACAAAATATATATGAGCAAAAAATTATCCATGTCCTATGGGGTCCCTCAAGGTAGTGTACTAGGGCCAATTCTATTTCTCATATATATCAACACACTATGCACTATGAATATTGGAGGCAAGATAATTTCATTTGCCGATGATACAGTCCTAATATTTGATGATGAAACATGGGAATCAGTTACAAACAAAACTAATATTGGCCTAACAAAAGTTAAACATTGGCTAGACACAAACCTCCTCACACTTAATATCGACAAGACACAATACATGACGTTTTCCATACCCAAACATAACTTACCCAATAACTGCCCCAAACCTACCATCCACTCGTGTTCACTCAACATACAGACTCCTGAAACCTCACCTAACATTCAATGCACGTGTTCAACTCTTAAATCTTCAAAGGAAGTTAAATACTTGGGAATAATAATCGATGACCAACTACGCTGGGAAACCCATATAAAAGAAACAACAAAAAGACTTCGTAAACTCTCCCACATATTCTGCTCTCTTAGATCCATCTTAGACCTAACGACTCTAAAATGCGTATATTTTGCCCTTTTTCAATCGATAGCAACATATGGTATTCTGGGATGGGGTGGCTGTGCAGAATCCGTCATTAATCCAATAATTACAGTACAAAAACTAATTCTCAGAATTATATTTAAATGTCATCCTACCTATCCCTCCAAAATACTATTTACTAAAATTAAGGTCTTAGATATTCGCCAGCTATTCATTAAGACAAGCTTATGCTACATACGAAAAAATGACTTGATAGTGGCTCCCCAACACCAAGTAAACACCCGCTTTTCATCAAATCTGGGATGCGTGGTGCCAAAAACTAGAACCACATTCGCTCAACGACAATTCTGGTCTATCGCCCCTAAAATATACAACGCGTTGGACAGGGACATAAAATCAACTAATACTATATCCCTTTTTATTATACGTGTCCAAAACTGGATATTTGAAAGGGGACGAGCCTTTTTTAAAGAATACATGAGTTCCTAACTTTTAAACCATTATAATAAAATTAACCATGTATCTGTATATGTTTATATGTGAATACACATTACATTTGTGTGTGTTCATATATAGATGTGTATGAATGTATTTACGTATGCATCTATGTATGTCTATGTATGTATGTATATGTATATATATCTGAGCATATATATATGTGTATGTATGTATGTTTGCATGTATGAAAAACATATATTTTGTTTTATATTTTCCTTAAATATGTTTATTTTCTTTTTTTTTCCTTCCATATTATGTTTTATTTTTTCTTACTACAACATATGGTTTTATTGTAATTTATAGCATTATGACTACCACAACACGGGCATTAGCCTAGTGTGGGAGTTATTAAGTACACAAAAATTGTAATTCATAAAACTCACTGAATAAATAATAAAAAAAAAAAAAAAAAAAAAAAAAGTTTTATCGACGTCGTTAATGGTTTGTTTTAAGTTTAGCCAATAAAAACTTGCCTGAGTAAAAATTAGCGACTTAACGGTATATGAAAACCATTTGTTAATGTTATCGTGATTTATTTTTTGGGTTTTTATGCCGGGTTGCGCTTCCTCCTTTTTTAGCCAACGCAACGTTTCGGATAGCGTTAGAGTGTCAGATATCAGAGCAGATTTAAATTATGGACATTTTAACACTGCCAGAATCGTTGGCTAAATAAATCCCGATAATACTTTGGGCCGTGAAAATCTGAAATCACTAAATGGCTAAAATGTTTAAGTAATTTTAATAGTAATTAATTTGATAAAAAATATTTGTTTACAATTGTACTTACATATTTCTATTACTTTTAACAGTGTACAATGTGGGTACATAATATATATTATCGTACAAAAAATCAATTCAATTTAGCAATAAATATATTTAAAACATTTATTTACTCGTTATTTATTAATTTTTTTATTACATTTTTCAATTTTTTTTTTTGATTTTCTCAATTACTCATGGGCTCACTACACTAGACCCGTATAATGGTAGTCATATATGATTAAAATTATAATCTAAAAACTAGAAAATATTATTTTGCAGAAAAAACAATAAAATATATGGTAAAAGAACACATGAAAAAAATACATATATACTATAAAACCGTAATAGAAATAAAAATTAAACTGAATGATACAAATATATTTTAAGTAGATATAAAAATTATTTTATATCAAATTTTTTATCATTGGTTAGGTTTTAACTATCTACAGTGAATTGATTTTTATTTATAACAGTGTTAGGATTAATTTATTTCTTCAAAAAAGCAATTTATTATTTAATTATTGAAGACAATATTAGCGATTTCTAAACGAAAATCTGAAACAGAAAAATCAGAAAAGGATACGGTCACATCTAGGACTCGCCCAGGACCCTTGCCTTGCCGGGGCACCGCTCTACCACTGAGCTAATGGGGCTTAAATGTGACCGAAGGGGATAGGGTGGTAGATAGATGTGATCGTATCCTTTTCTGATTTGTCTGTTTCAGATTTTCGTTTAGAAATCGCCAATAATTTACAATTTTAGGTTTTACTCAATAAAGTTATTCCAAAAAATAAATATTCATCCTAGACTTGCTGAAAAGTCAATAGATGTCGCACATTAAAAAAATAAGATAGGTTTATCTAAAAGATGCTGTCTAGATTGCATTTACTTCGGGTTGAATCTTGTGATCTCACATAAAAAGATAGTTGCCAATAAAAAATGTGCTATGAAAAAATGAGGACAATATTGGTAGTTCTTATTCGAAGTATTATTATGTTGAAGTAAAAATATGAACAATTTATAATTTTTCTAAATGTTAAATATTTATATTGGGTATTTAAATAAATCTAAATCTTAATGTGAAAATAATATTTGATTCTCTTCTGCAAAAAAAGAAAAAATTACAACTGGAATTTTGTGGATTTTTAGCAGATCTGATGTGTTGTTTTTTTACAACGCAGTTGGAAGTTTGTGCAGGTAATCTGATAAAAAACGATTTTCGCACTTATGGCTCTTATGCGCTCGACACTAAATACAAATAAAAAATAAGACTAAAAAAAATACAAACATTAAAAAATAAGTGCTTCATAGTTTTGGATTAACACATTGATTCAAATCGATAGAATTTTAGATCATACAACATTATAAATTGGATCAATCAAATTACTATCACCATTTATAAAATACAATAAAAAAACACGTTGTTATAATGAGATGTAACCTTCTTAAAGTTCAATTAAGTGCAATATATACTGTAAATATGTACATTGTAACGTCCGATGCGGTTTTTGCCCCCGACACTAGGGCCGGATTTATTTACGAGCTGATTCATTAATAATAATAGATTTTGCGCAGGGTCGGACCCATGTATGGATAATATGTAACATTTTGCGTCGGGTGTAATGTAGCGAAATAAGAATTATTAATGGCGCCCATCCCAATACAACTCATTTCAAAGCTTCAGTTTTTTGCCAGATAATAAATGAACACGAGCACATAATAAAAATGTTACTATTTTAATTTAAAACATATTATTTCGACTGTTATGTGATACGATGTAAGAAGGTAGCAGTATAAAATCCAAAAATACGTATACGAAATAATTCAAAACTGCGTATCTAATTATTATTTTCAGTGCATGGAGATTCATATGAATGTATATCAGAATACGTGTGCATGCACCTGCGTTTGCCCTGATAGTACACCATGACGAAATGCGAAAATATCAACAAATTTATGAACACGTGTTCCGCCATCGCAATAACACCTTCGTGTTTTATTTTTTTCTTTATTTTACGCCTAATAAGGCTTTTACATATATATGACAATGCAGGAAACGAATGATTAAAACACTTCCACAAAAATAAATATAAAATAAAAATATTATTGAATTTGATCCACACAGTCAATACTATATATTTTGATAAATAGCTTTATCAAAATATTTCCATACTTGATGAAAAAAACTTCAATAAGGTATGCTTATATATTGAAATTGATGAACTAAATATATCAACAACATCGGCTAGCATATAATATAGCATAGGAGTGTAATATTGGGATGTAGAATTGCTACAATAATATGGTAGGTACTGTCTTGTAACTGACCTGCTTGGAGTATGAAAAGAGATTACGTATAAAAAATCAGATAATTTATTAAATACGAACAATTCAAAGAGATTTTTTCGTACGTTTTTCGGTGTAAAATTGTTTATGAAAAAAGAAAAAAATATATTCAAAAAATTAATGGGAGACCAAAATTTAACATACTTTTCAACTGTATGTCAAGTACGCCCTTTAACACCCTATATATTAAATATTTCGAATTCCTTGCGAGCTTCATAAATCCGCCCCTGCCGCAGATCTTAGTCAGAGAATGTTCAGAGATTGCAACTGCCCATCCTGTTAATCATAATCTCTTCTCGTCTGAGAGTCTGCAGTCTGCAGTCTGCATTGCATCGACTGACCTATAGAGACGACATGAGATGAGATGCTGTCGATCTTGGACTAGAGAGGCTGGGAAACCGGTCCGACAGTAGGCAATACAGTTAAACGTTTATATAGTTTAGTGTATGTGTGTGTCAGGACAACTTTTTGTTTGTGAGATGTTCTGAGTACAGCACGGTAAAACGTAGTAAATGGCTCGTTATAGTGTAAATTACGGAAAACCAATTATTAAATGTTTACCTATTTAAATGCACGTCCATAATTTGAACATAAAAATTATGAATTATTATTATGTAAGGATTTTTGAAAGTTTGTCACTTTGATTCTTAGTCTCCAAAGAATAAGGTGTGTATTAATCAATCAATTTTAGAAAAAAAGTTTTCAAAGAAATATTCTTTATTTTGCTTTCAGCATTTTCGTTTTGGCTTACCTTTGAGATACCTATACGAAATGAATTTACATAGGTATAAACAATCCGAATCTCGAGCAAAGCCGGGTAGTAAGAAAAATATTAATTAATTAATTAATTAATCTGACGTTCTTAGTTGTTGAGGGGTAAGGCTCTCGACCAGTCCCGGGTTCAAATCCCGGGGTGAGCAAGTAAATTTTATTTGTTTATAGCAAATAAATAAAAATGAAGTATATTTGCGGCAATTTCCGTAGTGCAAGATACTCTCAGTATTGAATCAGAATTGAAAAGGTGCTTGAAATTGCTTTAGCCATGTTTGGTGACTAGATATGAATAGCCTTGTACTTCCCCACCTTTCTCCTCTTCATCTACTTCCACTTCCCACAACCTTCAGCCTCACAATCTACCCCCATTGGTGATGCCATAGTCTCACTGGCACCAGACGGTTGGGAGTAGTTGGGACTCTTGTGCGGTATTCACATAAAAAAATGATCGACTGTGAAACTTAATATCATAGCCTACCATTTTTTTTTTTAATTTAAAAAAAAGACAAACATTTCCCGGTTACGAATAACCTGACAATATTTGAAAATCTCGTAGTACCACCACAGTAACCGGAAGATGTTGCTTGTGTTGTGATGGAGGACTTAGCCAGCCGAGGAATTGAACGCACTACGCCTGGGCGGGAACCAAACGCGCTGTCAAGTCAGCCACCGACCGCACAATGTATTTATTTAATACCATTAATTAATTTAATCTTATCATTTTATTATCAAGACTAAACTGTAATCAATTAAAATATGTTTTGCCTGTCGAAATAACTGTCTTTTTTCAGGTGTAACAATAATTTGACAACAATACGGACCCCCCGAGTGTATATTGTTAATGAAAGAAGACATTTCATGTTTCGTATACTGATCACCAACCATCCAATGTATTAATCCATCAATATATATTATCAAATCAATTAACGTCGATATTAAACGTAGCCAAATTTATTCGTTGTTAAATTTCTCTCCTACATCGATTAATCACAAATCTGATTATAAAAAAATGTTAGTAGATTTTAAGACAAAACTTTAATAATTTAGTTAATCGATCTTAATTTTGTAATCGTTCGGTGTCTAGTCGACAAGAAATAACCATGATTAATATTAATTGTTTGAAGAGGTGTCAACGACATGGTTCATTATAATTGGATCGGCTCTGCTGGGCGTTATGTAACTATGATGGAAGATTGCTGACTACTATAGAGGCCTTTTTTATAAGGTGATGCTCTTCTTGATCCCCCGATAGTTGATCCCCCGATAGTTAATCCCGTGATAGTTGATTCCCCGATAGTTGATCCCCCTATAGTTGATCTTACGACAGTTGATCCCCTGATAGTTGATTCCCTGACAGTTGATCCCCCGATAGTTGATTCCCTGACAGTTGATCCCCCGATAGTTGATCTCACGACAGTTAACCCCCTGATAGTATATCTCTGAAAGTTGATACTCGATAGTTTATTCCACGATATTTGATCTCACGACAGTTGGTCAACCGATAGTGTAAAGTTGGTCCCCGTTAGTGGACTACTAGACATTTGATCTCAGGACAGTTGATCCCCCGATAATTGATCTCACGACAATTAATCCCCGATAGTTGATTCCCGACATAAACACGTAACATTTCCACATAATACGCAAAATAATGGTCAAATAGTACTCGCCAAAACTGAACGAAAATAGTTGTCAAGTCCTATTTTTCATAAGGAAACTATGGAAATAGTGATATAGAAAAAAGGATGTGTGCGTACATAATCTCATAAGTTTTTTATTCAGAACTTCAGATGTTAACAATAAACTGTCCATCTGTTTCCGAATGGCTTCCTGTAGTTTGTGCATTACAATATTTTAGTTTCCGCCACCAGTTTCTTCATTTGCCTTCAGTTGTTTTCTTCCGAATCGGTCAAAAGTTAAAATAAAAGAGTGGTAAATTGTTTTCTTTTTTCAAATCTAAACATTGCTTTTTACGCACAAATTAATCGTTTCAATTGAATATTGACACCTACGCAAATGAACTAATTTATATCACTTCGATTAATTTTCTGTTAAAGAGAAATTACGATTACAAACCATTTAATCTTTGTAATGACACTCGTTTTGCGTATCTCTTAAGTTTTCCGGTTTTGTCGGCTTCTCAGATTTCCTGTAAGTGCCAATCACCAATTCGTCGAGATTCGTACTAGCAAAATTTATATTCAATTACAAAAAATTGTTACAACCGGTAGGAGGTACCCAATTCGACGAATTTAGGTCAGAAATTATAAGTCAACCCGTTTCAACATTGGCAAACAGGATTTTATAACGCGCTGAAAATAATAAATTATGTCTCATCGAAAGCTTTTAAAATTTAAATTTACCATTGGAATAAATACAATAGATTGGCTATTCGATAATAAATTAATTTGGGCAGACACACGGATAGAAATGAGTATGGCTTTTTTATCAACACACTGTTAAAAATGTGACTGCGTGATGACAGATCGTTTGGCGTTAGAGCGTTGGAGATCAAATTGGAGGTATAAAAGTTTAACCATTTTTTCGCTTCGCGTCTCACCAAAATAGAATACATCAATGGGGGATGGTCTGAATTTTCGATAAAACAGTTAAGATTATTAAAATGGCAATTAAAATAATTTTCTGTTAAAAATAGGTACTTCATCGCTCGTCTGAATTCTCCAAAGAAACACTTAGGACGGATTTTCTCACAGAATTTTAACAAATCATCAAATTTCACAGTTGATTTTCAAGTTCTGTGAAGGTTATATTCATGTTCTATTATTATATAATTATTGGCCAGTTGCTTCACAATACTGAAATAATGACAGAACTTGGATAGAACCTTCACAGAACGTGAAAATCAACTTTAAAATTTCTACTTACAATTTTGAAAATTACGACACAACTAAAAGTTCTAGAGTTCATTGAACTGGAGCTACAGGTAGAGGCATAATTGAAATTAGTATTTATATGTCTCATAATTCGCAGTGTTAGTTTGTTAATCTGATCACGATGCGATCACATTGTCAAGTGCAACTTCTTTTGTTCTTCTATCATCACGATGCGATCACATGGTCAAGTGCAACTTTTGTTCTTGATAATTTCATGACGATTCGATCACATCGTCAAGTGCAACTTTTGTTCTTGTTAATTTAATCACGATGCGATCACATGGTCAAGTGCAACTTTTGTTCTTGATAATTTCATGGCGATTCGAACACATCGTCAATTGCAACTTTTATTCTTATTATTATTATTTAATGAGCATCGTCAAGTTCAACTTTTGTTGTTGTTAATTTGATCACGATGCGATCACATTGTCAAGTGCAATTTCTTTTGTTCTTCTTAATATCATCAAGATGCGACCACATGGTCAAGTGCAACTTTTGTTCTTGATAATTTCATGACGATTCGATCACATCGTCAATTGCAACTTTTGTTCTTGTTAATTTCATCACGATGCGATCACATGGTCAAGTGCAACTTTTATTCTTGATAATTTCATGGCAATTCGAACACATCGTCAATTGCAACTTTTATTCTTATTATTATTATTTAATGAGCATCGTCAAGTTCAACTTTTGTTCTTGTTAATTTGATCACGATGCGATCACATTGTCAAGTGCAATTTCTTTTGTTCTTCTTAATATCATCAAGATGCGACCACATGGTCAAGTGCAACTTTTGTTCTTGATAATTTCATGACGATTCGATCACATCGTCAATTGCAACTTTTGTTCTTGTTAATTTCATCACGATGCGATCACATGGTCAAGTGCAACTTTTATTCTTGATAATTTCATGGCGATTCGAACACATCGTCAATTGCAACTTTTATTCTTATTATTATTATTTAATGAGCATCGTCAAGTTCAACTTTTGTTCTTGTTAATTTCATCACGATGCGATCACATCGTCAAGTGCAACTTTTGTTCTTGTTAATTTCATCACGATGCGATCACGTCGTCAAGTGCAACTTTTATTCTTATTATTATTATTTAATGAGCAGGCAGCATCTGATTTCACTATAAAAAATAAAAGTAATTGAGTTGTTTTAAAATTAAAATAAGTTAGTCTTTCTTCTCTCTAAATAAGAATCCAATTGAGCTTATAAATTGGTTAGTAATAATAGCATCGATGACCTGTTGTGAAATTTTTTTCCATGCATCCACTACTCTATTTAAAAGGAAGTGTTTGATATGATTTAAAACTTATCAGTTCCAATTTTTTAATTTAAAAGTTGATCTTTAATAATTTTACGTTTTATGCAGGAATGCATTGGAATATTTCACATCACGCATGCATGCACCGACAACGGAAATTAGTATGTTTTGGTATAATAATAAAATAATTTGGTAAGTACCTACCTGCTTCACCGCTTATATGATGTTTTAAAACTTATCAGTTCCAATTTTTAAATTTAAAAGTTCATTGAACTTGTCTAATTTTACGAATTAATCAGGAATATTGCACATCACCCATACATACACTGACGAACGAAATTATTATGTTTGATTATATTATACTGTATGTATTATAGTATGGGATGAACAACAGATGAAGCTGTGTACCTCAAGTAGTCTGACAGAACTGGACCAAATTATAACGGAAGGAAGAATCATCGCACAGTTTGTAGTTAAGCGTATTGACCGAATTCTCAACTAAATGACACTGATGAGATCTGAGCTTAGAGTTTTAGAGATCCGCAAAAAATGGCAACCCGGTAATGGTTTTTTTGTAGATATTGAAAACGTGTTTATAATTTTATTGAAAACAGGTAAGTACCTACGTGAATCTGTCAATCAAGTCATGCCACAAATACTTAAGCATTAATTTTTAAATTTCATAATTGAATCGCTTCATTTTAAAAAGAGATCAAATTATTGGGAAATCAATAAATTCCTAAAAAAATTATGTATTTTAATAATTTTATTTTTGTTAAATTTAAAAAGGAACTTATTAAAGACGATTAATTTTAATGCGGAGGCATGAATATTTTTGAATAAATATATTTTTTAATTGATTCATTGAGTATACGAAGATTCGTTGAGGCATCATTAATATTTCATAAAAAAATGATTAGTTAACAATAATATTCAATGACTAGATTCAATTTAATGTACCTGCGCGCTCCATACGCTCTTCCGTCGTATTCAAGGTGGATCAATGTAAAACAAACTGTAAACAAAATTCTTGCTTGAACAGACTCTGTAATAATAACAATATTATTAAGTTTAGTTAAGACATCGTGAGACAGTAAAAACTAATTTAACAATAATTGGTTTACACGCAACACAACATTCAACCTAACATTAATCAAAACGTTAATTAATCATTGTATGGAAGCACTATATAAATCTCTAATAAAAGGCTTAAAAATGTTGGGATTTATAACTAGGCTAACCAGAAATTTTAACAATGTAAAGTGTATTAAATTGTTATATTTTGCCTATGTAAGAAGTTCAATTGCAGGGAATGTAGTTACAAGAAGGCTATAATAACATACCTCATAAATAAATATTAATGTTTGCTTTTGTTATATTAGTGCTAAATTATTATAATTATATCTCATGTTTATAAAAGCCACTATGGGCGTGTAATATAAATAAAAATCGATTCGATTTCGTTCGAATTCGATCGACTGCATATCCGAATTTAACACTTTGAAACTAAATAACTTTTTTTTCTAAATTCATTTGTTTATGAAGATTTTATTGCACATGATCAAACCATCGAGATATAGATGTACACAATTTGTTGGGGGATCAAAAAACAGTGATCAAAGTCACCTGTCGGAGAGGGGTGACTTTTACATACGTACAATTTATAAACTTATTACAATGACACGCCAATAAAAAAAAATCTAAAAAAGGAATCACGCTTATATATTTGGGGATCAATGGTGAGGCACGAAATGAAAGAAGGTTGTGAAGGTCACATGTGTTTATTGGTGAGTCAGTAGCCGTTACAAGGAGATGATGAAGGACAGATGTAGAATATTCCGGATGCTGGCTGATGATGTGCTGGTCAAGCGCGGGTCAGTGAGTCGACGCCGGGCGCTGGTGACCGGGACTCGATGTAGGTCAGGCACTGGCGAAGAACGCAGGTCTTCAGGCACTCCAGTGCTGACGAGAAGGCCGAAGGTACGGCGGACCTTGTGGGCAGTTGAACGGGAACGGCGTAGACCAGTGAGGATGCTGCGTGTCCTCGTGGTGGTCATGGTAGCGTGGAAGAAGCGCTGGTCAGAGACGCTGGAACCAGGGCGCTTGTAATCCGAGTAGCGCTGGCCGCGGACGTGGCCGAGGCGCTATGATGATGTCCCGATAAAGTCCATGATGATACGGGCGAAGCCGGGTACGTTGTCCCTCGCGCTAGTAAGAAGAGCGCGGGTCATCACTCGTTGAACCTTGCAGACTGGCGGAAAAATTATGACTGACTGACTGGCTGGCTCGCTGCGTCGGGCTTATTTATACTACCCGGCCGATGGCGACAGTAGGTAGTAAATTGCAATTAAATCGAGGCCACTCGCACAGACTGTGTGTTTCGGGAACCTTCGACATTGCGGCGATTAAGCATAGGCCGTAGACTCGAACCTTCTGGCGAGTTCTCGTAGTATCCCGGACTGAGTGCGCGTTAGTATTGTCGCGAGTATGCAAGTACGTCTTGAAACAGGTAGGTTGCTTTGTTTTGATTTCGGCTGCAAATACGTACCTAAGTAGCAAGTAGCAAGTACGTACCTAAGTAGGTCGAACGGTTTATTATTAATTATTCAATGGATTAATATCGACGCTACATATATATATATATATATATATATATATGAAATAAATGATAATCCACAACTGTAATATGTAGTGAACAACTGCTGACCCTGTACCAATCGCAAGTCACTTGCATTAGTAGTCCCCTATGATCTGGTGCCCCAAAATAATTTGAAAATCCCCACTCAATGCTGTGCAGAAATGGCTGGCCCTTTGGAAGACTACATTTTAGATTACAGGCGTCATGTAGAAATTCCATACTTGTTCTACTGGTAAGGAATTAGCATCATAGTCGGGAAACAAAACAATATATTATTTCTTATCCAAAATTATCATAAAATCGTTGACAGCCCTGTTTTACTAAAGCCAAATTGCGATACTTGCCCAGCTATTCCAAGTAGAATTAATTTTGAAGGCAACAATAAACTCACTAATAATTACTCTATTATAATATTTTGCTGGATTATACATTTGAAAAAGTCACTTTTTTATACATATTAATATTCTGTTCAAATAAAATATTCTCTGTTATTATAACATTCTAGGCTTTAATAGAATTTACTTTATATTAATTACTATTCATTATCATAAACACCTCATACCTCGATTTATATCAGGTTTTATACAAACCTAGTATTCATTCAACTATTTCTACACTAGTAGATATTTCTTTTAATTATGTATTGTTTAACTGCACTTCTATTAACAACTGTATCACTTGCAACAATATTTTGTGTACACATTACTTGTTCTGTAATAACTCTATTGTATCACTCTATTGTAAAAGCCATTTTATGGCGTTTAAATAAATAAATAAATAAGTCAACTTGAGTACAATTCTCCTGTCTAGAACCCACATTATAATATACATGTACGTACAAGCTGTTGAAAGAATACAAAACAAATTCTTACGTTTTATAAATTTTAAAATGAGTATTCCAGCAATTATGTTGAACGACAACACTCTGTTAAATTATATGAATATGCTCAAATTGTCAGACAGAAGAATTTTCAATGACTTGGTTTTTCTATATAAAATTCTAAATGATTTAGTTGATAGTCCGGTAGTGCTAGAATTGATAAGCTTTCGGATTCCACAACGTAATACTAGAAGTCAGGATTTATTTCAGTGCAGAAATTCTGGGACTAACTACCATATGTATTCCTCTTTACCCAGAATACTAATGGAGGAAAACAATCATACCAAGTCAGTAGACATCTTCAATGTATGTTTAAACAAATATAAAATGTTGTTAATGAAGCAATTCAGTTATGTACAATAAATAATTTATATTTCTTGATATTCTCATGTAAATGCCCCGAAAAAGGGCGTTAATAAATAAATTATGACGGAAATATCAGACTTTCCGTTGGTAACTTTTCGATTAAAAAAAGTAAGGTACTATAATTTAACCGACTATTATATAAAATCTCAAACCTCTTGTTAATAATTGACCTGGGTCAACGTTAACCTACACCCATCTCAATATACCACGTGTCCATTCAACTTTTAGTAGCGATCACGTGAATACCAACCTAACCAGTTATTTGCAAAGCGTCAGATATCTACCGTATATCGTATCGGTCAGTTAGTTAGTGGGAACTCAAGTGCGTACCTCCAGTTAGCGGCTGACAGGTGGTTCGCGAGGAATTATTTAGGTACAGAGACCGCTAGACGAGATAGGAATATCCCAATAACATACCAATAATCTTCAATGGGTAATAATTATCTCAGACTAATGAGTATTGAGTATACGCCTGGTTTATTGGTTCAATTAAGTATTTTAATATACAGGATGTCGCAAAAAATGTATACACACTTAGGGTGATTATCACAACAGTATATATTTAGATGTAATATATTTTTTATCCAAACTTTGCTGATAACGCGAAGCGATAGAATCGCAATCATTGCATTCTCTATCAATTTTCGCCCCCAATTAATCGACTGTTGCTGGTTTGGACAGAAACACATTATCTTTAATACGGGTCCTCACAAAAAATAATTCAGTGGCGTGAGTTCTGGAGTGCTAGGGGGCATTCGATGGCACCTATTCGTCCATTCCATCTGTTCGGTATTAACGTTTTTCAAAGTCTAGTCTGATGGTACGTATACATTTGCGAACCGAAATGCGAGCCAAGCCACGAATTACGGAAAAGGAACAAAGCAACTGCAAGCGGCGTTTCGCGCCATTTGCGGTTGCTTTGTTCCTTTCCCGTAAGTTGAGTTGAAATGGCATTAGACAGGTTTGGTGACCAGATCTAAATAACTCGGTACTCCCCCACCTTCCTCATTCCCATCTCCTTCCCCTCCCTACTGCCTTCAGCCTGACAACTTACCCAACTGGGGATGCTGTGGTCTCAATGGCTCTGGACGGATTAGAGCAGTTGAGAATCTTAGGCGGTATTCAAATTTTTAAAAAATATCTCATGAAAATGGTTAAAAAGTCATATGTATTAGAAAAACAACATAAAAAATTATTGGTGCTGCGACCAGGAGTACATCAAATACATATATACCAACCCCGGAAAGACAATAGGGCGTAAGCCCCACCTTCCTCTACCCCATCCTCACTACCTTCAGTTTCACAACATATCCCAATTGGGGATACCATAGCATAGATACCGCTGGCTCTAGACCCAACTGAAAAAAAAAAGTTTGGTTACTTAGTTGTATTAATTAACAGCATTTTGATGTTCCGATCAATTTCAAATACCAGTATAAATCTGGGCTTAATGCCAGATAGAAATTTCTTCCAACCAGCCCAATAGAATTTAAATAGAGACATCGCAATTTCAAACACTTTCAAAAGTAGCTTTAAAGTCTCACAGTAATAAAACAGCAGAGTTTAGCTTTAGGAAACGACGCGTGTTGACCTGAGGCCATTAGACCTCGGAGCAGTGGGTTGTATTCGCAGTACTGTACCCAGTACAGTAGATGCATGACGTGAACTACCGTTTCTTGAAAGAAGGTCACTGCGGATATATACATTTCGTGATATATACGATACAATATAGCGAGTCGATACCAGATTCTGCTTCTTTTCCTGCTGACCAGCGATGAAAGATCTTAAGAGGACGGTCAATAGGTAAACTATTTTTTTTTGAAATTACAGACAAAACAAAGGATAGACATGTCCATTAGAGCGCGAGGAACAAACCAACATGCGCGGAGGCGTGGGAGTGTCCCATGATTTTGAACTTGAATACGGAAGCTCAATTTGGAATCCACATTACTGCAAATATGAAAATATTGTAGAATCCATTTAAAAAAAAATGCTAAGAATGTTATCCTTCAAATGTGGATTACATGACCATCTAAGATCATATGACGTACGTCGTGATTACTTCAAGATTGATACACTTAAAACTAGAAGGCAATTGACTGATCTCATATGTTTACATAAAATTATTCACGGTCAACTTGATACTACATTATGTCTTAGCAATATTAAAATAAATGTCCCCAATTCGCATTGTTTAAGACGCCATAATTCTTTTCACCTGAATACATTTATAAATAATATCGCCTACTTTAGCCCTCTGACCCAGATGTGTCGACTATATAACAAGATAGAGTGTGCTGAAATAGATATTTTCGTCGATAATTTGTACGGATTCAGAAAAAAAGTTCTGGCGCTATTAAAAAATATTAGCTAATTCATTGTGTCAATTTTCTCTCTATGCATACCTCTCGTATTTCTTATGCCTCTTACCACTTGTAATAATGTATAATGTAATGTGTTACTTGAGCGAGCTTATATATGATTGTGTATTTTATTTTTATTTTTTGATGTTTTTGTTTTCTAATTGTATGTATCTGTATTTAATTGTATGTATCTGTATTTAATTTTTTGTATCTTTATTTAATTGTAGATTTTTGTAATTGTACAATAACTGAGTTTTTATAAGTGGATTGTTCTCACGTAAGTGTGATCATCTGTAAAACCCAGTATAAATAAATAAATAAATAAATGATTTGTCATTAAATAAATCAGACAACTCGCATTGTATAATTACTAATAAGTCTTCTGTTTTGATCGCTGTGTAAGGGTATGTATAATGAAACATGAACCGTACCACGAATTACGGGAATGGAACGAATCAACTGCAAGCGGCGCGCTGTGTTTCGTTTCATACAGCTAGACGGAAAAAACTCACTTTAGAATTCTCGAAAAATGACGTCATGGGGGTATTAACAGGTAGTTAGTGTGACAAATGCTTTTGTAATTGGGGTAATTAATGCATGGGTTGACTAATACCAGAGCCCCAAAGTTAGGTAAATTAATTAATGAATTATCAGTTGCTTTGCAGATTAAATACTCCCCACAAGAGGGTTCTAAACACTTTATAATTATAAAAGAGTTTTTTTTCCGTCTAGCTTGTATGAAACGAAACACTGTACGGCGTTTCGCGCCATTTGCCGTTGCTTCGTTTTTTGAGGTTCGAATTTTATTATTCATTCCTAATTATTGATTTTAAAAACAACACATTCTGAAATGGCGTGACGAAAACGGCACATTTTAAATCGTTATAGAAAATTAATTCCTAATTTTTTTCAAGAATTAAATAAAACAGTAAAATTACCCTAATGTCTTAGTTCTTCTTTTTTATGTGAATACCGCACCCAATAACCCAACCGTCTGGAACCAATGAGACTGGCATCCCCAATTGGGGTATGTTGTGAGACAGGAGGTAGTAAGGAAGGGAAGGAGATGGGTAAGAGGAAGGTGGGGGAGTACCCGGCTATTCAGATCTGGTCACCAATCACGGCTAAGGCCATTTTAAGTAACGTTTAATTTCTGAATAGTGGTGTTACACCAGGGCGATACTGAGAGTATCTTCCACTGTGGATCTTGCCCGTAGGTGTATTATGCATTATTTTAAATGAATAAATTGTGAAATAACACAAACGAAATTTACTTGCGCAAGCCAGGATTTGAACCCGTGACCTTCGGCTAGCTAGTCGAGAGCTTTACCCCTCGACTACGGAGGCCGTCTTCTGTGTTCGTTTATAAACTTTCAGCTTTACAAATCCTACAATAATAATTTATGTAATTAATTTTAATATTATTATATGATAATTAATCAATTCTGTAATCATTATAGGTCGTAATTTCCCAATCCCATTTCCCAATATTGCTTTCTTGGCTCTGGTTTGGTTGGTCACAGTTCTGCGTCTACCAACATTACTAGGTCTGACCAGCCGGGCCGCTCCACTCCGCAGAAGTAGGGGAACCGCCTTGCAGATAATTAACACGTTGTTTCCACTGCACTTCTATAATAGAACGCATCAGCAGAATTTGTAACACGCTTATCTATCTCGGTGTTTTGATTTATATATGTTTGTTCTGCAGTGGAATAAATGAAGTGTGATTCAAACGCATGTTAATAAGATAGTCATATTTGCTTTTTAATACTGCGATGAGTTTAATATAATGTTATGGATTCATACTCGTATATTGGCACGATTTTCCATAACGTATAATACATAATTTAGGACGGGTTGTTTTGAACACTTCATCAAAATTCAAAGGTTCTTTTCAAGTTTTTATAACATAATTGGCCAAAATTATTCACAAAACTGAAATCATAACATATCTTGTATAGAAAGTTCACAGAATTTGAAAATCAACTTTGAAATTTGACGAATTGTTCAAATTCTAACAACTCTTCAAAAGATGACTTATCTATTAAGGCGATGCACTACGTCGTGTAATATTTTAAATTGAGCCGCTATCAATAACAACCCTTACGTAGATGGCGATAAGGTTTAAATTCCCGCTTAACACCATCCGCCTGTTTTGATTTATGCAAGAAAAAAACATGGCCAAAAAGTGCCATTCATTTTATTTTGTCCATGTTCAGGCATAAATATTTAATTTTTTTTCCATCATGTTATAAATAACTTAATTTTCCACATTATACAATAAAATCATAACAGAAAATGTTTTCGTAAGTAGGAGATTTTGAACTTTAAAGCAGTTTTCATAGGCCTTTACATTATTTTTTTCTGGGCTTATAAAAAGACTTATCTAAAAAATACTCGATTATTTCAAAGGCCAAGATGTATTCTACTCGCAGTATTTAATTAAAACATCTGAAACATTTCTAGGCGACCAAATTTTCAAACCAAAAACACATGATTTTGCATTACTACGTATGGCATCGCCTTAACCCTAAATATTGTTATTGTACAATAAGCTAACCATTCGACTTTTGACGAATATTTTTTTTTAATATTATATCGTAGTACGATCCACGCAGGGGGTATAATAACTCCGATCGAAAGTTGATACCGAAATATTGTGACGTCATCTGATTGCCTAACTATATTCATCCACCAATGAAAAACTCCGAAAGTCGATGGAAATAAACCAATGAAAAACTCTGAAAGTCTATGGAAATAAACTTTCAGAGTTTTTCATTGGTGTACAGTATAATATGTAGGCTCCGAACGAGAATTGTACTGTCTGTATATTGACATATCTATGGTTTACGCTTATGCGAACTCTGAACCAATTTACAGACAGAAGATACGCCAAACGGCGAGTTTAACATTTTTATTCTGGCAGTTATAACTTTTTAAGTTTCTGATTCGATAATGTGTTCATGTTTGTTTGAGTTCTTGTAACTAACTTCATTCGTGTAACCTCGCTGAACAATGAATCTTCATTTTAACTACAGGCAATTCATAAAATATCCACCGCCAAACGGCCGTATTTACACGCCAGTTTGACGGACAACAATATTGTTTTAATTTGACTTATGCACAAAGCGAAAATATTCGCCTAGTAACACTTGAGAGGAAGTTGAATATCCGACGGCAGACAAAAAGAAATTTTATATTTGTTGAACTTCGGAGAGAGTTTGAACGAAAATCGACTTGCGATGTTAAAGAAACGTAACGCTCATGGAATGTTGATGCTTTTTTTATTGGAAGATAATTTAATAAACGATCTCGTCGGTGAATTTCTGGTTGATTTTGTGTCTTTGAGAGAAATACAAGTTGCACAACTTAATTTGAAAAAAAAAACGGAGAAATTTCAAGCTTGTCTTGATATATTTTTTAAGACGAACTAATTACCGCAAAGAGAAAACTTATTGATATAATTGCTAATTTATTAAGAATCTCTTCAAATTATTCGTAATCAAGTTAAAAACCGGATTTCAGGCCGTTTCCTGATAAACTTTTTGTTTATTCCTAACATATTGGAACACTTGGTTCATTCGTGAAACAACGAAATTGATTGCGTGGGAATTTTAGTCAGAATAGAAGCAAATATGGGTACTGCACAGAGTTTTGGCGGCCGGGCTTAGCCGATGAGTCACGAGGCTGGCTCGGACATAGGAGCATCGTTCCGTGCAAGAGCGTCATCCCGTCTTGCCACGCTTGCTACGCGGGAGTCGTTTTAATACCCTGGGCGCGCGAATAGATGTTTCACATCAACAAAAACGATTTTTGGTCTGTCTACTTGATGTAGATTCGCCCGTTTCCGGACACCGTGTAAAGAATAAACATTTCTACTGAATAAAACTCACCATGAAAAGTTGTTGGTAAGACCCGCTGTGTTATACGAACTTGATCCATCCACATAGGCAACTAATCTTAAAATTTCATTTCACGCAATCGTTAAATACTTTCAATAAGCATAACTTGTTCTTGCCAGGTGGCGTAAGTGTTATCATTATTCCATCAAATCGTTATATTATTCTTTTTTTATTTGGCTGTAGTTTCGATATCGCCCACCAGATGTCAGTAGAGTGCGTAGATCTATATTATCCAGTGCTTTGCACTATCCGACAGAGATAGCATGTCGGATGTGCCCAAATGGTTCCGAGTGCAGCCGGGACTAGCCGATTCCTAGACATTGAGCTCACTTCGAGTTGCGTCCCACATTAGAATAGATCATATTCTCTCAAAGAACGGACGTGTGTCCTACTGGAGATTCATTGTAATTATCTTACAATACTTAATTAAGTATTTGTAATCTTTGACAAACCAAAGAATTTTTTGAATACTTTCAATAGCAATAGTATTTCATGCAAGACGATAATTATGCAATACATTACAAATACTAGGCAAATTGACATAAGAAAATTACTAGATTCTATCCTGATAAGACTGCAATAATTCTATGGTCAAACTAAACTATTTTTTTTCACAAACGTACCACGTACAGGAAAGAAAGTATCGTTGCGCACATAATAGTGATAAATAAATAGCAAAGATATTGCTCGAAGAATTGGCAGTTTAGTATCATTGTCTACCTAGTTTATTGCAAAAGTCACAGTTCAAAGTTGCAATTATTGAGGTCGACAATAACTGCTTTTCCTGCTACATTCACACCAGCTTATGGTTATGCAGTCACTATTTATTGGATTCTAGCATCTAATAGTTCTTCCGTAGCTAATATTGTATCGAAAAAGTCACTTATCTGTAATTAATAGTTCTTCTCAAGCTAATATATAGTTTTATCGTGCTAGTCGGTACACGTGACGTAAAAGTAATACTTCTTATAATATTTTTATTTATTTACTTAATGTGTTTAATAGTTCGTAGAATTCCAATATATATATTTATGAAATATATGAGTATATATTTTTTTAAGTAAATCAAATTAGGGTCAGTTGTTTAACATAATTTGAATAATTCGTAAAATTTCAAATTTAATTTTCAAGTTCTGTAAAGGTTCTATTCAAGTTCTTCAACTCTAGTTGTTTCACATAACTCAAATGATAACAGAACTTGAATTTTAATTTCGAAATTTGATGAATTGTTGAACAATCCATCCTAAGTAATGTGAATTGGCTTCCTTCAGCTCTAAGTACCCATTATTTGTATTTGTAGAAACATTAATGTAACAAAATTGTTCTCTCAATTTATTGAGAAGCGGTATTAAACGGCCGGCATAGTCCAGTGGTAACGCATTGGACTGCCATTCCGAAGGTCGCGGGTTCGAACCCGGCGTGCGCAAATAAATTTTATTTAATTTATTTGTGTTACTTCACAATTAATTAATTAAAATAATATATAGTATATTTGCGGCACGTTCCAGAGTGGAAGATACTACCAGTATCGCCCTGGTGTAAGACCACCATTCAGAATTGAAACGTTGCTCCAAATGGCTTTAGCCGTGTTTAGTGACTAGATCTGAATAGCCAGGTACTTCCCCACCTTCCTCTTTCCCTTCCCCACTTACCTTCAGCCTCACAACATCCCCCAATTGGGGATGCCATAGTCTCACTGGCTCCAGACGGGAGCAGTTGGGACTCTTGTGAGGTATTCACAATAAAAAAAAAAATAAAAAAAAATTATTTCTTTGTTATTTTATTGTTTTTTTTTTTTAATTTTTAACCTCAACTCAGGTTTGTCCTAATGAGGTTATACATTCAATTATTGAATGTGAAGAAACAATAAACGATATTAATATTAAGTTTTGCAAGTACTTATTTTTTTATTAATTTGTCAGCTGTTTTGGCGTTATAAAACTGTGGCTAGGCAACACTGAGATGACTTGATTGTATGATTTTATTTAACCCTATCTTGTTTGTTTTTTTGATCTTTAAAAGATTTTTCACAATTTTAAGTAAACACCGATTTACTTAAAAAATCAAAAGCGCTAATTAAAAAATATTTTGTTGGGCACTTGTCATTGAAATCTGATTTTCTCCCTTGAATGATGATAGCCGGTTTGTCCTAATTGTATTATGAATACGTAAATTACTATTCAAGTCAGTTTGTTACCCCGGTTTTGAAAATGAATAGGTATTTGGCAAATCCCTGAGTAATTTTAAGGTACTTGGGTCGGTACATATTATTATTTATTGGATAATTTGTATAGCGCCGCTTTTGTGAGATATCACCTCAGGGGCGCTTTACAGTTGATGCAGGTATTACAGAAAATATAAATATTACAAAATAGAGTGAGTAAGTTAGGTTAAGTAAAATGAAGTATAGGAACAGGTGACACGAAAATAGAAGATGGAGACTGCAGCAAGAATCCTAGGTTGTGAAGAAACTGGGCCAGCTGCTGCAGCGAAAGAGTCCACCGCGTCCACCAACAGTGCCAGCACGAGGTACGTCATCCATCCAGGTATGTGTCTGCTGCTAATAAAGCGCTGACACACTATCCTCTCACAGATACCAGACCTTGGCAGCACCGCTGTGACGTTCTACGAAGATAGAAGATGGAGACTCTGCAGCAAGAATCCTAGGTGGTGAAGGAACTGCACCAGCTGCTGCAGCAAGAGAGTCCACCGCGTCCAACAACAGCGTCCAGGTATGTATCTGCTTCTAATAAAGCGCTGACACCTCGCATAGATAAGAGACCCTGGCAGCACCGCTGGAGCGCTATAGCGTGGAGAACAGTTGTTTTTTAATTTATTTACGTTATATTTGAATCGTTTGTTATTTTGTTAATCTCTAATTGACTAACTAACTAACTAACCATCGCGCCGTCTCCTCGCAGGCGTAGGCAGATAGGACTGACCGCCAAACAACTCTCCCTTGGCACACACTCCCTGCTCCATGCATGTATCGTCTCATACATATCCTTCTGTTATTCTGACATGTCCTGACTCAAGTATACGGTTCACTTGATGGTGTCATGTTTTCCTGGGGCGTCCCCGACTTCTACAATTCACATTCTATTCTCACTACATTAATTGTTTCAGTAAATTAACAATACTTCAATACTACCGGAGATACATTGAAAATTAGAATGAAAATCTAGTACGTTCAGACGTTTGACTTTTAGATATTGAATGTAAATTTTATTGAACTGGATTCTAACAAGATTCAAATGATGAAAGCAATTACTTGACTACTTACTTGTCATTTATGAAAGGAAATTCTTCGTGTTTTGTTGAACCTTTTTTATGGAATTGTCCCACTATTGAAGTGTTAACAATTTTATATAAACAGTGACCTTCCTGTTCTTTTGAAGGTTAAGGATCTTTTAAATGTGAAACCGCACACGAGTCCCAACTGCTCCCAACTGTCTGGAGCCAATGAAACTACCGCACCCCAATTGGGGTATTTTGTGAGACTGAAGGTAGTGGCGATGGGGAAGAGGAAGGTGGGGAAATATCTGGCTATATCTGGTCACCAAACACGGCCAAGACTATTTCAAGCAACGTTTCAATTCTGAATGTTGGTGGTACGTCAGGGCGATACAGAGATATATTTATTTTTATTTTTACTCTGGAACGTGCTGCAAATATACCATTTATTAGTTTTTAATGAATAAATATGTGAAATAACACAAATTAATTTACTTGTGTACGCCGGGATTTGATCCAGCGACTTAAGGCTTGTTGGTCGATAGCGTTACCGTTCGACGATGGAGGCTGTCTAGTATGTATTTATTTCATCAATCTTAGAATAAAACTGTAGTTTTGTATAAAACACAAATTTAACCATACAGCATCTTTAATTGGGTTATGTTGTAACAAAACAGCATCTTTAATTGGGTTATGGTAACAAAACAGCATCTTTAATTGGGTTATGTTGTAACAAAACAGCATCTTTAATTGGGTTATGTTGTAACAAAACAGCATCTTTAATTGGGTTATGTTGTAACAAAACAGCATCTTTAATTGGGTTATGGTAACAAAACAGCATCTTTAATTGGGTTATGTTGTAACAAAACAGCATCTTTGATTGGGTTATGTCGTAACAAAACAGCATCTTTAATTGGGTTATGTTGTAACAAAACAGCATCTTTAATTGGGTTATGGTAACAAAACAGCATCTTTGATTGGGTTATGTCGTAACAAAACAGCATCTTTAATTGGGTTATGTTGTAACAAAACAGCATCTTTAATTGGGTTATGGTAACAAAACAGCATCTTTAATTGGGTTATGTTGTAACAAAACAGCATCTTTGATTGGGTTATGTCGTAACAAAACAGAATCTTTAATTGGGTTATGTTGTTGTCTGGGTATGGTTGAAGATAGTGGGGAAGAGAACGAGGTGTTGAACCGGATGGGATGTGCCTGGACATTCAGTTCCAAGAAGCTGAAGACATTTGAACCAATTTTTCGATTTTAAATTGTGATGTTTCACCGTGGCGATTCCGAGACTATCTTATCACGTATTGATATATTGCGACGTTTCTGTGCCAGCTGTTTTCTTGTTCATTCCATGATATTACCGACTAATATATCCTGCGTTTTGTGACATACATACCTAGGTAGTCTTAGATCAGAGGTCCTTAAACTTTTTTGTCCCATAGACAACGTTCCGATTTTTTCTATTTTGGGTAGCTTTCCTAATATTGATTTTTCAGACCAAATTTTCCCTAGATTACAGAATGGGTTTGTATGTATGAGGTATTCTCGTTTGCTTAGTACCAGAACTCCAGATTCAAGAGAAATCGAGATTACACACAATATTTTCTAAAATATGGGGGCAGGGGGTGGCTAGGGAATTTCGAAATAATTAATTCCCCACCATTTTTTCATTAGAATATTGGAACTTCCCAGAATTTGACCACATCGTCAGCATTTCAGAATGAAATGTAGATATGTTTACTGTTGTACTTTGAAAACTATTCCAAATGAAACCACAAATTGTGGCATAGATGGGATCCACTCTCGTGGACCTATTTACATGTCATGCTAGAAGTGAGGCGTATTTATCGTACCCAGTAAAAGTACCGGGTATTTTCATGATATACTTTATACTTGTAACAAATCTCCAAAATATTCACAAGTATTTTATACTGGGACTAAATATTTTAATAGGTAAGTACTGTTTATAAGTATTTTTATTAGATACTTTTACCAGGTATTTTGATGTATATTGTTAATAGGTAATTCTGATGGGTATTTTCAATAGGTACTTTTACCAGGTATTTTAGATATGTATTTGTAATAGGTATTATTGATGCACTTTTAATAGGTACTTCTGATGGGTAAGCATTTTTAATAGGAAAAATGTGGGGAATTCCTCAACAGGGAATTTCACATTTTATTTTACTCTTTTATTTCAGAACAAAAGATAGAACCTTTTCCCAATAACAACATAATCTTTGCCTTACCCCACTTTAACCTGAGAGGGTATCAATAGCCCCGGCAATAATTTATACATGACATTTAATACCCCAAAGCTTTCATATGTTATAGTTATAATATGTATTCACTTGCTTAAGACAGACCAAAGTCGTCTACACATTCTGGACAGCGGTGATTAGTTTCCTTAATTAGTTGACTGTTAATTGAAGAGTGGTTTATTATTTATGAGCTACGGGAGGTGATATTGAAAGTGACGAATTGTAGTAAAGTCTAAACCAACTAACCGTCACGCCGTTTCCCACAAGGGTAGGCGGAGACGACGTACCGCCAAAGCAACTCGGTCTTGGCACACACTCCTTGCCTCATTCACATTCATACATCGTCTAGTACATACTCTTCTATTATTCTGACTCTTGACATATTTCACTCCTTTCTTCATCCATTTTCTCTACATGCCCAAACCATCTAAGCGTCTTTTACTTAATCTTAGTCATTACGCTTTCATCAACCTTGCATTCTTTGCGGATCATACATGGTTTTATCAAACATACGCCTCAGGGATCACATTTCTACAGCATTCAGTGTGAATCAATAATGCAATTAATAATTTTGAAGAAAATAGAAATGACCAAATACTGTGACAAATATTGATTTATTATACGAATGACACTAATTATATTCTCTAAACGTATTTTCATTTCGACGTGTGCTCTATGATGAAAATATTTATAATTACGATAAATATTTAATTGTTTTTCTTTTCGGTGACAAATAGAGATAATGATATTCTCACTGAGGTTTCCCTGCTGACGATTTTATTTAGTTATTATTAAAATTTAGTAGTATGGATAATATGAAGTAGTTATAAATACATAACATAATGTTTTTCTGAAATAATTATAAAAACGATGCATGGATTTCTTTGTTGAGTTGAGTGGTGTTGGTTTCAGTCTGTATTTGGTGTCAGTATATTTTCTATTTCTGATCGTATTAACCTTTTCATTTGAGATTTAAATGTTATAATATTGTTTAAAAGTTATAATTTAAATTTTAGTTTTTTTTTTTTTTTTTTTTTTTTTCCCCTTTATTTTTGTTGTATTATTTTGTTCTATTATTTTATACAATTCTTTTATTTTATATAATTATAACTTCACATTTCTCATAAATATAATTATTTCTTCTAATGCTGTCTTACGTAAAGTCACAAGGAGGAAATCCGTAATTGGTTTTATTTTAGCTATTTTACTTATGTACAATCTGTAAAAATGTAACTGTTGATTTCCCAAAAATGAATAAATAAATGAATAAATAAATAATATTCAGAGGAATTTGGTTGTAGATTTTAGTATCATAATATACAGGAAGCTTTTTTGCCCAAAAGTTGTATTAGTAGTTATTTGTTGGATAAGTTTTTGACCATGAGATCTAGTGTTTGTTGTTATTTCTTGGGTTTTGTACTTATGAATGTAAATGAGTATAGTTTTAGAATATAGTTGTTTAATTGACATGATGTTAAGATTGGTGAAGATTTCGTCAGTGCTAGTTCTTACAGGAACTTTCAGTATAATTTTCATTATGGCTTTTTGAGTTTTAATTAGTGGCTTTAGTATATTTTTATTTGCACTGCTCCATCCCATAATACCGTATTCTAACAGTGATTGGCAGAGAGCTTTGTAAATTTTGATTAAGTCTTTTTTAATGAGCACATTCCTGATAGTTTTGAAAAAATAACTTAGTTTTTTTTAATTTTATTATCTAAACAGCTAATGTGTTTGGTCCATTTTAAATTTCCATCAATTTTTAGACCCAAATACGTTATATGGACAATGTTTTCTAATGAGGGACAATTACAATGCTCATTTAAGTGATGCGGGCTATGAATTTTCAAGTTAAGGTTTTCTTCAGAGTTTTTTGTATTTTTTTTATTTTGAAAGTGATGAATTTGGTTTTATTAGCATTTTGTATAAGTGAATGGTAGTCTGGCCATTTTTTAATCCTGTTTAGTTTGTCTTCTGCTTTCTTAAATGTTTCTGTCCAATTATTCCCATTTATAAGGAGAACACTATCATCCGCAAAACTGATGATTTCTCCGTCACATTCTATGTGGCATAGGTCATTAACTAGGAACAGAATCGGACCCAGAATTGTTTGTTAAATGGAGAGAACAAGTCTGCATCATAACTTAGTTTATAAATAGGTAAAGCAAAGCTGTCCAAGAATCACTGAACGTGCTCATAACGTCGAAATACTAATTACTATATTACTTCTTAGTAGCTCGAGAGTTGTTGACAACTTGTTCATTGACATTATTGCACTTTCCAAATAGACCTGAACATCTGCATGTCTACTTGCAATATTGCACAAATAAAGGTACATAATATTACATTTGAATCGATTTACTATGAGGATATTAACCATTTTCAATATTGATAGCATTACTAGGTCTTGTAATAATTCCATAGGAAGATTAAATGGTAGTGGGATTAAGGTGACTTCAAATTGTCAACATTGACACGATAAAGGTTTCTTTATCAACATTATATTCCGCTAGCACGCTCCTAATCGGCCTACATTTGACAGTTGACATCGACTGAAAGCTGCGAAAGTACAGAGAGGCATACCGTTCCCCAGATAAAGTGGTCTATATTTTAGTTGTAATATATTGAACTAAGTTGATAAACATAGTTTTCACAAACATGACACTGAATTCGATTAAATGAAATGAGATAGATTTATGCGTGCAGCGAAGTTTTGGTTCCATGAGGTTCCAATAGGTTACATACGTAATTATTTAACCTAGTTTTTGTTTCATCACTTTTCATAACTTTGTAACACTTTTTATATATGTGTTGAATTATCATAATGAGGAGTTTTCATGGAACCGGGACGTTGACCATATAACTCATCAAAATGACAATTTAACACACCTATAACACTTTTTATATAATAGATTATTTTTAAATAATCTATTTGGGTGACCGGATAACTCGTCAAAATGACAATTCAACACACCTTTAATAAATGATATAAAGTCATGAAATGTGATGAAACAAAAACTAGGTTACGTAAGTTGGGTTAATATGTTTTGTGTTTTTAAATTTCATTGAATCATTTTTAAAAGGTGTGTTGAATTGTCTGTCACTGTGATGAGTTATCATGGAACCATTTATATGAAGAGGAGTGTCTGTGGCAAACGGGAGGGCGGCGTGGATTTAATTTTCATACAAATCTACAGTTTTATTCCGAGTTTGATGAAATTTTGCACACTAGGTCTTCAAAACAAAGCGAAAGTCATAACACTTTTTATAGGTGTGTTAAATTGTCATTTTGATGAGTTATCCGGTCACCATTCCTAGCTAAACTTTTGCAGTTTTCAGTCGATAATATGCGTTAAGTCACGAGCCGCCACAGCAATAGTGTCTTTCTGGGACATATCCTAGCCTGACACGTTCTCATAAAAGTTATCTCATTTTTTATTACGATAAGAAATATGATTGTTAGAAAGAGAGAATACCACGCCTTTAGGTAGCTTTAAAAAAATTACCATCAACGCTCCTGAAAAAATAAATATAATTCTATGAAAAAAAATTTTGCAATTGAAAAATATTTGTCAAACTTTGCAAATTTTTTAGTAAATATTTTTATAATTTTATAATACCGTTTTTCTAATTAAATTTTATGTTTTAAGTTTAGTGTAACGTAGTAATTACAGTTTACACGACAAAAACCATCGATAAGAAACTTTAAAAACATTATTTGTTTTTAATATTTATTATTCCATACGTCATTTTATCATCGTTTATATTAAATATCTGAAAGGGTCTTTTATCTGCTTTCAAAAACGGTATTTTATTTTGAAATACGCTCAAAAACAGAGAAATTATCTGAAATCAAATGTAATGTGAAAATATTTTCTTCACAATTCATTCACCACTGCAAAATGTCAGAGGCTTTAGAGGTTTAATAGTTTAACAATGTAATTGGGCATATCTGGAAATTAAAAAAAAAAACACATATAAATCTCTTGTATACAATAAGATTTAAATTATTATTTAAAAAAACACACATAAATCTCTTGTATACAATAAGATTAAAATTATTATTTAAAAAAACACACATAAATCTCTTGTATACAATAAGATTAAAATTATTATTAAAAAAACACATATAAATCTCTTGTATACAATAAGATTAAAATTATTATTAAAAAAAACACACATAAATCTCTTGTATACAATAAGATTAAAATTATTATTAAAAAAAAACACACATAAATCTCTTGTATACAATAAGATTAAAACTATTATTAAAAAAACACACATAAATCTCTTGTATACAATAAGATTAAAATTATTATTAAAAAAACACATAAATCTCTTGTATACAATAAGATTAAGATTATTTGCAAAAAAATGACGCTTCAATTTATGTAGATTTTAATCCGAGGAATTATAAATATCTACAATGACAAATGTTAACAAACTAGAACCCCAGATGTTTAGCAAAAAAAAAACCTTTTCTTACTTATCGAATGACAAGGCATTATACATTTGAACGAAAAGCTTTTTTTTATAGTATCGTCGTTAACAGATCGCACATCGAAGAAGCGTATGAATCTATTAAGCAAATATAAACTAGTGCACTTAAAATCAACAGATACGTTTGATTTATCCATTTAGGATTCTGCCAAACTATTTATTCCCGTTAGTGTATTTCTCTATTAATACTGGCGCATTTTTTTGTTTGTAACACTTGGTTTATTTGTAGAATTGATTATCTAATAGAGCCATCTTGCACTCTGTCAGAGCAATTTACGAGTTATGGTGCTAACCAGGAATCGTATTTAACTAATTAAGATTGTTATGTATTATTTTATTATATTGTATCTTCTATTATTAAAATTAAAAAAAATGATAATGATCAATCTGAAAACATTATAAAATAATTTTATAATGAAAATGTAAAGGCGAAACAGCTGTCACACGTAATAATAATAATTGTACAGCAGAACTTGATCATATACGAACTTTAAAAAAATATGTATTTAATAAATAAAACATTTACCTAAAAATGAAATAAAGTTTTACATATCAATCTTGATAACAATAAGAAATAAAATAAAAGGTTACCTCCCCATCTGAAGTTTGTAAATATCTTCAACAAAAATTTTCCCCTCTTAATCACAAAAGAGAATATTTCCTCGCAGCTTTTTAGAAGAGTATATTACACCGTTGAATGCAGCCATTAACCTGAATATTATTATTTGTTGAGTAGGTACTATGATAAAGAAACGGTGTAAGTTATTGCTTTTTGAAAGTGAATATTTATATGATGTAGGTAGAGGTATCCATTTACAAAAAGTAACAACATGTTCTATAAACATGGAATTGTTTATTTTATTTGGTACTCAAAATCTATTAGTTCGTTTTAAATTTTGTGAGATTTCTATTTCTAGTAAGGCCTATCGACTTACTTTAATATTACATTTATTGCACTCACAAATCACCAATACGTCTATTATCACGTCATACCGCTGTGTAAAAGCTCTAACAAAGGCGTATTCATTCTCCCTAATAGCCTGACTTCACAACTTAGGAAGGGTTGTTTCTCAGAATTAATCAAATTTCAAAGTTAAAATTGAAGTTTTGTAAAGATTTTTTTAAGGTTCTCTTATTAAATAATTACTGGCCGGTTTTTTCACATTAACAAAATGACAACAGAACTTTCATAGAATTTGAATTCAAACTTTTATGAATTGTTTAAATTCAAGTTCTGTGAAAGTCATATTCAGCGTCTTTTATTATCCAAGTACTGTTAAAAAAACAAGCGGCGTTTGATGAAATATTAATAGAACTTGAATACAGCTTTTACAGAACTTGTATTGTAAGCGGAATAACGAAAATTACTGCTGTTTCAAATCGTGACATGTAAATAAGACCGGTATTAGGTTTACGCAAATTAATTATGATTTCCTCAACCAAAGTCCTTTAGAATCAACTGTTAGATCTCGTAATTCCTCCAACTACTGCCCCCATTCTGCCTTCTCTACTGGCGTAACGTATCCACAAGCAGTTTAATGTACCGTTATTAAATGTAGTAGTAAAGCATTCGCAAACAAACATCGCGTTCGATAGAATTAAAGACTTGATCCTGACCTACTAAGACCAGGTTTCCAGTTCGATTCCGTTTTGTTTGAAGACATAAAAGGCCCTGCACGCTATGAACCTGAAACCAGGGTTTAACTGTAGACTTGCAAAAAGAGGTGATACAGCCTCCACTAGGTTACTAGACAGTTATCTGTAGGTATTTCTAACTGTATTTGAGGATAGACCAATCGATATGTTGTAATTCAAGGCATTTCCAACGATGCAATAATCATTCTCATGGATGACTCAAACGAGCTTTTACAGTTTTAAACTCGATATAGGTTTCGCTGGTGCACAATCATCAATGATTTTTAATGACCTGCGCAAGAGGGCTGTAAGATCCTTGTCTATGAATCTCTGTGTTACGAGTTCAATTATAGGACAAGTGCAAATAAGTATTTAACATCATCAAATAAGTTTAATTAAAAAAATGCACCAAGAATCGTACAGCTATGGTAAGTAGGCGCCGAAGAAAACTTTATTGTTTTTAACTGCTAATTTGTGATTGTTATAGTCGAAAATGATTTTTTTTACTAACTATGGAAGAAAGTAAATTTTAGAAAAACCATTTTCGGATACAACAACATCAATGATTTCGTTTTTCAGTCTTGGCATAGTAGAACACTCAAAAGGTCTAATCTAATCTAATAAATCTAGAATTTGCTCTTTTTAGCAAATTTTAACGTTATGAAACACGATTTTCTAGTGTAACATTGGTCCTGGAAAAACGAAAAAACCTTTCATGAAATCAAAAGTTTATTTTAGAATTAGCAAGATAATCCATTTTTTAGGCGAAACCGAAGAGAGTATAACATAAAAACCGACATTGGCCCTTTTAAAAGTAAGCCACAGATAAATGTTTAATTTCTCAAAATATGTAATTAATTTATTTTTTATTCTTTTTCGGGAAATCGACATATGATTGTAAATGTGTAGTATTTAGCAAAAATAAAACAAAAAATGGATTTCCTCCTTGTGACTTTACCTAATAAATCAACATAATATAAAAATATAATTTTTTTTTTTAAATCGCTTATGACAAATAAGAAAAAAAAAATTATGGAGCTTTGGTGGTAATTGAAGAAGTCATTATCTGAGAAAATATCATATACGAGTACATATCATAAAAATTAGACTGGATTAATTTCAAACCAGAATTATTTTAAATAACGACAATATTACTCATCTCTCACATTTACCAACTTTGATATCATATTTTATGTAGGTAATAAAATCAATTACACAGTTATCATCACAGGTGCGCTCTTGTGAGGTGTCACATAATAAATAAAAAAAAAATAATAAATAAAATTTAAATTAAAAAAAAAATACAAAAATATTTTTAAAAGAAACAAACAAAAAACAAAAAAACAAGTATTCCATTCCGTGATAGGAAAGTCACCACACAAAATTTTCAGAAACTTACTCCTCGTTCCAGGGTGGAAGAATATTTTTAGTATCACCCTGGTAATCTGGTTATACCAAACAGAAACATTTTTTGAAATGGTCGCATGATTTGGTAACTTATTAAACTTCTTCGTGCCCTCCTCTTTTTCCTTCCCACTATCATCCTACCTCACAATTTTCTCCATCAATGATCTTGTCCCAGCACCAGAAATCTTTAACACAAATTCGCTCCTTGGCCTGACAAAAACAACTCACCAAAATGCATTTTAGCGTTTCTAACTAAAAAAGTTACCAAACCAGTTAGAAAAAAACGTAATTCATTGCAAGACGATCAACGAAAACGATAAATGCACTTATCTCTTGCAAATATTTATGCAAATCAAACAAGTATCGAAGCAACGAGTTATTTATTAGTTCAGATTTTTTATCAAAATATATTGGGCGTAAACTAAAAAAATATTCATAATCTGCTCTTAGCGCTAATTTAATTATTTCACTTTTTGCAAGATTTGCTTTATAATGTTAAGACGAATTATTATATATATACCCAATATGAAAAGGAATATATAGTTTTGTCCATTCAAAAACTCAATTCTTCCAAGAAAGGCATACAAACATTGCATCGATGATTCAATCCAATATTCTATTTGTATTCATTTCTTGAAAGATTGTAATTTTAAACGGGCAAAACCGTTTAATCATATTCATATGCCGTATGTACAGGCGCAAACAAACAATACAAAAAGTGTTTTTTCCTAAGATAATTAATTTAGCGCCGTCTATTAACAAGCACTTTATGAATAATTTTAAGAACTTTTTCTCACCATCCTCTTCATATTTTCATAGAGTAACGTGTATTTTATTTATTTGTAAAGCTTTTGTTTACTATTCGGTACTAGAACCTATAAATATATCTTATATTTATCGAAGCAGTTAACCGACTTTTCTATCTATTGCGAGTATTAACTTATTATAATGGCTAGTTAATTTGGCAGCTTGTGGAGAGGATGGTATGTGATGTACGAACTTATCCATGTAATGTACATCGACTCTCGTATGTGGTGTGGTACCTTTATTGTGGCGTGTCGGGTAGTACACAGTAAAGTATATACGTAATCAAGTACTGGTATTTATTAGGGAGCTGCTTGTAACAAAAGAGACACTCTACTTGCATGCATCGCCTTTTATAGAATCTTGCAAGCACACATCTCGCTTGGACTTATACACCTTAACACAAACACCACAATAAAATACCCCTTAAATCGTTTTCTGGTCAAAAATTTTATGGATTATTTTAAATATTAAAATAAATTTAGATTTAACTTCACTAATTAAAAAAAACAACTGTGGTAAATACACTCAACGTCACAAAAATCGCACATCTTCAAAACTAAGTTTCAAGCATACGTTTCCTAGCGCCAATACATCTAACCCAAACATTATTAATATCACTTGAAAGTACATTTAACGACCTCTTGTTAGACAATTGTTTCATTTCATAAATGATACTAATTAACCGAATTAAGGACGTTAAAAAAATATTGCGCATTACTCTTTTTTTATGGTACCACAACTCGTATCATCTTTCTGGGCTATAATAAGGAGCAGCTTAAGTCAAATATAGATCATTCATTATCCAAACGTTGAAGAGGACGCATGTGAATAGTTAGCGGTAGAAAACATCCCCTTAAAATGGACACCACTGCTGAAGAAGCGCGCTCAAATGGTGGCACTACTGCAATCAGTTATGCGACATTGTGATGTTGCTCGGCAACTAAACTTAAGCCGATTTGCCATTCGATGCGATTTCTAACGGTTTCAAGAGACTGGTGGATCAGGACCACGACGCTGCACATCCGAAAGAGACGATCGCTTAATTGTTTTATAAGATTTTGCAATAGGTGCGATTTTTGTGACGCCGAGTGTAGAATGAAAAATATATTGTGATAAAGCCTAACTGTTTTTCACCCTGGTTTTGCTAATTTAATTAATGGATTATTTCTAACCAATTAAAAACGTTATTTAAGAAATTTACGGTTTAGTTAATTATAATGGAGAAATCTTTTGATAGCATTAATGTTTCTAGTTTTTTCTTGTGCAAGTTTTTAAGAGGTGTAGGTCAAATCTCTAGCCTGCAATCAGATGGGTATTATAACGAGTCATCTGCCACACGTTGCTCTTAATTTCGGTTATGATCTCTAACCTCAATCAAAAATTGTTTTTATTTCTCGCTTCTTGTATTTTTACGCCTGATTTTTATTGAGTCTGCTTCAATCGTTTGGAGAAACTCAGAAATTGGCATCCACAGTTGGGGTATTTAGACTCAAGGAGTGTCTTTTTAGGAATAGGAAGGAAGTGAAGTTCAGGGAAGAAGAAGGTATGAGGGTTGGCTAATAATCTAAGGGACTGTGTGGCAACGCGTGACGGATGTATGAATCCACGCCTCAAGGCAATGAGTCGAGAGAGTTCTACTGAATAGATCAGCAGGTCTCCCTCAACCAGTCTGTCCAGATCCTGCCCGCTACGCGGTGGGCAGATCCCTCCGCCGTCAAGACCTCGACCAACCTCAACCCATGATCCCGGGCACCCTTGCTAAGTAACCAAACGTAGCGAACCACTTGGGGTGATCTATGGTAGAGGTGTTGGTATTATTTAAAATGAATATTTTGTGACATTGTCAATTTTTATGTGTTGCTATATATGCGTGCCGCAAATAAACCATATAATATGTAATATTATCATTTGACATATTGAGGACTGGATTGAGGACTGGAGAAGCAGATTTAGGGTCTGCTGTTATGCAACATTACGTCCCCTGATTTGCCTATTAACACCGATGCACCCAAATCCGTTATTTTTGATTTTTAAATATTAATTTTGTTTTTATATTATTTTTTTTAAATATTCTTATTGTTATTGTTTTTTTATGTTATCAGTTTTACAACATATATGCATATCATTGTATTATTGCATATGTTATATGTTCTTATTTGTTCTATGTTACCACCATGATCAATTTGACAATTTGCCTAGTTTGGGGAATCTACAAAATATATTTATTCAGGCTGTGTGATGCCAATGGAATCTGTTATAATCATAAGTAGACTCTAATTTAAGCAAAGCGATATTTTAAAAGCACTAATATACCACTCTCAAAACGTGAGTTAACCTCACTTTTCAACATTCTGGCTTTGAGAAAATCGTCTTGCTATTTTTGTCTTACATCGCCAATCTGAAATTAAAGAGCAAAACTTATTTTTCATATTATTCTGCTAAGATATGTGGAAAACAATCTAAAATAGGCTGACGTTACAAACAAACTAAGTCTACCCTTTTTCTCAAATACTTTTACATTTTTATTTCTAGAATTCAATTTTCAAAAACTTCTTGAAACTTAAACTACCATATTTATCAAACATTAAAAAAAATATTTAAATCCTTAAGGCGATGCACTACGTCGTGTAATATTTTAAATTGAGCCGCTATCAATAACAACCCTTACGTAGATGGCGATAAGGTTTAAATTCCCGCGTAACACCATCCGCCTGTTTTGATTTATGCAAGAAAAAAACATGGCCAAAAAGTGCCTTTTATTTTATTTTGTGGATGTTCAGGCATAAATATTTAATTTTTTTCGATCATTTTATAAAGAACTTAATTTGCCACATTATACAATAAAATCATAACCGAAAATGGGTTCGTAAGTAGAAGATTTTGAAGTTTAAAGCAGTTTTTATAGGCCTTATACATTATTTTTTTCTGGGCTTATAAAAAGACTTATCTAAAAAATACTCGATTATTTCAAAGGCCAAGATGTATTACTCGTAGTATATAATTAAAGCAAATTTTCAAACCAAAAACACATGATCTTGCATTACTACGTATGGCATCGCCTTAAGCCCCCTCATACCCCATTTCTACCGATTTATAATAAGTTTCTTGTTAAATCTTTAAGTTTTTATGTTAAAAAAACGTTATTTTTAAAGATAATATCTATACATTTGCTATGCCGAAACGTTAATTATATGAAATTCTCTCGATAGAAAAAAACTGCAAGTAAGTTTCGAAAATTAATAAAAACACGTTTTGTTCCGTTATTTAATATGTTATAGACATGAAAAAAATTCACAGCGAATCTTTAAATGCAATTAAAGCATTTGTCGAGTAACATTTTCACAATTTCGGCTTATTTTTTTTTCTTTATATTAGCGCGCTCCCTCTTAGGGTACGTATATAATTGCGAACCGGAACTCGAACCGTAACACAAATTACGGGAAAGGAACGAATCAACTGCAAGCGGCGTTTCGCGCCATTTGCGGTTGCTTCGTTTTTTTCCAATAAGTTGAGGTTTGGCTCAGCAGTTCGGCTCGTAGATGTATACGTAGCATAACATTCGTATTTACATATCTCCATTTCAAACCATATTTGAACCCTTACTACGAGGCCTTAACCCGCCATTGGTGTAGTAAATGTCTGTAAACCGGGTGATTCGAAAAAGTCGAATAACTTTTTTACCCGCATTCGAATTAAGTTGTGATTTCGTGTACTTTTCTCATTGCGCTTCAACCCGATGTGTGTTTAATTCTAGAATTTTCACCTTTTTTTTTTATCTGTTTATGTATTTATTTTGATAGTATGATTACTGTGATTATTATTAAACTGACAGACAAGATATGCTTGCTACAATTGCAAGAAATATTTGTATCAAGGACTTGTAGTGCCAATATGCACTAGCTCAGTGGTTCTTAACCTGGGTTCGATCGAACCCCAGGGGTTCGGTGAGTCAGTCTCGCGGGTTCGGCGGATATCAATATGATATATTCGCAGCTCTCAATCATCTCAACAAACAGATGCAGGGCTGTGGAGTTGACATTATCGAAGCAGAAGAAAACCTGAAGGCTTTTCAAAAAACCTACCGTTATGGAAACGACGAACAGAGAACGATAACTTCGCAAACTTTTCCCTGCTAGATGACTGTGTAAGTAAGATCAAAGATGTATCTGGAATCGGAGACATATCTGTACCCGCGGAACTGAACCAAGCATTGCCACGCACTTAGATGAGCTTGCAAAGTCTCTCGACGGAAACTTCCCAACAAGAGAGTCATATCCAGCATGAGTGAGACAGCCGTTCACTTTTAGTGTCGAGACAACAAATGTCAATGATGAATACCTCTATGAAATCATTGAAATTCAGCAGAGCCAGGTTCAACAGCAACTCTTCAGAACAACAATGCTCTCAACTTTTTGGTGTCAACAAATGGTAACGTACCCTGTTATTTCTAAGAAAGCTCTGGAGATTTTCATACCGTTTGTTAAAACATATCTTTGCGAGCAATCCTTTTCGAGGATGCTGGACATAAAAACGAAGAAAAGGAAAAACAGACTTTGTTGCGAAAATGACATGAGAGTGGCACTTGCTAAGGTAAAGCCGGGCATATCTGAACTGGTCTCTGAAAGGCAACAGCAGAAGTCACACTGATTTGCAGTAAATATTCATTATTATGTTTTTTTTTGTGTGAAAATCATGTTTTAATGGTTTTGTTCATTTTGTGCACCTATGTATAATTATATACCTATGTTTTGAATTTGATAAAATCATATTTTATTTTTCCAATTAAGAAGGGTTCGGTTAATGCGCAAATGAAACTGATGGTGTTCAGTACCTCCAACAAGGTTAAGAACCACTTCACTAGCTGCTTGGCTTTGGAAAAAATATAGTTATTTTCAAGGAGTATTTTTTTAACTTTTTTTTTTTTAAAGATTACCCTGGTTGTTTGTTTTGTTGTAGTTCTTAACATCATAATACTGACAAACGCCGATTTAGCTATACAAAGTATGATTGTTAAAAGCTTTAATATTCTTTAATAAGCATTAAAAAAACTCGGTAATTTCTAGTGTTCTAAGTACAAGAGTGTATAGATTAATAAATAAGATGAGATTTATGAACTTTTTTTTATTGATAAAAAAAACATATATTTTTAATATTTGTCCAAGTAAAAGTCGCATGTAGTATTATTGCTTATTAGTAGAATCTGAGGTTGAAAAATCTGGTGCTTTGGACTGGCGTCACAAAAAATATAAGTCAAATTGACGTCACAGGTGGCAGGTTAAAGCAAAACTTCCTAGATCACAAGACCGGAATACTGAATCAAATCAGCCTCCTAACTTGTATAGGAACCTCCAAAAATATACAGGGTTTTCCAATAAGAGGTGTTATTTTGAATAGCCCGCTATTTCGGTAGATGTTACTATTGGAGCTGTTATTTTTTGACATTTGACAAGTAGAAACTACGCCATTAATAAAAATGGAACGATACACGCTTCAACAACGCATTGAAATTATTAAAATTCACTGGAGTGAATCAAATGCAAATCATCTTGAGTGATGAGGCCCATTTCCACCTCGGTGGCTTCGTCAACAAGCAACAAATTGTCGCATCTGGGGCTCGGAAAACCCAAGAGTTATTGTTAAAAAGCCTTTCTACCCTCAACGTGTGACTGTTTGGTGCGGTTTATGGTCCGGCGGAGTCATTGGACCTTACTTTTTGAAAATGAGGCTGGTGCAACAGTTACGGTGAGTGGATTGCGCTATCGAGTGATGATTAATGATTTTTTTTGGCCGGAATTGGATGGTATTGATTTGGACAACGTTTAATTTCAACAAAACGGCGCTACGTGCCACACAAGCAACGAAACTATTGATCTTTTACGATTGAATATCAAAATAACACCTCTTATTGGAAAACCCTGTATTTATATTTAATAGGCTGGTTTGAATTAGTGTCCCGGCCTTTTGATCTAGGTGGTTTTGGTTAAAGCAATATAAAGCATAAAATAGCTGCCGTCATCTCACGTAAATGACCACCGACCACACTACTGCCATTTTCTTTAAGCTTTCCAGATTTCCCGCCTTTGGTAATTATTGTATGATTTTCCTGACCAATGTCGTTTTGCGGCGTGGAAAGACTTCCGAGGTATCTACATAAACTCATTACTTCATTTCTCTACCACCAGGTATCTTGTAAAAGGCAGGAAAATGATTTAATTGATAACAGTATTACGTATTGACAGCGGCTTAAAATTTTAACATCCGCATTACAAATGATAGTAACACCCATCCCGTTAACAATTAATTCAACTAATTTTTTGATTAGTCACTATTTGTTCGCTAATTATTAAGGCTGTTGCCAAATTAAGCGATGTGTTGGCATTAACACATATTAATAAACATTGTTTGTTGTCGTAAAAAGAAGAAGAAAATAGATTGAAGTGAAAAATTTTCTCAAGGTAAAACAATAATTTTACCGATCGTTGTTCTACATTATAACACACATTGAATAACCTAATTTTTCGTTTAATTACTAAACTACATATTACAGTCTGTAAATTATTCGGATTCTCCAATTTAAAAGATAAAACAAAACCGTAGGTTATCATCACAGATGGTTGAAAATATACGCCAATCAATTTAATAAGGATGAAGTATGTTTATTTAGAATGTCCACCTTTAGCTAACACAGTATTTAACATTGAAAATTTTAAAATATATGCAAAGATTTTTCTATCAAACGTCGCCACCGATCACACTGCCACACGTCGCAACGCGTCACGTGATATGCGTTCCGTCTCCTCTGTACGGTGATGCTAGAACGAGACGAATGCGTATCACGTGATGCGCTACATTCTATCCAGTGGCGACGTGTGATGGAAAATATTTTATTTTAAAGTATATTTGAAAAACGTGTAACTAGACAGCAAAATGACACCCTTGTGCATTGTTCACTCCGTATAAACTCAGAAATCGCTGGTTAAAGTCTAACGGGTATGTGCTAATACAGTTATACACCCTGAATACTAATTTATTTTTTCATGATATCATGAAAAATTCTATAACTTTTCAGGAACGGTTAGATATCGAAAAAAGATATAGTAATCCCAGCGGAAAATCGTGCGTGACGTCATTGACGAGTTCTTAAATAGAAATGTATGAATTTCTGCCAATGTAATAGTAATAAATGATTTCAGTGATAAAAAATATTTTCCAAATCTTAATTAAAATGAAAACAACAACAAAAAACGACATTACGCATTTCAACAGCTTACAAAATTATTTATATACAATGTAAATTAATCCCAGCAACTAGAAATTTATTATTTACACATGGAAAATGTTAGAACGACAACACTGCAATGGAATAAGAAATTCATCATGGTGTGAACAATGCTCAAACATCTCAGAATTACGATTAGACATAGAAACAAAATATTCTAGACGCTTTTAAATTTATTCATGTACAATTTCACGCGACACATAAATGTACATATAATTAATCTCATCAACGCGTCAATATTTATAAAAATGCAGGAAAGTGTTATATGCATTCTTCAACATTCAATTCATGCTGAAAATCGTGCAACTATGCTTATAAAACATCCTCATGAAATGCATTCGACGGACTGCAAACTGTGCTGGAATTTGTACAGCGAGATGCATTAAATTATTATGCATTCTAGTCATCGACCAAGTATTCTAGCGCATTCCAAACGCGTCGAAAAATGCATATGCAATGCAACTTAATTTTGAATCAGAGCAAAAGATATATAATGTCTTTTTAATTGTGTACCTTTTTATTTAACAAGTATTTCGTATTCTGCGGCAAATAGATGCTTTTCCATTTCTTAAAACAATAGTCGAATATTATTTCAATACCTCTAAATCTAATCTAAATTTATTAGTGTAAAACAGAGTCCCTATCCGCGTCTGTCCGTTGGTGCTCTTAGTTCTTCTAAACTACGCAACGGATTTTGATAGGGTTTTTACTATTATTTAGAAAGTTTACATATAAAACATGTGCTTATTATATTAGACAAAGTAGAGAAAAGTCGATGTTTTGTAATTAAGTCGGGAAAAAAGTGTAACAAACGAAAATCAATGACATTTACAATAGTCGCAAGAGTAGGTAGTTTACATATATCAGATAAGAGTGGGTATTCGTTTGTTTCTTGAGAGACATAGTAACATGATGGTAACGGTGACCGGAAAACGTGTTATAAAGTTATGAAAAGTGATGAAACAAAAACTAGGTTAAATTTTGTTTTTTTATTATTAGGTACAATATTTTTTACAATTCAAGTTTTCCAGTAATGTAGGCCTCACTGGGTGGCTTGCCCGTGCTGAGGCCTTCATTTTATAATATGAAATACAAACTACATAATACATTTAATGAGAAAAATTATGCATTGAAAATTAAAAATACATAATAATATATTTAAAATTGAAAATAATCTTGTGTGTTTGTGAGTGATGTGTGTTTATATTGGTTTTGTGTGTTACGTGAAGGTTTTATTTATATTTTATGCTATGAAATTTTGGTAATATTGTCTTTTTTGTTTTTTAATCCATTTTGTAATTTTATGTGTGAATTTTTTTTTATTTTCCTCAATTTTAATTTCAAGTTTTAAACTGTTGAAAGCTTTTATTGCATGGTATTGGTAGTGTCTTTGTCCAAAGCTTGAATTTACTGTCGGAATTTTTATGTTTTTTTTTGTACGCTTGTCTAACTGGTCTGTTAGTGTATGTTGAAATTTATTTTTTTTGTCAAAAATGTAGTTTAGTAGTGTTTTAACGTATAATTGGCGAATATCTAGTACGTCACAGCTGTTGAATATTTGGTCTGTATCAGTCAGTCTATGTTTTTTTAGCATTACCTTTAAGATCGTTTTCTGTGTGGTTTCTAAGTAATTGATAGCCGAGTTTGTTGCTCCTCCCCAAGCAATAATTCCGTATTCTATTATTGATTGGCAGAGTGCAAAATACATTGTTTTCAATTGTTTTATTTTATATATGTTTCTTATGTTTAGGAAAATGTGTATTGTTTTGAGAAGTTTATTTGTGATTTGTTTGATGTGAGGTATCCATCTAAGGTTATGGTCAATTACGATTCCTAGATACTTTATTTGTTCTGCTTTTTCTAGAGGAGGGCAATCGCAGATGTTGGTGTTTAAACATTCGTGTATTTTTATGGTGTTTGTGTTGTTTTTTGGCTGTCCCGTGCTATTTATACTGTATGTTGTGAATTTTGTCTTTGATATGTTAAGTGTAAGTATGTTTGAGTCTAGCCATGTTTTGACTTGCGAGATTCCCAAATTCGCTATGTTATATACATTATTCCAATCCTTAGATTTGAAGAGTAAAACTGTGTCATCAGCATAGCTAACTATTTCCCCGTCTATTTTCATGCTGCAAAGTTCATTTATGTAAATAGTAAAAAGAACGGGCCCTAGTATGCTTCCTTGTGGAACTCCATAAGTAATCGGCAGTGGTTTACTAGTATGGTTGTTAATTTTGACTTGTTATGTTCTGTTACTCATATAACTTTTTAATAGTTGAAGTTCCTTGCCTTTGATACCCATGTTTTCTAATTTATTAAAAAGTGAATTGTGGCAGATTGAGTCAAAGGCTTTAGCTAAATCTAGATATATCGCTATGCATTTGTACCCTTGATCTAAGTTGCTATATATATAATCTATTGTACATGCCAAAGCTTCTTTTGTGCCTATTTTGTCTCTAAATCCATATTGGTTATCCGAGATTAATTTGTTTTCTTCTAGGTATTTTATAATTTGGTTTTTTAATACTCTTTCGAAAATCTTTGAAAGCGAGTTTAACAGAGTGATTGGTCTATAGTTAGTTATTTCTATTTTGTCTCCGGATTTATAAATGGGGATCACTAGTCCTTTTTTAAGAGTACTAGGAAAGGAGGAGTGTGTTATACTAAGGTTGATTAAGTGTGTTATAGGTTTTAAAATTTCATTTTTTAATATCTTAATGCAATCCGTTGTTATCTCATCTAATCCAGGAGCAATTCGGTTTTTCAATGTGTTTATTATTTTGTCAATTTCCTCTTCCGAGGTTGTTTTTATTGTAAATCTGTGTTGTGTCGGGTTTTTATTGATATTTGATCTATTTGTTTGTGGTAGTGTGTTTGTGTTATGCAATTTGCGGTTTGCTAAAACTTTTCCTATATTTGCGAAGAAGTTATTCACATGATTTGCTATAGTTTCTGTAATTGTATTGACATCTAATTTTTTTGATTTAGGTTACATATGTAATTATTTAACCTAGTTTTTGTTTCACACTTTTAATGACTTTATATTACATTTTAAAGGTGTGTTGAACTGTCATTTTGTGGAGTTTTCATGGAACCGATGGTAACATGCCTTTATATGGTGTGATGTGCCAAGATGGCGGATAGATCATGTGATATAGTAACATGCTTTTATATCATGTACCTAAAAAGTCCTGGACGGAGCGATTCGCGAATAATTTGAAGCTGCGTGGTGAGGGGGAAGATGTGTGGAAAATGCCAAAACCTACATACATTTTAATGACGTATCGCATTCATTGGCCCATTAAACACCAAAAAAAACGTAGGCCGTTATAACTGCATTAACAACACAAAAAATAATAAAAATAGTTCATTATGCATTACTTTGAATACAATTCAGCTCAATAGTTAGTAATACAAGATGGCTGCCAGGCAATTTCCCCTCACGCTAGATTTGGCTTCAATGCAATTCATACAAAATCGTGCTAATGCTTTGTCCAGAGCTATTTAGGTTCATGTATTATTTGGTGTGATTTGCCTAAATGGTGGATTCATCATGTGATATCAGTATATATCACATGATGATGACATGCCTTTATATGGTGTGATGTGCCAAAATAGCGGATAGGTCATGTGATGTCATGACATATAGTAACATGCCTTCATATGGTGTGTTTGTTTCTAGAGAGACATATAGTAGCATGATGGTAACATGCCTTTATATGGTTTGATGTGCCAAGATAGCGTATAGATCATGTGATACCATGACGTATAGTAACATGCCTTCATATGGTGTGTTTGTTTCTAGAAAGACATATAGTAGCATGATGGTAACATGACTTTATATGGTGTGTTTATTTCTAGAGATACATAGTAACATGATGGTAACATGCCTTTATATGGTGTGATGTGCCAAGATAGCGGATAGGTCATGTGATGTCATGACATATAGTAACATGCCTTTAGGAGCACAGCTAGAAATTAATTCATACTGCACAGTACATTGTTAGAATACTTTCAAAGGTGTCAGAGAGACGAGAACAAATTAAAGTAATAGAAGGGAATTGGAGTTTGTGAACCACCATTTAGATTTGATTGCTAACAACTGCGAACAACCAACTAAATCAGGTAAAATTAGATGGGTAATGATGGTCTTTCACCTTTACCGAGAGTATCTTCCGCTCTACAACTAAGTGGAAATGTTATATATTTTAGTGTGAACGAACTTGGAATAATAAACTTTCGGAAATAAGGTATCACACAACCTGTCCAGATATACTAAAAAGCCTGAAAAATTAAAGCCAGTTCTTGATAACAAATGAAAGTGACTATCAAAATTAATTGAGTTTTTTGGATATATCAGGTTATTTTCTCGCCTTTCACAATATCATGTACCTACGTGAACAGTTGTACGTGGTGTTCGGAAACTAGTTTATGAATTGAAGCGTAAAAACGGTTCCATAACGAAAAAAACCAGTTTTTTGGTTCTCTTTGTGATTTACGTTACTTAGTTTCGCGATTTTTCTTCCTACCAGTTTGTTTTTATTATTAAAGAGACTATTTAAACATTGTACATACCAAATATTATATTAAATATATGTATAGTAAATTGTATTTCTTAGTCCTCCTCACTAGGGTGACCAGTACTTAGGCGTACTAATGTTATTAATGTCTGTTTTATTAGTTTTCTATGTCGTTTTTAATGTTTTTTTCATTAATTTTTTTCAGTCAAATTTTTATTCTTTTTTAATCATTCAAAATTTCTATTCGCTTTATATCAGGGGAAGGAAGTTGTGGAGTTTCGTCGCAAAATAAATATAATTTCTTTGTCCGAATGTGGTTTTATGACCAGGAATATTTTTTGTGACATTATGATATCATATATATATATACACGGTGTCCGGAAACTCGTAGTACAAGCGGGAAACTGGAGAATCTACACCACATGGGGAACCCAAAAAAACATAAAGTTTTTTGATTTGAGCATTTTAAAAAAAAAAAAAAAAAAACAAAAAAATATATTTTTCTGCTATTTTAGGGTTAAAGTTTTTTCTGGTGTTTAGGGTTGAATAACAGATGTTTTAACCCTGCAGAGCAGAAATATTTTATGATTACACCGGGTTAAATGAAGGGTGATTTCAAAATAATACTTCAAATCCGAGTTTCTTCATTTGTTTTACTTTCAAATAGTTTTAATTAGTTGGGTACTTTGATCTTCAGTAATAATTTATAAGAATTTGATTAAAAAAAAAAAAAAAATCAACTTCAAACTCGATTTACTCGATAACGAAAGCTCAAATAAAAAAAAAATATAGTACAAAATCGACTCCAAATGTGATGTAGATTCACCAGTTTCCCGCTTGTACTACGAGTTTCCGGACACCCTGTATATATAGTGGATACGTTAGGGTGGGTCTTTTTGTGGAATTTGAACGTAATGCAATAGATACAAAATATACAGATCCAGGTTGTAGGAGACCCAAATAATTCCACCGCCGAGCTGTTGAATACAAGAACGAGTCATAGAAGCGACCCGTTTTCGCGATAATTTGAATAGAACAAGAACGATATTTCCACCTAAAAAACCTATGCTTATTGTGAAGAAAGTGTATAAATCTAATTTTGTCAGTAAATAATTATAATTGAATTTGGTACAGTAAAAGCAAGTTTTGAAAAGTTTGGCATCCCTGCATAGAGCCAAAAGTAGTACCTACCTTACTTAGATTTAAAAAAAAATTAAGTCATCAGTATTAGATTACTTACACATTTTCTGAGACCCCCTATGACGTATTTAAAATGTTGACGATCCACCCTAGTGTGCCTTCAAATTAAACAAATTATGATATGGCAAACAAAATACTATAATCGAATGTTTATCTTATGATTACAATTACTATTGTTAATGATCTAGGTGAATTAACTAAACCGATTTCACCAACCATTCATTAAGTTAATCGTTCCTCTCAAAGTAAGCTATGTTATTAGTCATTATTTAAAGTCGTCATGGTTTGTGGCTTTGGATTTATAAGATTTTATTGACGGTCATGGATGTAATTTAAATCAACAATAAGATTTTTTTTTCAATTTGTAGCCCACCGCACAAACTAGAGTCAATTTGTAACCCACCGCACAAACTTGAGTCAATTTGTAACCCACCGCACAAACTGGAGTCAATTTGTAGCCCACCGCAAAAACCGGAGTCAATTTGTAACCCACCGCACAAACTGGAGTCAATTTGTAGCCCACCGCACAAACTGGAGTCAAATCAAATCGAAATATTCAGAGCTGAATATTGAATGAAGAGGTATTTCTCTGATTGTTCGCTCCGATTAACTAGATCTGAAATAAGTGGGGCAAGGGGTAAAGCGTAAGGAGGAAGTTTGGGAAATATGTGACTATTCAGAACTGATCACTAAACTTAGCTAAAACCATTAAGTCGTCTCACGCCAAAATGAAGCCTACTGAGAATTTCTTCCATTCTGCGACATAGTGGTATGCAATCTAACACCGGTCAGTAGCTGAGTTGACATCGCGTTTGGGTCCCACCCAAGTGTAGTGTGTTCAATTCCTCAGCTGACCAAGTACTCCATCACAACACAAGTAACATTTTTCCGCTTACTGTGGTGGTAGTATGAGATTTTCAAATATTGTCAGCTTATTCGTAACCCAGGAATATTTGAATTTCTTTAAAAAAAATTTCAAGTATACATCATATTTTGCATGCAATATAGTAATACCCTAGATTCGTAGATATTGGTGTATTAACTCACCCAGTGTTGTTGTATTTTCTTTTTTATTTTATGTTACTCTTACGTTTTACTAATATTGCTTCATATTTAGTTTTTTTTTTTTAATACAGGGTTTTCCAATAAGAGGTGTTATTTTGATATTCACTTGTAAAAGATCAATGTTTTCGTTGCTTGTGTGGCACGTAGCGCCATTTTGTTAAAAGTAAACGTTGTCCAGATCAAAACCATCTAATTCCGGCCATAAAAAATCATTAATCATCTCTCGAAAGCGCAATCCATTCGCCGTAACTGTTGCTCCAGCCTCATTTTGGAAAAAGTAAGGTCCAATCATTCCTCTAGTTGAGGATAGAGAGGCTTTTCAACAATAACTCTTCGGTTTTCCGAGCCCCAGATGCGACAATTTTGCTCGTTGACGAAGCCACCGAGGTGGAAATGGGCCTCATCACTCAAGATGATTTGCATTTGATTCACTCAAGTGAATTTTAATAATTTCAATGCGTTGTTGAAGCGTGTATCCATTTTAATTAATGGCGTAGTTTCTACTTGTCAAATGTTAAAAAATGACAGCTTCAAAAGTATTATCTACCGAAATAGCGGGCTATTCAAAATAACACCTCTTATTGGAAAACCCTGTATTTCTTAATATTTTCTCATTATACTTGTAATCACAATTTTACAATTGTGTATTTTGTACCTACTTTACAATGTATTACATCTATTTACTATCGGTATCTCCTGTATAATACAGATATTCTCCTATGTACACTGCATCATGTATCACTTTTATGTAAAAGCCTTTTAGGCATATATATAAAAAAAATAGATGGCACTAGTGCTAGACTAATCTAGATTACTCTATTAGGTGTGACAATATCACGTAAACATCTCCTCCGGCATCTAGCTCAGAATCATACTTAAATATATTGCTGTTTTATACTTACCTCTTCAGCCGTACACTCTGCCTTCTCACCAATTCGGGTTGCTTGGGTGTGGACTAGGGAGGTGAATTTAATTAAGAACATGTAATAATTATAAGTCTCGATTTTAATTAGGTTTTTCAAATCCTAATACTAAATCTAAATTATGCTTATGTCTACTTACATCTAAATCTTAACTAATTGTCATATGGATCGGATACAACTAACTTCGTAGAATCTTCTGCGTTCCGCGGGGGCGTTTCCAGGCGCGTCGTCCGAATGCAACAATGGGGTTGTGGCGGTGGGCAGTGGGTGGCACGCAGTGTTTATATTTTTGATTTATCACTATTTAATGTTCACAAGATACATCGGCACTTTGCAGCACTATCCGTTGAACTGTTAGTTTTGCAATGTTTGGTTGACACTTTAAATCGCAACAGCACTTTACAATACGTTCGTTTATTATCCTCTTTTAGTAATGTCCATTTCACTTTTTAGTTTAACCGGCGATATCGATTGTCCACTTTGTACAACTCACTTTCTTTGTTTCTTAGGAACCTCTTCCTAACTAGCTCGTCTCTCTCCTGTCTCCCTATATACTGTCCTCTTTCCTCTCGTAGGACCTGTCGCCCTACACCGCGTCGCCCTACCCCGCACCACTCACTTCTTTCTTTAAAACCCCCGTCTGTCAACACTTGTCTTTGGGCGCACACTGCGGGACACTCTCAGTTTATAACTCATATTTGTTTTCATATTTGTGACGAAATTTGATTCGTCACATAGGTTACCCATAGATGGGGCGTTAGCTGTCGAGTAATATAGAGATATAGTGGATAATAAATAAGGAAGAAACCTCAAGGTCGGGATCCTGATTATTCCGCCCTGCTGCTAATTAACATCCGAGTGTTTTATTGAATAAGAAAGTTGTGATTTAACTTCGGAGACACAACAATTAATAAAGAATATTGTCTTTCAGGCTAGTACTCCACATGTATTGTATGGGACATTTTTCAAGAGGACAATTAAAGATTGATTACCGTGGAAAAATAATTAAATTAAATTACAATTTTAAAAAGTTATTTTAGGATATTTTAGGAAAGATAACAGTGGACTAATTGTTAGATTATACGTGGCCAGTAACAAGGATTTTCGCTACGTTTGATGATGTCAGGGGTTTCTGGGATCACACGGTAAGGTTTGTTTAGGTCTGGGCGGCAGAGAGACTGGCTGACTCCTGGACACTCTGGCCCTTAAATTCCTACCCACCCCTCATTCCTTTCAGAACTTCATCTCCTTCATTTCCTGAAAACACCCTCCGGGAAAAAGCAATTCCTTCGTAACTTCAGTATTTACAGAGCCTCCTGTGTGGAGCCAATGTAACAATAGTACAGTGATAAGTGATCAACTAAATTACTGTCCCGAGAAAAGTGATAAGTATAAATGCCGTCCATACAGCCAATTATGTAAGTGATTTGTATATAAACACTTATTTTTTTAACATTAATCCCACACATTAGTTAATAATTTCCCTCAGGGCCTATGTCATCTTCTGGGATGCTGTGTGGAGGGATTTTTAAAGAAAATGGAAGAGAGGAAGTTCTGAGAAGGTAAATGGTATGTAGGTTGGTTAGGAATCTAGGGTTAAGTGTGTCTAGAAGTTACAAAAATATGAATATTTATTTTATTTATTTAGAGGGCTTTCACATGTAGGTGGTACAATTTTAATGACAGTTTTGAAACATAAGAAAGTAATAATAAAAATAAAATTACACTAAAAAATAATTTAAGCAAGAAACAAAATTAAAAATAACACGAACATAAATTCTACATATTCTGGACAGTGGTGAATTATAAGCATGATTAGTCGAGTGTTGATTGAGGAAGAGCAGTTTTTTTTTATTCCTGAGTCTACGAGTAGGTAGGTATATTGAATGTGATGAGTTCTAGTAATGTAGGTGAGTTAATCAAATTGTTGATAATTTTAAAGAAACAAATGAGATCAGATTTTTTCGATGGTCTTCTAAAGGAGAAAGGTTTAGAATTTATTCAATTTCATAATACGAGTAATTGCCTCTTTTTTTAATCTCTCTTTAATTCTAGCCTCCTAGCAATCCCTTTTAGGAACTGATGTTTAACGGACTCAATATGACGAATATGGATAGCATAAAAAGGAGACCATATAACACAAGCATATTCAAGATGGAGGCGAACCAAGGAGCAGTAAAGAGTTCTAAGGGTTTTTATATTTTTGAAGTCGAGAGATCAGTTGGATCTGGCACAACTCGCAGCTGGTGGGTACCGAGAAAAGTGATAAGTATAAATGCCGTCCATACAGCCAATTATGTAAGTGATTTGTATATAAACACTTATTTTTTTAACATTAATCCCACACATTAGTTAATAATTTCCCTCAGGGCCTATGTCATCTTCTGGGATGCTGTGTGGAGGGATTTTTAAAGAAAATGGAAGAGAGGAAGTTCTGAGAAGGTAAATGGTATGTAGGTTGGTTAGGAATCTAGGGTTAAGTGTGTCTAGAAGTTACAAAAATATGAATATTTATTTTATTTATTTAGAGGGCTTTCACATGTAGGTGGTACAATTTTAATGACAGTTTTGAAACATAAGAAAGTAATAATAAAAATAAAATTACACTAAAAAATAATTTAAGCAAGAAACAAAATTAAAAATAACACGAACATAAATTCTACATATTCTGGACAGTGGTGAATTATAAGCATGATTAGTCGAGTGTTGATTGAGGAAGAGCAGTTTTTTTTTATTCCTGAGTCTACGAGTAGGTAGGTATATTGAATGTGATGAGTTCTAGTAATGTAGGTGAGTTAATCAAATTGTTGATAATTTTAAAGAAACAAATGAGATCAGATTTTTTCGATGGTCTTCTAAAGGAGAAAGGTTTAGAATTTATTCAATTTCATAATACGAGTAATTGCCTCTTTTTTTAATCTCTCTTTAATTCTAGCCTCCTAGCAATCCCTTTTAGGAACTGATGTTTAACGGACTCAATATGACGAATATGGATAGCATAAAAAGGAGACCATATAACACAAGCATATTCAAGATGGAGGCGAACCAAGGAGCAGTAAAGAGTTCTAAGGGTTTTTATATTTTTGAAGTCGAGAGATCAGTTGGATCTGGCACAACTCGCAGCTGGTGGGTAGGCGCATCGTGAACACATCTCACCCGATGAACACGGGCACCCCTGCTAAATCACCAAACGTAGCGAACCACTTGGGGTGACCTATGACAGAGGTGTTAGTTATCCAATAAATCGTTCCCCAAACCCGCCTCCCAAATTGTACATTCAATTGTTATTCTTATATTTGTAGTTAAACATGATTCTGCCCTACCTATTATAAAGCGAACCACTTAATTAACAAACAAAAAAATACCACTTACCACTGTCCTTGCTATTGGTTACGCGTAGCCGACCCCTAAAAAGAAAAATATAAAAATGAATTTCAACAAAATTACACCGACATTTTTCAATAGATCGATACATCATTTTTACATAACAAACGTCAGTTATCATAGGTCATGTTTTAAACTTGAACCAGAAATACGAGCAGATTATAAGATACTTATGTCATTTCCAGTTAAACTTGATTTAGAACCTTTATATTATATTCAGATGAACACATGAAACAAATAGAATACCGTAGACAGAAGGTTCCAACTTGTAACTTATTCAAGAGATGAGACCCTCTCAAGCGTTAAGTCCCGTAATTAGCATAATTGAAAGTTGATGAGAGATAAGCTTTGTTTTGGTTTTAAATAAGAAGAGACCCAACTAGATTTACTTTCAGTAACATTTGAAGATCAAGGTTTGGTTAAGATAACCGTACGACAAACTTATAATGATGGGTTCAAAAAATTTACAGAAAAAAGTTTTTCTTGAATATTCATTTAGACTTTTAAAGAAGTTAGTAGGTATCCCATACAAATAAAGATTGGATGTGTTTATCCGAGACATTATCTAGGTTAAAATCCAATTCATTAGAACGTTGTGATGATTTAAAAAAATAGCTGACGTAAATATTGGAAAAATTAGTTACAAGTTGACCGGTCGGTGGCCGAGTTGACATCGCGCTTGGGTCCCACTCAGGCGTAGTGTGTTCAATTCCTCGGCTGGCTAAGTCCTCCATCACAACACAAGCAACATCTTCAGCTTACTGTGGTGGTGGTAGGAGATTTTCAAATATTGTCAGGTTATTCGTAACCCGGGAATATTTATCTTTCTTTCAAAAAAAAAAAATAAATATTGTTATTTCTAAATTTGAAATATGAGATCGACAAATGTGACGTTTAACTAGGTCCCAATGATTGATTGGTTAAGACGCTGTCCCGGTAGGTTCTATGATAACTCAACTACATATGATAACTATTATATAACTACTATGTATTATATAACTACTATGTAATATTATTAACTATTATATAACTACTATGATAACTCAACTACACTTAAAGAAATTATAAGCGGCAAACAGAGGGAAAACATTAAGGAAGTTCGGTTTCCAGATGGAGTTGAAGATGATACACTTAAAATAGCCAAAAATTTAACACTAATTTTGTACTTAGTGTCGAAAACATAAATAAAAGTATTCCATTAGTCGCAGATACCTCTTCTCAATCATCGGAAAAAAGAGAGAATAAAAATATTTTCAGGTTTAATAAAATTGACAATGAGTATTTAATGAAAATCATTAAAACAATGAAACCAAAATCGTCGCCGGATGGAATTACTATAAGCATAATCAAAGATGCACTGCCAGCTATAGGAGACAGATTAGTTGCACTAATAAATGAATCTCTGACTAAGGGAATTTTTCCGCAGTCATGGAAAACCTCCATAATAACACCAGTGCTCAAAATAATAAATGCTAAAAATTTCGAAGACTTCAGACCAATAAATGGATTGCCTAAATATGAACAATTACTAGAATGCATTGTGAAAGAACAGATGAGTAAATTTATAGAAAAAAATAACATCCTAGTAAAAGAACAATCTGGGTTTAGAAATAAATATTCCTGTGAAACAGCAATAAATTATGTGATAAATGAATGGAAAACAGCTATGGATCAGAAGAAAATCACAATAGCAGTGTTCTTGGATTTTAGACGTGCTTTTGAAACGATAGACAGAGAAAGACTAATAATGAAATTGAAGGACATAGGAATCCATGCTAATGAATTGCAGTGGTTTATTGATTACTTAAAAAATAGAAAACAAAAAACCAAAATTGGAGATACTATCTCTGAAGAACAAGAAATCAACATTGGAGTTCCTCAAGGATCTGTTTTGGGACCGCTCCTATTTATTTTATATATTAATGATATAGTGAAGTGCTTAAAGTACTGTTCCATCAAACTTTTTGCAGATGACACACTTTTATATATTATAGCAAATAATATTGAAGATGCGTTGTCAAAAATACAAAATGAACTTAATGAATTATCTAAGTGGTTAAACATAAATAAATTGAAATTAAATGTAACTAAAAGTAAATTCATGGTATTAGGGAAAAAACTAAACGTACATACTGTCCTAAATATAGACAATCAAAATATGGAAGAAGTAAAAAAAAATAAATACCTGGGAATCATAATAGATAACAAGTTAAAATTTAACACTAACTTTGAAATTTTAAATAAAAAAATGGCGAAAAAGGTTAATTTCTTAAGTAGGATAAAAGGAAAATTTGACATTAAAACAAGGATATTGGTCTACAATACCACTGTAGCATCCCATCTAAATTATTGTACAAGTGTAATATTTCTAAGTAACAAAACCCAAATTAAGAAAATGGAAGTAATCCAGAACAGAGGCATGAGGTCAATACTGTGTTGTAGCAGGTACACCAGAATAAAAACCATGCAACGTCAACTCAATATTTTAAGTGTGTGGCAACGATTAGTTTATAATACCTTAGTGTTTATTTATAAGCTAAAAAATAAAATGTTACCTGACTATATGTCAAAGAATGTTAGAATTAATAGTGCAGTTCATTTATATCCTGCGAGAAACTGCAACGATTTTAGGCTTCCTAAAACACACTTATCAGAAACACAAAACAATATTTATTATAAAGGTTTTAAAATGTTCAATGAACTCCCGGTAATTGTTAAGGAAGCTAAAAGTCTTGCAGTTTTTCGTGGATTATGTCTCAATGTTGTGAAATCTAAATTTTAGTATGTAAGAAGTAAATAATATTGTAGTAGTCATAGAAAATAATATATTAGGTATAAGATGTAAATTCATTATAACAAAATAAAATATACATAAAAAAAAAAAAACGTAGTGACAATTCAACACACTTTTTAAAAGTGATATAAAGTCATTTGAAAGGATGAAAAAAAATTTTTTTTAACCTAACCTAACCTAACCTACATAACCCAGTTAATAAAAATTTTGTTTCATCACTTTCCATGACTTTATATAACTTTTTAAATATGTGATGAATTATCATTGTGTTGATTTATCCGGTTACCGTCCCGGTAAGACGGTTCGATTCCTTTTTCTTTTTTAAAATTTTATACGTCTTATTCTGTTTCATATTTCGTTTAGATTCATTGCTATTATCGTATTTTTCAATTTAAAAAAAAATATTATTTTAACTTAATTTATAAAAATTACGTGTCACGGTGTTCGTACACGCTAATCTCCGAAACCGCCCAACCGATCTCAATGAAATTTTGTGAATGTGTATGGTTGGTTCGAGCTTGAAACATTTATGATATTTTTGGACCCGACTCGATTTTTCTCCGTGATGGTAATTTTGAAATATATTATAATTTTTATTAAATTTATTTTTTTACAGTTATCATTGCGTCAGTGGATAATAATAATAATTGAGGCTCGTGTTACATAACGCAGTTATTAGTCTAAACTAATCTATCTGTAATAATTATCACACATTGTGGCCATTGCGGAACTAGGAAGTTGGCAACTTCCTGCAGGGTGGTTCTCGCAAAACCACATCAAGCCAGGCCAGGACACTGCATCAAGATCTGGCCTGCTATTTATTTTTTCACGCTCATTCCCAAAATTTAAAATACACCTTTATCTTATTAACTAACGGATAAAATTTGTTTTCTTTTATAAGTTGTTATTATAGAACATCTATAGTTGGGAAAAAAATTTACAACGCCCTTGTGGTGATTTTTGACTAAATGGCGGTATGAAAATCATTTAAATATGAATATTATATTTATTAAATAAGGTCCTCCTACACAAAGTATCTCGAAACTCTGAGTAAAAACTGAAAACTGGTGAAATTACATCACATAGCATCAAAAAGCATTTTTAAAAAACTTTTTTCCATTCTTTTCGGCAACCGGTTAAAAAAGCTTTCCGAATATTCTCTGTGAATTTTAAAATGCATTAAACAGCTGATATTGACCCCCTGGCAATCGTTTTTTTTTCAAACTTGACTTAAACTTGATTTACTCGATAAAGAAAGCACAATTAAACAAAGTTACAACACAAAATCGACACCAAATGTATCGTAGATTCATCAGTATATATAGATACCTTTTTCAATCAAAATTTCTCTTTAGCAGTTCATCGTTAATTAATTAAATAAATTGAATAGTCTGTCTGTTTGTGGGCTTAGTTCTTCCAAACTACGCAACGAATTTTAATAGGGTTTTCACTATCAATTAGAAAATTTCTCCCGAAAGGTTTGTAGATATAATAAACGCATATTATATTTATAGAAAGTAGGGAAAAGTCGTTGTTTTGTAAACAATTATAAACATATTTTTTCATGCGCTTACATTGCTAAAGCTGGCTAAACCTTAAGAGATACATCAAAATAATGTACTACAGAATTGTACATCTCAAAAAGGCCTACAGAAAAGTATATTATGGTATATGTCTATCTCATAAGGATAACCCCCAATAACGCTAGTAAGTTTTATAGAAGAATTAAATTAACGAAACTCGTTGCTGATGTTTCAGTTGCTCTGAGAGATATTAACGTTGGTCCAGTTGCAATAAGGTAGATTTCCTGATAAACTAATCCCACTAATAATATTCCTAGGTATATGAGAAACCTGCCCTATCCCCTCGGTGAGAGATCTGACCATATTGAATAAATTTAATAACACTCAATTAATACAGACGTATGATGGTTTAAAAGGCTGGCCCATTTACTCTCCAAAGCGAATCGAGAGATCATACCTTCAAGCCGGTGCTATGGACCGGTTGGTAAATATAATATCCCCACACGAGATGAAATAATGACTTTATGATTAATTAAAGAAACACTTGTTGCGAATTAATTGTATTACCACAAGTTTTTTATGAAATAATTTGAACGTTACAAAACATTCTTGGAACTGCAGCAAAGGTGTGAGAAAATATGAAGTATGTACAATATTTATAAATAAATAATTTAAATTATATTTAGGCATTTTCGTTCGTACATTGCGTTTTTTATCTTGTCCCACGAGTTTTTTCATGGTTATTATAGACTGTTGGAACGTTTTGTATTTTTGGGAAGCAACTGGATCTTCACGACATCTGATCACCAAACATGACTAAAGCAACTTCAATTATGAATGGTGGTCTTTCACGATAAAGAAGCACCAGGATTTTCTCAACATCTGGTCACCAAAAATGTCGAAAGCAACTTCAATTATGAATGGTTGTCTTTCATGACAAAAATTAATATTTAAAACAATTTAATTTATACCATGCCATACATAATCATCAGAACTTCTCTTTAAAGAATTTAAAGTCAGAAAACTTATTACATTATACTTATATCATGCAACATTGCAAATTTGCAAAGGTAATATTCTAAATAAAATTGCACTATTTAAAAATACTAAAAAAACTTAGGTACAAAAACGTCATTTCTCCCAACTTCAAAATATAAAAAAAAAAAAATGGGGCAATTTAATTATATATTTTTTGGAGTAGAAATTTTAAATTCATTAACAGAGGGTTATAAGAAATATAAATAGCAATAAACATTTTAATCTTAACGTTAAAAAACACATTTAAAATATAAACTTAAAATAAGGAATAAATAACCCATCCCCATACGCACAAGCCATGTGATGTTAATACTTATTATAGTGGTACATTTTATGTATGAAATTATGTGAAATGATTTACCATGTTAATTACTATATTTTCTATAATATTATGTAACATTTTTTTGAATAAACGAGACCAATACTTTGAGAGCTTGAGATATCCCCAGTGAATTTTTACCAGTGCACTTTCACTTAACAGAAATCAAATGACCCCAAAATCACGCTTTGGTAACGTGGTCACCTATTCAATCCCTGACTTATATTGCTTATCTTCGTGATAGCTTCGCAAGTGCTATCCCGTTGCACTATAAACAATGCAAAATGTTTATTTACCAAGTTCATTCACCGGGGAAACCGCAATCAGTCCAATTTGATTAGAAACGCCATACCATCAAAGTTCCAGAAGCGCATAAAACAGTAGGATACGTTGAATTCAGACGTATAATGTATAACAGATGAATAAAGATTGGCATGCCGCGTTAACCCGTTGTACAAGCAATTAGCCCGTCACGATTATCTGTCAGTTAACAAAGAACCAGGAAAATTACACTAACGGAAAAGAGATTATCTTGCAATTAAGTTTGGGCTTTGTTACCTGCCGATTGGAAACGATTGTTAGATCTGTTAAATTCTGGATTAGGTGAAATTGATTCTTAATGCTTTTAAACGCAACAATTTTAAATTGTATAAAAAATACTAGACTTGTTATCCGTTAGATTATACATTACATGAAAACGATTCTTTCTGCTTAAGAGTAATTAAAACTTTTTTTAAGATTTTTTTTATTTTTCTATTTCCATAAACAAAATCTACTAGCCGTTGAGAAGGTTCAGTGGTTGAGTGATTACCATCCTTGGCTACGTATCCTCAGTTTCGCGGGTTCGTTTCCGGGCGTGCTCTATTATATTTTATTTGATTAATTTGTGTTATTTCATAATTTATTCATTAAAAATAATATGTAGTTTATTTGCGGCACGTTTTAAAGTGGAAGATACTCTCATTCAGAATAGAAACTTGCTTGAAATGGCTTTAGCCGTGTTTTATCACCAGATCTGAATAGTCAAGTACTTCTCCACATTCCTCTTTTACATCTCCTTCCTTCCAACTTATGATGTTGCTAAAATCATGGATTCCATCAAAACCCATAGAGATATAAAAAAACCTTGTTTAGACGAACGGCTGCGCGGCCTTTTTCATACAATACTTAAATTTAGACAGCCAAACTATATAATCAATTTTAAAATAATATCAAGTATGGATATATGCTAATTTACATATTTAATTTATAATATATTGTGTATTAAAGAATTCATTTGAGGGGCAATTTTGGTAATTATTTTTGAATTAATATTAATTGTTTAAAAAAATTGATGGGCGTTAATTCGAATTGTTTATTGGTAAACAAACAGTTATGCATATTTTATAAAAATAAATACATTTTAAGCAAATAAATCTTGGAATTCTTTAAGTGGTTTTGCATTATTATTAGAGTTAGCAGATGTCGGGGACGTCCGAGAAAGACATGACACGATCAAGTGAATCAGATACTTGAGTTGGGCCATGTCAAGAGTCAGAATAATAGAAGAGAATGTATGAATGTGAATGAGGCAAGAAGTGTGTGCCAAGACCGAGTTGTTTGGCGGTCCATCCTCTCTGCCTTGTGGGGAAGCGGCGTGATGGTTAGTTAGATTAATACAATGTAACTCAAATAAAATAAATATGATATTTAGTCAAGAATAGCGCTTCCTAGCAGTTTTTGAACGTGCAAGTTATTTCCTTCAGCTGCTATATTATACCTAGTTTATTGGTCGGTTCATCAAACAAGTTACATACCACAAGACTTGTTCAGTTTTTACCACCGCAGAGTTCCAAGATTGCAGGCATTAGCTTCGCTGCATTACCCACTGAACCATAACCCAATGCATTTTTTACAAATTAAATACCTGCCATATTGTGGAATTTTTAGCGGTTTTCTTCAATCTTATAACAGAAAAAGGTTAACTTAGAACTCAACACCGAGAAAACTTACTTATATAAAATATTGCTTATTTATTAAGAATATCTTCAAATTATTCGTAATCCTGTTAAAAACGAGACTGCAGGCCCTTAACGAATGAATTGACGGGTTTCCTGTTAGCTAACTTTTAGTGAAAAAGGAATGTGTTATCGCGTTGTCGAAACACGTGTTCATAAAAATGTATTTTTTTATATATTATCAAAGAATGATTGCATATTAGAAATGTACTAAAAGGCCTGCAATCCCGTTTCTAACCAGATTACCATTAATTTGAAGAGATTCTCAATACTCATTTTTCTCCGTGCAGTGCTAGGCAAAGGGGATATAATGCCTGTCTTAGCATAAATTCATTGCTTCAATCATATTCATTAATTATCTCGTATTATACCGACTTCGATATAACCCCACACAAGTTCTTGATTTACTCTTTCGTGCCGTGTCTCTCTGGGACGTCCTTGACTTCGCTTTTCGTGAACTTGCGTGTCACCTATTCTCCTACCACTCCATTTTCCTTTCATCCGCTTTACGTGTTACAATGCTAAAACGACAGTCCGGAAATTGGTCAAATAAACTGTAACAATAACTCCGCGTTCTTGAGATGTGTATCGCATCATTACTTGTTGTCAACTAATTCTACATCTGTCTACAACATAAATGTCTAAGCACAATTAACTTTGATGCGATTTGCAAAAATTATGGCACATTCACATTATGACATTACTTTTGTCCCATTTTGTATTATTGGTAACATTAAAAACGTCTTCTCTACGCCAAATTCCTAACTAGGAATTATTATATTGACCGCGGGTATAACTAGCATAGTAGGTGGGTTCGAGCTATCGCTTAATCAATCGCGTATTCAAATGAGACATCTAACAAACGGTAATAAGCTTCTTAACTTAACATTACTGAGAAAGTTAATTAGCAAACATACACCCATCATACCTCTTATATTTATCAAGATAAAGCACGTATTTGATATGCTTAGAGATGTAAAAGAATTAACGGATTTACATCGCCAAACATTTTTTTACTCAAACCGCGAAAGAAAATGCTAGTAAACAAACTGTTTTGTCGGTAGAAATACATAACATACTTTATTAATACGATCGACAAACTTTGCTATGCAGCTGCAAAAATACCACTCCGAAATCCCACATAGCACATTTGGAGTAAAAAATGTTATGGGCACTTTGCTGTCCGGTAGCATTTTTTTTTCAATTAAAAACAAAAAAAATAAAAATTTCCACACTACATCACTGTCATAGGCATTGCTTTTCGTGTTCAACAGCTGTTATAAGCAAGTATGTCGAAAAGCGTCTTCGTTCTTTCGCACACACTAAATAATAATAGTTAAAAATTAGACGAATGGTGCCGTGCCATTTCGTTGTGATTGTAAAAGTGCGCCAATATAGGTACACACGTACATTATTCAACGGAATTCGAATAAAATATTGCCAGATGGGTTTTCAAACTTTGACAAAGGATAAAACAGTGGTGACATGTGGTGAAAATATGAATAGTAATTTTTTTATTAAAAAAACGTTACCGGACAGCAAAGTGCACATAAGATTTTTTACTCCAAATATGCTAAGGAATAGCTGGTTAAAGTTTGTCGGGTACGTGCCGATACACCCTGTATAATAAAATTATAATTAATATAAGAAAATTGTTGTAATCTTCGGGGTTTCTCACAAACTCTCTCATTAAATAAAACTCCGGCTTCAACAAAGCACTTGGACTTTTAATGTGATAAATTGACAGTGGGTTTAATTAATCAATAACTAAATTAGCAGGCGGTTGGAATAATATGGACCTCGACCTTGAGGTTCTCACCTTAGTTATTAGTCCTTCCTTCTTCAATGTGTGATTTTCCCTCAGGCTAATTTGTTCGCTTTTGGTACAACGATGTCTCACAGAAATCGTTCTGTCTCCCTTACTGTCATGGTGAGAAATATTATCTAAACGGTAGTAGAAAGAGAAAACACCACGCTTTATATATATATAAATTAACCACAGAATAATTAAAATGTACACTTCTATGAAACTCAAAATTATGAATCTGGGTGATTTTTTTTTTACTAATTATTTTTATGCGATACGACAAAAAAGTGAGTTTACAATAATGTTAAAAACATTTGCCTAGTAAAATATATACGTTTTTCTTCGTTATAAGTAATTTAAGTGACAAAAAACGTAAGGTGAGCCATTTTTAAAAATCATATTTTAAAAATGACATATTTATTTTTGATGATAAAATTTGAAAGCGTACTGTTATTTTATCACATTTTAAAAACAGTTTATGAAATTTTGGAAATATTGTACGTATATTTGAATTTTACTCCGATTTTACTTATGACCGAATATGCTAAAGGCTTGAGGAGTAAACGTTTATTACATAATATAATATCTCAGTTATTTTCATTAAGGTGTTTTTCTGTTTATTTATGTTTTTTTTCTGTATGTAACATGAATTTTATGTGTAAATTTCACTGGTTAATGCTACATGTAAAATGTAATTATTTATGTAAAATTGTAAAACGTTTTGTTTCCACAATAAAAAAATAAAGAATAACGCAAGAAGTGCCTTTTGGGCGTGTTTCTTAGTCCAAATATTTGACTAATCTTATGAAATTCAAATAGGAAAGAGGTCAAGTATAAGTGAGACGAAGCGCTGGGCTATTGGGCTAAACGAAATATTTGTTTCCATTCAAATATGTATGTAAGGCACTTCAAGTGTTTTTCTTTATTCTATGGTTAAGTATATAAACTATAAATTGCATATTCCTGTAGAAAACATTGATTATAACTACTTACTAGATAAATTGTCCCTATTAAAACTTTCTGAAAGAAGAATAAACACAGATTTAATAGTATTACATAAAATACTTAATTACAAAATTGACTGTCCTGAGTTACTCCAATTAATCAGCATCCACATACCCAAAAGATCTTGCTGAAATTTACTACCCTTTTATTTTTACAACACCAGGACACTGTCTTATCAAAATTCCCCGATTCCAAGACTTCACAGTCTCGGAAATAAATATTCTGATCTGGGAGATATATTTCATCTTAAAAATAATCAATATAAATATTGTTTATTTCAATTCTTTTATATATCGAGACACAAATAGACATCTATAATTTCCTCAATATATATATTTTTATTTTTATTTTGAATATCTATTTATGTGAGACTTCTTATCATTTTTACTAATGTATCTTATTTTATTATATGCTTTTATTGTAACATTTAATATTTTTTCTTTTTTCGTTGTATTATGTTTCCTTTATTGTTTTAATTTTGTAGAATTTATAATAACTGTGATACTCAACTATTAAACTATGTAGTGTGTAAAAACCCATTAGGGAGTGTAATAAATAAATAAATAAATAATAATAACCAAAAACTCAATCATATTTATGTGCTCCTGGGATTGTGTTCACGTTTTGACGTTTTTTTTTACATCTAGCTAAGACCTGTGAAAAATCACGGATAGTTTGAATTGTCGCAAAATCAGTTTCAATTTTGAAAATGGCAAATAGAATAATTTTCTGTTAAAAATACTATTTTACAGGAAGTTACTTTATCGCTTGGCTGAATCCTCCAAATAACCACTTCCATTTTTGAAAATGACGACAATTAAATTCATGAATATATAAGCTTTCTAGAGTTAATTGAACCTGAGTTACGGACAGACAGACGGAGTCACAAACGAAATTAGTATTTAATACTATTACGAGTATAAACGTGGTCTCGAAGCCAGAGCCGTGGATTGGTGTGATAAATAACTTTCTACTTTACACACTGGTGGTCACAGTGAAGTCACTAGCCACTATCCACTATAACTATCTACATTCTGACTCTGACCATCTCAGTACAGTCAACTTGATAATAGGAACACTCTTTCGCAACGTCATCGACCCAACAATAGAATGATACGTTTGGAGTGGTGAACATTGGACAATGAGATTCAAATAATGGAATTAATTCTTCTTCCAGCTAGGGTTTGGTATCCCGCAATCCCGCATCCCGCAATCCCGCGAGATTTAAGAAATATTTAATCCCGCTGATTTGCGGGATTGTAAAAAATATAAATAGTGCGTGAGGTGACACTCTATAGTCCGTTTTTACAATTTTATTTTCTTATCAAAGTCTTCAATAATTATTACGTTACGTTTTCAATGTATTTTTTTAATAATATTACTGCCAAAGATAGATTGATCTCAAATGACTTTGGAGAGACCAGGTATACTCTGTATCTTTCGAAACTTTCCTGACGCCGATTTAGCCACGTTTCAAACCCGTACTAACCCATCCCTTACGTTATTAAAAAAATCGTCTTCCTCCGGTGTTATACACTCGGTAAATATTTATACATTGTAATTACTTAATGCAATACATAAATGTATTGCGGAGGAATACCTAAAATTTAAACTCTGTGTTTAGTATATTTAGAGATATTTTATTAATTAGAGACGATGTTCACTCAGTTGACAGCACCGGCAAGGAAAGGTTAAACCCCGAACTTACTGGTTTGTTAACCTGAAAGATACAGAGTAGGCCCCCAGTTAGACATGTTTTTTTATTTTATTTTAATCAAATTTTTCTTAAAATACTTATTTTGTTAACTTTTCAAGGTCTTTTTACAATATTACTAGCACCAAAGATGATTAATACGAAAAGTCTTCAAGTGACGTACTATGTTACCTTTTTTTGTGTGTTTTCAATAATATACTAGTATGAAAGATAATTGTTGCCAAATAAAAAAAAAGTGGTAAAGAAATGTTAGGCAATTAAATATCTCTAAGTGAAAAAAAAACACGCAAATCCCGCGGAATTTCTAAATTCATCCCGCAATCCCGCGAGATTTGAAAAATGTGCTCGATTTGCAAACACCGATTTCCAGAAAATGATATAATAAGTCAATGAAATGAATTTTTAATAGATTTTTTGTGGTTCGCTTAGAAGGTAATGTTGTTCAAGATCCGGTTATTGAATGGTCAGGGGACGTGGACCCAGGACCGGCCTTGTGCAGCTGCAAGTGGAGCAGTTCGCCCCGGGGAGACAAGGAGACAGGGCACTGATAATACCTAACACAATAATAGATAATACATACTCGAGGTTTTGTTTATTGTTCGGCTCAGGAAATGCCGCATGGACCTTATTCAAAACCCGAATCGGGTGCAATCGTAGTCATAGTGCGTCGTGCATAAATAATTCTGAACTGTATGAATGTGGACATAATCATAGAAGAATGTCTATTCCATCAGTTTTCCGCGGGTTCATCTGTGCTGAACCAAGTGACTCCCGATGCCGTATACTAGCTGAATAACCTCCTTCCACTTTCACCTCCACTAACTATCCTCCACCATAGGAAGAAGAAGAAGGGAATGTTGGGGGAAACAAATCGTTTTACTCGTATTCATAATGCGCGATCTACGTTCAATGTTTTATGAGATGATTTGAAAAAAAATCCAAATGTTATGAAAATGTTGAAGATATGGCATTTGGAAAATTATTTATTTTGTATTGATTACCGAAAAACCTATATTTACATTTTTGATTAAAAAAAAGCTTTTATAATGTTATCATACACAGAGTTTTTCGAAATCAGATGTAGACAGAAATTTTTTCCTCTTAGTGTGCAAGTATCGAAATTCTGCTTAAGTGTTGGTAATAGTGTGGAAGGCTGTTTTTCGAAATCTCAAATAGACGATGAACTTCCTCCTGTTTTGAATTTCAAGTGTGCAAAATGTCACCAATCTTGTTGTGAAACTGTAGATTTGTTAGAACGAACCCACAAATCTACATACCAGATTATAGAACCATACAAAATTAAGAAATTTACCTAAAATATTGATATCATTTTTATCAATACGTAACTAATACATGAGTGAACCAACATCTCCACACCTCTCGTTTTAACCTAATCTTTATCTTCTTTCCAGTTTTCCTTCCTCAATATTATCTTATCTCTATTTCACCCTTCATCATATTTTTTCTGGTATTCTCCCATCGAAGATTACCTATCATCCTTAAAATCCTTTAACCTTCATTCACAATTTTTTTATTTATAATTTTCCATCTAATTATTTTAAATTGTTATTTTCTATTTTCATTTAGTTATTACACCTAAGTACTTGGTTAACTCTCAAATGAAGTTGTGGTATATAAGGATTGTAAAAATGGTGGTGTATGAGGATTGTAAAAATTATGGTGTATAATAGTTGTAAAAATTGTGGTGGATAAGGATTGTAAAAATTGTGGTGTATAATAATTGTAAAAATTGTGGTGTATATGGATTGTAAAAATTGTGGTGTATAAGATTGTAAAAATTGTGGTGTAGAAGGATTGTAAAATTGTGTTGTATAAGATTGTAAAAATTGTGGTGTACAAGGATTGTAAAAATTGGGGTTAAATCATATTTCATTTGAATAAATCTTTGACATGATGGTGAATAACCATTACCATTAGTAACTCTTATGCTATGTTAGTTGATGTTTTTAATATGCCTCTATTGAAGTATAAAGCTGTACTAATTAAACATTTAAGGAGTTCATATTTTAACGAAGTCACAGCATAACAGGTTTTTTGTTTTTGTTTCTTCTTCATTTCTTTTACAAACTTTATGCTAATGTTTATTCTTTTTTTATTTTGTCTTGTCTACTTATATATTCTTATAATTTTTCTTCAATATTGTACTATGACTGTCAATAACTATCATGTATTTAAATAGCACTTATGCCGTAAATTCTAAATAAATAATTGTGTCAAACTATTATTGATCCTTTGCAAAAACCACAAAAAATGGTAATACGTGTTACCAAAAAGCTACCGACAAGATATTTCTGAATTCAACTTTTGTCGACTATAATGTCCAACACTTTTCTGGTTCAAATAAAATTTAAAAAAATAATCTTACAACACAATTACACCACCAGAAATATAATCAAACGACACTACAATGTATCTAAATATCATACTACATCAGCACAAAGACAATTCACCTACCTAGCTCCCAAAACCTTCAATCTTCTCCCAACATAAATAACTCTATGGTCTTTTCAACTACAATACATTTCGATTACAACACCCATACATTCTACACTTTAGCCCTCTAATCTCCCTCTACATCTCTCACATTCCCCAATTGACTTAATTCATATAAAATATAATAATATCAATGTTTGATTAATTATTAATTTATTATTTGTCACATGAAATATGAACTAGAGCTCAAGACCCATAGGGAGAAGGAGCATGGGAAGGCCAAGGTTAAGATGGAGCGACAACGTCCTCAAAGATTTGTCGGCCTTGGAGCTTCGAAACTGGAGAGAGCTGGCGCGGGACCGAGATGAGTGGAAGAAGACTCTTGAGGAGGCCAAGACCCACCAGGGGTTGTAGAGCCAAAAGTGATGATGATGAAATATCAACTAAATCGGAATTGTAACTATTATGTATATAATGAAATTCTTCAAACTGTAAACTTCACCCGCCATAACACAGCGGCATCCCTAGCGTGGCGGTTGAAATAACATTCAAAATGTATCATCCAATGTAAATTTTCTTTGAAAAAAACAACAACAAAAAAACTGCCGCCGGTAAAAGTATTCTGCAGACTTTTGGCTTATTGTCTATAGAATAAGTTCCTGAGGTTATATCAAGTTCTAGCACTGTCATGCATCTACAACAATAGGAATATTAAACGGGGGCAGCTCGATGCAAAAAGTGGGTTGCACTGTTCTACTATTGTGCCACTTTAGTTCTAATAGGTTACAATAGGTTAAGAAGAGTAATTTTACACGAAATAAAGCTTTCTCGATTTCAACAAGGTTGAAAGGTGTTCAATTTGTTATTAGTGGGCCACAGAGGTTAATCAGTTTCATTGTAATTTGTCAGCAAAGACTGGTGATTTATTAGTAGAGATCAAAAAGTCTTTAGTACAATTTTTTTGTTTGTTATTTTAATTGAATTCTTTCTAATCCACTGTTTTGAACCAAGTCAAAACTGCACACGCTAACTGATAACATCTATTGTATTTTAACGACAACTTCTGTTCTAAATTGGATCCTTTAAGCACCTTGCTTTCGATGTGGATCGACAACTAAGCAGAATCGATTAGACAAACTAAACTGACGATAATTTTATCAACATCGCCAGTACACACAGCGCTATTTAATATGATACATCAATATTTTTATCAATCTCCCTACGATGGCAACACTGATATATTTCTTAACTTGCTTGTTATTTAGCGCGAAAAAAATCGCGATAATGTTTGGCAAAATTCGCGTTATTTTTGTGGAATTTATGGAAAAAGCGGTGTTTTTGTTCAGCAAATGCGATGGTTTACAACAGATTTATTTTATGTTAACTTTTCTTTGCAGCAAAAAAAGCTGGACGCTGATTTTTTAAATGTCATAATTGAAAAATGTATGAAATTATAGTAGTCCCGAAGAGATTTTGTACGTGAGAAATAAGATTTATCGTCGATGACGTGCGACCTCTCTCTGTGACTATTCTACTTGGATTTTTCGACGTGAAATTGGCTGCGATCCATAGTATGGATTTTTAAGCTTTTCAAAACAATGGAAAAACAAAAAATATTCAGAATTTAAAATATAACTTTCGTGTGTTGAAAAATCGTGTAATAATACTCAAATATGCGTTATTTGCCCGAAAATTTCAATTTTCGATTTATTCTCGTGAAAATGGCAAAATTCCCTTTTTTTCAGGTGTCTATGGGTAACCTAATTCTGATATCATATCTTCTTCTTCTTTATGTGCCGTATCAGGTCCCCCCGACGTTGGCGATCACTCTGGAAAATGTCTCTTTGTCTTGCGCTGCCCAGAATAGCTCCTCCACACTTCTAATGCCGGTCCACTCTCGTATATTTCGCAGCCAAGATATTTGTCTCCTACCAGGCCCTCTGCGACCCTCTATCTTGCCTTTCAATATTAACTGGAGCAAGTGATACTTCTCCCCTCGAAGTACATGACCCAGATATGAAATTTTCCTGATTTTTATTAATCTAAGCAGTTCTCTCTCTGCTCTAGCCCGCCTGAGAATTTCTGTGTTGGTGATCATGTATATCATATGATGAAATAAAGTTGGGAATCTTTATATCGAGGATAAAACGCTCTTTATTTCAACTCAAAAACGTTTTGAGGTCACGATACAAAGCAGTATCAAAAATTCTCAACATATTGTTGTCTTCCGTCGGATAACTTTTAACCTAGAAGTTTAAACGGTTTGTTTTTACGGTAATCTTTGGATATTATTTGGCACTGACATCACAGGTCCATCGACCACATCTCCGTTATAACCAAAATACGTGTTTTGCATAAGAATAATCATCGCTTTACTTCATCTGTGTCATCATTTACTCCCAACTGAGGTCACACATTCTGATGTCGGTCCTCATAACGGTTATATCATCAAACATAATACTGAATACGCGTAATCTTGTAAATATTATTTTTTCAATTTGAATGGTTTTTTGAAGGTCACTGTGGAACGAGGTCAGAAATTTTAACCCGATGGACTCGGTTATATCATGATCACATGAGATTGCATATTTTCATTATTGTCATGAATTACGTACGTATAGTACATTTTTTTAAATTCATCATTACACAACTTTTTCTGCTTACAATAATGGTAGCAGGGTGATTCAATGTCAGATTATTCATAACAAGAGAATATTATGACCGAATTATATTTTGGAACAATGGGTGAAGTCGGAATTCTTCGGTCGAAATTAGTTAAACTATCGCTTAAGTATTTTAAGATTTGTCATACATGAAATATTATGTTTAAGATTATTCAATTTTCTGTTTGCTTTCAAAGCATTGTGCGGAATAACAGAAAAAATACTGTCTAAAACACAAATACCATACAAGACAGAAATAAAATATTAGACAAAAATAAATCAAAAACACAAAATTGTTTAATGTGTAAGCATATAAATGTATAGCTTAGTTCCAAGTGAAATGAACAATTTATATAGATTAAGCACAATTAAAGAAAGATGTAAAAAATTTGTACCCATGTATTAAATATTAGGTATAAGCAATACGCAAATAAAAATATACACATATTTTTATATTAGACTACAGAAAGTTGAACTATTTTATATTAGACTACATAAAGTGGAACCATTTTATGTTAGACTATATAAAGTGGAAGTATTTTATATTAGACTACATAAAGTGGAACCATTTTATGTTAGACTATATAAAGTGGAAGTATTTTATATTAGACTACATAAAGTGGAAGTATTTTATATAAGACTATATTAAGTGGAAAAATTTTATATTAGACTATATAAAGTCGACTATTTTATATTAGACTACATAAAGTGGAACTATTTTATGTTAGACTATATAAAGTTGAAGTATTTTATATTAGACTATATAAAGTGGAAGTATTTTATATTAGACTACATAAAGTGGAACTATTTTATGTTAGACCATATAAAGTGGAAGTATTTTATATTAGACTATATAAAGTGGAAGTATTTCATATTAGACTACATAAAGTGGAAGTATTTTATATTAGACTATATAAAGTGGAAGTATTTTATATTATACTACATAAAGTGGAAGTATTTTATATTAGACTATATAAAGTGGAAGTATTTTATATTATACTACATAAAGTGGAAGTATTTTATATTAGACTATATAAAGTGGAAGTATTTTATATTATACTACATAAAGTGGAACTATTTTATGTTAGACTATATAAAGTGGAACTATTTTATATTAGACTACATAAAGTGGAACCATTTTAAGCTTGCACAGCTGGTAAAAAATATAGCGATTTTATTAAGAATCTCTTCAAATCATTCGTATTCTTGTTAAAAACGGGATTGTAGGCCATTAACGAAAGAATTGATAGGTGTCCTGATAAACGTGAAGTAAAATAGTAATGTTTTGTAGGGTTCATAAAAATCTCAACATTTTTGCATTTCAAAATAATAATATTTGGATGATTTGTATAACGCCGTTTTTGTGCAAAATCACCTCAAGGGTACTGTACAAATGTATAATACATTTCTACAATGAACTGTGTTATTATTAATTAGTCAAACTATTGTTTATTTATTTATGGCTATAAGATTGTATCCACCGGTTCGTCGATCACTAATACACAGCTATTGTACAATGCATTTGATTGATAAACGTGATGCTAGAATGTACATGTGTTATAATTGTTATTTATTTATATTTTGTACAAGCAGATAATATACAGTACTATACTTGATATATTATTAAGACAAACGCGGTGGATGAACACATGTTCCGATATTATTATGATTTTACTGAGCGGCTTGCAGTCCCGTTTTTAACAGGATTATCAATATTTTTTAGAGATTTTTAATAAATCAGAATTACTATTTTTTCTCCGTTGTACAGGACAGCAGATGGATGTATCTAAATAATTATTAAATAATCAAGAAAATGAATGAATTATTAAGTTTTTCCACATTTTTTGGGGTAAATATGAGGTTTTACATTGAAAATTTGAAGTCATTAAGCCAAAAAAAAAAATCGTTATTGCGTTGTTTGTTACTGCGCATTATGATGATGGTTAGTTAGTTAGTGAGATATTTTGGATAATCAAAAAAACACCACGACTACAGATTGTGAAACCACAAAAAATTTGCGAAACATAAAATCATATTTCAATGGATTCTAATGACCTAAATAATTCGCAAATTAACCGAGCTCTTCATGCTCTTAATTATATTTGTCAAAACTATAACATTGACATTTTTTTCGGATTCACTGACCAAATTCAAACGTGGCATCATGTCAATAATTTAAACTGTTCAATACGCATATACACATACATACACACACAAACAATTACACATACATTACACACACACACACCTATATACTACAATTTTACGATGCCGACTCCTCCGATCTCCGATGATAAGATTTTTAATCACCACACACGTGTCATATCGCCAGTTCAAGGATGAATTACTCGAACGACAAAACTGTGGGACCTTAGTAATTAATTCTCTGCGCTATGACGCCTTATAATATTTCTGTTCGCATTAACACGTGTAGAAATTGTAGCGAACTGTATTCGAACCCAATAAATACGCAAACAACTGGCCCAACCAGTCAGTTGTCCGACGACATTCGCAAGTTGTGTTTCATTGCAAATCCTTATCCGAGGTACCCCCGAGAGGAAACTGGCATTTTACAGTCGATGTCACTGGCGTAGGTGTCCAGTATATCCGTGTATCTAACAATAAAAATATAATATAGAATATGATGGACAAAACGTTTACCTATCTGAAAGTAGTATAATGAAGGCCATAACAGGCACCAAGGCTGGTAAGTCTCCGGGACATGATAATCTAAGTATTGAACACATTAAATACGGAGGTAGATACATACCCAAACTACTAAACATACTGTTCAACGCAATACTTAAACACAACCATATACCGGGTGCAATGACGAAAACGATTATAACTCCAATCCTGAAATCGGGACAGCCTGACATGACTAACTCCAGCAATTACCGGCCAATATCTTTAGCAACTATAACTGCAAGATTATTTGAAAGGGTAATACTAAATGAGATACATGATAAACTTATGTCTAAAGATAACCAGATGGGATTTAAATGTAGATTATCCACTAACATGGCAATATATACTGCAAAGCAAATAATAGAATTCTACAAGAAACGAAAAACTACTGTATACGGGTGCTTCTTAGACCTAAGTAAAGCCTTCGACAGGGTCTGTCATAAGACATTATGGGATAAATTGAAAGCTAGGAATATACCTACCTTATTTATAAACATACTATCCCGATGGCACTCCCAGCAGGAAAATGTTGTACGGTGGGCAAGTACATACTCCCAGCCGATATATTTGCGGTCAGGAGTAAGGCAAGGAGGGTGCATGTCCCCCATTCTATTTAATGTATACATGGACGAGTTATCAAGTCGCCTGGATATCAGAGCGGGCTGTCGTGTTAACAGTATATGTATGAATCATATAAGCTACGCGGACGACATGATACTCCTAGCTCCGTCGATCAAGGGATTGAGATTACTCCTAAACATTTGTGAAGAATATGGAAAACAGCATAATATGATGTACAACCCGAAGAAGACGGAACTGATTGCGTTCCACCACGGAAAAAGACAAGATACAAGTAAGATGCTCCCCGTATACCTTAACGAGGCAAAAATAAAAACATGTTCGAACGTGAAATACTTGGGGCACATTATTAATGAAGACCTATCGGACGATGGCGATATCGAACGACAAAGGAGAAGCCTAAGCATAGTGTCCAATATGATTGCCCGCAGATTTTGCAAATGCAGCAATACCGTTAAAAAAATACTATTCAACGCATTCTGTACTGGCCTCTATACGTGTGAGACATGGTGTCACTACCGAACTTGCTCGATGGAACGACTCCGAATTCAATACAATGACGCCTGTAGAATAATATTTGGATACCGACGATACAGCAGCGCATCGACGATGTTCACGGAACTAGGACTGCATGGATTTGCCGGCCTGATGAGACATCGGGTCACTGGAGCCAGGATGCGGCTAATGGCCTCCGCCAACAAGTTGGTGACCGCAGCCTACCAGCATCAAGCGCCACTCCTGAGTGAGCGCTGGGCCCAAGCGCACTCAAGACCACACCCTGCATAGTTGTCCTTATTAGTAAATTTATTATATGTATTATACAATGTAAATCTATATGTATATTTATATGGGACGTGTGGGATTGCACTAACCTCCCCACATCCTGGAATAAAATATTATTATTATTATTATTATTATTATTATTATAATAAACTAATTTTTTATCCCGTTACAAAAATCTTCATCCTGATAAATTTATACCTATAATTTGAAAAAGTGTCACGTAAATTTAATGCTAAGAACAAAACTTCCCGCGTTGAAAAAATTAAGATATTTTGCAGTAAGACATTAAATAATAATCTAAATGATCTTTTTATTTGCACACCGATCAGGAAGCATATTTTTTGTCATTGGATTTTCTGGGTCAAGCAAAATAATAATGTTAAATGGTTATATTATACAGAACAGATCTGAATCGCAAAGATTTATCACATTTAGGAGAGAAAAAAATTGAATATTACTATCAATATTATCGATTCGTGCGCCCATCCCCGTTATTTGTAATATGCTAAAACCACAAATATATTTTATTGGCACATATGAAAACCAGAGAGTTGTGTACTCGCAGTTGATGGACTATTTACAGCTGTATAAAACCGTGCTTAAATAAAAGAAGATGACTAAGAAAATCAATAGACTTAACATTTATTGAAATTATATTGGGATGTTGAAAGATTTATAGCTTCTACCAACTGCAATACTCACATAACAATTGTCGCGCGTCGGACCTGGGGGGGTCCTGACTTACCCTCGGCCAGCTCAGAAGCGGGGCATGAGACGTCTCTCTCATAGTCAGGGTTCGGGGTCAGCGCGTGGCTCGAGAATCCATATCCCACCGTCTATACAAAACACTCCCATACGATTGTTATGCCCAAATGAAAGAGGTTAGGTTTTTATGAATTAGCATTGTATTTGAGCGGCTAAAGGACATTACATGGGTGAATAACAACAGTACACAGGTTATTACATCCTAAACTGGAATTATCAACAAGGGTTCCCTAATCTCTCTCTGGGAAATAATTAACAGCTCACTCTCTCTAGATCGGCAGGCAGCGTGGATGAATTTAGGTTATTAGCGGACACATTCAAGGGTAATAGGAAATGTAAGAGACTCACAGCATGGTGTTGTCGGGTATCCTGTTGATTTGCAGGACTGAGCGCCGTGTCTCAAACAAACGGTGCCAGCCTGTCGATGTTCAAAGCGCCATTTCTGTACGTTATTGCTTTCGACGGAGCGGTGCAAATTGGGAACGCGGGAGCCGAAACGAACACACGTCCAGCCTGGTCAGAGGTCGGCGCGCGAGCGGGGGGGAACGGGGCGTAGGGTCGCCGGGGGTGGGGGAACTGTAGCGGATGTATTGCGCGTTCTTCACTACGTTTGGTCTAGCAACTAATTTGAATAATTCCCGCTCTCAGGCTGGCAACTGTAGGATCTTTTGCGGCTAAAATCTGTTATATGACACAATCTATCTAACATTTTTTCTGGCACCTGGAAATTGAGAGATCTGGTTATTTCTGTTACGACTATGGTGCTCTAAATGTCACTTTGACTGTCAAAAACTAATTAAAAAAATCTTTTTAAATATTATCTACAATTGTCAAAAACTGTTTTAACCTGCTTTTAAGGATTACTTGAATTGTTGTCAATATTTATAATAATTGTTCAATATTTAAGGAGCCTGGGAAGGCCAAGGTTAAGATGGAGCGACATCGTCCTCAAAGATTTGTCTGCCTTGGAGCTTCGAAACTGGAGAGAGCTGGCGCGGGACCGAGATGAGTGGAGGAAGACTCTTGAGGAGGCCAAGGCCCACCAGGGGTTGTTGAGCCAAAAGTGATGATGATGATGATTTATAAACAGAATTTTAAACAAAAACATCGACTGTACCGAACTTCTGTACCTTATTATTAATTTTAACATACCTTTGAGACGTACACGACATACAGTGCTATTCCACACGTTTAATTATAAAACAAATGCAGAATCTAATTCGCAAATTAACCGAGCTCTTCATGTTCTAAATAATATTTGTCTTTACTCTAACATTGACATTTTTTCGGATTCACTGCCCAAATTCAAACGTGGCATCATGTCAATAATTTAAACTGTTCAATGCGCACACATACAAACACACACAAACACTTACACATACATTACACACACACACACCTATATACTACACACGTCACCTGGTAATTAAGGAATAAACATAACACTTAGCAGACATTACAAGGAAACATATCATAGGTACACAACATGAAGTATATTATTCCTGTATATTGTTTCATCTCTGTAAATCATGTACTGTTTGTTTCTATAATATACAATAAAATAAGAAATAAAAACTAATATAAACACTTGATTTGAGATTTACGACCAAAAGTATTATGGTGATTTATGTTTGGGATATTATGCCGTGTTGGGCTATCTCCTTCTTTAGCCAACGTTTCGGACAGCATTAAAGTCCATCATCATGCCACACATCTTCCCTGATGACGGACACTGTAGCGAAACAAGGCATAATACCCCAAAAATAAATCTCTTTAGTTAAAAAACTTGGTTTTAACTTCAACTGTCAAAGACTATCCTTAAACGCCATTATTTTTGTTCCCATCGTCCAATATAAGTATAGTTGTTTTGTTCCGATATTTTATTTGTTCATCAAGAAATAATGTTTTATAAAATCATTGCTCAAAGTTCTGCGTTTCCGGATAGTAAAATCTGATAAAAAGGGGTATATATTAAATTAACGAATTTTGTATATATTAAAAAATAATCTAGTATAAAGGTTAAATTAGAATAGTTTCTATTTTGCATGGAAGTAAGCTAACAATTATTAGAGGAATTGTTCTTGATTTGCTTAATAACCAACCAGAAAAACAGCTAATTTCAAAGTTCATAGGTAGCTATCCAAATAACGGTTTATTTGCGGCCCCATGATCATAAGGAATATATCACCTTAATGATTCTGTACCATCGACTCGTGTACCTTACATCCAAGTTAATTTATTACAAGAAACATTTATTTAAAAATGGCAAATCATTCGCATTAATTCTGAAATAAAAAACTTGAAGACTTGACCACAGAATTATTTTCTAACCTGTTTAGCGGTAGAGTTCGAGTTCAAGCCAAAAAAAATGAGAAATTTCTCAAAACGTTCCAATACCACAATTAAACACATCAATTTTCTACTAGAAAATTTTACTGTTATTATGGCTTGTGACTTTGGGGCTTTATTCTGCTTTAAGACGAGACAATACACTAAAATATAGCCAGAATCTTAACGACGTAAGTAGTGAAGTGGCGTAAAATCAATATACGGCGCGCGGCTATGCATGATGGACGCACCTACGGCCGACTTTGCCTTAGCAGGCCTAGAAAATGGGGTTTATTTTAATTATTTTTGATGAACGTATTACTAAAATCTCAAATGTTTCTATGGGAATCCCTCGGGAAGTTACCAATTCATATTATTTTTTAATGATAAACTAATGTTTATAAGACAAGGTTTTTATGCATCATAAAGGATAACAAATAATTATAAGCAATAATTAGTCACCCGAAATATCACTACAAATTGAAAATATCTCCCGAGTAAAAATAAATGCCACCAACGGGAATCCTGGCAACGGCAATTCCATCTACTAATTCATAGTCTAGAAAAATTAAGTTTGGTGCTTATAATTGTATAGTTTTTTACAGTTCCTGTTTTTAATAATCTTAAATACAAATATCTTACATCCGTAGGGATCCTTCTAGAAACATTTTAGATTTTAGTAATGCGTTTATCAGAATTAATTCAAATGTAACCGGCGAGCAAACCCATGGCATTAGAGTCTAGGGGTAGGCAAATGGGAAAGGTTTTCATTGGTTTTAAATCCCATGTAGACCTACATCTTATTTTTAAGTTAAATTGTGCAAAATTTCATCAATCGCGTAATAAAACCGTAGATTTTAATTTAAAAAAACAAACCCACCCACGGAAAATCCTCCTTATGTATAAGTACGTGAAGTCTCCGGCTTTGCCCGGGCTTTACACGGAGTTTTTACAAAATAATAAAATTTACTTGCGCAATTCGGATTCGTATGCGAGAGCCCTATCCCTCGACCGAGGAAGCCGTTGCTTAGTCGTTCGTTATAATATCACAAAATATAATTCTTATGAGTACCAACCTGCTTTAGATTATTACAAAAAATGCATAGGTACTCCTTCGTAACTTTACTATCGTTGGTAAACCTCCGGAAAATATGTATTATATTTTTTAAATTTAATTATTGTGATATTCTTGAATATAAGTCGTGATTTTAGGCAACACTATTGCTTTACCCGGCATTAAGGCGTGTAAAGATTTTAATCTGATTATTGCTCATAGAAAATTGGTTTATTATTGCATCAAATTATTTTATTAGAGAGAAAGGATCTGAAAATCACACGATTTTTTCCAATTTAAGGCGATGCACTGCGTCGTGTGATATTTTAAATTGAGCCGCTATCAATAACAACCCTTACGTAGATGGCGATAAGGTTTAAATTCCCGCTTAACACCATCCGCCTGTTTTGATTTATGCAAAAAAAAAAAACATGGCCAAAAAGTGCCTTTTATTTTATTTTGTGGATGTTCAGGCCTTAATTTTTTTTTCGATCATTTTATAGATGACTTAATTTGCCACATTATACAATAAAATCATAACCGAAAGTGGGTTCGTAAGTAGGAGATTTTGAACATTAAAGCAGTTTTCATAGGCCATTATTTTTTTCTGGGCTTATAAAAAGACTTATCTAAAAAATACTCGATTATTTCAAAGACCAAGATGTATTCTACTCGCAGTATTTAATTAAGGCCTCTGAAACATTTCTAGGCGACCAAATTTTCAAACCAAAAACACATGATTTTGGATTACTACGTATAGCATCGCCTTAATCAATGCCAAACAGTTGAAAGAAAAAAACTTGATAAACCGTAGTAACTAAAAATAAATAATATTGAGCATTTAAAAATTAAATCTCTGACTTTTATAAATATAACATGCATGTATTATATATATAAACTTGTGCCGCTTTATATATTATTTCAAATGAGTTAATCGTGAAATTACACGAGTTAATCAAGTTGTAATTCATGTACTTGCACACGCCAGGATTAGAACCCGCGATCCCCAGCTTGCTAGTCGGAAGATTTACCCCTAGACAACGGAGGCCGTCGAACTCTGGAACTCGTATTTGCTGTAAATATATGTGTCATTTTAAAAAAAATTACTCATTGTGTGTAATAAAATAAATAAAATGTGTAAATTGTGAATGTCAAGAATTCAGATTCTCTTGTGAATTTTCACGGGCTTGGGCTAGATGTTTAATAATAATATAACTTGATCACGTTTATTTTAAAAATAATTACGATTCGACGAAAATATGATGTGAAAAAAAAATAATTTAATAAAAACGCACATTTTCTTTCTTTTATTAATTTTTTAAAAATTATTCTTAAATATATTAGTATTACAAAGATATAGTATATTGTCCTCCATGCTAGGATTTCAACTGTGTTGAGGAGGACTTTTTCAATTGTATAAATAGTAAACAATAAACAATACAGTGGAGTTGGTTACACAGAGAAACAATTAAAATTAAAATATAAAATCGATTTTTACATAGTTTTAAAAACAAATGTGAAATATAACAAAATTAAATATGAAAATTGTAGCCAGTTCCATATCTGTTTTTTGTATTCTGTAAGATAAGATGTGTGGAATCTGTAGTGTTTTTGTCCAAAGGATGTGTTGGTTTTTGGTATTAGTAGTTAGTGTACATGTCTTGTTCACAATACATATACATAACATCACTAAATGGCCCAACACTGACTTAAACTTCAGATTAAGGGGTAGTGTTACAAAATAACCTTAAAAATAATATTATAATTGGGTTGGGGATGTGTACTGTGTAAAAATTTAATTCAAAGATGTAGCTGTTTAACAAAAATCCATTTTCTGGAATGGGACCCTTGTTTTCGTCCGCAGGAAGTGAGCTTGGATGAGAACGCTTTGATTTTTATACTGATGTTTTAACAGAATACGCTTTGAAGATTGTCCTTTTCATCTCTTAGGTAATTACAAATGGTTAAAGCAAAGCTTAATGCTAAATCACTATTTCCGATTAATCTTTATATCGAATTGGTTTACATTATGATACCAAAAAATATGCTTTAGATAAAATGAAGCTGTTCCTATCGTGTTACTTGTAGAATAAAAAAAAAAAAAACAATTTACTCAATATAAAATATAAAATTAAATTACTAAAAATTGTCTTTATTTAATAGAAATGTATGAACGCACTAACGAAACAACTTAAATAATACAATATTATGCCAAAGATTATCTGTGACAGTTTCCCTTAATTAACTTTTTGCTTTCTTATAAAATTGCTTACAAAATAAATAAAAAACACTTTTGTGCTTGAAACCGAGTGTTTCTTGACTCCATTTGCCACGCGATTGTAATGCACATTTCTTATATTCGTCACGATATAAGGCATACCAAGAATATACACATTTTTGGTTTGTAGTTTCCTTTTAAAGTACGACAACGGTGCGTTTTGACGAGATGTTCAAGTGCAGTTTGTACTTGTACTCCTAAAACTGGTTGTATATCATCTTTTCAATTGCAACTCACTATTGTTTTTAATATTATTTATCTGAAGTCAGTGTACTCTTGCAGTGTAAGATTTGCAATCCTTTGATTTTCGCAAGCACTTAATAAAATAAAAACAACGTACCGCTTTTCACTATCGCCGTCGTGATTATCATAATTGTTACATATCGTTAAAAAAGTGAACGTAATTCTCGTACGAATAACGCCAATGACCACAATAGTTAAATATCAATAGTTAGCCAAGTGGGGATTTACGATAAAGTAGATAATAAACCATAGATGCTGAATGTACTAGATAAGTGTACGTTAATCAAATTGGCATTTAGAAAAATCTTTTTACACTACTTAACATTAAAAGAAGGTTTACACTAAGCCTCCTTATACTCCTATAGTTGCAACAAATTAAAATTTCCCAAAAATGAACTTACTACACGCCAATGAAAGTATATACTTTTACGATAAACAAAAAAAAAATCTTTTGATATTTTCACTGCCAAAATTATTTTTTGATTTTTTGGGTTGGTATGCCATAACACATGGCAAAAATATGTCTAATATTAGGATGGGTTGTCTCATAGAATTTGAACAATTCATCAAATTTCAACGTTATTTTTCGGTTTCCGTGAAAGTTCTATTCAAGTTAAGTTATCATTATAGGTAGAAAATAACTTTCACAGAACTTGAAAATTAACTTTCAAATTTGAAGAATTGTTCAAATTCTCTGAAACAACTCGTCCTTAGTGTGTCTTATATGACTACGAAGGTAGGAAAAATACATAAAAATCGCTGGCATGGAGTATAGAAATTGTCGATTTAGCGAAAAATCTTTAGCCGTAGTATTTTTAATGGCTTTTTAAAAACGTAAAAATAACACACACTATTGTTTCTCTATCTACACAAACAGACTGAGTTACAACAACGCGTGGCGGGGTACAGGTAGTAAATTAATATTCACAAATACGAATATCTTTAATGTCATCGATGTATGACATAATCTAATATCATTTTCCTGTATGTTCGGCCATATTTCATCTGTATTTCATTACCACGCACACTATTTCATATGGTAATTGGTAACAGTGATGGCGAATAAAGTCATTAATAAACACGTTTAATGTTTAGAAAACGTTTTGTTCAATATATGAAATCGATAATAATCAAGAGATACTTTTAATCGATGTCCAAGACCGACTCCCGATTTCATGAACGGATATTAAAATTACACAGTAGTAGAATTATAATCCAAATCATAGCACTCTAACAGTTTTAACCAGGGGTTAAACAAGTTAACGAAATTTGTTACGCTACATTTGGTCATGATTTTTTGTTAATTATATGTAATTTCATAAAGAATCGTAATGTAACAACAAAGTGCTTTTCGATTATGCAACTGATTTTTAAAATACCTACATCTAATGCAGCTATTCTATAGTAAGTATGAAAAAAACATTATTTATCATTTTCTAATTTTGATTTTATAGGTATCTTTTTTTACAATATATTTTAGAGTTATTTTCACATTTTTCAAGTGTATTTTGAAAATATACCATAAAAATAAAAGGCTCCCGTGTTTGCTGGGGGCGTTCAAGTTCAAATAATAAAACCATTTAATAATTTTTATCTTTTCCGATTTTATGTCCGGGTTAAATCTTTCCCATGGGAAAAACTAAACCCTTCCACACACTTTTGCACAAATGATCATCTAGTCTATCAACATTATGCAAGTGCATTATATAAGCAAAATAAATACAAAACAATACAAGAACAACACGTCAACTCACCAGAGAAAAAATGGGAAAATAATTCACCGACTCCAGATATTTTCATATCAGAGGGTTCGGCTCGGTAGAACTCCTAACAGGGCCTATAAATCCTACTGATCCCTCAACATAAATATTTAAAAAATCTTTCGTTATCCTACATGTATTTAAAATGACTGATTTTTGCATTTTTATGTATAAATTTTTTGATAGATCAATAATAAGTGTATTATTATATTATATATTTTTAGTAACAAATAGATATACTGATATCCTCACTGGGATCTCCCGTGCTGAGGATTAAAATTTACTAGCATGGATGATATAAAGTAATTATAAATATTATTAAGTAGTGTTTTTTCTGAAATAATAATAAATATATTACATGGTGTTTTTTTTTGTTCAGTTGAGTGGTTTCAGTCTGTATTTGGTGTTAGTATATTATCTATTTCTGATCTCCCTAAATTTTGTATCCAACCTTTTATTAGAAATTTAAATGTTTAAATATTGTTGTGAGTTTCGAATGAGAGTGGGATTTGGTTGTAAAGTTTAATACCATAATATGGGAAGTTTTTATTCTCAAATGTAGTATGTTGTACAGGGTTTTCCAATAAGAGGTGTTATTTTGATATTCAATTGTAAAAGATCAATGGTTTCGTTGCTTTTGTGGTACCTAGCGCCGTCTTGTTGAAAGTAAACGTTTTCCAGATCAATACCATCTAATTCCGGCCATAAAAAATCATTAATCATCTCTCGATAGCGCAATCCATTCACCGTAACTGTTGGTCCAACCTCATTTTCAAAAAAGTAAGGTCCAATGACTCCGCCGGACCATAAACCGCACAAAACAGTCATACGTTGAGAATAACGAGGCTTTTCAACAATAACTCTCGGGTTTTCCGAGCCCCAGATGCGACAATTTTGCTTGTTGACGAAGCCACCGAGGTGGAAATGGGCCTCATCACTCAAGATGATTTGCATTTTTTTTTTTTTTTTTTTTTTTTTTATATTTACTCCACACAGGAGGCCCTGAAGAAAATAATTTCCCTCAGGGCCTATGTCATCTTTGGGGATGCTGTGTGGAGGGTCTTTTTGTGGAGAGGAAGGAGTGAACATGGGTCTTGAAGAGTCCCATGTTGTAGGAGGGAGGAAACACAGAGGCCGGCAGTTCGTTCCACAGCCGAGCTGTTGAACTTAAGAACGAATCGTAGAAGCGACCCGTTCTCATGTGACAAGTGTCAACTGTGTACAAATGTTGGGCGCGCGTTTGGCGTGTATCCCGACTACGCACCGGTGCCGAAGGGATCAATGACGCTAGTTCCTCAGAGCATCTTCCATTGTAATACCGATAGAACAAGGACAGCATACCTACCTGACGCCTGTGCTCTAAAGATTGCAGTCCGTTTGTTAAGATTGGGGAATCTATCAAACGGACCGCCCGTTTCTGCACAGAGTCAAGGGTTTTTTTCAGGTATTTTGGGGCTCCAGACCAGAGATGGCTGCCAAATTCGACAGTAGGGCGCACTTGCGATTTGTACAGGGTGAGCAGTTGTGTACTATTAAAGTATCTGCGGGCCCTGTACAGTACGCCCAGCTTCTGAGAGGCCAACTTTACTCTGGCTTCGATGGAGCCCCCGTACCTGAGCTGGTCACTTATAGTTACACCAAGCATATCAATGGAAGGCCTGTTCGGAAGATTGCTTCCGTTGAAGGAGACTAGATTATCATTTGGATCCCTTTTAGACGTAATCAGACAGGATTGGGTCTTTGAAACATTAAATTCGACGAGATTATTTTTACCCCAGGAGGAAATACTCTCGAGATAACCGTCCATTCTCTGCTTCAAAGCCCTCCGAGCCGTTGGAGTTTGTGTGCCCTTTGGGGGCTTGTCAAACAAAAAGCTATCATGAACTGTACTGTCATCCGCGTAACAATGAATCGGTGCACATGTCAAAAGGTCATTGATGTGCAACAAAAACAAAGTCGGAGACAGAACCGATCCCTGTGGGACGCCAGCATTTATGGAGTGCGAGGAAGAGGTGAAACCGTCAGCAACCGCCTGAATCGACCTATCCCTTAAAAAGTCAGCAATCCACGTACACAGGGATGCGGGAAGTCCGTAAGAATGCAATTTGTTGACAAGTCCTCGGTGCCAGACCCGGTCAAAGGCCTTGGATATGTCTAGTGCGACCGTTTGGGTCTCACCGTGACGTTCCAGGCACCGCCCCCAAACATGCGTCACATACGCGAGAAGATCACCGCACGAGCGGTTCCGCCGGAATCCGTATTGACGGTCGTTGATAATTTTGTTCTTCTCGAGGTATGTGAGCAGTTTGTCGTTGATCACACGTTCCATCACTTTGGACAGAACTGATGTGATCGCTATGGGGCGGTAGTTGGCCGGGTTGGAGCGGTCACCTTTCTTGGGAATAGGGTGAATTACCGCTTTTTTCCAACCAGAGGGCACAGTGCCACACTTCAGGGACATTTTGAAGAGCTTTGTCAAAACTGGAACTATTTCCGCAGCACACTTCTGCAATACCAGGGCAGGTATTCCATCAGGTCCACTAGCTTTGTTAACATCGAGCCCCCGTATGACGTGGAGTACATCCCGATGCCGGATCCTCAGCTTTTTCATAAAGAAGCCGCAGTGAGGAACCGACGGCGGAACAGCACCCCCGTCGTCGAGGGTCGAGTTTTCCGCAAACATTTTCCCTAAAAGGTTTGCCTTTTCGGTGGCGGTGTTTGCTAGTGAGCCGTCAGGTCTGGTAAGAGGTGGCAAACTGGGTTTGCAAAAATTTCGACCTATTGAGCCCGCAAGCGACCAGAATGCTCTGCTGCCATGCGGGCAGGCAGCCAGCTTTTTGCTGATCTGCAGGTCGTGTTCGAATTTTGATCTATTGATGATTCTCTTGCATTCCTTTGCCGATTTGTTGTATGCTGATCTGCTTTCGGGCGTTCGAGATGTGTTGTAGGCTCGGTAAGCCGCGTTTTTTCGTCGAACTGCTTCGGAGCATTGTCGACTGAACCACGGCTTTGAGCCCACGCCAGTTTCTTTAGTAGTCGATTGTATGAAGCCATCCATCGCTGATTTGATGACTTCACCAATCTCCTGGGCACATCTTGAAGGGTCCGAAGTCCGAAAACAAACAGCTGACCACGGAAAAGCATTGAAATGGGCCCGCATACCGAACCAATCTGCTGACCTATAGTGCCACACTTTTCTCCTCAGCCTCTCATTGGTTGGTCTGAGGCTAACGGGGATTGATGTCGTCACTAGGCAGTGGTCAGATGATCCCAGAGGCGCTGTGACGTCAATCTTATAACCGTGTGGCACAGTAGTTAAGAATAGGTCTAACAGATTGGAGCGGTGAGTCTGGACATCAGGAACCCTTGTAGGCTCCTGAACCAATTGCTCTAATCCGTAGCAAATGGCAAAGGATTCCGCCTGTCGGCCAGCCGAGTCCGTTGGGCCTGAGAACTTCAACCATGGTTCGTTATGAACGTTGAAGTCCCCCAGAACAACAAACTCGGCCGAAGGGTAGCGGGGCAAGAGATCATCAATAGTAATTTGATTCACTCAAGTGAATTTTAATAATTTTAATGCGTTGTTGAAGCGTGTATTGTTCTATTTTTATTAATGACGTAGTTTTTACTTGTCAAATGTCAAAAAATGACAATTTCAAAAGTAACATCTCTCGAAATAGCGGGCAATTCAAAATAACACCTCTTATTGGAAAACCCTTTAGTTGCTTGTTGGATATGTTTTTGATCCTGAGATCTAGTATTTCTAATATTTAAGTGTTAGTTGTTATTTCTTTTGTATTTATGAATATTGTTATTAATAATAACAAGAAAATTAATAAGAAACACGCACGATTAAAAATAAAAGATTTTTAAAGAAATAATAAAAATGATTAACATTTATTTTTTTTATTTTAAGGTAATTTTTCAATTTAAGCTGAATAATAGAATTTTCGATAATTTTTATATATAGAAAGGTTATTAAAATAAAGTTATTCCTGAATAACGGTAGATATTTTAAATATTTCTGGCGTTCAGTTTTGGGATTTTAATGTTATTTTGAATCTTGCTGATATATATATATATATTTTTTTTTTTTTTTTTTTAGTAAAAAAAAAGATACACGAATTACATAATATAACAATTACATAATATAATTACACAATATAGTACGGTTATTAATTACATAATATAAGTATTTGATGTACCCCCATAAATAAGCAGGGTAAAGTTAATAACGGTTTTTCTTTAATAATTTTCTGAATATTTGATTATATACATTATTTATTGTTATTTTACTTCGAAATAAAGTATTGGATCGCATTACCACTGCAAACCTTCTGGAATACATAATAATACCTATTGATTATTACTATTGGTCCTATGGAAATTTTAAGCCCGAGAGAAGTAATTCCTAATTGCAGTAGTAACTTGGAGATATAGGAGCAACTATTACGTAGGTGCTTTATTTGACCTATCATCATTTCGTAAACAGCAATAGTAGATACTCTCAGATTGGCCATTTGAGTGAACGCGTAACTTTTCTAGTTATCTGTTATGACATCAGCTGCGATTAACGACCAGATCTCAGAAATTTTTCAACCTTGATCCACCACATTTTCTTCCTTTTTTCCCTCAGTCTCACAGCGGGATGACATAGTCCCACTGTATTCGGGAATTTGGGACTATGTTGTAGTATTCGCATCAAATGGGGATACAAATGACCAGACCTGAATAGGCAGGTACTACTCCATCTCCTTTCCATCCGATTATCCATCCATCTCACAACATCGAGGAATAATCTCAGTGACTTTGTAAATTTCGGACACTCTTGCGAAAATCTCATAAAAAACACTTGATTAGTGGGTACTTACTTACTTTACCGATGTAAGACACGCGTGTTTTATCAAGTAACCATTGTGTAATTAATGTTATCCATCCATCTCACAACATCGAGGATTCCATAATCTCAGTGACATTGTAAATTTCGGACACTCTTGCGAAAATCTCATAAAAAATACCTGATTAATGGGTACTTATTTACTTTACCGATGTAAGACACACGTGTTTTTATCAAGTAACCATTATGTAATCTATAAAGGTATACATTTTGAAACCATTTTTATGGTTTAAAACTTTACATAACGTAAAGGCACCTACCTAAATGCTTAAATTTCATTTTTAAAACAGTTATTTCCGGATTATTGCCTCCGATTCGGGCTGTATCCGTTTCAACGCATTTCCGGAAAATGCTTCCGATTTCAAAATTCAAATTAGCGCTCGAAATTCTCAATTCAAAACATTACAAACATTAATCGGTGTTTATTTGTTCACTTTTAAATATTAATTTATTATTCTGTGAACACACAACTTTGTTAAGAAATTAAGAGTGTATTTAAAACATTTAAAAGCGTTTTTTTGAATTAATTAAATTGTTATTTCAGTACAGTTCACGCATGTTGCTATTTAGGGCATTTTTAAAGTTGAGAATAATTGGAACAGATGTGTATTAGTAATTCTAATTCAGAAAATAATTGTCGAAAACGAAAGGAGAGTAATTTGTTTTAAGTTTAGATGTGGCTTGATATATGTGTACAATTGTTAAAGTTTAAAGGTTTTTTACATTGTCGTTTCTTTTTTGAATCTATTTAAATTTCAGTTTTGATTTCGGTAATGAATGAATGCAAATCTTGGAAGCGGAAATTAACCCACTTCCCGACATCCGATCTAGCTGAAACTCGGCAGGTAGGCTTGTCGTCGATAATAATTCATTTTACGACGGTATTTTAGTCGGGTATTAATCACATACAGACAAGTGGACTTTTACGCATTTCTCTGAATTCAGATGACATTACAGCTGCCGTTCGATCCTCAGCCAAGCAAAATTATTATTTGTTGAAACTATCAAAGACAGCTGACGTAGTGGGAAGAAATGATAATAATAAAGGTGTAAATTTATTAATACTTTGTAAGTGGGAAGACATGATAATAATTAAGGTGTATATGTATGAATACTTTGTGAATGGGAAGACATGATAATAATTAAGGTGTATATGTATGAATAGTTTGTGAGTGGGAAGACATGATAATAATAAAGGTGTATATGTATGAATACGTTGTGAGTGGGAAGACATGATGATAATAATAAATGTGTATGTGTATGAATACTTTGTGAGTGGGAAGACATGATAATAATTAAGGTGTATATGTATGAATAGTTTGTGAGTGGGAAGACATGATAATAATAAAGGTGTATATGTATGAATACGTTGTGAGTGGGAAGACATGATGATAATAATAAATGTGTATGTGTATGAATACTTTGTGAGTGGGAAGACATGATAATAATTAAGGTATATATGTATGAATAGTTTGTGAGTGGGAAGACATGATAATAATAAAGGTGTATATGTATGAATACTTTGTGAATGGGAAGACATGATAATAATAAAGGTGTATATGTATGAATACGTTGTGAGTGGGAAGACATGATGATAATAATAAATGTGTATGTGTATGAATACTTTGTGAGTGGGAAGACATGATAATAATTAAGGTGTATATGTATGAATAGTTTGTGAGTGGGAAGACATGATAATAATTAAGGTGTATATGTATGAATAGTTTGTGAGTGGGAAGACATGATAATAATAAAGGTGTATATGTATGAATACGTTGTGAGTGGGAAGACATGATGATAATAATAAATGTGTATGTGTATGAATACTTTGTGAGTGGGAAGACATGATAATAATTAAGGTGTATATGTATGAATACTTTGTGAATGGGAAGACATGATAATAATTAAGGTGTATATGTATGAATAGTTTGTGAGTGGGAAGACATGATAATAATTAAGGTGTATATGTATGAATAGTTTGTGAGTGGGAAGACATGATAATAATAAAGGTGTATATGTATGAATACGTTGTGAGTGGGAAGACATGATGATAATAATAAATGTGTATGTGTATGAATACTTTGTGAGTGGGAAGACATGATAATAATTAAGGTGTATATGTATGAATACTTTGTGAATGGGAAGACATGATAATAATTAAGGTGTATATGTATGAATAGTTTGTGAGTGGGAAGACATGATAATAATAAAGGTGTATATGTATGAATACGTTGTGAGTGGGAAGACATGATGATTATAATAAATGTGTATGTGTATGAATACTTTGTGAGTGGGAAGACATGATAATAATAAAGGTGTATATGTATGAATAATTTGTGAGTGGGAAGACATGATCGTATTATGGGTGTATATGTATGAATACTTTGTGCGTGGTAAGAAATGATAATAGTAAAGGTGTATATGTATGAATACTTTGTAAGCCGAACAAAAATAAGAAATATATCAAAACTTTTTATTTGTACACTAATGAAAAAAAACGTTTAAATATTTTAAATTTTTCAACCAAGTTTCACGGTATGTACTTATTATAAAAAGATTCTTTGGGTGGCTTTATTTTAATACAAATCTACAGTTTTAGATTGATGAAATTTTGCACACTTGACCTTTGAAACAGAGGAAGGTCACTGTCTATTAAAATGTAGAAAAACCACCCCCCTCCCTCTTTCCCACCCCTTAAGCATTATTTTAATACTTCTTGATGAAATTTTGCACACCAGAATAATTATAATAAGAAGAAAAATCTATATATGAATTCAAAAATACGCTGCGTAAAGCCATGTAGCTCGCTAGCCATTTAATTAGCTAGTCGAAAATAAAACGGCATACGTGGATAGAAAAGCGATGGTATATATTTAGTATATCCATCTAGTTGAACCCAATATACTTCGCTATTGCTAATGTTTTTCTTGAGTGTCTCCAACTTCTTCCACCATTCTCTACTGTATGTGTATACCACAACGTTACTGTTAAATAATTACATTATATGCACTTTAATTCGACTCCGTATCTCTTCCCAGTGCAGAGATATTGCGTTAAGTATTAATCGAGTGTCCCCGACTTTTTTTATCATTCAAACTACTCTCTAAACACTCCTGTTACTTATAAAAACACACTTAGAACTTTTCAGCCATATTGGTCAACTACTTTTCGAGTTTTGCGAGCGCAAACATACGCCGGCTGAATTTTTATATCTTAAAATTGACAGGAACAAGTAACTCACCTAAAACTTGATCAATATAATCAGAAAATAATCATTTGCATCGACCACTTTCCACGCAAGTCTAACTCGTTCTCATTGATATATCAGGTACACAAAATAGCACCCGAATTTATCCATTTGGCAGGCGAGAAAGTGACGATAGCAGGTTTTTTCAGCCAGGTGAAAATATTGTAAAGAATGATTCCGATGTGAAAGGTTAAAACATAGTAATTGAGCGCCGTGCGATATAAAAAAGGATTTAAATATATCGTGTATGGTTAATTGATCAGCGTCAGGTATAATTATTGTCTGAACTGATAAAAAGTGATGCACGATTCATGCTCAAAATTTTTTTGAACAAAAGATTTCTAGTAAAATCAATTTAAACGTAATTGCATCAGTTTTACGTCCAGGCAAATTGCATTTAGAGCATGTTGAATATTTGTAAATTTAAGAAAATAAAAAAAAATGTTATTTTAATTTTGATGTTCCACACTGGATTTTTTTTCCCTAATCCCTATGTCATCTTCGTGGAAGATGTTTGCAGATGAAATCTATGCGTTCGCTATCATTGGCACAGTTTTTTCTCGATCTAGATCTTGTGCCTTTTTCTGCGTTGCATTCAGAGATGTGCTTTATTTCAAATAAATCCATTTCAAATGGAAATGCAAAATGCAAAATGGGTATTTTCCATTTTGCATTTTAAATGCTTTTCTAAAAATCATTTTGCATTTTGCATTTTAAATGCTTTTCTCAATGCATTTTCCATTTGAAATGCTTTTTTGCAACATTCTTCCTACTATCTCCACTCATCTTTTTTTCATAAGCCCCAAATATCAGTCGATCCTCAACCTCGCTATGAGAGATAATTTCCATTTGTCAAGTTGCTCCCTGGTAGGAGCCCTGGCAATTGAGTAATACCATTAGAAAAAATACTGATTCAAATACTGAACATGGGGCCATGACGCTGTAATATTAAATGTTAGATAGCAGTTTCTATGTTTTTACGTTGGCAACATTACTCCCGCGCAATTTTTTTGTGGTTTCATAATCTGTAGTCGTGGTGTTTTTGAATTTACCATCATGTAATATGTTTGTTCTACACTGATGTCCATTATTAAATGACAAAATTGTTTAAAAATTCTATAATTATTTTAATTGTTTGACCTGAGAAACCATTTTGCATTTTCAATGCATTTTGAAAATAGGTATTTTGCATTTTGCATTTGAAATGCTTTTCTAAAAACCATTTTGCATTTTGCATTTTCAAATGCAAAAGTTTTGACCCATTTCCATTTTGCATTTCAAATGGTTTTGGGTACCCATTTTGCACATCTCTGGTTGCATTGTACGAGAAGCGCTGGCCCCAAAAACGCAGTTAGTCCCGTACGTGAATTTGATTGATTCAAAAATTGATCTGTAAAAATGTATTTAGTTTTTTTTTAATTTCTGCCTAATTTCCTCAATTTAAGGTACATTCCGCAATTATAATATTTCGACACCATAGTTATAAAAAGATCTAGCGCAGATAGTTGAAAATATAATATATATATGACATACGAGTAGGTATAAGGGTATTATATTACATGAATTTTCAAAAAAAAAATCGGTTAAAATATTATATTATACATAGGTAGGTACTTTATCGCTTGACTGAATTTGTCCAAATACAAAAAACAGTTCCAATTTGGAAACTGACTTTTAAATTCAAAGCAAATGTAGAGTTCATTTGAAGTTACAGATGCACATTTTTATACTAATATCGGTCAGAGAATAAAATATTGACAGAAGTTGAGGACACAGAACACAAGATTTTGTCAGAAGTTGAGGACACAGGGAGTCAAATATTGTCAGAAGTTGAAGACACAGGAAGTAAAATATTGACAGAAGTTGAGGACACAGAACATAAGATTTTGTCAGAAGTTGAGGACACAGGGAGTCAAATATTGTCAGAAGTTGAAGACACAGGAAGTAAAATATTGACAGAAGTTGAGGACACAGAACATAAGATTTTGTCAGAAGTTGAGGACACAGGGAGTCAAATATTGTCATAAGTTGAAGACACAGGAAGTAAAATATTGACAGAAGTTGAGGACAAAGAGAATAAAATGACTTTAGTAATATAAGGATATAAATTTTCTCCAATTTTTCAAAAGTTTCTCCAGATTTTAGGCTGCGGTTGGGTGAAAGCAAAATGCAATTATATATTTTTTTAAACTTTCCGGCTTTGCCCGTATTTGAACAGACTTTATTCGTTTTTAATTATTGCACAATTGTCTTGGCTTTGGTACCTTTTGACAGCCAAATGCCATACAGCCTACAAGAAGCCTATTATTTTACAAGTCAAAATATTGAATATTATGTAATCTTTATACATATAATCTTAACCGCATAATAAAACATAAGTATGCTGACGAACTGGCGATGCCTATGTGGGATTTGTTGATATTTTACATATATGCATACTATTGTACTATATATTTTGTTTAATTGTATAATTTTTATACATATAAGATTAAAAAAAATAGTTCTTTCTTTTTTACTTAATATAAAATTTACATATTTATATGTATGTAACAATTTTTTTTAATAAATAAAAAAATTTCACCAACAAATGTAGATATGATATGTCTCGACGCCATCTAGTGCGAAATTTAGCACTAACAAAAATAAAGTTGGTTGTATACAGGTGGAAAAAATATAATAGGCAGTAATTGTTGATTAAAGTACTAGTACATATTGAAATATTTGGCGGGTTGGAAATAAGCCGACGTGGCTCAGTGGTCGGACATCAGAAGGCGCAGGTTCAATTCCCGTCGGCGGCATTTATTTTTACTCGGGAGATATTTTCAATTTGTTTTTTATTATTACGGGCGACTAATTATAGCTTATAATAATTTATTACAAAAAGCCTGTTAAAAAGCTCTACAGCCTAAGAAATAAATAACGTTATGAGCATATTATACAAATTTTGTGACACCAGAGCTCACAAGCATGATCTGATATGCATGCCATGTTAGATAGTTCACAAATTAGAAGTCTCAAAATAAATAGGAGAATTGATTAGTGAACTAGAATTTGACGTGACTGGGTCGAGTAACCGACCTTCTCAAAGGGCAATAACGAATATATTGTTCGTGCTTCATACAATTCTCGCTTGGATAATAATGTACGCATAGCTGTAATTCCTTTCAATTTAGATTTGGCCATTAATATGTAATCAACTAGTGTGGGCAATAATCAAAAATTAAATACACCAAACAAAAAATACCAGGGTTTAGAAAAAAAATATGCGGAACTCAAAACTATAATTAAGATTTATCTTGTTTTTAAATTTATTTTTATGATAGGAATAATTGTGGAATGAATTCTGAGATTTGACGAAGGTTATTTCAGTAAAAGATAACACGGTCTCCGTGGTCCAGGGGTAAGGTTCACGACTAGCAATGCTAAGCCCATATCCCGGCGTGCGCAATTAAATTTTATTTCCTGAATTTGTGTTATATCACGATTCATTAATTTAAAATAATATATAGTTTACTTGCGGCACGTTCCAGAGTGGAAGATACTCTCAGTATCGCCCTGGTGTAAGACCACCATTCAGAAATGAAACGGACCTTGAAATGGCTTTAGCCATGTTTGGTGACCAGATCTGAATAGTCAGGTAATTCCCCACCTTTTTCTTCCCCATCTCCTTCTCCTCCCCACTACTTTCAGCCTCACAACATACAGAAAATAAGATATTGTCAGAATTTGAGGACACAGAGAGTGTGATATTGCCAGGAGTTGAGGACACAGATAATAAAGTATTGTCAGAAGTTGAAGACACAGAGAGTGTGATATAGCCAGGAGTTGAGGACACAGATAATAAAGTATTGTCAGAAGTTGAGGACATTGGAGATGGCTATACACGGTTGGGAGCAGTTGGGACTCTTGTGCGGAATTCACATAAAAAATAAATAAATTTTAAAAATCTACATTTGCAATCAAACTCGTAAGGGCTTGGATTGATATATGTTATATTATAGATTGATTTAAAGTCAGAGACCCGTGTAAAACTTGCTCAAAGTAGTGTGTAGGTCTTCCCATCTCCTTCCACTACCTCCAGCATCACAACATACCTCGGATGGGGATGCCATAGTCTCGCTGGCTCCATACGGTTGGGAGAAATTGGGACTCTTGACTCTGAGGGAAATTATTTTTCTCAGGCCGATATCATCTTTGGGGATGCTGTGTGGAGGGTCTTTTCGATAAGAGGAAAGAGTGAACACGAGACTTGAAGAGACCCATGTTGTAGGAGGGAGGAAACACAGAGGCCGGCAAATTGTTTCACAGCCGAGCTGTTGAACTCAAGAACGAATCGTAGAAGCGACCCGTGTGTAATGTATAAAAAATTGGAATTAACCTAACGAAAAATATTGTCAGAAGTTCAGGACACAGATAACAAAATATTGTCAGAATTTGAGGACACAGAGAACAACATATGGTCAGAATTTGAGGACACAGAGAACAAAATATTGTCAGAAGTTTAGGACACAGAAAATAAAATACTGTCAGAAGTTGAGGACACGGATGATAAAATATTGTCAGGTGTTGAGGACACAGAGAAAAATATTTCCAGAAGTTGACGACTCGGAGAATAAAATAACCAAAAACAATATTGTCAGAAGTTAAGGACACAGTGAATAAAATAACCAAAAACAATACTGACAGCTAATTTTGTATGCTTGGACACCCTTTCTCTACTCCAAATTAATAATATACTTGCATTGAAAGTGCATTCAATATTTGTTGATGAAATACATGCAGTAATTAATTATAATGCAAGCGTTTTTATGTAAACGTAAAAATAACATCTTATTGCACCAATCCTCCTGCAACGGTCTCGTTAAAGCCACATTAGGTCATAAACATACAGTTTGTTTATAAAAACTGAGTTTGTTTATAACAATAACGGTTAAACCCACTACAGCCAATACGGTTCACAACAATGTCAGTAATTGAATTAATAATCAGGAAATTTGCTGTCGAAATCATTTGGAGTCGAAAGATGAGCATTCGTATTACATTTTTTGCCACCTGCGGGTACCGTAGGTTGGTAATACAGAAAACCTGTTGTAATCTTCAAATATAGTTTACGTAACGGTCATTTTTGTAACACCGCTTTTTACGTACAGTGTGATTTATGAGAAGTCAGAACGAAACTGACCCACATAATTAAGTCAGTATGTTTGTAAATAATTTACATCCAAAGTTTTTATTGTTATTTTTTGTACGAACTCCGGAGAAAAGTTACAACTTCCTGGAACCATTGGCGTGTACTTTTTAATATGGGGTATATTGCAAGGCTGAAGGGAGTAGGATGGGGAAGGAAATGGGGAAGAAGAGGGTTGGTTGAGGTTGAATTAACTTGTTATTCAAATCTAATTACCAAAGCCATTTCAATTGAGATTTCTATTCTAAATGGTGGTGGTAATTTGGAGTGGGAGATATTTTTGTTTTTCGACATCGAGCATTTCTAATTTCTAGCCAACATCCGATATATTTTTTCTTCTTTATATTTCCCATTTTTTAGCGTCATAAAAATTCCCTTCAATGGTGTCAGACAAAAAAATCATTGAGCCAAAAAGTTTCCCAAATACTTGTTCATTTAAACATTTAAAAAAATCAGGTCACGTCACGAAACCTTTTCATCACCTTTTCAGTAGCACCCTTTATATTCCTTATAAAGTGCCAATTTGGATTGGAGCAATATAATTTAACGAGAAATACAAGATAAAAGAAACGAACAAAAAATAATTAATGCCTCGGGCAAAGCAATTCGCCTAATTTTTTTACAGGTAAATTCAGCTTCGTCGGCAAGTTCTCGCAGGTGAGTAGTTTACGTTGTTACTTTTCCCTTGTTATATTGAACTGTCCATTAACCTACATGGTACAAGTTTTACGTAGGACTCTAAATATAAATCAATCTATAATATAACATAATCTAAGATAGAGCGAATTAGCGAAAAAAAGGAGTTGAAGGAGAATATATGATGCGAATGCGAATGGTAGCAGAAGTGGGGGACGCCCGAGGATGACATGGCACTATCAAGATCAGATACTCGAGTCGGGCCATGTCAAGAGTCAGAATAATAGAAGAGTATGTTTGAGACGATGTATGAATGTGAATGAGGCAAGGAGTGTGTGCCAAGACCGAGTTAATTGGCGGTCTGTCATCTCTGCCTACCCCTGCGTGGAAACGGCGTGATGGTTGGTTAGTTAGTTAGTTAGTTATGCCGTTACCAGTTTAATTGCAAATACGATACATTTTTTTCATTTTTTTTTGTTGTGAATTCTGCACAAGAGTCTCAACTGCCTCCAACCGTGTATACATATATTAATGAAAATTAAAACTGAGGTTTAAACTCGCTGAAGACCCCGGCGTTGCCCGGGTTTTACGCAGAGTTTTTATAAATCGTAGACAGTAATTTTATTTTAAACGGTGACCGGGTATGTCATACTTTTAAGGTGATGCACTACGTCATGTAATATTTTAAATTGAGCCTCTATCAATAACAACCCTTCCGTAGAGGGCGATAAGGTTTAAATTCCCGCTTAACACCATCAGCCTGTTTTGATTTATGCAAGAAAAAAACATGGCCAAAAAGTGCCATTTATTTTATTTTGTGGATGTTCAGGGATAAGTATATTTTTTTTTTCGATCATTTTATAAATAACTTAATTTTGCCACACTATACAATAAAATCAAAACCGAAAATGTGTTCGTAAGTAGGAGATATTGAACTTTAAAGCAGTTTTCATAGGCCCTTACAGTATTTTTTCTGGGCTTATAAAAAGACAAAAAAATACTCGATTATTTCAAAGGCCAAGATGTATTCTACTCGCAGTATTTAATTAAAGCATCTGAAACATTTCTAGGCGACCAAATTTTCAAACCAAAAACACATGATTTTGCATTACTACGTATGGCATCACCTTAATGACTCTATATCACTTTTTAAAGGTGTGTTGAATTTTCATTTTGATAAAAAATCGTGGAACCATTTCACACATTTACCTATATAATCATAAAAAGTACATATTTATCATAATAATTATTGCATAATTTGCACAGCGCCGTTTTTGTGAAAAATCACTGGAGCCAGAGAGACTGTGGTATCCCCAATTGGGATTTCCCAATGCAGGGAGTGGGAAGGAGCAAAAGATGGCTTTTCAGTTCTGGTCCCAAGCATAGCTAAAGCCATTTCAAGCCACATTTCGATTCCGAATGATGGTCTGCCACCAAAATCACATTAATGATTATACTTATACCTACTAATATTTACTAATTAGACTTGTTATGAATAAGGAAAAATTAGTTCGGAATACCGTAATAATTTTTAAACCTTTTTTTTAAATAATTTTAATATTAACCTTTAACTGTGTCAATAGATATACGTCTCATTAGTGAGCATTGTGCCCCGTCATGTCTTCTAACCATTGAGCTTGTTTTAAAAAAATACAGCACAGACGCAAAAGGTTAAATCATTATTTATAATCAAATCAATTTCATTGAAAAAACTAACCTTAATTGACTTGAAATGGATCATGAGTTGCAGATATAAAGATTCGTTTTTAATTGATTTTCTCTGTTTATTGGTTATTATTTTAGAATCACTTTAAAATATTGACTTTTAAGCAGGTTGTACAAATTTCGCCCATTTTAAATACGTCGTTTCGATTTTGTTTTCTTAATTGAATGTATGAAGGAATAATGAAATCTTGGAAGTGAAAATTAACCCCCTTCCTGACATCTGATCGAGCTGATACTCAAAAAGATAGTCGTTAAAAAAATCAACCAGTAAAAAACAAAGTTTTTTAAAAATAGATATAATATTACGCAGCGCGTAAATTCGGAGTAGTCATGGTATGCTAAAAACTTAATGCATAACTACGGATTAGGTGTAGTTACAACGAGCGTAAAGCAGGATAGCTAGAAACCAAAAAGCAGTGGATCGTCGGCAATCGGATTTATTTTTATTTTGCCATGCTCGAGCAATTCCTCGAACCTACATTTCTTCATGATGGTGATCTTGACACCGTAAACTCTAAACAGGATGAAGCACCATGCCATCATTAATAGCGATTATCTCAACATCCGCTTTTCCGGCCATGGTTTGACCTTGGTTTGAAAGGCACTTATTTTTATTTATTTCTAGATTTTCATGTATCTCTTAAAGCTCATTTCCGCTTACTGTGGTTGTAGTAAAAGATTTTCAAATATTGTCAGGTTATTTGTAACCCGGGAATGTTTTCACACTTTCGATAAATCGTATTGATGATAAATATTACTTATTTTACGATTTGTGACAATTTTAAATTAATTCTTTTGAATTTTAGTTCAGTTTACAGTTAGATTATGTTAGGTTACGTTGATGCTTTCAAGTGAGAATATAAATTCTTAATATAAATATTGCGGGATCAATTGTCCGAGGGATGAACTGGCGGTGGAATCAATTGTTGGGGGATCAACTGTACGGGGGGGGGTCAAGGAATCATTTTGGGGTTAAAAACGAGTCAGGTTTAAGCCGTCGGTTGTAATTTTATTTTATGTTATTTAAGTTAATAAAACAGGCATGATGCCCAAAAATTTACATAAAACGATGTTTTGATACAAAATAATAACAAAAGAATTAGCTAAATATGAAAAAGTAATAATGACAAACTAGAATGGAAATGAATAAATAATGGAACAAAAAAGTAGAATACAAATATGTCCATGAACAATTTATTACCGTCGCCTGTACTGCTTTGTAAAAGTTATTAATATTTAACACAAAAAAGATTTATCGTAGGTACGGAAACAAGTTTATGTTTTTTTTTTTTAAATAAAGACAAACATTCGCGGGTTACAAATAACCTGACAAGTAACCAGAGCAACACTTTTATAAATTATAAATACTTTATGAAACTTTGTGGGATCAATTGTCCGAGGGATCAAGTATCGGGGGGTCATATGTTTGAAAATTTTTTTTGGATAATCACAGTTTGCCACCATAAAAAAAAACAACTACTTCCATTCTTACAATTATACTTTAAGAATATTTTTCACCTAAAACTGTACTAATACTATAAACAACTCTACCACCCAACTCTCGATAGTTAAATAAACAAATAAATTTTCATTTCTTTTCATAGCACACATTACGATAATTTCAGCATCAGTTCATTCAACGCAGAACTTCCCTCATTGATTTCTGTTGATATAACTACATACTTGCATATAGGAAAACAGGTATCAAATCGTAGGCCATTATAGAAACTGGAACGATGCTGTGGTCCATATTAATAGAAGCACCACATTCGCAGTACATTGCCTTCTTGATCTTGTTGTAAACAGTCAGAGAAACTGTTTACTATTTCTAGAAGTTTCGTTAAATAATTGTCCCAAATATTAACAGTCTTACTTATAAAGATTCTCCAATACGCCGCTGCAGCGTTGGTATAGCTTTACGGTGAAGAGGGCCGTATACTGATCGGGTTAAAATTACATGAATATTATTATTGCTCATAATAATAATAATATTTTTTTGAACTGGCACCACATTGTTCCAATCCTCAGAACACGGTCATTTTCGCATTTTGCGTTTAGTAACTAAATTCACGTTTCTTCAGGTGAGATTTGCGATTTCATTGACCTGGTCTGTTTTGAATTGCTTCGAAATTCAGCCAATTCGATTATGCGTTCCGTTTTTACTTTGGTAAATAGTTATTTCGATTTAAAATATTCCTCTGATAGTGCTGCAAATGGATTTTATTGCTTTTAATTTTGCGCGACCGATCGATCTTTCTCAAATCATTCAGATTGTTAACAAAGTCCGCGAGCTCCTTTTTAATACGATCTGGGGATCGGGTGGTTTAAAAATCTGTCAACTTCTAATACTGTCCTATTACGGCCGGTATACGCAGTATTCATGCTCGTGATTATGAGTAACGTTTTCTTCTGATGAGTAAGACGGTATGAGTTGGTGGGAAATTCATATATTATAATCCAAAAGAGCAGTATAAAAATACAATTTCCATGTTTGTAAAGGAAAAGAGGTTTCGTTAAATTTCCGTGCGCCGCTTACTTCTAAATACGCCCAAATGCAATAATAACACTTCATTTCAACTAAATTAACTATTACTAAAGTACGAGAAACAACTATTTATGTCGGGGGAAATGTAAAACGTGAACAAAATAGGTTATTAGATTTTTAGTTTGGGTAATTTAACTGTCTAGCAAAACAACTACATCATGCAAAACTTTTGCCACAAAATGAACGATCTTTTGTGGTTTCGTGTACGTTTTTAGATGCTTGTTCAACAAGTTTATATCAAGTTGTAAGGCTTTCAGGCTTGCTAACGGTCGATAAAATTAGCTAATTACAACATGGGATTTGAGCGATAACTTTGTGCTCTATTATATGTGCATTTAAATCTTACTTAGCTAGGCATTGGAATTCGATGGCGACTTGTCTTAGGTGATGTTATTTTGAGAGGGCTTATATTATTATTATGTATCAATGGGTATAAGTCTTAATGAATTTTGTTTGTCACTAAGCAAGTGAAGAAACAGGTTAATGAGGTCTTCACTCGACTTGTCACTTCTATTTTCTTATGATTATTCCTGTATTTCATCTTTGCTTAATCCATTTACTCATAATTTACAATTTTCTTCTAATTTCGTTTTACTTATTTTGTTAATTGGACGTGTAGTGTTTTATAGTATTTGGAAGTTTTTATTAAGAAATGCGCAATCCGATGCAAAATGTTGATCAAGACGAATGCACACCTAATGAGTATGCAATAGTGAAGTGTTTTACTATTTTTTACAATGCGCTGGAAGCGTAATAGTATTTACCCATCTAACTTGCTAATCTCAATCAATTGGTCGAGCTTCAACATTGGATAATTGCCGGCAGAAATAATGCGTTTAATAAACATTATAAACAACCCAACATTCCCGGAACGCCGCCTCCGTTCCGGTACGCGGTTCCGGTGCGTTACGGTCCATTTCCACCACTGAATTTCAAGAGAGAGAAAGATAGTCACCGCCTTTATAATAAATTCGTGTCTACTGGCCAATGGCTACATGCCCATTATTTTAATGAGTAGAATGACGTCATTTCTGCAGTAGAAATGTAGTTTTTATATTAACAGATAACAAAGAATTTCTAATGGAGTTGTTGCAAAGTTATTGATCGGACAATTTCTTTTTTGTTTTAACCTTTCGCTGCTTTAGATTGAGCGTAAACAGTTAAAATGTCGAGCATTTCAGGTCGTCGGGTTCCCGACCTGGCGTTGCAGGTTCAGTTGCTAAGTTTTTTTTATGTTTTTTTTGTTGTTGAACTTTTTAAAATTTTATTCATTTACGGCAATTTATTAGCCTGCACAACCCTGCACCTAGTCTGAAATGAAATAATTATTACCGTACGGTTTTATAAATATTGTTGAATATAGTTCTTCTACATGGTTTTCCAATAAGAGGTGTTATTTTGATATTTAAAGAAACTTTTCACGTAAAAGATCAATGGTTTCGTTGCTTGTGTGGCATGTTGCGCCGTCTTGTTGAAAGAAAACGTTGTCCAGATCAATACCATCCAATTCCGGTCATAAAAAATCATTAATCATCTCTCGATAGCGCAATCCATTCACCGTAACTGTTGCTCTAGCCTCATTTTCGAAAAGTAAGGTCCAATGACTCCGTCGGACCATAAACCGCACCAAACAGTCACACGTTGAGGATAGAGAGGCTTTTCAACAATAACTCTTGGGTTTTCCGAGCCCCAAATTCGACAATTTTGCTTGTTGACAAGGCCACCGAGGTGGAAATGAGCCTCATCACTCAAGATGACTTGCATTTGATTCACTCAAGTGAATTTTAATCACTTCAATGCGTTGTTGAAGCGTGTATCGTTCCATTTTTATTAATGGCGTAGTTTCTACTTGTCAAATGTCAAAAAATGACAGGTTCAAAAGTAACATCTACCGAAATAGCGGGCTATTCAAAATAACACCTCTTATTAGAAAATCCTGTATAAGCCTGTGACAAACTTGGCGTGGCTTGGCCTATTCCAGCGTATCGCTCGTCATACATTCCCATTGGTAATAAATGAAATAGGCTCTGCCATGATGTGTATAGCGTAAAGTGTCGCCTACCTCATTCTTAATGGGATGTATTAAGAATAAGAATAAGGTAGGCGACATTTATTCTTTACGTCAGCTAGTAAAGAATAAGTGTCGCCTACCTTATTCTTTACTACCTGACAACTGCGTGCATTTTTTGAGGTAACAATAATATTATTGTACTGTAATAAGTATTTTTTTCACTTGATCGTGCCATATCTTTCTCGGGCGTTCTTGACTTATTCAACCAATCACTTTCGAGACTACTTACACCTTTGACTTAAGGCGAATTGGTGTACATTATGAATCCCAAAAATATGCTTTAGATAAATTGAAGGTTTTCCTATCGCTTCGCTTGAGTAGAATACAAATAAAAAAATAAATTACTCAATAAAAAATATAAATGCAAACCACTAAAAAAATATTTTTTTAATAGAAATGTATGAACGCGTAAAGGAAACCACTTAAAAATACAGTATTATAACTAAGATTATCTGTGACAGTTTCACTTGATTAACTTTTTTGCTTTCTTATAAAATTATTTATAAAATAAATAAAAACCAGTTTTTTGCTTAAAATCGAACGTTTGTAGACTCCGTTTGTCAAGCGATTTTAATGCCTATTACCTACCATATAAGGTATACCAAGAATATACACATTTTTGGCTTGTAGCTTCCTCCTAATCTGAAAACTACATTACGACTAAATATCTCATTCCAGTGCAGAGATAATGCGTTTAGTCTTCCTCTGAGGCCCCCGACTATTTCTACCATTCATTTCTGTACACCATATACTTACTTTTAAAAAACTATATTAAATTAACTTTAATTCGACTAGGTATCTCATTCCAGTACAGAGATAATGCGTTAAGTTTTCCTCGGGTGTCCCCAATTTCTTTTACCATTGAAATCACTATCTAAACACTCCTGGTACTAATAAGAACAAACTTTGAATGTTTCATTTCAATCGGATGAATGGTATAGGAAAGCGTACGTGACAAACAAAGAAACGTTCATTTTTATATATATGGATATATTAAAAACTATAAAATAACAAGAGAATTTCTAATGCAGTCGTTGAAGGCATTATTGACAGGTTGAACGCTAACCAGACATGTTATTTCCTATGAAAGAAATTAACATAATTTTTCTTGACCTAGACCTTTAGTTAATATTTGACAGTATTGTAATAATTTTTATTTAATTTATTTATTTATTTCACGCCTATAAAGGCTTTTACATACATATATATAAAAAATATTTACGAAATTATACACGAAAATAGTGCAGGAAACGACTATTTAAAACAATTGCAAAAAAAATAATGTCAAAATATCACTGAACTTGATCTACACAGTATGTAGGCATAAAACATAAATAATCCAAAATATTTTTTTCTGTTTCAGTTGACAAAATTATTATGTGTTAGTCAAATTAAATACCTTTATTAAAATATTCCACTACTTAGTGAAAAAAACTTCAAAAGGGTATGCTTATATATTGAAATTGATGTACTAAATATATCAACAACATCGTAGTATTTGTTTCCTAGCTGTTGAATCCGTCGCATAGGAGTGTGATGTTGGATTTATGGTAGGCTATGCGTAATAGAGAAACACGTGGATTCTAAACCCACGTGGATTCTAAACCCACGTGACTTCAGTGACAGTTTTTTTTCATGTGAATACCGCACGAGATTCTGCTTCCAATCGTTTATAGCTAGTAGGATTATGGCATACCCAATTGGGATATGTTGTAAAACTGAAATGGGGGGGGGAAGCGATAAGGCAATTCAGATTTTGGTTGTTCTGTTCAGAGTTGTTTTCTGTGCAGAAACGTGCAATCTTCAGAGCAAAAGTTGGTCAGGTGAGAATACTGTCCTAGTTCTACACGGAGAAAAATGATCCAGTTTGGAAGTTGTAAGTTGGTATGACAGCATGCCAATTTGATAAAATATTAGTAATGCAAAATATATCGAGAACACGTGTTCTTTTCCTAGTATATCGATATCAATATCTGTTTTTGTATGAACAAGTGTTTCGCCGTCCTCATAAAACATTCGCTTTTGTGAGGAACTCTGTCACTTCATTTGTTATAGATTAAAAGTATTACATATCAGTAAGTTTTCTCCATGTTCCGATGCTTCAATGGAAGACACTCCGAGGAGTTAGCGTCATTGATCCCTTCAACACCGGTGCATTGTCGGAAAACACGTCAAACGCGTGCCCAACATTTGTACAAGGTTGATATTTGCCACATTAGAACTAGTCGTTTCTATACCTCGTTCTTGATTTCAACAACTCGGCTGTGAACCTAAGAACAAAATGATTTGACGGCCTCCGTGTTTCATCCCTCCTACAACAGGGATCTCTTCAAGATCCATATACACTCCTTCCTCTTCTCAAAAAGACCCACCACACAGCATTCCCAAAAATTAAATAAGTTCCGAGGGAAATTATTTCCCTTAAGGCCTATTGTATAGAGTTAATGTAAAAAAAAAGCTTAGTAAATTTTGTTATACTCGTAACTTATAACCAACCTCCGATAGGTGATGTCCAGACAGAGGAGAATTATCTTTTACCTGTTTCACATGTATAAATGTAATAAACCATTTTTATTTGCACCTCGTTCCATATTCTTATCATCGTCTAGCAAGGTCGAACGATAAAGATATTTTTTTAAATAACCCGTCCTTAGTCGTTGTGAACTGTTGTTTTTTTCGTTAGCGATCTGCAGTCATGCTCTGGAACGATAACATGTTACCGACAGTATCCATCAAATCTCTATCGATCGACTGTGCTACATATCACCATTCAGAATCAAAACGTTGATTGAAATGGCTTAAGCCATGTATTGAGATCTGAATAGCTAGGCGGTTTTCAACCTTCTCTGTCTTCAATTCATTCTGCCTCACAAAAGTTCTTAAATGGGCAATACAAGTTGATAGTTTTGTGCAATAAAGATGAACTCAAGAAATGTGATATTTACGTATTTCGTGATCCAAAAGTCAGTCATTTTATATGCAGATCTGAGTTTCATCATCATTACGAAATTTTAATTTCGATCAAACGGGATGGCCATATACGATATCAGGCTAGTGTAAAAAAGACAGAGCGCGTGCTAAATGAGCTAGAACCAAAAGTTAATGATTCAGGGGCGATATTGATTTCTATTCAAATCTACAAGGAAGGCATTGCTAGTGTTCTTTTTTAATGTGAATACCGTATAAAGTTACTGCACAAAGACGTGTTTGGTGACCAGATCTGATTAGCCAGGTGCTCCACACACAGTCTCACTGGCTCCAGACGGTTGGGAGCAGTTGGGACTCTTGTGCGGTATTTACATAGAAAGAGGTAAGTATAAGGTACAAGGATTTTCTCAGACTCGCATTATCCTCCCCCATTAAGCCCTTTGGCCTGTTAATCGTTCAAACATTTTATCCAAACCCTCTCTATTATTGTTTTTGCAAAGGGTTTTGACCTGTTTTAACGGACCAAATTTGTTAAAGTGATAACGTAAGAAAAATGTATCCTATAACAGATTTTCTGCCAACATTGGTGTCTTAAGAAAGTAATTTATAACAATAAATGAATATCTCGAAAAACGCTTTTCTTGAAAATGTTGTTATTTATTTTCTTTGGTTTCTGAATTTTTTTGTACCTACCTTTTTTTCTCAAGTCAAGAGATTACATTAAAAAGAAAAACAAAAACAAAAAGTTTTTAAAATTTCCCTTTCATAATAAAAACAACATAAAATTGCACTAACCTTATTCTTGATTATTCCACAAATTCCACGAATTTTCTTTCCACAGAACAATATTTCCACTACTTCACTTTAAAAAGTTCACCACAACATTAAAAAACAGTTATAAAAAATCTTTAAAATACTTTTAAAAAAATATACATAGTCGGTTTCGTTCGAATTAAAAAATAAAAAAAACAACACGAAATTCAAATCAACAACATTTCGTTCGAAAAATTAAAACAAAAGAATTGAAAACCGCACTTGAACCTGAATTGACACTTTTTTAAAAATGGAACGTTTTGAAAACAACGCGCGTGAAGTCGACCAATGGGGCTTAGTTGTGGATAGGCACTAGTGTATGCTTGGAAGTGTCGGTTTGGTCAGCAGCGCTGCGGGAAAGGAGGGAAGCTCCGCGCAATTTCACATTTCGTTTAACGGTAACTCACTGTTGGTTGTGGAGTTGTGATATGTGCGAAGATTGCGGATTGCCGGAGTTTGGCGGTGAAGTTAAGAGCATCCGAAGAGATAGAAATTTAAAAAAATAATAATTATACTTGTTAAGGAGAGACCATCACTGAATTCGTAGCGTTGCATGAAATGGCTGATTTTAATCTTCATCTATCCATTCCTTCTCCCCCTTCGCAACATTCTACATAATGATAATAATGATTGGATTATTTCTATATCGCCATTTTCGAGGGAAAAATACCTCAAAGGCACTTACTACTAAGTTATTTAACCCATAACTTATTCCTTAGGCTTATGACTATAACGTGCAGCTAAGATTTATTACTACTCACTGACTATTTTGTAAATCATTATCGTCAACATCAATTTTCAACATTTTATTTATTAATATTGGCATTGATTTGGTGGAAATTGGCATATTTATATATGTTTATGCTACTCATTTAAATGCTCTGTTTCCTGTATTTTGTTAACTGTTAGATAACTGGTAAGATAACATACGTAGCCATAAATAAGCCATAAAAGTCATAAAGCCCTCTGGGTATCGAATCCCGCAATCGCCGTCGAAAATACATACATTAGTCGACTATCTTATCCGCCAAACGTCAAAAGTCATTCCACTCGAACAACGAGTGAACCGAACCACTCGTTGTTCGAGTGTAATGAATGACTTCGTCGAGAATCGAGGCCCTGGACGCGTAAAATAAAATAACTCATAACCGTAAAAAGTATTTTACTCAACCAACTCGTCAAACTCGGGAAGTCTCTCAAGATGGCGGATTTCCCGCTCATTTCTCGCGGACGGTGGCCATTTCTTCTTCCACGCGAGGACATACCTTCTCCATCTCCCGCTGTACCACCAGTCCCACTGGCCCACCGTGCAAATACTGCCACACCACCTACCGCCGGGTCTAGTAGCACTTGCTAGATGTCAGATAACCATTATGTTTTTGTATTTTTTTCGGGTTCCGTGATAACTCGACACAGTGACAATTCAACACACCTTTTAAGCCTTAGACACATTACGCTATATTATGCACGTATAAATTTTGTGTGGCATGTAGTATTGCACACTACGCTATGATCTTCCTCGGGAGAGGGGTTCAGATCCACTGGGGGACTGCCGCGGAATATCATTTATTTTTATGGTATCTATCACTTTGACAGATGACAGCCTAGTAATTACGGCTCTTCGTAAATTGTTCTGACCCCTTCTCCTGCCGTATTTTTCAAATACAGCCTGGCTAACAGATCACAGCGCACATCGTCGCCACATCCACACTTATAACACATCATCTTTTTAGGTGTGACAGGTCTGTATGGGATTGTATGGCTAGCAATATGAAGTTATATAAAACTATTTGAACTTATAGTGTAATCCGTCACCCCCTTAAAGAGTGATTTAAAGCAAATACCCAATAATATTAATAATACCTCCAACTTCTGTCTTTGCCCATACATTCTGGTGGCAACATGCTACGCTAGTATTTCCTAGCAGCGTGAGTAGTGTGCCTTGATTTTCTTTTGTACATTTGAATAGATTTTATGTAAAACATATTCTTTATTTTACCGTAATAAGTTATTAATAAATTAAAAAATTAGGTAACCTACATATGACCTTGTAGCTTTTTGATCGTACATAAAAAAAATAAAGCGGCTGTTAACTCTGTCTTTAATGGTTCATAATGGTAATAAAATACTAACATAATTGCGAATAAAAATAATACCTATATCTATTTAAACATCGATATTGAAAATCTATATATAATATTCAATAATTCAAAACATCAACATTGACGATGATTTATAAGTTCAACATGGACAGAATGCCACATGGAACTAAAACTTTTTTTATAAATTAAACCGGTCGGTGGCCGACTTGACATCGCGCTTGGGTCCCACTCGGGCGTAGTGTGTTCAATTCCTCGGCTGGCTAAGTCCTCCATCACAACACAAGCAACATTTTCAGCTTACTGTGGTGGTAGTAGGAGATTTTCAAACATTGTCAGGTTATTCGTAACCCGGTAATGATTGTCATTCTTTTAAAAAAAAATTTAAAAAAAACTAACATGTCAACGTTTTTTGGATTTCTGAAAACATCTTGAAGTATTTTGGTTGTTTATAATTATTAATCTGCGCATACAGAATCCACTTTTTTTACATTTTTGCATATTTTTTTTAATCAGTATTGTTCACATTACAAATTAGAGAGCGCAAAACACCGCCACTAAGTACAAAATAAAATCAATTTTCGCCATCAAAAGGAATCAACGTGAACATACTACACTAGCGCCACTAGCGGCCAGAGTTGTTGATATTGGCAATCTTTTACTGGAGATGGACGAATTATTAATATTACGGGCAATTTGTGTAAAGCCAGCCGTCTCCCAAAAAGAAGCTGAAAAAGAGCAAATTTTTTTCTGGATTACCCACAATTTAATTTTCAGTCTTTGTGAGAAGGGGGTGGCTGGCGATTTCCGGGAAAAAATTATTCCCCACAATATTTTCAAATCAAATTAAGCAGGATGATTCCCCTCAATTTTTTCTCCAATTTCATGAGTGGCTAGGAAAATAATTCCCTACAATTAATTAATTTCGTCAACGTTTTCAGAATTTCCCTACATTTTTTTGCTTTTTCCATAAAAAATATTTTTCCTCCCTATTTTGTATTACAAAAAGGAGCTAGATTATCTGAAAAAAACGAGCTAAGAAGCTAAACCACATTTTTGGATCTTTCGCCCTCAATTTAGAGCTAAATCTAGCTCTAAAGGAGCTGAGTTGGCAACACCGATAATGAAGTTGATGTTCTGTCGAATTTATTTGAAAGTCATTAGCAAAGATTTAAAGAACGACCGACTATTTAATATCTATAAAACATCGTCTATTGTCAAGAACATTATTTTTTATTTCATTGGCCTTTTGAAGAAAAAAGTTCCCTAGATTATAAGTAACTACCGCTATATTATCACTTTAAAAAATAAAACTGAACTACCCAACGTTTTAAAAATTTTCCATCGCAGAACAATTTGCTCCTGACGCCTTTAACTTTGGACGAATATCCTTTGAGATACAAATAAGTTAAAAAAATTGTTGTAGTGAAAAAGATGGCCAGTAACACTTTTTCCATAATCGTGACCTAAATATAAATTTTTAACTTTTACATAATCGTGACCTCAATATAAATTTTTTACTTTCCATAATCGTGACCTTAATATAAATTTTAAACTTTTCCATAATCGTGACCTAAATATAATTTTTTAACTTTTCCATAATCGTGACCTAAATATAAATTTTTAACTTTTACATAATCGTGACCTCAATATAAATTTTTTACTTTTCCATAATCGTGACCTAAATATAAATTTGTAACTTTTACATAATCGTGACCTAAATATAAATTTGTAACTTTTACATAATCGTGACCTAAATATAAATTTTTAACTTTTCTATAATCGTGACCTAAGTATAAATTTAAAAAACCGATTTTTTTCTCTATTTTCCCTTAGGCAAGAACAAATGATAAAATGATTTATTTTAAATAGGCAAAATATAGTCCCCACCACTTTTTTGTGAAAAACCGCACAAGAGTCCCAACTACTCCAATGAGCCAATGATAATATGGCATCTTCAAATTGAGGCTTTTTGAGAGGCTGAAGGTAGTGGGGAGGGTAAGGAGATGGAGGAGGGGAAGGTGGGAAAGTAACTAGCTATTCAGATCTGGTTTCAAAGTCAATTCCAGCATTGTTTAATTTCTGAGTGGTCTTACACCAGGGCGATACTGAGAGTATCTTCCGCTCTGGAATGTGCCGCAAATATGCTATGTATTATTTTAAACACAAATTAATCTAATAAAATTTACTTCTTTGTTCACGCCGGGATTTGAACCCACGACCTCCACCTTGCTAGTCGAGAGGCTTTGACATGCTTCTTCGTTTAAAACTTGATTTGATCAGAAACTATATAAAACTAAAACACTGGTCCAGCATTTCACTTCCCTCATTGAAAAGAGCAGATAAAATAACTGGGTTAAGGGTGTTTGAAAGGGAGATATGCAAATACGAATGTTAGAGCGTGCGCGCTAATATTAAAAAAAAAAACTATAATAATTAAGCGAAAATGGTGCAAATATTTAATAAAACACCACTCGTTTTAAATAGAGCAAAAATCTCTGGACAAATGCTTTAGTTGCATTTAAAGATACACTGTGAATTTTTTCATGCCTATAACAAATTAAATAACAGAACAGAAGTGGTTTTAATAATTTTCGGTGCTTAGGGAATTTCATATAATTAACGTGTCGACATAACAAATGTATATATATTGGGAATCACTAGAAATTGGGTACGCGGGGGCTTAAGTATCCAAACGGACCGGGAGAGTAGAGAGGGGTAGAGGAAGGTTGCGCCGGTCATCATTACCTATACCGTTGATCATTACGATTACCATTGCGCCATTACTCGATACTCCAAGCCCCGTCACATAACAGTATTTTTTCTCCCAACTAGGAAAATATTACGCCGTGTGTAATTACCAGTGAGTAATGGATAATTTTGTAATTGCGAGAGACATGCGATACGGTGTTATTTTTTCGATTCTTATATCTGATAGTTATTGGAAAATTATATATCCACTGATTTTTATTTATTTATTTATTAACGGACATCGTCCAAATTACAAAATAATAACACGAATAAAGTAAAAAGAAAAATACAGGAGTAGACAAAGGTACATGAAAGCAAAGACATAAGGTAGATATAATATAAGAAAATAAAGTGACAAGTCGAATCGAGTCAAAACTACGCCGTGGGTCAGGACCACAGGACACTTATAATATTCCGTCACTTGTTTAGCGACTGGCAACAATCATTCAGACTTATCCCAAAAAAGTTAAGGTTTTGACTTGAGTTGACCAGTCTACACATTCTGGACAATGGTGAATAATATCCATAATTTATCGAATGATGGTTGAGGAAGAGCAGTTCATTATTTCTGAGTCTTTGCGAGGGGATATTGAAATGAATGAGTTGCAGTAGAGTAGGTGAATCAATAATACCATTTATAATTTTGAAGAAGCAAATGAGGTCATTTCTTTCCCGACGGACTACCAAAGGAGAGAGGTTTAGAATTAGTTCAATTTCATCATATGAGTATTTGCCATTTTCTTAACCTAGCCTCCTAGCAATCCCTCTTAAGAACCGATGTTGAACAGATTCAATGCGTCGAATGTGGACAGCATAAATAGGAGACCAAATAACACAAGCATATTCAAGACGGGGGCGAACCAAGGAGCAGTAAAGAGTTCTAAGGGTATTTACGTTTTTGAAGTCCGAAGTGATTCTAGTGATGAAACCAAGTAGTTTGAGGGATTTATTAACGATTGCAGTTATGTGATCCCAAAAAGAAAGCTTGCTATCAAGAGAGACACCAAGGTCTTTAATAGATGTAACAGTTGCTAAGCAAATATTATTAAGTTTGTATTCGAAGACAATCGGTTTTTTTGATCTATAGAAGGACATAATTTTGCATTTATCGACATTTAGTTTCAAACAATTAATTTTACACCAATCATTGAAAGAGTCGATATTCGATTGGAAAAGAAGGATTTGAAAGATAACTGATGTCGCTAATTTATACATGGTGTCCTAAACTCGTATTATAAGTGGGAAACTGGTAAAATCTACATCAAATAGAAAATCCAAAAAAGCTCTTTATTTCGATCTGAGCATTTTTTTTTTAAATTTTTAATGAACATTCTACTACTATAGTCCACAAATTAAACGTAATAAAAAAGAAAAAAAAATTTAAAGACCTAAATCAACTATTTTAAATCTAAATCATTTTTTTGTTTGTTAAAAATCTTAAATCTCCGTAATTCTTCACCGATTGCTGAAATTTTGACACAACGTAGCATTTGAATACGCGTGTGTTTTTATACAACTATATTATGTAGATTTCACTTGTGAAAGGTAAAAAACTTTTTTTTTAAATAGCGGCATCTGTTGAACTTAAATTAACACGCGCTATTGTTTTTCTATCTGCAAAGACAGACTGAGCGACAGCAACGCGTGGCGTAGTTTTGATATAAATTTTTATTTAAATGCAAAAGAACCTACTCGGAAAAACATCCAATGTTTTTGAGATAATTTTTTTGGTAGTAAAATTGTTTTATTTATTAACAATTCGAAGAATTGTCTCAAAAATCATATTTTGTATCATGAAAATAAGCAAAAAAAGACAAAGGATAAATATACACAAATTAAAAAGCTTGTTTTAAACAACTTTATTTGATTTATACAAATCGACCGGTTACGGTTGATTTCAACCGAAACTACAGTACCGAGGTATATTAGGTAAACAAAAGAGATTAGAATACAAAAGAGTGAGAGAACATCAGGCTAGTAGAGAGGTAGGTAAAATGGTAGGGGAGGGGAGGGATAAAAGTAACAATTATAAAATCAAACTGTCGCTTAAAATTCCAGAGATGTGCTTTATTTCAAATAAATCCATTTCAAATGGAAATGCAAAATGCAAAATGGGTATTTTCCATTTTGCATTTTAAATACTTTTCTCAATGCATTTTCCATTTTAAATGCTTTTTTGCAACATTCGTCCTACTATCTCCACTCATCTTTTTTTCATAAGCCCCAAATATCAGTCGGTCCTCAACCTCGCTATGAGAGATAATTTCCATATGTCAAGTTGCTCCCTGGTAGGAGCCCTGGCAATTGAGTGATACCATTACAAAAAATACTGATTCAAATACTGAACATGGGGCCATGACGCTGTAATATTAAATGTTAGATAGCAGTTTCTATGTTTTTACGTTGGCAACATTAGTCCCGCGCAAATTTTTTGTGGTTTCATAATCTGTAGTCGTGGTGTTTTTGGATTTACCATCATGTACGAGTATAACGTTTGTTATACATTGATGTCCATTATTAAATGACAAAATTGTTTAAAAATTCTACATTTATTTTAATTGTTTGACCTGAGAAACCATTTTGCATTTTCAATGCATTTTGAAAATAGGTATTTTGCATTTTGCATTTGAAATGCTTTTCTAAAAACCATTTTGCATTTTGGATTTTCAAATGGAAAAGTTTTGACCCATTTCCATTTTGCATTTCAAATGGTTTTGGGTACCCATTTTGCACATCTCTGCTTAATTCCAATGGATTAATGATTAATATTTTGACTTGAATAAATCAAATAACTTGGTTATATACAAAGTACCTTTTCCATTTGTATTATCAAGCCACAAAGTGTTTGCTTTCTTTCATAATTGTAAATAATATTGTTATTTTACCATTAAGAGGAAAAAGTAATATTAAAACAGTAAACATATTCACTGTTCCTAAATTATCCGGAGGAAAAAAAACTTTTTTAAAAACTATTTTTTATGCCTTTATTTAAATTATTTCGCTTAAAACATTTAGCTTATTGTTTGTTTTTTCTGTGACTTTTCATAAGCATTATTATTAACAAATTGAATAATTATGGTTCATGACTTTCACAATGTACGCTCGGGCGAGGCAAAAACTTAGGCGTCTACAAAAGGTCTCAAAGTTCCCCAGCAAAAAACAAAATTGGTTGTATCGGATTAACCTATATTATCTGTTGACCATGACCATGCATTCTTGATATAATTGCATAAGTGGCGAGTTTTTTTTATGTAAACGTTGGTTGGTAGAATTTGTTAGTTAATTTTTCGTTAGTAGTGTACAGTAGGTATACCTAACGACCATCTTCATTTTAGGCAGGGGAGAGTGTCAATGAAATGCAATTTAATTTAGAATATTATCTTAGTAAATTTGTAATGTTGCATGGTAGAAGAATACTGCATTTAGTTTTCTGACTTTAAATTCTTTAAAAGGAAGAATGGAATTGTTTTTAATATTAATTTTTATGCTATTGTAGTGGTACGCCACTACTTGAGTCGGACGTCATTCTATAAGTTTCGGCCTTTGCCAAACCAGCTTCTTGGATTATCTTTTATTTTTTTAATATTTGTTACTGTAGCAACTGGAATGTTCGAGAACGTTTTATTTTTCACCTATATAAGCGACAGCGGGAAGGAAATCAACAGTACAGTACCAGCAACCTTGACATCGAGATCGAATTATTTGCCTAGGTGACGCGCTTCAGAACATTCTCGAACCTTCCTTTCGTAAAACATTCTGTTGTATTTTCTACGTTTATTTATTTTTCGGATGTGTTATAATAAACGCTTCATCCAAATTCAGTAGTTATTTATTAATATTTAGAATACGAAATATAACTACACTATGCAAAGCGGTTGTGTGTGTTTTTTTACGAAACAACAATAACGAAATCAAAAACAACATGTTCATCGGTTCATTGTACACCATTGTTTTTTTTTTGTTTGAAATTATATTTATTCAAGAAAATTCTTTACAATGTATGATATACATATATATTTCACCAGTAATAAGTTTAAAGATATTATGATATGGTTATTATTTATTATTTTCAATGTTCTCCCATAATAAGCAATTGCTTGTGTGTATGGGATGAGGTATTATTCATTTAGTTTAAGGATTTATTTTATTTTTTAAACATATGTTGTTTTTTTCTTTTATTTATTTACGTTTTTTTTATTTAGTTTAGGTTTTCAGTATATTTTTTTAATTGTGTTTTGAATTCTTTGAAACTATCATTTAGTGATCTTATATTTTCTGGCAATTTATTGAAGAAATTTGTTCCTAAGTATTTTTAGTTTTGTTGACCCAAAGTTTTTTTACAAATCGGAATAAGTAACATGTATTTTTGCCTGAGATTTGCTGTGTTTTTGAATGGTGCGGTTTTCTTTACAATATCATCTTTGTAAACTTGTAAGGTTGAGTGATACAGAAAAAGAGTATTTAATTTTCTGACTTTAATTTCTTTGAAAATGAGTTCAGATGAATATAAAAACGATTTCTTTAATATTATTTTAATTATTAGTTTTTGCGCAATGTAAAGAGGTTGCGTGTGAGTTTCATAGGCACTCCCCCATCCTATAATACCATAAATATATTACTCACGTAGACTGGATATGATATCAGAATCATCAGATTCAGTCATACCAACGAAACTGTGCGTTTTAATGTGATGGTGTATTATTCGTATTAAATTCCGATTTATAAATTCTACCTATAATAATTTACAATAAAACTGATATATTCAGAATAGGCGTTTGTGGACCTATATATAAATACGTATATTTTTTAAGTCATAATACTTTCACTGGAGTTCTTTATGAGAAAAAATAAATGTACCATTAATCCTGGGATAAATTCTTAGATTACATATACAGTCGAACATGGTTATAACGATCACGGCTATAGCGAGTTAACGGCTTTCATAAGTAATTTAAAAAATATATTTTAGTTCAGCCTTATCTTCATATAATTTCTGACTGTTATAACGAGGTCGATTCACTTATATAACTAGCAAATAATTTTGTCAACACAATTTTTGTATACATTCAAGATTCTCCTATCCCGTTAGGGACGGATACATATTTTTATGGCACTACCTGTGTAAGATTTTTGGGTGCGAGCCATTCTAGGGCCTCAAGCGTGTGAACCTCATCAATCCCTCCGGGGAATGAATGAAGCGGGCATGGGGCGCAATGTAAAATTGTCTAATATCTGCGAAAGTCATGAGAAATTTGAGATGCGCAAATTTGTCCCTTTGTACGTATTCTTTTGTATTACAACTCATCGTCAATTTTGTTTTATAAATAAAAAATTAAATATTATAAATAAAAAATAAAATATTATAAATAATAATAACAATGTCGGTGGTGTTTTTCTGTGAGTTCCGGAAAAAAAGTTATTATAATAATTTGAATTGAATGTGTGAATGATTTAGACAAGCGATAAAGTAGGCATCAAAATAAATATTCAATGTTTGAAACGATCATTTCCTGTGTTTAAATTTTTGAGCGATTTTCAAGTTTGAAATAAATATTTTTTATGAAATCATTCAGCTTCATAAATCCTACAATTATTTATTTTAATAACTTGATTTTTCACGTGTCTGCGCCAGTATTCAATAAAAACTGTAATAAAACCGAATAATTACTGGAAATTGTGGGAATTATTGAAAATTAATGTGTATGGTTTTTAGGTCAGAATTATTGGTATCGTCTGCCTGGCTGAACTTTTGTGAAACAAATAAAGGTTTTTACATAAATTTCATTTTACCTAAATTACTGACTCATTGTTAAAAGTAATGTTGATTTGTCGAGTGCGAACCAATGACAAAAGATATTATACGAAATAATTGGTACAAAAACCATTGAATAAATAATTTTGTTCGACTTTCGAATAATAGACCTTGTTTGAAATTTATGATTATGGTTTTAAAACGTATGGATGGTAGTATAAATTGAGGCAAACAACACAAACTTAGGATTGTGTGTATTGCTGCATATAGTATATATACAGTATATACACGCTTTTGACAGTGATATCCTTGCCGAACGTCATGCGTCACTGAGAAACAGTCTCTATTCTTGTTTACACTTACTTATAATACATTCTTATCAGTTTTGGCTTTTTAAGTACTGTTGTTGACTTAACTCTAGTTGCGTACCTATACCTATTATACAGGTGTCCGGGGGTAGGTACTAACTTTGGGCGGTGATTCTACACTTGCTACTACGTACTTACAATGTCCGGGAGTAAAGTGCAGTATCTTCGGGCGGTGATTCTACACTTGCTACTACGTACTTACAATGTCCGGGAGTAAAGTGCAGTATCTTCGGGCGGTGATTCTACACTTGCTACTACGTACTTACAATGTCCGGGAGTAAAGTGCAGTATCTTCGGGCGGTGATTCTACACTTGCTACTACTTACAAGATGTCCGGGGGATTTAGTCAAACTTAGGATTGTGTGTATTGCTGCATATATATACATATATACACGCTTTTGACAGTGATATCCTTGCCGAACGTCATGAGTCACTGAGAAACAGTCTCGGTTCTTGTTTACACTTACTTAAAATCCTTTCTTGTTAGTTTTAGCTTTTTAATGTGGGTCATGAGATAAGTCAACAAACTTATTTTTTAAATTAACTTTTTTTCATCGCCACTATAATTTTCTTTTCAGAAGTAGAACAACAAGTTTTAAATATGCTTACTAAAGCAATGCATCTGTGTAAGTACTGTGATTGACTTTACTCTGGTTGTGTACCTATACATATTATACAGGATGTCCGGGGGTAGATACTAACTTCGGGTGATGATTCTACATGATCTTTTTTAACCTAAAACTACCTTAAAACGTTGAATTTCTTGAGAGAATTTTTATCTTTTTGCTTGTAAGTAGTAAGTAGTAGCAGTCGTTACGTGTGCAATTCTCTGCCTGCTATATCCTTCATTATTGCACAGCTAGCATTTTCTGCTTATTAGTTTACTCTCTGGTAGATACTCTCGGTATCCCCCTTGTGAAATATCACAATTAGTTAGTTACAAGTCTCTACATGTGTAAATATATAAGTCATTAAGATAGTGGTTATAGGCCTTAGTCGTAAGTCACTAGATATAAGTCTTAGATGTAAGACTGCAGTTATGAGCCGTAGTCGTAAGTCACTAGAAATAAGTCTTAGATAAGTAAGTAAGTCAATAGTTAATATGAATCCTAGTTGTAAGCCAACTGTATTTATTATTTAATAAATATATTTGTAAAGCGCCCTTGAGGTAATTTTTTACAAATAACTGCGCTGCATAAATTAGCCAAATGTTATTATTATTAATTCACTCCCCATTAGCGCGATTTCAGCGAACTGCCAATTCATATACAGACCTTTCCGATATATTTTAAGTCTCTCCATCCTACATCAAAGCAAAATAATTAGTTGTTTCTGTATTATGTTTGCAAAATATAGCTAGCGTGTGTCTGTATTATGTTTGTAAAATGACAAGTATTTATTGTACCGATATGATATTTCTGTATGATGGTTAGTAAATTTTCGACATGTATTATGTTTGTAAAAGCTTTATGGGAGTTAAATAATAATATTAATTGATTCACTGAGTGTACGGTGGCATCATAAGGATGCACTTTTCCTGTATAAAGTAGTTAACAATAATATTCAATGCCCAAAGTTGCTAAACAAGATCCCATTCAATGTACCTGCGCGTTCAACACGCTCTTGTGTCCTGTTCAGGGTTGATCGAAGCAAAACGAACTCTAAGCAGAATTCTTGCCTGAACAGACTATGCAATAATTACAATAGCGTATAATCCAAGGTTGATATTTTCAGTTGCGAACTTACCAAATACAAGAGGTCCATAAAAGAATATTTCTCTGATGGTTTGTGAATAATACGGGGTTTTCCAATAAGAGGTGTTATTTTGAATAGCCCGCTATTTCGGTAGATGTTACTTTTGAAGCTGTCATTTTTTGACATTTGACAAGTAGAAACTAGGTTTATGGTCCGGCAGAGGCATTGGACCTTACTTTTCGAAAATGAGGCTGGAGCAACAGTTACGGTGAATGGATTGCGCTATCGATAGATGATTAATGATTTTTTATGGCCGGAATTAGATGGTATTGATTTGTACAACGTTTACTTTCAACAAGACGGAGCTACGTGCCACACAAGCAGCGAAACCATTGATCTTTTACGATTGAATATCAAAATAACTCCTTTTATTGGATACCCTGTATTTATGTCTCTTTTATGATTTGATTTATATCTACAACCTCTCTCCATGGCTATAAATGTATTGTTTTGTAAATTTTTCGTTCTATATAATCTTTTGTTTTGTATATTTTTTTTTAATTCATATTCCTTTCTCACAAATTTAAATAACTTATTCCATATTATGCTGTCTCAGTTAAAGTCACAAGGAGGAAATCCATAATTGGTTTTATTTTACTATATAATACTTATGTATAAACTGAAAATGAATAAATAAATAAATAATAAATAAATAAACAAAACGTTGCTACAAATGACTTCAGCTGTCTTTTGTTATTAGATACAATCTCTCTTCTTTACTATCCTCCCATCTCCTCCTAGTTTCACAATATGCAACAATTGAGGATGCCATAGTCTCATAATTCTGTGTACTTAAATTTTTTTTTAAATAATGAGAGTCAATACTCAAACTTCATAATAAATGTGTTTCAAATTATGCACAACTTATCAACAACCATTAATGCAGGCTAACTAGCTGTTTATCAATTTATTACTTTATTAACGTGTTAAGATAAATACATGATTGCAATGCAAAATTACATTCAAACAATACAAAAATCTATGACTAAGCTTTTGGTAAGCAAAAGTATTTATACCCAAAGAAGAGATATTAAATTATTATATGAATAAGTTAAAAAGAAGCTACAAGCCAAAAATGTGTATATTATTCGTAGGTAATAGGCATTAAAATCGCTTGACAAACGGAGTCTAGAAACGTTAGATTTCAAACACAAAATTGGTTTGTATTTATTTTGTAAATAATTTTATAAGAAAGCAAAAAAGTTGATCAAGTGAAACTGCCACAGATAATCTTAGCTATAATACTGTTTTATAAAAGTCGTTTCCTTTATGCGTTCGTATATTTCTGTTAAAATAAAATATTTTTTTTAATAGTTTTCATTTATATTTTTTATTGAGTAATTTATTTTTTTATTTGTATTCTACTCAAGCGAAACGATAGGAAAACCTTAAATTTATGTAAAGCATATTTTTGGTATACATAATGTACACCAATTCGTTATAAAGATTAATCAAAATGATGATTTGGCATTAAGCTTCGCCTTAATATGTTAACTGTTCGAGGGATATTATGGTTTCAAATTATATTTTTTTTATATATTAAAGGGTAGATCACATCCACAACACAAGATTTAGTCAAAATGGGGGTATTTTTATTCCAAAAATTACTAATAAATACGGCCAACGGACATTTACTTATCTTGTGCCATCTATATTTAATAAAATGTCAATGGATGTAAAAAGCGAGTCAACCTGCACAACTGAACTAAAAAAAAAGCTAAAACAGTGGTAGGTAAATGGATCAAGATTTTCCATATTGATAGTGTTTACAATTACACCAGTATCCATTGATTGTATGCATGTAATTATATAAATATGCCAATGAGAGTGTTTTGAGTATGGTGTGTGCCTTTGAATGTGTGTATGCTTATGAGTATGTTGACTGTCTTATATCTAACTGTCTAGGTATTGTGTGTATTTCTATTGAAGTCCCTTAAAATGTTATTCTTCTGTATCTATTTGATTGTGTCTTCTCGTTATATGTTTCTCCTTATATAATTAATATTGTGAACATTACCTGCTGACAAACTGATTTGGCAGTTTATCAGGTGTTTTTATATTGAAGAATTTAATTTAGGAGCTTTTACATATTAAAAATTATATATTAATACAGTAGGTACATAATTATTATCAGAGATGTACTTTATTTGAAATAAATCCATTTCAAATGGAAATGCAAAATGCAAAATGGGTATTTTCCATTTTGCATTTTAAATGCTTTTCTAAAAACCATTTTGCATTTTGCATTTTAAATGCTTTTCTCAATGCATTTTCCATTTTAAATGCTTTTTGCAACATTCTTCCTACAATCTCCACTAATCTTTTTTTCATAATCCCCAAATATCAGTCGGTCCTCAACCTCGCTATGAGAGATAATTTACATTTGTCAAGTTGCTCCCTGGTAGAAACCCTGGCAATTGAGTGATACCATTACAAAAAATACTGATTCAAATACTGAACATGGGGCCATGACGCTGTAATATTAAATGTTAGATAGCAGTTTCTATGTTTTTACGTTGGCAACATTTGTTCCGCGCAATTTTTTTGTGGTTCATAATCCGTAGTCGTGGCATTTTTTGATTTACCATCATGTAATATGTCTGTTCTACATTGATGTACATTATTAAATGACAAAACTGTTTAAAAATTCTATAATTATTTTAATTGTTTGACCTGAGAAACCATGTTGCATTTTCAATGCATTTTGAAAATAGGTATTTTGCATTTTGCATTTGAAATGCTTTTCTAAAAACCATTTTGCATTTTGCATTTTCAAATGGAAAAGTTTTGACCCATTTCCATTTTGCATTTCAAATGGTTTTGGGTACCCATTTTGCACATCTCTGATTATTATACATAATTAAACTGCCTCAGTAACAATCTTTTGTATTTGTTAAGTGATAAATCAAAGATGTCCACTGTGTAACATTTAAAAAGCAAGGGTTAAATATTTATTTTATTACGTTTATTGGTAGTAGAAAATGTTTTTCTGAACTTTTAAATTATTATAATACGTTCGCGTTCTTCTTTTGCAATTTTTCCTTATTTTGCGTGTCTACTAGTTTGCTCTAGCGACATCTATCGGATGTTTGTCTCATTAAAACAACGCTTTCGTTGGAAGTCCAGCAGTAGACAAATTTTAGTGGGAATCTCGGTTGTAGTAGACAGGTTTCATTTTCTGATGGTTGAAAAGTTCCATCGAAAATCATAGCATCTTTACTTTGATCGGATAATATATATATTTTTTAATTCTACTGCCGACTTCTTACAACTTCCTGCACCAGAAGTTTTTCTTTATATGTTGAATATATGTACATTATGTATGTGTACATATATTCATATATGTGTATTATATTTATTGAATTACGAATTACCTTCAGACAAGGGAGCCGATTTCAATGACTATGAATTTTTTCTTTTTGTTAAAATTCTTACATCAATATCTGTTTTATAATGACAATAATATTTACAATAAAATAATCTTTGGACCCCCAGTCGTCTAAATTATTTTTTTATTTTATTTATTTTTTATGTTCTCCGTAAAACGGTTATTCACATGGACATATGAATATTGTTATTCACCAATACATTATGGAGAAGATTACAAATTAGACAAAAAGTATAGCAAAACACATAAAAAGGTCAGTTTCACTACTTTGTGACATACGTCAAAAGATAATTGTTAAACTGCCTGTAGGTTACGTTAAAAATGTCGATGGTCAATGCAGACTCGTTGAGCAGTTCAGTCGCTCTGTTGACTGGGGCGTTCTGATAGGCAGAAGTCCTCGCTTTTGGAGCATAAAAAAGGGTATGGGACCTTCCACGAGTATACTTGTCTGGGACATATAAGTTAATCTCTTTCAAAATAGGTGGATTATGTATAGTTCCAGAGATTATCTTAAAAAAATGTTTTCCTAAAAATATTTTTCGGCGGGCTTCTAATGTATTAAGATCGAGCATTCCTGCTAAGAATAAGGATGGATACAGGAAAGGGTAGTACATATATTCCCTCATATATAGGTAACGCATGAATCTCTTTTGTACTTTTTCTATTTCGAGAATATGGTTTTGTTTAGAAGGGGCCCAAATAATGGAGCTATATTCCAAGATACTGCGAACAAGTGCTTCATACGTTCTTCGGATTGCGATTCCGTTGGTAAATGATCTTCCTACCTCGTAAAAAAAAAAACTTTGCTGAAACGATCCCAAAATCCCATTTGGAAGAAATTAGAAAAATTCAGTTAGTTAGATCGCATCCTAGAATCCAAAGGAAATCTTGTGTGGAAAACTTCAAATAAAAAAAAAACACTGTCCATCTTGTGTGGTCGTGTAGCTGACCACTCCAACAGGCAACCTGGGTTCTTAATGAGTTCTGGTTCTCCATCAATGGTAATCATGTAGTGAACTTACCTTGCATTATTTAAAACTATCCATTCGCACCGAACAATTTTTATGATTTGACCAGCGTATCTTGCAGAAGAACCACGCACATTTTTGTATTTGTTTGTTAATAACTAATAACGTTCCGAGTACCAAAGCGTAACACGAGACTTCCGGAGTTGTTCTTTGTTTTCATCTAAAAACAAGCTATTTCATTCGTTCTCCCAGTCCAGAGGCTATATAGGCTTATAAATAAATTAGTTCCCTTGATATTTTCTTAAATTGAAACAAATTTTTTCACCAATAAAAGTATAATATAATCTGAATGTTTATTTTTTGGAATAACTTTATTGAGTAAACCCTCAAATTGTAATATTTAATTATTGAATGAATTAATTAATTAATGTATTAATGAATGAATGAAGTGAAATCTTGGAAGTGGAAATTAACCCATTCCCCGACATTCGATCAAGTTGAAACACTACAGATTAGTACAGATAGACTCATTGTCAAAAATATTTATCGCACAAAAATACAGAGTACAAAGGGTATAGCTTATAAGTTACATCCTATTTCTTCCAACTAACCCAACAAATACAAATTATATTACATAACCCAACAATTACATATTAACAAATGTATGTAAATAATAAATAAAAAACAGAGGTATTTAATTTATGTAAGGTATTCATTCATCAAGGTTGTTATATTCTTTAATGGCCACGTAGTGTGGTCCTTTTTGAAATATAGTTTTGTTTGCTTTTGGGATTGATAAGTTTTCTGTGAACCTTGTAGCGTGTTTATGTGTTGAGTTTTTTTGTGGGAACTTTTCTGGAGATGATCGAACTAACAGGCATAACTCCATTATATATATGTCCGTCACTGTCAGAAGTTTGAGATTTTTAAAAATTGGTCTACATGAATCCCGGTGATCAGAGTTTGTAATTTTTCGTAGGCACCTCTTTTGGATGATAAAAACATCTTTGGCGTTTACTGAGTTTCCCCAAAAAACTATTCCGTATTTTATCATTGAGTATACGTATCCATAGTATGCGGTGGTTACTGACTCGATGTTTAAGATATTTTTAAGGGTGCCTAGAACAAAAGAAACGCTACTGATTTTTGCTACAACTTTAGATACATGTTCTTTCCAGTTTACATTTGCATCTAGCTGTATTCCCAGCAGTGAACAAGTTTGGGAAGTTTCGATATTATTTCAACTTTTATTGAACTCATGCAATTCAACTCATGAATTTAGATGACATTTTATTTAATAAATAACAATTATGCACAATATGCAAAATAAATGTCGGCACTTTTAATAAAAATAGTACTATTATAGTAAAAAACGTTTGTTTTTTGCAGATCAATTTTTTTACACCTTACCTTTTCTAAGGTATATCCAATGGCTCTGGGCAATTGAGATTTAATTCCTTGTCGTCTAATCTCCACTTTATTAATCTTTGGTGATTTAATTCCTTGTCATCTAATCTCCACTTTATTAATCTTTGATGATTTAATTCCTTGTCATCTAATCTCCACTTTATTAATCTTTGATGATTTAATTCCTTGTCATCTAATCTCCACTTTATTAATCTTTGGAGATTTAATTCCTTGTCATCTAATCTCCACATTATTAATCTTTGATGATTTAATTCCTTATCGTCTAATCTCCACATTATTAATCTTTGGTGATTTAAATCCTTGTCGTCTAATCTCCACTTTATTAATCTTTGGTCATTTCGTTCCCTATGTTTGGTGTATTTTTTCTCCAGCTGAAATGAATAAGGTGATGTTTCTAAAAAGAAAGGAACTTTAATAAAATTAAACTTTATTGTGAATATTAATAAAATCAAGTTTACATATTCAAGATACATTTATCCAAATAAAGATAAACAATGACAAATTATCATTTACAAAATACCTTTTTTACACAAATTCGATATTTTTCTTCATTATTTACATCCATAACTATTTTAAAGGTATTAAAGTTTCAATGCATAAAGAATGTGGTTTGAATAACTGTTAGGTTGAAATCATAATAAAAAACGTATTTACACAATAATTATATAAATACCTACATATTTATGGACAATAGTCACTCTTCTTTGAGCTGATTTATATTGTCAACACGACCAAATCAATTTATGTGATTTTAAGACATGTTAATAAAAAAATCGTGTTGAAACATTTATTAATCGTTAATTGTAATGGTGTTTTGACAGAAATAATATTTGAGCTCACTTGCACTTATTAATGAGATATTGTCGCTTAAATTTGTGCAGGCAAGATGTGGCCATATTTCTGATACAATTGATTGTAAAATGGCTAATATTTTAATGTTTCTATATAAGTAACTAGCTGACCTGTTCCCGGCGTTGAGAATGATAAGGGAAAAATTTTTGAGTTTGTATATTCTAGGATAAACATCGACTTTTCACTTCTTTTTATAAATATAATATGCATGTATTATATATATAAACCTTTCGGAAGAAATTTTCTAAATGATAGTGAAAACTCTATCAAAATGCGTTGTATAGTTTAGATCAGAGGTTCCCAAACTTTTTTGCCCCGTAGACCACTTGCCAAATTACTTTTTTTCTGTAGACCCCCTGCTTGCCAAATATTGAATTTAACTAAAACTATTAACGTCTCATGTGATAATCATTACTTTTTTAGTAGAAATATTCCCTTCCCTTATAGTTGCTCTGTCTTTACATTGTGCAGACAGGGGCACCCTTGTGAGGTATTAAACCAAATGAAAATGAAGCAGGATAAGCAACGGGAATTTCTTTCTGTAGCTAGCCCTACAGAACTGCCCCTTAAGTTCTTTGTCAGTGATTATTCCGGTCAGTTCTTCTTGTCACATGATATCGGATTCTTCAACGTTGCATTTCCATAGTCAAAATATCCTCAAACTTAGTTTTGAAGTCTGTATGAAGTGCATTTAAATGTTTAACGTCATTATTACTCAGGACGTTTTTCAAAAACAAGTTGGGGAACTAGGAAAATTTGCGGCTTCCAATGTGCAATGTTTTACTTGAATATATTAATTCTGACGAGAAAAGGAACGTAGACTCTATTTGTATACCTAAATTAACAACTTTACGAAATATAAAAATACAAATATCAAATAAGTAAATTCTCAGTCTATTATATTTGTATTAGGTCTATTGTGTCATTTACGGAACTCCTAAATGTTGACTTGAGGTAAATGGGGGTCCGCTCGTATGTACCCCCATTTGAATCTCGTGGACCCCCAAATATTTTTCTCGCTGACATAGACCCCCAGCATGCCGATATCGACCCCTGGGGGTCCATATAGACCACTTTGGGAACCTCTGGTTTAGATGAACTAAGCGTACAAACAGATAGCGACTGTATTTTACACTATTTTGAGAAACTAAAATTAATCAATAGGATAAAAGAACAGGTAATTTTTTTGATTATTACGAATACTGAATAGTGAAATTTATTTATCTCTAAATAGTATAAAACAAAGTCTGTTTGTCCACTTAGTTCTTCTAAGCTACGCAACGGATTTTGATAGAGTTTTCACTATCATTCAGAGAACTTCCTCCGGAAGGTTTATATATACAATACATGCATTTTACATTTATAGAAAGTAGAGAAAAGTCGACATTTGATAACATTGCTAACCCTGGCTAAACTTTGTGTGATACATCAGAATAATGTACTACGGAATTGTTATAACTTAAAAAGGCCTCGTAAATTCAAAACTTTACCCTGAACTAACTAGTCAACTAGTTATTAATAAATTAGTGTGAATATTTCAAGCTTGTTTTTCTGATCCTGATTGTAAAAATAAACAATGGAATTTGTGTATTTTCATCAGTAGATAATTATTGATTTAAAAAAAACCTAAAACCGCAGATTCCTGAACGTTTCGTATTTGGCTGATGGTATTATGACATTTACTTGGGCCACTAATAACTACAGCCGCAACCCGGGACTGCGTAAAAAACGTTGGCGGGCGTGACGTCATAGCCGTCTACCGCGTGAAAATAATCATCAACAACGTCGTGTGATAAAATTATCATTAACATTTATAAAATGATAATTTCACTGTTATCATATTTATTTCAATCATAAAATATATCCATAAATAGCTATACCCAATTACTTTCTGTGTCTATTGATGGAAAGATAACATTCTTAGGTCTTCCGATAGAGTTTTGAGTTCTGGAGCCACCGTACTTAAATGATAAAATACCCAATATATAAGATAACATTTATTTTAATGTCTACCTTTCAACGTTTAATAATACTATAACTACAAAATATAATATGTACTTGTATAATTTAACTTTATTTATACAAGTATTTTTATATAATAATATTTTTTATAATAAATGGCACGAGCAGCCTTTCACAATAAAACACTTCTACATACAATTAACCTAAAATATTTATTAACACTAAGAAAATGGATTTATTTTATATATTTGTGAAAATGGTATTAATTTTTTCAGATAACTCCGAATTATTTTATGTGAAAATGAATATCAGACATTTTTTAGAAACCATGAAATAATGACGTGGAACTATAAAAATATAATTTTAACAGAATCATAAATTTTTTTTTAAAAAACACTTAACATCTTGGTACCTACTTTACAGTGTTTTATACAAAACATTATGCTGCGTATACACGTACAAACCAAAGTGCGAGCCGAGCACGGAATGAAGCAACTGTAAGCGCCGTTTCACGCCATTTGTCGATTCCTTCGTTCTTTTCCCATAATTCGTGGCTCGATCGCGCTTTGGTTCCAACGTGTATACGCAGCCTTATAGGTAATAGGTATCTAATGATATGAACATGGTTGTATGAGCAAGGTTTTCCATGATATTTTTTACAACAAATTAAAGTAGCATATTTAGAACTAATTGTTTTAAAACTATTCGATAAAATAATTTTCCATGGCCACAACAGTGTGATTAAAAAGTACATTTGTTATGGTATTTCTAAATAACTTACTACAATGAAGCTTTTTACAGCATTATTCTTCTTTATGTACACTTTTTATAAAAATCATGATTAGAACCTGTCAGTATGGGTGAGACATGAAAACCTGAATTTTAATACATACATGAAAAATAATATTTTTTTAAATATATTTGTACAAAAATCATACACTTTAAAACATATATTCTTCAAAATTGATACACAAATTTTTAAAAAAATAATAATATCGGAAAAAAATACATAGCGAGCTTTTACATTGATGGCAATCTTAGGTAGGAAAGGCGAAATGGCTGTCACCAGGAAATTTAAGGAGATAATCTACCTTTTTCACATAATCCATAAAAAGTGTGCAAAATTTGTTTTTTTTTTTATTTTTTTTATTTTTTAAAGAAAGACAAACATTCCCGGGTCATGAATAACATGACAATATTTCAAAATCTCGTACTTCCATCACAGTAAGCTGAAAATGTTGCTTGTGTTGTGATGGAGGACTTAGCCAGCCGAGGAATTGAACACACTACGCCTGGGTGGGACCCAAACGCTATGTTAACTCAGCCAGCGACCGGATAATAAAATAATATTTTAATTCCTTTTATATCATTTTAGCGGAAAATGTTTCTATAGCAAATGTGGAGGACTTAGCTGCGACACCTTGGTGAAAACCAGAGGCACTTATCCACTCGGCTACTAACCGGTCGGATTAGATCGTCTAAATGTAAAGGATTCTATAGTAAACAGATGTATAACGGTGGAATTGAATTTATATCTATTAATTACGATGTTAAAGACATAAAGTTTCGAAGACAGTCATTATTTTTTAACACAATCAAATTAAGATTAATATTTATTCATTTTTGTAGAACATCAAAAGTGTATCTCTCTAGTGCAAATACACATTTTGAAAACAATTCGAAAAATATACCCATCATTCTGTTTGTCAATAGCATTTAAACGTTGTATCTATTTGTTTGTTTCTTTTGCAATTTTCACCAATGGAACCTCGCAATTATAATATGCAAAACTTCCATTCAATGCATTTATTGAAGCATGAATCTATTCACGGAATAAATCAAGTTTCTGCTGGAAACAATCAAGAATTGTATTGCAAATTATTGTAGCAGGTCTTTCTGAGACAATACGTGTATTCCAATTTTCATTATTGGCATGAATTATGCACGTAATGGTGAATATTAATTTTTAGACGGTTGAAGGTTAGAATTCGTCCAACAAGGCATAGGATCATTTTGAACATGGAAAAAAATACGTAGATAACATACATTGTGTATCAGAACATAGCCAACCATGCCTTCTTCGTACAAAACTTAGATTTGGATTTGACGACAAAATACTTGATCAAACTGAATGATTATTTTTTTAATCAAAAGCTATAGTAAGTATCTAGTAAGTATGTGTGCTGCTTTATTTATTTGTGTTTTAAATTAGAAAATACACGCAATTAAATAATTTGATTTATCACGATTTTTGACAAATTTTTGAAAATTGTTTGTGAGTTAATGGTAATTATTTTAAAAATGATCTTTCGTAATAAATATAATATTTATCTAAATATAATGCATTACAAATTTATAAAAATAACATTTTTAATCGTTGTGCATTTAAATTACCTGTCCAATGTTATGAGAATGGACAATAAAGTTGTATGAAATCATTTGTGACTTTGTTAATATATATTCAAGCCTTTCCATTGTTCGCACTTGTCTAGCTACATTCAACCAGTGATCAATGGCAGTTTTTTAAATTTTAAGAGGTATTTTTTTAGCAAGTTTTAACTTTAAGAAAAGTGATTTTCTAGTGTAAAATTTGCCATTGAAAATGAAAAAAATACTTTCTCGAAACCGAAAGATTCTTTTGAAATTCGGAAGACAACCCAATTTTGCACAAGCAACAAGCAAGCCACAGAATTGATGATTTAGCAGTTAAGATATTTATCAGTTTGCCAGGAATTGTAATCAAGACATCTTACCTAAAAAAAAAACAATAACATATTACTTTTTTCTTTTAATGTCGTTGTATTTTGAAAATGGCTTTTCTTAGTACCTTACTTTCCAGTGACAGTAATTATCCACTGCTTCTATCAATAAAATCAATTATTCAATCCGCCGTACATTCTCTAAGCTTGAATGAGATGCTGAATATGGTTTTGTAGTGTCAGCTACCATCTATGGGTTGGGTAACATACTTTCATGTGCCAGAATGATGAAGCAGAATGCAAATCAAACATAACGAAGTGGAACACTAATTTCTATTACAAATTTGAAGCCTAAGCTTTGAAATTAATTCGATCTGTAATAATTATAATATTCTTGACTGTTACAAATTGAAATAAAGGGAAGTTGAAAATTGAAATAAACGATATTGAAATAAAAATTGATATGCAAGGACTATACAAATCGAAATTGGTTATGAAACAAGGAGTGGAATGTGCAAGGGGTGTAGAATTGATGAGATTTTAGTCCTTGAGAAGCATCCATCAGTGAACAGGTGTTTACAGTGTGGAGGAGTTGTTCTAGTTTATGAGTCCAGGAGAGAAATTTAGTTCTAGATACTCTTGGAAACATTATTGTAATGAGATATTTAATTCTTTCTTTCTAGGGATGACATGTTAAAATATTAAACACAAAATTTTGCTTAATATTTTTTGAAAAAAGCATTCACCATTTTAATCAAGTCCAATGCCGAAAATTTCATGTGAAAAAGTAAAAAAAATATTTTAATGTTGAGAAGTGTGACCATTAATTGATAATGCATTTAGATCATTACGATCCAACAAGCCATTATTATATTTTTCCACAATCAAATTATGACTATTTGAAAACTACATTGAACAATATCGTTTCTTTACTGTGAGTAATGGGTATTCCAATGATTGCACTAATAATGGGAAATGTTTCGTTTCTGAAAGAGAACTGTGCAATCTTTATGTAGTGCATATTGTAATGTATTGTGTTTATAAATGGAGAAGATATTTCAGTTAAAACGAAATGGCTAAATATCCAAAATTTCTAATTTAGGAAAAAATCTTTCATTATGGACGTGTGGATCATTTTTTCCACTAACACAAGAAAATTAAGATAGTCGCTAGTATTTATAATGCTTGCTATAAAACAAAGAATTGTATTAAAATAATATCCAATTATTTTACGAAGGCCTCATTTTTTGTGAAGAATTCAGGTTGTGTCTTTCATTTCAGGCCCCAGATCGCTGCCTTGGGGGACACCAGATCATCTGAAAAAGATAATTAAATAATTATTAATTTAGTGACTACAAATCAACCATAAAAAACAAACTATTTTTAATTCGGTCTTAAGTGCCAGTAAAATACATTTTATATTGACTTTCATCAATATTAGAACTAAAAACCTAGATAAGTACAATATTAAAAGAATTGTGAGTACACAAAACTCTACTATCTGGAAGTTAATGCCAGTATACTTTGCTTCAATAATTTATCTATGATTTTACGATAGCCGTGGAGTTATATTTGAAAGATCTTCTTATTTTGTAAAACTTTGACCTGTCCAGCTGGACTCACACGACTTAACGCGATTCGCCTTGAAAAGGTATTGGAATGTATGGATTTATACGTCCGTCACCCCTGGATGGGTACCCTGACCCCAGATTCTTACCCATTCCTAAAACCTTTTTCCTTCCCAGAACTTCTTCTCCTTCCTTTCCCTAGAAAGATCCTTCCTCTCCACAAAAAGACCCTCCACACATCATCCCCAAAGATGACATAGGCCTTCAGGGAAATTGTTTTCCCCAGGGCCTTCTGTGTGGAGTAAATGTAAAAAAGGGTACATCGAACTTTAAAATCTTCGCAATATCTAACCAATTAAACGGAAAACCATACATTAATATACTTTTGTGCTGGGCGGTAATTAAAGTCGTAACCTCCTTTGTCATAGCTTATGAGTAAATCGCTATACTCTGGGAACCACTGGTTTACTTCACTATCCCTCAGCTTTCAGAAAAAAAGCGAACCATAACATAAATGGTCCTGGTATAGATCCTTGTGGAACCCCATTGAATGTATAATGTTTTCGGTTGCAGAAAGAATATAAAGCTGTTAAATTAGATTTAAAAAAACACGCTATGTAGTAACCAACTGTCACTTATCCGATAATGCATACAATACAACTTGCCGTTTGTAATTTTTTATTGTACTATCGAACGGAGAGTTAGGTATTGCTTAGTATAACTTATCCATTATTAACCGACTCTTATTAATAATAACAAAAAAATTATTTTATTTATCCTATACTCTTTCAATTTATTTACAATTTCGATGTTCTAGGTTAGGTTTTTCTAAAAAACTTGACGGTAGGTGCAAAACTAATAGTTAAAGTGTTTATCGAACATAACAATGTCAGACTGCAACTAGTTGATTTAACCGCTAATTATCAGAATATTTTGCATGTTAATTAAGTTTTAGCATAATGGCTCACGAAACGAAAAAGGTATGTTTTAATATTCAAAATATCTCTTTATTTATGCAGTAAAACAGCTGCAGTTGAAAGAAAGTGGTAATTTGTTTGTAAACTTTATCCAGTATTAATTTGAATAGTCAATACAGTTGTTTTTGCCATGTCTGTGTATATTCAAATGATTATTATTTTGATGAAACAAAAGTAAAAACACCACATTGTCGTGGATGAAGTTGAACGTTTTTTGTTAGATACAGTACAAAAAAAGGTTCAAGCCTTAGACACACTATGCTATATTATGCGCGCATAAATTGGGCGTGGCATGTACGTATCATATGTTAGGCTGACATACTATGCTATAATCTTTCTCAGAAGAGGGGGTCAGATCAATTGGAGGACTGCCGCGAAATATCATTTCTTTGTGTGAGATCTGTCACCTTGACAGATGACAGCCGCATAATTACGGTGCTCCGTAAATTGTTCTGACCCCTTCCCCTGCCGTAGGTAGGAGAGCGGGTCGCATAATTTTCAATTATATCCTGGCTAGCAGATCACAGCACATATCGTTGCCACGCCCACACTTATAGCACATCATCTTTTTAGTTGTTACAGGTCTGTATGGCGAGCAATATGGAGTTATATAAAACGCTTTGAACTTATAGCGTAATCTGTCACCTCCTTTGTGAATACTGTAGCTAACTTCCGAAAAAATAGTGGTCATGAGTGGGTTAATCGAAGCTACCTTATGATAATCATGGAGATGAAAATATATAAAGGCATCTTGGTCGTAAGTAAAATGGTACCTGTGAAATGTTAAACTCCAAATGAAAATATCATATTCCCTTTTCTCAAGCCTTTATATTACACTCCTTAGGCAGGAGACTTATATCGCCAGCCGGTTGGACCATGTTTTGAGATGGGATAGGGTTTGAAAGTGAGATATGAAGATGTCCAGATTAATCGATGCAGGAGAGGCGAATGGCCATAACATGTTTCACTTGCGTACCGTTTTACAAACACTGGATCTGGACATTTTTTAAATAAAACACAATATAAGACTTGGCTCAAAAATTTTTTTTTGTAGAATCCTCGACACTAGTTTCAAAGTAAATTCCAACACAGTTGCAGTATGTAAGATAAGAGGATACATAAATTACTGAAATCAACAAGGGTTTTTGCACATGTCAATTTATTATAACTAGCATATTAACATGAATACCTTGCAGATAATTTTTTGTTTCGTCCAATTAATCAATGGTTTCCTCAGTTATCGCATTATTTACCTGCCTATATAAGCCGCTGGTAAATTTATAACTTCCATCATAAGATATTATTTTGTTCCTCGGGTAACAACAGTGAAAGCAAATAATACAAGTTTAAGTCATCAGTCAAAATGAAGATAGTAATCTTTTTGGTGGTTGTGACGGCAATATTCTACCAAGGTTTGAATTTTTTTTAAATTATTTACGTGTCAGTAAGGAACTATCACTTATTTAGTTTTGACGAATAATATTGTTTCAAAATATTTGTCAAAGTAGAAAGACCTCTATTAGTTATAATTTATTCACTTTCAAATTGAGGTTGCAAGCCGCGTCGCGTTTCTTCCCTGTTAATCCAGAGAGGTTTTACTGTGTAGGTATCTGTCAACATTTGGTGGTTCCTTGTCTTGGGACGGCGCTGACAGTCTCGTGCACCTACATAATCTATTGTTACAGTTAAAAACAGTATTTTTTGGCCATAGTTTGTAAATGTTTCTCCTGGTTTTATTTTATCTTTTTCGTTGATTTGGGGGCCACAATTGGGTATTAATTTGGCATCAAATCCTCCACGGACAGAATCCTAAATGAGGAATTAGTTGACTCTCTAACACACGTCAAGTGACATTCGCTGGAGTGCCCCCACTTTTCCCGGGCAAGTAGACCAGATTATTGATTTCGGAAATTCACCGTTTTCGACATTTCTTTTCAAAGAATTTGCTCTGGCACATCGTTTGAGAAGATCTCCCCAAAACGCACCAGCAGCCCCCGCCGCTCCTGCACCGCCCGCTGCCCCTGCTGCACCAGCTGCACCTCCTCCTCCAGCTGCTCCAGACGCACCAGCTGCCCCAGATGCACCAGCCGCCCCAGATGCACCTGCAGCACCCGATGCGCCAGCTAACCCTGATGCTCCAGCTGCACCAGGTGCACCAGCTGCTCCAGATGCACCAGCTGCTCCAGACGCACCAGCTGCTCCAGACGCACCAGCTGCACCAGACGCACCTGCCGCACCCGATGCGCCAGCTAACCCTGATGCACCAGCTGCTCCAGACGCCCCAGCTGCTCCAGACGCACCAGCTGCCCCAGACGCTCCTGCTGCTCCCGATGCACCAGCCGCCCCTGATGCGCCAGCCGCACCTGATGCGCCTGCCGCACCTGATGCGCCAGCCGGTCCAGATGCACCAGCCGCTCCAGATGCACCAGCTGCTCCGGATGCACCAGCTGCTCCAGACGCACCAGCTGCTCCAGACGCACCAGCTGCTCCAGACGCACCAGCTGCTCCAGACGCACCCGCCGCTCCCGATGCTCCAGCCGCCCCTGATGCGCCAGCTGCACCTGATGCACCAGCCGCCCCCGATGCGCCTGCCAATCCCGACGCGCCAGCGGCGCCAGACGCCCCAAATGCTCCAGCTAACCCAGATGCACCAACAGCTCCCGATGCCCCAGCCAACCCCGATGCGCCAGCTGCTCCAGATGCACCAGCTAACCCTGATGCACCAGCCGCGCCTGATGCGCCCGCTCAAGGTGGTGGCAACTAATTCACTTCTTCCAACTAACAAACTTCTTGCCCAAACAAACGATTTGACTGACCGACAAAGCATGGCATTACAGAACCTTATACGATATTCTTCTTTCTACCTTATAATATATTATATTCCTTAACTATTACAATAATATTTTTTCTGACTCTGTTTTTAATGTTAAAACCTTTTGTGAGCTTAAATTATTTTTCTTTCGACTTGTACAGTGATGTTTGGATAAAAAATATATTTGAAAGGAATGTATTCATTTTTCTTCCGATAAAATTCTTGAAAGTTTTTACCTGCTAACTTAGCGGTGCTATAAAAAAGATTTTCTCCTTAATGTTATTATAATAAATATTGGGAAATGAAAATATCATGTCTACTGACCAATAAATAGTTTGCATTATGAAAAGTGTAATATAACCGTTTCTCTTTGTCTACATAGCTTCCAATCTCTCACGTTTCACCAGATTCTCTTTCGAGTAGCTCAGTCCCTTTAAAATAGTTCATCGGAGTTCAAGGCATACGAGGACAAACCAGGATTTTAGTACCATAGACGAATGGGTTTTTCTTCGTTCTCATTTTCTACAGTTATTTTTTTATTTCCACTCTCAACCATGTGTCTCCTGAGGTGTTGTTGTCCTGATGTAATAACTCTTTTTTAGTGGATTTCTATCAAAATTTATGTCGCCAGGATCTTTTGGGATTTTGAACGTCATTGTAATCAATTGATATAATATTACGTTTTGTTATCAAAACGCCAAAAACCAACTGCTATGGCAGGATTTTAGGAGAATAACATGTAGACCTGATTTGGAAGACATTCGATCAAATGTTACTAACCTGGGCAGGCGGTACATTCCTGGTGGCACTTCTCTCCTTCCTTCCCCATCGTCCAGGCCAAGTCCCGCTACCATCTGCAGGATCTCTCGTTCTTTCTTCAGTTCCTCTCTCCCACTTTCAACCTGGAATAGACAACGTGGTTTGTTAAATTATCATAAATTTATTAAAATCAAATGTAAGAAACAGGGCAAGATAGGATTTATTGTAAACCATCATTGTCAATGGTAGAAGAACAATGCCATGTTCACAGCACTGAAATCAGAGATGTGCTTTATTTCAAATAAATCCATTTTAAATGCTTTTCTAAAAACCATTTTGCATTTTAAATGCTTTTCTCGATGCATTTTCCATTTTAAATGCTTTTTTGTAACATTCTTCCTACTATCTCCACTCATCTTTTTTTCATAAGCCCCAAATATCAGTCGGTCCTCAACCTCGCTATGAGAGATAATTTACATTTGTCAAGTTGCTCCCTGGTAGGAGCCCTGGCAATTGAGTGATACCATTACAAAAAATACTGATTCAAATACTGAACATGGGGCCATGACGCTGTAATATTAAATGTTAGATGGCAGTTTCTATGTTTTTACGTTGGCAACATTAGTCCCGTGCAAATTTTTTGTGGTTTCATAATCTGTAGTCGTGGTGTTTTTGGATTTACCATCATGTAATATGTTTGTTCTACATTGATGTCCACTATTAAATGACAAAATTGTTTAAAAATTCTATAATTATTTTGATTGTTTGACCTATGAAACCATTTTGCATTTTCAATGCATTTTGAAAATAGGTATTTTGCATTTTGCATTTGAAATGCTTTTCTATAAACCATTTTGCATTTTGCATTTTCAAATGGAAAAGTTTTGACCCATTTCCATTTTGCATTTCAAATGGTTTTGGTTACCCATTTTTCACATCTCTGACTGAAATACAGAAAACTGACAAGAAGGTGCGTTGCTGTGAAAAAAATCAAGAAAGCGAAACACTTCTAGATCCCTGGAGGGTAATGTGGCATTGCCATCTACGACTACAATTCAAATTAGGTGATCCGAGAAGAATACAAGGCCGATGAAAAATAATAACAAAGGAACCCCCTAAATGGTTTGAATGTGGGGCGAAAGGACGATGAAAGAAACGTCAGGATAATATACGACACGCGAGTAAAAAATATAAGAAGTCGGGAAATCGGGACTCTATTTGATGATATCACAATGGTAGATTTCTACTGTTCAGATTCTTAATACCTTGGTGAAAGACCACCATTCAGAATGCAATGGCTTTAACCACGTTTAATGACAAGATTTGAATATCCAATACTTCCCGACCTTCCTCTATCCCATCTTCTACACCTCTTTATTCTCTTCAGCCTCACAATATACCCCAATTCGAGATGTAGTCCCGTTTCCTGTGGACAGTTCGGAGCAAAATCGGAAAATAAGTCGGTTAGTTTTCACAGAGGTTTCAAATTAAATTAAACTGATCTCGTAGATTCTACCATACACAATATCGCAGCTCGTTAAAATTCAAAGCGGCCAAATTATTCTCAATTCGGATTCGCCGGTTGGCATTGATATCGAAAGTAGTCGCAAGTCGTCAACTATTCAGTGAATGGAATTCTTGGAATGCGGGTCAGTAGAAGAATTACTGAACAGAAACGAGGTAGGTCCTCGAATAATTCCAAATGAATATTTTATTGACTGACACACCCACGGAATTTGGACTTTTATTATATATGGGAAAACCATTCTGAGACTTAAAAACTGGCAGTTTTCAAACAGCAAATTATGGATGTAAATGAATCTGCTAAAACCACATGGCCCCTTCATCTGTGCTGAACCAAATGACTTCCTATGCCGTCGACAGGCTGAATATAAAAATCAATAGGGAATTAATTAATTTGTATTGCAAAACCTTACCAAATATTTTATAACAAATTGGACAATACACCATCAAATATGTACTGACAAATCATTATTTCGAATTCTAGTTAATTTCAGCTTTGAATTATCTCTACAGAAGATGGACAGCTTGCAAACAAACAGTTTTTTTGGTGTTTACTGGTGGTAATCATTGCCTATATTGTCAGTGAGGACTAATTTGTATGCCGAAAACGACCCCTCAACCTTAACTGATGTGACTGGACTGGATATTATTTGAACATAGGCACATGTAATAGCTAACAGACTTACGGTAAAACACTACTATATTCATTTAAGTGGGTGGCGATTTATTCAAAGTATTTGTTAGTTCGGTTCGATGCAATTCCTTTTATCAATTTTTCTGCCACTAGTTCTGCATGTTGCACAGATTTTGCATAAATTATCCACGTATTGTAGAAACCAGGAACCTGGAGTTAACAATATCATATTGCTAAAATATTGATTTGCATATGCACATATTCATTTATGCTACATCCGTTCCAAACTCATAAGGTAGATTGGTCCACCTCTAAAAAACTTATTCTAAAATGGGTACTTATAATAATTAAACCAATAATTTAGTGATTAAAACATAACATTTATAACAAGCCAGCTGCAGCGGATGAGGCTTCAAAATAAAATAATGGCGAAACTCAACGGAATTGTGAATTTCATGGTGAATTCATAAGACATTATTCAATGAACTTGGCTCAAACAAATAACGACCATCAATTAAAAACTAAGTTCACGACCATTCGAACAAAAACAAATACATAATGAACTTCCTTTTCTTTGGTCTTCACCAAACTTATTTTTAGATTTTACGATTTTGCGACCATCAAACGAGGCACGTGCGTTTATCATTATACTATTAGGTTGAGTCATGTTTGACGATGCATAGTTGAATCTTCGAATTATGTATATTCAACATGCAAATGGACCAATCTCATCTTATACGAGTATCATCTTAATCCCAATTTAGGAAACAGATAAAATGATATTTAGGTGGGTATTCGAAGTTAAAATATCAAAATCGGAATCGAAAGTTCAAAAATGAATATACATCGTTGCACATTTTATTTGTAGTATAAAGAGGCAAAGTGAAGAAAATCATTAAAATGTTAAACAATGATTTGGAATAAAAACATGCCAAGTTTAAAAATACAGGGTGAGCTTGGGGTAAACTGCGCTAACTTCGGTGGATAACTTTTATATTTAATAACTTTTTTCCAAATTCCAATTTTTAAGGTAATTTTTAGGTAAAGAAAGTTGAATTGTTTGTTTGGGGAAATAAACATTGGAATTTCAAAAAAGTTATCTCTTTTACTTCTACCATCGTTACTTCTACTTTTTTACGTTAGACACCCTGTATATATAACATGTAGTGGAATTTGACGTTCAATGATTGAACTAAAAAAGGAAAAATGAAACCTTGTACAAGTCTTGACGTAGAAAAACGCATTTCAAATATTATCTTGATTTATTTACGACAACGTTTCAGACAGCGTTACAGTGTCCATCATCATGGCATCTGTCCAAAAACAATATCCAAAAAATAAACCACAACAACAATTTTGGAGGTGGAAATTTCAAATCATATCTGGCCTTCAAAACATCGAAAGACCATTTCCATCAAACCTTCTTTTTGACACTTGGACTTACCGTAAGTAAATCGTAAGTAGGAACCATAGAATAAAGAAGAACACAAGAAATGCCTTTTGGACGTTTGTCAAAAACAATTCAAGTGGAATGGAGATCTACATTGGCGAGTGTAAAAGAGACAAAGCGCTGGGCTGATGGGCTAAATTAACATTTGTTTCTATTCAAAATTTTATGAAAGGCACTTCTAGTTCTCTTCTTTATTCTGTGTTCAGTACCTACAGGGTTGCTACTAAATTATGCACATTTAGCTTTTGGAAGCACAGACTGTGGACACACGAAATTATAAAATGTTAAAAATATGAATGTAACATGATGTTATTCCTTCCTTTCCAAGTTACATACGTACAGGAACTTTTAGAACTTACGCCAATATCTAATCATCCACGCCCAAAGCAACACCCAGCGGGGGAATTCGTTGAACGTGTCCACGTAACTTCACTAAAACTCCTACAGGAACCACGTTCACTAAGTCTCGTTTATAAGTTTCCTACAAGCACGAAACCACGAAAAGAGATTTCATATTTGTTTATGAAATCGTATGACCATCCCTGAAAAATCATCACTTTATCTTTCGAGTAGGTTTTATCTTACAAGTCGCAATACTTTTCCGACCAGTGGCGCGTCTTGGGTTGTCGACCCCCTGTCCACTGATCCGTAATACCTACCACCGTACATTGAGCATGAAGATATGAGACATCGCTTTTTCCCACGGGCGTGTGAAGTTTCTGGCAGAGTGGGGCCGAGGTATCTTCCATCAGGGCTTCCTCAAGGCTCAGCTTTGGTACCCCCATTAGTGTAAGAATTATTATTATGGTACAACTTAGTAAAGGGTATCTGTACTTGAATTAAATGTGCTGTATACATTTCATTAATGATATAAAAAATGTTGATGGATGGGCACAGTGGAAAATACAAAGCGATTTATGGAATATAAAGTAAGTTTGTTCGACTTATTAACAGTAGAAATAGACAACAGACAAAGCATTTGTAACGATAAAGAGGAAAGCTGTCTTCTTTTTATTCTGGTGCCTTGATATTTATCGAGGAAATAATATTTACCCTGCAGTTTCTATTGAGGGACGAATCAGCGGAACACCTAGGAGTCACAAAAGATCCGAAGCTACGAAGTGCGGAGACTTTTACATATCATTTTGTGTTCTTGAGTTTATTACTATATGAAATTGTCTCTCTTAATTACTTAACGGTGTACTTTATCAGTACTTCGTATGAAGTCTTCATCATGTAACAAACTATTTTTTTACTATCTTCCACAAACTGTGAACTTTGGCGTATGAAGTGTGGGATGGTGTTGAATACTTAGTGAAACGTTTAGTTTATTTATGTACGTATGTGGGCCGCAAAGCTTCCTTGAACGTAAACTACTCTCGAGGAATACTAACTATTTTGAATTACGAAAGCAATGAGGTTTTTTATCATCTTTTCCTTGAAACTCTATAAAACTGACTAAAAAGCACTTGAAATTCTCGGTTCGAAACCCCGTTGGTTTTAGTAGTCTTGTGAAGTAATTGAGTTCAACGAACAATGCTATAAATAACATGGAAATCTTTTTCATTGTGTTAAAAATTAATAGCTCCGTTATTATTCAAATTTCACATGGTTTTAAAGAAAAAATTAATATGAAAAAGAGATACCATGTAAATATGTAAAATTTGTATGAACTGATTTAAATGTAAACATCTTTTATAAAACTAGGGGGAATGTAACTAATTTATTAATGTAGGTACAGTAATTCGGTGATAGTATTATTGTTTTCCTATTGTTGTAATGGAGAAGGTCAAGGTTGTAATAATGTTTATCAAAAAACTAATTGTATATAATTATAATAATCGGCGATATCACAAAGGTTACGTCAAATAAAGTCTAAATATATATAAAAAAACAACCTAAATGGGATAGACAAAAATTACCATTTTTCAAAGAATGGTTGAGTTCGAATAAATAAAACTAAATACATAAATAGAAAAATAATTATAATATGTTTTCACAACAATAACTTCGTGTGCTTTTTTAATTTTATAAATATTCAAAAATTACAATTTTGGTGACTTTCTCAACTATAACACTAGGCTCATTCCCGTAGTATGGCAGTCACATAAGATTCATGTAAGAATAACAATTATAAAATATAACGGAAATGGAAATTGTTATGGTAAAACAAAAACTAAAAAATGCACATCATTATAAAAACCATATTAGAAATACTCGTAAAGATAAAACTAAATAAATGATAGAGTAAAAACAGTGTTAAGAACTCATGCATTCCTTCAAGAAGGCTCGTCCCCTTTCAAATAGCCAATGTTGAACACGGATAGTAAAAAGGGATATAGAGTTAATTGACTTTATATCGGTGTTTAAAGCATTGTATATTTTAGGAGCGATGAACCAGAATTATCTTTGAGCGAATGTGGTTCTAGTTTTAGGGAGCTCGCATCCCAGGTTTGATGAAAAGCGGGTGTGTGCTTGATGTTGTGCAGACACCAGCAGGTTATTTTTCCGCATGTAGCACAAGCTTATCTTAGTAAATAACTGGTGAATATCTAAGACCCTAATTTTAGCAAATTCGAGCGGTGGGTAAGTTGGTATTTAAATATTATATCGATTCTGTTATGGAGAGAATACATAGACCGGGCAATGCACTAATAGACGTCGGTGATATTTTCGATTTAAATTTGGACACATTCAAAACCAAATTAGTCTAGAACTTTTTAGTTAATGTAAATAACGAGTAAGCATAATGTATGCATACGCTTAAGTATTGAAAACATATTCTTAAATTTGTATTATTCGTATAGAAACATCAAGGGTTCTTTTTTAAAGTTAGTGATTGTATTTTATGCTTTATTATTAAATCTTATATAATTTTACATTGGTATATTAATATTAAAATTATAAATTTCACATTCGAAACAGAACAGAAAAATAATCAAAATAATAATAATAATCACATACAAAACAGAACAAACATAGAAAGAACAAACAAGAAGAAACAAAAAAGAAACAGACAGGGATATACACATAAGCACAGAGCCAAGGTAGGGATTTATATATAAGATTATTATTATTATTATTATTATTTATATTATTTTTATTTTTTATTTATTTATTTATATATTTATTTATTTATTTATATATTTTTTTTATATTTATATTTATTTATATTTATTTATATTTATTTATATTTATTATTTATTTATATTTTTATTTATTTTATATTTATTTATTTATTTTTATATTTATATTTATATATTTGTATATTCTATTCTTTATAAGTTTATAGATTTGAATGACTTTAATATATGATATGTCCAGTCCCCTTATAGATAATTCACATCAGTTTAACCATATATCTTATCCCAATCGGCACAAAGCACTCTCTTTAGGGTGAATTGCCTAATACAAAATAAAAAAGGTAGGGATTTACAAAAAGGTACTTTTTCAATTAAATTTGTTTAATTATTGAAGACAATATTAGTAATTCCTAAATGAATATTTGAAACAGAAAAATCAGAAAAAGATAAGGCCACATCTAGGACTCGAACCCAGAACCCTTTCCTTTCCGGGACACCGCTCTACCAACTGAGCTAATGGGACCCTATCTATTTAACTGTATCATACTTCGAATACGAAGTACCGACATTGCCTTCATTTTTCTCATCGCACATTTTGATTTGCTGCTATCTTTATGTATGATCACAAGATTCAACTCGAACTAAATGCAATCTAGACAGTGTCTTAGATAAATATATCATACTTTTATTTTATTGTGCGACATCTGGGTTCGAGTCCTGGATTATTCTATTTCAAATATTCGTTTAGGAATTGCTAATATTGTCTTCAATAATTAAATATTACAATTTGAGGTTTTTTTCATTAAGGCATTTCATAAAATAAAAATAAAGTAATTAAAAAAATTAATTTGCTTTTTACGTTCCGTTTCCGTTTCAAGATGGTGGCCATTTTGATGGTTCAGTAAAGATTATTTTTTAATTTGAATTTCTTATTCACACTTTTTTAATATTATGATAGGTACCTACCTACCTGAAGAATGTATTTAAATTGTCATTGAGATAATGACGTTTCTTTGGACAAATTACTTTTTTGAAATTTTGAAAAATATGTTACATAAAATATTATCAGGTATTTTTACCCACTTACAAATCTTTTTGATTTTGAAAGGAAATTTTGGTTTTGGCTTTTAGATGTTCAACAGTAGTTTTACTAGTTTCTAATTTAATATTTCTCTCACAATAATGTTGTTTATGGTAAACCTGCATTTTAATTTGATACTCATTTTATTTATTTTAAGATATCGTTGAAATATTTCGAAGTAAGACATTAAAAATGAATAAGTCAGGTTATTAAAAACAGCATTTAAGGCGGTCGCCACGTAATCTGAACCCAGCGAATGCAGCTGATTCAAGCAGAAGTAGGTATAACAATGGCTAATGTTGAGTTTCAATCAATTGCTTTCCCAGAAATTATCTGGTCGGCTGAGAAGCGTGGAAGAAAATAAGCAGAAACACCAGCAGAATCTCGGAAGTTGCCTGTCGGTATTGTTGTAACAAACCCTCTCTAGTCATTCGTATTTGAAAAATATGCTTCTTCACGAAAAAAAATTGTATTGCTAATTTATTATGTCTCCGTAGTTAGCTTTCAAAGATGGTTTGAAAGGAAGATATGTAAATACGAATGTTAGAGGGAGCGCGCTAATATTAAGTCCCCGCATACCTAATTTCTGCAGATTTATAACAAGTTTCTCGTTAACTCTTCAAGTTTTTAAGTTCCAAAATTAATATATGTTATTTTTGAAGATAATCTCTATAAATTTGTTATGCCGAAACGTTAATTATATGAATTTACCTCGATAGAAAAAAATCGCAAAGTAAGCTCCGAAAATTATTTAAAACACGTTTTATTATGTTATTTAATATGTTAAAGGTATGAAAAAATTCAGTATATCTTCAAACGCAACTAATACATTTATCAAGAGATTTTTGGTTTATTTCAAACAAGTCGTGTTTTAGTAAATATTTTCACCAGTTTCGCTTAATTATTATCGTTTTTTTACGAGGCTTTAAGCGAAACGATGAAAATATTTAATAAAAACACGACGTTTGAAATAGAGCGAACATCTCTCGACAAATGCTCAAGTTGCATTTAAAGATACACTGTAATTTTTTCATATCCATAACATATTAAATAATTGAACAAATCGTGTTTTTAATAATATTCCATCAATAAAATAACCAATGAAGGGTTCAGGTGCAAGATTCTTACAATGGTGTACCTACGACTTTATTTTATTTAATTAATTTGTTTTATTTCACAATTTTCTCATTTAAAATAATATATAATACTACATTTGCGGCACGTTCCCGTATCGCCCTGGAGTACGACCACCATTCAGAATTGAAACGTCGCTTGAAATGGCTTTGGCCGTAATTGGTGACCAGATCTGAATACATATGTGCTTTCCTACCTTCCTCTTCCCCATCTCCTTCCCCTCCTCATTACCTTCAGCCTCACAACATACCCCAATTGGGGATGTCATATTCTCATTGGTTACAGACGGTTTGGAGCAGTTGAAAAAAATTAAAATAGTAATTCATCTGACCGCCATTTCAACCCATCACTGCTGCCCATTTTCCCTACAGACCACCACCGCCCCCTGGATTTTAGCAACGCCCCTAGGGGGGGAGGTGCTGTCCGCGTTGGAAATCACTGGTTTATTTTCTGATTAGTCAGGTACATCGAAACCTTCCTACTCCCCTTCTCATTCACTCGCTTAACTTATTCGAGACTCGCAACATTTTTACAAAATGAGGATGCTATTATTTCTCGCCCCTAGTTAAAAATTAAGTTGGGAATCAGGTCCGATTGCTTCTTTACTGTTACCTTCCAAACCGACGTCAGACCAACGTATGATATTTTACCGATGAAACAATGAGAACATCTTTTATCATCTAGTCAAATGGACATCAAGTTATAATGGGGAATTCGGTAATCAAGAAAACAATCAATCATGAGTATTAAGTAAGCCAAAATTGCAACACAGAAAATAAGTAAATAATTACTCTGATATAGATTGCTACGGTTTAGTAAACGTATTCGCATTATGTAAAACACAACCAATTGAACTAAAAGTAGATATCTTGTATCTGTACGTTTTGATTGAATTTTAATTCGTGACGCAAAGGAATTGCTGTTTGATTGATGATTGAGTAGAATCAATCATTTCTACCAGTACCTCAAATAGAGATTCTCTGTGATGACCTAATAATATCATCATGTTTCATCATCGTAACATCATCGTATTTGTAAACACTACGGGATGGTCAATTTATTGAGATATTAATAGGTACTAACTAGTAGTAATTTATTTATTAACGGACATGGTCCAAATTACAAAATAATAACACGAATACAGTAAAATGAAAAATACAGGATTAGACAAAGGTACATGAAAGCAAAGACATAAGGCAGATATAATATAAGAAAATAAAGGGACAAGTCGAATCAAGTGAAGACTACGCCGCCGTGGGTCAGGACCACGGGACACTTATAATTTTCCGTCACTTGTTTAGCGAACGGAAAAAATCATTCAGACTTATCCCAAAAAAGTTAAGGTTTTGACTTGAGTTGACCAGTCTACACATTCTGGACAATGGTGAATAATATCCAAAATTTGTCGAATGATGGTTGAGGAAGAGCAGTTCATTATTTCTGAGTCTGTGCGAGGGGATATTGAAGGGAATGAGTTGCAGTAGAGTAGGTGAATCAATAATACCATTTATTATTTTGAAGAAGCAAATGAGGTCATTTTTTTTCCCGACGGACTTCCAAAGGAAAGAGGTTTAGAGTTAGTTCAATTGCATCATATGAGTATTTGCCTTTTTCTAATCCTAGCCTCCTAACAATGTGAATTGTTCCAATTTATTTCGTAAATCAAAACCAAAATTTCCTGATAAATCGTTAGATTTGTAAGTAAGTACTTAAATACTCACCTGTCATATGATTTGAGAATGTCACAGACTCGACAGAATTCAGTGGTAAACTTATAACTCATCTTTTTAAACAATCATACCTAAATCTGTTGATAAATGCAAAATCATGTCATTTGATCACGATTTGTAGGTCATGAGGCCAGTTATACTATCTTGACAAATAAGTCAAAAGAATGCTGTGAGAATAGATAGTTGCTGTAAGAATATATAGTTGCTGTAAGAATAGATAGTTGCTTATGAGTAGATAGTTTCTGTAAGTGAAGTTGAAAACGTCGATGGTCAATGCAGAATCGTTAAGCAGTTGAGTCGCTCTGTTGATTGACGAGTTCTGATAGGCAGAAGTCCTTTCGGGGTACATGGGATCTCCCACATGTACACTTTTTAGGCACATACAAGTTAACATATTTCAATGTTAATAAATTTTGTATAGTTCCAGGGATAAGTTTAAAAAAAATTCTGCTTGAAATCGAGCATTCCTGTTAATAACAAGGATGGATACAGCAATAGATAGTACGTATATTCTCTTATATATAGAAAATGCATAAACCTCTCCTGTAATTATTATTTTTTCAGAAGAGGCTCAAATAATGGAGCTAAATTACAGAATGGAAAAAATACGTCTTCATTAAATAATTAGATATGAAATATTGTTAATTATACTAAACATTTGTCGTTTATTTATCTTAGTGTCATCTGATCTACCGGAAAACTAAAAACTACAATAGTGAGTACACGATCTAGATAAAGCAATTAATTATGTATTTTTTTCGTATTACGTTTGAGTGTGGTAACGAACGAATTTGTCGGCTTACATATTGATGCGGTGAATAAATGCATATATTTTAATACTAAAATAAAATTACCGTATACATTACCTCACTGAGTGTCCCGAATCTGACGCGAATACAGAAGCAGATAATTGTAAAAATATTGCGTAAAAATTTACAAATTTGTATCTAATTCTGATTTGCACAGGTGCGGTCAGCAGAATTCATAATATTGTACTATTTCTTTGAAATTAGGTGCTGATTCGAGACGCTAAAATAATTATTTATATATTTAAATTTATAATTACTGCTATTCAGAATTGCAACATGGCTTGTAACGATCAGAAAAATATGCATCCGTCCTCCCAAACTTTAAAAATGGCTTTAGTAACCATTTACCATGTGTTCATTAATTTTAAAAAGGTCGAGTTAATTTCCTAAGTATAATAAAGCCACAAATTAAAAGTACAGGGTATTCCAATAAGAGGTGTTATTTTGATATTCAATCGTAAAAGATCAATGGTTTCGTTGCTTGTGTGGCACGTAGCGCCGTCTTGTTGAAAGTAAACGTTGTCCAGATTAATACCATCCAATTTGGGCCATAAAAAAATATTAATCATCTCTCGATAGCACAATCCATTCACCGTAACTGTTGCTCCAGCCTCATTTTCGAAAAAGTTAAGTCCAATGACTCCGCCGGACCATAAACCGCACCAAACAGTCACACGTTGAGGATAGAGAGGCTTTTCAACAATAATTCTTCGGTTTTCTGAGCCCCAGATGCTACAATTTTGCTTGTTGACGAAGCCACCGAGGTGGAAATGGGCCTCATCACTCAAGATGATTTGAATTTGATTCACTCAAGTGAATTTTAGTAATTTCAATGCGTTGTTGAAGCGTGTATCGTTCCATTTTTATTAATGACGTATTTTCTACTTGTCAAATGTCAAAAAATGACAGCTTCAAAAGTAACATCTACCGAAATAGCGGGCTATTCAAAATAACACCTCTTATTGGAAAACCCTGTATTTGAACCTTTCTAGGGACAAATTAATGTATATTATTTTTTACGCGCTCCTGACCCTGCATTTTGTATTAGCGAGTAGGTACTAAATGATTCAGAGTTTCTATACAAACGAGGTCGCTCGACCAGTACCTACGTAAGACAATATTTTAGGCGTGATGTTGGCAACCTTGATTTACGCTAAATTTCACGATGTCCGCCTGAAAGGAACTTACAATATAGTTCCTTGCGATAAATAATTTACAGACAAGTTCGGCTAGTACAGTCATGCGGTCTGAAAGGCATAATATTCAATTGTTGTTTTCCGGAAAGTAACGACGTCATCTGTTTAATAATGCTGTCAACCAACAATTTTTAAATGAATGGCAACGCTGTGTTCATGAATTTACTGGGTAAATATTTATGTACTTTCAAAAATTATTAGAAACGGAGTAAAGCGTATATTTTCTTCAATGCTTCTGGATTTTACTCTTCATCTAGGCTATCATTTCAAATTGATATAATCCATTACATTCATTATCTGAATTCATTTTTTGTTTTTATAGTATATGGAATTTTTTACATTGAACTACCCCTGCACACATTCTGGAATAAATTCTTATTTTTTGACTGATTTATTTTTGATATTTTAAAATATGGAATGTATTTCATTGAACTACCCCTGCATACATTCTGGAATAAACTCTTATTATTTTTTCTGATTTCTTTTTGGTATTTTAAAATATGGAATGTATTACATTGAACTACCCCTGTACACATTCTGGAATCAACTATTATTATTTGTCTAATTTCTTTTAAAATGTGGAGTGCATTGCATTGAACTACCCCCTGCATTCATTCAGGAATAAACTATTAATTTTTTGTCTGATTTCTTTTAAAATATGGAATTATTGCATTGAACTACCCCTGCATACATTCTGTAATAAGCTATTATTAGTCTTATTTTTTTGTTATTTTAAAATATGGAATGAATTGCATTGAACTACCCCTGCATACATTCTGGAATCAACTCTTATTATTTGTCAGATTTCTTTTAAAATGTGGAATTATTGCATTGAACTACCCCTGCATACATTCTGGAATAAAACTCTTATTATGATGGACACTGTAGTGTTCGTTGGCTTAGGTAGCGCAACACGGCATAATACCTTAAAAATAAACAATTATAATACTTTTGACCGTGAAAATCTCAAATCATATCACAAGTAAGACATATATTATTTTGAATATTATTCGGTAACTTTTACAGAGAGTTATAACGACTCCAATAATGTTGTATTTTCCATTATTTCAGAAACGTTTTAAAAAACCAGTTTAAAAGATGCTATTGAACCCTGACCGTGGGCAGAATTATATGTATTTTTATTATTATTAATATCAGATTTTACCAACTTATAACAATATCATTTCTGCTGTCAACCAAATTTGGCCAATAATTAAAAATATACTTGCTTTGATTCAGAACGGTTGTAGCAAAAAACCACCAGTGATGACATTGAGATATTTGCAACGGTGGGAATATTTAGTCAGTGACCTAAGTCGATGATGACTCTATGAAATCATTCGGTAAAGTCATCCAAGTGCTTATAAATAAGTATTGTTTCTGTGTAACCCTGAACTGTTAATGTTCATCATTGTGACGACCTCTGTGGTCGAGCGGTAAGATCCTTGGTGGTGAGTTCAAAATCAAAGGAAGCGAATATAAAAATGTAGTTAATTTTACCCTTCGAGCCTCAACTAAATAATATAATGTCGTCAAAAATTCAACTTCAAATGGACTCGCTGTTTTTGAACGTATTTCATACATATAAAATACATCTCGAAATATGCAAATAAATATATTGCGAATTTGAACGCAAACGTAGTTAAAGTTTTTAAAGTCAATTACCGATGGTTTTTTACAACTTTTACAACTGGTGTAATTACAACTTTACAGTAAATGGTAATTACAACTTTACAGTAAATGGTAATTACAACTTTACATTAAAGTGTAATTACAACATTACAGTAAATTGGAATTACAACTTCACAGTAAATTGGGATTACAAATTTACAGTAAATTGTTATTACTACTTTACAGTAAACTGTAATTACAACTTCACAGTAAACTGTAATTACAACTTTACAGTTAGCTATAAAAAACATATTCAATTATAAAAAGGTATTATAAAAGTTTTTGTCACTTTTTTTCTGTTTACATAAAAATATTTGCAATTTTCGACATTTTTTTTGTCAAATATTAAATGTTGTTTCATAGAATTTTTTTTAATTTTCAAGAGTGTCTATGGTAAACTTTTAAATAAAATGCAAAGCGTGGTGTTTCTCTCTATCCAACACTGTTTTATTCCAAATGTGTGTGCTTTCACCCTTCGAGGGTGTTCTAAAGTAATCATTTCAAATTATGGAGAGAGGGAAGGTGAATTTGCATATTAATTTTGTTAAAATTGGCATTTTTCTAAAGTATATGGAAGAATGTAGTCAAATTCAGACTTAGAAGAGATGAGATGTTGAATGGAGGGAGGCAATTTTAGATAATGCTTGATAAAAGAGATGATATTTGTTTAGAGAGGGACAACCAAAAAATATGTGATCTAAAGTTCCTACTTCTAGACCACGGAAGGTACAATCTGGGTAGTCAAGCACGTGAATTTTAGAAAGGTAAGAAGGAACGGAACAATGCCCAATCCTCACTTGAATAAGTGAGGAAATTTGTATTTTGGAGAAATGGGAGAGTTGTTAAAACCACGGTTTTGATGAGATAGTCCTTTGTATTGAGGCATAGCAGGATAACACTCTTAAAATCATATATCTCACCGTAATAAAAAATGAGATAGCATGACTTTTATAAGTCCGTGTCAGGCTGGGAAAAAGACTCCAGGATTTAATGTGTTTTCTCTAAAGTAATGAAAAAAACGCTTTCCAACTTTATTCAATGGATAACGACTACATCCTGGAATATACTCCTTGTTTCATCCACTTTCACACATCCTTTTGTGCATAGGTGTTGAGAAGTGAGTTAGTTAAGAGCTTCACAGATGCACTCATAGAGGGCTGTGCAAAGAGCTTGCTTGCTTGGAAGTCCGTAAGATGGCAGCTAGTGGCCAGTAATCGCCAGGGCCAGTGAGAATGTTCCCAGACAAACTTATTGTTCCCAGATCCCATTTAGCCAGCTACTAGTTAGGTCGACCATCGAGTCACTATTTTAATACGCGGAGTATTAATAAATCCCTGATTTATCACAAAGAACCAATTATTTATAATCTCCTTCCACGAAGAGTTGGAGAACTGTTTGTGGGAACACAACAATAGGTACTAGTGTAACTATGGACTCCCCAATTTAAGAAATATTATGATGAGGCTGAAGAAAGTCGGGGAGTAGAGAGAGAAGAGGAACAAAATGTTGGGTTAGGTTAGGTTAGCACATGGCAAACTCTGAATGCTGGTTAATAATCATAGCTGAAGCCATGTCAAGCAACTCTTCGATTCCTAATTGTTATCTCTCACCTTTATTATGAAATCAAATAAGTAACCAACAGGTTTACCTACCTTCAGGAGCAAATCATTTATTCTGAATGAATTCTAAAAATGTTGTATAAATCATAAAAAAACTAGAATTTCACAAAAATTGACGCTGACATTACAAAGTATAATACGTTGTTATTTTATAATGCCTTTAGTTTTTTTCCCATGGCAATTATTTTTAATTGATATGGACTCCGAGATCTTAAACGTTATTTACTGCACGCCATAGTAATCATAGGTCATCGTGTTAGAAAAACTGTTTATAATATTAAAAATATTGTTTGAACCAGTTGATATATTTTCTGCGGTTTGTGGAAACTTACGATTATGATTTATTTATTCAAATAACAGTTTGAAACATAAAAAAATACTCAAAATAATCCAGATGTGTGTTAAAATTACAACATTTAAAAAAATACATACATGCAAACTTAATATAATAATAACATTAAATGTAAACTCAAAAAAGAAAAGTTTATGACACGGTTGTGTCGAGACTGGTAGAGAAAAATAAACTTGATATTAATAACAAATGTACGAAAAATGTCAACAAAAGAAGCATTGGGAGTACGTTTATAGTAAGTTGGCAACAATGTACCTGTGCTGGATTATCAGACACGATATTTGCAAGGGATTATCTTTATGTATCTATCTATTTAACCATCAAACCATGTGGCCCTTTTTAAATACATGTACCTATTTGAATTGCGATTTTGTTTTGGTGGAATAATTCATGCAAATCTTGGAAGTGGAATTTAACCCTATTCACGACATCCGTTCGAGCTGAAACTCGTCAGAAAGACTAGTTGTCGATGACCATGCATTCTTACAACTTATGGTGGTAATCAAAGACCTAGACATATACTCTTTTCTCTTAAATTGGATGACATTACTGCAGTTAATATAGAAAAAAAAAGTAAAGTTATATATTTTTAAATACGTTTATTTATAAAAATAGATGTATTATTGTAAGGGTTGATTTTTTTGTTATTAATTGTACATAGTTAAAGAAATATGTGGCTTTCTAATTAAATACATAATTCAAAGTCTGTTTTTGCGCTTAGTTCTTCTAAACCACACAGCTGATTATGATAGGGTTTTCACTATCATATAGAGAATATCTCCCGGAAGGTTTATATGTATAATACATTCATATTATATATATTGCAAGTAGAGAAAAGTCGATGTTTTACAATCAAGTCATTTAAAAAATATATATATATTTGTGCGCTGACATTGCTAAGGCTGGCTAAACCTTAAGACATAAATCAGATTAATGGTATAAGTCTATATCCTAAGGATAACTCACAGCAACGCCAGTTACACGTCAGCTAGAACTACATAATATTTCATATTAAATTATTCAAAATTTTGTTCACTTATGATTAAAAGTTATTTTTTTAAATTTATTTATTCGATTCTCTATTTTTAGGCTATCGAGAAGGAAATTGAAAATGTGTTTATCATCATGGCCTATGATTCTTTCACCACTTTCAGTCTTTATTACTGTATTAGTGTACAAGTTATTATATTGTCTTGTATTATATTCGTGTCCTTTTCAGAGTGAATTTAAAACCTGTCAGTTTCCTTCAATTGATCGTAATTAAAATAAGAAGACGTTAATTTCATTATTAATTCGTCACAGAAATGACAAAAAAAAAACAATGAACTTGCTACATTCCAATTTCGCGTGAAACTGGTAATGAATGAACTTGAATTTTTTTTTGCTAATTCGAGTTTGTCCCCGAATTCTGCTTTTTTTATCCGGTGTTCATCTTGCACAATCATCGTTAGGTAAGATTATCAGGTGGATTACACTTTATAATCTAGCTAATATTTTAAATGTGAATTTTTAGACATTTGTTTGCAATACGCTAAGAATTTATATAAGAATATGTATCTATCTGTAAATAGAGTGATAGTTAGTAATCTACGTCGGTTTTCAAAATGAAAATTGAAAAAACACACATCTCAATTTTGAATTGTTTTTTTTTTTACATTAACCTCAATCAGAAGGCCTCCAGGAAAATAATTGTGAATTGAAAATAAGTTAGGAGGCTGATTTGATTCAGTGTCCCGGCCTTGTGATCTAGGCGGTTTTGGGCAAACCCGCCTCCTAAAATAAATACTATAGTGTTTCGATAATAATATTGATTGTGATAATTTTCCATCAGTGAGGATTCGCAAATACGTACATCAATACGCCACGGAAGCTGAAAGTAGTAAATGATAGCGGAGAAGTCGGGTTTTCCAATAAGAGGTGTTATTTTGATATCCAATCGTAAAAGATCAATGGTTTCGTTGCTTGTGTGGCACGTAGCGCGGTCTTGTTGAAAGTAAACGTTGTCCAAATCAATACCATCCAATTCCGGCCATTAAAAATCATTAATCATCTCTCGATAGCGCAATCCATTCACCGTAACTGTTGCTCCAGCCTCATTTTCAAAAAGTAAGGTCCAATGACTCCGCCGGAACATAAACCGCACCATACGTTGAAGATAGAGAGGCTTTTCAACAATAACTTTTGGGTTTTCCAAGCCCCAGATGCGACAATTTTGCTTGTTGACGAAGCCACCGAGGTGGAAATGGTCATCATCACTCAAGATGATTTGCATTTGATTCGCTCAAGTGAATTTTAATAATTTCAATGCGTTGTTGAAGCGTGTATCGTTCCATTTTTATTAATGGCGTAGTTTCTACTTGTCAAATGTAAACAAATGACAGCTTTAAAAGTAACATCTACCGAAATAGCGGGCTATTCAAAATAACACCTCTTATTGGAAAACTCTGTACATCAATAGGGTATTTTTGAAGTTATCAAAAATAGTTCTGTGTTTTAAGAGGTATTCTCAGCAGTCATTAATAAATCTACAGTTTTATTCTGAGATTGATGAAATTTTGCACACATTACCTTCAAAACGGGAGGAAGATGACTGTCCATATGAGATTTCGAATAATCACCCCACCCTTTTCCCACCTCAAAAGCAGAATTTTAATTCTTCCTGATGAAATTATTCGACATTTCAAATAAGAGAAAAAGTTTAATGTTCACATCTGATTTATAAAACCTTTGCGTGAAGCCCGGGCAACGCCGGGGACTTCATTAAGAGGAAATTACAAGCCAAACATGTGTATATTATAGGCATACCTTATATTGTAGGTAATAGGCATTACAATCGCTTGACAAACGGAGTCTAGAAACGTTCGATTTCATGCACAAAACTGTTTTTTATTTATTTTGTAAATAATTTTATATTAAAGCAAAAAAGTTAATCAATTGAAACTGTCACAGATAATCTTAGCTATAATACTGTATTTTTTAAAGTTGTTTCCTTTACGCGTTCATACATTTCTATTGAAAAAAAAAATTTTTTAGTAGTTTATATTTATATTTTTTATTGAGTAACAAATTTTTTTATTTGTATTCTACCCAAGCAAAACGATAGGAAAACCTTCAAATTTATCTAAAGCATATTTTTTGGTATTAATAATGTACACCGATTCGTTATAAAGATTAATAAAAATAGCGATTTAGCATTAAGCTTCGCCACAATAAAAAAATAATTTATTTCAAAAAATTATGTTAACTTTCCGTGCATGACAGTACGTGCGTGTACCAACATAACATTATAATGCGATGTTATTATTACTTTCTGTGGTCAAGGAAAGCGATACAATCTTACAATAATTTTAGCAGCAATTTAATCAGAATCCCATAAAGAAAGCGTACTAGGCCGTAGTCTGCAGCGACGGCAACTTTAGCCGGGGGATTATTTTTGAAAACTTTCTTTGCCGAAACCAGTTTAAACGAAATGCGGCATCTTTGTGGTATCGCTGTGTACATGGATCAATAAAAAATGGACTAATTAATTAGCATTTCAACATTGAAAGTTGTCTCACGTAGGATGACCAAAAAATTATATTAATTTCCTTTCGTAGCGGATGTATTCTAGAAATAACTAAACATCACGTCATTTCTATGAACGGGTAAGCACAGAGAAAGGACGACACATCTCTATCATGTTATACATTTCTCGCTTCATTCACATTCATATATCGTATCATACATAGATACTCCTCTATTGTGGCGATAAAGCAATCTGACCGTGTATTTAATTTATATTATTACAATAATACCGTACACAGTGGGCGAGAAAGACTATGCAATAAGAACAAAAAACGAGCGAAGAAAAGCACAGAAGAGTCAAGGAGAGTTGAGAAGAACTAAGAAGAAACAAGAAGAGCCTAAAAACGACAAAAAAGATCCAAAATGAAAAAAAAAGAGCCAAGAAGCGCCTAGAAGAACCAGGAAAAGACAAGAAGAGCTAAAAAGAGCCAAGAAGAATCAGGAAAAGAGAAGAAGAACCAAAAAGAGACAAGAAGTAGTAAGAAGATTCAAAGAGAAACAAAAAAGAGCCAAAAAGAAGAGCCAAGAAGAGAGAATAAGATTCAAGAAGAGACAATAAGAGACAAGAAGTAGCAAGAAGAGCCATAAAGAGACAAGAGTCAAGAAGAGCCAAAAAGAATCAGGAAGAGACAAGAAGTAGCAAGAAGAGCCACGACCAGACAATAAGATCCAAGAAGAGGCGAGAGAGCCAAAAATAGACAAGAAGAGCTAAGAAGAGGGAAAACAAAAATAAAGAAAAGAAAAATAACGCTCAATCAATTCTTCTACTCTTGCCCAACCTAAATTCCAATATGGGTTATAGAATAAATAAGAACGCAAGATATACGATATGTACGTGTTTCGTGTTCCAAAAGTCTGACCATTCATTGCTCAAATTTTAAATACAAAAATTACCTTCATCATGATTATGAAATTTTCATCTCGATCAAATGTAATGGAGAAACACAGTATCAAAAGGTACCGAGTCAGTGGCGACATCGGATTCCATTAAAATCTACGTGGAAGGCATTTCTAGTGTTTATTATATATTCAGTGTAAACAGTAAAACCTACTTTGAGTAGGTACATATTAATTAAGTCGATCAACGTATGTAATCGTGTCAATGTGAAAATTAACATATGTTCCAACTTTTCTATCTAAAATATTCAGTGGTACAATAAATCAGTAAGTACAGAAAATATATAATAGTAGTACAAAAAACAAACAATGCAAACTACATTCACAAATAGAGTTCATCGACGACGAGTGTTGTTTTTTTGGCAACGAAACGAAATATATTTAGAATAATACATAAATTTACATGAATATATGTTCCATAATCGTTCGACAAATTGCCAGGTGTGAATAATTCTACAAATTTTTCGATAAATTATGGAGTCACTAGTGAAAAATCTGTGTTTTATGACTATGACGGGACAAACTAATTAATCTTCATACCGTTTTTCCTCATGGTTAGGCTAAGAAATTGGGTTAACTGCAAGAAATTGGACGTACCTACCTGTAAGCTACACCCTTTGTATTTTATACTTTTTTGTACAATGAATTTTTATTTTTATTTGCTCTATTTTAGTTAAAAATTATATAAAATTAAAACAAATTGTTATTTTTAAAATTAAGATGAATTTTTTTACATTCGTTTGCTTAACTATGTAGGCGAGAAATAGGCGAGTTTACTTCATAATTTTTTTGTGAACGGTGACATGGAAATGGGTACTAATGTCTAGTTTATCTAGTTGGTACTCTTATACTGACTAGACTCCGGAGTTCGCAACAGACGAGCTCCGAACCAATTGTGACTCTTAAGCAGTATTCACATAATAAAACGAGAAAATCGCACTACTTCTTAATTCACTCATATTCTCCCGTTATTCTTTTGCATGAATTTATGTACCTTCAGAGAGCACTCCGGACTAATTTTACCATCCACTTATTTGTTATATATTCTCCAAGCACTTCTTTCAACTACCATATTTTCTAGACATTCGAGAGATTTCTCGTACGTCCTTTTCTCAACCATGTTTATACCGCAGGCTTTGTATTCCCATAAAAATGTACAATTGAATCCTTTAAGTATCATTGCTCTGGGTTAGTGCATACTTCCACTCTCAAGGTATCTAACATGGTCGATCGATAAAACCCTATATCTATATTTAGTTGGCGATATTTGCGAGTACGGTCAGCATAGTATGATTCAGACAGTAGCTCGGAGAATTCAATCCGTTCGAGATTTACTAACTAACTTACTCTCTTTTTAGTGTCAAAAAACACGAGAACTACCAATGTACTCATAGTGATTTAATTGAACATTGTCGATTTATTCGTATTTTTACTTAGCGGTTTGACCTTTGGGAATGTCGATCCACAGACAGAAATTCCCGTGTTACCTTCGCAAAACGATTTCATATTTATTTCGTGTCAATATCGGTTTAGCTATCGGCAGCGCAACCGTGCTCTATTATCGTTAAGCGGATCGATCGGATATCATGTATGTTCTATGATCTGAGGTACAACTCTAGAGGGTGTAATAATACGAGGGACCACCATATTATTACCACTTCGGATAGACTTGACCATATCTAAAATTTTCTCCTTTGCTCGCATAAGCATTTACTTTTTTAATATCCAATTTTGATAATATATACTATCTAATCGATTTGTAAATATTTAATTCGGCCAAATCAATAACAATTTGATCTTAATACCACATCGAGAGCTTGTAAAAAGATAAAATCAAACCACATTCAATTTACAATATGAATCTATATTATACTTAACGATTTTCTTAATATTACAAAGATTTCAGCCTTATGATTTTACGTGTTTCGAGATGCAAAGATATTATTAATCTGTATAATTTGTGTTCATGCGTGCGGAAAATACAGCACAGAAAAAAAAAATAAAGGCAGTTTTTGCTTTCACATAGAGTTTATTTGCATTAATATACAAATAAAAATGGGACATTAGTGACCAAATCTGAATAACCAAACATTTTTCAACCTTCATCTTACCCATCTCTTTGGTTTCCAAATTCACTACAAATACAACATACATCAATAGGGTATTTTCAATTTTTTTTTAAAGTGTCAAAAAAATGAGGAAAAAATTATGGAAATTTATAAGTTTTCTATATTGTTTTAAAATGTGGATTTTTTATTTGCCGCCAAAGCGACAGTTTACCTGGCGTTATTGACGTCACGCCGGGCAGCGTCGGTGACAAGGAGCGTTTTTTAAGTCATAATGACGTTATAACCAATTGGAACCGTTTCGGAATGTGCGCTTTTTAGTACGACGATCAGAATCAGAAAAACGAACTTTAAATCTTCCGTATATTTTTAATATGTTTATATTGTAAATTATTAATGAAAATACTCCATTGTTGATGCTAAAGTTCCTCAGGCTCCAGGCAGTAAGTCAGAGGACTCTCACTTGTTCCAAGAACTCAGTTATATTACTCAAAGTTATCGTATCCTCTCTTTCGATAACCATGACTTAACGATCATCACTCAATCTCCTTCCATCCGAAACGAGAAACTGCAAATGTTCCATACAATTAGAAATAGGTACAACAGGCATCATCAGCATACAACAGACAATATACTTTCAGATTCACAAACAAATACCGAAAGTATATTGTAGCTTATCAATGCCATTAGGGCAATCTTCGCAAAGCGTAGTGAAAGTATCAATTTTTTTTTCTGCGGTGCGTTGATGTCTTTATAATATCGGTCAACTGTTTATAATGGTTTATGATTTTTTTATTATCAGGCACCTTTCAAATTCAATGTAATCACCTGTTTTCTTTGCTTAGTAAGTGTATTATGTTACTTGAACGGTTATTAGTGTGATTTATTTGACTAGGAAGGGATAGAAAGAGTATTGATACCTCAGTTCCATGGGGAAAACACTAAAAATACCACATTTTTAGAAAAATGGATTTGAAAATATATGACAAATACATCGCTCCAGTGTAAACTTATTATGAAAATATATTACATTAATAATAGACTCAACAGTCCTGTTATTGTTGCCACTATTAAATTCCATGTGCCGACTAGGAATATATGACAAAATATAACATTCTTCTGCAATACATACACAACCAAATATCAGACACACTCACTAACAAGTTTGGGGGTACTATTAATTTTTATTTATTGACTCCATTTATAGAATTAAGCGTAATCTATACCATCACTTTGTTAAATACTACAAATTAGAGTAGCGTTGGTAATGTAGTTTTAGTGATTTGTCTTACATAAATGTAGTATTATTCTAGTTTCTATGTTACTATTACATTTTTTACTAATATTGTTTTATATTCTGTTTACTGTTTTATTTTTTTTGTATAATTTTCGATAGACTAGATATATTTTTTTAAATCCAATAAAGTACAGCTGTGCGTAAATACAAATAAATTAAAATTTTAGTAATTTAGCAACCTATCAACCTGACACTTTCATACAGATTTTTTTCTAAATTAATTAATAAATAATTATACTCCTACTTATTTCTATCCAAAATTATAAAATCCATTGAAAATCTCACTTTAATAGGGAAACAAGTTTATAGTATCATAGTTTCCCAAGAGAATAATGTTTTTTCGTGGACAGTGAAGCATTAAATTGGTAGAGGAAGGAAAAAGGTTTAGCCAGCTCTTTTATAGACTTTTCTCTACTTTCTATAAATATAATATGCATGTATTATACATATATTCCTTCCGGAAGAAATTCTCCATATGATAGTGAAAACCGTATCAACATACTTTGCGTAGTTTAGAAGAACTAAGCGCACAAACAAACAGACAGATAATTATTAGGTAGGTCTTGTCCTAGCCGATATACTGACAATACTTGCCTACTGACTACCTGACTAATTTAAAAGTAAAATACCAGTAATACATATATAATACATACAATATAATACTACATGAAATAAATAAAGAAGTTATGACGTTGAACAAAAACCGAAGCCTTAAAAACAATTTCAACTCAATGAATTTCATATTCTTGCCGGAGTAAAAAAAGAAAAATCTATGCGACATCAATCGTTATCATTTGGATTGAAAACTAGAATATTGGAAAGTTTGCTGAAGATAAATTATAATAATATTATGACGTATATTGCAACGGCACAAAGGCGCAATATTGTCCGTTTTTATGCGACAAACGAATGAGTCAGGTCGTAAATAAACCGTTTAATGCACGTGTACATAAACATGTCTAGATAATTTTGGTACAGTGTCTATACTCTATACCGGTATTCTTTATTATATTTTATGACTTAGCGAAAACAACAACACAGCTGGATTTGGTTTTGTAATGCTTTTGGTCTTTCCTTAAAAACATCCTCTCACACATACATAAGGGCACAAATAAATACACCGGAACGATCAGAATCATGCAACCATACATTTTTATTTTTTTTGGGGAATACTGCATAAGAGTCCCAACTGTTCCCAATCTTTCCCAGCCAGTGAGACTATGGTATCTCCAATTTGGTTACGTTGTGAGGCTGAAGGTTGCGGAGATGGGAAGGAGATAGGGGAAGGTGGGGAAAAAACCTGGCTATTACCAAACACGGAATGGGAGAGGGCACCTGGAATGAGACAATCCAAAGTACTCATGAAAGAAACAGACCCTAGACGAACCAAGAAACTACTCGATATGGACAGAAACTCGCTGAGGGAACTGGTAGGACTACTAACGGGACACTGCCATCTCAGGAGACACATGCAGATATTGGGAGTGGAAAACACCAGTAGATGCAGAAAATGTGAAGAGGATGAAGAGACTCCAATTCACCTATTGTGCCAATGTCCTGCCCTGGTGGGAACTAGGCTCAGATACCTGGGGAGACATACAGTAGAACCAGAAGACATACCCAATGACAACCCTGGTGAACTTTATTAAGGCGATGCACTACGTCGTGTAATATTTTGAATCGAGCCTCTATCAATAACTACCTACCTTACGTAGATGGCGATAAGGCTTAAATTCCCACTTAACACCATCCACCTGTTTTGATTTATACAAGAAAAAAACATGGCCAAAAAGTGCCTTTTATTTTATTTTGTGGATCTTCAGGCACAAATATTTAAATGTTTTTCGATCATTTTATAAATAACTTAATTCGCCACATTATACAATAAAACCATAACCTAAAATGGGTTCGTCAGTAGGAGATTTTGAACTTTAAAGCAGTTTTAATGGGCCTCATACATTATTCTTTTCTGGGCTTATAAAAAGACTTACTCGATTATTTCAAAGGCCAGGATGTATCCTACTCGAAGTATTTAATCAAAGCATCTGAAACATTTCTAGGCGACTAAATTTTCAAACCAAAAACACATGATTTTTCATTACTACGTAGTGCATCGCCTTAAAGGGACTGGGTTGTTGTTAAAGGATTGAGGTAAAATGGGAGATAGCACAATAGGCCTATGGCCTAAGTGCTCACGGGAACTACGTCTAAACCGTCTCTGCTTAAAAAAAAAACACGGCTAAAGCTATTTCAAGCAACATTTCAATTCTGAATGGTGGTCTTACATCAGGGCGATATTGAGTATCTGCCAGTCTGGGACGTGCCGCAAGTATACTATTTATTATTTTAAATGAATGAATTGTGAAATAACACAAATTTATCTGCGGATAGCCAGTCGAGAGCCTTCGACTCGACGATTATTTAAAAATATAAATATAGTTGCTTTCATTATAATGGAGCTAAAACTTATAAACCAAGTTAATTTGCCTATTTGCCATTATTTCAAAGTCAAGCTATACATACAAACCCTGGTATTGCAGTATTTTTTTTTTATTTATTGTGTAAAACAGTCAATCCAATTACATTTCACAAAATGTGCAATTAATAACATTACATTAATTACATCAGTCGAGACGCAGCCTTACTAAATATTTGCAATAAAAAATATTTATTGCAAATATTTAGTCACTGAAGTTTTATGTGTAAACTGTCTACCTCAGAAGGTGGTTTAAGAGAGTAGTGATCCCCAAAGGCATGAGCATTGATAGGTTGGTAATAAAAAGCGATAAAAATAATAGTATTCCAGAATAAACTCTCTGTGTTCCAGAATATCAGGATTGCAAATATGCCCAATATGTTGCTCGTTAAAATCGTTACTTATAATAATATTCTTGCAAGATGTTTTGTTTACACTTGCACCACTTTGTTCCAAACCTCAAAAACACGGTCACTTTCCCATTTCACGTTTTGTTGCTAAGTTCACGTTTGTTCAGATGACATTTGTGATATTATTGATCCGATCTGTTTTGAATTGCTTTGAAATCTGGCCAAATCGATTATGGGTTCCGTATTTGCTTTGGTAAATCGATATTTCGATTTAAAATATTCCTCCGATAGTGCCCCAAATGGGTATTACTGCTTTTTTACATTTTCATTGCGCGACCGATCGATATTTTTGTCAAATCAAACAGATTTTTAACAAAGTCCACGATCTCTGTCTTACTATGATGGTAATACATTACTATACCTGGGTTCGGGCGGTTTAAGCATCTGTCAACTGCTAAAATACTGTCGTATTACTGCCGGTATACGCAGTACGCACGCTCGTGATTATGAGTAACGTCTTCGACTAATCAGTTCTTATCCCCCGTATTATTTATTATAAGTAAGATGGTCGTAGCACTCCAGCCAGAAAATCTAAGGGATACAATAGAGGGTAGTGCCCAAACTATTGAAACATAAGCATACTTGAAATGCCAGATACATCCCAAACTTTCTCTTCCCATCTACTTTCTTTCCCCACGCTCTTCAGACTCACAACATACCCCAATTGTAAATTCCATAACCCCACTGTATCCGGACAGTTGGGTGCAATTGGGACTTCCCAATTGGGTATTCCCAATTCCAATTAATCTTCGTGTAATCGAATGAGAATAGGATATTTCTCAGTTGGTCTTGACCCCTCCGGATTGGTTTCAGATAATACATTATATTTTTGCAATATCATTTGATTGGTGGTATCAATGTTCATAAACCAGTGTACATCACACCTGTCTACATATTGACATACATTAAGTACATTTGATTGATTATGGTGTGAATATTTTTTAAAGTTAAGATAGGTCAGGTGCTAGGCCAATAATTAGCATCTCACTTTGAGGACAGAAAATATTTTCTGAACAGAACTTGAATCGAACCTTCACATTACTTTAAAATCAACAAAAAAGCACATGCATAAATTATGTATACTCGTTATTTACATTAACTTAAAAGTGCTCAACTAAAAAGGCTTTGAATGTGTTAAAATTTATCGAAAATATCAGCGACATCTATTAGTTCATTGCCCTGTCTATGTAGTCTCTCCATTAGTAGAATTGAACACGAAGTTATTGTTGTGAAATAATATTTTGAAATAAAATTCTTAGCGTCAGGGCAGTCATATCTTGAATTAAAAATTTTATACAATAAAAGAAGATCAAATATTTTTCGCCTTTCAGGTAATTTCGATGATTTGAGTTAACTTCCTAAATAATGATTGACAAATAGATATTACCAATTTAAATAACGAAAATGCGCAAGCAATAACCAAAAACAGGTTATTGTAAATTGCAAAAACGTGAACAGGTTTTTGCAAAATTACGTCCGACCCTTTTTTTGTTCTGTTGCATTCCAGAAACAAACAACATTGGTTTCTCGTTAGCGCAACATAATAATAGTATTTTGGTAAGCAACGAACGTAAACCGTGGTTTGTATACATTAAGAATTTGTTGCGGAATTATATGCATACCTAATATCGAAAATAAATGCATCAGGTATTCTACTTTTTCCAAATTAATCCATTAAATCACAAAAAATAATTCCGTTAGCAAGATCAATTTCATAACAGACAAATTTTATCTTAGCGGTGTCGGTATTTTTACCGGTTGCCAATTTTGCAGTGTTCGCACCCAGTGGATTATTTGAATTTGCGTGTTAACATTTCACACGATATGGTACCACCGTACAACAAAACAGCTGACTTAACAACAACAAAAAATGGCTTGGCACAACCGCTGTGTATGCAACCAATAATGATTCAAGCAACAACGACATATATCTACTTTCAGACTACAAGAGCCGTATGACGTATGATTAAGACGAGTGCAAACACATACCAAATATATAATTATAGTGAATTGATTTCATAGATTGCCGTTATGTCTACAAAAAAAATGTTTGGAAACTGCTTCAAACGCCAACCGCGCGGGATGTGTGGACGAGGGAAGAAGAGGCACTAACTCGCCTCTCTCACATAGGGAAAACACTTTCAAAATGTTTCCACGAGACCTCTCATTGCTTTACAGCTAAGGTTTGCAATCCCACAATCCTGCGGGATTTCAGCAATAAATGACACCGAGGATTTTCAGGAATTTCATGTTCAGGATTTGCGGGATTGCGGGATTTCAAAAAGTACTAAATTTACACCAAAAAAATGGTGTGATGACAGTTACACCAACTAGTATGAAAGCACAGAGACCAAAGTAACAAATATGTTTGAATCTCTATTGACTATGAAGAGTCCTGTCAGTGACGGATACGTTTTTGTTTTTAAATCAAAGTCTACATTATTTATAAAAATAAATCACCTTTTTAATATATTTTACGTCATTGATACGACCAATCCTCTTAAATGAATATACTAATATATAACTGATAAATAATAAAAAAATTAAGAAATTTTGACATTTTCAATTTAATACCCCGTAATAAAAATCTAGCAATCCCGCGGGATTTTAAAAAGGTGCGGGATTCGCAAAACCTATAAGCAGCAAGCATGATAATGTATTTTACTTTTTATCGAAAAACCCAATCGATTATCAAAAATACTTCTTAGAATAACCGTCGCCAATGCTTTTCGGCATGTAATAAATTCAAATTGCGAAATTAACTATTTTTCTCCACGTATTTAATCATATATTAAACTCCCACCTGGCTGGGTTCAGTTTCAACGCACGGCCATTTTTTTAATTGACTACAATAAACCGGTGCCGGAACGAGTTTGGATCGAACCCGGGGCCATTGGACCACCGACAAGTGCTCAAACCACTCCTCCACGACATGGTTGTAGAATACTAAGAAATGTATAGTACCTACTGAGAACACTAAGAAACTTAAGAGGCGTTCTGTCACATGTCACAAGTCACCCCAAGTGGTTGGCTAAGTTTGGTGGGGGAATTGTTAAAACTAGGGTTTTGATGTATTGAAGCTCTTGGGTTGACTAGAAATGTGCCAATTCTCTGTCCAAACATTGCGGGATCTATATTTGAGGAATGAAAATATTTGGATGTTGATGGTGGAATTAATTGGGGAGCAGGAGAAGATTGGGTTAGGTTGTTACTTGTGCTAGATCTGACAATGTTTGTGAATAACCGTCTCTCAACAGGGCGAGAGACAGACGGCCGCTTTCACCAAACAAACCAAAAGACCGCTAAGTTGAAATTATACTCGAATGCATAATCCGAGTGCCGCCAACACGGGTGAGTGTATTTTTTGTAACGGGTTCAACATTTAGTTAAAGACCCACCTCGCAAGCGATCAAATTATTATAAAAGTATTACAATATAATAGTCTATCTATCTATTTATAAAAATAAGATTTTCTGTGGCGGCCGGTGGATTTTTATACAAATTTACAGTTTTATTCGAAACTAGGGAAAAATCGGTTACAATTTAATAAAATAATTTTCAGTATAAATATTATATTATAGGTAGGTAGGTAGGTACTTTATCGCTCGTTTGAATTTTTTCAAACAATCGGTGTTAATTTTGAAAACGACACTTAAATTCAAAGCAATTTTGAGTTCATTGAACTTTCACGCAGGAATAACTAACGCACATTACAGACAACCGAAATTTGTTTGTTTGGTATTTAAACAATACATTAAACACCATATTTTTTGTAAGTAGGCGTTTGTATTTCTCAAGCAAGTCAGCTAGGACATACCTACGCGATGTTTACAAGTTTTGATCGGGAGATATAGATGTTAGATCGTTTGTGATAAAAGTCGGCTTTGATACGGTCAAACGGGTTATGATTAGAAGATAAGTGGCTCGAAAACTATCAATATCTACTATATAACACATCGAATCAACTCTGTTGGACGATGATATAACCTAATCTACCCTACTCTCTACTAGCGATGAGCCGTTTATGGGCTGGCCGCACAATTGAGCTAGCTCTTCTAGAGGAGCCGTATTCGTACGACTCCCGGTAAACCGTACAACGGCTCAATTGAACAGTAATTTTTTTTTATCAGGAGATATTTTAGAAAAATAGCGCCATTAAAATTATCCAAGTAAATTATCCAGAGACTTGAACGGCGTCTGACAGTCCGACATCTGTACATATGAACCTACACCTACTAACTACCTAGTATCTTATTTTTCTCGTGGTAAGGCGGCGTACAGGTACTAACGGCCGTTGTTCCCAATCCTACTGATCAACTGTTGAAACTAAATTTTGGCTCAACATTCCTCAAATGCACAAATAGGCTCTTCCCAATGCAACTCTTTTATCAAGTTAGAGGAACCAAACAGCTGGATTAACCTTTGGCTCAGTAAAAGGGTTAGTTATAAAAAGTGTCAACAGAGTGAAAATGACAGCGAAATGTCGAAAGTAATTTGGTTCACGCATTCTATTATTGTTGTTGTATTGCTTGTTTGTTTTGTTTGTATTGTCTTGTTTCTAGTCCTAATTTTTTTTTAAGATATGTTTGACAAATAATGTAAATTGTCAATATTAAAATGTTTTCCGTGTTGAATATACTTCCTACTTGAGAGTCAACTTATAAATTTGATCCAAGATTCTATACAATTATTAATTTTGTGTATTTACATTTAAGGTTCTCCTGATTCGCAATATGTTCGTGCACGGTTTTACCACATACCCAATACGACAAAAAGATTATGGAATTCAACACAAACTCGTATGACGAAGGAAGTACCAAATATAGACTAACATTCGACGGTAAAGTATTCCATAACTAGTAGTTTATCCAACCGAAGAACAGTTTAGTTAATGCGAGTAGTTAATTTGTAACAAGCCGTAGTTATGTTAGGTACACAGAACAGCTAGTTTTCAATATGCCACGCACGACATAACAGAAAGTCCAGTTCCTCTCCCAAAAAATGGAATACCAGTTGTTACCACCCATTGTCAGGTCTGCCTTTGCATCTGGTCTGATAATACACCTATTGTGGCTCTGTTACTACGGCGCTTATTTGCGGTCGTTGAGAAAAAAACAGTGACTGAATGTTTTTATAAGCGTTTCACGAAAACTAGGTACCTACAAAATCATTTCTATAAATTGAAGAGAAACCAATGTTTTATGTAGGCTAACAGTACTGCCTTGAGATACCTGTAAGGAGATTTTAGTGTCCTAGAAGATGTATATTTATGACGTTTTTGATAACAACAAAATAGTCATTGAGAGCGTTTTTCTCAAAAACAAGTACCTAAGAAATCATCTCTATAAATTAATAAGAGAAACAAATGTTATATGTAGGTTAACAGTACTGCCTTGAGATACTTGTGAGGAGATGTAATATCCTAGAAGATATCTATGATGTTTTTGGTAACAACTAATCAGTCACTGAGAGTTTTTCTACTCTTAACATCATTTCTGTAAAGTAAAGAGAAACCAATGTTTTACTTGCAAACACAGCTGCCTTGAGAAACTTGTGAAGAGGTTTCTTTCCGTATGTGTTGGTTTTAACGCCATCTTGATAAAATAAAATAAAATGTCACTAATAATAATTTACACGCTAAAATTAAAAGCCTTATTGTTTGAGCACGTGCAACCGATGAATTGACAAGTAAATAGAGAGTATTGGGAAAAAATATGTTGTAAATATTAGAGGTATCATCAAAGGGAAGTCGATCGCACTTGGAGGTGTCCAGAATGAGTCCATAGGCGATATTCAGATCATATTATGCTGATATCTTTAGCATTTCCTAAAAGAAATCATCGCACCTTACTTTCGAATCACACTTCATAGGTATATAATTTAGATTCGAGTGGACTTTACGTACAATCCACTCCGCACGTTCCTTGTCTACTCAATGAAGCTTTTGTGGAAATATGAAGAAGTTTAAACGAATGCAATCGAACCCGTTCAACTTAATTCCATGTGTATCCTATATTATGTCGTAGACAGAATTCGTGTAATAATTTAAAGCTTAGAAACTAAATAAATATAAAGATTATTCTAACACTACGGACCACCAGCAAGTTCGGATGAAATCTTTAGGGGTTTTGGAATGTAGGCAACTTTAACCTAAAAACACAATTTGCTACGTATACACCGGCGAGCCAAACTGCCGAACTGAACCTCAACTTATGGGAAAGAAACGAAGCAACTGCAAATGGCACGAAACGCCTCTTACAGTTGATTCGTTCCTTTCCCGTAATTCGTAGTACGGTTTGCGTTTCGGTTCGCAAATGTATACGTACCCCTAGAAAACCTCTTAACACAGAACTCTATTTGACAATGTCCAAACAGCTTGTGATACTAAATCCAAAGGGCATAATCTCTTACCTATCCCTTTTGCTAAAATAACGTTTGGCCAAAAAAGTTTTGCGAAAAAGCTATGCAATACACTTTCACTAGCCATTAGACAGAACACAAATTACGCTAAATATAAACCGAATACAAATGATGGGTTGTTTCGGAGAATTTAAACAATTCATCAAATTTCAATGTTGATTTTCGGGTTCTCTGAACGTCCTATTCCAGTTCTGTTATTATATCATTATAGGCTAGTTGCTTAACAAAACTAAAATAAAAACATAACATAAAAAAATATTTCATAGAACTTGAAAATTAACTTTGAAATTTGAAGAATTGTTGAAATTCTCCGAAAAAACCCGTCCTTAGTCTCGGATCACCTGTCAAGACAGATCAAACATCAACTATTGTTTTAGTTTATACATATCTATTACCAATGGTACGACGTGGACTGACTTTTATTTTGATTGTTTACTGCGATTGGATTGTAAACTTAATTTACTTTTATTTTTTTGTAAACAGCCCCTGATCTCAACACAGGATTTTCCTAGCGAGACTGGTACAGGACATCACCCATTACTCTAATGCAATTTATAAAGTTGAAAATAAAATTAAAATGGAGATGACGATCTAAGACTCACTACCACGTAATATAGTAGACTTCTTAAATTTATTTTATTATAAAACGTTAAGAAGTTGTATCCTCTGAAAGAGATCAAACTTTTGGTTCATTAAAATCGTTTGAAATCAAAAAAAAAAACATTTTCCTCTATTGAAATATATTCCTACGAAAATCTGCTTGTTTTATGCTCGCCATTAAATCAAGTCTAACTTCTGTTCCCACCAGCTTAAAGTTCCGTTTCTAATCATTTCATTTCCTTTCCTTATTGCATTATTTCCCCACTTGAAGGCATTTTATGCTTTGAACATTGAATAAACGGTATAAAATGTACAGGGTTTTCCAATAAGAGGTGTTATTTTGAATAGCCCGCTATTTCGGTAGATGTTACTTTGAAGCTGTCATTTTTTGACATTTGACAAGTAGAAACTACGCCATTTATAAAAATGGAACGATACACGCTTCAACAACGCATTGAAATTATTAAATTTCACTTGAGTCAATCAAATGCAAATCATCTTGAGTGATGAGGCCCATTTCCACCTCGGTGGCTTCGTCAAGAAGCAAAATTGTCGTATCTGGGGCTCGGAAAACCCAAGAGTTATTGATGAAAAGTCTTTTTATCTTCAACGTATGACTGTTTTGGTGCGAGTAATGGTCCGGCGGAGTCATTAAACCTTACTTAATCGAAAATGAGGCTGGAGCAACAGTTACGGTGAATGGATCGCTATCGAGAGATGATTAATGATTTTTTATGGTCGGAATTGGATGTTATTGATCTGGAAAACGTTTACTTTCAACAAGACGGCACTACGTGCCACACAAGCAACGAAATCATTGATCTTTTACGATTGAATATCAAAATAACACCTCTTATTGGAAAACCCTGTACTTAGTTTTATTCCCACTGAAAAATTTAGTCGATAGGAATCAATAGGCAGCAGGCTAAATGCAAACCTCTGTAAATAATTTTGTATTAAACAGTGTGAAATAAATAAATTGGCATCAACAAAGATGACTTGTGATATTCCCACTGAGAACAATAATTACTATTTTTAAAATACATCTGTATTACAAATTATTATAAGCAATAATTATTCACCTGAAACACCCCTACAAAATGAAAAAATCTCCCGAGAAAGATTAAATGCACCCAATTTTGAGACGAAATTGCAAAAAAATATTTCGAACAACTGACTTTGGAACTTTTAAAAGCAAAGCAAACAACAGAATTATGCAAACATATGTTTATTGCGTATTTCAAAGCTGGTATAATTAATCTGTATTCAATATGGTGTTGGATCATGTCAATTGTATTTTTAATGCGCACCTGTATTAGAGGTCGTTTATCTGACCCCACACTTAAAGACGATTGCATCGGTGACGCAATTTATCGAAAGGTATGCGTCCCGGAAAACACTGGTCTGAGGCAGTCAACTCTTAGATCAGCAACATCATCAGATGTAGGTAGACTGATGGAACCTAAGCGCAAGCCAAATACTAAGTTTGGTGATCGCGCTATCGGAGCATCTGGGCCGAAGGCTTGGAATAAACTCCCTCCGGAACTAAGATCCATAACAAGTCCAACAGAATTCAGGTCTAAACTAAAAACTTGCCTTTTTAAGCTGTCATACCCTTAAATTAAATATACCATTCCTGAGAGAAAGTCCAATTACATCAAATTGTTTTATATCCTCTCTCTAAATTTCGCTAATAAACAATTAGTTAATGTTAAATAAGTGTTAATCTTAAGCGACCTACCAGGTAAGTATTGTACTGTATATCAACTCTATATTTTTAGTTAGTAATAACATAGATCATTATAGAAATATGTTATATATTTGTACAGCGCCCTTGAGATAATTTTGCACAAAAACTGCGCTACACAAATCATCCAAATATTATTATTATTATTATTACAGAAACTAATTAAATAACAACTGGTTAGAGATCTACCGACTTTCGCAAGTTCACTGTACTTCTAGAGTTTGTATTTATGAGACATAAATATATATAACACACATATTCACTACACCATAATATTCATGAAGTCTGAGAGAGAAAATGAGTGCATTCGTGGCAAATTTCCGAAAAGAAAATACATCGAGACTGTCCTTCGCAACTCCGTGTAAATTCAACATTTCTGAATGTTTTAAACTAGTTCTTTTAATGTAAGCCTAAGCTTGAACTTCTTCCTGACTGAAGTCCTAGAAAGGCCCAGTAATAATAAAAATGGTATGATTATTTGAATATATGAACACCTGATGAGATCCCATAAAAATAGAGGCAATAATATTTGAACTTTACCAGAAAATGATTATCTAGAAAAAATTCAATTTTGGAGGCGGCTTTGGGTACTGCCTCCCGGGGCACCATTTATTAGATAACCAACACTCCTGACATAGGTCATCCACATTGTTCGCTACGTTTGGTCATTTAGCAGGGGTGTTCGGGTTCATCGGTGAGGTGTGTTCAGGACCTCCTGTGTGGGGTTAATATAAATATAAAAATAAAATATCGGTATACGCGTGACAGGTTAACACTCAACGCTTCTTTGTAACGGACTGATTTTGACTTGGTGACTTTATTATTTAATTTCCTGTTAAATTGTTACTTCATTCGTAAGTTAACTTAGTAAACTGTCTGTGTTTTGTTCAGTGAAAGGTATCTGAATACTCTACGTAAATGAATTAATGTTAGCAAAATTAAAATATTAAATGCATATTTTTTCGTCTCCCCCTTGGTGGTTATTGTGCCTATGCTTACTGAAAATTCATATGTATGTTGATTGTTTAGTTGGAATTTATATACTGAAGCGTCAACAAATGGTAACACTGTATGTAATATCTTTGGTTATTTTTCTATGGATTTATTGTCAAAAAGCGCATCGAAAATGGCGTTGTATATTGTTTGCATCTAAAATTTTAAAGTCGTGTATTTCAGTTTATATTGCTTGCTCCAACCTAATTCTTTCGGATTCGGATTCCCCGGCCCAAAGTTAGTATAAAGATAACTAGTTTTATTGTCAGAAAGCGTTCAAAATGGCCAGTTAAATTGTTTGTGCGTCGAAATTTTAAAGTCGTGTAATTCAGTTAATATTGCTTGCGCAACCTAATTCTTCTTCCAGATTCGGATTCCCCGGCCCAAAGTTAGTATAAAAATAACTAGTTTTATTTTTTAGGAATTTCGCCCATAAACCGAATTTTTTCCTCAGAATTCAGTACAACAGCTTTTAAATATTACAATCGCTGTCCAAAATAGAGCAAGTTGAAATAAAACGATTTGATCAATGATTTGTACCACCAGTTCTCCAGTAATATCTTAAACACCTGTAACTTGTAAAATCGAGAGTCCATTCTCATTACGAGATGAATACATTCGTTCCGATTAGCTACATTTCATCGTCACGAGTGTCAGTCACACGCGAGGTGACACGCCGTCCCGTCATTCTCGACTACGTAACGTAGGTAACCAGTAACCACTGGACGCATATCGTTATTACGATTATAATTACGTGTAAGTAATCGCAATCGGTAACGTGAAACGAATCAACGAACAGTCCCATTGCATCATTCTTTAAGAAACACTTGCGGTGGAGTTTTTGTGATGATGCATAAAAATGCATACAGACTTTAATAAGATATAGCGTTTGTTCCATGGCAATTTTAATATCACGCTAAATAACATTCTCCATTGGAAAATCGCTTTCAATAATCAAACTGAGTGACATTTAGTCATTTTAAAAATTGGAAATGGTATTATAGACAACCCTAATTTATTAAATCTAATTTCCTTCCATATACTTACAAGAACTAGTCGATCCAAAATTCTTTATAATTGCAACAACAATATCAGGACTGAGTCATTTAGATACTCCCTTATACACCTAGATTGCATGCAGTTGGCAATGTTTTCTCAGAAGTAGTAGATGTATTCACCTGCACGGAATATAGTTATAAGAAGACTATAATAACATATATCAATCACAATAATCAATTTTAGGTATGTCCTGTATCATATTTTACTACATCTAAACTGTTTACTCCAGATATCTTATAGTGTTAGCTATCATATGTATTATTTTAGTAAAAGATATTATTTATTATCCAAAAGTATCATTGAATCGCTGACAGCCCTGAATTATTAAAGCCCAATTGCGATACCTACTCATATTCTACTCAAATTAGAATTAATTTTAAAGGATTATACAGGATTTTCCAATAAGAGGTGTTATTTTGATATTCAATCGTAAAAGATCAATGGTTTCGTTGTTTGTGTGGCACGTAGCGCCGTTTTTTTGAAAGCAAACGTTGTCCAGATCAATACCATCCAATTCCGGCCATAAAAAATCATTAATCATCTCTCGATAGTGCAATCCATTCACCGTAACTGTTGCTCCAGCCTCATTTTCGAAAAAGTAAGGTCCAATGAAACAGTCACACGTTGAGGATAAAGAGGCTTTTCAACAATAACTCTTGGGTTTTCCGAGCCCCAGATGCGACAATTTTGCTTGTTGACGAAGCCACCGAGGTGGAAATGGGCCTCATCACTCAAAATGATTTGCATTTGAATCACTCAAGTGAATTTTAATAATTTCAATGCGTTGTTGAAGCGTGTATCGTTCCATTTTTATTAATGGCGTAGTTTCTACTTGTTAAATGTCAAAAAATGACAGCTTCAAAAGTAACATCTACCGAAATAGCGGGCTATTCAAAATAACACCTCTTTTTGGAAAACCCTATACATGTTATCAAGTCACTTTTTTTATGCATATTAATATTCTGTTCAAATGAAATATTCTCTGTTATTATAAAATTCTATACCTTAATAGAATATATTTTATATTAATTACTATATATTATCATGAACACCTCATACCTCGATTTATATCAGGTCTTATACAAACCTAGAATTCATTCAACTATTATTACACTAGTAGATATTTCTTTTAATTATGTATTGTCTCACTGCACTTCTATTAACAACTGTATCACTAGCAATAATATATTTGTGTACACATTTACACATTGCTTATTCTGTGATTTATTACAAATATTCTCCTGTGAACCACTGTATGCTTATAATCCGATGTATCATTCTATTGAAAAAGCCATTTTATGGCGTTTAAATAAATAAATAAAATTTATTTATGTACCTACATACTTCCTTTGCGCGTTGGTCACACTGATAACAATAAAAATCACGACTTTATTTTTCAAATAAAACAAGTAAACAAAATTGTCGTTCGATGCATTTCGAGATTAAAAATATAATACGCGTACGTGCTTCATTATTATAAAACTGTTCAAATCGAACACTTTCCACTTGGTTTGCAGCTAATATGCTAACTATATTAGACATGGTTAAGCCATACGAAAGAATCATGCCAGTTAGTCTACATCAGAGGTTTCCAAACTTTTGCCCCGTAGACCACTTGCCAAATATATTTTTTTCGTAGACCCCCTGCCTGCCGAAGATTGAATTTTCCTAAAACTATTAACGTCCCATGTGATAATCATTTCACTTTTCCGTAAGAAGATTCCCTTCCCTTGCCTGTCCAACAACCGGGTGGCAGTATAGTTCCTCTGTCTTTACATTGTGCAGACAGGGGCACCCTTGTGAGGTATTACACCAAATAAAAATGGAGCAGCATAAGCAACGGGAATTTCTTTCTGTAGCTGGCCCTACAGAACTGCCCCTTAAGTTCTTTGTTTTCACTTCCACAGTCAAAATGTCCTCAAACTTAGTTTTGAAGTCTGTGTGAAGTACGAGTACATATGTTGAACGTCATTATTACCGTGGACGTTTTTCAAAAACAATTTGGGAATCTAGGAAAATTCGCGGCTTCCGATGTGCAATGTTTTGCTTCAATATATTAATACTGACGAGAAAAGAAACGTATAATTTTATTTATTTACCTCAATAAACAACTTTAAGAAATATAAAAATACAAATATCAATAAGTAATTTCTCAGTCTATTATTAGTATTACGTAAATTGTGTTATTTGTGTTAGGTGCATTGTGTCATCTACGGAACTCCTGAATGTTGACTTAAGATAAATGGGGGTCCGCTCGTATGTACCCCCAAATTTTATTCTCGCTGACATAGACCCCCAGCAAGCCGATATCGACCCCTGGGGGTCTATATAGACCACTTTGGGAACCTCTGGTCTACATGATGAGAACTGTAGGTGTAAGATATCATTTACATCAACCCTCATGGCGTATGGTGTTTCCGTAACGAATCGGTGACTAACTGTGCTGCGTAAAGAACAACGAACTAGGAAGCAAACGATATGAGGTCTTCTATGTACTCATATCTTGGGCATGACGCAGTGGTTTGTCAGGAATTTGTCAATGAGGAACACTTTAATTAGAAATTCAGATAAGTTTCAGAGAAATTTTATAAGAATTGAACAATTTTGACAAGCGTTAAGGTAAAAAAAATATTGCGATTGGCGTAACCATAATTTTTATGGGGTTGAAGTAAAGCCGTTGATGCACGTGCTAGCAATTCGCTCAAAAGCATGCTAGTAACTCGCATACTAGTGGCTTGAATGCCATTTAATCGCTCGTCGTTTCTTATTTCTTCCGGGACTTCATCTCAGCCAGCTACGCGCACGAATCTGGGAATGCGAATAACTAGAAAGCCTTTTCACCGGCATGTACATCTGGGGTCTTAAACATAGTTGGCTTTCCTAATTTGGCTAAAATATTTCAAATATAATACCCATTCTGTTAAAAAATGAAAATGATTGATTTGGCCTCGCCTCGCTTTGTTAGGGTGTCTGCAATTTTATTTTCCGAGACGCAGATTTGGTCAGAGATACAGATTAATTTTACGAATTTCTCTAAGGAATGGGGGCAATTAATACTCGAATATTTATCGACAATAGTTTTAAAATTTGTACTTGAACATAACCTTACACTTCTCCTCTTCTTTTTCGACCTTATTTTCTTCAGCTTCGTCATATACCTACGAGTAGGTACCCCAAATTAAGGATGTCGGAGTAACACCGGCTCTGGAAGGTTGGGAATATTGTGCGATAATCACATTAAAAAAAGTAAGTTAGGCAGTGGAAGATGCTCTCATTATCGCCCTGGTGATCAAGACCACAATTCAAAATTGAAATGTTGCTTGAAATGGCTTTGGCCGTGTTTGGTGTCCAGATACTTCCCCACCTTCCTCCCCTCCCCATCGTTCCTTCAGCCAGACAACTCACCCTAATTGGAGATGCCATAGTCTCATTAACTCCAGACGGCTGTGAACAGTTGTCTAGTGCGTTTCACAATAAAAAAATATTTTAAAATTTAACAATATTCCATAGCATTATAAGGCTAAGGACATTTAAAATCTTGAATTGTATCTCGTTGTTCTATGACATCTCAATATAAACAAGTAAATGCAAAAAAAAAAAATTTTTGGAATAACTTAATGCGTAAAACCGCAAATAGTAATATTTAATTATTGAAGACAATATTAGCGATTCCTAAGCAAATATTTGAAACAGAAAAATATACGGTCACATCTAGGACTCGAACACAGGATCCTTGCCTTGCCGGGGCACAGCTCTATCAACTGAGCTATTGGAACCCTTTCTCCTTTGGTCATATTTAACTGTATCATACTTCGATTAAGAACTACTGACATTGCCTTCATTTTTCTCACCGTACATTTTTATTGGCTGCTATATTTATGTATGATCGCAGATTCAACTCGAACTAAATGCAATCTAGACAGTGTCTTAGATAAATATATGTTATTTTTATTTGAATGCGCGTCATCTATTGACTTTATCTGCAAGTCCAGGATAAATATTTTATTTTTTTGAATAACGTAATAAGTAAAACCACAAATTGCTTTAATTACTGAAGACAATATATGCTATTCCTAAGCAAATATTTGAAACAGAAAAATATACGGTCACATCTAGGAGTCGAACCCAGGACCCTTGCCTTGCCGGGGCACAAAATATTTCGAAGTTGGTTCAAAGTATGTCTGAAAAATATTTACTTTTATTTCTCGACAGCTCTTTTTCAGGTTAATAATATAATATTTATGTTTTTAGGTTTTCGTTATGCAAATTATAATACAGCTGACAAAACTACTAAGCATTGTCAAATATTTTTTTTAGGAGTCAGTTTCGTAAGATTCGAAGAAAAACGTCGGAGTGTGTTGACTGCAGATTTTCGTGATGTGTATCAGATTTCGTAAGCGTTTTGTCTCCAACACGGAGTTATTTCACGATTGAAGACGCTTACATCATTTTACGAGAGCATAATTTAAACGATTCATGAATTTGATGAACCAAAGAAGTTTGATTCCCTGCTGTAATAATAATAGAAAAAACAACTAGGCTAATCTTTATGGCCAATTTTTGTGAAATATATGAAGGGAAGTACATTTTTGTACAAGGCTAAAATACAACTTAACCATTCAGGCCTCTGGCTTATTAATCGTTTTATTTCTTAAAGATGCTGTCAGAAAGTCTTAGAATTAGTGTGTATATCCGTTTCTCAATATAATCCAAATAAATGGAATATTTCTGAACGTATCCAAAAACAAAAACTGTTTTTGAAACGTAATAAAATATGTTTTCGAATTTTATTATTAGAAATAAACATGTAATTTTTTTAAATTTTCAATTATGAAATCTAACATAAAAAAGTTTCAAAAATTACTAATAACAAGATAAAAAACATTTTTTTTAGAAAAATGTTTTATAAACATTGCGGCAACCTAATTTTTTTATCATTTCATATAATAATAATTAGTAAAAAAATCATAAAGTTTCATATTTGTTCTCAAATTGCGGTCGGAACTTTTGGTTTCATAGAAGTACGCATTTTGATTATTCTGTGGTTAACATATATAGTTGAATAAAAAAGCTTGCTGTTTTCTCTTTCTAACACTATTTAGTTAATTATTTAAACTGTGACGGTAAGGGAGACACAAAAATTACTATGATACTCTATGAGCGAACAAAATCGCTTTTCGGAACAAATGACTCTACGGTACAACTGTTTGCAAAACCGAACAAATTAGCCTGAGCAAATAAAATTAAACATAGAATCGTAGAGAAAGATATTAAAGGACGTTCTAGTAAAGGAATAGTCTTAAAAACGAACAAATTTGATTGATTTGCATACCTATATGTAGGTATTCATATTCCTTCATGCATGCTCTTTTTAAATAAAGAAAAAAACATTCGGCCTTTCGGTACAGTAAGGAAACGGAACATTATCCAACAGAGGGCGATGTTTTAAAAAAAAAACGTGTTGTTTCCTGTCACAGGTGACATCTACGTATTCAATATTTATTTAACAAAAACTCAAAAAAAAAAAAAACGATGTGAAAGATTTTTTTTATGTTCTAATCTTTATCATTATGTGTATATATGTACCTACCTAATACTTTTAAATTAGAATGCTACCCAAGCAGCAGTTAATCTTATGTTTAATTGGATATTTTATTTTGTTCTATTTCTTCTCTTTGTTATTCAAATTTAAACAAAATATGTTAGTAGGCTAAGGCACCAGTTAAAAGTACATATACCTATTATTTCATTATTATTTTAATACTATACTTATCAAACAACTTATCAAAATGTTAATACTCATCCTAATTTGACTGTCCTAAAACGGGAATCCTCCTAGTTGGGCAGTCAAAACATTTCTTAAATAAGGTATATAAATTTATAATCTTTTACTAAATAAAAATAAATAAATAAAAAATTACACGCATATTTGAATGCAACGTTATGTCAAAAGATCAAAACAATCGGTGATTCTTACAAAAAAAAATAATATAAAGCTGTCGTGAATAGCATTATCAAAAACATGTTTACAATCTCACGTAAAATATCAATAAGGTGTTTTTACTGTTTTTTTTTTAATTTCAATAAAAATTGTGATATTGAAGGTACTTTTCTGTTGACGAATAAATTTACTACAACGATTTAAAATGTGCTATCTTGGATTCGCCGCCACACGATATGTTCGTTTCATTCGTGAATTCGGCGGCGTTGAAGTCACGCTCACATTCCCAATTTTTACCGATTTATAACAAGTTTATCGATAACTCTTTAAGTATTTAAGTTTTTTTTTAATTTAATTTTTGAAGACAATATCTATACATCTGTTATGTCGAAACGTTAATTATATGAAATTCCCACGATAGAAAAAAATCGCAAAGTAAGCTCCGAAAATTATTAACCACGTTTCTTCTGTTATTTAATATGGATTTAATAGGCATGAAACAAATCACAATGTATCTTTAAATGCATCTAAAACATTCAAAGAGGGATTTTTGCTGTATTTCAAACTAGTCGTGTTTTATTAAATATTTTCACCATTTTCGCTTAATTATTATCGTTTTTTTTTTTAATGTAGGGTTTTCCAATAAGAGGTGTTATTTTAAATAGCCCGTTATTTCGGTAGATTTTACTTTTGAAGCTGTCATTTTTTGACATTTGACAAGTAGAAACTACGTCATTAATAAAAATGGAACGATACACGCTTCAACAACGCATTGAAATTATTAAAATTCACTTGAGTGAATCAAATGCAAATCATCTTGAGTGATGAGGCCCATTTCCACCTCGGTGGCTTCGTCAACAAGCAAAATTGTCGCATCTGGGGCTCGGAAAACCCAGTTATTGTTGAAAAGCTTCTCTATCCTCAATGCGTGACTGTTAAGTGTGGTTTATGGTCCGGCGAAGTCATTGGACCTTACTTTTCCGAAAATGAGGCTGGAGCAACAGTTACGGTGAATGGATTGCGCTATCGAGAGATGATTAATGATTTTTTTATAGCCGGAATTGGATGGTATTGATCTGGACAACGTTTAATTTCCACAAGACGGCGCTACGTGCCACACAAGCAACGAAACCATTGATCTTTTACGATTGAATATCAAAATAACACCTCTTATTGGAAAAACCTGTATAAGCACGATCCCTCAAACATTCCTATTTACATATCTCCCTTTCAAATCATATTTGAACACTTACTAAGGGCTTTAACAGACATTAGCATTATCTATTTCATAATGACGTTGTAGCCAATTGGAACCGTCTCGGAAAATCATTTTAAATCGTTTTTAAAATCAATAATTATGAAATATTAAAATTACACATTTTTGTACGGTGATCAGATAATTTTTTTAGATTTCAACAACATGACCATCATCGTAAATTTATTACGTTGTTCGAAACGATTAAAATATAAAGATGTATCTACGTAAGATAATGTTGACTTCAGACAGAGCGACCAGAAATCAAAATATACTCTAGAGGTCAACCAGTATTATTATTTGTCAAGGCCAAATTTATAATATTATCTCTCTTATATTTATCTGAGGAATGCAATACGTAGGTACCCACTATGCTTTTGAATTTAGAATGTATTGATCGATGGGACTTGTCTAGACTGACGAGATATTATCGCAGATCCTTTGTATCAAATCAAACATACTAATTAAGGTTGTCTGTGCCGTGCGTTAGTCCTGCGTGAAATCTGGTTTCATGAACTCAAATTTGCTTTGAATATAAGTTTCATTTTCAAAATTGAAACTGGATGTGTGGAGAATTCGTGCATGTGATAAAATACCTACCTAGCAATAATAAGATATTTCTAACATAAAATTTTAACTGATTTGCTGAAAATTTTGACTATTTCAAACTAATATTTTTTTTTATCTGAATACAAGAGTTACAACTTCTCTTGACTGTCTGAAGCCAGTGGGACTATGGCATCCTCAGTTGGGGTTTGTAATGAGGCTGATGGTAAAAGGGAGGAGAAAAATGTATCTAATAGAGGAAGGTGTGAAATTACCTAGCTATGCAGATCTAGTCACCAAACACGGCTTAAGTCATTTCAAGCAACAATTTTTAATTTTCAACTTTCACCAGGGCGATACTGAGAGTATTGTTCACTGTGGAACGAGCCGCAAATATGCTACTTAGATAATCGATGTTCGGATAATCGAAGTTCGAATAATCCAAGTTCACCTAGTTAAAATTCGGATAATTGACGTTGGAACTTGCAAATATTGAGTATTGAGTAGAAGTCCATACTTTATGATTAGATTATCATTGGTCGTGTTGGTTAAGCAATTATATAACTAGTCATGTTTATTATCAGTCTATACTCATCTCCACTGTATTTAGATTTTGTCTCTTTATATATTGTTCCTATCATATATATACTTACTTATAGCATAATGATTCTATTTTTCTTATAATTAGTGTAACTCTCTCACCAAGCACAAGAACCAGTTTCTTCATTGGTGAGATTGCGAACATAAATATATTTTGTAATGTAAATATATTTTTTATGTACTTATATTATATCCTGTACCCACTTATATATATTAAATAATTAAAAAAAAATAAAAAAACTGGTTTTTTTTTAAATATTAATCGGTACGCAAATGACAAATATTTATTTATTTATTTATTAAAAAAACGGTTTTTAACATAAAAAGATACTCTGCACATCTCACTGGGGCATTCCTATATCAAGATATGTATGTCAAAGATTTTAACTAATGAAAATCTATACATTTCAATTCCGAATAATATGTTTGTAAAAATAATTATGATCTAATTTGGTTATTTAAATAGACCAAGTTAAGTATTGCGCTGTTTCACTGAATTTGAACAATTCATCAAATTTCAAAGTTAATTTCCAAGTTCTGTTATTATTTCTATTTTGTGAAACAACTGGCCAATAATTATATATTTAACATAACTCGAATAGAACCTTCGCAGAACTTAAAATCAACTCAAGAAATCTGACGAATTGTTCACCTAAGTTTATTTTAAAAGGCCTTCGCATTTTAAACTATCCTATAAATTACCTAAAATCTTTTTATCAGTAAATTAATTAATATCTAAGTACCTCGGTTACCATTGTGATTTAACTATGTAAATCCTCGCCTTTTAACGACTGTATAAAACTACGTTCACTAAATTCCAACTCTGACTCTGATAGATATCAAAAATATTACCAGTCGTCAGCCATGTTAGAAAATCATAAATAGTTACGTCATACTAAGTAGGTACTTGGGGTCAAGTTTCAGGTTTGGGTTGCGATATTGCCTACGCGTTGAGGTTTCACGGAACCCCTATTCGTACATAAAGCTTTCGTGAGCTTTTCAAAAGTCAATAGAAATTAAATGCTTTCTTCTAAGGTAAGCAAATAACTAATTTTCAACTTTCTTTTCCCGCGTGAGTAACGTACAAGATATGTAGGTGGGTACCTCATTGATACATCGGAATGTAGGCAGGTAGGCACTTATTACACTCGTACGTATATAAACGATGAAGTGCCTACCAGTATAACCGACTTAGGTATTATTTGTCCATGAAAGTGGGATTAATGGTTTGGAAAATTGGCTACAATGCTAAAACTACAATCATAATAATATGAACGTTTCATTTTACATACATGAACATTTCGTTAATATAAAAATAGTACTGACAGTAGAAAAAAAAAAACTTTACATTGGAATTACGACTACCAGTCTTTAGGGCAGAAGTTATCGGCTTTCATACTAGAAAAAAACTCATGCTGTAACCCGATTTAAATAATTATTACAAAAGCATTACCATTATAATTATTATAATGACATTGGTAGGTAGGTTTGTCTTTTATCGTGTATTTATATTAGCACTAGGGCCGCAGGAATAATATGGGATAATTTTACTTACGTCTGGTGGAGGTGCAAATTTGAGACTGGCCAAACTGGCGTGCGAGCGAGCACGGTGCTCCTGTCTGATGCTATAGCTGAAAGCTCTCTCGTTCAGGTGTCCCCTGCGGCCTGCCGAGCCTCCCAAGTGAGGCCCATCCAGGGCTGCTAGAGACCTGGCGGCCCTCAAGGGTCTGGGCTCAACTGTGGCGTATTGAGGTCTCAATCTTGGAGGCGGAAGAGTGGCTGCGTAGGCTACTCCAGGACCCATCTGTTGCCAAGCCCCTCTTGGAGGTGGCCCTAAAGTGCGTGTATCGTGGTGCATCATTCCGTTCATACCGTTCTGCTGTCTTCTATGTTGTTGTTGCTGCTGCTGATTCTTTTTAGGTTTCTTGTTTGTGTTGGTTTGAATCACTGGCGGAGGAGGCGGTGGCGGTACTGGAGCAGGTCTGGTCACTTGTCTAGGACGTGGAGTCTTTCCTCTGCTGCCAGTCCCGTAAAGATCGTACGGCCCTTCATCCAATCGTTCAGTGGACCCAGCCCAGACTTTGTGGTTCTCGTCTCCATCGTATATATCTTCTTCTTCTTCCTCTTCTGTGGCGCCTTTGGTCGAATCCTTGACACTCCCGTTAGCGCCCCCGGCTGCTCTCGCATACGAGCTGTCCGCGTACGCGTGGAAGCAACACCTCACGAGGGCGTTCGCTGCCATCTCCTTCTTGCAGATGAACGCGTGACATTCTAAGACTTTGATCCCCGACGTCCTACGAAGTATGGCAGCGAACAGAGGGGGGTGGGCGGGAGAAGGCGCCCTGGCAAACGGAGAATCTAACGGGAGGAATCTTGGAACACCGTTTCCTCCGGCTCCTACGTGTCTCACAGCGGCGCAGTAGTGAAGAGACTCTATAGGAAAGAACCTTGTGACTTTCTTGTGGTTTTCGTCCACGTTCTCCAGCAAGATCCCGTTAGACCAGACGGAGAGCCAGGAGTCTATACCTCTGGCATGGCACGCCTGTCTCGGTGCTTTAGAAGGGTACAGTTCCCGTAACGGTTCCTGTATTCCCTGGAGCCCGTCCTTGGTCTGCTGGGGCACGGCACTGCCCAGCCAGAGCACTCGGCACCGACAGATAGGTGTCGCCTCCATGTTAACTATCAATAATAATATAAACCCACGGTTATTTCACTGTTGGCACTGCACAGATCACAACCACTCCCTGCGCGCGCGACGGCCGCGGAATTTCCACTATGTGTGTCGCGTTGAGAGCAAGATGGCGCCCGCCCCCTCCTCGGCAGCGGTAGTCGGTAAAGCAGCGCACTCTGTTTACCGACCCGACCCGCCAAAACACCTTGCTCCCTGGGCAGGTAATGATCCTAACAGGTGAAAGAATGAGGTAGAACGCCCAGGTTAATTATGCCACTTAGCCAAAAGGTAAGTACATATCGACTTACTCCGCATGGATTGGTTCGCTTTTCTTACTGAGGACCGCAAATCTGCACTTTTAACCTGAAGCAATTATGTTCAAAGTACAGACACGTACGGTCAGTTTTCAATTCTTCTGAACCTATCTAGGAACCAGGTAAAAGGGTATCGTGTATTTGTTTGATTTGTATTGTTGACTAGAGATCATTTTACTAAGCTGACTATTTTGCTAACCGTTTCACTGAATTTCATATCCTTTTGAATCCCAACAGGTATAAAAACCGGTATGCCAAGCGAAAATGGTATCTCCTGCCATGAAATTTACACCGGTATTTGAAGGAAATCATATGTCGATAAAACAGATTTCCGCTTATCGACGCCCCGGAGGCCTTTGACCACGATACGTGTTTGACATTCCAAAGCGATATGCTGAACTAAAAAGGCTTTAAAACCGCCCGTCGCTAAAGGCGAGAATGGCGTGCGCCGTGTTCCAGTTAAATTAACGGGCGCGCTTGGAATTCCGTTGCGGGTACCTGCCAAATTGACCCGTATAGCAGTCGGTATAGGCCTTGTATTTGGGTGTTTTGATATTTCGTATTGCTGCAACCGGCGTTGTATGCGTTTTGGGTGGGATATAGATACAGAAATTAACAGGCTGATTCCTAAACCATTCTAGAATCGATCAATCAATACAACTTCGTAAAAAATGGTAAATATACAGGAAATAGTTACACGATTAAAAACAATTTTTTATCAATAACAATGTAATAATCTTTTTAATTTGAACGAAATAACTACTAAAATGGATTGATTCCGGAAACTGAAATACTTACTTATTATCTAAGTGACACAGAGTGGGTTTTTTTATCAAACAGTGCGTTTTAAGAGTATTCCCATTTTCTGCATATTTACTAAATAAAAGTTAGGTGTTTTTTTCACTGTACCTACATATTTTTAGCTGACGTGTACCCAGCGTTGCTAGGGGTTATGAATGGGTTGGAGTAAGGTTTTGATGTTGTAAATTCTATTATTAAATAGACTTAAGTCTTCTTCGGTCGTACCCGACTTTTTCCACCATGTAAACCACTCTCCAATCACTTCTGGCACTAATAAGAACAAACTTTGAAATTTTCAGCGTAATCTGTAAGGCACTAACAAAGAAAAAATAATTTGTAAATATATTAAAGATGAAGTAATTAATTACTAAACTACAATATTAATGACTCGCTACTCACTACTAAATTAAATTTTAAAAATATCCCATCAAATCATCATCATTGAACTTGTCCTTAAGGCGATGCACTACGTCGTGAAATATTTTAAATTTAGCCGCTATCAATAACAACCCTTACGTAGATGGCGATAATGTTTAAATTCCCGCTTAACACCATCCGCCTGTTTTGATTTATGCAAGAAAAAAACATGGCCAAAAAGTGCCTTTTATTTTATTTTGTGGATGTTCAGTCATAAATATTTAATTTTTTTACGATCATTTTATAAATAACTTAATATGCCACATTATACAATAAAATTATAACCGAAAATGGGTTCGTAAGTAGGAGATTTTGTACTTTAAAGCAGTTTTCATAGGCCTTATACATTATTTTTTTCTGGGCTTATAAAAAAGACTTATCTGAAAAATACTCGATTATTTCAAAGGCCAAGATGTATTCTACTCGCAGTATTTAATTAAAGCATCTGAAACATTTCTAGGCGACCAAATTTTCAAACCAAAAACACATGATTTTGCATTACTACGTATGGCATCGCCTTAATATTATCTTTTTCCTATTTTCTGTGAGGTTAATAAGTGTGTTTTTTGTACTGTCATAACATGTGATGTGTATATTTTTTTGAATTATGCATTCAACTTGCCATTTTTGTGTCAGTTTGTGCTTCCTGGATACACCTAGTTCACAAGAAAAGTATTTTAATTTTGAAACAAGTTTTATAAATATAAAATTTCGAAAAATTGTTACAATGTTAAACTTTTTTTATGGCTATCGACTAGCAATCCGGAGGTCACATATTCAAATTGGAAATTAAATTTTATATTATTAGTTTGTGTTTTATCACAATTAAATCATTAGAAACAGTAAAAAATACTCTCAGTTTCACCATCGTGTGAGACCACCATTCAGTATTGAAACGATGCTTGAAGTTGCTTAAGCCGTGTTTGGTGACCAGATCTGAATACACTAGCTTTAGACTCACAACATACCTTAATTAAGATGCCCTAGTCACACTGGCTCCAGATGGTTGGGTTAGGCTAGGTTAGGTTAGGTCAGGTTAGGTTAGGTTAGGTTGGGTTGGGTTAGGTTAGGTTAGGTTAGGCTGGGATAGGTTAGGTTGTGAACTCTTTTGCGGTATTTACATCATTTTAAAAAATCCAGACGGTTGGGTTAGGCTAGGTTAGGTTAAGTTAGGTTAGTTTAGGTTAGGTTAGGTTGGGTTAGACTGGGTTAGGCTGTGAACTCTTTTGCGGTATTTACATAATTTAAAAAAAATCCACACGGTAGGGTTAGGCTAGGTTAGGTTAAGTTAGGTTAGCTTAGGTTAGGTTAGGTTGTGTTAGGTTAGGTTAGGTCAGGTTGTGAACTCTTTTGTGGTATTGACATAATTTTAAAAAATCCAGACGGTTAGGTTAGGCTAGGTTAGGTTAAGTTAGGTTAGGTTAGGTTAGGTTAGGTTGTGAACTCTTGTGCGTATTTAAATAATTTTCAAAAAATCTTCAGATTAGCCTAAATATAATCACACTGCCGCGGCAGCCTAGGATTATGCGTCTGCAGCGTTGGAATGCGCTTTCGTTGGCCATACAGCCTTCCGCGTCCCCCCTTCCCCCTACCACCCACTAGACCCCTCCCGCAACCCCACTAGGCAATCTGGACTCGAGACGGTAGGAAGAACTACTGTGGAAACAGACATTGCTGTGTTTATAATACATCATTTCCAGATAAACACTATTGTGTTCACAACATAACAGAAAGAGATTAAAACTTAGTCAGAGAAAGGAATACATTATTTTACCTTTTTTTTACTTGCTATATTATATCCGTGTTTCATATTTTTTGCTTATTTTATTTATTTATTTTATTTTATTTTAACCCTTTCTGTGCGGCTTGCTATATTTGCAGTCCCGTGAAATAATAACTGCATTGAAGTGCACTGCAGTCTGCAGTGTGCAGAGGTTGGATTTAATGTTTTTTACTTATTATTATTGTCCATGAAAAATCCAAAGTAAAAATGTCTATATCGTAGAAGTGTGTCTATTATTTCAAATACAAATTTCATTCGTCCTATAGGGGTTAAACGCCTAAACAATACAGTAAATCTTTTAACTAAAAATAATATAAAGGATAAATAAGTAACATAAAAATATAGAATCTGCCAATATCCTTCAAAATATAGGTAGTAACATAAGGTATGAATAAGTAACATAAAAATATATATATAATCTGCTAATATCTTCCAAAATATACGTAGGTAACATAAAATATGAATAAGTAACATAAAATATATAATCTGCTAATATCTTCCAAAATATATGTAGGTAACATAAAGTATGAATAAGTAACATAAAAATATATAATCTGTCAATATCCTCCAAAATATAATGTATGAATAAGTAAAATAAAAATATATTACGAGTGTTTGAAGTTTTCCAAGATGAAATTATTGTCAAATACATCCATATCGTGTAAATATTTTTTACCAAGACTTCGTAAACGTTGTATTAGGGAATGCAAACTGTAGATGGAATGAGATGTATAAATGTGAAATGTTATTGTTTGTCTAGTTGTTCGTATAGATACATGTAGATTTATTAAATATAAGAGTTCACAACAATCGAGTGTAAATTTATTAAATGCAGGGGTTCAAAACAATTGTGTGTAGATTTATTAAATGCAGGGGTTCACAACAATCGAGTGTGGTTTTATTAAATGCAGGAGTTTACAACAATCGAGTGTTTATTTATTAAATGTAGGAGTTCACAATAATCGAGTTGAGAGTTCATACAATTAACAAATTTTAATAAAAAGGTTAGAACGTTTAATTTTCATCTGTTTTCTAAAGTTAGAATATTTAAAATACTTTTCAACGATAGGTTATTTACGTGTTCTAAAGGGTTTTCATTTAAAAATTCATGAAGAGTAGAAAATTTCTTTGAATTCTTTTGATAAAAATATCAAAATATTTTGATGTTTTAAAATTTTGAATGCAAACATAAAAAGTTTTAAATATGGCTCACCTTCATTGTTTTCGTCTAAACACTGACCTAAAATTAATAATTACCAAAAAAAGCATGTTCTATAAAATAAATTTATTGTTAACATTACTGTCACCTCACTTTTTAAAACAAAATTAAAATTCATTTTTAACGTGCTTTTCTTGTATTGTTTTGTATTTATTATGCTTATATAATGCAATTGCATAATGTGGATTGACTAGATGATCATTTGTGGAAAAGTGTGTGGAAGGGTTTAGATTTTTCCTGTGGGAAAGATTTAACCCTGACATAAAGTTGGAAAAAACAATAAATATCATAAATTTTGGGATCTTTGGTTTTATAGAGGTGCAAATTTTAATTACTTTGTGCTTAACTTTCAGATTTTAATAAAAAACGTGTTTTTTTTCTTTCTAACATCGTAGAAATTATATTACTAACCATGACGATTATGAAGTTACAACTATTTCTATGAGATCATATGAATCTTTCGTTAACTTGGCATCACTTAAAATTCATTGTTTCTCTATTTTAACATACAGGGCCTTACTAATACCACTATTAGTGTTTTATAGTAAATGGTTACTTATCAATTGTGTAAAATATTTAAAAAAACGTTTATTATACATAGTAAGTGGGTATTATTTTATGTTTACATATTTTTGTACACCGTTATTAAACATTTGGTATTGATTTAATCTTTGTATTTTTTTTTGCTTAACTGTACCTGTGTGTACATTATTAAACTGAAATCAAAAATAAATTAATAAAAAAACTATGTCAGTTATTACTGATGTTTCTAGTTGTTTTTATTTGAAATATTAGTCCTGCATGCATTAACTCAAAACAAATTTGTTCGTGGGTGTTCCTGGAACATTTTAAATTAGTTCCAGGTACAAATTCTTCGAAAACCTGCTTTCATAAAAGGTGATTATAAGCCATAGCTGATACAGGTATCTGGATCATGTGAACGGTTTTGCACAATAGCCTTTTTCCATTCATCCCCTATTTCGTACTTTTTTTTTATTTTCGTATTGATAATGGAAGGGATCTAGGAATATATGCTTAGGCCTGGTATATCGGTTGATTTAAAGCTCGGCTCTGTTGGAATGTGGAGCTTAGCTCAGCTTAGAACATAATCCGCATATATGTCGGAAGCCTAGATATCAGCAATATTACACTATTGTCTATGATTTTATTCCAGGAAAGTACTTGATTTTCTATGTTGCGTGAGTGATTTACTGCTCATACATTATCGGGAGATCGCGAGCTTTCAAAATATTAAATGTTTTAGGCGGGCTAATTTACGAGTTGATTTTTTGATAAATTTCCCCTCTTTAATCAGAATGGTGCTATGCGCGAGGATTATAATTTTAAATAGTATTTATTTACTGTAGTCAATGCACTATTCATGAAATTATGGTAAACACACACTGAAAACGCTATCCTTACGTTGAAAAATTCCTCGTATAATTTTACCCACCAGACTACTTATCTATTTTATATTGATTATCAATTAATAACATCAACATCCTCTATCACTCGATGAATGTAACAGTCCATTTTGATAAAATTATGCAATTTAAGTATATTTCGGTGAGATTGGAGTACATAAACGTCATACAAGAGGTCCATAAAAGAATATTTCTCTGATGGTTTGAGAATAATTTTTATGTCTCTATTGTTAATCATCTCTATTATGATTTGATTTATATCTACAACCTCTCTCCATGGCTATAAATGTATTATTTTGATTGTATAAATTTTTTAAGTCATATTCCTCTCTTACAAATTTAATTTACTTATTCCATATTATTCTGTAGGGGTAAAGTCACAAGAAGGAAATCCACAATTTCTTTTATTTTGGCTATTAATTACTTATGTACAAACTGATTAAATGTAAGCTGTCGATTTCCCAAAAAATTATAAAATAAATAATTAATATTTTTTACTGCTAGCGCCACGCTGTCTAAAGCGGGAACCATTCTGCGGCTTACCGAGGCTTAAGCGGCCGATTTAGCCGGCTTAAATTTGCGCGAAGAATGTTGCAAATGGCGAGGATACTGACCGACTGATATACTGGGCCTTAGATTAGGTAAGTGACAAAAAACAACTGAAATAGAAAAGACCTACATTTTCACATGATTTAACATGTGTGGAGTTGACTGGTCGGCGACTGCCTTACCTATGGGACATTATTTGACATTAGTCTTCCATCATCGTTTTACGAAACTATATTATTTGGAGTTGTTGCATGTTTTTTTAGTATTATATTTGAAATATTGTTGAGAAGACTATCATACAGGGTTTTCCAATAAGAGGTGTTATATTGATATTCAATCGTAAAAGATCAATGGTTTCATTGCTTGTGTGGCACGTAGCGCGGCCTTGTTGGAAGTAAACGTTGTCCAGATCGATTCCATCCAATTTCGGCCATAAAAAATCATTAATCATCTCTCGATAGCGCAATCCATTCACCGTAACTGTTGGTCCAGCCTCATTTTCGAAAAAGTAAGGTCCAATGACTCCGCCGGACCATAAACCGTACCAAACAGTCACACGTTGAGGATAGAGAGGCTTTTCAACAATAATCCTTGGGTTTTTCGAGCCCCAGATGCGACAATTTTGCTTGTTGACGAAGCCACCGAGGTGGAAATGGGCCTCATCACTCAAGATGATTTGCATTTGATTCACTCAAGTAAATTTTAATAATTTGAATGCGTTGTTGAAGCGAATACCGTTCCATTTTTATTAATGGCGTAGTTTCTACTTGTCAAATATCAATAAATAACAGCTTCAAAAGTAACATATACCGAAATAGCGGGCTATTCAAAATAACACCTCTTATTGGAGAACCCTGTATTTATTGAATTATTTTAAAATAAGTCAACGTAGCACAGTGGTTCCGTGCAACTGACCGGCAGTCAGAAGGTACGGGTTCAATTCCCGGCGGCGACATTTATTTTTTTCCGAAAGATTTTTTCAATTTGTATTGGTGTTTCAGGCTAATAATAATTGATTATAATAATTTGTTATTATTTGTGCTTTGCATAAAACCATTTATTGTAAACATATGTTTACCTTTAATAAATACTATTTTTTTTAAATGATCGTCATCACTCGAATCTTACTGTTAAGTTCACGAGCAGACAAGTATTAAAATATATTGTTTTTTATGTATTGTAAATCTTTTTACTTTAACGTGACACACAAACACTATTATTTACTTAAAATCATTTGCTTGCAATCATCTTGACTCCTTGACTTTGTGCAAAAACGGGCGGTCCGTTTGATAGATTCCCCAATCTTAACAAACGGACTGCAATCTTTAGAGCACAGGCGTCAGGTAGGTATGCTGTCCTTGTTCCATCGGTATTACAATGGAAGATGCTCTGAGGAACTAGCGTCATTGATCCCTTCGGCACCGGTGCGTAGTCGGGATACACGCCAAACGCGCGCCCAACATTTGTACACGGTTGACATTTGTCACATGAGAACGGGTCGCTTCTATGATTCGTTCTTAAGTTCAACAGCTCGGCTGTGGAACGAGCTGCCGGCCTCTGTGTTTCCTCCCTCCTACAACATGGGACTCTTCAAGACCCATGTTCACTTCTTCCTCTCCACAAAAAGACCCTCCACACAGCATCCCCAAAGATGACATAAGCCCTGAGGGAAATTATTTTCTTCAGGGCCTCCTGTGTGGAGTTATATAAAAAAAAAAAATCTGAGAGTTACAATCATTATATTACGATAATTTGATTACCATCATTTGATTACAATAATTTGATTACGATCATTTGATTGCGATCATTTGATTACGATCATTTTATCATGATAATTTTTTTTACCATCATTTTACCTGTAACCGTAGAATTCTACGACTTCGACTATTTTGATAAGATTGTCATAGAAATCAAGATTAATACATGATTACTAAGGTCATGGAAATAATTTATTTGTTAATGCTAATGTCAAAACCAATAATCTTTAATAAGACAATTACATTCCATGGAAACATTCCGAACAAACTACATGCACGATTTGACATTTAGTTAAATTATAATGACGGTAAAATCAGAACTGAGTCATTCAGATACTCGTTTATACGTAGATTGCAGGACATGGGTAATATATTCGTGGAGATAGCGTAGGTATTTATTTTTAGGTACAAGAAGGCTAGCATAAATAGCATATCTTTGGAATGAATATTAATACAATTAAATCCTCGTCCTCATCCTACTACTGCTGTTTGTTAACCCAACTAAACTTGTATTTTCTCACTGTTCTCTCCTTCCTCTCCTCAAAAAGACCCTCCAACCAGCATCCCCACAGATGAAATAGGCCTGGAGGGAAATTGGTTTCTTTACGAGCTCCTGTATGGAATTAATGCTGAAAAAAAGGAGAAGAGGTTCTGGGAAGGAAAAGGGTATTTGGGGTTGGTAGGAGTTTGGGGGTCAGTGTGTCCAGGAGGTACGTATGAATCTATTTATTTATTTATACATTTTAGGAAAAGTTGACAGCAAATCTTTGATTATTCAATGATACAATAATAATATAGTTAATTATGCCAATTATGAACTTTCCACTGATGAATAGTTAATGGTGAGGTGTACAATGTCATAGAGATGTTCTCTTAAATTAATTTCTTCTTTAGTTAGAAAATATTAAAATAAAGGAGGGTGAGGGGTGAGAAGGAGGAAATATAGGATAAGGATTAAGGACGGAAATATAAAGGAATTGAACTTCTAGTTTGAGTTTTGTTGATTATTGAGTTTTTGTTTTATGTCGCGTAAAGTAGTGTTAAAAATGTCAATATCGTAATAATTTAAGTTAAATGAATGTGTGGATCTGTAGATAAATGAGTTTTGTTTGGAATTGGTCTTACAATGAGGGAGATTAAAAGTGAGCGACTGTCTGCTGTTGCGATTGGGAACATGGAATAATAGGCGTTGAAGAAGATCAGGACTATCGATTAAATTGTGTGTAATTTTAAATAACATTACCGAATCTGCTATATTTCTTCGGAAAGTTAACGTCTGTATATTGAAGAACTTTGCAGAGTCTTCATTACTAATATGAGATCGAAAAGAGCGGAAATTAAGGTACCTTAAAAATCTATTTTGAACATTTTCAATTCTATTTTTATGTATTGCATAGCCTGGGTTCCACACTTGTGATGCGTATTCAAGGATACTACGAACGTATGAGAAATACAGTGTTTTGAAGGTAGTAATATCTTTGAATTGTTTACAGGAACGGATTATGAAACCCAGCATAGAAGATGCGTTAGTGACTACGTGGTCAATATGTTTATTGAAATTCAGTTTACTATCAAGTATTACCCCAAGGTCCTTAATTTCTGATTTGGTAGATAAAGGTTGATGATTAATTGAGTATTCGTGTATAAATATGTTTTTGTTTCTAGTAAAGCGTACGATGAAGCATTTGGATATATTTAATTCCAGACAATGGGCATTAACATACGCGTTTAAACGTTGTAAGTCCTTTTGCATTTTGTGACAGTCTTCGATTGAGTTTATAGGTGAGAAGATTTTCATGTCATCTGCATATAGGATGGTCTGCGAGTGTAAAAAGCAGTGGCCTATATCATTGATATAGATATTAAATAGTAATGGTCCTAACAGGCTGCCTTGAGGAACTCCCGATGTAACAGCAACAGAGTCGGATTTAAATCCAGCAACCACTACTATTTGACTACGGTTGGAGATATAAGAAGAGAGCCAACGATAAAGATTACCGTGAATACCAATCTTTAAAAGCTTGTTCAACAAGGTTGAGTGATCGACCTTGTCAAACGCCTTACTATAGTCGGTATAGACAGTGTCCACTTGTATTCTGTTATCCAAATTATCCTGCAGGTACTCTGTGAAGGTTAAAAGATTTGTGGTTGTAGATTTACCACTAATGAAACCGTGTTGGGTCGTATTCAGGCTGGGCTTAAGAGCAGAATATAGTTGGTCATAGACTATTTTTTCAAAAATTTTGTTAAATATACAAAGTTTGGAGATTGGCCTGTAGTTTTTAACGTCTGTTTTTTTACCATTTTTGAAGATAGGAGACACATAAGCAGATTTCCATATAACAGGGACAGTGCAATCGGTTAGGGAACGATTGAAAATTAAAGAAAGGGGTAAAGCTAGATTGTGTGCACATTGTTTGATAAATATTGAAGGTATTTCGTCAGGACCGGCACCTTTGCGAGTATCAATTTCCTTAAGGTATTTTAAGACAATTTCTCGTGTCACCTCAATATTGCTTATATTGGATGTATGGTTCCCGACGTCAGTTGGATCAAGGGTAAGTGGATCGGAGGGTTTACTGAAAACTGAACTGAAATATTTTGAAAATAAATTTGCAATTTCCGTTCCATTATTGGCTTTCAGCTCTCCAAAATACATACATTTTGGGACACCTTGGGATGCGTTAGAAGATTTGACGTGGCTCCAGAAGTTTTTAGGGTTTGAGGAAATATTGTTTTCAATATTACTCAAGAAACGGGATTTGCTTTTCCGACATAAGTCTTTGTGCCGTTTACGAAGCAGGGAAAATGCGTCATAGTCAGCCTGGTTCTTGTGTTTTTTATATTTGCTAAAGTATTTTGATTTTTCCTTAGTTACCTTAATAAGGGCAGCACTGTACCAAGGAGGATATTTCGAGTTCCACGAAAGTTTATGAGGAATATGAAGATTTATGAGGTATTTCAAAAACGTATAGAAACCGTCAAGCGCTGGTTCTATTTGAGAGGTAGAAAAAATGGAAGCCCAGTCAGCTTGTTCAAGGGCGAAATTAATTGAATCGTAGTCTCCACGATTATATAGAAAAACTTTTCTTTTCGCATTTGTCAATGAAGGAGTTTCCTGAAATGGCACACTAATGGACAGAGCTTTATGATGTTCATCTTCAGGAACTAGCAGGTCGTCATTAGATTCGACGGAGATTAGTAGATTTGACAGAATCAGATCTAGGATATGGCCGCTTGAGTTTAGTTCACCGTTATATTGAGAGAGGTTCAGAAAATGCATACAGTCTACGAAGGAATTACTAACGTGAGTAGAGTAATTACTAGCTGCATAGTGAGCAGGTGCCGTAGTTTGGATCCATGAAATTTCAGGAAGATTAAAGTCACCTAAGATAATAAAAGAATCATTGGGGTTATTTGATACTACGTCTGATAACATGTTCAGGAAATTTTCGATTAAATATTGATGTTGAGTCCCTCCGGGGATGTACACGCAACATATATGGACCAAACTGCAACATGCAACATATATGGACCAAACTATATCCCCCACTGCGGTACAAGGCGATGGGTCGGGAGAGTCCAGCTGGAGAGTTCAAAGGGTCTCACTCAACCAGCCACTCCACTCCACAAGACCTAGACAAACCTCACCACATGAACCCGGGAACCCCTGCTAAGTCGTCAAACGTACAGAACCACATTTTCCCCTACCAGTCTCTTCAGCCTCACAACGTTCCTTAATATGGGATGCCATAGTCCCACTGGCTCCGAACAGTTGAAACTCTTGTGCAGAAATCGCGTGAAAAATTACAAATTCATCAGGGTTGATCGCAAAACTTTGTCGCTATAAAAGTTTTAGAACCCCTGATCTTAGGTATTATTTAGTTTTCCAACCTACCTCTTCCAAGTCTCCCTCTCTCCCCCAATTATTTCAGCCTCTTTGGGGATACCGTAGTTCCACTGTCTCCAAGAAAAAGCAGTTGGGACTCTTGCGCGGTATTCACTTTTATTTTTAAATCATCTATCCCGTTCCTATCTTTAAACCCTTTTATAACAAAATTGATTGAATGAAGCATGACTATTTGAAACATGAAACTACATTTCTAATACCTACCATTGATTGGTACACAACATGCAGAAATAAACAGTTATTGACACATCGCAAATTGGGCCTATTGATTTGTCCTTGTTTCGGCATTGTAATTACGGAGTTTATTTCAATAAATCCCACTCATTTCTCGTGAAATGCGGTCAAATAAAAGCAATGCAATTACTTCGAAAATTGTACTCACTTTAAGAGAGGTAATATTGGTAGGTTTACCTCACAACCCGTTTTGACTGGGATTATCCCAGATTACAATTACACGTGAGTACATAGGTACTTTGAGCTATTTTGTCCCTCTTTACAGTGACATAGGTACACATCGTTTCATTACAGCTAAGAAGAAACTATGACAAAAATACCCAAATAAAACGTTAAAGCGAAGCTTAATGCTAAATCACTATTTTCGAGTAATCTTTATAATGCATTGATTTACATTATAAATAAAAAAATATGCTTCAGATAAATTGAAGGTTTTTCTATCGTTTCCTTTGATTAGAATACAAATAAAATAAAAATTAATCAATAAAAAATATAAATGTAAGCTACCATAAAAAATATTTTTTCAATAGAAATGTATGAACGCGTAAAGGAAACAACTTAAAAAAACACAGTCTTATTGTTAAAATTATCTGTGACAGTTTCCCTTGATTAACTTTTTTGCTTTCTTATAAAAATGTTTACAAAACAAATAAAAACTACTTTTGTGCTTGAAATCGAGCGTTTCTAGGCTCCGTTTGTCAAGCGATTTTAATGCCTATTACCTATATTTGTGACGATATAAGGCATACCAAGAATATACACATTGTTAGCTTGTAGCTTTCTCTTAAGAAAAAAATATTATGATCTTTGTATTGTTTAGGCTCAATATTTTTATATTCTTAACAATTTGAGCAATTGGTGTCATAATAGCTCAGCGACAGCGAACAGTAGGAGTCCTCAGTGTGGACCGAGGATGAAGGTGAATTTCGCTAACATTCGCGGTCTGCACACCAACCTAACTCCCATCCACCACCACCTTCTCTCACAAAATCCCCATCTCCTCTTCCTTACGGAAACACAGATTGCCGAGCCCCCAGATACCTCCTATCTGAACTGCCCAGGATATCATCTGGAAAGCCTTTTCAGGCCCAAAGGAGGTGTCTGCCTTTACAGCCGTGCTGACATCAGCTGCGCTCGTCTCGCAAATATCGAGAGCGCAAAACACGAAGTGTTATGGGTACGTGTGGATCTCACCGGTATGATGAGAATTTATGCGTGCCTATATCGTTCACCAAACCTTGCCGAATCAGACACTGTTGAGTTGTTTAAATACTTGAGTGACACTGTAGATATTCTCTTGCCCCGTTACCCATCGGCCGAGTTTGTAATCCTGGGGGACTTCAATGTTCATAATGAACAATGGCTGAAGTTCTCGGGCCCAACAAACTCTGCCGGTAGATCAGCGAAATCCTTTGCCCTTATCCATGGACTAAGCCAACTCGTAGAATCTCCGACCAGAATACCAGACATCCCATCACATCGAGCCAACCTACTCGATTTGTTTCTCACTAGTGAGCCACTCGGGTACAGAGTGGAGGTGACAGCGCCCTTAGGATCCTCTGACCACTGCCTGATTACCACCTCTGTCCCATCCTCCATGAACCGTCAACCCGACAAACATGTAAAGAGGAAGGTATGGCACTACAGGGCAGCAAAATGGGACGGCATGCGGTCTTTCTTCGGCGCCTTTTCTTGGAGTACTGTATGCTTTAGCTCCGAGGACCCATCAATTTGTGCACGCGAGGTAGAAGAAGTAATCACATCAGCAATGGATTGCTACATTCCCTTCTCCGTCAAATCCTCTGGAGCGGGCACAAAACCGTGGTTTGACCATCGCTGTGCTGAAGCTGTCAGACTCAAAAATACGGCTTTTAATGCACTCCGGAAGATTAGCTCCATGTAATAACCTTTCGGAATACCGAAAACGGGCAAGGGATTGTAAGAGAGTTCTAAATAGAGCTAAGAGCGATCACGACCAGAGAATTGCGAAAAAGCTGGCTGACTGCCCCACTGGTAGCCGTGCTTTCTGGTCACTCGCTAGCTCGATCGGAAGAAATTTCTGCAGAACCACTTTCCCACCTCTGACCAAGCCTGATGGTCGGCTGGCTAACTCGGCCCGCGAGAAAGCTGAATTATTAGGCAAAATTTTCGCGGAAAACTCAACTCTTCAAGATAACGGAGAGACTCCCCCTTCCATTCCGCACTGCGGTTTTCAAATGGAGGAACCGAAGATCCGGAACAGAGAGGTTCTCCAAGTCTTGAACGAGCTGAAAGTCGACAAAGCCAGTGGGCCGGACGGAATACCTGCCTTGGTCCTCAAGAGGTGTTCTGCAGAAATGACTCCAGTGCTCGCGAAATTATTTAGGCTCTCTCTCAAAGGTGGAAAGGTGCCAGATCTTTGGAAAAAGGCAATCGTCCACCCAATCCCAAAAAAGGGGGACCGTTCCGACCCTTCTAACTACCGCCCCATAGCCATCACTTCCATACTCTCGAAGGTATTAGAAAGGGTGGTTAACAACAAATTGCTCACATATCTCGAGAATAACAATATCCTAAGCTATCGGCAATATGGATTTCGTCGAAACCGATCGTGTGGCGATCTACTCGGATATGTAACGCATATTTGGGGGCGGTACATGGAACGTTTTGGTGAAACCCAAACCGTTGGGTTAGATATCTCCAAAGCCTTTGACAGAGTCTGGCATCGGGCGCTTATCGGGAAATTACCATCGTATGGGATCCACCCAACCCTGCATAGTTGGATTGCGGACTTTCTGAGGGGAAGAACAATTCAAACCGTGGTTGACGGCTCTTCTTCCTCACCGCACCAAATCAATGCGGGGGTGCCACAAGGATCTGTGCTGTCTCCGACGCTGTTTTTATTGCACATCAACGATCTCGTTGAATGTGCACCAATTCACTGCTACGCTGATGACAGCACCGTTCACGAGGGTTATCTTTTTGACAGGCCCCCTTCCACCTATGATGTCCGAACAGCTCGGGAAGTTTTGAAGCGAAAAATTGACCACCACCTAGAGATGGTTCGTGCCTGGGGTAAGGCCAACTTGGTCAGTTTCAACGTCTCAAAAACCCAAGCGTGTCTGATTTCGGCAAAGAGGGAGATCAATGACTGTCTGGTGCAATTTGATGGGAGCACTCTCCCCAATAAAGACTCCATTGAAATGCTTGGAGTTACTATATCAGACCAGCTCAAGTATCGGGGATCCATAGAAGCCCGAGTAAATCAGGCCTCCAAAAAGTTGGGCGTCTTGTACAGGGCTAGAAGATTCTTCAGCAGTGACCAGCTGCTGACCCTGTACAAGTCTCAAGTCCGCCCAACTATTGAATTTGGGAGCCACCTTTGGGCTGGTGCCCCAAAATACTTGATAAACCTGCTTGAGTCTGTGCAAAGGAGAGCGATCCGTCTGATTGACAATCCGTTGTTAACAGACCGATTGCCTTCTCTGATGCATAGACGCAATGTAGGCATGCTGTGTCTGTTCTACAGGTATTTCAATGGAGCCTGCTCTAAGGAGCTAGCAGCATTGATTCCTGATGCACCGGTGCACGTGCGCGAAACTCGACGGACACGAACTGAACACCCGTTCACGGTTGACGTTGGCTTCATGAGAACGGGCCGTTTTTACGACTCGTTTTTGTCTAAGTCGGCTCGTATGTGGAACGAGCTACCGGCATCTGTTTTTCCTCCCTCCTATAATCCGAGCCTCTTCAAGGCCCGCATTAACAAATCCCTTCCTACAGCCCCTACCTTACTCCGCCTCACAACGCCGCCCAACCGGGTGGTGACATAGTTCCCCTGTCTGTGCACTGCACAGGCAAGGACACTCTTGTGAGGTGTCACATAAAAAAAAAATAAAAAAAAAATAATAATAATATGATTTTGAAATTACTGTTACTCGAGTACTCGAGCGATTGGTGTGTACATATATATTTACCATATTATTTAATAAGTACCATTCCTCAAAATATTAATAAGGAAACATATGAAACTACTTACTACGGTTTAAAGCCAATGAATCCACCTAGATTTCACTTTCAATGCCATATTTTTAGGTTCTCTAAATTTGGTACTTTATGGGAAGCGATCACTCAAAACGTTTTTTGAAAACTTGGCAAAGTATGTCAATAGTCAATGGAAGAATCCTTATGTTCAATGTTATCTGCCCATCCTTGTGGGGGTTCGACGTGACGGTGTGTACATGCTCAAATAATATGTTTACCTAACCAGAAGAATGTACGGTTTCACAACATTTTTATTTTATAACCGGTTGTACGAGATTTTACAAAATACTCAGGCTAGGCTTGCAAAACAGGCCATGGTGATAGTAATACCTAATTGCTTGCGTTTAATTTTTATTAACACTAAAATATATTCTTAGCAGTGGATCTATGTTATTAGCTGCCAACGTTCAGGAAATTAAATGATCCATCTCGGGTCTGCTTCCCAAAAAATGCATTAATAATTAGGTTCATCACAGGAAGTGTGCGTGAGAAGCAAAATTGACTAACATGACTTGTTTCGTGCTCAAGCTAGTAACATAATTTCGTTATCTTAGTTGTACAAAGTTCTAACTGATATTTTTTTTAAAGTGACCAATGAATGCAAAACTATTTATTTTGCTCATTTCTATAACCAAAATATCTTTAGAGTCATCAGTGTTGTATTTCCGTAGATACTTGTATGACGAAGTTCTAACATCACTTTGAACAGAAAATACATTACATAAGATAACAAAATACATTACACAAGATAACAAAATAATTTAGAAAAGATAACAAAATACATTACACAATAGCACTACTCCCCAACTCAAACACGAGAAACGTTTTTCTCTATTGAATTGGGTAGTTACGTTAAAAAGAAAACATTTGTATTTTAATTATTTTTTTTAGTATAACATATTTATGTTTTTATTTAAAAGAAATATATTTTTAAATAAAAAAGATAACTGTTGGGAAGTAAGAGCTTCATAGATGCACGCACAGATGACAGTGCATAGAGCTTGCGTGGAAGTCCGCAAGATGGAGACAGTGGCCAGTAGTCGCCAGGGCCAGTGGGAAGGCTCTCAGATAAACTTACTGTTTCAGATTCCAATTAGCCAGCTACTAGTTATGTCGACTGTCGAGTCACCTTTATAATACGCGGAGTATTAATAAATCCCTGATTAATCTAAAAGAACCACTTATTTATTAACTCCTTCCAAGACGAGTTGGAGACCTGTTTGTACGAACACAACAGCTGGCATAACAAAATACATTACACGAGATAACAAAATACATTACACAGGCTAACGAAATACATTACACAAGATAACAAAATACATTACACAGGCTAACGAAATTCATTAAACTACACGAGAATAGTACATTATACAAGAACCTCCAAATCTGAAAACGAAATAGATAATGAGAAATTGTCTTTGCAAACTTTGACACATCATATTTTAAAACATGGTAAAGTTAGAACCCTGTCCAACCAAAGTTACGATATTATATAGTAGGTTGCAACAACCTAAAATACTTTCTAGCGTATACAAAAATTATACTGATTCTAGTTTATACCTAATCCTAATAGATATTTTTGTGAATGGTTTTTGACGGAATAAAACACCTTCTGCACAACAAGCACTCGTCTTTTCATTTGACTTAAAACTCTTATAATTGTGACTACAGTATTGTACAGCCAGGAGCCTAGTGTCCATTCTATTGTAAATACTTTAAGGTCGGGTTGTTCACAAAATGTGAACAATTCAACAAATTTCAAAGTTAAAATTCATGTTCTGTGAATGTCCTATTAAAGTTCTGTAATCATCCAAGTGAAACAACCGGCTCATTATGAATTTTTGTTCAACATCCCGTCCAAGGAATCTCTCTGTTTTTAGAATCCTGTCTGCTTGCCCTCCTTGGTTCTCAACATGTAGGGGCGAACCTATACACTAGTGACATCTGTTGGAGAACTCTCCGACCTCTAAAAACTATGTGTGTGTGGGGTGTATTGGTCGACCGTTACAGAACTATCAATAAATATATTTTTGTTTTTGTGAATATTTAATAAGCACGTTTTATAATTGTCGTGTCAGTGTCTCAAATAAATAAATATCAACACTAGTCATTTGTGCCACGTAGCTCAAAGTATTTCATGTCGCTGTCTTGTGGCCTTCTCCACTGGTCCAGTCCCTATTATCAATTCTACTTCAGTCTTCAGACCTTTCCATCATGTCATCAGTCCACATGTTTTTCGATCTGCCTCTAGGTCCGCTTCCTTTGGTAGGTACCCACATGATTAAGATTGTCTTGTCATTTGGTTTTCTTCCACAAGGACAACCTATCTTTGGGGCCCACATAATGTTATGAAGGGTTCAGTCCTTTAGTCAAATATCCACTGGTTTTGTTTTCGTTTCTATTCTGGATTAGTTTGCTTCTTGTACTCTTGTACATTTTCGAGTCCAGTAGTCCAATGCATACAATTTGATCATTTTTAAGTTCTTCTTCAATAATTGTAAATTCACTTTGAGACATATGTTCAATGGTTTACCACTATTTTAATTTAAAATGTATACGTGTTTCAAAACCAAAAGTTCCTTAATCAGGATACAGTTTATGCTAATTTATCTGTCTATTTACATAAAGAGAGTGTCTGTGCCAGTTACCGGGTGGGCGGTGTGGATTTTATTTTTATACAAATCTGCAGTTTTATTCCAAGGACTATGAAATTTCGCACCCTTGACCTTCAAAACAAGAGAAAGGTCACTATCTACATATGATTGTGAAAAACTTTGTTTAAAGCCCGGGCAACGCCTGGGGATATTTTTTTAAATAAAAATAATGATTTAAACAATGTTTATAATGCTTTTTGAAATGGTTACATAAAACAGTATTACTTTGTATGTACCACTTTCTTTTCGTTTTTGTTGAACATCCTTTCCTTCCTCGGAGCAAAATATAAATAACTTAATATTACAAAATAATGGGTGAAAATATATTGTCAAGGTGGAGGCGTCACTAGGGTTTAGTGAAGTTTATTATTTTATTAGTAGTCAATTTCTCCTGTACTGACGATAATCCCAACACAGAGTTAACAAACAATTTTCTTTATCGATATTTGAGACTTTACTCCATGCTCTCCTATTTGGACACTGTCCTTGCCAAGCCAATTTTGCATTAATGTTATGGCAGTGCATCGGTCCTATTTGTGTAGGTATACAAATCTGATTTCATTGCCATAGATAGTTAAAAATACCTTAGACTCCTGTTACTTTAACAACCATTCTCGTGACCACGTTCCGGTGCATTCTGCCTTCGATACGCCTTATAAAACTGCAACACGAGTACTACGTGTCATAAAATCAATTCCTCTGAGTACTTATACAATCCCGAACACCCTTTCTATATTGACAAGTACTTTGACGAACCTTCAACATAGGGTCCAATAGTTTATATTATAATGTCTAATTTTGATATCGTATTAGTTTAGCTTTTTGATGAGGTTGTTTCAACTTGGTGTGATGTTTTGTTTGATATGGATCAATATAGGCCCATTCAGTTCTAGTTATAACGGAAACCTGAAGCAGAATGAAAGTTTCAATAAAAATACCGTCAGGCATTGGACAGAATGTCGTGACGTCATTTTCTATGTACCTACATAGTACATAATGTTATTGAAAAGGTATCGGCAGTTCGAAAAAGATTTTTTTACCGATATTGAAGTACACGAAGTAAATATTTAGTAATCTTTTTAGATATGTACTTCCAGAAAACTAAATTAAGATTCTTATAGAATTTTACAAAAAGTGGTTTGTGACCCAAAATATCTTCAAAAAAAACAACAACCGTTGTGCTGGCGGTTTATGACTCTATTTTATAGTTCAAAGTTGTAAAAGAGTTTATGCAATCAAAAAGGTCGAGAAAATGATAAGAAACGCTTATATTTTTCCGTGGAGGAAGGTGAAAATGTGAATTAAATTTTTTTTATTATTTTTAATAATACACAAAATAATTGAAGAGATTTATTTTTATTTTTGCAGAACGTGTCACAACAAAGCTAGTGCAAGAAAGCGCAGAAATGTAGGATAATTAATAATAAACTAAATATACACACGAAATAAATTTAAAAAGGCACAGGTATCTACAATGATAATTCTTATAGAAAAAAGTGGAATTACCAAATCTTCAAAATTAATTAATTTACAATAAGTCAGCAAAATATATATACCAAATTAATAAATAATAAACATATACATAAGAAATTATAGCAGAGTAAAGAGTCTAACGAGATGGAACAAACTCTAAAAATTTAAATAAATATTAACGTAAAAGTTTTTTGTTTGTTGATCTTTTAGGTACTTTTAAACTGGGAATACTTGTTTCTAATTTAGAATTAACAGGAAATTGGAGTATTTAACTCCATTATGGATAGAAGGTTTTTGCGAGGTTAACAGTCACTCATTATAATCATTGGTGTTTCGACCTTTTGAGAGTCTTCTTTTCCACCAGTAAACTCCTCCGCTACTGTCGGTATTCTCCTGTCTTCCTCCCCACCAACCTTACGTTAAGGTCTTCCAAAACGTGCGTCGTCCAGACTTATTATAAAGAAGTCTCTTTAGTGGTGTGTTGTATTCACCTTTGCTTGATGAAACATGCCCTGCCTTGCTGAGCCGTCCCAGATGATAATATTTCGTTTGACCATTGTAGAAATTATTTAAGTGACATGTGTTGATCAATCCATTTCAACTTCCTCCTCGAAGGAAGAAATTCGGATGGAAGAACTCATTGCAATACCTATTATCTTACTTAACATAGCAAAACTGTTACCAGTTGATATAGCGTAAGTAAATAAATCATAAAAAGCATGAATATACTCGTATACTGGACAGGAGTGGAAGAAGCCAGAAATGTGAATGATTTGGTCAATAGCCCATAAAATTGTAACCCGGAGACGTATTTAGCTTCCATACGAGATAATATGCGCAAACACAATCTGACAAGTCAACAATTGCGAACCTTTCACAATAAGTCGGCACACACACTCTCGGCACCTTATTGTGTATGCACGACCCAACCTTATATTGGCATAACCAATTACGAGTACATGCAACGTTCTGGGCAATAAGGTACTCACTCAGTAGGTTCTCTGGTACGGTGCCGGATTTAGTTCTGATGAAGAAGGAAACTGTTAAAATTTAAGGACTTAATGTTATTATTTGTATTATCTATTAACTCCACACAGGAATGTCATCTTTGGGGATGCTTTGTGGAAAGAAATAAAGATAGGGGAAGCAGAAAAAACTTTGCAACATTAAAGCAGCCCTGAACTATTATATTATGTACTTGATTTATTTCCGTCGAGGCATTATCTACTGTATTATTGCGATAACTCCAACACGGAATTACAATGATTATTTAATTTAGGCAATAACTATTATTGATATATTTAACACGTCATTCACCAAATATATTTGTAAAATTTATTTCAGTAAGTAAAACAACTAGTCTAATTGATCAAACTATCTAGCTTTGCTTCGACTTTTTTAGTTCTTGTTTCGCCAATTGGTTTATAACTTAAATCTAACTTTCTGGCAATGAAGCTATCATTGAGAATGTTTAGTGAATTTGGCGTGTAATTTTTGGAATGGACATACCTTCATTTTGACTTTTGTTTGGAATCCGACATTATAATAATTAACAATAGAATTTATAATAATATTGACAGACGTGTTCATACACCTGCGTATGTTTTAAACAGGGTGTATCGGCAAGTACCCGACAAACTTTAACCAGCTATTCCGCAGCACATTTGGAGTAAAAAATGTTATGGGCGCTTTGCTGTCCGGTAACATTGGGTACGTGCCGATACACCCTGTATAATGTATAATGACGAAAATCGCAAATTTATTATTTTACTAAAAGTTTATCAGGAAATCAATTAATTCATTCGTTAAGGGCCTGCAATCCCGTTTTTAACTAGATTACGAATAGTTTGAAGAGATTCTTAATAAATTAGCATTATTTAGTATTCGTCGCGTTTTTGTATTTTTATGTAGCGATATTTTTTTAGAACGTTGTGCTGCGATTTTCCTTGTTTCAAGTTTTTCCTTCAGATTTCCATTGCAAACAACTACTAGATATAATTAAATATGGAATCATTAATTTTTAATAAATATTTATCATTACTAATTTCGTGTATAAATTTCTTCGTTTTTATTGACGAATATTAAGATATTTCTGATGAAATAAAAGCAACAATATAATGTACAAAGTTAAAAATGAGAACATCGGTTCCAAAACAAAATGACTAAAGATTCAAACGTGCTGAGAATGTTTTGTTAGATATTTTTTTTAATAATAACTTAGTTGATTATATAAACTGCGTCCAGAACAATAGAATGAACATTCTGTTTTGTTTTTTAAAATCGATTAGTCACAAGGACAGTCGCCTAACGTGCTTGGGATTGTTTCACCATTTCATTGGCACTTTTATGTTTCCACTATCGCAGACCTGTGAAATATTACGATATATAAAATTTTAAATAATTAATTCACCAAAACATAAAAATATAAAATTGAGAAAATTTACATTTAAAACTGCTTGGAAGACAACTATATTGACCATTAACTATTTTTAAAACGATGGCATAAATTCATCTGCTGAAAATATAATAATTGTATATAAATATTGAAGACAATATTAGTGATTTCTAAACGAAAATCTGAAACAGAACAATCAGAAAAGGAAACGGTCACATCTAGGACTCGAACCCAGGACCCTTGTCTTTCCGGGACAGTGCTCTACCAACTGCGCTAATGGGACCCTATTCCCCTCGGTCACGTTTAACTGTATCATACTTCGAATAAGAACTACTAACATTTTTTTCATTTTTTCACCGCACATTTCATTCTAGACTTGCAGAAAAGTCAACAGATGTTGCACATTAAAAATAAAAAAATAAGATAGGTTTATCTAAAAGACGCTGTCTGGATTGCATTTAGTTCGGGTTGAATCTTGCGATCATACATAAAGATAGTTGCCAATAAAAATGTGCGGTGAAAAAATGAAGACAATGTTAGTAGTTCTTATTCGAAGTATGATACAGTTAAAAGTGACCGAGGGGAATAGGGTCCCATTAGCGCAGTTGGTAGAGCACTGTCCCGGAAAGACAAGGGTCCTGGGTTCGAGTCCTAGATGTCACCGTTTCCTTTTCTGATTTTTCTGTTTCAGATTTTCGTTTAGAAATCACTAATATTGTCTTCAATATTTAAATATTACAATTTGAGGTTTTACTCAATAAAGTTATTCCGAAAAATAAATATTCATTCTAGACTAAAATTTTAACTTGATATTAGATCGAACTACGGTAGTGGATAGTCGTGCTCTGTGTTTGACAAATTGCCTACCTGCTGTCGCGGACTTCGTACAGATAAGAAATTATTGTTACATTTTTGTTTTCTATTATTTGTTTGTTATATTTAGGTTTTGATAAATTCGTGTGTACAGTCAATCAAATAGACTGTATTATTTATTTTTTTTTGTTAATTAATTTATAAATATGGAGGAAGATGAAAATCGACCTCCTGACCCCGAGTCCATATTTAATATTGGAGATGAGTATGAATCGGATGTTTCTATAATAGTCCCTTCCAGAAAACGAAGACCATCGCTCTGTCTTAATGTACCACCCAAAATTAAACCTTCGCAATCCGATGAAACCTCAAACCCTAAGGAAAGTCGTAAGGATACCATATTATCAGAATCTAAAAATACTGAACTAAGTTATTCCCCATCCTCCTCGGCTCCATTCATTGTCAATGTCCAAAGTACTGAACAAGGAAAAATCATTCATCCTCTGGATTTCGGTATATTCATTTTTAGTTCAAAAAACAGTAACCTTGGCATAGTTAACGGATCTATTAAGCCGGAAGGCCGTTATAAGTTATCCCTAGAATTTAAATCCGCAAACTTTGCAAATGAATTTGTCCAAAAAATAGATACGCTTTCACACCACAAATTTAAATCTTATATTCCAACTTACAACCTTACTAGAATGGGCCGAGTGAGAGGTATACCAACCGATCTCTCAGAATCTGAAATTGTTGATGCACTTAATGATTCTCAAGTGACCCCTAAGGTTTTAAAAGCACGTAGATTAAATTACAAAGATACATCTAATGGAACCACTACATGGAAACCCTCACAATCGGTTGTTATTACTTTTGAAGGCCAAACTTTGCCATCTCGGGTATTTATTTATTACAACGCACTCCCTGTGGAAGTATATAAATTCCCGACGATCCAGTGTTTTAACTGCTGCCGTTTCGGACACTCAAAACCCATATGTCGTTCCCCTCCACGTTGTTTTCATTGCGGAGAAGACCACCCCTTTGATCTTTGCCAAAAATCATCGAATGATCCACGTTGCATTAACTGCAAGGGAAATCATACACCGGTTAGTGTGGCCTGTCCAGAATTGACCAGACAAAGGAATATTAAACAATCAATGGCTTCAGACAACATTTCCTATTTCCAGGCATCAAAATTATTCCCACCTGCAATAAAATCGTTTGCAGAGGTAACATCTACCTCTATTCCTTGCAATCTATCTTACTCTAAATCTCCTCCATCATCTTCTCACAGGGAAACAATTTTTATACCACTCAAACCAAAACCAAAATTTATTGCTTCTATTGATAAAAATCAACATAATGATATTTTGTTTAACCCAAATGGGAATTATAAATCTCAGACACTCAATGGGAGTGCTTTAAATAGTTTCCAATCTTCCCCTAATTTAGGGAAAGTGGTGAATGAAAATTCTGCTTTCATTCAGACTTTAATTACCCTCTTAATTTCTATTCTTTCAAACAACAATAATATACCGTCCAACGCTGCCGATTGCATTAAATCTTTATTATCCTGTCTTCCTAATGTCTCCGAAACTGAACAGAATTCTTCAGTGGAATATCAGAAGTCTAATCTGTAATAAATTTGAATTTGTAAAATTACTCGATGAACATGAAATTTCAGTTGCCGCTATTTCTGAAACGTGGTTTAAACCATCATATCTATTTAAGATTTCTGGATATAATTGTCTTAGACATGATAGACTGGATGGTAAAGGTGGCGCTGCCTTAATCATCCATGACTCTATCCCTTTCAAACCAATCATATTTCATACTCTCTCTAACAATTTTCAGATAGTAGCAGCTGTTGTATGTGATATTACAATACTATCAATATATGTCCCTCCCTCCACTATTTTTGATGAAAACGAATGGTCATCATTTATGTCTCAGATCCGTCCCCCGTATATGTTACTGAGCGACTTTAACGCTCATTCTACCTCTTGGGGTAGTGAATTAACGAATCGTTCTGGCCGTAATCTTTTAGATTTTATTGATTCCCATAATTTATGTATTTTAAACGACGGATCTCCAACCCGATTCTCCCCCCCTCAACAAAGGAAAAGTGTTGTTGATTTATCTCTCTGTTCATCTTCGGTCATACGTAAATGTTCTTGGAACATACTTAAAGACCCCCTTTCCAGTGATCATTTCCCTATTATAATCCTCTTTCACCATCTAACCACCTCGCATTCCTTTACAATTAACAATAATTTTAAATTTAAAACGAAAGATGCGAACTGGAGATTTTTTTCTTCTGTATTAGACTCTCTTGTTCACTCTGTAAAATCTTCTCTTGGGAACATCAGAACACAATGTGAATTATTTCCTAGTATAGTTATAAAAGCAGCAGAAAAATCCATTCCAAAGCGTAAAGTTAACATTAAAACTAAACATTCGACTCCGTGGTGGGACGAAGAATGCACTCGTGCTGTTAACTCTAAAAAAGAAGCAGTTTCCATTTACCGCAAATGCATGTCTTTTGAAAATTTCTTATCAGTGAAACGCGTCCAATCAGAAACTAAACGTATTTTGAAAAATAAAAAGCGGTCTGGATGGCGAAAATTTTGTGAAAACTTGTCTCCTGAAACTCCCCAGTCATCTGTTTGGACTAATTAAAAAAAATTCGGTTCGTCATATGCTCCGGAGCGTACTAAACATATTCCGGAGGAAATTATTATAGGTTTTGCTGATAAGATTGCCCCTCCTTCAGTTGCCACATGTGAAGAAATGCCCTCTTTTATTTCATATCCATTTCACTCTAACTGGCTAGACTCTCCTTTCTTAGTTAGTGAACTAAAACCAGTAATCAAATCTCTTTCTGACTCTTCTCCGGGTCCTGATGGAATATTATATAGCTTCTTTAAAGCATTCTCCGACATGTCGGTTGAATATTTCTTATCCTTAATTAATAACATGTTTGAAACAGGATTTATTCCGGATGTCTGGAAGGTTCAAAAAATCCTCCCGGTTTTAAAACCAGGGAAAAATCCGTTCGAAGTCTCATCTTATCGTCCTATTGCTCTTTCGTCGTGTTTAATTAAAGTAGTGGAACATTTGATAAAGAACAGATTAGAATGGTTTGTTGAAAATCACAGTATTATCCCTCCTAATCAATACGGCTTTCGGAAAAAGAAATCTACTATGGATAATTTAAGTTTGTTAACAACAGATATCCGTATTTCTCAATCCCTTAACTCTTGTACATTGGCCACATTTCTAGATCTTTCTTCAGCTTACGACGATGTATTAATTGATGTTTTGAAGGAAAAATTAATTAAAATAAAAATCCCCATAAAATTAGTTCAATTTATTATCAACTTGCTAACAGACAGATCCATTATTATCCACTCTTCCTCAAACATATTGAAGCGCAAACTTTGGAAAGGGCTACCCCAGGGGTCTGTTATCAGTCCATTATTATTTAATATTTATATGAGTGATTTAGACATTGTAATCCCTTCGTCTATTAAGCGACTTTATTTTGCGGACGATTTTCTCATATATTTATCTCACAAAAATTTATTGCATGCTGCGAAGGAATTAAATTTGGCCTTACATAATATTAAAGTTTGGATGTTGACAAATGGAATGAATTTAGCTACCTCTAAAACCAAGGTAGTGGCTTTTACTCGCAAAAGAAAACTGCCTAACTTTACAGTCTCTTTTGATAATTTCCCCCTTCAAATCGTTAAGCAAATAAAATTTCTTGGCCTGCTTTTGGACCATAAGCTTTCCTGGCTCCCTCATATTCAGAACGTTTCTGCTAAGTGTGATTCTAGTGAGTGGAAATTTACCCACTTCCCGACATACGATCGAGCTGAAACTCGGCATATGGACTCGTTATCAATTACAATGCATTCTACCAACTTTTGGTGGCACTCACACACACACGCATTTCTCTAAAATTGGATGACATCACAGGAGATGATAGATTATTTAAAATTGAATAATATATCTGAGGACTGCAAAGTGAAGACAAGATGTTTTACTCCAAATATAGAACTGGTAAAGGACATAACACAGAGAACACATTAAACCTTTTTTTCGATTTGAACATTTACATATTTTTTTGTTGTTTTAAAACTCCATTTCGCCATCGAAAAAGGTTTAAAAATGCTTTAAGAGCGGGGTCAACCATTCGACACAATTTAAATTTAAAATTTTAAGGCGATGCACTACATAGTAATGCAGAATCATTTGTTTTTGGTTTGAGAATTTGGTCACCTAGAAATGTTTCAGATGCTTTGATTAAATACTGCGAGTAGAATACATCTTGGCCTATGAGATCATCCAGTTTTTTTTTAAATAAGTCTTTTTACAAGCCCAGAAAAAAATAATGTATAGGGCCTATTAAAACTGCTTTAAAGTTCAAAATCTCCTACTTACGAACCCATTTTCGGTTATAATTTTATTGTATAATGTGGCAAACAAAGTTGTTTATAAAATGATCGGAAAAAAATTGAATATTTATGCCTGAACATCAACAAAATAAAATAAAAGTCACTTTTTGGACATGTTTTTTTCTTGCATAAATCAAAAAAGGCGGATGGTGTTAAGCAGGAATTTGAACCTTGTCGCCATCTACGTAAGGGGTGTTATTGATAGCGGCTCGATTTAAATATTACACGAACTAGTGCATCGCCTTAATCGCGACTTTAAACCCTTCGGTATTATGTTGTTATATTAATGTTTTATGGAATGTTTATGTTATGTTTATCTTTATGTTTTATAATCACATTTATACACTCCCATTTGCTGTATTTTGTTATAAGTTTGTCAATTTCATAGTTCTGTTTAAAAAAAACGCTCCTAATTTTGGAGAAATCTCTTCGGTTAGATAACGAAAAACGCCCAATATTGTTTTTGTACAAAGATTCCTATTTTGAATTTTTGTAATTACCTACTGTTACCAACTCTGTACCGTTTATGTTAAGTATTTTATGTCATATGTATATTAGGTTTGTTATGTTCCGTTATGTTATGTTTATGATTATAATCATCTGTATATTTATATTTTTCATTTCTTGTATTTGTTTATAACAAAAATGTTGATTGTGTATGGCTAAGATCACCCATAATGGGTGAAAGCCAAAATAAAGTATAAATAAATAATAAAACCCTACGGTAGATGGTTAATATATGTTTAATTGTAGTTGGAATTATTTTCGTTTTTTGACTGACACAATTTTTTATATACTCATTTGCAAATCAAAAGAAAACAAATATTAGATCTTTTTTCTAATTTATAAAAATGTTTAATTATGGCCATTATTTAACATGATCTAATTTTGCTAATTACTACGGTTTTGAAAGCACGATTTGAAAGTAAGAATAAATTAACAAAAACATGAAAGTTACATAGGTCTATTTTTATCATTGATGTTGTATTTAGTCAATGATTTTAATTAAAAATATATACGTATTAAATTTTGATTGAGGATTGAACCCTCCTCTCCAAGTACTGACTAAAATGAGTGAACCGCGATATCAATTAAGCCAAATCTTATGTTACGTAACAGATCTCTCAAACACATTTAAAAAACCCCGCGAAATAATATTCAACGCAGTACTAGGCGGCGCAGAACATTGCATGCATTCTTGCGCATCTTGCACTTTGACTTTAGACTCGGCCTCGACACTACGCTATCCGCGCGCGAACATCATCGCCCAGCCTAACACGCGCTAATCGCGCGTGTGGACGAGCATCACCTTGTTTTCCACTCTACAATGTTCTGAAAACCTTTGTCCATTATGTGCCTATCTAAAAGCCTGTCACAGACGTCTGCCAGACGAAACCAGAATAAGAGATAGATTTGTTAAATTCAATCAGTCAAGATTTATTTTGGATGTATATTACGTACCCCCTTTGTGTTATACTATGTGTGTTCTTATTTAACTGTAAATACACTCATTAATATAGCGTATCTATAGCGTATCATTTGACGAGAGAGTGGAGTTGAATTGTTGAATCTGTCCCTCGTGTAAAGGCACGATTGCCGACCCCAAGCTTAACCATGAGTCTCCTAATTCTACCACTGAAGCTGGTGCCGGCAACTCAACATTGGCCCCCTACGTAGCTCTCAAAACCCAAATATTACCTGCTGTATTTTTTTCAATAATCTCATTCAATTTCAGAGATGCGTTTGTGTGGTCTTGTGTATGCTTGAGTACAACCAAAAGTTGACGAGTCTATCTGCCGAGTTTCAGCTTGATCACACTTCCAAGATCCCATTACATTCAAAGCAAAATCTAAATTTAAATAGACGCTTGGTAATAAACTTAATGACAAACCTCGTGCTGGCACAGTTGGTGGACGGGGTAGTCTCTCTCGTTGCAGCAGCTGGTACAGTTCCTTCGCTGCCTAGGATTCTTGCAGCAGAGTCTCCATCTTCTGTCTTCGTCGAACGTCACAGCGGTGCTGCCAAGGTTTGTTATCTATGTGAGGATGTTGTGTCAGCGCTCTTTATTGGCAGCAGACACATGTCAGCGCTATATTGGCGGCAGACACATGCCTGAACGGATGACGAACCTCGTGTTGGCACAGTTGGTCTAAATAACAAATGTAGATCCTAGGAAATAAATTGTACAGCGCCCTTGAGGTGATTTTTCACAAAAACGGCGCTCTACAAATTATCCAATTATTATTATTATTATTATTAAAAGGGGCTTAATATGATGCGAGCTGTTTCCAGAGTATGGTGGGGATCCCATCCTACTACTCTTAAACTAATGTATAATTCCCTCGTTCGAAGTCACTTGGATTATGGCACATTTCTTTTCGACCCACTTCCTAAATATCTGGATAAAAAACTTGAAAGAATCCAATCAAAAGGGCTCAGAATGATTATTGGGGCAATGAAATCTTCTCCAATTAATGCTCTTCAGATAGAATGTGTAGATCCTCCCTTATTTTTGAGAAGACAATTCCTCGCGGATAGATATATCTTCAAAGCGTTATCTTTATCGCGTCACTCATTGGAACAGAGTCTCGATCGTTTGTTCAGTATTTTGAATAACAGAAGGAGGGTAATAGATAGAGATCGATTCCCTCTCTTATTAAAAAGTTTTCTATCATTTAGATCTCTGTCTTCTTACCTTCAAAATCTACAAGATGATCCAATCCTTCCTATTTACAGTACCCCGTTTAATGCTATTAATTTTATCCCAAACGTAATAATTTCTGACTTCCGGACGAACATTTTATCATCAGCTAATAACTTTCAAAATGTTGAAGAACATTTTAAAAACTTTATATTTTCAAAGTTTCCTGGATTTTCCCTCATATACACAGATGGTTCCAAATCCGACCACAAAGAATGTGGCGCATCGGTATATATTCCTGAATTCAATGTTAATCTGTCTTATAAATTGCCTAAAGAAATTTCCATATTTACTGCAGAATGCTTCGCAATTGAACAAGCTTTAATTCAAATCCAACTCCTTAATATTCGTCGAGCCTTACTGTGTACTGACTCTCTAAGTGCAGTATTAAAAATTTCCTCTAATATCGTTCGATGTCCAGAAGACTATGTTATTTGTAATATTAAAAAAATCCTCGATTCTTTAAACGAATCTATGTTTGAGACAATACTGGTTTGGGTGCCTGGCCATCTAGGAATTGAGGGTAACGAGAAAGCTGATTCTCTCGCTAAACTTGGAACTGTATCTGGTTCTATTCCTTTAGATTTTAAAATTCCTGTCTCTGACGTCTTCTCTATTCTTAAATCCAACATGTCTCGTTCCTGGGAAGAAAATTGGACAGTCACGAAAACTCAAACTGGATCTTTCTATGCTGGAATACAAAATCATATTCCAAGTAAACCCTGGTTCCACGGCAAAAAAAAGTCCAAAAGATTTATTTCCTGTATCTCGAGAATGAGAATTGGCCACTGCTCTATTGCAACTCATTTGTTTAAAATTCGGGTGCTCGAAAGTTCATTATGCCAGTGTGGTGTGGAGGATGAGACTCTTGACCATGTTTTCTTCAATTGTAAAAACCATTCTTCTTTCAAAGGCATGTATCGATTGCTTATTAAAATCACCCACCAGTCTCCCCTTAGTATTCCATATTTGTTGTCTCTCAACAACTCTCGCGTATATTCTATTCTTTATAAGTTTATAGATTTGAATGACTTTAATATATGATATGTCCAGTCCCCTTATAGATAATTCACATCAGTTTAACCATATATCTTATCCCAATCGGCACAAAGCACTCTCTTTAGGGTGAATTGCCTAATACAAAAAAAAAAAAAAAAAATTTTAACTTGTTACGTACTTCACAATTGAAATTATGTTTTTGTTTAAGACCCCGCATACCCAATTTCTTTTGTTTTATAACAAATTTCTCGTTGACTCATTAAGTTTTTAAGATAAAAAAGTGTTATTTTCGAAGATAATATCTATATATTTGTTGTATCGAAACGTTAATTAAATGAAGTTCTGTTATTTAATATGTTATATTCATGAAAAAATACAAAGTGTATCTTTAAATGTAACTAAAGCATTTGTCAAGAGATTTTTGCTCTATTTCCAACGATTCTAGCTTTATTAAACATTTTCACCATATTTGCTTAATTATTATCGTTTTTAATATTAGCTCGCTCCCTCTAACATTCGTATTTACATATTTCCCTTTCTAATTAAGTTTTGATTTGTTACTGTACAGAGAAAAATGATTTCGCTATTTTTTTAGAATCTCTTCAAATTATTCGTAATCTGATTAAAAACGGGATTGCAGGCCTTAACGAATGAAATAATAGTTTTCCTGAAAAACTTTCAGTTAATGACGAATATATTTTCACCCTATGAAACTCGCATAATAATATTTTCGCTTTTCGTAATTATCAAAGCACGTGCATTCCCAGGTGTTCTGATATACTAGGAATTTACTAAAAAATATCAGGATACGGCCTGCAATCCCGTTTTGAACAGAATCATCAATAATTTGACGAGATTCGCAATATTCATTTTTCTCCGTGTGTCTTGAATTGTTACACTACCATTGGATGGAAGGTTTCTCGTATGTGATCAATCACCCTTTTAATAAATAGAGTCTAGAACATTTCCGAAAAACTAGAATACGTAAAACCTAGAAACTAAAACTGAGAACTAGAACTATTGACAGATGCTTTGCAATATCTAAAAGCCTCTTGGAATAGGAAATCCTGAATCCTGTTCCTTGCAAAATCCGGCACTGATTAGGCACGATGGCTGCGGGACTGTTCGATAGATGATTTGAATTCTGAAGACTGGAGACATAGACAAATGTGGGGGAATACATCGACTGATATTGGCTACGGCAAAGTAGGTCACAGGTTGGATTGCGAAAACACTTGGTGAATCTAGATATTTTTTTCCTGTGCAAAGTTTTCCACGATATCTTTAACCATGCTGTTGGACAACGGAGAAATTAACCTATCTTTAAAATAAAAGCCGATGTTGTCCTTTTGCGTTACCCCTTAATTTGTTTGCCCCGTGGACGTGCATACATAAAAAGTATAGAGGTGCTAGCCATATTTTATCATTGTAGGATTTGTGAAGCTGAAAGTAAGTGTTTATGAGATATTTGTCTCTGGAAAATCGCCTTTCAAAAAAAAATATTTTTGAATTTTCTTTATCACACAACAATTATATGTTTGTTGACAAATTAGAGAGACGATCAGAAATTAACATTGTGAGTGAACACTATCAGTGAACATGAAAAATTACGAAAACTGTCAAAAATGTACACAAAAGAAATATTATTTTCAAATAAATAATGATTTTTTTTGTTTTTAGACCTACTTTATCGCTGGTCTGAACAATCAGTTTTAATTTTGAAAATAGCACTAAGTTCGTTGAGCGTGAAAAAATTCACGCATGGGTTAGTTATAAGTTATAACATTTCACGCACAGACAACAGAAATTCGTATTTTTGATGCGCTAATAAACAGTGGAGTGTTTGGAATGAATTGCCGGCTTTTTTGTACATCCAGCTGCAACATTGTTTTCTTCAAGGAACTGGTTCACGCCTTCCTCTATTTCAAAAGTTCTTAAACGACATATTTAGCATTAAAAAAATAATTACAAGTCTAAAAGGCTAAATACGCGTGTTACTTTTAGTTACAGCACTAAAATTAGAACAAATCTGCAGTATTATTTCTACTTTCCAGTAAAAATTGGCGTTATGTTTAATAAGACACGACTTGCTCTTGCTTTTCTAAGTGGTATGCGGTCCACAGGCGCAGTACTTGCACTTATTGCTGTTGCTGCACAATTCGTTGCACACTAGTGCATTAAGAAAATTACAGTAACTGCAAGGAACCTATTTACTTACTGTTGGTAGAAATTTTTAGCTGTTTACTTTCGTGTTTTCTGTTTTCCAACACGCCAGGGTTCTGCGGTTAAGCGAGTTGCATACAAAAGCTAATGATTTTAAACTATCTACATTAATAAGGTAAAGGTCCCTTGGTTTTAGATATAGAATAAAGAATAACACTCGAAATACCTACTAGCATTATCCGAATGGCTTATTAAAAAATAAGGTTTTTGGAAATATGAATAAGTTTGCGACTATATTAATGTAAGCCACAAGTTTTTAAATATTTTTTCTGGATACTGGTATCTAAGTCCGTAAATTACGTAATATAATAAATGTATTGATTATACTATTTCATGAATCGTTTCCATTGCTCATAGCGGAGTTAATACGTGTATGAGATCTTATCAATGTCAACAAACTTAATAGTACCTATATATAACCTATATATACCTATATATAATAGTAACTTAATAGTACCATTAATAGTACCTACCTACAGAATTTGTATCATTTTTTCATGTGACTACCGCACAAGAGTCCCAACTACGAAGTACCTACTTTACATTGAACATAAAATTTGCTTTTCCTTTCCTAAACACGCTCACTAAAGAACATAAATATGGTTACATGATAACTCAACACAGTGACAATTCAAATTTTAAAAAGTGATATAAAGTCACTAGAAAAGATGAAAAAAAAAATCCTAACCTAACCTACTTAACCCAGTTAATAAATTTTTTGTTTCATCACTTTCCATGACTTTATATAAATTTTTAAAGATGTGATGAATTATCGTTATGATGATTTATCCGATCACCGTTTAATACATTTGGACGAAATGCGAAAATGTTAGGATTTTTTTAAACACGTGCTCCGACAAAGTTTTTCAGGAAACCTATTAATTCATTATTTAAGGGCCTTCAATATCGTTTTTAACCGGATTACCGATCATTTGAAGAGATTCTTAATAAATTAGCAATACTCATTTTTCTTCATGAATGGTTGTATATATTATCTAACTGTACAGAATCTAAATAAATGATTATATATGAAATACATTCTAAGACAGAATCACGTTCATTAGTCAAATACATTGAATGTATATTTATTTTTTTATTAGTGATCGACGAACCAGTGGATGCAATCTGTTAGCCATAAATTGATAATATTTCGTCTAGTCTAGTACTGTAGAAATATGTTAAAAGTACCTACATCTCCTTTGGGACGATTTTTCGCAAAACAGCGCCATACTAATACTATAAATATTCTTATTATTTAATTTTTTAAATGATTTATTTATTCAGTTGTTTTTTACATTTGTATTTTACACAATGTCTTACAAAACTGAGTAGTATTCAATTTAATTGTAAGATATCTCTCATTTTTACAATTTTTCAATAAGCAAAGGTATTATCTTTATTTACTTTTTCTAAGAATTTTAATTTATCCATTGATACGATGCACTATCAATACTACGCAACCAAACTTTTTAACAGTATGCCCATTACTTTGAAACAAGTAATGACTACAAATACATCTACAAACTTTCTCAAAAAACATATCGTAGCCTGGATAAAAAATCAAGATATTCACTTTATTCAAAAGATTATAATTCCAAACCGAACATAACCAAAATATAATAAGTAAAATTAAATATTATACAAGTTCTTAAAGAATTATCCAAAAATACATACACTCACATATAAATGTGTATGTTTCATGTTTCAATTTATGTCTGTGAAAAAAAAAAAAAAAGCTTTCTACTACAACACATAAAATACCTGTCACACTTAATCACAAACACGTTAACACCTCAGCATAGGTTCTCCTAGTGAGGTGTTCACGTAACATACAATATCACCCACACACAGTTTTACCTATATCAACCTATGTTCTTTTTTTTCTTTACTTTTTTCTCTGTACTACAATATAAACCACTGTAATCATTTGTAAAACGTGTATTCAAGAATAGACATAAATAAATAAAAATAAAAAATATAATACATTCATTTACATTTAGATGTTTTCATGTTCTACGTAGGTAGTAAGACCTGATTTGTGTTTTTATTTTAGAGATAGATGTCTCTCTTTTTATGTCTTCAGGTAATGCGTTAAATATTTCAGGGATTTTATGCCTCTTTGTTCTATCTCATCCGTACACATTTTTTGATTTGTTAATTATAAACATTTCTGCTTCTCTATGTCTAGTAGGGTAATAGGTTTTTTGATCCGGTATTGATCCGGTTATTCCACAGTTTTTTTATTAAAACCAACCTCGCTCGAAAATCCTGTAATTTTTCAATTGTATTACATAGCATCGTTATTGCAATAATGTAAAAAAAACCTTGCCCACGCAGCTCGCGTTATATTGCATTTTTTTTCAATGTAGAACAAAAACGTTGAACAATTCACCTATTTAGCGTATTATACATTGCAACCTACAGCTATTCTACATACCAACACGCCACCGCCATACAAACTAGATGAGGCACTAGACTTAAAACATAACGTTATGTATGATTATAGACATGCACCTATCGATATTTAATCAATGCATGCACCCATATACTTAATCATAGACTGACGATTAACCCTGGCTACAATAAGTGGATAAAAAATATTTAATTTTTGTTTTAATGACACCCAATCATATTTGTTCTAAAGTTCTGTGATATTTTGATTAAAATATTTCATAAACTGCTTTTTTATGGATGAAGCTAATTTAATTATTTTATAAAAATGCCCAAACATAAGCAATATGAATATGAATAAATAGTTTATATTTTTCATAAAACAATTAAATTAGCGACATCTATGAAAAAGCGGTTAATGAATTAATTTCTTGGTTTACCCTTAATCTCTTATCTATCTATTATCTAGTATAAAACAAAGTCGCTATCCTTGTCTGCCTGTTTGTGTGCTTAGTTCTTCTAGCTCTTCTGTCCTGTCCAGTATGGATCAGTTCAAAACGAACTCTTAGCAGAATTCTCGCCTGAACAGACTATGCAATAATTACAATAGCGTATTATCCAAGGTGGATATTTTCATTTGCGAACTTACCGAATACAAAAGGTCCATAAAATAATATTTCTCTGATGGTTGGTGAATAATGTTATGTCTCTATTGTTTATATTTCTAATATGATTTGATTTATATCTACAACCTCTCTCCATGGCTATAAATGTATTGACAATTGTTTTGTTTTATAAATCTTTTGTTTTGTATAAATTTTTGATTTCATATTTCTTTCTTACAAATTTAAATTACTTATTCCTTATTATGCTGTCTCAGTGGAGGTAAATTAATAAGGAAGAAATCCATAATTGGTTTTATTTTGGCTATATAATACTTATATACAAACTGAAATAAATGTACACTGTCGATTTCCCGAAATTAATAAATAAATAAACTACGCAACGAATTTTGATAGGGTGTTCAATAGCAGAGATGGAACGGTGGTTTAAAGGGATCATGTCTTAGATTGTACTGTAAGATAATATTTTTTTATTGATGACGGATTCATTATTATTAATGATTTTTTTTATTTCTAAGGTAACTTAACATATATAAATTAAATTAAATTTAAAAAAGAAAGACAAACATTCCCCGGTTACGAATAACCTGACAATATTTGAAAATCTCCTACTACCACCACAGTAAGCTGAAAATGTTGCTTGTGTTGTGATGGAGGACTTAGCCAGCCGAGGAATTGAACACACTACGCCTGGGTTGGACCCAAACGCGATGTCAACTCGGCCACCGACCGGTATATGCTCAAATTGTCAGACAGAAGAGTTTTCACTGATTTAGTATTTCTAAATAAAATTCTAAATGATTTTGTTGATAGTCCAGTATTGCTAGAATTGATAAGCTTCCGGATTCCACAACGTAATACTAGAAGTCAGGATTTATTTCAGTGCAGAAATTCTGGTACTAACTGCCATATGTATTCCTCTTTGCCCAGAATACTAATGGAGGAAAACAATTATACCAAGTCAGTGGACATCTTCAATTTTTCTTTTAACAAATATAAAATGTTGTTAATGAAGCAATTCAGTTATGTACAATAAATAATGTATATTTCTTAATATTCACATATAAAAGCTCCGAAAAGGGGCGTTAATTAATAAATAAATAAATCTTAGTTATCTAATCGTTTTTCTTTTTTATTAATGTGAAGAATACCCATCATATTATTAGTTACTTAAAAATAACGAACCAAGAAACTAATCGATATGAACAGAATGTCGCTGAGGGAACTGGTAGGACTACTAACAAGACACTGTCATCTCAGGAAGACACATGCAGATATTGGGAGTGGAAAACACCAATAGATGCAGAAAATGTGAAGAGGATGAAGAGACTCCAATTCACCTATGGTGCCAATGTTCTGCCCTGGTGGGAACTAGGCTCAGATACCTGGGGAGACATACAGTAGAACCAGAAGACATAGCCACATACCCAATGACAACCCTGGTGAACTTTAAAGGCGATGCCATACGTAGTAATGCAAAATCATGTGTTTTTGGTTTGAAAATTTGGTCGCCTAGAAATTTTTCAGATGCTTTAATTAAATACTGCGAGTAGAATACATCTTGGAATTTGAAATAATCGAGTATTTTTTAGATAAGTGTTTTTATAAGCCCAGAAAAAAAATTATGTAAAGGCTTATGAAAACTGCTTTGAAGTTCAAAATCTCCTACTTACGAACCCTTTTTCGGTTATGATTTTATTGTATAATGTGGCAAATTAAGTTATTTATAAAATGATCGAAAAAAAATTAAATATTTCTGCCTGAACATCCACAAAATAAAATAAAAGGCACTTTTTGGCCATGTTTTTTTCTTGCATAAATCAAAACAGGCGGATGGTGTTAAGCGGGAATTTAAACCTTATCGCCATCTACGTAAGGGTTGTTATTGATAGCGGCTCAATTTAAAATATTACACGACGTAGTGCATCGCCTTAAAGGGACTGGGTTGTTGTTAAAGGATTGAGGTAAAATGAGAGATAGCACAATGGGCCTATGGCCTAAGTGCTCACGGGAACTACGCGTAAACCGTCTCCACTTTTAAAATATGTATATAAATAACTACAATAACGTAATCTACAGTCGTCTTCTAAACACAAGCTAACGCTTCTATGGAAAAGTAGTATTCAAATCTCCTAATATGTAGAAACCCAATGTAAATACGATTTTATACGTAATTTATTTAATAAAAAAATAAAATGAAATATATTGTCCCTGTATTTTTTTTCGAAAAAATAATTTCTTGAAATGAAATCGGAATTTTTTTTTTATTTTATTTGATTCTAATGTCGATATTGCGAGATTTTTGGTATTTCGATATTACTAATAATAATAATTTATAACATCAGGAACCCGGTCGGCGCGCGTATACATAAAAAAATATAGTGATTCAAACAAAATAACATTGTTGAATTTATTCACAAATTATTAATTAACATAGTACCATTCATCAATAATGTTCACATTTTTCAATATTCCCACAAAAACGGTATCGAACAATGCCCACTTGCAACAATTTTACCGAAAATTTCTCCATTTCTTTTCTCACCGAGATGGCGGATTTCGCAAATGGGTGCACCGCTCATGTTAATATGTCAAAACACAATGGACGAGCAGATAGAATGATGATTATGAAAACAGTCGGTGGTGGCCCGTGAATGGTCATCTTAATACTGCATGAGAGAGAAACTTACGGCCGAAACGAGGGCGAATATCAGACAGATAAATGAATTGGGACCATTTTCAAAACTTACGCCCGGAATATCATTATTTTTTTAAGGTTAGCATAATGTATGTTATGCATATTGTATGTTCGTAAAACATTTATTTCATTTAATTTCACAAAACAGTATATTTCCGTTCCTAAACACGAGTTATTCTCAATTGGGGAGGGACTCTTTCGCTGCAGCAGCTGGTCCAGTTTCTTCACCACCTAGGAGTCTTGCTGCAGTCTCCATCTTCTATCTTCGTGCCACCTGTTCCTGTTCTTCATTATACTTAACTTAACTTCACTTTATTTTTGTAATACCTGCATCAACTGTAAAGCGCCCTGAGGTGATATCTCACAAAAGCGGCTCTATGCAAATTGTCCAAATAATTGATATTAATTAACAGCTTGGAACATATATACTATATACTTACCCTTATGCAGATAATTTGAAATAACATACTGTTGTACACCGTCATTGGACGGTTGGTATATATACTTTGTTATTACTTTGCAATTTTCTTAATATTAACCCTCTGTCTGCTGCACACTTACTAATGTTCTTACTTACTTCTGTCAACAATTAACATGTATTACATTATATATAATTACTTACACAATTTTCGACTAACATAATACGGCATGGGTCTAGTGTGTTAGTTGAAAAACATTGTACAATAACTTATAATATGGAAAAAAAATTAAATCTGAACTACTAGACTTATAAACAATAGACATCGTGTCCAAAAAATAAGTTTCTAATGTTCTCTAATTTAATATATCAAAATCAAAATTTCTTCTGAAATCATTAGATTTGTAAGTAGGTACATAAATACTTACCTATTTAATTATAAACAATGTATATTTTAATTTATTCCTCTAAAGAATTACGCAATTTGTCCAAAAAGACATCTCCATTTCAATGACAATTCTTTTTTTTCATTTAGGCAGGTAGGTACTCACCATATTATTTTTAGAAAGAATAATATGGTTAGTATTAATAATATGGTAAGTATTAATAATATGGTAAGTATTAATAATATGGTAGGTACTAATAATATGGTAAGTATTAATAACATGGTAAGTATTAAGTATATGGTAAGTATTAATAATATGGTAGGTACTAATAATATGGTAAGTATTAATAATATGGTAAGTATTAATAATATGTTAGGTACTAATAATATGGTAAGTCTAATTAAACACGACGATTCTACAATTGAAAAAAGAATCTTTACTGAACCATTAAAACTAAATACGAAACGGTCTAGTTAAAACCACCCGGTTTCGCATAAGTTCTATACTTTTTTTATTATTTGTCAACAATATTGACAATAACTACGGCATCCTGTCTTATTTTTTCAGATTAATATTTGAAAGCTCCAGCTGTGGGCTGAAATCTGACCAAGAAAAGTAAAATCGGGTCGCGGGTTCAAATCCCAGAGTGCGCATGTAAATTTAATTCAAATTATTTGAACTGCTTCACAATTAATTCATTAAAAATAATATATATATATACTCGTATACAGGTAACTCCATCAATGGAGCACTGAACGCAGTTGGCGCTAACAAAAAATTGTCCAAAGAAGCGAAGCTAGCAGTCCACAATGGAGTGTTGGTAACTACCCTGATGTACGGAAGTGAGGTATGGAACTGCCAGAGAAAGGATGAAAGTAGACTGAATGCTGTAGAAATGAGATCCCTGAGGCGTATGTGTGTTAAAACCATGAATGATCGTGTGAGAAATGTGGAAAGTAAGAGTGCAAGGCTGATGTAAGTTTAATTAGTAAGAACAAGAAAGGGACGCTTAGATGGTTTGGGCATGTAGAGCGAATGAGCGAAGAAAGGAGTGTAAGGATAATATACGATGCAAATGTGAATGGTAGCAGAAGTCGGGGACGCCCGAGGAAGACATGGCACGAGAGGCATGTGAATGAGACAAGGAGTGTGTGCTAAGAACGTTTGGAGGTCCGTCCTCTCTGCCTACCCCTGCGGGGAAATGGCGTGATGGTTAGTTAGTTAGTTATACTCGTATTTCAGTATCGCCCTGATGAAAACTAAAAGACCAACATTCAGAATTTTTATTTTGCTTGAAATGGCATTAGCCATCTTTAGTGACCAGAACTGAAGAGCCAAGTACTTCCCAACCTTCCTCTTCTCATCTCCTTTCCCTTCCCAATACCATCAGCCTTACAACACGAGGATGCCATAGTATCCTTGGCTCCAGACATTTGAGAGCAGTTGAGAATTTTAATTCTGCTTGGTTTAATGCACGTATTTAACCAATAATGTTCACACCTCCAAATAAACGAAATTAGGTACAACACAATCTTGGTCAATATTGGTTTATATGTATTTGTAGACCTAACAAAAAAAACACAGTAATTTAAATCATGGATCCCGCATTTGATACAAATTCCATGGTCACCCCATATAGGACACCTGTTTCTACAGGTAAGGGGGTCACGACTGATCGCACTGACGGCTCTAAAAGAGAAGTCATCAACATCTCCCACAGCGATTCACCGCATCCATAATGTGGGAACACTGTACACTAACTATTCTATACACAGTACTGTACACTATAATATACACTACAGACGTGGGCAGATTATTAGACTCAAACACAAATTCACTTATGTTTAATTTAAGGAGGTAATTTTTATAATGGTTAAGGAAGAGCGCCAGCTTCCAAGTTAGGGGGGGGAAGCTTACATAGTATTTTGTATAGAGCTTACAGGGAAGGAACAATGGAGTAGTCAGAATAAACTAGATATATTTATATTCAAGCTGGCATGAAGGGGCCCGTGGGCATACTAAGTTCGGGAGACCCTTTTGAAACTTGTAATCTAACCAAACCACATTGTTTACATAATTTTATGAAGAGAGCGAAGGGAGTTAGTTACAACCTTCACAAAGACACAAAAGAGCGCCGCAGATGAATTTTTTCCAATTGGAGAAGGTATGGAGAAGGTAGTAGGTATGTGGTATGGGTGAAGAGAGTGGAACATAAAATGTTTGCATTTAAATTTAAAACATATAAGATTGACCGGCTGTACAAAGCCGAGCAGACAAATGCGTCGGATTTCCACTCATTCATCGCGAGTTCAAACCACTACTAACTAAGTCCTCCATCATTGCACAAGCAACATTTTTCGCTTATTTAAATAGTGAAATATTTTAATATTATTTGAAATAGTTCTATGTCCTCAATGTGCATTATTTTTGCACCTAGCCTAGACATTGGTGCCCTATGGAAAAATTAAATGTATTGCTATTGCTATAAGAAACGTATTGCTTTTCCCAGTTACTGTAGGATGAGGAATGACTGCTTGTGCTAGTCACTTCTCCATTCATTCTGCAAAATTGTGCATTTTCCACCTATATTCAATAAGGGTAATTATTTTACTAGTAGTGATCACCCTTATCTCTTCACAGGATGCGTGAGATTGCAGAGTTGAAAAAAGTATGTTATATTTAAATTCCTGATAAGGCCGAAAATTTATTAAAATTAAATACATTGGTCTAAGCTTAAGGAAACGAGGTAAGGATTGATAGTATTTTAAATACTAAAAAAAATCGTACTTATAATCTGCACACGTCTGTAATATACTTTAGTCTTCTAATCTATGCATTCGACCTCTGCTGTTGTATTTGGTAGGTACCTATCAAACCTATTAAACATCATTAAAAATACTGATTACGATGATAGAATCTATCTGTGGTTGTAAGTAACTCTGATTCAATGAACTCGGATTTGTTTTTAATATATATAATTATTGTTTTGTATAATTTTTTTGATTCATATTCCTTTCTCACAAATTTAATTAACTTATTCCATATTATGCTGTCTCAGTTAAATTCGCAATGAGGAAATCCATAATTGCTTTTATTTTACTATATAATACTTATGTACAAACTGATTAAGTGTAAACTGTCGATTTCCGGAAAATTAATAAATAATTTTTTTTTAATTCGAACTGATTGTGTCAAAAATTTAGGCAAGCGAAGTACCTACGCATAAATCTAATATTTTTTACCGGAAAATTATTTTAATTCTTTATTTGAAACGTGAATTTCTTTCGTTTAAATCTAAGGGTAAATCAGATTTCATGATTTTGTTTCCATTTTCAAGTAAGCGTTACTTACTAACTAGATTTAAGTAGGTACCTAACGTAATATCCCTTGATTTTTTTTCATAAACAATTATGTAGAAGTGTGATTTATTACAGATTAGAAAGAAAAATACTGCTGCTAATTTAAATGCATGTAATTCAACAATGAAATTGATTTCATTATATTACTAGCTGCATCCCGCCACGAGTTACTGTGGCTCAGTCTGTCTGTACAAATAGTGGAACAATACCGCCTGTTGCTTTTACGTTCAAAATCTGTATAATATAGGTATATAATAAATCAACGTTGTATCAAAATTTCAAAAAAATCGGTGAAGAACTTGCAGAGATTTAATTTTGAACAAACGAACATTTATATATTTTTTTTTATTTATATGGATAGATAGAAAATTCAATCAATTTTACCAGAAGTAAGGAAATGTTGGACTTACTTCGGAACAATATACACTTATTTAGGTATATTGTTTATTTATTTACTTGTTCATCGAAAAATCTTCAGTTTACGTGTAGTTTGTAGCAAAATGCATTTTAACGCACAATTTATAGAAAAAAAACAGTTATGGATTTCCTCCTTGAGATTTTACATATCATAAGACAACATATTTAAAAGTATAAATAATTAAATTTACAAGAAAATCATACAGAATGATATGGTAAGTACTTGACACACTTTAACCAGTGATTCCTGAAATTATTTAGAGTAAAAAGAATTTTTTGTCTCCGGTGATTTTTTTTTTTTTTTTAATCCAAAAAAAAAAATCCTTTCACGTTTTATCACTGGTAAATCAGCTGAGTAACCATTCTGAACTTCACGTACTGATTTTTTAAATATTTTTGTTTTTTTAAAACACACAAAAATGTCACCACAGACCAAAATTTAATTTAATTTTTTTTAACCAAATAATGTCAGGAATCACTGGTTAAAGTGAGTCAAGTACGTCCCTTAACACTCTGCTTTAAACTATGTCAGGAATCACTGGTTAAAGTGAGTCAAGTACTTCCCTTAAAACTCTTAAGGCGAAGCTTAAGGCTAAATCACTATGTTGATTAACCTTTATAACGAATTTAATTTTATTATAAATACTAAAAAATATACTTCAGATAAATTGAAGGTTTTCCTATCGTTTGGCTAGAATAGAATACAAATAAATAAATAAATTACTCAATAAAAAATATAAATATAAATTAATAAAAAAAAAAAATTTCAACAGAAATGTATGAATGCATAAAGGTACCATCTTAAAAAAATACAGTATTATAGCTAAGATTATCTGTGACAGTTTCACTTCATTAACTTTTTTGCTTTCTTATAAAATTATTTACAAAATAAATAAAAACCTGTTTTGTGCTTGAAATTGAACGTTTCTAGACTCCTCTTGTCAAGCGATTTTAATGCCTATTACCTACATAAGGTATACCAAGAATAAATAAATTTTTGGCTAGTAGCTTCCCCTTAAACAATGTCAGGAATCACTGGTTAAAGTGAGTCAAGAACGTCTCTTAACACTCCGTTAATGAAAAGTAAGAAAAACATTTATTTTATAAAGCATATTATCCTGGTAATTAAAGATGTCATATTAAGACAAGATTATTCACCATATTCTTATTATAAAAAAGGATAACATCAATTAAGTTCAATAAGGAAATATATAAATCATCAACAGCGAAAAAACACTAATGAAAATAACAATCCAGAAAAACATTCTTTACATTTGTCATTGACGAGGGACAGTGACGCAATGTCTGTGAGTGAATATTATTTGCAGATAACTGATGATTATTATTTGGTTGGTTGCACAGCGGTGTAGACGTACGTATGGTCCGTTGTAAACTCTCATTCTTTCTCATAAACGACGCACCCAAAGGAAGGATAAATTGTTACAGAATTCTCAGAGGAAAGACTGTGAAGAGTAGAGAATAAACCACAATAAAGCCACGCGCACAATATAATGCTATGTATACATACATAGAGTTGAACCTTCACTTATGAAAGGAACGAAGCAACCGCAAATGGCGCGAAACGTAGCTTGCAGTTGCTTCGTTCCTTTCCCGTAATTCCTGGCATGGCTCGCGTTTCGGTTCGCAAAAGTATACGTACCATTAGAGAGATAACTTCCGTGTTAGAGCTAGCACAGGTAAAATAGTACCAAAACGCACAAAATAAACGACAAAATTCATGAAACTTTGATCATATACAATAGATCTGTGGGAATTACACTGAAATAAAATTAATATATCCCCAAATCAGGCAAATTTTAAGGAGTTAAAAATCATGTTATTTAAACAAATTATTTAATTGCGCACTTTATCTTTATTCTGCAAAATAATAAATAGCTATGCATCAATTGAATTTCAATGAAAACTTGAAAACATGCAGCAAAAACACACACTTGAGACGAGTAAAAGAAATTAAATAAAAAACAAAATAAAAATCATACACAAAAGTCGCTGATGTACGGAGCAATGAAGATATTTGGCGAATTACTAGAAGATTTAAAAATTGAAGAAAACATGAAAAAAGTTTCAAGGTAAATAAAGAAAAGATATGATTTATTTATTCTAAAAAAATTTTTTTAATAATAAAAATGAATAAGGATTGTATTAGAACAAAGATAAATAACGTTTCGTAAGTGCATAAATTTCGTCAATTATTTAAACCTTATGTTACCTGTAAGATTGGCTCTGTACCCGGAGGGCTGGTCCAAAACCCAACGAATTTCAAATTAAAGTTATTTGTTAAGATAATTAATAGATTTTTTAACACACTTCTAAATATGAATGAATCATTTTTAAAATCGAACGTAAGTATCTAGTTCATTCCTGAATGTGAGATGCTTAAGTATCGCCCTAGAAAAAGATCGCTATTCAAAATCGAAACGTATTCAGATCTGAAAAAAAATGATTTGTAAAATTTAGATGCAATCGATTTGGAAAATTTAGATACAACCGATTTGGAAAATTAATATCCAATCGATTTGGAAAATTTAGATCCAACCGATTTGGAAAATTTAGATCCAACTGCAATGTACGAATGGATGAGATTTGCGATGGATAAATAATAATTACATGTGGTAAATGGTGACCCGATAAATATGATGCATTGATACAAACATTTACTTGCCGTAACATCCGATCTGCTGTAACATCTGACCTGATATAACTTAACATTTTTAATTTAATTTTTTTATATTTTTCAATCATGTCTTTTGAATTGTAATTCAGTATACACTGATTTTTTTATTTTTTCAATTCTATTTTATTTTCAGATAATGTATGTATGTGAGTAAAATTTTAACTGTTGATATACACGGTAATCGGATAAATCATCAAAATGGTAATTCGTCACATTTTTAAAAAGTTATATAAAGTCATGGAAAGTGATGAAACAAAAACTTTATTAACTGGTAAGTAGGTCAGTTAACTGGTAAGTAGGTAAGGTTAGGTTAGGTTAGGTTTAAATTTTTTATTTTATCGTTTCAAATGTTTTTATATCACTTTTTAAAGGTGTGTTGAATTGTCACTGTGGTAAATATGTTAAAATAAACCTACATACCATAAGTAATTCTTTAAAAAACCGCATTAACATTACAACAGATATTGAAAAAACAACATTTAGTTATAACCCAGATCGAAATTACGCCCCCTGCCCTCCATTTCCGACAACATTACGTTTATACGTCCACAAACTACGGTATTTAGAGTAACCGGATAACTCGTCAAAATGACAAGTAAACACACCTATAAAAAGTGCTAAAATGTTGAGAAAAGTAATGAAACAAAAACAAGGTAAATTAGCTTACCTATCTAACTATTTACCCTAATTTTAGTTTCATCACTTTTCATAACTTTATAGCACTTTTTAAAGGTGTGTGGAAATGACATTTTGATGAGTTATCATGGAACCTGAAAAAATTGGAAAATATTTTTATTATTTTTATAAAACCTTGACGTTCAGCGAAGTAGTGAACTTCCTACGAAAGCGCGATTTAAAATATGAAATATTCCGATAGATGCCACTTTAGCTCGAACTGACGAGGGAAAATTCAAATTAATAACAATGGTAAAATACATTAATAACGACATACATAAATTTAAAAAAAAATAGTATAATCCTAGGAAATTTATCTCTAAATGTGTAATGTAAGCAATATAATCTAATTAAACTTGCATTATGTCGACAGATCTGATATTTATGAAAGTCAGGTAAGTTAAATGGGCAGGGAGGGAGGATGAAACGCCAAACGATTATCTCCCCACAAAATAACACGTTTATAATCGTGGACGCCCGAGGAAGACATGGCACGACCAAGTGAATCAGATACTTGAGTCGGGCCATGTCAAGAGTCAGAACAATAGAAGAGTATGTATGAGACGATGTATGAATGTGAATGAGGCAAGGAGTGTGTGCCAAGACCGAGTTGTTTGGCGGTCCGTCCTCTCGGCCTACCCCTGCGGGGAAACGGCGTGATGGTTAGTTAGTTAATTAGTTAGTTAATTTGTTAATCGTGGTAGGGGTAGGGGTAGGTTAAATCACAAAAAGAGACGAATAACAACCCAATGCCAAATAACATTTAGAAAATAGAAAAACAATTGCAAAAAAGGAGATCTGTGCATTATACCGACAGATCTGATATTGATTGAAAAAATGTAAGTTAAGTAGAAAAAAAAATCAAAAAAGAAGAGGGCCAACGGCACGCGGTGTTCCCAAGCGGTCACCCATCCAAGTACTGACCGCGCCCAATGTTGCTTAACTTCGGTGATCGGACGAGAACCGGTGTGTTCAACATGGTATGGTCGTTGGCGAACGCTGATTTTGAGATGCGAATCATATTGGAGAATAATTTTATTATTTTTATAAAACTTTGACGTTCAGCGGAGTAGTGAACTTCCTACGTAAGCGCGATTTAAAATATGAAATATTCCGATAGATGCCACTTTAGCTCGAACTGACGAGGGAAAATTCAAATTAATAACAATGGTAAAATATATTAATAACGACAAATCATAAATTTAAAAAAAAAAATAGTATAATCCTAGGAAATTTATCTCTAAATGTGTAATGTAAGCAATATCATCTAATTAAACTTGCATTATGTCGACAGATCTGATATTTATGAAAGTCAGGTAAGTTAAATGGGCAGGGAGGGAGGATGAAACGCCAAACGATTATCTCCCCACAAAATAACACGTTTATAATCGTGGACGCCCGAGGAAGACATGGCACGACCAAGTGAATCAGATACTTGAGTCGGGCCATGTCAAGAGTCAGAACAATAGAAGAGTATGTATGAGACGATGTATGAATGTGAATGAGGCAAGGAGTGTGTGCCAAGACCGAGTTGTTTGGCGGTCCGTCCTCTCGGCCTAGTTAGTTAATTAGTTAGTTAATTTGTTAATCGTGGTAGGGGTAGGGGTAGGTTAAATCACAAAAAGAGACGAATAAGAACCCAATGCCAAATAACATTTAGAAAATAGAAAACCAATTGCAAAAAAGGAGATCTGTGCATTATACCGACAGATCTGATATTGATTGAAAAAATGTAAGTTAAGTAGAAAAAAAAATCAAAAAAGAAGAGGGCCAACGGCACGCGGTGTTCCCAAGCGGTCACCCATCCAAGTACTGACCGCGCCCAATGTTGCTTAACTTCGGTGATCGGACGAGAACCGGTGTGTTCAACATGGTATGGTTGTTGACGAACGCTGATTTTGAGATGCTAATCATATTGGAGAATAATTTTATTATTTTTATAAAACTTTGACGTTCAGCGGAGTAGTGAACTTCCTACGAAAGCGCGATTTAAAATATGAAATATTCCGATAGATGCCACTTTAGCTCGAACTGACGAGGGAAAATTCAAATTAATAACAATGGTAAAATACATTAATAACGACATACATAAATTTAAAAAAAAATAGTATAATCCTAGGAAATTTATCTCTAAATGTGTAATGTAAGCAATATAATCTAATTAAACTTGCATTATGTCGACAGATCTGATATTTATGAAAGTCAGGTAAGTTAAATGGGCAGGGAGGGAGGATGAAACGCCAAACGATTATCTCCCCACAAAATAACACGTTTATAATCGTGGACGCCCGAGGAAGACATGGCACGACCAAGTGAATCAGATACTTGAGTCGGGCCATGTCAAGAGTCAGAACAATAGAAGAGTATGTATGAGACGATGTATGAATGTGAATGAGGCAAGGAGTGTGTGCCAAGACCGAGTTGTTTGGCGGTCCGTCCTCTCGGCCTACCCCTGCGGGGAAACGGCGTGATGGTTAGTTAGTTAATTAGTTAGTTAATTTGTTAATCGTGGTAGGGGTAGGGGTAGGTTAAATCACAAAAAGAGACGAATAACAACCCAATGCCAAATAACATTTAGAAAATAGAAAAACAATTGCAAAAAAGGAGATCTGTGCATTATACCGACAGATCTGATATTGATTGAAAAAATGTAAGTTAAGTAGAAAAAAAAATCAAAAAAGAAGAGGGCCAACGGCACGCGGTGTTCCCAAGCGGTCACCCATCCAAGTACTGACCGCGCCCAATGTTGCTTAACTTCGGTGATCGGACGAGAACCGGTGTGTTCAACATGGTATGGTCGTTGGCGAACGCTGATTTTGAGATGCGAATCATATTGGAGAATAATTTTATTATTTTTATAAAACTTTGACGTTCAGCGGAGTAGTGAACTTCCTACGTAAGCGCGATTTAAAATATGAAATATTCCGATAGATGCCACTTTAGCTCGAACTGACGAGGGAAAATTCAAATTAATAACAATGGTAAAATACATTAATAACGACATACATAAATTTAAAAAAAAATAGTATAATCCTAGGAAATTTATCTCTAAATGTGTAATGTAAGCAATATAATCTAATTAAACTTGCATTATGTCGACAGATCTGATATTTATGAAAGTCAGGTAAGTTAAATGGGCAGGGAGGGAGGATGAAACGCCAAACGATTATCTCCCCACAAAATAACACGTTTATAATCGTGGACGCCCGAGGAAGACATGGCACGACCAAGTGAATCAGATACTTGAGTCGGGCCATGTCAAGAGTCAGAACAATAGAAGAGTATGTATGAGACGATGTATGAATGTGAATGAGGCAAGGAGTGTGTGCCAAGACCGAGTTGTTTGGCGGTCCGTCCTCTCGGCCTACCCCTGCGGGGAAACGGCGTGATGGTTAGTTAGTTAATTAGTTAGTTAATTTGTTAATCGTGGTAGGGGTAGGGGTAGGTTAAATCACAAAAAGAGACGAATAACAACCCAATGCCAAATAACATTTAGAAAATAGAAAAACAATTGCAAAAAAGGAGATCTGTGCATTATACCGACAGATCTGATATTGATTGAAAAAATGTAAGTTAAGTAGAAAAAAAAATCAAAAAAGAAGAGGGCCAACGGCACGCGGTGTTCCCAAGCGGTCACCCATCCAAGTACTGACCGCGCCCAATGTTGCTTAACTTCGGTGATCGGACGAGAACCGGTGTGTTCAAAATGGTATGGTCGTTGGCGAACGCTGATTTTGAGATGCGAATCATATTGGAGAATAATTTTATTATTTTTATAAAACTTTGACGTTCAGCGGAGTAGTGAACTTCCTACGTAAGCGCGATTTAAAATATGAAATATTCCGATAGATGCCACTTTAGCTCGAACTGACGAGGGAAAATTCAAATTAATAACAATGGTAAAATATATTAATAACGACAAATCATAAATTTAAAAAAAAAAATAGTATAATCCTAGGAAATTTATCTCTAAATGTGTAATGTAAGCAATATCATCTAATTAAACTTGCATTATGTCGACAGATCTGATATTTATGAAAGTCAGGTAAGTTAAATGGGCAGGGAGGGAGGATGAAACGCCAAACGATTATCTCCCCACAAAATAACACGTTTATAATCGTGGACGCCCGAGGAAGACATGGCACGACCAAGTGAATCAGATACTTGAGTCGGGCCATGTCAAGAGTCAGAACAATAGAAGAGTATGTATGAGACGATGTATGAATGTGAATGAGGCAAGGAGTGTGTGCCAAGACCGAGTTGTTTGGCGGTCCGTCCTCTCGGCCTACCCCTGCGGGGAAACGGCGTGATGGTTAGTTAGTTAATTAGTTAGTTAATTTGTTAATCGTGGTAGGGGTAGGGGTAGGTTAAATCACAAAAAGAGACGAATAACAACCCAATGCCAAATAACATTTAGAAAATAGAAAAACAATTGCAAAAAAGGAGATCTGTGCATTATACCGACAGATCTGATATTGATTGAAAAAATGTAAGTTAAGTAGAAAAAAAAATCAAAAAAGAAGAGGGCCAACGGCACGCGGTGTTCCCAAGCGGTCACCCATCCAAGTACTGACCGCGCCCAATGTTGCTTAACTTCGGTGATCGGACGAGAACCGGTGTGTTCAACATGGTATGGTCGTTGGCGAACGCTGATTTTGAGATGCGAATCATATTGGAGAATAATTTTATTATTTTTATAAAACTTTGACGTTCAGCGGAGTAGTGAACTTCCTACGTAAGCGCGATTTAAAATATGAAATATTCCGATAGATGCCACTTTAGCTCGAACTGACGAGGGAAAATTCAAATTAATAACAATGGTAAAATATATTAATAACGACAAATCATAAATTAAAAAAAAAAAATAGTATAATCCTAGGAAATTTATCTCTAAATGTGTAATGTAAGCAATATCATCTAATTAAACTTGCATTATGTCGACAGATCTGATATTTATGAAAGTCAGGTAAGTTAAATGGGCAGGGAGGGAGGATGAAACGCCAAACGATTATCTCCCCACAAAATAACACGTTTATAATCGTGGACGCCCGAGGAAGACATGGCACGACCAAGTGAATCAGATACTTGAGTCGGGCCATGTCAAGAGTCAGAACAATAGAAGAGTATGTATGAGACGATGTATGAATGTGAATGAGGCAAGGAGTGTGTGCCAAGACCGAGTTGTTTGGCGGTCCGTCCTCTCGGCCTACCCCTGCGGGGAAACGGCGTGATGGTTAGTTAGTTAATTAGTTAGTTAATTTGTTAATCGTGGTAGGGGTAGGGGTAGGTTAAATCACAAAAAGAGACGAATAACAACCCAATGCCAAATAACATTTAGAAAATAGAAAAACAATTGCAAAAAAGGAGATCTGTGCATTATACCGACAGATCTGATATTGATTGAAAAAATGTAAGTTAAGTAGAAAAAAAAATCAAAAAAGAAGAGGGCCAACGGCACGCGGTGTTCCCAAGCGGTCACCCATCCAAGTACTGACCGCGCCCAATGTTGCTTAACTTCGGTGATCGGACGAGAACCGGTGTGTTCAACATGGTATGGTCGTTGGCGAACGCTGATTTTGAGATGCGAATCATATTGGAGAATAATTTTATTATTTTTATAAAACTTTGACGTTCAGCGGAGTAGTGAACTTCCTACGTAAGCGCGATTTAAAATATGAAATATTCCGATAGATGCCACTTTAGCTCGAACTGACGAGGGAAAATTCAAATTAATAACAATGGTAAAATATATTAATAACGACAAATCATAAATTTAAAAAAAAAAATAGTATAATCCTAGGAAATTTATCTCTAAATGTGTAATGTAAGCAATATCATCTAATTAAACTTGCATTATGTCGACAGATCTGATATTTATGAAAGTCAGGTAAGTTAAATGGGCAGGGAGGGAGGATGAAACGCCAAACGATTATCTCCCCACAAAATAACACGTTTATAATCGTGGACGCCCGAGGAAGACATGGCACGACCAAGTGAATCAGATACTTGAGTCGGGCCATGTCAAGAGTCAGAACAATAGAAGAGTATGTATGAGACGATGTATGAATGTGAATGAGGCAAGGAGTGTGTGCCAAGACCGAGTTGTTTGGCGGTCCGTCCTCTCGGCCTAGTTAGTTAATTAGTTAGTTAATTTGTTAATCGTGGTAGGGGTAGGGGTAGGTTAAATCACAAAAAGAGACGAATAAGAACCCAATGCCAAATAACATTTAGAAAATAGAAAACCAATTGCAAAAAAGGAGATCTGTGCATTATACCGACAGATCTGATATTGATTGAAAAAATGTAAGTTAAGTAGAAAAAAAAATCAAAAAAGAAGAGGGCCAACGGCACGCGGTGTTCCCAAGCGGTCACCCATCCAAGTACTGACCGCGCCCAATGTTGCTTAACTTCGGTGATCGGACGAGAACCGGTGTGTTCAACATGGTATGGTTGTTGACGAACGCTGATTTTGAGATGCGAATCATATTGGAGAATAATTTTATTATTTTTATAAAAGTTTGACGTTCAGCGGAGTAGTGAACTTCCTACGAAAGCGCGATTTAAAATATGAAATATTCCGATAGATGCCACTTTAGCTCGAACTGACGAGGGAAAATTCAAATTAATAACAATGGTAAAATACATTAATAACTACATACATAAATTTAAAAAAAAATAGTATAATCCTAGGAAATTTATCTCTAAATGTGTAATGTAAGCAATATAATCTAATTAAACTTGCATTATGTCGACAGATCTGATATTTATGAAAGTCAGGTAAGTTAAATGGGCAGGGAGGGAGGATGAAACGCCAAACGATTATCTCCCCACAAAATAACACGTTTATAATCGTGGACGCCCGAGGAAGACATGGCACGACCAAGTGAATCAGATACTTGAGTCGGGCCATGTCAAGAGTCAGAACAATAGAAGAGTATGTATGAGACGATGTATGAATGTGAATGAGGCAAGGAGTGTGTGCCAAGACCGAGTTGTTTGGCGGTCCGTCCTCTCGGCCTACCCCTGCGGGGAAACGGCGTGATGGTTAGTTAGTTAATTAGTTAGTTAATTTGTTAATCGTGGTAGGGGTAGGGGTAGGTTAAATCACAAAAAGAGACGAATAACAACCCAATGCCAAATAACATTTAGAAAATAGAAAAACAATTGCAAAAAAGGAGATCTGTGCATTATACCGACAGATCTGATATTGATTGAAAAAATGTAAGTTAAGTAGAAAAAAAAATCAAAAAAGAAGAGGGCCAACGGCACGCGGTGTTCCCAAGCGGTCACCCATCCAAGTACTGACCGCGCCCAATGTTGCTTAACTTCGGTGATCGGACGAGAACCGGTGTGTTCAACATGGTATGGTCGTTGGCGAACGCTGATTTTGAGATGCGAATCATATTGGAGAATAATTTTATTATTTTTATAAAACTTTGACGTTCAGCGGAGTAGTGAACTTCCTACGTAAGCGCGATTTAAAATATGAAATATTCCGATAGATGCCACTTTAGCTCGAACTGACGAGGGAAAATTCAAATTAATAACAATGGTAAAATACATTAATAACGACATACATAAATTTAAAAAAAAATAGTATAATCCTAGGAAATTTATCTCTAAATGTGTAATGTAAGCAATATAATCTAATTAAACTTGCATTATGTCGACAGATCTGATATTTATGAAAGTCAGGTAAGTTAAATGGGCAGGGAGGGAGGATGAAACGCCAAACGATTATCTCCCCACAAAATAACACGTTTATAATCGTGGACGCCCGAGGAAGACATGGCACGACCAAGTGAATCAGATACTTGAGTCGGGCCATGTCAAGAGTCAGAACAATAGAAGAGTATGTATGAGACGATGTATGAATGTGAATGAGGCAAGGAGTGTGTGCCAAGACCGAGTTGTTTGGCGGTCCGTCCTCTCGGCCTACCCCTGCGGGGAAACGGCGTGATGGTTAGTTAGTTAATTAGTTAGTTAATTTGTTAATCGTGGTAGGGGTAGGGGTAGGTTAAATCACAAAAAGAGACGAATAACAACCCAATGCCAAATAACATTTAGAAAATAGAAAAACAATTGCAAAAAAGGAGATCTGTGCATTATACCGACAGATCTGATATTGATTGAAAAAATGTAAGTTAAGTAGAAAAAAAAATCAAAAAAGAAGAGGGCCAACGGCACGCGGTGTTCCCAAGCGGTCACCCATCCAAGTACTGACCGCGCCCAATGTTGCTTAACTTCGGTGATCGGACGAGAACCGGTGTGTTCAAAATGGTATGGTCGTTGGCGAACGCTGATTTTGAGATGCGAATCATATTGGAGAATAATTTTATTATTTATAAAAAACTTTGACGTTCAGCGGAGTAGTGAACTTCCTACGTAAGCGCGATTTAAAATATGAAATATTCCGATAGATGCCACTTTAGCTCGAACTGACGAGGGAAAATTCAAATTAATAACAATGGTAAAATATATTAATAACGACAAATCATAAATTTAAAAAAAAAAATAGTATAATCCTAGGAAATTTATCTATAAATGTGTAATGTAAGCAATATCATCTAATTAAACTTGCATTATGTCGACAGATCTGATATTTATGAAAGTCAGGTAAGTTAAATGGGCAGGGAGGGAGGATGAAACGCCAAACGATTATCTCCCCACAAAATAACACGTTTATAATCGTGGACGCCCGAGGAAGACATGGCACGACCAAGTGAATCAGATACTTGAGTCGGGCCATGTCAAGAGTCAGAACAATAGAAGAGTATGTATGAGACGATGTATGAATGTGAATGAGGCAAGGAGTGTGTGCCAAGACCGAGTTGTTTGGCGGTCCGTCCTCTCGGCCTACCCCTGCGGGGAAACGGCGTGATGGTTAGTTAGTTAATTAGTTAGTTAATTTGTTAATCGTGGTAGGGGTAGGGGTAGGTTAAATCACAAAAAGAGACGAATAACAACCCAATGCCAAATAACATTTAGAAAATAGAAAAACAATTGCAAAAAAGGAGATCTGTGCATTATACCGACAGATCTGATATTGATTGAAAAAATGTAAGTTAAGTAGAAAAAAAAATCAAAAAAGAAGAGGGCCAACGGCACGCGGTGTTCCCAAGCGGTCACCCATCCAAGTACTGACCGCGCCCAATGTTGCTTAACTTCGGTGATCGGACGAGAACCGGTGTGTTCAACATGGTATGGTCGTTGGCGAACGCTGATTTTGAGATGCGAATCATATTGGAGAATAATTTTATTATTTTTATAAAACTTTGACGTTCAGCGGAGTAGTGAACTTCCTACGTAAGCGCGATTTAAAATATGAAATATTCCGATAGATGCCACTTTAGCTCGAACTGACGAGGGAAAATTCAAATTAATAACAATGGTAAAATATATTAATAACGACAAATCATAAATTAAAAAAAAAAAATAGTATAATCCTAGGAAATTTATCTCTAAATGTGTAATGTAAGCAATATCATCTAATTAAACTTGCATTATGTCGACAGATCTGATATTTATGAAAGTCAGGTAAGTTAAATGGGCAGGGAGGGAGGATGAAACGCCAAACGATTATCTCCCCACAAAATAACACGTTTATAATCGTGGACGCCCGAGGAAGACATGGCACGACCAAGTGAATCAGATACTTGAGTCGGGCCATGTCAAGAGTCAGAACAATAGAAGAGTATGTATGAGACGATGTATGAATGTGAATGAGGCAAGGAGTGTGTGCCAAGACCGAGTTGTTTGGCGGTCCGTCCTCTCGGCCTACCCCTGCGGGGAAACGGCGTGATGGTTAGTTAGTTAATTAGTTAGTTAATTTGTTAATCGTGGTAGGGGTAGGGGTAGGTTAAATCACAAAAAGAGACGAATAACAACCCAATGCCAAATAACATTTAGAAAATAGAAAAACAATTGCAAAAAAGGAGATCTGTGCATTATACCGACAGATCTGATATTGATTGAAAAAATGTAAGTTAAGTAGAAAAAAAAATCAAAAAAGAAGAGGGCCAACGGCACGCGGTGTTCCCAAGCGGTCACCCATCCAAGTACTGACCGCGCCCAATGTTGCTTAACTTCGGTGATCGGACGAGAACCGGTGTGTTCAACATGGTATGGTCGTTGGCGAACGCTGATTTTGAGATGCGAATCATATTGGAGAATAATTTTATTATTTTTATAAAACTTTGACGTTCAGCGGAGTAGTGAACTTCCTACGTAAGCGCGATTTAAAATATGAAATATTCCGATAGATGCCACTTTAGCTCGAACTGACGAGGGAAAATTCAAATTAATAACAATGGTAAAATATATTAATAACGACAAATCATAAATTTAAAAAAAAAAATAGTATAATCCTAGGAAATTTATCTCTAAATGTGTAATGTAAGCAATATCATCTAATTAAACTTGCATTATGTCGACAGATCTGATATTTATGAAAGTCAGGTAAGTTAAATGGGCAGGGAGGGAGGATGAAACGCCAAACGATTATCTCCCCACAAAATAACACGTTTATAATCGTGGACGCCCGAGGAAGACATGGCACGACCAAGTGAATCAGATACTTGAGTCGGGCCATGTCAAGAGTCAGAACAATAGAAGAGTATGTATGAGACGATGTATGAATGTGAATGAGGCAAGGAGTGTGTGCCAAGACCGAGTTGTTTGGCGGTCCGTCCTCTCGGCCTAGTTAGTTAATTAGTTAGTTAATTTGTTAATCGTGGTAGGGGTAGGGGTAGGTTAAATCACAAAAAGAGACGAATAAGAACCCAATGCCAAATAACATTTAGAAAATAGAAAACCAATTGCAAAAAAGGAGATCTGTGCATTATACCGACAGATCTGATATTGATTGAAAAAATGTAAGTTAAGTAGAAAAAAAAATCAAAAAAGAAGAGGGCCAACGGCACGCGGTGTTCCCAAGCGGTCACCCATCCAAGTACTGACCGCGCCCAATGTTGCTTAACTTCGGTGATCGGACGAGAACCGGTGTGTTCAACATGGTATGGTTGTTGACGAACGCTGATTTTGAGATGCGAATCATATTGGAGAATAATTTTATTATTTTTATAAAACTTTGACGTTCAGCGGAGTAGTGAACTTCCTACGAAAGCGCGATTTAAAATATGAAATATTCCGATAGATGCCACTTTAGCTCGAACTGACGAGGGAAAATTCAAATTAATAACAATGGTAAAATACATTAATAACGACATACATAAATTTAAAAAAAAATAGTATAATCCTAGGAAATTTATCTCTAAATGTGTAATGTAAGCAATATAATCTAATTAAACTTGCATTATGTCGACAGATCTGATATTTATGAAAGTCAGGTAAGTTAAATGGGCAGGGAGGGAGGATGAAACGCCAAACGATTATCTCCCCACAAAATAACACGTTTATAATCGTGGACGCCCGAGGAAGACATGGCACGACCAAGTGAATCAGATACTTGAGTCGGGCCATGTCAAGAGTCAGAACAATAGAAGAGTATGTATGAGACGATGTATGAATGTGAATGAGGCAAGGAGTGTGTGCCAAGACCGAGTTGTTTGGCGGTCCGTCCTCTCGGCCTACCCCTGCGGGGAAACGGCGTGATGGTTAGTTAGTTAATTAGTTAGTTAATTTGTTAATCGTGGTAGGGGTAGGGGTAGGTTAAATCACAAAAAGAGACGAATAACAACCCAATGCCAAATAACATTTAGAAAATAGAAAAACAATTGCAAAAAAGGAGATCTGTGCATTATACCGACAGATCTGATATTGATTGAAAAAATGTAAGTTAAGTAGAAAAAAAAATCAAAAAAGAAGAGGGCCAACGGCACGCGGTGTTCCCAAGCGGTCACCCATCCAAGTACTGACCGCGCCCAATGTTGCTTAACTTCGGTGATCGGACGAGAACCGGTGTGTTCAACATGGTATGGTCGTTGGCGAACGCTGATTTTGAGATGCGAATCATATTGGAGAATAATTTTATTATTTTTATAAAACTTTGACGTTCAGCGGAGTAGTGAACTTCCTACGTAAGCGCGATTTAAAATATGAAATATTCCGATAGATGCCACTTTAGCTCGAACTGACGAGGGAAAATTCAAATTAATAACAATGGTAAAATACATTAATAACGACATACATAAATTTAAAAAAAAATAGTATAATCCTAGGAAATTTATCTCTAAATGTGTAATGTAAGCAATATAATCTAATTAAACTTGCATTATGTCGACAGATCTGATATTTATGAAAGTCAGGTAAGTTAAATGGGCAGGGAGGGAGGATGAAACGCCAAACGATTATCTCCCCACAAAATAACACGTTTATAATCGTGGACGCCCGAGGAAGACATGGCACGACCAAGTGAATCAGATACTTGAGTCGGGCCATGTCAAGAGTCAGAACAATAGAAGAGTATGTATGAGACGATGTATGAATGTGAATGAGGCAAGGAGTGTGTGCCAAGACCGAGTTGTTTGGCGGTCCGTCCTCTCGGCCTACCCCTGCGGGGAAACGGCGTGATGGTTAGTTAGTTAATTAGTTAGTTAATTTGTTAATCGTGGTAGGGGTAGGGGTAGGTTAAATCACAAAAAGAGACGAATAACAACCCAATGCCAAATAACATTTAGAAAATAGAAAAACAATTGCAAAAAAGGAGATCTGTGCATTATACCGACAGATCTGATATTGATTGAAAAAATGTAAGTTAAGTAGAAAAAAAAATCAAAAAAGAAGAGGGCCAACGGCACGCGGTGTTCCCAAGCGGTCACCCATCCAAGTACTGACCGCGCCCAATGTTGCTTAACTTCGGTGATCGGACGAGAACCGGTGTGTTCAAAATGGTATGGTCGTTGGCGAACGCTGATTTTGAGATGCGAATCATATTGGAGAATAATTTTATTATTTTTATAAAACTTTGACGTTCAGCGGAGTAGTGAACTTCCTACGTAAGCGCGATTTAAAATATGAAATATTCCGATAGATGCCACTTTAGCTCGAACTGACGAGGGAAAATTCAAATTAATAACAATGGTAAAATATATTAATAACGACAAATCATAAATTAAAAAAAAAAAATAGTATAATCCTAGGAAATTTATCTCTAAATGTGTAATGTAAGCAATATCATCTAATTAAACTTGCATTATGTCGACAGATCTGATATTTATGAAAGTCAGGTAAGTTAAATGGGCAGGGAGGGAGGATGAAACGCCAAACGATTATCTCCCCACAAAATAACACGTTTATAATCGTGGACGCCCGAGGAAGACATGGCACGACCAAGTGAATCAGATACTTGAGTCGGGCCATGTCAAGAGTCAGAACAATAGAAGAGTATGTATGAGACGATGTATGAATGTGAATGAGGCAAGGAGTGTGTGCCAAGACCGAGTTGTTTGGCGGTCCGTCCTCTCGGCCTACCCCTGCGGGGAAACGGCGTGATGGTTAGTTAGTTAATTAGTTAGTTAATTTGTTAATCGTGGTAGGGGTAGGGGTAGGTTAAATCACAAAAAGAGACGAATAACAACCCAATGCCAAATAACATTTAGAAAATAGAAAAACAATTGCAAAAAAGGAGATCTGTGCATTATACCGACAGATCTGATATTGATTGAAAAAATGTAAGTTAAGTAGAAAAAAAAATCAAAAAAGAAGAGGGCCAACGGCACGCGGTGTTCCCAAGCGGTCACCCATCCAAGTACTGACCGCGCCCAATGTTGCTTAACTTCGGTGATCGGACGAGAACCGGTGTGTTCAACATGGTATGGTCGTTGGCGAACGCTGATTTTGAGATGCGAATCATATTGGAGAATAATTTTATTATTTTTATAAAACTTTGACGTTCAGCGGAGTAGTGAACTTCCTACGTAAGCGCGATTTAAAATATGAAATATTCCGATAGATGCCACTTTAGCTCGAACTGACGAGGGAAAATTCAAATTAATAACAATGGTAAAATACATTAATAACGACATACATAAATTTAAAAAAAAATAGTATAATCCTAGGAAATTTATCTCTAAATGTGTAATGTAAGCAATATAATCTAATTAAACTTGCATTATGTCGACAGATCTGATATTTATGAAAGTCAGGTAAGTTAAATGGGCAGGGAGGGAGGATGAAACGCCAAACGATTATCTCCCCACAAAATAACACGTTTATAATCGTGGACGCCCGAGGAAGACATGGCACGACCAAGTGAATCAGATACTTGAGTCGGGCCATGTCAAGAGTCAGAACAATAGAAGAGTATGTATGAGACGATGTATGAATGTGAATGAGGCAAGGAGTGTGTGCCAAGACCGAGTTGTTTGGCGGTCCGTCCTCTCGGCCTACCCCTGCGGGGAAACGGCGTGATGGTTAGTTAGTTAATTAGTTAGTTAATTTGTTAATCGTGGTAGGGGTAGGGGTAGGTTAAATCACAAAAAGAGACGAATAACAACCCAATGCCAAATAACATTTAGAAAATAGAAAAACAATTGCAAAAAAGGAGATCTGTGCATTATACCGACAGATCTGATATTGATTGAAAAAATGTAAGTTAAGTAGAAAAAAAAATCAAAAAAGAAGAGGGCCAACGGCACGCGGTGTTCCCAAGCGGTCACCCATCCAAGTACTGACCGCGCCCAATGTTGCTTAACTTCGGTGATCGGACGAGAACCGGTGTGTTCAACATGGTATGGTCGTTGGCGAACGTTGATTTTGAGATGCGAATCATATTGGAGAATAATTTTATTATTTTTATAAAACTTTGACGTTCAGCGGAGTAGTGAACTTCCTACGTAAGCGCGATTTAAAATATGAAATATTCCGATAGATGCCACTTTAGCTCGAACTGACGAGGGAAAATTCAAATTAATAACAATGGTAAAATATATTAATAACGACAAATCATAAATTTAAAAAAAAAAATAGTATAATCCTAGGAAATTTATCTCTAAATGTGTAATGTAAGCAATATCATCTAATTAAACTTGCATTATGTCGACAGATCTGATATTTATGAAAGTCAGGTAAGTTAAATGGGCAGGGAGGGAGGATGAAACGCCAAACGATTATCTCCCCACAAAATAACACGTTTATAATCGTGGACGCCCGAGGAAGACATGGCACGACCAAGTGAATCAGATACTTGAGTCGGGCCATGTCAAGAGTCAGAACAATAGAAGAGTATGTATGAGACGATGTATGAATGTGAATGAGGCAAGGAGTGTGTGCCAAGACCGAGTTGTTTGGCGGTCCGTCCTCTCGGCCTACCCCTGCGGGGAAACGGCGTGATGGTTAGTTAGTTAATTAGTTAGTTAATTTGTTAATCGTGGTAGGGGTAGGGGTAGGTTAAATCACAAAAAGAGACGAATAAGAACCCAATGCCAAATAACATTTAGAAAATAGAAAACCAATTGCAAAAAAGGAGATCTGTGCATTATACCGACAGATCTGATATTGATTGAAAAAATGTAAGTTAAGTAGAAAAAAAAATCAAAAAAGAAGAGGGCCAACGGCACGCGGTGTTCCCAAGCGGTCACCCATCCAAGTACTGACCGCGCCCAATGTTGCTTAACTTCGGTGATCGGACGAGAACCGGTGTGTTCAACATGGTATGGTCGTTGGCGAACGCTGATTTTGAGATGCGAATCATATTGGAGAATAATTTTATTATTTTTATAAAACTTTGACGTTCAGCGGAGTAGTGAACTTCCTACGAAAGCGCGATTTAAAATATGAAATATTCCGATAGATGCCACTTTAGCTCGAACTGACGAGGGAAAATTCAAATTAATAACAATGGTAAAATACATTAATAACGACATACATAAATTTAAAAAAAAATAGTATAATCCTAGGAAATTTATCTCTAAATGTGTAATGTAAGCAATATAATCTAATTAAACTTGCATTATGTCGACAGATCTGATATTTATGAAAGTCAGGTAAGTTAAATGGGCAGGGAGGGAGGATGAAACGCCAAACGATTATCTCCCCACAAAATAACACGTTTATAATCGTGGACGCCCGAGGAAGACATGGCACGACCAAGTGAATCAGATACTTGAGTCGGGCCATGTCAAGAGTCAGAACAATAGAAGAGTATGTATGAGACGATGTATGAATGTGAATGAGGCAAGGAGTGTGTGCCAAGACCGAGTTGTTTGGCGGTCCGTCCTCTCGGCCTACCCCTGCGGGGAAACGGCGTGATGGTTAGTTAGTTAATTAGTTAGTTAATTTGTTAATCGTGGTAGGGGTAGGGGTAGGTTAAATCACAAAAAGAGACGAATAACAACCCAATGCCAAATAACATTTAGAAAATAGAAAAACAATTGCAAAAAAGGAGATCTGTGCATTATACCGACAGATCTGATATTGATTGAAAAAATGTAAGTTAAGTAGAAAAAAAAATCAAAAAAGAAGAGGGCCAACGGCACGCGGTGTTCCCAAGCGGTCACCCATCCAAGTACTGACCGCGCCCAATGTTGCTTAACTTCGGTGATCGGACGAGAACCGGTGTGTTCAACATGGTATGGTCGTTGGCGAACGCTGATTTTGAGATGCGAATCATATTGGAGAATAATTTTATTATTTTTATAAAACTTTGACGTTCAGCGGAGTAGTGAACTTCCTACGTAAGCGCGATTTAAAATATGAAATATTCCGATAGATGCCACTTTAGCTCGAACTGACGAGGGAAAATTCAAATTAATAACAATGGTAAAATATATTAATAACGACAAATCATAAATTTAAAAAAAAAAATAGTATAATCCTAGGAAATTTATCTCTAAATGTGTAATGTAAGCAATATCATCTAATTAAACTTGCATTATGTCGACAGATCTGATATTTATGAAAGTCAGGTAAGTTAAATGGGCAGGGAGGGAGGATGAAACGCCAAACGATTATCTCCCCACAAAATAACACGTTTATAATCGTGGACGCCCGAGGAAGACATGGCACGACCAAGTGAATCAGATACTTGAGTCGGGCCATGTCAAGAGTCAGAACAATAGAAGAGTATGTATGAGACGATGTATGAATGTGAATGAGGCAAGGAGTGTGTGCCAAGACCGAGTTGTTTGGCGGTCCGTCCTCTCGGCCTAGTTAGTTAATTAGTTAGTTAATTTGTTAATCGTGGTAGGGGTAGGGGTAGGTTAAATCACAAAAAGAGACGAATAAGAACCCAATGCCAAATAACATTTAGAAAATAGAAAACCAATTGCAAAAAAGGAGATCTGTGCATTATACCGACAGATCTGATATTGATTGAAAAAATGTAAGTTAAGTAGAAAAAAAAATCAAAAAAGAAGAGGGCCAACGGCACGCGGTGTTCCCAAGCGGTCACCCATCCAAGTACTGACCGCGCCCAATGTTGCTTAACTTCGGTGATCGGACGAGAACCGGTGTGTTCAACATGGTATGGTCGTTGGCGAACGCTGATTTTGAGATGCGAATCATATTGGAGAATAATTTTATTATTTTTATAAAACTTTGACGTTCAGCGGAGTAGTGAACTTCCTACGAAAGCGCGATTTAAAATATGAAATATTCCGATAGATGCCACTTTAGCTCGAACTGACGAGGGAAAATTCAAATTAATAACAATGGTAAAATACATTAATAACGACATACATAAATTTAAAAAAAAATAGTATAATCCTAGGAAATTTATCTCTAAATGTGTAATGTAAGCAATATAATCTAATTAAACTTGCATTATGTCGACAGATCTGATATTTATGAAAGTCAGGTAAGTTAAATGGGCAGGGAGGGAGGATGAAACGCCAAACGATTATCTCCCCACAAAATAACACGTTTATAATCGTGGACGCCCGAGGAAGACATGGCACGACCAAGTGAATCAGATACTTGAGTCGGGCCATGTCAAGAGTCAGAACAATAGAAGAGTATGTATGAGACGATGTATGAATGTGAATGAGGCAAGGAGTGTGTGCCAAGACCGAGTTGTTTGGCGGTCCGTCCTCTCGGCCTACCCCTGCGGGGAAACGGCGTGATGGTTAGTTAGTTAATTAGTTAGTTAATTTGTTAATCGTGGTAGGGGTAGGGGTAGGTTAAATCACAAAAAGAGACGAATAACAACCCAATGCCAAATAACATTTAGAAAATAGAAAAACAATTGCAAAAAAGGAGATCTGTGCATTATACCGACAGATCTGATATTGATTGAAAAAATGTAAGTTAAGTAGAAAAAAAAATCAAAAAAGAAGAGGGCCAACGGCACGCGGTGTTCCCAAGCGGTCACCCATCCAAGTACTGACCGCGCCCAATGTTGCTTAACTTCGGTGATCGGACGAGAACCGGTGTGTTCAACATGGTATGGTCGTTGGCGAACGCTGATTTTGAGATGCGAATCATATTGGAGAATAATTTTATTATTTTTATAAAACTTTGACGTTCAGCGGAGTAGTGAACTTCCTACGTAAGCGCGATTTAAAATATGAAATATTCCGATAGATGCCACTTTAGCTCGAACTGACGAGGGAAAATTCAAATTAATAACAATGGTAAAATACATTAATAACGACATACATAAATTTAAAAAAAAATAGTATAATCCTAGGAAATTTATCTCTAAATGTGTAATGTAAGCAATATAATCTAATTAAACTTGCATTATGTCGACAGATCTGATATTTATGAAAGTCAGGTAAGTTAAATGGGCAGGGAGGGAGGATGAAACGCCAAACGATTATCTCCCCACAAAATAACACGTTTATAATCGTGGACGCCCGAGGAAGACATGGCACGACCAAGTGAATCAGATACTTGAGTCGGGCCATGTCAAGAGTCAGAACAATAGAAGAGTATGTATGAGACGATGTATGAATGTGAATGAGGCAAGGAGTGTGTGCCAAGACCGAGTTGTTTGGCGGTCCGTCCTCTCGGCCTACCCCTGCGGGGAAACGGCGTGATGGTTAGTTAGTTAATTAGTTAGTTAATTTGTTAATCGTGGTAGGGGTAGGGGTAGGTTAAATCACAAAAAGAGACGAATAACAACCCAATGCCAAATAACATTTAGAAAATAGAAAAACAATTGCAAAAAAGGAGATCTGTGCATTATACCGACAGATCTGATATTGATTGAAAAAATGTAAGTTAAGTAGAAAAAAAAATCAAAAAAGAAGAGGGCCAACGGCACGCGGTGTTCCCAAGCGGTCACCCATCCAAGTACTGACCGCGCCCAATGTTGCTTAACTTCGGTGATCGGACGAGAACCGGTGTGTTCAACATGGTATGGTCGTTGGCGAACGTTGATTTTGAGATGCGAATCATATTGGAGAATAATTTTATTATTTTTATAAAACTTTGACGTTCAGCGGAGTAGTGAACTTCCTACGTAAGCGCGATTTAAAATATGAAATATTCCGATAGATGCCACTTTAGCTCGAACTGACGAGGGAAAATTCAAATTAATAACAATGGTAAAATATATTAATAACGACAAATCATAAATTTAAAAAAAAAAATAGTATAATCCTAGGAAATTTATCTCTAAATGTGTAATGTAAGCAATATCATCTAATTAAACTTGCATTATGTCGACAGATCTGATATTTATGAAAGTCAGGTAAGTTAAATGGGCAGGGAGGGAGGATGAAACGCCAAACGATTATCTCCCCACAAAATAACACGTTTATAATCGTGGACGCCCGAGGAAGACATGGCACGACCAAGTGAATCAGATACTTGAGTCGGGCCATGTCAAGAGTCAGAACAATAGAAGAGTATGTATGAGACGATGTATGAATGTGAATGAGGCAAGGAGTGTGTGCCAAGACCGAGTTGTTTGGCGGTCCGTCCTCTCGGCCTACCCCTGCGGGGAAACGGCGTGATGGTTAGTTAGTTAATTAGTTAGTTAATTTGTTAATCGTGGTAGGGGTAGGGGTAGGTTAAATCACAAAAAGAGACGAATAAGAACCCAATGCCAAATAACATTTAGAAAATAGAAAACCAATTGCAAAAAAGGAGATCTGTGCATTATACCGACAGATCTGATATTGATTGAAAAAATGTAAGTTAAGTAGAAAAAAAAATCAAAAAAGAAGAGGGCCAACGGCACGCGGTGTTCCCAAGCGGTCACCCATCCAAGTACTGACCGCGCCCAATGTTGCTTAACTTCGGTGATCGGACGAGAACCGGTGTGTTCAACATGGTATGGTCGTTGGCGAACGCTGATTTTGAGATGCGAATCATATTGGAGAATAATTTTATTATTTTTATAAAACTTTGACGTTCAGCGGAGTAGTGAACTTCCTACGAAAGCGCGATTTAAAATATGAAATATTCCGATAGATGCCACTTTAGCTCGAACTGACGAGGGAAAATTCAAATTAATAACAATGGTAAAATACATTAATAACGACATACATAAATTTAAAAAAAAATAGTATAATCCTAGGAAATTTATCTCTAAATGTGTAATGTAAGCAATATAATCTAATTAAACTTGCATTATGTCGACAGATCTGATATTTATGAAAGTCAGGTAAGTTAAATGGGCAGGGAGGGAGGATGAAACGCCAAACGATTATCTCCCCACAAAATAACACGTTTATAATCGTGGACGCCCGAGGAAGACATGGCACGACCAAGTGAATCAGATACTTGAGTCGGGCCATGTCAAGAGTCAGAACAATAGAAGAGTATGTATGAGACGATGTATGAATGTGAATGAGGCAAGGAGTGTGTGCCAAGACCGAGTTGTTTGGCGGTCCGTCCTCTCGGCCTACCCCTGCGGGGAAACGGCGTGATGGTTAGTTAGTTAATTAGTTAGTTAATTTGTTAATCGTGGTAGGGGTAGGGGTAGGTTAAATCACAAAAAGAGACGAATAACAACCCAATGCCAAATAACATTTAGAAAATAGAAAAACAATTGCAAAAAAGGAGATCTGTGCATTATACCGACAGATCTGATATTGATTGAAAAAATGTAAGTTAAGTAGAAAAAAAAATCAAAAAAGAAGAGGGCCAACGGCACGCGGTGTTCCCAAGCGGTCACCCATCCAAGTACTGACCGCGCCCAATGTTGCTTAACTTCGGTGATCGGACGAGAACCGGTGTGTTCAACATGGTATGGTCGTTGGCGAACGCTGATTTTGAGATGCGAATCATATTGGAGAATAATTTTATTATTTTTATAAAACTTTGACGTTCAGCGGAGTAGTGAACTTCCTACGTAAGCGCGATTTAAAATATGAAATATTCCGATAGATGCCACTTTAGCTCGAACTGACGAGGGAAAATTCAAATTAATAACAATGGTAAAATATATTAATAACGACAAATCATAAATTTAAAAAAAAAAATAGTATAATCCTAGGAAATTTATCTCTAAATGTGTAATGTAAGCAATATCATCTAATTAAACTTGCATTATGTCGACAGATCTGATATTTATGAAAGTCAGGTAAGTTAAATGGGCAGGGAGGGAGGATGAAACGCCAAACGATTATCTCCCCACAAAATAACACGTTTATAATCGTGGACGCCCGAGGAAGACATGGCACGACCAAGTGAATCAGATACTTGAGTCGGGCCATGTCAAGAGTCAGAACAATAGAAGAGTATGTATGAGACGATGTATGAATGTGAATGAGGCAAGGAGTGTGTGCCAAGACCGAGTTGTTTGGCGGTCCGTCCTCTCGGCCTAGTTAGTTAATTAGTTAGTTAATTTGTTAATCGTGGTAGGGGTAGGGGTAGGTTAAATCACAAAAAGAGACGAATAAGAACCCAATGCCAAATAACATTTAGAAAATAGAAAACCAATTGCAAAAAAGGAGATCTGTGCATTATACCGACAGATCTGATATTGATTGAAAAAATGTAAGTTAAGTAGAAAAAAAAATCAAAAAAGAAGAGGGCCAACGGCACGCGGTGTTCCCAAGCGGTCACCCATCCAAGTACTGACCGCGCCCAATGTTGCTTAACTTCGGTGATCGGACGAGAACCGGTGTGTTCAACATGGTATGGTCGTTGGCGAACGCTGATTTTGAGATGCGAATCATATTGGAGAATAATTTTATTATTTTTATAAAACTTTGACGTTCAGCGGAGTAGTGAACTTCCTACGAAAGCGCGATTTAAAATATGAAATATTCCGATAGATGCCACTTTAGCTCGAACTGACGAGGGAAAATTCAAATTAATAACAATGGTAAAATACATTAATAACGACATACATAAATTTAAAAAAAAATAGTATAATCCTAGGAAATTTATCTCTAAATGTGTAATGTAAGCAATATAATCTAATTAAACTTGCATTATGTCGACAGATCTGATATTTATGAAAGTCAGGTAAGTTAAATGGGCAGGGAGGGAGGATGAAACGCCAAACGATTATCTCCCCACAAAATAACACGTTTATAATCGTGGACGCCCGAGGAAGACATGGCACGACCAAGTGAATCAGATACTTGAGTCGGGCCATGTCAAGAGTCAGAACAATAGAAGAGTATGTATGAGACGATGTATGAATGTGAATGAGGCAAGGAGTGTGTGCCAAGACCGAGTTGTTTGGCGGTCCGTCCTCTCGGCCTACCCCTGCGGGGAAACGGCGTGATGGTTAGTTAGTTAATTAGTTAGTTAATTTGTTAATCGTGGTAGGGGTAGGGGTAGGTTAAATCACAAAAAGAGACGAATAACAACCCAATGCCAAATAACATTTAGAAAATAGAAAAACAATTGCAAAAAAGGAGATCTGTGCATTATACCGACAGATCTGATATTGATTGAAAAAATGTAAGTTAAGTAGAAAAAAAAATCAAAAAAGAAGAGGGCCAACGGCACGCGGTGTTCCCAAGCGGTCACCCATCCAAGTACTGACCGCGCCCAATGTTGCTTAACTTCGGTGATCGGACGAGAACCGGTGTGTTCAACATGGTATGGTCGTTGGCGAACGCTGATTTTGAGATGCGAATCATATTGGAGAATAATTTTATTATTTTTATAAAACTTTGACGTTCAGCGGAGTAGTGAACTTCCTACGTAAGCGCGATTTAAAATATGAAATATTCCGATAGATGCCACTTTAGCTCGAACTGACGAGGGAAAATTCAAATTAATAACAATGGTAAAATACATTAATAACGACATACATAAATTTAAAAAAAAATAGTATAATCCTAGGAAATTTATCTCTAAATGTGTAATGTAAGCAATATAATCTAATTAAACTTGCATTATGTCGACAGATCTGATATTTATGAAAGTCAGGTAAGTTAAATGGGCAGGGAGGGAGGATGAAACGCCAAACGATTATCTCCCCACAAAATAACACGTTTATAATCGTGGACGCCCGAGGAAGACATGGCACGACCAAGTGAATCAGATACTTGAGTCGGGCCATGTCAAGAGTCAGAACAATAGAAGAGTATGTATGAGACGATGTATGAATGTGAATGAGGCAAGGAGTGTGTGCCAAGACCGAGTTGTTTGGCGGTCCGTCCTCTCGGCCTACCCCTGCGGGGAAACGGCGTGATGGTTAGTTAGTTAATTAGTTAGTTAATTTGTTAATCGTGGTAGGGGTAGGGGTAGGTTAAATCACAAAAAGAGACGAATAACAACCCAATGCCAAATAACATTTAGAAAATAGAAAAACAATTGCAAAAAAGGAGATCTGTGCATTATACCGACAGATCTGATATTGATTGAAAAAATGTAAGTTAAGTAGAAAAAAAAATCAAAAAAGAAGAGGGCCAACGGCACGCGGTGTTCCCAAGCGGTCACCCATCCAAGTACTGACCGCGCCCAATGTTGCTTAACTTCGGTGATCGGACGAGAACCGGTGTGTTCAACATGGTATGGTCGTTGGCGAACGCTGATTTTGAGATGCGAATCATATTGGAGAATAATTTTATTATTTTTATAAAACTTTGACGTTCAGCGGAGTAGTGAACTTCCTACGTAAGCGCGATTTAAAATATGAAATATTCCGATAGATGCCACTTTAGCTCGAACTGACGAGGGAAAATTCAAATTAATAACAATGGTAAAATATATTAATAACGACAAATCATAAATTTAAAAAAAAAAATAGTATAATCCTAGGAAATTTATCTCTAAATGTGTAATGTAAGCAATATCATCTAATTAAACTTGCATTATGTCGACAGATCTGATATTTATGAAAGTCAGGTAAGTTAAATGGGCAGGGAGGGAGGATGAAACGCCAAACGATTATCTCCCCACAAAATAACACGTTTATAATCGTGGACGCCCGAGGAAGACATGGCACGACCAAGTGAATCAGATACTTGAGTCGGGCCATGTCAAGAGTCAGAACAATAGAAGAGTATGTATGAGACGATGTATGAATGTGAATGAGGCAAGGAGTGTGTGCCAAGACCGAGTTGTTTGGCGGTCCGTCCTCTCGGCCTAGTTAGTTAATTAGTTAGTTAATTTGTTAATCGTGGTAGGGGTAGGGGTAGGTTAAATCACAAAAAGAGACGAATAAGAACCCAATGCCAAATAACATTTAGAAAATAGAAAACCAATTGCAAAAAAGGAGATCTGTGCATTATACCGACAGATCTGATATTGATTGAAAAAATGTAAGTTAAGTAGAAAAAAAAATCAAAAAAGAAGAGGGCCAACGGCACGCGGTGTTCCCAAGCGGTCACCCATCCAAGTACTGACCGCGCCCAATGTTGCTTAACTTCGGTGATCGGACGAGAACCGGTGTGTTCAACATGGTATGGTCGTTGGCGAACGCTGATTTTGAGATGCGAATCATATTGGAGAATAATTTTATTATTTTTATAAAACTTTGACGTTCAGCGGAGTAGTGAACTTCCTACGTAAGCGCGATTTAAAATATGAAATATTCCGATAGATGCCACTTTAGCTCGAACTGACGAGGGAAAATTCAAATTAATAACAATGGTAAAATATATTAATAACGACAAATCATAAATTTAAAAAAAAAAATAGTATAATCCTAGGAAATTTATCTCTAAATGTGTAATGTAAGCAATATCATCTAATTAAACTTGCATTATGTCGACAGATCTGATATTTATGAAAGTCAGGTAAGTTAAATGGGCAGGGAGGGAGGATGAAACGCCAAACGATTATCTCCCCACAAAATAACACGTTTATAATCGTGGACGCCCGAGGAAGACATGGCACGACCAAGTGAATCAGATACTTGAGTCGGGCCATGTCAAGAGTCAGAACAATAGAAGAGTATGTATGAGACGATGTATGAATGTGAATGAGGCAAGGAGTGTGTGCCAAGACCGAGTTGTTTGGCGGTCCGTCCTCTCGGCCTAGTTAGTTAATTAGTTAGTTAATTTGTTAATCGTGGTAGGGGTAGGGGTAGGTTAAATCACAAAAAGAGACGAATAAGAACCCAATGCCAAATAACATTTAGAAAATAGAAAACCAATTGCAAAAAAGGAGATCTGTGCATTATACCGACAGATCTGATATTGATTGAAAAAATGTAAGTTAAGTAGAAAAAAAAATCAAAAAAGAAGAGGGCCAACGGCACGCGGTGTTCCCAAGCGGTCACCCATCCAAGTACTGACCGCGCCCAATGTTGCTTAACTTCGGTGATCGGACGAGAACCGGTGTGTTCAACATGGTATGGTCGTTGGCGAACGCTGATTTTGAGATGCGAATCATATTGGAGAATAATTTTATTATTTTTATAAAACTTTGACGTTCAGCGGAGTAGTGAACTTCCTACGAAAGCGCGATTTAAAATATGAAATATTCCGATAGATGCCACTTTAGCTCGAACTGACGAGGGAAAATTCAAATTAATAACAATGGTAAAATACATTAATAACGACAAAACATAAATTTAAAAAAAAATAGTATAATCCTAGGAAATTTATCTTTAAATGTGTAATGTAAGCAATATAATCTAATTAAACTTGCATTATGTCGACAGATCTGATATTTATGAAAGTCAGGTAAGTTAAATGGGCAGGGAGGGAGGATGAAACGCCAAACGATTATCTCCCCACAAAATAACACGTTTATAATCGTGGACGCCCGAGGAAGACATGGCACGACCAAGTGAATCAGATACTTGAGTCGGGCCATGTCAAGAGTCAGAACAATAGAAGAGTATGTATGAGACGATGTATGAATGTGAATGAGGCAAGGAGTGTGTGCCAAGACCGAGTTGTTTGGCGGTCCGTCCTCTCGGCCTACCCCTGCGGGGAAACGGCGTGATGGTTAGTTAGTTAATTTGTTAATAGTTAATTAGTTAATTAGTTAGTTAATTTGTTAATCGTGGTAGGGGTAGGGGTAGGTTAAATCACAAAAAGAGACGAATAACAACCCAATGCCAAATAACATTTAGAAAATAGAAAAACAATTGCAAAAAAGGAGATCTGTGCATTATACCGACAGATCTGATATTGATTGAAAAAATGTAAGTTAAGTAGAAAAAAAAATCAAAAAAGAAGAGGGCCAACGGCACGCGGTGTTCCCAAGCGGTCACCCATCCAAGTACTGACCGCGCCCAATGTTGCTTAACTTCGGGGATCGGACGAGAACCGGTGTGTTCAACATGGTATGGTCGTTGGCGAACGCTGATTTTGAGATGCGAATCATATTGGAGAATAATTTTATTATTTTTATAAAACTTTGACGTTCAGCGGAGTAGTGAACTTCCTACGTAAGCGCGATTTAAAATATGAAATATTCCGATAGATGCCACTTTAGCTCGAACTGACGAGGGAAAATTCAAATTAATAACAATGGTAAAATACATTAATAACGACATACATAAATTTAAAAAAAAATAGTATAATCCTAGGAAATTTATCTCTAAATGTGTAATGTAAGCAATATAATCTAATTAAACTTGCATTATGTCGACAGATCTGATATTTATGAAAGTCAGGTAAGTTAAATGGGCAGGGAGGGAGGATGAAACGCCAAACGATTATCTCCCCACAAAATAACACGTTTATAATCGTGGACGCCCGAGGAAGACATGGCACGACCAAGTGAATCAGATACTTGAGTCGGGCCATGTCAAGAGTCAGAACAATAGAAGAGTATGTATGAGACGATGTATGAATGTGAATGAGGCAAGGAGTGTGTGCCAAGACCGAGTTGTTTGGCGGTCCGTCCTCTCGGCCTACCCCTGCGGGGAAACGGCGTGATGGTTAGTTAGTTAATTAGTTAGTTAATTTGTTAATCGTGGTAGGGGTAGGGGTAGGTTAAATCACAAAAAGAGACGAATAAGAACCCAATGCCAAATAACATTTAGAAAATAGAAAACCAATTGCAAAAAAGGAGATCTGTGCATTATACCGACAGATCTGATATTGATTGAAAAAATGTAAGTTAAGTAGAAAAAAAAATCAAAAAAGAAGAGGGCCAACGGCACGCGGTGTTCCCAAGCGGTCACCCATCCAAGTACTGACCGCGCCCAATGTTGCTTAACTTCGGTGATCGGACGAGAACCGGTGTGTTCAACATGGTATGGTCGTTGGCGAACGCTGATTTTGAGATGCGAATCATATTGGAGAATAATTTTATTATTTTTATAAAACTTTGACGTTCAGCGGAGTAGTGAACTTCCTACGAAAGCGCGATTTAAAATATGAAATATTCCGATAGATGCCACTTTAGCTCGAACTGACGAGGGAAAATTCAAATTAATAACAATGGTAAAATACATTAATAACGACAAAACATAAATTTAAAAAAAAATAGTATAATCCTAGGAAATTTATCTTTAAATGTGTAATGTAAGCAATATAATCTAATTAAACTTGCATTATGTCGACAGATCTGATATTTATGAAAGTCAGGTAAGTTAAATGGGCAGGGAGGGAGGATGAAACGCAAAACGATTATCTCCCCACAAAATAACACGTTTATAATCGTGGACGCCCGAGGAAGACATGGCACGACCAAGTGAATCAGATACTTGAGTCGGGCCATGTCAAGAGTCAGAACAATAGAAGAGTATGTATGAGACGATGTATGAATGTGAATGAGGCAAGGAGTGTGTGCCAAGACCGAGTTGTTTGGCGGTCCGTCCTCTCGGCCTACCCCTGCGGGGAAACGGCGTGATGGTTAGTTAGTTAATTAGTTAGTTAATTTGTTAATCGTGGTAGGGGTAGGGGTAGGTTAAATCACAAAAAGAGACGAATAACAACCCAATGCCAAATAACATTTAGAAAATAGAAAAACAATTGCAAAAAAGGAGATCTGTGCATTATACCGACAGATCTGATATTGATTGAAAAAATGTAAGTTAAGTAGAAAAAAAAATCAAAAAAGAAGAGGGCCAACGGCACGCGGTGTTCCCAAGCGGTCACCCATCCAAGTACTGACCGCGCCCAATGTTGCTTAACTTCGGTGATCGGACGAGAACCGGTGTGTTCAACATGGTATGGTCGTTGGCGAACGCTGATTTTGAGATGCGAATCATATTGGAGAATAATTTTATTATTTTTATAAAACTTTGACGTTCAGCGGAGTAGTGAACTTCCTACGAAAGCGCGATTTAAAATATGAAATATTCCGATAGATGCCACTTTAGCTCGAACTGACGAGGGAAAATTCAAATTAATAACAATGGTAAAATACATTAATAACGACATACATAAATTTAAAAAAAAATAGTATAATCCTAGGAAATTTATCTCTAAATGTGTAATGTAAGCAATATAATCTAATTAAACTTGCATTATGTCGACAGATCTGATATTTATGAAAGTCAGGTAAGTTAAATGGGCAGGGAGGGAGGATGAAACGCCAAACGATTATCTCCCCACAAAATAACACGTTTATAATCGTGGACGCCCGAGGAAGACATGGCACGACCAAGTGAATCAGATACTTGAGTCGGGCCATGTCAAGAGTCAGAACAATAGAAGAGTATGTATGAGACGATGTATGAATGTGAATGAGGCAAGGAGTGTGTGCCAAGACCGAGTTGTTTGGCGGTCCGTCCTCTCGGCCTACCCCTGCGGGGAAACGGCGTGATGGTTAGTTAGTTAATTAGTTAGTTAATTTGTTAATCGTGGTAGGGGTAGGGGTAGGTTAAATCACAAAAAGAGACGAATAACAACCCAATGCCAAATAACATTTAGAAAATAGAAAAACAATTGCAAAAAAGGAGATCTGTGCATTATACCGACAGATCTGATATTGATTGAAAAAATGTAAGTTAAGTAGAAAAAAAAATCAAAAAAGAAGAGGGCCAACGGCACGCGGTGTTCCCAAGCGGTCACCCATCCAAGTACTGACCGCGCCCAATGTTGCTTAACTTCGGGGATCGGACGAGAACCGGTGTGTTCAACATGGTATGGTCGTTGGCGAACGCTGATTTTGAGATGCGAATCATATTGGAGAATAATTTTATTATTTTTATAAAACTTTGACGTTCAGCGGAGTAGTGAACTTCCTACGTAAGCGCGATTTAAAATATGAAATATTCCGATAGATGCCACTTTAGCTCGAACTGACGAGGGAAAATTCAAATTAATAACAATGGTAAAATACATTAATAACGACATACATAAATTTAAAAAAAAATAGTATAATCCTAGGAAATTTATCTCTAAATGTGTAATGTAAGCAATATAATCTAATTAAACTTGCATTATGTCGACAGATCTGATATTTATGAAAGTCAGGTAAGTTAAATGGGCAGGGAGGGAGGATGAAACGCCAAACGATTATCTCCCCACAAAATAACACGTTTATAATCGTGGACGCCCGAGGAAGACATGGCACGACCAAGTGAATCAGATACTTGAGTCGGGCCATGTCAAGAGTCAGAACAATAGAAGAGTATGTATGAGACGATGTATGAATGTGAATGAGGCAAGGAGTGTGTGCCAAGACCGAGTTGTTTGGCGGTCCGTCCTCTCGGCCTACCCCTGCGGGGAAACGGCGTGATGGTTAGTTAGTTAATTAGTTAGTTAATTTGTTAATCGTGGTAGGGGTAGGGGTAGGTTAAATCACAAAAAGAGACGAATAACAACCCAATGCCAAATAACATTTAGAAAATAGAAAAACAATTGCAAAAAAGGAGATCTGTGCATTATACCGACAGATCTGATATTGATTGAAAAAATGTAAGTTAAGTAGAAAAAAAAATCAAAAAAGAAGAGGGCCAACGGCACGCGGTGTTCCCAAGCGGTCACCCATCCAAGTACTGACCGCGCCCAATGTTGCTTAACTTCGGTGATCGGACGAGAACCGGTGTGTTCAACATGGTATGGTCGTTGGCGAACGCTGATTTTGAGATGCGAATCATATTGGAGAATAATTTTATTATTTTTATAAAACTTTGACGTTCAGCGGAGTAGTGAACTTCCTACGTAAGCGCGATTTAAAATATGAAATATTCCGATAGATGCCACTTTAGCTCGAACTGACGAGGGAAAATTCAAATTAATAACAATGGTAAAATATATTAATAACGACAAATCATAAATTTAAAAAAAAAAATAGTATAATCCTAGGAAATTTATCTCTAAATGTGTAATGTAAGCAATATCATCTAATTAAACTTGCATTATGTCGACAGATCTGATATTTATGAAAGTCAGGTAAGTTAAATGGGCAGGGAGGGAGGATGAAACGCCAAACGATTATCTCCCCACAAAATAACACGTTTATAATCGTGGACGCCCGAGGAAGACATGGCACGACCAAGTGAATCAGATACTTGAGTCGGGCCATGTCAAGAGTCAGAACAATAGAAGAGTATGTATGAGACGATGTATGAATGTGAATGAGGCAAGGAGTGTGTGCCAAGACCGAGTTGTTTGGCGGTCCGTCCTCTCGGCCTAGTTAGTTAATTAGTTAGTTAATTTGTTAATCGTGGTAGGGGTAGGGGTAGGTTAAATCACAAAAAGAGACGAATAAGAACCCAATGCCAAATAACATTTAGAAAATAGAAAACCAATTGCAAAAAAGGAGATCTGTGCATTATACCGACAGATCTGATATTGATTGAAAAAATGTAAGTTAAGTAGAAAAAAAAATCAAAAAAGAAGAGGGCCAACGGCACGCGGTGTTCCCAAGCGGTCACCCATCCAAGTACTGACCGCGCCCAATGTTGCTTAACTTCGGTGATCGGACGAGAACCGGTGTGTTCAACATGGTATGGTCGTTGGCGAACGCTGATTTTGAGATGCGAATCATATTGGAGAATAATTTTATTATTTTTATAAAACTTTGACGTTCAGCGGAGTAGTGAACTTCCTACGTAAGCGCGATTTAAAATATGAAATATTCCGATAGATGCCACTTTAGCTCGAACTGACGAGGGAAAATTCAAATTAATAACAATGGTAAAATATATTAATAACGACAAATCATAAATTTAAAAAAAAAAATAGTATAATCCTAGGAAATTTATCTCTAAATGTGTAATGTAAGCAATATCATCTAATTAAACTTGCATTATGTCGACAGATCTGATATTTATGAAAGTCAGGTAAGTTAAATGGGCAGGGAGGGAGGATGAAACGCCAAACGATTATCTCCCCACAAAATAACACGTTTATAATCGTGGACGCCCGAGGAAGACATGGCACGACCAAGTGAATCAGATACTTGAGTCGGGCCATGTCAAGAGTCAGAACAATAGAAGAGTATGTATGAGACGATGTATGAATGTGAATGAGGCAAGGAGTGTGTGCCAAGACCGAGTTGTTTGGCGGTCCGTCCTCTCGGCCTAGTTAGTTAATTAGTTAGTTAATTTGTTAATCGTGGTAGGGGTAGGGGTAGGTTAAATCACAAAAAGAGACGAATAAGAACCCAATGCCAAATAACATTTAGAAAATAGAAAACCAATTGCAAAAAAGGAGATCTGTGCATTATACCGACAGATCTGATATTGATTGAAAAAATGTAAGTTAAGTAGAAAAAAAAATCAAAAAAGAAGAGGGCCAACGGCACGCGGTGTTCCCAAGCGGTCACCCATCCAAGTACTGACCGCGCCCAATGTTGCTTAACTTCGGTGATCGGACGAGAACCGGTGTGTTCAACATGGTATGGTCGTTGGCGAACGCTGATTTTGAGATGCGAATCATATTGGAGAATAATTTTATTATTTTTATAAAACTTTGACGTTCAGCGGAGTAGTGAACTTCCTACGAAAGCGCGATTTAAAATATGAAATATTCCGATAGATGCCACTTTAGCTCGAACTGACGAGGGAAAATTCAAATTAATAACAATGGTAAAATACATTAATAACGACAAAACATAAATTTAAAAAAAAATAGTATAATCCTAGGAAATTTATCTTTAAATGTGTAATGTAAGCAATATAATCTAATTAAACTTGCATTATGTCGACAGATCTGATATTTATGAAAGTCAGGTAAGTTAAATGGGCAGGGAGGGAGGATGAAACGCCAAACGATTATCTCCCCACAAAATAACACGTTTATAATCGTGGACGCCCGAGGAAGACATGGCACGACCAAGTGAATCAGATACTTGAGTCGGGCCATGTCAAGAGTCAGAACAATAGAAGAGTATGTATGAGACGATGTATGAATGTGAATGAGGCAAGGAGTGTGTGCCAAGACCGAGTTGTTTGGCGGTCCGTCCTCTCGGCCTACCCCTGCGGGGAAACGGCGTGATGGTTAGTTAGTTAATTTGTTAATAGTTAATTAGTTAATTAGTTAGTTAATTTGTTAATCGTGGTAGGGGTAGGGGTAGGTTAAATCACAAAAAGAGACGAATAACAACCCAATGCCAAATAACATTTAGAAAATAGAAAAACAATTGCAAAAAAGGAGATCTGTGCATTATACCGACAGATCTGATATTGATTGAAAAAATGTAAGTTAAGTAGAAAAAAAAATCAAAAAAGAAGAGGGCCAACGGCACGCGGTGTTCCCAAGCGGTCACCCATCCAAGTACTGACCGCGCCCAATGTTGCTTAACTTCGGGGATCGGACGAGAACCGGTGTGTTCAACATGGTATGGTCGTTGGCGAACGCTGATTTTGAGATGCGAATCATATTGGAGAATAATTTTATTATTTTTATAAAACTTTGACGTTCAGCGGAGTAGTGAACTTCCTACGTAAGCGCGATTTAAAATATGAAATATTCCGATAGATGCCACTTTAGCTCGAACTGACGAGGGAAAATTCAAATTAATAACAATGGTAAAATACATTAATAACGACATACATAAATTTAAAAAAAAATAGTATAATCCTAGGAAATTTATCTCTAAATGTGTAATGTAAGCAATATAATCTAATTAAACTTGCATTATGTCGACAGATCTGATATTTATGAAAGTCAGGTAAGTTAAATGGGCAGGGAGGGAGGATGAAACGCCAAACGATTATCTCCCCACAAAATAACACGTTTATAATCGTGGACGCCCGAGGAAGACATGGCACGACCAAGTGAATCAGATACTTGAGTCGGGCCATGTCAAGAGTCAGAACAATAGAAGAGTATGTATGAGACGATGTATGAATGTGAATGAGGCAAGGAGTGTGTGCCAAGACCGAGTTGTTTGGCGGTCCGTCCTCTCGGCCTACCCCTGCGGGGAAACGGCGTGATGGTTAGTTAGTTAATTAGTTAGTTAATTTGTTAATCGTGGTAGGGGTAGGGGTAGGTTAAATCACAAAAAGAGACGAATAAGAACCCAATGCCAAATAACATTTAGAAAATAGAAAACCAATTGCAAAAAAGGAGATCTGTGCATTATACCGACAGATCTGATATTGATTGAAAAAATGTAAGTTAAGTAGAAAAAAAAATCAAAAAAGAAGAGGGCCAACGGCACGCGGTGTTCCCAAGCGGTCACCCATCCAAGTACTGACCGCGCCCAATGTTGCTTAACTTCGGTGATCGGACGAGAACCGGTGTGTTCAACATGGTATGGTCGTTGGCGAACGCTGATTTTGAGATGCGAATCATATTGGAGAATAATTTTATTATTTTTATAAAACTTTGACGTTCAGCGGAGTAGTGAACTTCCTACGAAAGCGCGATTTAAAATATGAAATATTCCGATAGATGCCACTTTAGCTCGAACTGACGAGGGAAAATTCAAATTAATAACAATGGTAAAATACATTAATAACGACAAAACATAAATTTAAAAAAAAATAGTATAATCCTAGGAAATTTATCTTTAAATGTGTAATGTAAGCAATATAATCTAATTAAACTTGCATTATGTCGACAGATCTGATATTTATGAAAGTCAGGTAAGTTAAATGGGCAGGGAGGGAGGATGAAACGCAAAACGATTATCTCCCCACAAAATAACACGTTTATAATCGTGGACGCCCGAGGAAGACATGGCACGACCAAGTGAATCAGATACTTGAGTCGGGCCATGTCAAGAGTCAGAACAATAGAAGAGTATGTATGAGACGATGTATGAATGTGAATGAGGCAAGGAGTGTGTGCCAAGACCGAGTTGTTTGGCGGTCCGTCCTCTCGGCCTACCCCTGCGGGGAAACGGCGTGATGGTTAGTTAGTTAATTAGTTAGTTAATTTGTTAATCGTGGTAGGGGTAGGGGTAGGTTAAATCACAAAAAGAGACGAATAACAACCCAATGCCAAATAACATTTAGAAAATAGAAAAACAATTGCAAAAAAGGAGATCTGTGCATTATACCGACAGATCTGATATTGATTGAAAAAATGTAAGTTAAGTAGAAAAAAAAATCAAAAAAGAAGAGGGCCAACGGCACGCGGTGTTCCCAAGCGGTCACCCATCCAAGTACTGACCGCGCCCAATGTTGCTTAACTTCGGTGATCGGACGAGAACCGGTGTGTTCAACATGGTATGGTCGTTGGCGAACGCTGATTTTGAGATGCGAATCATATTGGAGAATAATTTTATTATTTTTATAAAACTTTGACGTTCAGCGGAGTAGTGAACTTCCTACGAAAGCGCGATTTAAAATATGAAATATTCCGATAGATGCCACTTTAGCTCGAACTGACGAGGGAAAATTCAAATTAATAACAATGGTAAAATACATTAATAACGACATACATAAATTTAAAAAAAAATAGTATAATCCTAGGAAATTTATCTCTAAATGTGTAATGTAAGCAATATAATCTAATTAAACTTGCATTATGTCGACAGATCTGATATTTATGAAAGTCAGGTAAGTTAAATGGGCAGGGAGGGAGGATGAAACGCCAAACGATTATCTCCCCACAAAATAACACGTTTATAATCGTGGACGCCCGAGGAAGACATGGCACGACCAAGTGAATCAGATACTTGAGTCGGGCCATGTCAAGAGTCAGAACAATAGAAGAGTATGTATGAGACGATGTATGAATGTGAATGAGGCAAGGAGTGTGTGCCAAGACCGAGTTGTTTGGCGGTCCGTCCTCTCGGCCTACCCCTGCGGGGAAACGGCGTGATGGTTAGTTAGTTAATTAGTTAGTTAATTTGTTAATCGTGGTAGGGGTAGGGGTAGGTTAAATCACAAAAAGAGACGAATAACAACCCAATGCCAAATAACATTTAGAAAATAGAAAAACAATTGCAAAAAAGGAGATCTGTGCATTATACCGACAGATCTGATATTGATTGAAAAAATGTAAGTTAAGTAGAAAAAAAAATCAAAAAAGAAGAGGGCCAACGGCACGCGGTGTTCCCAAGCGGTCACCCATCCAAGTACTGACCGCGCCCAATGTTGCTTAACTTCGGTGATCGGACGAGAACCGGTGTGTTCAACATGGTATGGTCGTTGGCGAACGCTGATTTTGAGATGCGAATCATATTGGAGAATAATTTTATTATTTTTATAAAACTTTGACGTTCAGCGGAGTAGTGAACTTCCTACGAAAGCGCGATTTAAAATATGAAATATTCCGATAGATGCCACTTTAGCTCGAACTGACGAGGGAAAATTCAAATTAATAACAATGGTAAAATACATTAATAACGACATACATAAATTTAAAAAAAAATAGTATAATCCTAGGAAATTTATCTCTAAATGTGTAATGTAAGCAATATAATCTAATTAAACTTGCATTATGTCGACAGATCTGATATTTATGAAAGTCAGGTAAGTTAAATGGGCAGGGAGGGAGGATGAAACGCCAAACGATTATCTCCCCACAAAATAACACGTTTATAATCGTGGACGCCCGAGGAAGACATGGCACGACCAAGTGAATCAGATACTTGAGTCGGGCCATGTCAAGAGTCAGAACAATAGAAGAGTATGTATGAGACGATGTATGAATGTGAATGAGGCAAGGAGTGTGTGCCAAGACCGAGTTGTTTGGCGGTCCGTCCTCTCGGCCTACCCCTGCGGGGAAACGGCGTGATGGTTAGTTAGTTAATTAGTTAGTTAATTTGTTAATCGTGGTAGGTGTAGGGGTAGGTTAAATCACAAAAAGAGACGAATAACAACCCAATGCCAAATAACATTTAGAAAATAGAAAAACAATTGCAAAAAAGGAGATCTGTGCATTATACCGACCGATCTGATATTGATTGAAAAAATGTAAGTTAAGTAGAAAAAAAAATCAAAAAAGAAGAGGGCCAACGGCACGCGGTGTTCCCAAGCGGTCACCCATCCAAGTACTGACCGCGCCCAATGTTGCTTAACTTCGGTGATCGGACGAGAACCGGTGTGTTCAACATGGAATGGTCGTTGGCGAACGCTGATTTTGAGATGCGAATCATATTGGAAAATAATTTTATTATTTTTATAAAACGTTGACGTTTTCTGGAGTAGTGAACTTCCTACGAATGACTGTTTAACATGATTTATATATGCGTATAGAGGCAAGATGAACGATACATATGCGATTTTTTTCCTTATGACATATATTTAATTCGGGTCACGGAGTACTTTTTTATAGCATCTTGTGGTGACATTTTATTACTCGTCTGCGATGAGTGCGAGGCGCTTCTTCCCATACCAAAGTTGGCAGATCACATTTTATAACTAATTATAACCAAATTAACATAACAAAATACATGAGCCATGTTAACAGTCGGAATAACAGAAGACTTTGTATGAGACGATGTATCAATCTAAATGAGGCAAGTAGTTTGTCTTATATTCCTTGTCGAGAGCCTCGGGGTGTTCAAAGCGTTTTAATATTACTCCATGTTGCTCGCCATGCAATCCCATGCAGACCTGTCACATCTAAAAAGATGTATTATGTGTGTGGGCGTGGCAACGATATGCCCTGTGATCTGCTAGCCAGGCTATATTTGAATATTATGCGACTCCCTCTCCCATGTACGATACAAGAAGAGATCAATTTACGGAGCGGCTGTCATCTATCAGAGTGACAGATCCCATACAAATAAATGATTTTCCGCGGCAGTCCTCCAATCTATATGATCCACTCTCCTGAGGAAGATTAAAGGCGGGCCACAGATAGCTGCGCACAGCTATGTTTCACACGTGGTTTCAGCTTCGTTCACTGTGAACTGACATAATATCAACACATGTCGGGGTGAGTAAATAAATCGTAAATCTAAAATACAGGATGTCCGGCGGTAAAGTGCGCTAACTTCGAGATTGGAGAAGTAAAAAGATAAAAAAACTTTTTTTCTGATTCTAAAATATTTTCCCATAGGAGAATATATATTTTCCCATACAAACAATTCAATTTTCATCTGAAAGATAACTTAAAACGTTGGATTTTCGAAAAAGTTATTTTTTTTTATTGCTTGTACCATCATGTAAAATTACCCCGAAGTTAGAGCACTTTCCACTCGGGCATCCTGTATTTTAGATTTACAATCTTTTTTCTTATAAATTCAGAATTTACCATTCGGAGCTCGAACCAATGAACAATGGCAATTTATCGGATAATTAGCCGAGTTTTCCAACTACTGAGAGAATTTGTTCGTTTATAATTAATATACGTTATCCTATGGATAAGTTTTACAAGAATATGTTGACTACTCCCTGAGCTTACGCACTTTAAAGACGATTTCTCATTTAGCCAAATTAGAGATTCGGTATTTTAGTACCGAAGCATTCAACGATTCAACACAATGGTGTATTATCATCAGTTTGATGGACATATGTTTGTGAAGGTGGCCTCTTTAGCACTACGCAATACTAATGATATTATTAAGAATTTAGGCAGCCTATGATGATTATGCATATTATTAATCTATTTACTCAGATGGTGATTAATTAGATAACAACTGCTATAATCAACACTCCGCGGGGTACAGTTTTAAATTGTTCGACACATAAGATTGGCTCTGAGGGGGGATTTTTTACGTTGTTAAAAATACAATGTTAGAGTATAATATATTGAACCAATCTTGAAAATTTATATTATCGGACACTTTTTATAGTGTGATTTAGTAAGACGGTTTCGACACTGATAATTTTATCAATTTGGTAAAGTATTTAGTTTTTTTTGCACGCTGAGTTAACAGCCCTTCATACTAGCGATCAAATTTTGTTAAATTAAAGTAAAGGTCGAAGTCGATTATCCAATCGAAGATTCAAGGACACTATAAATCGCCATACGAGTATTCGCTAAAGCCCATTATTTTTAAACATATCTATTTGAATTTTGATTTTGTTTTCTTGGTGGAAGTGGAAATTTACCAACTTCCCGATATCTGATCTAGCTGGAGTTCGGTAATGACGTCGTTGTCGATGAAAATGCATTCTATTGACTTTTTGTGGCACTCATTTTTCTGAAATTGGATGACATTATGTTTAATACTAAAAATTTACAGCATGTCGGAAATAAATCAGAAATAAATGTCGGTACTATCCAGAGATGTGCAAAATGGGTACCCAAAACCATTTGAAATGGGTCAAAATTTTTCCATTTGAAAATGCAAAATACCTATTTTCAAAATGCATTAAAAATGCAAAATGGTTTCTCGGGTCAAACAATTAAAATAATTAAAGAATTTTTAAACAATTTTGTCATTTAATAATGGACATCAATGTAGAACAAACATATTACATGATGGTAAATCCAAAAACACCACGACTACAGATTATGATACCACAAAAAATTATAAAATAAAAAATTTACGGGTTGATTTTTTTTCTAATTTATAACTCTCGTGCTACGTATAAGCAGGGCAAAATTTCCACGAGCCGAGCCGCGAATTATGGGAAGGAAAGAAGGTTTGGCGGTCCGTCTTCTCTGTCCACCCCTGCGGAAAAGGCGTGATGGTTAGTTAGTTAAGAAGCAACGTGATTGATTTATTTATGGAAGCAACTGAAAACGGCGTGAAACGCCGCTATGTACCCTTAGGTATTCAGCAAATGTAAATTAGATGAATAGATATTAAATCACAGAAGTCGGTAGAAAATTGTATGGTTATAGAGTGGGATTTAGGATATTTATAATAATTTATGATTTATAGTGTAGACCGTTCGATTGAAGTCATTACATATGGCATTTAAATGTGCAGGAAATTGTACAGATATAACAAACTTTTATTTTGTTATTACAGTGGATACAACTTATTTTAAATCCATTTTGTTCCATGAAAAACTGAATTCTGGGATGAAATGAGGCAAATATTTTCAAAAACAGATAATACTTTATTTTCAAACAAACACATAAACAATCAATTAACATAATATAATAATGTGTACACAAAATGGCCACAACACAAATTAGCATAATAATTATAAGTTTTCAGCTAAACATCAGGAAAAACAGAAATTCATTCCAGTCAAAAATTGTAAAATGAAAATAGAAATGAAGTGGATTCTTAAATTGGAAATTATTCACTGAATTTAAAAAGTCAAAATTGAAAAATTGTCATTGGCGACAATGTATATTTTGTGTACTGTAATATAATTGAAAGCGAAATTAACATAATTTGAATACGCAATAGTTAAGCATATTATAGGATTAATTTTATAAACAACAAACAAAGCCAAATATACAAGTAAAATACCAAGAAGTCAACCGCATTTTCAGAAACACAAAAATGGGTGTTTCGCTGGCATTTTGAAAAAAATCTACTATACAAACTAGAAAACTATATAAGGAAACATCAGATTACAATATTATTTTCTTAGTACATTATAGCTACAAAAATTATTACTACATCAAACACAAATAAAACCATTGACTAATCATTTTGGCTGCAATATAATAAATTCGTCCAACTAATTAAGCTTTTAAAAATTGCTAAGACAACATCCGATTTTCGACATGTTTCAAGATTCGAAAAGATTCACGAACATTTATAGAGCATAGTGAGATTCCAAAGATTGCAATGGGCTGGATATGTAGAAATAATTTGAGATGATATGTCGCTAATAATTAGACCCGTGGGCAGATCGAGGAAGAGATGGATGGACCTTGTGGAAGAGGATTGGAGCTGGACTGGAAGGACTGGAGGACAAAACAAAACCATTCAGGACGGAAGGAGGGACATTCCCTCAGTTAGCTCTCTCTCCAGAGCCTGGCAAGTATCTACCCTATCCGACGTGAGAAATGTCCATCTCGTGTCTAACCCCACCGAAATGCCGCCAGCGTTTTCATCACTGCCTTGTAAATTCTGGTGTTCCACGAATAGGATAAGTTGCTCCTTGGGTCTAAAAGACTCAGTGATGTGTGTGTGAATGGTTTACTCAAAACATCTGCCCTGGTGATGATCAAAACGAGGCAAGAATTATTGGCTCAAGAAGGAGCAGAAAGCGCTAAACACGTCAAACAATTAATTCATTCACCCTGAAAAAATCAAATAAGTCCCACTTTCGAAATTCAAATACTTTGGTGGCGTAAATATGTCCTCAGACGTTTCTAGTTATTGTATTGTTGATGTCAAAGCATTTCAAAGGCATTCATAATTGTTAAAAATAAATCATACGTACTAGCAGAAAAGCTACAGTACCAAAAGGCAACACGACAGATTCATACGACTTGTACAGTGGCAAAAGCACTGAAGGTGACTTTCTTCGGAGGCTCTGCACTGCAAGTCCTTACAACTGGTCTTTTGGATCCTTCCTGAGGAGGGCTTTTCTTGATGACTGGTTTCAGGGTACCTTTTTCTTTCTCCTTCTCTTTTCTCTCAGGTTTGACCTGCCATTGCTGTTGTCTGCTTTGAGTGTTCTGTCCTAGCTCTTTTAGCTTGTCTGTTAAACCATACAACCTGTTTGATATATTTAGATAATTCATCGATCCTCCTAAAGTGTTTCTCTTATATTCTTGATTGAACAGCATCTTCCCATACTTTTGTTCTTGCTGCTTTTGGTACGGAATGCGTTCTTGTTGGAAGGGCGGTTGGTTGTTTGTCCTCTTCGGTTCTTGGTTGGCAATCTGTCCCACTATTATGTACTCCGGTGATGCGAAGTTCTTGGGGAAGTCTTGGAGGTTTCTTTGATTCCTCTGGGAGGACTTTCTGGGGGCTGGCTGTGGAGGTTGGGTGGCTGGAGGGGAGGATGAGAGTCGGTAGTAGACAGCTAAAGCCTGACGAGCTGGTCTTGCGAGGCTGTGAAAAGCGCTGCTTGAGAATGTGGACCTGCTTCTCCATTCTTCTCTGTCTGACTCATAACCGCTTGCCCCTGGAAAGAAAGACAAATTACTATTAAAACAAGTCGAAAAAAAGCTATGAAGACAACGTGATTAAACAATGCACTTTAAACACGAAAAGAGTACAAGGAACATTAATCATGTCTGGTTTTAGGTATCTCATAAATTATTAAATACAAATCGTTTGCAATGAAAAAACTCTATAATGTTGTGTTATTTTAGGTCAATCACGCACATGTGTTTTCAAGTCATCATTAAACGCTATTTTTTTAGGTCTAAGGTAGGTACCCGTATTCCACTAATCAGTTTATTTACAGATATGTGAAATTTTGCGAAAAACTCTCATGGTTTTGCTACAATCAATAAGAGTGCGTAATAAAGTTGGTCGAACCGGTCTGAAGGTCGCTATAACTCATAACAATAGAACGAAATACATTAAACCAATATTAAATCTAAACCTAAACAAACTTTAAAAGGATGTAATATAGGAGATATGAACTAGCAAAATTTATTTGTTGTTGTTCCTTTTTTTAAATCAACTCATTAATTAAACCCACAGGCCACCACCCGTAGACAAAACGTGTAATATTGGTGATATCTATGCTTACGACCTATATATGTAAATCGATATTTCGATTAAAAATATTCCTTTGATAGTGCTGCCAATGGGTATTACTGTTTTTTTTTCATTTTCATTGCGCGACCGATCGATATTTGCCAAATCAAACAGATTTTTAACCAAGTCTCCGTCTTAATACCATAGTAATACTTCCCTAATCCTGGGGGTCGGACGGTTTAAAAATCTCCAGCTGCGGTATTACGGCTGGTATACGCAGTACGCATGCGCGTGATTATGTGTAACGTTTTATACTAACCTGTTCTTTATCCCTTCCTTTTAATTTATGCAAGAAAAAAATGGCCAAAAAGAGTGTTTTATAAAAAGAGCGATGTTCTGACACAAACGTTTAAATTTTCATCATTTTCAAAAGAACCTTATTTTCCACGTTATACAATGAAACGGTAAACGAAAATGGATTCGTAAGTAAGAGATAAGCAGTTATTATACCTATGCCTGATACTTTATATTTTTCTGGGCTTATATAAAAAAATTATCGAAAATATGTTCAATTATTTTGTATGTATTCTACTCCCAGTATTTAATTAAAGTTTTTAAACCAAAAACATATGATTTGGCATTACTACTAAGTGCTTCACTATGTACCTACATCGAAAATTCCAATTGAATATTCCAATAATTAATTTATGACACAAAATCACGTTCGTAAACTTTCAACCTTTAGGGAAAGATGCATTCATATTTCCAAATGTATGACGACTCGAAGATAATTTCTCGTAATTGTATGGATATCTCAAAGAATTCTCGTGATAATTGTATGATTGCCGGTTTCTCAATTCGCCATTGCAAAATACAGGACTTTTCATCAATGTTCAGATGATTTCTGCGAATATGCTCGTTTTTATTAAATTAATTATGATTTGAATACCTTAAAAAGTAACATCTGTCATGACTTCACGAGGGACAATTACAAATAACTGAATAACACTTCAGCTACTGATAATTAGAAGACTTTCGTGTGCAGAGATTTCGAAAGTGATTTTATGAATCATTTGACTGAACAAAAAATCAGTGGATTAGTATCATGTTCGTATTATAAACCTAATGATCTTTACGCCACATATTCACGGGCTGAATTAATTTATTTGCTTTAGAGAGAGAATGTGTTTTCATTGTGAATGCATGCAAGTGTCTAATGAAGTACCCATTGAGAAAATAGTTTTATTCGACAATATTCGATTAGACTGTTATATTAAAAAAAATGTAAATAAGCTGCAGCTAGGTTTTCAGATTTTTGCAACAATTATTGCCATTCAAAAGGATAACGATTGGTTAAGGACTAATTAATAAGGACGAAAACTTACTGATATGAAATATTGTTAATTTATTAAAAATCTGGTCCAATTATTAGTATTCATGTTAAAAATGGGACTGGAGGCCTCTAACCTATAACGAACCATTTATTGGATTGACATCCCTGCTATAGGTCACCCCAAGTGGTTCGCTACGTTTGGTGACTTAGCAGGGGTACCCGTGTTTGCCCACCTACTGCGCGGCGGGTCGTATCGGGAGAGAATGGTTTGACCTCTCTCGAGGAATGGATTCATACGTCCGTCACGCCTGGACACTTTGACCTCCAGATTCCTACCACCCCTTAAACCTTTTTCCTTTCCAGAACTATCTCTCCTCTCTTTCCCTAAAAAGACCCTGCACACAGCATCCCCAAAGATGATATAGGATTGAGGGATTTTTTCCATCAAGGCGTCCTGTGTGGAGCTAATTTTAAAATAAAAAAAAGGAATTCATTCAAAACGAGGACTTCCTCAACAGGCTTTATAGGCAGTTTGCGTTGCTTTTTCATCATCCGTTACAACTAACCACCAAGTTAAATGACTGTATTTACCATTTACCACATTGGCCTGGTCGGGAAAATTACGCGTCGTTTTTATTGTATTTATATGATGATTGCCTTGTGCAACTCGCGTGGAGAAATTCTGTTTGCTTTCTGAGCTGAGCACACAAACTGTACGAGGAAAAAATTGCCCACTCGGCTCGAACAACTGGTGACGAAATGGGAAAACTCGTCGCCTAGAACGGTTATATAAATAATGGTTTATTTACACAATCTGGGCATCACATCTGACAAACAATATTTATTTATGATGCATGAAACCCATAACGAAATACATTAATTCATACCTTTACTTTTTTGCACTTTCGCAATATTATTTTTGTAAAGTTGTTCTTTATTAGATGACATACTTTTCAGAGGTGACCATTTCATGAAAGCACATAAACCCTGCTTACCCTACCTTATTCGCATTTAAAAATGTATTAAATTTCAACATTTTCAAAATACGCGCGAAGTTTCTGCTGCGAATTGCAGCGCTGCGCGCGCCCCATCGATCCCTACTATAATAACGTGTAAAAAGTGGGAACTAGAGATACCCAAATGCCGGCAACGTCAGAGTACATTAATCAATGTTTTCATACTGCATATAATGTTATGTACATGTGTTTTGAACTGTGTGCGAATTTAAGTGATGATTCGTGTGTGTCAGTATTTTTGATAGTGTCCTGGCCAGTGATGAGCAACCATTTTATCAATTTTCAATTGATTCTCGGGCCGCAGGGTGTAGGGTAAATATAGCATATTGCTTGGCTATTTTTGTAGCGGCGGTGTCGCAAATTGATTTTAATTTTCTAATAGCGTTATTTAAAAAAAAAAAAACGCCAAGAACGCCAAAAGAAAGCGCCGCAGGCGATATTTTCTTGTTTCCAAGGCTAAACAAATATATTCTGTCGATTATATCATTTGAAATATTAAAGAAAATTTTAAAAATTGTTTGAAATTTCGGGCGGCTGATTTAAAATAGACAGACAAAAGTTTGTTGCGATTCGTATTTTATAATACAGTTTTTGAGAATGTAAGATATTTGATCATAGCATCCGGAAATCCGAACGATTGCTAATTGCATAATTTGAAAGCGTACCTACCCTTATAAAACGGAACCTATGCTAAATATCAAGTTATCAAGAATAAAATATTCCGCTAAAAGAACAGAAACCGGAAATTTTATTTAGCTAAGACAACGTCCGAAAATTTCGAGGGCTATACGAAATAGGCTCGAGGGCCGAATGCAGCCCGCGGACCGCATGTTGGTCATCACTGGTCTAGGCAGTGTTTTTTTGAACAAATTCAATAGTAATTGCTGACGACTATTAGTAATTACCTATATTAATTAGTACAAACTTTTTAATACGTTGATTTTCATCATTACTCTTGTCAGGTGGAAAAAGTTCATCTTTGTTCATTTATCGTGATTTTCTTGGTTGACAAAATTGGAAAAGTAATCATATGATATTCCTTCGATAGAAAAAATATTGATAAGTATACTCCGAAAATTATAAAACACACATCTAGTTCTGTTATTTAATAAGCTACAGGTATAAAAATCAAAGTGTTTCTTTAAATGCTACTTATCTCAGATATCAAGAGATTTTTGCTCTATTTAAGCCGTGTTTTATTAGGCTAGCTTTAGACTTGTAAGTTTTTTCGTAAATTTACGACTTCTAGCCAATGGGCATATTGGATTTTCAAAATGCAATATGCCCATTGGCTAGAAGTCGTAAAGTCTAAAGCTAGCCTTATATATATTCACAACTTACGTCTATTAAGGCGCCGTTGTAAGCGTTGAAAAAGAAGAAGAAGATGGTTTGAAAGGGAGATATGTAACTATGAACGTTTGAGAGAGTGGGTTAATATTAAAAATTAAGTCAATGTTAACGCCTATTATCAAACATTCACGAGTTACGTGTTTTTGGACAATAAGTGTTTATGTATATTTTTTGCGCTGGGACCGTAATCATAACCTCAAGACACATAGTCAAATTCGTTAACAATGAATTAGACTACAGAGAGCGTAAAGAAGAAAAAGAAAAAAAGTGAATGTAAATGTATGAAATAGATTTTTGCTTACCCATATGTGCTCGAGGCACCTGCGAGTTAATCCGCAATGGAAACCCATCTGATTCTTTGGTAGGAACTCTCTCTCCTCTCTCTGTGCTGATCTTGACTATCGTACCCTTTCCTGGCTCTTGCGTCCTCCCTTGTTCTCCACCCCACCCGCTATCACCACCCCCTGGTGGAGGAGGTGCTTTTCCCTTTATCCTCCTCAACAGCTGCTTACGTCTCTGCGGCTTCTGGGGTACCTCCACAGCGTTGGAACTGGCGAATTTGGTATTGCTGTAGTTCATACTAGGATACTCCATACTCTCGTATTCCACATCTGTATAAATCAACCCATCAATTTCGCCTTTATCACCTGTTTTGCTTTCAATCATTTTGGTAAACCCTTTATTGTTGTCTGTAATCTGCGAAAGATTATACTCTGATTTGGAATTTTTCCCGTTCAATATCCCCACTTCTCCAAAATCTCGAGTTTTTAATTCTTTAATATTATATTCTTGGCTTCTGTTTGATTTCGCTCTTTGTATGTTGTTGATTGACATGTAATCTAAGCTTTTTGACGGGTAGTTTTGGTGGGAACCTAAATCATTGATATTTTCAAACTTTTTAATGTAATGACTGGCGGTTCCGTTATTGTTTTTAGAGTAATCAAAAACTTTTCCACTATAGTCTGGTGAACTGGAACCATTCTCAGTGGAGCTCATACTAGATTTACTCTTGGTAGATAAGCTTGGACTAGCACTGCCGTCGCTGTGTTCACTTGAGGAAGAATTGGCCAATCTGTTTCTCATCTTGAAGTATTTATACGTGAAGAGAGTCCTCCTGAACTCTTGTTCACTCTCAAACTGGAGAACCATTTCTTCTCTTAGGTTCTTCTTTAAAACTTCAACGATCAGTGCATTACTGAAATCACCAGATTCATTTGCGAAACAGTCTACTATTTCATCTATTTTAAATGTTTCTATCTTTATGATTCTTCCATCAAACGTATTGATAGAGTTGATGTTTTCTTTGTTGTTTTTTGAGTCATCTTTATCAGTTGTAAATTTGAGTTCTAGTTCGTCTCTTGCGTTGAATTCCACAAGGACGTTTATTGGGCGAGAATCCACTTTGTAGAATGATCTCCATTCAATCCTCGGTCCGTTGAGTGATCTGTTGACCCTGACGAGAAGTCTGGCAGACCCTTTGGAGAGGGAGTTCTTTCCGGCGATAGTCATCTGAAAAAAAAAAGAGATTATAAATTAGTTTATATAAATATAAATAAATAAAAACACTGACATGAATGCAATTACCTACAATCAAAAATATTACAACAATACATTTTTTTAAATTAATGACTTTTTGACGGATTATTATTATTATCTTTCTTTTAATAGCATAAATAAAGATCTATGGCCAATCTTGTAGGTTGCACTTCGTACAGATTCTAAACTAATAACATTGAAAGAATTGCCGCTGTATTCATAGAATAAAATTTTACTTTTACAACTACTTGTACAACTCTGTCATATAAATAAAAATGTTTACACTGGACTGTAAAAACACAATTCAAATAATCTTTTTATCCACCATAAAACCGATTTGCCATTAGAAAATGTACAAAAACAAACGAATCTAAAATGCGAAGCGAAAGTCTATCTACGCCAAATCGTCTCAATTACCATTTTTTCAGCTTTTTTGTCCAAATCCACTTCACAACATTGGGCACTGAGATAAAATGTCGTGGACGTCGCTTGTTCGTAACGATTTTAACATCTATTTTCAGCCCTTATAAAGAATAATTATAAATAGTATTTTTTTCCTGTTCAGTTCCAGAATTCAAATTATATCAAAAACTACCTGAAGTATACCCGGCGTTGTTGGGGGTTATCCTTAGGAGATAGACATATACTTTCGTATACTTTTCTGTAGGCCTTTTCAAGATATACAATTCAGTAGAAAATTCTGTTGATGTATCTCAAACAGACAGACGCGGAAAGCGACTTATTTTATACTATTTAGGGATTATGTTGAAAAGCATGTTTTTATATTGTATTCTCAACAAATTGAGTTCCTTAACTCCCTAGAATAATATAAACATAATATAAAATAACTTAGTTAATACGCAAACAATATGCTATGATATGATTTGAGATTTTCAAGGCCAAAAGTATTATAGTCATTTGTTTTTGGGGTATTATGCCGTATTGCGCTACCTCCTTCATTAGCCAACGTTTCAGACAGCATTGCAGTGTCCATCATCAGGGCAGATGTGTAATTAAAACAAATCACTATAATATGCTATGAATTAATAAATAACTACAAATACAATTCAACCTATATTCTTTTAGAAAAACAATTATTGTTTTTATACCACAAGGTGACTGTCAAAATTAAGATAAAATTTTTTGATTATATATATTAGAAAATATATTTATAATGAAATAATTTGGTATTGACAAAATGATCTGGCTAGAATGACTACATCTAGCTGTTTTCAAAGTTGTCAAAGGGAAAGATTTTCGTTATTGGAGGAAAAATGCCAATGTAAGGAAAAATAACAGAACAGTTAGAATAAGATTAGTAATCAACAAATTATTAATAAACGCATCCAAAATCCTTCTAAAATCCGCGACATTGATACACTTTCTTCCACGAGACAGGTTTTCTTTTACCCTTGACAATGACCCAATAGTGAATGTATAAACTGACCACAGCATTCTTTTATTTTTGAACTCTCTATGAATAAGCTGGACATTTTCTGCCGAAATTCGTCAGAACAATGAGAATGACGAGATCTTTCGATTGACGAATAAGGTGTTAAAATAAAAACGAGTGCAATCTTGATAATTACCAAAACTATTTTATGTAGAACTACTCCATTGATTTTTTTTTAAATTTACTGTAAATCAAATTTAATTTAAGTATTTTTTGATTTTTGTTATTGTTACAGCTGTTTCGGCTTTCAATGCCATTTTTAAACTGTGGTTATAACCACGTTTAGACGACTTATTTTTTTATGCTTCTATTTTACTCCTTCCAAATATAAATTTTATGATGTCTAAAATAATTTATTACCGGTTAAATTGATTTACTGATAAAATATTTGTGACAATAGATTTCATATTCTGTGGGTACCAATTCAAGTCCAAAGCTGTTTAACGAAACTGTTTTTTTTAAATTAACCAATAATTTAAGACAATAATAACGACTCTCAAACGTTAATTTGAAACGAAAAATAAAAAAAAGATTCGGTAAAATCAAGGAAATTCTTTGCTCTACCACCGGTTTAATTCTAACCTATCGCCTTCGGTCATATAATAATAATAATAATAATACTTGGATGACTTGTATAGCGCCGTTTTTGTGCAAAAACACCTCAAGGGCGCTGTACAAACTTATAATACATTTGTACAGTGGTCTATGTTATTACTTAACTATTTATGGAGAAAATATACAGTTCAATACTTACCTGATAGGTCACTTGAGATTAACACTTAATTAACATTATCTAATTGTTTATTGGCGAAATTTAGATACAGGATTTAGGACTTAATTGAAAAATTGAATATAACTGGACTTTCTCTTAGGATTGGTATATTTAATTTAAGGATACGACAGCTTAAAAAGGTAAGTTTTTAATTTAGACCTGAATTCTGTTGGACTTGTTATGGATCTTAGTTCCGGAGGGAGTTTATTCCAAGCCTTCGGCCCAGATACTCCGAAAGCGCGATCACCAAACTTAGTATTTGGCTTGCGCATAGGTTCTATCAGTCTGCCTACAGCTGCTGATGTTGCTGATCTAAGCGTTGACTGCCTCAGACCAGTGTTTTCCGGGAAGCATAGTTCAGAGATGTAGGGTGGGGCCATTTCATTGATGGATTTAAACACCATCCAGCACAGTTAACTGTATTGTACTTCGATTAAGAACTACCAATATTATCTTCATTTTCTTAACGGATATTTTCATTGGCTGCTATCTTTATGTATGATTGCAAGATTCTGCCCGAACTAAATGCAATCTAGATGCGATTGTATATTTTTCTGTTTCAATGATTAAATATTAAAATTTGAGGTTTAATGTGTTTAACTCATATAAAATAACAGAAAAAAAGTGTTTTTAATAATTTTCGGAGCTTACTTTGCGATTTTTTTCAATCGATTGAATTTCATATAATTAAAGTTTCGGCATAACACTGCTAAATAGATAGATAGATCTTCGATTGTTATACGTATAGATAGATCTTAGATTATTATATGTATAGATAGATCTTCGATTGTTATATATATAGATTGATCTTAGATTGTTATATGTATAGATAGATCTTAAATTGTTCTATGTGTAGATAGATCTTCGATTGTTATATGTATAGATAGATCTTCGATTATTATATGTATAGATAGATTTTCGACTGTTATATGTATAGATAGATCTTAGATTGTTATATGTATAGATAGATCTTAGATGGTTATATGTATAGATAGATCTTAGATTGTTATATGTATAGATAGATCTTAGATTGTTATATGTATAGATAGATCTTCGATTATTATATGTATAGATAGATCTTCGATTGTTATATGTATAGATATATCTTAGATTGTTATATGTATAGATAGATCTTAGATTGTTATATGAATAGATACATCTTCGATTTGTATATGTAAAGATAGATATTCGATTGAATCTGAATAGGCGTAATAACAAATTTACAAAAAATTGCCTCGTGTTAATTATTGTAATAAAAAAATACGCAATAATCTTGTAAGCTATCTGTCACGGATCCACCTACTTTGCACATATTTCCATATTTGTTTCTCTGCATACGAGTTTTTTTGCAATCATTTTAGCATACTTGTAAGTGGGAGATCAACAACTGCGATAAGTAGGCCTATAAATGAAAGTTTAATTATGAATTCTGCAATGAACATGTCTATATACTAGATGTCATTAGTAATGATGACGGATTCTACATGTCATATACAGGGTCGTCAAAAAAATTGTCCGTGATTTTAAAATGAAATAACCAATTGTGGAGTAAAGGTGTAGGTAGGCAAAATTATTTATACGCCAAAACACAGAGAAATTTTTTTACATTTAAAAAAAAAACATTAATTAGACAATTTTGATATTGTTGCACGGCGAACATTTAAGCTATAGTCGAAATCCTTCCAGGTACCCATAATCAAATCCGGAGTCACAGTCGCAATTACGCAGTTGCAGATCTCCGATTTTTTTGCGTAAAAAATGTTCTTAAGAGAAAAAGGCCACAAAAAGGACCTTTTCTTCCAATCCAACGGCCAGGGAACCTTTTGTTGAGAGCTTATTGCACGTTACGGCTGTAGTGAGGTGGCGCTCCGTCCTGTTGTTTATAATTTAATTAAATTTTTCTGCGTGCTTTGGTGTACAAATAAATGAAATACCTTTAAGGCACTATAGTAAGCGTTCAAAAAGAAGATGAAGAGGGTTTGAAAGAGAGATACCTGAATACGAATGTTAGATGAAGTGCGTAAATATAAAAAAAAAAAACAAAATAATTAGCGAAAATATTTGATAAAACACGACTCGTTTAAAACAGAGCAAAAATCTGTCGATTAAAGCCAAAGTTGCCTTTAAAGTTACTTTTAATGATTTTAGACGCATGATTTGCAATTTTTTTCCATCAAGTGATTTTCATATAATTACCGTTTCGGTTCTATACATGTATAGATATCATGTTCAAAACAATATATATTTTTAAGGAACTTAAAGTGTTCAAGAGAAATGTGTTAAAAATCGGTAGAAATTCTGAATGCGAGTACTTTCATTCCATATCATTTTTCAAATCACGGACACCTCTTTAGATGACCCTGTATTTTAATGTCATATATTATAATGCTTGTAATATGAAGATGAGGATAATTCGAATAGCGCAACATTTTTGCTTCATTAGGCACATTCTCTTTGGTTTTATTTTATTTATTTGACTATCGTTGTCAATTAAATCGAGTCGATACTAAATAGTATTTTGAAATCAAAATCATTTCGCTGAATACACAGAGAAAAATAATCTTGTTAAAAAAGTGTCTGCATGAGAACGTCGTGTGAAAATATTAGTCTTATATTGAATATTGGTCTTTAAAAAAAAAATTAATATAAATTAAATAAATAAAAAAAATTAATCTAAAAAATTAAACAAATGATAACTCATCCCATACACAGAAGCAATTGCTTATTATGGGAGAACATTAAAGAAAATAATAATAATAAAATTAAATAAATTAGTAAATTGACTAACTACCCAGTAAGACTCGAGAATAATTCTCCACTAACCGGGAATTGTAATTAGTTAATTAAAGATTTTAATGTATTATTTTATTATATTGTATCTTCTATTATTAAAATAAAAAAAATCAGAATATATCGACAACAAGTGTTCGTTTCCTAATAGATATCATGGCGGAATGATAAAGTATAAGTATGTCAGTATCAATATTAGTATTTGTATGAACACGTGTTCCGACGTCCAGACAAAACATTTGTTTTTGATTGATACTTTGTTAGGAACTCTTTCAAGTCATTCGTTGTAGGTCTACAGTCACATGTTTTACAGAAAAACGTAGAATTTGACCAGATTTTTAATAATTTAACGTATCCGGCGTTGCCGGGGGTTTCCCTTAGGAGATAGAAATATACAATCTAGTACTTTTTTGTAGGCCTTTTCAAGATATACAATTTTGTAGTAGATTCTTTTGAAGCATCTCATAAGGTTAAGCCAGCGTTAGCAATGTAAGCAAACGAAAATATATTTTTTACGACTTGATTACAAAACATCAACTTTTGTCCACTTTCTATAAATTTAATGCATGTATTATATATATTTCTCATATCGAGTATCTATCAAGGTTGATGTAAGCGTAATCAATCTTCTGCTTACGATTACGCTTACATCAACCTTGCATTCTTTGCCGATTAGAGATCCGTCATTTTTCAAATGATCATACATGATTTAACTACACATACGTCTCAGGGATCTCATTTGTACAGCATTCAGTATAAAGTAATAAAATGATCTAGTATCTAATAAAGATAACAAACAAAGTTTTTTTTTAGTTATACACATTTACAACTATTTTGTTTGAAAATGAACCCGGTGATCGTAAGGCCGCTAAAGTCAAACCTTTCGTAATATACATTCTTTTTTAATAAAAATAAGTTCTAACTGCAAACACATTGTTTTAATTACACAATTTTAATTATAACGCTTCATTATTTTGCAACACACCGCTTTCCCCGCATTCTCTGACTCTAAAGCAAATAAAGAAAGCATAAATTTGCATTCTACATTTGCGATGTTGTAACACAATATAGTTGTTGCATTATTGTGTTCATCACAGATCCGTTGATTACATCAGTATTACGGTGGGACAACTATAATGCCGTTTCTTCGCAGGAGTAGGAAGAGAGGACGAACCGCCCAAACAACTCAATCTTGAGACACACTTCTTTTCCTTAATCAGATTCATACATACTCTTCTATTATTATGACTCTTGACATGGCCCAACTCAAGTATCTGATTCACTTGATCGTGCCATGTCTTTCTCGGGCGTCACCAACTCCTCCAACCATTCTCATTTGCGTCTTATATTCTGCTTACACTCCTTTATTCGCTCATTCGATCTATACAGGGTGTATCGGCACGTACCCGACAAACTTTAACCAGCTATTCCTTAGCACATTTGGAGTAAAAAATGTTATGGGCACTTTGCTGTCCGGTAACATTTTTTTTTAATAAAAACATTATTATTCATATTTTCACCACATGTCACCAATGTTTCATCCTTTGTCAAAGTTTGAAAACCCGTCTGGAAATATTTTGTTCGAATTTCGTTGAATAATGTACGTACGTACCTACGTTGGCGCGCTTTTACAATCACAACGAAATGGCACAGCACCATTCGTCTCATTTTTAACTATTATTATTTAGTGTGTACGAAAGAGCGAGGACACTTTTTGACGCACTTGCTAATAACAGCTGTTGAACGAGAGAAACAAGGCAAATGACAGTGACGGAGTGTGGATTTTTTATTTATTTTTTGTTTTTAATGGAAAAAAAATGTTACCGGACAGCAAAACGCCCATAACATTTTTTACTCCAAATGTGCTGAGGAATAGCTGGTTAAAGTTTGTCGGGTACTTGCTGATACACCCTGTATGCCCAAACCATCTAAGCGTCCCTTTCTTAATCTTACTCATTATGCTTACATCAGCCTGGGACTCTTTGCGGATCTCCACATTCCTCACACGATTATACATGGTTTTACCACAGATACCCCTCAGAGATCTCATTTCGACAGCATTCATGCTTTTTTTCTTTCTTGCACAATTTTGAAGGCCTCCGTTGTCGAGTGGTTACGATCCTTGGCTACGAATCCGGAGGTCGCGGATTCAAATATCTGCCTGTGTAGGTGTAATTTGTGTAATTTATCAACAATTTACTCACAAACCCTCTTAAGGCGATGCACTATGTAGTAATGCAAAAGCATGTGTTTTTGGTTTAAAAATTTGGTCGCCCAAAAATGTTTCAGATGCTTTAATTAAATACTGCGAGTAGAATACATCTTGGCCTTTGAAATAATCGAGTATTTTTTAGAAGTCTTTTTATAAGCCCAGAAAAAAATAATGTTTAAGGCCTATGAAAACTGCTTTAAAGTTCAAAATCTCCTACTTACGAACCTATTTTCGGTTATGATTTTATTGTATAATGTGGCAAATTAAGTTATTTATAAAATGATCGGAAAAAAAAAATATTTATGCCTGAACATCCACAAAATAAAACAAAAGGCACTTTTTGGCCATGTTTTTTTCTTGCTTAAATCAAAACAGGCGGATGGTGTTTAGTGTAATTTAAACCTTATCGCCATCTACGTAAGAGGTGTTATTGATAGCGGCTCGAATTAAAATATTACAAGAAGTAGTGCATCGCCTTAATCAATAAAACTTCGGCTTCAAAAAAACACTTGGACTTTTATTGTAATTGATTGACAAAGTTTCTGATATCTTAATTAGCAGGCGGTTGGAATAATCTGGACCCCGACCTTGAAGTTCTCACTTAATTTACTATCCAATTATTCTCGACAGATAACGCCATCTATGGGTAATCTAACAGAATAATCTAGTGCTATATATGGGTGAGCTCATACATTCATATCAAGGATATTTTCTGCACGTTCCAGAGTGGTAGATAGGTACATTAAAAAACGAAACTAGCTTGAAATGGCTTTAGCTATGTTTCGTGACCAGATCTGAAAATGGCCCCTTTGGCCTCATAACATACCACGATTTGGGAGATTCCATAGTTCCACACGGAAAAAAATAGTATTTTGCTGATTTATTAAAATTCTGCTAAAAACGTGATAGCTGGCCGCTTCCTGATAAAATTTTAGATATTATATCAGAACATATGTTAATGCAGCTGCGTTTGTCCTAATAGTTATATTTGTATTTTTATGAACACGTGTTCCGACATCGCGATGAAACATTCGTATTTTACTGAAAGTTTATCAGAAAATCTATCAATTTATTTCTTAAACAGGAATACGAATAATTTGAAAAGATTTTTAAATAAATTTTGCAATATTTTATATCAGTAAGTTTTCTCTATGCACTAGCAATGATCAGTTGGGACTCTTCTGCGGTATTCACATAAAAAACACATCTAGTTGGAAAGTAACAAATGAAATAAATTGCAAAATTTGCACGAAATTACGATTGTATAACATGAAATACGAACCAATAAAAAAATATTATTTTTATATAGGTACGTTTCTCACGTTGTTTTCTATTCTTTTGATGCCTCTCACCAATAAAATTTCCTATGAATTTACGATCTAAAACAATGCGTTATTATTATTACTGGTAAAATAAAAGCAAGTGAGTTTCCTTCCGGTACAGTAGGTGAAATGGCGTACAGTAGGCGCATGGGGTTGACGGCCTTTATTATGTGTATTGACAGTAGTGGTGGCAAGCAGACTTGACTTCTTGTACCATCGGCTAATAAATCCAATTGTTTGCAATAACTCAATGTTGGCGTTTCAGGGCTGTCAAAAAATTATGCAGGAGGTACTTACTTAATAAATATTTTGTTAAAAGAATATAACTAGCAGTTCTATGAACGGTAGATAATTTTCTTGTGGCAGGCAGGTACCTTATTATATAAATAAGAAAGTCCAAATAAACAATACGGTTTCACATATATGAAAAAATAACCATTAAAACGACCACCATGATGAACCCAAAACCCAACGTACAAATAATTTTACAGACAGACGAAATGCAAAACGGTCGCGTCAAAACAAGGCTTCGCTACGCCCAGTCAATTATTAGTAGAGATAGCAGAGCAAACAAAATAGAAGCAATATTTCGATGTTCCTTAGGATGGGTCCTTTAAAGGAATTTAACAAATTTTAAAGTTAAAATTCAAGTTCTGTTTTATTTGAGTATTGTGAAATAACTGATCCATACTTATATAATAACATTACTTGAATAGAACTTTCACAGAACTTAGGAATTGACTGTGAGATTTGATGAATTGTTATTAAGAAAAATTTCTTGATAATTTTTATACAAAGGTTAAAAAGAATGAATGTTGATTTTGGGTCATAAAATAACCCTTTTTAATTTTGTCCTCCATACAAAAGATATATTCTTAAAAATAACTATAGCCCACTGACAGATTTTTATTTATTTATCCTTCCGAAGGTATAAAACATAGCATTTCAAGAGGATTTCTGTAATTCCAAGAAGAATTAAAAAAAGATTCAGATTTACATTTTTACAAAAAAAAAATGTTAATATGGAAATGTACTTAGAAGCTTTAATATTATTCGTACCATTTTCAATTTGGGAAGCGGGTATGTGTACCGCCGCCCAGGGAACCATTAATTGGATAACCAAAAACCCTGCCATAGGTTACTCCAAGTGTTTCGCTACATTTGAAAGTTGGTGAAGGTCTTCGTCTTTGAGGATAAGGTAATATGGAAGATAAACAAATAATAGATTGAATAAGACGTTACGAAATGATTTAAAACGTAAAAAACATTGAACATCGCAATACTACGTTTTGAATTTGCGTTGCGTGCGTTGGACCAGCGTGCACGTTGGAATGGGTACGTATGTTGCGTACGTAGGTCTAGTGTGACTTACCTTAATCAGTGCAGTAACATAACTAGTTTATTTATTTATTTTATTAATACATGATTTAGAGGGTACATATGGTTTTTGCGATATTTCGCCCTCCATGCTAGGGATGACCCTGTGTTATGGCGGGTGAATTTTACAGTTTGTACAGAATCTATACATTACTATAATATGAAAAAGAAAAATGATGTAGTGAGGCTAGTTTGGGTTGCAAGAAGAGAATTTTAAGAAGATGAAAAATTTGTGAAATTATTAGTAAATAGATCCCACTAATTAATTATGTAGATACTATCTATACCGCTAAGTTAGGGAATAAGGATATATTATGTTTTGTCTGAAAGGTGATTAAATTGATAGAGTGTAGAATGAATGGGTATTGTAGTTGTAGTGTATTCCGTGTGTAAGGATCCATTTCGTAATTTGTTTTTTAAAGGAATGGGGTTGACTCACGGTTTTTAGGTTTTCAGGGATAAGGTTAAAGATTTTAGGAGCTAGGAAGAAAAATTGTCTTTGAGCTGACGTGGGATGTAGTGAAGGTACTTTGTAGTGACCGTTGGTTATTGTTCTGGTGGTGTAGTTGTATTGTAAAAGAGTTTTGTTTTTATGACATGGTATTGTAAAAAAATATAACTAACCATCACGCCGTTTCTCTGCTGGGGTAGACCAAGAGGACGGACCGCCAAACATCTCGTTCTTGGCACACACTACTTGCCTCATTCACATACGTACATCGTCTCATTCATTCTTCTATTATTCTAACACTTGACATGGTCCGACTCAAGTACTTGATTCACGCGATCGTGCCATGTCTTCCTTTTTGTATTTCGTGACAGCCCTATCAACAAGGTAAAGATCGAATAAATGATTCTCATACGTTGCAAGCAAGTAGTGGCAAGCCGTACAAGGCGACTTTTGCTCTAAAAGCCTACATTTTTTGCTAGAATCGACTAACCTGTCCACAAATAGAGTCGATCTCTCTCCATTTATTTTATTATTTCCCCGCACCCTCGATTCCAGAATGCCATATGTATTTTCTAATATTATTTCTAACATTATTAACATAATTCGAAATAATACCTATTAGAAAAAAAGCCAGAAGTTCATAAAGAAACCCTCGGTTAAGGAGCTCCCATAGCCGCTGTGCCCACATGATGCACATATGGGGGCCTTAAAGAGTCGGCGATGTCTGAATGTGGTGCGGTGCAGACCACCGAACACGTGGTCAACGAATGCCCGCTCCATTCATTCCCCGGCGGGATTGATGAGGTTCACATGGCGACGCCTGAGGCCCTAGAATGGCTCGCCCCACCATACGAAAGAAGAAGAATAAGGAAACCCTCTACGGGAGAGCTGAAAATCAATTTTTATTTTGTTACTTTACCTCACTTCACCTCACCTCGCCATACCTCACCACACCTCACCTCACCTCACCTCACTGGTGTTCTATAAATTTACAAACATAGACAGGAATTTTGTAATTTTTTTTTTTTTCAATTGGGTCATTGATCTCAAATTTGCTTTGAATTAAGTGTCTTTTTTAATATTGGAATTGATGTGTCAAGAATTCAAACAAGCGATAAAGTAGCTACTTATAATATAATTTTTCAACAGAAAATTATTTTATTTCTATTTTATAGATACTATATGCATTTGAAATGTGAATTTCTTTTGTTTTAATGTCTTATGGCTAATCTTAATCTTGACAAGCAGATTTCGTGATTTTCAAGGGTGTACCATTTTTAGGTAATATCCAATACTTTTACAAGTACAAATACACTACTCAAACTAGATTCAACATTCAATCTATTTTCCCATCTACTCCTGCCCTTGGTCCCTAACCTAATCCTATATTCCCCTCCACACCCCCTTAACTTATATTGTCAATTGTCACACTTCTATCATTCTCTATCATCAGTGGAAGGTTCGTAATTGGCACACAGAGAAAAATGAGGATCGCTAATTCATTAGGAATCTTTTAAAATTATTGGTAATCCGGTTAAAACCGGGATTGCAGGCCGTCAACGAGTGAATTTACATGTTTCATGATAAAATTTTAGTTTTTTTTACCTGCAATCCGCTTTTTGACCTGATTACCAATAATTTGAAGAGAATCTTAATAAATTAGCTATATTCATTTTTCTCCGTGCTTAGTTAACAACTTTTATTATTATATGCAAGTTGATTTTAAGATATGCTGTCAACTTTCCCAAAAGCAAATAAATATCCCGCGATTTTTCACGGGCCAGCGCTAGTAAATATACAACATACATTGGCAAATGGCAAATATGTTAGAAGATTCGTCTAAAATAGAATTCAACATTACCTACCGAATGCTGTTTTTAATTACCAATTTCAAAATTAAAAATCAAGACCATTTACAGCAATTCTATACAGCGTAAAGTTAGGTTTCGATTTGTTTATCACCCCTGAACACTACATTATATATTATTATTCATTACAAGTACAAATCACACCTAACGTTATTCATGAATCGCACACCCAGTGATATGCACATATCACAAGCCCAATGTACTGCACAAGTTACACCCCCAATGTCACAAAATTTTCCATGTCATTATGATAATTTGAATAAGAAATGGCACTACACCACAGCAAGAATTGTATTCGTACGATTATCATTCGACTTCTAGATTAGATGTTAGTGATTGGACTAGTGATTGGATGTTATGATTGAGTATGTTTTACTTATAGTGATTTATTTTGAGGTATTACGCCGTGTCGCGCTACCCCCTTCTCTAGCCAACGTTCTGGACAATATTACAGTGTTCATGATCAGGACAGATTTGACAATCCTTCATCGGAGTCAAAGAATAAATAATAACACTAGAAGTGCCTTCTATACAAATTTAAATGAAAACATCAGCCAAATTGCCTAATGGCCCAGCGTTCCTTCTCATTTACATTCGCCTGACATCGTAGATCCCCAACCCATTTAAATCTCGTAAACACAGTTTTGTATTGGTTATTTATGGAGCATCATTTCAATAGCACCACTCTTACTGTCACGATGTGCAGTGCTAGAACATCTGTTTTGTCGTGTGGTATATTGAACAAGTTTTATCGACGACAGCGGCGGAAGTTTTCAGGCAAGCCTAAGTATTCCAAGAGGAATGGGTTATCAATAGAGTTATGTATTATTAATAATAATAATAATAATTGGATGACTTGTATAGCGCGGTTTTTGTGCAAAATCACCTCAAGGGCGCTGTACAAATTTATAATACATTTCTATAGTGATCTATGTTATTACTAACTATTTATGGAGATAATATACAGTACAATACTTACCTGGTAGGTCACTTGAGATTAACACTTAATTGAAATTATCAAATTGTTTATTAGCGAAATTTAGATACAGGATTTAGGACATAATTGGAAAATTGATTATAACTGGACTTTCTCTTAGCAATGGTATATTTAATTTAAGGATATGACAGCTTAAAGTAAGGTAAGTTTTTAGTTTAGACCTGAATTCTGTTGGACTTGTTATAGATCTTAGTTCCGGAGGGAGTTTATTCCAAGCCTTCTGCCCAGATACTCCGAAAGCGCGATCACCAAACTTAGTATTTGGCTTTCGCTTAGGTTCTATCAGTCTGCCTACAGCTGATGATGTTGCTGATCTAAGAGTTGACTGCCTCAGACCATTGTTTTCCGGAACGCATAGTTCATAGATGTAGGGTGGGGCCATTTCATTGATAGATTTAAACACCATCCAGCACAGTTTATACTGGATTCTTTCAATGCACTTGAGCCAGTGAAGGCTAAATGTGGTATGTATTATATTAAACTAAGTATGTACTGCCTCAAAAAATAATTAATTATTAATATAATCGATATGTGGCTATTTATTTATAAAAGACCTACTGGCGTTCAATAAATCAATAAGTATTGCAAGATCTTCAGAACGTTCGAACGTTCGGGTTCTAGAGTAAATCTATTCCTTGCCTAAAGTCCATACGGTGCATGAACCACGGATAAGTTCCAAGCGTCTGCCTAGGGATTTTTTTTATTTATTTGTTCTAGTTTATTTATATATATTAAATTTGGTGCGTAGTCCATAAATCACTAGCATACTCCAGCTTACTTCTTAAAGTGCCATCGCATTGCATCTGGATTGTGGACTGCCACGGTACGGGTACGCCCGGTCGGTATTTTTAGGCACATGATGTGTCTGCGGTCTAATCTGGCGTGATACTGAATAAAGAAATTAAATAAGCCTCTCCCATAAAAGATCTGTGGGCAGAATATCTTAGCCACCGCCACGTCCGGTCTACAGTTCTCAGTTCCCAGGTCCCCAAGGCAACAGATCTATAGAAATCAAGTACTACAGCCTCAATGCTACAAGGTGGCCGCCCGAGGCTCACTTTCTAGCGGAACAAACACGTTTCGCGAGCCGCGCGCGTCTCCTCTTTATCGCTTCTTCGCACTTCCCTCATTTCTTCTAAGACAGAGATGGCGGATCGTGTGAATAAGGCAGTGGTGCGGGAACTTTTAGCGAAAAGATACACAAATGTAATATTACAAAAACGCTATTATTATTAAGATAGTCCAAAAATAAGATAAACCTGAACTGAAACATATCATTACCCTTTTACAGATCAGGCCTTGGCGCGCAACATATTTCAAAGTGTCGCGTGATCAAGACAGTTTGCAAATGGCAGCTATTGTTGTTGATACTCGTCATTTCTGCTTATTTGAATGTTGTTTTTCTGCAAACATTTTAAATAATAATAGTGATAAAATATTTCAACTAGTGAAGTTTAGGTACTCGGTTCTGTAACTACTCTAAACAGATTTGTTTTTCACAGATTTAAATGGGCAACTGTGTGTTGTTTGTTTATATTCTGTATTAATTTTAAATTTTTTTATTTGGCATTTATGATTAGATATTCGAATATATGAACCTCTGAACGCTTTTTCTTCCAAAGATAAAATCAACAACCGCAGCATCCAAAAGGGCAAGATACGCGGCACACGATGACAAAAACACATCTAGAAAAACACTATAACAAATACACTAATCTGTATGTAAATATTTATATTAGATGCACGTTTAGATAATTATGAAATAAGTGATTGGTGATTAAATATTTACCTATTGACGTAGCCACTCGAGTGATGAATCAAACTTGGCATACTATACCATGTTTGCAAAAACGTTTTGATCGATACATTGCCATTATGTGCCAAATTTATGAAACCTAAAAATATGAATTTATAGGCGGCGAAATTAATGTGAATTTATTGGCCTTAAGCTGCAGTAAGCTGTTTCATATGTTTAAATATTAATACTTTGAGGAATAGCATTACTTTTTTTTGTATTAGGCAATTCACCCTAAAAAGCATTACTTATTACTTATTATTATGGTAGATGTATGTTTATTTATTAATTTTCGGAAAATCGATGGTTTACATTTATTTCAGTTTATATTATATTTAGATTTCTTCCTTGTGACATTACCTCTACTGAGACAGCATTATAAGGAATAAGTAAATTAAATTTGTAAGAAAGGAATACGAAATCAAGAATTTATACAAAACAAAAGATTATGTAAAACGAAAAATTTACAAAATAAACATTTATCAATACATTTATAGTCATGGAGAGAGGTTGTAGATAAAAATCAATTCATAATAGAAATATAAACAATAGAGACGTAACATTATTCACAAACCATCAGAGATATATTATTTTATGGACCTCTTGTATTTGGTATGTTTGCAACTGAAAATATCTACCTTGGATAATACGCTATTGTAATTATTGCATAGTCTATATATATTGGTGTCATACGAGTATATCAGTGGGTAGAAACAATTAGAGGCGTTATTGCATACTAATAAGTCGTCGAAACGTGTTTACTATTAGAACGCGATAATCGGTGCGGGTAGGCCGGATTTTGTAGTTTCCGGTCGTTCGGCGTTAGAACATTGGGAGCAAATTGGAAGACCAAATCTGACTAATTGAACGTACAAAAGTAGAACCTATTTTTACACTTTATGTCTCATCTAAATATAATACATCAATGCTTATCGACAATATTGTAGGTATTTCATAAAAAAGTACTGCTAGATTAGTTTTGGAGGGATTTTCAACATTCTGAGAATATTATTATCCGGAAAAGTTGCTTTCTTAATTAAAAAAGGTGTTTTTAAACAATATTACCAAAACTACTATCAATCCATCAATAACATTTAATCAGTAAAACACTCATAAAACGGTTGAAAAGCAAGATTAAAATAGTGATTAAAATAATTACAATAGTGTACCTAGGACTTTATTGATAAGAGTTATTTTAAAAATTTTTGGCCGTCATTTCAGTCCTTCACCACCTCCCTGTACCTTTTCACCGCCCCACATTTGCTCTCGAGGCCACCTCCGCACCCCTGGATCATACTAACGCCCCCAAGGGAACGGTACCGCCGCCGTAGGAAATCACTGCATTAGATGGTGCTAATCAGTAGCAGATAGTGTTTACAAAATTGTACGTGGACCAACGTTAGCACACAGCTGGAATAAGTGGCAGGTGTGGAGACACCTCAGACATCATGACGGCGGATATGGAATGCCATTGAGGTCTGAGATCACTCAAGTGCAGGCCCGCAGGAGTATGTCGAGGTATTCTGGCTGATGTTATTATTAATTAGTAGTTATGTGTACAGTACACCTTGCGTCCAAAAAAGTATGTTTCTTAATTTTCTCATATTTAATAAATATTTAAAAAAATCCTCAGAAATCATTAGATTTGAAAACAGGTTCTTAAATACCAACTCACTAAATTACAAACCATAAATTACAACATTTTTAAAATTTCAAATAAGGAATTATACAATTTATTCAAGAAATATCACTTTTACAATTTTTTTTTCAAATATTCGTTAGGCAGGTAGGTACCATATTATAATAATGAAAAATGCTAACATTTGAAAAATAATCTTAAAATGGCCACCATCTTGAATCGGACACGGAACGTCCAAATAAATTTACAGACGGATGAATTGCAGAACGTTCGAGTTAAAACATGACGAGTCAACAATATATATATTAAGCGCGTAGATTTTTATTTCTCGATGAATGAATGCAGAATAATTTAACTTGGACATAAATATCATCTGTCAATTCAATAGTGGTAGATATTTATTTATCGCCCTGTATAAGATCACTATTAAAAACAAAATGTTGCTTGAAATGTCGATAGCCATGTTTAGTGACATTTGAAGTAGAATGCTGGGATTCGGTGAGACTATGTCATCCCTAAATGGCTTTTGATGTACCTAGATATTCAGATCTAGTCACTAAACATGGATTAAGCCGTTACAAGCAATTTTTTAAAAAATATTTTTTTTTCTCGATGCAGCTATGTCATCTTTGGAGATGCTGTGTGGATGGTGTGATTCCTGCCTCCCATATTGTTCCCGGGGCGATAGTACGTATTCCTGCCTCCAAAATTGTTCCCGGGGCGATAGTATCTATTCCTGCTTCCCAACTTGTTCTGGGGCGATAGTACCTATTCCTGCCTCCCAAATTGTTCCCGGGGCGATAGTACCTAATCCTGCCTCCCAAATTGTTCCCGGGGAGATGGTACCTATTCCTGCTTCCCAAATTTTTCCCGGGGCGATAGTACCTATTCCTGCCTCCCAAATTGTTTCCGAGGCGATAGTACCTATTCCTACCTCCCAAATTGTTCCCGGGGCGATAGTAGGTACCTATTCCTGCCTCCCAAATTGTGTCCTTTTTTAATTGATCAATTACTATCTTTGCTAATAAAAATAAATTTGTTATTTTCTAAGCGAAAAATAACTACACGGGCAATTTCGGTACGAGTGTCACGACTCGTGACGTGATTTAAACTTAGGGTGGGTAAATGTTGACCGAACAACATTCTACTGCATTTTTATTTCACAAACGAAGTAGGCTTTAAATACTATTTTAAAATGCTATTACTTTTACTTGAAAGAGAACATAACGTTTGTTTTCTTTCTAATAATTTCATAACATGTTTTCTTTCTGAGCAATACTTCAAATAATTAAATGCTTGAACCAATTTCGGATTTATGTTTCCTTGTCACGAACGGCATTTAGAACAGTGGGCTTCAAAATTAAAACAACAAATTGTGAAAACAGTCTAAAGACTGTCTTATACTATATATCTAAATTTATATAACACCAGTCAACAGTCTCTGGTATATTGACCATTATATTTCTGAAAGTATATTTCGAGTAAAATCTAAATCAATGGAATATTTTTGAATGTATCTGAAAACAAAAAACTGTTTTTGAAAGGTGATACAAAAAGCTTTAAATTTTATTGACAGAAATAATCATATATTTTTTTAAATATTAAAATTTTTAATGTAAACATGAAAATGGTTCACCTCACATTTTTTCGTCTAAACACTGAACTAAAATTACCTAGACAAATGTATTATAAACATAACTGTCACCTCACTGTTTTGTTGAATTCATAAAATTTTTTTAAAAATAAATTACAAAGTTTTATATTTCTCAAATTGCGATTGGAACCTTCGATTTTATAGATGTGCACGTTTTAATTATTCTGTAGTTAATATTTACAACTTAACACTTCGGGTATCAGCTGTTTGTTTGCTAAACCGAACAAATTTGCCTGAGGGGTTGAAAGGTATTTTTTAATACTCGACGAGTACCTACTTATTTCACCAACTCTTATTAAACTAACTATACATATCCAACAGATACAATACTAAGCATACATCTACAAAAACAGCTGTGGAGAGTTCAATAAGTTTTTAGAACCTAAATAAAGGCAGTATTCTATGGAGTTATAAGTACTCTTTGCCGTAACGTAAACTTTAGTTATTGACGTCCTATCGAAATTTATTTAAAAGTGAAAAGTCTTTCAAGTTTTTGAAGTTTTAACATCACTTTAAGTTTTGCATAGATAATACACACTGGAAACGCCTTGTATGTAGATTTAAAACGAAAAACAAATGTCGTCAATGACAAATACCCAATTTCTACCGATTTATAACAAGTTCCTCATTGACTTTTTAATATTTTAGTTTCCAAAAAAAAAGTTATTTTTGAAGATAATATCCACATTTGTAATGCTGAAATATTAATTATATGAATTTACCTCGATAGAAAAAAATCACAAAGTAAGCTCAAAAATCACAAATTATTTAAAACACGTCTTGTTCTGTTATTTAATATGTTATAGGCATGAAAAAATTCACAGTCTATCATTAAATGCAACCGAAGCATTCAACGACAGATTTTTGCTCTATTTCAAACAAGTCATGTTTTATTAAATATTTTCACAATTTTCGCTTAATTATTATCGTTTTTTTTAAATATCCCTCTAAAATTCGAATTTACATATTATCACCCTTTCAAACCATATTTGAACGCTTACTACGGGGCCTTAATACATTTCGGTTCTAGCCCATTTAGCATGTGTTCTGTCTCTCTTACACTTGCCTGACTTTGTATATCCCCATAACATTTGAATTTCGTGATGATGGCGAAACACAGTTTTGTATTGGAAATTTAAACGGATAATATCGAAAAATGTGCAGACATTGATTATAGATACTAGAACAGATTATATTTTATGAAATATCACAGCAAAGGGGCTTATTTATAAAATTCCGTTGTGACTCTGTCTGTGACTCCGATTCAATGAAATCTAGGAATTTTGCTTTGATTTCAAGTGTCATCATTTTCAAAATTGAAGTACTTAATTAAGTACCTACGTTTTAATTTTAACAGAAAACTATTGTAATTTCATTATTCATAAATGGAACTGATTTAAAACTATGCTTACAAATAATAGATATGCTTTACGAAGAGTTCTTACTCGTGTTCATAACGAATGAAGTCTACTGTAGTTCCAGCCGATAATAATATAGCAAATCCCAAAACTGCAAGTGATTCCGTAAAGGCATGTTTGTAAATCTCCGCGAGCGGCGCTGGAGAAAGAAGGCAGACTTTTGAAAAAAGAACGCAAAACAGACGCGCCGAGAGAAAGGAGTATGGGAAAAATGGTGGTCGTGAGAGAAAGAGAGAACAAACGCCATACGTTTCTGCGTGCGGGGAGAAAAAAAACATCAAAGTGGCAGACAGATGGTTAGCTAATTGCCGTTTAAAATAACGAATTACCATAATTTACTAACAATTATAAATAACGAGTATTTATCACTCGACTTTGCTAGAGTTTCAACACATTTTTTAGAATAAAAAATAAAATTGTTAACGGGAATGCCGCACAAAAGTCCCAACTGTCCTGAGACAGAAGTACTACTATGCACGGAGAAAAATGAGTGTGGCTGATTTATTTAATTTCTGTTAAAAACGTGATTGCAATCCATTTCCTGATAAAATATCAATCCATTAAAATTAAATGTTACAATCTTAGAATTTTTAATGAACACGTGTTTTTATGTCATCCTATTAACATATTCGAGTTTTACCGACAGTTTGTTAGGAAATCTTTGAGTTCATCCGTTAAAGGGCTGCAGACCCGTGTTTAACAAGAATACCAATAATTTGTGCAGATTTTTAATAAATTAGCAAAATTTATATCAGTTAGTTTTCTCGGTGTGGCATCCGTATTTGGAAGACGCTGTGTTGTTGGAGATGAGGAAGTGGAAGTTTGGGAAGTATTTGGCTAGTCAGATCTGCTCATCAAAAGTGTGAAAAGCATTTACTTTTTTCTTATTAGCCACCTTCTTTTTCCCTCCTCGCAAAATACCCTAATTGGTAATACCATAGTCCCACTAGCTCGGTCTGTTGTGTGGTATTCACGTAAAAAAGCACCATCATCAAGGATACTAAGTTTTCTTAAACCTTATTTACGAAAGACAGCTCAATGCCACAAAGGTACTTTATCAATACAATCAACAATCATCTAGATATGTAATAGTTGTAATCATAAATCTAAATTGATTGTCATTTAAAAACTGGCCTCTACAATTTGACAATAAATAAATTTAACACTTTTACGTAATATCTGCAATGTCATCTCCCGGACGTTTCCTTGATCAAAAGATATTTCATTCATTCATCTTTCAATGATGCAACTTCTATCTTTTGATCTCTGTCTGTGAAAAAATATTTAGAAGAGGAAGTTATTAGATAACTAACTTCCTATTTTTCTATAGATATCATCACACGCTTACGCTGTCTCCGTTGTCGCTGTTACGATGTTTCCAACGAGGTTGGCAGTTATTTATGAATATGAATCTCTTTTTGTGTTATCAAAATCGTCCAAAGGTTATAGGTCTCTGAAGGCCTAATCTGTTGGGATGATAAGTTGATACGTGCTTTTCAATCTGAACCATAGGTAGGTTAATGATTAATGATGTCGATTTCATTATCGATATTAATAGCTATCAATAAATTTAATTACCTTAAGCAATATAGCAATTGTTGAAATGATATATATGTTACAAAAACATCCGATTAAATTACATATTTCTCTAATCTCTTTAAACTTTGATTTAAATTACAAATAAATTGCACAATGCAGTATCCTGTTGTAAATAGAGTGTTGCTGATCAAATGATAAATTATATCATGTTATCATTGCGCAATGATTGTGTTGTTGTTATTGACAAATGGTTGCAATGATAATTGTAGATAAAAGTTAGAAGTGATCTTGTAATGAAACTGATCACTTGGAATGAAGCTGTAAGTTGTGAAAGAAACATTGTGGCGGAAGCGAATTAAAGCCATGTTAATCAAAACTAGGATTGCTACAATAAACTTAACCATAAGGATGCGGCGTTATAAAGGAAATATACAATAATTGTACATTGTATGAAAGTTTTTATGGGAATTCTGCACTATGGTTCCGACTGCTACCAACCATCTGGAGCCAGTGAGAATATGGCTTCCCCAATTGGGGTATATTGTGGGACTGGAGGTAGTGGGGACAGGAAGGAAACAGGGTAAAGGAAGAAACTTTCTTGTTTGAAAAAAATCAACCCTTAAAAACAGAGTTTTTTTTCTAAAATTCTTATACTTTTATTAATACATGAATATAAATGTAAAAAAGTGAAGATCGAACCTTCCTCCTCAGAGACTGGAGTCAACCAAGCTAACAACTGAGCCAAATCCCGATTGCGTAGGACTGACATTTATTTCGTAGATTAACTGTTGTAATGTCATCCAATTTCAGAAAAATACGTATATGTCCGCGAGTGTATGCGTGATTGACACAAAAATAATAATGATAATTTATAGAATGCATTGTCGTGGACAACGAGTCTATCTGCCGAGTTTCAGCTCGATCGGATGCCGGTAAGTGGGTTAATTTCCATTTCGTTCACACATTCATTCAAGAAAACAAAAGTGATTTTAATTGCAATTTAAATTGATGTATTTAAAAAGCTTGTTATCAGTGGATATCAGATCATCAAGAACATCAAACTGCCTCCGTGGTATAAATCGCGGGTGGCATAAGCTAAAAGTCGCTTACAATAATGCCCACCGCCAACTATTTCGCCTACCGAGATACTGCAGCGCTTCGGAAATGTTCCCGGAGGGACGAGTGCACTTTTTCAGAGCGCTTTTCCGCCACCACATGGGAAGCTTATGGCGCAGACTACGCCAATCAAATAACACTATCATCACTGCCATGGTTGCCTGGATGGAGTCCCCACTGATGGCCCACAATATCCCCTCCATAAACGGCTGCTTACACACATTTTTGTGTTTGTCTTTTTTTTCACTTAAATTCCGCATTTTTTGTGCCTATGTGTATTATTATTTTTCTTATTCTAATTATTTTATATATTATTTCAAAATATGGAATGTATTGCATTGCACTATCCCTGCATACACCCTGAAATAATTTATTATTATTATTATTAAATCCCTGCGCCCGTGCATTTAAATTTTATTTAATTAATTTGTGTTGTTACGCTATTAATTATTTGAAAATTACATACAAAAATTTGCGCCAAGTTTCATAATAAAAGATACACTCAGCGTCGCCCTGTTGAGAAATAACACCATAAAAGATCGAAACCCAACTTGAAATAACATTGGCCGTGTTTAGTGATATAAACAGCGAGGTAGGTACTCTCCAACTTACTTTTTACCCATCACCTTCCACTCCTCCAATTCCTCCTTCCCTTTTCCCCTACCACAAATGGGGTTGCGATGGTTCCACTGGATTCGGTCAGTTGGAACTCTTTTGCGGTGATGACATAAAAGGACCTCTATTTTTCATGTTTCATCTCTTCGGATGCATTTCGTTAAGTGTACGAAGAAGGTTGGTGAGGGTTGTTGGACTGGCATCATTCACTCTGTATTCAAACAGAAACTTATGCTCTCCAAAATGGCAACATAACTTCTTGAAACAACTCCACCGTAGTCTGAAGAAGGTTGTATTAACTACTACATACTTGCTACTGCAAAAAAAAGTAGAATGCACTGAGGTTTATTATGTTTTTATATAAATAAGATATCATAAACCGATTATTTTCTCAGCGTAAACAGTAAAAAAGAAAACGCAATTTGATTGCAGGCATTCTCGAAGTTAGTTCCTAGCTATCGCTTATTACACCTGTTGTATAACAAATAACAAACGGAGGATCTCACCGCCGTTGGAGAACTCGGATGGTTGCACATTACGTCATTATTTATAATATGGCTTAGCGTACAAACGTCATGCAACATGCACGAAATGGCGCCTTTCTTTCACACAACCAACTTTCTACTTACTACAGTCCCGACGGCGACCACCGCAGGCGATTTTTAATTGTTGACGTTTAACTCATCTGGCTAATTTGTTCGGTTTTGGGAACAAACAGCTATTACCAATTTGTTCGCTTTTCGAAACAGCAAAAAATATGGTCTCATCGAAATCGTTGTCTTCTTATCGTTATAGTTAGAAGTAAGAACTAACCGATGTAGAAAATTTTATGAAAGTTTGAGAATTTTTTATTAATTATTTTTATATGAAACAACTAAAAAGTAAGTTGGCAGTAATGTTTATAATACATTTGTCTAATAATTTTTATTTTCGTTATCAGTAATTTAAGTTCAGTGTTTAGACTAGACGAAAAAAAGCAAGATAAGCCGTTTTTAAAACTTTTTAATGTTTGATTACAAAATTTTTATATTATACGTTTTTTTAATGATAAAATTTGAAAGCGTATTTTATCACCTTTAATAAACAGTTTTTAGTTTTCGGATACGTTCAGAAATATTCCATTTATTACACAAGTTCTCATACTTTCCGACAGCATCTTTAAGAAATTTAATGTTCAATATGGCAGACGCCCGAAGGGTTAAGTCGTTATAGTGAACTTTAATAATGCGTTCATATAATTGTAAACGTATAATTAAAAAGGTGTACTTTGCACATTGTCGGAGCATTGTATAATAATTAAAAGGAAATTGACTGGCTTCTGATACAATATTGAATGCAAGTGTTTTGACATTTTTGATTGCTGGGGAGATTTGCGATTAAATGCCTGTATACTTTTTGATAGACGTATTTTGATATAATGAAAATACTTCTTGTCAAATTTTAAAAGTTACGTTTTATATCGGTCGTGGTTATGAAAATTGCCCTTAGGGCAGGAAGTTGCGGGTTTGATTTTAATCGTAGAGCAAATACATATTGAATAACGCGCATACATTTTATTCAAACTACTTTTGTCTGTGTTTATGATTTGGGTACCAAGTCTGGGAATGTTATGTTTTCGGATTGAATCATTTGAGTATGTACATGTACAATTCAGAGGATTCATTTTTTCACGTTTTCAGTTCAATAAACGGCCGTATTTAATATTTTACCGATACGGTATGTTATCCTTACAGGCACTCCATTAATTTCCATCAATCTAAAAATAATAATTACCAACCACTGAAAACCAAAAATAACTGTAATAAAAGTATTACTATAAAATATTAAGGTAAATTTAATCGGCCCGAATTTTCGTTCCTTGTATCACGTGCTATGTCACGTGGTGAGAGCGGATTCATATATCATTCACCGAGAAATGTCGCCCGTGGATGTTGAAATCTACAGACACAATACATTTATTTGTCGCGCCGAGATGGCACCACTTTTATTCATATTTTTTTATCTAGCATAGAGGATGGACTGACAATGTTTATAGTGCACCAAACTTTTTTTTCAAATAAAACAAGTTTCTAGCTGGTATAGGTATACGAGTACGTGAAGGTATAAGTGTACGTGTACAGGCTTTCACCTAGTTCCCCTCAGAAGGCTTCAGTGTAATATCTGTAGAATAGACTAAACATGCCACAGTTTCGTTTGTGCATTTTATATTTATCTAACACCGATTTAACTATAAGGTACATAGTAAAAAAATTCACTAAAATTAAAATAAAACTAAAAACGAAAACCTGTAGGTATAGGTAGGTAGGTATCAGTGGTGGTCGGTGACTTTTTCTAGAAGGGATACTGAACAATATATATTTAAAGCTTGGTTGTGTGTGTTGTATTTGTGTCTTGTGTGTGTTGTGTTAGTGTGTTGTGTGTGTTGTGTATTGCATTGATTTGTTGTGTGTGTGAGAGAACAAGACGGTATCATTAAATTGCAATTGTGTTGTTTACGGCTAGAAAAAATACACCCACAGCTTTTATTTTGGATAAATAAATTATTTTTAATATTTTTGACTTAAGAACGCAAGGGAAGCCCGCCATCCAAAGCATGTATGAAGGAACCGCGCCTGGTAGATATACAAAAATAATAACAGTACTAACTTGTTATTTTTATCAATCCAGTCTGAATGACAGAAGAGCATGTAGAGACGATGCATGAATGTGAATGAAGCAATGAGTGGTTAGTGAAAGGGCGTAATGGTTAGTTAATTAGTTGGTCGTATAGATAGTTTTATAACTAAGCTAGTAGGAAAATGGTACACGTATTTCAACTATATAAATAACGTATGGTTCGTTAGAGACATTTACAGATTACTCCTACATTGATTAAATTATTAACACAGAATGTTAAAAAACTACACATGTGAATTGTGGAGTTACGTATTCTAAGTATGATCGATATTTTTTTCATTCGCATATACTATAATTATAGTACCTGCAACTAGATTTAACTCCATTTATCATTTTTAATCAAAGTTCTGTCAGCGCAACCGCACTAGAAGAGATCGGTTATATAAAGGTAATTTAGTTATTACATAATATGATCTGCAATAATAAATCATATTTTCACCTGTGATCTTTTCTTCAGCACCATAAGATTTTACGCCCTCCTCACTAGCGACCAGTTAGAGTAAAAGTATTCGAAAAAAATTATTCTAACTCTCAAATATCGATAAAATATAATACATGTCTTAGAAAACTCAATCAAATAGTTAAATTTGTTTAATTAATAATTAATATGAAGCTCTCTACGAAGTGTCAATAAATGTATTTACGTTTGATTTATGATTTAATTATGAAGGACATAATTATTAGTGGATGGTTGTTTAATTAATTGATAACGGAGACATCACTATGATGATTCCGATCGTTCGTCATAGAAAGCATTAAAATTTTTATCTCTCCGCCTGCAAAACTAACTTGCCAATGGTCATATCGGTAGGAGTATTAAGATAAATGGCTGCGCGGCCTTCTTTACGTAAAACTCAAATTTGGATTTGAGGCCAGAATACTTAACCAATCTGAAAAATTATGTTTTTAATCAAAAGGTATAGCAAATTTCTAGTTATTCATAGCACACACTCCTTGCCTCATTCACATTCATACATACTCTTCTATTATTCTGACTTTTGACATAGCCCGACTCAAGTATCTGATTCACTTGATCAGTGACATGTCTTCCTCGGGCGTCCCCGACTTCTGCTACCATTCGCATTTGCGTCATATATTCTCCTTACACTCCATTCGCTCTACGTTCCCAAACCATCTAAGCGTCCTTTTCTTTATCTTACTCATTACGCTTACGTCAGCCTTGCACTCTTTGCGGATTTTCACTTTTCCCACACGTATAGTTTTACCACACATACGCCTCAGGGATCTCATCTCTACAGCATTCAATCTACTTTCATCCTTTCTCTGCCTCACTTCCATACACCAGGGTATGGGACTCCATAGTCCTATTGATCCTAGCACGGACGAAATCTTCACCAATCTTAACATCATGTCAATTAAACAACCATATTCTAAAACTATACTCATTTACATTCATAAGTACAAAACCCAAGAAATAACAACAAACACGTACAATAGAAACACTAGATCTCATGGTCAAAAACTTATCCAACAAATAACTACTAATACAACTTTTGGGCAAAAAAGCTTCCTATATCATAGTATTAAACTCTACAATAAAATACCACTCTCACTCAAAAACCTCAACATTTAAATCTGAAATAAAAAGCTGGATACTTAATATAGGGAGATCTGAAATAGAAAATATACTGATATCAAACACAGACTAAAACCGAATCTACTAAACTGAACTATACAAAAAAACACTATCTTACTTATTTTAAAATTATTTAAAAAAAAAAATTATACTACATGATATATGTTTATAATTAAATTATAATATGTAAATGAAATCCTCAGCATGGGAGATCCCAGTGAGTATATCATTATCTCTATATGTTACTAAGAAAAGAAGACAATAAATCATTGTTATTATTATTATTATTGATTCCGGGCAGTTGCTACCCTTAACCACATAAATATCTTCAACACATAAAATTCATTCAAATGTAAATATTTTAGTTGTAAGTTTCTACATATTTAAATGTATATGTCTTTAAGGCAGTAGTTATAGGCCTAAGTCGTAAGTCGTAGATTTGTTTCCCTATCTGCACAGACAAACTGAGTCACAGCAACGCGTAGCGAGGTACAACCAGTAAATAAATAAATAAAGGGTTGAAAAGGCTTCCAGCAACCTTTATCACGCAGAGTACAGATGGTGATGATGACAAAAAGCCTTTCGCGTTCTAATGAATGAAATACATTATTTCTATAGGTCACTCTGCTTGCATGATTTCTTCCTGTACAATAGTTTAGAAAACAGACACAAATACAATCATTCTTAACTTATTTGAGAGCACAGAGAATTGAAGTGGAATGAATATGTATGTGGTAAGCCAAGTAGTTAGTACCGACTACCATCATAAGCGGCTTCACACAAAACAATCGCTTCTGTAAGTGTCCATAATTCATGGAGCAAGTCTCTGCACAGAAGTGTGTCACCAGAACACAGAACACATGCCCTATGTCCACGCATGGTGCATATGTGCATCAGGGACAGTCAACCAACTGCAGCTGTGAACAGTTAGTAGACCTCGCATACAAAACAGCTTGTTTCGGTTTTTCTTCTTTTAATAAACGAAAATAAAAATATCGTCTGAAATTATAAGATTTGTATATCATTGATGACGCTATTCCAAATTCCTGTAATATTCAAAAATCCGTTTCTGAAAAAATAAGAAAATACACAGATTTAAGAAATAAGATTAAAAGAATTTTGCATTCTCAGAGCACAAAAATATTACCATTTGTTATTTCGGCTACTGGCATTATACCTAGCTCTCTCATTCAAAATTTAGGCGTATTAGATCTGTCAAAGAATTTATATATAAAAATGCGAAAATCAATCATTTTAAATACATGTAGGACTACGAAAGATTTTTTGAATATTTATATTGAGGGATCAGTAGGATTTATTGGTCCAATTAGAAGTTCTACAGAGCCAAACCCTCTGATATGAAAATATCTGGAGTCGGTGAATTATTTTCCCATTTGATCTCAGGTGATTTGACGTGTTGTTCTTGTATTGTTTTGTATTTATTATGCTTATATAATGCACTTGCATAATAGGGATTGACTAGATGATCATTTGTGGAAAAGTGTGTGGAAGGGTTTAGTTTTTCTTGTGGGGAAGATTTAACCCGGACATAAAGTCGAAATTTAGTAGGTGTTTAAATACCTATTTACAAATCTTAGAATTTCAGACGTATACGAGACCGCGTTAATGCCGAAAGGACCAATGACGTAATTGTAATACAATTCTGAGAGCACCTACCACAGAAATACTGGTATATCAAACGCAGCATTTTCACTTGTCATTCGTGCTTACAATTCGAAGTTGGTTTTGTAAGGTTTGTAGTCACTGGGACACACAGGAAACGAGCAAACCGCGTTTAAATCATGAAGAGAGACAATGCACTCTGAGACGGGTCCCATTTGTTCAACTGTCATTGCACTCCCAAGCGTCATAGTGCACTCAATGCACTCTGCACTCTGCAGTTTCTAATCGCGAGATGCGTATCAGTCTCACTGGGAAACATCTTTCAAGAGATGGAAAGAGGAAAGCGATTTCATCGAGATAAACCAACGTACTCTGACCATAATAGTGGGACAGGAACTAGATATAAGACGATATATCATTTTCCCATGGACTGGCGCCAGAGGTTTTCTTGAAATTTAATTACAAGTTTTTTAAATGTGAATATTGCACAAGAGACCCAACTGTCCGGAGCCATTGGGACTATGACATCGACAAACAATTTCGTCCCAAACCTCCGTCTCTCAAAATTACTAATAGTGCGCTTAACTTCAAGTGCGCTTAACTATAACAAACTTAAAAACGGTAATTTAGTATTAGTGGTCATGTTATTAAAATTATTTCCACAGTGTGCCTTATGCAACACTCAATATACAAAGTGGTGACAAAACTGAATAACAATAACAGCAGGACAAGACAAAACAAGAATATTAAAGACATAATATAAAACAGCAGGCAGTTAGTGCTCTGAAATGAGAATCTTCTGAGCTGACATTTTAAAAGGTACAAGGAGGTTACCGAAACCAAACAATTACCGGAAGTTTTAGAGTATGGTTTATTATAAAATATCGAAAAGAAGTTAAGATTTATGAATGGTAAGATTTTTTAAATAGTGTACTAGAGTATATGATAGTTATATAGCAAAAGTACAATAAATAAATAAATCTAGGATTGAAACAAAACTTGCATAAGATGGCAAATTAAATTATGTAATATAATCAGCACCCATTAGAAAGTCGTCTATCATTCAATATTTTTATTAATTTACCTCCAATCGATTTGTGTTTGTGAACATCAGATGATGTTAGGTATTCAGTACTTAATTGAAAAATAGAAAACATTATCATTTGCTACTAGATTTGTTTCCTCATTGACCGATATTATAATGATTTCTTAATCTTTTTTATACATATATTTATTGCGTATTTGAGATGAGGCTTTTCATATTACTATTTCATAAATATTATAATGTATTTATTTGATACTAGGTATAGAAACAAACAGTACATGAGTTACAGTGATGAGACAATATACAAGAATTAGATATTTCATGTTGGGTACATATTATATGTTTCCTTCTAATGTCTGGTAAGTGTTATGTTTATTCCTTAAGAGGAACGGCTGCGGTGCCTGTTTCATACAAAATTTTAATTTGGATTTACGGCTAAAATACTAGAGAAAACTGTTTTTTTTTTTTTTAGTTAAAAGAAATGGTATATATAAAGTACGCATGTGGATCAGATTTTCGATTTTTGCCTTAAATTATAGAATATAGGCCCCAGAAGATGACGATTTTACATGATTTTACGAGGCATCTTTGGCAATTTTTTGTGACCAAATGAAAGATATTTTTTGAAAAAATCTCACATATCCAGTCTCAGGCATATAATGAACTATACAATAAAATTTGAATCTTCACTGAAAAAAGTTTTATTTGCTTCAAAAGCCGAATTTAGTGGCCACAAATTCAACGTTTATTTAACTAGCTTTTTTGTTATTGTCTCATTCGCACTTTCTTGAGTCGGGCTGGCTAGGGTAGGTGGGGGGGGCCGGGGGGCAGGGGCACGGGAGAGATCGCCCGTCTAACAAATACATGCATACATACATACGTCAATCGTCCTTCATTTTTTATTATTATTGCTAGTGTATGTATATGTGTTAGTCGGACACAGGACATTCGCAGTCAGCCAGCGCGGACATATAATTGACGAATTTGTTACTTTGTTTACGAATAATATTATTTTTAAACTCCACAGTTTTTAAGAAGCATCGAAGCATCCCCAAATAACTTATTTCATTCAACATGGGTAAGTAATCATTATTTGAGCATTTTTAACAATGATAATTAGGTTATGAATTAGGGTACTTACGTTATTGATTTTTATAAAATGTTATTTGTGTTTTAGGTCGAAAGTGGATACGTGGTAAGCCACCCAGTATGCACCGGAAAAAGAGGAAGTGCAATGTCAAAAAGACAGAAAGAACTCGGAACAGGTGAAAATTAAATGCAATATTTAAATCAATATTTATTATAAGTATTTATTTTTTACGGTAAAAATGTAATGTTTTTTTGTTGTTTTCAGTTCCTTAAATGATGATGAATACGATGGTCCTCTTTGATTGTGTGATAATTTTCTGATATTTATGTAATTATTTATTTGCTTATTTATATTGGAGTCTGTTCTTACTATACAACTACTACCTGTCCGACTTTTTTTTATTTTTCACCTTGTGCACATGTATTGTGTAGATTATAAAATAGGATTTTTTTCAGTATAAAAAATCTGGGACTAACTACCATAAATGTATTCCTCACTGCCTAGAATGGACGGAAATAATTATACCGATTCATTGAACATTTTTAATAAAATATGCTTGATGCTATTATTCTTGCTGTTATTGTTTTATTATTGTGCTGCTATTTTTATGGTTATTTTTATTTATAGTTGTATTACTTAATTTTGTTGTTCACATGATATTCTTTATTTGTTTTTTTTTTTTTATTAATCTTAAGTTAGCTCACATCTTCGTGTGTGCTAATAGTTTTATAAACATATAAACATGTACATTGTTTGGCAAACATAATCTTTCTTTAAATATTTCAATAAAGTCACAAAAAAGAAACATTAATAATTGAGATAGACATATTTTCTTAATTCATTTTTGAACTTATTAATATTTTCTATCACAGCAATTTCCTTCGGGAATTTGTACACAACACTTAAAAATAATCTCGACCAAAATCCCAGTGATAAAGTCAGTGCGTGTTCGGAATTATATACACAGCGACACGACTTTATAACATTCTTCCAGATAAAATAAAAAAAATGTGATTCACAAAAAAATTTCAAAGGTAATGTAAAAATTAAAAAATAAAAGATTATGTCAACAGTAACGGTAAGGCCTTTACCGGTGCACTTACACAAATTTTAAGTAAGTGTATATTTCTATTCTCTACAATTATATTACTTACTGTTCATATATTATTTACTGCTGTTTATTCTATGTACTTATCTAATTTATAAACTTATACACCTATTATTACTATTATTATAATTTCGTCTGTGGCCAGCTGCCACAGTAGCACGTGTACAATTTCCGTATCTCCTACAATAAAACACGTATCGGCTAATTTAAATGAACTAAACAAAAGGGTGATTCCCCGTTTTGATGCAAATATATTCACGCACAAAAGAAAAAAACCATTTCTCTTTTACTGGCCTTCAGTGCGTGATATAGTCAGTGCCTAACGTTTACATGCGCATATACCAATACTATTAAAGAATAGGTCGGAAGCCCTTGTATGCTGTGTCTGCTAATGGAATGAACTAAACGAAAGGGACATTTCACCGACTTCGTGCAAATATTCAAGCATTGAACTTAATTTCTTTTTTATTTAATCTCATATTATCTAACTTTTTTTGATCGCTTGCAACGTCAGCCGTACTAAAAGCCAGGTACTCCCTCTCCGCAGCCCGCTCCACGCTCCGTTAGAGAGGGACACAGGACAATAATTATTTTTGCGGGAGTCGAAATTTCGTCCGCGAAAACAACGCTCTTAATTACCAGGTGACGTGTGTAGTATATAAGTGTTTGTGTAATGTATGTGTGAGTGTGTGTATATGCATGCGCATTTACCATTTTATATTATTGACATGATGCCACGTTTGAAATTGGGCAGTGAATCCGAAAAAATGACAATGTTTGAGTTTAGACAAATATCATTTAGAGTATGAAGAGCTCGTTTAATTGGCGAATTAGATGCTGTATTTGTTTTATAATTAAGCGTGTGGAATAGCAGTGTATATCGTGTACATCTCAAAGGTATGATCAAATTAATAAATTAATACTTAATAATGCTATATTAAGTACCTACATTGGATCATAATAGTGTATTATTCAAAATATTATTATAGAACTCTTCATTTTTAATACTTTGTTTAGTTATTTAGTAAAGCCCCTTTTGAACGGGCTTTTACATCTGAATAGTAATTATATGTAGTTTTTATACAAAGTTAATACTAATATATGGTTAATATACATATAATTTATAACACATAAACTTTGTATTTGTTTAGTAATGAATTGAAAATTTCGACTGACTCGGTGTAATTAAATCTCTCCGTTAGTATTCTAGTCAGAGAGGAATACATATGGAAGTTAGTCCCAGAATTACTGCACTGAAATAAATCGTAGTACTGTTAAGTAGAGGATTCCGAAAGCTTATCAATAAGTAAGTTATCAGTAAGTTGGTAAATCTACAGGTTCTACAAATCTACAAGTCAATCTACTTGCTCCAAAGATTCTATATATATAATATTACTTACATTGTAAGAGTCTGACATTTAATAGTAGACAGAAATTGATGGTGTGCGATTGTTTATAAGCTTTTTAAAGCAAAACCAAGATGGTTCACATGAAAACGAAAGTTAGTTTAAAAAGCACAATGGTCCAAGTACATATATTTTACTTTATACAAACGGGCTTCAGAAATTAGTGGAAGTTTCTGAAAGAAGAATCAATATCATATTCTAAAAAATTATGAAAAACCATTATTAAAGATGAGCGATTTTTTGGAATTTCTGAAATGTATGCATAAAAATAGCAATTCATTAAATGTTAACCCCTTTAGCAAATTCTGGAGATATTCTTCACAGATAACAAACAGTCGTAGACTCTTTTTGGGGATTATATATCCCAGCCTGATACGGTCTCGTAGAATTTGCGCTATCTCATTTTGTATTATGGTGAGAAATATGATTTAAAAAATTTTAGAAAGAGAGAATACCACGCTTTTAGTTTACATTTAAAAAAATACCGTAAACGCACCCGAAAAATTAAAAATAATTATATGAAACCCATAGACATAATTCATATGTCTGTGATGAAACCACATTTAGCATTTGAAAAATATTTGTCAAGGTTTGCAAATTTAAAAAAAGTATTCATATATTAAATGAAAAATGGAAGTTCCTGCTACTTTTATAATATGTTTATATAATTTTTTTTAGTTTCGTGTAAAGTTGTAATTACAGTTTACAAGATAAAAACCACCGGTGAGCGACTTAAAATTTTTATCTTTGTTTGAGTTCAAAATTTTAATATTTTGATTTTAAATACGTTTAAAAACATTAATTCTGGCAGTTCTCATTTGAGACGTGCATTGCAAAATGTAACAGGCTTTATGGGTTAAATCAAAATAAAATAGATTTTAATTCACATGTCAAAATTACAAATTTTGAAAACGTTATGTTATCGTATTGGGTGTTTTGCCTTGTTTGTTTAAAACAAACTGTCGAAATCCAATTCGAACAAATTTGAAAAACTAATTTCAAAGCTTGGTGTTGCCATCGTAATAAACGTTTTTCGTTTACATTAACTATTCTGTAATAATAACTTTAAGTAATAAGCTCAAATAATGATAAAAAGTTTTTAGTTTTCAACAATTGTCGCGTAAATAGTTACATTCAAGTCTGATACTGATGTATTTTCATTAGTAAGTCAGGATAAGTTACGAAATCAGATACTGAACTGGGACGAAGGGTATTTTTCAGTCTAAATGCAAGTGTAGAGTGTACATTACCTGATAATTAATTGTACCATGAAGGGTGTTACATTACAACTGGCTGATATATCGGTGGGCCCTACCTGATAATATACAGGTAAATAAGTAGGTACTGTGTTTATTTCATTTCCTCCGCCGTAAGACGACACCGGGACTACCTCACCGTGACCGTTAGTGGAAGCTAATGGAACAGCTGTTCACAACCATCAGAAATAACCAAATTCTAGTTAACTTATTGGTTACATTTTACGTTTCCAGTTAATTGTTTTTTTTTTTTAAATGTACAAACATATCATAATAGATTTACAAAAACAGATAGTTCGAGGCTAACTGCGAAAAAGGGTTTTTTTAACGAAACTGCCCAACTCAATTAAGAAATTATTTCTCGTGTTTGAAATGGGGAGTGACGCTATTGTAGTTTATAAGGTGTTGAAGTACATAATAATTAAATTTAAATAAGATAAGGTGATGTTTACTAATCTGTGCAAAACAGAATAGAAATATAAGAAACTACGCCAAATGACATAATACAAAAATCACTACCAAACAGAAAGATAACATAATACAAATGTTTAGGAACAAACTTTTTCTTTTTAACTTAATTTGAAAGTTATATCCATCAATGTAATATATCAGTGAAGAAGAAGGTAATATTAATAAGTCGAAACGAAACACGAAACAGAACAGTCACAACTAGGAATTGAACCCATAGAACTTGTGAGACCAAATATATAACGTTTATCAAATATGATACCATCATTCCTAAAGTACAGATACCTACATCAATGGATGCCATAGATGTTTTTTTACTGTGACAGAAGTGCAACGATGTGGAAAAAGGGTATCTTGGTGGAAACACCCTAAAACTTATGGACAAAGTTAACGGTTAACGGCGCACTAAAAATCAATTACGTTATATTTTGATAGTATAATATGTTGGCTCGACGACGTTTTGCACTCCTTCGGACCGTTTGGTATTGAAGACAATAACAAAATCAGGGTGGAATACAACAGAAGACATATTTTAGGTCAGGGCTGGCCCTGACCCAAACGGTGCCTGGCGTTAGTAAAACAATTTGAATCCTTGGCTCCTTGGTGCTTTGGCAAGTCGACGCCCGGAGCGGACTGATCCAATTGCGCCTGCATAGGACCGGCCCTGTTAGGTTTACGTTTAAGTATGACACAGTTAAATATGGCCGAAATAGGGTCGCATTAACTCACTAGGTAGAGCAGCCCCCCGGCAAGGCGAAGGTCCTGGGTCTGTTGGAGAATCGCTAATATTATCTTCAATTATTACATATTTTAGGAGTTAATATATACCGATGTCTCCTTTTAGGTCCCATTAAGTGTTCAAAAAGAAGACGAAGATTACTTGAAAGGGAGATATTATGTAAATACGAATTATAGAGCGAGCGCGCTAATACGAAACAATCGATAATAATATAATTAATAATAATGTAAAATATTCTTGTCTTTTTAAATTCATCGTCATTTTAAAGAAAATATTGAAAAAAACATGACTTATTTAAAATAGAGAAAAAATCTTTTGACATCTGCGTTAAGTAGCATTTAAAGAAACACTGTGATTTTTTTACACACCACTAACTTGTTAAATGAACCAGGTGTGTTTTTATAATTTTCGAAGCAATTTATGTGATTTTTTCAACCGATAACATAATTTTTAAACTCGGCATCTGAATAAAGATTATCTTTAAAAAAACAGAATACAGAACATATTTAATGTATGTCTTTCATGATCTCCCGCCCCGTTTAAGTGATTGTTTGGTGCTAATGATACAAATTAGTTGTCGCAGGTGAGATCTCCTAACGCCTCATGCCACCTGTGTTAGTTATCGTGACTATCAAATTACCAGGTAAACTAATAGTCAACAGCGTAATAATATGAACTGGATAACATTTATCCAGGTGAGAGAAATTTGACAAGCTGAAATGGGCTGTGATTTTCTAGGCGAAAAATACCTTAAGCACATATAACCTAATTCATAGGAGTATTTTAACGCGTTGAAATTTTTGTTAATAATAAATTATTGTATATTGGAAGCACCCTCCCCGATAAAGACTCTATTGGAATGCTTTGAGTAAGTATACGAGTATATTAGACCGGCTCAAGTATCGGGGGTCGATAGAAACCCGAGTAAATCTGGCTTCCAAGAAACTGGGCGTCTTGTGTATGACTAGCAGATTCTTCGATAGTGACCAATTGCTAACTAACACTATACAAATCTCAAGTACGCCCAATAATTGAATATGGGAGCCACCTCTGTGCTGGAGTCCCACAATACTTCATAAACCTACTCGATTCTGTGCAAAGGAGGGCGGTCCGTCTGATTGACAATAACCGATTGCCATCTTTAATGCAATTTAGGTATGCTGAGTGTGTTCTACGGGTATTTTAAAGCAGCCTGCTTTGAGAAGCTGACAGCATTGATCCCCGGTGCACTGGTGCACAGTTGATGTTGAGTTCATGAAGGCAGGCCGTTTCTTCGACTCGTTTTTGCTCGTACGTGGGACGAGCTATATAGTTTTTCCTATGTTATCCATTAATAAATCCCTACCTAAACCCGCCTCACAACACTGCCCAACCATGTGGCCACATAATCCTCCTGTCTTTACACTGTTACAGACAGGGCCTCTTGTGACGCCTATAAAATTAATATACATGTATATATTTCGCTTGAAATAACTATTATATACCTATTTACATAAATATGCGCAGACTTGTGAGAAGGTTCAAAATTAAGAAATCAACTTGCATAACATCAAACATACAAAATTGGTTGTTTGTGATGATATGCGAAATGTGAAATGTTTCTGCGTAATGTAATGCGTAATATTATTCACTGTGGTTTTCAAAATTAGAAGAGTAGGTACCAAGATTGTTTATTTTTAATAATAATTTTATATTTGTGTATTAATTTTGTTTAAATTTTTCATACATCTAAATTTGAATCACTAATGATTTTAAGAGTCTGCTAGCGATGTTCATACGAAGAAAAATTTTCTGATCGCTTCACGAATACTTCAATTATAAAATCCTGTGATTTTTCATGGGTCTGTGCTTGTAATTAATAAGAAAAAATGTCTAAAATCTCATGATTTTTTTCGTAAATGAAACAAGAATTTAAGCTTACCTTTTTTCCTCAATTAACTGACATTGGCGAATGCTTGAATTGTAATCAAATCTGTGGGCTCATTTTGTGCAGAACCTGAAATAAAATAATATGAAATGTTAGAGATCTGTGCGTTATAAAAAACCATGCGAGTATATTTCACCTTAATTGCACCTAAAACAATAAATTGTGTTTTGAGATTTTCACGGCCAAAAGTGAAGATGGACACTGTAATGCCTTCCGAAACGTTGGCTAAAGAAGGAGGTAGAGCAACACGGCATAGTACCCCAAAAATAAATTGTGATTTCTGTGCAACTAGGAGGAATTCTCGCTTTAGGACAGTCGAAATATGGATGAATTAGCATAGGTACATATTTTGTACAAAAAAGGAGAAAAAAAAAGATAAATAAAAATATTTCAAATAATAAAAATAGATTAAGACAAATTAGATCAAATTAACTGACGTTTAAATGTTTTTTTGTTTATGTTTATATTTACGTTTACGATTATATTTATGTTTATGTTCATGTTCATGTTCATGTTCATGTTCATGTTCATGTTCATGTTCATGTTCATGTTCATGTTCATGTTCATGTTCATGTTCATGTTCATGTTTATGTTTATACTGATCTATACTTAATCTACTTATGTATAACAAGTATGCTCGTGGGAGATTCCATGCACTTTTTTATACTCCGAAAGACTTCTGCTTATCAGAACCCGCCAATCAACAGAGCGACTCAACTGCGCATTGACCATTGACATTGTCGAAACACGGAGCTCTAATGAAAGTTAAAAAAACAAGCCATAAATAAATATGAAAAAATTATTTCCCTCAGGGCCAATCTTTGGGAATGCTGTGTGGAGGGGTATGTGAATAAGCCTTTGTATTATTTGTAAGTCTCTCGAACTCCAATATCAATACCGTTTTATGCTAATGTATATTATTCTAATCCCCCAGACAAAACTGTTCATTGTCGAGGCTAGTCAAAATTCTTGTATGCTAATAAATTAAATCAACATCTACTTGACTCTGCGATGATGTGACTTGATTTTCGACTACATCTCGGATCGTTCATCGAACTATGATCGGATCGTAAACCAAAAATGGCACAAAAACCAGAGGTGGCTCGTGACTGAAATTTCCCGCAGTACATTTCACTTTCAAAATGTACGTAGTATGTAATATATGCGAAGAAAATTATTTAATGGGGGCACTGCATTTCATTGACCTCACTAAGTTAGATTATTAAAATATTGAATAAATTAAAATGATTAGTCAGCGTTCAAAAAATCTTCTCGCGAGTAAAAAGCAATTCATCGCTGAAAACCAATATGTGAATGTTGTAGCGGTAACATTGTAAATTAGTATTAGACGCATGATCAAAGTTACACATATGTCAACTGTCCCTACGCGTGATTTTCCGTTTTGAGCGTAATTTGTCTCGCTCATCTTCGGCGGGTGGAGCTGTTTCGATACTGCCTGATGCTGTAAAGTTTTGAGCACAACGAAATATGCACGACTCGTTAGCGCTTGCGCAGGAGTCTTTTACTAGAAAATAGCTCAAATTAAGGGAATTATGACTGGAATGTACTTTTGTACATCGATGACTGGGACACAAATGTGACAAGTCTCATGTGAAGACTGAAGAAGCAGCGCAATGCACAAACGGACATAATAATGAACCGTCTCTGCACTCTGTATAAGACCCGGCGATCTGTCGCCCGAATTAAAGTTGCACACTGCAAAAAATACAGCACTTAAAAAACACATCAAACGATGAACAACGCCATATTTATTCTATTTTTTTAACATTTATTTAATGATAATTAAGATACGACCAATTAAAAAGAATGTTTAATCCAATTAAGATTGCAAGGTCGAATATTTGTGGAGAGGTTGGAATAATATGTTTTATGCGCGTTCACAATACGAATGATTACTTAGGCTTAGAAATAACAGATATATACATGGTTTTTACGGCTCCCTTCGTCACTCAGAAAACACGAATTAATTATAATTATAATAAATATGATATCCAACCCCATGGGGGATATTTCACCATCCTCTTGATAGCATAACTTGCAAAAGTGTATTTTCTAAAAAAATAATTCAATTAACGCCATCTATGAATGCGTTGATTATAACGCACTTTACGTTTACTCTTAAGTGAGGATCGTGCAATATTGCACTTAACATTTTTATAATTAACTAGCTATGAAAACACGTGCGTATTTGAATGAAACGTTTCGTCAAAATTTAAAAGCAATCGGTGAGTTTTAATATTTTCAACAAACGAACATTTATATTTTAATTTATCAGCGCCTTTGAGGTGATTTTTCACGAAAACGGCGCTATATAAGTGCTATGATGTATAAGTAAGATTAAGGCGATACACTACGTCGTGTAATATTTTAAATTGAGCCGCTATCAATAATAACCTTTACGTAGATGGCGATAAGGTTTAAATTCCCGCTTAACACCATCCGCCTGTTTTGATTTTCGCAAGAAAAAAACATGGCCAAAAAGTGCCTTTTATTTTATTTTGTGGATGTTCAGGCATAAATATTTAATTTTTATTCGATCATTTTATAAAAAACATAATTTGCCACATTATAAAATAAAATCATAACCGAAAATGGGTTCGTAAGTAGGAGATTTTGAAGTTTAAAGCAGTTTTCATAGGCCTTTACATTATTTTTTTCTGGGCTTATAAAAACACTTATCTAAAAAATACTCGATTATTTCAAAGGCCAAGATGTATTCTACTCGCAGTATTTAATTAAAGCATCTGAAACATTTCTAGGCGACAAAATTTTCAAATCAAAAACACATGATTTTGCATTACTACTTATGGTATCGCCTTAAGAAGATAAGTAATCAATTTTCCAAACAGAAAATTTCAATTATGGCTATGAATTTTACGGGGACTTGTTTTGAACACCATCTCGATCCAATGGACTATTCAATTATATTGCATTGCAGCTATAAAACACGCTTAATGGATATTCTAATAGATTACATCAATCTATCGTGGGCGTCATACGAAGCTTTGTGTGTTTTATGTTCCTTTATCTGGATGATAGTTTGTTTATCTTAAGAATGTCGTAATTGACGCCATTGAGACTATCGTGAATGCGATTAACGCCCATCTGTTATCTAATAACAAGCTCGTGAGGATTTGACGACGATAAAACATGCTAATTAAGACGCAGTCTCATGTTAGAAAACTGAACTTGGAATGTCGATCGAATCATTCAAGATTACCGGCGCTATAATTCTTGGAGAGTCTGAATACATTCTGTATTCTTTAGATTATTTTGTCTGAGGGATGTCTCCGCACCATCCAGCCACAAAGTGCTCCAATACTTATTTGTCTTGCAGTCTTATTTATTTTAAAAATTTAAATTGGGAAATCAACAGCTACAAAATGGTTGGTTTCTTGGTCGTGAAATTTACTTAACTGAGAAACCAATTATAGATTTCCTCATTATACTTATACATTATGTATTAAACAGTATATTTATAAAATTTACAGATATTAAATATAAAATTTATGATTATAACAAGATTTACTTCATGATATATGTCATTACATTTTATGTAGTTTAGTTTAGTTGGTGAACAAGTGAATACATTTTTAATAGAAATTTTCTATTTATCTTCGTCGTAATTGAAAATATCTGCATCAGAGAATTTTATTAACATTTGAACCCAGTCTTTTAAGAAAAGCGTTTTTTTTTTAAATTTTACATTAGCCCCACAAGGGAGGTCTTGAGGAAAATTATTTCAAAGTAAAAAGGTATAAGGATTGGGTAGGAATCTAGGGATCAGTGTGTCCAGGAGTGACGGACATACGAAGATATTGCGCGCAAGGCGATGGGTCAAGAGAACCGTTGGATAGGTCAAGGGGTCTCATCAAAGGGTATTAAAAATATTGTACGAGTGTGTGTGACGTGTAGGTACTTTCAAATCAATCCTGTTTGATGCATCAGGGCATTAAGCAATGTTGCTTACTTGTATATCAACATCGCATCTAAATCGAATATCTTAAAATGGTGGAAGTGTAAACAGTCAATCAAAAACTGGCAAAACTTGTAAGAATCCGTGTGAATGAGTATTTTGTGATTTTATGTCGTAGATGGCATTTTCAGTAAACTTTGTACTTTGAGGTTTTATCATTTTCTTCAATTTTGATTGGTTTTTTCATCGTTCCATATTGTGGAATATTAAAAGGTTGCATAGTTTTTAAACGCAAATTTATTAATTTTATTATTATACTCATTAAAATAAAACTGTCGAACCTGTATTTTATTTGGATCAAAATGAGGTGTATTTTTACCATGTCCAAATTGTATATTTAATTAAACAAAGTCTCGTTTCGTATTTAATTTTAAGTATGTAAGATTAATTTTGTGACGTCTAATTATTAAAAATTTTTTTTTTACATAAATTTGTACCAATGAGGAAAAAAAACAAATTTAACAAAAATCCCGACTTCTAGTAATCTGGTGGTGGACACTGAAAACGTAAAATGTATCGGAATGAAAAGTATAAAAATGATAAAAACATCTACAAATTTTAGCGAAAATGCCCAGATGTGTACCATATTTCATCAATTTTGAAAACTCAACGCATGGTAAAGCAAATAACGTTGTCCAGTTTCGTCCAATGTTATATATGTTACCGGAAATGTATGATATTTAGGAATTGTATACAACTCCTAGGAAATGTATTCAATTCCGAAGCTATTGGATAGATAGGAAATGTTTAAAATATTGTTTTAAAAAATTATTGAATTATCCTGGGAAATGTATACATTTCCTAGGAATTAATCCAATATCGTATTAGGAAATGTATAAAAAGAATGCTTTCTGTAATAAAACACGTTGTTTTATTTGTTCTATTCTTGTAAAGTTAAACTTTCATTTGGTAAGTAATCAGTCTGTTATTTAAGTAATTATAATGTCACAATATTTAGACGATACAATACCCTCCCCTTGCCCCGCTATCCCCGCGTACCCATTGATATCTTAAATGTTTTACATTTCCGATTGATATTTAGGAAATATATAGATTTCCTAGGAAATATGTCTAATATAATTTATTTCACACATCTCCGTGCGATTTTAGGAACTACATATAGTTCCTAAGAATTGAATACAATGACGAATTACATACATTTCCGTTGACATATACATCAAATTAGGACATTCATACATAGACTAAAGTGTTTTTTTAACTTTGTAGGTGATAACGCCCAGAAAATATACATTGTTCTTTAAAAAATGCACGATAAAATTGACTTAATTTAATTCACGCCTACCCTCAAGACGCATGATGGCATCTTTTCTCTTATTATTCCTCTCGCCTCCTCGAACCAGTAAGAATTAATCCACGAATGATATCACTATCACACAGTGTTACGGTAACATTGCACGTGTTCAACAAATAGGATCGTCGATCGTTCTAACTCGAATAAACGTCAAGTGATCAGTGATCGTATCGCTCCGATCATCTGATGAAAGTTTCCGATCACGGAGCGATCGCGACACCCGTTATAGTTCCACAATATACGTAATGCGATCGCTATTTGCATATTATAACAATCATTTATGAAACGCACCGGTTTGTACGGAATATATTTTTAAATTTAGAAAAATTGATTCAATAATAAAGCGCGGTAAATGTTTTTGACAGCTTAGATACTCTAGCTGTAAATTGATAGCGATCTGAAGATTGATAAAAATAACGGTGAGGTATGTGGAATTTTTATCGAGTTGTTTAATTAAGAGTATGGGCACGCGTAGATGATTCGATTAGACTCATTAAAAGGATAATCTCAGCAGTTAAAGATATTACAATAAATCCTTGAGTGGAATAAGAAATTATAAATTTGTTGATCTTCTTAGTAGGAACCGATTATGGTGAAAAATAAAATCAAAGTAATTATAAATATGTACTTAGGGAGGTGCTTCTACATGATGGTAGAAGTACAAGAGAAAAACAACTTTTTTCGAAATTCCATCTTTTTCCCATACGACAATATTTTCCCATACAAACAATTCAACTTTTTTAACGTAAAAACTATCAAAATGTTGGAATTTCAAAAAAAAAAAATTTTTTACTTCTACTATCGTGTAGAATAACCCTCCAAAGTTACCCCCGCACACCCTGTATATAACTGCCTTTTACGATGTTTGAAGATTTGGTCAATGGTGACTGGGAGAATAGAACTTGGCAGTAGCGGGATTGTTTCAAAGTTGCCACACGATTTGAAAAAATATGTCGTCCGATGCCAAAAATTTTGCAATTATTGAAGACATCCTTTGGAAAGTGGCAGCTATTGATTTACCTATATGTCAATCCCTTTTAAATACATTGTATTTATTTCAATTCTATTTTGATTTCTGTGTTTCTATAGAGTTCTATGCTTTAAACGAGAAGGTACTTGAAGTAGGTAGCATACGATTTTTTTTGCGATAAGAGCAATAAAATATTTAAAAAGACTTAAATTGAACGTTTGATAAATGGAAAAATGAATAAACTCTTACATAATGAAAAAATAGCTATCTACAAAGCACTAATTATTAGAAGTAATAATTACACACTTACTGCGGATATTCAACTTTCAAAAACCCAACACTTTCTCAATTTCCCTTCTATTTTTTGTGAGACATCGTCGTAACAAGTCTGCGAAAGGATAAACCAAGACGATGAAGGAGTCAGTGACCTTATGCATCACTTTTTTTCCTACTATAACAAATTAACCTGTCACCAGTCATCACCATATCCAAAGGCAACGAATGTACTGATCCACTACACCTGTAACGCAGGACAAAACAGAATAGTGACCAAACAGAACATGATCTCACTCACTCCACCACAGATACAGTTATTGTAATATCTAGATTCTCCACTAAAATACTGTTCTTTCAATATTTTTTATGATCTGTGGATGACTTTCTGTACGCACGTACATCATACCTAGTATTTAACTAATTAACTAAACATCACGCCGTTTTGCCGCAGGATGCAGAATGGGGTAGAAATAGTAGATAACCAATAATAAAAAAAGTAATTGGTAAGATACTGCAGCGATTCTTAAATATTCCCCTGGAGGTGTAGTGTACTCTTTCAGAGCACCCTTTCATCACCTCATGGGAAGCCTATGGCACAGACACAAACAGTGCAAGAATACTACAGGGTTTTCCAATAAGAGGTGTTATTTTGATATTCAATCGTAAAAGATCAATGGTTTCGTTGCTTGTGTGGCACGTAGCGCTGTTTTATTGAAAATAAACGTTGTCCAGATCAATACCATCCAATTCCGGCCATAAAAAATCATTAATCATCTCGCGATAGCGCAATCCATTCACCGTAATTGTTGCTCCAGCCTCATTTTCAAAAAAGTAAGGTCTAATGACTCCGCCGGACCATAAACCGCACCAAACAGTCACATTTTGAAGATAAAAAGGCTTTTCAACAATAACTCTTGGGTTTTCCGAGCCCCAGATGCGACAATTTTGCTTGTTGACGAAGCCACCGAGGTGGAAATGGGCCTCATCACTCAAGATGATTTGCATTTGATTCACTCAAGTGAATTTTAATAATTTCAATGCATTGTTGAAGCGTGTATCGTTCCATTTTTATTAATGGCGTAGTTTCTACTTGTCAAATGTTAAAAAATGACAGCTTCAAAAGTAACATCTACCAAAATAGCGGGCTATTCAAAATAACACCTCTTATTGGAAAACCCTATATTATTAATACCAAGTTTGCCTGGATTGGAGTACCCCATTGAGGGCACTAGGAAGACAGAAAAACATCAAACAGCACACAAAGTACATAAATTTATTTCATTAAATTTTTCTATTAATGTATATTGTTAGCTTGTTCCTCATTCTTTGTCTCTACTGGGAAGGCCTTGCAATACACTGTCCTTTCTGGAACAAAATACATTCTCAGCACTCTTTTCTATACCTACATTAGCGTCATTCAATTAGGATAGCTACGAGTATTTCTATCAAGAATCCTTATCTTAGTCAACTCTACTTTCAGCTAGCAACATCATTTTCGTTAAAATGTACAAATAACTCTTTGTTCCATAATTTTAATGTTTTTTTACATAAAAAAATATATTTTCTAGCTCTTATCACACAAATAAACTTTCGACTGAATTACTTCATTTGTGTTCAAATTTTAAAGTTCAAACAGCTTTGGCAGCCGCACTGAATACCCAACAACCTGAACCAAAATAGCTTATATAACGCGTTAGCTGGTCTCCCATTATGTATTTAGTTTAAGTGCATCTGCATGTATTACCTTCCGTGTGCTTGCTTAAAGTACCTAGGCACGATCTGAAATTTGGAATCGAACAACAGTACCACGACCCAAAATGCGGGTCACTTGGAATATGTATTAAATGTTTGTGTTTGGGAACTGAGGTGGTCTCATTACAGTGGTACTATAATTAAAAACGGAGATGTCTTCGAACGTTAATACGGTAAAAAGTTGGATTCCGTAAGATTTTATTTGGAGTCGTATTAGGTCGTGTTAGTATTAAGTACTCGCTTGATATGGTTACGCAATATCGTGTGTTTATATTTGTCGAACATGTAATGTTTATAAAATTTCGAAGAGGGTTCGGTTCATTGATGTAAGACGTGCTGCAAAATATTGACACAATCGTGTAGATCAAACACTTTGATAATCATTCATAGTCTAGCAACTAAAAATCCTTCGAAAAAAGCACAAATAATTTGAATGCAGTTTGGGTATTTTTGTCTTTTAAAATCATGGACTCTACCAAAACCATCTTCCTCCCGAAAGAAAGTAAAGTGTACAAGATTTCGGCGTAGATTTGTTTAACAAATAAACCCACACCATGGAGTCTAGCACAGAGTATTCCTTTTTATGTATATTTGCCAAAAAAATCGCGAGTCGTAATGCACGTGTTCGGGTAACAACTAGGGGTCTAGATCAGTGAAATCGATAACTTTACAAAATCGGATTGATAGGCGTAACTACCGATAATTATATACCGATTTCTAGAGCACGGTCGCACTGTTGATAGCCAGACCGATATTGAAAATGGAAATCAGTTTAAATTGCAATTACTAAACATCAGACAGCTATGTAAAAGTTAAAATAATAACTATGATATACATTAGAAGTCCGCGTGTACTTTTTGACACTAAAAAGTTTAAGACACTAAAGTTAGTTCATGACGTCTTTAGTCATAACTGATGAATTAATTAACTATATGGATCGTGCATACGATTTTTTTTAAATTCTGAAAGATTTGTTAGTTCACCTTCATTCATTATTAAGTCAGTTATTTGGCATAGCGAATGACATTATCCAAAAAGTTGTGCTTATCGACAAATTATCCGACACCTCGGAGGCCGTGCTAAAAGAAGCGGCTTTTATCTACCTACTTTTGGAATCATATTCTGACCGTGCTCACAAATATCGCTAACTTACTCTATATGCAGGATTTCTTCAATATCCTATTGACAAAGGGCTTCATAGATCGTCCGTGTTATACTTCCTAGACACTCTTCTTTATATAAATAGATAGATTTGAACAAATCGCGTACTCTACCGAAAGTAAATTAGTACCTAATTCTGAACTACCAAAAGTTACCTAACGATAATCTCAAATTAGAAGGTACTCGAACTTAAAAAATCTGATTACGCAAAAGACATCCAATTAGTTCGTTTAATTATTCACAAGACTAGTTGCCAACAAAGTAGAAAGTAAAATTTATAATTATTATTTCAAAGGTGACGGATGTAAGTTGGAATAGCAGCAATTTGATTCGAATAAGCGTCTCATTGTTCTGATATTATAACCATTTCTTCTGCTCCGTAAACAAGATTATCATTAGTGAAATCTTCAGTTTTTAAAGAAGATGTCCTATTCTGACAGTACAATGGCGGATGGAAATGTTCTAATGGAAGGGATTTTAGCATCAATAAAGTAACATTACAGGTTTTAGGTCCATATTATTTATTTACATAATTTATGGAGGCTGAAATGCGTCATTGTTTTGCTGGTATTTGGTAGAAAGATAGAATTTTAAACGATAAATATTCAGTACCTGCTTGCGAGTACCTAAGACTATTACGTACGTAATTTTTTTTAATGCAAATGACAAAAAGATATTGCCTTATTGTCTTTATGAAGTGGCCGCCCCTGAACTTCAGTCATATTAAAATGGGAATCCATTATGAATACATATTTACTGATTCAAAATTTCGGGGAGGCCATATTCCCCGGACAAAATTGGAATAAACCATTCCGCAATTTCTTTATTTATTTTGTAACACAGCGACAAGGGTGTAAATATTTTGCACAGTAACATTAAGAACGTACTAGGTAATAATTCAATTGTAAACTTTTAAAAATTTTCAACCGCACAACAGTTCCAACTGCTCCCAACCGTCGTGAGCTAGTGAGACTACGGCATCCCCGATTTGGGTATTTTTCGAGGATGAAAGAAGTGGGGAGGAGAAGGAGATGGGGGAGAGGAAGTTGGGAAAATTCTTGGATAATAAGATCGGGTCACCAAACACGGCCAAAGCCATTTCAAGCAGCGTTACAATTCTGAATGGTGGTCTTACACCAAGGCGATACTGAGAGTGTATTCAACTGGACGGTGAAGCAAACTGTGTATTTGAATGTACTTATTTTTATACATAAAATTAAATTAGGGATGATGTCTAAGGAACTGAAAAGAAAAATAAATTACAATAACGAGATACACGGACACGGGACGAGAAATTCTAAGCAAATTAGATTGCCAACAAGAAAAAAAACAAGCACCCAAAAATCTCTGATGTACCAGGCCGTTCAACTCTATAACAAAATCCCGAAGGAAATTGCTGTGATAGAAAATATTAATAAGTTCAAAAATGAATTAAGAAAATATGTCTATCTCAATTATTAATGTTTCTTTTTTTGTGACTTTATTGAAATATTTAAAGAAAGATTATGTTTGCCAAACAATGTACATGTTTATATGTTTATAAAATTATTAGCACACACGAAGATGTGAGCTAACTTAAGATTAATAAATAAAATAAATAAATAAAACTCTGGAATATTATTTTAAAAACCTAAATTGTGAAAAAAGACAAATTTATCACACTACCTACTTCCACATTTAGTATGTTCTCCCGACTAGTAAATAAAAATACAATAGATAGATGATTTTAATATTTATCATCAGTAACTATGTAATCTATTATGTATTTTTTCCACATGTTGCGTGTTAAGAAAAGGAGGAATACAAATACACGAATTATGCTAATATTGGTTTAAATCATCGACGTCCATTGTTTTCTCATAATAAAGTGCGTTTTCCATTAAAATTGCGTAATTATTACCTTGTTTATGTAAATTATGGTTGACTAAGTAAAAAAAGGAAATATACAATATCAAATTATTATAAGCAATAAATAGTCGCTAGAAATATCCGTACAAATTGAAAATATCTCCCAAGTAAAAATAAATCTCGGTAATAATAATATTCGGTATAATTATATGTCTGCACTAGTACATAAAAGAACACGAATGTACGTCTAATTCGTGTGACGTAAGTAATGCTTATACTCTCTCTCACCAAACTTTTCAACACGTTTTCTTCTGTGTCACTCTTTTACACTTCTAACCTCTAACCCGCTAAGGGCACCCGCTTTCACCAAGATCAACCCCTCAGCGATTACAAAAAGAAATTCTATCAGAAGAAATAAGATTCCCAAGCTGCTGGAGTTACCGCGACATCAATATTATTATTATTATTGCTTTCCCGTCGCCAATTCAATTCACAAACATAGCTGTAAAAACTACAGAGAATGTGTTAGAAAGAAAAGTTTTGGTTTATTTTTTAGCAGTCGTTGTCTTTTATATACTGATATAGCGAAATAAAAAATGATACCTTCTTCATGGTGGGTGTGATGTTTGCTTTGATAGCCCAGTGGCTTAGAACAGTCTGACGAGTAGCAAAAGTCATGCAAAGTAGATTAATAATCAGTTAAAATCCCGGAATTCAAATAATCTCTCTATTTTCGATTTTTCCTTTCAATATCGTGTTTTTTTCTCTACTACCAACAAGACCGTGTTTGTCGCGCAAGACAATTCTCCTTTCAGTATCGTGCTTTCCTTTCATAACCATGTTTTCCCTCCAATACCCTATTTTCCCTTCAATACCGTGTTTCCCTGCAATACCACATTTTGAGTTTTTTTTTTTCAGTGTTTTACCAACAATAACTCGTTTTCCCTTCAATACCGCGTTTTCCCTAAAATACCGTTTTCCCCCGAAACCCGGTTTTCACCACCCCTACCATGTTCTTCTCTACTATCACGTTTTCCCTCCAACACCATATTTACCTATACTCCAATACCGAAACTATTTAGCTTTATAGTTTAGTACCCACAAATATTGAAAGAGACCATTTTTAAGCTGTTCGGTAAACAATTGTTGTTTTATTGGTATTTTCTCCCGTCTAAACAATCTTAATAGTGTTAGTACAGTGACCTAGAGAGTTAGAGTGGAGACAAGGTTCCCACATCGGGAGTCGAATGCCCGCCCGCCACAATGCTCGCGTGCGCGGTACAGTTGATCGGCCGATCCACCAACTCCACCTCTCCGCTGATCCCCTGGCAGACACGCTACATTTGCCCTTTAAATTCGAGGACGCGGCTGTCTTGAGATTTTGGTGGCGGCGAGCTATTGAAGTTGACTTGGTATATTTTGAAGAGCTTGATGATATCGGCAGTTAACTGTCTGATGATGGATAATATTTAAAAACGTTTGTGTCATCTTTTAGCTCTTAGCTGTGTTATGTAAACTCTAGTTTCCAGCTTCAAATAGGTTGTAAATAGGTTGTTGTTGACCGGTCGGTGGCCGATTTGACATCGCGTTTAGGTCCCACCTAGGCGTAGTGTGTTCAATTCCTCGGCTGACTCAGTCCTTCATCACAACACAAGCAACATTTTTAGCTTACTGTGGTGGTAGTAGGAGATTTTCAAATATTGTCAAGTTATTCGTAACTCGGGAATGTTTGTCTTTCTTTTTTAAAAAAAAAAAACACTATAGTTGTTAGAATGTTACACGAAATTAGTTTTAACTCGTCGTTTTAAATTTCGTATTTTTTAAATTTCCGTTTTAAAGTGGTGGCCATTTTAACAGTTCAGTAAATAATAACTATTTTAAATGTCAAATCGTCGTGTTAATTTGGACTTTCTTATTCGAATTTTTAAATATTATGGTAAGTATTTAGGTAACCTGCCTGAAGAAAGTTTGAAAAACATAGTACCATTGAGATAGTGACGTTTCTTTAGACACATTGTATGATTCCTTATTTGAAATAATAAAAAAGTAAGATAAAATACACCGTTTATATGATTAAGTAGGTAGGCATTTAATACCTACTTACAAATCTTATGATTTCAGAGGAAATTTTAGTTTTGAATTATTAAATAAGAGAAAATAATAAACATACTTAGGTCTACTGCTGTCCACAGAACTAAAAGTTTACTAAAATCTACTAACTAACTAACACTCTATTTCGGGTAAGGACATGTTAGACCTAGTTAATTGAACTCCCGTTACATTGAACGTTCCCAGTTAATCGCCGACTCGCATCCCGTTAGCTTTTGGTCAAATTTTGATGACCGCTTTGCTTGAATGTCTAATCAAACAACTCAACTAAAAAATTGACAAACTACCGTCGACAATTGACGGTCATAAGGGACCATCCACATACAAAAAACAACTAAACAAAAAAACTCCGCCAATGCCTATTTTTGACGATGTCAAATGTTAAGGGAGTTCAAACTCGATTACCCTAAAATAATGTCGGAATCTTAAAAGACGTAAGTGAAAAAGGCGTATACAAAAATATGCGACGCGCGGTCCCGGTGTATTGGGCGGACGTTTAGTCGAATTTGCTCTAGCACGCCTAGAAAATTGATATTTTAGGAGGATTTATTTTAATTAATTCTGATTAACATATCATTAAAATCTCAGATGTTTCTAACTGAATACCTCTGGAAGTTAATGATTCATCGTCAAGAAAAATAATTGAAAACGTTTTTATACCGTTTTACAGACCTAAAACCGTTTTACGTAAAATACTTTTAAGGTACTGTAGTTATAAATCTTAAATATAAACAAGGGTGGTTTGAAAAAAAATGTATTATCACAAAATTCGTCGCAATTAATTCATATGTGAGCCTCGAGCAATCCCCCGTTATTAGTCTCTTGTCACCGTTTTAAATACATAATTAACACACTCAAATACTTTTATCGTTTTGTATTAGCTATGTGATAAATAATTATTATTACCGAACGCTAATAAACATTTCTAATTTAAAATTTTCAAATTTTGTGTGTAGAAAAAAACTCGTTTTCGTTTGTTTTCTATTCGAATGAGATTCAGAATCAAAAGGTCAATTGACAACTTATATCGAAGGATATCGATACTTATCCCCAGTTTAGCTTTATTAGTTTGCATTCAAATTCGCGCACGAAGAAAGCGTTAGTTCGCACATCTTGACAGAACGAATCTTAATATAATGTTACCAATATATAATAACACTTGATATTCGCTATACATTATTTCGGATATCCGTTTTCTAAATTGGAAGATACTTTCAGAATAGCCCAGATGAAAGAAAACATTAAACGAAACCGCGACAACGCAAATATACATGGTGTGGGCAAGGAATAAAGAAGAATACAAAAATACAGAGTGTGGGCACAGAATAAATAAGAACACCAAAAATAAATGGTGCTGGGCACAGAGTAAATAAGAACACAAAAAATACACGGTGTGGGCACAGTATAAATAAGAACACCACAAATAAATGGTGTGGGGCACAGAGTAAATAAGAACACAAAAAAATACACGGTGTGGGCACAGAATAAAGAAGAACCCAAAAATACATGATGTGGGCACAGAATAAATAAGAACACCAAAAATACATGGTGTGGGGCACAGAATAAAGAAGAACCCAAAAATATATGATGTGGGCACAGAAAAAATAAGAACACCAAAAATACATGGTGTGGGGCACAGAATAAAGAAGAAAACCAAAAATACGTGGTGTGGGGCACAGAATGAAGAAGAACACAAAAAATACATGGTGTGGGGCACAGAATAAAGAAGAACCCAAAAATACACGATGTGGGCACCGAATAAATAAGAACACCAAAAATACGTGGTGTGGGGCACAGAATAAGGAAGAAAACAAAAATACGTGATTTGGGGCACAGAATAAAGAAGAATACAAAAAGTACGTGGTGTGGGCACAGAATAAAGAAGAACACAAAAATACATGGTGTGGGCACAGAATAAAGAAGAACACTAAAAATACATATCGTGGGCAAAGAATAAAGAGGGAGACAGAGCGCATTGAAACATTTGTTTCCATTCAAATTTGTATAGCATCACTTGTCGTTTTCTTTTTTATGTGTGAGATTTTAACTGAGTTGTATTATTTGGCCTTCAACATTCTTGTACATGTACAACACATGGAAATATACAAATTATTGCATGTTTTCTTGGAAATATTGTTGGAGGAAGTTATGTGGTACCTATCTAACTGGTTTGGCTTACGATTTGTGTAATTATAAATTGCCCATCTTTAACCAGATATATAATTTCAAAGAGGAAGGCGCGCTCTTGTATTTAATTATTAATTAATTAAAATTGTTTATTTACTCATTATTGAATTAAGATGTTATATGACATTAATCTTATGATATCTTCAGGGTCACTTGCATCGCAAAGATACTTAGGTATACCTGATGTATTGTGATGGAAAACCACACTAGGTCTTGGAAAACAATTCATAGAGGATATAGAATGGCAAGACTTGTCAACTCTAGTCAGGGCCTTGATTTTTTTGGTGTAAGCCTTAAAGATTTTTGTCTGTCATTACGCAAGTTATATTTTATTTAATGTGATAGAAGTCGTAAACTCCATTAAAACCTTGTTCCTGTGTTGACTTGACATTATATTTATTGTTTATTTACCCTATTTTTGTCATAGCAGTAATTTTTTTTAATTATCCTGTATTGTAACATTTCTCCTTGTATTAATGTGTTGTAATTGGACATGGTTCGTTAGTAAAGAAATAAATTTACGGAAATATTAAATGATAAATTCAATCAATTTGTAAACATGTAAAACAAAACCTTTATTTTTTTTAACATTTTTTTATTAGTAATAATGATCATTGTTTTACTTGTAGAAATGAGTGCCAGTTTCGGTCGATACACATGCAGGTACGAGCTGAATGAATTTACATTAACTGATAAAACTTGAGATATAATAGGCAGATTAATAGGTGGGTTTTCTGACGTCAGTTATAATCAACAAAGGCTTAAGCTTGACGATTTTATAATCTACTATTTGTATTAAATAATTCATGACAGCACCGAATCACAAACAACTTTCTAGTCATAATAATATTACTGCGTCTCTCGCGTGTTATTAATATTACAAACAAATAATATTAAGCCGACACAACATAATATATATTTATTGCTTGACGTCCAATGAACCTAAAAGAAATTTTAGGCTTAAATTGCTACTGATACACAGGGATGGACCAACACCATTTTGCGCCCAGTGTAAAGAATTATTGACGCCATTTACTACAAATCATTGCCAGTAACCATATAACTCTCTGATTCTTGGACATAAAAGGCCAAATAATAAAAATTTGTTAATCAATAGGTAAGGCCTTTAATATGAACGATTTTTTAAACATTTTAGTTTTAAATTATAATGTGCATCGATTTTAAAATTATTTTCATGACTTTTTTGACAGTTGTTGCTATCTATCTATTTATATTAAGGAAGGAGAGTGTCTGTGGCAGGCGGCGTGGAATTGACTTTTAAACCAGTAACAGTTTTATTCCGCAAATTGGTGCAATTTCGCATTTGAATTTCAAAGCAAGAGGAAGATACAGGATATGAAAAAATCACTCCAGTCCCCTTTGCCCACTCCTTGAAGTACAATTTTGATACTTCTTGATGAAATTTCGAACACATGAATTTCAAAGTTAGAGTAAAATGTCTGTCCAGTTAGCTAGTTTTAAAATAAATTAAAGTTATTTTTGAAAATCTCGCCACAGCAGAACTGCCTAAAAGCATGATGAAAAGTCAAATACAACAATGTTAAAAAAGCGTTTTGTCGGGAAAAATTTGGAAATTGATATCTTGTTCTCCACTTCAAAATCCATCGAGATATTTGTAAATATATTAAAAATAATATGTTCTTCAAGGATATCAAATCATATCTAATATTACCGTGATTTAAACGCCCCCCTTTTCTGAAATTATTTGTCTTTATCAAATATAAAAACAATGATGAATTTAACGAACATTTTCGTGAAGAGTTGTGCATTAATAATCATAGAAGCTTAGCCGTACTTATTATTTTTAAATTATCCATCTGCACCTATGGCGAATCCGGCCCTGTTATTCCCTTCATATGTTTGGCGAGATTCGTTGACTCCCGTCTTGTGTTGCGCAGAGAAAATAATATATTGATTGATTTTGATTTGTTAGAAAGGTCCGTGAAGATATTATTTAAGAGTACGTATGATCTAATAATGCCTTATAAAATGATTATCACTCTTATCTTTAATCGGTATCACAAAAATTGCGTTCATTTTGTGTTGCCGGCTAGAACAAATTGATAATAATAATTATTTGTAAAGCATGTTCAAACGTAATAATGGTTTTAGGTATTTTACGCTCGGGAACTTTCATGTACCTTTTGAATTAAGCGCTTATCATTGTAAGCTCTTTCTGATCAATTATTACCTCCCTTTTAAATATTAAATAATAGCACAGTATACATTTCTAAAAATATTAATATTGTTATAAAGCTACTTTTAAGGACAACCTTATCTAATCTAATCCGTATTGAAACTTCTTGATCGACCACATAAAATTTTCGCCGTGCGCCAGCTGATTTTATTTTCATGAAGACTTGCCGGTTTTTCGCGAATCAAATTTTTACAAAAAATAATGTTTTATTTTAAATATCCTTATGGATTAAATAATGTTGTAGGAAAAAATAACCTTTAGCTCTTTATTATGTATAGGTATCAATTAATGTGAGAAGCAGCTGTCACCATTTGCTTTTTCTACCTTATTTTTTAAGCCAACGCAAAAATTTCTAGTATCTTACTTAATTTCTGGCGTCAGCCATGCTGCTTTGTAATGTTCGTTTTTAAAAGAAATCTCGGGCGAAACCGGGTGTTATCAATGTTATCATTGCTAATGATGATCTGCATAGAGCCGGTACTTAAGGCGATGCACTACGTCGTGTAATATTTTAAATTGAGCCGCTATCAATAACAACCCTTACGTAGATGGCGATAAGGTTTAAATTTCCGCGTAACACCATCCGCCCCGTTTTGATTTATGCAAGAAAAAAACATGGCCAAAAAGAGCCTTTTATTTTATTTTGTGGATGTTCAGGTATAAACATTTAAATTTTTTTCGATCATTTTATAAATAACTTAATTTGCCACATTATACAATAAAATCATAACCGAAAATGGGAATTTGCCACATTATACAATAAAATCATAACCGAAAATGGGTTCGTAAGTAAGAGATTTTGAACTTTAAAGCAGTTTTCATAGGCCTTTACATTATTTTTTTCTGGGCTTATAAAAAGACTTATCTAAAAAATACTCGATGATTTTAAAGAACAAGATGTATTCTACTCGCAGTATTTAATTAAAGTATCTGACAAATCTTTAGGCGACCAAATTTTCAAACCAAAAATACATGATTTTGCATTACTACGTATGGCATCGCCTTAACTTGTTTCCTTTCCCAGTCCTTCTAGAAAAGTTCACCAAGGTTTTTATTGGGTATTCGGCCATGTCCCCTTATTTACATTAACTGCACACATCTTTTGGGATGCTGTGTGGATGCTCCTATTTCAGGAAAGGAAGGAGAGAGATCCGTATGTCCAGGAGTGACGGACATATGAAGATATTGCGCGCAATGCGGTGCAAGGCGATGTGTCGAGAGACCAATTGGAGAGGTCAAAGGGTCTCCCCCAACCAGCCTCTCCCGATCTGGCACGTCACGCAGCTGGTGGGCAGAAGCATCCTGAACACACCTCATCCGATGAACCCGGACAACACAGCTAAATCACCAAACCTAGTGAACCACTTGTGGTGATCTATGGCAGAGGTGTTGGTTATCCAATAAATGGTTCCCGCGGCGACGGTATCCAAACCCACCTTCCAATTTGATTCCTCAATGTGCTTTCCCAGGTTAATACCCGGCTGATGTATTAACAACTATTAGTTTTACATAATATAAAGCGTTTCTTTTTCTTTCTTCCAAATGTATTCAAGAAATCGATCCATCGTAATTACGATAATCAAAAGCAAAAGAAAGTTGCGGAGAAATTTTAAGGAGTTATGCAACACCGAAATAAACAACTCTGAACCCACGTTCAAATGACAACACTTTACAATACCAATGTCGTTACGAATCTGATTGATGACTTCATTTCTGTTATATGGTTTGTTAAAATATTACCAATAGAGACAAATTTGAAAAGTGGTCTAATGAAATGTGGGAGAATTTATTTATTATTGTGTTTAAAATAACGTATTCTCTCTAGAACTCTCTAAAACGCTAAACACATATTATTTAAAACCTGTTTTAATTTATGTAATAAGATTTAACTTTGTAACGTTTACTGTTGCATCATGTTTGTAGCTTTGGAAACGTACAGTAACAATTTTATTATTTGTAAAATAGCTTAGAACATATTTTTTAACAGTAATATAATCAAATTAGCGATTCTTAATCAAAAGATACGGTCGAATTTAGGAATTGAACTCAGGACCTTAGCCTTGCCGGTGCTCTGCTTTACCACTGAGCTAATCCGACCCTACGAGTAACTACCACCATTACCTTAATTTTCTTAACTCATATATATAATGGCTGCTATCTTTATGTATGATCGCAAGATTCTTTCCGATCTAAATGCAATCTAGATAGTGTCTTGGATAAATATACATATTTTTATAATATTTGGAATAACCTAATGAGTGAAACCTCAAATTGTAATATTTAATTATTGAATACAATATAAGCGATTCTCAAACGAATTTTTGAAACAGAAAAATCAGGAAAAGATACGGTTGCATATAGGAATTGAACTCAAAACCTTAGCCTTGCCAATGATCTGCTCTACCACTGAGCTAATTCGACCCTATTCTGATTTTCGTTTGAGAATCTATTATTAATCTGTAATGATTAAATATTACAATTTGAGTTTTACTTATTAAGTTATTCCAAAATAACAAAAAAAAATCATTTAATATTTACCAATGTATATATTATCGTTAAAAATAGCATTATCCAATAACATGAGTAGATAGTTTCTACTTATTTTATTGGTCCTGCCTAATTGTTTAAATTGAATCATTAACCGATCTCTTCATACTCTAAACAATATTTCTCTAAACTCTAACATTGACATTTTTTCTGATTCACTGCCCAAATTCAAACGTGGCATCATGTCACTAATTTAAGCAATGCGCATACATATATACACATACAAACACTTACACATACATTACACACACACCTATATACTACACACGTCACCTGGTAATTAAGGAATAAACATACCACTTGGCAGACATTACAAGGAAACATATCATGGGTACCCAACATGGGGTATCTTATTCCTATATATTGTTTCGTCTCTGTAAATCATTTACTGTTATAACATAAAATATAAATATAAAATAAAATTATGTGAATAGTACGCGAGATTCCTAGCCAGTGGGACTATGGCATCCCATCTTCCATTAAGAAATTTTAAAATTAAAATAATTTTTTTTTATATAAATTTGCCTTCCCTCTCTCGATAATTTGAAATTATTTGTCTAAACACTTCTGTAGGGTAAAAGTCAGAAACATAGAAAAAAAAAACAACAACAACTACTATCCTATGTAAGAAAATATTTTTGAAATCATTATATATTCCAGCTTAAGCTTTCTTTACAATAAAAATTAGGCTTTCCTGCAAATACATACAGTATTATAACTTTGAAAAAAAAACAATGATATTCGACATTGAATTTTGCGAAGCACTTTTTCATATATAAAATTAACAAATATGTGAGTGACAATACGACTAGTTAGAATAATATTAAAATACATTATTTCTTGCCAAACGAATACAAAAAAAATTGTATGCTATGAGCATTTTTTAAGGTTCAAAATACCATAAATATTGACCTATACATTGAAAGATTATTTAATTAATAATATTGTGACCTAGCTTTTATCTCTGCTCTAATTGGTTCCATAATATAATAAAATAATAAAAACACACGATAATATAAATCAGCCTTCCAAAAGTCAGAGAGAATAGAAAATTAGTTAACTGAATTCATATGAAGCCATACATCAACAACATGAGAAGCAAAACAGAGCTGTCTTGTAATTAGAATTATTAAATTAACCCATGCACTGCCAGAATTATTTTAATTGAGATTTTTTTAATTTACGATTTAAAAAAAGAACGTGGGAAGCTGTGTAAAATATTTTGTAAATAGTTTGTCTCATTTATTCTCATTTATTGTGGCCGTTTTATTCTATATAGTAATATAACTAGCTGTACCCCGCCAACAGATTTTACCTGTCACAGATGACATCTAAATAATAAATGGATATGAAAATATGCACGTATTAGAATGCATAAAATTTCAAAGTGATGAAGTTTAGGAGATTTAAGATTTTGAACAAAAGAACATTTACATTTTTATTTATTTAAAAACTGTAAATACATACTCATAGAAGAATGTTTTTGGCGAGTGGCGTAGATTTGATTTGTATACAAATTTACAACTTTATTCTGAGATTTATGAAATTTTGCACACTCAACCTTCAAAACAAGAGGAAGGTCATTGCCTACATAAAATTTAAAAAAACCACCCCGTCCTCTTCCCCCCCCCGCTTTTAATGCTCGATAAAACTTTGCACGTTCAAAATACGAAGAAAATTACTATATCTGATTTTTAAAAGCTATTTATTTGTTCTTTCTCGCTATTTTTCAATACTATGGTACCTCATTGTATTGAAATGTCGTTTCTTTGGACAGATTGTAAAATTCTTTATTGAATTTTTTTTATTTGGTACAATATTTTTTACATTTCAAAGTTTTCCAGTAATGTTGGCCTCACTGGGTGGCTTGCCCGTGCTGAGGCCTTCATATAATACGTGGTTTATAAAGAAGTAGGTAGATATTTATGTACCACTTACAAATCTTACGATTTCAGAGGAAATTTTGTTTTTGATTTATTACCTAAATAATAAAAATTTAAACGTACTTGTTTGTACTGTTCATAGAACTATTAGTAAAATAAAATATGTTATAAATTATTATAGGCTATAATTAGTCGACTGAAATATCAATATAAATTGAAAATATCTCACGAGTAAAAATAAATGCCGCCGACGGGAATCGAACCCGCACCTTCTGATGTCCGGTCAGATGCTCTGGACCACTAAGCCCCGTCGGCTTATTTCTCTTCTTATGAGGCCTACAGAAAAGTTCACTGTGGTATATGTCTATCTCCTAAGCAATGCCGGGTACACGTCATCTAGTTAAAATAATAATAATAAATAATAATCTGAAATGATAGGTGTGGTTTGTAACGGGTTAATTATAACAATTAAATGTAACGAAGCAAAAACCGTCTTGTTAAATGAACACTAGTAATAATTAGTATTATATTCCTCTGAAACTAGAGCTCGTTACGATGTACATTATTAAAGCACTTCGCTTAAAAAACAAAGGTAATGAGATGCATTACTACTAACTGAAAATATTTTTGATGAGTAAACATAACGTCTTTTTTTAATAAGAATTAGCTAAAAAATATCTTGATACGTTTAATTGTGCAGTCGGTGGTGATGCTATTATTAATATTGTGCATAAAATAAATCGATCCATTTTTTTATTTTTTTTATTAATAAAATTTTTGATACAGGTACAGGTATGATAGGATTTAATTCAGGTACATACATGGTAATATAGAATGAAAGAGCAACAAAAAAATCCCACAAAGGCGAAGCCTGAGCGTGGGTATTATAGTGTAAGGATAAAACAGTGGTGTTTAAAATATATTTTTTTAAACTTGTAAAAAGTATCTATAGAGATCAATGTGATTGTTTTTTTTTACAGAAACACACACACACACACACATACAAACACACACACACCCACACACACACACATAAAACATAGATGCATGTATATTTCTTTGATTTACAGAAATTAATCTTTAATTTACATAAAGACATGTGGTATTTTAGTTATTTAGAAACAGATAGCTTAAATTATAGAAAAAAGTCACTCGCTTCAAAATTATTTCTTATCCAACTTTTAACATTTTTCTTATATAAGTTCAGGTTTTGACACAATTAAAAAAATGTTTTTTATTTGTTCGCCTGATTGACTGCAAAATTAACCTGTCAATATGTATATTCAACTAAATTCCCTAAAACATTAATAATACGTCTTAACTCCAGTGAAATAGTGGCAATATCAACAAATTTGAATCAAATTGAACTTTTAGTACCTACTTGGTGGCGGTGTTTTGTGCTTTCTAATTTGTATTTTGATCAATATTGATTTCAGGATGCCAAAAAACGTTGACTGGTTAATTGGAAAAGTTTGTTAAATCCTAGCAAATAATATGTTCTTGATTACATAAAACGTGAAATCTACAAATAAGAAATAAAAAAAAATTATACAATTATGTAAGAATTTGATTAAATTCCTTAGTCATTAAACACAGTGTTAATAGCCGCTTTAAAATATTTTACCAGTTAGCAAAAGCGATGAAATCTTACGTAGGTTACCTAATTTTTTGTCGATTTCTCTAATTTATTAAAGTAAAAAAAAATCATTACAGACATATAAAAAACATTAAAATGTATGAAAGAAAACCAGGGCGCACAACTCACGCCGCTAGGAGGCGTTAATCAATCAAATAAAATTTACTGGCCACGAGGGGATTTGAAACCGCGACCTCCAGCTTGCTAGTCGAGAGCCTCACCCCCTGACCACGGAGGCCGTCACTGAGCTAATTCGACAATATCAACTTAAGGCGATGCCATACGTAGTAATGCAAAATCATGTGTTTTTGGTTTGAAAATTTGGTCGCCTAGAAATGTTTCAGATGCTTTAATTAAATACTGCGAGTAGAATACATCTTGGCCTTTGAAATAATCGAGTATTTTTTATATAAGTCTTTTTATAAGCCAAGAAAAAAATAATGTAAAGGCCTATGAAAACTGCTTTAAAATTCAAAATTTCTTACTTACGAACCCATTTTCGGTTATGATTTTATTGTATTATATGGCAAATTAGGTTATTTATAAAATGATCGAAAAAAAAAATATTTATGCCTGAACATCCTCAAAATAAAATAAAAGGCACTTTTTGGCCATGTTTTTTTCTTGCATAAATCAAAACAGGCGGATGGTGTTAAGCGGGAATTTAAACCTTATCGCCATCTACGTAAGGGTTGTTATTGATAGCGGCTCAATTTAAAATATTACACGACGTAGTGCATCGCCTTAATTTTGAACTTTATCATATTTTGACTGAGAGACCTTATGCTTCTTAACATGTACATTATTTCCTAACATCATAAAACCACTTGACACCCATAATACAAAAATATCCAACAATGAAACTACTCAAAACAATGGAACATCAATCTTCGTATCAACATTCTACGCACACGGAACTAAAAATTCTCTAACAATTATTTTACAAGCAATAATTATTCGCCTGAAACACTCATCCACATTGAAAAATCTCCTGATAAAAGATACATGACGCCAACGGGACTCGAACCCGTGTCCCTTCGATTTCCGGTCGACAGCTCTGACCACTGAGCTATGGCGGCTTATCTCTTATCCGCGAAATAATTCAATATATACTAGTGTTTCATTCAACAATTACTGCTTGTTACATTTTTTCACCTGAAAACAACCAACTTTATTTTATATGAGAAAGGCATTGTAAGTGCTAACTCTCTCACTAGATGGCGTCGAGACAAATTGTCTACATTTTTAGGTGAAATACTTGAACTTGTCAAATATTAATTATTATTTTTTTGGTAAACTAACGTTTAAGACAAGATTTTTTATGCATAGCACAAAGTGTAACAATTATTTTACAAGCAATAATTATTCGCCTGAAACACTCATCCACATTGAAAAATCTCCTGATAAAAGATACATGACGCCAACGGGACTCGAACCCGTGTCCCTTCGATTTCCGGTCGACAGCTCTGACCACTGAGCTATGGCGGCTTATCTCTTATCCGCGAAATAATTCAATATATACTAGTGTTTCATTCAACAATTACTGCTTGTTACATTTTTTCACCTGAAAACAACCAACTTTATTTTATATGAGAAAGGCATTGTAAGTGCTAACTCTCTCACTAGATGGCGTCGAGACAAATTGTCTACATTTTTAGGTGAAATACTTGAACTTGTCAAATATTAATTATTATTTTTTTGGTAAACTAACGTTTAAGACAAGATTTTTTATGCATAGCACAAAGTCAAATTGTCTTAAACGTTAGTTTACCAAAAAAATAATAATTAATATTTGACAAGTTCAAGTATTTCACCTAAAAATGTAGACAATTTGTCTCGACGCCATCTAGTGAGAGAGTTAGCACTTACAATGCCTTTCTCATATAAAATAAAGTTGGTTGTTTTCAGGTGAAAAAATGTAACAAGCAGTATTTGTTGAATGAAACACTAGTATATATTGAATTATTTCGCGGATAAGAGATAAGCCGCCATAGCTCAGTGGTCAGAGCTGTCGACCGGAAATCGAAGGGACACGGGTTCGAGTCCCGTTGGCGTCATGTATCTTTTATCAGGAGATTTTTCAATGTGGATGAGTGTTTCAGGCGAATAATTATTGCTTGTAAAATAATTGTTACACTTTGTGCTATGCATAAAAAATCTTGTCTTAAACGTTAGTTTACCAAAAAAATAATAATTAATATTTGACAAGTTCAAGTATTTCACCTAAAAATGTAGACAATTTGTCTCGACGCCATCTAGTGAGAGAGTTAGCACTTACAATGCCTTTCTCATATAAAATAAAGTTGGTTGTTTTCAGGTGAAAAAATGTAACAAGCAGTAATTGTTGAATGAAACACTAGTATATATTGAATTATTTCGCGGATAAGAGATAAGCCGCCATAGCTCAGTGGTCAGAGCTGTCGACCGGAAATCGAAGGGACACGGGTTCGAGTCCCGTTGGCGTCATGTATCTTTTATCAGGAGATTTTTCAATGTGGATGAGTGTTTCAGGCGAATAATTATTGCTTGTAAAATAATTGTTACACTTTGTGCTATGCATAAAAAATCTTGTCTTAAACGTTAGTTTACCAAAAAAATAATAATTAAAAATTCTCTGTTGATTATTCTAGCAAGGAAGTTAGTTTGCGAAGGTTTGTCGCTTTGGGAACAGAACGGAGTGAAGACGAAGATGATCGTTTGATGAGAACGATTTTATGAACAGTATTTTATTGACGTGTCGCAATCTTTTAATTGACATATTGTTAATTCTCAGACTTGCGTAAACATTAATAATGTGTCAATTAAATTTCTTATTTGTTCATAAAATCGTTCTCATCAAACGATCCGACAAACCTTCGCTTTGGGAACAGAACGGAGTTAAGACGAAGATGATCGTTTGATGAGAACGATTTTATGAACAAATAAGAAATGTCTGAGCATTAACAATATGTCAATCTTTTAATTGACATATTGTTAATGCTCAGACTTGCGTAAACAATTAAAAACCACCTTAAAATGAAACGGGTGACATTTGATCAAATTATATTATTTTTTAATATTAGTTCCAGACGAGACGTCCCGTAGAAATCCCTCAGAACCTAGGTCATCTTTTGGGATGCTGTGTGGAGGGTATTTCTTACGGAAAGGAAGGAGAGGAAGTTCTGGAAATGAAAAAGGTATGGGGGTCAGTGTGACCAGGAGTGACGGACGTATTGATCCCCATCCCTCCTACTGCGGTGCAAAGCGATGACTCGAGACACTCCAGCTGAGGAGGTCAAAAGGTCTTCCCCTCAACCAATCTCTTCCGATTCAGGTGGACAAACGCATCCGCCGTCAAGACAAAACTCACACTGTCATTCCGCTACTTAGTGAACCATTTGGGGTTATGATACCTATGGCAGGAGTATTAGTTATCCAATACATGATTCCCGAGGCGGCGGTACCCATACCTGCCTCAAAAATTGAAACTACTCAACTATTTTTATGAATTTATAAAATATACTTATTACCTGTACCCAATTATCTATCCCTGCCTGATAGTGTGGACTAGCAGCGAAATTCCAACTATATATTATACGCTACCAATATGTTAAGAAAACCGGAGCAGTGAACATGTTCTTTCATTGCATTTACGCGTCTATTCGAGAAGCTTGAGCAGTGATCAGCAGTATCCCCCAAGATCATAATATCGATTGACAAGACCAAGGGTAAGTCAGAATACCTTTCCAATTCTAATTGTTAACCACAATAAAACCGCGGAGATTTTGGCTGACATCGAAGCTGGACTGAAAGAATTAGAAAGAAAACAACTGATTCCATCAGTATGATTTATGATTTTTTTTCTAGTTAAGTACTCTCGGTTGTATCGTAATATATAGCTTAGAGTTTTTTCCCTAATACCATTATTTGATAAGGTATGTAACGATGAACAAGTAGTGTCAACTTCAAAGGATAAAACACTTTTAAACCGTGAACCAATCTGCCAAACTGACACTGGGAATTACTTCCGCGAGAGGAACACTTTATGCTTACATAAACTATACTAACCAATAAATAAGCGCGATGTTCTACGATGTACACGTGACGTATTGCGTTTAATTTATATAAATCGTAACGATGCAACATATTTTCATCTCAATATTACGTAGATGGGTTAACTTTGAAAAAAATCATATTACGCCTTACGAGAACCAGAAGTACAGAGCAATTTTGGGCATATGACTAGTTTGCAAAAACGTTTTGAGCGATCACTTAACATAATGTGCCAATTTTATAGTACCTAAAAGTATGGGATAAGCAGTGAAATCTAAATGGATTCATTGGCTTTAAATCGCAGTAAGCAGTTTCCGTATTAATATTGTAAAGAATGATATTAATAAAATATTATGGTAAATATATATATATATGTAAACACCAATGTGGTTAACAGTAATTTAAAAATCATATTACGTTTGTACCAAAATGGTACCAAACATAATGGTATAAAAAAGCGACCTGTAAAAAATGTATTTTTGTTATAATACAACTATTTTTAAATAGATGTGATTTTGCTCGTAAATGCTGTGAAATGTTAAAATTTCATTTAAAACTCAAATAAAATATACATACATATTTTTGTTTTGGTTTGACTGAAACCTTTCTTCCCAGAGACTGGAGTCAACTGCGTTAGCAATTGAGCCAAATCCCGATTGGGTAGGACTGAAATTTACCGCGTATATTTACTGCTGTGTTATCATCGAATTTCAGAGAAATGTGTATATGTTGTACGTGTTTGCTACTAAGTTGATAGAATGCCTCGTCATCGACAACGAATCTATCTGCCGTTTTAGCTCGATCGGATGTAGGAGAGGGTATATTTATACTTCTAAGCATTGTATTCATTAATGAAACAAAAGTGAAGTTCAAATAGATGTACTTAAAAATAGAAAAAAATATATATATCCGGAATGAAAATTGAAGCATCCAGATCTAAATGGACTGGTGTCATAAATTACTCCCATTTTTTATGATAACCGGGCACCTCAGGACAGTGATATTCAACACGCTTCAACGCGCTCTTGAAAAGTGATCATGAAAATGGATTTAAAAAATTAAGGTTAGTTAGATTAGCTTTATAGGCCATTTTTAATTACTTTTAATGACTTTATATTATTTGAAAAGTGTGTTAAATCGCCATTTTCCAGAGTTGCCATGTAATCCTCTTTTATATTTTGTGATTTATTTATTAAGTAATTACATTTATTTTAGTTTGTACATACGTATTATAATATATAAGCATAATAATAATAGACAGCATAATGATGTCGCTGATGACCTGACTATTTTGAACTCGCAGCGTAATTTCTACTATGCTGTGATATTTATTTTATCTGTAAGCAAAAAAGACAAAGCCTCATAATCAATTATTATTCAATAACAGGAGGAAAGACTTTGAATAACCAGTGTTAAATCTCGGACGAAATCACATGGTGAACCTGGTAATAAGTAAACTTGCAGTAAACTCGCAGTAAATTTTCGGTATACTTGCAGTAAATCGAATTACTTTAAAGTTGGGTGCAAAAAGTTCAATCCTGTATTCCATTCTCCACACCTGTGCGGCGAATGAAAATGACCGTAATTTTATATGGTGTCCACTCCGCGTTGCTCCCCCCTCTCTCCCCGCTAGCTCCCGGCTCCCTACACTCTTTACTCTCGAGCATCTCCTTTGTAGGAAGTAAGAAGTCACAACAGATGACAAGCTAGAAACCACGCCACGGTGCTCTCTGGACGCAGGAGAGGATCGTAAAATGGGACAAAATGCATATAATATTACTGGGCCGTAGATTTTAATATGAATAATCATCGAACTAACGCGTAACGCAGTAAAAATGAACAACCTTTCAGAAATTACTGTCGAAGCTTATATAAATTACATATTACCCAGAGTTGTATCAACTTTGGGGACGCTGGTAATTTTAAGAGGGGATGGAACGAAATAATACCTCAAAGAAACCCATAGATAAAGATCTAAAATTTCCTCTTGTATTTCGTTGAAATTCGCGTTATTTTAAAGTGGTAACATTTTGAAGCAAAAAAAAGCAATAGGTACGCAGTTTTTTTTTTCAGAATGGAGTACGCGGCGTTTAATGTATATTCAAGCTTGTCGAAACCATAGACAAAGAAATACTACTCAATTATTAAAACACAAGAAAATCTTAACACAATAATATTGAGCAAATTGTGAAATTTGAGTATTTCGCATAAATATGATGAATTTGAAAAATTGAATTTGTTAGGGAATTTCCTACTGTAGGAATTGCAGGAGTGTGGACACACAAGAGCCTGATTTCCTACTGTAGAAATTGTAGGAGTGAGGACACACAAGAGCCTGATTTCCTACTGTAGGAATTGCAGGAGTGTGGACACACAAGAGCCTGATTTCCTACTGTAGAAATTGTAGGAGTGAGGACACACAAGAGCCTGATTTCCTACTGTAGGAATTGCAGGAGTGAGGACACACAAGAGCCTGATTTCCTACTGTAGGAATTGCAGGAGTGAAGACACACAAGAGCCTGATTTCCTACTGTAGGAATTGCAGGAGTGAGGACACACAAGAGCCTGATTTCCTACTGTAGGAATTGCAGGAGTGAGGACACACAAAAGCCTAATAATCGGTCCAGAGTAGAAATTATGCGTTTCCATGAGGTAAATGTACAATACTGGGTAAAGGTTTGGCTTGTCTTCCGACAGTTCCGTCTACTAACAGGTCTGGTGCAGAAAAAAATAATTCCGATAGTTCTATGGGCCACCAGACGTCTATCTGTTGCAATCTGTCTGCTAGGATATAGGGGAACCTCCCAAACAGTTTGGTCATTTTGAACAATGACTAACACATCCAAGGAATTATTTTAATGAATAATTCGTCGTAATAACAACTCCCCTCCTGTCCATTTCCTTACTCCCAAAATCCATCTATCAAAAACTCTAATAATTTAAACGAAATACATATTTTTCAGATCCGGCCCCACACTTAGCGTTGAATGCGATCATAAATAAGCCTCATGGAATGGCGGAAGAAGCGCGCAGTAGCGGTAATCGAAGCGTCGGACCAGCGCTCAGGACCCAGGGCGTAGTGGCCCTGTGATGAATGCGCGGCAGGAAGTGTTCTGCAGTTCGCGGTCAGAGCCCGGTGCGAGCAAACATCTTTCTAACAGGTGGGTAAGAAGTAAGAACCACTGAATAAATGAACTGCAGAACTGTATTATTCTGTGTGCCCGGAGTAAGATCAAATTTAATTTATTTTTAGTGAAAATGAGCATAATTTTTCAACTGACGAAAATCTTTTATGAACAGATAATCAATTTCACTGGCTTGTCTGGGTTCTATGAATCAAAAGATCTTATTTTTCATGAAAATACAAACCGATAGATGTGTATTATGTCCAGTGAATTTGAGGAAACGTAATTTTGTTCTGACGTCTTGTGAAATTAAAGTTTTAAAGAATTTAAATTCTACATTGAACAGAAAATCAATGATTATAATTTCATTTGTATGCCTGGGGTTTATGCTATTATTTTGTTACTGTCATGTTAGTTAGTCTCGATTTTACACTCGATTAGATACTCGATTATTATTTAATCGATTATTTACTCAATTATTTACTCGATTATTAACTCGATTATATGCTCGATTATATACTCGATTATATGCTCGATTATATACTCGATTAATTACTCGATTATATACTCGATTATTTGCTCGATTATATACTCGATTAAGCTAGTTATACTCGATTTTTTATCGAGTTAGTTTATATTACATTTTACTTACAAAAACTAATATGAATATTGTTACATTTGCGACATGAGTTGACTTCAAAATCTGTATTGACCTTAACGAGATAAAACGAATGAGTGATTTGCCAGAAGTAAGATCAATTTTCATCCACTTGTGATGAAAATGATGAACCTTTTTCAAACGTCGAAATTCCTTCTTTAACATACCTAATGTCTGATTCAATGGCTCGTCTAGGGTCTTTCAGTCGAAAGGTCACATGTTAACATGTGGTAAAAATGATTAACCTTTTTCCAATTTTATTTTATTTGAACCGTTTTATTAATCGACTGAAGATATAAAATGATTTAAGTTTGATCAATTTTCGCTTACTTATGATGAAATTGATCAATTGAAAGCATTTAGATTTTGATCTTGAATTTAATTTAATTTATGTTTGCAATCAGTTTTCTTTATATCACATTTCTAGGTATTCTCTGTTCAGTGGTAGGAACCTACGCTGGTGCAACCTGCTGGGTTCGCCGTACAGGGGTATTAAATTTTATAGATGTTTTTGTGGTTTTGAACTATCGTCGGTGTAGCTGAAGATAAAAGGGAATCCAGGTACAGTGGAAATGTGACCGTTAAGGTAAATGAGGGGAGTAAACAATGGTGATACAAGAGGAAGATGAGGAAGTACCTGGCTATTCAGATTTGGTTACCAAACACGGCTAACCACTCTTAACTCCAGAATTAATACAGAGTATATATAAGGAGTTAGGAGAGGAAGAAAAACGGTACGAGTATAGTATGTATGAATCTACACGGGGAAAACTTACTGATATAAAAGACGGTTAATATCTTTTTACTTCTACCATCATGTAGAATCACATTAAAAATCTGGTTAAATCATTCGTTTTGCTGTTAAAAACGGGACTGCATGCCTTTAACGAATAAATTGACAGAGTTCCTGACAAAGTATCAGTTAAATGCGAATGTTCTATTAAAACGGCGGAACCAGTATTAACACAAATGTTGATATTGAAATTGCGGTACTGATTCTCAAATTCCTTCATAATATTTATTACGAAATGAACACGTGTTCTTTATATATTCTGAATGACTAATATTTATTATCAAGATATTGGCATGCTATCACTTTTTAAACAGGATCATTTTTCTCCGTGTATCCCTCCCACCGCGGTGCAGTTGGTAAGCAGCAGACGCATTCGCTGCCAAGACCTGCACAAACCTCACCGCACGCGGGCACCCCTGCAAAGTCACCAAACGTAGTGAATTACTTGTTATTTGAAATAAAAAATACGTTTTCAACAAGCTGTTAAACATTTTTCAAATTCATACCTACATTTCCACATGGTGAGATGGGTCCAAAAAAACAAACCCCATGCAAATCCACAGCACCGGAATGCGTGGATTTTCTTAGCACAGTAAGGGAAAGGTTAAAAAGCTAAGAGCTAAACAAATATATAATGTATTTCTACTAAAAAAACGTATTCTGTGTTTGCAATTTGATCTCTTTTTTTAATGTACCTCACAAGTAAAAATCATCATTCGAATGTGTTTTGATAATGTTGACTTGTTAGTTATGGTTGTGGTTTTTTTCTTAAAAAATATAGGTATTAATAAAAACTAAGGGTGGGTTGTTTCATTAAATTTAAGCAAATTCATCACATTTCAAAGTTAATTTTCGGGTTCCGTAAAAATCAAGTTCTTTTATTAAATCATTCTAGGCCAGTTACTTGACAGAACTTTCACACAATTTGAAAATTAGCTTTGAAATTTGAAGAATCGTTCAAATTCTCTGAAATAACCCGTCCTTAGTAATGTAGAAATTGTTCAAAAGTTTAAACAAAACTTGTAAACGAAATCAAACAACATTCATTCAAACAAGCAACATTTTCCGCTTTCTGTGGTGGCAAGCTATATACTCTTAAGATAGGAGATTTTCAAATATTGACAGGTTATTCGTAACCTGGGAATGTTTGTCTTTCTTTTTAAAAAAAAAGCATCAACTGAAATGGTTAATTTTATGAGTTTATGAGAAATATATCAAATTTGGGAAATTGGACATATTTAGTTTATTATTAAGAATATGACTTTTGGTGACCTTGAGAGTAAATGACACGCCGAAAAATGGTAGATAATTTATTCAAAAGCCAGTACATCAAATAGTACCTACATCAAAAAGTACATCAAATAAAAGTATTTTCTAAAACAAAATTTAGCGCATGCGATTCTGAACTTATTCTTCAAACAGTTCCTTTGTACATAAGGGTTAAAATCCCATAAAAATATTTCATCGATTTTTATATGCAGGACACCGGTGTCCCATCCAAAATTGACGGGTTATCGGCTTTCTTTATGTTGTGTGCTTCTAAATCGTTGCCATGACCATTACCGCGAAGAATTTTAGCACAGGTGGCGGTGCTATGATTGAGGGTTTGATTTTTCTCAATAAGATGATTGGCGAATTCCGAAAACCATTATTATGCTTCCAAGATGTTCTTTAATAATAATAATTAATTAATTATTTATTAATTTTGGATTTATTTTTATAGCGCCGTTTTTGTGCAAAATTTTAAATCTTTAATTCTAATGTTTACATCGCGTATTGTTTTGTCGATTAAAACGCTGAACAATCACTGTAATCTCATTTCTCTAAGACTCTGACAGTATCCACAATAAAGGTTATAATAATAAATTATTTTCCACACCACCTTCGCAGACTACACCTGCCGTAATATTATTACTCGCATATACAAGCGAGCTCAATGCGCGCAACACAACAAACCCGCAAGTATGTAAAAGTTGCTAATCCGACTAGTTATAACTACTTTCTCGCATAAGTGTCTATTCATTCAGCTTGTTTGTGCTAGTATCGTCGAGCGAGCATGTTTATGCGCATTTGTTTAATGCTATTTCTTCATGAATACAGCATACTTCGTCAAATTTCAAAGCTGTTGAGTCTTGTGCAACAGGTATTGTTATAAGGATTTGCTTGAATAAAATAAAAATTGGTAGTCACTCCACGAATCTGGAAATAAAATTATCATACACTGCTATATTTATATTTTTAATTGAAAAAAAAACATCGGACAGCAAAACAATATTTACATATTTTAAGTCGCTGGTTAAAGTCGGTACGTTCTGATACATTATTTTACGGAATATTTTTATACCAAACAAGAAAATCATTTGATATATTCACGCGATTTCCACGATGAAAAAGTTATGGCTATATTTTTATACGGTAATTATTTTTTGTAATACAGATTCTATCCTGAAATGTAGTTTTCAGTTCCATTTTTAAATAAAAACTAGCCGAAGTACCCGGCGTTTCCCGGGCTTTACACACAGGAGTTTTATATATTTTGTTCAATTTTTCGTCATCATTTCGCACACTGAGAATGTAAAACTATGGTAATAATAAAATTATCTTACGTACTTCTGTTTTACACTCAGTGTTAGTAACGCCGAAACACGGTGAAAAAAAAACAGGACAGGTACCAGAAAGCTTTCTTGTGGCACACTCTTGTCATTCATCATCCAGAATTCTGATCCCGCTTGGCATTCAAGATTTCCAATTTTCATATGCCCTGCAAAGAATGGTTTAACTCACAGCATCTCCAAAGCTGACATAGACCCCAAGGGAAGCCTTAAGGCCTCTTGTGTGGACTTAATGCAGGTTTCTGCAGAAAAATTAGTAGGGCATTGACCACAAATCTTCAATCTTTTAAGCAATGAAATTACCAACAAAGTAGCGAATGAGCAAGGAGTGCAAGCCTCTCCACAGTTTCATTATGCATTATTATATTTAAATCTCATCACGAATTATTTAATTTGTTTCAACTGATATCATCATAGATGTTAGCCAGAGCAGAGCAATCGGTCAGTGTTTGATCCAAATATTACGTGTAATAAAACCTATGGCTAATTTTTCAGTTTTTGTTGGTTAAATGTTACACATCTTCAGTGAATGTGACGCCCGTATGCAGGGAATCGGCACAGTGATAAAACCGAATGGGAACGTTTTTTATTTTATTTTTGTTGCGTTTAAGTTTTAAAGATTATGTAAATAACATCTTCTCTCGTCTTCTGAATGCAATTATCGATGTAATTAAATGTAGTAATTCTTTGAAAAAAAAAAAAAGGACTTAACTCCTTATCTAAAATATTAAAATCCACAGTTCCGAACCCCTGCAACTACAGGAAGGTAGCGAGAGGTACCTAATGTACATAGGTACTCGACTCGTACCACAGCGCTTCGGCAGTTTGGCACTGTATGAGTGGTTTGGTATATTTATGGGCACTGTGATTAAACGTACTCGTGTTATTGAGGTTATTATTGCAATTTTGGAAACATATGATCACCTTACTTATTTTTTCTTTGTTGTATATATTTTTAAATTATGTATGTATTCTTTCTCATCTTAAATATTTGATAGAACATATCTCACTGTACCTTTTTACTATTTCCTTGTTAAAAATATTATGAACTGAATATACAATTTGGCTGTCCTGAAACGGGTATCATTCCCAGTTGGACAGACAAAGGATCATTTTGAAATGTATTGTAATATATATGTACATCTATTAAAATAAATAAATAAAAAATAAAATAAATAAATAAATAAACTCACAGCATCTCCAAAGCTGACATAGACCCCAAGGGAAGCCTTAAGGCCTCTTGTGTGGACTTAATGCAGGTTTCTGCAGAAAAATTAGTAGGGCATTGACCACAAATCTTCAATCTTTTAAGCAATGAAATTACCAACAAAGTAGCGAATGAGCAAGGAGTGCAAGCCTCTCCACAGTTTCATTATGCATTATTATATTTAAATCTCATCACGAATTATTTAATTTGTTTCAACTGATATCATCATAGATGTTAGCCAGAGCAGAGCAATCGGTCAGTGTTTGATCCAAATATTACGTGTAATAAAACCTATGGCTAATTTTTCAGTTTTTGTTGGTTAAATGTTACACATCTTCAGTGAATGTGACGCCCGTATGCAGGGAATCGGCACAGTGATAAAACCGAATGGGAACGTTTTTTATTTTATTTTTGTTGCGTTTAAGTTTTAAAGATTATGTAAATAACACAATTTGAATTTGTATAATTTGGTTATGAAGAGTGCAATAAACTTTGTGGCGTTGTAACAACTCATTACAGTGAATCCGGAATTTGTAGGCATGCTGTGTTGTGATCAATAGTATTTTATAAAAAATAAAATTTTATAATGTTCACAATGTTGTTTTTCACGACACAACCGAGCGACCGATCGACGTTATTTTTTGCATAATAGTTGGAGGACTGGAAAGTGACATAGGTTATGAAAATAATAACGCTCGCATGGTATTAGGGAGAAATTACGGTACAAAGAATTTTTTCATGAGAATGAATTTTCATTCGGGAAAAACATTTCATTCCCATGGGAAAATTCTTTGTACAGTAATTTCTCCCTAATAACATGCGAGCGACGCAGCAGGTAAAATCTAGTATTACTATTATTGTAAATAGTCCATATATTGGCAGTCCGTAAATACCAGAGGTGTTCGGTACAATTTTCCAGGATTTTATTTATTTATTAATTTTTGGAAAATCGAAAGTTTACATTTATTTCACTTTGTACATACGTATTATGTAGCCAAAATAAAACCAATGTTAAGTTGTGACTTTACAAATTAAAATCAAATCATAATATAAATATAAACAATAGAGACATAACATTGTTCATAAACCACCAAAGAAATATTATTTTATGGACCTCTTGTATTTGGTAAGTTCGCAACTGAAAATATCCACCTTGGATAATACGCTATTGTAATTATTGCATAATCTGTGCAGGCAAGAATTCTGCTTGGCAATTCTGCAGGCAAGAATTCTGCTGAGTTCGTTTTGCATTGATCCACCCTGAACAGGATTATAAAGGTCAATAGATAATTTTTATAATATAATAAATAATAATTACATTATAACATTGACACTTTTAAACACGTTCGTTACAAATTTTGAAGAACAAAAAAACATTTTGGTAATAAAATATTAAAAAGGTACATTTTGCCTTGTGAATCGCAAAAATATAAAAATGTAATGGAGAGGCACTATAAAACAGGCTGCAATTATTTTAAGAGTTTTTTGTACTTTTCTGGCAATATCAACAATAAATAACGTAATATCGATATACATGCGTCTATCAGTATTCAGAATCTACTTTACCTATCTTACGTGCGTGTTCGAATTCATGAAACACGCGTAACAATTTTTCTTATCGAAAGTGAAAAAACGCGCTACCCTATTTAGCCGCAAAACGTCAAGGCCAAAGGCTGTATTCACACGAAGCCTACTATTAGATCTTATTCCACTGTTTTAGGAGTTGTCACAATACGATGTATACTTTACACGGATTCGCCGCGGGACGCTGTAAAATGATAAATTGGTTTATATACCTAAATCCAACATGATCCGATAATATCGTTGTCATTATATTAAATCTATTTTTGTCAAAGACACCTGTTCATACTACTGAGTTTTCATACTTACAGGGATAGTTGTAGCGTATTTGGTAGTTATCAACAGATTTACAATTTTTGTAATACATCCGTCAAGCACGACATATATAAATGTGTAGGTACTAATTCAACCCTCTCCAGCGGTATTATTCAGTATAAAAAATGAAAAATCAATGCTTCTTTGATAAAAATTGAAAATATTTTAAATAAAGCAAAACAGTTTGATTGTTAAAATTATCGAAAACTTCGTAAAGAATTTCACGATTATGCCAAATACTTTTTTTTTAGCAAAATAATTTCACTCAGGGCCTATATCATCTTTGGGGATGCTGTGTGGGGGGATTTGCGAGGAGAGGAATGAGTGAACATGGGTCTTGAAGAGATCCTTTTTATACGAGGATGGAAACACAGAGACCGGCAAATCGTTCCACAACCGAGCTCTTGAACTGAAGAACGAGTCGTAAAGACGACCCGTTCTCATCTGACAAATGTCAACCGTGTAGAAATGTGTTTGCCAAAGTAATCAATAACGCTAGTATTTTGGGACTCCAGACCAGAGGTGGCTTCCTAATTCAACAATGGGGCGCACTTGCAATTTGTACACTACCCATGTCCACCAGTATAATATTCTAAAAATATACTAATCAATATTGTTATTGTGACCAGCTGACACGAATGCGCAAGCAAGAGTGAGCCGTATTCGCTGATAGCCCGAGGGATCATGTTAGTGTGCCAATGGCCACAGCTGACATACTTCTACTTGCGCTAATTTGTACTCTCATTAAACAAGTCTTGCAGACGAGAGTAAAAATAATTTATTTTAACTCCGCCACCTACCAACAGACTATCAACTACCAACTGGGTTTGGCGAGATTCTACATCAGCGAAGTATAGGGTTTTCCGATAAGAGGTGTTTGTTTGATATTCAAAGAGCTAGCGAGAGATGATTAATGATTTTTTATGCCGGAATTTTACTTTCAACAAGACGGTGCTACGTGCCACACAAGCATCGAAACCATTGATCTTTTACGGGAAAAGTTTCCGGACCGTGTTATCTCTCGAAGAGGTGATCACAATTGGCCACCGAGATCTTGTGATTTAACACCTTGCGACTTCTTCCTTTGGGGCCACGTGAAAGAGAAGGTCTACGCCAACAGCCCAGCGTCAATTCAAGACCTCAAAGATGGAATTCGTGAGGCTATCGAGGACATAAGGCAGCCACAGCAGCGATTTGGTTATGGAAAATTTCATGAAAAGGATATGGTCCTGTAGGCGTGGTCGTGGTGGTCATTTGACTGATGTTATTTTTCACTATTAACGGCATACCTTTTTCTTTATAAAAAAATAAACATTCATCATTTATATTAAAAAATGGCATTTTCCTTTGAATATCAAAAAACACCTCTTATTGAAAAACCCCGTAGATCCATCGTGTCTTTGAAAAGATTCGAAATTCATTCACTAAATCAAATTTATTCATTATCGATTCTAATTGTCTTTTGAAAACAAGATGACACAATACATCAACAACGGCAGGTTTAACCGAGATTCGTATTGCAAATAATTCTGAAGAATCTGTTATAATAATGTCAAATGTTTTCAAAGGATCTGCAAGTAACTAATTTACATTTTAGAATAGCTAATGTGTACTCGGCGTTGCTCGGGCTTATGGATGTTTTGGAGTAAAGTTTTGAGGTTATGAATTCTAGTGTATCTGAAATCAGGGTGCGTTTAGATGGTGGACATAACATGATTGTAAAAAAATGAAATAGATCATTTTTTTAAATATTTGTTTCACTTGATCATGTATAAATGTTAAATGCATGTTTTAATGTGAATCCCGCACAAGAGCCACAACTGACACAATCCCGACCGAGGAGTTAGTGAGACTATAGCATTTCCAATTGGCGGTATGTTGTGAGGCATAAGATAGTAGAGAGGGGAAGGAGATAGGGAAGAGGAATGTGAGGGGAACTACCTGGATAGTCACTAAATACAGCTATAGCCATTTCAAGCAAATTTTCAATTCTGAATGCAGGGCGTTACTGACAGTATCTTCCACTCTGGAACTCTAGGCCTGTTACAGAATACTCGACCCTATCTTATAAGACAAAATTCAGAAGAAGACGAACTCAAAGAAGTAGAAAAAAACACTACAAGGAATCCACCCCAAAATCACAAAATCACAAAATCACAAAATCACAATTTCACCCCTTTTTACATTGACTGCAACAAATAGACTACACCAAGTTTGAAACAAAATCCACAGGCTACCAAAGGATTTTTTCTTTACGAAAATAGTCGAACCTGTGACTTTAATATTTCAAACTAAAACATTACCACCGGCAAAATACCTACGTACATTTTTTCTGGCCTGTCTTGAATATACTATTATCAGACGATACGCAATTTTGTTTGAACAAAATGGCCTATTGTCGGCCCACAAGATAGTTGTAGCAATAACAATACTTCATAATAACTGTTTGTAGTCATTTGTAGTTATATTCCAAGCTCGTGTCATTATTAACGAAATGGCCGATTGTAATGCCCGCCATTTCGCAATAAATAAATGCCCTAACATTATAAGTTTAGGAGAGGCAATACGATAACTATTTTTTTTATGGTGAGAGGTTATTTTAAGACTATCCCAGAATTAGCTTAAACCTTTGAAGGTTAGTGCGTTTTATTATATTTAATACTATTCTCAGTGTAAATCAAGAAGACATGTTCCTAACCTTTGGGTCAGCACTAATAAATGACTCCAAACATCACATTGTAGTCTGCTAACTGAAGCAATACTACAAAAGATTTATTTGCAAATATTGTCCGGGTGGTTAAATGTAAAACCAAATAAATAGCCTGTAACGTTGCAGTTTTGAAAACTAGAAAAGGGTATTTCCTAAGGTTTTACCGAAAATTCCAATACGTATTTCAAAATAGAATAAACCATATAGAAAACAGATTACATTCGTATTATTTCTTGCGTAAGCAAACTACAAAGTGTGTATTTTTTACTTAGAGAACAGAAAATCTTTCTTATCGACTGAGAGAACAGAATAAATATGGAATAGTATAAATAGAGGAAGACATGGCACGACCAAGTGAATCAGATACTTGAGTCGGGCCATGTCAAAAGTCAGAACAATAGAAGAGTATGTATGAGACGATGTATGAATGTGAATGAGGCAAGGAGTGTATGCCAAGACCGAGATGTTTGGCGGTCCGTCCTCTCTGCCTACCCCTGCGGGGAAACGGCGTGATGGTTAGTTAGTTAGTTAGTTAGTAGTATAAATTAACGTACCTCGTAATCCCCCATCATTACAAATCACATTTTTCGTACAAAGCGTTTTAAAACAAGCATTGTTATAGTATGAAATGTGAAAGAATGGCTAAACCTTTAGAATATATTGTAAGCTTAAAATAATATATCAGTTTTTAATCCACCGTATTCAAAAAACGGGTCGCTCTCAAAGTGTGAATCTTGGAATAGATTTTCGCAAATATTTCGACAATACAAAAGGTAATGACGATGTCCTCGAACGTAAAACTCTAATATGATTAATAAAATTGTGTCAGTATTTGATTGACTGAATTGTGATTGTCAATTCACAAAACAAATTCTGAAGTAGATATTTATTATCATGAGTTATTTTTTTTTTATTTCTCTCGTTTTTTTTTTGAAAAGTATTTGTGTTTACGTCTTTGAATTTTGTTGACAGTAAATTTTCCTATCGATGGACATTCGTGTCACGAGCTACGTATGACATCATTGGTAGCTCGGCCTGTCTCAACAATTATCAGCACGTTGAGATGATATACCCACAGTTCAAAGGCTTCTAGTTTATTCTCTATTTAATGTCTAAAAGGTTTATGAACAAATTTCATTCGCTGTTAACGTAATTTATTTTAATGTTCTTTTTATTTTAATTAAACATATATACAGAGTGTTAAGGGACGTACTTGACATTCTTTAACCAGTGATTCCTGAAATTAATTATCAATAAAAATGTTTACCGCTTTTGTTCCATAATTAAAATTATTTACTCCAAATCAGGAATCACTGGTTAAAGTAAGACAAGTACGTCCCTTATCTCGTAAAATGTAACGACTCCTTTATTGATTGCAAAATCATTTTATGGCATCACTTTAATTAAATGAAAATAACAACAATATTACTACACCAATATTTAATAAAAATTGCCGTTAATAGTTTCTACATCAAGATTTATGCATGCTGAAAATTAATATGTATTATTAGAAAATTATATAAGAAACTTTAGACAAAAAATATTACAATAAGCGTTAATTAATTAGTTATTATTTTGGAAACATAAATACGAAATCATTCGGTATTGTATTTATACAACCAAAACTTTTATAAATTATAGGGCTAAATAAAATTATTTTTGCGGACAGAATCTACAAGGTCGGCACAACTAATTAATTCGTACCTACACGCATTCATTTGATGTCTTAAATTTATATACACTCGTCCTTATAATTTCTGTAAAAATCCAAATCGTTCTAGCCAGAGACACAACATATACGTTTACACAGTGCCTCACTGCTAACCCAGGCTAGCCCAAAGACACATTAACTATATTGGCCCAAAATTGTTTAATTCCTTGCCGAGTTCCATCAAGATGTGCCAAAACCTCGTATAAAATAAATGTCAAAAGCTGGGTAAAAAAGTATCAGGAAGTGAGAGAATTTTTATATAATTTATACTACGAATATGATACCTAAAATATGCCATTACCATCTACATTTAAAAAAAAGTTAACTTCTTTTAAACTGTTTTTTTATTAAATACGCAAAAACTCCAGTAAAATCATATTAAACTAACTATTTGTACTATATATATTTTTTTCTTTATTCATATTTCTTTTTTTCATTTAAACCATAGATAATGTAACCACCACTGTTTTGAATACATACCTTATAATGCCCACGCACAGGCTTCGCCTTTGTGGGATTTTTTGGTACTGCCTTATGTTTTGTATAATTATATATGTACCTACCTGTATGTATCAAAAAAATTGCCAATAAAAAAAGATGGAGGTCCGATTATAAACCAAAAATATTTACTATTGTAGTAATTTGTATTAAAGTATTAATACTTGTATAATTATATAATTTCGTGCTGCCATAAATAGAATATAAAATTATTATTATATAATTGAGATCACATCAAAGGTCTGCAGGTGTTGTTTATTTTAAGGATTCGTTTAACCTTAACCGCAGCTCTTGTCATTCTGTCATTATATTAATCAATGAGCTAGATGAGGTCCATCAACCGTCATGCCGTAATCAAGAGTGGTATATTTATCTGCACCTGTAATATTCTGCGACTTGGTCATGGCCAACAGATTGGAGACTGACTTTCTATTGCAAAAATATGCTTAGCTATTATACCTGGACGTTTACGTACATAGAATTGAAAACAAGATCTTGAAATTTGTACTGTAAATTAAATATGTCGGTAATCTGATTTTAAATTGACATTTTTTTTTGTTATAAAAATCTATGGACCCTTTTTTTAATAATAATAAATGTTTTATAATCTTCCTTTCTTAAAACAAATAGAGATAGTGATATCCTCACTGGGATTTCCCGTGCTGAGATTTCATTTACACACCTAAAATTTAATAGTATGAATAATGCAAATTAATTCAATTTTGGAGGTGGGTATGGGTACCGCCACCCCGGAAACCATTTACTGAATAACCAATACACCTTCCAAGAGGTCCGCTACGTTTGGTGATTTAGCAGGGGTGCCCGGGTTCACGGGGTGAGGTTTGTCTAGGTCTTGACAGCAGATGAGTTTGCCAATCTACTGCGTGGCAGGGCGGATCGAAAGAGACTGGTTGAAGGAGACCTTTTGATCTCTCCAGCCGGAATCCCTCTCGACCCGTCGTCTTGCACCGCAGTGGGAGGGATGGATTCATTGGTCACTTCTGGACTCGTTGACCCCCAGATTCCTACCCACCCCTTATACCTTTTTCATTCCCAGATCTTCCTCTACTTCATCTTCTTCCCCTCCTTCCTTTCCTTAAAAACAATCCATACAGCATCCCCAAAGATGACATAGGCCCTGAGGGAAATTATTTTCCTCAGTGCCTCCTGCGTGGAGCTAATGTAAAAAAATAACCCTTTAGTCTGTCGAGACATCCAATGAGGATTTCCCAGAAGCTTGCCGCATTTGCCTGGATTTTATTATATTCGCTTGGCAATGCCAAGGAAAGGAACTAATGTATCCTAATATTACTTTAGCTTGTCATTTTATCACTCGCAAGTAGGGTTGCCAGATGGTATCCAAAAGGAGGACATGTCCTCCTTTTACATGTTTTGTCCTCCCTTACCTACTGTAAGTCCTCCTTTTTGCTAAACATCGGGCGGGACTGGCGGGAGATTTTTTAAGTGTTTACAAGGCTTGTGAAGAATCCTTAATGGAATGGGTAAAACCCTTGGAAGATTTCAAATATTTTGAGTTGATGACATTGCTGAAAGAGAACGAAAACCTATAATATGATGATTTAGTCTCATGCATTGAGTTCTTGAACATTAGAGGTGTAGAGATTTACGATGTTAAGCTACACGATCAATTTTGTAACTTGATTTCATTTCTTAAATCAAAATCAGATGAAGATGAAGCATATTATGATTTGAAGTTGCACGAGTAGTGGACAATCTAATTCAAAAGTGTTGAAAACATTGAATGTTTCTCATAACTGCTCAAGATCTGCGAGTTTTATTTTTGTATTAGCGCACATAACGCATAACTCAGTGGAGCAAAGAGAGGAATAGACTAAGTGTGCAGTCAGTTAAATCTTTAATTCTTACTCTATACAACTTCAAAAACATGACATGTGAAGATTTTTATAATTATTTGTTAAAAAACCAAGGACTTCTTTCCAAAATTGGCAGCTCAGCTAAATATGATTAAAATAAAGTATAATAATATAAAAAAATCGTTTAATTTCTGAATGTCCTCCTTTTTTACAGAAAATCCTCCTTTTTAGACCCATCTGCCGTCCTTTATCAAATTATCATCTGGCAACCCTACTTGAAAGTATGTTTATTTTATTTGTGAAAAGGTGTGTGGCAAATTAGATTGAAAAAATTTCAGAATTATTAATTTTCACTATCGTAGTACTTTATTCATTTACAGGAAACCCTAATTTGACTTCTTTTATTGTAAATAACGCTTATTTAGCTGAAAAATATAATAAATCTCACTAAGATGTTCTTATGTGTTTATATCATTGATTTTTTTATAACGTTAGAGAGAGAGAAAAAAATCTAAATATAATTAGCGATCATGGGGATAGATAATATATGTATGTATAGATTTCTATAATAAATATTGACAATCTGGTCACAATTTACAAAAACATAATTTTGCAAAAACAAGAAAATTTTATTATTATGAAAATAGCTGGTGTTAGGCGGGTGAAGTTGCAAATATTGTCTGCAAATCAATTTTTGGCTCTATTCATAAAATGGACAGTAATCGATAATTGTAACTTTTAAAATTGACACAACTATTTGTTGCACATCTTTATTATGGTTTGAGGAACACTACGGGGAGTTATCACTGCACAATTTTCCCTAATAAATTCGATATTATACACACTGAGGGAGCACTTAGTATTTTCACGGCACGCTTTGTACAATGTTGAAATGTCCCTGGCGTAGGTATGTATTCCACACTATCAGACAGGGACAGGCAATTGGGAGGAACTCCATTAGCCGCATCGTTTTATTAATGACGCACTTTGGTTCATTCTCTATCTCCTGCCGGGTATTTACTTTAACGACTTGTCGTGTTCTTTCTCCAACCCACTCCTCATCTCCCATCAAAACATCTACCATCTCTTATCTAACCACTCTTCTAAGTTATATACCTTCATACTTCTAAGACTTGTTCAAGTCGACTGTGGAGAAGTAAAAGTGGGTAACCCTCACTCATGTTGTTTTATCAGGTAAATTATTTTACTAATTTATTTATTAAATTCAAATATATCCCCTTAATGTGGCTTATATAAAAAACAGTATTTTTTTCTGTAAAATAAGTCTATTTTTATTAATATGCAGATGTTTTAAAATAAATAAATATATTGTAAAAAGCATTCACTTTGTGGCTCATCATAATTTATAATAAAAACACATAAATTTGTTTTTGACCACGATAGTTTTATTTTCACTCTACCGGTTTCGGAAGATCCCTTCCTTCGTCAGGAGAATATTTAAAACTGTACAGTTTTAAATATTTAAAACTGTACTGTACAGTTTTAAATATTCTCCTGACGAAGGAAGGGATCTTCCGAAACCGGTAGAGTGAAAATAAAACTATCGTGGTCAAAAACAAATTTATGTGTTTTTATTATAAATAAATATATTTTAAGTTTGACTAAGGATTGGACCTTCCCCCCAGTGACCGGATTCAACCATGCTAATGACTGAGTCAAATTTTGATTGGGTAAGACTGAAATTTATTTCGTTCATTAACTGCTGTAATGTCATCCTATTTCAGAGAAATGCGGATATGTTCGCGAGTGTATGCGTGATAGCCACCAAAGCCAAACTTGATATAATGCAGTGTCATCGACAACGAGTCTATCTGTCGAGTTTCATCTCGATCGGATGCCTGGAAGTGGGTTAATTTCTACAGAAAAAAATTCTAAATAATATAAAAGCCCAAAGTACTGTGTACTGTGGAAATACATATTTATTTGATGAAAAATAAGTATACAAATAATAAGAAACGAAATACGATAAAAGAAGCGTTAGCAGAAGGTGAATCTCAAGGCTGATGTATCTCAGAAAGTGGTCTGACTGCGGCGCAACATATCCATTCCGGGTTACAGTGTCAAAAGGTCAAATATGTTGTCTAACCTTCGATAAGAGAAGAACTTGTACTTAACCAATGAAATATGACCTCATTGACGATTAGAACAAGAAAATTATTTTGAACGCTTGTTCAAATTTCATTTTTAATACTATGCTTATAATAATGACAATAATTATGATCATTGGATAATTTGTGAGGAGCCGTTTTAGAAAAAAATCACCTCGCGGGCGATGTACAATTTAACAGAGTTCCTAGGCTCTATTTAATTTTGTATTATTAACAAACTGATACAGAAAAACCTACTTACCTGGCAGGCCTTTTCAGATAAAAACAATTTTAATAAAAAAAGTAACACAAAAAAGTACGTTTTCGCAAGCAGAATAAAATAGTAAAAACACTGGACCTTATGTGATTTTACATTCGCTATTTTACCCTGTATTACTATTAATGTTACATTTATTGGAAGATTAGTAGGGTTTATATTTATTTTAAAACACCGGATAATTTAGGACCCCTTTAAGTTAAAAGGTGATAGTCCGAAGGCGCCATGTCGGGTGAATAGAGGGGGGTGGGTGACAATATCCCATTCAAATGATGCCAGCGGCACCTGTGGGTGTGGGCCATGGCATTGTCATGCAGGGAACTGACTCCAGGGGTCTCCGTCCTTCTACGGTTCTGAATGGTTCTTTGTGGTGTATTGCAGTAAGCCACTGTATCAATGGTAGTCCCTTTAGGCATAAAATTCACCAAAAGGCCACCATTACGGTCCCAAAAAACAAATGCCATGACTTTTCCGGCTGAATGGATCGTCTTGAACATTTTGGTTACTGGGGAAGATGAATGACGCCACTAAAGTGACTTTCTTTTGTGTTCTGGGGTGAAGTGACACACCCACGTCTCACCCGCCGTCACTTCGTCTTGAAAAGCTTATCCCTCCTGTGCAAAACGATCCAAAAATGCAGGCAGATCTCGCACAGACGGTGGCGGGAGAGCGCGACAACCTCTTCGTCGGAAGAATTTACTGTGGCTGAACAAAATGGCCGACAAACAAGCGGGACCTTGTTTATTGGAGAATTTTTATGAAATAACCTTAAAAAACTTAAAAATTCTTAGAGTTTAGAGTTCTTATGAGTTTAGGTAAAGCAAAGCTTCATGAAATAACGTAAGGCTACGTACAGTTGGAATGCTTCAGGCAAGTATAACAGACTGAAATTACTGAAAATATTATAAATACAGAAAAGTTGGTATATGCCGTATCTTCTCCAAGCTTAAATTTTCTAATAAAAGTATGTTTATCTGAAGTGACCTGCCAGGTTAGTATATTTTCTGTATCGTTTTGTAAATAATAAAAATAGATGGAGCCTAAAATATCATAAATTTCCAGAGCTCTTTAGAAAACAATGCCATGCAAATTATCCAATTATTATTATTGGAAGGCGATGTAGGAATTATAATGAAGCAAGGAGTGTGTGCCAAGACAGGGTTGTGTGGCGGTATATCCTATCTGCCTACTCCTGCCGGAAACGGCAACATTAAGTGATGAAAAAAAATCTGCCAGTACGTAATATTTATCTTGTTATCTAGTTGTCTTGTTACAGGGTGTAACAACTATTGGTTAATGAGTAAACTAAATTTGACTCATAGACCGCAGTGCGGTGTGGGGAATTCCATATTCTATGGGTCGATAAATAAACATCCTGTAAAGTGAGTGAGTATCCATTATTTCGATGATTGTGCGTCATCTTAACACATTATGCAATCCCTTATTAAGGGCCTTACTGATAAACGTGTTTTAAATTTTTCACGACTGATAGATAATAGTTAATGTAGGGTAAATGGTTGTTTATCAGTTATATAAAATTTAAAATGCATTTGTTATTAAGGAGGGTTATATTTTTTATTGTTATAAGTTTAATTTGTAGAACTCCAATTTAATTTAAGTTTTTTTTAATATATTTTAAAAAACTTCAACAGTTTCATTATAAACAAGTTCTTCTGTGTAATTATTAGTACGCATGACAGCTGTTTCGCCTTCCGAAGACATTAGTCTCCAACCGAATCAACGGATTATTTTTATTTCAAATTTCACTTTGTTGATATGAACATGATCTTGGAACAAAACATCTGAATTTTAAGAAAGGTATTATTTTTTAATGATATAATAATGTTTATAGGACAAGGTTTTCTTATGCATAGCACAAAGGATAACAAATTATTATAAGCCATAATTAGTCGCCTGAAATATCCATTCAAATTGAAAATATCTCCCGTGTAAAAATAAATGCCGCCGACGCGAAATGAACCCACACCTTCTGATGTCCGGTCAGGTACTCTGGACCACTGAGCTACGCCAGCTTATTTCCATCCCGCCAAATAATGTTTTATTAATTATAAATTTTAATATTCACAATTCCCACAATTACAAACACTAAATATTCTTCATCTTGATGCTCACCACTCTCCTAGACACAAGCGCCAGCTTCTATAGAAGAGGAACATAAAAAAATCAAAAGCAGAGAAAACTAATTTTAGTTAACATTAATACGTTGTAAATTGATTAATTTTTAAATAAAAAAAATCAATATGTGCTAGTACTTCGATCAACAATTACTTTTTATTATATTTTTTCACCTGTAAACTTATAATAATTTGTTAAAGAAAGGTACCTCCAGTTTCAGAAGTTAATCAGAAATACATTCTTGAAGATGTAAGAGTATTTTTAAAGAAGGTCGTCTCTAGATCTCAGTATTGATATAGGCACAAGAAAACAAATAATCTGATACCACTCTATAATGATTTTAAAAACGTGTAAAGGCCAGAGGAAGTATAATGGAATAAAGGTGAATTCAACTCGCCTTGGAATATACAATAATTTACTTCTTGTACAAGTCTACATGGCGCCAAAAGTAAAATTATATATTGAGATGATATTATATCTTGATGTTCTGATCTGTTCTGATGGTACATATCAGAACACCTTCATTTATGTAGCTACAAAGTCACTGGTTCTTGATGCGATATACTAAAATTTTATTTTATATCTGATAATTGACGAACATCAAAGGGTATTATGTGATATCTCATTTATAGTGTTTAAAAATATAAAGTTCCGATTCACGTCTTCGGTGCATTTGAATTGAAATAAGTAATAATATAGTAAAAAAATTTTTATAAATTATGTTAAGGCGAAACTTAATGCCAAATCACTATTTTTATTAATCTTTATACCGAATTGGTGTACATAATGAATACAAAAAAATATGCTTTAGATAAATTGAAGTTTTTCCTATCGTTTCGCTTGAGTAGAATTCAAATAAATTAATCAATAAAAAATATAAATGGATACTATTAAAAAAAATTTTTTTCCAATATAAACGTATGAACGCGTAAAGGAAACAATTTTTAAAAAATACAGTATTATAGCTAAGATTATCTGTGACAGTTTAACTTGATTCACTTTTTTGCTTTCTTATAAAATTATTTACAAAATAAATAAAAACCAGTTTTGTGCTTGAAATTGAACGTTTCTAGACTCCGTTTGTCAAGCGATTTTAATGCCTATTACCTACAATATAGGGTAAACCAAGAATACACACATTTTTAGTTGTAGCTTCCTCTTAAATCTGGTAATTGAAGATCATCAGGACGATCAGAAGGGTAATAGAGAAAAAAAATAATGTTAAATCTGGTAATTGAAAAACATCAGGAAGATCAGAAGGCAATACAGAAAATATTTTAAATTTTTGTGTTAAATCTGACAATTGAAGAACATTTAAATTGAATATGGTAATTGAAGAACTTCAGGAAGATCATACGGGTGAAAGAGAAAAATCAATGAGATAAGTTAAGAACATCAAGAATATCACAAGGGTTATACAGAAAATATTTTAAAAAATTATGCTAAATCTGATAATTGGAGAACATCAAAAAATCAGAAGAGATTCATATAGCCTAGCATTCATATAGTTTAAAAAATATATTTCCTTTAGACCTCTTCAGTGCATCTGTCATTGAAAAAGGTAATGGAGAAAATATTCCAAAATTTTTATGTTAAATCTGACAATTCAAGAACATCAGGAAGATCAGGAAAGATTGTGTACAGCATCAATAGGGTTAATGCTGTTCAAAATCTCTTCGATGCATCTGTCATACAGGAAAGAATGATGGTTTGATGCCCTTCTAGTTATATGTCTGTTCAAACATTATTATTGTTATTTTTTAAGTGGAATAACTCAAACATGAGTAAAAACTCAAATTATAATATACAATCATTGAAGACAAATCAATTAAACTAATTCGACCAAATATACATAACTGAGAGCTCCAAACTTTATCTTAATTTTTTAACGCTTATTTTTGGCTGTTATCTTTGTCTGATGGCAAGATTTTACCCAAACTAATTTCAATCTAGATAGTATTTATTTATTTATTTAACGCCCAGAGGGCTTTTACATGTGGGTGGTACAAATTTAATGACAGTTTTGAAACATAAGAAAGAAAAGAAAGAAATAATAAAAATAAAATTACATAAGTATATGCGAGAAACAAAATTAAAAATAACATGAACATAAATTAAAAAATACAGCGATTTGACTGGTTTACAAAAATATAACTTCCACTTAGGAATAGTATTGAAATAGGTCTTTTACATAATCCACAAAATTCGCAAAGTTAATATTAAATATATCGACATCACCTAAGTATTGGTTTCCCATAGTGTGAAACCGTTGTATTGGGGAGTTCGCAATGTAATTGCGCTTATGTGTGTTGCAGTGGAATAGTGTATTTTGTCGTGTTGTTATTGTAGGTATTCGTATGTTTATGAGTTGCAGAAGTTCGCAACAGTCGAATTTAGAGTTTAGAATCTTGAATAAAAAAGTTAAGTCGTTTATTTTATTTTATTGGATAAATATATTAGCTCAGTGGTCAGAGCACTTCCACGACAAGGAAGAAATCGTAAGAGAACCTAATATACAGTAAAACTTTTTCTTAAAGATGCGAACACCTCGGCACAGGTTCTCCTAGTGAGGCGTTCACAAAACATTACTACGTAACCATTTGCATAAAGTTAAATTACTTATGATTTGAGATTTCACGGCCAAAAGTATTATAGTAATTTATTTTTGGGGTATTATGCCGTGTTGAGCTACGTCCTTCTTTATCAAACGTTTCGTACAGCATTACAGTGTCCACCATCAGGACAGATGTGTAATGCCATCCGAAAAGTTGGCCAAAGAAAGAGGTAGCCCAACAAGGCGTAATACCCCAACAATAAATCACTATAAGTTAAGTTACTGATTATTTTTCACTCTACTACCATGTTTTGTATTCATTTCGTATTATTTCTGTAGATAATCTATTTACTTATCTGTAAACTGTGAGTTCCATGGAGAACAGAATGAATAAATCAAATAAAATCTCATGGGAGGCTTCTCACCTTTCAATATCCGTTTATTTTGCAATTCTTTGGAAGATATTAATTACTAAGTGTTTTTAAAATGTTGTTATTACTTTTTTGAACCTTGTTATTATAGTTTGTTGCTGCTTTCAACAGTTAGCAACATCTTCCTGATCATCGTTAAATCAATTTTGTACATTATAATTTAATTCCGGAGAAAGTTAGTATAGTTCACTTCGCCCGATAATAGGATGGATACCTACCACTCGTTACCGAGTCAAGAACAACATGTTTTGAGAAGAAAATGAGGAGAAAAAAAAGATTTCTCAAATAAACGAGAAAAGTAAAAGACCTGTGCGGCTGGCTAGCTGCTAGCAGCGCGTCCCTCGAGGCCGGTTACTTTATCTCAGGGTGACCAATATGGACAGTTACAGTAGGCCAAAGTATTCATTTAGTAATTAATTGCTTTAACTAGGAACCTAATTTGTTGTTGTGGTATTGAGATATTGATGACACAGAAAGGACCCTCGACAGCATATGAGCGAAAAAGCATATTTCACTAACTTATAAAATGGTGGCAAAAATGGCATTCAGGCAAAGAGTCATGGAAAACGTCGTCTAGCCACTCGAGTGATTTTCGGCATATTATGCCGAGTTTGCAAAACGTCTCGAGTGATTGCACGCCATAATATGCCATTTTTGACTCGCAGAATTCGCGCATTTACGATTTTTTAATAATTCTAAAAATATAGGATAAACGGTAAAATATAGGTGAATTCATTGGCTATACAGCAGTATAGTCAGTTTATATGTGAGAAATTTATCATTTACTAAACTCATATTCAATAGACGCGTTATAAACGCGAACACTCGAGTAGCTAGTTGTCTCGTTGTGGACTTTTAAAGACTTCTTTTGGGAGTCAAAAGTAAACACATATTTTCTGAAGCTTCCGAGATTGGATATGATAATAATTTGCTGTTTTTGGCCTTTTCCTACGTCGACAGTGAGGTGCAAGCGCTTGGATCCATGCTTGCGCATTACCATGAGCACGGTGAAGCAAGGAAATGTACTGTGGGACTACATTGGGCATGTGGTGTATAGTGTGTAGCACGACTTTCAAACATCTCTTTTTTTAATATAAAATGGTTGGCGAAGAAAACAATTGACAATTTGAGATCCTCAAAATAACTTACCTTTTTTACTGCAGGTTGTCAGCTTGCAGTACTATTTTTTGCGTAAATTTCCAAGATCTGTAACAAATAACAAGAATAGTAATTAATTATAATGCGGTGCTTTCATTTTCTGTTGAATATACGGTAGCATCAATACATGGGACTGTTTAGCGGTGGGAGTTAAAAAAAAAAATATGCAAAAAAAAATAGTGTAAAAGTGGAGTGATCTCAAGGGACCTTTATAAAAAAATAAAATTAATGAAAATAAATATTTCCCGTACCGGGAATCGAACTCGAGCCTGCTGGGTGAAAGCCAGCTATCCTAGCCACTAGACCATACGGGATATTGAACACACGCGACGAAAAGTTTTGAAATACATACTAGTCCAAGGTAATTACACTTTAAGATATTTTTTTTTATAAATGTGACTGCATGACGATTTCTTAGTGAAATATTAGTCATTCAGAATATATCTGAACATATAGTCACATCACCTGTCCGAATAAATAAAATGGACGAGATGTGAAAATATTATTATTTGTAAGTAAAAAAAAAAAAAATAAAAAATAAAAATAAATAAAAAATAAAAAAAAATAAAAAAATTATTTGTATGAATACGTGTTTCAACTTCCTCATCACATATTCGTGTTTTACTGTTGATTTGTTATGAAATTTGTCAAATCATTCGTTATTGACCTCCAGTCCAGTTTTTAACAGGAAAACGAATAATTTTACAAGATTTTTATTAAATTAACAGTGTTTCATAATCTAAAGTTTTCTCCGTGCGGTAAAGTTCAATTATAAGAGTTAATAAATTTTAAAGGAGAGTTATTGTGAAATATCACCTCAATCGCTAATCGCAAAGGCACTGAAGACTAACTATTTTAATTTCTAGATTTCCATTCTGTGATTAGTATGGTTACTCTACGATCATTTGATGCGTATACTATTGCATTGAGTTTTAAAGATTCTTCACAGATATATGAGTTGTTAAAAGTTCTTAGTAACATACCAACAACTCACTCTGGAAACTTTGTAGACACTCAGACGTACATATGTATCGTATGTCAGGTATACATCACAAATCTCATGGGGTGAGCGCTCTCTCACAATGTTGCAAGGAAGCTTTCAACAGCAGTAATAAGTAATCTTACCTCTGTAATTCATGATGCATTTTTATTGAGGTGAAACTTAATGCTAAATCAATATTTTAGATTAATCATTATGAATACCGATATCCTTTAGATAAATTGAATCTTTTGATATCGTTTCCTTTGAGTAGAATTCAAAAGAACAAATAAATCCATTTTTCAATAGAAATGTGTGAACTCATAAATGAAACAACTTTAAAAAATACAATATTATGGCTGAGATTATCTGTGCCAGTTTTTCTTGATTATTTTTTTTGCTTTCTTACAAAATTGTTTATAAAATAATTAAAAACCATTATGGCGCATGAAATCGAGCGTTTCTGGACTGCGTTTGCCAAGTAATTTTCTACGTGCATTTTTATATTAACTATTGGTGCAAGCGGAAAACCAGTTCAAGCGTTTCTGGACTCCAGAAACGCTCGATTTCAAACGTAGTCAAGAAAAACCGTTTGCCAAGAAATTTTTATGTCTATTACCCGTATTCGTGCAGATATGAGGCATACCAGGAATTTACACATTTTTGGCTTGTAGCTTCCTCTTAATTGAAAGTTTGTTACATGGTGGGTAGCTAGAATTACCTTACAAATTAAGTAACCTTAATTATAAAAATGATAAAACTTGGCTCACGTTACAACTTGCCTCATGTCGGGAAACCAGTGGGACAAGTGGGATTTTGGTTTATTCACCAGAATGTTTGATGTTTATCATAGAGAACCCAACAAACTTATTATTTTTAAATACATCTGTTTGAATTTCACTTTGGTAATGAATGTAGTAGGCACATTTAAGCCAAAATAAGAAAATTAAGACACTTCCCGACATCTGATCAAGCTGTCGATGACAATGCATTCTATCAACTTTTAGTGGTAATCACACGACCACACGCAGACATATACGAATTTCTCTGAAATTGGATGAGATTGCAAAAGTTAACATATAGTAAATGTATGTCGGTCCTACCCGATCAGAATTGGGCGAGGTTGTTCCTCCAAGAAGATCCAATCCTCGATCATTTTTTTTTAAAGTTTAAAATAATACATTTTAGATTAGATGTATGTAGTCACATAAACTTTGACTGGTTGATTTTTTTCGATCGGAGCATTTATTTTATTTTTCCTTTTTTCAGCAGTCACTAGTTATCTGCTTGAACCAATAGTTACTATAAAAATGCATGTGGAAAATTACATTACAAGAAAAAATATCTTTTTACAGATTCATTATTAGGTTATCCCAAATTGTCATGAATATTATTAACCCCATGAAATTAAGCGTCAGCTTGAAACACTATACATTACAATACTCTCACAGACGCACACACAATCATTTACATCACACACAAATACACACCCACCCATTGTTGTAATAATACTCGATGTAACCACTAACCAGTAACAACGGATAACCTTTATTAACCGTCTCGCTGCGATGGTTCCGTCTCACGGGCACTGTGTCGTGAAGTCCCTTCCCCTTGTCTTTAGGTTAATACAATTCAAAACTAAACAGTCAACCGTTGCCTTACTATTGTATAAAAGAGGATGAAATGCCATTAGGTTGTCATTACTCTAATTTAGAGAGTGACTACTTTGTAATAGGTACTTATACTAATACTGACAGGTAAGTACTAAAAATCGTAATCATGAGGTGTGTTTGTTAGGAAGACAGTAAAGCATGGTTGCACCAACTTAAGGCTACGTAGTAAGCGTTCAAAAACAAGAAGAAGATGGTTACAAAGGGAGATATTGGAGTACCGATGTTAGGGGGGGGGGCTCGTTAATATTAAAAAAAAACGATAATAATTAGGCGAACATATTGAAAATATTTCATAAAACACAACTCGTTTAAAATAAAGCAAAACTCTTTCGACAAATGCCTAAGTTAAAATTTAAAGAGAATTTTTAAATTTTAACTTAGATTAAAGAGCATCTTCGTTGTCTCAATAATAATGGTTTCTCTGAATTTGTCAATCATCTGATTAGTAAAGATCTTTCTTTCTGTCATAACACAGGAGCACTGGAAATAAAAAAGGTGTAAAAACCAAAAGTCCTATTCTTAATAATCAATTAGATATATCAAGTAGTCCAATATTAAGTTTGTTTCCAATAAACCATTAAAAAATGTCCAAGTTCTCCTTATCACCATGTCAGTTGATGCTTTGTTTCTCCATATATATTATTATAATCCATTAGTCTACATAATTATCTTTCGGTTTTTCCCATGTCTTTTGTACTTGTGTAAATGTATTGTATGATTTCTCTGTGTTTGTTATATTTATATCATGTTGTCTCCCTCAATTTTTTTTTATATATAAGCTCACACTCTGTACTTCTTGTCTAGTAATAATTTGTACCCTGAAGATGCTTGAGTAAAGTGAAACCGGTCGGTTATAAAAATTATTAAAAACTCGTGGTCTTAAAAGAAAAAGTATTTTATTTTATTTTACAATATTATATTTTTTAGAACCTTAAAAATTAAAGTGTTCAAAATATGTAAATTGGTAGAAATCCAGAAGGCTGAGACTTAAACAACGTGCTTTATTGTATTTTTTTTGTTTTTGTTGAATTTATTTTATAGTTTAATTAATGAAATTATAATAAAAGTTAAATTAATAATATTTAATTATACATATAGATTGTGTATAATATTATACTGTAGCTCTATACATAAATCACACATTTTCTCGTGTTGTCCTTCTCATCTATGAAGGTACCTAGTATATATTTCTTTACAAGAGAACTTTATCGTGTTTAGAAAGGCAGTACTTATCTTATCATCAAACATACTAAATGTCTGTGCGTGTTGTTCATCCCTGTGAAATCTGGTTCAATAAAACTTATTGTGAAAAGTATTCAGATAAGCGACAAAGTAAGTATCTACCTACAATGTAATATTTACAAAATTGGACTCATAATATCCCATTTTGATTTTTGAAGAGTTTGTGATGAGGGAATGTTTGAATATTCTTGCTCTATTCGTCCTCTACTCTGTTCAAAGCAGTTTAGTTTATTCAGAGACAGAGGTCGAAGAAAACAAATTCAGGTGTGACCTACACGTGAAATTAATCGTGCAGTGCATTTTCTTAAATAATTACATATTTTTAAACACAATCATAACTAAGCATTGTGACTCGTGGCACTTAAAATGGTAGAATGCTCTTTTAATCTCAGTAAGTAAAAATCAATTCAGTCAGTATTTATATTAATAGATGTTTTAAAAATATTTAAGTATTTTTTTTTTAGTTTGACTTAGGTTTAATACCTTCCGCGCTATCAATTTTTTTTCGACTTGAGCATCGTGTAATAACTGCTGTAAATTTTTATGTCGTCCAATTTCATAAAAATGTGTGTGCATTGATAGAATGAATTGTAATCGACAACGAATGTATCTGCCAAGTTTCAGATTTATCGGATCACGAGAAGGGGGTTAATTTTCACTCCCAAAATTCCATTTCATTCAGTAATTTATTCATTCATTCAAGAAAACAACATCAAAATTCAATTATTATTTTTTTTAATGATAAACTAATGTTTAGCCGATATAGCTCAGTGGTTCAGAGCACCTGGCCGGACATTAGAAGGTACGGGTTCAATTCCCGTTGGCGGCATTTATTTTTACTCGGGAGATATTTTCAATTTGTATTGATATTTCAGGCGAAAAATTCAATTAGTCGTAAGTATTTAAAAAAGAGAAAACTAGCAGTTCGGATAACAGTAGACCTCGTGTGCAAAAAATTGTGTTAATTTTGTTCGTATTTAACAAATCAAAACCAAAATTTCCTCTAAAATTATACGAATTCTAAGTAAGTAGTTAAATACCAGCCTACGTAATTATCATCCATGATATGTTTTATGTTAGATTTTTCTTCATTCAAATAAATGTTATTACAATTTGTCCAAAGAGACGTCAATTTCTCAATGGATGTACAGAATTCTTTTATTAAACTTCCTTTGTGCAGGTAGGTATCATAATATTGAAAAATGAAAGTAATAAAGTACAAATAAACACGACAATTTCATAATGGAAAAACAAAACCTTTACTGAAACATTAAAAGTGCCACCATCAAAATAGAAACGGAACTTACAAACAAATCTATAGATAGACGAAATGGAAAACGGTTGAGTTAAGGCTACGCTCACAAAAAAATAATATTTTAGAAAAGGTCGTGCCTATAATTAATAGGTCCTTGGTGCTACCGTACATCATGCAACTTGCCCTTTTGGACTATCTGGTCACGCAACAATGCCAACAGAACCGCAGAGTTTGTTACGGACTGTTAGTCTCATCATCGTAAACCTGTACCCTTAAGGACATTATCAGAGTAAAACCTCCAAACTGAGAAGTAATGAAGAACTACATAGTATGTTTTTAGGTGGTTGACATTCGAAAAGGTCCACTTTGGTCAAGGGACGTAGACTTTCATTGACCAAGTTGTATAGAGTATGGACCTTGTACAAGGATAGGGCAGGGCCAATAAAGTCCAAGTATGTGTAAGGAAACCGGTAGGTAACGAGTAAAAATAATTGTAAAGGTTAAAACCTTTTCAAATTTACAACGAAAAACTCGAATCTTAAGAACAGAATTAAAAAACCTTGATTATCAATGAAATCAATGAAAAATAAAAAGTATCTCAGTTAATTAGGTTCGAGTCACCCTTTACAACGGTAGTTGACTTTATCAAGACAATGAAGATCTGCAGTTAGTTTGTGAAAAAATTACATTATTCACGGTCTAACTAATAAATAAACATTGTTTTAAGGTTTGAATTTTTAACTACTTGTGGACAAGAGATTTTGCATCAGATCGTAAGATGACGTCACACAGTTTTCAACCAAGGCCACGGTGACGTCCTGGGTGTTGTCCGTGACGTCAGAGCCAAGCCGGAGCGTTTATATTTATTTATTCGGGTTTAATCAATTTTAAGATAAATTTACAATTACTATGAATAACCAAAGCACCAAACAAAATGAAAGCGCTGTGTTAAAAATTAGATGTTTACCTAAATACATTTTACTATAAATTTGACCAAACAGCTAAAATAATATGCCACATTTATTTGACGGGTAGCGTTAATTACTGGTGGTGAAATAGCCAATAGAAAATTTACGCTACTCGACGATTAGCGTAAATTGATACTATTATAATACTACTGATAATACTACTTACTTAGAGGTTGTGGAATTTCCCCTAAAAGCTGAAACAACCCGGTCTTGTTGACAATCAAAGGCAATTGTATTGTGTATACGATGTTGTAAGTTAATTCTTGATTCGGTATTTATTACAATAATATTTAATCAAATTACCAAACGACATTGATTATGAATTACGATTAAGTGATTTATTAACATAAATAACCATTATTGTCTTCCTGTTAACAACGTTCATTGTCAAGTACGTCTGAAGCAGTCTGTGATTCATGTATTATTTGTAATTATCAACAACTCCAGTCAATATAATCTTCACTTTATTCGGTTTAAGACATTTTATGATTTGTGTGACAATGAAATGAAATAAATAAAATAAGACGAATATTCAGCCTTGTATCAGATACTCAAGATCAAAGAATTAAAGAGGATATTGCGACTCACAAAAATGACGTACAAAGATGGAATGATAGGATACGAAAACAGAACAAAACAAAATGAAAGGGACTATAAAATCTAAGATCAATTTTATACATACAAATTCCCTCTAGTCAGGCAAGTACATTTATTAGGAATTAGTCCAATACTTTTCGCTGTAACACCTCATGGTCCTCTCTTTTTCTGCTTCTATTATACCCATCTCTGACCGATTTTCTCTTTCATCTAACACGCGGGGGAAAATCCAGTGAGGAAAAAACCGCATTCAATTATTTAAATCATTATAATTAAATAATAATAAACCACTTTTTATTAACGCCAACGTCTCGATGTGGTGACGGAATTTTCTATCTATCTAATCTTATTTATAAAGAAGATTAGCTATAATAATAATAAAAGTAATAATAATGAGAATTTATTGCAGAATGTGTGCAGGGGTAGTGCAATGCAATACATTCCATATTTTGATATATAATTAGAATATAAAAAATAATAATACATAGGCGTTTCCGATAGGCAAAAAAGCGGAATTTAGGTGAAAAAAGATAAACACAAAAATGAGTGTGAGCAGCCGTTAATGGAGGATATAATGGCGAAGCTTTGATTTTATTCAAATCTACAGTTTTATTTCAAGTTTGATGAAATTTTGCACAGTTGACCGTCAAAACGAGATGAAGGTCACTGTCGACACGAGATTTTAAAAAAGGCCATCAAATTTTTCCAGCACAATTTTGATTCTTCTCAATGAAATTTTGCATACTTGTCGTCAAAATAAGAGGATAATTACTGTTTACATCTGATCTCAAAAACTCTGCGAAAAGCCCAGGCAACGCAGGAAACTTTAGCTAGTTATTTATAAATGTGGAAACCTAACAACCGTTTCTATTTATTTACCGTGGACACATTGGCTTAGAAAACTGAACAATATGAAAGTATCTATGTAACTGTTACAATTGCAGCTCCGCAGAGTTGTTCTGGCCTGCAGACTAGTGCGAGAAAATTTCCACGATGTAAATAAACCTCTGGTAGGATAGGGCACCAGAAGAACAAAACAAAACCGCTGTAAAACAATTTATCTGCTAAAATAATGCAATTCCAACGAGTGTTTGTTTGGCATCCGAAAATCATCGTTCAACTGTATCCTCTCTTCTAGAATCACAGCCCGACTCAAGAATTCTCAATGCAATTGCAAAAAGTGATTATTTACTTGCTCATTTCCTTAAGAATGTAAACAATTTTTTTAACATAGAAGGCCAGGAAGACAAACACATATTTTAATTATTCTACAAGGATTGAGTGAAGATTTTTATAAATATTTTTGTTAAATGTCGTTAATACGTTTTTATTTACTGATAAAGATAAGTTTCAAGGACTTTGCCATTTTTGGCATCCGTTTCCTTTTCTAAATTTGAATTTAACATTTAAATTACGACGAAGATGCATATTTATGTAAAATTTTAACACTTCTTTACATAATCTTTAAAATCTAAGCCACGAATTTTATATCTGTGGTTTTGCTAAATTGTTTTAAGATCATATAAACTTACCTTGGGACTACTTTTGTTTTGGATTTCAACTGATGTATAAATTTGCAGATAAAATTTGTCTTAAATATTAATAATTTTGCTACAACTTTATTACGTGACAGAAGACTGAAATGTAAAAAAAAGGAAATGCTAAATACGTTTTTCCATTTTTTTATGAATTAATGAGAATTATTATATTACTAGCGCGGGCCCCGTGAAAAACATGAAATATTTTAAAGATTAGGATTTGAAAAAGAAAATTCTCTTAATTACATAATTATATTTTTTTGTTGACAAATGTCGATAGTAATTCAGGTTAAAATAGTAACTTTAAATGATGCAATATGAAGTGTTTTTTTTTATATAGGGTCCTCTGCGTGCAGAGACTGATCTTCTCGAAGCTTAAACTTTGTAATAAAAGTCTGTTTGTTTTTAAATTTTATTTATTAAAATAAACAGTTTAAAATTTTGCTATGTAATTATTATTACGCATTACAGCTGTTTCGCCTTCTGAGGGCATTATCAAACTTTCTGATAATTAAATAAATCAGATGATAATATAGTCAGAAGACGAAACAGCTAACAGAAGTAATACTATTTACACAGCAGAACTTATTTATAAATAAATTTATTTGATAAATTCAATAATAATATTATTTAATCATTGAAAACAATATTAACAACTCTCAAACGAAAAATGTCAAATAGGAAAATGAGAAAAACATTCGGTATTATGGATATATTATGAAATATATAAAAGAAAAAAAATTAAAAAGTTTCAAATATAATTTACATCAGCATGCCAGGATTTGATCTGCAATCTCCGAATTCGTAAGCAAAGATCGTAACCACTCAGCCACGGAGGCCTTCAAATATAAAATTTTCAAAATCAAGATTGATGTAGGAGTGAGTTTATGACGTCCGGTACTACTGGCATTTTAGGTTGATACAAGGTTCTTATTTTTCCGGCATTGCTAGCGATTTGAATGTTATTATTTTTTTATATTTGCATTTTTTAAATATATTATAGTCACTTCTTTTACCTAGGTAAGAACACTGGGGCATTATTAAAAAGGGAACAATTAAAATTCTCGTTCTTAAAGCATAGTAGGTACAATTGAACCTTCATCTACCCCTCCTTCATCTATTCCTTGCAGCCTCGGAACATACCTTTATAGTAAGTTTCTCGTTAAATCCGTAACTTTTTAAATTCCAAAAAAGTTATTTTTAAAGATAATATCTATATGTTTGTTGGTTCCATGATAACTCAACACAGTGACAATTCAACACACTTTTAAAAAGTGATATAAAGTCATTAGAAATGAAGAAAAAAAATTTTTTTTTTAACCTAACATAACCTAACCTAACCTACTTAACCCAGTTAATAAAGTTTTTGTTTCATAACTTTCCATGACTTTATATAAATTTTCAAAGATGTGATGAATTATCATTGTGATGATTTATCCGGTCACCATATTTGTTATGTCGAAACGTTGATTATATGAAATTCCATGGATAGAAAAAAATCGCAAGGTATGTTCCGAAAAATAATTAAAAATACGTTTTATTCTGTTATTTAATATGTTACAGTCATAAAAAAATTCACAGTGTATCTTTTAATGCAACTAAAAAATTTGTCGAGAAATTTTTGCTTTATTTCAAACGAGTCGTGTTTTATAAAATATTTTCACCATTTTCGTTAAATTATTATCGTTTTTTTTAATATTAGCTTGCTCCCTCTAACATTCGTATTTACATATCTCCCTTTCAAACCATCTCTGAACGCTTACTACGGGGCCTTAAGTGTCATCGAAGTCAGTTTTGGCTAGACGGGACGACGCTCTTGCACGGAAAGATGCTTCTTTTGGCCAGCCTAGTGACTTGTCGGCTCTTACTGCCCGGCCGCCAAAACTCTGTGCGGTATACTTACTTATATTGTTACTAATTTTTAATTCGTAATATATTTATATTTGTATTTTAATAATAATTATAAAAAATATAAAGATTTGTTTATTTTCATTTTCAATACATATCCATTTCGATGTTTCACATCTGCCAGACGTCCCGTGACGGCCGTGAAAATGCATTATCAATCATTGAAGAAAAAGATAGCATTATTAAATACAAATGAAACATGAAACAGAACAAGACACAGAAAATAAAAAAAGGTAACAAAGGGAATAAATCGCAGATTTTTCCCGGTAAAATAGAGATCCTGTTCGTTTCCCAGTTACAACCTTTGCTTTTTTTCATTTTATGCGTCTTGTTCTGTTTCATGTTTCTTTTAGATTTATTAGAATTGTCTTCTTCTTTATGATTAATATTACATTGATGGATATAACCCTTAAAAGTTATTAAAAGAGTTATTAGTAAACTGACTATTTGTAAAATTGTGTATTAAAAACCCTTTTAAAAATTAAATACTTTTTCATTTAAATTTTAAAGTTATTCCAATAATGTGTTAATTAAACTTGGTCCGTTGGTAAATAAATAAATAATTTACATCTTAAAACAAGTTTCATTCATTAGTTGGCCTGCTGACCCAACAATCAATATGTCCTATAATAAAAACACATAAATTTGTTTTTGACCACGATAGTTTTATTTTCACTCTACCGGTTTCGGAAGATCCCTTCCTTCGTCAGTTTTAAATATTCTCCTGACGAAGGAAGGGATCTTCCGAAACCGGTAGAGTGAAAATAAAACTATCGTGGTCAAAAACAAATTTATGTGTTTTTATTATAAATTATGATGAGCCACAAAGTGAATGCTTTTTACAATTATCAATATGTCCACCTGAATTAACTAAAAATACACCTGCTTGTATCACAAGTGATATAACTTCGCTATTTACTTAAATGTATTACTTGTTATAGCTCTTATAACCTTGTAAAAGTCACACATGGTCAGAATATTATAAAGTGTTACGTCAAGTTGTCATCTTGGCAAATGTCCGTCAAAATTTACATAATAATGTCTTCTGATATTTGCAAATTAAAAGTGTTTGTCAAGATTTTTTTTATTACAAATAATCAATATTTTGAGACACCACTGAAGAAGGTCAGGTAAATAATTGATATGAAATCGGATTTTGCCCGTCTCTGAATGTTTGCAGAGTTTTATAATAATTCATTCATGCAGACCCGCATCTTAATTGATTATATTAAAATATTTTTGATTAATTTAAAAAAAACATTTTTAATTCGTGATCTTGAAAGCTAGGCGTGAAACTCTCAAAAATTGGACTATATGTAGTGGAAATGAGATCCTTGAGGCAGTTTAGTGGAAAACCATGATTATCATATATGCACGGAGAGATAAGAAAACAATACAAAATTCCCAACGTAAGCGTAATTAAATAATTAATCTCTCCGAAACCCGCATTAATCAATCCCTTATGATTAACAAAATGTATGCTTTAGATAAATTGATACTTTTCCTACAATCTCGCTTGACTAGAATTAAAATAATATAATAAATTTTTTTTAAATAATAAAACATGTCAATAATGATTTAAATCGTTAACTAAATACCAATTTAAAATACCACAAATAATTTACGTGATAAAAAATTTAAGCGAACTCATATAAAAAAAAACCACTGAAGTTTATTAAGAATCTCTGGAAAGTATTAGTAATTTTGTTTAAAAACGGGATTGCAGGCCTTATGAATTAATTAACAAGTTTCCTGATAAACTTTTAGTAAATTACGAATATATTATCATGATATCGGAACACGAATCGGGAAACCTGTTGATTCATTCGCAAGGCCTACAATCCCGTGTTTATCCTGAATTACAAATAATTTAAAGAGATTCTAAATATATTATCAATAGTCATTTTTCTCCGTGTAAACTACTAAATAATTTCTTTTTTAATTAGAAAATTATTAACGCATATAAGAAACAACTTAAAAAAAACACTATTTTATGGCTACGATTATTTTCCTACGTTAATTTTTTTCTTTCTTATGAAATTATTAAAAAAAAAATATTGCGTTTACATCTACCTTTTCTGGACTCTGCTTGCCAAGCGATTTTTATGTCTAATACCTATATTCGTGGTCATATAAGAGACACTAAAAATATACATATTTTTGGCTGGCATATTCTTCTAATGTTATTACCTAATCTAGTCCTGATGACTATTTATTCAAGCTTAATATAAATGTTATCGAACAAGGATGAACTTTATTAAGAAATAATTTCAATTGGTCGAGTATTTACATTGCAAAAGGTTAACAGATTTCAATACTTACTGACATGTTTTTTTATTCTAACAGGGACTCTCAGAGTTGAACTATTAATACTTGCAATTCCATAAGGAGGCTTAGATTATTGCTAAATATCCGAATATTGAAGAGACTATCAATTCTGCGCAATGATTTGTGCTCTTTAAATAATGCAACTCAAATCTACCACACTCACCACGTTTTTAATTTGATGGTACTAATTTATTATATACTCGAACTAAGTGTTAAAATGTGCAACAACCGATTGGAATTTTAATGTCAATAAACAAGCAGCCAACATAATAATACTGGAACTCTCTTAACCTAACCTAACCTAACCCAGAATTAGATACCTAATGAAAGGTTTTCAAAATACATTTTTTAAATATTTTAATTCAAATATATAAAAAATAAAGACAAACATTCCCGGGTTACGAATAACCTGACAATATTTGAAAATCTCCTATTACCACCACAGTAAGCGGAAAATGTTGCTTGTGTTGTGATAGAGGACTTGGCCAGCCCAGGAATTGAACACGCTACGACTAGGTGGGACCCAAACGCAATGTCAACTCAGCCACCGACCGGTTGTTTCACTGGGTTATTAAATTTATGTGTTAAAATACATGGTGCACAAAAAATAAAGCAGAAATTTGCTGAATATACATATTTGGAGATGATTTGTAGTACAACTTTTTTGATTTGAGCTTTCGTTTCCGACTTAATCGAGTCCATTACCATCAGCTATTTATCGTATTTTAAAGTGCCTCGAAGCGCAGACCCAGCCCCAAAAGTATTTTATCCCTGTTGTAAAAAAACAATGAAAATATCAAAACGCTCACGTCAAAAAACAGTTTTTTGAGATCATTGTGATGTAGATACACTAGTTTCTCGCAACTAATTTCTGAACACCGTGTTTAACAGATGATCTAAATTTTGATGCAGATAAGAATACATCCACAGATGTAACATAATGAATAATTATACATATTTTAACTTACACTTAGTTACCTAACCTAATCAAGTATTCAAAATTGACAGTTCTCTTGAACAAATAAGGCCATATCATTTTGTCAGATTTACCGTTTTAGGCGTGAAGTTAATAATAACCAATGATTTATATTTTTTTAAATGTAAGTATCGAACAATAGTTCCAACTGCTCAGTGGGACTTAAGCATTCATATTTGGGGTATGTTGTGATACTGTAAAGAGTTTGAACAGTAAGGAGATAGGGTAGAGGAAGGTTGGGAACAGACTATTCAGATCTGGTCACCAAATACGGCTAAGCTGTTATCGAAGGTTTCGATTCTGAATAGTGACCTTCTACTGGGGCGATACTGAGAGTATCTACAACTCTGGAAGTTGCAAGCAATGCGAACAGTGGGTAGATATGAGGTAAGTTCTGTAAGATTCACCGTACCTTATTGTACGTAATTATTGTATTGAATGTGATGGACTTGAAGTATAAAAAAAATGTTTTTTTGGTTGAACGCCCTGTCGACCATTTGGCATTTCATCGGTCTGTAATTTATTCACCTATTCAAAATACGTAAAACAAAATACGCAAATTCCCTATCTATAAAATTACGTTTTAGGACTGCTTTAAACCAGAAACAGAACGCAAATCACATAGACGTCAAACACAAATAAATTTATATTCATTTCTAGGAATAATTCAGTCATAAATTTAATCAATTCAGTCACTTTGATTTTGAACACGTGTTAAATTAAGGATGAGAAAACATTAAAAAAATTTAATAAACACGTTTAGCGTACAAATATTGATATCATATTATTATATAATGTATACAATTAGCCATCAGATAGGTATGTTTTTACGAATATTTTTTTGTGAAAGGAAAAACTCGTTTTAACATGAAATAACACCTTTTGAATATTATTGCCACAGAACCACTTTTTATGAAGTAATAAATGTGGCATAAAAAATTATTTATATTACGTTTAAAGATCATAGGTAGATAATTTGTTGAATTATACAAAAAAAACTAAATAAATAAATTTTAAAGATAAACAAATTAATTTAATTTGAATTGTTTTTAGGTTTAGAAAATGGCAAATACTGATATGATGAAATTGAACTAACTCTAAACCTCTCTCCTTTGGTAGTCCGTCGGGAAAGAAATGTCCTCATTTGCTTCTTCAAAATTATAAATGGTATTATTGATTCACTGCACATTCTACTGCAACTCATTCCTTTCAATATCCCCTCGCACAGACTCAGAAATAATGAACTGCTCTTCCTCAACCATCATTCGAAAAATTATGGATATTATTTACCATTGTCCAGAATGTGTAGACTGGTCAACTCAAGTCAAAACCTTAACTTTTTTGGGATAAGTCTGTATGATTTTTGCCAGTCGCTAAACAAGTGATGGAATATTATAAGTGTCCCGTGGTCCTGACCCACGGTGTAGTCTTGACTTGATTCGACTTTTCACTTTATTTTCTTATATTATATCTACCGTCTTTGCATTCATGTACCTTTGTCTACTCCTGTATTTTTCTTTTAACTTTATTCGTGTTATTATTTTGTAATTTGGACGATGTCCGTTAATAAATAAATAAATTGTAGTTTCATTGTGTTACAGGTGTAAATGTAGAAACTCTCCGCACTAACAGCTGAATTGTAACAATAATAGTCAACATTTCTTGATAATTATCGTTGATTTTATAAAAATAGTATTAAATCACATTAAGTGCATAATTTGACTATTTGAAAAAATCTTATAAAGCCATTACAAACATGTCATGTAGTTAACTAGCACATAATTAAATTAGGTGCATATTTTTTTAATGTAAATCCGCACAAGAGTTCCAACTATCCGGAGTCAGTAGTACTATATAGCATCTTCTTTCTATTTATACAGGGTGTTAAAGCACCTTATTTACATCATTATTTATAGTAAAATATGTAAATAAAATTTTGATCTCCGGTGACATTTTTTTATTCAATTTTAAAAATAAAAAGTCACTAGGTATTGCACAGGTAGGGTCCGAGTGAGGTGTTGAAAAATAAATTAAAAAAGAAAACCTTACGAAAAGTAACCGGAAATCAAAATTTCATTGAATTATTTTACTCCAAATAATGTCAAGAATAACTTATTAAAGTATGTCAAGTACGTCTCGTAACAGCCTGTATAAAGCAATGTCTCTGGAGGGTAGGCGGCGCTTGCTTGATTTTGATACAAATCTACAGTTTTATTCCGAGTTGATGAAATTTTACCAAATGACCTTCAAAATAAAAAGAAGGTCACTGTCTACTAATAATTTTTAAAAAAACTCTGTGTAAAGCTTGGGCAACGCTGGGGACTTCAGTTAGTATTTATAATGTATTAAGAAAAGTGTCTATGGCGGCGTGACTTTTTTTTATGAAAAACTATAGATTGATGAAATTTTGCATACTTTACCTTCAAAACAAGAGAAAGGCTGCTGTCTACAAAAGATTTAAAAAAACTTTGCGCAAACCCTGGACAACGCCGGGGATTTCAGCCAGTGTGTAATATTAATTGTGCAAGTCAAAATTTGCTCAAATATAAACATTTTACTTTGAATTACTGTGAAGTAAAAATTGATGCTTGTAAATTAATTACACCTATACGTAGATAATAGGAATATTCCTACCTGTAAAACTATGTCAGTAGGTAGGTACCTGAAGACACGCCATCATGGCGATGTGCAGACGTTTAATACTAGTTTTTAATTGATGGTTAAAAAACGCTTAAAAGTCAATTATATTATTGCACACCTCATGAAGAGTTAATGAAGCGTTTGCTATTCTCAGTCATGGAGTGTTTACAAGATATAGTACCTACCTATACGGAGAAAAATTACTGATAGCAAATATTGCTAATTTATTAAGAATCTCTTCGAATTATTAATTATCCGAACAAACTGAACGAATTAATTGATAAGTTTCCGGGCAATTTTTTTACATTAACTCCACACAGGAGACCCTGAGGAAAATAATGTCATCTCTGGGGATGCTGTGTGGAGGGTTTTTTTGGGGAGAGGAAGGAGTGGACTTGAAGTATTTTGGGGCTTCAGACGAGAGGTGGCTGCCAAATTCAACAGGGGGCGCACTTCCGATTTCTACAGGGTCAGAAGTTGTGTACTATTATTAACGGGAGATATATAAATACGAATGTTAGAGGGAGCGCGCTAATATTAAAAGCGAAAATAGTGAAAATATTTAATAAAACACGACTCGTTTGAAATAGAGCAAAAATCTGTAAACAAATGCTTTAGTTGCATTTAATGATACACTGTGAATTTTTTCATGCCCATAACATATTAAATAACAGAACTAAACGTGTTTTAAATAATTTTCATAGCTAACTTAACGATTTTTTTCTATCAAGGGAATTTCATATAATTAGCGTTTCGGCATAACTAATGTATAGATATTATATTAAAAAATAACGTCATTTTTTCGGAATTCAAAAACTTAATGAGTCAATGAGAAACTTGTTATAAATCGGTAGAAATTTGGTATGCGAGGTCTTAAGATTGTTGGTGGGAGGGAATGGGGGAGAGAAAGGTGAAGAAGTACTGTGGTGATCTGCCGTGTCGATCACTCAGATAAGATGTAAATAATAGTCGTTTGGATACTCCATACTATTTGGTTTATTTAGTGTTATTACTAATGTACAGTATTCGAGATGTTGTTGTTAAGAGAGGACGAGTTACAACAGACACGCCTTTTTATACGTCTCGGTCATGCTGTCTCACTCAGATATGCCTGTCTCTTTCATACCGACAGACATACGTTCACCACATCCCTCCACACTTAAATCAGCAGACAGTAACACAACATGATTATCATAATAATAATTATAAAACATACATACACATATTTAATTATTATTTTACAACATTTTCTTTTTTATTTATAACCATGTTGATTCGGAGAGTTGACTGCTGCTTATTTTGATTTCTCTGTCCTTGGTCGAAGGCGCTCCTTCCAGTTCCCCGACGTTGACGCCACGGGTTCACTGGAGCTGGAAGGAAAAAGAGGGTCACCCATTAGATTGTCATCCGAAACAAAGTCGGAGACATCGTACTCATCGAACGATAGCCTCCTCGTCTCAGACTCAGGGATTAAAATACTAGGGTTCTTTTCCCATGATACACACAGTTTGGATAATTGATCAAAATGTCTTTTCCAGTACATGATTTTATCATTCAATTTAACCTCAATTAAATATAGTTTATTTCCCAAACGTTTATGTACTTTCCCTGGTACCCACTTATCATTGTTTTGGTCTCTAAAATCCCTAACCATAACTTTCTGATTAATCTTAAAATTCGTAGATACTTTGTTATTCCTTTTATAATAGAATTTCTGATTTTCCTGACATTTTGACATTTTCATTTTGGTATCTTTATCAATCACATTTTCCTTTACCTTCCCCCCTCTAGGTATAAAATTATTCAAATTTGACCTTAACCTTCTACCAAACATTACAACTGCTGGCTCTAACCCTGTTGTACAGTGTGGTGCATTCCTATAATCTATGAGAAAACATTCTAACTTCTCATTATAACCTGACTGAAATTTTTTTTCTAACAATATTTTCTTTAAAAAATTTTTACACGTTTTGACTGCATTCTCTGCCAATCCATTTGATTGAGGATGATTTATAGGTGTTGTTAAATGTTTAATGCCATTTCTCTCGCAAAACTGTTTAAAGTCTGCTGACATGAATGCTGCTCCATTATCAGAAACTAAGGTTTGTACACTACCGAAATAACTGAATAATCTCTTTAAGATTTTAATGGTATTATCTGAGTTAGGTGAATTTACTTCCACGCAATCCAACCATTTTGAGGTTGAATCTATGATTACCAAAAAATATTTATTTCCGATAGGCCCTACGTAATCTATATGAACCCTACTCCAAATTTCTTCCGTTATCGGCCATGGAGTTAACTCACTCTTGGGTTGTGATGGTTGAATTTCCGCACAAATTCCGCACTCTCTAACTAAAAATTCAATTTGACTGTCAATCCCTGGCCACCAAAAATAGCCTCTAGCTAGCCCTTTCATCTTGGCAATCCCTAGATGAGATCTATGCAATAAGCTTAATATCTTATCCCTTAAACTTATTGGAATTACTAACCTATGGTTCCAGAAAATACAATCATCAATTATTGATAAATCGTTCCTTTTTATCCAATAAATCCATTTGCAATCATCCTTATTGACTTTATTTGGCCACCCTGTTCTAAGATAATTTTTTATCTCTAATAATAATTTATCCGTATTAGATTCTGCTTTAACTTCCTCAACATCTATTGGCATCTCGCTATTATTTTTGAATAAACACAAAATTCTTGAATCAAAGTTATTATTTTCCTCAACAGGATCTCCTACAGGTACGCGAGATAAGTAATCCGAACAATTTAATGTTGATTTTACGTATTGAACTTTATAATTGAAAGATGAGAGAATTACACCATAACGTTGTAATCTATTACAAGTTAAAACAGGAATTCCTTTTTTTTCACCAAAAATTCTACATAAAGGTTCATTATCTATTTCTAGAATGAATTCCCTTCCGTAAATGTACTCGAAAAACTTCTTAAAAGCAAACACAATTGCACAAGCCTCGAGGTCTAAAATTGAATATTTCTTTTCCGCTTCTGTCAGTTTACGAGAAACAAAAGAAATAGGTCTTTGTAAATTATTTTCATACACATGTAACAATGTTGCACCCAAACCTTTCGTTGAGGCGTCCGTAACTACCTTCAAAGTAACATTTGGATCGTAATGTGCTAACACTCGATTATCACATAAAATTAATTTTATTTTATTAAAAACTTTTACGCAATCTTGATTAAAATCAAAATTCGTATTTTTTTTCAATAATTTGTGCAAAGGATCTAATAACATAGACATATTTGGCACAAAAGATCGGTAAAAATTTACCATTCCTAAAAAACTGCGTAGCTCTGATAAATCTTTTGGTTGCGCGACTTTACTAATTGCGTTCGTTTTATCTTCCATAGGTTTAATCCCTTCCTTCGAGATTTCAAACCCTAAGAAACATACCGATGAAGCGTTAAAATTGCACTTTTGAATATTTACGCACAAACCGCAATCTTTTAACCTATTAAGAACTGCATTTAAATTAGCATTATGTTCCTCTATCGTTTCTCCTGTAACCATAATATCATCCAGGAAAACCGCTGTTTTCTTCAAACCTTGTAGACATGAAGCTATAGTTCTACAAAATATTGCCGGTGCACTGTTAATCCCAAACACTAGCCTAGTGAATTTAAATAATCCTAAATGTGTAGAAATCGTAGTATATTCCATACTTTCTTCGTCTAGTTCCAACTGTAAATAAGCTTGACGTAAATCAATTTTTGAAAATATTATTCCGCCCGAAATTTGTGATAATAAAACTTCTATCTTCGGCATGGGATATTTGTCAACAATCAATTGTGGGTTCACAGTACATTTATAATCCCCGCAAATTCTAATGCTTCCATCGCTTTTAACTACGGGCACGATAGGAGATGCAAACTTGCTATAACTAATCGGAACTAAAATTCCCTCTTCCTGTAAACGGTTCAATTCCGTTTCAACTTTCGCTTTCAAAGCGAAAGGAATACTTCTCGGATTGCAGAATTTCGGTTCTGCATTTTCTTTCAATTTTAAATGAACTTTAAATTTATTGAATCTACCTAGTTTACTTGAAAATACCTCCGGATATTTACGCACTAACGTATCGACACTATTATTGTTTACGTCGTGAATATTATGCGTGAGTATTTCACTTTTCAACTGTGAAGAAACCGTCTCGAAACCCGTAAAACCAATGTTAAATTCTTTTACGAAGTCTCTACCTAGCACAGTGGTTGAACCATCCTTTACAACACAAAATTCCATTATTTTAGTAATACAATTGAAATTAATTGACAAAATTAAACATCCAAGTAACTGTAACTTACAATTATTGTAACCCTTCAGGGTTAAATTCTTCGGCTTCAATTGTACATCTTTAAAATGTTCCCAATAATCTTTATCCGATAGGATCGATATTCCTGCACCCGTGTCAAATAATCCTTTTATGATGATACCGTTATTAACTTTTAACGATAAATAAATGGGATCGGTATTACTTGTTAACCTTGAATTTATTTCACTTGAATTCACAAACACAGATGAAACTTCCTCCCGTTTTTTTTCGCGACAATTTTTACTAAAATGTCCCTTGTTTTTGCAATTAAAACACGTCACGTTTTTTAATCTACAATTACTGAAATCATGATTATTTAAATTACAATATTTGCACTTCAACTGTTGTATACGTTCTACTGATTTCTTTCTGGGAATTGTAACATTTTTGTCTTTCGCCCGCGCCGGTGAAGTAGAATAATTCCTACCTGCACTACTATTAAAATTTTTCTTACTTCTAGAAATGAGCCCGACACTCTCGGATTTAATACACGTAATATTTTTATGAAATGAATCCATTCCCGATGCGCACTCTAATGTACTTTTTAAAGTCAGCTTCTCTGCATCTAAAAACATTTTTTCTTTAATACGACCTTCTAATAAACCAGTCACAAAAATATCTTTTAAGTTTTCTTCCAGTCTGCTTTCAAATTTGCAGAATCTTGTTAGACAACGTAACCTAGCTATATAATCATTTATAGATTCCCCAACTTTTTGTTTCGCCGCAAAAAAAATTTCCACGTTCCTTAAACACATTCTTTGAAACACCAATGTGGTTTCCTAATAACAAAAATATATTTTCAACCGATAATTCTGTTATTTTTTTTGGAAAACATAAATCTATCAGTAGATTAATCGTGTCTGTGTGTAGGTGGGATATTAAAACCGCCCTCTTTTTATCCTCGGATTTAAATTTGTCATCATTGACGAGGATCAACTGCTCAAACTGTAGCACGAACGTCTCCAGCCCGTCCCTAAGGTGACAAAACCTGGGTAAACCCACTCCCTCCATTTCCACACAGATTACCAATAATCAGAAAAAACAACAACAAACAGCACTCAACTCACGAATCTGATGATTGATGCTGCCGCCGATCGCCGCCCTTCCGCGTCCGACCGTCTTCTGGCTCCGTCCGGATTCCTGGTCGTCCTTCTCGTCCGGTCACCACCGCCACGCCTTCCCGTGTCGGGTCCCCGTACAAGCTGCCTGGATCCGTTTTTCATCCGGTTTCTCGGCTGCTGATTCCTTGAGCTCAGCGCCTTGAATCTCCTCACCAGTTCCTTGCCTTGATGCTCCTTCAATGTCCGATACTGTCCGTGAAGCTGCCCCCAAATTATTTTATTTTTTATGCGACAATAATCCCTTCCGCGGTGCTCGGTGGGATTATAACCAAACTATGGTTCTTTCAGCTGCGCCTACTGTGGTTCTTCCTCCAGGAAGAATTTAATGGCTGATCAGCTTCCTTTTTCGGCTGCTCCAACTGTAGTTCTTTCTCCAGGAAGAATTTAATAGCTGTTCAGATTCCTTTTTCGGCTGCTCCAACTGTAGTTCTTTCAGCTGCGGCTACGGTTCTTCCTCCAGGAAGAATTTTGCGGCCGTTCAGCTTCCTTTTTCGGCTGCGCCAACTGTGGTGATCTGCCGTGTCGATCACTCAGATAAGATGTAAATAATAGTCGTTTGGATACTCCATACTATTTGGTTTATTTAGTGTTATTACTAATGTACAGTATTCGAGATGTTGTTGTTAAGAGAGGACGAGTTACAACAGACACGCCTTTTTATACGTCTCGGTCATGCTGTCTCACTCAGATATGCCTGTCTCTTTCATACCGACAGACATACGTTCACCACAAGTACTATTCAGATTTCCACGGCTAAACACGACTAAAGCTATGTCAAGCAATATTTCGATTCTGGATGGTGTTCTTTCACCAGGGCAGCACTGAAAGTTTCTACATCTCTCACGGAGAAAAATGAGTATTGCTAATTTAATACGTATCTCTTCAAATTATAGGTAATCCGGTTAAAAACGGGGTTGCAGGCCTGAACGAATGACTCAACAGATTATCTGATAAACTTTTAGTAAATGAGTAATATATTATCACAATTTCGGAACACATGTTGATCACATGAATATCCTGATATTTTCACATTTTTTCATTATATATTATAGTGCATGAACACGTGTTCCGATTAGGAATTTACTAAAAGCATATCAGGTAAGGAACTGAAATTCCATTCTTAACCAGATTACCAATAATTTTAAGAGATTTGCAATATTCATGTTTATCCGTGCTGGCACATGTCGCAAATATACAATATTATACTAATTTTAAAGAAATAAATTGTGACACACAATTTTATTGCGCACACCGGGATTCGAACCACGGAGTGATGAGATTACGAGGAATTTAAATATTGTCACATTATTCGTCACTCGGGAATGTTTGACTTTCTTATAAACAGAAAAATCATGAACCTTGCAGTTAAAAATATTATATAACTTTTTTTGTCAATATTTGTTCCTGACCTACTTACTTTCCTTAGCTTTATACAAACTATGTACTTAACTTTTAGACCCGTTTGGTCGTTTAAATTATGAGCTAATTAAGGACTCGATTACAATTTTTTACACTTGCAAACTAGATCAATCAATCAATCAAAATTTAAAAATAAACAGCAACCGAAAAGAAGTAAGCCATTAGGAAAAAAAATACAATTATCACAAAAAATACTAAGAGCATTACCATAAAATATACTCCAATAATATGGAAAAAAAAACCTTAAAAACTAATTGTGCGTTACCCGACTTATTGACCCTGACCCAATCTGCCGAAAATAAAAACGTATGGGGATTTATAACTGGCGAAGTGATTGGATTAAAATTATAAATCTCAGGTAACGAAAGGTGTTAAGTGAGAGATCGCTTGCTTGCTCACCTCGAAAGCCTCAGTTTGATTAGTAGTTATAGCTGACTGAGACAGTTTGTATTTTTTTGTGTTAATGATATTGAGCTTACTGTTATTCATTGTGCTTCTGCGTTTAATATTGTATTCTAACGAGAGGTGACAGGAAAGCTCCCTCTCTTAAACGTACATAAAATAAGTTTAAAGACATTTGAAGTTTCAAGAAAAGTGCAACAATTCAATTTTGGTTGGAATTACTTCTTCTACAGGGTTTTCCAATAAGAGGTGTTATTTTAAATAGCCCGCTATTTCGGTAGATGTTACTTTTGAAGCTGTCATTTTTTAATATTTGACAAGTAGAAACTACGCTATTAATAAAAATGGAACGATACACGCTTCAACAATGCATTGAAATTATTAAAATTCACTCGAGTGAATCAAATGCAAATCATCTTGAGTGATGAAGCCCTTTCCACCTCGGTGGCTTCGCCAACAAGAAAAATTGTCGCATCTGGGGCTCGGAAAACCCAAGAATTATTGTTGAAAAGCCACTCTATCTTCAACGTGTGACTATTTAGTGTGGTTTATGGTCCGGCGGAGTCATTGGACCTTACTTTTTCGAAAATGAGGCTTGAGCAACAGTTACGGTGAATGGATTGCGCTATCAAGAGATGATTAATGATTTTTTATGGCCGGAATTGGATGGTATTGATCTGGACAACGTTTACTTTCAACAAGACGACGCTACGTGCCACACAAGCAACGAAACCATTGATCTTTTACGATTGAATATCAAAATAACACCTCTTATTGGAAAATCCTGTATATAAAGTATCTTCCACTCCTGATCGAGGATTAATTAGTTTTCTATTACTCTAAGTAATAATTGTATGTGAACAAAATAAAGAGTTTCTCTATAATATAACTTACCTATATAGGATGGAGCTCGTAATTGTATTTAGTAATCTAATTCAGGCAATGTTTGTCCGCCTTAAAAATGTTATAAGAATAAAGAAAAAGTCGCCGATTTTCTGTTCACATATAAAAAACTCTTCCTGGCTAACAGCTGATGGAAAATTTAAGAGTTAACCAATAACTTTTTAATAATGCATTATCTTTGAAATAATCTAGATTCGAAATGAGAACATATATGTGCGGTAGGAAGCGTCATAAATGCAGATATTGTGTTTATTTGTGCAAAACATAATCAGTGTTACTTATAAAGATTCCCTAATACACTGCTGCAGCGCTGGTATAGCTATACGATGAGGAGGGCCGTATACTGCTTAGGTTAAAATATTTACTCATAATAATATTCATGTGAGATATTTTTAGACTGGCACCACTTTGTTCCAATCCTCAAAAACACCGCCATTTTTTCATTTCGCGTTTAGTTGATAACTTTAATAAATTAATTAATTTAACTAATTTCTTAAGATGACATTTGCGATGTCATTGCCCGGTCTGCTTTGAATTGCTTCGAAATTTGGCCGATTTGATTATGCGTTCCGTATTTAACTAACTGCCTAACCATCACGCCGTTTCCCCGCAGGGGTAGGCAGAGAGGACGGACCGCCAAACAACTCGGTCTTGGCACACACTTCTTGCCTCATTCACAATATTACTTTGGTAAATCGATATTTCGATTTTAAATATAAAAGTATTACTACTTTTTTACATTTTCATTGCGCGACCGATCGATATTTGTCAAATCAAACAGATTTTTAACAAAGTTCGCGATCTCCGTCTTAATACCATAGTAATACCTCCCTAATCCTGGGGGTCGGACGGTTTAAAAATCTGTCAGCCACTAATACTGCGGTATTAAGGCCGGTATACGCAGTACACATGCACGTGATTATGTGTAACATTTTCTACTAACCTGTTCTTATACCTCCGTATTATCTATTATGAGTAAGACGGTAAAGATTTAATAATCTCGACGAAAGTAAACCATATAAAATCATCAAACATACTAATTTGGGTTGTCTGTGACGTGCGTTATTCCAGAACCAATGAAATTTTTCGCTTTCAATAAATTCAAATTTACTTTACATTCAAGTGTCATTTTCAATGTTGAAACTTTTTTGTGTGAAAGAGTAGATACCTTCCTAAAATATGATATTTTCACAGAAAAATAATTTTTGTGTTTTTTTTTCAAAATTGAAATTATCAAAGGTTATTAGGTAAGTCTACTTAAGAGGAAGCCAAAAATGTGTATATCCATGGTGTACCTTATATTGTAGGCAATAGGCATTAACATCGCTTGACAAACGGAGTCTAGAAACGTTCGATTTCAAGCACAAAACTGGTTTTTATTTATTTTGTAAATAATTTTATAAGAAAGCAAAAAAGTTAATCAAGTGAAACTGTCACACCTAATATTAGCTATTATACTGTATTTTTTAAAGTTGTTTCCTTTACGCGTTCATACATTTCTATTGAAAAAATATTTTTTTTGGTGGTTTACATTTAAATTTTTTATGGAGTAACTTATTATTTTATTTATATTCTACTCAAACAAAACTATAGGAAAACCTTCAATTTATTTAAAACATATTTTTTGGTATTCATAATATACATCAATTCGTTATAAAGATTAATCAAAATAGTAATTTAGCATTAAGCTTCGCCATCACTTATCTGAAAATGAAACGGTTCTTTTCAACTTTGAAAAGCTCACGCTCGTGAGTCCTACGTACATACTGGCGAAGGAAATTAATGCTGCTTTAAAATGATATAAAGATGAACATATTTATAAATAAAGTTAAATGTAGGTAAGCAGCTATATTATCTTATCAACTATTCATGATCTCTGTAGTTCTCCTTGCAATCTGCTATCACACAGTCCTTCTTGAATTGCTTCCATACATAGTCCGGGACCATCAACCTCTTGAGGATAACCACTGATGGCACTGAGAAGCACAGAACAGATCATGGATACATACATTGAAAGAGGTACAGCTGCAAGATTAAAAAATAAGTTTTTCAATTAAAATTAAATGCATACTGTAGGTTCTATATCGTGGCCTCTGTTATAGGTATAGGTATTCCGAAATCTATCACATTTTGTTACTATTAAATCGACGACCTTTTTTATGTGAATACTGCCCAAGAGTCCCAACTGCTCTCAAATTTTTGGAGCCAACGAGACTATGGCATCCCTAATTGGGCAGGATTTTCGTGAGGATGAAAGTGGTGGGGAGGGAAGGAGATGGGGAAGATAAAGGTGGGACATTTTAAGCAACGCTTCAGTTCTGATTAATGGCCTAACACCAGGGCTTTACTGAGAGTATCTTCCACTCTGGAACGTGCCGCAAGTATATATGTTATATTTAATTAGTAATTTGTGAAATAACACAAATTAATCAAATAAAATTTACTTGCGCACGAAGGGATTTTAACCCGCGACCTTTGGATTGCTAGTCGAGAGCCAAAATACTATAATATATTTACCTGATTGACTACTTCCAAACAAATGCGTTGTTGGAGATGCTGTGGAATGTAGTGGAGCAACCACAAACTGAAAGTCATGGATAGCTTAGCTACCCATATATTGCTAATTTATTAAAATCTCTTAAAATTATTCGTTATCCGGTTTAAAACGGGATGGCAAGCCCTTAACGAAAGAATTGATAATTTTACTAATAAACGTACGTAGTTAGTAAAATACGAATAAATTATGACGATGTTGGAACACGTGTCATTGTATATTATCAAGGCAAATGCATGTGCATGAACACGTGGTCCGATATATGAGGGAATTTACTAAAAGTTTATATATATTAGTTTATAGTTTGAAAACAAACGCGGCCATGCTATCCAATCTCAAATATTAATTCCAAGGTGCTTTCTTTAATTAAATAAGGTTTGCCAATCTTTTGCATTGACGTCCATTGTACCTGTGTAAAGTGCGGTAGGTAGGTACTGATAGTATCATCCTTGGTCCATTCATAGGTGGTGACCGGGTCAGGTGACCCCGATTCTAACCAATCGAGGTGCGCCGTTCGAATCTCGATTTTTTTTATGCTAATCAACAACGGATTCGATACCTTCGTTTGGAGTTCGGACTGTTTGAACAAAAAATATTTTGTATTGAGAGTGGTGAACACGTGATTTTTCAGTCAAATATTGATTAATAATTTTTCGTACTTTCTTAATCATTGTACGAAGTTTTTGCTTTCATCCATATCTTTATAGAGTATATTTAACCTTGGCTTTTTACAAATAATTTGTACAAATCGTTGTACACATTTTTTTGTAAAGAATTTTTCCTAATAAATATAAGGACGAAATGTTATAATTTTAGAATATTTTTGAACACGTGTTCTGACATCCCAATAACATATTCCTGTTTTACCTACAGTTTATTATGAAACCTACCAATTCATTCGTTAAAGGTCTTTTTTTCACATTTTTAATAGGAATACGAATAATTTGTCCAGATTTTTAATAAATTTGCAATGTTTTTTTCAGGAAGTGTTCTCCGTGCGTGCTCGAGGCGTAACGCTCTCGACTACGAATATGGAGGTCGCGGGTTCTAATCTCAGGGTTAATTTTCGTTATTTCACAATTGTATTTCAAATAGTTTCCTCCGGGTCTGAAAACCCATGTAACAAATACATGTATAAAAATGTTGTAATTACCAATGATTTTTTTTTTGTTGATGAGAATTGATTATTGATTAATAAATTGACGGAAAATCGTAAACATTGTTAGCAATGAGAAAAGCAGAAAAAAATGCTGTCATATGCGAGAAAAAATTGAGGTATAATTCCCAGACAAAATTATTATTATTGTATTACGTAATAAGTAATCTTTTTGATATTTACAAAAATTGATGGAAATTCATTTACACAAGCCGTAATCGAATAAAACAAGCTTTTTAACAGGAATTGTCTAAACATTAATAACAAGAAAAATTATTAGGGACTTACTTGACTTACTAGTGATTCCTGACATTATTTGGAGTGAAAAATGAAAAAGAAATTTTGGTTTACGGTGAAAAATCCACATGAGGTTACTGGCACTACTAAAATATTGGAACACGCGTTCATGCACCGGCACCACGCCTTGATAATGAGAAAATATAATAATTTTGTGACAAGTACTCCAACATTGTGATAACATATTCGTATTTTTCTTAAAATTTAACGGGAAACATATCAAATCGTTCATTTCGGGCCTGCAGTTCCGTTTTTAACTTTACGAAAAGGTTTAAGAGATATCAGTAGGCTTTATCCGTGTACCATGACTTTTGAAGGACACACGTAATAGGCATTCGTAATAACAAGACATACATAATAATTTAATATTTAGAACCCTATTATAACTTGTAGTAAAATGTACTGTGAATGACCAAATAAAAAATAAGGTATTCGTAGTTTGAAAATCTGAAGTGATTAGCTTACCTTGGGCGCACGGAAACGCCCACGACAAACTTCTTTCAGTTTACCCCTCAGTGCACGATGTATCAGATTGTCTACAGCAGACAGTGGTGCGTTAAACAATTTAAAACCATCCAACAGTTGCAAGGAATAAAGAAAAATAAATTACTCTCTCCACATATCACGCACGAGAAAGCACAGCATTCGTGATGTTCGCAGCGATCGGTCACCCAGTATTATTTGATGTTGATGTTGATGCGTTGATGGTAATGACGATCGTTGATTGGACACGAATCGTGTGAAGAGAGTGATCCGAATCATTTATTACAAGTGAAATGAAAGAAATAATGATGATTCAATGTGCACGATTTTCACGAAAAAATGTTAATATTTTATGATTGGTGCGCGGCTTTCTAAATAAAATGAATGCGAATTTATGGGGAGGTGGGTAATTGGAATTTTCACGAAAAAATAAATGAGTTACTCGTTAAAAGTAAATTGGGAAAGAATATTAACAGTATCCTCAAATATCTGACATCCGTGAACTGTGAAATCCACTCATCCGCAGCACATCAAAATACCTTTTTAATTTTGTTGATTTAACCTTTACATGACCCCGCAACGTCCAGCTATCAGAATTGAAACGTTCTTTCAAGTTGTTTTTGGTGTTATATCACCAGATGATAATCTTTCTCTTCTAATTTGGTTATCCACTCTTTTCAGTCACACAACATAACCCAATTGCGGATTCTATAGTGCCACTGGCTCTTAGCCCTTGTGTTGTATTCATAAAAAATCTTCTATCCAGAAATTATATTTAGGTAATCGAAACATAGGTCACCCCAAGTGGTTTGCTATGTTTGGTATCAGGTCTTGGCGGTGGATGTGCCTTCCCACCGCTGCATGGCGAGCCAGATTGTGAGAGTCCAGTTTTGAGGAGATCCTTTGACCAGTTGGTCTCTTTTGACCCGTCGCGTCGTCTTGTACCGTAGCGGGAGGGATGGATTCACATGTCCGTCCCTCCTAGGAGCACTGACCCCGAGATTCCTACCTACCCCTCATTATATTTTCCTTCCCAGAACTTCCTCTCATTCCTATACTTAAAAGATCCTCCAAACAACATCCCCAGAGACGTGGGGGTTAAAGTAAAAAGAAAACTAAATCATTTTAAATGAATCTTAGCCGCGACTAAAGCACCTCAGAACTGTTAATTAATTGTGCTAATTTAATTCGTCTGATCTCACCAAGTGTCATCAAATAAACATTATTTATTAATTAACCACATTTCCTGTGTAGGTGTGCCCTTTATGATCATAGCTATCAATAGAACTGAACTCATCAAAGGAGTGGTGAACTCGAATTATTGTGAATAATATAGGCAGTACGGCTTCATTATTAGCTGAGCTCTGAGATAGCTCAGAAGTCAAAGGTCAGGCTGCAGTAAGCTTTTTGGGTTTTTAAGTTTTTATACAAAAGTTTAAAGATGGGCAATGTCCACTCCGATAGTGTTTAACAAAGTTAGGGTCACCCAATAATGAAGTATATGGAAGGTGACCTTATAATCATGTATATAAATAAATTCAATTCAATTCATTAAAAACATTACAAATTGTTCAATTTAATGCGTTTTTAAAATACATTTCGTCATAAAAATTCTTACATTAATATAAACAGTGTGTATATCAACTACGCTAGTAAAAATTGAGCTTGCCTTTTAAATGCAACTTCATTGATGCTAAAAATGTCGATATCCGAATTGATTCTGTTCATCAGCAAGTTTGCTCACCCCACAGGCATGACCATTGGCAAGTTAGTCCTGCAGGCAGGGAGATAAAATAGTCTATGTTGTCGGTGATGGAGATAACCATCGGGAACATAGAAATGAATGCTCTCCAAGATGACCGAGTCGAAATGATTATTTGAATATAGAACACTTCTCCCAACGGTTCGGAGGCAGTGGAACTGTGACTGTTGAATAATGAAACAGCTTTGGGACTATTCCATACCTTAAAGTCCTGTCTTGTCCATGTCATGGCTTCTGTCGTGAATCACCTTAGGAGACCCATATTCGATGTGATCCGTCTGTGTATGTGTTATGTGATTGACTTACTTTATCCCTTTAAATATTAATGTATTATAATCCCTTTAATACCTAATTCATATGATGTTTGGGACCAAATTTAGTCTCCTAATAATTAACGGGTTATTGAATGTAATTGTAAAGCTGCTCATCTCAACACAGGAATTCCCTAACGAGATGAGCAGAGGAGGAAAAAAAAACAAAAGAGGAAAATAAATATTGCCATCTCCCTTGCACCTCTCTTTCCTTTAAAATCTTACCTATTAAAATAAAGAAGATGTTGAAAACTACCTACTATAAATGCTCTAAATGGTTGTTCATCTTATCTTCTTACCATCTTATCTCGGATCATTACTCTAGAATATTTGCCTTTAAAACATCAGCCTATCTTCTTTACCCGATCGAAAGTTCTTCAAATCTCGATAATACATTTGCCGATAAACCGCCACTTGGGCGTAAACAATGACTTTCCCAATAATTGCTGTATATTGTGGGGCTGAAAGGGGCGGGAAGGAAAGGAGATTGGGAAGAAGACGGTTGGGATGTATGGAAGTACCTAACTATGCAGATCTGGTCACCAAAGACGGATAGTCATTTCAAGCAAAGTTTCGTTTCTGAATGGTGATCTGTCACCAGGGCGATTCTGAAAGTAACTACCATTATTTAATATTCATAAAACTGTTGTCCCGATACTACGTGTACCAACCCCCGATACCAACTTTTAAAAATCACAAATTTGACCATTTATTTGTGGAAGATATGGAAAATACTATCGGTATTGCCCTGGTGTAAGACCAAATCCATAATTGAAACGTTGCTTGAAATGGCTTTAGTCGTGTTTGGTGATCAGATCAGAATATCACAGATCCTCTCCACTACCTCCAGCCTCACAAAAAGGAGATGCCAATTGGGGATGCTATACTCTCACTTGCACCAGGCGGTTTGGAACAGTTATAAATTTAAATGGTGTATTGTCTTACTTTACAATAATTAAATTGATTTTTCAAAGCTTCAATCCGATATTTGATTTTATGTATGATAAATTGCAGTGTGACGGTGTTCAGTCATTTGTAAAGTTCACTGTAAAAGTATTGTCATTCAAACAATGTCGGTTCATACCATATTATTTGGCAATGCCCGATGACATGGGATCAGCAAAAAATGCAAATGATTGATTTATTTTGAAGAACGAGGCCAATGACTTCTCAATCAACCCGTGATTGATTCAAATAACGCTGATTGAATCAATCGGTAGTTTCCCAGGCTTTTGGAATCATTGTCTAGCTAGTTTTCGTGATGTATTTATTAATCTTTGTTCCTTACGATTGCTGTGAGGGTCAATGTGTATAGTTCTTAAAATACCACAATCAACCTTATATCCACACCAAATTTCACAATCTACCGTCGGTACCAAACTGAGCGAACGACAAAATAAGTTTAAAAAATATAATATTAAATTTTACTACCCAAAAACCCCATAATTCATTTATTATGAAATGTGTACTAAAAGTGAATATTTCGTTTATTTGTTATTCAGATAAACTCATTAATTTAGGTAAATAATTTACTTTCAGGGTTGGGAGAAACAATTCCAAAGACTGAGAAGCTGGATGTGCCTTGTCGGGCGAAGATGTGCCCCGATCCGACAATGGAATGAAGGTGAAAGGAGTTGAACGTAAATTGAATCTCATTTTACCTACCGACCAGAATACGCGAAGAACCGAAAATCGGATGGGAGCCTAGAAAGCTAAGCGATGCTTTAAACCGAACCGGTTACCCCACAAGACAGATAAAGCAGATCATAAGATTCAAATCTACCCCAAACGAAGACAGAATCGAACAAGAGTCAAAATTCTGCGTTTTCTTATATTGTGTACAGAATATTACCGACACACTTGCTAGTAGGTATAACTGATGAAAAAAGCTTCTACACTGTCATCGGACCAACTACAAAAATCCAAGACCTTCTAAGGCCTGCAAAAATCAAATTTTCCTCTTGAGGCAACGAAATATTCAATTTGAGTCGAAATAGAAGCCGAAATTAAGGTGAAAACTTATGAAAGATACAAGGATTTAATAAACATAATTAACCCAGTTTGTTATGCACCATAATGTTAATTTATTTTTGTTTTGTTTATTAATTATGAATAACGAAATAATTTTTACATACCTACCTCGAGATTGTTTTAAGACGCACCAAAATGTTAGTTTTGAAATGCGTAATAGATGTTTTCATTGTGAATTTTGTTTCCGTAAGGTCAACTTGAGAACCAATTTACTTTAAAAAATATATTGAATATAAAAGATTAAAAATTGAAGAAAATATATATCCAACTAGATGTTTTACTAGACTTGCTTGACTAAAGATAGAATGCCCGTGTAGTTTAATTATTTACACGCTCCAGACTTAAATAACAGTGTAATAAAGAAACTGATGTTAAATTCAATATCCATTTCAGTAAGATGAATTAGCTGCCAAGGTAATTATGTTTTTAATGCAGCTGTCCATTGTGCGGCCATGTTGGAAATTTGGAAAGTGTTTACCGCCATTAGTCCTGATGGCGGACCACCTTTAAGTATCGACACTTCGCTGGATAATGACTGTATGTTATTATTACGCTGCGTAATATGTGGAAATTTTAAATGACTGGACCTCAAAATACAAGTTTCTAGATGAATCGTGAGGAATATGAGATATAATATCATGTACAGGGTGTATCAGAACGCACCAGGTAGACTTTCCAGACCACCATGTAGATGAAGATGACATTTTGGTCTCCGGTGATATATTTTTAACAATTAACAACGATTTTTTATTTTATTTCTTTCACATGTTGTCACCGACAAGAATCTTATGCTAGCACGCTTGTGCCATATGATATGAAGGGTATGTATCATCCAATGCTGTGAAAATGAGATGGCGTATATCACGTGGTAGAAACATAACAAAAAGTTTCATAAAGAATATCTGAACACCTGAATGATTATCTGTACACTATTTGAATGCTGTACAGTGTGTATCAGCATATATACGAAGTATTTTAATCAGCAATTCCTGAGAATATTTGGATTAAATAATGTTAATGTCATTTTGCTGCCCGATGATATTTTATTGCAATTAAAAACAAAAACAATATTTTTTCATTACACGCCGCCACTGGAAACATGATACGCACTCCGTCTCGTTCCAGTAGCATCATACAGTGACACCGCGACGTGTGGCAGAGTGATTAGTGAGACACGTCATGGATTTTTTTTTAATTGAAATAATAATTGATAATTGGACAGTAAAATCTACATTTTTAACTCAAAACATGCTCTGAAATCGCGGGTAAAATATTTCATATAACAGATAATCCCAGTATAAATGTCAGCATTTTTCCCTTTTAATTTCATTTACTAATGCCTACCATGGAATAAGCACCGTCACAGTTTTGCAAACTGATTTATGTAGGCGAAAAGCGAACTAACTAACAAAAACAAAATAACTTTTTTCTTAGCATTATGCACTTACTACTTGCAAACGACCATGCAATAAAATAAAGTTTTTGCTAAGGGTAAAGTTTTCCTTCTCTCAGTTTTTTTTTATTGTCTTAAGAAGAAGCTACAAGCCAAAAATGTGTATATTCTTGGTATACCTTAAATCGTAGGTAATAGGCATTAAAATCGCTTGACAAAATGAGTCTAGAAACGTTCGATTTCAAGCAAAAAACTGGTTTTTATTTATTTTGTAAATAATTTTATATGAAAGCAAAAAAGTTAATTAAATTAAACTATCACAGATGATCTTAGCTTATAATACTGTATTTTTTTAAGTTTTTCCCTTTATGCGTTCATAAATTTCTCTTGAAAAAAAATTTTTTTTAGTAGTTTGCATTTATATTTTTTATTGAGTAATTTATTTTTTATTTGTATTCTACTCCAGCAAAGCGATAGGAAAATTTTTTATTTATCTAAAGCATATTTTTGGTATTCATAATGTACACGAATTCGTTATAAAGATTAATCAAAATAGTGATTTGGCATTAAGCTTCGCCTTAAGCAGTCGTCAAGCGCCATCATTTATCGTGGCTTCTGTACAGACAAGTCGGTAAAAATATATTTAATTTGATGCAGTATTTTTTTATCTAGTTTTTGTCGATTGTTTTATCTATTCTCAAAGAAGGCAGCTCAAAAAGCGAACTAAAACTGTATTTAATTGTATTCAATTCTTTCTACTTTCGGCAATAACGAAGCGTTTCGTCCAAAAAAATTACAATAAATAATTTTTGTTAGTGCCATTATTAACAGTTTGCACAATAAAGCGAATCCCGTCCCCGTAGGGTCGCTGACCTTTGCAGGTATAGAATACACAGATAACATCGGAGAAAGTGAAATTGTTGACCCTAAAGTGACAACATATTGTTTTGTTGTGAATATGTCTGAGGTTTTAAGCGATAAACACAAGGTTGACAGATTACTTATAAAATTTAATAAAACATTGTTTTGATAGGCCTATTAAGACATGACTATCTTCCTGAAACGCTTCATTACTTAAAAAAATAATGCAAGATTAAGTAGAGTGGAGAAAAGTATATCATATGTATATATTTTTTTTATATTATAGAAACAAATCGTACATAAGTTACAGTGATGAAACAATATACAGGAATTAGATATTTCATGTTGGGAACGTATGATCTATGTTTCCTTGTAATGTCTGATAAGTGGCTTTATTGGTTATTATTATGGTTTATTCCTTAATTATCAGGTGACGTGTATAGTATATAGTTATGTGTGTGAGTGTTTTTTTGTGTGTGTGCGCGTGTGTATATACGTATGTGCATTGAACAGTTTATATTATTGACATGATGTCACGTTTGAATTTGGGCAGTGAATCAGAAAAAATTTCAATGTTTGAGTTTAGACAAATATCATTTAGAGTATGAAGAGTTGGGTTAATTGGCGAATTAGATGCTGCATCTCTTTTATAATTAAGCGTGTGTAATAGCACTGTGTGTTGTGAACGTCTCAAATGTACGTTAAAATTAATTATAATCTACTTAATATGTTCATATGCGTTTAATTTTCTGAAACTCAGTGTTATTATTTAGTTGGCTGGCTTGATCGACCCTAACTATCCTCTGCAGGGTTACCGCAGCATCCCAAGAAGATACGAAGAAGCTGCAGCAAGAGAAAGGCGCGCACTGCACGCGATACTCCGAGCTGAGCACACGAATCCATGAATGCATTCAAATGCAAAAACAAACTGCGTCGTGACGAATTAAGTGCATTCGTGAAGATGCACCAACATTTCTTCAGAGTTTAAGGATGTTGCGGATTTTGCATTATTCGCTGTAATAAATTTCACTTTGCATTGATTTATTAATGAATGCAGCAATGTTCTTCCTGAATTGCTTCATATTTAAAAGCGTTCGCAAGTTCTAGTAAGAAGATAGCGACGTCTAAATACATAGTCTCTTCTCTTAGTTGTGGAATTATTGAATTAAATTCACTTCATGCATTCTAGAAGTGTGGAATCATAGTGGAAAATATAATTGACTTATTTGTTACGTTTTCGTGGCAATAGGGAGTTTATATACGAGTGGGTACTACACAGGGTGTTAAGATACGTACCCGACTGAAAAAAATTAAATGGCATTATGTTCTCAAAAAAAAATCATTAGGTACTGGACAGTTAGGATTGCGAAGGGGGGTTCAAAAAAAAATCAAAAAAGTCACTGGAGACCAAAAATTGATTTGCATTTTTTATTCCAAATAATGTCAGAAATCACTTAAATCACGTACCTAACATCCTGTATACGTTTTTTTAGTAAATTCATATTTTTCGCAATCAATATTATTATTTAACAATTTCTGAATTCTCTACAACTATACACGTGCTTAGGCCCCCATGTGATAAATAAAAATTACCATATCAATAAAATTGTGTCTTGGCACATGCTTCTTGCATCATTTACATGCACACATCGTCTCATACGGTTCCTTGATATTTTATCAAAATGACAATTAAACACACCTTTAAAAAGTGATATAGAGTCATTGAAAGTGATGAAACAAAAACTAGGTTGCATAGGTAACTACTAACCTATGTAACGTATTTAACCTAGTTTTTGTTTCATCACTTTTCATGACTTTATATCACTTTTTGTAGTTGTGTTGAACTGTGATGAGATACCCGGTCACACGTTATGTAAATAGACTACAGTATTTGATAACGCCATGTCGTACTCAATCATCTTGGTTTTTAAATTTTCTAATTGTCTATAAGCAGATGAACAGTTAAGTATATTTTTAAATCATATACGAATACACCATTAGCAACATGTACGAAATTGTCATTAATGTACATTTAAAAAACATCCGCAATTCTCTAATATTACATGAACCGACCGCAATCATTGATATCAAATATTTAAGGTGAGCCCTTCTCTACTATAGAAAGGAAGTAGTTCTTACCTGTATGATTTTGGCATTCATTGAAATATTATTATCATATCCTGATAGGATGTCAAATTGACAGCGTTTCACAGAATGCAAACAATTCATCAAATTTAAAAGTTGTTCTGTGATAGTTCTGTTTTAACTCCATTACAGGCCAGTTAATCACGGAACACGAACAAAGCTCGAATATTAACGAATTGTTCAAATTCTGCAAAACAACGGTGAACAAATTGGCGGTGAGAAGTCGGCTTTACGTAAACAAAATCGTGAATTTTACCTAATTAAATTTGAAGATAGGGGAAAGGCCACCAGTCAGAATAGAAACGGAGTCGAAAAATACGATTCCCAACTGCCCAGAGCCAGTGGGGTATGTTGTGAGGTTAAATGAAATTAAGAGAGGAAGGTGGTGGAGATGAAAAAAGTCGTGAATTTCCTGGATACGCAGATCTGCTCATCAAACACGGCAAAAGTAATTTCAATCAACAAATTTTCGATTCTATATTGTGGTCTTTCACCTGGACGATAAACATAGATGATTCAGAATGTTTTTTTTTCTACCGCAGAGGCCAATCTGGGTTACTCTAAAACAATAACCGCAAAGCTTAAAATAGATTCAGATTTTTTGTCACACGCGAGACGAAATCAATTTGTTCAATGGCCGGTGACTCCAATCGAATTTCTCCTTGTTCTTAATGTGTAATTATACATCTCACCGTTAGAGATGTCGAGATTGTGCGGTTTAGGCATACCCACAAACGATCCCAAATCACAGATCGGTTGATATAAATGTTCTTAAATTGTTCCACATTCGTCCAACACTTATTGCGCGGTACGATCAACATCCCTTTGTTCTACTTACTCTGTCCTCTATTGTTTAATAGATTTTATCGTATCAAGACGATGAGTATGCTGTTTTTAGTTATTGGACAACTGTGACAGATTTTATCAATTGCAGCTTATACGATATATTTTTTTTGATTAATTACCTATTTATCGATTATCAATCGAATGGCTTGATTGAGTGTCCCTATTCAAAGTAAGTCAATAAAAATTTTAAAAAGTCATCCTAGACAATGTCAATAGATGTCGCACATTAATATAAAAATTGATATATCTATCCAAGACTCTATCTAGATTGCATTTATTTAAGACCTAATCTTTTTTGATTTTCTGTTTAAAATTTTTCGTTTGAGAGTCGCTAATATTGTCTTCAATTATTAAATATTACAATTTGAGGTTTAACTCGCTAAGTTATTATTACAAAAATAATATATTTTATTGATATCTTCAACTCAAGTCATGCCTCAATACAAATTTGAAATAGTTTTAACTTGTCAGCAGAAGACGAATTCATGACATATTTGCCACGATCGGTTAAAATTTATATTTCATTATTGTATTATATTCCTTAAAAATAACATAATTGCATTCTTTCTTACGTCCTTTCAAAATTTATGAAAACTATGTTGAATAGAATCTATTTTGTGAAGGCAAATACACAAAAGAATAAATAAATAATAAGTGTCTACGTTTGGCGTTCAAGGCAACAACAGAACTTTGGAAAGATTTTTTTAATAATAATAATAGGTACCTACCTATTAATATGTAAATGTCAATTTAGTGCCGAAATAGTATTTATTTATTAAATATTTCGATGTTATTATAAATTTATGAACATAGATGTTAATAAAACAATAGTTTATTGGTTGTTTATACATTTCCCCTTCCTTATAAACGCAGTCTAAATATTACACAGTCGGAATAGTGAAAAACTTGACTTATTATCATGGCTTTTGTTTGTTAAAACGGTCTTAAACCAGGCTCAAGGCCGGCTTTACCACATTGATTGAAAATATTATCCAGTTTGTCTAGTATTCTGATCTCACTCAAATTTAAGATCTGTATGAAGAAGGCAGTGCAACCATTCCCCTAAACACCAGCCGTTCACTTTAACACCAGCCGTTCTCCTTAACACCAGCCGTTCATCTTAACACCAGCGGTCTTTTTTGATTTATGCAAGAAAAAAACATCGACAAAAAGTGTGTTTTATTTTCTTTTGCGAAGTTCAGGCATTTAAACGTTTAAGATCAAACTACAAAACCTAAGAAATTTAAAATACTTACAGATCTTAGTAATAAAATTATTATATTTGATTTAATTGTGTTTTTAAAAAAAAAATTGGAGGTGTAGACATTAAACACAAAAATTATTAATAATAGTTAAGATCATGACTGGCCTAAAACACGATCCATTCCTAGTTGGCTAGTCAAAGTTTCCGCATGTTTTATTTTATGATTTTTATGTGAAATAAATTTATTATTATTATTTTCCAAAGAACTTAATTTGCCACATTATACAATGAAACCGAACCAATTAAATAACCGAAAAGGGGTTCATAAGTAGGAGATTTTGAACTTTAAAGTAGTTTTTTAAATGGCTGAATCTTATTAAAAGACTTATCATAAAAATGTTCAATCATTTCAAAGGCCAAGATGTTTTCTACTAGCAGTAATTAGGTACAGAATATGAATTATTTCTAAGCGTACAAATTTTCAAACCAAAAGACATGCTTTTGCATTACTACGTAGTGATTTGCTTTAAGGCCCCTTAATAAGCATTTAAAGATGGTTTGAAAGGGAGATATGTAAATACGAATGTTAGAGGGAGCGCGCTAATATTAAAAAACGATAATAATTAAGCTAAATTGGTGAAAATATGTAATAAAAAACGACTCGTTTAAAATAGAGTAAAAATCTCTCGACAAATGCTTTAGTTGCATTTAAAGATAAACTGAATTTTTCATGCCTATAACATATTACCCTCGTGTAGAACAAATATTCGAAAAAAATCCCCAATTCCTCGTATATGTGCACAATATAATACAATATTTTACAGCATTGACATTTTTAGTAATAACCTAAAGAAATATCGATATGAAGTAATTAATGCGTACGATCGATTATATATACGAGAGTATGAAATGTATCGGGAGCTTCTTCTATCCTCTTCCTATTTTCTTCTTCCTCTCCCCTTCCTTTATGCCAAAATTAATTTTAAGATATTAAAACTTCATTTCCAATGAACTTTAGCATAAGAAACTTCTGTGTCTTGAATTCAGTTAACTTGTATATAAAAGCTGTTTGTTTCTTACAAATAAATAAATAAATATTAAATAACAGAACAAAACGTATATTCAATAATTTTCGGAGCTTATTTTGAGATTTTTTTTAAAGTTCGTTTAATTAACGTTTCTGCATAATAAATGTATAGAAATTTTCCTCAAAAATTAATAAATAAAATTAAAATATTTTTTAAACTTAAAAACAACTGATAGAATGTCATAAATCGGTAGAAATCGGGAATGCGAGGGATGATATCGAATAACGTCGGTTCTAAAGGCAGTATTAATTTATTTCTTAACTTAGTATTCGCTCAGTTATTATTGGTGAAAGCTGCGGTCAGTGTAATCATTCTTGGACTTCCCCAACATTTAAGAAATTTTGTTGGAACTTCTCTCAATTATTTATGTATGGCCAATTTTTTTTTATACATAACTAGTTGTATAATTTTTAGTGGGAACATTTAAGATGCATACAGACGCTTATGCAATGTAGAAAGTAGAGAGAGAGAACGTTCATTAAAGTAATTTTAAATTACACTGAATGTAGATCTTAAAGATGGTGGGTCGACCATTAAAGCTGGTGGGGCGTGGGAACCAAATAATTCAATTAAACATAATTAATTAACGATACATTCATAATTTCTCTTATCAATTTGAAACTTTGAGAATGAATAGACATAATAATGAGACAGAAGAACAGAATATTTTTTGACTTGGAACTTATTCACATTGCTTTTGAATTGGAAGTCAGAGTAATGGTATTATTGGTCCAATTAAAAATTATTAGTCTGAAATTAATTTTAAATTGTTCTACTTATGAATTCAATGAGCGATTAGCAAATTAAGAAAAAAAACTTATTACAAAATTGATTTATTCAAATAACACATTTTTGTATGGGCAAGGTACGATGACAGTTGGGAAGTTTCTGTCTATTCAGATGTGATCATTAACACGGTTGATGCTAGTTTTGATGTCGACATTATTGGTAATTTTGTTAAAAACGGGTCTGCAAGCCGCTTCCTGATGAAGTAAATTCATACTAATATGGCAGCGTCAAATAGCATTTGTCGCAATAATATAACATGACGAAATGCAAAAATGTTAGAATTTTTATGAACACGTGAACGGACATCGTGACAAAACGTATTTTACTTAGGACGGGTTGTTTTAGAGAATTTGAACAATTCTTCAAAATTTCAAAGTTAATGTTCAAGTTCTGTGAAAGATTTTTTCAAGTTCTGTTTATTTCAGTTTTGTCAAGCAAATAGCCTAACAGAACATGAACAGGACTTTCACAAAACTCGAAAATTAACGCTGAAATTTGATGATTTGTTCAAATTCTGTGAAATAACCCATCCTTCATGTTTATCTGGATGCATATCAATTCATTCGTCAATGATCTACAATTCCCCTTTTAGCAGGAATACGAATAATTTGTATAGATTCTCAATATAATAGCAATATTTTTTATCATGAAGTTTTCTCCGTACGTGCTCGAGGTGTAACGCTCTCGACTACGAATAAGGAGGTCGCGGGTTCAAATATCAGGATTAATTAGGTAGTTTCTTTTAGTGTGATAATTATATTTTAATCTTTATTTTTAGTTTAAATTTATCTTTATTTTAATGTTGTTTTTCTTTTTTTTTTTAAATGTATAAATTTTTATATTATAAAATGGGGGCCTCAGCACGGGTAAACAACCCAGTGAGGCCAACATTACTGAATTAGAATATGAAATATTGTAAAATAATGTATCAACAATAAAAAAATAAATAAAAAAGTATATTTTTGCGGCACATTCCTCGATACTCTTAGTATCGCCCTGATGAAAGAAGACCATTTATAATTGAAGACCCATTAAAACGTTGATTGAAAAGACTTTATCCGTGTATGGTGTATCCAGATCTGAATAGGTACTTCTTCAGTATTCTTCACCTTCCTGTAACACATCTCTTTCCGATCCCCTATACCTTCAGCCTCACAAATAACCCCAAGTGGGGATGCCATGATGGCTTAGGGCCGTTGGGACTCTTATTTTTCGACTCATTACAGTAATTACGTAGACTAAAATTAATGGCTGAGTTGGCTCCCACCCAGGCGTTGTGAATTTAATTCCTCTGTCAGAGTCCTCCATCATTGCGCCAGTAAAATTTTCCGCCTACGCAAAAGCGAAAACAAAAATTTTGCAAATTTATTAAAAATCTGGTCGATTTCCTGTTTAAAATAGGACTGCAGGCGTTTAACGAATGAATTGACAGATTTCCTAACAAACTACCAGTAAAACACGAATGCGCGATGTCGGAAAACATGTTCATAAAAAATCTTAATATTTTCGCATTTCGTCCAGGACAAACGTATCTGCATGAACACATGTTCTGCCATTAAGTTTTCAACAGGATTTCAATAAATCAGTCATACTCATTTTTGTGAAGGGTGTATTGTAGTTGTCAAGTTATTCGTTAAGGCGAAGCTTAATGCTAAATCACTATTTTGATTAATCTTTATAATGAATTGGTGTCCATTATGAATATCAAAAAATAAGCTTTAGATAAATTGAAGATTTTCCTATCGTTTCGCTTGAGTAGAATACAAATAAAATAATAAATTATTCAATAAAAAATATAAATGCAAACTACTAAAAAAAATATTTTTTCAATAGAAATGTATGAACGTGTAAAGGGAACAACTTTTAAAAAATACGGTATTATAGCTAAGATTATCTGTTACAGTTTAATTTGATCAACTTTTTTGCTTTCTTATAAAATTATTTACAATTTAAATAAAAACCAGTTTTTTGCTTGAAATCGAACGTTTCTAGACTCCTTTTGTCAAGCGATTTTAATGCCTTTACCCTTAGCGAAAACTTTATTTTATTGCATGGTCGTTTGCAAGTAGTAAGTGCATAATGCTAAGAAAAAAGTTATTTTGTTTGTTAGTTAGTTCGCTTTTCGCCTTCATAAATCAGTTTGCAAAACTATAAATCATTCAATAAAAATATATAAATGTAAACTACTAAAAAAAATTTTTTTTTCAATAGAAATATATGAACGCGTAAAGGAAACAACTTTAAAAAAATACAGTATTATAGCTAAGATTATCTGTGAGAGTTTCACTTGATTAGCTTTTTTGCTTTCCGATAGTTTTTCGATAACGTTTCTAGACTCCTTTTGTCAAGCGATTCTAATGCCTATTACCTACAATATAAGGTATACCAAGAATATACACATTTTTGGCTTGTAGCTTCCTCTTAATCAGGAATATTTGCCTTTTTTATTTCCCAAACAAATATATAAATATTTTTTTTTTTTATATCGACATCATATTATAATGTTATCATCTTTTGTCTTTCAGGTTTATATCTTTTTCCCATTGACAAATTAACGTATAATATTGTCAGTAGTAATCAATCTGAAAGTTTAGTCACAGCGTAACATTCCATAACAAGTAACAGATTATCGTTAATCAGCCGGCTACTTCGGTTGGGGTCAATTAACTTTCTTCGCTTTAAATAATGGCTTTACCGGCTTCATCACCCTCAGCAGAACAGCTAACTTTCTCCGCGAACCGCAAACTTACCACTAGAGGCAAGTGGCCGTCACTTGATCAAGTGCACTTGTGCGACTTGCCCGGACCGGTCAAGTCATTGGGGACCTTTAAACCCGCAATATCGTCATTCCGGAAGAATCTTCTGAATATACACTTTGTCCGGAGACTAGTAATATAAGTATAAACGAGAAACTGAAGAATGTACCTACAAGGAGAAATATGAGTATTGCTAATTTAATAAAAATCTCTTCAAATTATTAGTTTACTGATATATTACTATGAAATGCGTGATGATATATTCGTATTTTACTAAAAGTTTATCAGGAAACCTGTTAGTTCATTAAGGCCTGCAATCCCGCTTTTAGCCGGATGAACAATCATTTGAAGAGATTCTTAATATTTCATTCATTTTTCTTCCCATGCATTATATGTTTATAAATTTCCCAGTTTCCCGCTTTTACAATTAAAGAAATATGATTTTTTTAATAACACGTTTTTTTAAACTTTTTTCATCTTTTTCGAAAACCTTAGGGATAAGAAACTATTAGAGCCAGATATACTCTTCGACAAATTTTAGAAATGGATTTTTTTCAAATCACTCTATTTTCTAACTAATATTGTTTAATGTTGTATCAAATATTTTGAATTGACGGCATTCGTTTGTTTTTTATACAAATACTACAATTTTCTGAAATTGATGAAATTTTGAACGCTTGACCTACAAAACCAGAGAAAGGTAACTGTCTAGGTCTGATTTCGAAAAACTTTTCTGTAAAGCAGGGGCAACGCCGGGGACTTCAGCTATTTTTCCTATAAACTCTAACTCAGGACTTGATTTACTCTGAAACAAAAACTTAAATTTAAAAAAAAATCTAACACATAATTGACACCAGATGTGGTGATGAATTACAAGTTTCCCGCTTGGATCACTAGTTTCCTGACAAAATGTATAATATAAGCATTTAAAAAAAAGTAATTGCAATTAAAAAAACTGTATTTTCGTATTATTTAATACGAATATTTCCCGTACCGGGAATCGAACCCGAGCCTGCTGGGTGAAAGCCAGCTATCCTAGCCACTAGACCATACGGGATATTGAACAAATGCCAAGATTAACTTTTCTTATACGAATTCATTCACGCAAATATGTTTATATACTATGAGTTCGAATGTATTTTCATCTGTCCGTGAATCACGCGCCGATACGACAACATCAAACAGCAATAAATAAATTAAACGTTATCAAGAAAAGATAAATATAATTTTTATCACTTTTTTGTGTTGGTCAAAAAGACGTCTAATTTTTAGTTCTGGTACGATAAATAATCCAAACGGTATAAAATATAATCCAAACGCCAACGCATCATAAATTCAATGTAGACATAGACATATGAATTCCTATGTCTGTGAATGTAGACTTTTTCGCAATGAAGCTCGCATCGTAATTCCCACCAGCTCTGCTATATATTTTTATGTAATACTTCACAAGAGCATCATTATCTGTACAGTGTAAAGGCAGGGGAGCTATGTCGCCCTCCGGTTGACAGCGTTGTGAGGCGGGTTAAGGTAAAGCTCGGATTATATGAAGGAGGAAAAACAGGTGCCGGTGGCTCTTTCCACACATGAACCATCTTTTCATGAAGCCAACATTGTACGTCGAGTTTTACCGGTGCATCAGGGATCAATGCTGCTAGGTCTTTAGAGCAGACTCAATTAGAATACCCGTAGAACAGAATCAGTATTCCTACATTGCGTCTGTGCGTTAGAGATGGCAATCGGTATGTTATCAATGGATTGTCAATCAGACCGCCTTCCTTTACACAGAATTAGGTAGGTTTATCAAATATTGCGGGGCTCCAGCTCAGAGGTGGCTCCCAAATTCAACTGTCGGGCGTACTTGAGATTTAAGTTAAATGACTATCTTTGTGAGGATAAATACGAGAAAAATATTTTGATACTAGCGAAATCAGATACTTTGATTTCCATCATGATCTATAGAGTTTTGAAATATTTATTTTAATATCAAAATGAGAAATTTACATATAGGTACACCTATTTTCAAATTGTTCATTAAAGAAAAAAATATCAAATGAGGAGTGATGGCGAAACCGGGTAGCAATCACTATCATCATCAAAATTATTGATTTCGGTTGTGCGTGCGTTGTGCGTAACTCCAGTTCAATTAAATCAAAATTGCTGTGAATTTCATTTGTCATTTTCAAAATTGGAACTGATCGTTTGAAGTTGAAGTTTGACTGACTTACCTAAAGTATATTATTTGAACAAAATATATTTTAATTTCCATTTTCAAAATTTCTCCCGTGATTTTTCACGAGTCTGCGCTAATATTTTACGATTTAAAATTATCACAAATTCATGTTTATAAAAGTACTGACCAGCTGTGTAATTATTAGTGGATTACAGGCAATGTGGCGAGTACAGTGGTTATTGTGTGTTGAGTTCAGCAAGAAAAATTGAAAATAAAACCGCTTCTCCAACGCATTAATTAAAAAGGTGGTCCGACACGATCCAGATATACTTTCTTTTCGGCGCTGGCATATTCCTTTTATTTATCGGACCCTAGTACCTATCGGCGAGGCCTACAATTTCATTTAGGCCTATGTACACATATAAACTAAAGGCTGGTTGAGACTGTCTTCGTAGACAGGGCGAATTACTTTTAATTTTGTGGAACATAAACTGCAACCTTAAGCCCCCCCCATACCCAATTTCTACCGATTTTTTACAAGTTTCTCCTTAAGTTAACTCCTTACGTAAGTTCCAAAAAAATATTTATTTTATTTTTGATGATAATATCCATACATTTGTAATAACCCAAACGTTGATTGTATGAAATTCCCTACATGAATAAAAACCGCAAAGTAAGCTCCGAAAATTATTAAAAACACGTTTTGATCTTCTATTTAATATGTTATAGGCATGAAAAAATTCACAGCGTATCGTTAAATGCAACTAAAGGATTTGTCGAGTGATTTTTGCTCTATTTCAAACGAGTCGTGTTTTATTAAATATCTAACATTCGTATTTGCAGATCTCCCTTATAAACAAGCTGTAATACAACAAAGCATGATGAAAAATAAATTTCCACTTTGTCACTTCAAGCTTTTTTTATCTAACCTAACCTAAACTAGTATTTTGTGAATAGTACACCTCGCGTCCCTAAAAGATTTTTTCTAATTTAATTATTCAAAATATATAAGTATGTACTAATAATAAAATATTTAAATTATCGAAGGAAGCAAACACTTTGTGGCTTGACATTATTACACAAATGAAAGAATATCTTAGTTTTAAGCCACTTTATTACATTTATATACGTCGACCGGTTTCGGTTGAACTCAACCTTCATCAGGACAGTACAAATATAAACTGATGATTATATTTGACTGACTGACTGTTTATATTTGTACTGTCCTGATGAAGGTTGAGTTCAACCGAAACCGGTCGACGTATATAAATGTAATAAAGTGGCTTAAAACTAAGATATTCTTTCATTTGTGTAATAAAATATTTCATTAAATCAGGATTTATTTGCCGGCCTCTTGTGTTTCATCCCACCTACATCATTCACTCCTTTCTCTCCTCAAAAAGACCAGCATCCCCAGAGATGACATAGGCCTTAAGGGAAATTATTTCCTTCAGGAACTCCTGTGTGGAGTTAATGTAAAAACAAAAAAATATTCACGGAGACGTCACTACCTCAATGACAATTATTTTTTCAAACATTCTTCGGGCAGGTAGGTACCTTATCAAGGTTAGCTATTTAGTCGAAGTACGGCTTGCTAGAATAACAAAGTAGATGCAGCAGATTTTAGAAACCGGAAACGGAACGAACAAACAAATTTAAACAAATTTACAGACAGAAGGTGATGATCGAATGGAGAAAAATTGCGAAAATTAGACATTCTCAATTTCTGACAATTTGCCTTTTTTCAAAGCCCAGATCCGAATAAAATTATTCAATAACTAAATAAAAATATGTTATCTTATTTTATTTTCAAGCAAAAATCTCTGTCGTCGTCTCAATATGTGAACATATGCATGTTCTGCTTTCTCCCGGGCCAGCCTCCGGGCCCAAACTAGTTGCGGCCGGACCAGTATGGCGGGTCGCTGATCACCAATCAATAACATACTCTTAACTCTTGGCTCTTAGACTGATGACCCGAAAAATTCGCACACTTACAGAGTTAAGACTATCCGTTTCGATGACGATATATCATTAAGATGTGGAATGGGTGTACATTGAACATTAGAGATGTTCAACTACGACTTGCATTTTTAAATTATTCGAATCAATCATTACTTATTGAAATTTTCTTTTAAATATCTGTCATGAATCAAATGAAAAAATATCGAAGTTAACATAAAACTGTGGAGGAATCATAATAATCCTCTAATCATAATATGAAACAAAATGAATGGATCATTTTTAACAAGATTGAGACTGTTTGTGGTTCGAATCGTCAAGATTGAAAAATAAGGCAAAAAAATCGCATAATTTTTTGAGATTTTATTCTCTAAATTATATTTTTGCTTAGATACCCAAGTATCTACTAAACGTGTTACATATTTATGATTAATTTCAATTACATAATGAAACAGTTTTAAGAATTTCAAGTGAATCATTTTCTGAGACTGCAAAAAAAAAAATTAAACCGCTTTACCTTAGCACGATGTTTTCCGTTTTTTCAAGGACAGATTACGTTGAAAACAATGTGACTCACTTACCTGAAACAAAACAAAAAAAATTATTAGCTTACTAAATTTCGTAAAAACAAAAACATTAATTTAAATTTATTCATCTTAGATACTTCCGGAACTGATTCGTTAGAATAATTTAACATCGATTTATTCACATTAAAATCGATATCGTCCATGTTCAAAGGATTATTTGGAAACATTATTCGAAGATTTCAATGTTTCGAACAACATTTATTTCGTCTTCGCCCAACACTAGTCTACGTCAATATAATCTTATAACTAAAATAATAGTCTGTTAGCAGAGGTTCACCCATACATACAGTATATGATTGAATCTCTTATATTGAATCCATTAGGTTTAGATTTGCTTTTATCCCGATTTGAACATAACATAAATATCGTTGTAATAAAAAAATTCTGATTGACGACCTTACAAATTAGCTGATGCTTGAGAGCTATCGATATCTTTAAAACTTTTGGTCGTGTTCGGGAATCAATTAAGATAACGACCCTGTATACCTGTGATATATGACCCCGAAAACAGCGTGGATACTTTTCCTAACTAATTAATCTATATAAATAAAAATCTAAATGTTCTTTAGTTCAAAATCTTTAATCTTTGAAAGTTCTTCACCGATTACTTTGAAATTTTTGCATTCGAATATGCGAGTAGGTAAAAACATGCTATTTTTAAAGATATCTGTTGGACAAACATGCATTTTTGAAAAACATCACTATCTGTTGGATGTAAAAGCAACACGAGCTATTGTTTGTCTATCTGCACAGATATATTAAGCTACAGTAATGCGTGGCAGGGTACAGCTAGTGTGAAATAAAAATACGAGAGCATTATTTAAAGAAAGTTGGCACATGTGCATATAATTTTTTTATTTATTTTATTGATACATGATTTAGAGAGTACATGTGGTTTTTTGTGATATTTCACCCTCCATGCTAGGGATGAAACTGTGTTATGGCGGGTGAATTTTACAGTTTGCGAACATAGAATCCATACAATAAAAATTAGATTAAACAACTTAGAAGCCCTTGAAATAAAAAAAAGCAGTTAATAATAATTTAAATATAATAAATAACCAAATTAATTTATCTGATAGTCCCATATTAAATTTATTCCGCCGCTGAAACTGTTATTTCCTCCCCCCCCCCTCCCTCCTCATCATCCTTAATAATTTGTCTCCACCTTTTCTATTTGCATCTCTTTCTATATGTTTTGTATCTCTTTCACTCATTGTTTTCATTTACCTATATTTATATGTGCCTGTATCTAATTAGCTTTAGTTGATATTTAGCCCTGATGAAGCTTGGGACAAGCGAAACCCGGTTGGCTATCGTTATTGATTCAAAAATAAAGTGGTGTCTTACTAAGTGTATGTTTTTTCATACAATTTTAATATGTTTATATACTAATAAAAAATACACATTACATTGTTGCTTATAAGATGTTCAGATTATTATTATTTTTCATACAATTTTAATATGTTTATATACTAATAAAAAATATACATTACATTGTTGCTTATAAGATGTTCAGATTATTATTATTTTTCATACAATTTTAATATGTTTATATACTAATAAAAAATATACATTACATTGTTGCTTATAAGATGTTCAGATTATTATTATTTTTCATACAATTTTAATATGTTTATATACTAATAAAAAATATACATTACATTGTTGCTACTTATAAGATGTTCAGATTATTATTATTGGCACACTTAGTCTAAAATAACACTAAATCAACATGATAATAAATAACAACTATTGATCGATAATGATGATTAGTATAAAGTATTTCTACTTATGAGCCATGTTTCCAGCATATATCTGAATATATTTAGGAATTTATAATTTTTTATGTTACTCTGCAACGTGTTAAACATTTTGGGCACATTATATTCTAAGGTTCGCTGTCCGTATTTATTATTGTATTATGGAGCAAGCATGCCTTCATTCTTTGTGAACCTAGTGTTGTGTTCATGTTCCAATATCTTTTAACATACAGACTCAGATATATGCTGAATCAATATTTTGTCCCATAGTAAGGCCTGCACAGGCAAGATATTTATGTATCGATACAACAATGAAAGGTTAGGTCACTGTGAAAAAATATTTTTTAAAACTATTAATTTAACCATAGACTAATCACTCTATCAATCTCGATTAGATTATTAACATTTTTTTTCCATTTATATATTTTTTGTTTTATTTTGTCTATTGCTTATACTTTATGGTATATGTGGGTTTGCACTAAACTCCTCGCATTCCGGAATAAAATAAACAATTATTATTACAAATAATTATAAGCAATAATTAGTCATCCGAAATAATAATCCAAATTGAAAATATCTCCCGAGTAAAAATAAATGCAGCCAACGGGAATTGAACCCGTGCTTTCTGATGTCCGGTCAGATGCTCTGTATCCACTGAGCTATGTCGGCTTATTTCCAACCCGCCAAATGATTCAATATGTACTAGTACCTCAATCAACAATTACTGCTTATTATATTTTTTCACCTGTAAACAACCAACTTTATTTTTGTAGGAAAAGCTTTGTTAGTGCTAAATTTCTCACTAGATGGCGTCGAGACATATGATATCTTCATTTATTGGTGAAATATTTTTGACTTGTCAAATATTATTATTTATTTAATGATAAACTAACGTTCATAAGACAAGGTTTTATGCATAGCATAAAGGATAACAAATAATTATAAGCAATAATTAGTCATCCGAAAAACTAAATCAAATTGAAAATATCTCCCGAGTAAAAATAAATCTTGTCTTGTAAAATAATCCTCGCGAGGAAGGCAAGGAATATTTTACAAGACAAATGTATTATCATTATGTATTAAGTGAGGTTTACACATATGTTTTACTATGCTTGTCTCACTAGGGGTATCCTGAGTCAAGACAGGTTATCTTACAAATAATTTATTTTAAGAATAGGTACATTTTTCATTTGCGTTGCGTTTCATGTTCTCTTGCCTACCCTTGCGGAGAAATGGCGAGAGTTCAGTTGAATCTTTAGTTACTGAGTTTTTTAAACTCATAACTTATATACAGAAGCATAGAGAATGTTATAATTTTTTATACAAATTGGTTTATTTTCATAAATGCAGTTAGTTACAAGTTTCTACAGATGTCGCCAGAGATACAAAATCAAACCTTCCGATAAAAGAGATGTTTAAAAAGTTAAAAGTGTTTTTACCGAGCAAGTTAGTGTACACAATACATCCGTCGATCGACGTTTGAAGTAACCAGATACGATGCGTAGTTATCTTTTGGCATCTATAATAGTGCGTATAAACAAACGAGCCGAACTACTGAGCTGAACCAGGAATCACGGGAAAGGAAGGAAGCTTACGGTTGCTTCGTCAAAGCGGCTCGGCTTCCACGTTTTTTCTCGTGTCTATACGCAGCGTAGCACCAATATGATGTTACTAGCACAGACCCGTGAAAAATCCTGGGATATTATAATCATAGAATTTAATAAGCTGAAAGTATTAATTTAAAAAATATATATTTGCTTTGGGAATGCCTTTCAAAAAAAATTACCTTTCAAATGTTAGTGAAATTAAAAATTACGACATCTCCCAAACATTTGAATTAAATAAATACACATTTCATGCACTGAATTATTATTATGATTTGTTAAAATAAATAATTTTGGTACCTACTTTAACGCTTGTCTGATTTTCCAATTTTGAAAATTAAAGTTTATTGAACTCCAATAATTTTACGCATTACGAAGAAACACAATTTCAAATCAAGCTCCCATGCAAAATAGTACTTTTAATAATCCACTTTTTATCAATACGCGACATATTGCACACAAAGTGAAATTATAATGGGTATATAATTTAGTAAAAAAATCGCATTGGACATAGTCAACATCTGCAATTCTCACGCTCGCATTTTGATAAGCTATCAATCACCGACACAAGAGGCGAGAGCAATATAAGAACCGTGTTCACTTGGTCATCTTACTCGCCTTTCCTTTCGCCGGAATCTGGGTTAATATCCGCTCGCCGGAGTGCCGATTATACTTCTTATTACTGTCGATTTGTTGTGTCTGATATCGTATAACGTAATTCATCGTCATGTGTGTACAGCGGATTCTGTGTGTGATATGTGTGTCTTGATAAGTTTACCATCTTCTATGTGCGTTCTACATACGTTCTGCATACCGCAGCGCCTGACTGTCTGCCGTGGCCATTTGCCATAGTGCCGATAAATGTGGTTTTTATCTATCCTTCAAATATAGCTTTTTTTACGAGCGTATATGAAAACTATTACATTCTAAATGGGGTATTGTCACAAACTATGAATGCCGTAAAATGCGTAGAAGATGATTAATTAAAGTACAGAGTTTTCCAATAAGAGGTGTTATTTTGATAATCAATCGTAAAAGATCAATGGTTTCGTTGCTTGTGTGGCACGTAGCGCCATCTTGTTGAAAGTAAACGTTGTCCAGATCAATACCATCCAATTTCGGCCATAAAAAATCAATAATCATCTCTCGATAGCGCAATCCATTCACCGTAACTGTTGCTCCAGCCTCATTTTCGAAAAAGTAAGGTCCAATGACTCCGCCGGACCATAAACCGCACCAAACAGTAACAAGTTGAGGATAGAGAGGCTTTTCAACAATAATTCTTGGGTTTTCCGAGCCCCAGATGCGACAATTTTGCTTGTTGACGAAGCCACCGAGGTGGAAATGGGCCTCATCACTCATGATTTGCATTTGATTCACTCAAGTGAATTTTAATAATTTCAATGCATTGTTGAAGCGTGTATCGTTCCATTTTTATTAATGGCGTAGTTTCTACTTGTCAAATGTCAAAAAATGACAGCTTCAAAAGTAAGATCTACCGAAATAGCGGGCTATTCAAAATAATACCTTTTATTGGAAAACCCTGTACTAAAAATTTGTCATTTTAATATACTATTCATAATTATCGATTTCAAAAATGATCTAAAACGGTACATTCCGAAGCGATTCCAACTGGCTACAGCGTCATCGTGACAATGAAAACGCTAATAAGACGGCTGTCACCCACGTCACCCGACGTGACGTCAACGCCGCCGAATTCACGAATAAAAACGAGCATGTCTTTTTTAAGGCTAATCAAAAATGGAACATTTTAAATCGTAATATAAAATTTCTTAGTTAGCATAAAAATATAATCAAAATAACTTCAATATCGTTTTGTCGGGAATTAAAAGAAACAGTGAAAATATTCCATTGTGGTACGTTATGAAGCTGGAGGGATTGGGGAGGAAAAGGAATTGAGTAGAGAAAGGAATTGGGGAAATGAAGAACTTGTATGATCAATATCGGAAAGAAGTAAGCAAAAATGTATTTCTTTTCAGACGCACGAACAAGCTCGCAGGACACTTCTATCGGTGTTTTTCTGCCATTTTCATACCGTTTATTTATTTATTATTTCTAACTGCGGTTACATTGGATGGAAGTTTTTTGATGAAAATTATCATTTCTTTTCATTCCTATTTTCTTTGGGCATGCACACAATTCGAATGCACCGCTTTTCGGACTTTACTGGCATAAAATTAGTTTTATTTTAGTTTTTTAAGGAATCAAAAAGTTGTACATATTTTATTAAAAAATACATGTTTTCATGGTTTTATGAAGCAGTAAGGTTTCCGCGAAAGATACACATTTTACAGAAACAAAACTTAATGATTAAAGAAAAACATGAAGTAGAAATAATGGAACCCAGACGCGATGACAACTCAACCACTGACTGGCCACCAATGAAATGAGAAAAATAACAATATCATAAACAGCAAGGGTAGAGAGTTCGTAATCAATCTTTGGATTTAATATGCATTTAGTAAATTGACCTGACGAATGGAAATATCAGCGTGAACGTCCTTTCAAACAATAATGATGTGGGTAGTTGATTACATTGATTACATATTACATACATTACACCGATAACTTGCTTTGCAACTATACGAAGTCCACTAAGTCATTCAAGTCATTAAAATTAAAATTTGTTAAATTTTCAAATTCATAGAAAAACAGTTTTATGTGCCTACTGTAAAATTTGATAAACAGATTCTATGAAATTTGATAAACGGAAGTTACGCATTCCATGAAATTTGATAAACGGAATTTACGCATCCTATGAAATTTGATAAACGGAAGTTAAGCACTCTATGAAATTTGATACACGGAAGTTACGCATTCTATGAAATAAGCCGTCGATATTTTTCGTCGAATTTTACAGTGTATTTTGATAATCCTAAATAATTATTTGATTTAAATTTTTTTTTTATATTTTAGACAAATTTTATCATTGTGCTTTTATGGATGTAACTGCGAGTTGCAGTTGTTTACGTCTCGTCAAGTCTTTTCAAGTAATTTATAACCTCTCATATAATGTCACGCCCCTTCCGATTTCGAAATAATTTTTACTAGAGGATCGCCTTAATAACTTTATTTAGTTTTTTTGCTGAGCTTACTGCGAAAATAAAACCAAACGTCCAAAAAATAGTGTGCAATTTATTAGGATCCGATGGAATTGCCATTTTTTTATGAGACAACATTTCAATTAAGTTGTAGTTGTAAAATTGACATAACACATTAAATAAAGGTGCTCCATTGAATACGTGCTTATTTTTTACGTGTTCACAACGAAGATGCGCATTGATTTAAGATTTAAATCAAACATAACATCCATACTAACGATTTTGAGATGAAATCGAAAGAAGATGCTGAAACGGAAAAAAATAATGTTGTTTTGAAATAATAGCCGTGGCGATCAATTTAATAAGTTTTTCGCAATGTTGATGGATCCAATTAAAAATTATATAATAGCAGATGATTCCTCCTATTGGCTCAATTAAAATTAGTTTCGCTTTTTTGTTATCCTTGCATCAAATCAAATACAGAAATCTCATTAGAATCTAAATTCAAGATGGTTATTTCTATGCAAAAATATAATTGAAGTTTTAATTACATTTTGATCTGTTGTATAATATGGTTGAGACACGAAATAATTAAGATGAATCGTGTATTGCATTGTTTGCTTATATTATTGCGTATTTAATATGCATTGGGAAAAAATATGAAGTGCTCCAAATGATGGCTGTACCCGATGAGAGACGAGCTTAGACTTATTACTTATAACTCTAAATGAGTTATAGGGTAATTTCCATTGATTATTCAACAATAACATGGTATGTAAAGGTACTCGGAATAGTCTTTCCAATTTTCCCACGCAGTTTAAACTCGGATTAATACGATATTTGTATCCGTAAAGACTTGTAACATTGCCATTGTAACATTGGTAATTTTGTGACAGAAAGGATTGCTTTGATCTTGAATAAAAAAGATAGACGATGATTAATTACATTTATTCAAATCAAATAGAACAAGAGACTCTCAAATTGACATGATTAACATATTCTCAAGGGGTGAGCGGCAGTCGAAGATTGCACGCACGGTAGGAATTTAAATGGTAGCAATAAACAGTTAAAAATGTGACATTGTGTACAAAGATAAATGTCTGACCTGATTCATAGAAATGGGCGCCATACAGCTCTTAGGAAAGAACTGTAAAATTTGTTAAAATAGACGTGATGACCAGCGATTACTTCAAACTAGCTAAATCCACCATCAGCATCTCCCGTAAATTTTGTCGTCTGGAGGAGTTGCCCGAATCCTTCCTGTTGGCGCGACCTCGCTCCAGGGCTGTCCGATTGGTACTCTGACATTTTTCAACATACTTCTTTTAGGAATATAGATTCAGCGAAAAATATATTCACATTATTTTTGACTTTAAATAAATTTGCTGTTTTTGAACATATTTCAAAATAAAACACAGTTCTTGAAACAGATAAAATACTAATATTGCAAATCGACAGATGCAAGGAAGAATATATATTTTTTTAATGTGTTTAAACTCACTTACCGATGGTCAATCATGTATACTGTAATTACTACTTTACATGAAACTAAATAACATATTTAATTTGACAAAGGTATTATTAAAGTGTTGTCACTTCATTTTTTTTAATTGATATAAAAGTAACGTGATAGTGAATATAAAATCTTACTATTCTGGGGACGGTTATAAAATTACAATTTAATGGTTTTTGTGTGTTTGAAAAAATAATGAAACAATATTTTACAACAAAGACAAAATATTAATATCTTTCTTCTATGGTAGAACGGGTAGGAACTAGGTAGGTTATATTCGGTAACTGTTATAATTTGAATCTTTTATCTCAATTTCTATGGCTAGTAAGTAATAAAATCACACAAGGTACATCCATTGATATAAATCAAAATAATAGACAATTTAATAGAATTTTATTGTAATTTATATATTGTTATTAAATTCATAGGTTAATGAACATGGTTCTCACATTGAGTTGATGGCAAAAACATTGCAATCAATTTTAAAAGTAATTAAATTTGAATTACTTCTACAAAAACATGCCTCCTAACCCAAAGGCACCTATATCACTAGTCACTAGTGATAGTGGGTTCATTGGATAATTATTATTAGTGGAATGACCCAAAGGTCAGGAAGAAATTTCTCTTTAATTAATCGATGTAATTAGCAATCCATTGCATTGTTGAAAATACTTTAACTTTGTAATGGATTGCATATGACCGAAAAAAGGTTTAAATAAAATGGTTTATATAAATAAAGGTAAGAATTATTTAGTGGAATGATTTTAATTCTTGTAACTGTGTTCCACTTACTTTATTTTGACCAAACTGGTTTCACTTTGCTAAATCTCTTAATAGTATAAATTAAAGTCGCTATCCGCGTATGTCTGTTTGTGCGCTTAGTTCTACTAAACTACTCAACGGATTTTTAAAGCGTTTTCACTATCACTTAGAGAATTTCTTACGGAAGGTTTGTGTATATAATAAATGCATATTATATTTATAGAAAGTAGAGAAAAAAAGATGTTTTATAATCAAGCCGTACAAATATATTTTCGTGCGCTCATATTGCTAACGCTGGATAAACCTTATGATATAAATTAAAGTATATATAACAACCTTCCACGTAGCATCAAACAAATAACCGACATACTCAAATTTAAATCATCACTAAAAACATTTCTTTTAAACAAGAGTCACTACACCTTAAATGAATACATTACATAAATTAAATACCTCTGTTTTTTTTATTTTTTTATTTACATACATTTGTTAACATATAATTGTTGGGTTATGTAATATAATGTGTATTTGTTGGGTTAGTTGGAAGAAATAGAATGTAACCTATAAGCTATACCCTTTGTACTCTGTATTTTTGTGCAATAAATATTTTTTAGAATTTGATACATCAAAATAATGTACTACGGAATTGTATATCTTAAAAAGGCCTACAGAAAAGTCCTCAAGGACATGTATTTATCTCCTAAGGATAGCCCCCAGCAACGCCGGGTACATGTAAGCTAATATTTAACTTACATTACGTTATTAGTTAATATTACGTAGCACATGGGTCTGCCATGAAAATTCTGTAATTCGTAATAATTACGTGTAAATGTTCATTATAAAAATGTAGTGAATCTTCTATTATATAAGCATATTATATTCGTTTTGCTACCCGGCTTCGCCCGAGTTATAAAATACTGTTTTTTCGAGATAACATATTTTTTTAATTTATTCATTCATTTAATATTTGTATTTTTTACAATAAATAACCACTTTATAAATCTAATACAGTCTTACAAAGTAAAATAAAATTAGTTTTTTTTATTTAATAAATAGTTAATACATATCAACAAACAAGTCCTGCTAAGCCAATTGAATTGGCTTGTCAACAGGTACTTAAAGTTTAGTTACATATACATTTTTATAAGTTATAATTTACATCTTATATCTACAGAATCAACATTTTTTCATACATATTAAAATAAATATTTTTTTCCGATAGCCAATTTTTCACCATATATTTAACCTTATTCATATACTTACATTGCTTTATAGTGTCAGGTAATAAATTAAATATCTTCGGTATGTTGTATTCAAACGTTCTCTGTCCGTATTTATTATTAAATTTCGGAACTATTAACCCGTTATTGCGCGTGAATCTAGTACTGTATTTATGTCCTAATTTTTCTTTATGCTGCGGGGTAAATATATACTGAATTATGATTTTTTGTCATAGAATAGCCTTAACAGGTAAAATTTTGGCACTCTGAAACAGCAACGGTGTATTATGTCTCTTTTTAAAAATATTAGGGACGACTAGTAATTTTACAATTGCGTTTTGTACAACTTGGACTTGTTTCAGATTGGTTGCAGTAGTATTTCCCCATATGGTTAATCCATATCTTATAATAGATTCTGCCATTGACATATAAATTATTTTAAGTGTTTCAATTGATAGGAAAAAATTTAATGTGTACATTCTGCCAGCAATTGATCTGAGTCTTTTACAGTTTTTTTTAAATATGTTTGTCCCATTTGAAAAAGCAATCTTCCCTCATCATAAAGTGACAACGCTCTGTGCGAATAACTTGACGTTGGAGCTTCCAAACAGAAAGCAGATATTTGTTTCTACAGATATGACACCAAAAACTGAGTTTGCATTAATTAAATGCAACACCAAATTCTACGAAAAAAATTGCAAAGTTTTCAGGAAGCTTTCAGCGCTAAATTCATGAAAATATCAATAAAAAATAACATTTTCAAAGTTAAAATAAATAAAATAAAAAAGTGCAGTTAGAAAATGAAAATAATGTTATAGCTCTTATACGATGTATGATATAGTTAAATATGACCGAAGTATATAGGGTTACATTAGCTCAGTTGGTAGAGCTGCGTCCCGGCAATTGCTGTCGAAGGTACATACATTGGTCGAAATTCTTATTCTTGAGTATCGTAGAAGTTATATACTTACATACGCCAAACGTCAAAAGTCATTCCACTGGGACGAACCACTCGTAGTTCGAGTGGAATGTTCAAGTCTAAGATGCGACCGTATCTTTTCTGTTTCAATGTTTTGTTTAAAATCGCCAATATTGTATTCAATGATTAAATTTTAAAACTTATTCTTACCCAATCTTCAGGACAACCTGGCAATAACATATCTCAATCAAAAAGGCCGAAGAACGGTGCCTCAGTTCGCTGCAAGTCTGATACTGTGTGAAGTCGTAAGGGAAACCTTCATACTTATTCATAAATTTATACTTCTTCTTCATCGTATTCTTATAAATTCTTCTCGTGTGAAATAATCACCATCGCACTGGGGCCATTGCAGCCAGCGATACACTATACACAATAAAACAATAACATGAAAGTTATTCACGACGAACAAAGACTTCAGTGTAAATCAATTTTTCTACATCAAATCCCACACTGTTTGTTACCAGTTTAAATTGTTTTATTTCCATAATATGACAATATGAGATTACTCTCTCTTGTGGTAATTACCTGTTAATAATGTATTCATTTTCCAAATGATCTTTTATCATCATTTGGTTTGAACTTTGAGAGAGAGATTTTTGGATTAAAATCATTACTTGGCTTCAAGATATTGTTGTTTAATGGATCATCAAAGACTAGAATATAGTCTAACAAAACAATGAACAATATGTATATATTCTTTAATTTATTTAACGACAAATTAACCATCCATTCTTCTTATTTGGGAAGACAGGTATACAACAATTGGTTTAAGATTATTTAAATAGTAATTAAACGTATCTACTGTTTTAAAAATTTCATTCGATAGCATCATTCATATTTTCATGATATATTGTGCTTGAAAAGTACTTTTACGAACGTGTTATAATTTAGCCATGTCACTAAATTTTTGCGTCACCCCAGGCGATTATTTTAAGAACGGACACTCCGATCCTGCGCTGAAGTGTCCCACAATGGCCACAATGGACTGCGCTGCAAACCTCTGTCTTAATTTAGCAAACTTTACTTTTCTGCGCATTGTCTGGTTATTTCAATGTGCGCTCTTCGGTGGTCAATGTACGACGGATATCATAGTTTATTCAAAGCATTCCAGGAACCTCCTGGTGTCAAAAATATGATCACTTGGTTTGCCTTCAGCTCTTCGAAATGATACTCAGATTGCATGTTAGGGCAAGTCTTTTAATTTGAATGTATTTGCTCTGTTATAATGATAGTCAACCAGTTATATTGAAAGTCCACCAGTCATATTGATAGTCAACCAGTTATATTGAAAGTCAACCAGTCATATTGATAGTCAACCAGTTATATTGATAGTCAACCAGTCATATTGATAGTCAACCAGTTATATTGATAGCAATCAGTTATAATAATATTATAATTGATTGCTATTTATTCCAGAAAGTGGGGAGGTAAGTGCAATCACACACATTCCATAGAGAGTATAGTTATAAATAAGAATAAAATTAAAACAAAATAAAAAATAAAAATAACGAAATAAAGGAAAAAAAAAGATGGTGAGAATAAATATTCAACCACCTTGGTTTTTATTAGAGCGGTTCGGGGAGGTTTCAATTATGGGGGTCAACACCTTTCTCCAGCGCTCATCTATATGCTCGATCCTGGAGTCATACGGGATTCAATGATAAAGACATTTCTGGAGTTGTTGATCCTTCCTCTCAGTCCTTCCACCCTGGTTCTTATCAGAGCTGCAAATCCGGGAACTCGCCCTTCCGTGAACATCGAAGAGGTACTGCAGTGCCTGGGAAGTCCGAACATCATACAGTAGGCATTGTTGTATTGCACCCGAAGCCTTTCAATGGTTCTCTTTTTGAAGCTGACCCACAGCTCGCAAGTATACAATGTAGTACAAAAAGCTGAAAAGAGCGTTCTTTTCCCTGGGGACTGCAGAGTCAAAATCTTCTACTAAACATATTACCTATTGATAGTCAACCAGTTAAATTGATAGTCACCCAGTTATATTGATTGTCAACCAGTTATATTGATAGTAACCGCGATAATAATAAGAACTCATTCACAAATACATTTTATAAAACGTTTACAAACAAATTTCATCTTGAATTATCTCAGTGAGCTCCTTTCAAAGAACGTTTGTCCCTAATTCACTCTGTCAACAGTTTTATTGCAATGCTTATTGAATCCCCACGATATGGTTGTGGATGTGTACCGGACATGACCGTAAATGGCACAAACGCCACGAACATTGAGATGCTGGGCCAGATATGAATCATTATTATTCATGGACGACTGGGAGATAACGTCGAAACAACAAGACAGAACTCTTCGTGGTGAGATAATCACGACAGAATTTTTTCGAAAAACAATTTTTTAAATATTTTTATTCTTACGCAAAAAATATTAAAATCACTTGATTACTATGCGTGAGGCAAAATTCGACAACTTTATCAATGTTTTTATTTTATCTTAACATTCATTACCCACTATATGTTTATTATTTTTATTTTTCTCTTAAAATGTAATAATTGTATATACAATTATAGGCCCCATAGTAAGATGGTTTGAAAGGAAGATATGAAAATACGAATGTTAGAGGGAGCGCGCTAATATTAAAAAAATAATAATTAAGCCAAAATGGTGAAAATATTTAATAAAACACGACTCGCTTGAAATAGAGCAAAAATCTCTCCTCAAATGCTGTAGTTACATTTAAAGATATGCTGTGATTTTTTTCATGCCTATAACATATTAAATAACAGAACAAAACATGTTTTTAATAATTTTCGGAGCTTACATTGCGATTTTTTTCTGTCGAGGGAATTTCATTTAATTAACGTTTTGGCATAACAAATGTATCGATATAATCTTTAAAACTAACATATATATTTTTTGAAACTTGAAAACTTAAGGAGTTGACGAGAAATATAAATATAAATCAGTAGACATTGGGTATGCGGGGACTTAATTCAGCTTACAAACCCACACATCTGTCCACAAAACCAATAATACTTAAGAAACAACAGTTCACCTGTGCATATTATTTTCTCAACTTGCATAACAATTCGCCATCTACGTAATCGGGTAATAATCGTGTCACAAAAACACGAATAAAAATTAGTGGTTGTATTGTTGAAGAATTATATACTGCACACATACGACTTATTCTCATCGCCACGTGACGGTAAGACGATGCCACGTGACACTCTTAACGTTAACACAAATTTACCTTAACACAACACATACACATGTAACATAATATTATTATCATTACAGGCAATAATATGCGATGAGCGAAGGAAAACAAATTACTTCAGTCACGTTTTTCTTTGTTAAGGCTAATAAAAATTGACTTTATTTGGATACGGTATGTATTATCTGTATAGCAGACATCATTAGAATAACCTACATGATTATTTAAATGACAAATATAATGTATCCATTTATTTTTGCTAGCAAATTTGTAAAAAAATCGTAATGGTTCGTTGATAATTTTTTTTTATTTTTTTACTTTTTTAAATAATTAGGTACATTTTTGTATGGCACATGAAAAAAAAAATTAAAACAGATCATTGAAGTCCTCCTCACTAGGAGATCCTGTGCTGAGGGGGACTATATATTAGGGTGTATCGATTTTTAACTTTTTTTTTGTTTTCAAATTCCAAGTTGAGAAAAAGTTGCTACTAGGTACCACAACTTACCACAAAAAGTTTTGGATTTTTAAAAAAATGTTTAGGTCTCCAGCACAAGGCTTAAAGTTTTAATTTTTTTCAAAAAATATAAAAAAAAAATTAAATTTAAAAAAATAAAATCGTAACTTTTGTGTTCTGAACTCATTTTATGCCTTCTGTAAGAAAATTAAAATTAATTCCGGTGGTTTAAACTTAAAACAAAAACATGGTTCATATATGTACACAAAATTACAAAATTTCATCAAAATTAACAAACTTTAGGGCCTGTGCGGGAGACCTAAAATCCATTTTTTATAAAAAAAAATCGTTTCTTACTTATTTTTATGCCCTAATATTACTGTTTTTTAACTTGGAATAAACACAAAAGTTACGATTTTATTTTTTTAAATTTAAAAAAAATTGGATATTTTTTGAAAAAAATTAAAACTTTAGGCCTTGTGCGGGAGACCTAAACATTTTTTTAAAAATCCAAAACTTTTTGTGGTAAGTTGTGGTACCTAGTAGCAACTTTTTCTCAACTTGGAATTTGAAAACAAAAAAAAAGTTAAAAATCGATACACCCTACTACATATGTTAGTATACGTTGTCAGCGACTAAGATGATGTTTTTAATATATTAGCTAGTTCTTCTTCCGATATTTCCTTAAGCCAAGATTTGATGTCCTTAATGTAGTTATTTTTCGTTTTCCTTTGTTTGATGTTGAGAGGGAGTTTATTATATAATTTTATTGCTAAAAATTCAGAGTTTCTTTGTCCAAAGGTAGAATTACATTTAGGAATATTTAGTATGTCTGTTTGCTTGGCTCTGGTTTTATGATCGTGAGAGGGGTTTGCCTCTGGTTTATTTTTTAGGTGATGAACTAGAATATTTTTAGCATATTTTTTTTGTAAACTCGGAACATCAAACAGATTAAAAATATCAGTAGTTGGCGTCCTTACGGGGAGCTTTAATATGGTCTTTATGATCCAATTTTGAGTTTTCTTTAGTTGTTTAAGATGGTTTGATGATGCTGAGCCCCATCCTGTTATTCCATATTCCAATAGAGAGTGGCATAGAGCAATGTTTTCTCCGTGTTTCCAAGCATCGAAACGGAAGAAAGAAGTCTTTTAAATGTGGATTAGTGGACATACACTATAAAGGCGCATCCACAAAATACCCAATAATACAAATCTAAACGCTTCGTCTCGCCTCTAACGTCATTGGTACCGCCCGGTGCATACAAGCCATGGCAAATGGGAATGCCGACTACAACAGTACAGGCAATGGTGCGCGAAGAATTTTAAGTGTCACGTGTTCAAGTCAGTGCCATCGAGCAACGGTTGTTTGCAAATGGTAGCGATTGTTATTGATACTCGTTGTTACTGCTGATTTGTTTGTTGTTTTAAACAGAGTGATTACACTATTTTAAACAGTGAAGTTTACTTAGCGACAGCACAGACTTCGTTATTTGACGGTCTCGCGTACTAGTCGGTCTTGATGACAACTATGTAACGTCATCTGATTCATTTCGCCACCTAACACTACAAATTGAATCATTTTCTAAAACTTACAATATTCGAATTCTTCTGACTTCAATCATTACATGTTCATGAGCACTAGAGAAATGGGACTAAAACAGCAGTGGATTGAACACGCGACGTTCATATGGGAACCCGATGCTTTGGAACACTCGGCTACTAACTATAACCGACTGCATCTTTTTACCATAAACATGAACAGTAACAAAAATACGATAAAAGTGAATATAAAAGCGGCAAGTTCTTATAAGCCTAATACATCAAAAAGTATGACAGAGATATTGTTTGCATGTCTTTTAAAACCTTCAAAATTTATCTTGAAGATATCAAGTGTCGTGTTGTTTAACAGCACCATTCTCCGTGTCATGCTGCACTCAGTAGATACATGTTCTGCATGTGGTATACATATCAGATCATGGTGCCGCCCTGGAAGTAGTTGTTTGGTACAAACAACTTATATCATTCCAGGAGGTACGGACTATCTATCAAATTAAGCATGTTTTTGTATGCTGTTATTGCAAGGGCCCCACTCTTCGACTGGTGACTTTGGTAATGCGTCTAATCGAGAAAAACTTCGCTCAAATTGCGGGTACTCGTCGTGCTTTCTCATATACGCATCTGAGAATGTTTTTGTATTTGTTAGAATATTTCTATTTTTTTGGTGTGGGTCCCATACAGCACAAGCGTACTATAGTTTCATGTTCGGAAAACTGTTTGCTTGATAGATCTTATAACAAATTTGTTTTAAATCTGGGTTGTCTCACAAAATCTTTAAATAAAACTCCGGGATCAACAAAACACTTTGTATTTCTTTGTTATAGATCACAATTATGGCTTATTTAGAAGGCGGTAATGTTCAATCCCTGCATTGTCGACAGCCATGTGCCATCCATGGGGATCCTACTATATAGTGCCATCTATGAGTAACCTCCTAAACTACTATTTTTGATATCACAAACACCTTACAGTAACATTCAACTGGACAGGAAATATGGTAAGTTTGTCCATTTACTACCAACATATTGAGTTGTTTTGCATGAGCAATTGCAATCAACAAGTCGAGCTTGAAGAAGTAGTGCTTGTATTAGTTAAAATGAATGCACTGTGACAAGTCCCATAAGTCTTGTATGTCACCAAAGACAGTTTTTAGAGCGTGAGATTTCAACTTAGCCATTTGAATCGGATGGTGCTTAAGTAAGGTACGTGGCAAGAACGTAATGCCGTAACGATGTCACGTCGAATGCTTTAATCGTAGCGATTTGGAAGCTATTAAAAACAAGGTGACTTTGGCCTGAAAAGCTCATCGGAACCACCGGATTTATAAGGCCACAAAAAATTAACCCAATTTTTTTATTGTGTATTAGATTTATAAGCGAATTAGTAATTGCTAATCGACTTCGCGCGAGTTTAAACAAACATTTTTGTTTTGAAAACTTTTAAGAATCAAATGGATATTCAAAAGCTCCATAGCGCTTTGCTGATAAAGTTATCATAGAAATAGCAGACATTAAAATGTTTAAAAAGTGTTTAAATTTCATGCCGGCAGTTTCACTGTTTAAATGCTTCACTAATTTCTATTAAAGATCGTCAGAAATTTACTATTAGAATGAACACCATTATTTGAACAAATTTTTTGGATCTGTCAAAAAATTTAACAAAAGAAAAAACAGGAATATTAATTAATTACAATATTGTCTGAATTGTTCCACAATTAATCAGTTCTAATTTTGAAATTGACACTTAAATACAAAGCAAATTCAAGTTCTAGAGTTCATTGAACCGGAGTTACAGATAGAATCACAACCAAATTCAGTATTTTTAATAATAGTTAAGATGGGGCATTTTTGAAACTCATAATTATTACCACACGTAAAAAAATGAGTAATGCTGATTTATTAAAAAAATCTCTTCTAATTATTGGTAATCCTGTTAAAAACGGGACTGCTATCCGCTTCCTAATAAAGTAAATTCATAATAATATCGGAACACATGTTCATCCACCTGCGTTTGTCAATAATAGGTATATCATGACGAAATGCAAAAATGTTATGCTACGTATGTCAATTCATTTGTTAATGGCCTACAATCCCGTTTTTAACAGGAATACGAATAATTTGAACAGATACTTAATAAAGAATAGCAATTTTCTCTGTGCAGGAATATTTTTGACGCTAAACATCTTAAAACAATATTTATTATCTTAGCAAAGTCTAAAAAATTTTCTGATCATTTTCTTAAGAATTTAATTTGTCACATTTTACAATAAAACCATTTCCCCAAAAGGATTCGTAAGTAAGATATTTTGCACTTTAAATTACTTTTAATAGGCAAGATAGATATTTTTTTCGGGCTGGTCAAAAGCTCCATTATTTCAAAGGCCAAGATGTGTTTAGCTCGCAGTATTTAATTGAAGCATCTATAATGTTTATAAGCAATCAAATATTCAAACAAAAACACATGTTTTTGCATTACTTCGCAGTGCTTGTCTTCAGTCAAACTCATGCCCTGCCGTACACAAAATGAAAGCATTATTACAATTATCATTTGGCTATCAACAATATTAATCCGAGTTTAAAGTGCATGGGAAACATATTACGAATACGTTCATGTAGCATATTGTTGGTTCTCAATGGCCAATACAAACGACGATGATAGACAATGATGCTGACTCCGGATCCATTGTGGAGACTTTTTGATTGATTCTGATGTTCTAATGATCACGTCGGGTGAAATGCGGAATGTTCCCGATGAACCGTTCAAAGTATTTCTGACTTTTTGCATCGATTATATAAGTTGATGTATCCATTTGATTTCTGTTTATGTGACTTTGGTTAATTGTAGCAATAACAGTTTGATGGTCGTTTCGAAACAAAAAAGAAATATTTAGTTAGATCCTCATAAAAAATATTATATAACATATTGCATTCAAATTAACATAATGCTAATAAAATAATATTTTTATTATTAAAGAATCTATAAAATAAGTTAGGAACAAAATGAAGCAATGTAATGTACACATCAATACAAAAACTACAAAAAAAATAAGAGAGTAAATAACAAAAATCCACATATAAGTTAAATATTTACATACAAAAGTAAGTTATAGATTATATAATATAATAATGTTAGCGAAATAAAATATTAGAAATTTCTGATTTAAATTTTAGTATGAAATAAGTGAAGATATCAACGGAACTGAATTTATTTCTAAGCCTATGTAGCCTTTGGATAGGGGAATTAATAAAATAGTTGGTTTTAGATGAACGAACAAAGAACAACTCAGGAAGTTTTCGTGTTACGATTTGGTTCTCGGAACTTTCTTATCTTAGTTAAGTCAGGTGCATCAATTATGCCATAGACTAATTTGAATAAAAGTACCAAATCGCTCATGGTTCTTCTGTAAGATAAGGTGGTTAAATCAAGTAATTTTATAAAAATAACATAATTTATTTGGTCAATGGGTATGAATGGTTTGTAATTGATGAACTTTAAAAATGATGGGTTAGTAAATAAAATAGTACTAATTAACATTTTTTTATGAGTCCGGTCTGCAGCCTGCAGGATGAAGATTGCACTGATGATAGCCACGTCATAAACCCGTATTAACCTTTCCCTTACTGTGTTCAATATTTCCTAGTCCTCCGGTGCTTGGTAAATATTTATATATTGTAATTACTTAATGCGGTACATAAATATTCTGCGGAGGAATACCTAAAATTTCTACTCTCTGTATATTAGTATATTTAGAGAGATGTTTAATTAATTAGCGATGATGTTCACTCAGTTGACAGCACCGGCAAGGAAAGGAACGGGTCGTTTCTACGAGTTGAATTTTTTTACGTATCTATGAACTACGTAAAATTAAAAAAAAATTATTTTACTTGTAAGTACGGTACTGTAATCGCAGAAATTAGCAAAAAATTAACAAGATCTTTAAAACAATAAAGTATATGATTATAATGTTGCTAATTTTCTAAGTATCAAGTTTTTGATCGCCTGTCACTCTTAACTCATGATTTTATGGTTCGATCTGAGTGTTTTCGTGGAACTATTAATGTCACCATTTAGTTTTTTTTTTGTATTAAATTAATATTCGTTTTACAGTTCGTAAACTTAAGAAAATACATTAAATATCTTGGAAACGTAAGTGGAGTTTGATGGGTGTCGTAAATAAATTGCTATAAATAATGTGTGCTTTGAGTTAATCTGTGAACTTTACTTCGAAGAATTTCGCTTGGTTGTTGATATTGAAATATATATTTGAGAATACCGCACAAGAGACCAAACTGCTCCCAACGTCCCAACTGTCCAGAGCCAGTAAGATTATTGCATACCCAATTGTGGTATGTTGTGAAGCTGAAGGTTGTAGGAAAGGGGAGAGTACCTAGCTGTTCAGATCTGGTCACCAAATAAGGCAAAACCCATTTCAAGCAACATTTCTATTCTGAATGAATGGTGGTCTTTCACAGGGGCAATACTGAGAGTATGTTCCACTATGGAACGTGCCGCAAATATAGTATCATTATTTATAATTGATTAATTGTGAAAAAATACAAATTAATTATATAAACTTTGAACCCGTGCGCTCCGGATTCATAGTCGAGAGTCTTGTCCTTCGACCACGGAGGCGGTCAAATTACTATCTTAATTAGTACTTTTTCGTCTTCATTATAGTAGAATTTTATTTTTATAAGTTATGTGATTATTTTTGCATACAATAATGTTATCTATGATATTTGAGGAGTTTTGGGTGGTGCGTTAAACAGTAAGTATTGGAAAGAAAGATTATAGAAAAAATGTGGACGGAAAATGTGCGGAGGAAATAACGGTAGTCAAAAGAACGGCAGTGGAAATATTGGGGTGGAAAGAAAAGGATATAGAAATGCGGTCTATATAAAATTTGCGGTGGAAAAAGAGACATGGAAAGAACTCAAGTGAGACTATGGTATCCCTAATTGGGGTTTTTAGTGAGGCCGAAGGAAGTGGGGAGGGGAAGGAGATCGAAGGGGAAGGTGGGAAAGTACCTGGCTATTCAGATCTGGTCACCAAACACGGCCAAAGCCAAGCAAAGTTTCAATTCTGAATGGTGTTCTTACACAAGGGCGATACTTAGAGTATCTTCGACTCTGGAACTTGCTGCAAATATACTACGTATTATTTTAAATGAGTAATTTGTGAAATAACACAAATTAATCATATAAAATTCACTTGCGCACGCCGGAATTTAAACCCGCGACCTTTAGCTTGCTAGTCGAGAGCCTTACCCCTCGACCACGAAGGCACGCAAAAATTGCATAAAGGGAGGCTAACTTAGCTATACACTTGCAGGTATTGTATAACATCGATAATCAATTAACAGTTCCCGTTCTTAAGGTCATATATTATTTTCTAATCTGCCGTAAATTAATCAATCTCCTGAGGAGATTAGATGCGTGCACATAAAAGCTAATAAATTCACTTTTAATATGCCACATTAACATACTGAACGAACGTATAATACACTTGACTCTGCGATGACGACTTTCGCTTTCCAAGATGGCCGTCGCGGTATATGTCAAGATTAGCATTATTTAATTCGCGTTGGTTCGGCTGCGACCAATCAAAGATGTTTCTAATTAAGTTAATGTCCAAATTATCCATGAAATATTAAACTTAAGACAATATTACCTCATTATAATTATAGATAAGCGTGTTTAATTAAATTTACCTGTTTTCTTAAATGAAATTAAAAGATATTGATACATCAAATCAATCCTCGTGTAGAGATATAATATCCCAGTTAAACCAGATTTTTGCCATCTATTTGAGCTTATTACAACTTGATAGATAGAGATGAAAAGAATGGAATCAAATGAATTAATTCAGTAAGGCGTCATAAATGAATCATTTCCGAACAGGGTACTAAATGAATACAACGCGTCCCTAAACGGTAAAGAAATTCATTGATCTTTCCTTGGAGGAAATATATACAGCTCTTTCCTTCCACGTATTGGCATTGTAATGCAAAATTGATTCGTTAATAGCATTCGACTATTTTTGTATTATAATACATAATAATTTACAAGGTTTATTCTACGCAAATGTCCAAATCAAAACATATTTATTGAGATAAGCGGTTTAATTCTATCCTGTGAATCAAACATAATTGATTCAATTTTATTAATGAATCTGATTTCATGTGAATGATGCAAATTTCACCTGTTATTTTTTTATCTATCACAGGATTTATCGATTACCGGCTTTTGACCTTTGAGCCTACTAAGCTCAACGACAAAATCCCACTCTCATTCAAAACTCACAACAATATTATAACATTTAAATCTCAAATGAAAAGCTGGATACAAAACATAGGGAGATCAGAAATAAAAACATATATTTTAACAGACTGAAACCAAAACCACTCAACGGCACTAAAAACACAATTTTATATATTTATAATTATTTCAGAAAAAAAAATCAATAAATAATATATTTATAATTGTTTCGTGTTATTAATACTACAAAATTTTAATAATATGCAAATGAAATCCTCACCACGGGAGATCCCAGTGAAGATACCAATATCTCTATTTGTTATGATAATAAAACATTTATAAAATACTTTCGGTTTTAGAATGACCCCTCATAAACACTCCTCGATTTTTCTATGATCCATATAATTTGCCTCGCCTACGTTCAACAAATACTTTCAATTGAATTTCTGAAAAACACCTGTAAACCGCAGCCTCCTTTGTTTTGTGAACATTTCATTGACACACTTTTGGACAAAGTGTAATATTGATATTTGGGTAGGTCTAAGTACTAAACTTAAACATTGGATTAAAAAAACGAAATGATCTTGGATTAAAATACAACTATGCAACCACACAATTGTAGAGAAAACAAACATTTTTAGCGAATCATATTTACCAGTTTTCACTGTCCTGGGTTTAGATTGTTACAATAACCCTCCCAAATTTATCTTCTCACGAAATATTAAAACTCTTAAATTAGATCAAATTTTTGAAATTCACGAAATTCTAGAAATGTTTTTAATTCTTCATAATCATATATGTGATCTTTGCAATTTAAATCAAAAACATTTTCTATTTTTTTTGTAAAAACCTTTTTTGCAGTTAGTTTACAAAATTTGTTTCATAAAACCTCAACTATGTAGTCAATATCGTCTAAATCTCTTAGATTGTCGGTTTCAATGAAGAAATGATCTACGTTTATTTACACAAAATGCCAAATGTCATGATCAATATTAGTATAATTTGACCGTGACTACACAAATATAGACCATTTGATTTAACAAGTGTTTTTGGTCAGCACGCCCACGGTCTCACAGTATTCATGGGAATGGAAAATTGACAAAAATTATGCCGTTTTGATGAGAATACCGTCAATCATATTCCCAGAGAGTTTTAATTCAGTCGATGTGAGATACTTTATACCTTTATACCATGACCTTGTGTCAGTTACGCTCTTTGTAGAGAGGATGATAATAAACTTTTCTCTTTTAAACAACAGCGGGGCAAAGTGTGCATAATCAACATAATTAGAAATATCTCACGCTATGTCTCTGCGGTGATGGGTAGACAAGTGAGATTAGAGACAAGACAAGAGAGTCTTATGGAAATTGGAAACATCTTTAAATGTTTCCATTTTCTCTAAATCTCAGAATCTTTTCAGGATGGTAATGGGCCTAGGTCTGATCATTGCAGATCCTGAGAACTCAAAACGAGTGGAACATAAGAAAGAGTCGTTGAAATAGACTTCTCTTTTTGGCACTTCTGGTGAATCGTGTATGGTTTTATTGCTATCTCTTGACTGTTAATACTGGCTTTCCAGAATGCCTTCCATAAGAAAATAAAACAAAAAAAATTCCACCAACACATTTCCTCTAGTCTTCTTTCAGAGAATCTATCAAACAGGATGCCACTAACTTGATGCAGACAGTCGAGGGTTTTTTCAGGTATTTTTAAGAGATCCAGATTAGAGAGGGCTGTCAAACTCAATACTAGAACGCTCTTGTGATTTTTACAGAGAGAAAAGTTTTACACTCAGGGTTCTGTACAGTTAGCATAGTTTCTGATACGCTAACTTAATTCTAGCTTCATAGAAATTATGTGTCTGATCTAATCTGAGTATAGCGAGTAATACGAAGAAGAGCTTGCTGGACACAGTGAGGTTGACTAAATGGAAATAATGACAGACGACAAGGACACTGAAAATCATGACAAATTGGTGTTCTAGTATGTTCTAGTTCTAGTAGACAGGAGAAGAAATGAACTGACAGGGTAGAAGAAGATTGGTGCAAGGAAGGCATGAGAACTGGAGACGAATGGCTAGAAAACCGAATAAATTGAAGAAATTTGTGAACGAGGTCAAATACCGTGTAATAATGTTAACGTGTAAATTGATTAATATTTTTTTCAGTTTCGCAAATCCTTCAAATGAAAATCCTCGGGATCAAATATTGCTGAAATCTTGCGGGATTGCAGGATGCGATCCCTTAATCTTGCGTGATTAAGGGATTGAAACTTCAATGAAAATGTACTAATATCCTAAGATATATCTAATAATTATTGTTTTTGAAATCAGTGGCGCTAGTTTATTACTGCCTGATGCCTTTGAAGTCTTAAAAGGTTACCAAATGGATTAATTCTGTTTGTTTTACATGTTTCTTTCACAATATAACATGTTAACTTTAGCACGTACATAGTAACACAATATAAGATGGCCTCATTACAAAACAATATTATTTACAGTTTAGGCAGGTTAATTATTTCTTGAAGGTTCGCAGGTGAGTACTTTAATTTCATAAGCTAAAAGCCAAAGTACTCGTCTGGTCAGTAGAAGGTCGCGGGTTCAAATCCCGATTGCAACACTTACGGCTCGAGAGATTGTTTTACGGGCCTACTTGAACATAATACGTATCTTCATGATTGTGTCGATCGGTGATGATTCAAATTATGTTTTAACCCTTTCTCAACCGGGGTCAATCTGGATCGTAAATGCCTTGAGATTTTATTCCATATCAAGTAGTTATTGTAGCTTGAGTAAGAGATATTTTTTAACCGTTTTCAACTGTCCGGCGCTATATGGAATGCCCAATCGAGGTATATTGTGAGGTTGAATGGAGTGAGGAAGCAAAAAATATGGAAAAGAGTAAGGTTAGGACGTTGATTTAAGCAATGTTTCAATTATTAGTGGCGATCTGTTTAAATTTTTACGATACAAAAATTGTTGATTGTATTAACTAATAACTAATTCATAAATATATAAAATCAAAAAACATTTTGCAAATCTTTACCAAAGGCACCATTTGGCCAAAAACGATGTTAGTAAAAACTTTAGGTACTATTGTATAAACAGTTTTTTACAACAACGTACCTAAGCATTCTTATTTAAGACGAGGCGCTATTCTGTGATTTTTTTATTCACGTCTAATGCATTAACATATTTAATAATTTTAAACTTAAGCTACCAAAGTAGAAATAACAATAACTTTATAACCACTCGAGCGATGGATGCTTAGTTTTCGATTTGGCCATTCGATTTAATCAGCATCATTCCTCATAGTTTCATTTATATTGTGTCTTACTAAAGTTCTCACTTAAGAGATTATCGATTTTCTCGCCATTATATGGTTCCATGATAACTCAACACAGTGACAATTCAACACACTTTTAAAAAGTGATATAAAGTCATTAGATACGATGAAATTTTTTTTTTAACCTAACCTAACCAAACCTAACCTAACCTACTTAACCCAGTTAATAAAGTTTTTATTTTATAAGCAATAATTATTAGCCTGAAACACTCATCCACATTGAAAAATCTCCTGACAAAAGATACATGACGCCAACGGGACTTGAACCCGTGTCCTTTCGATTTCCGGTCGACAGCTCTGACCACTGAGCTATGGCGGCTTATCTCTTATCCGCGAAATAATTCAATATATACTAGTGTTTCATTCAACAATTACTGCTTATTACATTTTTTTCACCTGAAAACAACCAACTTTATTTTATATGAGAAAGGCATTGTAAGTGCTAACTCTCTCACTAGATGGCGTCGAGACAAATTGTCTACATTTTATATTTTGTATATCTTTATCTTTTGTGTATCTTTTATCGGGAGATTTTTCAATGTGGATGAGTGTTTCAGGATAATAATTATTGCTTATAAAAACAATTGTTACCCTTTGTGCTATGCATAAAAAATCTTGTCTTAATCATTAGTTTACCAAAAAATAATAATAATGTCGAAACATATGTATGAGTTGCTTACTGCTGCTTAAAGTCAATGCATCCACCTAGATTTCACCCAAATATATACGTATTTTTATTAGTTCTATAAATTAGGCGCATTACGGCAAGAGATCGCTCAAGACATTTTGCAAACTTATTCTACAAACAAATAATGGTTCCATGATAACTCAACACATTGACAATTCAACACACTTTTAAAAAGTGATATAAAGTCATTAGATACGATGAAAAAAAATAATTTTTTTAACCAAACCTAACCAAACCTAACATAACCTACTTAACCCAGTTAATATAGTTTTTGTTTCATCACTTTCCATGACTTTATATAACTTTTTAAAGATGTGATGAATTATCATTGTGATGATTTATCCGGTCACCGCCATAATATGCCAAAAATCGTTCGAGTGGGTAAACAATGAAACAGCAAATAATATAAATAAGTAGTTTATTTTCATCGAGACTTCCTTTTTGAATTGAATTGAATTGAATTTGATTAAGAGGAACGGTTGCGTTGCCTATTTCATACAAAATTTAAATATGGATTTGATGCCAAAATACTAAACCAAACTGAATAAAATTTAAATATGGATTTGAAACCAAAATACTAAACGAAACTGAATAATATTTAAATATGGATTTGAAGCCAAAATACTAAACCAAACTGAATAATATTTAAATATGGATTTGAAGCCAAAATACTAAACCAAACTGAATAATATTTAAATATGGATTTGAAGCCAAAATACTAAACCAAACTGAATAAAATTTTAATATGGATTTGAAGCCAAAATACTAAACCAAACTGAATAAAATTTTAATATGGATTTGAAGCCAAAATACTAAACGAAACTGAATAATATTTAAATATGGATTCAAAGCCAAAATACTAAACCAAACTGAATAATATTTAAATATGGATTTGAAGCCAAAATACTAAACCAAACTGAATAATATTTTTGGTTTAGGTTTAGAAAATCTCTAGTACAAATATGTGCTATTTTTATTTGTGTATTAAATTATGATATATTGGGTTCAAATGTGGTTTGATAGGGAGATATTTAAAGAATTAATGAATATTAGAGGGAGTGCGCTAATATTAAAAACGGTAATATGTTTTATGTTGGGTATTTTGGCCTCAAATCCAAATTAAAGTTCTGAACGAAAACGCCCCCCAGTCTTTCTTCTTAATGGTTTATGTTCTGGGCATTTGTCTATCGAGTCAAAAGTTTTCATATATAAACTAAAATGATGAAATAACTTGAATAGAACCTTCACAGAACTTCAAAATCAACTTTGAAATTTGATGAACTGTTATTCCATCCTGTGATATTATTTCAAAGCATGATGAATCTTCTGAATATGGCTTTAAAGCTCTTGTATTGACCGTTGCTTATGAAATTAATACATCATTCTACGTTTCTCGTCCTTTTTCAAGGTTAAATCTTTTAAATATTTAGTTTGCGAAGCAGTTGTTCAAATTCACGTATTACACGTTTCAAAATATTAGATCTGTCCAAATAGTCAATTGCTCAAAAAAAAGATCAAATATAGTGTTGGCATAGTAATATTTACGCAAAGCAAACAAAAATGCCATCACTCTCTGATATTCGTTCGTAGATCGTATTCTGATTTTGGTCGTATCAAACAGAGATTGGCTATATAATAATTGACAATAATCGGATAATTTACATTTTTTGTGAAAAAAACACCCAGAAGACTGCAACCTGGAATTACAATCGTAATTTCGCAGCCATAGGTTTTCTCTGGCTACGCATTCCATCAATCTACACCTGGATAATTGGACCACGTTGTACTTATCGTTCCTCTAAAAATGACCAATATTTTAAAGTTTTCTAATTTTTAAAGCCTGTACAAATTCGTAAGTATTATTGTTCATTCGATGATGAACTTGATATATTAAATTGTTTATCTTGTCTGTTCACGGAATTTCCATCGTTTCTGCCCGCCTTTTCGGAGACACTTGCGAGAATTGAGATATTCAATTAAATGACTGGTGCAAACCAGTCAAAATCTATCACATATTATCAAAATGAGTATTTGCGAAGTTGAAATCTGAATAAGAGTCGTAACTGCTCGTAAGTAGATTTCTGTCCCAACCCCCTGGAGCCAGTGAGATTACGGAATCCCTAATTCAGGTATGTTACGAGGCTAGAGGTAGTGGGGGAGGGGAAGGAGATAGGAAATAGGAAGGTAGGGAAGTACCAGGCTATTCAGATCTGGTCATATTACATTGCTAAAGCCATTATATATACAGTGATACAAAGATACAAGAAGTCAAGATACTTGTATCTTGACTTCTGGACCGAACAGACATGCGAAAGCGTTCAGTTTGAAACAAAACTCAAGACATATGGCCTCTGAAGATGGACTGTGAGATCTGTCTGAAACGTCAGGAATTAAAAAGTCCTTTTAAGGACTACGTTACGCGGGTAAACCGAGAAGCTTTATCTTAGAATATTCTTAAAAATAGCGTCGTATTATTTATTCTTCATAATGTTTTGAATTTAATGTATAGTATAGAGATAACGTTTTTAAATATGCTTAATAACTCAACCAGAATGGAAGATACTCTCAGTATCGCCCTGGTGCAAGACCACCATTCAGAATTGAAACGTCGCTTGAAATCGCTTTAGCCGTGTTTGGTGACCAGATCTGAATAGCCATGTACTTCCCCAGCTTCATCTTCCCCGTCTCTTTCCCCCCCCAACTACCTTCAGCATCACAATATACTCAACAACATAATTGGGGATGCCATAAACTCACTGACTCCAGATGGTTGGGAGCATTTTGGGACTCTTGTGCGGTTTTACATGATTGGTAAATACATTATCGCTTTACGAATACAATGGTACGTATACATTTGCGAACTTAAACGCGAACCGTACCACGAATTACAGGAAAGCAACGAATCAACTGCAAGCGGCGTTTCGCGCCATTTGCGATTGCTTCGTTTCTTTCCCATAAGTTGAGGTTCAGTTCGGCAGTTCGGCTCGCAGATGTATACGTAGCATAAGAATAACATGTTGATTAGGCACGCTAAACAGTGTTATTTTATAAACATTATCTGCTACGAAGCATCTTACTGCGTCTTTAAAAATCAGTCCTGTTATTTATCGATTATCCGCAGATTTTTTGCATCGAATTTCCCAGAGTTCATCATCGCTGCGGGTACTGCCCACCTAATGAATGGTTACAAAATACCGAGACTTGTTCTGTGTACAAGCAGCGATTCATTATATTAGATTAAAATATCAATAGGCGACAAAAAAGGCATTTTATAACCAGAGGCTAATCAACCCAACCCAACCCAAACATCTTCTTCTTCTTATTATTATTCATGAGCCTTCTATGGTCCATCAATATTAAACATAGGCATATTATTATTATTTAATTAATAAATTATTTGTTATCCTTTGTGCTATGCATAAAAACCTTCTCTTGTAAACGTTAGTTAATAGTTAGTTATCATTAAAAAATAATAATATTTGAGAAGTCAAAATATTTCACCAACAAATGTAGATATGATATGTCTCGACGCCATCAAGTGGGAAATTCAGCACTAACAAAGCCTTTCCTACAAAAATAAGTTGGTTGGTTGTTTACAGGCGAAAAAACATAATAAGCAGTAATTGTCGATTGAAGTACTTGTACTATTGAATTATTTTCCGGGTTGGGAAAAAGCCGACGTAGCTCAGTGGTCCAGATCAACTGACCGGACATCAGAAGGTACGGGTTCAATTCCCGTCGGCGGCATTTATTTTTACTCGGGAGATATTTTCAATATAGCAGAATTAGTGTGGGTATATAACCAACCGCTCAAATAGATCGAAGATATTGAGATATAGATGGGAGAAAAACTGTAGCTAATAAATGCGATACCTTTTTTATTTCATTTTCATTCCAAATGGCTTCAAAAGATTCAAATGACGCAGTTACTGTTTTTAACGGAAAATGGCTGCTTCAATATGAATGTATTATTTCTGAACAAACACGTACGTTACTACGTCAAAACCAACAAAAAAACTTATGTTTTTCTTGTTTGACTATCAACACAAACGCAACACACGAAATACGAAAACATGACGGCGACCAACGAGACAATTTTTTTGAAATAATTTACATATTTTTCACGAATTTATAAACAGTTGAATACACATCATGTTAATTTCTGTAATAATTTTAAAAGACAAAAGATTTACGAATGGAGTACAAGTGTCTAATATGACCTTCTTTTTCAACGGATACGATACGGTTCGAGTAGTCGATTGGAACATCATTTGTGAAGCTAATTGATATTTTGGCAACGTCTAAATGTTTGTTAAAGATCTTTGAATATTAACTATAAAAAAGTGTTTTGAATCGCAAAATAGTAGACTGTATTATTTATTGACATTCAAACGATTTTCCATGGTAGTCTGTATGTTGTTTTGAACTTGAGGGAATCTATTGAAAACTTGATGACATTGGGTTATTTAAATGTGAACAGCGCACAACAGTCTCAACCACCCGGAGCAAGTAGGACTTCGGCAACCCCAATGGCTCCGTAGTAGCTTAAAAGAAGAAGAATATTAATGAAGATGGTTTGAAAGGGAAATATATGCAAATAAGAATTTTAGTACCGCCGCCCCATGAACCATTTATTGGATAACAGACACCTCTGCCATTGGTCACCTCACTTGGTTGACAGGTCAAGGCAACGGATACACCTGCCCACCTGCTGCGTGGCGGGCCGGATCGGGAGAGGTCAGTTTGGGACACCCTTTGACCTCTCCAGCAAGTCTTTCTTGACCCATCCTTAATACTATTTTCCTTAAAAAACCCTCCACACGGCATCCCCAAAGATAAAATAGTCCCTGAATGAAATTATATTCCTCAGGGTCTCTTGTGTGGATTTAACCATAGAAAGGGATGAGAAAGAGAAAGATTGGGAAGTATCCAGAAGTTCAGATCTGGTCACGAAACACTGCTAAAATCAAAGATAATTTGTATTCAGATATATAAATATGTGTTGAAGTGTGACCGTAAAAATATTATTGATAAACGAATCGATAAAACCATCCACCTTTATTGCATCATAAATCTAATGATAAAGATAACTTTTTCACTTGGAATATCTTACGTTTACGATCATCACAAAAATAGTTTATTTCTCTACAGATAAACATTTTTTTCCAGTGGGTGGACAGTCTAGCTACAGGGTTTTCCAATTAGAGGTGTTATTTTGATATTCAATCGTAAAAGATCAATAGTTTCGTTGCTTGTGTGGCACGTAGCGCCGTCTTGTTGAAAGTAAACGTTGTCCAGATCAATACCATCCAATTCCGGCCATAAAAAATCATTAATCATCTCTCGATAGCGCAATCCATTCACCGTAACTGTTCAATGACTCCGCCGGACCATAAAACGCACCAAATAGTCACACGTTGAGGATTGAGAGGCTATTCAACAATAACTCTTGGGTTTTCCGAGCCCCAGATGCGACAATTTTGCTTGTTGACGAAGCCACCGAGGTGGAAATGAGCCTCATCACTCAAGATGATTTGCATTTAATTTACTCAAGTGAATTTTAATAATTTCAATGCGTTGTTGAAGCGTGTTTCGTTCCATTTTTATTAAGGGCGTAGTTTTTACTTGTCAAAAGTCAAAAAATGACAGCTTCAAAAGTAACATCTACCGAAATAGCGGGCTATTCAAAATAACACCTCTTATTGGAAAACCTTGTATATTAAATACTTGCTGACGTGCACCCGGCATTGCTGGAGTTTATCATTGGGAAGTAGATATATGCCATCGCAGACTTATCTGTAGGCCTTTTTAAGACTTACAATTCCGTTGTACATTAGTGTGATGTATCACATAAGGTTGAGCCAGCGTTAGCAATATAAGAGTACGAAAAAATATTTTTTACCACCTGATTACAAAACATCGAATTTTCCTACATTCCATAAATATAATATATATATTTTTTTTTTTTTTTTTTTTTTTTTTTATTTATTAACATTTTAACCTGCTGTAACGTATGTTAACTCTACATACTCAATAATAACAATGCTTGTATTATAATATTTATTTGAAAGAAGACTATCACGGTTCTGGACTGAGCGCTCATTCCCGCTCATACGATCTCTTATATACGTCTCGTACTCGCTGTCTCGCTCTCATGCTGTCCCCCTTACACACATACACCACACCTGCTAAACTACTTATGTAGTTTGTCAGCAGGTACATAATTACAACATTTTTTCAATAACATGGTACAATGGTAAACAGTATGTAGGTATGTATAATGTTGATGATAAATTAACAATAAATGATAAATTGGTTAACTTACAGAATTATATAAATAAAAATATGTAAGAAGCAGTATAAGCCTCATATAACAACACAACCACAAAATGAAAATATGAACAAATGAATATAATCAACAAGTACTTCTATGGTTTTAATATACATAAGGTAAAAACAAATTTATAACGATTTTCCATTTCCCTAGAATGTGAATTCCAATTAGGAAAAAAAAGGTCTTCAGTAGTGCATCAATATAAATCCTCATTATCTAATAGCCATTTCCTTAGATTATATTTGACTTTGGCTGTAAAAACGTTTATATTTTTAATTGTCATTGGTAGTTTATTAAATATTTTGGGTACAATAAAGTTTAAGGTTCTTTCACCGTATTTATTGGTACATTTCGGGACCACGAATATGCATGTATTATTTACATAAAACTTTCGGAAGAAATCCTCTATATGATACTGAAAACCTTATCAAAATGTGTTGCGTAGTTTAGAAGAATTAAGCATACAAGCGCAGAGACGCGGATACCGATTTGTTTTGTACTGTTTCGAGACATGAGATGGCACGATAAAGTTAATCAAATACTCGAGAGAGAAGAGTATGTATTAGACAATTATTAGTATGTATTAGTGTGTGCCAAGACAGAATTTTACAGCGGTCCATCTAGCCCTGCGGGAAAAGGGCGTCATGATTGGTTAGTTATGAGAATTCAACGAGGAAGCTACAAGCCAAAAATGTATGATGTATAAAAAATGTTCTTGGTATACCTTATATCGTAGGTAATAGGCATTAAAATCGCATGACAAACGGAGTCTAGAAACGTTCAATTTCAAGCACAAAACTTGTTTTAATTTATTTTGTAAATAATTTTATAAGAGAGAAAAAAAGTTAATCAAGTCAAACTGTCACAGATAATCTTAGCTATAATACTGTATTTTTAAAAGTTGTTTCCTTTATGCGTTCATACATTTCTATTGAAAAAATATTTATTTTAGTGGTTTACATTTATATTTTTTAATGAGTAATTTTTTTTTTTTTTTTTATTTGTATTCTACTCAAGCGAAACGATAGGAAAACCTTCAATTCATCTAAAGCATATTTTTTGATATTCATAATGTACACCAATTCATTATAAATATTAATCAAAATAGTGATTTGGCAAAGCTTCGCCTTACATAAATATCAAACGTTTGTAATTTTAAGTAATTGAACATTTTTTCATAAAATGCATTATTTTTACATGTTACCTGTATTATAATGTAAAACAAAAATAGCCACTGTAAAGATCCAAGGCTCTTGTGTTTTGTGAGGGAATTCTAGCTCAATTTATAAATTCCTTAAATTACCAGGTTTGAAATATAATTTTATGGAATTTCTTGATATTAAATTATATTAAACTAGGGCGAAACCGAGTAATAAAAATAACAAGTAACAGATGCACACATTATTCTTTACAGCCCGGGGCGTCCCTTCAATGGGCATTGTGGATGCAGTGAACAAAAAACAGAATAAAGTAATTAAAAATGACATTATAAATAAATAATTAAAAACTTATAATTTAAATAAATTTCGACGTCACAATCTTTAAAATACCGTCCTTGTACTAGATACACTTTATACTAAAAAATGATTCCATATTATTTGATTCGCAAAATGATTTGTATGCAGAACAAGATGACCTCAAATAAATCCGAATTTATTTTATCTGTATTAAAAAAACATTGTCGCCTTTGGCGCTATTATATTCTAAAAGTCATTGCTTCATAGACAAATCTTGGAGACATAGTATGTTTTATATCAGAGGTGCACAACATTTTTGACCGGATGTAAGTACAAGTGTCGCGAATAGTGATTCAGTAGGTACCTACAAATATTTTTCAAATCACTATTTTTTTACACTAGTTAAAATTTTGTTGGTAAATCCTGTTTTAATTTGTATAATCCATTTCCATAATCGCAAAACGGCACCATATAACTGTAGGAACTGTATTTAGCCCAGCCGAAAAAATCGCTGTGAAAGTGTTCACTTTGAAAGCTCATAATTTCGCCATTTTTCGAGATTACGAAAAATTAATTTAACTTTATTATTATACATTTTCAGACAAACGAAAAAACATGAGACAACGCCATTACAATAAAGATGCCCGCCACAGACAAAAAAAAGAGAAACCGTAAAAAATCTTATTTTTAATCATTTTTTTTAAATTTAAGTTAGTTTATGGAACATGCTTTTTGTACACGTGAATTAATTTAACATTTAAATTGATTATAAAATAAACTAGGTAAGTTCAATTTTTATGGTTACAGGTTAGGAATAAAAGTAGATATTTAAAGTTATTAGAAAAAAATGATTGAAAATAATAGACGAACAATAAAAAAGGATCGTTTAGATTTAGGTACATTGTAAGGTTAATTTGTTTTTAAAACTTTTTAGGGTACAGTGGAAAATATCAATATCGCTTAGGGTATTGTAAGTTTTACAGATTCGTCCGAATAAAGAGTTTTTTTGCGTATTTTAATTTGATATGTTGTATGAAAAATTAATATAACTATAAAACGACATGTTTATGAAGCTTGTAATTTTGTGCAAGTTGGCTCGTGGGCCGCAGGTTGTGCATCACTGATCTAAGTCAACTGCTTTCCTATGTGGATATTACCCAATAAGTCCTAAATTTCTGAATGAGATTATACAAGTAGTTTGAGATTTTGTAATTTAAACAGATTTAACATGTTTAATATGTGTATGTAAGCACGACGTGCATCATTATGTTTGTTAGACACGCACATATTCACAGAAATTATATTTGCTTTTATTTTCGACGTGAAACGAATCGAGTTCGGATAAATTGATCGAGTCGAATCAATTCATACTTAATTCTATAAAGCTTTTCGGTATATCGACTTATGTTGTGAAGTAATATTTCATAAATTTACAACGAATGTTCATTTTATTATTATAAAACTGGACAGACAGTTATTACGATAGGCAAGCGTACCTCTATAGTCTATGCTAACATGAGATCATTAATATATAAACACATTTAAAGCTTGGAGTGGACTGCCACATGATTTAGGAATGATCACAAACACTACAGAATTTAAAATTTAGAGCTAAACTTAAAACTCACCTTTTCAGATAGTCAGAAACCTTTTTACTAAACGTGTAAAAAATGTTATCAACTAAGAAATTGTAAGCTTTTTAAAGTCAATACATAAAAATTTTCCAGTCCAAAAGTTTCCAGACTTTAAAAATAATATCAACTACACTTTAGCCACTAATCTTCTAATAAATGTAATATAGAGTGAAATGGCAAATGTAAAATTATGTAATGTTAAGTGTTTTTAATATAGTGGCCTCTACGTGCAAAGTCGTATCTTCTCCAAGCTCAAACTTTCTAATATAAGTGTATTTATCTGAAGCAACCTGAGTATCTTTTTCTGTATCTGTTTGTAAATAATAAAATTAGATAGAGCATAGGAACTCATAACAAATTGTACAGCGCCCTTTGAGGTGATTTTTAAATTTCTGATTATTATTATTATTATGAGAGGAAGATTGATGGTAGACCAAGCAGAGGAAGACTGACTGGTTCGAGTGCAGTTCTGCAGAAGGATGGAAGGCGATGCGTTAGTGGAAAGATTGGAAGTACCTACCTGGCTAGATCGCTAAACGCGGTTAAATTCAATTCTGAATGAGTTTTGTCTGTCACTAAGCAAGTGAAGAAATTTTATATAACTATTATGAATTCTAGCGAGGTCTTCTCAATGCTATTTATATATCTTCTTGTGTTTATCTCTACCATTTGTCTTTGCTTTCGTGTACCATTTTTAAATTTTTATATTTTATTCCGTGTTACTGATTTTGTAAATTGGACGTAAGACATAGTAACGTGAAGATTTAGCTAGAGGAGAATTGAACACTTGGAACCCGAAGCTTTGGAGCATCACATAAGCATCATAACCGGTTAACACTACAAAACATGGTAGGATATATACAATACTACAAAAACTACACCTTTTTTAATGTTCACATTTCACAAACAAAATTAAAAAATGGATTAAAGGAAAAAAGGCCTCAACACGGGCAATCATCCAGTGAGGCTCACATTACCAAATAATATTTTATAAAAAAAATACTTCTAATGTATCATTGTTTCTGTATTTTACCCTTTTATTCTAGGCCATCATTTCAAATAATGAAGACAGGGAAGTCGAATGTATATATTAATTATATTCAAATGGTAATCTTCATAATTATACTTGAAAGATTGAAGTCGAGTTCAGACTTACTAGAGATGAGATGTTGAACGGAGGGGAAACAAATTTAGATTGATAGAAGAGAGGAAATTTGTTTAGAGAGGGACAATCAAAAAAATATGTGATCTTAAGTTTCCACTTCTCGATTACAAAAAGTACAATCCGGAGAGTTAAGCGCGTGAATTAAAAAAATATATATAAAGAAACGGAGCAATTTCCAATTCTTATTCGATTTGTGAGGAAATTTATTTTTTAGAATGTTGTTGAAACCGCGGTTTTGATGGGGTCCCCTTTGTAACATATAGACTTATAAACATACAAAAATCAATCAAAGTTTTCAAAGATTCTGCGAAAGGATAAAAAATAAGCTATTTATTTTACATATACCAACAGAGAAGATTACAAATTTATAACACGAGAAAGTAAATTAAATGAGAAATAAACATATATATGTTAATCTTCATCCTAACACAGTCTACGTTCACATCCTATCGAAGAGATTTCGAAATAATTACTATTTAAGTCGGGCAGGTACACACGTACATAGTAATAGTCACCCATTGGGTAATTAATGCCGTATCCTTTTTGGGTTGAGCTATGCATGGTGACAGACAGTTAATTGGGATTCCTACATATTACCTACTTTTAATCTGGGTTGAGTTGTACTTAGAAAAATCTCGTAAAAATCATTACAACATGCTTGGGTATTGCGCCTAGCAGCATCCTAATCGACGTTTTACAACATGGCTGGGTATTGCGCCTAGCAGCATCCTAATCGACGTTTTACAACATGCCTGATTATTGCGCATAGGAGTATCCTAATGGATGTTTTACAATATGCCTGGGTATTGCGCCTAGCAGCATCATAATCGACGTTTTACAACATGCCTGATTATTGCGCATAGGAGTATCCTAATGGATGTTTTACAATATGCCTGGGTATTGCGCCTAGCAGCATTCTAATCGACGTTTTACAACATGCCTGATTATTGCGCATAGGAGTATCCTAATGGATGTTTTACAATATGCCTGGGTATTGCGCCTAGCAGCATCCTAATCGACGTTTTACAACATGGCTGGGTATTGCGCCTAGCAGCATCCTAATCGACGTTTTACAACATGCCTGGGTATTGCGCCTAGCAGCATCCTAATCGACGTTTTACAACATGGCTGGGTATTGCGCCTAGCAGCATCCTGATCGACGTTTTACAACATGCCTGGGTATTGCGCCTAGCAGCATCCTAATCGACGTTTTACAACATGCCTGGGTATTGCGCCTAGCAGCATCCTAATCGACGTTTTACAACTTGCCTCGGTATTGCGCCTAGCAGTATCCTAATCGATGTTTTTCACGATACTTAACGATTTTCCATAAGGGCCATCTTTTCAAATGGATTCGTGATGATTAAATGCGTATTCTATTTTGGTAAATATTTCAGTTATCATAACGGGAAGCTATTTTTTAAATACATCTATTTGAATTTCACTTTTGTTTTCGGTAATGAATGAATGCAAATCTTGGAGGCGGAAAATAACCCACTTCCCGATATTTTATCGAGAAGAAACTCGTCAGATATACACGTTGTCAATGACAATGCATTCAATCAACTTTTGATGGCAATCGCGTACAACAACACGCGGTTATATACACATTTATCTTAAATCAGATATCATTACAGCAGTATTAATATACGAAGTAAATGACGGTCCTACCGATCGGAATTTAGCGAGGTTGGTAGGGTTGTAGACTCCAGTACCTAGGTAGGAATTTTTTATCCTATCCTTCCTTCCTTATAACGGCTCCACGAGCGACAACAGTAAAATTCCTTTCTTATTAGGTACATAATAATTATTATATACCTAATACATAATAATTATTATTGTCTCATATAGAAAGAAGATATCTTGGTAAAAAATCTCAGGTGAAAAAGATGTGCCTTTATTATTTAATATGAGGGTATTAAAACTTAATCGACTTTTCGTGATGTGACGTCACATACCTACGTTGCGTTGGTATATGATACTCGCAGAGTGGCAAATACGTTGGTAACTACCTACAGTGGTGTGAATTAGTCTGGAATATACCGAAAAAGCGACTTTATGGATATTTTTTTACCTTAACCTTATCCCACACAGGAGGCTTAAGGAAAATAATTTTACTCAGGGCCTATGTCATCTTTTGATATGCTGTGTGGATGGTCTTTTAAAGGAAAGGAAGGATACGAAGTTCTGAGAAGGTACAGAGTATGAGGGCTAGGTAGGAATCTAGGAATCAGTTTAATATATCCCTCCCAATGTGGCGCAAGGCGACTGGTCTACCAAACCAGCCACTTAAAACACACCTTACCCGATGAACCCGTGCACTCCTGCTAAATCAGTAAACGTAGCAAAACACTTGAGGTGACCCATGGCAAAGGTGTCGGTTATTTAATAAATGGTTCCCGGGGCGGCGGTACCCAAGCCCGCCTACCAAATTGTTGCTTCATAGTATAGGTATTACACAGAGAAAAAGAAGTATTGCTAATTTATTAAAAATATCTCCAAATGATTGGTAATCCGGTTAAAAACGAGATTGCAGGCCGATTCCTGATAAAAAATTAGTAAATTCCATATCAGAACACGTGTTCATTCACCTGCATTTACCTTGATAATATATAATGACGAAATGCTTTTTTAATATTAAAGATAATATATATACGTGCATCACAAGTTTTGTATGTTGCAGATAAAATGTTCATAATAATGTTGTAGGAAGATTGACACAGAAGGTTTTTTAGACTAAATCTCTTTGAAGGAATTGATTTGTATGCAAATCTACAGTTTTATCCCGAAATTGATGAAATTTTGCACACTTGACCTTCAAAACAAGAGGATGTCTACTGTATACATAAGATTTAAAGGACGCTAGGGACTTCAGATAGTATTATATGAAAATAATTTTATTATCGATTAAGGATTGTATTGAAAAATACTGAACAAACGAATGGCGTCTTGTCTTTTTTTCCTTTTAATGAATACTTAAAGCTCCATAGCTCATGATGGAAACAACGTTGACAGCTTACAATAGTGGAATTGATACACACTTAATTAAATTACACTCCGAAACCAAATATTATAAATAAATTAAACATTATTACATACTTTGTTTGAACCACAATATTTTTTGTCATACCTCCACCCCCACTTCAACACTTAATAAAATATGTTCACGAACTATTTTTAATGTAAAGTTATATAGTTTGTCCTGAAAAAGGAACGGTTGTTCTGAAACAGGTCGGCGTTGATATAAATTATATACAGTTTTTTTTTTTTTTTTTTTTAAGTTTCTTTATTCAAAAAATTATTAGTTACATGCATTGAGGAATTTTTCGACCACCATGCTAGGCATAGGCATACAGTGGTTGAAACAAAGTAATTGTTTCAATTATTTATAATGGATAACCAGTAGGGGAAAATGTTCATATTTGTTTTAGTAGCCTGCATCGATAAGAACTTTCTGATTTTTTTTGAATTTTATAATAAAAAAAATATTTATGTCTTATTTTTGGCTACTTTAAATAAATTGGTACCGCTTTTTCCAGATGTATTCTCATCAGTGTAGGTACCTACGTGGGCTAGGTTTAGTTCAGAAGTTCACAGCCAAGTTCATTAACTCGTATCGATATAGTCAATAATGGGAAATGGACTCGGGTGCTTTCAAGTCTGAATCGAAATAATAATTTTGATAATTAACCGTGAATAAGTATAAAATGATAAATAAAACCTTTCAATGGCCATTCAGGTCGTAAACCCTTAATATTGTTGAGTTTTATAAGCTGATAAAGTTGTAGAAGAAATAAAATATGGCCAATGAATGGACCGCATTATGCAGAAACCATCTTACCCACGATATGCAATATACAGGATTTTCCAATAAGAGGTGTTATTTTGAATAGCCCGCTATTTCGGTAGATGTTACTTTTGAAGATGTCACTTTTTGACATTTGACAAGTAAAAACTACGCCATTAATAAAAAATGGAACGATACACGCTTCAACAACGCATTGAAATTTTTAAAATTCACTTGAGTGAATCAAATGCAAATCATCTTGAGTGATGAGGCCCATTTCCACCTCGGTGGCTTCGTCAACAAGCAAAATTGTCGCATCTGGGGCTCGGAAAACCTAAGAGTTATTGTTGAAAAGCCTTTCTATCCTCAAAGTGTGACTGTTTGGTGCGGTTTATGGTCCGGCGGAGTCATTAGACCTTACTTTTTCGAAAATGAGGCTGGAGCAACAGTTACGGTGAATGGATTGCGCTATCGAGAGATGATTAATGATTTTTTATGGCCGAAATTGAATGGTATTGATCTGGACAACGTTTACATTCAAGACAAGACGGCGTTAGGTGCCACACAATCAACGAAACCATTGATCTTTTACGATTGAATATCAAAATAACACCTCGTATTGGAAAACCCTGTATATAATAATAACAGAACTTTAATAGAACCTTCACAGAACTTGAAAATCAACTTTGAAATTTTATGAATTGTTCTAATTCTGTAAAACAACCCGTCCTAAGTGTTCAAGAGAAATATGTTATAAATCGGTAGAAAATCGACATTGGTTTCCATTCAAATCTACTTGGAAGGCACCTCTAGTGTGTATTATCCGTACATTAGCTGACTTGTACCCGGCGTTGCTGGGGTTTTATCCTTATGAGAAGACATATTCTATCGCGGAAGTTTCTGTAGGCCTTTTTAGATATACAATTATGTCGTACATCATTTTGATGTATCTATATATCTCATAAGGTTTAACCAGCGTTAGCAATGTAAGCGCCCGAAAATATTTTTTTTGCGACTTGATTACAAAACATTTTCTTTAATTGAGAAGAACTAAGATCACTAACAGACAGACGCCAATAGCGACTTTGTTTAATACTATATATAATAGTTTGAGATGATTAGAATCAGCGGAATGTGATAAAAGAATGACCATTTTCAAATATTCAACGCACATTAATTTATAACCGATATTGTAAAACTATCCATAACCTGCCTTCGGTCAGAGAGCAATGTACGCCACTGACTTGACGGGACGAGTGCAATGATGGTATTTGGGTAAGAGGGAAGATATTTCAGAAAAACAGCAAAATAATATTTTTACTTACACGCCACTGGTTAAACCTATCTTACCTTTCTCTCAAGTGATACTATCACATTATCATGAAAAATGGCTTATTACTTGTGTTATTATTAATTTGAAACAAAAAAAACAATAATAATTAACAAAAACCAATTTCTAACGACATTCACTAATAATCCACAGGTATGAAAATAACGTGATTTACGCAAGGATCCATGGAACATTAAAAGAAAGTGTTAAGTCTTCCCAGAAAATAATTAATTTGTTTATTCAAGTATAACATGGACAGAATACAGAACTGATAATTAATATTTATCGTGAATTTGCCAAGATGACAATATATTCTTTTTCCTACACACAGGATACTGTAATGTCATTTCTGAAGTTAATTTCCTGTTTTCGTTTTTTGGTGATAAACGTTTGTTTGAAGAATTTAACCCAGAACTGCCAAAAGGCATTTAAAAAAACCCATAAACAAATCTTTAATAAATTTAACACCATGTTGGCATTTTGCAAATGTAGTAAAATCACGATAATAAACGGTATCGGAAAAGGAAATAAGCTAGTTCACATGAATAGATTAAAAAAAAGATTTCAAGGACAATGTAAGCCAAAGAAGAAACTCTTCAATGTTTTAGGATTGTAGAGCTAATTGATAGAGAAAGGATTTTCAGAAAAATATTATACGTTGTGCAAGTGGATGGAACATTGAAAGCAATACTCTAGCACTGACTTAGTGCCTTTTGGTTCTAGCCCATTAAGATCGCGCTCTTTTTTATGTGACACCTCAAAAGAGCGCCCCTGTCTGTACATTATAAAGACAGGGGAACTATTTCGCCACTCGGTTAGGCAGCGTTGTGAGGCGGATTAAGGTAGGGGTTGTAGAAGGTATTTATTCATACAGGTCTTGAAGAGGCCCGGATTATAAATATGAAGGAGGAAAAACAGATTCGTTCCACATACGAGCCGACTTAAAAACGAGTCGAAGAAACGACCCGTTCTCATGAAGCCAACAATCAAATGTGTACTGGTGTTCCGCTCGAGTACGTTGAGTTTCAAGCACGCGCACCGGTGCATCGGGAATCAAAGATGCTAGCTCCTTAGAGCAGGCTATCTCTCCAACACATGCATGACATCGTATATCGCCATCCCATGTGAATCCCAATCACAATGACGGTGAAACACAGTTCTGCGTATGAAATTTAAGCAAAGAACGATCAGACTTTTGGATCACGAAACACAAGCCCACATGGAATTTCTTCTTTATTATATTTATTATATTATTCTTTATTATTTCCCTCCACACAGCATCCCCAGAGATGACATAGGCCCTGAGGGAAATTATTTTCTTCAGGGCCTCCTGTGTGGAGTTAATATAATTTTTTTTTTTTTTTTAAATGGGATTAAGGATGAAATCAGTCGAGAATGTCCCAGGAAGAGGAGATCAAGTGAAACTAATAAGTAGGTCACGTCAGCAATTGGAATAACGGAAGACATCAACGATGACAGAAGCACACATAAATTGATTGATAATTATTAATTTAAGTCAGAAAAGTATAAAATTAAGAGGTAAGCGATTCACTACGCTCGAAATGAACGAAAAAATCGTGACATTTACCTGGAAACAGGAAAAAATTTACGAAGGAGTTACGCTAGTTAAAAGTGCGAAGGATGAAAATTATAAATGAAAGCGGAATTACTATTTCCGTTAGAATGCATTCAGAGTATACTAAAAATGTGCCAGCTGTAACTGACGCCAAGAGAAGTTCAACTAAATATTAAAAAAATTTGTATTATGCCTTTTCTCAAATACGCACTATTTAAAATAAAATAATTTATTTTTAATTGCATAAGAAATAATTAAATTTAAAAAACAAATCAAAGTATAAATTTCCACTACTTAAAAATTTTATACAACCTCGAACTGATGATAATAATTTTGCATCTGTAACTAATAATTTGGCCACCTATCGTAAGTGTGATTATTTAAAATACATTATTACAGACCAAATATTCAACAGCTGTGACGTACTAGATATACGCCAATTATACATTAAAACACTACTAAACTACATTTTTAACAAAAAAAATAAATTTCAACACACACAAAATAACACTAACAGACCAGTTAGACAAGCGTACAAAGAAAACATTAAAACTCCAACAGTAAATTCAACCTTTGGACAAAGACACTACCAATACCATGCAATAAAAGCTTTCAACAGTCTAAAAATTGAAATTAAAATTGAGGAAAATAAAAATAAATTCACACACAAAATTACAAAATGGATTAAACAACAAAAAAGACAATATTACCAAAATGTCATAGCATAAAATAAAAATAAAACCTACACGTAACACACAAAACCAACATAAACACACATCACTCACAAACACACAAGATTATTTTCATTGTATTATTTTTTTAATTTTAAATGTATTATTATGTATTTTTATTTTTAATTTTAAATTTATTATTTTCTTTTCAAATTTACTATCTTAGATTTTCATATTATAAAATGAAGGCCTCAGCACGGGCAAGCCACCCAGTGAGGCCTACATTACTGGTAAAACATAAATTGTAACAAAATAATGTACCAAATATAAAAAAAAAAAAAAATTATATAATATTATACGTTCCAGATAGGTCGAAACGTCACGTAGTCGCTTGAAACAGAATTCTCCTTGTTTAGTTACCAGATCTGAATAGCCAGGTACTTCCCGACCTTCCGCTTCCCCCTCTCTAGACTCTTTTCATCCTTACAGCATACCTACCCCAATTTGGGAGGCAATAGTCCCACTGGTTTCCAACAGTAAGAACTCTTGCGCGGTACTCCCATAAAAAAGCTTGAATAATAATTTTTTTAAATCGATATTTTATTTAAGTTTGTAACAGACGGGTTAAACAAAATTATACGTATCATTTTATTTGCTTTGGAGAAACACAAACATCACTTTCTCTTCTCGTCTTCCGGTCGTTCTTCCATACATCAAAAGCAGCCGTTATAGAACCTAATTGACACGAATGGCATATTAAAGTAATATAATTTTTACTAGTAATACAATACTGCAATTAACGTATTATTGGCACACATTCCGAATCGTAAACCGATATTTCCACCAATAAAAAATATATGGGATTCCTTCGCATCTATCAATCAAACATAAAACAGAAATTTAATGGTATGAAGTCTCAAATAAAAACGTTATGAAAATTCCACAGCTTTTCCTATATAGATAAATTTCAAGTTAAGTGCGTACATATATTATAGACTAGCAGACGTGTACCCGGCGTTGCAAGGGTTTATCCTTAAAAGATAGACATACACTGCCGCGGATTTTTCTGTAGGCCTTTTAAAGATATAAAATTCCGTAGTACATTAGCCAGCCAGCTTTAGCAATGTAAGCGCCCAAAAATAATGTTATTACGACTTGATTACAAAACACCGACTTATATGCGTGTATTATATATATAAACCTTTCGGAAGAAATTCTCTAAGTGATAGTGAAAACCCTATTAAAATTAGTTGCATAGTTTAGAAGAACTAAGCGCACAAACAGACATATGCGGATAGAGACTTTATTTTATACTGCAGGGTTTTCCAATAAGAGGTGTTATTTTGAATAGCCCGCTATTTCGGTAGATGTTACTTTTAAAGCTGTCATTTTTTGACATTTGACAAGTAGAAACTACGCAATTAATAAAAATGGAACGATACACGCTTTAACAACGCATTGAAATTATTAAAATTCACTTGGGTGAATCAAATGCAAATCATCTTGAGTGATGAGGCCCATTTCCACCTCAGTGGCTTCGTCAACAAGCAAAATTGTCGCATCTGGGGCTCGGAAAACCCAAGAGTTATTGTTGAAAAGCCTCTCTATCTTCAACGTGTGACTGTTTGGTGCGGTTTATGGTCCGGCGGAGTCATTGGACCTTACTTTTTCGAAAATGAGGCTGGAGCAACAGTTACGATGAATGGATTGCGCTATCGAGAGATGATTAATGATTTTTTATGGCTGGAATTGAATGGCATTGATTTGGAAAACGTTTACTTTCAACAAAACGGCGCTACATGCCACACAAGCAACGAAACCATTGATCTTTTACGATTGAATATCAAAATAACACCTCTTATTGGAAAACCCTGCATTTAGAGATGATATTGAGTATCCTACAAAAAAAATATGATAATACAAACATTTGTTTTTTCATAGCATTAGCATTTTTTACATAGCATGGTTCATAGACATATGAATATTAGTAGACCTGCCCTAAGTGATTAAAAGCGTATTATCCCCACTCCCCATACCGGTTCCATTGAGCCGGCTGGGCTCGCGTATGGCCTCAAATGAAATTTGAAAACGTGACGTCATCATTCTTGTGCGAACTATGGTCGAGGCATCATCGGTTCATTTTACTAAATAACACGGCAAAATTTTGACTTGTACTATGAAAACTGGTAAAAATAGATGTGAAAAAAGAGAATAAACCCAATTGTCGTATTACATTCCATATATAAGCATTATTTTACTTTATTTTAAGCATATTCACATCGTATAATATGAATCAGTTGTTACTATCACATCGAGAAACGTCTGGACGCGAAACACAAAGCTGGTTGGTTGCTGGGAAGTAAATTATGAACATTTATAAAAGTGTCTTAACTAAATACTCTGAAACTAACTACGACTCTGAAAATAGAAGCTGCCTTACTTTGCCGAATTTGGACTTCGCAAATTTGTTCATAACGTGGCGAGTAATTTGCGCTCCCATGTAAAAATGTCTATTCATTCAAAGCAGATTTTACTTTTAAGAAGTAAATGGTGATATTATAATGCGAGATGCCTATTTACTGTCAGATTGATTTATTGACGAATCACAGTCAGCTTCACTCCCTTCGTTCTTCAACAGTTGATTTTACCCCTCGCCCATATCTTCTCGTCTATTAATTCCTATGTCTGTGGCATGGTTTTATATTTAAAGTGAAGAATATATGAGTAAGTGGATCGTTGGGAGGTGCCTGACTATTCAGATCTGGTCACTAAACACGGCTAAAGCCATTTCAAGCAGCGTTTCTACTACTCTTGAGCGTTGTTAGAATATCGCTTTACCGCTGTGACCGAGATTATAATAATTACAGGTAGGAACTTAATTGGTAAAAAATAATCTTGTTATGTTTTCTGGGTAAAGATTGTTTCGCTCTGTTAGCTTAGTCCTTGGATGCAAGATGAGCATTGTTTTACTAAGAAGATACTTGCCTTCGATAAATATGCGCATATGATATACTGTTTGTAAGAATATCTGGATATACAGATACACAAGAAGCCGACAATATCAGAAGACATTCGAACTTTGAAATGTCAAGGAAAACTCGAAATACCTAATATTATTGAAATTAGGTATGGATTCCACAATCTACAGCCGTACATAAATTACTATCCACTCTAACATTATGATAAAAATATAACAGTATTATTTTATAAGAGGTAATAATTTTATGAAATTAATTTGTATTATTTCATATATAAATAAACTACTTGGTTTCATCACTAGAATCACTTCGGACTTCAAAAATATAAATACCCTTAGAACTCTTTACTGCTCCTTGGTTCGCCCCCATCTTGAATATGCTTGTGTTATCTGGTCTACTTTTTATGCTGTCCACATTCGACGCATTGAATCTGTTCAAGAGGGATTGCTAGGAGGCTAAGATTAGAAAAAGGCAAATAATCATATGATGAAATTGAACTAACTCTAAACCTCTCTTCTTTGGAAGTCCGTCGGGAAAGAAATGACCTCATTTGCTTCTTCAAAATTATAAATGGTATTATTGATTCACCTACTCTACTGCAACTCATTCCCTTCAATATCCCCTCGCACAGACTCAGAAATAATGAACTGCTCTTCCTCAACCATCATTCGAAAAATTATGGATATTATTCACCATTGTCCAGAATGTGTAGACTGGTCAACTCAAGTCAAAACCTTAACTTTTTTGGGATAAGTCTGAATGATTTTTGCCGGTCGCTAAACAAGTCACGGAATATTATAAGTGTCCCGTGGTCCTAACCCACGGCGTAGTCTGCCACTTTATTTTCTTATATTATATCTGCCTTATGTCTTTGCTTTCATGTACCTTTGTCTACTCCTGTATTTTTCATTTTACTATATTCGTGTTATTATTTTGTAATTTGGACAATGTATTTAGTTTTTATAGTTTATTTATTATCATATAGGCATGTAGAATCTACTAGAATCAGACGGAGAAAACTTACTGATATAAAATATTGCTAATTTATTAAGAATCTCTTCAAATTATTCGTAATCCGGTTAAAAACGGGATTGCAGGCAATTAACGAATGCATTGATAGAGATCCTAATAAACTATAATAATAATAATATCTTTGTTTAGGAAAGTTTACACATTACAACTATAAATACATATTATTGTGTACATTGATTTGTAACTTTTATTTTTAAGGTTATAAAATTAACAGAAAAATACAAACATAATATGATGAAGGTAAAAAGAAAATAAAAGTATAGTTAGTTGAGGTATCTTAAATACCGCCTCACTAGGCTAGCCTGTGTTGAGGCAGAATTTTTCGTGTTAGTTCCTAATACCTTTGAACATACCTATACTTGTATTAAGATGTATTCGCTCAATAATGTGGTGACTTCAATAACTGCGAATTTGAGTGAATGCACCGGTGAAGGCCCTATTCTTATTTTTGATCCAAATTTTTACATTTTCTTTGAAATTTTTTGTGAATCACATTGTTTCATGCTGTCTATTAGTAAAATACGAACGTAGTATCACGATGTCTAATATTTAAGCATTTTGTCGTTGTATATTAAAGATGGAAATGCAGGTGCATGAACATGTATTCCGATACAAAATAATTTAACAGGAAATGGTCTGCAAACCGCATTTAACTGAATTACCAATAATTTGAAGAGATTTTTAATTCATTAGCAATATTCGTGTTTCTCAGTGCATTGCATACTGATGGAAGACAAGTAGGCTTTGCTTTGAATGTCTTTAACCATGTTTGGTAACCATATCTGAACAGCCAGCTACTTCCAACCTTATAATAAAATTATGCACAATATGATGATATGAAATTATATACTTACAATAATTTTAATTATATAATTAATACTAGGTAATGGGAATAATGAACTTCTAATGTCACGAATAACGTTTTAATTTCTACAAAGTTTTTAACAATTTACTGCCAACTTACTTTAGAGATAAACTGCATTGCAATAAAGACTACCACACAAACCGTACAAGACAGAAAAAAACATTGAACTAATCAAAAACACAGAAATGTTTTCTCTATAAAGGCATCCAAATGTATAACTGTGTTCTTCGTGAAATTTGAAATGTTCCTAGATTAAGAAAAATGTTAAAATTATACATGCAACACATGTTAGAAATAAGAAATGCGTAAATTGAAATTTAAAAAAGTATTATATGAAAATGCAATACTTACTAATGTATACACAACTTTTAATTAATAATAATCTACATATTTCAAAGCAAATGACTTCTTCGTCAGGATAATGAAAATTAACTTAATCAATTTGTTAATTTTCATAATACTGACAAAGAAGCAAGCCATTGGCTTTGAAACATGTAGATTATTATTAATTAAGTGCAAAGTATTTCATTATCAAATTAAAAGTAAATTTGCAAGTATTTAAGAAGTAAAAAAGTATGTTTAAGTTAGGTCACATGAAGTGGATCTATTTATTTTGAGTTTAAGTTAGGTCACATGAAGTGGATCTATTTATTTTGAGTTTAAGAGAACAAAAAAACAAAAACAGTAATCGAAAAATTATGCGCATATTATTTATTACGAAATTGGAATTTAAATGCATTATTTCATATTTCTGACAAATCAAATATATAGATGTTCCTTAAAGTAATTAAATGGAAATGAAGTGTTGTTTTTTTGTATTTATGCGTATTATTTACGATCGAGAAAGTTACTTATTAACTTTATTAAATATTTGAGTTAGGTCTCTTTAAGAAATGGAATACTTTGTATTCTACTATGCATGAATGTGAATGAAGCAAGGAGTGTGAGACAAAACATAGTTTTAGCATTGTCCACCCCTTCTGCCTACTCCTGCGATAAATTTTCATCATAATGAGTTAGTATGTATTGTATACATACGACATTGTTTCGTATAAAAAACACAGTAATACCCGGTCAAACACAATAATATATAATGAAATATGTAATATTAAATAAATATGTAAATAGGTTCATAAAAATAAAATAACAAAACAGGCCATCGCCGTACAGAGAAGTAGTATTTACCAGAATTAATTTCTGGAAAACTCTGCTGCTTGCCACAGGCTCTTTTAAAAGCTTTGGTTGATTGAAACTTCTCTGCAAAATGGAACTTTAATGCATCTTTTATCATCTCCCACGCATAGGTACATAGTTATTTCTTGTAGTAATTAAGTTGAAACCAACTGCTATTTATATATTTTTCGCGAATTGCGTGCTGCGGAGTTCGACAAGTTCATCTTAATTTCATTAATGGACACACACAATCCGTTATTTAAACACATTAATGATTTGAAAAAACTCACACCTGATTTGATTACACTTGACACAATTTTTAGTTTAATTTCTACCTGTGTCTATTTTACTTACGTACGACTTATGAAGGTATCCTAACGAATAAAAAAGAATTTAAAAAAAATACTTACATTATGAAATCCAGTTGATCAATCCAAAATCTTTGAAAAGCACATGAACTAAACCAATAATTTATTCTTCACTTAAAACGATATAACATTATTAAATACAATAATCAATTAATAATTATCATTTTAATATCAAAGACAACACATATCATTATTTTATGGCATACAAAAACACAGCGATTTTAGTTCCGCTAAATAATATTAATTGCTGCCATATACTCGTTTCTCCGCAGCCAGAATTTGTTCCAATTTCGTATGCCGGTTTTTTAAACGTAAATGAATTTCACAAAAAAAAATGCGGAGCACCACTCAAACACGTCCGTCACCTGCGAATGCGCAGGTAGTACTGACGAGATTACCTGTTCTCGAATCAAGCCGGAACATACAATCAGGTGGCAATAAAAAGACCGTACAATATAACAATCACGAGTAGAAAAGCATCAAGAGATAAAGGCCTATAAAAATTTGTTTCCTTTTGACGGTTGGTTAATTTTGATTAGGCGTCTATTAGATTTTCTCGAAGACGTTTGTGAATGGGATCTTTCATTGGATAGTATGTCTTCTAGTATTATTCCCTCTGCACTCTGCACCACAAACAATGCCGCTGGCTGTCAATTTCGGAACTGTGTCCCATATTTCAACATAATAAAGAGAGATGTAAAATGTAATACAGAAGATACGCGAATAAACCGCTCCTAGTGGAAGTGAAATTATTGGAACGGAATTGTGTTCATATTTTGAACCTGGATTTTGTTTTCATTTAATTATTTATTAATTTCTATGCAAGGCTAATAAAAAATAGATTCCGGAGTATAAAATCGACGGATACTATAAAGGATTTCCAAAAATACGGAATAAATATATTTAAAAAAACTCTTCAATTATAAACCAGTTACCCCCAAGATACAACTATATCAAGAGATTAACTTATTGAAATTTGAAAAAAAAATTGTATGAATATAACACAAGCCTTTCAATCTACAATATACAAAATGGACACGAACACAACATTCGTAAACATTATTATAATACAAGACAACATAATAAATTGTGCGTTAATACAATAAAGACTGAAAGTGGTAAAAGAAGCATGGGCCACACACATTTATAATCTCCTTCCCAATAGCCTGAAAACTGTACTCCGCGTTGCTGTGGCTTAGTCTGTGCAGAAATAGAAACAATAGCGCGAGTTACTTTTACGTCAAATCATGTTTTTATCTGTCAATCTGTCGCAGGTGACAAAAATCATAGTTTTACCTGTCACTGATGACATCTATATGAAATAGATATGTAAAAACACACACGTATTCGAATGCAACGTTGTGTCAAAATTTCAAAGCAATCGGTGAAGTGAACATAATAATGCCTTTAAATGTGGATGCAAGTAGGTACAACATAGTTGTGAGATTAGATTAATATCATACTCGTATATACAGGTGTTCTACATGATGGTAGAAGCAAAAAGGTAATTTTTTTTTTCGAAATTCCAGTGCTTATTTTCCCGCACAAAAATATTTTTTCCATGGTACAATATTTATTTTCCCATTCAAACAATTCAACTTTTTAACCTAAAAAAAATATATCTTAAAACAACCGAAAAAACTGGACACCCTGTATTTAAGGTAATATCATTGAATTATGTAGTTAGAAAGCGAAATATGTTTACACTAAAAAAAAAAATTAAATAATGGTTTATACGCATCAGTGTTTCGTGAAACACTTTTTCAGGAAAACTTGTGCTGAGATGGTCGAATATTTGGACTAAGTGTTGTCAATAACATAAATGTGACCATTGCTGTGAATTGGTTATACATATTAGAGAAAATGTATTTTTTTTTAATAGCAATAAAAACAGATAATTACAAATTATTATATCCACCTAGTGGACCTTTTAATGTCTTTCTCGAGCGTCCCCGACTTCTCCTACCATTCAAACCACTCTCCAAACACTCCTCGTACTAATAAGAACAAACTCTGAAATTTTCAACGATATCGGTGGATTACTTTTCGAATATTTTTTTTAATATATTTATTTATTTATTTATTTCACGCCTATTAAGGCTTTTACATACATATATATATAAAAAATATTAACAATGTTATACATGAAAATAGTGCAGGCGACTATTTAAAACAATTGCAGAAAAATAACTATAAAGTCAAAATATCACTGAACTTGATCTACATAGCATGCAGGCACAAAACATAAAAAATCCAAAATATTTTTTTCTGTTTCAGTTTACAAAATTATTATGTGTTAGTCAAATCAAATTAAATACCTTTATTAAAATATTCCACTACTTGATGAAAAAAACTTCAATAGGGTATGCTTATAATAATAAATCAGGGGTCTCAAACATTGAATTAATAATTTTATACAAACAGGTTAAATCGGAAATAATTCTGCGATCAGATAATTTTATTAAATTTAATGAACAAAGTACGTTATCGTAATTTAGGTTTTCTCTAGGAATGCCCATTTTAAAATTTACATATCTTAAAAATTTATTTTGTATTCTTTCAATCGCATGTGAATGAACTTCATAATTTGGGGACCACACCGTGGAATTGTATTCTACATGACTCCTTACTAGTGACATATATAATGTTTTTACAGTATTTACATTTTTGAAATCACTAGATACCCTTAAAATAAATCCCAACATTTTCAAAGCTTTATTGGTTATTATTTCAATATGCTTGATAAAGTTAAGTTTCGTGTCAAACCAAATGCCTAAGTCATTAATTTCCGAAACAGATACTAACGACATATTGTTAATGGAATAATCAAAAAATATTGAATTCTTTATTCGATTAAACCTCATAATTTGGCATTTGCTTATGTTAAGTTGCAAGCGGTTATCACGACACCATATAATTAATCTTGACAAGTTATTTGATAAAATATGGCAATCGTTAATGTTTCTGATTGCTTTGAATAATTTCAGGTCGTCTGCAAACATTAACACTTGAATATCATTGAAAATATACAATACATCATATGATGTAAATGGTATTGCGTTATGTTCTATTTGGTGTTCAAAAGATTGGTAGAATCTAATAATATTCTCTATCTAACGTACCAAGAAATAAAACATCGAGCGATTCTATTAATGATATAATTAAGTATTATTTTTTTATTTTTTTTTTTTTTTTTTTTTATTTGGTACAATATTTTTTAAATTTCAAAGTTTTCCAGTAATGTTAGCCTCACTGGGTGGCTTGCCCGTGCTGAGGCCTTCATTTTATAATATGAAAATATAATCTACATAATACATTTAAAGAGAAAATATGATGTAAATGGATATATATTTATAATATTTACAATAATTAATATATAATCTTGTTTTTACTTTTTTGGTTTTTTGGATTGAACCTTCCTCGCCAGGGACAATCTAAATTGAGTGAACCGCGCTATCACTTAAGCCAAATCCTAATTGGATGGTACCGAGATTTATTTAGTAGGTATATTAACTGCGGTAAATTTGTATAATGTCATCCAATTTCAGTGCTGTGTGATTGAATAATTGAATGAATTTTGCGTGAGTGCCACCAGTGATACAATTCATTGTCATCAACATCGAGTCTATCCGCCGAGTTTCAGCTCGATCGGATGTCGGGAAGTGGGTTTATTTCAACTTACAAGATTCCAGTTTCATTTATTCATTCAATCAAGAAAACAAAATCGAAATTTAAATAGATTTATTTTAAAATAGCCCGCTAGGTTAAAATGCTTCATTCCCATCTTCGAGCAATTGTCCACCCTTTTTTTCCTCGAATATTTTCGAACCAAACATGGAACATGCCCTATTTTCTAACTGTTAAACCGATATTTCAACTCTCTACAGCTCATGATAAAAACTAATTTTCCATTTAAACTTATTTATGTTTGGTTACATCCAAATTCCTAAGAAAACTATTAAAATTTCATTACTCTCAGTTGAGTCAAAATGTTTCAAACACAAACAAATGCTTCAGGTGTAATAGTTATAGCCAATAGTTATCCCCCTCACTAATAAAGGTTTTTTAAATTTTACACAATTAGTGATAAACGACAATTTTTTCTACGTTCATGGTTGTTTATCAGTTGTGTAAAATTTATTAGTAAGGCACATGTGTATACCTAGTTGAGTTTTGAAAATATCAATTGGTGAGTTGACTATTAAATGTTGGTGACTATTTGTGGCTCCTAGACACTCAACTGTGCGATTTTTAAGGCCGTCGATCTCAATTGGTGAGCAGAATAATTAATGTAGTCGCAAGTTGTAATGCAATTTGTAGAGTAAAATTCTACAGCAACAAAGCAGACTAAAATAGACTAGGTACCCATAAAGTTATTTGGCCAGTGAAAGTAAACATAACTTTTCCTCATAATATAACGGAAGCATAAAGTTCGTATAAAGGGTATTTTTGATAAAATCTCACATACATATTTTAGAACATCAAGGGGGGTATTTCAATATCCTCTCGATAAGTTGCCAAAATAACTATCGAAGGAAAACTCTGCTAACTTATTCGATATAGGGGGAATTTCACCATCATCTCGATAAATTGTCAAAATCACTATCCGTTGGATAACACAGAACATTTAAAATGTATTTATTTATAACGTCCGAGTTTAGTGTTTAGAACTCGAACCTATGAAAAGAACCAATAATGCATGGCCACAATTCGAAGGTTCGAGTACCAAATACATAATACTAAGATGTTAAAAATATATAAATCGAAATTATACTTCATCCAATGGATGCTTTGCAGCTTATCGAGAGGATGGTAAAACACCCCCATACTATTATGGACTTTTTTCTTTTCTTTTTACTTCCTTAGGTCAAGTGAAAGAGGCATCTATCGGAATATTTCATATTTTAAATCGCGCTTTCGTAGGAAGTTCACTACTCCGCTGAACGTCAAAGTTTTATAAAAATAATAAAATTATTCTCGAATATGATTCGCAATTCGCATCTCAAAATCAGTGTTGGCCAACGACCATACCATGTTGAACACACCGGTTCTCGTCCGATCACCGAAGTTAAGCAACATTGGGCGCGGTCAGTACTTGGATGGGTGACCGCTTGGGAACACCGCGTGCCGTTGGCCCTCTTCTTTTTTGATTTTTTTTTCTACTTAACTTACATTTTTTCAATCAATATCAGATCTGTCGGTATAATGCACAGATCTCCTTTTTTGCAATTGTTTTTCTATTTTCTAAATGTTATTTGGCATTGGGTTGTTATTCGTCTCTTTTTGTGATTTAACCTACCCCTACCCCTACCACGATTAACAAATTAACTAACTAATTAACTAACTTACCATCACGCCGTTTCCCCGCAGGGGTAGGCCGAGAGGACTGACCGCCAAACAACTCGGTCTTGGCACACACTCCTTGCCTCATTCACATTCATACATCGTCTCATACATACTCTTCTATTGTTCTGACTCTTGACATGGCCCGACTCAAGTATCTGATTCACTTGGTCGTGCCATGTCTTCCTCGGGCGTCCACGATTATAAACGTGTTATTTTGTGGGGAGATAATCGTTTGGCGTTTCATCCTCCCTCCCTGCCCATTTAACTTACCTGACTTTCATAAATATCAGATCTGTCGACATAATGCAAGTTTAATTAGATTATATTGCTTACATTACACATTTAGAGATAAATTTCCTAGGATTATACTATTTTTTTTTTTTAATTTATGTTTTGTCGTTATTAATGTATTTTACCATTGTTATTAATTTGAATTTTCCGTCGTCAGTTCGAGCTAAAGTGGCATCTATCGGAATATTTCATATTTTAAATCGCGCTTTCATAGGAAGTTCACTACTCCGCTGAACGTCAAAGTTTTATAAAAATAATAAAATTATTCTCGAATATGATTCGCATCTCAAAACCAGCGTTCGCCAACGACCATACCATGTTGAACACACCGGTTCTCGTCCGATCACCGAAGTTAAGCAACATTGGGCGCGGTCAGTACTTGGATGGGTGACCGCTTGGGAACACCGCGTGCCGTTGGCCCTCTTGTTTTTTGCTATTTTTATTTCTATTTTCTAATTTCTATTTAGTTATTATTATTTTTTTGGTAAATTAATGTTTTTAAGACAAGATTTTTTTTTATGCATAGCACAAAGGATAACAATTATTTTTTATAAGCAATAATTGTTCGCCTGAAACACTCATCCACATTGAAAAATCTCCTGATAAAAGATACATGACGCCAACAAAAAATGTAACAAGCAGTAATTGTTGAATGAAACACTAGCATATATTGAATAATTTCGCGGGTAAGAGATAAGCCTCCATAGCTCAGTGGTCATAGCTGTCGACCGGAAATCGAAGGGACACGGGTTCGAGTCCCGTTGGCGTCATGTATCTTTTATCAGGAGATTTTTCAATGTGGATGAGTGTTTCAGGCGAACATTTATTGCTTATAAAAAATAATTATTATTTAGTATTTAATTGTCCGTCTCTCTCTTTAATACTATTTTGACTGTCATTTAAAATAAAGAATTTTGCAGGAATGTATTCGTACCAAGTTTCACCCAAGTTTCACCAAGTGATTGGTTTATTTATGGTTTCACCTATATGGCTACATCGCCCACCTAACCTAACCTAAATATATTTGAATGATTTTTATAGCGCCGTTTTTGTGCAAAATCACCTCAAGGGCGCTGTATAAATATATAATACATTTCTACAATGTTATTACTAACTATACTCACATAGAATTGTCACAAAAATGAATACCCATAATAATGTTGCATACAGATATCACCGTTCCATGATAACTCAACACAGTAACAATTCAATACAATTTTAAAAAGTGATATAGTCATTAGAAACGATGAAAAAATTATTTTTTTAACCCAACCTAACCTAACCTTACCTAACATAACCTAACCTACTTAACCCAGTTAATAAAGTTTTTGTTTCATCTCTTTCCATGACTTTATATAACTTTTTAAAGATGTGATGAATTATCATTGTGATAATTTATCCGGTCATTAGATATTACCTACCCCTCCTTGCAATTATTCCAAGAAGCCGAGATCTATATGCAGTCTTGTGTTTTGTGGACGTTCACCATGTGTAGCGAAGAAAAGTCACTTGAACTAATTAGTTCATAAAACTAATTAGGCTCTGAACGCTCATATTGAGATACGAATCATATTTGAGAAAAATATTATAATTATTTTTAAACAAACATTCGCGTTCAATGTAGTGAACTTCTAAAATATAATACTATTTTAAATATAATATATTCCGATAGATGTCTCTTGTACTCAACCTAAGAAAGGAAAATGCAAAAGAAATGACAATGCTAAAATACATTCATTGCAATAATTAAAATAACAAAGCGTCGTAAATATTATGATCATAATTAGAAAAACAATATTTAAATATGTTCTGTAAGCAAATGAATCTAATTAAACTTGCATTATACCGACAGATCTGATATTTATAGAAAAAATGTAAGTTAAGTATGCAGGTGTGGAGGATGAAACGCCAAACGACTATATCACCACACAATTACACGTTAGGGAGAGACGAAAAAAACCGAATACTTTTATAACATTCAAAAAATAAAAAAAAATTCAAAAAAGAAGAGGCGTTGGGTAGGTAATATCTATATGCAACATTATTTTTAGTATTCATTTTTCTGATATTTCTAGTGGCTTAATGTGGGTATAGTTAGTAGTAACATAGATCATTGGAGAAATGTATTATATATTTCTTGAGCGCCCTTGAGGTGATTTTGCACAAAAACGGCGCTATACAAAGCATCCAAATATTATCTAATAGTATTGTTATGTTAGGTGGGCGATGTATCCAAACAGGTGGAACTTCGTACAAATACTCTCTCTCTCTCTGGTTTCAATCCTGGGATTGGTTTGCAGCGATTTCATCTAATATCCTCTTCCATTCTTCCCTGTCTTGTGCGGCTCTTTTGACTTCTGCATATGATGAGCAGCGCACGTCCACCAGCAAGTCCACCAGGTACTCTCGGCGTGGGCGTCCCCTAGAGTTGGTCCCCTCGGTCATACCCTCCATTATGACATGCAAGAGGCCTTCTTGTCGTATAACATGGCCGATCCATCTTGCACGTCTTTCGGACAAGGTCCTGAGCAGGTGCCTTCCTCCTTCGATTCTTTGGAGAACCTCCTCATTTGTAATATGGTCTCTCCAGGAAATTCCTAACAGTCTTCTATAGGAACACATCTCAAAAGCAACAAACAAATACATCCCTGCGGAATTAATTATTTTAAATGGCAGTCAAAATAGTATTAAAGAGAGAGACTGACAACTAAATAATAATTAGAAAATAGAAATAAAAATAGCAAAAAAGAAGAGGGCCAACGGCACGCGGTGTTCCCAAGCGGTCACCCATCCAAGTACTGACCGCGCCCAATGTTGCTTAACTTCGGTGATCGGACGAGAACCGGTGTGTTCAACATGGTATGGTCGTTGGCGAACGCTGATATTGAGATGCGAACCATATTAGAAAATAATTTTATTACTTTTATAAAACGTTGACGTTCAGCGGAGTAGTGAACTTCCTACGAAAGCCCGATTTAAAATACGAAATATTCCGATAGATGCCACTTTAGCTCGAACTGAAGAGGGAAAATTCAAATTAATAACAATGGTAAAATACATTAATAACGACAAAACATAAATTTAAAAAAAAATCGTAATAAATAGTATAATCCTAGGCAATTTATCATTAAATGTGTTATGTAAGCAATATAATCTAATTAAACTTGCATTATGTCGACAGATCTGATATTTATAGAAGTCAGGTAAGTTAAATTGGCAGGGACGGAGGATGAAACGCCAAACGATTATATCCCCACAAAATTACACGTTTATAATCGTGGTAGGGGTAGGGGTAGGTTATATCACAAAAAGAGACGAATAACAACCAAATGCTGAATAACATTTAGAAAATAGAAAAACAATTGTAAAAAAGGAGAGGTGTGCATTATACCGACAGATCTGATATTGATTGAAAAATTGTAAGTTAAGTAGGCAGGGGTTGGAGGATGAAACGCCAAACGATTATATCACCACAAAATCACAGGTTAGGGAGACACGAAAAACCACCGAAGACTTAAATATCATTTAGAAAATTTTAAAAAAATTCATAAAAGAAGAGGGCCAACGGCACGCGGTGTTCCCAAGCGGTCACCCATCCAAGTACTGACCGCGCCCAATGTTGCTTAACTTCGGTGATCGGACGAGAACCGGTGTGTTCAACATGGTATGGTCGTTGGCGAAAATTAATATTGAGATGCAAATCATATTGGGAATAATTTTATTATTTTATAAAACTTTTACGTTCAGCGGATTAATAAGTATATATATGTTTTATTCGATTTTCAAGTATATTATTAATAAGTATGTGTTACTTCGATTTTCAGTTTCGTTTCTTTGGAGGGGGTATCTAAAAATTTCAATTTTAAATTAAATTTCTTTGGTTTTGGGAACATCCCGTATTCTTGTTATTTTTTTTTTGGTAAACTAATGTTTTAAGACAAGATTTTTTATGCATAGCACAAAGGTAACAATTATTTTACAAGCAATAATTATTAGCCTGAAACACTCATCCACATTGAAAAATCTCCTGATAAAAGATACATGACGCCAACGGGACGTGAACCCGTGTCCTTTCGATTTCCGGTCGACAGCTCTGACCATATATGTACGTTGTGTGTATGTACGTTGTATGTGTACCATGTACGTTGGCGTCATGTATCTTTTATCAGGAGATTTTTCAATGTGGATGAGTGTTTCAGGCTATTAATTATTGCTTGTAAAATAATTATCTCGTATTCTCATAGAAATCGCTGTGCATCCCTTACCATCATAATAAGAAAGTTTGTGGTTAGAAATATAAATTAAACGATGTTAAAAAGATATAATAGCAAGCTTTATATTTAAATAATATAGAAGTTTGACCGGTCGGTGGCCGAGTTGACATCGCGTTTGGGTCCCACCCAGGCGTAGTGTGTTCAACTCCTCGGCTGGCTACAAGTGAACCAAGTCCTCCATCACAACACAAGCAACATGTTCAGCTTACTGTGGTGGTAGTAGGAGATTTTCAAATATTGTCAGGTTACTTAATGTTTGTCTTTCTTTTATTTAAAAAAAAAAAAAAAACAGCAAAAACATAAACAATGACAATAATAATAATAAACAAGCAAAATTACCAAAGGTTCCGACCGCAATTTGAAAATAATCGTGAGTTATTGTAAACTTTTTACTAAATATTTTTAAATGAAACAATAAAAAAGTGGTGTAGGTAGCAGTAATGTTTATAATACATTTATTTAAAACATATATATAATTGAAAGCATATTTCATAAACTTTCAAAACCAGCTTTTAGGTTTTTTAAATACGTTAAAAAATATTCCATTTATTTGGATTTTATTGAGAAGTCGAAATACACTAAAGACAAAAATACAAAGAGGCGTTATGTTCATACTAATCGAACAAAAACACGGCACGTTCCTGTGCATGCTCAGACTGCTCGCTGCGCACATGCTCGCCCATAAATAAACTACTCACTGCTCGCCCGTCGGTGGGTCGCTTTTTTCATAATTCTTGACGAACATCACTAGGTTGTCCTTCATGCACTTATGTGTTTCTGCGTTCGTTGTCGCACTTTAATTTAATCGAAAAACAATGTGAATAATATATTTTTTTAAATAATATGTGATTTTTGAGTACATGCGAATGGAAAGAAAAAGAGAAAGGATTTTGTGTAATCACGCATTTTGTTTAATGGCCATCTGTTAGCGATGTGTTAAAGGCTGATGTGAAGAAACTTAGTTTGTCTGGAATGGTTCGTTTCTGTAATACCTAAATCTCTCTCATAGCGGACATAAAAGGAGCCGGTACATCAGTTGTATTTTAAGCTTGGCTTGGAAGATATTAATGTTTGTCAATTTGTTCTCTGATAGGAGCCATGTCAAGATAAATAAGCCAATTTAAACCATTCCTAAAAATTCTATCTATACCGAGTGTCGTTATTTTTCTTCATTGCTTTTACATAACAGTTTTTCCGATTTTAACGAATCTCGGGAGTTTTTATGAAATCTGGGGAGTTTTGGCGAAAAAGCAGGGGAGATTTATGTTTTCGGCATAACATCACTGCAGCAGTGAATTTTGAATTGTCTATGCGTGAGTGGTTTATTTATTCTCTGTGCTTACGAAGTTGACGTTTCAGGCTGAAACTTTCAGGGAAAATAACAATACAACAATACGTTACCGCGAGCGTGCTATTTATTTATCATAATTTTATTATTGGGTTGTATTGAGTCACTAAAATGGCAGATAGATTAACGCAGTTACAAGACACAATCAATCAGGTTGGATATCTCGCAAAATGGAAATATTTGTTTTCACTGTTCGAATTCTTCTACCGATCAATTGATCACAAATAAACAATATAATTTATGTTTGTTTCAGCAAGCCGAGCATTTTTGCAATAGCATCGGTATTCTTCAGCAGTTTTCAACGCCCAGTAAATTTACAGGTTTTGATAGAAGCGGGTCCCAGACTCCGAGCCAGCAGCAGGGACAAGAAGACTATGCCCTTCTGTTCGCCTCCCTCATCTCCCGATGCGCTAAAGATATTGATATTCTGATAGACTCCCTGCCCAGCGAAGAGAGCTCCACAGAGCTGCAGGTACAGAGCTTAAAGAGGCTGGAATCTGAGAATAAAGAAGCTGCAGAGAAACTAGAAGAGGTAACTTAAAATTTTAATACTGTAAACCGAGCATTAAACATACCAACTGTCAGTGTGCTACTTTCTGAAGTTCAGGTTCACAGAATTATTGTAACCTAGTTAGAATATAATTACATTTGGCAGTAAATAGTTGAAATCTTGCACAAATGTTCTGCAATTATATTACCTATTATTTTTGTTTTAAGGTAAGGTTGGATAGCGTGTACACAATTATAAATACCAAGTGCTGCAAAACCTACAAACCTTATCGTTGCCAATAGATATTCAAAATCTTCTTCCTTGAGGTCGTATTTGTTTATGAATTGCTTGATCAAGAGGAAAATAATTAGCAACCATTTAAAATATTCATTCACAGAACAATAGCAAACAAATAGTTCAAATGTAATAATCCCCGATAATGGTATCTGTTAGTAAGACTATCTACATTTCTTAGTTCAAATAAGCTCAGGAATTGTTGGTTAAAGTCTGAGTACGTCCTAATACACCCTGCATAGTAAAAAATGCACTTTCTCAATTTTTGATAAACTGAGCAATTTATATTCCAGGTGGTCAGACAAGGAGAAATATTATTAGAGAAGATACAGGGCGCCCTCAGTGACATCGCCCAGGCACAATTGGATATGCAGAATCCCAACCTTACCATGGAGTCCAAGCCTTAGATCTGGATGTTTATACAGGGTGTCTAGTAACCCATTCTCTTATGGAACCTACTCTTTTAAACAATTGCGCCAACATAAATATACAGAGTGTAAAAGAACATACCAACGAATGACATTGATTCCTAAATCTGTCTGGTACATTCTGTTTTTGCATCCTGTGTGGATTATTGTGGGGTTTTCAATCTTGTTAAATTTTTTCTCAAGCTCTTGGTATTTTCTATAGGGTCCTGCTGCTCAGAGCTCCACTGTAACCAGTGGCGGCTTGTGACTTTTGAGTGCTGTGTTTGAAAAATTCTACATTATTGATGACAAAAAGATTTTTTTTCAAAAATTCTGCTTATTGTATGAATATTTTCAGGAAATTTCAATTTGGCAGTGCACTGCACCGATTTTCTGAAATACTTTGTACAAAAAACCGAATTTTGGAGAAAAAAAACGTTTTCGGCTACTTTCGACATTAATAATGCCATTTTTTAAATACTAAAACACAAAACACACCAAAAGTCACGAGCCGCTACTAGCTGTAACCTCTCTTTCTGATTACATGCATTGTTTGTGATAATGAGGGATAGGTTACAGTGGATGCCATGGCGCCTCATGTTTTAGTAACTAAACATTCATTTTGTCCATGTGGTTGATCCGATTGTAACAACATCTCAATGGTTAAGTATAATCTTTTTATATTAAGACTGTCCAATAATTTTTCCACAAAAATCCACCATAATACATTATATTATTTTGTTATCTTAACTTTGGATTAAAACACGCAGGATTGATTCCATTTGGTATTATTTTGCTATAACATTGTTGCATCTCGTCCAAACTATATCATTTCTCGTTATAAATTGCCAGAATGTTAATTTCATAAATCAATGTCGTGAATCTGACACACACATCCAAATTGATAGACCAGCCAATCCAGGGAAAGAGGAACAAACCAATTTCACGGGAGGCGGCGTGACCGTCTCCCTTTCTGTGATTTGTCAATAAATGAATCTGACTGTGTACAGGCAACTCACATTGTAATATCACTATTCACTGATCAGAGAGCCTTCTTACAATAAAAGGTCTCTTATGGTTCACTATTATTATGGATAACATGGGGGAAAGCTCATACAAACACCCACTGGTACATAAACATACCACAAGATTTAAAGAAGGAAAGGGTCTAATAACTCCTCGAATATTAAATAAATATGGAAGCCGTACTCTTCAATATGTAATTCCAGTGATTTTCAATAAAATCAATAAAAATCATAAATTTGAAAAAAATGAGAGACTATGTCCAAAAATGGTAAAGCTGTGGCTAATGTATGAAAATTTCATGTATCCTTGAATTTTTTTTGATGTATCTACCTATATGTATAACTTGTTTTTAGTAGAATGTTTAATTGGTAGAACCTACAGACAAGCTGCCATATGACAGCTTTGAGGGACTACCTTAATTTTGTACAAAAATTGTTTCTATTTACTTAATAAATAAAAAAAAATAAATAAAAAAGTCCTCAAAAATAAAATCTGCTTACAAATTACTAGACCTTTTTACAATGGAGCGCAAATTGCTGGATACATAAAAACTTAACCACAAATCCCAAATCGGATAAACAACAGTTAGAACTTGTTTCCAAAATTGAATATTTTGTTATACTATTTAGTTAGACACTTTTACAAATGTGTTATAATTTACCCACCTCACGCATTTTTAGCATCGCTACGGTAGGTGGTTTTGATTAAAACTGAACATTTAGATAAAAATAGAAAAGTCTCACAATGTACTGCGCTGCAAACATTTTCCTTACTTTAGTGCAATTTACTTTTCTGTGCAGGGTCTGATTATTTTAAGAAGCGCTCTTCGGCAGTCAATTTACGACTGATGCCGTAGTTTATTAAAAAAATTGTTTAAATAATCAGTTAGGCTTTTAGCGGGAAATTCTTATGGTGATTGGGTTTTTCCTGATGATGAACACTGTAAGGTTATCCGAATGTTGTCCCAAGAAGGAGGAAGTTTAACTCCTCATTGTACCTAACTTATTTATTTACATATTACCAAGTTATGATTTCTTTGGTGGATGATTTAAAAAAATTATTTCTAGTACAAACCCAATATTTTTGTAAAACTTCTGTGATCTAAGTTTTTGTAGAGAAATAAAGTATTTAAATCTACACATTTACAATTTATTATTTTAAATTTAATTATACCCCATTACTGAATCGATTGAAATCGCAACCATATTTAATTGAGAACACAAGTAAGATAGAAGGAGTTATGAATCAATTTTTGTAAAATTATTAGCACATAAGTTATGTGCCCATCTAATTATTTAATATCACCAATTATCACCAATAAATTATACAAGTTCATTGTCGCCTTTATTTAGCTGAATTTATTGAAGAAATAGCCTGATTACCACCACTTATTTTTTTTATTTGAAAGATTGTTATTGTTTAATATCTAGACATAGGGTAGTGTTTTTAGACTGGGGTAATTACAATATACACGCACCACTGTATATCGGGTTTGCCGACTAGTTCATCGCATTGGTTGTACGGGGGCATCTTAAGTATTGTGATGTCATCATTAGTATAGACATACGAATTTTAGCTATTTGTTTGTTATTTTAGGAATCAGGGGAGGGTAATCAAGTTTCATGTGATTCTTTAAAATGATAAAATAAATCGTTAATTTCATCAAAAAGTTTATTGATTATAAATCCTAAACAGAGCAAGCGTATTTACAGCTAACTAAGATTCACTATCATTGGTGTGTGATGAATATTCAAATTATATTATAAGGGACTTTCACTGGCTAATCTTTCCACATTTAAAAGAGAATTTGATAAAACACCAAAGATTACAAAGGTTTTTAGAGAAAACTAAACGTAATAGTTAACTTGAATGAACACAATGTCGAACAAAATGAAAAATAAAACTTTTTCGACCGACATTTCCAATTGTTGAAAATTTTGTGTAAAACTAAATAAATTTCTGTACAAATATAAATGATCTATGGTCAATGAAAAATATTTGTCATAGAATTGTAATTTAACTAACAATAATAATACCGTTGAATGTTTTTAACAAAATTTATGGATAAAAACATTACATTGACAGTCTCTTGTTACAATGTTATGTACACACAGCTTCAAGTATTTCATATAATATTATGTACGCAGTTTGATACAATATTTAATGGATTATTTTAAAAATGACACTTAGTGGAACTTCACAAAAATGGAAAAATTATTTTGCAGATATGATTAGTTTACGCTTCACATCAAGATGGCAAAATTCATTAGAATAATAATTAGTTTTTGCTATAGTTGAAAGCTTAACGTTCTGGTTTTGTATATATTTTATATCGTCAACCAAAGTTGACATATCAAGGGTTGAGACAGCCGGGCATCATGCTGATTTCTTGCCGTAACAACCGTTGTTACGATCGCGGTTAAATGGTAGGGTAATAGAGAAGTAGTACAGATCCTCGTTTGGTTGGATTTAATCTTAACTGATCAGGAGTCGGAGACCAATAAATGGACACCTGATCACAACAGACCAACACGTGGGGACGCGCCTCGCAGACAAACCAATCCTTGACCAAAAGAATCCACTATTCTAAGAACTTTCTTGTTACAATTCATTAAAAAGTTTAATCATTGTTGCCTCTCTTTTCAATGTTTTAAAAAAGTTAATATTATTTTCAATTAATGTTTGGGTTTAATTTTCAAGTACATCTGATTTTATTACAAGATGTATGTTATATCAAAAGAGAGGGTTTTAAAACAAAAATCAATGATAAACCTTGAGCCAAGTTATTTGTAATTTATAAAATCAAGTGATTTTTCATCACTGCTAAAATGGCAAATATTTAGTTTCATTAAAAAAATTCAAAAGTTTTCAGCAATGGTCGAATTTTAGATCAATTTTTCCAATTATTTATTAATTTGCATTAGGTTTCGTCTCACAGACCTTCCTCACAGCATCCCCAAAGATGACATACACCCCAAGGGAAATTATTTAAATTAAATCATCAGAGCCTCTTGCGTGACGATAGCGTAAAAAATATATCTAAAACATCAAATTTCAAAAATTTTTTTGTAAAAAAATGTAAATGTTAAAAATTCAGGTTCCTTATAAATAATAAGGTGAGTTGATGTTTATACTTGTAATGAATAAAAGAGCATTCAATATGAAATGGTTGGAAAGTAGGTATGGAGGATTAGTTGAGGAACCCTCGGCACTGGGGAGCTCCGCAGAGGCAGGGGATCTTCTCATCCTCCAGAGGGAACTTGTAGTCGTAGGTGATCTCCTCGTTGACTCCGATGGGCTGCTTGGAGTAGATGACTATCTTTTTCTGCGACTCGATGGTGATGATCTTTGCATAACAGTTTGGCTGGAAACAGACAGAATACAATCAAAATGGAATAGCGTACAAAATATTATGACAAGTTTTGTGGTACGGCTATAAAATGTGTTAAGGTTAAATGCAATGCGCGTTATATTCTACGTGTTCATAGATTTCGTTAATTAATTTATTTTATTAAAATATGCTTTTCGCAAGGTATTGCTTTACAATAATAATAATACTTGGATGACTTGCATAGCGCCGTTTTTGTGCAAAAACACCTCAAGGGCAATGTTAAGACAAATCATTTGTTTGCGCCCGTACTTATGCAATCTGAATATGTATATAGTTTTGTTCGTTTAAAAACACAGTTCGTTCGAGAAAGGCATACAAATACAATATTGTACCGATGATTCGATCCAACATTGCACTTGTATGCGTTTCTTGAAAGAATTTTATGGACAAAACTATTGATTCATATTGCGTATGCACATAAATAATTTGTCTTAATATTGTAAAGCAATACCTTGTAAAAAGCGTATTTCAATAAAATAAATTAATTAATGCCATCTATAAACACATAGAATTTAACGAGCGTCGCGTTTTTAACCTTAAGGTAATGAAGGTAAAAAAAAAATAGTATCGGAGAAAACCATTGAGAATTGATACTGTTTTAATAACATTTAACCTGTTGAACGTTGGAGTAGGAAAAAGTCAAAATAACCCCAACTGTCAGGCGAGAATTTTCTGAACCGCGCGCAAAATACCTTGATGAGTTTAATAACGGGATAAAAACTATGTTAAAATTTTTTCAGCGATTGTTTTCTGTTTACGAGATGATCTATCTTATTATATATATTTGTTTCAAGTTTATATCATAAGACTAGAATACCTAACTCTATTGAAATTTTTTACTTTTTTAACACAAAACGCAGAACAACGACCATTGCTGAATTTATTGTTATTAAGTTTAATTTGTAGAACTCCATTTTATTTTTTATTTTTTTATATATTCAATAATATTATTATTGGGTTTATAAAAACAGTTTATTTTTAAACAAGTTCTGCTGTGTAATTATTATTACGCGTGCCAGCTGTTTCGCCCTCTGAAGACATTATCAAACAGTTTGATAATGCCTTCAGAGGGCGAAACAGCTGTCACGCGTAATAATAATTACACAGCAGAACTTGTTTAAAAATAAACTGTTTTTATAAACCCAATAATAATATTATTGAATATATAAAAAAATAAAAAACCATTGCTGAATTTTGGAATAATGGCTTGAAATTTCTTGAAAACTGCATTTAACTCTTGGCGTGCAGACGCAAAATTTTCGCAGTAAACGAGATGATTCTATTTTCATAACAATTTATTTGTTATTTGAAAATTATCTTTTTGTAAATTTTACTGTCAGATAATGAGTAATACATATATACATAATAATTTATTAGTAAAAAATAGTATATTGTCTACCGTAAGCAGTTTCCTAAGAATAGAGAAATTATTTTTTTGATTGTTCAAGGGGTTAAAGCGTTGCATTAAATTTGCAAAATAAATATAAAATAATAACTCACATTACAACTATGATTAATAAACCTCGCCAAGTTCCCACACTTGGTTGCATCAATAATATTATCGAGATCAATTCTGAAGAGGTATGAACTTCCGATGCCAGTGGCCTCGTAATGCATCTCTCTCAGATCAGCGACAATGGGGCGAACCATCTGCCCCACGTATTCAATGACCATCTCATCGGCGGCGATGGGCTCCATGGCGAACAGACCCCAATCGTGGATGCCGGACTTGGCGAACTTGAGCTGCTTTTTTCTGAATTTGAGCTGGTTGAATTTGAGGAGGTCTGAATCGTTGTCCAAGCCGAATGCGGTGAGGAGTCGCCTCTGGTTGGATCTGGCTTCCCTGGACAGCCCCTGCATCTTGGCGGAGAGCTGTTTCACGCTGTTGTCCAGGGCTGTCTGCTCCGGGTTATTGGGGTTGTTGTCTATGAGGGCCAGGCTGCGCGCGTGGTGATACTTGTACTTGTTTTTGATCTTCGAGTCCATCTTGTAGAAACCTTCTGTTCTGGCAGAGCCTGTGTTGTGGATCTGTTGACAAGATATTGATTTAGTAGGCGGTGTGTAGGGTTTGGAATCCTGCAATCCTGCAGGATTTCAGCAATATTTTATCCGGCGGTTGTGTGGGATTGAAAAAATACTTAATATACACTAACTAACTGTTTTGACTTTTGCAGAAAGTTGAATGAAATAAACGGTCTTCTATATTTAACAATAAAAGTGGAGATAAACTTGATGTTAGGAAGAGAGGATAGAGCCGCAACTCAAGCTCGGAAACTTTAAGATCTGGAATCGATTTTGAAAAAAGAGATGTTCCTTTATCAGCGGGAGATAGATACCTTCATTTAGCACACACTTTCTTGACAAGCTCTAGACTAGACTAGACTAGACTAGACTAGACTTGAGGACTTCTAACATGGATGTAGAGAGAGCATTTTCCGCTGCTGGTCTATTGTGCATTAATATTTATTCACGTATGGGTGACATTTTCAATGCCTTTTTTTAGCAATATTACTGAACCACAGATGGTAGATCTAAAATGACTGTGGGGAGACCTGTCAGTGACAGTTATGTTTATATATTTTTTTTATGATCAAAGTCTTCTTAAAATATTAACTATGTTTCCTAGAGATAATTGATACCAAATAATTTAATGTGGTAAAGAAATTTTGGCATTATTTCAATTTAATACCTCTTAATAAAAAAGTCGTAAAAATTGCGAAATTTTTGAATTCGCTTCCGCAATCCAGTGGGATTCGCAAACTCTAGCGGTGTGTACTAACCTGGTACCTACACTCTTACTGAGATAATATTATATTCCCAGTAAAACCCAGCTGAAAATCCTTCCCAGTCATTATTAGTGGAGAACCCCAAATGTCACCCTGGGATGTAGCGCCGACTTATACAACTGACCTGTAATTCCTCAGACTGGTAACCGTGCTTCCTAGACTTCTTCTTAGGCGGGCTGTAGGGCACATCGGTGGGGCAGTGGTCCACCCAGTGCGTGTCATTGAGCCAGTAGCCCTGTGTGTCATCCGACAGCTCGATCTCGTACGACTTCTTCAACAGACGGATGTCTTCGGAATCGATGCCCTTCGTGAGGAACTCGTACAGCACATCCATGATGTTGCGGGGTTTGAACACCGCCTTGTCCAGCGATTCGAGCGGTTTTTCGACAGCCGTGATGTATTTGTCGTCGTGCAGTCTGAGAAATACAACATGCATATCAGGATGAGGAAGAAACTTATGATAGTGTGTTTCTGTATAACGGAGATGTGGAAAATCTAATATATCAAAATATGTCAAAAATTTAGTACCTTAAGGCTTGTTTTCCCGAATAAAGTAAATTCCCGGAATAAAGAACAGTTTTTTCTGCAATTCCATTTGATAAAATAACTCTTTTAAAACAAACTGAAGATTGCTTTGAGCACCCAACAAATAGGTTATCATGCATAATATACAAACTCCTCAAAATTTATCATTACTAATATGAATACAGTGAAACCTCTATCCATAATTTTCGAAGGGATCTATTGAAAAACAATGAAGAATGCGGGAAAACAATGGAAGCGGGAATATAGAAAAATGCTACATGTGAAAAATGTGACTTGGATGAGATGTTGTTTTACGCCCATTGCTGCGTCAAGGTCCCTTAAAAACAAATTTAAAATGTTCATAGTCCTCCTTGCCTTTTTGTTTGCGTAACATTTTATGGGTAAAGTTTTCATATTCTCAAAACACCTACATAGGCTTCAGCAATCTAAGTTCAATCACTGTTGATGCAAGCAACATGGAAATCCTCTCTTTCGACCCTTTACCAAGGTGGTAGGACTCTCCCTTTAATGTCAATGTGTCTTTCAAGTTTTCAAAGATTTTTCGCACAGTAAAAAGAATGCACGCGCACACCACCTTGTTTGACGCCGCAACGACATAACGATGATTGATATCAAAAATTTCGAATGTTCCGCTCGTTCTTTATGAGTACCGTTAATGGAACCAAGCATTTAGATACGAAATATGGTTTTGTATGTTCACACTTACAAAGGCGATCGATCGAGCAAAATATTTAGTATAAAAACTGTGTTCTTTGAAGGATGAATGCGGTAAAACCATAGACAGAGGAATAATCGATGCAATCTATTTTTGTGAGTTTTGTATGTGATTAATCCAGGCCTGGAAGAAATAAATGACAAATGCGAGAAAGCGATGATTCAGGGAACGATCGAATTCACTGTATAACATAATATGACAATATCCACAATATAATTTATTAATTGTACAGGAGAAATTTCCATTTTTTCATGGTGAAAGAACAGAATCCGAAGTACATGGAAAACCTTCAAATTAGCCTCGTTAAATAAAATAATAGTAATCTCTTTCTTTATGGTAATAAGTAGTTGCCTGTGACCTAATCGATAATGTTTATAACAAAACAATTAGCAAATATCTACGCTTTATTTTAAGTTGACAGACTAATATAAATCAAAGGCAGTTACACCATTTGCACGCTATCAATTGACCATAAAACTTACTTATTCTGAATCTCAGTGAGTTTCTTGTGCTCCGCCTTGCTGGTCCGCTCTTTCTTCTTCTCCTCACGCCGACGCTTGCTCTCCTCGGCGCGCCGCTTCTTGTGCAGCGCCGCCTCCTCGCTGATGGTGTCACGGGCCTGCGCGATGGACGCTTCCACATCCATCACCTCCGCTTCCACCTTGTTCTCTTCCACTGCCTGAATTGACGTATAACCTGCCAAAAGAAATCTAATTAAAATGACAATTTATTTTCCTTGGAACTCTCTTAGCCTCAGAGCACCAATCCACCGGCGCAGCTAGATTATATTAGAAGCACAGACGTCAACATGCCTAGTACACAATCTGGGTATCATTTTGAAGAGCTGGAGGTAAACGACATGACAATCTTTTTATCACCAGGAGAATGTTCGAGAACGCCTTGAATAAGCAACAGTATTAGTTGTACATTGACCGCCGAAGAGCGCACATTGAAATAACCAGACCGCATGTAGAAAAGTAATGTTCGCTAAATTAAGTTAACGGTTTGGAGCACGGTCCATTGTGGGATTTTTCTGCGCGAGGCCTGAATGTTTATTTCTAACCAGACAGCCAGGCAATCACTCATATTTCACGTGTTTGTATAATGTGCGAGTAAATTATAAATGGTTAAACTAAATATTGTAACAAAATATTCAACATTGGAAACAAGCCAAACAAATACCCGATTTGGAATTTGCAGTTAAGATTTTTATGCAGCCAGCAATTTGAGCGCAATTGTAAAAAGGACTACTTATTCAAGACTAGATAATATTGTGATTCATTTATTAACTAATAACTGAAAGGGGTACAGCCACATCTCCGCTCCGCACAACTTTGTGCTTCTTTCCCTTACGGGCAGGTCTACTAAAATAAGTATGAAATTAGAAGAAAAGTGCAAATTGAACTATGGAAATCTTATCAAGGGAAAACGGTCTGTCTAGTGTTCCGTTTCATTTTATAAAGTTCAGCAATCTGTTTATAATATCAAGGGAAAACGGTCTGTCTAGTGTTCCGTTTCATTTTATAAAGTTCAGCAATCTGTTTATAATATCAAGGGAAAACGGTCTGTCTAGTGTTCCGTTTCATTTTATAAAGTTAAGCAATCTGTTTGGAATATCAAGGGAAAACGGTCTGTCTAGTGTTCCGTTTCATTTTATAAAGTTCAGCAATCTGTTTATAATATCAAGGGAAAACGGTCTGTCTAGTGTTCCGTTTCATTTTATAAAGTTCAGCAATCTGTTTATAATATCAAGGGAAAACGGTCTGTCTAGTGTTCCGTTTCATTTTATAAAGTTCAGCAATCTGTTTATAATATCAAGGGAAAACGGTCTGTCTAGTGTTCCGTTTCATTTTATAAAGTTCAGCAATCTGTTTATAATATCAAGGGAAAACGGTCTGTCTAGTGTTCCGTTTCATTTTATAAAGTTCAGCAATCTGTTTATAATATCAAGGGAAAACGGTCTGTCTAGTGTTCCGTTTCATTTTATAAAGTTCAGTAATCTGTTTATAATATCAAGGGAAAACGGTCTGTCTAGTGTTCCGTTTCATTTTATAAAGTTCAGCAATCTGTTTATAATATCAAGGGAAAACGGTCTGTCTAGTGTTCCGTTTCATTTTATAAAGTTCGGCAATCTGTTTATAATAACGTATCTGAACAGGCGAGAAGAATGTAACATCATATGAAATAATTACATAAATCTTGAAAAAATTGTAATAAGAATGTGGCAGCAAATCTCCACACTAAGAGAGCCGCACAACAAAATAGATCACAGTACCAATTGTCAAAAGTCCATTCCTGGCCCATTTTTTGCTATCGACAGTGTGTAGTGTATTTAATTTTTTTTAAATAAAGGTGATTGTGTTACCGTGATCATGATGCAGATGGTTGGCGGAGGGGGAGGTTTGTGGGGGCCGCGTGGGCAGGCAGTAGGGGTGGTCGAGCGCCACCTGGGAAGCCTGGGAAGCTGGACTGGAGCCGCCTTCCGATGATTGGCTGTTACCACAAACCTGTAATCACAAATATAAGTTAAATTTTAAAGCATAAGTTCCTAACTAATCCCAAATGGGGTCACAGAGGGTTTTCTGTGAGGTCGCCGCCGGAAACAGAAAATAAAAAAAATTGAAGTTTGAATTGCATTTTAATTTTTAGTTTAATGTGCAGATATAACCTTCTATTTACGAAAAGTTATGTCGCTGTGAATGTTCATCCACCAATCTCCAATCACAAATGATTTGCGCTAACTCAGACCAGCGTATATCTATATATTAGCACTGCTTCTCTCATCTGTTTATTGTGCCGTAACTTCAGACTGTCCTCCGAGGAAACTTCGGACTTGCTTGGAGCCTTAATTTTTTTAATGTGAATACCGGCATCCCCAATTCAGTTAGGTTGTGAGACTAAAGAGAGTGGGAGGGGGAACGAGAAAGGTAATAGGAAGGTGGAGAAGTACCTGGCTATTAAGATCTGGTCACGAAACATAGTTAACCTGTTGAAGGCCAGAGCATAAAACAGAAAAATAATTTTAAGCCTTCATTAAATCAAAAGTAGAACCTAAAGTTTTATCAGCCCAAGCGATGTTGATTTTGTTTTTCATACATTTTTCAAAGCATTAAGGTCAAAATCGCACCGCAATTTGATCTAATAAGAAATGTTTCGATTCTGAATGGTGGTCTTTCACCAGGGTGACAGAGAAAGCAGTGGCGGCTTGTGCTCATAAAAATGGATGGTGCACTAAAAATATTATTAGTCTATCCCCTACTCCATGTAATGCTAGCAATTTTGAAGCTTATACCGACCTGCTGGAATTAACGATATGTGAACTGTGAATTAAAGTGGTACCATCTCGGCGCGACAAATAAATATATATATTTTATTAAGTTATAAAATTTTAAATCAAGTGTTTTGTGTCTTTGGGTATTTCCGCTTCGCCGAAAAGTTCCGAGGCATTGATGGGCGCCAGTATTTTGGAGAAATTCCAGAACAATGGTCAATCAACATCCACGCTCTGGAGCTTATAGTATTACTTTTATTATTGTTATTTTCTTTGGTTTTTTGTGGTATTATTATTGATTGATAATTATTGTTTTTACCGAAATTTAGGGATTTTTTGACCGAAATTTAGGGAGTGCGTAGCTCCAACACTCCTTAGCGCTAGCCGCCATTGACTGAAAGTATCTATAACTTTGGAATTATTTCATAATTTCCTATGGAAGTATGTATAGTTATGGAATTGTGGCTTACCTCTTTAACTCCGTTGAGATCTGGCGGCAGGGCGGTGCCGTCCGGAGACAAGAGGTGGTCTCGCACGCGCGTCCGCTTGCGGTCTCCCTTCTGTTTCTTGCGTCGCACCTCCAGACTCTCCTCCTCCGAAGAAACTTCTTTCTTGGCTATCACTCCGACTGGAGGCACTCTGCTTTCCACTGGCGGAGGTGTTTCACTGCTAAAACACATTCGCCATCTTAGATATATGGAAAAAACATTGTCTTCCAAATATGGCATTTTACATAAGAACAACAGCGGCAGATATGGGTACCGCCGCCCCTGGAACCATTTAAAAATTCCAAAAATTTTGCAAAAAAGAAATGCAAGCTCGAATATTCAAGTTAAAATGTAGTTATATATTATATCTATAGACACTGATAAACTTTACAATGTAAATGCTACAAAACTGTTATAATTTTTCAGAAATTTAAAAGTATTTAAGTACATTTTTCTGTCTGAAAATATATTTCTAAAAAAAAAAAAAAGTTTCACAATTCAACCATCAATATGTTTGAATATAGTTAGAAAACAGTTAAATTGACACTTATTTTCGAAAAGTTGCCTGAAAAAGAAAATCAAGTTTTGGGGATCAGGAGAGAGGCACGAAATGAAAGAAGGTTGTGAAGGTCACATGTGTTTTATTGGTGAGTCAGTAGCCGTGACGAGGAGATGATGTAGGACAGAAGAATACACCGGATGCTGGCTGTGATGTGCTGGTCAAGCGCGGGTCAGTGAGTCGACGCCGGGCGCTGGTGACCGGAACTCGATGGAGGTCAGGCACTGGCGAAGAACGTAGGTCTTCAGGCACTCCAGTGCTGACGAGACGGCCGAAGGTGCGGCGGACCTTGTAGGCGGTTGAACGGGAACGATGTAGACCAGTGAGGATGCTGCGTGTCCTCGTGGTGGTCATGGTAGCGTGGAAGAAGCGCTGGTCAGAGACACTGGAACCAGGGCGCTTGTAATCCGAGTAGCGCTGGCCGCGGACGTGGCCGAGGCGCTATGATGATGTCCCGATAGAGTCCATGATTGTACGGGCGAAGCCGAGTACGTTGTCCTTCGCGCTAGTAAGATTAGCGCGGGTGATCACTCGTTGATCCTTGTAGACTGGCGGCAAAATTATGACTGACTGACTGGCTCGCTGCGTCGGGCTTATTTATACTACTCGGCCGACGGCGGCAGTAGGTAGATGGATGGCAACTAAATTCTAGGCACTCGCACAGACTGTGTGTTTCGGGAACCTTCAACATTGCGGCGATTATGCATAGGCCGTAGACTCGAACCTTCTGGCGAGTTCTCGTAGTATCCCAGACGGGCTTCAGTATTATTGTCGCGAGTAGGCAAGTAGGTTGCTTTGTTTTGATTTCGGCTGCAAATACGTACCTAAGTAGCAATTAGCAAGTACGTACCTAAGTAGGTCGAGCGGTTTATTATTAATTATTCAATGGATTAATATCGACGCTACAGACACCCCCTTCCCAGCAGCTTTGCTGAGGGCTGCGATAGAAGAAATAGCTCGGAGACGAATGTCTTTTAAACTGTGACACTTCATAAAAAAAAATTTTGCAAAACACATGTTCACAACACAGGTTGAAGATTCACTCAGATAACCATGGTGGCACTATTATCCGCGCTTGTGCGGAGATGGTCTGGTGCATGCTGCTCCGTGGTGCCTTTACTGATCACCCATTTTGAGACGGGGTTACCGGTGAGTCGGGGTAACACTATCACGTCGGGGTCACCACTTTGGGGATGAATGGTGAGGCACGAAATGAAAGAAAGTTGTGAAGGTCACATGTGTTTATTGGTGAGTCAGTTGCCGTGACGAGGAGATGGTGTAGGACAAATGTAGAATACTCCGGTTGCTGCTGTGATGTGTTGGCAGGTCAGGCGCGGGTCAGTGAGTCGACGCCGGGCGCTGGTGACCGGGACTCGATGGCTGTCAGACACTGGCGATGTGTGGAATCAATACTTTCCGAGTTGTATTATTAATTATGCAAATATCCACGATGCCTCCGATTCAAAAGTTGCCACATATTAAGATATCCACTATGAATATCTCTGACTACTAGTAGAGGGCCTTACCCACTGGGCTATCGTGTTCTCGGTTGAATTCAAAAAGTTACATTCATTGTGAAGACATAATTATGAGAAAGATGTAATTCAGACTAGGAATAATGAGCACCAGCATTACTACTCAGTGTTGCCAAACAAAAGAGAGTATGGCAAATAGGGAAAATGGGCAAGAAAGAGCAATAAATAATAATAAAATATTCAGATACTTGAAATTGATTAAAATGATATATGAAAGTAACTGACCTGGGTTTACTATGATTATTAGCCGGTGTTGACAGCTTAATGGGGGCTTCAATGGCCATATCACTGGCACTTTCTTCCTTCATCTCCACATCCTGGTTCATACTCTTGATAACAATACTATCCTTCGTATCCTCTTCCTTAACCACCAACTCTATCTTCTTTTCGTTTTCTTTCTTCCTCCCGTCTTTCTTTCTCTGCCCCTTCCTGGCAGTGACGGTTTCACTGGGCGCACTGGGAATGTCTTCTAGTTTAGGTTTGCTAGTGGCTAATATCTTTTTCTTTTCTTCTTCTTGCTTTCTACTCTCTTCTTCTTCCTTCTTCATCTGCTGCTCTTCTAGAAACTCTCTCTCGATCTGCTCCATGTATTCGGTGTTTCTTCTCCGCTTTTCCTGTGGGACAAACAAAATTAATTTATTCACTTCTCACAATTAAGCACACTTTTTCAGTTTTAGGTAGGAAATATGATAGTTCTCACATTATAGAACGGTGAAAGTATTAAAATAAGAGATATTTGAACTGTGGAAGAGCGCTTAAATGTGAGAACTGACAAAAATGTATTTAATGTCCACAGTAACACAACACATATGAAAGATTATGGGTACAATGTGAAGTCAATTACCATTAGTAGATAGTAATTACAATTAGTAGAACCCCATTCATTCAAAATCTATGGTATATCAAAAATCAAATGTCGAATTAATGAATTCCCACGTAATTTGAAAGTTGAAGAAAAAAACATTCCTTCAAATTCGAGTAAGTTTTTCAGAGTAAATTCGTAATAATACGACTTATTCCCCTGTAAATCGAATTTTCGCAGCCGATTACCGCCGTGGTCGGACTTCAAGTCCAGTTATTCACAGTAAATTCTAAAAAAATATAAGATTCAATGTATAACCACGTAATAAGACATTTTACGGCGTTTTACCGCCACGGCTGTCTGTCAGATTCAGATTTACAAAAGTATATGATTAATTTTTTCTAATTAACCGAACAAATTTTCATGCGCAGATAAAAATAAATTTCGAATTAAAGAAACCATTGGTTATGAATTTTTTTTCTGGGTTTTTTATTTGACGAATATTTCAAAATTATGCATTTTTTTAGAATTATCGGGGTTCTACTGTACATCATTCTGAACTGTCAGATCTGTAAGTAGTAAAAACAAAGAGTGGAAGATACTTTCAGCATCACTCTGTTGAAAGACCACCAGTCAGAATTGAAAGGTTTTTTGAAATGGCTTTAGCTATGATTGGTGACCAGATTTGAATAGCCAGGCACTTCCCCACCTTCTCTCTCCCATCTCTTTCTCTTTCCCACTCTGATCAGTATCACAACAAATTGGGATGCCAGTTTCCCTGGCTCCTGGTGTGAGGCATTCACCTGGTATTCTCTCTCTTCTTCGGAATCCGAGTATATCCTATCCATGGGAGGGCGCAGGTCAGATGAGGGTTTCCCGCTGGGGGCAGGGGGGGCGGTGGATGCAGCGGGGGGCGGTAGGGGAGGCACCGAGTCCTCATCCTCCTCGGGGGACAGGATGGGGGAGCCCAGCCGGTCCAGAGGGGGAGGGGTACTTGATTTCACTGGAAAGAAAAAAGATTGGTAAGCAATCTACATGGGTAGAAAATATATTTTACAAGGCATCGTTACAGTGAATGATATTACTAATACGAAGCATGTTTACAAGAGATGGAAAGGCTGTTAAGGATATTGAAAGAAGGGTAAACGTAAGAAACTCCATTAATGCTAACAGTCCACTATAGAGTGTTAATACCAACCCTGGTGTATGGCAACGTGGCATGGAACTGGCAGAGGAAGGATGAAGTTAGATATGTGAGGTAAAACTTTGTTTGACGTTTTTAAAAATGCAGAGATTCGGAAAGAACGCAGGGCTGAAGTTTAATGAATTAAGAAAGGTACGATTAGATGGTATGGGCATGTAGAGTGGATGAATTAGTAGTGGATGAATGGTGGCTAATTAGGTTTTAGTAGCATTTTGAGCGAATAGAGTAAATAAGCGTTTTGTTGTCCGTACCTTGAGGTTTTCTTCTCTGCGTGGTAGCCTCAGAATCACTATCAGAGGTGGAGGTGTAAACCTTCCTCGCAGCTTCTCTCCTCTCCTTTGTTGACTTGGTCGGGCGCTGGGGAAGGTGGAGCTGCAACAAAAATTTTGAAAAGAATTTATGAAATTTGTATATTTCCTATATATACATAGTAGAACCCCGTTAATTTGAAATCCACCAGACCTCAAAAAATAAAATTAAAATTAACCAATGTAATTAAAAATTTTCGCAGTCAATTAAACAAGAAACATCAGTGATAAATATTACGGCTTAAAAACAAGAGATGCCGAGCGCCAAAGGAGCTCAAGCACCAAATTTACGATTTATGACATTTAAATATAGGTATTTCCCATAAATCGAAATGTGTCATGCCACAGCATCTTATCACTCAAATATTAATAGATATTTTACAATAGACATTTATTTTCTGTGGAAACATTGTTTTGGCCGTTATGTCGGCACGCCACAGATGCTCGCTCATCTGCCATTATTCTATTTTTCCAATTGAATATACATTATCAAAAGCCAAATATATATATATTCATATAGACCAACAAACGCTGAATTTGAATAAATAAGTTTTATCATTTACAATTGTGTCGAATTAAAAAATCGTCATTTAAAAACGATTAAAATCTTAAGACACTCAAATGCCCCTTGATTGGGCGGTGGGTTCTGACACCACTTAAACTGTTGCCTCAAGGGTTGGCCGGCCGCGTGTCTTCCACATCTCCTTTCATTACACACTTTCTTCACCCTCAAAACATACTACATACCGCATTTGGGGATGCTATAGTCTCACTAGCTCAGGACAGTGTGGAGCAGTTGGGACTGTCCCGCACCTCCCGACTCAGAATAGACCATTAAGGTTGTTTGTAACAATTGAACCATCATACCTTATCATCTTCATCAGTGTCGGTGTCGGAGTAGATGGCGGTGGGCAGGCGAGGTCTGACCGCCTCTCCCGCCGCTTTGGAGCGAGAGGCGTCTGAGTCGCTGGAGGAGCTGCTTTCACCGGAACTGTCTGATGATGAATGCGATGACCTGAAATCGAAAAAATCATTGTTCCATCAACTATGAATAAAAAATAAAACTTTATGTATCAAAACTTTGAATAAATTTTTCATTAGGAGAAAACACAGACACAGACAATAATGGTATTTAAAAAAGTTATTAAGACAATATGAAGGTGACATAATACCTACAAAAAAATCAATATTGATTAGTAGACAGAAAACGGAAAACGATACATATAAGGCAATTAAATATTAAATTCATTAAATTAAAAAGATTTGACAACATTAATAGCTGTCCTGCGTTTTTTGCCAGTCTACTCCAGGTCTACTCTCTTTTCGGTGACTGCACACGAAAAATGACGGCTCTCCCATTAAGTTTAACCGTCTCTAAGGATCATTATCGGTTCACGGGGAGCGGCTCCTTCCTTTCAGACCGGGCCAGATATTCAAAAGTCGACCACTCGCCTCTGTAATTTGGACGAATCTAAGGTTCACTTTGGCTCGAAACATCCTGCACTAGCATTTGTTTGTTTTGCATCAGGGTGGGAGGCAATAAATTTTTTCGTTTTCACGATTGCCTTATCGAAGACTAGATTGCATTCTAAACGCAGATTCTGCCAGTAAAAATTTCGGAAAATATCATTGACAGAAAGTTTGTGTTTTTTTTTGGTTGTGTTTATCATTTTTTATAAAAACCAACCCGCAATATTGTGTTAAAGATTTGACAATAAAAAGAAACGCAAAAAAATGCCGTTTAAGGAAAAAATATTTTGTGTGAAATTTTTATTAAAGACATCTAGCGGTGGGAAATAAAAGTAAGGATTATTTACCGAAGAAAAACTCAAATATCTATCGAATACAGCTGTAGTTGCATTTCAAACCATTCAAATATCTATCGAATACAGCTGTAGTTCCATTTCAATCCATTTAAATATCTATCGAATACAGCTGTAGTTCCATTTCAATCCATTCAAATATCTATCGAATACAGCTGTAGTTCCATTTCAATCCATTCAAATATCTATCGAACACAGCTGTAGTTCCATTGAAATATCTATTGAATACAGCTGTAGTTCCATTTCAAATCGGCAGGATTTTCCGTGTTCCATAACTTGAAGCTCTAGGACCTTGACCTGGGTGACCAAAGTGGCTCAGTTACAGGTGTACTAAATTGAGGTGTTTTGGGCCTTTGGGCCTGGAGGGCGATTCTCGTTCTACTTAACGACACTAAAATCGTCCTTACATTCAAATTAACGATTTTTCTCGGTTTATTCGTATGAAGCGATTCCGGTTCTCTCGTTGACAGATGGAATCCTTAGATTTTCGATTGCGCGCCAAAATTTTTAGCCTTACGCGAAGGGTACCCCTAGACCTGTCTTTCGGCGGCCGAACGCTAGCGTTCGCGGAGAATTTGCTTTATTTAATTGTGACGTTTTGACAATTAGCATTATTTGCGTAGTTTTAACAAGAGAAAACTTAATATTATCGTAAGTATTGACTGTAAACATGATTAGTGACTTGTTTGTGGCACAATAATGCTATTAAATGAATTGAATCAGGTAATTGCGATGTTTGTAAAGTACGTAACATGTCGAAAGCCAGATAAGTGATTTAATTTACAATAAACTACACATACCATTGAGGATTTCTACATAAATAATAATAAGTTTCAGATAAAATGGCTGCAGAATAGCTGGCGCTCGAAATTGTGGGTTTTGAAGTTAACCACAACGAAATAAGAATCCCTTTCATTCTTAAATCAACTTGGGTGACAGTTAGCGCCATTAGTTTGACAGCAAACGTCACTTTAGAAGTGGTGAATCTGTAAAAAAGTCATTACTATCCAGCGAGGTAAGTACCTTTTCACAAAACGTAAATCTTCGATAAATGGCTTATTTACGTCATTCATAAATAAAATAAGCAGTTATTAAAATGCATTATAATACAAAGTATTTGTTTTTTTAAGTTTTAGTTAGAAACCTTGCGTCACTTAATTATATTTCACCAATTTGTGTTTTCAATAATCGCTTAACAATTTCGTAGATGCTCTTAACCACGCTTCTTTAGGATTTTTTACTAGGTCTCTCCAAAATCGAACTTGTAAGGATATCAAAAGAACGAGAATCGCTTAATAGTTAAGAAAAGATGTTGCAAGCGACGGACAGCTATCTTTCGCAAACGATAGCAGTCGTTGACGAATGCTATCATTTAGCTTAAGGCTAAAAGAACGAGAATCGCCCTCCTGGGCCTTTTGTGTAGGCACACACTCCTTGCCACATTCAAACATCAAATCATAAATACAAAAGTAGGCACACACTACTTGCTCCATCCACATTCATACATCAAATCATAAATATAAAAGTAGGCACACACTCCTAGCTTCATCCACAGTCAAACATCAAATCGTAAATATAAAGTAGGCACACACTACTTGCTTCATCCACATTCATACATCAAATCATAAATATAAAAGTAGGCACACACTCTTTGCTTCATCCACATTCATACATCAAATCATAAATATATGCATATCTGAATAGCCAGACTTCATGTTCCTTATCTCCTTCCCTTTCCCACTCTTGTGTTATTCACATAAAAAATAAAAATAATATACTAACCGCGATGAGCTGCTCTTGCTGGAGGATCTCCTTCTGGCCGTGGTGAGGTAGGAGCCTCCTATTCGGTGGGGACTGGGGATAAAGGCCATTCGAGTTGTTTCTTTCTCCGTGTCCGAGTTCTGCACTATTTCCTCCTACAATATTCAAATGGCATTGTCAGATATTGTGCACACAGTTTGTCAGTACAGAAGAATGTAATAAAAATGAAATAACCAGAAAACGATACAATTAGTCTGGACAAGTGAAAAAAACAAAATTGATTGAAAATACTAATGGCGCATTCTCACCTGATCTATTCTGTCTCCATGGTCAATTTATAGAATGAAAGTTGAAATCTATTCGATAGAAAAGCTTCTCCTCACAGATCTATATCATAAATAGTATGAAATATATCAAAGAATAGACCAGGTGAGATCCCGGCTTAATAATGAGAAGTGAGAAATTATATAAGTCAGTGCCGCTATATTAAATTGAAAACATAATATTAATACTTACGAAATATAAACAAAAAATATTTTCCGGTTATTGTGAAAAGTAAACAATTAAAAACCATATTATGATTCAAAGCAAATAAAAAAGAATCCACAAATATGTTATTTGGTGACTCGATAGTTTTGAATAAAAAAAAAATCTTCTTCAATTGATCAATTCTACAGTTATGTAATTATGTACCTGGTCACTGAGTCTTTTATTTGAAGAATCTTCATCCATCACCACTGGCGAAGGAATCATCCTCTTTTTCCTAAAGCTCGGCATCTTTGGAATGGTAGCTCTCAATCCCAAACCCACGGTGAGTCCATACCCGCCCAAATCCAAACCCAAATCCCTATTTGAGTCCAAGATTGACTTGAACGAGTCAATCTTATCTTCCTTCTTATTAGAGATATCCTGCAGAGGTACATTTGGGACAGTTGTACTATTTGCAACGGGGATTTGATTGTTTTCCCGTCTCTCTGATTTGGAGTTTGAAGATGTCTTCTCAGCTTCGGGCTTGCATCTAAGTTGCTCATCCCACCACATCTCAAAGTGTTTGAAGGCCGTGTTTTCAATCATCTTCTTGTTAAAGTCCTTCTTGAGGATTTGCTTCAATTCCTCGGTGACTCGGTGGACTACTTCGTTGATGGTCGGATAGTAGGGGTCCTCACAATGCTGGAAAAAACAAACAGTTCAATAAACAAACAAACACAATTCAATAAACACAATGTGTCAACAACTAGAGGTATTTTTATTTTAGGAAAATCAACAGCTTACAATAAGGTTGGTTTATACATGTGCAATTAACATAACTGGGAAACAAATTACAGATTTCCTCATTATAATAATTCATTTAAGAATTAAAAGGTACATAAATTATAAACACAAATTTCGACTACCAAATTACGGGTATGTGCCTAGTGTGGTAGTCAAAAGCATGTAAAACAAAAATAAATATATTATGAGTTTCGAAAGCCTCCGTGGTCAAGTGATAAGGTTCTCGATTAGGTCGAGTGTGTTCAACTCAGAGCACGCGGATGTAAATTTTATTTGTGTTATTTCAGAATGTATTCATTGAACGTTCCAGAGTGGAAGATACTCTCAACATTGTACTGGTGTAAGACCACCATTCAGAATTGAAATATTTCTTGAAATGGCTTTAGCCTTGTTTGGTGACCAGATCTGAATAGCCAGATACTTCCCCACATTTTCTATTTCTATCACTCCCCATTACCTTCGACCTCACAACATATGCCAACTGGGGATGCCAGTCTCACTGGCTCAAGGAAGTTGGGACTCTTGTTCGGTATTCACATAAAATACATAGAATGGCAAAACATAAGTAGAAAACCTTTAGAAATTAAGGCAAACTTCAGCTTCTGTCACAACACTCCTCAAGAGCTGTGGAGCAATTCACGGCTGACCTCGGACGTGAAAAACAAGCACATTGTTGTGGATGATTAATGCCAGAGTGCTCTCTCCCTTGAAAGACGTTGATTTCACCAAATCACATCCGGTGTAGTCACAGTCGCTGTGACTACACCGGATGATGCAAAAATGGGGCCTGAAGGTAAATTCCCGAAAACGGGAATTTATTTTATTTTTAATAAAATGGTTTCTACACTTCTCTTGGATGCTTTATTGGGTGTTAGCATGTAAAGTAAGCCTGCAAACATTTGCAATAAACGAAGCTGCCTCATCTTTACCTCGTGATATGAAGAACAGCTTGTTGGACGATGATGTTTACTGGACAAGATTGACATCATTAGCCGATGTTCTGCTACTGATTGTTTCCTGGATTACACAGCTAGAGGGAGACGATCCACTAACACACAAAGCATTGTATGCTTTTGAGGATATTGAGAGCAGTCTAAGTAAAACTCTTCCAGCGTCTCTACTGTCACATGCCGAAGAGAAGCAAATACAGGAAAAGGCGGTGCAGCGCAAAGAATTTGCTATTGCTGCAATACATCTGGCTGCTGCCCTACTAGATCCAAGTTCCCAAGGACATCTGCTAAGCCACGTACAGCAACTTGAAGCACTTGAATTCATTGACCAAGTAGCAAGTCATATGGAGACTGTTGATAGTGCAAATGTTCTTGTTGATTTAGCCAATTATAGGGCTAAAGAAGAATCATGGAGCAAGGCATTCCTATGGAAGTGTGTCGATAAAATCACGCCAGTGACCTGGTGGAAGGGGGTGTGCGGATGTTCTGATTTTTCACAGGTTGCCATAAGAATATTGACTGCTCCCATTACTTCAGCAGCCACTGAGAGATCTTGTAGCACGTTTAGTCGCATTCATACAACACGGAGGAATCGTCTAACAACTCAAAGAGCAGGGAAAATAACATCTGTGGCACATAATTGGAAACTTCTTTCCTCTGAAAGAGGCTCTCAAGTTGCTCCCAAGAAAACCCTTTCTTCCACAGATGAGCAGATTGCTTCGCATCATAACTTTTCAAACCTATCTGGTACTCGCAAACGCAAACATCCAATTGACTGTGCTGAGGAAGAAGAAAACGTAGATAATCCTGAGTCGGCAACAACTTCGTCCGGGTCGGATGAAGAAGAAGAATATGAAGGTGAAAGTGGAAGCGAAGTTGATAGTGTCAGTGTCCAATCGGTAATATCAGATGAACAGTAACGATCTATGAAGTTGTGTCATTTTTACGATTGATTTTTTATATGTACCGTTTACTAGCATAAAGTGTATATAGGCTACTAATACTGTACAGTATGCAATTTTATAGAGATACTACTCACTTTAAAATAATTTTGATCGGTGTTTTTTTGTTATTTTTCTCTTGGATCCTATTCCTATATATATGGGAATAGTTTTTATGGATCTATCCTGCTCTATATGTACCATATGTGTGTATATTTTATTTTTTATTTAATAAATATTATTCTTTTTGAGGTATTATGTTGTTAAAATCAAAATTCCCAAAATTCCCCGTCCAGGGGAATATTCCCCAGAAATAAATTCCCGGGAATTTATACATCACTACTCCCGGTGCCTCCGAATGGCTGGATAACCTCACCATCCCACTTTCACCTCCACCAATGCTTCTCCACCATACGCAGAAGAATTCATAATATGCATACCTGTGGTGCATAGGGCAAATGGCCCCCAAAATGCGGGGGAACCTGAAGTGGTGGGGCATAGAGGGTCCCCGGAGCGTACACTGGACCAGCATACCCAGCGGGATAGACACCTGCAAGGGGCAACAGATAATATTGTTTAATTTACAATTCTAACAAAGGCATACGCGAATTGCTTCAAGAAGTTGACATTGACAGCTTCAAGCAGTTACTGTATAGTTTTCATAGAAAAAAACACTACAGACAATACAACGGTCTATATATGTACAGAGCATTTCAATTATCAACTGCTTGTACCAGTTAGTGCATTCCCAGCCTAATTGCATTTTTATTTATTGATCAAACTCACCATATTTTAGTCAATGTCAACTATCAAATATGTCATTGGTGTTTTGTAGTCGTGATAGCGAATGTTGACTACATACCGACATTGTTGATAATAGCTTTATTGACAATTTTAACCTTTACAATGCTGACTTTCAAAATCCAACCTACCCCATCATGCGGCTCCTTCTTATACAATGCATGTTTCAGTGTAATTTCATGGATCACATGAAAAATTCTAGGAAAAAGGACCATATATCGCATATTGCACCTTATCGCATAGTGCTAGACATCCTGAGGTGGCACAATGTCCAGGTAACAGTCCTACTACTACCTCCCACAGCGACTTTCTATTCATATAGAGGCTTCTCATCAGAAGTATGTAAGTTACCTTGCTGCGGCCAGCCCGGGTAGGCCGGATAGCCGGCGGGGGGGACCCCGTAGTGAGCCACGGGGAGGGGCGGCGGGGCGGGGAAACTGCTCTGACGGGGCAAGAAGCCGGGTGGGGGAGCCGCCGTGAACGACACGGCCTGCTCCTCTATCTTGGCCTCAGTTGATGACAATGACGATAGAGACATCTGGTGGGAAATTTACATATTAGTTCCTGGCAAAATTACATACACTGTTGAATGTCTTAATTCGGGGGCTTAGAATCATACGAACCCAACTAACTAACAATCAGGCCGTTTCAATGAAAGGTTACGCTACCTTCGCATATATATTCAAGTATTATTATCACTCAGTGACCGATTTACATAGATGGGCACTCCGAATGGGTTGTTTATGGCAAAAATATTCTTTATTATTATAAAGGTTTTAAAATGTTCAACGAACTCCCTTAAAATGTTAAGGAAGCTAAAAGTCTTGCAATTTTTCGTAAGTCTCAATGTTGTGTAGTTAAAATATGAGTTCGTAGGTAATAGAATATTATTAAATTAGTTTTAGAATAGACATGAAATGTAAAATTTTATAGTTAAATAAAACCTACATAAAAAAAAGCAATCATATCTGTCTTTTAATTGTTTAGTAATAGACAAACTCGGTCACAGAACCTTTAAATACAGATATTCTTAGTAAAATCGTAAAAATAAGACACATTCTAGTGTAAATTGAAAAACACGCAGCCGAGTACCAGCGCGGCCGGCCTATCCAATGACTAAATAACTTTATTAAAAACACAAATAACTTTGTTTGCATCACTTTTATTTATATACACCATCTACATGGTTCGTGAACAATGTTCACATCATCAGGATTAGCTGTACACTGATAGTGTATATAAATAAAAGTGATGTAGACAAAGTTATTTGCCTTTTTAATAAATAAATAATGACATCACAAAGTGATAAGCTTAATAAAGATTTTTTCTTCAAAAAATTAACTAAATAACAATCAGTTTCAAATTAACAAAACTATAGGATTTATTTTCTCAGAAATCGAATTTTTACTCAAACAAATTTTCGTGAGTAGAAAAAATAAATTTGGAATCAAAGTAACATTTTAAAATTATTTAGAATTATGCGTTTTTTTAATTATCGGGGTTCTACTGTATGTGGTGTATATAATTGAATAATTTTTCATACCTGATCATCGTCCAAATTCCTATCCTCCATTCCCGTAGCCATAGAATCCATGGTGTTATCTTTGCTGGCGTCGTCGTCAAAGTTTATCTTGGGCATCCGGGCCATGCGGGGCGAGGGGCTCCTGCCGCGGACCTTTCTGCGGCGGGGACCCGAGCGCGTCCCCGTGGCCCCGCCCGTCAGGAGCTCGTCCTCACTGGAGGAGATGTCAGAGCCCAGCTTCTCGGCGATCAGACGGCGCTGCTGTGCGATGGAGTTGAACTGCTTTTCTTTTTGGCGAGCTAGCACTGCCTGGAAATGGGAAAGATATATTAGCCATGGTTTTGGAGCGAAACCGAGGTGGAACTCGGGGCAGTGGGTTTTACAGAGGAAGTCTACTGAAAATTTTTGAATATGCTGCATATTTTTTCAATACATTAATTATGTTTAGTGAAACTCTCTTGTAAGGTTATCAAGGAACTCTAAAAAAATCTTCTGGGAAAACTTTATTTGTGTGTTCCAATTAATTTAGCGAGATTTAAGTCCATTTATAATTAATTGAAAAATTCTTAAGGGTGAACTTTATATGGAGGTTGTATTAGATTATCCCTAGTGATCCCCCTTCGTGATACGTGATTTTACATTCAGGGAAGTAAAGGTTAACATGTGTTGAAATTTATTTATAACGTACAACAAGGACAGGAGCTGTTACGTTACGATGACTCTTGAACGTATGCATGTGATTATTATTATCATTAAACTGTAGTACACTCATGTGCACAATTTCGAACACTTAAACTTTTTGTACAACTGTCAGCGCGGGCAGTAATCATAACAATACATATTTGTAAATATAAATAATATGTATTTTAGTTGTAATACTCTAGTTTCAAGCCATATTTGTAAGTCACTTAGAAGTATTGTGTATTAATACCCACTTAGTCATAAATAGTTATTGGTTTTAAGTCACTAGTTATAAGTTTTGATTTTAAGTCACTAGCCAGTCTTAGATCTACCTGTGAGTCGATTTATCGAATAATTTACTGATTGATTGACAAGTCTCCTACCTGTTCCACAGCATTCCGATGGCACTCGAGGTAACTCTCGAGGCTGAGGAAGGGGGAGGGTGGGGTGGAGAGGGGCTGCTCCGGCTCGGGGGTCACCGACCCTGATCTAGAACTCATCTTCCAGTCATCTGAAACAGCAATAAGTGAAAATTTTGCTAGGGTTATATTATGTAGAAATTATTCGGACTTTCTATCTTGTTTGGTGGAAAGGTTGTGTGATGTCTGTAAGGGACATTTCTCAAACTCCAAAAAAACAAATTCACATTATATTGTACATATATGTCAGGGCCTCATTGAAGCCCAAGTTTATCTGGATTCCAAAAAGCTGAACTTTCCATATGAGGTTAGCAGACTCCGTGCTCATCATACCACTAGTGAGAATTTTGGCAGAAACACTGCCAATTTACGAATAACCTGACAATATATGATTTTTCCTTACTGTGCAATGGAGGACTCGAATGAGCAGTGCTCGGCCATAAACCGATTCACAGTTGCGTCAACTACATGCGAGTCAGTTTACAATTTATTTAGGAAGGCCTGTTGAATTACATAATTTAATTAATTAAGCATACCATGTCCAGGGAGAGCATTCTTGTGATTAGCCGACTCGTCATCTTCTTCGGAGCCCAGTCCTAGTTGCAGGAAGGGGGGCGCCATGCCACCGCCGCCCGCTCCCTTCAGCAACATTGCTATTCTGTAATCATCACAAACAATGTTATCTACACAAGCTTCAGAAAATTAATACTGCCGCCTTGGAGACAGAATTATATTTAGCCATCTTTTTAAAGACTTCTTGTAAGTCACAAGAAGTGGGGACTGAGGAAATCAAAAGTAGTATGACGGGTAATGGCATACCTCTGATAGCTCCGTTGAAGCCTCTTTCTATTCCTAAACGATACATGTAACAGAAAGAGGTTAAAAAAGATATTGATTTAGAGTTTGAAGGTACCTGGTGTCCAGATCCACATTCTTAGCAACGTCGGCTGCAGATGTTTCCGCTTTCACCGGAGTAGTGCTTTCCGCCTTGACTTCTTTGGATTCCACAGGAACCACCGGAGGATCTTTCGAAGACTTTTTAGACTTTGGGGATGCGTCCTGAAATTATCAAAGTAATAATAATAATATTTGGATGATTTGTATTACGCTGTTTTTGTGCAAAATCACCTCAAGGGCGCTGAGTATTAATATTCAGTCAAACAATTCCGTAGTACATTTGACTGGATTAATGATATTTATAATAATGATACAAAAAATATAGTGTACAAAACAGGTGAACTGATATACATATATAAGGCTGACACAACAAGAAAACCCTAAAAGGATGAAAAATAGAATGGAATTCTTGTGGACATGAACCCTTTTATGAGAAGCAAATGTATTACATGATACAATAATATCGTGAAAGAATAAAAAATGTGTACAACAATATGTCTTAGCATCCCTGGGAACTGATTTAATCCTGGATTAAGCATTAGTGCAGGGCTTACTCAATATTTCATGCTAGATTTGCGTTATGCTCTTTAACCCTCAGGCTAATTAGTTCAGTTTTGCGAACAAACAGCTCGTAGAGTTAATTTGTTCCCTTTTCAGACCAGCTCGTATGGTCTCAATGTGCCATGGTCTAAACATTGTTAGAAAGAGAAAACATTATGCTTCATATTCATATCTAGAAGTTAACCACAGAAGAATTAAAATGTATACCTCTACGAAAGCAAAAGTTGAGAAAAATTTATGAACTTTTTATTCATTATTTTTATATAAAATGACAAAAAAGTGACGTGGCAATAGTGTTTATTATGCTTTTGTCTGATAAAACCAGTTTTTTTTTTTTAATTATAAGTAATTTTAGTTCAGTGTTTAGACGAAAAAACCTAAGGTGACCATTTTTTAATGTTTAATTTCGGTATTTTAATATTTTAAAAATAATATGTTTATTTCTAACCCTTAACCTTTAGGCTGCGTTCAAACGTATGGGTGATTTCTCCTCCACGCGACACATTTTTTCAACGTCTCGCCGACAAATAATACTTTTTAAAACTGTAATTAAATATATTTCCCATGATCATTCTTTAAGCCTTGCTCAAATTACACATCCATGTCTTAACTAATCACAAATTACTCAAAATAATTGTTTGGGGCGATGTTCATATAAACAAAATTAAATATTACAGAGCAGATAAAAAATTATTGAATAACAACGCCGGCCGGGCAGTACTTACGTCTGTTTGAGTTTGAATTTTTATATCACATTATTTGATCTATGCGCCGGGCGTTTTTAATAAATAAGGATTTGTTTATGAACTTATTTATACGGTATGAAATCTTTCAAACATTTTTTTTTAAACTTAGAGAATAAAAATGAAATTTTTTCCCTCGTAACAAAAGAATAATATTCTTTAAATTCAATTAAAAATTCTGTTTTCTGGGCACTATGTTAGTTAAAATATTAAATTTATATTAAAACACATTGTGTACCAATAAATACACTCTCTAAAGAGCGAAACAAGATGCAGCGTAACATACACAGGTTGCAAATCTCAAAAAATAAAATGTGTTTTTATATTGAAAATTTCTTAAAATGGGATTGTCAAATGAAATTCCTCAAAAACCGTCGCAAAATCAGCCTGAAATGAAAAGCGGCGCACGGTTCCACTAACATCGCAGTAATCGTCTATTGCGCATGAGCGCCGAGCGAGATCATTTGAACGGATGGGGCAAATATGTCTCAGGCACTTGAAATTCTTACCCAAAATAAATAAATAAAATTTATTGAACACATTTCTAGAGATGTCGCTAGAAATAAGAAGGTGAATTTTGGTTCTGTACGTAATATAGCGAGGTCTCCACTGAGAAATAAATATAGTTGGCTCCCGCGTGAGAGGTAAGCGCGATGAAATGCCGATAGATGCTTCCCGCTGGCTGAGGGTTAAACAAATAAAGGTAAAATACTTCCCAACAACATTTTTTTTCCATATCTATGTAGCCCTGTTGTCTATACTCAATCTAATTATTATACGCATTGACGAACATCATACAAAGAAAACAATAAAATATTTTTAAAACTTTTACAACTTAATAAACAACTCCTGTTGTAAACTTTTATTTGTTTTACCATTTCCGATCGCCGTATCCGTTTAGTGGCTAATAATAAAATTTTAAAGTGTACTTCATAACCTTTAAAATACAGTTTTTAGTTTTCAGATACATTCAAAAATATCCTATTTGTTTGGATTTTATTGCGAAATGGAAATACACACAAATTCTTTCTGACAGCGTCTTAAAGAAATATAATGGTCAATACGCCAGAGGTCTGAGATAATGTAGTTAAAATAAAACTGGACCCTAGGAGCGTGCCATACAAAAAGGATGATTTGTAATAGTAAATCATGTTTTTATTTACCTCATACTATGAAAATTAAATTTAAATACTTACTCTGGATTTATTTTTCTTCGACTTTTCATCCTTAGCCTTCTTGCTGGGTTTAGGTTCTTTGGGCTCATTGGCGGGGGGCTCTCTGGGCTCCTTGGGGGTGTGCGGCGGGGGCGCGGGCGGCGGGGCGGGCGTGGGGGGCGCCGAGGGGGTGCCCCAGGATTGCGGGGTGCCGCCCTGGCTAGCCGGGGGCGCATGCAAGCTCTGCCGAGCAAGCAACCGGGGGTGGGTTAAGTTAGTAGACGGGACGGTTGAGTTAGAACGGGGATACGGGGAAAACTTTCAACACAAAAATAATAAAACTGATTTTTTTTTGTGTTAGTCAAATGCCATATTTACCCTATATTATAATGCATGAAAGATCCATTTTAATGTCTCACTCTCTCATAAATTACAAATGTCATAGAAAGAAATGTTACGAGGGAATTCTCAGTGGCAGGACTCAAGTCTCCGAGTGCCAATCTATCGGCGCACCTTGACAGTGCTGAAAAGCTTCAATGCCGATCTGTCGGTGCAAACTACGAAGTATCATTTTAAAAAATTCCACAAAAGTAACCTTTTGTCATTCAAAATAAAACATTATTGGTTTATTTTACTGTAAAATGGCTGACATCAAAAGGGTTAACCCAATTTCGTGTATGGCCAATATTTTGTGAATATTTATATGGCCATAGAATCTTTTAAAGATGTTTGATTTCACAGCAGGAAAAATAGCTTAGAGTGTATATTATCAGAATCTTCACAAAAGACAAGTTGTTACAAGCATTCAATAGGATACGTATATATAATGTAAGGTAGAATTAAGAATATGTATAATGTTTTATGATGAAAAACAATCTTTACAGGTTTCATAAAGTAGCAACATTAATGAAATTAACACAAAATTTGGATGGAGTGAATGATATTACATACAACCATGGACCCATTATAAATCATAGTTTGCTTCTAGTTGGTTTAAGTTTCTTGGCAGATTGGAGAAATCTGCAGTCAACTGCATGAAACGAAAGCAGCCTTGTTGCAATTATTGAAAGTGAAATGTTGGCAAAAGTCATGACTTATCTCAAAGACGTGAATAAATCAGTTGCAACACCAGTTTCTCATTATATATAATAAATGCTGGAAAAGGATAGAGATATTTGATCGCTTTTCGAACCTCTAGCAAAACAATGAAAAGCAAAAACCCAAACATTCAGATTAATAATACCAAATACAAAAAACAATATAATTATGCATTAGAAAATCGAAAAATTTAGATGGTAATTGGGTGGTACCAGTTAATTATGGAAAATAAGTTTGTCATATAATTATTAGTGTTGGAAAAGGATATAACGCTTTCTGAGACCTCAGTAAAGCAAGGAAAAGTGAATAATAATGTACATAAAATACCCAAAAATATAATAAATCCAGTCGGTGGGAGGTCAAAAATTTCAGATGGTAATAAGGGGAGGCACCAAATGTTATTGCATAATTAACACCGGAAAGAGATATTTTAACACTTTTCGAGACCGTAGCAAAATAAGAAAAAGAAACCCCAAAACATACAGATGATTAACACCCAAAAATATATTAAAAAACATTAGTATGCCAAAAAAAAATCAGACGATACACGAGGGCCTATTTGTGATTGTGGATAGAGGTCCTGGGATTGAGGGCTGGAGCTCTGTTACCTCATGAGACTTGTGCCAATCGGACGGGGGGTGGTGGGGCCAAGCGTTCCCCGAAGGTGTGTGGGACCAATGGGCGCCCCCGGAATGATGGTAGCCCCGATTGTAGCCGCTGTAGCTACGGAATAACACACAAATATGTCAGAATTCTTTTCATAATTCCGTTCACAACATAATTTTGTGCATAAATTATTTTAATAAAAAAAAATTTAAAAAAAAAGATTTCATTGACAGATAAATTGCTGTCAAATTTACTGCAATATGCGATAACAAGCTTCGAAAATTGGCATTGCTATGTTAGTTGTTGAAAACCAGCTAAAATTTTATTGTGATTTTTACAAAAACTTACTCCAGAAAAAGCATTAATTTACATAAAAGTTGAACTTTCGTAATTTTTTATTGATAATAAAATGGCAATGGAAGGAATCGAACAGTAGAACCTTTTTCTTTGGGCACATTATTTGGTTTATAAAAATTATTTAAACACGAGTTTAGCACAAAAATACTAGCACAAACTATGTTTCATTGGATACCACAGAAGAAAAGCAGAAATTTAAATAGGCGTAAACTTAGTTTAAAGCTTCTTGTATCTCCCCTATTGTCATAGTGATAAATATAATCTAATCGGTATTAGAAAGAAAAAACACAACACTATATATTCAAATCTAGAAGTTAACCAAAGAAGAATTAAACACGTACACCTCCATGAAACCAAAGATTCCGAACGCAATTTGAAAAAAAATTATGAAGCTTCATGAATTTTTTATGAATTATTTTTGTATGAAACGACAAAAAAGTGAGGTGACAGAAATGTTTGTAATACATTTGTCTAGTAAAATATGTGTGTTTTTATAATTCTTTTTGTTATCAGTAATTTTAATTACAAAAGACATAAAGTATGCCATTTATATTTAATTTTTATGTTTGCATTAAAAGTTTTAATATTCAAAAAAATATGTTTATTTCTAAGAATAATATTTGAAAGCAGTTTTCACCTTTCAAAAACAGTTTATAGTTTTTGGATACGTTAAGAAATATTTCATTTAATTGGATTTTATTATAAGCAGAAATAATCCGACCATCTGTCAAAATATGGCCGAGGCCCGAAGAGTTAAATATAAAATTTAATGTTGCCGTAAGTATAATACAAATATTTATCTGAACTACTTTTGAAATTTCCTCAAATTGTTGCCAGTGATAAAAATAGTGTGGTAGATACTTACCCTTGGGATGATGAATAGTAGGGGTCAAAAGGTGGGGGGGTAGGCCCAGCCGTGCCGGCATAACCTTCTGAGGATTTCACAGAAGAACTGTAGCCTGGGTCTTGGGCAGAGACTGACAGAACATCAGAACTGCGAGAGTTGTGTCGACTGTGCCTGTAAAAAACACAATAATTAAAAAAATATATTAACTGACACATACAATTTTTTATCCAGGTGAAATTCTACAACCAAATTAAAATAATTACCTGTCTCTGTCTCTATCCCCTCTTTCTCGGTCTCGCCGACAATGCTTTGAGTGCGCTTTCCCTCTATCGTGTTTTCTAATCCTATCTCTATGGGAGTCGCGCTCTTCGTCGGACCACCTCGACGAACTATTTCCATCTCTTTCATCTAGATCTCGATCTCTATGATGCGAGTGGGAATCTTTACTGTGCCGTAAACTAGGGTATGAGTATTCTTTTTCATGTAATTTTGAATCGTGTTCTGATCTGGAGTCTAATCTAGATTGTTCCGATCTGGATAGTTCTGACCTGGACTCAGATCTAGACTCTGATCTGGAGAGATCAGATCGAGATTGTTCCGACCTGGATAGATCCAGTCTAGATTGTTCCGATCTGGATAGATCCAGTCTAGATTGTTCCGATCTGGATAGATCCAGTCTAGATTGTTCCGATCTGGATAGATCCAGTCTAGATTGTTCCGATCTGGATAGATCGGATCTTGACAGTTCTAATCTAGATTGTTCCGCCCTAGAAAGATCTAATCGAGATTGTTCTAATCTGGAGAGTTCTGATCTGGATTGATCCAATCGGGACTGTTCCAATCTAGGTTCCAATCTAGTTTGTTCTAATCTTAAAGGGGTAGGCGGTTCTACTTTAGTAATAGACGAGTGTCTAGAACTTTCGTCTATGGAGAGAGACGCCATGCTAGCAGCGGGCAGCGTTGCCGACGGAGGGGGCGGAGGTTTCTTTTCCATGGTGAAGTTCTCAAACATCGCTTTGACTTGCTCTCCGAAGGGATCAAGAGTTACTTTCAGCACCTAAAAAAAACGAATAAATTAAATAATTTATTTTTTATCAATTTATAAAGGGCACAAATTAATTTCAGAAAATGCAATTTTTTTAATTGCAATGTGAAATTTACCTGCGCAAGATTATCATTTTACGGAATTAGTATGCACATTAAGAGATATATAAAAAGAGTTAATTTATTCAACAACCATGGTTGTGGGACTGCGCTTTGCACAATCCACCATAATATGAAAATGAATTGCATAATATTGAAAAAAAAAATTGTTAACTTACCTTCCCCATGACAGATTTACCGTGAAACTTTTCCACGCACATTTTGGCAGCCTTCACTTCTTCAAATACTATCCTGGAGAAGCCGAGATGTTTGTTGGTGATGGGATGGTAGAATATGTTCAGTTCCTCGTAAGCACCGAGCTTGGATATCATATCGCTGAGGAAAGCTCGGTCAATGTTGTCATTCAAATTGCTGACAGCCACTTCCAACTGAGGCGGATCCCCCACATAGTTTTGATCTATCCGGAATCTGTTAAAAGAAAAAAGATTTTTTTGTTTAAATATGGCAACATTCTTTGTAAACATAATAATCTAATTAATTAATAGTGCCTACCTGTAATAAATTATTTTTATTTACTTTTTAAATAGAAACACGTTTGTGAGCGAAATTATTGAAAATTCGAATTCAAGGTCAACATTCTGTCAAAAACATTTTTAAACAGACAGTAGTATTATTAACTTTGTAACAATAGAAACATATTAGCATTATAATAGTTTGTTATTAGATTCTTATAATAATAATTTGTAAATGTCACTAATTCAAATTTCCCACCAATATGAAACAATGAAGAATGCCGATATTGGCACACCTGAGTCTCATTCCATAAAAAAAACAATTGAATCATTACTGAAATGCAATCAATTTTTGACATTAATTCCTACTATTTTCAATTAATTGCAATTAATAATCGTAACAAATTAGTTTTCAGGTGTCAGCTTATGCAAACAAACTTATTTGTGTTGACATGAGTATTTGACACCCAAGGTTTGACATTTGTTGACAATTTGTAATAAATAGTTTGAAATAGCTGAATTTGGAGGCTAAATGCTTATATTAACTGTGTGCAATATACTTCAATTAGACTGAATGGAGTAATGTGAGATATTTGTATTTTTGGGTGATATGCGCCATGTTTAAAGCCATGTTTGCACAATATGAAAAGAATACAAATGGATTTTTATACCTAGGCACTGCAAGATCCAATGGTTCCATGCGAGTCCTGATCCTGGTGATCGCCAGTTGTGATCTAGGGTCCCTGCAGAGGATAGGAGGGTACGTTGGATCATTAGGAATGGATCCGTCATAGCGATAGATCTTCTGAGACCCTTTGGAAAATGTCGGATCTACTATTAGCTTGTAGTTCCTGGGTGCCTTTGATGGGGGAGGAGGATTATGATTCATGTACTTATGATCCATTGCACCATTCATTCTGCAACACAAAATACAATAAACATTAATGGTGATAACCTCAAAATTTGATAATTTTCAAAATATATCGCAAGAATGGCCACATGCTGACAAAAGTGTGGCTTACGATTTTCCAGGATCATTCCCTCCAAAATAATTGACATCTGGAGCTGGAGATACAGTGGAATGACAAACCTTTAACAATTTTTTGATGTCAAAAGAAGAGAGTGATTTTTCGCAATTGTAATCTATGCATTTCGCGAGCAAAATGATGAAGTACCATCATATTACAGGTTAAAACAAAAATTAAAGCAATATTTACACTGGCTACAATAAAAAATGAACCCTTACGGGCCTTCAATAAAGAAATATTGTAAAATGCTAAACGAAAGCCCTCTCCATGGTGACGGATAGCTCACTAACCTCCATTTGTCAGTCGCGAGTCGCGATGTCTAACGTTAGGGAAGTTTTTTAAATTTTTGATCGCAGAAAAAAATATCCACGATAGTTTTTAGCTTTCTCTGGAGCTCAGAAACGATAAAAAGTAATTTAATGTTATTTATTTGCCATTGTTATTGTGAAATATGAATGCCTATCTTGACTCGGATTCATAGCATTGGCCAATCGGCGCGCTCCCCGCTAGGCCAGTAGCGTTGTCCTTGTTTATCTACAGTTCGAGTATTTCTCAAGTTGGCAACTTCAATTTCTAATTTGTCTGATTCCGTGTGGTTTTCTCACAGTTGCGTCATCGATCACCAGTTTTTCAAAAAATCAGGTAACAGCGATTCATTGTGTTATAAAACTATGTGTGGATGGATTGTAGTATCGGCAATGTGCCCATTGCGCACTTTAATTGTCCCCGACATATAGAATAAAGCAAGATCTTCGTCCTTTCCAGGTGCCATGGCTGACAAGAAAATGACTTTATTCCCTGTTGTGAAGGCCCAGGAAGAGGCTGAACTTGTAGATCCCCAGCAAGCCCTAAGGGTGAGTAACACAGTAAATTGTTCTAGCTCTTTATATCCAAAAGAGTTGGCTGGAAAACCAAATAAAGTAAAGAATATTTTACTATACAACATAACCTAGTTTATCTTAGTATTCAATATTTTTTTATTATCTAGAATACAGCTTGAAGTAACTTGTAAATACGGGCTTTCTTTTAATGTAATGAAATACGGAAAATAAATCATCAATTTATGTTGATCCCAATCGGCTGTCATTATTTGACAGCTTTTGGGGCACTATCACGTTGACGTTTTAATTTATCTATCAACATTCCTTACTTCGACTGTAAAATAATTTTTAATATTCATCAAGCTTAAAAGCTTAAAAAACGACATTAGAACGCCTGTAATAATATTATTGTTGCGCGCCGCAGTTGAAGTGTCAGTACCCAATGGTCAATATGTAGACCATTACATTGTGTAAGTTACATATGTCAGCAAAAACCCTATAAAGCCAAAAGTGCACGTTGACCCATTGCATTTGGCCAACATTGGCTGGTTAAAAACGGTCATGTCGTTTAGGCGGCAAATCGAAAATGGCACATTTTAAATTGTTAGAAAATTTATTCGTCAGCATAAAAATAAAATCATTATCATGAAAATATCCTATTCTGTGTTGGCTATTTGATCTTCTTTTTTAATGTGAAAATCGCATAAGAGTCTCAACTGTTCTCAACGGTCTGGTGCCAGTGAGACTACGGCATCCCCAATTGGGGCGTGTTGTGAGGCTGAGGATATGGAGAGGGGAGGGGGCTATTCAGATCTGGTCACAGAAAATGGCTAAAGCCATTTCAAGAAACATTTCTGCATGGTGGTCTTACACCAGGGCGATACTGAACGTATCTTCCACTCTGGTACGTGGCGTAAATACTATATGTTATTTTTAAGTGAATAAATTGTAAAATAACTCAAATAAAATTTACTTGCACACACTGGGATTTGGACCTGTGACCTTCGAATTGCTAGTCGAGAGCCTTACCCCTAGACCATGGAGGCCGTCAAATCTAGATGAATGTGGAAATTATCATAGCCACGGCAATTTATTTGTACAGCACATTTAATTATCAATCATCGTAATTCGTAAACGTAAATAATCAACACAAGTGTCTCCGCTGAACGCGTATTGCGAACTGAAGAGTGACAACGTGTGAACGCTGTTAGCGGATTGGCGCCAAAATCCTTTGATGTGTGCATGAAAACCGACAATAATCAGGTGGACCGGCCAACTTTGGCGGCCAATGCATGCAACCGCCAAGCCGTCCTCTACACTTTGGGCCAGCACATTGGCCCAATGTGGACTTTTTTTTATTTTTATTTCTTTATTCATTGAATTGTTTGTTACATGCATTGAGGATTATTCGACCACCATGCTAGGCACATGCCCGTGTTATGGTGGTCGATTTTCTATACATTAACATAAAGAATGTGAGAGAATATAAAATAACATATTATTAAAGAATATTTAAGAACATAAAATAATGTAAATGATTATATAGTAATATAAGGAAGTATGGAAGAATACAGTAGAATATAAAAATAGTATGAAAGTATAGAACATAAATAACGTTTGTTATAATAGCATAATATTTTTTAGTTGTTGTAAGTAAAGTGTTTACATTTTTAGATACATAATACAATAGTATATTGAGGAAATCTGTAATTGGTTTCTCAGTTAGGTAAATTACACATGTATTAATGAACCACATTGTAAACTGTTGATTTCCCTAATGTAAAATAGATACATAAAAAAGAATATAAAAAGTATGTAGTTATAAAATATATAAAATCAAACATAGTACTATAGAGTAATCAAATAAGAAAGGATTATTTTTATTTATTTATTACATTATTTTGCAGCAATTTTGTACAAATAAATCAAAGTTAGAATTCATGTTTCAAGTCCGGCGAATTACACTGAATACTAGAGTCAATTATTATTGTTACGGTGGTTTAGTCAGCTGGTAGCTAAGGTGGCACAGTAGGTACATGGAACTTGTATGCCGTACAGTGGTGCCAAACAGTGTTAAGTAATTTATGTAAAAAGTTTTTAAACTTTCGGCTATTAATATAATAGTAATTATATATAGTTCTTTACAAACAAAAACTTTTATTGCTGGTATAACCTACGTTCTTTAAAGAAATACCTCAAAGAAATTCTTTAAAGAAATTTCGACCCTTTCCGGATATCCATTTTTGGACACTGGTTGCAAATTGAGTAAGTGTACTGGATCTTTTGATGTCGTTATTTAGTGCATTGTATATTTTTGGTGCGATGTATGTGTATTGTCTTTGTGAGAAAGACTGGCCACATAATAATAATAATACCTCCAACTTCTGACGTTTTCCATGCATTCTGATGGCAGCATACTACACTAGCGCCTTCTAGCTGCATGAGTTGTGCGCCTTGGTTTTCTTTCAAACAATAAAATTTATGCGAAATATTTTTATGTAAATATTAATAATTATTAATATTATGTAAATATTAATAATTATTAATATTATGTAAATATTAATATATTATAGTAAATTAATATTATATATAAAAATATATTATAGTAAATTAATATTATGTATATATCAATATATGTATTTAATATATTTGATAATTCATAGCACATACAAAAATGTGTTTAGAACATCAACTTGGATGATGATTTATAACTTCAACATGAAAACTGAATACTTTATGAAACTGACTCAGCTTTGCTGAATTAACCATAAATTTTTATAATTATATTTTCATGGTTTAATCCACTGTTTATACTCCATTCTTTTCTCGAGCAGTTCATCCACCTCTTCTTTGGTCTGACTGTGGGTTGGTTTCATTGGGCGCACACTCGGTCATGATTTCAGTGTCCTGTCATCTGCAGAGGAGGTTCCGTGGTACGTGCATTTGTGCATTGCACTGCTTGTCTTCAGTCTCCAAATAACAAATTACAACGACATCTGTGCCCCAGTGATCGATGTAAGAAATTCGTAATTCCCGTCAGGTCATTATTTGAGCTATCTTCTAGTAAAAAAATCCCGCGCAAGAGCAAGCGGTCGTGCATACCCCGATATGCACAGAACCAACTTTTACCATACTACTAAAACAGTATCGGGCGGTATCGAGACAGCCCGAAGTAGCCGAAACGGTGACATGAGCGAGACAGATTACACTCTTAACGTCAAATTACGTGTTAGAGCAGTGCAGATACATAACCCATTCCGTGCATTATCGAAACGCTTTGACGGCGAGTGAACTTTACATCACTTTGATCATGTGTAATCCAATGCGTCTGGAAAGGATTCGCTTAGAAAAACTAATGTTCAATGTTAATGCTACGACATTCACACATTGGAACTCGAGCGGGGTGATTTCAAACGGTTTCGCTATATTTTCAACGATGAATTGCGTGTCCTTTATTTTCGAGATAATTTTGTATTTTTGTATTATTAATTCAGTTATTTTACAAATATAACTTAGAAGATAGAATGAATTGCAGTAGGTGTTCCCATTCATTAATTTGCTCCACCTAAATTACAGACTAGGTACATTTTAAAAGTGAAATACACTGCTGGTAATTACAGTCAAGGGCCGCGTCTGGTCATCTGGCATCCTTTACACAGCACTTGTCCAGCCCCCATTGTGTATTTGAGACCTACAGAATATTATTTTGGTTTCATTCCGAATAAGATTCTTGAGTTTTTCTGTAAATTTACAAACCAGCTGTATTTTGTGTCAATTGACCGATATAAAAATATAATATTCTTGCTGCAAATCTGTAATATTGCTAAAAATCCCTAGAAGTGTGATCTATAACTATTTGAAAGAAAACTGATGTCGCCAATATGCGTAAGACCTTTTGGCTACTAAGCCCCATACAGGCCAATAAAATTGATGGTAAATGTACAGAAAATAGGGACACGCTTAATATGCACATTTTATTTTAAAAACCACTTTGTATCAGTTAGATAATGATTAGAAGTAAGTATTTTAGTTTCTGGAAATGGAAAATTATGCATTTTAGTAGCTATTTTATAAAAAAAAACATTAATTTTTCTAACAGTCTTTTCTTCACACCATGTTTTGTCATAATAATATTAAAATAGTTTATTTTTATTTTTATCAAACCCAAACTAAGAACCTATTTTAGGATCATAGGTTCATATTTTGGGTTAAATAAGAGAAGAAAATAACAAACTCAAGTACAGTTGGTTTTGATTTCAACAACATAACTATTAAAGCGCATTATTTTTTATTTCCGGTAACTGAAAAACTTACTTCTCATTATTATCTAACTATTACAAAGTATTTTTTATTATGTGTCCCTATTTTTTGTAATTTACCAAATTGATTTTATGTTTCAAGAAATAATTTGAATGTTTGTTAAATTTACGTTTTGATTTATTAAATAAGAGAAAATTAGAAACATGCTTTCTTGGAAGCAAGGTCTACTGTTCGCAGAACTACTAGTGTATTTATTGGTATTATTTATTTTGCAGGAAAAGTGCTCCCAGGAGAAGCACGCCCAGGGTCTGTACTCCAAGCTGCAGACTTGCAACGAGCGGGTTCTATCTCGCTCGAAGACCGCCGAGACCTGCACCGAGGAGCTGTTCGACTACCTGCACGTGTTAGACCACTGCGTCACCGAGAAACTCTGGTCCAAGCTGAAGTAAACCAAAAAAAACGCCATCATTATTTATTTACCATCAGCATGCGGCAGTTATGTTAATTTATGGGAAATCTGTACACAATATTGTGCACTAATATTTGTTAATTATGTATATAGTAAAGACAATTAAACCAAATTGTTGAAACAATAATTTTTATTCATTCTGTTCTTTTTAACATTGTTGACTTTTTGTATGTCTGAAAAAATTTCAATCACGGAAGAAGAAAACTTCTAAGGAACGATAAACAGACCAGACCTTAGGCGAACTGGTCAACTACTCAATATGGATAGAAACTCACTGAGGGAACTGGTAGGACTACTAACGGGATACTGCCCTCTCCGGAGACACATGCAGTTGTTGGGAGTGGAAAACACCATTAGATGCAGGAAATGTGAAGAAAGAGGATGTAGAGACCCGAGTTCACCTTTGGTGCCAATGTCCTCCTTTGTTGGGATCAAGGCTCAGATACCTTGGATTGTAGAACCAGAAGACACATTGTAGAAGCGCTGGCACTACGCTGTCTCCGGGCGAAAATAAAGGTCCTGCGTGAATTTCTTTAATTTGTTAAAAATCGCTATATCTTCGAAAATATTTGAATAAAATTTTCTACGTAGTAACCCAGCATTTCTACGCTAGAAAAGTACTAAACGAAAATCGAATATTATTGGAAATGCAACTCAATTAACCTTTTAATATGTTTATTATGGTCCGCCTATCGGTATTTGTCAGTTGAGTGGGGCGGAACAGAGATAGAGATTCCTCATTCCATGAATTGAATAAGAGAAGAAAATACAATAACAAATAATATACTATCCTTTTGTTGAAATACCGATGCAAACGAAAGCCTTTGAAGATAAATATAAAAAGACGACTTGCATTACGATTCCATAATTATGTACGTATAGTTAGGACCTTTACAAAGAGATTGGTATATAATAGTCATATAAAAACATTGAATAATTCCATCTTTTCTGCTGTTGAAATGAGGCCAACGCAAAAGGTAGATCTACCCTTCCCAGCGTTAAGCATCACTCGACCGAACGGGTGGAATTACTTTTCCCGGCTGAAGTACGTTAACTATCACTTTCATGTTCCCATCATTAGATCAAGGTTCCCTAGTACAATTATTGTCACAATAATATGTACATAAGGAACAATTATTATACTGCGGTGTCAGGCTAAAATTCTCTTATAAATAGATACACCATTGGTAAATCTTATGCTATGTTAGCTGATATTTTTGATATGCCTCTATTGAAGTATAAAGCGTTACTAATTAAACATTTTACCAGTGCATAGATCTCCTATGCACTGGTAAAACAGCGCCACCTATCGGGTCCAAAACTATCCTATATTTCAATCTGGAACCAACCATACATGTTCACAAAATTTCATTGAAATCAGTTGGGCAGTTTGTGGGGATAATGCAGGGATTCTGGGCATTTCTTGATTACCCAACCATATTGAAAATAATGATTACGCACTATATTACGTTTTCAGCAAATTTTTAAAGAAAGTCTATTTTTAAAGCCTGAATGGAAGACATAATCCGAAAATGACTGGATAATAAAAAAAACAATGCTAATTTCAATAGAATTTTGTTTCATTTCAGAGGTACAGGAAATTGTGGGGAATTTGAAAATCTCTTAACACAATGTTTGTGGGGGGTTTTTTAATCAATCTACACCGTAAAGCGGGCAATTTTTATCACGTTCGCGCGCAAAATTCCGTTTCATGTAAAATAGCTATAACTTCTGAACTATTGATCAAATATAAATAAAATTTTCAGTATTTTACCTTATTCGAAATTTTTTATTATGATCTGGTCATAAATTTTTATATTTTTGAAGAAACAATTATGATATATAAGTTAAAATCAAAAAAATTTGAAAAAACTGCACTTTTGTCGTATTGTCGATTTAGTCATTTTATGCACATTCAACATAGTATATATATTTTTTTAAATACACACCACTAAACACTAATATTGTTTGAAAGTATGAAATCGTTGGAAACAATTCCCTTCATGTAAGGTACATCATAGAATTTACACATGTACCGGGTTTCGCTAAGTATTTTGTGTACCGCGCACACACGACATCGCTTTTGCAGATTCTTATTTTTACCAGGGCCTTCAATCTTTTCCAATATATGTTTTCGCATATCCATCGATAGTCTTCCTGGAGGATCAGATTTTGAAGATTTTTTCGGATACCAGATGTTGATGGTGTTGGTTCCGGGTCTTGACTATTATCTGACGAAATCTGATCAGCCACCCAGTGCTCTGCGATTTCCTTAAAAAATTGTTTATATTTTATTTTCCTTTCTTTTACGGAGTTGTACACAACAAATGAGTTGAATAATGCACAATTTATTATATACATCGCTAGCCTTTTTGTCCATTTAGTGGTTTTTCGTAAAATAGAATAATACGAAAGATATTGGTCCGCTTGGTCAATGCCTTTCATATATTTATTGTAATCGATTATCATTACCGTAGTCCATTTTATAGGGTATTTTTTATGAAAAAATATCCCTTTATTATGTAACAAATAACTAACAAATAACTTTTCGAGCACAGCACACAAATACTTTGTACGAAATTTTTAAAGCGGAATGTAGGCAGAAAAGAAAATAGAGAACGTCTTGAACGAAACAATATCGCTTTAACACTGAAGAAATATAAAGATTAAAAAAAAAAAACGAAACATTTATCTTACAGTTATTTTATTTCAAGTGCATGTTTTATGACCACAGTCGGCCGGCCACCCGACCCTAATTCCACGAATTGCCAGGTACCTAGTACACGTGTCACGAGAGCTGACGCATAATTTTTACTTCACAGAGTAACCAACATCATACGTTACTCGTAATATATTGTTACTCTAAGTGTACCTACAACGCATTTTGGCGTCTCCCGCGCTTTACCAATAGTGTACAAATACGAAAAACGCTTTTAAGCGTCCCCCGCTCTCTACCAACAGTACGCAAAAGACGCGTTTAAGCGTCTCCCGCAAACAATGTGTTAATCTAATGTGGGTATTTTAGAACATACGCATTGGGAACTCTGGTCCACATTTGCATTTGAGCCGATGAAAATACTTTAATGCAGGTTTTTAAACACAAATATTTTATCAGGGTCTTTGATTCATTACGATAACATTAGTGACGAGATTCTAACATTTTACCTAGTGCTCTTCGATGTTAAAAGCGAGTAATCTTAAGAATAAAAAACATCTTGACTCCCACACAAAATGAAGCGCCGGTTGAAAAAAAAACGTAGGCTTGTTGAGACTGGTCATTGGTGACATCACGGATCACGTCCAATTCAATGCGTTTTTTGGAGACCCGAAAAATTATTTTAACTAAAAACTAACTATTACAATAAAAAAATATACAGGTATTTAAGTAAGAAGGTCCATTATCGATAAAGAAATGGACTGCAGTTCCTCATTACTAAGTAAAGTGAAGCGCACGCTGCTGATGCGCAGCGAAGCTCTAGTGTGGTTCGACCTTAAGGGATTATCTATTAGACGTGTTCCATAGATTATTTCTTGACTGCAGGACTAAACTTATTTTAATGTGATAAGAGTTCCAGTTATCCAGAGCCAGTGCAACTATGGCATCCCCTGGGAATGTTGTGATGGAGAAGGAGAGAGGAAGGATGGACGCCTGGTTAAAGAAATTGGGTAGAAGAAATAGGAAAAAAGCTATGTAAAGTGGAAAAATACCAAGTAAATGACAAGACAGACTAAAGAAATATAGCTTTTCATACGAAATGCCTAAATTTATTTGAAAAATAACAAATACAATAAAATTACTATTATTTTAATATTATGTATGGAATGATTATGGTGCTTTAAAAAAATCAAGCTTTATTGCAAATTAAAAAAGCCTGTAGCATTCAACTCCAAACTGAAAACTATAATCGAGTTTGAATGTCAAAAAGTAAAGTGGGGTACCAACTGTACAATTTGTTTCAGACCAATTTATTATAATTATATTACTTCATTATTGAATCCTGTATACTCACTGATTGAAACATTGCTTCATTATTGAATCCTGTATACTCACTGATTTAAACATTACTTCATTATTGAATCCTGTATACTCACTTATTGAAACGGATTAAGATTAGCCTCAAAGTAACTACAATCAAATAAAAATATTAAACTGTTTCAAATTATTCACTAAATATTTCTTTTAAATTACATGTCACAGGAAGCTATTTGTCAAGGAATATTTTTTTTAATTGGTTTTATTTTAAAATGATGGTAAATTTAATTAGTCGAAATTCAATAGGAAAATATTTAAAAATTTGAGCTTAACTAAATAAAATAACAATTTTTTGCTTAATTACATCTTTGCAGGCATTATGAGGTAATTTCAACCTTACCGCCACCAGCACTAGGAGTATATGACTTTTTGTGTTAAGGGATGTACTTGACTTATTCTAACCAGTGATTCCTGACTTTATTTGGAGTAAAAAATGTAAATGAAATCATTTACATCACATTTTTGATGTTTTTCCAATTTAAAACATGAAAAATCAAGAGGTATTGAAGAGTTAGGATCGGGTGAGGGGCTAGTCGGTTACCAGGCTGAGTGACCAGTGACAACATGTGGAAGAATTTTTTTTTGATTGGTTTTGAAATAAAAAAATTTGAAAAAAAAAAAAACATACAAAGGATTCCAGAATTTCGTGTACATTTTTGACTCCACAGGAATCACTGGTTAAAACAAGTCAAGAATGTCCCTTAACACTCTGTATAACGTACATTGATTTTCATTTATTCAATTTAGTTCACATAGTTTTCTGTAATTGTATGCTTTTCAACTTGTTTTGTAGAAAACGTTAACATTCACTAATAAGTAATATTGTTTATTAAAAATTTGTGACCTTTTGATTATGATGGCCGAAATATAATATAACGTAATACTTCCACATTATCTTTCATAAGAGAATCCTTGTTTTGGATTGTTTGTTATTTAACTACATTTATTAAGTGCAATGTATAAATTTGATTTAATCTCGTTTTCATATAATGGCACATACTTTTGTGAAGATTTCAAAAATTCATATTATTATGTAATAAAATAACAATTAAATTAAAAAATCACTTCTATAATAAAATTAAAATGATATAATTTTTCATCAAATCTCCAAACGAATAAAAAAATAAATCTAAAAAAATGATATACTTAAAATAAACAACTTAATTCTATCATTTTCTTTTCAGTTTTTTTCAACATATCGTTCACTTTAAATTGAAATTTTCAGTTCTATACTCAATCCTTAATATTATTATAGAGCTTGAGTTGAAAACCAATAGTATTGTCGAATAAAGTAAATTTCTCCATCATGTTTAATCTTGAAGTGTTTGAAAAACTGTACATATTTGATAAAGCAATTAAATATTGATTGGATTGACGATACTGATTTCAATTACAACAATTTTAACAGCTTGGGTTAGGTTAAAATAATTAATTCTTGAATCTTAAAAAGATATTATTGAATTCATTATTTTGACTTTTAATGCCAATAACAAAATTACTGATAACACAATCATGAATCAATAATTACTCATTACCAAGTAGTGTAAAATTTTTCATATCTATAATATCCATTGGATTACTAGAGAAGTCTGTACATATAAACAGTGTACAAATACACATGTTTTCAATTGCATTGAAAAGTGCAATACATGAATATTGCCATTGCCAAAAATTTAATAATATGGTATATATTATGCACTGGTAAAATAATACCAAACTTAATGGCAGAATCAAATAAAGCATTACGTGATCCTTTTCCACTGTAACGAAGTTAGCAGCAAACCGTTATTTAACCCTATTTTGCTAACTACATGAATACACGTGCATAATCAAAAATTATTTGCACGTCCTATCGTTGTATGGCATGCAATACTGCGAATGTGCCATGAAACAAAAATTTCTGGAAAGAGAAAACTCACAACATATCTCATGCGGTATTTGCCAAATTAAAAATGCAGTGTTACATACATGGGATTAGAAAGTTACTAACATGACTCCAGCAGTGTAGAGTGAGATAAAAGTAGTATAAAAGTAATTGTATTAGGTTTATCTCTCTCTCACGTCCCAGCTTTCAGATAGAATAGACGCGAGTTACAGTCACATCCGTAATCATTCTAATGTGTTAATAATAAATTAAGTCTCTTGAACTTATAGAGTATCATAATATTGAGGAAACAGCGGCACAGCCTGATAAAAAAACGTACAACCCCTTCAATATAACTGACGCGAGATTCACAGGAAGTTAACGCAATAATTAATGGGAAAAAAATACCGCCAATCTATTGGTTAACAATTTTTTTTGAGTAACGGTAATGTACGGATTGTCAAAGAAAATCGATAGCGGAGTCAAGAATTTTGAGTTAGATTAGAATAGAAACTTCATGGGAAGGAATTGCTGCAGAGTCTCCATCTTCTATCTTCGTGTCACCTGTTCCTGTACTTCATTTTACTTAACTTAACTTCTCTTTATTTTTGTAATATTTATATTTTTTGTAATACCTGCATCAACTGTAAAGCGCCCCTAAGGTGATATATCACAAAAGCCACGCTATACAAATTGTCCAATAAATAAATAAGGCATGGAGATCCGAAAATTATTAACATAATACATACTTACTGTCAAAAAAAAAACCTGACATTTTAACAAATATTAAGCCATCTGTGGATGAAGATGGTAGGAGAAAACGATTACCAATGTCATTAAAATTAAAAATCAATTAAAAAATCGTCTTATTCATGGTATTGTACGCCGAATGCCGATAGGATTGCAAAAAATTTGTGATTATGCGCATCTGTTTATGTAATAGCCTGCTATTCTAAAAACATTGTGAATGAGATTAAAATGTTAAAGTAAGCTTGTAGCAAAGACATTGAAAACAATCAAACAAATGACATCATATGCACCAAAATTGCAGCGATTAACAAAATCAAAATTCATTTAGATTTATCAAATACCCTAGAATATTAATAATACGTCCAACTCCAGTAAAATATTGGCAGTATTTACTTGTTTGGCTGGCAACTCTGGCCTGTAGAGACGCTAGTGTAGCATAGCATAATCATGCATAAAATCCATTAAAATGTATGAAAGTAAACCAAGCCTCACAACTCGTACCGCGAGGAAACGTAAGGGTGGCATACTGCCATCAGAATTTAAGGGAAACGTCAGAAGTTGGAAGTATTACATATAACTATTCTGCAGTATTTGAGTCCTTGCCAAGCTTAGGCAAAAGATAATAATAATATCTTTAAGGGTATGACATACAAACACCATGTACAAATGGTAAAATCATACCAAACAGGCATTGCGTTGAATTAAAGATGGAATAAATAGAATAAGATTGATTGTTCCTGGCTCCTGACTCTTGGTGACTAACTGGCGCCCACCTGGAGGACGGTGAAGCAGATGCCACAGACGCGGACGGCTTTGCTCTGGTTGAACTTGAGGATAGGCACGTCTTGGCTGGAGCACTTGGAACACAGCATGCGGCCGCAGTGTCGACTGGAAATCAAATTTAACATCAAAATATAAGTGAGAATCGCCTTTCTTGTGACTGACCTTACTGAGAGACATGTGGGATGGATGCTTCCACAGCTCTTTTACCAAAAACGTGCTAGATCGCGTGATCTAGGAGGTTTTGGTTGCACCTACATGATGCATAGGTGTGTCTTAAAAGACTAGGCAAATTGTGGTTGTGGTGAGATGCAGAAAACCGAGCACATGGTCAATGAATTTCTGCTTGAATAATTCTGCCCACGAAAGATAGGTGACGCCTGAGGCCTTACAGTGGCTCAGGGATCTTGATGTCATTCTTTGACGCCCACCATATGATGGAAGAAATTATAAATATTCATAAAAAAATGATTATATTATTATTATTATTATTTTTGGTAAAAATAATTTGTCAATATACCTCAGTGAGATTGCCTATGTCATTTTAATTCAGCTTTTCAAAGATAACTAAAGAGGGGAAAGGGCAACACCATACATATTTTAAAGGCATCTAAGGTATTGTAATCAAGCAAAGTAATAAAATTTTCATAGAGGTATTTTGTTAGTAAATACATAATACAGTAGAACCTCGTTAATTCGAAATCCACGGGACATCAAAAATCAAATTTCGAATTAACGAATTCCCACGTAATTCGAAATTTTCTGAAAAAAAAAAAAAAATATATGCCGAAAATCAATTTTCTCGGCCGCCTCTTCAAATCCGGGTGGTATTTTAGTTGTAAATTCGTATTAATACCAATTATTTCTTCATTTTCGCGGCCGATTACCGTAGCGGCGGGCCCTTTAAATTCAGATATTCGCAATAAATTCGTAAAAATGCTATATATTTACGCCTAAATCAAGATTTCGCTGCCGATTTCGGTCGCGGCCTACCCTTTAAATTGAGATATTCGTAAAAATATGATATATTTCCGCATAAATCGAGATTTCGCGGTAATTTTCCGTCGCGGCCGGCCTTTTATTTCAAATATCTGAATTTAAATTCGTAAAAATACGATATATTTCCGCGTAAAACGAGAATTCGCGGCCGTATTCCATCGCGGCCGGCTCTTTAAATTCAGATATTCGAAATAAATTCGCAAAAATACTATATATTTCCGTGTAAATCGAAAATGCGCGGCCGATTTCCGTCGCGGCCGACCCTTTAAATTCAGATATTTGATGTAAATTCGTAAAAATATGATATATTTCCGCGTAAATCGAATTTTATCAGCAGTTTTTCGTCGCGGCCGGCCCTTTTAAGTTCAGATATTTGAAGAAAATTCGTAAAAATATGTCATATTTCGGCGTGAATCGAAATTTTTCGGCCGATTTCCGTCGCGTTGTATTTTTTAACTCGGATATTCGAAGTAAAGTTAATAAAAATACGATATATTTCCGCGTAAATTGAAATTTCGCGTCCGATTTCCGTTGCGGAGGGCCCTTTAAAATTCAGATATTCGAAATAAATTCGTAAAAATACGATATATTTACGCGTAAACCGAGATTTCGCGGCCGATTTCCGTCGCAGCGGGCCATTTAAATTCAAATATTCGAAATAAATTCATAAATATACGATACATTTACGCGTAAATCGAATATTCGCGGCCGAGTTTCGTCGCGGCCGACCCTTTAAATTCAGATATTTGGTGTAAACTCGTAAAATCGACATATATCCGCGTAAAACGTATTTTCTCGGCCCTTCAAACTCTGATATTCTAAATAAATTTGAAAAAGTACGACATTCCAGTGTAAATCGATTCAGATTTACAAAATAATAATACTTATTAGGACGATGTATAACCACGTAAAAATACATTTTTCGGCGTTTTACCGCCACGGCTGACTTTTAGATTCAGATTTACGAAATATTATGATTTATTTTCGCAAAAATCAAATTTTTTCGAATTACACGAACAAATTTTCGTGCTAGGACAAAAATAAATTTCGAATTACGAATTAACGAATTTCGAATTAAAAAAATTTTTGTATGAAAAAATTTTTCGGCGGAAATTTTTTTGGCGAAAATTTCGAATTACGCGTTTTTTCGAATTATCGGGGTTCGAATTAACGGGGTTCTACTGTACCATCAAACTAACCAGTGGTGTTTTCGCATGGTGAGTGTAAATTTAGTGCCGCACTCCTGGCAGAGGTCGCTCTCTCCCCACGGAGCCTCCGCTGTGAGGGAGTCCAGCAGGCGGTGGAGTAGTTGCTTGGTGGCCACCTGGACATAACAAGTTAAACATATAAATATGTCGCTCAAATGGGAATCACTACCTTCAATGGCAACAATATATCAATTTTGAAAGGCATTCAAAGCAGGTTGTCAACTGTTATGTGGTTATGCTCGCCAGCTGGTCACAATTTGATAGAAAGCGAAACCGACCTAGATTCGATAGATACATTTAAAATTGCAAAAAACCCGAATTTTTGCAAAACACCCGAATGAACAAATCGTTTGCCAATTTGAGAACTTGATTAAGCTCATAGTCACTGGTAAAGTGTAGAAATAACGTTGACAACTTAATTAATGATAAAAAAATAAATTACCTGATAATTGAAGATGGTGGCGCCATCTTTATTTTCTGTGGCCAGGCAGGCATTGGACTTCACCAAAACTCTACACAAGGGACCATTTCCTCTCATATACGCCAGCAATAAGGGAGTGTTACCCTGTGAAGAAAAAAATACAGTTAAACAATTTATTCGGTGTGTAATATGAAGAATAAAAATGGTGCTTTTTAAACCTACCTGTAAATCAGTCTTATTAATTGGATAGTCTTTCATGCATTCGAGGAACAGTTCACAGATGGCTGCTGCATTTTCCTTCCCACAACGACAGAGTTCATGCAACGGGTTGCGACCTGGAAAGAAAATAAAACAATATGTGAATGTTAAAACCATAAACTTACTGACAGGTTTATTTTATATGACGACCCTACAGGAGTTCAAAAAGTACGGAACGATGGCGTTACCTCTGCGGCAGAGCGGTATGTTCCTTAATTCTAGTCGCACATTTCTATCAGTCTCACAACATTAATGTTGCATATTCCGGAATCTTAACTCCGGAGTTTTATTGAAGTTATTATAATTGAAGCTGGCGGACAACCAGTAGGCCAATATCTGTATTATATGACGGTAGGAATCTTTCACTCTGCTTAACCTTGAGGGGCAAGGGTATATACAGGGTTTTCCAATAAGAGGTGTTATTTTGATATTCAATCGTAAAAGATCAATGGTTTCGTTGCTTGTGTGGCATGTAGCGCCGTCTTGTTGAAAGTAAACGTTGTCCAGATCAATACCATCCAATTCCGGCCATAAAAAATCATTAATCATCTCTCGATAGCGTAATCCATTCACCGTAACTGTTGCTCCAGCCACATTTTCGAAAAAGTAAGTCCAATGACTCCGCCGGACCATAAACCGCACCAAACAGTCACACGTTGAGGATAGAGAGGCTTTTCAACAATAACTCTTGGGTTTTCCGAGCCCCAGATGCGACTATTTTGCTTGTTGACGAAGCCACCGAGGTGGAAATGGGCCTCATCACTCAAGATGATTTGCATTTGATTCACTCAAGTGAATTTTAATAATTTCAATGCGTTGTTGAAGCGTGTATCGTTTCTACTTGTCAAATGTCAAAAAAAGACAGCTTCAAAAGTAACATCTACCGAAATTTTTTTTTTTTTTTTTTATATTAACTCCACACAGGAGGCCCTGAAGAAAATAATTTCCCTCAGGGCCTATGTCATCTTTGAGGATGCTGTGTGGAGGGTCTTTTTGTGGAGAGGAAGGAGTGAACATGGGTCTTGAAGAGTCCCATGTTGTAGGTGGGAGGAAACACAGAGGCCGGCAGTTCGTTCCACAGCCGAGCTGTTGAACTTAAGAACGAATCGTAGAAGCGACCCGTTCTCATGTGACAAGTGTCAACTGTGTACAAATGTTGGGCACGCGTTTGGCGTGTATCCCGACTATGCACCGGTGCCGAAGGGATCAATGACGCTAGTTCCTCAGAGCATCTTCCATTGTAATACCGATAGAACAAGGACAGCATACCTACCTGACGCCTGTGCTCTAAAGATTGCAGTCCGTCTGTTAAGATTGGGGAATCTATCAAACGGACCGCCCGTTTTTGCACAGAGTCTAGGGTTTTTTTCAGGTATTTAGGGGCTCCGGACCAGAGATGGCTGCCAAATTCGACAGTAGGGCGCACTTGCGATTTGTACAGGGTCAGCAGTTGTGTATTATTAAAGTATCTGCGGGCCCTGTACAGTACGCCCAGCTTCTGAGAGGCCAACTTTACTCTGGCTTCGATGGAGCCCCTATTAATGATTCTCTTGCATTCCTTTGCCGATTTGTTGTATGCTGATCTGCTTTCGGGCGTTCGAGATGTGTTGTAGGCTCGGTAAGCCGCGTTTTTTCGTCGAACTGCTTCGGAGCATTGTCGACTGAACCACGGCTTTGAGCCCACACCAGTTTCTTTAGTAGTCGATTGTATGAAGCCATCCATCGCCGATTTGATGACTTCACCAATCTCCTGGGCACATCTTGAAGGGTCCGAAGTCCGAAAACAAACAGCTGACCACGGAAAAGCGTTGAAATGGGCCCGCATACCGAACCAATCTGCTGACTTATAGTGCCACACTTTTCTCCTCAGCCTCTCATTGGTTGGTCTGAGGCTAACGGGGATTGATGTCGTCACTAGGCAGTGGTCAGATGATCCCAGAGGCGCTGTGACGTCAATCTTATAACCGTGTGGCACAGTAGTTAAGAATAGGTCTAACAGATTGGAGCGGTGAGTCTGGACATCAGGAACCCTTGTAGGCTCCTGAACCAATTGCTCTAATCCATAGCAAATGGCAAAGGATTCCGCCTGTCGGCCAGCCGAGTCCGTTGGGCCTGAGAACATCAACCATGGTTCGTTATGAACATTGAAGTCCCCCAGAACAACAAACTCGGCCGAAGGGTAGCGGGGCAAGAGATCATCAATAGTATCGCTCAAATGTTTGAAGAGTTCGGAAGTGTCTGATTCGCTATGGTTCGGTGAGCGGTATAGACATGCGGAGAATCTTGCCGTACTGGCAAGATTGACGCGCACCCACATTACGTCGAATCTGGAGTTTTCCAGACTCAATAGTCGTACACAGTTGATGTCAGCTCGACTATAGAGGCAGACTCCTCCTTTGAGTCGGAATTTGCTTGCGAGGGTAAAGCCCGGGCAGTCCAGATAGGAGGAGTCTGGCGGCTCGGCTATCTGAGTTTCGGATAGGAAAAGAAGGTTGGGACGTTAGGACAAAAGATGGTGATGGACGGAATTTAAATTTGTGTGCAGGCCGCGAATGTTGGCAAAATTTACCAACAGTTTTGGCCCGCACCGGGGACGCCTGCTACTCACCGCTGTAACGATGTTAAAATTGTTGTGTTGTATGTTCATGAATTTTAAGTTTTTTTTTTTTTTTTTTGTAAGGGTAGGAGGTGAAAGGAAAGGTCTGGAAAGGAAAGGTATGAGGGGTGGGTAGGAATCTGGGGTTCAGGCTGTCCAGGAGTGATGAGCGTTTGGTTTCAGCCCACCCACTGCGGGGCGATAGGCTGGGAGAGTCCGGCTGGAGAGGGCATCCAATGCGCCCCAAACGCTGCTGCTGGGTCCCCTCCGGTCACGAACCGGCACAACAGCAGTGGCGGGGTTTTTTCACTCGCTGATGGGGCAGCCCACCCTTAGTCGTGAGCCTGAGGGTTGGGCCCCTGTACTATCGAGCGGCCCGGACAGCGGTAACCGGTTGTAAAGGGTCTCCCTCAACCAGCATCTCCCAACCGGCCGGCCACGCAGAAGGTGGGCCGACGCACCCGCCACCAAGACCTGGGCAAACCTTAACCCATGAACCCGGGCACCCCTGCTAAGTCACCAAACGTAGCGAACCACTTGGGGTGACCTGTGGCAGAGGTGTTGGTCATCCAATAAATGGTTCCCAGGGCGGCGGTACCCATTCCCGCCTACCAAATTGAGTAGCGGGCTATTCAAAATAACACCTCTTATTGGAAAACCCTGTATAATCCAGAAGATATCTGTAATATCGGTTGCTCTGAATTAATTTTAATAGTGCCATCTGTATATTGTACAGCTAACTAATATATGATATATCACAATTTGATGCTATAGTTTCGCCCAATATCTATCTCAGGACAGGTGGGAGCACAGTGCTCATAAATTGAGTTGTTTGCGGTATAATATATTATGACAAAAAAATTGATCCTTAGCTATGGTGAATCAATGGGGAATATTGCGAGGCGAATACACAGGATGGAAAGGATAGGAAGGATTAACAAACTTGAATTTTCATAGGTCACTGAAAATCAGCCACTTGTGACTTTTTTTTCAATCATAAAAAAGAAACAATACTAGTTAAAGTCCCCGGCGTCGCCGGGCTTTACACGACTTTTTGAAAATCATATGTAGACAGTAATTTTCCTCTTATTTTGAATGTGAAGTGTTTTATCAAGAAGTATCAAAATTCCTCTTTAAGGGGTAGGAATAGGGGGTGGGGTGGTTTTTCGAAATCTCAAGTATACAGTGACCTTTCTACTGTTTTGAAGGTCAAGTGTGAAAATTTCATCACTCTCGGAATAAAACTGTAGATTTATTTAAATAAACAAACTCACACCAGGACACTCTTCTGTACACATAAATTATATAAACAGATGTAACTGTCTGTGGTTGTTGTTTAATTGCTCTCTCAAACAGATAAAAACAATTTTATTTTGTTAATCCTTACCTTTCAAGTTGACGGCCTCCGCGTCCAAGTTGGACTCTGTGAGCAGCGCCCTCGCCACGGCTGTGTGCCCCTCCCTCGCAGCGATGTGCAGCGCGTTGTCTCCGTTGGAGTCCACCGCGTCGTACTCGGCGCCATTCTGCAGCAGGGCAGACACGATGCAGGCGTGGCCGTCGCGCGACGCCACATGGAGGGCCGTTTGTCTGGGAAGATAAACAAGAACAATGGTTAGAAATTATTTATAATAAATACAGAAATTATTGCTTGAAATCAAACGGTTCTTTCTTTAAATAAATAGCGGTGCATATAAGTATTAAATGATTTTTAATGTTTTTTATGGCGTACCCTTCTTTTGGCGAATTTTGTGAGATTGAGAGTACTTAGTTATCTGTTCACTAAACATAACCATTTCAGGAATCATGGTCTCCTTCTAGCTAGAGCAGTACTGATAGTATGTATCTATCACTCTGGACCGAGGCGCAAATAAATGTACGTGCAAAAAAAATAATTTGCCCCTTTGAAGTGAGGCGGTATACGCAGAAGTGACAACCTAAAAAAAATCCCGAAGAATGAAGTTAATTACTGGAAGGGGCTTTAAATGATATATTTATCTTTAATCAAGTAGATAAATTAACCAAAAAGTGCATTTCACCGTGAATTCCACATTTTTTGTTGCAACTTTTACTTGAACCACTTCCACATTTTAAAACTTTAAACGCAATTATCTCAGCTCAAAATTTTTGAGGATTATGGCACTTCTGCTCTGACCACCTCAAATTTGAACCTGAAACCTCTGGGTCCAGAACCAAGAAGTTTTGCACTATGCTACAAAGATTATCAAACAAAAAAACTAAAATAAGTGTTGTGTTGGTGACGAATTATTTGAAAGAAAGAGTTTTGTTCTTGTTGTTCGGTTTTTGTTGTTCGGCAGTTACAATAGTGTTAATATTTAACCAGAAAGTTATACGACTAACTTGTGAACATCTCTGTCATTGGGTCTCGCCCCCGCCAACAATAAACTGCGTACGAGTATCTCGTTTCCAGTGGCGGCGGCCAGTAACAGTGGTGGCGCCAAGGCTGCATCCTGCACGCGGGAATTGACATCAACCTCAACAGACAGCAGGAACATCACACTCTCCAGGTCCTTCTTCTGGATGGCCACGTGGAGGAAGTTGCGGCCTTTTGTATCCACCTACAAAAAAGCATGGAAATTGAATAATAAGCTATTAGGAGTACCGCCGCCCCGGAAACCATTAATTGGGGAGTCAACACCTCTGGTAATTTAGCAGGGGTGCCCAGGTTCAGCGGGTGAGGTGTGTTCAGGATGTGCCTGGTAGAGGTTAGATTGGGGAGACCCTTTGACCTTTCCAACTGATTTCTCCTTTTCTTTCATCGATTTGCGCCACAGCGGGAAGGATCCTACGTCCATCACTCCTGAACACACAATAGATTCCTACCCAAGAACTTTCTCTCTTACCTTTCCTTAAAAAGACCCTCCACACAGCATCCCCAAATACGGCATAGGCCCTGAGGAAAACTATTTTCCTCGGGGCCTCCTGTTGTAAAAAAAATAAATTCTAACCTAACAAAGTTTTATTATTCCTAATTGCCATGAAGGAATGATAAAACTTTCGGAGATTTAAGATTTTGAACAAACAAACATTTACATTTTTATTTATATAGAAGATTGAATTTTTGTTTATTGTTACCTGTTCTGCAGCAGAAGGTAATCTATCCAATATAGACTGTGCCGCCTTATTGTTCCTGACGGTGAGTGCTGTGGCGAAGGGAGAGAGCCCCTGCTTGTCCCTCAATGACAGGTCAATGGAGGGGTGCGACAGCAGCAGACTGATGATCTCCGGGTGCTGGTTCTCGATGGCGATGTGGAGGGGCGTCTTGGATTCCACGTCACGGGTGTTCACGTTGGCTCCATGCTCTACCAAGGTCTAAAAATGTACATAAAAACATTGAGGTAAAAATGAATATTTATATAACACCTAACTAGAGTGCCCCTGTTATACAGTGTAGACAGGGGAATTATATCGCCACCCGGTTGGGCAGCGTTGTAGAGCGGGTTAAGGCTTGTAGGAATGGATTTATTAATGCGGGTCTTGAAGAAGCCTGGATTAGTGCACAAGTCAAAGAAATGACCCGTTCTCATGAAGCCAACTTCAATTATTGTGAACGGGTATTCTGCTCATGTCTGTCGACTTTCGCGTATGTGCACCGATGCACAGGGGATCGATAGCGGATAATAGGGATGTAGCTCCATTGAAATACCTGTAAAACAGACTCAGCATGCCTATATTGTGTCTGTGCATTAGAGATGGTAATCAGTCTGTTAAAAACAGATTGTCAATCACACGAACCGTCCTCCTTTGCATCAAGAAGGTTTACCAACTATTTTGGGGCTCCAGTCCAAAAGTGGCTCCCAAATTGAATTGTTAGACCTACTTGAGATTTGTTCAGTGTTAGCAGGTGCAGTTATAACGTTCACTCATTTTAACATTGGCGAGGATATACCTGTATGACATTGATGAGCCCCCAAGCGCAGCAGAGGTGCAGCGGCGCCTGCTGCTCCGAGGCCATCTCGGCCCCCTGGCCCCCGGGGCCTAGTCTGCGCGGGGACTCCACGTCGCAGCCGGACCTGATCAGGAACTGTGCCAGGGTCTCCTTGTTCTCATCGATAGCTCTGGAAATATTAACAGGACATGAAATGTCACGATTGTCATCCGTCAGCAATAGGGCCGCCGAATTACTGTGAACAATACACCTAGCTTCTGGGAGGCTTACTTAATTCTGGCTTCAATGGAGCCCCATGCCTGAGCTGGCCATGTTTACGCTTAGCACATCAATGACGGCATGGAGACGGGAGAGGAGTAAACTTTTAAGGAGTATCAACTTTTCGTTGCACGTCAAAACTATGCTGTGGCAGGAGTATCGAAGATAGGCGGTATTTCATTTAAAATATAACCAATATAGGTTGTCTGATATTGCTTTTTGCCATTGTGCGTTTATCACGCTAATGTAATATTATTACTATGATAGAATTATGAATTAAGAATACAGACATAGGCGGAATTCACGAAAGTGATTTTTAGACTGTATTGTTGCTTAGGTATTTGTTGAATTGTTTCTTCATCGATGATTTGCAACGAAGAATAATGGGCAGAACCATTCAGTGTAATCTACCAGCAATAACGGGGTTGGGGAGTGAATACCATGTCATTTACCAAATACTAAACATTTCCAGCAACTTTTCAATTTTGAATCACAACCTAAAATGGTTTTATATGACAATGGTAATAATATAATAATAAAATTAAAAAGCATAAATTACTTGTGTAACAGCGTCTGAAGACAGCCATCGGGCCCCGGCCCCCAGCAGTCGGCGTCGGCCCCGTTCCTGACCAGTACGCTTGCCACCTCCTCCTGCGAGGAGTCCAGCGCGGCCCATAGCGGGGGGATCCCGTGCTGGTCCAGACGGCCCATGTCCACCCCGCGGATGCACATGCCCTCCACCAGCAGGCCGAGGCGGCAGTGGATGGCCAGCTGCAAGGGGGTCTCCCCTTCTTCGGTGCTGAAACACACAACAAATATTTCATTAGCTTCGTCCAGACGGTCTGCAGTCTACACAACTGTGAGAATTCTTTTCCACTCTTGGCATTGACGTCAGCTCCTCCTAATATGAGGGGAGCAACTAGTTTGTAGTGAATAATACGTACAGAGCATTCATGTCTGCCCCATGATCCAAGAGAAACAGGGCAGTTTTAGAGTCCTCCTTCATGATGGCCTGGTGCAGCAGTGTGAATCCTTTTCCATTCCTGACTTTGACGTCAGCTCCTCCTAATATGAGGGGGGCAACTAGTTTGTAGTGAATAATACATACAGAGCATTCATGTCTGCCCCATGATCCAGGAGAAAGAGGGCAGTTTTAGAGTCCTCCTTCATGATGGCCTGGTGCAGTAGTGTGAATCCTTTTCCGTTCCTGACTTTGACGTCAGCTCCTCCTAATATGAGGGGGGCAACTAGTTTGTAGTGAATAATACGTACAGAGCATTCATGTCTGCCCCATGATCCAGGAGAAAGAGGGCAGTTTTAGAGTCCTCCTTCATGATGGCCTGGTGCAGCAGTGTGAATCCTTTTCCGTTCCTGGCATTGACGTCAGCTCCTCCTAATATGAGGGGAGCAACTAGTTTGTGGCCACCTGGAACAACAAATTAAAAATATTGAAAAATTCTAAGTGTAGTGAAAGACTGGACTCTAGTATAAATATCATTAAATTAATTTGTACAAATGAAAAACATCACTTATGAGATATATTCAATATGTTCCAGAGAATCCACCATTATCTTCCTAGTTGGAAACAGTGATTGCGAATAGAAAAGGATTGAAATAGCTTTAACCACACAGTATAATCAGTTCTGAAAAGTCAGGGTCATAAATTTAGGAAGGGTTGTTTCGGAGAATTTGAATAATTCTTCAAATTTCAAACTGAATTTTCAAGTTCTGTGGAAGATTTTTTCAAGTTCTGTTATTATTTCAGTTCTGTCAAGCAACTAGCCTATTGTAGGGTAAATTATAGGGAGTTTACATCTCCCGAAAATAACTACAATATTATTTTTACCTACATTCTTGTGAGGCTGGTATCATTGTAAACCTGCGCGCGGTACTTCGCGCGGCAAATAATATCATTCTGTCTCCAGCAGTCTAGCCGTCGGGTTGATCCTAAACCTCCTCTAGCTTACGCGATTTATTTTTTCATAAAATTATTATAAGTGAGTTTTGTTAAAATAAAAAAATAAATTAGAACTATCCAAATTCTCGTTATTTCACACTGAGAGTAATCACGCTACCTCAGTTTCTGCGGATTGGAGAACCGCAGAATCATTTAGCCAACAACCCATTTAAACTGGCGATGATAACCGATCTTCCAAAATTGGTGACTACCGACGCTTAAAAATCAATGGTGACCCGTATATAATTCAACAAAACGATCGAGAAAAAGGTAATCCGGAGGCAGAACACAACCCTGGAGGCAGAATCCTGGACAAAATTCTTTTGTAAGTAATTTAAATTCCTTTTTTGCAAATAATTTAAACTCAGTAAATGTCCAGTACTACAATTAGAGCCGTTATTTGTTTAGAACCGAACATTATTGTTCCATAATTTACCAAAGCCGATATACACACATTATTAATTATTTGAAATATAACTACTAATTTTTATTAAAATCATCATGTCTGCAAACAGTAAAGCGCGAAAAAATGTGAATTACAGAATCCTATGAGGACCGAGCAGATGCCGACCGAGACACCCTGAACGCGAGATTGCAGCCAGACGAGACACCACGACTGCATCCACCACCTGGACACCCTGATCCAGAGACCCTCAGACCATCCTCTACGACGACGGCAGAATCTTCCCTCAGGGAAGCATCCACCCAACCAATAAAGGAGGCAGAATCTGTTTTGCAGTTCATCTACCAAACGCGTAACGTAGTCCTACAATTACATACAACAGCAAGTCATCAATTCCATCCTTTTTGCAAACAAAACAATTACAAATATAAAATCCAATACGAAATTTTTTTTAACCTGAAATAATATTGTCACAGTGAATAAAATCGTCATCACATATCGTGAAGTTAAAAGTGAAAGCAATAATGGCTAGTGTTATTAACAATCACAATAACTTTAGTAATAACCCCGTATGGATGTTCGAAATTTATGGATGACATTAAAATTTTTTTTTTCAAAAATAATCTAGATTTTTTACAACAATTTAGAATTTGAATTCCGTATATTTTACGTTGCTTTCATAACCTTTTGCAACATATTGTATCTGTGCATTGTCTATCTCTTACCATATTGTCATTTTTAACATGAATCCTGAAGAAACACAAACGTCTTCCAACAACAAGGAAAAATCAAACAATATGGAAACATCAATAACTTCCGTAGCAGTGAAACTACCCGTAATGTGGAGAGATAATATCGCTCTTTGCTTCGCACAGGCACAATGCCATTTTGCAAATTCAAGAGTGAAAGATGATTTTACAAAATATAATATTATTGTTGCCGCCCTGGACGCTGAGACCATCAAATGTGTGAGCGACATTGTCATCAAACCACCATCGGATAAATATTCATTTTTGAAGACAAAACTTATTGAAAGACTACGAGACTATGAAGAGAAACGCCTCGGGCGCCTACTTACCGGATTACAACGCGATGACCGAAAACCATCCGGATTACTTAGACATATGATCGAAGTAGCTGGTCCCGCATTAACGGAGAGTGCCATCATCAGAATACTGTGGCTCCAGAGACTTCCTCAACATGTAAAAGCCATTCTATCAGCCCTGCCGAATGACAATCTGTTCCAACTGGCATCGGCAGTAGACAAGATACTTGAAGTTTACCAGAAAACTGAATGCAGTGCTGTAGACAGGGACTACCGTAAAAACAATATACACACCCAAGCACACCAAGCTATACAAGAGCCAAACGTCAACACTGTACTCCAAAATCTTCAAGAACAAATCGTCGCACTTACTCAAGAAGTAAAACAATTAAAAATAATGCAGAATGACGACAGCGAGCGAACGCAAAATTACCAAGATCGCCGCAATCAGAGCCCCCGCCGCGAATGGCATCATCCATCGACATCGATGCGCAATTATAATAGCAGACCGAGTTCAAGGTCACGCGGCAGAAGCAATAATATTTTGTCGTTCGATGGCGATATCGAACGACAAAGGAGAAGCCTAAGCATAGTGTCTAATATGATTGCCCGCAGATTTTGCAAATGCAACAATACCGTTAAAAAAATACTGTTCAACGCATTCTGTACTAGCCTGTATACGTGTGAGACATGGTGTCACTACCGATCTTGCTCGATGGAACGACTCTGAATTCAATATAATGACGCCTGTAGAATAATATTTGGATACCGAAGATACAGCAGGGCATAGACAATGTTCACGGAACTAGGACTGAATGGATTTGCAGGCCTGATGAGATATTGGGCCCAGCGCCACTCCTGAGTGAGCGCTGGGCCCAAGTGCACTCAAGACCACACCCTGCATAGTTGTCCTTATTTGTTAATTTATTATATCTATTATACAAAAAAAAAAAAATGTATATCTATATGGGACGTGTGGGATTGCACTAACCTCCCCACATTCTGGAATAAAATATTATTATTATTAATAACAATCAAAACAACAGTGGATATTGTTTCTTTCACGAAAAATACGGAGGTAAGGCATACAAATGCAACCAGCCGTGCTCCTTTACGCGCATTAAAGGCGGAAAACGACAAACGAAATTCGAAGTAGGGACGTGCGAATCTTCACATATTAATAATCATCTCTTCATATACGAACGTGAGACTCGCCAAAAATTCCTTATTGACACCAGTGCTCCCTAGGTCGAGCAACGTCAGAAAAAATACCGTTACTTCAGACACCTGCTTTACGGTGCAAACGGAACTGCCATCAAAACATACGGCACACGGACAATTAACCTGCAATTTGGCGTCCGAGGCGAGATGAAATGGAAATTTATTATAGCTGACGTTTCCAGAGCCAAAATAGGAGCGGATTTCTTGCATCACTACAACTTAAGCGTAAACTTAAAGAAAGGAATCCTAACAGATCAGTCGACAGGATTGCAGATTAGAGGTGCAACGCTACAAGGACCCTCATCTGGCATATCGACGCTATCTATCAGTCAGAAATACCGGGACATCCTACATACATATCCAACACTGACCCGACCCAGCATAAAAACGCATGGCGTTCCGAGTCACAATATTACTCACGTCATTGAAACCAGGGGACCGCCGGTAACTGAACGAGCTCGCAGGCTGGCACCAGCACTGCTAGAAGCTGCAAAGAAAGAATTTAAATACCTAATGGAGCAAGGTATTTGCAGGCCGTCCAAGAACAACTCGGCAGGCCCACTACACATGGTTCAAAAGCCCAACGGAGAATGGCGCCCTTGCGGCGATTACAGGCGTTTAAACAAATCACACCACCAGACAAATACCCAATACCGCAGCTCCACGACTTCGCACATAAAATATATTACTATTATTATATATTATATACAAATATTATATATTACTATTATATTATAATAACAGAATTTGAATAGGACTTTCACAGAACCCGAAAATGAATGCCTTCCTCTTCTAATAGATTAATATTTAATGGAAGAACGATCATCGATCCGGGGGTATCGAAGATTGGGATCGACGCAACATATATTTACTTTCTAAACCAGCTGTAGAAACAATGTTTCAAAACCCTTAAAAAAATGCAAGAACTCTCTTATATGACTTGAACTAATAAATAAAACTGAACTAAATAATAACAAGTTATAATGTCATAGACTTCCAACCAACCTCCGCTAAGCGCCAAACTTAGAGGCGTATCCCCTTCAGAATTCTTAAGATTAAAGTTGGGGATCAGTACGCTGTTTGCCTTGTCTGAATTCTGTAGGTTCTTCTCCAAAGTTTTTTTCCTTTCGATGATTGCCACAATGGGTGCCTCATGGTTGTTTAGGACTGCCAGATGCAGGGGAGTTTGTCTGCAAAATAATATACATTTATTACAGGAATACTTTAGCTAGAACTCGAGCAAAAGAAGATGCGCGCAGATGAACGTTTCTTGCCGAAACGCCAAGAAAGCCAGAAAGGGAGTGATTTATTAGTAGTTTGACTTTCGTTGGTAGTTTACCATGCCACACTCGCCTCGCTTATCGAGCGACATTCTGGACAACGGTAGGAAACGGACTTTTGTTTGCGGTCAAACTAAATAACTATTCATCAAATCATATGTTGGAGATTAAAAAGAAAATACATGTTTAATAATTAAATCACCTGAAAAGCGCATTAGGCCTTTATGTCTAGGATCGCCTGGAGGTAAGTTGCCTTTGAAACTCTTCCTGTGACTCAAAGCCACAGTACTAATAGTATGTATTACCAGTCTATTAGTTCAGCATCTCTTTTAAACACAAGCGTCTGCTTCCATAAAAGAGAAACATCAAAAAAAAAAATTCATTACATAGAAGAGGACTGATTTGGCAAAAGCTAAAATATTAGGCGAGCTACCGATTCGAACACCATCCTGTTTCATAATCGTAGTCTGCATAAATATTTATTTGGCAGACAAACATACAAACTATTGCAGTGGTCCAATCTAGAGACTGTAAGAGCATTTACTAGAATCTCGAGAGGGCGGTGTTGACCTCAGGGGCAGCATAAATAATAACAATATAAATTCCTTTATATGCGTGCAGTAGAACTTATAATTTCATAATGTAGACATTCTTAGCAATAATCTTCAGAAATATCAAACCGAAGTAACACGTAAGATCATAAATTAATGCTCGAGTATATAATGTACTAGAGTCTAGACTACTCTTCCTAGAGTGTAGTCCCTACCTTACCCACTTATTAGTTTTAAGGCATAATAAAACTCCTTACCTCTAAGGAACTTTTTTGGCTTTACCTTATTTAATCTCGTATGAAGACAATGTTGGTAGTTCTTAGTCAAAGTATGATACAGTTAAATATGACTGAAGGGGATAGGGTCGGATTAGCTCAGTCTCCAGAGCAGAGCCCCGACAAGACTGAGGTCCTGGGTTCAATTTCTAGATGCGACTGAATCTTTTTCTGATTTTCTGTTTCACATTTTTCGTTTGATTTTTGGCAAGAATGTGTAGGGTAAATTCACCCAGAAATGTGACAAAAATACTAAAACGCTGATCTGATTTGTAGAACGGTGTATTATATAAATTAATAAAGATATGTAATACCTATAGATGACGTCGGCATTCTCTCCGTAGGAGGTCTGAAGATTGGGATTGGCTCCCTTGTCCAGGAGCTCTGAGGTGAGGCGGGAGAGCCCCTCCTGGCAGGCCACGTGTAGCACCGTGTAGCCCTCCGTGTTGGCCGTGTCCATATTGCCCGTCAAGTTCGCGCAAAGGAATAGGGCGGATTGCTGGACAGAGAATAAAGCGTATTAGCTGTGATGTGCTGAAGAGAAGAGACGGAATAAACAAACAATAAACTGGTATTAATCATATAAATTTAGTTGAGGTTCTTATTTAAAAAACATTAATTTGTAACAATGTCTCTATCACTGAGAAGAATTCTTTTCAGTGATATGAAGAAGACAGGCATGTCAGGCTGCGGAAGGGTTGATGTTTTCAGATTTGAAAGATGTCACAAATAATTACAACTTGTACAAAATAAAAAATTACATTTTAGAACTTAGATACTAAACTTATAGGTCTTTGTAGTAAGGGGATCTAATTTACAGTCACCAGCGATAGGATGTCACCGAACAAAAGGTTACTAAATTCAATAAAATCGAAATGAAAAAAATTTCATCTCACCTCACACTTTTTCTTGGCCAGCAAAATTAGCAAATTATCCCAATTGCTTGAATATACCGGGTTCAACTGACACCCCTTCTCAATCAACTTGCTTGCGAAACCGGACTCCAACGGATCGCTGCTAAAACTAGAGTCAGCACTCAATAATTCCGGAGGCTCATCGGAAAAGGGGTTATTGCTGTCAGTTTCACTGGACGGGGACGAATCAAACGGATCCAGTCCGTTGGTTCCCTTTAGCGAGGTGCCATTTTGAGATATGGGACTCTCATTGACTAAGGCGTAGTAGAGAGGGGAATGTTCTTCATTGATAGTTCTGAGATTCACGTCCAGTTTGTCGTGTTTTAATAATAGGTCGAATATTGGGTTGTTCTTTGACATGATAGCGAGGTGAAGGGGTGTGCTGTAGAAAAATTGTAATTAATAATTAAGATTTATTTATATTACTTCTATACATTATACAGCAATCATTTTACATACAAGATTCCTATTCAAGCTGCAAAATATTAAAAATAAATATTATCCACAAAATAACATACAAATGATTCTAGGCTTTAAAGTCAAATAAATTATACACAAAAAACAAACCAATAATTATTCAACGGTTTAAAGTCAAACAAAGTTATCTACAAAAAGACATATTAATATTTATTAGTATTGCTATGTTCTTTTGTATGTAACTTTATTTGACTTTAAACCCCCGAATTATTGATATGTTTTTTTTTTATAGATTATTATTATTATGTTATTTGACTTTAAAACCTAGAATTATTTGTGTGTTTTTTGTAGATAACATTGTTTAAATCTAAGCCCTCGACTTTTCCTCTCCAAAAAAGTGGGCAAAATTTCATCAAGAGTTATCAAAATTCTGCTTTAAAGGGTGAGAAAAGAGGATGGGATGGTTTTTCAAAGTCTCGTGTAGACAGTGACCTTCCTCCCATTTGAAGGATAAGTGTACAAAATTTTATAAATCTCGACAGCAATAAGACAGCAGGTAGATTTATTTCTTTTGATTGGGATCGCGGAATATTAGTCAATAGAATATAATTATCTGATTGACAGTCTGTTGTTAACAGGCCGATTGGCATCTCTAAAGTACAGACGCAATAATAATAAAATAATATTTGAATGACTTGTATAGCGTCGTTTTTGTGCGAAATAACCTCAATGTAGGCATGCTGAGTCTGTTCTACGGGTATTTCAATGGAGCCTGCTCTAAGAAGCTACAAGCATTGATCGCAGGTGCACATGCATGAAACTCAATAGACATGAGCGGAACACCCGTCCACAGTTGATATTGGCTTCATGAGAACAGGTCGTTTCTTCGACTCGTTTTTGTGTCGCCTCGTCAGCTCGTATGTAGAACGAGCTACCGGCTTCTGTTTTTCCTCCGACATACAATCCGGGCCTCTTCCAAACCCGCTTGGATTAAGACTAGCCTCACTTTCATGCCATCTGTCTGATACAAGACCTCAGTAGCACATTCATTACCCTACATAGTTGATAAATTTATTCTGGATGTACAAATAATAACGAGACTTTTTAAAGCATTGGCCAGAAAAGAGTTCCGATTACTTAAATTTAATCTCGAATGTGGCATACCCGATATACTTACAATCCGTTTTTGTTCTGCCTGTTGGGATCGAGTCCTTTGGCCAGGATCTTCTCAGCAACCTTGGCCATATCGGTCAGGGTCTCTGTAGCACAGGTTGCCGGGCCCTTGGTTGCTATTAGATGCAGCGCCGTATCACCTTCTTCTCTGTCAAAATAATTACAACATTTTCATACAGGGCATTTCTAGAGAAAATATTCGACAAGTACTATAATTCGCTGTTATTTTTACTAGTTGAAAGCACAAAATTAAGCTCTATTATTCACTAGTATTCGTATGTCAAATTCAGTAGTCCATTGCGTGCCTAGATTTTCCATCTCCCTTCCAGTTTCCATTCAAGTTGACCAGCCAGTTCCACTTCCAGAAACCCTTCCAGTTTACCTCTCACTATCCTTTTCCAATTTTCCTTCCAGTTTAGTATCCAATTGTTTTATATCCAGTTATTTTTCCAAGGTTATAAATAACCAGACAGTATTTGAAAATATCGAACTACCATTAGACTAAGCAGAAATGTTGCTTGTGTCGCGATGGAGGACTTAGCTACCTAAGGATGCCTGGATGGGAACCCGAAGCATTGTCAATTACCACTCAGCCACTGACCGGTCCACATCCAATTTCCCTTGTTTCAATTTATGTTTCCCATATATTATATCAACCGGTTCCATAGTTTTCCATATAATGTCCCATAAAAATTCCCTTCCCACTACCCTTTCAGTTTCCCAATGCATTCCATTCAATTTCCCTTCCAATTTACACTTTCAGTTTCCCATTGTGTTCCATACAATTTCCTTTCCTTTTAAGTTTCCCAGAGTGTTCCATATAATGTCCCATTGCAAATTCCCTTTCAGTTTCCCAATGCATTCCATTCAATTTCCCTTCAAATTAAGCTTTCAGTTTCCCATTGTGTTCCATACAATTTCCCTTCCAGTATCCCTTTAAGTTTCCCAGAGTGTTCCATATAAAGTCCCATACGAATTTTCTTCCAATTACCTTTTCAGTTTCCCAATGCTTTCCATACAATTTCCCTTTCAGTTTCCCATTGTGTTCCATACAATTTCCCTTTAAGTTTCCTAGAATATTCCATATAATGTCCCTTACAAATTCCCTTTATTTTTCTCTTCCATTTACCTTTTCAGTTTCCCAATAGATTCCATACAATTTCCCTTCCAGTATCCCTCCCAATTGCCCTTTCAGTTTTCCGTACAATGCCCCATCCAATTACCCTGTCAGTTTCCCATTATGTTACATACAATATCCCTTCCAGTATCCTACCAATTAAACCATTCAGTTTCCCTTTGGGTTCCATACAATTTCCCTTACAGTTTCCCATGGTGTTCCACATAATTCCCCTTCCAATTACCATTTCAGTTTCCCATAGTGTGCCATACAATTACCCTTTTAGTTTCCCATACAATTACCCTTACAATTTCCCTTCCAGTATCTCTTCCAGTTTCCCTGTCAGTTTCCCATAATATTCCAAAGAATTTTCTTCCAGTATCCCTCTAAGTTACCCTTCCTGTAACTAGTTTTCTTACTTAGTAATCAGCGTGACATCCGCCCCACTGTCCACCAAGAAGTCCGCCGAGTACGCGTCGCCCGCGCGCGCCGCCTTGTGCAGCGGAGTGACACCGCGGCGAGCAAGCGCTGCGTCGGGTGCGGCCGCGTGCTGCACGAGCGTGCGCGCGATGGCCACGTGGCGCGCGCGCAGGGCCAGCTCGAGCGGCAGCAACTCCTCGCCGCGGGAGCTGAGCGCATTCACGGTCTCGGATAGCTGGAACAAAGGAAAAAATAAATTAGTCATGAAAGCGATAAAGTCAAAGTAAGGTAAACACTATGTAAATTGTAGGTAGGTGCATAATCTTAATTTAAAAAAAATTATAATATGAAATTGGGGTAGGTACCAATCTACCTTCCCGTAAAATTTACCTCCATATTTATTGAATGTGTTCCTTGTGAACTAAAAGAGGGCGGGAAAACGAGTAGTGAAAAAATGATGTTAGAAAATGTAGGGAGAATTTTTAAAATTATTTTGAAGGCAAGAGTAATTTGTTGTGGAAATTATATTATTATAATTTATAATGTTAGACATTTTGATAAAATATACAGCAGAAATAGACACGCAACAAATTAATGTTGCCAGAATAAATAGAAATGTTACATAATTCAATCAAAAGAACCGAAACACGCAACACTATTATGTAGAAGAATGATATTTACATTATTGTTTGTAAAACACAAAGCGCAGACACGTGAAAAATGACGGGATATTAAACTTTAAATTAAAATATTATATTACAGGTAGGAACCTACTTTATCGCTTATCTGAATTATGCTTCACACAATCAGTTCCAAATATGAAAATGAAACTTAAATTTAAAGCAAATTTGAGTTCACTAAAACTAAGAGTATATAAAAAAATGGCCGTGAATTTTCCGCAATTTCTGCATTCAGCTTGTAGAGTAATGATGCGTAGTATGCTCCTGTAATAGTTTTTCCTTTTTGAAGATAATCAATTAAGAAAACTCCATGACTATCCCAAAAAAACAGTCGCCATCATTTTCCCAGCCGAGAAAACAGTTTTTGCTTTTTTGTAGCCGGTTCCCCCTCTGCAGTCCACTGTTTTGACTGTATTTTTGTTTCGGGCGTATAATGGTGATCCAAGTTTCCTCTACAGTAATTAATCGGCGCCAAAATTCGGATTTATTGCGCCTAAACTGCGCCAACAGAGCGTTGGAAATGTTCATTCGAAGACGTTTTTGGTCTAACGTGAGCAAACGCGGCACACAACGCGCGGACAGCTTTCTCATGTCTAAATCTTGATTATGTGACAGACACGTTTTTTGGACATTTTCATAACCTCTGCTATCTCTCTCACTTTAATTCGGCGGTCGTCTAATACTATTTGGTGAAGTTTAGCAATGTTATCGTCAGTAGTTGCAGTTTTTGGACGTCCCGAACGTTCAAGCTCTTACGGCCATGTTTAAATTCAGCTGCCCAAAATTTCACTGTGGTAAATGATGGTGCAGAGTCCCCATACACAGAGTCCAACTCATTTTTGATTTGCGTAGGCGTATTGCCATTCAAAAACAAAAATTTAATAACAGCTCCATACTCAATTTCGACACTTTCTCACTTAAACGACTGTCAACTAAAAACTGGGCGTACAAAATGGCCGAAACTTTGGCGATTAACTGTCAAAAGATGCACAGCTACATTCACTAGCTTTTATTGACGAATACCGCCATCTTTGCGTTGAGGTCGGAAACTTTTCAGACCACCCTCGTAATTCGGGTTTCAGGGGGTTACGTACCCAATAACCAATAATGGATAAATTCACCTGATAAATTTCAATAAAACCTCTGTTTAGTTAATTGTGACACTGAAAAGGTCGCAAGAACGCGTACGTAAACTATCCGCGAACTTTCTATCAACGATCAGCGACACGGGAAACATGATATTCAAATATAACCATTAGGCCTTAGACACATTACGCTATATTATGCGCGCATACATTAGGCGTTGCATGTACGTATTATATGTCGGGCTGACACACTACACTATAATCCTCCTCAGGAGAAGGGGTCAGACCAATTGGGGGACTGCCGCGGAATATCATTTCTTTTTATGGGATCTGTCACTTTGACAGATGACAGCCGTGTAATTACGGCGCTCCGTAAATTGTTCTGACCCCTTCTCTTACCGTAAGTAGGGTCGCATAATTTTCAAATATAGCCTGGTTAGCAGATCACGGCGCATATCGTCGCCACGCTCACACTTATAACACATCATATTTTTAGGTGTGACAGGCTCTATGGGATCGTATGGCGAGCAATATGGAGTTATATAAAATACTTTCTACTGTCACCCCCTTTATGATTTGACACCAAAACTTTGAACTTCTAACCCTGATATTAAAAATAATAATGTTTTATTATCTCTTTTGTAACAAATAAATATAATGATATTCTCACTGGGATCTCCGGTGCTGAGGATAATTAAAAGATACCCCAATATTTTAACATTTGCGCTATTCTACTATACTCAAATTTTCTGCGTAAATATACAACGGAAAAATTGAAAAAAAAAAAAACAACTACAACAAATTTGATGACAGATAAGTCGATTTGATGGGCATCAAATTAATGTAATGGATAATCTAACCCTGCCCCGGTAAGTCAGAGATCGTGGGTTTGATTCTCCTTTATCTTTTTATTTTCTGTGTCTTATTCTGTTTCATGTTTCGTTTAGATTTGTTACTATTTTATTCTTCTTCAATGATTGAAACACCTCAATTATAAAATATTGTTTTACCTAAATGGCAAGTTTATTTTGCGTACTGTAGGAAAACAGTCTACAGTTAGCCGGTAGAGAAGTCAGGTAGAAATAATAACAATAATTGTTTTAAAGCCCTCGCGGTAAGGTAGTGCATTCTGCATTGTGTAATCATCAGGTAGAGTTAGGGTTCAATATCCGGCACGTAGCACTAATCAGCACGGTTTTCGCGGTCCCACGGTTTCCGCAGGGTTCCGCTCCGAGACCATTCTTGATGGCCTGCGATCTTTACGGTAATTTAGGATCTCTTGCGGTATACACTTTTACCTCTAATAACTTCAAACCGTGAACAAAGTATTAATATTATAAATCATCGGCTTTAACACAGTATGGCATTTGATAAGAATGGCCGGAGGGCTGCGGTACTCCCACGCAGAACATTCAAATTATAAAGCAAAAAACTCTGAAACGGAGAGCTCTGGCGTCATTAAATATGTACAGCATATCTGAAGTTCCTATATCAACGCAAATAGTTCAGCTTCACCAACCAGCATTAAAATATCAATCTAACTGTCAAACAAAAAGACAAGACGCCATATTGCTTGTCACGTATAATTTATTCATTTGATCGACCTACGAGCCGTTTTAAAAATTGAACCAATGTCTCGTTTACATGTTACCGACATAAACTGAAAGCAGTTGTTCCGCCATTATCGCAAGTTTACACGGATGTTTATCGCAGGTGCACACGGAGAAAAATTAATAATGCTGATTTATTGAAAATCTCTTCAAATTATTAGTCATCCTGTTCATGTGCTCATCCACCTGCGTTGGTCATAAAAATATATCAGGAGGAAATGCAAAAATGTGAAGACTTTTGTGTGTTTGGACATCGTGACAAAACATTTTCTGAGATACCTCTCAATGCATTCATTAATTTCCTACAATCCCATTTTTAACATGAATACAGATAATTTATAGAGATTTTTAATAAATTGGCAATAGTTTTTATCAGGAAGTTTTCTCCGTGCACCAGTGAGCAGCTATTCGAAGAAACCAGTTCATCAGAGCAGTTTCCATTGTAGTAGGGGAGGATTCCTATGAAAATGACACTTTTCTGTTAACCTTCATAATTCTTCTGTCAAAAGTAAATAGGAAAAATTCTTTTTACTTTGTGACACGCAATAAATATTCATGACCATCTTTAAAAATTATCTTGCTTGAAAAATCGAATTTGATAAAAAAAACTGTCCCTTTCATAAACACCTCGCTTTGAAAGGGACCCTAGCATATCGTGAAAGGGACGTTGTTTAAACGTAGTCTTTTGGATGCGTAGAATAATTTATTTACTGAACAAGCATAACACTGGTCGATAGTTGTTTTCTAAACATAATACGTAGACATTTTGTACATGTTACTATTCAAATTTAAATTATAAAAATATGTACAACTGTAAAAGAACAAGCGCTTTTTCAGCTTAATTTGTGGAGTAATATAAATATTTTTAGGAACATTTTAATTAAAATATTTACTTTTGTAGAACACGCTCTAGATTAGTGAAAAATCGAGAAGTGCCATTATTATTAGCCCTACAGAAACTCGCCCTCGAGAGAGAAGTACATTCTAGCTGTCTAATGGAAAATCTAGGGATTCTTTCAAAAATCCAGTAAGCCAATAGATACCAGATTTGCTATTTTTCGTCCATTTTTCCAGGAAATTTATTTGTTGACTTTAAAAAATTGAAATGCAAGGCTTTTTGTTTGGAATGTACTTAAATCCGTGGGCCATTTTTCCGGCGTTCTTAAGATATGAAGGAAGCATATCTTTTTGTTTCAACGAAAACTCTTTTATTTCTTCTATTAGGTCTATAACAAAATTTCTTACCACGAGATATAATATCATCCTTTGCCTGTTTTACATGCCTGGCAAAGCACAAATTTTCCTATTCCACATAATTTTGCAACCGACCCCGTGCTTTGTTTTTTGGTTATAACTACATCTACCGCAGCCAGTGAAGTTTATAGATAGTCAGCCTTGGTGTTCTAATTATGGGCCATGCATATCGGATCATTGTCCGATGTGAGATATCACGGGCATCAGTCAGTTACAAGCGGTCGCCGGGCACAGGTCTCCGGCGGTAACAAAATGCCGACATGCACGCTGAGATATTGTACAAGTCGTACTGGAAAATATAGGGAAAGCAATGTTATAACCTTTCATCCGTAAGTAGGATTTTACCATAAGCAGTAGTCGTGCGAATTGACTAATTAATGTTAAAAACTCGTGGAGCATTTGGCGGCGCAGCGCGGCCGCCGGTCACCTTCGGCTCGTTCGTTGAGTTCGTTCGCCGTTGGAAGGATTCGGGCGACATCGACAGCCGCCACACCCCCTTCCTACTTTCCGCACGGGAATAACATTTCAAACTGATATGGCAAGGAATGTAGCTTCGATTTGTGCCGTAGTTTCCTTATTTTTGTCATTTTAATAAAGATAATAATAAATCTCATTAGAATAAGATTTTTTTAAAAGAAAGAAAAACATTCTTGGGTCACGAATAACCTGACAATATTTGAAAATCTCCTACTACCACCACAGTAAGCGGAAAATGTTGCTTGTTTTGTGATGGAGGACTTAGCCAGCTGAGGAATTGAACACACTACGGCTGGGTGGGACCCGAACGCGATATCAACTCAGCCACCGACCGGTCAAATACGAAAGTCTAATACGAAGAAGGTGTACGAATTTTTCTTAAACTAAAGAAAAAATTATCATCCATGAATGGGGCACAGTTCAATGAAAGGGACCTCCCTTTCATTATCAGTGCACGTGTTTCTTTCAAAGAAACGTGTGGAAATCATTTAAACACAAAATATTCCAACATAAAAGCAAAATCGGTTAAACTTTATCTGAGATGGTCCTTTTAAATAATGATTCAAATTTATTGAAGCAATTTTTATAACTTCAAAGTAAAATATAAATTATGTCTCGTAAAATTTACTTTCGTGGTCCAAAAATTTTCGACATCTCTAACTCGCTACGCTGCCGACACGGAACGGAAATTTCTTCAGTAGAATCCTGTCCATTTCGCAGCGCTTGTGTCTGGTATTTTTTACTTTACTTGTATCTTGGGCTGGACGACGAATGTCCCTTTCATGGGAATCTTCCCCTAATACCAGCAAAACACACTCAGCACGCCAATGTCAAATCTCTGCATAATATATTTATGACAATTTAATTAATTTGTTAACAATGGATTTTTAATAATAGGTCTGCGTATTGTGTAGCCGTGAGTCAACTCTGAAATTGTGATTAAAAAACTTTAGCAATATCATTATGTTATGCTAATTTAAAATGCATCCGTTATTTTATATTTCAATCCGTCTGTCCTTTGCGGTGGTCGACCATCACGAACCCATCAGTAAGAAAGTCACGGATACCGGCTGCATAACGTCAGTTATATTTTCAAATATGTCGATTATCTTTTTTAATATTTCGTCCTATTTGTGTTGTCATGTTGCGAAACAATAAAAATTATTGAATATACAATACAATATACATGATGTCCGGAATGTCCTCAACTTCGGAACCTAAAAAAACTTTTTTTTTCGATCTAAGCTTTTTGCATTTTTTCGGTAACAACTAACTTTTAGAGGCGGTCCTAAGCTTCGAAGCATTTTAAAAGGATATTAACCCCGTAGGGATCGATTTTTTTTTCAAATTGACCAAAATATATTCTATATTTGAACTCGATTTACTCAAAACAAAAACACAAATAAAAAAAAGGTAAACCACAAAATCGACTCCAGATTCCACTCCACTCATAGACATGAATATTAGTAGACCTGCCCTAAGTGATTAAAAGCGTATTATTCCCCACTCCCCATACCGGTTCCATTGGAGCCGGCTGGGCTCGCGTATGGCCTCCCGTGAATCTAGAAAATGTGACGTCATCATTCTTGTGCGAACTAGCGTCGAGCTATGGTCGAGGCATTTTACGAAATAACACGGCAAAATGGTGGCTTGTGCTATGAAAACTTGTAAAACTCTCGAATTATGGGAGAGGAACGAAGCAGCCGCAAGCGATATTTGTAGTTACGTGTATGTATACGTAGCACTACAGTACTCGGTTTATGCCGATTCCTCCCGGGCTCACCAGTTTCCCACTTGTTTCCGGACAACGTGTATATGTAGCTTGTAGGTACTTAATAGCGGTAGTGAATCCGTGGGAAAACAAATTTCTCAAACAAAAGTTTCAGCAACATAGCTCATAGACATGATAACACAGGGACAGGCTGAGATTCTAGTCTGGAAAACTGTAATAGTCAATGTCAAATGCAAACATACTCGTAATATAAGTAGCGAAGCCGAAGGTTAATTTTCATGAAAAGCAGGGAAATTCATTTTTCACCGACTTAAATATCTTGTCATTTAAACAAATTATTTACATCAATACTATATTTTCAATCTAAAAAATAATTACTAGCCATAAATCAATTGAATTTTTAAGAAAAAATGAAAACCTACAGCACAAACACACACGAGACAAGGAAAATAAATGAAATAAGAATCCCCTTCAGAAAATACTTGGTGTACGGAGCAATCAAGATATTTGGCGAATTACCTAAATATAAACACATTTAAAGTTAAATCCGTAAACATGTGATTAATTCATACTAAAAAATGTTTTTAAAAATAAAATATGTATGAGGGTTGTATTAGTGATCGACGAACCGGTGGATAATAGTTTGACTAGTCTATAGTTAGTAATAACATAAATAACAATAAATGTATCATATTTTTGTACCGCGCTTTTGAGGTGATTTTGAACAAAAAACGGCTCTACACAAATCATCCAAATATTATTATTATTATTAACGCTTATGTATAGAAGAAACGATTTGGCAGTATGTAACCCTGTCATTCAGTTGTTTTCTTCGGAGGTAACGGTTAACGAGTTGACGGTAACCAAGTGGGTGGGCTTTGACATAAACAATAGAAAGATATGTGTTACGGACGTACTGCTCCGGGCTCGGCCACGGTCGCCAATCTATAATCTACGCCAATCTGTCTAATCCTAAATTGTATAAAATGAAAGAAATGTATAAAATGTATGTCTGAACCATGTAAATGAAAATGTGAAAGCCATGTAAAAGTAAACAATAAATGAAACGTCGGAGCTTGGCTAGGGGACACGGGCAGAGAAGTATACTATGAGAGCTGGCAAAATCATATTCATATTTAATTCGGGCACGATTGTTAGAACCGTGCCAAAACGTAGTGGGAAGCCTTGCCGTGCGCCATGCGCCGGCATAGCGTCACAAATGACCACGGCCCGAAATTACCGGCCGAGGGGCGGTAGCCAACCCGGCGGCGGGCCGCGGGCACGTAACAAACACGGGCCTCGATTCCAGGAATCAAAGAGAAAGCGGGCCCGTGTGAACGTCGCTCGGTCAGCGAAGGCCGCCGGGGTCCTATAAAACGGGCAACAGCCCCTTGGAAAGACAGTTAGCCAGCAACCTCCACCAGCTCAACACCTCTCTCTCTGCTCTGCCCTCTACCTCGCTCCGACTTCTGCCTCTGCTCGCCTTCTTTCACTCTGACCCCCGCTTCACCCTGGACCACGGACTTGCCTACCCCTTCGGACCAGACTCGGAATCAGCTCAAGAACAAGCGACAAGCAATCGGACCAGCTACGACGGCTTCAGAGACGGCCCCGTTCTACCCCTCCACGCCACTGAAGGAAGACATCTTACGCCTCCACAGATTGGGATCACCGGCCCTATTTACAGTCTTGTGTGTCACGATTACGTCTGATACATAAGTGGTCCTTCGCCGCCGGATCTTTCTGTGGAAGAGATGTCACCTTCACTGCGCTCTGGGAAGAACAGCGCTGACGGGGATTCATCGCAGGGAAGCGATGATCCCACACCAACCGGGGCGGCCAGAGCCGCGCCCCCCGGACTCCGGCCAACCGCCCCCCTGGCCCCCTCTGATCCCCGAGCGGACCTACTGCCTGGTCCCTCCGGCGCATCACCACCACAGACGCCCCCTGCCGCGGCCGACGTCTCGTCAAGAAGCGAGGCTTCTAGCGAGGACACGCTCCGGCAGGTGCAGCTCGAGCTAAGAGCTGAGAGGCGGCGCACCCAGAAGCTGCAGGACGACCACGCCCGACAGATGGCAGAACTGATCGCCACGCTGAAGGGCCTCACGCGGACCGCTTCACCTGCAGCCTGGCAACCGGACGGAGCCTATCCCGGAAGCCAGCCACCTAGCGGCCCCGGGCAAAGCTGGGGCTACGCACCCGAGGCGCACACCACTGGCCCACGGGTGGGCCTTCCACAGACTGCGGCGCCCCCGAGCGGCCCCAGTCATAGCCTTGCGTACACAGTGGGGGGAGAGCCCACTGTTCCGCACACCACTGCGCCGCGGCTGGGTTACGGACCGACGCCAACGCCGGCGCCCTCGGGCGTACCTACGCAGAGGTACGCAGTGGAGACGCACGCCACAGCTCCACGGGCGGAGTACCCACCGACGGCGGCGCCATCTAGCGGCCTCGGGCGAAACCTGGGCTACGCAGCGGAGACGCACACCACTGCGCCGCGGCTGGATTACCAACCGACGCCGACGCCGGCGCCCCCGGGCGTACCTAGTCAGGGGTACGCAGCGGAGGCGCAAACCACTGGCCCACGGATGGGCCTGCCACAGACTGCGGCGCCCTCTAGCGGCTCCAGTCACAGCCTTACGTACACAGTGGGGGGAGAGCCCACTGTGCCGCCAACTACAGCCCAGCCTAGCGATGTTTTTGGGAGCTCGCGCCGCGCCGAGAGGGCTCACACCGGGACGGAGAGAAACCATGCTGCGGATCCACTCACGGACGGCGCTTCCCCAGGCGCCGCGACGCTGCGAGGTGGACCAGAGCCGCAGTACGGCTATCCCGGTGTGACCCGCGGGCCCGCCCAGTTCCCAGCATTTGCCCCGAGCGGAAACTCGCCATCGCAGCCCCCCGCTGACGGATACGGGGCCTGCAACCGAACGGATGAGGCAGCGAGGCAGACACGAGACTGGGTGCATCAAGGGAGTGTCCCTCTCGCCCAGGTGACGGCCATGTTCGCCGACGTCCTCCGGCAGTCCCAGGCCGGTGGCACACCTCGCTACCATCCCGAAGATGAGCGGATGGCATCTCTCATCGCCCGGCAGTCCAGCGCAAAGGACTTGCCGCCCTACGCTGGCGACGCCATAGAGTGGCAAGCCTGGAAGGCGCAATTCCTCCAGTCGACGACCACCTGCGGGATGACGGCGGCCGAGAACCTGATGCGGCTGCAGCGTGCCCTGAAGGGAAAGGCACGAGAAGCCGTCAGCCCTCTCCTCCTGGACCCGGCGCAGGTGCCGGAAATTATGGATGTCCTGGAGCACCGCTTTGGCGGCGCGCACTCTGTCGCGGCGGTCATGTTCGACCGGATAAAGCGGCTGACCCGACTACAAGAGGACGCATCGACCGAGGCTCTGGTGGAGTTCTCGGGCACGGTGCAGAACATTGTGGCTTCGCTGGGGAACCTGCGGGGTGATTACCTCTCCAACCCGGCCCTCCTCAGCGAAATCGCCTCGAAGATGCCGTTAGCCCTACGCCTCTTGTGGCTGGGTAAGGTGGCAGACCAGACGCACGCGGCCACCGTGGTGCAGCTTGCCGCGTTCCTGAAGCGGCTGACCAACGCGGTGCCGCGGTCGGGCCTCACCGACAATGGCCGAGCAGCGCGGCCGAGCAGCTCGGCCGAACAACAGCGGGCCGCCCGCCCGTATCGTGAAAACGTGCACGTGACCGACGAGCGCCCGGAACCCCGCAGTGAAGTTTGGTGCACACTGTGCAAAGACGATTCGCACAAACTCTACAAGTGTCCCCGATTCGCCGAAGAGACAATCAGTGCGCGTTGGGAGCTTGTAAAAAGTGCACGGTTGTGTTTTAAGTGTCTGGACGGTGTGCACCAGACGAAACGGTGCGAGTACCGGACCAACTGCGGAGTGGGGACGTGCCGGGCCCCGCATCATCGCTTGCTGCACGATGACGCATACACTCGTGACCGCGAGACGCACACAGTCATGAACACGTGGGAAAGTGAGGGACAAGTGCTGATGAAAGTGATTCCCGTGACATTGTGCGGCCCCGGGGGCCGAGCGACCGTGCACGCGCTGCTTGACGAGGGCTCTGCAATAACCCTAGTCGAGGCAGATGTTGCAGACATCATCGGAGCCGCGGGTCCGGTACGCGGCCTGCGAATTCGGGGCGCTAATGGGATGTGCTCATCCGATGCTACGTCCCGGCGGGTGAGACTGTCGGTTTGCGGCGACGGAGACGCGTACACGGTGACGGCCCACACCGTAACAGACCTAGACCTCCCGCGGCAAACAGTGGTCGGCCGCCGGCAAGTGAAGCCGAGGCTGCTGATCGGCCAAGATAACGCGCCGCTTATCGTGTCGCGGGAGGTGCGGAAGGAAGAGAGCGGCCAAATGACGTCCCGGACAGCCCTCGGTTGGATAACGCATGGGAGCACCCGGCGCGACGCCGACGCCGGGACAACGCTGAGGATGGCTTGTCCGAACGCCGCCCCACCGGCCTCGCTGCCGACGCCCGGGACCACGCCACCGGGGACCGACCATGCCACTGGGGACCGTGCCGCCGGGGACCATGCCGCCGGGGAACGTGCCGCCGGGGACCATGCCGCCGGGGAACATGCCGCCGGGGAACATGCCGCCGGGGACCTGTCCCGACGCCGCCCCACCGAACTCGCCACCGAGACACACTCGCCAGAGGGACCGGACGCCAGGGACCACACCGCGCCCGCAAGTCGCAGCACGCCTCCCGAAAAAGGGTGTAGCCGAGCTCCACGGGGGGAGTGTTACGGACGTACTGCTCCGGGCTCGGCCACGGTCGCCAATCTATAATCTACGCCAATCTGTCTAATCCTAAATTGTATAAAATGAAAGAAATGTATAAAATGTATGTCTGAACCATGTAAATGAAAATGTGAAAGCCATGTAAAAGTAAACAATAAATGAAACGTCGGAGCTTGGCTAGGGGACACGGGCAGAGAAGTATACTATGAGAGCTGGCAAAATCATATTCATATTTAATTCGGGCACGATTGTTAGAACCGTGCCAAAACGTAGTGGGAAGCCTTGCCGTGCGCCATGCGCCGGCATAGCGTCACAAATGACCACGGCCCGAAATTACCGGCCGAGGGGCGGTAGCCAACCCGGCGGCGGGCCGCGGGCACGTAACAAACACGGGCCTCGATTCCAGGAATCAAAGAGAAAGCGGGCCCGTGTGAACGTCGCTCGGTCAGCGAAGGCCGCCGGGGTCCTATAAAACGGGCAACAGCCCCTTGGAAAGACAGTTAGCCAGCAACCTCCACCAGCTCAACACCTCTCTCTCTGCTCTGCCCTCTACCTCGCTCCGACTTCTGCCTCTGCTCGCCTTCTTTCACTCTGACCCCCGCTTCACCCTGGACCACGGACTTGCCTACCCCTTCGGACCAGACTCGGAATCAGCTCAAGAACAAGCGACAAGCAATCGGACCAGCTACGACGGCTTCAGAGACGGCCCCGTTCTACCCCTCCACGCCACTGAAGGAAGACATCTTACGCCTCCACAGATTGGGATCACCGGCCCTATTTACAGTCTTGTGTGTCACGATTACGTCTGATACAATATGCAAGCTTAAGAATGCGGTACATGGTGATGCTGATAGGTGCACAGGTTTTAACTGCTATCTTCCCCAGTCACAACATAACGTCACGAAGATAATGTTAAAAGCATTAAGAGGAAGGCGAGACTGCAAACACGCAAGCCTTTTTTCATACATTTTTTAACCGAAGCCCGTGAAACCATTAATTGGATAACCAACACCTCTGCCATAGGTCACCCCAAGTAGTTCGCGACGTTTGATGACTTAGCAGGGGTGCACGGGTTCATCAGGTGAGGATTCCTACCCACCCCTCACATATTTTTCCTTTCCAGATGTTCATCTCCTTCCTTTCCTTAATAAAATCCCCCTACATAGCATCCCCAAAGACAACATAGGCCCCGAGAGAAATTATTTTCCTCAGGGCCTCCTGTGTGGAGCTTCAAACATAATATTGCCCACTCTGCTGTGTTAACTCAATCATTTGTAATTTAAATTTACGCCAGTCAAAAGACTTTTTCTAAAAATTTAATTTCTTCATATTTTTATAGTAAACTAGCTGACGTGTACCCGCTATTGCTGGGATTTATCCTTAGGAGATAGACATATACCGTAGTGGACTTTTCTGCAGGCCTCATAAGAATAGGTATATACAATTCCGTAGTAGATTATTTTGATGTATCTTATAAGGTTTAACCAGCGCGGCGTTAGCAATATACCTAAGCGCACGAAAAAATATTTTTTTATTGTTTGATTACAAAACTTCGATTTCTCTACTTTCTATAAATATAATAAGCATATAAATGTTAGAGAAAACCCTATCAAAATTCGTTGAATAGTTTAGAAGAACTAAGCGCACAAACTATAGCTACTTTATTTTATATTATTTTGAGATAGAGTAATTTAAATATCATAAACTCGCAAGTAATTGCCAAAGTTGTCTCTAATATCTATTTATTTATTTATTTCACGCCTATTAAGGCTTTTACATACATATATATAAAAAATATTTACGAAATTATACATGAAAATAGTGCAGGAAACGACTATTAATACAATTGCAGAAAAATAAATATAAAGTCAAAATATCACTCAACTTGATCTACACAGAATGCAGGCACAACATATAAAAAATCCAAAATATTTTTTTCTATTTCAGTTGACAAAATTATTATATGTTAGTCAAATCAAATTAAATACCTTTTTTAAAATATTCCACTACTCAATGAAAAAAAAACTTCAATAGGGTATTTTTTTTATAGTGAATACCTCCCAAGAGTCCCAACTGCTCCCGTCTGGAGCCAGTGAGACTATGGCATCCCCAATTGGGGGATGTTGTGAGGCTGAAGGTAAGTGGGGAAGGGAAAGAGGAAGGTGGGGAAGTACCTGGCTATTCAGATCTAGTCACTAAACACGGCTAAAGCCATTTGGAGCAACGTTTCAATTCTGAATGGTGGTCTTACACCAGGGCGATACTGGTAGTATCTTCCACTCTATATGGGTATGCTTATATATTGAAATTGATGTACTAAATATATCAACAACATCTGAGTATTTGTTTCCTAGTTGTTGAATCCGTCGCATAGGAGTATGATATTGGGACGTTGACATAGAATTGCTACAATAATATGGTAGGTACTGTCTTGAAACCGACCTGCTTGGAGTATGAAAAGAGATTACATATAATAAATCAGGGGTATCAAACATTGAATTAATGATTTTATACAAACAGGTTAAATCGGAAATAATTCTGCGATCAGATAATTTTATTAAATTTAATGAACAAAGTAAGTTATCGTAATTTAGGTTTTCTCTAGGAATGCCCATTTTGAAATTTACATATCTTAAAAATTTATTTTGGATTCTTTCAATCGCATGTGAATAAACCTCATAATTTGGGGACCAAACCGTGGAATTGTATTCTACATGACTCCTTACTAGTGACATATATAATGTTTTTACAGTATTTACATTATTGAAATCACTAGATACCCTTAAAATAAATCCCAACATTTTCAAAGCTTTATTGGTTATTATTTCAATATGCTTGATAAAGTTAAGTTTCGTGTCAAACCAAATACCTAAGTCATTAATTTCCGAGACAGATACTAACGACATGTTGTTAATGGAATAATCAAAAAGTATTGGATACTTTATTCGATGAAACCTCATAATTTGACATTTGCTTATGTTAAGTTGCAAGCGGTTATCACGACACCATATAATTAATCTTGACAAGTTATTTGACAATATATGGCAATCGTTAATGTTTCTGATTGCTTTGAATAATTTCAGGTCGTCTGCAAACATTAACACTTGAACATCATTGAAAATATACAATACATCATTGACAAATAATAAAAACAGGATTGGACCTAAGTGTGATCCCTGGGGAACACCACTCGTAGCAGTGAATTTGTATGAAAGTGTGCCATCAATTTTAACAGCCAATAATCTGTTGGTCAAGTAACTATTAAACCACTTATATAGTGAACCACCTATACCGAATTTATGGAGTTTATTCAGCAATAACTCATGATTGACTTTATCGAACGCCTTGCTAAAATCGGTATAAATAGAGTCAACTTGACATTTACTAGACATGGAATCAGATATATAGTTTTGATAGGTTAACAAGTTAGTAAGGGTAGATTTTCCAGTAGAGAAACCATGTTGTTTAGGAGAAATGACGTGGTTTAGTCGGAAAATAACTTTTTTAAGAAGAATTTTTTCAAAAACTTTAGGAATTGTTGATAAAAGGCACACCGGTCTGTAATTAATCACCTCGTGTTTATCGCCTTTTTTAAAAATAGGCGTAAGAAAGCTGAATTTCCATTTAGTAGGAAAACATCCTGTTCGTAAAGACTGATTAAACAGCAAATATAAAGGATACGCCAGATTGGTAGCACAATTATTCAAAAATACAGGAGGTATTTTATCTGGTCCACCACTTTTGCTTTGATCTAGTAATTTTAGTTCAGTCAATATATCATTATATTCTATGTGGATAAAAGATAAATTAAGATTATGATCAGTAGTAAAATTTGATACTGTACTAGCAGAAACTGGTGTCTCACATTCATAAACGCTTTTAAAAAAATCAGCAAAAAGGTCAGCGATACTTTGAGTGTCTTTGGCCTTTTTACCTGCATATTCCAAGTTGGCGGGTATACCAAAGTTGTTATTTTTCATTGATTTTGCATAGTTCCAAAAATACTTTACATTATGATTTATTGAAGTTTCAACATTAATAATAAAAGAATTGTAGCACATTTTTGATAAGATTTTACAATCTTTTCTAACGTTTTTAAATTCAATATAATTTGATAATGACCTGTCTTCTTTATATTTCTTATGTAAAACTTTTTTAAGGGCAGTTAATTGAACAAGTTCTTTATTGAACCATCTCGGATATTTTGATTCTTTAAAATGAATGAGTGGGATGAGATCTGTAATAATTTTATTCAGCAAGTAATAAAATGATTCAATATTTTGATTAATGTCGCCTTCTTTAAGAAATGACCAATCTTCCTTGTGGAGACGATCATTTATGTTCCTATAGTTGGCATTTTTAAAGTTATACGTAGGAATTGAATTATTTTTATTGCCTTCTTTAGTACAAGAGATAAGTATTGCTAGTGGGGGATGGTGGTTGTCTATCGGAAGAATAGACTCTAATGATTCATTTATAATTACGTTGCTTTCATTTGACAAAACTAGATCAAGAACACGATTATTAATATTACGTACATGGTTTTATTGGGTTAAATTAAAAAGTAAAGACATATCTAGAATTGCTCGTTCGCAGGCGGTTGTTGGTATTGAATTAAAATTACTGTCTAAAACGTTGAAATTGCAATTAGGTAAATTATAATCACCGCAAATAATTATTTGATGATTTGGATATTTTGTTTTTACTAACTCAACATCTTCACAGTGTTTTTTATAGATTGATATGTTGGCATTAGGAGGAATATAAACAGTTCCAATAATAGTTTTCTTGAAATCACCACTTAATAATACGAACAATTGTTCCACATCAGTATTTTTGATTTTGAGTACTTTCGAAGTAATATTTTTGCGGACCGCTATCAGGACACCACCTCCTCTTGTATTGGAGCTGGTATGGTGACTCCGGTCTGCTCGGTGGACATGGTGCCTATGTAGTCCTAGCTCCGCTGAGAAGATTGATGATGTTAGCCATGTTTCAGTGAGTATGATGACATCATTTGAGAAAGATGGAGCATTTACTCTGAACTCCTTTAATTTTGTTCTGATGCCCCTGACGTTCTGGTAGTAGATGAGGCGTTTATATGGCTGGAGTTTTTTGGTTGAACATTGATAATTTTAGGTGAGTTGTTAATATATTTTATGGTTAAATTATTTTCTCCCTTATTTTTCCGATTTTCTAACTCCTTCCATACATTTTGAATTTCTTGGCGCTGAACCCATGTTAAGTCTTTTTTGGTTTTAATACTGAAATTTTTGTAGTCTATCGCCTTTTTTTGAAGAACCAGTTTCACTTGATGTTGGTCTGACAGTTCAATCTTGATCGGACGTATTTTATCCATTTCTTTTTTACCTAAACGGAACATTTTTATTTCAGAGGTATCAACATTTTCAACTTTGCTTAGAATACTCAAAACTTTGTTCTTATCCTCCCTCATGCAGTCAGTTTGAGTACCAGTTGAGCACTCAGGAACATTAAACATTATAATATTCTTAGAACGTAATTTTCTCTCCTCCATTTCCGCTAGTGTTTCGCAAATTCCAGGTAGGTCTTGTATGGTGTTAGGTAGAGGTTGGACCTGAGGTGGCTTCTGTTGTGAGATATTTGTATAGGCCTTCAGCTCTCCTTCCAGGAAGCCCACTTTCGCACCAACAACACTAATATTCCCCAAAAGTTCCGAAAGTTTAGGAGTTAATTTAGCCATTTGTTCTTTGGTAAATTTATTCGATGGATCCATAATGGTACTATTCATAGAGTTTATTATATTACTTGCCATCGTAATAAAATGGTAGGGATCACACGAATCCATAATTAGTAGATCGAAGCAGAAATATAATATATGAAAAAGTTTAGCTGCCCTGATCACGTACTCGGGATAGTATGCGTAAATGTGAAGGTAACTTTACGTACACACACACTAGAAGCAAGTGCGAACTGACGAATCGACAGTTCTGATGACAGATTTATAATTATTTTGTTTTTGATATATCTTTTAACTGCGAGATTGGAATCACTTGGAATTCTATCACTACACTAAAACTCGATTTGCACTTGTAATTTAGTACTTCCTATACGCACAGGTATAAAATTAAGTATTCTTATTTATGTTTTAAACTGGAGCAGAAACAAAACCGTGCACTGTTTACATGTAGTATTGTTGTTATGATCATCAAGAAATGAACAAAGTGTCTTCCTTTAGAGTTTAAATTTGTGTTTTTATTTACCACAGCAGTATGTATCACCATTTAAAACACAGATAAATAAAATAGCATATATCCATACTAGATATTTACAATACCTTTTGATTAAAAAAAATACATATTCAGTTTGATATTGGGTATTTCGGCTTCAAATTCAAATTTAAGTTTTGTACGAAAAAGGCCGCACAAGCATTCCTCTTAGTACTTGCGATGCAGTGTCTAATGCCTAATGACTTATTGTGTTGGGCGTGGGACTGGAAGTAGCTTGCATATAGGCAAATGGACAATGCTAACATTTATGAAGAAGTTTATTTGGAAACCATAGTTCTGTCAGTCGAATACATTTATTTACGTATATAAACATACACTGTACATGGTTACATAGGTAATATTGTCCATTGTTTATTTAAGTAATTTTTTCGATGGGTTAATGATAGAACGTCCAGCGTCCTGCCAGCAGGACTTTACGTACTACCGGTAGGACGTAAGTTTTTTGTTTATATGCGGCTTTGTAGGCCTGCTAGCAGGATGCCGTTAACTGCATTGCATAGTGCGTCTCTTTCTGATTCAGCGAGTTTTTGAATCGTATTTCTGCGATCAGTCTGGCCAAAATGGCGGCGAGTATAAGACGTGGGGTCCGCGTTCGCGTCAAAGCCACGTATTTCGACGAAAATGATGGCCTAAACACATGGAGTCGCAAACATTTTGGTGATAATTACGACATTAGTTATTGTTGGGGCACTGTAAAAAAGTTAGAAAACAATTATGCAAGGGTATATTGGGAAATTGACAAAAAAATATCAACCGTGCCCGTTGGAGTTCTAATTGCTGAAACCGAAAATGACAATTTAGTGGAAGCAAATACAAATGAAGAACATTGTAAGTACAAACTTTCTTATTTTATTCATAGGCTTACGTTTATAGTAAGCCTAGTATATTCCCATAGAAAAAATAGTACTTGGAGGTTGCTTGTTCGTTTCCATTATTTACGTGATTGACAATTTTTTTTTGACAGGCACAACATAAATTAACTTTGCTAAGTTTGACTTGTATGGGTATGTATGCGTATGTATTTGCGTGTCTGTGTGTGTGGGCGCGTGCTTGCCTGTGTGTCTGTGCCTGGGTGTGTGTGTATTAAAAATATTTTTATTATTTTTTAACTGATAAACTTTATTAATGTTTATAAGACAAGGTTTTTATGCATATCACAAAGGATTACAAATTATTATAAGCAATAATTATTAGCCAGAAACACCCATACAAATTGAAAAAATCTTCCGAGAAGATATAATAACTGCCGACGACGAAAAATAATAATATTTGACAATTCTAAGTATTCACCAATAAAATGTAGACATAATTTGTCGCGACGCTATCTAGTGGGGAATTTAGCAAGTAAAATTGCCTTCCCTACTATAATAAAGTATGTTGTTCTTAGGTGAAATAATAAAATAAGCAATAGTTGTTGAACGAAATATTTCTAATACATATTGAATAATTTGACGGGACAGGAGATAGGCCGGCGTAGCTCAATGGATCGATCACCTGACCGGAAATCAGGAGGGTGTGAGTACCGTCGCGACGCGTCGGCGGTTATTATTTCTTCTCGGAAGATTTTTTCAATTTGTATGGGTGTTTCTGGCTAATAATTATTGCTTATATTTATTTGGAAAATAATTTTAAGTTTAAATATATTGAGTACCTACACCCCTTTGCGTCTGTTGATCACTAATAATGGATTTTTTTTCAGCATCGTCTGAATCGGGTTCTTCTTCTTCGAGCGAAGATGACGAGACAAGTATTTCAGTACATCCGAATTCAAGTACAAGCAACGTAAATTCTGCTCGAAATACAACAGTTGCAAAGGGTGTTACCTGGACTTTTCATGAAGCAATACGTGTCGATCAACGACAACAAGGCTATTTCAAAGCTACCTTGCTAGTACCATTGGGGCCCGCACGAAGTATCAAGGATGCATTTTTCATGATATTTCCGAGAGAGAAGCTTAGTTACATAGTCCATTGCACCAACTATTCGTTTCCAGCAAGACAAAAACTGTTGAACGAGAAGGAATTATTAACTGTTTTTGGCATATTATATGCTATGACTCTTCAAGAACTTCCAGATCGACGATCCTATTGGAATACCACCTCTGATGGAATATATCCCCCTGCAAATTTTGGACAAAGATTTGGTATGAGCCGCCAAAGATTTGAGATCATTCTCATGGCATTGCGCTTCACACAATCCTCAGACCTTGATTTTTCTGATAAATGGCGTAACACTAGAACATTAGTAACGATGGTGAATGATAAACTAAAAGATACCATCCATCCTGGGTCAAAAATAACTGTAGATGAATCCATGTTCGCCTGGTATGGAAGGGGTGCGTACTTCAAAAACGGAATGCCAGCAGTTATGAAGATTAAAAGAAAACCAAAAGGAGTCGGTTGTGAAGTAAAAACAGCGTGTGATAGTGACACAAACATTATGATCAGAATGGAAATTAATGAGGGCAAAGAAGCAATGAGTACGAAGAAATGGCAAAGAGAATTTGGCGCAGGAACTGCAACTACTTTGAGATTGACAGAGCCATGGTATGGTTCTGGCAGAGTTATAGTTGGTGACTCTTGGTTTGCTTCAGTCAAAACAGCTGTGGAGTTATTCAAAGTTGGATTGTATTTTATTGGACTGGTAAAGACAGCACATAGTTTCTATCCTGTGTCTGAGATGGCAGCTCAGTGTCCTACGCATAAGGGGGCATCTGTTGTGAGTACAGCAGAAAAAGACTCTGTGCAGCTCACTGCCTGTGCCTGGAGAGACAAAAAGATTCATACATTTGTAGCCACTTGCGAAACGACACTGCCTGGCCTGCCATCACGCAAAAGAAGGTGGGACGATGAAGGAAATTTATTTTACCGAGAAGTCGATCGGCCTAAATTAGTCCAGCAATATTTTGACGGGGCTGCGGCTATCGATATTCACAATCACATTAGGCAGGATGGATTGGCATTGGAGAAAGCTTGGGGCACACAAAAATGGGAACATAGAATATATGCCTCAGTTCTGGGCATTATAGAAACGAATGCGTATTTGGTTTTTAATAATTTCTTTCGCTCCGAACATGATCAGGTGTCTCACAGGTGGTTTACTACCAACCTGGTATTAGCTCTAACTATTAATGACGATGATAACCTACAAGAGAATGAGCCGCCACCACACGAGAACATCGCTCACAGCGGAGAACACATTCTTGAGGCCCTGTCAAAATCAGATGACAGAAAGAGAGTTCAACGCAAATGTATAGTTTGCTCCAGAGTCAACAAAAAACAGCAGAAGGCGAGCTTTTTTTGCAAGACATGTGGTCCGCGATGTGTTTTATGCTCTCCACAGACAGGAAGAAACTGCTTCACCTACCATATCGCGAATGGAATTCCAGCATAATCCTTTTTTTAATTTTCTCAAAGTAAATACAATTTTCACTTACGTTTTTTTTTCTTCATTTTCTTGTTTATTTTCTACCCTGTTATATTAATAAGCGCCCATGTCTTATTTTATTATACCTTTTTTTAATTTTCTCAAAATAAATACAATTTTCACTTTCGTTTTTTTTTTCATTTTCTTGTTTATTTTCTACCCTGTTATGTTAATAAGCGCCCATATCTAATTTTATTAAATAAAATACAGAAAGTTTGTCACCTCTGCCTATTTTTAACATGCATAAAAGTCGAGTACTGCTAGAAGGACAGCCTCTTATATTCATACAAAAACCGCAAAAAATTGCGTACTGCTGGCAGGACGCACACTCGTCGAATTGTCCTTCCGGAAGCTCCTTCCGGCAGGACAAGGGTTTGGACGTTCTATCATTAATATTTTTTATGTGATGATGTTTCACTGGTATCTACCACCAATCAGTGGCGTGCATTATATATATATTTTTTTTATGTGAATACTGCCCAAGAGTCCCATCTGCTCCCAACCGTATGGAGCCAGTGAAACTACAGCGTTCCCAATCGGAGTATGTTGTGAGGGGAAGGTGTTGGGAAGAAGTTGTTTGTGGGAATTATCTTTTAACCATAAAGGGTCAAAATACCAAAGTACGCCACTTCTTCCAATATTGAGAACTTTTCTGAGAGGTGCATTTTGAAAATTTTGTTAATATTATGTCCACACATTTCACATATTACTATATTATTTTCATTTATTACCAAATATTCAAATAATTATGTGTAGGAAGATATTAATACAACAGGCTTAACTGAAAAATGACGAAGGACACTGACTGCTTTTAAAAGGCAGAATTGTTTATGTGATAATAATCCCCAAGATAGGTACTGTTAAAGGGAGCATATAGAGGAAGAAGATTAGAAAGGGGAAGGTTGGGAAGTACCTGGTATACCCTAATACAGATCTGGTTACTAAACACTACAATCGTTTCAAATCTAAATAGTAGGTTTTAACCAGGGCGTTACAGGGAATATCTATAACTTTAGCTATCATTACATACATAAAATATAATTTATATTATTCTAAATGATTTAGTTGATAGTCCGGTATTGCTAGAATTGATAAGCTTCCGGATTCCAATGTTCCGAAATACTAGAAGTCATGATTTATTTCACTGCAGAAATTCTGGGACTAACTACCATATGTATTCCTCTTTGCCCAGAATACTAATGGAGGGAAACAATTTGACCAAGTCAGTGGACATCTTCAATATATCTTTAAACACATAAAAATGTTGTTAATGAAGCAAATCAGTTATGTATAATAAATAATGTTTTGGTAGAAAGCAGCCACTTTGTGGTTTGACATGTTAATTCTCCGTCACCGATTTATCAATCGTGGTTACAAACAAAGTTATTGTTTTATTTCAATTAATAAATAATGTATATTTCTTAATATTCACATGTAAAAGACCTGAAAAAGGGCGTTAATTAATAAATAAATAAAAATGAACTCTAAAAACACAAAGTCATTCGGATTCACAAGAGATTAATTTAAACTGTTTGTATATGTAACTTGTAGAATATAATCATTGATGTATAATATTCCTATTAACAATAAAACGAGAATAAAAGTATTTTAGTACAAAACACAGAGATTAATCAAATTAAAATAAATCCTGGAAAAACATACATACATGTATTTTAAAAACTTTAATAAATTATTTTAAATATTCAACCCATTTGCGCCATCTCTTGTGCCGGCTAGGAGTCAATTTATTTATTTTTTATTTTGGTTTGACTCGAGGATTGAACTTTCCACCCCAGGGACTGACTTTTAAACTGCTGTGAACTTTTAAAATGTCTTTTAAAACTTAAAAAAAAAATAAAAACTTCAGAACCTTCTTCCCGAGAGACTGGAGTCAACCGCGCTGACAACTGCACCAAATCCCTATTTGGCAGGACCGACATTATTTAATTTCACCTATTAACTACTTTCATATCATCCGATTTCAGAGAGATGTGTAAATGTCCGCGTGTGTGCGTGATTGCCATGATAGTATGCACTGTCATCAACGACAAGTCTATCTGCCGACTTTTAGCTCGATCGGATGTCAGGAAGTGATTTAATTTGCACTACCAAGATTTGCATTAATTCATTATCGAAAACAAAAGAAAAATTCAAATAGATACGAGTATTAAAAAATTAAAAGGATTTGTCTGTACAGTAATATATTTTCATATTAGCCTCGATTAGCCAAATTACAATTTAGGGTAATTTACCCCAGTTTCCCGACCAGTGTAATAGAGCCTGACAGAGACAGAGGACATCATAATACCTATAGCAATTTCAATCAATATTTCCATTGCGGTGTTCCACCGGGGATTTACATAATATTTAACTCAATTAGATTTAAAATTATGTAAAGCATGATTCAGGGACGTATTGTTATGAGAGATCCTCGAATTTACTGTATAAGATTATTATCAGAATAAACGGAGAAAACTTATTGATGTAAAATATTGCTCATTTATTAAGGCCCCGTAGTAAGCGTTCAAAAATGGTTTGAAAAGGGGATGTATAAATACGAATGTTAGAGGGAGAGCGCTAATATTAAAAAAAAGATAATAATTAAGCGAAAATGAATATTTAATAAAATACGACTCGTTTGAAATAGAGCAAAAATCTCTCGACAAATGCTTTAGTTGCATTTAAAGATACACTGTGAACTTTTTCATGCCTATAACATATTAAATAACAGAACAAAACATGTTTTTAATAATTTTCGAAGCTTACTTTGCGATTTTTTTCTATTCAGGGAATTTTAGACAATTAGCGTTTCGGCATAACAAATGTATAGATATTATCTTGAAAAATAACTTTTTTTTGGGAAATTAAAAACTTAAAAGAGTTGACGAGAAACTTGTTAAAAATCTGTAGAAATTGGGTATGAGGGGGCTTAAATAATAGGATGCTTCCTCAAATTATTCGTAATCCGGTTAAAAGCCGGACTGCAGGTCTTTAATCAATGAATTGACAGGTATCCTAATAAACTTTCAATAAGACACGAATGTGTTATCGTGGTGTAGGAACACGTGTTCATAAAAATTATAATATTTTCGCATTTCGTCATTGTATATTATCAAGACAAATGCAGGTGCATGAACACATGTTCCGATGTATTATGAATGTAATAAAAGTTTAACAAGAAACGGCCTGCAATCCCGTTTTAAACCAGATTTTAATAAATAAGCATTACTCATTTTTCTCCGTTTACGAAACTATATCAACTGTGGTTTGGTAAAATCCTTCAGGCCACAAAATGAAAATTTTACAGGAGACGATAAAAACAAATATTCACAAATTCGTAAAACTAATTAAAAATCTTGAATTTTATATGAAAGTGGTTATTTATCTGTGTTTCAAAATTTTGAAGTAAAGTATTGCAATCTATTAGAGGTTTCTACATGAAACCATTGAAAAGTAACATTCCCAAAAAATGTGACGTGGAGGGTTTTACCAAAACACAGTCGATACACAAATCATACAATCATCTAACCTGAATATTCATTATTAATTAAATTAATCGAATGTTATCAATGAATTGTGCACCGATACACGTTTACCAGTTAGTGCTGAGAAAGCTTACTTAAAGAGAGACGAAAGCTATTTAATATAGCCCGTCGTCCACGGGTCGGTAAGCAATCGACAAAAAACCGAGTGCTGTAAGACCCTGCGCAAAAAATTATGTTCGCTATAGTAAGGTAACGGGTTTGCAGCGCAGTTTAGTGTGCAACTTTTCTGCGCAGGTTAATAAACAATTTGATAGTCATACATATTATTCTAGTCGTAGTTACATACTTTTGTCGATCGCTTACCGAACCCCTGGGACGACGGGCAAAGTAATGTAGGTCTGTACTCAATCACAACGTTAGAATTACACATACAGCGCAGCTGTTTTCGGTCGTGCTTTAGATACCTTAATATATCAAAATTCAGCCTGCGTATGTTTGCGCTCGCAAACTCGAAAAGAAGTCGACTGATATCGCTGAAAATTTCAAAGTTTGTTCTTATTAGTGCCAGGTGTGTTTAGAGTGGTTTGAATGGTAGAAAATAATAGTAACATTGTGATATACAGTAGTGAATGGTGGAAGAAGTCGGAGACGCCTGAGAAAGCAATATCGAAGCAGTGAGTTATTTTTTTTTTAAGACCGCCAAACATTCCCAGTTTACGAATATCCTGACAATATTTGTGAATCTCCCACTATCACCACAGTAAGCGGAAAATGTTGTGTCGTGATGGAGGACGTGGTCAGCAGAGAAATCGAACTCACTACGCCATTGGTGAACCCTAGAGTCGATGCCAACTAGGCCACTGACCGGTCAAGTACATATTTTAAAAATTCAAGTGCCGTGACTAAAAAACAAAATGCATGTCATACTACAGGGTTATCCAATAAGAGGTGTTATTTTGATATTCAATCGTAAAAGATCATTGGTTTCGTTGCTTGTGTGGCACGTAGCGCCGTCTTGTTGATAATAAACGTTGTCCAGATCAATACCATCCAATTCCGGCCATAAAAAATCATTAATCATCTCTCGGTAGCGCAATCTATTCACCGTAACTGTTGCTCCAGCCTCATTTTCGAAAAAGTAAGGTCCATTGACTCCGCCGAACCATAAACCGCACCAAACAGTCACACGTTGAGGATAGAGAGGCTTTTCAACAATAACTCTTGGGTTTTCCGAGCCCCAGATGCGACAATTTTGCTTGTTGACGAAGCCACCTGCATTTGATTCACTCAAGTGAATTTTAATAATTTCAATGCGTTGTTGAAGCGTGTATCGTTCCATTTTTATTAATGGCGTAGTTTTTACTTGTCAAATGTCAAAAAATAACAGCTTCAAAAGTAACATCTATTGAAATAGCGGGCTATTCAAAATAACACCTCTTATTGGAAAATCCTGTAGTTAGAATAGCATGAAAATGTGAGTCAGAGATTTGATAACTCATTCAAATGCATTAGGTATTTTTCAGTAATATTTAATTTAATTTAAGTTGCCTTAGTGTGCCTGGCATTATTATAAGCTGAAAATTTCACTTCCAGTACGAGCATATGACCCATTGGGATTTACATTGAAAACCACAACTTCATTCATTTAAAAAAAATAATAATTAAATTCAATTCTTGGAAATTTAATCATTGGAATAAATTTCATGGCACAAAAGTGATTTTAAAAATGAAAACAGAGTTTAATTTTCAGACGGCCAAAAAAGGAATCAAAGAACGAATAGACATTTTTTTTAATCCACTGATTTTATGTATTCACAAAATTTACACTAGCGATACCACAAGCAACTGCAAAGCATTTGAACGCCGATTTACCCAATTCAGTCGGGTAAGATGCGTTTAGTATCTAGTGAATATAATTAAAATTATAAATTTGCTTATTTATATAAAAAAAATATATATTTGGTAGGGTAAGCCAAAGCAACAATTTCGATTTTTTGGCGATTTATAGCTGAAATCTTAAAGTCGCTAGTTTCGAATGTTGAAGACCATTGGAATTGGGTGTCAAATTATCAGTGTGTCAATCAAGGGAATCAATTCTTTAACTTCATTAAGTCAGTGTCACTGCTTTGATCCATTAGCTCACGATGACATTAATTGTTTCCTCGTGGTCAATTCCTTGTCTCAATGCCAGCAGGGTATCCAAAAAACCTTATATGGCTAATTGCTGATTAATAAAACGACGATTCGCCTTCAAATCAACCGCTTACAGTAGTTACTTGCTCAGTCAGAAAAACCTTTATATATACATGTATATTTATTATTAAACGTTTTAAAAGATAAAACTAGACGAAGGATCCCACACAAGTGTGGCCGGCATCATCAATGGTCCAGTATGATGAGCAATTAGAGCATATCTCCAGTCGGTAGTCAGCAGTCAACTATCAGCAGTTCCTATTCCGTTCCTATTGAGTCATTGACTGTGGATTGTAAGCAGATGGCCAGATCCTGTACTCTGTACTACCGAGTCTGTAGTTCTACCGACTTACACTGAATTGCAGACTGTGGCGCCCGGGGGATACGCATTCCGGGGAGCGAAAATACCGGATTGATTGTAGAAATAAGGATGCAGCATCATTATAAAAATATGGATAATCAGGAAAAAATGTTTTTAAAATTTTTAATATAAGTAGTAATACTTTAACAGCAGACGTAGGAACAACTGTTTTATCGGGTCGGTAACGATAGTCGAGAGACGAGGAAATCATCACCTTTGAAATATAATGAGAAACAAAATGAAAAAAAAAGTTTATCATTGAAAATAGCAACAAAATGCGCGGTCAGAAGTCATAATGTGAACTTTATTTCTATTCTAGAGTGCCATGTAGTGGAACTAGGACTATGATGTTATCAAAACTTTGATAAGAGCTGGGGAGCATGCACAAAAAGAAGAGGATCTTAAATAAAATTCATTGAATTAACATTTTCTGTACGATAATTATTTGTTGGTAAGAAATCGGTTTTATATTTTATAAAACAAAATTGAAAAACTGTTCTGAGTGCGGAAAATGCGAGAGTTTGAAGCATTTTTATAGGCTTGATGATTTATTTATATTTAGGGCTATTAAAAAACATAGAAGAAAAATTTGATTTGTTAGAATTTTGATCAAGATGCATCTTAATTGCATTATCTCTAAATAGTATAAAAATAAAGTCGCTATCCGCATCTGTCTGTTTGTGCGCTTAGTTCTTCTAAACTATGTAACGGATTTTAATAGGGATTTCACTATCATTTAGAGAATTTCTTCCGGAAGGTTTATATAATATATGCGTATTATATTTATGGAAAGTAGAGAAAAAATGATGTTTTGTAATCAATCATTATAAAAAATTCGGGCGCTTACATTGCTAACGCAGGATAAGCTTTATAAGATACATTCAAAATAATGTTGTACTACGGAATTGTATATCAGACCAATAGAAAAGTCCGTAATGGTATATATCTATCTCTTAAGGATAACCCCCAGCAACGCCGGGTACACATCAGCTAGTGTATTTTATTAAAATAAACTAGAATAATTCCTAGAAGATCAGACGGTTAAAAGTCGTAAATCAGCAAGTAAAAAATCAATGACATAACGTATCCTCAGTTCCATACAGCCAAATCTATAAGGGCCTTACCAAGAATGCGTAACATTCCTCTTTTTCTTGCTCACAAAAGGACAAAGAAACTCCTTTCATCCCGAATTCAGATCGTGGTGGAAAGAGACTACGATAATACATAATTAGTAGGCAGCTTTATGTGGCGAGAAGATATCTACTGATTCAGTTGGAAGGGTGAAGCATAGTCACCATATTCAGTGGTAATTAACTTAATGGCCTGTTAATTAAATGGGGCAAGTTGTTCTATGTATTTAGTCGGTTTTGTTGGACAATATGTGAACATAGGAAGATCACGAATATATGGGAATAAATTAATAATCTTGCCTTATTAGTGATGTTTAGAATTTAACTCTGTTTCAATGATAAACTTTCACGTGAAATTAATAGAACTATTAAAACAAATTTTAATTCTCTCTAATACCAGTCCAAGAACTGAAAAAATCTAGAGTCAATAGATATTAACTGAATAATTCCTAGCGCGGGAGGTCAATTATGCTCTTGTAACAAAAAACTGTTTTATTTCTCAATGGAACAAAATCTTCAAAAAGTAAGAAGTATAAATAAAATACAATACATATATGGGCGGCTCCAACACCCCGTGACATTATTCTGATTTACCAAAAAAAAAGCATTAGTAGGTACCTACTTTTACAACAGAATATTTTAGAACCTGTAAAAAAACAGAATAACCCTGAATTTATATTGTTCTAGAAATCCACAAAAAACTTAGTATTGGAGTGGGTACACAAATGACATTTAACGAAGAAATAATACATTTTCTTACTTTAAATATAAAGCAGAAATCTGTTTCCCTGAAACAGCATAAAACTATCAAACTATGAGCTCTGTGGTTATAAACTTAGGAACATCTTTCAGCTATTAATAATTAATTCTATCAAGAGCTGTACAGCTTTGAAATGTCATGATAAAAACGTAAAATCTTTAAAAATAAGACAAAAGGCATCGTATATTTAATTTGCTCGATAAGTTCAAAACTAAATTTGTAAGGCTTGTTTGCTACAAAATATAAATATTGATTTAATGATTAAAAATAATGATTAGTTCCGTTAACGACACCTGTGCAGACCTTATCAGTCACCGAGATTACATAATAATAAATCAATTAATTTTGATATGTTTAGAAGAGAATATTATTACGCTTGGAAATGTGATTTCATATCCTGGAATCAACGTAACGCAGATAAAAAGCGAATAATTCACGTGCATCGCATGCCTCGGGTGACCTCAGATCTGCTATAGAAATAAACAATGGAGACAGATGATTAAAAAGAAGAAGAAAAAAAGTGCCGCCAAAATACAGTAGTTCTCCCAGTGTGCGGTGTTGGAAGAACTGAAGAGGATGTGTTACATTGGTGAGATTACTAGTAGAAACCGTAAGAATTAGTAATAACTTATTTCTATGACATTTAGACACTTTACAATACATCTAGAACTTATTCTTTGTAGTATTTAGGCATAACCTGCTAGGCTTTTAGCTTGACAAAAATGTTTGGTGGCAAAACAAAGAAGGGTAAATATAAAGAAAAGTGGGACAGATAACTTTTTATTATTATTTGTTTTTTTTATGTGACACCTCACAAGAGCGTCCCTACCTGTGCAGTGTACAGACAGGGGAACTATGTCACCACCTGGTTGGGCGGCGTTGTGAGGCGGAATAAGGTAGGGGCTGTAGGAAGGGATTTGTTAATGCGGGCCTTGAAGAGGCTCGGATTATAGGAGGGAGGAAAAACAGATGCCGGTAGCTCGTTCCACATACGAGCCGACTTACACAAAAACGAGTCGTAAAAACGGCCCGTTCTCATGAAGCCAACTTCAACCGTGAACGGGTGTTCAGTTCGTGTCCGTCGAGTTTCGCGCACGTGCACCGGTGCATCAGGAATCAATGCTGCTAGCTCCTTGGAGCAGGCTCCATTGAAATACCTGTAGAACAGACACAGCATGCCTATATTGCGTCTATGCATTAGAGAAGGCAATCGGTCTGTTAACAACGGATTGTCAATCAGACGGATCGCTCTCCTTTGCACAGATTCAAGCAGGTTTATTAAGTATTTTGGGGCACCAGCCCAAAGGTGGCTCCCAAATTCAATAGTTGGGCGGACTTGAGACTTGTACAGGGTCAGCAGCTGGTCACTGTTGAAGAATCTCCTAGCCTTGTACAAGACGCCCAACTTTTTGGAGGCCTGATTTACTCGGGCTTCTATGGATCCCCGATTACGAGAAATAAAGCATTTTAATGGCTACTTCGTTAAAAAAAAAAAAAAAACGGATAATTTGACGCCTTTTCTTCAAGACATATTTGGCATAATAATATTCATAAAGTGTTTTTACACCAGATTTTTAAATTTATTTTTCATAAAACCAAACTAATAACCTATTTTAGATTCTTGGGTTAAATAAGAGAAATACAACAACTAACTTTAAAACTTTCACGTCAATAACAATGGCCGCCAAGTGAATAATTGATTTAAATTCGAAATAACATTATTTTCCATTTCGGGAAACTGAAATACTTTTATCTGACTGATATAAAGTGTTTTTTGATGTGCGTACTAGCCGCGTCCCACTTCGTTTATATTTACCCAAAATACCTGAAGTGAAGATTCTGACGTTCATCTTCACGGCGCGTCATTTTCTTCTATATAACCTAAAACCCGTTGCGTGGCAACCGCGAACATGGCCACCACGCCGACGGCTACGGGCGCCCAATAAACTCGACAAGCTCGCGACTCGCGAATTATTTAGTTTGCTCCTGGCATTTGCACGGAGAGGACGTCAGTGACGCAATGCGAGTTACTCCACAAGGTGAAGTGACTGAAAAGATCGCGATCTAAATTTTTTTTTTACACACAGTGAACTTCATATATAGAATTATTGTTGAAAACCGATGTGAAGTGAGTTATATTTTAAAGAATATTCGTAAAACTTATCTATTTATTAGATTATTCATATTTACAAAGTTTTTTTCAATAGCTTAGTGGCAGAATATCGTGTGTTTTCGCAGTGTATTGAATGGAATGCGTCTGAAGTTCGTTTCGCCTGAAATGAGTTTATGTTTACAATAAGTATTAATAGGTGAAAATATTCCGTCAATTTCTCCTCGCCCATAAAGGTTGGTTTGTATTTTCTAAATTAAAATAATTTTGCAAGCAGCGTTTTCCAAACATTACTGCACTTCTGCTCTTCTGTTCGAGAAACTCAGATAATGCACTTTCAATACACGTTGTATCTTCGAAAGGTGTTATTTTTATCTGAAAAGAAACTAACGTACATACTAAAAGGTCAGACTTTCCTAAAAAAAATCGTTATATTCTCATTTCTATTGTACAATCAATGTGTATATCTGTATGGGAAGTGTGGAATTGCACTAACCTCCCCACAACCTGGAATAAAAATATTATTATAAGTGAAAGCGCCACAAGCGGAATTTTTTGAAAAAAATGCCGTAGTTCAAATAGTTCTGCACGAAATATTCATAATTTTGCACAGGAAATTGATTGTATATCACTTATCATCGAACCTGTCTAAAGTAGGTTATCTGAACTATGAAGTAGAGAATTTGCGAACGGTGAGCTCCGGCGTCCTAAAATTAACACAGCTTTTTCCATGTAGAATTAATAGATCAATGCAACTGTTTTCCACTGACAGCATCATCTATCGTGAACTGTGGAACTTCGAAATGCAAAATTGGAACTGTCATAATATTGACTGTTTCAAAGATGGTGAAAAGTTGGTGAAGTAATTAGTGGTGAAATAAATTTAAAAAAGCATAAATTTAATAATGAAATCTTGTCGTTGACTTTTGGCCTTGTGAAAATGGGGAAGGAAATTTATGGACGAGCTTTTTAACATCAGGTTTTTAACTAGTCCATAAAATAATGCATGAGCTTTTTAACTAGTCCATAAAATTATGCATGAGCTTTTTAATTAATTCATAAAATTATGCATGAGCTTTTTAACTAATCGAAATTCCTTTTAAACCTGCCACTCACATGTCACACTCTGGAATGGTTCATTTTTCAGCTTTATAATATCAGTAGTTTCAACTGTTTGGAAATATGAAAATAAAACTATTTTATTAATTTAACACTTAAATTAATAATCGAAAGCTCCATACTTCACGATGAAATGACATTGTGAGTTGAGAATAGTCGCACCGATTAAAAAAAAAGAGGGATTTGTACAATTTTAAATATATCAGACCTCAATGTTCTTGTTTTAGTGAGATACTCAAAAATATCTCAGATATGCAAATGGATGCGTCTTTTATTGAAAACGGGCATATATTTAATATTTCATCTATTATATTTTCAGGCATAATTTTTTTTATAATTGACTATTTGTAATGTCAGTGCCATACAAATTTTTCTTAAAAAAATGATAACTCCTTCATTTGTACACAAAATTGCTTCGTACGAAATTTTATAGCATAGTAATGCTATAAAATCCAGAATTTTTATAGCATAGTAATGCTATAAAGCAGAATCCATTTCTAGCCAAAAAAAAATACCCTTGAAAATTCAAGTCTCTATGTCTATGAAAGGCGACTTTCAGCCCACTGTGCGCCGCCGCACGCACTATTCCTCGATTTAGAATATAGAAAGATGTAATTTTTAGGCATAATTTTGTTTTTTATAACTAATGAATATCAATGAATGAAGTGTTCTGTCTATGCAAACTAAAACAGGTATTTAAAAACCAGAAAAAAATAACTTTGATAAGCAACAAAACAACATTTTAAAACATTCTTGTTAGGAGTTAATGTATGTTGTGCATTGATAGTGAAATAGAATAACGTAATGAGGTTAGACTTTTCTTTATACTGCAAACACGGAGGAATGTTGAGAATACCAGTCTTATTTCGTATGACGGTTAATAACATTGTTACGATTATAGCAAAATTAATGCGTCACAATAAATTAACAAGAATGGATAATTAATTCTTTTGCCTATATTCCTTGTTGATGTCATCTGTACTATGCACGTAAGAAAACACGATATGCACAGTGTACACATAAACACACATATCCACGATATTTTAAATGAACTCTGGATTATGTGAAGAAGCAAGCGTGTCATCAACATACAAGTTTTCTCAGCTGTGTTGTGATTGTTCAGTTGAAAAACACAGTATTAACAACAAAGAATCGAACACGATGAATCGAAAATTCCATAGTAACGCAATTTAAAAGATATATATGTTTTGTAAATGGGCAAATAATTTAAGCAATATCAAGATAATTTAGAATCACCAATCACCGTAGAATAACGGTTCCAGGATAACTCGACACAATTACATTTCAACACACCTGTAAAAAGTGATTAATTAAAAGCGATAAAAAAATAACCTATAAACGTAGCTTACGTAAATTATTTAACCTAATTTTGTTTCATCACTATTGATGACTTTAAATCACTTTTTAAAAGCTTGTTGAACTGTCACTGTGTTGAGTAATCTGGATACCGCACAGGAGGCGTTTCCCTCTGGTCCTATATGTCATCTTTGGCGATGCTATGTAAAGGGGTTTTTAAGGAAAGTAAGGGGTATACCCGGGTCTTAAAGATAACCATAACAATTGATTTTTTTTACATGGTTAATTCCAATAGGTATAATTTAAATATTTGTAAGTCTGGCAGAATAACATTGTTACGTGAAATTCACGTCTGTGTAATTTCGTCATGACATCGCGCCGGAAAATTTGATACAGGTTAGTAAAACAAGATGTCACAAAATATTAACGAAATTAAAATTATACTGCATCGATAAGGCAAACCACAAACTAAACAAAACCTCAAAAAAAAAACAAACACAGAAAATGTCATTTCTTGCTGAAATTAGAGTTATTATAATTATTTGTTTCTTATTTTTATATAGGTACTTATTTAAGGTTAAATTTTAGTTATTGTAAAAACCGACTTGATGGATTTAATGAATCAGTCATAAATTATAATTAAACAACCGGCTCATGACGAAATAACAGAACTTAATTTTAACTTTTGAAATTTTGAAAAGGAAGATTTCTGACGAAGGTTGAAACGGAAACTAGAGGGAGTGGGTTAATATTTAAAAAAGATTATAATTAATAGGCGTAAGCGAATATATAACATAAAACTTATTTAAAACAGAGCAAAAATCTGTCGACATTCTCTGTGAATTTTTTCATATAAAATGTTAAATACTAGAACTAGATGTATCTTTTATAATTTTCAGAGCATACTTTGGGATTTTTTCTATCGAAGGAATTTCATACACGTATTTCTTTTTCAACTCAGCATCTGAATAGAGATTATCCTCAAAATCTATTTACATAAAGAAGAGTGTCTGTCGCAACGTGGATTTGATTTTCATACAAATCTACAGTTTGATTCCAAGATTGATGAAGTTTTGCACACTTGACTTTAAAAACAAGAGAAAGGTCACTGTCTACACGAAATATCGATAAACAACCCCATTCCCTTTTACCACCCCTTGCAGAATTTTTTGATGAAATTTTGCACACTTGACGTTCAAAGTAAGAGAAAGATTACTCTACATCTAATTTCGAAAAAATTGCGAAAAAACCCGAGCAACGCCGGGGGCTTCAGCTGGTAAGATATATATACAAGAATTTAAATGTGTCATATGTCAGTAGAAATTCAGAATGCATAGTTTAATTTGCTGGGACCAGGACACAGAAGAAGAAAAAAATTGTGTAACGAGAACGAAAACAGATAGAAAATTTGTTTATTTTCCAGAGCAAGTCAAATCAACAAGAGGGGAAAAATACCATGTCTTTCTACATTGTTTTTTATTCTTTCTATCCAAACTAGTTTGCTTGTCTCGCATCAACAACTGTTGCAAGTTTAGTTAAATCTGTGATGAATCGTTGACCTATAATTACACTTATTTTAAACTGGTTCAAAGAGGATTTGCTGAGACTACTGTTGCCAGTCACACTTAAACCTGTGAATTGCCAGCAGAAAATAGTAGCAAATCACCAAAATACCCTCAGAGAGGTTACATTCACGAAATAAAAGTAAATTCGAAAGTGTTGTCTGTTTTTGTCCTCTGTACAGTTCAAAGCATATAGGTTAAAATCGCATGGAAAAAATCAATAGTAAAAAAATGTTCACATGTGAACGATCTGCAAATGACAGGTAACTAAAGAAAAAACCCAGTGGAATAGAAGCGTGCCGCGTGGTACACGGATAAAAAAAGAGTTTGGCTTTTTTATCATGATACTGTTAAAAATGTGACTGCATGGCCATTTCCTAATCAAATATTAGTCATTCAGAATATATCTGGACACGTGTTCACTCAAACTGCCCCATCCGATGATACCGTATTCTAAGAGCGATTGGCAAACAGCCATGTAGATTTTTAGGTGGTAAGACTTTTAGTGAGGACATTTCTGAAGGTTTTGAAGAAATAATTATTTTAATACTATTATTTAAATAGTTCATAATATATGCTCAGTCCATTTTAAATGTTTATCAATTCTAACACCTAGATTTTAAATGTTCGATTAAGTTACCACCTAGATTTTATTGGCCATTAATCGAATAGTTTTAATGCTTTTGCTTAGATTTGAAAGGAATTATTGAGACAGACGTCCTTGGAAACTGCCGACATTATAAACGGCTACATGTCCGCGAAAGTCTGCGATGATTTTAGTTTCTTCAGTCTGTATCGGATTAGGATGGCATTTTTTAAATTTAAAATCTGTACACGTTCAAAATAATAGCATAAATGAGTTCGTGATAGCAAGTGATGTCCCCAACGTCAAGAGCTTACCTGTGCTTTGGATAATAATACTAACTAACTAACCATCACGCCGTTTCTCCGCAGGGGTAGGCAGAGACGGACCGCCAAACAACTCGGTCTTGACCCACACTCTTTGCTTCATTCACATTCATACATACTCTTTTATTATTCTGACTCTTGACATGGTCCGACTCAAGTATCTGATTCACTTGATCGTGCCATGTCTTCCTCGGGCGTCCCCGACTTCTGCTACTATTCACATTTTTTTTGGATAGTAATAAAAATTTATATAGCGCCGTTTTCGCGAATAATCATCTCAAGGGCGCTGAGGGATAATAACTAATAAAGTTAAAACATAGCTAATAAAATTATTTACACTTTTTTTCAAGAAGCAAACACTGCTTTGACAATATAATAAAATAAAATATTACTTAGATAAAAACCATTTTATTTATACATGCTAGTTTTCTTTTTAGGCCCTGAGGAAAGTAATTTCCGTCAGGGCCTATTTCATCTTTGGGGATGCTGTGTGGAGGGTCTTTTTAAGGAAAGGAAGGAGAGGAAGGTAATGAGGGTTGGGTAGGAATCTAGGAATCAGTGTGATAGGAGAGTGACGGATGTGTGCAAAATTTCATGAAGTTTTTTAAGGGGTGGGAAAAAGGGATGAGGGTTTCGTTCTTGTTTTGAAGGTCAAGCGTGGAAAATTTTATCAATATCGGAATAAAACTGTAGATTTGTTAAAACAAAGCCACGTCGCCCTCCACAGACACTCTTCTTTATATATTACAACAACATATTATATAGATATGTACACGAGATAGAAAGGTATACAATCAAGAATTATTGTAATTCTGGTTATAGGTGTTGCATTATCTATTGTCTATCATACATAAATTGTCAATGTTAACAATTGTCTATTTAAAGGAGAACTTCTGTTTTCCTGGCTCTCTCAAAACAAGCTCACGCTAAAATAGACGTATTATTATAAATACATCGGTCCATCCTAAAGTAATCGAAAGTGTTTCATTTCATATATGAATGAACCACATATAGACAATAGGGATGGGAAAAGGTGGTGGGGGTGCTTCCTCTTATTTTGAAGGTCAAGTGTGCAAACTCGGAATAAAACTGTAGATATGTATGAAAAACAAAGCCACTGTTCTTTACTGTTGTTCACTGATGGTAGAGTAGGTAGTATAGCCCGGGCAACGCAGGGGTCTTCAGCTAGTTATTGGGCCCGGCCCCGAAGCCAAATGACGCCTGGCGCGAGTTTAATTATGGCGCCGCTTTTTAAAAACAGTAGACTGTGATGATTATTCGTCACACTTAAAATGTGTAATTCCTCCAACAAAAACAGCATTCACCCAGGGACAATTCTCTTATATGGCTCCCAAGATATTAAAGTCACTCAATATAGATACCAGAAAATCGGAAACTGAACATCTTTATATAAAAAAATATCCAGAATTTGCTATTGGTAAAGGGAAGGAACTATTTCAAAGAATGTCTCGTGTCATTAAATTAAATTAACTGCTCTTTTATTCCATTCTATTTATATGTTTCCTTTTTATTTTTATCTCTTTTTTTCTCTCTCTTATTTCTGTACATCTTAACATTGTAATCTAAAGAGTTATAGCTACCATAATACGGGCATGAGCCTAGTATGGTGGCTGTAGACAACAATAAATTGTAATCATTTAAATTTTTATGAATAAAAACTGTAATCAATAATATTCGGATGATTTGTATTTTTATGTAGTGCCGTTTACATGTAAAACAATCTCAATAGTGGTGTGTTAGAAAAACTGAATCCACTCAAGTATATATTTCTATCAATAATTAAAGTAATATTCACAGTACCTGTAACAAATACCGGTGAACCACATAATTTCCAACGGGAGCAAAGAAACATTGAGCTTACTTCAGGCACACTGACACGCCCACAACACACTTCTATCGACTTTATCTCTCGGTGACACTGTAGGACAGCACAGTGGACGTATGCATAGAATTAAAACGGATGTAGCCGTTAAATCCCATTCACTACAATTATTATTAGGTATTATTAGATAGACGCATGGTCAATGCTCATGACCGGGGAAACACTAAACTCTATGGTATTTATTTAATAGTTTATACTTATACCAAGGAGCAAAGACCCGAAAGAGACTTGAGTATAATAAGATATACCATAGAGTTTATATTTAGAGAGCGAACGCAGTCTGGAATTTCTGTTATCTGAAATCCAATTAATTTTGATATAAACCATTTTTTGTCGATGCTATTATTGGTGTTTGGTTTTCTAACATTTTGACAGCCCTTCAGAGACCAGATGCTTGTCGGATTTTTAAATTTATTGCCCTTCACATCAGCCCTCATTTACAAATACCTCTCGTGGAAAGGCTTAATCAAAGAGAACGGCAAGGACATAGCATTACAACTAAATGACGTTATATTATGAATGTGCTACTGGACTCGTTTTCGCAAATTTACAATTTGTTCTGGTTAAACTATAAAAAAACATTGACAATAGAATGTAAAATGATTTTATTTTGACAAAACCAGAATAAATCATTGCTATCTTAGCTAAATCCGAAAATCTGTATGCTGAATGAAACAACAAAGAATTCATGAACCAAGAAGTTGAACGTCATGAACTTGTCAACTGGATCTTCTAGGTCAAAGCAACTAATTTCAGCTCACAAATGCATCGACCGTGAGGTATGGGAGCTTATTAGCTTAAAAAACTGACGTTAAAATACAGGTATATGTATTTTAACAAAATACTAGTAGTTCTATGAACAGTAGACCTCCTGTATAATATTATGAATCCTATTTTGATCCTCATAAAGCACGTACGAACTGTGGTGGAGTAAAAAGGTACTATTTATTACGGCTACCATCTTAACAGGATTGTTTGGTGTTCCGTACACATAAACAAATAAGCAAACTGACGAAATACAAAGCGCTTGAGTCAAAAAGGGACTTAGCTACGACTTAGCTTAGCCTCTACGCATTTCATTCGAGGGAGAGTGTGGGATCTATTTCTATCGCCACGCAAAAATAAATGCACATTTACTTTTTTAATTCATATATTGGGGACAGCCAGTTAGATTGATGGTCATATTGTATTTAAAAAAAAAATAGTAAAAGAAAACTAAAATTTTATCACGACAGTTTATGTCCAACTTCTTCAAAACAATATCTTAAATTACTAAACCGTTGCTACAAATTTAACATTACAATTTGCTTGATGTTGTATTTTAGAAATTTATTTGATTAATAAGTTTATTTCTATACTTATTTTTGGGTTGGGCAGTGTCTTTGTGGGTTCCATTAATTTACCTTTTATTAACATTTTTTAATGTATGTAGTTTTTATTAAAATTTGTCGCAAAGACTATTGATAAACGGATATTTTTTCAATTTATTGGAATAACAATAATATAAATAAAATCTTCAATAATAACTTAACAGGTACAAAAGATTGTTACTGAGACAGTTTAGTTATCTATAAAAATGTAAATTTTCGTTTGTTCAAAATCTTAAAAAATCATCTCCGATGTCTTTGAAATTTTGACACAACGTTGCATTCGAATACGCGTGTTTATCTACCTGTATATATATGTCACCTGTGACAGGTGAAAAAGACTATAAACAGCGCCATCTGTTGAACATTGTTTATCCATCTGCACAGATAGACAGACTGGGCCACAGCAACGCGTGGCGGGGTCCAGCAAAATAAAAAAGTAAAAATTATACAGTATGTAATAAATACTGTATAATTTTTACTATTCATATGTAAAAGCCTCTAAAAAGGCGTTAATAAATAACTTATTAAAGCTTATGAAGGGGTACCCAAAAGAAACCGAACAGATGTTGGGGGGGATTTATTTTTTGTGATACCGGGTTCTGCATGCAGGACTGTGTACCGCTACCTTTTGTACTGTACTGTACCAATTAAGCTGAGGATAAGGAATTGTATTTAAGACAACACAATATCATAAAACAAAGTCGGAATCTTAACGACATAAGTGAAGAAGGCGTCCTAAAGAAATAATCTTTCCGCAGTGTTTATTTGAATTAATTCTAAAAAACGTATTACTAAAAGCTCAGCTGTTTCTAAACGAGTACCCTTGGAAGTTACTAATTCATCGTCTAGAAAAATAAAATCTGGTTCTTACCCTTAATTTTACAGTTTGAAAACGTTGTACAAAAGTTTCAAACCGTTTTACGTAAAATATTTTAACGTAAGGTACTGTTTTTATTAATCTCAAATATAAATAACTTACACCCATGGGTATCGGTGAGAAGATATTATAGTTATGAATTCGTTGAAATTAATTGTGAGCCTAGAATAAACCTCCGTTATAAGAGTCTTGTGTCGCCTTTATCCTAAAATTAACGAATTTTCGTGTCATTCGAGAGAACTGAAATCGCAGTTAACAAAAAAATCGTTAGCAATTTTAAGGATAAGGACAATTCCTTATCCTTAGGTAGAACCGGAATCGCCCTGTGCCTTTTTATGTTTCAATGAGATCTGTCATTATCGTATTAAGAGGAAGCTACAAGCCAAAAATGTGTATATTCTTGGTACACCTTATACTGTAGGTAATAGGCATTAAAATCGCTTGACAAACGGAGTCTAGAAACGTTCGATTTCATGCACAAAACTGGTTTTTATTTATTTTGTAAATAATTTTATAGGAAAGCAAAAAAGTTAATCAAGTCAAACTGTCACAGATAATTGTTGTTGTGATAACTGTTTTTTTAAAAGTTGTTTCCTTTAAGCGTTCATACATTTCTATTGAAAAAATATTTTTTTTAGTAGTTTACATTTAATTTTTTTTATTTGTATTCTACTCAAGCGAAAAGATAGGCAAACTTTCAATTTATCTAAAGCATATTTGTTGGTATTCATAATGTACACCAATTCGTTATAAAGATTAATCAAAATAGTGATTTAGCATTAAGCTTCACCTATGCTTTAGCTTTACACAAAAAAGCAGACGGAATATAATTGAAAATGATTACTCATAATGACGCATTACGGTAAACCTAAAGTAAGGGCAGTACAGTGTGACACTGTTGGCGGAAGGCCTAATGAGATAATTTAAATAACCAGTCGGCAGGACGGGATATTGGCAGCCATTATAACACCAAACAGTTTACACGGATTTACCAATCAAAGCTGCCTGAAAACAACTGTAAACTAGAACCACCGCTAAACTTTATGAGTTACTTTAATTGAGGATTGATTGTTTCAGAGAATTTGAACAATTCATCAAGTTTCAAAGATGATTTTCGAGTTCCTGTAAAGGTTTTATTCAAGTTCTGTTATTATATCATTATTGCTCATTTATTTCATAAAACTTGAATAAAACTTTCACAGAACTTGAAAATCAACTTTGAAATTGTTCAAATTCTCTGCAACAACCCATCGCGGGTGCGGGTTGTTTTACAGAATTTGAGCAATTCTTCAAATTTTAAAGTTGATATATCAAGTTCTCTGAAGATTCTATTCAAGTTCTGTTATTATATTTAGGTAATTTTGCACAAAAACGGCGCTATATAAATCATCCAAATATTATTATTATTTTTATATAATTATTGGCAGTTATTTCACAAAACTGAAATAAGAACAGGACTTGAATAGAACCTTCACAGAACTTGAAAATCAACTTTGAAATTTGATGAATTTTTCAAATTCTGAGAAACAACCGGACCTTAGTGTTCCTTATAAATATCCTCAGCCACAGGATGGTCCAAAGTAAATAAAATTTCATACAATTCATCACGTAAAAAATAATGTAGTTAACATAAAATCAATGTCATCCGATTTCATAAAAATGCTTACATACGTTATGTCCGCGTGTGTGCTTGATTGCCAAGAATGAGAGAATGCATTGTCATAGACGACGAGTCTATCTGCCGAGTTTCAGCTCGATCATATGTCGGGAAGTGGGTTAATTTCCGCTCCCAAGATTTGCATTAATTCATTACCGAAAACAAAAGCGAAATTCAAACAGATGTATTTAAAAATACAAAGTAAAAGACCGCCTTATTTCATTACCAGCCTGAAACTACTTTATATTTTTATGAACAAAGAAAGTAATATAAATAGAATATATTATGATGCGAATGTGAATGTGGAGTGCATTCTCTTATGATTCAGTATTTAGTTATTTAACCCTTCCAGCATTAGAGGGTCATATATGACCGGGCGTCCATATTTTGTAAAAGTATTTTTATCTTTTTTTCTATCATGCGGGAATTCATATTTTTTGGCGTTAAAAAGAGAAATAATTATTATTTCCAGTTTGCCTCAAATATTTTTACTAGATTCCATTTATAAAATCCTAAAAATAGCCAAAATGAATAATTTATACTTCGCGCCGCTATCGTAACAATCGGTTTAACTTTAAAATTATTTCATATTTTTTATTATATGAACGAGATTAAGTAAGAATGTGGTTAGTATTTTTGACAACATTTTTCACGTTTGATATTTAAATTTTATTATTTAGAAACAGTAATGTTTATTTTCAATGCATACACCGGAAAGATAATTTTATCTAGTTTCTAAAGCAGTATTTGATTTAACAGAAAAAAATGTGTATAGCGCATTTGAAATACAAATAAAACATTGCAAACTGAATAAATGTGATGAAAGTATTGAAGGGTTAATGTAATCAGTAGAGACCGGATTATATGCATTTGCATATTTGCATATGCAAATGCATATTTAGACCCTTTTCAGCGGTAGTTGCATATTTTAGCAAATAATTTGAGATCTTGCATATTTACGCTTGATATCGTTCAGATGCCTCACATAGCGACACTATAGACGTCAGATAGTAAGGCGCGCGGCCAGCGAAGCTGAGCGAAGAACTGATAACTGATCTTACTGATCGCTACGGCCGGCGGCCGGAGCTGGGGGGAACCTCTCTCATCTTCGCCTGCGCTCGCGCCTAGTCGGCTTAATTCGGCTAATTGCCGAAAACGATTCATTCATTCGTATGAGGGGTGATTTGGTATATTTTTATGGTAATTCAGTGAATTGCGAATTTTGTTTTTGACTGGTCGCACGCGCTGTTATTTAGAGTTTCGTCTAGTGTTTTGTTTGTTTGCACGAAGTTGTACATTGTGAAAGTGAACCATGCCCCCTGATAAAAAAAGTGCCCATACGTGGATAGCTGAATATCCTGAAATATTTACATACGACGGAAAAGTTTTATACTGCCGAATTTGCGAGAAAAACATTTCTAGCACAAAAAAGTTCCAAATAGACCAGCATGTCAAAACCAGTGTTCATATCGCAGGAGTGCAGAAGAAGGGCCCACGACAACAAGTTTTTACAGTGGCAAGTAGCAGTAACAGTGAAGTAACTTCCAAAGGTAAACAACAAAATCACTTTAGCATGGATCTATGTGAAGCATTTCTTGCAAGCAATATCCCTCTATACAAACTGACAAATCCTGCATTGAAGGATTTTCTCAGAAAATATTGCATAAATCAAAATATACCAGATGAATCTACTTTACGTAAAAATTACATACCATCAATTTATCTACATGTGCTGGAAGAAATACGCAATGAACTCAAGGATAACATCATATGGATTTCAGCTGACGAAACCACCGACACTTGTGGCCGTTACATTGCAAATTTGATTGTTGGTGCATTAAAACTTGAACCTTCACCTTCCTATTTGGTGGCCTGTAGAGAACTTGAAAAAGCAAATCATTCTACAATCGCCAGATTTGTGAATGAGGGTATAAAAAAATATTTCCTGAATCTTCTGCGGATGAAAATGTGTATGTGTTGCTCTCAGATGCTGCCCCCTATATGATCAAAGCAGGCAAAGCCCTCCAAGTATTTTATCCCAATTTGATTCATGTGACGTGTTTTGCTCACGGAATTCACAGACTCGCCGAAGAAGTGAGATCCACGTTTGCGAATGTAAATAACAGCAAAGAAAGTGTTTCTTAAGGCGCCTGCTCGTATAAAGGCCTACAAAGAAAAACTGCCAAATATCCCTTTACCTCCTGAGCCAGTAATAACACGTTGGGGTACATGGATCGAAGCTGCGATTTTTTACCATGAACATTTTGATGCCATCAAGGGTGTTATCAATGACTTCGATAGTGCAGAGGCTTTGGCAGTATTCCAGTGCAAAGAATCGTTTGACGACGCCAGTATTAAAAAAACCTAGCTATGATTACCACTCATTTCGCCTACCTACCTGCAAGTATAAAAACGCTTGAAACTCGTGGATTGGCGTTGAATGTATCTATTCAGGTTATGAAGGAAATTCGCCTTATGAATTCCTCGTTGCCAAAGCTATTCCCGAGTAACCTCAAAGAAAAATTTGAAAACATACTGAATAATAACCCAGGGTTTGAACCTTTGTGCCAAATTGATAACTTCATCAATAAGTTCAAAAATCGCACCCAAATTTAAATTCTGTCCAGCCACATCAGTAGACGTAGAACGTTCCTTTTCCGCTTACAAAAATATATTAAGCGATCGTAGACACAATTTGTTTACAGAACATTTAGAACAGTACTTAGTCATATACGTTTTTAAAGGTAAATTCTAAATTTTATTGTTAAATACATTTTATAATTGATATTTTCGAAAATATAATTGTTATCCTTGAGAACTAATAGCTTACTAAAATAAAAAAAAATATGTAAAAATACGACTTCCTGTATTATTTCATGTTGCATATTTTGACCCTTTTTATGGATTTTCGTGCATATTTTAGCTATTTTTATTGCATATTTGCATGCCTATTTTGGGCTATTTTTGTTGCATATAATCCTGTCTCTAGTAATCAGTATACCCGAGGTGTTATTACACAAAATATGCGCTTTAAAATTTTGAGAATGTTTGTGATCTACTGTAATAATAAATGAATAGGCATATTATAGATCTGATATTGTCGAATGTTTTCAACCTTGCCGATTCGAGTAATCAATATTCAGTAATAATTAATAACAGTTAAGTAACTAGACCGAACCTAGGGAATTACTTTGGGGATGCTTAAAATCATGAAAATTATTCATGATAACATTTGCTTAGCGAAGTATACATTGTTTCAGATTCAGTCAATCGCTAAAAAGGGAACTATCAAACACGCTTAATGTTTACATACAAGGTCCCCCTAAAAACTTTAGGAAGGATCTCGTAAACATGAACGTACCCTGCCTACGTGTGGTTTATTGTCTATTTGCCACTGCAAACTATGTGCCTATAAACAAAATTTATGCGCTTCAAATTATAGTATACGTAGGTATACAATTCGATCCTGCAGTCAGTCTGCACGTACATACAATGTTATTTTGGTAGGTTGACAATATTGACATGACGTTTGGAGTGGCACTGAAACTGGTAGTTTTTAACCCTTCTGGCATATTGACCGCTACATTTCAGACGCTGTTAGAAAGTCGGAGAAACTGCGTGTAAAATCCAAATAAATTGGATATTTCTAAATGTATCCGAAAACTAAAAACTGATTTACATAGGTGATGAAATATGCTTTCATATTTTATTTTTTTAAATATTAAAAATTTGAAATTAACATTAAAAGGTTTTAAAAATGACTCGCCTTAAGTTTTTTCATCTAAACACATAGTAAAATTACGTATAACAAAAAGATTATTCAAAACATTACTGTCACCTCACTTTTTTTTCCGTTTAATATTAAAAATTCACCAAGTTTCATACATTTTTCTCAAATTGCGGACGGAAATTTTGGTTCCATAGAGGTGTACTTTTTAATTATTCTGTGGTTAACTTCTATACTCAAATATAAAGCTTGGTGTTTTCTCTTTCTAACACCGTTTAGTTCATATTTCTAACTATGTGCAAATGAGACAAAACAATTTCTATTAAACTGTTCTGAAAACCGAACAAATTGACTCTACGGGTACTACCTTTTGTTCCCGAAATCGAACAAATTACCGAAATATTCATCCTTGGGTTGAAGATTGAAGAAAAACGCAATTGACCGAACCGTGTAGCAACGAAGTTTTATTTTTCTGGGTGTGAAGGTCGATGAACCTTACAATAATTAATTACTTCATTGCTGTTGTAGACATTGACAAATATATACAATTAATTTACCCCATCCTCACCAAAATAACATACAATTTTGCAGTAGAAACTATCATCAAATGGTATAATAGATTTGGAAATCGAATGTTGTCATTGAAACGTTTTATCTTAAGATGTCTGAGCCGGATAATTAATAATTTGTTATCGTTATCTACATTTCTTATTAATCTATGACATTAGAGAATTTCCATGGAAAAGTGAAAAAAACGGTTATATATCTGTTAACGGTTTAAGAAGTATCGATTAACACTTGGTTAAGAGAATATTTTGAGAATAGTTAGTTTTAATAGGATACTTTATAATGATTCAATAATAACAGTTAAATATGGTGACGTTACTACCTAATCATTTGCTAGGTAGGTACTAGGTAATTTAATCGGATATACCGTTTGACTGGATGACCAAACAAATCAGAACAGTGAAAATATAATATTTTATCATTGAAGAAGATAATACTAAAAAAACATATGTATTATAAAAATGGCAAAACAATGACAATTTATTTTCAATGTAACACGTATTTACACAGAATTATTAAAAAAAAATCAAGACCGTACATGAAAAGCTTTCAAATGAAAATACAAAGCGGAATTTTCTCTCTTTCTAATACTGTTTAAATCATAATTTTTTTTTAAAGAAAGACACATTCCCTGGTTACGAATAACCTGACAATATTTGAAAATCTCCTACTACCGCCACAGTAAGCTGAAAATCATGCTTGTGTTGAGAATCATTAAATAAATTATATATGAGTAATACAAAATGAGAAAACGTGACTTTTACGAGTTCGTGCAGGCTGGGAGAAATATCTCCAAAAAGAAGAACTTCTTTAAGGAAGTTCGGTGTATTTTTTTATTTTATTTTATTTACGAAAAAACATTTATATATTTAGCGTAAACAGCAATTATTTACAATATTAGACCAATAATGTTCCATTAATTCTAGTCGTTGATTCAATATTTGCACCTATACAATATATTTATAAATGACAAAGAAATAAAAAGAATAAACATTATAACTATCTCATTTGCCTACTCTATAGTACTATGTTTGATTTTATAACTATATACTTTTTATATTCTTTTTTATGTATCTATTTTACTTTAGGGAAATCAACAGTTTACAATGTGGTTCATTAATACATATGTAATTTACCTAACTGAGATTTCCTCAATATACTATTGTATTATGTATCTAAAAATAACACTTACAACAACTAAAAAATATTATATTATTATACTATTATATTATTATACTATATTATATTATACTATTATATTATATTAATATTATGCTATTATATTTTTATATTCTACTGTGTTCTTCCATACTTCCTTATATTACTATAGTCATTTACATTATTTTATGTTCTTAAATATTATTTAATAATATGTTATTTTATTTTATATTCCCGCACATTCCTTATGTTAATGTATAGAAAATCGACCACCATAACACGGGCATGTGCCTAGCATGATGGTCGAAAAATTCCTCAATGCATGTAACTAATAATTTTTTGAATAAAGAAACTTAAAAAAAAAAAGAATTACAAAATGTTATAAAAACAATTAAAGACAGTTAGTAGTAATACAGTTTTCGCATGATTATAATAAAAACAATTAAATAAACTAAGATGATATGATTATTTCACAAAATAAAAAAAATAAGTTATCAGTTTAGTAAGTTGCATTTAATATGTTTTCAAGTTACACTTGAAAATGTCTACATCTCTAGAGGCATTGTGAGTTTTACAGATACGTCCTATAGAGTATATTTCGAAGCCTCCATCCAACTGGAAAATAATGGCTTTATTCTTCATAATAATTTTACCAAACGCTGTGTTTTTCTCTCTTGTGTTGTTTGTTTTACAAGTTTTTATTATTTAATTAATGTATTATATAAAAATAGCAACGTTTCCGTTAAACGTGTTACACGCTAAGCTTTCACCCCCGGGTTCCATGAAAAATTATATTCGTGCACGGAAGGTTTCGTTTAGCATAATATTTTCTAATTGCAAAAACTTTACCGCAAATTTAATATTCTGCCGCAGAAGGAAATTCATTAAACTCATTAATTTAATCAAAATTAATAATGTCGTCATACATGTTGGTAGGTAATAAATTAATTAATACTAAACTATTCTAACTACCCTACAGGCGCAGGTTGTAACCGCAAAAACCGTTTATTTTTTTTGGTTTAGTTTAAATTTGGAAATCACGTACAGGCAAATAAGTGAGAGATATTCTCACTGTCGCCCTGCTGAAAGAGCACCATTCGGAATCAAAACGTTGCTTGAAATCTCATTAGCTGTTTAGTGACTAGATCTGAATAGGCAGATACTTGCAAAACTTCCTCTTGTCTTCCCTGTCTACCTCCCCACCCCACTCCATTCAGCTTCACAACATAATCCACTAGACTAGAATATACGGAGAAAACTTACTGTTATAACATACTGCTAATTTATAAGGAATCTCTTCAAATTATTCGTAATACGGTTAAAAAGGGATATCGAATTAATTGATTGGTTTCCTGTTAAACTTTTAGTAAAAAGGAATGTATTATCGCGATGTCGGAACACATGTTCATAAAAATCATTATACCTACAGGGTGTCCGGGGGTAAAATGCGCTAACTTCGGGAGGTGATTCTACATGATGGTAGAAGTAAAAAGAGAAATAACTTCAATGTTTATATTCCCACAGATAAATATTTTTCCATAGAAGAATATTTATTTTCCCTTACAAACAATTCAACTTTTTTACCTAAAAACATTGTAATTTATTAAGAAGTCATTTTTTACTTGTCCTATCTTGTAGAATGATTCCCCGAAGTTAGCGCACTTTACCCCTAGACAACCTGCATTTTCGCATTTCGTCATTATATATTATCGGTGAAAATGCAGGTGCATGAACACGTGTCCCGATATATTAGGAATGCACTAAAAGTTTAACAGGAAACGGCCTGCAATCCAGTTTTTACCGGATTTTAATAAATCAGCAATACTCATTTTTCTCCGTGTATCTTCCCATGTGGAACGTCCGCGATTATACTATATTGTTTATATTATTATTTTAATGAATTAATTGTAAAACAAACACTATTTAATTAAAATAAAATTTATTTAAAAAAAGCACGACCGGGATTTAAAACCGCCACTTCCGCGAAAGCCTTTCCACTTGACCACAGAGGCCGTCAAACATACACAACTATCATAGGGAAATGAATATATATTTTAAACAAAAGTAAAAACATTTCTGAGAGAGCAAAGTGATATTCAACTTGCAAATATTATGAAGACGATGTAAAGACAACTTGAAACTAAATACAGAAGTTTAAAAAAATACAGGCCGCCGCAGAACAGGAAACCCTAGTGAGGAGGACTGTGAAAAAATACAGGCCGCCGCAGAACAGGAAACCCTAGTGAGGAGGACTGTGAAAAAATACAGGCCGCCGCAGAACAGGAAACCCTAGTGAGGAGGACTGTGAAAAAATACAGGCCGCCGCAGAACAGGAAACCCTAGTGAGGAGGACTGTGAAAAAATACAGGCCGCCGCAGAACAGGAAACCCTAGTGAGGAGGACTGTGAAAAAATACAGGCCGCCGCAGAACAGGAAACCCTAGTGAGGAGGACTGTGAAAAAATACAGGCCGCCGCAGAACAGGAAACCCTAGTGAGGAGGACTGTGGAAAAAATACAGGCCGCCGCAGAACAGGAAACCCTAGTGAGGAGGACTGTGAAAAAATTGAATTTATACTTATATTATACTTTATATCTACATCATGTACAAACTTTGCCATTGAGTTTCAATTAAAAAATATATATATAATAATTTATGCAAGAAGATATTTTAGATCAGATATAAGATATTTTAACTGATATCATATTATTCACTAGGTGGCGTGTACCCGGCGTTGATGGGGGTTATGCTTAGGAGATTAACTATGCCGGACTTTTCTGTAGACCTTTTTAAGCTATACAATTCCGTAGGACATTATTGTGATGTATCTCATAAGGTTTAGCCAGCGTTAGCAATGTAGGCGCCCGAAAATATATTATTTACGATTTGATTACAAAACATCGACTTTTCTCTACTTTATATGAATATAATATGAATGTATTATGTACATAACCCTTCCAGAAGAAATTTTCTAAATGATAGTGAAAATCCTATCGAAATCCGTGGCGTAGTTTAGAAGAACTATGCACACAAACGGACAGACAAGTAGAACGACTTTGTTTTATACTATTTGGAGATGTACAGATTTTAAAGCAATATCCATTATATTATTCATTTTTCTAGCGTCAAACTTTCACGTTTCTTTTTAGCGTCAAATTCAGAAAAAAATGCGGATTCTGCTTTCGAAGAGCAAACAATCCAATTGAAAGGAGTTCATTATTATCACCAAACTCACACTCAATTTTTAATTCATAATAATTGTGGTGTCTTCGCTCGTCCATTTGTCAATTGGGCGCAAACGGGCGATATATGAAATAATTGGTGTGGCAATGTGATAGCTATCTACACACTATTCTAAATATGTAGAATTATTTTTATGCCTGGGGCAACCATTTGTTATTGTGAAAATATTTTTTAAAACACTAATACCAATGAAAAACAGTTTTTTTTACTACTGGGAGAGAAAACAAATTATTGCCACTTGAGCAAGTGTCCATAAATGTGAGAAACCGCACAGGAGTCCCTACTGCTCTCAACGGTTTGGAGTCAGTGAGTCTACGGCATACCCAATTTGGTTATGTGTGAGGCTGAAGGTAGACGGGAGGGTAAGGAGATGGAGAGGATGAAGGTGGGGAATTACCTGGCTATTCAGATCTCGTCACCAAACCCAGAAAAAGCGATTTCAAGCAACGTTTCAATTCTGAATTGTCGGCTTATACCAGGGCGATACTGAGAGTTCTTCACTCTGGAACTTGCCGCAAATATACTACATTTGATTTTAAATTAGTAATTTGTGAAATAATACAAATTGATCAAACTAAATATATTTGTGCACGCCGGGATTTGAACCCGCAACCTCCGGATTGCTAGTCGAGAGACCACGGAGGCCGTTAAAAGATTTAATAAATCCTCAAAATCGATGCGTATTTTCGGGTTTTCCTTGTCTGTAGCCACCCTGTTTCATCTAAGTACTTAGTCCAACGCCATTTAAATTTAACTGTATTATCCAATTAAACGTATCGCTGCACTTAACAATAGTGTTGCAAGAACTCACTAGATTAGCAATAAAACAGTTCGAAGCATCATTTAATCACTACACAATCCGGTCCGTTATAAAGCAATACTTTGTTCAACACCCATACAAAATAATTGATCTGAGTCATTCTTGTTATTTGGCCACAACGAACCCATAAAAAGCTGCATCACATTAAAACATTAACTCCAAGACCACGTTCGAGACTGTCGCTCAAGCTCATATTTTAATTTCGCTCCGTTGGTATGTAAGTTGATGCGACTTCATCGATTGCTTAAATCTACCACGTTATAATTTTTTGCAGCTGACGGAGTACCTACCAGACGAGCCAAAATACTTATTCGCCGCTTAGTATCAACCGCCAGCAAAGTTGTTTAAAAGTCACTTTTGCATTCAAATTGTAACGAAGTAGTTAGTTGCGATTTGTGAATGGGGCCAAACGAATCGTGCCGGTCTATGACCTTTGATTATCGAGAGCACATGTTAGTATTTACAAAATTGTATACGGGGGATAGCTGCATATAGGGAGTGGCCTTTATTTAAATACGTATAAAATGTAAGGCGAGTTATCCGGCTCGAAGGACCGTAAGGTAGGCGACACATTGCGCTAAACGCAAAATGGCTTGGCCTATTTCGGCATATCGCTCGCCATACACTATCGATGGGAATGAATGGCGAGCGATATGCTGAAATAGGCCAAGTCACGAAAATATAGCGTGGTCTGTCACAAGCTTAAATGCCACGAAAAGGTTAAAAATCTATAGTTTGCTGCAGAGATGTTGTGTATCCAGTTGTAGATTATGTAATACCAGTGTTTATGACTAAATGAACATGTTATTTGAATGAGATGATATCGTTTCAAATCGTGTTTTTTTGTAGGTACTGTTAACTATTATTTCATAAAAAAAAGTCACACATGTCTGTGCACCAACCCTTCCAAATGACGATGCACAACGTTTATTTGAAAAAATGACTAGTCATTTTGGCTCCAGATTGAATCAGTAATTTAATTGGGTATCTAATCTAACATTTTGAATTATTTATTGTATTGGACCCTTTTGTAAACTCTTCTGTTCAGAAAATGCATGATAGTGGTTGGCCTTTATAATAGTCTTAACCATCGATGTCCCGATTGTTCGATGATCTTAACCTAATATTTAAAAGTAAGAATCTCAAAAAATTAATACGTTGTGCGTTGGTTTATCTAAGACTCGAATAGATGCGTAAGTGGCATGTTTATGCCGAAATAATATCTTCATTACCTACTTACTTTAAAATAATGTATTATGTAATCAAGTTTCGTTAAGATAGCTTTAAAGCATTTTTCAAACCCAACGATCAAACCTCACAATAAGACTAATAGAAGAAAGGACGAGGTCAAACAAAAGCCTCACAAAGTCAAGAATAATCTTGCGAGTGAATGAAGACAATCCTCTTCGCTTGAATGGTGGGCGTCGGCTAAAGGACGGTGACTCAACTTGACCCTCCATTAGTCGAAGGGTGTCGTGAGGGGACCGTCTGACACTCTAAAGTAAGACCAGAAAGGAATAAAGGGGCATGATGCTACCAATGAAAAATATGCTAGCGAACGATAAAACATGTATTTTCTTACACGTTATTGACACATTTCACGATGCTTAAAAGACATTAAACAAATTAATTGAAATGCTTTGGCCGCTAGGAAAGTAAAGGAAAGTAAAAAAGTAAAGATATCAGGTAATTAAATAAATAAATTACCAAACTTGAAACCAAAAAATGGTAACATAATATTTAAATAACTAACTGTACCCCGCCAGGCGTTGCTGTGGCTCAGTCTGTCTGTACAGATAGATAAACAATAACGCGTGTTGCTTTTACGTCCAACAGATGGTACTGTTTAAAAAAAATATACTTTTACCTGTCACAGGTGACATCTATATAATATGGGTATATAAAAACACATGCGTATTCCAAAGCAACATTGTGTCAAAATTTCAAAGCAATCGGTGAAGAACTTTCGGAGATTTAAGATTTTTAACATTTTTATTTATATTAAAATTATTATTAATAAACGACAAAAAAAAAGAAATCATTTGAGCAAAAAGATTGAACAAATAAAAAAACGGAAGATATCCAAATAGGCTTAGTTCCCAATTAAATTAAAAATGTACCTAGATAAGCATATTTAAAGAAAAAAATGTTTGTAATTAGTGTGTATTAGAAATAAGCCGAGTGTAAATTAAAATGTATGTTTATATTAAATCACATTAATTGGACCTATTTTAATAAAAGCACAACATTATTACAAAGAAGTGCCATCTCTTAGCGTAGGTTATCGTGTTCAATTTTAAACATATCACGGAAATCTACAGCACGAATAAGAGAAGGGGCTTCTATCATAGAAAATTAAATTTCGTCAGTCGCCATAATGGCCGTCTTCCGATTTCACGTTTATCCTCATTTTCTATAATCATTCCTTTCACAATAAGGTCTGCGGATAAGCAGGGCCGGTTCGGTGCAGGCGCAAGAAGACAAGGTGCTGCCAGGCGTCGTTTGCTCAGGGCCGCCCTCAATATAATATTAATCGTACACCCAGAATGCCCACGTAATATTATACCTACATACCTACGCGATATTGTGCAAGAATTATAGTATGCATGCTCGTGATAGGTATATTATTTCGGGTGACCCAGGTAGAAAATAGATTGCAAAACGACTTGTATATTTCAGAGTGGACGCGCTTTTTGGCTAGACGGTTGACCGTTCAGTCGCACTACTTATCACCGGTCTGCAGTGCGGTACCTAATTGGATTTTTTTGAGACGGAGAGAAATGGAAGAGAAGAGGGAGATTGGAATGTATCTACCTGGTTATTCAGCACAAGGTAAATTCAATACTACTTTAAGGAACTTTTGATAGATTGCGTATTATCCCGTCAGCGGTGACATATATGCACTATATTCAGGTTTAAACACAAATCAGTATAAGCATTAATTACTCGCCTAAAAATTCCATACATATTGAAAATATCTCTCAATTAAAAATAAATGCCACCGACGGGAATTGAACCCGCACCTTCTGATGTTAAATTTCCGCCAAATAATTCAATATGTACACGTAATTCAATCGACAATTACTGCTTATTATACTTTTTCACCTGTGGACGACCAAATTTATTTTTGTAGGAAAAGCTTTGTTAGTGCTGAATTTCCCACTAGATGGCGTCGACATATATTATATCTACATTTGTTGGTGAAACATTTTGACTTGAAATGTGCTGAGTTGTTTCTAATCACCCCTTTCTACGGCCGCACAAGAGTTCCAACTACCCGTATCCTGTGAACCTCATTTAGGGAATGTTGTTTGAATGCTCAACAGGGCGATAATGGAAGTACGTACCTACCTATTTTCGTAACTAGGACAAAAATTATATATTTTTTTTATTATTTACAATTTTTGTCGTGTTTCGAAGCTGCTTCTTAGTCACGGGGGCGTATAATTGCAGTGTTTCGTCAGATAGGCAAACTTGGGTCAGTGACCTGAACGGTTGGCAAAAGCTATTGAGAGCAAATAGTGGCGGCCTATGGGCCATGCCACAGAGGTATGATACCATGGAAACAGATTAAGAAACTTCTTAAATTAACGTGGAAGGTAAGCGGATAAATACTGTAAATCCACTCTATTTCTCAAACGTAAACTTTGTAGAAGCAAATTTGCCGTTAACCACTTGAATACATTACTCTGCTAACAACGAATTCATTTAGCATTATGTTTAAATATGGTCCTAATTGACCTCTGTACAGAATAAAGTAGGCCATGTTTAAAAGAAAGTGTTATTAAAAAAGATGATAGTTAAAAAACGACAACCAGACCTAAGGACAATTTTAACGCTTAAAAAACCCTTATTGACCTAATATCAACCTTCTAAAAAATCATTATTTTTAGACTAAAATTCATCCAATTAATTTGGGGGTTCAATAATCTATTGAATTCGAATTCAAATGAATATTTAAGAATCCTGTAAAGGGAATTTTGGCTTTCTGGGCCCAAAATGTCAATCAAAAATAGAATCGAATGAGTTTGAATCGATTATTATTGGTCAGTTGATATGACTAGGTGCTGCAAGTAATATAAATGTTAAACATACTAATTTCGGTTGTCGGTGCATGTGTGCACGCGTGAAGTGTTTTGAAATTGTATTCCTACGTAGTGCGTAAAATTATTAAAATCAAATAAACTTCTAATTTTCAAAATTGGAACTGATAAGTATAAATAATATCAGACAAGCGAGAAAGCACGTAATAAAATAATTTTTTTAAACATACTTTCAGCTTCAAAAATCCTACAATTATAATATCCCGTGATTTTTCACGGATCTGCTAAAAATGTTACTTGACTTTGTCACATTTTTAGCAGATAAAAAGTATTATAGTATTACAGATATATAGTATTACGCACATCAGAATACACACAAAAACAATACAGATTAAAACTTGTACGATTTCGCTATATTCTTGGGTTTGCCATTCTATCATTTTGATGGTGTTCACATCAATTCCCTTAACAGCTGCGGTTTGAAGTTGATTGTTTTGTCATTCCTCGGTTTGCGCGTTTCTTTTTATAGATTGCTATAGACAGAGATTGTTTTGTTGGAGAAATAACAATTTTCCGACAAGAAGAAGGAAAATTACGCCGCCTAGCCATAAATAAAAAAAGGGAAAATGTACCCCAGTGCTTAAAATAAATAGGAAATTCCTCAGTAAAGTCAGGATCATAAGGAACTTGAGTGAAAATATAATGGCTTAAAAACATATATTCATATAGATCAACAAACGCAGATTCTCAATATATAAGGTTTATTATATAATTACACGTAGAATTAAAACCGTGAGACACTCAAAAGCCCTATAATAGGTCGGCGGGTTCTGACAGCGCTTAAACTAATTAAATTATTTTAAAAAAATGTTTTTTTTGGAAATCTTGCTAATTATTTAAATTGAGTTTTTTGTTTTCAAACCGGAGTGGGATGGAACTTACTGTAACTGACAAAACCGAGGTACGTATGACGTCACGCGTAACCTGTGAGATTTCGATCGATCGTTTTCGCGGGCTTTGAAAAAAACAAACTTTGAAAATTATTTTAAGTACGAAATGGACACAAGTACAAAAATAAATACAATTATTTAAGTTAGGAAGTTAACATTGAAATAATAAAAAAATATTAAAAAATGCTAATAATTATAATTAACTAGCACAGACCCGTTGAAAATCTCGGATTTTATGATTGTTGGATTTATGAAGTTGAAAGTATTTATAAAAAAATATTTGCCTCAGGATCATTAATTGCCTTTCAAAAGTAGAAATTTACATGTGGAATATTAGAAAATTAAAAACATCTAACCAATGACATTTTAAAAACACAAGACACGTTATGTTCATACTTATCGACTCATCGAAAAAAAATGTAGCACCATATGTATATGAACGGGCCGCTAAAGTATCCCCACTGGACCCCAGTGAAACCGCACGCGCTTTGTTCTCAGTGACATATTTTAACTCTATCATCAGTAAAACATTTGAACAAAACAAATAGGCATTTCAAACAAGGAATTATTAATTTAAGAAATAATATTGGTACCTACTTTATCGCTTGTCTGATATAAGTAGTTCCAATTTTAAATAAAAAGTTCATTGTACTTGAAGCATTACGTGGGCATATTTCACACTAGATACTTGCGCACAATTTACCTATCAAATACAATCGAAATAAGTTATATTACTTAATTTGAGTAGGGGAGGGAAAGAAGAGTCTAAGGACGGGTTGTTTCGGAGAATTTGAACAATTCATCAAATTTCAACGCTCATTTTCAAGTTCTGTGAAAGATTTTTTCAAGTTCTGTTTTTATTTCAGTTTTGTCAATCAACTAGCCTACAATGATATAATAACAGAACTTGAATAGGACTTTCACAGAACCCGGAAATGAACGTTGAAATTTGATGAATTGTTCAAATTCTCCGAAACAACCCGTCCTAAATCTATAGGTAGGTAGACAAAATATTCAACGAAGGTACTTTAAACGTTTCAGCAGCCGTTACCGGACCTATAAATGTGGGGCCAATAAATTAGATGAGCGATCAAGTGAAAGTGGTATCGACTATCGCCCAATATCACCGTTATTTTGATGAATAATCTAATCACCAAATAACTTTCTTTCTATCCGATATGCACACAAAATGTTCTCATCGAATGCTAACGTTGGCGTTGTTTGTCTTGTCGAAAATACTACAGGGTTTTCCAATAAGAGGTGTTATTTTGATATTCAATCGTAAAAGATCAATGTTTTCATTGCTTGTGTGGCACGTAGCGCCGTCTTATTGAAAGTAAACGTTGTCCAGATCAATACCATCCAATTCCGGCCATAAAAATCATTAATCATCTCTCGATAGCCCAATCCATTCACCGTAACTGTTGCTCCAGCCTCATTTTCGAAAAAGTAAGGTCCAATGACTCCGCCGGACCATAAACCGCACTAAACAGTCACACGTTGAGGATAGAGAGGCTTTTCAACAATAACTCTTGGGTTTTCCGAGCCCCAGATGCGACAATTTTGCTTGTTGACGAAGCCACCGAGGTGGAAATGGGCCTCATCACTCAAGATGATTTGCATTTGATTCACTCAAGTGAATTTTAATAATTTCAATGCGTTGTTGAAGCGTGTATCGTTCCATTTTTATTAATGGCGTAGTTTCTACTTGTCAAATGTCAAAAAATTACAGCTTCAAAAGTAACATCTACCAAAATAGCGGGCTATTCAAAATAACACCTCTTATTGGAAAACCCTATATATGAACTTGACTGTCTGTTGCGTTATAAAACATGACGAATATATATACGGAGAAAACTTATTTAATATTAATTTATTAAATATCTGATCAAATTATTCCTTTTCCTGTTAGAAACGAGAATGCAGGCTTTTAACGAATGAATTTGAATTGAGTTCGTAACAATGTATCAGTTAAAAGCGAATGTTTTATGAGGACGGCGGAACACGTGTTCATACAAATACTGATATTGATATACTGATATTGTCAGAAGATTCATCTTAGACGATTCATCTCAGAAGATTCATCTCAGAAGATTCATCCCAGACAATTCATCTCAGAAGATTCATCTCAGACAATTCATCCCAGACGATTCATCTCAGAAGATTAATCTCAGAAGATTTATCTCAGAAGATTTGATGCAAAACATCTATTTTTCATGCATATATTATGTATATAATCTTACAGAAGAAATTTTCTAAATTAATATTAATAGTATAATAATATTCTTTAAAAAAGCACGTATTATGTGCGTGTATACGGAGAAAAATAAATAAGAATATGCTAATTTATTAAAATCCTGTTAAAAACGGGACAGCATGCCATTTCCAAATAAAAAGTTAGTAAATTTACGATACATCGGAACAAATGTTCATGCACCTGCTTTTGTCCTTACAATACACAATGACGAAATGCGAAAATGTTAGAATTTTTATGGACACGTGATAAGACATCGCCATAACACATTCGTGTTTTTTCTGATAGTTTATTAGGAAACCCTTCAATTCATTCGTTAAGGGCCTGGAGTCCCGTTTTTAACCGGCATAAGATTAGTTTTAAGAGATTCTTAATAAATTAGCAATATTTTTTCTCCCTGTAGAGTGTGACCTCCGAAACATCTAAAATAATGAAACAATTATGAATAATTAAAAGGGAAAGGGATTAAAAAGGAGAATCAACCTTCGGCCAATGTAAATGACATTTTGTTGTAATATTACGTTTTGACCGCAGGGAGTGCCGAAATTTTAATACTATTGAAAGGCTGACATTAGCGACAGAATTCGTAAATACGAGTCAAATTACGTGAATACACATAAATCAAGACCCGAAGGGAATATCTGAAAGGGTGTAGTTTTGTTACATTATATTATAACATGGGGTTAGCCCGTCCAAAGACGATTTCAGAACCAAAAAAAAAATTGCAAATTCCAACTTATTAGGTATTTCAAAGGATTACACGGAGAGAAATGAGCAATGCTAATTTATTAAGAATCTCTTAAAATTAATGGCAATCGGGTTAAAAACGGGATTGCAGGCCTTAACATGTTTACTGATAAACTTTTAGTTAACTGCGAATATATTATCACGATGTCGGAGCACGAGTTCGAACGTTCACGAAAAAAATGAACAATATGGCTCTTGTATTATTTTATGACTGTTAAATTGACATTTCAAAGCTTTTAAGCTCATAGTGGAAATAACTCATAACGCGAATAGTCACGTAGACAGAAAAAAACGTAAAAAAACTCCATGTACTCGTATTTGGGGTGATTTGTTGAGAGACAAATTTTGGTATTTTTATAAGAAAATTACCTATAGGTACAGAGTAACAGAAATGTAACGTTGATAAATATGTAAGTAATAAAATAAAAAATATTAATTAAATATAACAGTTATTGCAATAACGAGAATAAACAGCGAGGAGAAAGTCACCATACATTAGGAGACAAAGAAAAAATTACAATCTATTTTTTTACTGCCGAAAATTCACAATTCGGAAGATTCTCATTGTCATTTTGAATTTTTGTTCATATACATTTCATACTCCCATTACACTGAAAAACGCCATAAAAATCTATGCATGAAAGACAGAAAAAAAAACCTAAACAAATCAAGTCATCAGTTAACAATAGAAAAATACGTTGCCTCGTCTTATTTTAACATTATAATATAGCTCATGATGGAAATGAGGCTATAAGTTAAAAACAGTTGTGATGACGCAGAAATTTAAGACAAAATTATGTAAATTTCGTGACGCTAGTGCTGTCTTGTAGGGAGTTTTTTTATCGCTTAATACACGGGATGCTAGACGAGATTTACCGCTAGCGAAAAATGAAAAAAAAGGTTTTTTTTGGAAATTTAAATGTACATACCTGCATATTAAAAATAGCCATTTTTCATTCCTAGCATTATATCAATCTCAATTAAGTTAATAATTCAAGTAGGTGCTGCCTGCTTGAACATAGTAAATTATTAAAAAAATAATTAATAAATTTTTTTTTTTCTATTTGCAGAACCAATTGTGACAGAGAAGACGTCGAACTCACGACAATGTAAATAATTAAACAAATCTGATAAAAAAAATTAATATAAATTGATAAAAACAATTAATATAAATTGATAAAAACGCAAGCGTAAATTAAAAAAAAATGCCACACAAAAGATAACCCCCTTCCGCCAAGAAAACGTTATCAGCGCGCGTTTCATAAAAAACGTAAATAAATTTATATATCGCATTGTTTTCATGCAAGCATTCTAGCTGTACTAGCAGTCATTCATTTCATTTCGATTCCGAATACGGAAGGATGCGGTAGGCACTGCAAGCGTCAAAAGAACAGTTCCTACGCTCAATTAAAATATTTAAAAATAATTCAGTACCTACCTAATGTAGGTACATTTTTATCTTGTTAGCTACCTAATGTATGTTCATTGTGGGAAAAGTTATTTTTTACTTTGGCAATTCCTTATTCCAAAGTTTGAATTAAAAAAAGTTTAGGCCGAAAAAAGTGAAACGCGATTTGAAAAGTGGTTTATCTACGAGCCTAACACAACACAAAACGTGTTTTATGTATTTTTAACGATACACGTGTGTGCTTTTTATAGCCATAATAGGTGGTACGGATCAAGAACATCGTAAATAAATGTTGTATTGAAAACAATAATATTATGAGGTGTCATAAAATCTAGCATACATAAATGGGGAAAAACAAACATAATAACAACAGCGAAAGTGAAAACGGTAATTTGCGAGAATTGTTCGACTGTAAACAAAGGCGCATTGACTTGGAAAGGAATGCAAAAGAAACTTGACATTTTGAACCTGAAAAAAGTGAAACGCAAAATTTAAAAAAAGAAGGAATAAAACAAAGTGACTCTAAAAGAAAACAAAATATTTTGAAATAAAAGAACACATAATTTTATTAGTAATAAAACATTTAAGCGTGAGGTTAAAAAAAAGAATAAAACCAAGTGAGTGTAAAGTTCGGCATTGTTGTAGTTTGAACTGTGCAGCACGACCCGTTAAACGAGTGCCATACATTTACAGTTAGCTACATACTTCACACTTGGAGAAGACGAGAAGCGATGGCACACATTCGAGTCCCGCCTATGGATTCCATGGCCAAGGTCTCGCTGTACCTCTGCGCGGCTGTCATCTTTCTAACAGGTTTGTAGTTTGCTATGTTGGTATTTTTTATCGGAATGAAAAAAAAGGGAAATGTTTCGCGAGGAACTTTCTCTTCAACATCGGATTGAGGCCGCTCTACATATGTACATTGCAATCTAAGTGTGCAATTTTTCAAATCTTATCCAGCATGATTTTTTTATCATTTGACGTGCTTTATCATTATATTCGTAGGTACTATTTAAAAATCAAGACCTTACAAATTAATTAAACTACTATCGGAAAAGTTAATTTTAATCATTTGAAATTGGACCCTCTATTCGATCGAATATCTGGGAACCCTTGAAATCAACACCCACCACTCTAAAAAATAATTCAAACAAACATTGTCATTCTTTGAAGAATTTTTTCTAATTATATCTTTTTATTCAATTTAAAACGCCGAAAAAGTATTACAATTTTATTTAAATTCTCACGAATAATCTAGGTTGGTTGGTAGAAATTGCAATATAATGAGATAATACGCTTATTTTTATTGAATACATAAAAAAACATGGAATAATTAATTAATTATACTATATCAACAACTGTTTGCTGGATCAGCGACCAAGTCTTTTACTGCGGTGATAAAATCTCACCTTTCCATGTAATATACAGTATTAAATATACAACTTACATACTTTTATTATGGTTAATGTGATGTCTTAGATAATTGTTTAAGAGGTTACTCATAGTTGGAACATAGCTGGCGACAATGTAGGGGTTGAGACTTATATATATACGATTTCTAACCCTGAATCATTCCTACCGTATGCTCGTTCATAAAGTCAGCCGAGCTCATCGTAATATCACCAAATAAATATTTAAGTATTAGGTTTTTATTTGAATAGTTTCTAGACAAACCCGGAGTCACAAAAAAACTGGCGCAGCCGATAGGGTAGCCATGGGAGGGTGTGATATAGCTATCTGGTTGAGACTTAGATGGGTATATACGATTGCAAACCCAGTATCGAAGCCCAGAATCATTCCTTCCGGAGTTTCAACAGTTAAGATATGACTTTGACAACAGTGCAAAAAGACGAGCTATTTAAGTTTATTTATATCGTTTATTTGACCGTGTGCAAGCTAATAAACATTCACAAATCGATTCGCCACTTTATTAGACACAACATGCATTAGAAACAACGTGCAGTCGTAAATAAACAACCAGAGAAAGTTTCTTTGATGACATGTGCTTTTTATAGACAATTAACTAAAACATAAAAGGAATTTGTCGCTTGTAGATTCTATTCATGAAGGCATTAAAAAAGCAACAGAGGGAAAGTAGAAAAAAATAGGTCACTGAACCAATAATTTATAATAATAAATAATTATCTCTTTCCTTCCGGAAGAGAATACATACTTGGTTTATCTATTTGGCATTGAGATTAGGATGAAAAATAATGCAAAAGAGTTGTTTAAAATATTGTGGGATTTATTTTCCTTTATCAAGGGCGTTGGCACGAATCTTGGGTTATAGATTAAAGCAACTCGGGAAAACTCAAAAATATCGGGAAAGCTTATATGATTCGAGATTAGTTCGGTACAGCTTAAATTTAGGGATGCAATTCAATTTCGTTGTAGCCGCAGGTTATAAGAGTCGTAAAGGTAATCGAAATCGCCGAACGTGTACGAATATTAAAAAAAAATATAAGTGAAAGATTTTTATTTTGAATGCTTCAGTGATATGAAGGGTATTTCTGGAAAACCTATTTAAAATAGAAAGGTCACAAACCCTGTAAAGAAGTTAATATTTTATTTAAAACTAGCTGACGTGTACCCGGCGTTGCTGGGGATTATCCTTAGGAGACAGACAAATACCATCGCGGACTTTTTAACATACGCAATTCCGTAGTAAATTATTTTGATGTATCTTATAAGGTCAGGCAGCGTTAGCAATGTGAGCGCCCGAAAATATTTTGTTACAAAACATCGAATTTTCTCTACTTTCTATAAATATAATATATATGTATTATATATGTAAACCTACCAGAACAAATTCTCTAAATGATAGTTAAAACCCTGTCAAAATCCGTTTCGTAGTTTAGAAGAACTAAGCGCACAAACAGACAGACGCGGATAGCGACTACGATAGACACTGTTTTATACTATTTAGAGACTAGCTGAATTCCCGGCGTTGTCCGGGCTTTTCCCAGAGTTTTTCTAAGTTCACGTTGGCAGGAACCTCCCTTCTGTCTTGAAGGTTGAGTGTGCAAAATTTCACCAATCTCGGAATAAAACTGTAAAGTTGTATTAAAATCAAATCTACGCCGGGCACAATCTCCTTTATATAAATAGACTACAGATATGTAGATAGAAAATAGATGGTTCCATGCTAACTCAACACAGTGACTATTCAACACACTTTTAAAAAGTGATATAGTCATTAAAAACGATAATTTTTTTTTTTTTAACCTTACCTAACCTACTTAACCCAGTTAATAAAGTTATGAATTATCATTTTGATGATTTATCCGGTCACCAAAATAGATAGATAGTGTATTTCTGTTGGAAATTGATGCAAATTAAATAGCATTAGTAGAGTTTTTTCTTCTTCTATTAAATGATTTATTTTATTTTTTACCCAAGTTGGATACAAATACTTATTTTCTTGGCATAAACCACTCACTAGGCTGAGCCTGTTCCGAGGTGGGTTTGATGTTTTCTTTATTTCATTTTTTTTTACTTAACAATGTAAATCGTGAATTAATTGTTGCATAACATTGAGAGTTGTGTACACTGTACAGCACTGGATTACACAATCAAGAAGGCGGGTAGGTGGGTAATATCGAATAATCGCAATGACCTTGAATGTCCGGTTTTCCACGATAGAGTGCGATTTTAAATAAAAATTTCTTATCACTTTCAATAGTTCTAGCTTCCTGTCTGCATATCATGCAAGGAAATGTAACCACAGTAATTTATGATTACATTAGTTTGTCAATAGCTTATTTTACAATCTTGGACCCTGCGGCAACAACTTATAGAAACGTAATATACAATTAGAATTATTAATGATGCGTCGACGCAATACAATATCTCCAAATACACGCTTCCGATACTAAAGGTTAAAGCCTATTTGCGAAACAATATTTCAAAATTCATAACTGGATGTGTAGGTACTTGATAACATTAGTTTTTAAATATATCTTTTTGAATTTCAGTATTTTTAAATGAATGAATGCATGTCTTGGTAGCGGAAATTAACCCACTTCCTGACATCCGATCAAGCTGAAACTTGGCAAATAAACTCACTCTTACAATGCATTTTTGCAATTTTTATTTTCATTTTTCTATCGTGGCAATCTTGTACACACACGCGGACATATAAACATTTCTTATGATGACTTTACAGCAGTTAATATACGAAATAAATCTCAGTCCTACCTATTGGTGTATATATCGACATTTGGCGAGGTTAGTAGAGTAGTCGACTAAAGTTCCTGGGGAGAAAGGTTCAATCCTCAGTCAATTTTTTTTAGTAAATAATAGATGTATTAATAGTAGAAAAATGTTGGATTTTTTTTATAAGTTCACACACAAGAGTTCCAACTGCTCAGAGCCAGTGGGCCCATGGTATACAGTCATGGTGCTGTTGTGACGCTAATGAAAATGCGTGGGGGGAGGAGTTGATAAAGAGCAAGGTCAGGAAAAGCTACTAGTACTGATAGAAGTTCATACAAGAATGGACCAATAGAAAATATTCACTCGAATCGATACGTTATTTGCATAAATTTGATTTAGCTTTGTTTAGTAACGAGGCGAGATCTGAACAGCCAGGCAATTCGTAATCGTCCTCTCACGCCTTACCTTCGTATATAACATTGCTAGACGAATGTATCATTCGTTGACAGGACAAAATGGAGTTATTGTATACCATTATGAAAACTGAGAGAACATGACTAATAAATAATAACATTATAATTGAATCAGACCACACTTAAAGAGCGACCAAATTGAAAGATGTCTGCGATGAAGATTTCCGTGACGAGAATGCTAATGTGTGAAATTCAGATCCGTATCAGGCCAAGACACTCAACATTAAATAAAAGATATTATTAAATATAAAATAAGCACAGAAAAATGTGCCACCGACAGATTATTCAAAGAATTTTTTTACTAATGGTTTATTGTAGGAGAGAAATATTGAGTTTAATTATATGACAATATAAGCAGAAGGGAAAGAGACCACGTAAAACTATTATTTAAAAAGTCCTGTTAATAACGTGCAACAATATTATACAGGGACAAGGTGTGTTTTGTATTTAGGGCATACGAATTAAGAATGCATTTTACCACTGTAAAATAATGTCAGTAGCATTTACTTGACTTACCGTATTGATTTCTAACATTTTGAATTAAAAATGCACTTTATTCTGTGAAAATGCATAATAATTAGTTAGGTCAACTTTTTTAAAGCGTTTTCATTTGAAAAAAAAGGAAAAGGCGTCTTTTTCATATTTTTCAAAGATAAATGGATTTTAAAAGCTCATGGTGGAAAGGACCATGCGAACTGAAAATAGTAGCGTTGATATAATTTGCAAATTCCATGACGCCAGAGGAGAAGCAGCATATTGAGAGCTCATGTCCTGGAAAAGACGATCTTATAGGTAGGTCCCTAATGTGTATTCACCGGGACCTACTTTCGTCTCCATAAGGGTGTGTTCACTTATCTCTAGTGACGTTTGCAAGAAAACCGGCGCCGTCTGGGGGGATAATTCTGATACGCAAACTTAACACCTAATGCATTCGTGAAAGGCATATTTTCCTATGCGCTGCTGGAAACAACCGAAACGATAAGTAGGGCGTCTAGGTAGATACCATTTCAATGCAGAATTGATTTTTCGCCTGTTGCGTTTAAGTGTGTATATATGGCCACTGAGAGTTACTTTGGAACTAAGTACCTTGGAAAAGTTACAACGGACTTGCGGTAAGGCTTACTTGCACCAGATCGATAAGAAAAGTCACTATCTACATTCCGATATGTTATCAAATTGAGTTATGCAAATAATTGAAATTCCGAAAACAATTTGAAATGCGATTTAAGTTGATGACCGATAAAACAAATAACATACGTGTCTTATAGGTTAAATGAAAACGGAAGGTGTGAATTCAATCATTTATGTATTTCCTTATGCTAATTTCGGCACGTAGTGTGTGATAAGAGTCGTAGGATAGATAATTGAAAAAAAGCTTAAAAGTTGGTTTTCATGGCCATATATTAGGAAAAAATAATAACCTGAAAAGATACTCAAATACATCTTTATTGTAATATCGGAAAGGGAATGATCACGTTAATTGAACCAATGTCAATATTTTTACGGACGCTAGTTTGTAGAGAACCCATTTAACTGGAAAAGTACACAACAAACCATATTGAAAAAAGTACTAAAATATTACGAACGAGCTTTTAAGACTGCCGAAAATTGTCCCTAATGCGATACGATCTGTGTCGCACCTTGTAACCAACACCATCGGCGTTAAAATAACTTTCCGGTAGTTGTCGGGACTCACCTTTTAAAGGTTCTATTCACACCTATGTTTGGAGATGTTTGTGCGTCTGGTTTAATTTTAGAAATTAAATTTAACTTCTTTTTTAAATCTTTGTAGTTTATTCTAGAATAAACTATCTACGATTGATATAAAAAAATATCTCAAATATAATATAGTCGTTTCATTTTGGAACCAACTTTTTCACGAAGAACACAATAATTTTTCATCTGATTTGGCGTCCACATATTTAATATTCTTCAAAAAAGAAACATCACCTAGCCAAACATGGCATCTCCGTGCCAATCGGAAGCGTTATTTTCCAGCTCGAATTAATTTGTAAAAGGTCGCTTCTAAAACGGGTAATATATCTAACCTACGCGAAATTTTATGCAAAACTCTACAGAAAATAAAAAAAACCTGAACATTGTGTTAAATTAAACTAGGCAGGTACCTATTTTATCATTAGAAGCGAAGTCAATAATTTATGTGAAGTTCAGGCTTCGCAGTCGATAACGGAATTCTGAGACAAACCCTGACAGGGAATAACGAAATTGGCAGAGGAAAGATACTCGATTATGGTGGAACCTGGGTCCGATTACATTATAAATGCACATATTGCAGCTACAACTAACATAATATTGGAGCAACGATTTCCTAAGATACACACAGAGAGTGGTTTTCTGTTAAAAACGGGACTGGAGGCCTATAACGAATGAATTGATAAATTTCATAACAAACCATCAGTAAAGCACGAATATTTTATGAGGAAGTCAGAACACGTGTTCTTAAAAATAATAATATTCATTATATTTATTCGGACAAGGCCACCAGCGTGAACATGTATTCAGATATACTTTTTTTTTTTTTAATTTTGGTGATTTTCTCAACTACACTAGGCTCACGCCCGTGTTATGGTAGTCATACATGATTTATATAAGAATATATACAATAATAAAACATAAGGGAAAAGGAAATTGTAATGGTAAAACAAAAATTTAAAAAAAAATGCATTTTACTATAGAAACCATATTTATTATGAATGACTAATATTTTATTAGGAAAGGTCATGCAATCACATTTATAACAGTATCTTGATTTAAAAAAGCCGTACTCATTTTTATCCGTGTGTTGAGATGTTAGCAGCAGCAACACGTGGGTATATTATTATTTATTAGACTGGTTCTACGTATTATTGGTCGTATGCTAAATCCCGAGGTTCCTCATTCATATTCGAGGCGTCCCGGTGCGGTCGATAAAATATGAACGATGTCATTATTAAAAAATAACGATCCCCAACGACACTCGGATATAAAAATGTGATACGACAGTGAAAGACTACCTACTGAAGTCTTTATCATTCGTCTCACCGTGTTCCTTGAAATTTATGATCAGATTGGTGATTCAAAAGAAAGGTTCGAATTAAAAATCACGCTTCAGGACGTCGGAAGTAGGGAAATCAATTTCTATAATTGTACGTCGTAATATTTTAATTTGGGTAAATATTTACCTAACCGCCGCAATTTCAATCGGCACAGATTATGGAAATTAAACTTCGGTTTAACATCTACTACAAAAAACAACTATTTACGTCGGGAGAGATTGTAAAAGATGCAGTTGCATTTTTATTCAAAGTTCAAAATTTCCATTATAAAACCATCTTGTGCCGCCATCTTTGTTAGGATAGTGCTATGGAGTGACATTTGTGAAAGTTTCGTTTCAATCATCTCAACTGTACTTTTATTTTCTTTTTACCTTCACAATATTATGTTTGTATTTTTCTGTTAATTTTATAACCTTAAATATAAAAGTTACAAATCAATGTACACCATAATATGTATGTATAGTTGTAATGTGTAAACATTCCTAAATAAAGATATTATTATTAATCTAAATATGCACAAATTATTTAAATATCCAGAACTAAGAACATGATAACCTGTTAAGTGCATGTATATAGTTGGTTCTTGTAGTAATTAAGTTGAAACGAAGTATGTTTCCTATAACATGTATCTAAAAGTGAGGCGGCTAGGTAAATATTTACCTTAATTTGAATGTGGTTTTATTTAGGGCGTTGATTATTTTTTTAAGAGAAACATTCTTAAGTTTAATTTAAACTGTTAATAATGCCATCATTATTAGTGGAAAATGTTGCTTGTGCAATGATGGAGGACTTAGCTAGCAGATGAGTGTACCGCGATGCGAGGGCGGGATGCTGGCGCATTGCACCACTCATAGATTAAATACAACATACGTTTACAAGTGAATAAAAACATTATAATCCCATTTTATTCTCCGTATCTTCGCATCTTGATCTTTAGACGTATAAACACTCATGTTAATATAATATAAAACATTATTTTTAAACACGTGGGAAAAGTTTTATTTTAAATGTATACAAATAAGTGAATTAAATATAAATTTGTGCCTTCAGGGCACATATATTATGATGATGTAAACTACAAGGCTGTCCAAAATGTTGGTGCAATAATGAGGAAGTGCGCACACTGTCAAACAACATCACGGAGTAAATACTACAACCAGGTAACTCCGAATCAGCATTTTCGAGTTACACAGAAAGCCATACTTTTATTTCCTCGCCCACAAACACAAAATATTTTTGTGTTGTGTATAGTGCTAGTTGTAGTAAAATTACCATTCGATATACTAATACAACTGAACGTGAAAATCTTAAATCATAACTAAACGATGCCATGGCATGTGATTTTACCATTTATTTATTTTTTAAATTAATAATAATAATGATAATTGGATAACGTGCATAGCGCCGATTTTGTAAAAAAAACCACCTCAAGGGCGCTTGTGTTATTTATCGAATTTTGTCGAAAGTACTCTCCTTTGTCATATGGGCCACTCGGCACACATGCTCCAGGATCAAGGGATTCAAATATCGAAATGTGTCGAAAGTACGTTTCTTTGTCATATGGGCCACTCTCCACACATGCTCCGGGATCAAGGGATTCAAATATCGAAATGTGTCGAAAGTACGTTTCTTTGTCATATGGGCCACTCTCCACACATGCTCCAGGATCAAGGGATTCAAATATCGAAATGTGTCGAAAGTACGTTTCTTTGTCATATGGGCCACTCTCCACACATGCTCCAGGATCAAGGGATTCAAATATCGAAATGTGTCGAAAGTACGTTTCTTTGTCATATGGGCCACTCTCCACACATGCTCCAGGATCAAGGGATTCAAATATCGAAATGTGTCGAAAGTACGTTTCTTTGTCATATGGGCCACTCTCCACACATGCTCCAGGATCAAGGGATTCAAATATCAAAATGTGTCGAAAGTACGTTTCTTTGTCATATGGGCCACTCTCCACACATGCTCCAGGATCAAGGGATTCAAATATCGAAATGTGTCGAAAGTACGTTTCTTTGTCATATGGGCCACTCTCCACACATGCTCCAGGATCAAGGGATTCAAATATCGAAATGTGTCGAAAGTACGTTTATTTGTTATATGGGCCACTCTCCACACATGCTCCGGGATCAAGGCATACAAATAATATAACATATTAAGTATTCGACAAAAAGAGTCTCGAGATAAAAATAATTTCGTTCACTGTCATACTTATCAGCAACTTAGGTTTCATTATTACGGACACAATTAAAAACATATTTTATGTTAGCGCTTTACTTCAGATATCACGGCGCACAGTGGGCTGAAAATCGCCTTTCATAGACATAGAGACTTGAATTTTCAAGGGTATTTTTTTTGGCTAGAAATGGATTCTGCTGATCATTACTGTGCTATAAAATGTCGTACGAAGCAATTGCGTGTACAAATGAAGGAGTTATAATTTTTTTAAGAAAAATTTGTATGGCGCTGACATTAAAAATGAAGCTATCTCTGGAATCATAAGGTTGGCCGTTCTATCCTTACACACAGATAATACTACTATTTATTTGTATTTTTTTGACATACTAAAAATTAAGCATTAAAATGAATCATCAACAAAAAAAAGATTTTTTTTTCCACTTTAGGATTTAAAAAAAAAATCGCACCTTGCGCCACAATATGAAGTATGTCAAAAAATACAAATAAATAGTAGTATTATCTGTTTGTAAGGATAGAACGGCCAACCTTATGATTCCAGAGATAGCCTCATTTTTAATGTCAGCGCCATACAAATTTTTCTTAAAAAAATTATAACTCGTTCATTTGTACACGCAATTGCTTCGTACGACATTTTATAGCATAATAATGATCAGCAGAATCCATTTCTAGCCAAAAAAAAAATACCCTTGAAAATTCAAGTCTCTATGTCTATGAAAGGCGATTTTCAGCCCACTGTGCGGCGCCTAAATAAATACAAAAACAGCATATTGGGTGATAAGGGAAGAAACGTACCGAGTTGGGTTACATGTATTTATTTAAATCTATCTTAAATGTATTTATCTAAAAAATATTCAAAAATTATCGTCACAAAAAGTCGACCTATGTTCAAAGGCTAAAATATTTATTTTATTTTATTTATTAATCTTAAGTTAGCTCACATCTTCGTGTGTGCTAATAGTTTTATAAACATATAAACATGTACATTGTTTGGCAAACATAATCTTTCTTTAAATATTTCAATAAAGTCACAAAAAAGAAACATTAATAATTGAGATAGACATATTTTCTTAATTCATTTTTGAACTTATTAATATTTTCTATCACAGCAATTTCCTTCGGGATTTTGTTATAGAGTTGAACGGCCTGGTACATCAGAGATTTTTGGGTGCTTGTTTTTTTTCTTGTTGGCAATCTAATTTGCTTAGAATTTCTCGTCCCGTGTCCGTGTATCTCGTTATTGTAATTTATTTTTCTTTTCAGTTCCTTAGACATCATCCCTAAGTTAATTTTATGTATAAAAATAAGTACATTCAAATACACAGTTTGCTTCACCGTCAAAATATTCAGCTCCTTTAACATGTCTCTTATCCGTGTGTATATGTTGCGCTTAAGTATTATTCGCATTGCTTTATTTTGCAGTATTTGCATTTTTTTCATTTTCTCTTTATTGCAGAGAAAAAGAATACTTATATAATCCAATAATTTACATGTAAATTAAATCATTACAAATACAAGGGCTTAAGCAGTACAAAATAGTATAACATAATGTCGCTTTCCGTGTCTGTTTGTGCGCTTAATTCTTCTAAACTACGCAACGGATTTTGATAGGGGTTTTACTATCATTTAGAAAATTTCTTCCGGAAGGTTTACATATCGATGTTTTAGAATCAAGTCGTAAAAATATATTTTCAGGCATTACATTGCTAACGCTGGCTAAACCTCAAGAGATACACCAAAATAATGTACTACCGAATTGTATATCTTAAAAAAGCCTACAGAAAAGTCCGCGATGGTATATGTCTATCTCCTAAGGATAACCCCCAGCAATACAATTGTATATCTTAAAAAAGCCTACAGAAAAGTCCCCGATGGTACATGTCTATCTCCTAAGGATAACCCCCAGCAATACAATTGTATATCTTAAAAAAGCCTACAGAAAAGTCCGCGATGGTATATGTCTATCTCCTAAGGATAACCCCCAGCAATACAATTGTATATCTTAAAAAAGCCTACAGAAAAGTCCCCGATGGTACATGTCTATCTCCTAAGGATAACCCCCAGCAATACAATTGTATATCTTAAAAAAGCCTACAGAAAAGTCCGCGATGGTATATGTCTATCTCCTAAGGATAACCCCCAGCAATACAATTGTATATCTAAAAAAAGCCTACAGAAAAGTCCGCGATGGTATATGTCTATCTCCTAAGGATAACCCCCAGCAATACATATACCCGCCGGGTATACGTCAGCTAGTATTTTATAACTATGACCAAAAATGAATCTTATTGAAGCCAAAGCGTTATTATTTCACGTCCAAATATTACAAATTAAATGAATTTCTCAGTTTTTGCTAAATGTCCTCATTTCACAAAAATAAAATGTCGAAATATTAAAGATATCATCTGTAATTGGTTACTTCTGTCACTTGTAACTTATCTTCCTTCCCACAAAAACAACAACTTGTGTGGAACTAAACACGTGGGCTGGTCCATACCAGAGAATGCTGAATCAACATCTGGGTCAAGTAGTGATGTGTTATATATACATCAATGGTTATATATAATAATATACGAAAAATGCGCTCCTAGGAAGAAAAAGGGGCGATTGTATAGTGTGTTTTATAATATAAAGAACACGGTAGGCATTACTCTTGAGTGATTAAAATACAAACATTAAAATGGGATAATATAGCTCGTGTCAAACAAATGAATCCAGAGCATTTTTTCTCTACAAAATGTCACCGGAGACCAGTAATAATTTTATGATTTGTAAAGCTCAGTTTTTGTGAAAAAGCACCTCCTTTATTATTCAAAATAAGCTCAGCAATGGTAGGTGACATTTCTAATATTTTGGTGGAATATGGTCAGACAAGTCTGTAAGAAGTTGGTTGTTTGAAGGAGGTCCCCATCCCAGGAGGAATTATCCGTTTTTTCCTCCATGGTTGGAACAGCTTTAGACAACAAATTAACGTTCCGATTATAAATGATGGTACCCACAAGACAACATTTGAGTACCTACCTTTAAAAAAAATATTTTTTATTTTGTTACAAGTCTTACAAAACTGAGTTTTATTCAATTTGTTGGTAAGAAATCTCTCATTTTTACATATTTATTTGTTTGTACAATGTAGGTAAGAAATTTCTCATTTTAAAATATTTATTTGTTTATACAATGTAGGTAATATCAATCTATATCTCCCACTCTAAAACAAGGTGTAAATATTCAAAATTAAAATTGACAAAATGTATAATCAGTGAAATAACCCACAGATGTGATTTTTTATTCCAACGTGCTCTTTCCGGAGCTTGAACCTGTGACCACTACGGCCTCCGCCCAGAGCCAGTTCTCTCATTGTTCGCCTTGTTGTAGGTAGGGTGAAACGGTTGTTAGATGGGAAAGAAACAGCTGCCAGACGCAATAGTAAATAATACCCGACAGAGCTTATTAAAAACAATCGCATTAGATTTATTTAAATGTTTTAAAAACTGGCGGTGGTAATTGGTTATTATTCAGAATTGTGGTAAAAACTGAGTGTGGTAAGTCGCGTCTGCAATGCCCTATTAAAGTTGTCTATCTTGCTCGGCAGTTTTCAGGCGACAAAACCTAACTCCAAACAGAAAACGTTAGAAGCAATTTACTTGCCGAGAACGATTCTAATTTGAAATTATCTTAGATAAGATTTATAATGAAACCGTAAACTGCAAATAATTTTTCGTGGAAAACTGTATGAAATATATCGTTTTGTTTGCTAAATATAACTCATACTAATCATAATAATATTAGCTTTAGAAATCCGGAACAAAAAAATATTTAATTTACATATATCGTCAATGTTTCAGAGACCATTCGAAACATTGCTTGAAATTACTTTTTAAAAAATTATTGACGAGATTTGAAAAGTCATGTCAAGCTGCACGTAGCTTTTTAGTTTGTTCTGCTATCACTCCCTAACTCCCCAGGCCATAAATAAACCACTCACTATATCGACATCTTCGGGCTTTTTGTATGAAACAAATTTGTTCTAAATAACCATAGATATGCCAATATATAGACAGTAAAATTCTCATTCAGTGCCTACTCATTATACTATACACCAATGAAAAACTCTGAAAGTTTATTCCATAGACTTTCAGAGATTTTCATTGGTAGATATAGTTAGGCAATCATATGACGTGACAATATTTCGGTTCCAATTTTCGATCGGAGTTATACCCCCTGCCTCAGGCGATGACACACTGAATCCAATTGGCCCGACGTTTCCTGAGGAAGATTGACAGACCCTCCTTTATGCGTATACATACAAGCACCGACGTCGTTTCGGTGCATTCGTGAACATGGCCTTAATTATTATTGTGGATGTACATAATGCACATGCACTCGTAATGGATATTACTTGGAGTAGATACATACCTAATGTATATATTATTTATGTATGTTATCGGTTTATCTGGAAGGATGTTCATAATGGTCAGGTATTTTAAACCATTATCATTCCTTGTAGATAGTATAATAATTCTTCATGATAGGACGTGGGATGGACTGCAAAACAGTGGTGGCGTTCAGCAGCCGATTGGAACCGTTAAAACCGTTGAAATCGTTCAAACCGGTTGTTAAACGGTCGGAAAAACGGTTTATAAAATACCAAAATCGAAGAAGAAAGGATAGATATTTAAATTTTAGAATAACTTTTTTCTAAATTAATTTAAGACGCAATCATACCAAAGTTTAAATGAATTTAGAATTGGTACCTATCTATATAATAAAATTAATAAATAATAGAATAAATCTATACCCATATCGAAACATTGCTTTAACCGTGTTTAGTGACCGAATCTGAACAACCAGGTACTTTTCAACTTACCTCTTAGGCATCCCTTTTACCTCACCACTCTCTACATACATACCCCTATTGCAGGTACCATCGTCTCACTGCTCCGGGCAGTTGGGTCTCTTGCGCGATATTCACGATAAAAAAGGTATATTTTGACAGTTCTCACACAACGACATAACTCTTGTAAAAGAAGCTGTAAATGGTCGGTAACTTCCGAAAGCATTATGTTATGTAGACTCGGAGAAAATTTTTTTGTAACGGCGCTTACTTTTTGATTAGATAACTATATTAAATTTAACTTTTGACCAAATACATTTTAGATACTTTTCAACAAAGCTACACAATGCGCTTCCAATGACCTTTAGACAGAACACAAATTATTCTAAATATAAATTCGATATCAAGTCTTGGATCATTAGCCAAAGATCAAACATCAACGATTTTATTAAAACCTGTTTATAATAAAATATTTCCAATGATGAGATGTGGATTGTCTTTTCTTTTAAATGTAATTTTGTTATTTTTATTGTAAACTGCGACTACTCTCACACAGGATTTCCCAGTGACACAGGCATAGTACATACCGATGTAATGCAAAATAAAGTAGAATAAGTTAAAAAATATAAATAAATGATGCTATAGATAGATACCTAGAAAACTGGAACCTAGTGGGAAAATTAGGTTACAGCTAGCACTGGTTGCAAATAATGCAATACGCTATGGTAGATTTGTTGGTAGTGGGATGCACGACTGAGAAGTAGGATTCTAGCGAGGTCACATAATTATTATTTTTTTTCATGTTCTCCATAAAACGGTTATACACCAATATATCATGGAGAAGATTACAAATTAAAAAGTTTACAGAGGCAGTTTTACTATTTTGTGAAGATGTTACTGAATTGTCTGTAGGTGACATTGAAAATGTCGATGGCTAATGCAGTTGAGTCGCTCTGTTTATTGGCGCGTTCTGATAGGCAGAAGTCCTCGCTTTCGGAGCATATAAGAGTGCATGGGATCTCCCTCGAGTATAATTGTTAGGGACATAAAAGTTAACCTCTTTCAACATAGGCGGATTGTGTATTGTACCAGAGATTAACTTAAAAAAGTGTTTGCCTAAAAATATCTGCGGGCTTCTAATGTATTGAAATCGAGCATTCCTGTTAAGAACAAGGATGGATACAGGAATGGATAGTATGTATATTCCCTCATATACAGGTAACGCATAAACCTTTTTTGTACTTTTTCTATGTCTAAGATATGGTTTTGTTCAGAAGGGGCCCAAATAATGGAGCTGTATTCCAGGATGCTGCGGACAAGTGCTTCATATGTTCTCCGTATTGCAATTCCATTAGTAAATGATCTCGCATTACGAAGAACAAATCCAAGCATTTTGTTGGCGCGGGAGACAATGTCAGATATGTGGGATTTGAAAGAGAGATTTGCTTCGAAGATCACCCCAAGGGCACGAATCTCGTTTTTGAAATGTATCTTTGGATCTTGTAAATGTAACTACACTGCATTTCTGGATGCTGAAGGGTAATTAATTTAATTCCGACCATTTAACAAGAGAATCAAGATCATTCTGCAGAAGAATGAAATCGATACAACTTTTGATAGCCCTGAAAAGTTTGATATCGTCAGCAAAGAGGAGATATTTTGAGCGGTTAATGGTCTTGCCTATATCATTAATGAATAAAAGAAAGAGGAGGGGTCCTAGATTCGATCCCTGGGGAATCCCGGAGTTAGTTTTGTATTCGTGAGAGAACTGGTGTCCGTAACTGACATACTGACGACGATTGTGTAAGTAGCTAGCTACGAAAGCGAGAAAATCCCGAGAGAATCCGATGTCACTCAATTTTATTAGTAAAATATCATGGTCGACTTTATCAAATGCTTTTTCGAAGTCTGTATAAATCACATCAACATGTAAAAAAAATTCAAACGATTTATTTATATAGGTGGTGATATTCATAAGGTTTGGTACCATAAGGTAATGGTACCCATTGCATTCCAGACGGTCGGAAAATTGATTCCAGAAACATTGGAAAAGAAAAACAAACTGATATAAGCTTCAAGGAAATGAGGTATGGCCATAGAGCTACAATTAGAGGCGCTACTGCATACTAATATCTCTTCGAAACTTGCTCCACTATAAGAACGCGATAAGCGGTGCACGTAGACCGGAATCGGTAGTTTTAGTTAGAGCGTTGGAAGAGTTGGAGGTCAGTTGTAGGTCAAAAAGGGAAGAAATTTCTTTTTCGCTTCATGTCTCATCTAAATATAATACATCAATGGATATGGCCATATAATATAAAACTGTTGGTACGGTACGGTTACAGTGTTAAAAACCGCAACGTAAAAACAAGAGAGATTTTTATTTGCGTATTTTCTTCAATAAGGAAGTTGAGTGAAAAATATTTTGACTTATAAAAAATATGTTCATGTAGATAAAAAAATATCGATTCTAAAAATATAAATATATTTCTATATTATTATTCTTAGAATTAGTTAAACGTTCTTGAAAAAGCATTCAATAGCAATAGAGTGTATACGCTCCACGATTGGTCGAAAGAATTCTGACGTCACATGTGTCGTGACTTGTACGTTCAACGGATCACCTATGGTGCATCTCTTTCTATTACATGAGAGATGGTCGGTTTAGATGAGAGAGGTGTATAGGCCAAAGGTTTATTTGGGTTTGTCAAATATATGTACGTATTTGTTGTTATTATTATATGAAATGGATTTCTAAAGATACATATTAGTATAGTGCTTTATAATAATATGTTGTTTATTGCATAACTTAGAAGTTTTTATTATTATACATGTCACATAGCATGTGATACACTTCAGGCCGCCGGCCGCCCAGAAAGGTCTCACAGTGAACTGGGCTGTAAACCGTTATTTTACTTTTGGTCTTTACTTTTCTGCGCGGTGGTCCTGAATTAGCGCGTGGAACGTCAACAAGTAGCGACGGCAATACCGTACAAGTACCGTACCGGGCGGGAAAAGCAAATATTCTAACTTAAAATATGAATTTAACTATGAAATCTTAATCAATTTTCTTTTTTTTTAATAACATCAATTCTAATAGATGGTTAACATTGGTAAAAAAATTACTGGAATTCCTTGTTGAAGAATTAAATTTTTTTCCATACAAAATGCTTGAGCGTCGTGGTTTTCACAGTTAGAATGACGTCACACCACACCCCGCCTCTTACCGCTCGGATTCCGCTCGTTTTGGCGGGCTTAATAAAATTTAAACTTTGAGAATTAATTTAATTATGAAAACAAACTTAAAAAAAAAAAAAAAATACTAGTATTTAAGTTTGAATGCGAACATTGATAAAAAAAAATAAAAAAAATGGACTCAACTTCCTTATTGCCGGGTTCCATAGCGTAGTGGTCGACTTATAACCGCGGTGTAAATTTTACGCGGCGTAAGGTCAGAACAGTGAAAAACTTGATAGACCAGGCTCAAGGCCGGCTTTACCACACAAATATCAAACGGGCTTGTAAGAATCTAATTAGTAAGATATGATAATTAGTATATATCTACCCATCAATATTTCAGGCCACGATTCAGTATTCGTGTGGGAAAACGCATATTATTTATGCTGCAGAGACAGGAATATTTTTATAGAAGCCATAAAATCCTTGTACTTATTTCTATGTTGAAATTGGTTTCCTCATTTCAGAAAGTGCGATGGAATACCGACGGCTACTCCGTTGATAATGGACTTGCCATAGTTTACCACTATGTAGAATTGAACATGTTCACATGCGATAGTTTACATCTGAACCACAGACACATTATACTAATGACAAGAAATGTTCGCAAATGCAAAACAAAACAGTAGATAATCGTGTAATTCTAGGTAAGTGCGACATTTTTGTAATAAATGTAAGTACTTAAAACATTATGTAAATTATGACTTTCATAAAAACGACAAATTAATCAAGATAAATTCCTAGAACATCGATTCCTTTAGCAAAGCCGGTTTGTCAACTTGTCTTATGGTCAACAGGCGATGAATCACGCGTGACTTTCCTCCCCACTAATCCGATATCCGTATTTCAAGAGCTGCCCGCTGCTTGACACTCAATAAAGACGTGAATTGAATGTTGCCTGATTGATTAGCCGGTGATTGATTCCGGCGCCGGAAGCCCGCTCCGGTCTCCGGCCCGTGTATTTATTTACTTATTTATGATTATTTGATTATGTTGTACTTTTGTTGTACGTTGACCGGCTGACGGAGGACGCCCACACGTTACGGCTTACGCTTACGGACACATGGCGTGTTGACTATATTATTATTATTTATCATTCGAGTGGCGATAAGTTCAATGCGATTGCTAGAGATACAAGGGCGTTGGTTGATTCACCCGCGTGGGTAGGCTTATGTGGTAGACCCTATACAAAGTGTACTTTACTGTTGAGTTTGGACGCCGTCGGCAGCATCCCTTAGCCAGAAAAAAAAACCGTAACTGGCAATCCAGCCTCTTTCCTGAACGGATTTCAATCTTTAGTTTAGGCCATGGAAAAGCTTTGTTTGTTCTGCTGTTATTTCAATGGAAGGTTCTAGTGTTATTGATCCCTTCAGATCCAGTGTAAGGTTGGGAGACAAGTCAAATGCGAGTCTAAAATAATATTAGTTCTAGTGCCCGCTCGGCTGTGGAATGATTTGCTAGTTGTTGTATTTCCTCCCTCACACAACAAGACCCTCCACGCAGGATCCCCAAAGATAGCAAAGGCTTTGAGGGAAACCTCTGGGCGGGTCTCTTGCATGGAGTTAATGTATTGTTTTAAATGACTTCACGATGTGGCATGTATTGCTAATCATAAGCCGGAACCAATATTGCAAAATTTAACATCGATGCAGTACGATATTACGATTAAAAGAAACATTACTTGATAACGCATAAAGACTAGATAAGATGTATGGTACACACCCTGATGACAACAAACCTATAATACAGGGTTTTCCAATAAGAGGTGTTATTTTGAATAGCCCACTATTTCGGTAGATGTTACTTTTGAAGCTGTCATTTTTTGACATTTGACAAGTAGAAACTACGTCATTAATAAAAAATGGAACGATACACGCTTCAACAACGCATTGAAATTATTAAAATTCACTCGAGTGAATCAAATACAAATCATCTTGAGCGATGAGGCCCATTTTCACCTCGGTGGCTTCGTCAACAAGCAAAATTGTCGCATCTGGGGCTCGGAAAACCCAAGAGTTATTGTTGAAATGCCTCTCTATCCTCAAAGTGTGACTGTTTGGTGCGGTTTATGGTCCGGCGGAGTCATTGGACCTTACTTTTTCGAAAATGAGGCTGGAGCAACAGTTACGGTGAATGGATTGCGTTATCGAGAGATGATTTATGATTTTTTATAGCCGGAATTGGATGGTGTTGATCTGGACAACGTTTACTTTCAACAAGACGGCGCTACGTGCCACACAAGCAACGAAACCATTGATCTTTTACGATTGAATATCAAAATAACACTTCTTATTCGAAAACCCCGTAGATAAAAACTTAAAAAAATAAAATTAGGTTTTTCGTATGAACATAATTTATCAATTATATTTAGAACCTGACTTATTAATCCTTACAGAATGTTGAATAAATTCCTCAACATATGTGCATAAAAACATCAGCAACTACAAAGTCTTCAATACTAAACTTCACAAACATCAAAACGATGGAGTAATTGTATATTGTAAAAATAAGATGGAATGTAAAATAGAAGAAATCGAACTACAAGACGCAAAACTGTTTGAAAGTAAAACTCGATCAAGATACATGCATCTTCGCTATCTACAGATCCCCTTCATCTACAAATTTGTCACCATTTCTTGAATCACTAGACTCCATTCTGCTTCAAGAACGAAACATCAGGAACTTGTTCATCATAGGGGACATCAACATTAACATACTGGATACTGGAAGGAAACATCCACAAACACAGGAATACCAATTACTCCTCCTCTCCCACGGGATGACTGCCGCAATAAGGGAACCAACAAGAGTGGATCACAAAATGAATAAATCAATCCCCTCGCAAACCTGCATTGACCACATAATGACAAAAACAAATAAAAAATACTCCACAATCATACATCAATCCACTATCACTGATCACTACACTTTAATTCTTAACATCCATGCAAAGGAAAATCGACCATCGACTCAAAATTTAACGGGGAATAGACATGTTATAGACTACAATGAACTAAAAAATTCACTACAAACTGAAACCTGGGAATTAATATATAAAGCTGAAGACCTTGAAGATGCTTGGAAATTATTTATTAAACTATTGCAATTAAAAATACATAACCACACCTCAATAAAAACTTACACATATTCACACAATAAAATTATCAAAAAAGCATGGATCACACCTGGCCTACTAAAATGTATAAGAAAAAGAGACAAGATTCATCAGCAAGAAAAAAACTATCCATACGACCTTTCCCTAAAACTATTTTACAAAAATTATAGAAACATCTGCTCCAAACTAAATCGGCCAAACAAAATTACAACAGATCTAAAATACATCAATCCAATAATAATCCAAAACTTATATGGCAAATAATTAAAGAAATCACCTACACAAATCAAAACAAAGCAAACCCATTGGAAGAAATCAACACAGAGAATGGTACACTCTCGCTCAACAAAAACGTACATAAACTAATTAACTACACAAACAACTTTTTTGCAGGCTCGAACTTAGCGAATAAAATAAACAAACCCCAACACTATAAACCGAAAATAAACAAACACCCAAATCCACAAAGGTTTAAATTTGCTCTAAAACTAATCACTAAACAAGAACTAACACTAATACGAGGCGATCCAGAAAGTAAGTGTACTGAGGCTCTCACGACCAAATGAATTTTATTTTCGACATGTTGGCTACACTTACGTGTAGCCTGACTCTTCCCCTCCGCAACGAGACCGGTTCAAGGTCAGTACGTTGAGAAGTGTCGATGCAACAACACGTTTCGTGAAGAATGTCAATCCAATCTCCCGCCAAATGCGAAATACGCGGCGTCATCCGTTATCTCGTTTGGAAGGGAAAACCTCCGTTTGAGGTTTATAATGAGGTGAAAACTACATATGGTGATAAAGCTATGAATCGTACGAGTGTGTACAAGTGGTATCGCGAGTTTAAAAACGGTTCTCACCTCTTCACCCTCCGCCAAAAAGTTCAAAACCACAATTTCAGCCAAGAAAATCATAGCATCCGTGTTTTGGTACAGTCAAGGCATAATTTTTATTGAATATCTGTCTCAAGGGGAGACCATCAACTTTGCAAGATACTGTGAGACCCTAAAAAAATTGCGGAAGGTGATTCAAAACAAGAGGAGAGGCATGCTGACAAAGGGAGTCAGCCTGCTGCACGAGAATGCCAGACCACACACGGCCAACGCCACGTTTAAATGGGATGTCCTGAACCACTCCGCGCATTCCCCTGACCTAGCACCTTCAGATTATTATCTCTTTACCTCCCTGAAGCTGTACATGGGTGAAAAAAGGTTTTTAACCGACGAGGAGGTATAGGAGGGGGTGGAGAATTGGACGAAGGGGTTGGCGGGAAACTTCTTCGAGGGAGGCATCAAAAAGTTGATCCCCGCTTCACCACCTGCATTGAGAGGAATGGCGACTATGTCTAAAAATAGCTTACATATGTACTACGGTAACTATGTAATTTTTTTGTTTCAATAAAAAAAATTGTAACCTACAGAAATTCAGTACACTTACTTTCTGGATACGCTTCGTATTTTCTAAATTCAAACCAACATCTTCATCTGGTAGTGATGAAATCACAATGAAAACCTTAAAATTTATACATCATGAAATTACCGAACCGATACTCTTTCTAATAAACAAATCTATTACGGAAAGCAGATTTCCATCACAACTCAAAATAGGGACTATTACACCAATCTTTAAATCAGGAAATCGTACAGATAACAATAACTACAGACCAATCACAATTCTGAACACTTTATCTAAAATCTTAGAAATAACAGTTAAAACTCAACTCGTCGATTACCTAGAATCAAATAAACTATTATCACCAAAACAATTTGGTTTCAGAAAAAATCTAGGAACATCCAACGCCATAGCCTTAGTAATTGAATTTATTAAAAATTCTCTAGATTCACATAAAAAATGCATTGGAGTATTTCTCGACCTTTCTAAAGCCTTCGACACAATAAATCACTCACATCTTTTTGAAAAACTAGAGAACATAAGGATCATTGATAATGAACTGATATTCTTTAAAAGCTACATGGGAAATAGAAAGCAAACTGTGAAACTTAACAACATAACCAGTGAGTGTATTGATGTCAAATTCGGGGTGCCTCAAGAAAGTATTCTGGGTCCGGTCTGTTTCTAATTTACATTAATGATCTATGCCACATAGAATGTGACGGAGAAATCATCAGTTTTGCGGATGATACTGTTCTCCTTATAAATGGGAATAATTGGACAGAAACATTTAAGAAAACAGAAGACACACTAAACAGGATTAAAAAATGGCTAGACTACCATCACTTTCAAAATACAAAATACTCTGAAGAAAACCTAAACTTGAAAATTCATAGCCCGCATCATTTAAATGAGGATTGTAATCGTCCGTTATCATTAGAAAACGTAGACCATATAACGTATCTGGGTCTAAAAATAGATGGAAATTTAAAATGGACCAATCATATTAGCTATTTAGATAATAAAATTAAAAAACTAAGTTATTTTTTCAAAACTATCAGGAACATGCTCATTAAAAAAGACTTAATCAAAATCTACATGGCTCTCTGCCAATCACTGTTAGAATACAGTATTATCGGATGGGGCAGTGCAAATAAAAATATACTAAATCCACTAATTAAAACTCAAAAAGCCATCATGAAAATTATACTGAAAGTTCCTGTAAGAACTAGCACTGACGAAATCTTCACCAATCTTAAGGCCAAGTGTAGACCTGTCAAAATCAACTATTTTCGACACACAAGAACTCTGTTGTTCATTTCCAAAACAATATTTTTTCTAACTAGAATTTATTTTAAAAACGTTTGCCTGAAAACAGTAAGATGGCGGTAATGTAAATTTTCGTTATCATCGTTATAAAAGTTATGAATTTCAGTTACCAGATGGCACTATTTTTTTGTATTATTACGCATTGTAAAAAATATACCTATATTCCTTTTCCTAGCATCCCATGTTTGTATTGACATAAAAAAGATAGTGCTATGTATTTGACTTTGAGAAAGGAATGAAGCAACCGCAAACAACGCATAACGCTGCTTGCGGTTGCTTCTTTCCTTTCGTTTCAATGTGTTTATAAATTAATACTGTCACTTTTTCATAAAACATTTTACATTTTATCTTTGGTGACACCTATAGCGGAGCGGGTGGGACTTCAACACTTCTCATTTTAAGCAGCCATATAATGTTGGAGATTTATTGCTTTCCCTACTTGAAATAGACAATAGATAAGCCGCCACCATTCTCGCCTTCACCGCCGCCGTTATCCGCCACATCTGTGGGCCATATAGCCTGTCCGTGTTTCCGTCACTGAATCGCCAAAGACCATCGCCCTTACAAGAGAATCATCTGGCGATTCCTGCAACCCCGCTGCACAACCCCCGCGTCCCTACGCCCTTGGAAGTAAGAAATCCAACTGAAGCCGCGCCCTTTGTCTTCTGTCGATACGCAGTAATATTTTCAACAGTGAAATGACGATGAAATTAAAAACCGATTTACTTAGAAAATCATCGAGTGAAGAGTGCCTCACCATGAGTACCGTTAATTTACCCCCCCCCCCTTCCTTTAATCATAGCTGGTTGATTTTAATTTCTTTGTAATATACAATTACATTTTTATAGCATAACATCCCTTTACTACTTTGTTTTCTTGCAAATCATCGATCTTTTACCATGTTCACCAATTCATTACTACGCGGATGACAAAACAGTTCATGATAGATTTTTGTTTGTCAAGCCCCCGAAGGGCACGAGGGAAGAGTTTTTTTTATTAAATCTATTTTTTTAATTGTTTTATCTACCTATTCTTAATCAAGGTGTCAGATGTTTGTTTAAATAAGCAGAGCTTGGTATGTTTATTTAATTTTTAAATTTGTTTTAAACACTCGAGAATTTTTTGGCATACAAATATGGCGTGTTTGCAAAACATCTTAGTAGTACTACTAGGTACTACCTAGAGTACTTATAGAACCTGAAAATATAGACGAGCCAATTTTGTAGAAAAAACTCCAAGTTAGGACAAATAACGGTAAAAGGTATGTGAATGTTTTTTTTTCATGACCAGATTTTTTCATTATTACTTCGACGGTCTCCGTGGTCGAGGGGTAAGGCTCTCGACAAGCAATCCGAAGGACGCGGGTTCAAATTCCGGCATGTGCAAATAAATTTTATTTGATTATTTGGTGTTATTTCACAATTTAATTAAATATAATATATAGAATATTTGCGGCACGTTCCATAGTGCAAGATACTCTCAGTATCGCCCTGGTGTAACACCACCATTCAGAATATTAAGCTAGCTTGGAATGGCTTTAGCCGTGTTTGGTGACCAGAACTGAATATCCTGGTACTTCCCCACCTTCCTCTTCCTCGTCTCATTCCCCTCACCTACCTTCAGTCTCACAACATTCTCCAATTGGGGATAGGCCATAGTCTCACTGACTCCAGACGGGAGCGATTGAGACTCTTGTGTGGTATTCAATTCAAAAATGTACTGCAAGACGTAAAAAGTAGAAGAAAAAAATAATATAACTGGAAGTGGGTGTACAAGCGTGTCTCCTGGGCCACGGAAAAAATATCATTGTGGTCCTGCCCCATGGTTGACCTTGGTTAATCTCGGTAAACCATGGTTATCGTAATAAATATTTAGAAAAAAAAAATCTACTTATTTAGCCCTGAGGGGTTTTACATGTAGGTAGTACAATTTTAACATCATTATTTAAATTTAGACCGCAGAACGGGTATTATTTATTGACTAAGTGAATCTACCTGGCTATTCAGATTTGGTCACCAAACACGGCTAAAGCCATTTCAAGCAACGTTTCAATTCTGAATGGTGGTCTTACACCAGGCGATACTGAGAGTATCTTTCACTATGGAACGTACCGCGCATATACCATACGTATATTAATTCATTGATTGTGAATAACCATAGACATATGAATATTTGTCTGTGTGAATAACACAAATTAACCAAATAAAATTTACTTGCCCACTCTGATATTCGATCCCGCAAACTTCGAGGCGAGAGTTTTACAGTATAGTGTACAGAATAGCATAACCTAAGCCAGTGGCCGTTTGGCTTGAATAACTGAAACCGATTTATACGTTGAATATTGGCTTATGGACATGGGAAGAGTCGAGAGCGAACTCATGCTAACACAAACTCCCATACCTAATAGGTTAGATTTTTTTTCTCTTTTTCTTTTTGTACTTATTTAAGTACTTTGATATAAAAAAAACAAATTCCTGTAATATCGAAAGATCTGTTTTTGAAAAAAATAATAAAATACACAGATTTGGGAAATGAGTTCAAAAGAATTTGGCATTCTCACTATAAAAATATAACCATTTGTAATTTCGGCTACTGGCATTATACCTAGCTCTCTTATAAAAAATTTAGGCGTATTAGATCTATCAAAAAATTTATATATAAAAATGCAAAAGTCAGTCATTTTAAATACATGTAGGATTACAAAATATTATCATATTATTAATATTTAATTTTTAAAAATATGGTATAATATCATATAATTTAATAATAATAATATTTTAATATATTTTAATTATAATATATATTTTAATAATTATCATATAATTTAATATTTTTTTATTTTTTCATCATCATTTTTTTCAGGTTCTAAATAATAACTTAATAATATAATCGGTTTGAAAAATAAACAATAACCAAGACTCCGACCATGATAGCGCCATCTGTTGGGATATTTAAAAGAAGCTTTTAGTTAGATGTTCTACCGTATTAAAATTTTCAAATAGGCGCCACCAGCCGGCCTATTTTCAAAGTAATTTAAAAATCTAAGTGTTCTTTCTTAAATTATAGTATAAAAATTTTTAAATTAACTTTAAAAAATGGAAAAATATAATACCAATAATTTATCGTTTAGTTTTGTTAAATAAACGTATCCAAAGTTTTATAATCTGCATTTTAAAAACAAGAACAATTAGTGTTTATGAAAAAATTAAACTACGAACCTATTTTATTTATTTTTTAGTTTTTTTTTTTCGTACGTTTAAAGAAAACCCCTTCAGGTATTTTTTGACGATATTCAGCCTTTAATAGTATTTTTTAAAACGCACGTATTACGGTCTGAAAAAGGTCATATTTTCGATTTGATTTTGATAATTACTAAGCCTATGTTAATTTTAAAAATGTATAAAAATTTTTTTACTTGTTGAAAACACTTCATTATCGATTTGCTTAATAATATTATCATTATTTTAAATTAATAAAAAACTACGCTCGGCCTTAACATCATGTCAATTAAACAACTATATTCTAAAACTATACTCATTTACATTCATAAGTACAAAACCCAAGAAATAACACCAAACACGTACAATAGAAACACTAGATCTCATGGTCAAAAACTTATCCAACAAATAACTACTAATACAACTTTTGGGCAAAAAAGCTTCTTATAGTAGTATTATTATTATTATTTAACAAATAGGTCGATACCTGCCTAAATTAAAATTCTGTACAAATTCAAAATTAAATTCGGTAATGAAGTTCAACCTGTTTAAAGTCTTCAGTTTAAATTCTAAACATAGTAAAGTTTATTTCATACAAAAAAATATTTAAAGGAAATAATGTACCTACAAGAAAAATGAAGTTGGCATCCTGATTTCACCTCAACTGTATCTCTTCTCGATGATGGTCGGAGTAGATAATGGTACGTATACATTTACGAACCGAAAACTAGCCGAACCACGAATTACGGGAAAGGAACGAACCTTCTTTCCTTTCCCATAAGTTATTAATGTTCGGAATGCTTTTTTTGTAAAATACGCTAAAACCAAAAAACATTTCGCTCTATAAGATGCACATGTGTTCATTTCGGCGATGATACATAGCTGTGAAGAGATTGGTTCAAATATGAAGAAAAGTACTTTTTGAAATAAAATCACGTTACAATACAATAAAGTTTTTGACACGCAATTTCGCTAATGCAGCGTGTCGTGAAAACTAAAGAAAAAGTCCCACCTACTTCAAATTCATTGGTTTCTTGTAGTAAAGAACTGACATTCAAAACTTTCCTAACACTTTCTTTTTCCCCCTCCCATTCAATTTGCCACCCAACACGAGGGGGCATTGAAATCTACATGGATGGAAATGCACATTCTGAAATGACCTTGAAATTCGGCACTAGCAATTTCTAGCAAACAAACTCAACATTATTTTCATCTTTGTTAATTGCATTACATGGGTGATATGGGTGTATGACATGCTGTCTCACTAGGAACTCCTGTGTTGAGAGCAAGATCATTTAACTTTGGTCGTGGTAGGGTAAAAATTGCTTGGTCACGTCAACCGTCTGACCGGAATTATGTTAAAAAAAATCACGAAACGTGTATTTGATTTTATTTTTGAAAGTCTACCCAATTTCAGACGAATCTGATAAAAATTGAATAATTGAAATTTCCATCATCATGCAATACAACACGTTTGACTGAAAATTTGTCTTTGAGTAGTAATCTGCGTTTTCAAATTTCAGATTTTTTCTGGGCTAAAATATATTTATATTAAAAAAATTTACTTGATCAGAATTTACGCCAAATGTGTGTGCTCCCGTATTTTATTAAAGAAAAAGTCTAGGTATAATTTCGGATGATTCCAAAATTATAGTATTATTATCCGAATTTTATTGAAAAAATCACTTGCGGTAATTTATTTCAGACTAACCTGACTTGCACCCGGGGTCCCTCGGGGACTTATAAATGGTTTGGGACAAAGTTTTGAGTTTGTGAATTCCGGAGTAGCTGACAACTGGGTGCATTTTTTAAGGTGGAAATAATGTTATTGTATTGTAATAAGTATTTGCTTCACTTGATAGTGCCAGTCTTCCTCGGGTGTCCTCGACCTCTTCAACCATCCTCTTCCAAGTCATACATTCTCCTCACAGCACTTTCTTCGTTCAACACTTACGTCTCATTTTATCATAGATAATTATTTGATTCATGTCTTCCTCGGGCACCCCCGACTTTTTCCACCATTCACTTCATGTAGTATCATGAAATCCACATTGTTACAGTTAAAAAAACTACAGTATGTCGACTTTAATTAGACTCCGTATCTCATTCCAGTGCAGAGTTAATGCGTCCCCGACTTCTACCATTCAAACAACTGTCTAAACACTCAACTACAAAGAAACATTCATTTTTATGTATTTAGATATAGATAAAACTAAAAAATACATTCCCGACACAAAGGCTTGTCTCTAGGGTCTAAAACCCAATAGTATCTTTCTCGTGAGTGATACCAGCTAGACTTTAAAATACATTACCACTGTCGTTAATCTCGAAATACACTTATTGAGAAAATGATTAAGAATTGATGGAATTTACTGAACAACAAGCGTGTAACATCTGCAGTATCTGCTCTGACTCATTGTGAATCATGGTGATGATTTTAAGAAACGTCTTCCGATCTAAATCTACACAAATGATTAATCCTCCAATGATTAACATAATCCAGCCTAAGTTATTATTAAATCCCGGTTACATAGAAAGATTCATATTAAAAACCAAAAAAAAAGGATCCTACGAAATGGAGGGTGCAATTCTGTAGAGAGACGCAAATAGATATCATGCTAAAACCGTGACAATCTTTGTTATTGAGATAGTTTGGGAGGCTTAAAACTAGATTTCAATAATAAAAACAAAACCACATTTTTGGTGTTGTAACAAATTAGAATTAGAATTCACCTACCGAGGAGATATAACAAAATGGTATATTTTGATTTTAACAGTAGTGCCCACGCATTGTCTAAATGACACATCAGACAAATTTCTCTTTGTTATAAAAATCGAAAGAAAATTTCGAATTTCGCTCAATGTATTTCGATTGTTGGCGTATAATTTTTCCATTTGAAGAAGCTTACATCGCCAAATAAATAACATTTTATGTGCGAAATGCTATGTGCCCATCTCCGTCACTAAACTTGTCTAAGCTCTCTCGCCGTCGGATTTCTTTATTTTTTTAATCACAGTAAATATCTAATTCCACACAGACAATATTCTATCATCTACAAGAACTTCTCTTAGTATTCGAAGAATTAAAAATAATCGAATCTCAAATCTGACAAATCTAATAAAAATTCTTCTAATTATGAATTATTATTATCAGGACAAATTTTTGGCAAGTGTAAATCGCTGTGGTCATACTCGATTTTCGTAACATAAATCGATTATTTCAATATTTAGGAATCGGATACAAACAAACAAAAATATTTGTTGCGAGTGGCCACTTAGAAGATCTAAATTTAATGTCTCGATTAATGAACATGTTCATGACTCACGACATCTGTTGAATAAAATGGATAACTTTTATCATTAGATTCGAACATCGAAAAATCGCGAAGTTTTCTACTATTTCACGCATTTTGTCTTAATAATATGTCTTTTATCCCAAATAACATTCCCAAATGAACCAACCATTCACATTAATCTAACAGCAATAATAACGACAACCGGAAACATAAAATGAGGTGATCCATAGCCTGGACACTCAACCAGCAGTGGGTTATATTGAGTTACTCCCTTTTTAAAAAACAAGTTTCGTGAAAAAATATTATCTATACATCTTAGGGTTTATATGTATATGATTTTTAATCATCATCATCATCACTATGTACAAAACATCAGGATGGAATTTGGCCTCCTCCACAAATGTCCTCCACTGGCTGTGATCACTCGTCACTCAGCTCCAGTTCCCAGTCCTTCCCATCCAATCCTTTTCCATACATTCAATCCATCTCTTCCTCAGTCCACCTCTGGGTCGCTTCCACTGGGGCACCCCCTTAGACATAACTTTTGATGACCTATCATCTGGCATTCTTTCCACTTGACCAGCTCATTGTAATCTTTGGGACCTAAAGAATCTTACAAAGGTCTCATGGTCTATAATAATTCATCTTTATCCTGTAAGACGCATTTTCTAGCATAGATCTAGAGATTTTTCGTAGAATTTAGACTCAGAGTCTGAGCATGGTCTCATCATTTTGCACCAGGCACCAAGTCTCACAGCCGTAGATAACAACTGGTGTGATTTTATTTTATAAAAAGTTTTAGTAAAAAAAATAAAAAAATAATAACACCGGTATGATGTTTGTTCCAGAAAGCGCAACGAGCCTGCAGTGTTATCAGTGCACCATCACCCCTCCCGGGATGCTGAGCAACCAGACGGCTCGGTTGTGCGTGAACTTCGATGGCAGCGACAAGTACATAGTGGACTGTCCCTACTCCACCATGTGCATGAAGCAGGCCTTTGACCTGGTGCTGGCCAATAAAGGTACCACTCTAAACCAATCATGTTCTTTTTACTGTATTGTGTAGCTTGTTCGATAGCATTGCTGATTGCTGCAGTTTAATAGTAAAATTACAATAGATTGAAATTATTGGGGCTCGATACTGACAATACGGGTAAGCCTTGGGTGAATTCCATGTGATGTTTGTAACAACTAGAATATGTGGTAAATGCAATGGCGATACTTAGCTATGATTCCACTTTTGGAGTATCAGGCCCCAAAGCTTGGAATACAGATAAATTATCACAAACTTGAGCCCTTTCACGGCACATGGCATTTGTTGAAACGTAACAGAAGATTCCAAACTTGCTTTGCACAGGGTCCTAGACTAATGCAAGACAATGCTGGTTAACCCAAAACCTACTTTCAAAAAATATTTTTAGCAGCTTTTCAGTTAATGTGTACATATGTGTTTAATCCACTTTTTAATTTGTGTGACCATTTCTTTGGGGGTAATTCTTTTTTTTAAATTTCCAGAACGCGTAATACATGGGGTGCTGAGAGACTGTGCCTCCCAAAAGCACGAATACCAAGTGTACCAGGGCGGCATGTGGCATCCGGCCACTGACGTGCAGGAGGTCTATCAGGAGGGCTGCCACCTGCAGGACGACAAGGGCGAGCGCTCTCTGTCCACTGAGTACTGTTACTGCCGCAACCACCTGTGCAACGCCGCGCCCCCCACCAAGGGATCCGACCTCAACTACCACACGGACGCCATGGCCGTCATCATGGTCTTTAACGCCATGAAGTATATCCGAAGCATGAGATAGCTAGACTCTAGTTATTGGTAAAGACGGACGAAGCGTGAAATACCTTGACTTTTGTCATTCGCAAAGATGGCATTATTTAAACATTTTTTTAAGTGAGTGCAATTAATTTGTATTTTGTATAATTTGGTTGGGGTATTTTAAACTACATCAAAATTTAATGACCATCGACACAACGAACAGTGTCATTTCGAAAACAAATGATATCCATTAAATGCTGGTCCGAGGTCTAAATTGGTTGAAAATTCAAAATGGGGCTGACCATTGATTTGATGGTCACCAATTCACAGCTCGGCTTTCGGAAATTTTGTTCTGTTTATACGTAGCATAAAGAAAGCAACGACCAATTCTAATTGATTGCTGAAATGAGATACTACTAAATTGTATGGTTAAGATTAAGATCATCGCTGTTATGTATTATCTGTCTGAGAGAATTACAAGAAACTAGTGCATATCCGTCTGATAGTCTGAACTCAAATTCAAAATAAATTTGAGTTCATCAACATACAACCGAAATTAGTGTTTTTGATGTCTGTTTTTCGTTGCATACCAAAATGTTTCAAGGTCAAAGGTATTTATTTATTCAGGCAAATAAGAAGTATTGCGTAAAAGGCAATTTTTTAATGCGTACACAAGCTTACGACTATAAAGATTAAACCAAAGCCTGCATTTTTGCTTGTCATGCCAGTACTATAAAAGCCTAAGTACAATGTGTTTACACTATTATATTTGAGTGGGTAAATAAAAGCCTTGGGACTGAAAATCTAAAGCAAAAGATAAAATTAATGCAGCAGTTCATTGCAAACCTAACAACAACACATTTTAATCAATTGCTTTTGTAATGTTTCCATCAAATAAGATATCAAAGGAGTTCACCTCTTTGATTGATATATCATTTTACTACGGATTTCCCTATAGTTTGCTAAGACCATGTGAATTTAACATACATACTACATGTTGACTTTTTTACAATAGGATTCAATTCAATATTTATGTAAATTTTAATTTCAAGTGCTGTAAATCAAGATACCAGCCGCATATAATATTGATATGTATATATTTGATATCAGCTAAAAATTGACATTGCATATTGTAATTCTACACACAAATATGTACATATTTGCTGTGAGTATAATATGTCCAAGCGATTGACTTAAAAGAGGCTGATCATTATATAATTGACAGGTCAATCAAAGATTTATAAATTACTAGTTGACGTGTACCCAGCATTGCTCGGAGACTTTACTCTACTTTCTATAAATATAATATGCATGTGCATAATATGCATAAACCTTCCGGAAGATATTATCTAAATGATAGTTAAAACCCTATCAAAATCCGTTGCGTAGTTTAGAAGAACTAAGCACACAAACAGACAGGCGCGACTAGCGACTTTGTTTTATACTAAATATTTGGACACTACCAATTGAGAACAACTGAAAGTTGAATGCAGATTATGGCAGATATGTAATCTTATACATTTTGAACTCATTCCTTTAATTTAAGTTGTGTTTATGGAGAGTTTTAAACATTATTTGATACTGTAAATATATAACAATATGTAAGAATAAATAAATGTAACAAATTTTCTAGATTGTACGTTAATCAAATAATTATAAAGACAAAATTAATGTAATTAATTTAATACTATTAAAATTATTGTAATGTAAATATCAAGAGAAATATTTTATCCCGTTAAAAGTAAAGCAAAAAAAAATAAAGTTTTTGTTTTTATAATGGAGTCAATTTCGGTTTTGATATAAAACGGTCAAAAAAATGTAATGGTAATATGTAGGGGAAAAATAAGAAGTGTCGCTTAAAATCCCAAATTGAAATGCAATGCCATCTAGTGGCATTACTGTGTATCTTTCACTGTAATGCCACTAGATTTCATGTATTTTTTAGATAAGTCTTTTTATAAGCCCAGAAAAAATAATGTAAAGGCCTATGAAAACTGCTTTAAAGTTCAAAATCTCCTACTTATGAACCCATTTTCGGTTATGATTTTATTGTATAATGTGGCAAATTAAGTTATTTATAAAATGATTGAAAAAAAAAAAAATTTATGCCTGAACATCCACAAAATAAAATAAAAGGCACTTTTTGGCCATGTTTTTTACTTGCATATATCAAAACAGGCGGATGGTGTTAAGCGGGAATTTAAACCTTATCGCCATCAACGTAAGGGTTGTTATTGATAGCGGCTCAATTTAAAATATTACACGAGGTAGTGCATCGCCTTAACAATGAATGTCAGCAACAAAATACAGACTTTTAAACATTAATTCTGATTAATACATTTTTTTCTTGAATTGACATTCATTGTTTTTCCCCAGTGGTGTTCATATCCACTCTTATTAGAAATCTCCCATTTTTCAGTACATTATATAATGAAATTTTTAACTTGGTATTTTTGCTGTACAACTTATCCCCCGTGTAAAAAATAGAATTAAGTGTAGTCAGATATATAGGTAGGAATTTTTCACTACAATTTCACGCTTAAATTTGACACTACACAAAGAAGTACAATGAAGATAATTTATTAACTCAATCGAAACTAGCTTTACTGGGACTTTCGATCTAGTTTCATAACAATAAAAATTATAAATCAAACAATATTAAGTCTTGTCTTATTTTTCGACAGTTACATGGATATTTGGATATAAATGAAGTTCCAAAGAATAGTTGCATTGTTTGCAGATTCCGACAAAAAAATGTGCACATTTCACTATGCCAGAGCTCACCATTGGCGAGTTTTTGCTGCTTTAGAACTAACAGATTTTATAATTTCAATAATTAATAAATTTTTGGATCATATAAAAAAATGACTTTACATTCAAAAACATTATCACAAAAATATTTCTTTTTCCCTGTATTCCTGTAAAATATATGTTTAGTTTTAAATGTGAGGTATATTATAAATTAAAATATAGGTTAAAATGTAAGCATACTTATAAAGTGCTTGTTAAAAATGTATTCCTCACATTGTTATCCACTTGAGCAACAGTTACCCAAATTTGGGTAAATGATTAATATTTTGGTAGGTGATTTTAACTATTTTTTTTATAAAACCTAAAAATATAGGAATAACGGTAAAATCGAGGTGGATTCATTGGCTATAAATCGCTGTAATCAGTTCATATGTTTCCGAATTAATATTAGGTATGATATTAATTAAATCTCTATTGCAACAGTGGTTACATATTTAATCTGTGATGTATCATAATATGGATAATGTTAAGTTGCTAATACATACTATCATAAAATACATAGTGTCATTAATTCATGTTGCACAAATACATAGTATTAATATTAAACAAATACATAATATATTTGCTTTCGAAATAATAAAATAAATTATTCTTTTTACATCATTGACAGTAAAAAAGGAAAATGTGTATGCAGAACATTATAGATCTGCCAATTACTAAAAACTATATAGGAATGTTTTCATTAGTGAATCATGTTATTAATATAATTCCTAGAAAATATTGTTCTGTTACTAGATTTATATACTTATCTATCTATCTATATAAATAAAAATGTAAATGTTCGTTTGTTCAAAATCTTAAATCTCCGAAAGTTCTTCACCGATTGCTTTGAAATTTTGACACAACGTTGCATTCGAATATGTGTGTTTTTATATACCTATATTATAGAAGTAAAACATGTTTTTTTGAAAATAGCGTATTCTGTTAATAATGCAAAAACAACATGCTCTATTATTTTTCTATCTGTATCTGGACAGAGACTGAACACATCAAAGCGTGGCGGGGTACAGCTAGTTGAAATAAAATTATTGCAGTAATAAATAAATACATAATAAAACTGCTCACAAAATGGCATTATTGACTATTACATGGAAATATATTTTTAGGCACACTCCACATAGATTGAGGACATTTTCAGGACCTATGTCATCTTAAGAGATTCTGCTTGGTTGGTCTTTTTGGCAGATTAAACCGACGTTTTGAAGAGACCCGTGTTGTTTAAACCGGTACCGACAGCAGAGTGCACAATACACAGTGTGAAAAGCACAATAGTAAAGCACGAGTTATTGATCTTGTAGTGTCTAAAGATTGTCACCGAAACTTCATGCTCTGAACAAGCTATATGCACCATAATAAAAACACCTCATAAACATGCAAATGGGACGCAGCACATCTAGAAGACTCGATTACTTCTTTTTTTACAGTCTAAAAAATACAGTACATAATGTATGAGAAAATAGGAGATATTCTATTGTAAGAGAATCACTCCAGTCAATTCGGTAGGTGGTTATGGGTACCGCAGCTCCGGTAACCATTTATTGGATAATCAACACGGTGTTCTTGGAGGCGGATGTTTTTGCCCACCTTACTGAGACCTTTTGACCTCTCAAGCTGGACTCTCTCGACCCATCGGATTGCACCGCAGTGGGAGGGATGGATTCATTCGTCCATCACTCCTGGACACTTTGACTCCCAGATTCCTACTCACCCATCATAACTTTTCCTTCCCAGAACTTCCTCTCCTGGCTTTCCATAAAAAGACCCTCCACACAGCATCCCCAAAGATGACAAGGGCCCTGAGGGATTTTTGTTTCTCAGGGCCTCCTGTGTGTAAAAACATTATTGTTAATTTCTGTACTATTATTGGGGAGTGTGTATGCATGGCGGTGGGAAAAATCTAAGATTCTAATAAAAAATAAATTATGTATCACTAACGCATACCTGTGAAAAATGTCAACTCAAAATTTAAAAAAAAATGATTGAAAAATAAATTGCCACTGCCAAGAAACGAACCCCGATAAACCGGTTGGAAGACAACTATGTCAACCATTACACCACCTACTATTTTAAGAACTGCAACATAAATTAATTATAATTATATGTACTAAAAAAATAAGAATTATGTATTTTGGATTTTTAGAATGTTACGTACATCACAACTGAAATTATATTGTGCAATAATTAATAATTACACTTTGTTAATCTTGCATAAAAGCGGATTTCTAAATCATCTGTAAAAATAATGTAAAATAGAACTGAGTGTATTTGAAACATATTCAACATGGATGATATTTTTAAATTCATAGAGATCCAAATTTAAGTCTAGTAGTAAAATTGCACTTACCGTGGCGTTGTTCTCGACAAGGCACAGGAAGACGACGTCTTCCCGAAGAAGTCGCACGGCCTCGTGCAGCGGCTGGATGGTTTTGGCCTTCAGCATGCGGTACAGCAACGCACTGGACATATGCTCAAAGTCTTCACCTGAAACCACAAATAAGTTGGACAGAATAGAAAAATGATAATATTTTCTTTTATTTTATCCAATATTCCTATTTTTTCATGAGATAATGATAAATTAAAGATAAGATTCCGATGCCAAAACCAGGATACTAGTAGTTCTGTGAACTACTCTCATATCCAAAAAAGTATGTTTGTAATTTTCTCTTACTTAATAAATCAAAACGAAAATTTCCTCTGAAATCATAAGATTTGTAAGTAGATGCTTAACCTCTCAGAAAAGGACTTTTATTTACTTTGTGTTCCTTTGCGAACTGTCAAAACGCGAAAATTTTTGTGTTATTCACGAGTTTTGTTAAAAGCTTCATAACTCACGTTTTGGGAAACGTAGCCTCATTCTAAAAAATGTTTTGGAAAGATTATGAAATTCACTATCGTATTGTTTTGTTATACGTAAATATTTGCGTTTCTAAATATACATTTTCTGAAAACGTCAAAAATATGTAAAAATCGCTGACCATTATTTCAAAGCTGTGAAAAATGTACTTTTTTCTGAGTATCATAAAGAAATAACACTTTATATATTGAAGAAATATAATTAAAAACTATTAGTCACCTCAAAATATTAACCGTCCAAACTAAAATATTTTTAATAAATTATTTAAAAACGCAATAAATTATGAACGAACAAGATGACAGATTCAATCGACTCAGATAATGCACCTCTAGATTCCATAGATATTCTTGAATGCAGACGCGTAGCGTTATTCATTATCGATACTCTGTTTTTTAAATCATGGCAATCCGTATACTAGTGATGGAAATAAATCGATTTTTGTAAAATCTCGCGCGTTTACGTGAAAAGACGTACTAATGTCTTGACCGCTATTATCATATTTACGTCTTTTGACGTTCTAATGTTCCGAGTGGTTAAATACCTACCCACTTATATATAAACCATATAATTTTTTTAATTTCAAATAAGGAATTTAATTTGATATAAATTGTCTAAAAAAACGTCACTATAAAACTCAGTCAAAGTTAGCCACCTAGTCGGAAACAGAACATATAAATTTACAGATGGATGAAATGCCAAGCGGTTGAGTTAAAACGGGATTTCGATTTGCTCAGTCAATTAACAATATCTTAACAAACGTATTGCAGTCTTTGGAGCACAGACGTCAGTTGTGTTCTACTGGTACTTTAATGGAACACGCACAAATAAGCACAGTCAGAAAACACGCCATATGCGCCCCTGACATTTTTACATAAGAGCGGGTCGCTTCTTGTGTTCCACATCTCTTGCGCAATCTATCGTGAATACTGGACTTTCTTCTACTAGAATTTTAATGGAACGTGGTTGTTTTAACTAGTGGCATTAATCCCGCGGGCATGGCCAAACATACGATTAACATTTGTGTACAGTCGACTTCGGCTGCATGAGAATGGCTGTGGAAAAGCGTGCTGATTTCTGTTTACTGCTTCTTTAAAAAAAAATCTATACTAACGGAAACCTTGAGGTGTTGTGGAAAATTGAGATTAAGAAACAATGAGATATTTTCACAAAATATAAGTACCGTAAAAAATGTGTAAATTTCATTCATAACTACTGAGTTTAAAAACGATCTACAACCCATTTCGAAATGGTTCCAACTGGCTACGACGTCATTGTGACATAGAAAACACCATTAGCTGGTAAGACGGCTCTCACTAACGTCCCCCGGCGTGATGTCAACGCTGCCGAATTCAAGAATAAATACGAAAAAGTCGTTTTGGCGGCAAATCGAAAATGGTACATTTTAAATTGTTACCAAAAGTTTATTCATCAAACATAAAAATAAAGTAATTATAGTAATTTGATTCTTAATTTTTTTGAGAATAAAAAAAACCTGGGAAAATACCCTAAGAAATTACCGGTAAGATCATCCCAATGTGAAGATATCAGAGAGGAACAGTGGTCTCTGAGTTCCGTGGCATTGATTTCATCAGCTGCAGAGTAGAATTTAACACAACTCCTGGAACAAGCAAATTGCATAAATTAATTCATATATCTTATGCAGATAACATTTTTTAGATTGGCACAATCACCAGCGAACATAAACATAAACCACAATTAACTTTTATATAATGTTCATAAATTAAAATATGTTATCTTCAAAATATAATGAGCAGGAAAACAATGGGTGATAAGATATTTTCTCCGAAATGAAAGCCCTGTTCACATCCGGAGTAAAATTTCCACCGTAGGTGTCATTGGTCATTCTTATCGGATGCTAGCCCTACTTCTTACTTGGAGCAGGCCTTTTGTATATGGCTATTGCACCAAAAGGTCAGCAATATAGACACAACATACAACAGAGAAAAACATGCAAGAAGATCGAGAATGAAATCAGAAAATCGTACTGCAAATAAACGTGTAGGTATTACATGGTATAAGAATATTTTTTTTTTAGTAAATTACACATACATAGGGCCTTACTAACAAACGTGTTTTAAATTTTACACAACTGACAAACAACCGTCAATGTTTGGTAAATGTTTATCAGCTGTGTAAAATTTAAAACACGTTTATTAGTAAGGGATTTTTCAAACATCAGACTAAAGCACATGCTCAAGTCTTGACGGTCGGTTTTTTATACAGTGCGACAGAGAGCGAAAATAATTAGACAGCAAAATAGAAAAGTTGTAGAGCTTTGTCCTTCTGTCTCATCTTTTAGATACCGGGTTTAGTACTTCTAATCAGCCCACAAACTAACAGACCGCTCATAAATTTCATTGAATGATACAAGAAAATTTAGGCCCTTCGTCCACAGGGATAGGCATGTATCCGATACTCGACGATTCAAGTATCTCGGCGACTACCACCATACATCTGCATCGAGGTTCGTACACTAGCACACTTTGCTGACATTTTGTAAACTCAACTGCGACGCCAGTCTTCCGAGATCAGCAGGGCAAAGTGAACGCTACTCACGTCATCGAGGCTCTAAACATGGCATCACTTATGTCAGACATTTTGCAACAAAGCGCATGCTTTAGATCAGCCCTGGCCAACCCAAATTGTACCCCGGGCCGCATTGACGACCTAAAATTTACTAAGGGCCGCACATACAGACATTATACAAAAATAATTTCATTTTTTTATCACAACAAATTTCATACTTAATTCTTTTTTTGTAAGTATTATAAATAATTTGATTGCAGAGGTAATCTGAAAGTACAAAGAAAACAATACTACAGCCAGATGTGAAAAGAAAACACACATTGAACCATAGACATATGAATATTAGTAGACCTGCCCTAAGTGATTAAAAGCGTATTATCCCCACTCCCCATACCGGTTCCATTGGAGCCGGCTGTGCTCGCGTATGGCCTCAAGTGAATTTTGAAAACGTGACGTCATCATTCTTGTGCGAACTATGGTCGAGGCATCATCGGTTCATTTTACGAAATAACACGGCAAAATGTTGACTTGTGCTATGAAAACTTGTAAAAATATTCACATCTTATAATATGGATCAGTTGTAGAAAAATGTCTGGACGCGAAACACAAAGCTGGTTGGTTGCTGGGAAGTAAATTATGAACATTTATAAAAGTGTCTTAACTAAATACTTAAACGAAATATTCGACTCTGAAAATAGAACCGAATTTTTTTGCCGAATTTGGACTTAGCAAATTTGTTCATAACGTGGCGAGTAATTTGCGCTCCCATGTAAAAATGTCTTTTCATTCAAAAGCAGATTTTACTTTTAAGAAGTAAATGGTGATATTATAATGCGAGATGCCTATTTACTGTCAGATTGATTTATTGACGAATCACAGTCAGCTTCACCCCCTTCGTTCTACAACAGTTGATTTTACCCCTCGCCATTATCTTCTCGTCTATTAATTCCTATGTCTGCATTGAACAAACAAACAAACAACACGTCGACAAAAATCGGAGAATAATGACGTCAAAACCGAGTAGTTACAAAAATGACACACGCCTGCCCGTGGCGACGCTCCAAGCAGATTGAGGTTTTTCTTACGCTTAACAAGGAGAATTTATGCACTCCATCTGTTGTTCATCCAGAAAGCGATTTCTCGAGCGAGAAGTATGCGCGGGAAATATAAATCAGCAGTATTTGAGCATTTGGTGTAATAATAAAAACAATATTTGTTTTAATAACTTGGATGTAATTTTAAAGACATTCTGAAGTAACCAATACTTATAAAAAAAATATTTCTCATACATGACCGCAGGGCCGCACGTAAGGGCCGCGGGTTGGCCAGGGCTGCTTTAGATCAACGCTAGCAACAAAACAGTCAACAAAGAATGACAAGATATAAAAATAACACAGCTACAGCAATTATTGTTCGGTAGTGAGTGAGTGGCATTCTAGTTTCGAGAATTCAACAATTATTGGTGGTGATGCGGGTCTTGTGTTACCGCCTCGTGGATACGCTGTGTTCGCGAAGCTACCGATTTTATAGGGAGATCTCCTGATTTTTACTTCATCTCCCGATTGGCATCAATATCAACCGATTTTTCGTCATTCTCTCTCTGGTTTCAATCCTGGGATTGGTTTGCAGCAATTTCATCTAATCTCCTCTTCCATTCTTCCTTGTCTTGTGTGGCTCTTTTGACTTCTGCATATGATGAGCATCGCACATCCACCAGCAGGTCCTCCAGGTACTCTCGGCGTGGGCGTCCCCTAGAGTTGGTCCCCTCGGTCATACCCTCCATTATGACATGGAAGAGGCCTTCTTGTCGTATAACATGGCCGATCCATCTTGCACGCCTTTCGGACAAGGTCCTGAGCAGGTGCCTTCCTCCTTCGATTCTTTGGAGAACCTCCTCATTTGTAATATGGTCTCTCCAGGAAATTCCTAACAGTCTTCTATAGGACCACATCTCAAAAGCCTCTAGTCGATAGGCACCATGTTTCGCAGCCGTACATCAAGATACTCCATACATATGTCTTGATGAGGTGTATTCTCAGTTTTAGGTCTATATTATTCGATTCTATTATTTTCGACCTTTTATTGAATGCAAGCCTAACCTGATGTATACGGCTGTCGACCTCGCTCTTAGACCGACCGTCCCATGTTATTTTGCTCCCGAGGTAGACAAACTCCTTGGTGTTCTTTAGTGGAACTCCTGCCATCTCTACTCTCATCTGATGTTGCGTTCGGCCTACAGTCAGCAGCTTTGTTTTGTCTTTATTTATCTTCATGTTGTAGTTGTTTTGAAGAATGTTTTGCATGGTTGTTAAGGCCTCTTGCAGTTCTTCTTCGCTTTCAGCAACCAAAGCAATATCGTCAGCAAACCTTATCATATCCACCTTTTGCCCGTGTATCTTTACACCTTTTCTGTGACTCATTCTCTCTCTCAAGTCATCAATCGCACTCTGTATATAAGCATTAAAAATAACAGGTGACAGAGAGCATCCCTGTCTCACCCCTTGTCTTATACTGGCTTCTTTTGTTTCATTGTCACATCTAATTATAGCGGCCTCATTCTTGTATAGCGCCTGGATTATTCGTCTATCTCTATATTTTATATCAATTCTCTTCAGAATCTCGAAGAGTCTTTTCCATTCTACTTTGTCGAAAGCCTTCTCCAGGTCTATGAATGCGATGAATGTGTTTTGGTTTCTTTTTATTCTTTTTTCTAGTAGTATTCGTAGCGACAATATTGCTTCTCTGGTTCCTACACCTCTTCTAAAGCCATACTGGTCTCCAGAAAGGATGTTCTCTACTTTTGGTTCGATTCTTTTTAGAATGATATTAGTCAATATTTTTGAGGCTTGGGATATTAGGCTAAGAGTTCTGTGTTGTTCACATTTCGTCGTGCCTACCTTCTTTGGTAATGCGACAATTAGGCATTTCTCAAAATCCTCTGGTATCTCTCCAGTCTTATACATGGTTTGTATCATTTTAAACAGGGCATCTGTGGTTCCTTTTCCTGCTGGCTTAATTAGTTCAGCCGGAACGTCATCGATTCCGGGTGCTTTCCCGTTTTTGAGATTTTTCAGTGCGAGGTCAAACTCTTCTCTAGTGATTGTCGTCATTATGAACCAATAATTATTATGCTTTTAGCGGTAATATTTATTATATTTGGAACAGAATCCGGGATTCAGATTGTTGACAAGGGAAGAATTTTTTATTATAATCTAGTCATCTCCCGATATTTCCCAATTTTTTCCGGATTTTAAAACTGAAAACCGTGAGCGGACAAGTATTTTTGATTCATTCAAGAACAAGGCCAGCACAAAAACAACCAGTCGCGACAGTTGCTGGTTTTTCACTGACCACTGAATGTTATATTGATGCACACGCAAATTGGCGGGTGCGGAGTTTTTCGAAACGTTTGAACTCCGCTGAATTTCGATGTTGGCAGTGACCTTGTTGACTCAATATTTCAAAACTGAAAGTAGTTCATAGCGAAAATGAAAACAGTTCAGAGTATAGGCAGCTGATGGGGGAGTTAATCTACTGATAAACAAATAATTAAATAGGGATCAGTCAATTTATATAATTTGCAGAAAGTCTCACCTGACATTAACAGAGCTGATAAGAGCCTTCTCACACTTCTGCATGAGGCCGGGTAGCTTGTATTTAGCAGCGCATTTCATCAGCTGGGTGGCAAATGTGTCACCCTTGGAGAACTCCACGTTGTCCGTGTAAATCCAGCGGAGCATGGCTTCTCCAACATCGTCCGGAATATCAGACCAGTCTGGAAACAAATTACGATCTATATAAATAAAAATGTAAACGTTCGTTTGTTCAAAATCTTAAATCTCCCAAAGTTCTTTACCGATTGCTTTGAAATTTTAACACAACGTTGCATTCAAATACGCGTGTGTTTTTATATACCTGTGACAGGTAAAAAAATGCTTTTTGAAAAACAGCGTAATCTATGGTACAAACACGCTTTTTTGATAAAACAGCACCATCTGTTGGTTGTAAAAGCAACGCATATGTTTTAGCTTTATATCAAATTGTAATAAGCTGACAAGCTTAACATGATAGTTGTCCTCTTCTGCTGATCACAATACGTTCAAATGATGAAATGGATTTCGAATCGGTACTTAACTGGAACCTTTCAACTGTCAAAAACCCAAAATGGCGTTGAACTTCATTTCTTCGTTGACTCTAGTCTTCTTTATGTTGCCTCATTACTGAGGATTGTGATCAGCATTCCAATTTGCTTGGTAAACTGCTCCGCTCCTTCTGCTTCTACTATGCTAGTGACCAATCCTCAGTTTGCAGTGGCAAGCAACATATCCAAAATAATATAATCTTAGAGATTAAAGCTTTTAAAAAATGATATACTACCTAATTCTTCCAACTTTTTCAACTTCTCCTCGCTGAAATCGTCCGATCTCGCATTCAGCACGAACCGATGCGATGGCACAACCCTTCCCGCTAGCCTCACTCTGATATCGGAGTAGGTCTCCTTAGCGTAGAGGCCGGATACTCCGACCAGAAGGCGCGCCACGAAGGAGGACTCACTGAGGTCGCCCGCACTGACGGCGGCAAGGCTGTACTTGCGCTCCAGCTCGGAGCAGCGCGCCTGCAGCTTAGTGTACTCCTCCTTCAGCAGGGAGAGGTGCTGACGGAGCTTGGCCACCTCCGAGGACCCTGCAATATAAAGGATTTAATAAATTTCCTGGACGAGACAGGATTAAGTCTTTGCAGAAATAAAATCAAACAGAATAAATACTTCTTCAAATTTTGCAAATTCACTTTGTGGCACCATTTTATAAATAAAATAATTAAAACACTTTGTTTTTAACACGATAATCTTTATTTTTTATATAAAGTCAACATGTTTCGAGAACGATGTTCTCTTCATCAGGACAATTAATGTACTAAAAACTAAATTGTCAAGTATATAGAGACAGGTGTGGGTAGAAAAGGAAGTAGTGTGTGGGGGGGAGGGGGGGTGGAGGGGAGGGGTGAGAGGTGGAAAGGGGAGGTGCTTAGAAGATCAAAGACAAAAAATTACAATGGAAATATGTTTAAGACAGGTTTATTCACAAAATTAATTTGATTATTAATAATATTTAAATTTCTATTGACATTTTTCCTAATTTCTAAAAAAATCTAAATAAGTGCTCCGCACAAAATATTTGAAATCCATGGGGGGGGGGTTGTTACGGAACTTCGCTGAGAAAAAATTCAGAACATCATATGTGATACCCCACAGCAATTTTTCGAATTCCATGGGGGGGGGGGGGGGGGGGGGGGGCCTACAGGATTCCATTTCGACGCAAAAAATATTATGTCGAAAACCGGTGTATTTTTGTTTCAAAAGTAAGTTCAACAGGTTAGATTGGCGGGTTTTTTGAAAATGTTTCACGCGGGCCACTTATAATTCGTTGTGTAACACAATGTGGCCCGCGGGCCTGGGGTTGGGCAGCCTTGATCTAGTCAATCAACATTATGCAAGTGCATTATATAAGCAAAATAAATACAAAACAATACAAGAACAACACGTCAACTCACCAGAGATCAAATGGGAAAATAATTCACCGACTCCAGATATTTTCATATCAGAGGGTTCGGCTCGGTAGAACTTCTAACAGGGCCTATAAATCCTACTGATCCCTCAACATAAATATTTAAAAAATCTTTCATTATCCTACATGTATTCAAAATGACCGACTTTTGCATCTTTATATATAATTTTTTTGATAGATCTAATACGCCTAAATTTTTAATGAGAGAGCTAGTTATAATGCCAGTAGCCGAAATAACGAATGGTAATATTTTTACAGTCTGAGAATGCCAAATTCTTTTTATTTCATTTCCTAAATCTGTGTATTTTCTTATTTTTTCATTAGCAGATTTTTTAATATTACAGGAATTTGGAATAGCGACATCAATGATATAAGTTATTTTTTTAATTTTGTCATGTAAAACTATATCGGGTCTATTATGACTAATCGTTCGGTCTGTTAGTATAGTTTTATCATAATATATTTTATAAAATTCGTTTTCTAAAAATGAATTTGGTTCGTATTCATAATATGGTACTATATTATGGCAGTCAATCAAGTTATGTTTAATTACCAAACTTTGGTGAATTATTTTTAATTAGCGACATCAATGAAATAAGTTATTTTTTTAATTTTGTCATGTAAAACTATATCGGGTCTATTACTATAGACTATAGACCTGTTACTATAGTTTTATCAATATTATTATTTTCATTATTATTGATTTTTATTTGAAGTATTTCTATTTAGTGTAAAATATATCGTCGGCTAGGTAGACTAGGTAAGTCTGTTTTCTCCAAAATAAGACTTTAATGCCATTTGATATTTAAATTAGTCCCGGTTCGAATAGTAAAACTAATTAAAAAAATCCACTTTGTTTTTAAACACAAATTAGTAAAATGTCCACGGCGCCATTTTGCAGAATTAAGTAAACTTCCTAACTCCGTTTTAAAATAGAAAGCCTTAAATTACAAATGTTTAATTATTGAATTTAAACACTGAAAAAATTGGTATGTTATGAACTGCATAAATAAAAATAATAACCTGTTTAAGTTTTTTCACTACAAGGTATATTGCACCTTCTATAAAATTCGACAAATGGTGGTTAGGCATTCTACGAAAGCTGACGATATTTGATAATTAATGATGATTAAGCGTATTCCCATGTTCTGTATATTTACCGAGACATCTTTTGGTAATAATTTGGGATCACTAGCCACGCTTAATACGTTTTTTTGTTAAATAAAACCTTTTGATTCACCTTAATTATCATAAATGGAAAATATCTGGATTTGGAAAATTTTACGTAAAATGAAAACAAATTCTTATAAGCAATAATTAGTAGCCTAAAATATCCATACAAATTGAAAATATCTCCCGAATAAAAATAAATGCCGCCGACGGGAATTGAACCCGCATCTTCGTCAGGTGCTCTAGTCCACTGAGCTACGTCAGCTTGTTCCAAACATGCCAAATAATTCAATATTTACTAGTACTTCAATCGAAAATTACTGCTTATTATTATTTATTATTGTTATTATTTATTATTAATAATCTAATTATTGCTTATAATAATTTGTTATCCTTTGTGCTATGCATAAAAAAACCTTGTCTTATAAACATTAGTTTATCATTAAAAAAAATATATAGAGAGCCATTTAAAATAATCTTTTGATGACATTTTCTTATGTTGGCATTCCTGATACTATACGAGTGACTAGAAGAGACGTTATTACCATTTACTCTGTGCTAATTAGGTAGGTACTATTTTGGCGAACTGTGGAAATAATATATTTTTAAAAAGGTTAGTTAAGATAACGTTAGGTTATGTTTTTTTACAAACAAAATTGTTAAAAAACTTGCTTAAATACCTTAATTTAATTATTTCCAGAGTTCCGCAAAATAGTTCCTACCTAATATGCATCAATTGAATGGTAATAACGTTTCTTCTAGTCCCGGGTGTAGTATCAGGAATACCAACACATGAAAATATTGTTGACAGAAATTATTGGAAATGGTTGTCATCCTATACAACGTAAGCGTTTTTTTCATTTTACGTAATAAAAATTAGAATGTAAAAATTTCCCAAATGCAGACAGTTGCCTTTTAAAGTAGTTAAGGTGAATCAAAAAGTTTTTTTTTATCGTATTAAGCGTTGTCAGCGATCCGAATATTTACCCTTCTTTTGTATGCTTTGTAGTCACAGCTAAAATAAGGAACTTCATTATTTAGTGATTCTTTATTTAGTGTGACATGGTCATTACAATTATAAGGTTCAAAGGATGGTTGGCAATAAGGTTTCATAGATTCCACTTATTTATGGAAATAAGCTGCCTTTATATGAAAAACATGATAGGAAAGGCGTCAAGGCAATTTGAAGTCTCCTCTGATTCTAGTAAGAATTATCTATTGCAATACATAATAATAACTACAACAAACAAAAGTCTACTGTGTCACAAGACATTCGGACTGTCAAAATCGACTTTGAATTTGTTGTAGGATGGTTCAAAATTAATTAATTATACAAAGCACTGTCTTCTCGTAATCAGACTTACATCAGAAAGAGAATATGACAACGCCCCCATTACAAAACATGCGGCGAAAATATAATTAGGGGTATTAAACAAACCGGTATAAATGTCATCAACATACCCATTTTGAAGTAAATCTATTCTTCAACAGTGTTTCGAACTTCCGAAATTATGATGTAGGTTCGAAGATGGCAAATAAAGAAAAAATAGATATCAATAAACAAATATTTTGACAAATCGAAATGATTCTATTTAGCAACTGTCACTCGCAGAAGGCAGCCATTTATGAAACACACTGACGGTGTTGCCGATATGGAGAAAGAGATTCCCGGTATGTGAAACATATATTTTAGGAGGATATTGGGGTAAAAGACTTTGAAATGAAAAGTACTGTTGCTAAATAAATAAGAAATCGCATTAAAATGAAAGAAAATACCTGTAAATAATATTTTTGTAGACCATTGTATAGTAATATTTGTTTTAAAAACTTTTATAATCGTTCAAAGTATAATTAAAATATGATATTTAGCATACTGTTTGTCAGTTATCCCCTAACTCCTCATTTTAAAAATAAATACGTAAGAACTGTATATTAATTTTATATCAACTTTTCAATTTAAAAATAATCTAAAATGTCCAGATGATAACCTTCAAAAGCAAAAAGTCAATCTGTCAGAAGATAAGAAGTTCTAGCTAGTCGATCCTTTTGTGTTTATATTTTTAATTGTATCGACAATAAAATGGCTACGATTAGCAGATTTCGAGGGCTGTCCGGAGCCGCCCAACAATCGGCGAGGTACCTATCAAGCGACATGTTCATATTTATAATATTCATTTTTATAACACATCTATTCTGATGTTGAAAATGTCCATTATTACGTTTCCTAAAATAGCATCCGTCATCGGTCTGCCTGCTGCCATAACATTACACAATCGGTTTAATCAGGGTTTAACTAGACAGTTTTGCAAATATTATATACAATATAATCTGTAACAAATTATTGTTTCTTTATTTACATTACAACAGGTGATGTGTTGTTGATTTATTATGTCGATGTTTCAGGCTGGTTTCGACGAGTTCGGTATGTCATGCGGAAGGAGGAGAAGGTTGGCTTTCCAAGCTGCTGGTGAGGAAGATAGAACCTACGAAGGAGTCCCACAGCAGAATGCTCAGCGACAAGGAAGTCATATATTCCCTGCACACCCACAACATAAGGACTGACTCAACGGAGAAATATCTTAAGAATTAGTAGGTCTACCTTACCATAAAAATAATCCATTACAACCCATGTAAAATAATGCCCATTCTGCTATTTGTCTTACTAAAATGGCGCTGGCTCATTTGCTAGGCCGCCCTTATTAAAGACGGCCCTTGCTATGTTATCCACAGTCATACAGTTGAAGACATGAAGTATATCTGTTTGTAAAATGCAGTTACATTTTGGCTGGTCACAGTTACATAAAATTAAACAAGTCATCTATTTTAGCGATAAACTTGTTGAATTCCGCTGCACGCTTAATACGCAAAAAATATATAAATAGTACTTGGTTTCATCTTAATTACTACAACAAATAACTATTTATGTGGTGGGAGATGGTAAAAGATGCATTAAAGTTGTTTGTTTTTGGGGTGTTATGCCGTGTTGCGCTAACTCCTTCTTTAGCCGACGTTTCGGACAGCGTTGCAGTGTCCATCATCAGGGCAGATCCGGTAGATCCGAAGATGTGTGAATTTTGGTTGTCGAGTTTGTGCTTATTTATTTAAGTAAGTTAAGTTATTTATTTAAATAAGCACAAACTCGACAACCAAAATTCACACATCTTCGGATCTACCGGATCTGCCCTGATGATGGACACTGCAACGCTGTCCGAAACGTCGGCTAAAGAAGGAGTTAGCGCAACACGGCATAACACCCCAAAAACAAACAACAAAAATGCTTTTGGCCGTGAGAATCTAAAAACTTACCAGATGCATTAAAGTTCCATTTTTTCGCTAAGGTAAGTTTGAAGGTTGGGAATTATAAATAAATTATTAAAACAACACTAAAAGCTATTTTGTTCATGTTTACTCAAACCCCCAACTTAAATGGTTGTCTCCATTCATTGAAATCAAGTGTTGTTTTTTAACGAGCCTTTGCGTGCAGCGGAAATCGACAAGTTTACAAGAAAACCCTTCAGGATTAAACTAACAACAAATTAATAACAAAGAAAGAAATATTATATGTAAGAAAAGCTTTTGAAACAACAAAAATTGTTAAATATGAGATTAAAATTGCGCAAATCGGGTAGATATTTGTTAGTATTTTTACTACAGCCATTTTAATTTCGGTTTTCATCATTTAAATTTATAAAATAATAGGTTTGTTTGTGAGTATCAAATTTCAGTAGGTATACAACACTTAGGGCCGGTATTTCAGTATACTCAGGATGTTGCCAGCAGTAGTGGCCAGTTAATAAGTGCTCCCGAATACCGAACAACCTATAAAACCTACATGGCTCATCACAATGCGAAACTCGGTTTGATTAACATTTCACAAATATTTCATACAATAAGTACCTACTAAGCTTACGTAGCTTGCAGAGTGACTGTGTCTAAGTTCATTTTGGATTGCGATCCAGAATTTTCCTACCTTGTTTGAGTATTCTGCGTGAACAGTTGAAACCGTGGTATTATAAGTGGTATGATAAGTTAATATTTGCAAGGTATTGCCTTGCAAAAATTAACTTATCACGGACGGCGATCTAACTTTTACCACCACGTGGGAAGGAACAGTTTGTTCAGTAGCATGTTAAACGGGACTGCGTTTCACACATATAACATGTATCATTATGATGTAGCAATGATGCTATGTCTGGGGAGAAGTCCCCAGATCTTCAAAGGGTTTTGAATTTTAAAGGTATAAAGTTAGTTTTGAGTAATGTTGTAATTATACATTTTGTTCACTAGCCATATTTCAACAAGAGGGTCATAGATGTTTTCGTTAAATAAAAGGAACTGAGAATAGAGCCTCTTTGTAAATAGTTATGTACATAATATTAAATTTATTGTTGACTTAATGTTGTACTTAGGTGAACCTCCACATATTTTGACCACCGGTCGCCACTTGTTGTCAGTCTGCTTAACTTGTCAGGGTTCCTACCAAAGAGCAACTTAATTAACATAAATATATTTTAAGCCAAGCCTTAAAAAGCAACTGAAATACTGACCCTTAGCCACTCTGTAAACAATTTTTTAAAGAAATAAATTAAAATATTCAGATTTGCGGGAAAAATTGTTACAAATTTAAATTAGTAATAGAAAAATCTTGAAATGAGGTAGGTATTAGAGGTTAGGTCTGAAATAAGTTTTTCAACTCTATTTATTAATTGATACCACTTTTGAAAAGATGAGTTTTAATCATTGCTCTCAATTCTACCGAGTCTTTTATCAGTTTTAACTTGTGTGTTTTTTTATGTGAATACTGCACAAGAGTTTCAACTGCTCAAGACTGTCCAGAGCTAGTGAGACCATGGCACCCCCAATTGGGTTATGTTGCGATACTGGCGGGAGTGGAAAAGAGAAGGAGGTAGAGAAGAGGATGGTTGAGAAGTGAAATGATGTAGTAAGTTGGAAGCTTCATCAAATAGTCCCATTCTAATAGTGGGATCCCACTTGCTTTCCACTGCTTCCCATCTAATAGTGGGATCGCACTTTACTTGTAATTTACAATAAATTCAATTAATAAGTGTGGTTTATTGAATCTTCCAGCAAAACTTCTGTGGACATCATCCATTCGAAGAAGGCGGACCTCTGCTGCGAGCTGATGGGATCCTGGACTGTCTCCGTGGGAGACATGGATCAGGCGCTGCACCTCTGGAAGTACACTGGTGGCTTTGAAAAGGTTGACCAGAATAAGAGGGATCTTAAACTTGATGCTGTAAGTAAATTAATAATATTATATTAATTTAACCTTTTACTTTTCTGATAGGATGAACGCATTAAAGAGAAAGCCTTAGAAGTAGAAGTGTGTTGTTCCATGTACGCCAAGGAAGCTCATTGTTTCCTTACTTCTGGTGAAATTGATTAATCATTTTGAAATTTATCGAAGTTCTTTCTTAAACATGTAATCAATTTCTTTCCAAGTTCGATGAGCCTTACCAGTCAACCACATATTATATACTTTTATAAATAACATTGACAAAGCAAACACATCAGGATATCTAGCAAGGTCCATCGATAAAGGGTTTATCGATAACTTGTCATCGTTCCCGAGCACGACTGAAGATTGCTAACGTACAAACAACAGTTCATGTTGAATAAATTAAGAATAATTAGCCCTTCGTCTCATGGGTCGCAACCAAATGCTGTAAGACCTTTATTGATCTTACAGCACTCGGTTTATGTCGATTGCTTACCGACCCATGGGATGACGGACTTAGTTGTTGTGAACTGTTCGTTGGCGATCTGCAGTCATGCTCAGAAACGATGACAGGCTACTGACATTATTGATAAAGCCTATATCCATTGACTATTCTAGATACCCTGATTGTTCCTCCCATCTATATTGATTGATCCACACATTGTTTGTTAAAATATCATTTTACTTGACTGTTAATACGCAAAGTTAAACAGTTTGGTAAAGGTTACGAATTCCGCTTCACGGTAAATACGCAATATTTCACTTTAAAATAAATGGATTTAGCTTTAATAATTCAAAACATGATTTATTATGTCGGGGGAGACGGAAAAATAAACACTTTTAATTTTAATTTCGTTTAAGTCACTTACGCGATATGTCACACGAGATTTCAAAGAAACAAAATAATGTGACATTTGCCGGAAATACCACAACTAGTTATTTACCTAGCCAGTGCGCAGGTTAGGTACAGTACCTACCTACGAACTAATTCAGTTAAAGAAAATAAAATCTTGAAAATATTAAATTAATATATATAACCTAACCTAATCTAACTGTGATTTTCTATAGCAAAAAAATGCCCCTTTAATAACGCCTGCTCGCGTCCCCTTTAGAGTTACATCCCAGTTTTCAAATAGTATGTGGGCTACGCTAGGTTTGTATAGACTTGTTTGTGATTTAATTCTAATACCTATTTTCCATGTTCTAACCTAACCTAAACTACCTAAACGGAATACGTTTAATCACATTTTATTCTATTTGTTTGTTATTCGGGTTATTTTATTTAATTATATGTTGATTATTTGTTATAAATAATACATTGACTTACATATTAATATGGATTAATTATACACGATGACATTATTTATTTTATATGGCAATACTAATTTTTTTTTGGTTGGCAGCAGTGTCTATGAAATATTTTGTAGGTATGAATTACGATATTATGAATATAATCCAACTCTTGATATGAATATAGTCGCTTTCGGCGGCGCCGCATACTAATTGACATATCGCGTAAGTGACTTAATAAACGAAATTAAAATTAAAAGTGTGTATATTTCCGTCTCCCCCGACATAATAAATCATATTTTGAATTAATAAAGCTAAATCCATTTATTTGAAAGTGAAATATTGCGTATTAAGAGTGAGGCGGAATAGGAGAAAATTAATAACAGTTTTTATGATTAAAAATTAAATCTAAATACCAATTTATTGTTTACCTTTTAATCTCTTGTTGACATTTTCTTTTCTAAATAACTGTTTGCCCTCCATAATCAACCTGTCAAAAAGCATCTTTGATTTGGCCTATAGCACTTTGAAAAGATAACATGTGAATTTTCGTATTCAATTTATGAAAGTACCTACTCAAATTTCTTTCCCTAAGAGTATAATATATATTTTTTAATTCATCCAATCACCTAACCAAATTTCATGACTAATACATATTGCGCAATGGGTCCCTAATGAATGCGTAATGTTCCCCAGGATTACGTGAAGCTGGAGAAGGAGCGCGGGGGCCTGCTCAGATCGCGGCATCTGCAGTATCTGCTGGCCTTCAGCTACTGGCCCAATGCCACCCCCAGGGTCGGAGGAAACATCTATGAAATCAGATCTTACAGGTTATTACTTATTTATTATTAAGCTTCTTTCATTAAACAACTTCTCATTTCAGATATTTCTCATAAATTTAAGGTAACGAGTGGGGTTCAACTAGGTTCTCACTCAGGGCCAATCTTGTTTCTGTATTGTATTTTATGATGTAGGTGTATTATTATTGTTTGCCGATGACGTAAAGATTTTAAGGAAATTAGTAACATCAATTGTAACCTTGTATTAATTACAACATTATTTAAAAAAATAAAAATTATGTGACACCTCACAAGACCGCCCCTGTCTGTACAGTGTAAAGGTAGGGGAGCTATGGCGCTACCCGGTTGGGCAGCGTTGTGAGGCGGGATAAGATAGGTGCTGTAGGAAGGGCTTTATTAATGCGGGTCTACTTGAATAGAAGTTACATAAATAGGCTCTATCTTATTCAGGGCCGGCCTAACGGCGCTTGGCGTGAATAAAATGTTGTCACCCCTTGTCAAAAGCAGTAGACGCCTATGTAGGTGATCACTGTAATCAATAATATTCCTGATGATTTGTATTTTCGTGTAATGCCGTTTTTGTGAAAAATAATATCAAGGGCCATGTGTGCGCTTAGGCATCTTGATAATTCGGCACCCTGAGCGGACTATTCCAATTGCGCCCGTGCATGGCCGGCCCTGATCTTAATATTTATTAGTATGTAAATATAAAATTATCATGTTCTACAATATCAAAAGACCATTGTACATATTGGTCATAGTAGATTTTTTGAAAATGAAACTACTTGAATGGGCGTTTACGGTGGTAGTTTATGTAGGTAGAACAGAGAAACATGAGATGCAACAGGTTAAAATAAACCCCATCAAAACATATCCATGATATATTTATGCAATGAAGTGTGTTGTTTCCAGCCTGAAGCCCGGCACCATGATCGAGTGGGGTAATAATTGGGCCCGCGCCATCAACTACAGGAGGAACAACGATGAGGCCTTTGCCGGATACTTCTCACAGATTGGCAGGCTGTACAACGTCCATCACATCTGGTGTACGTATCCTATCCTCTCAATTAATCGTAAAACACATTTATTTATATAGGATAGATAACCAGACATACACATACATAGTATGTATTGATACATTTTTCCAATGAGTTTTTGTTTTTGTTTTTAAATGCGGAACTAGTCATTGTTGTCAGTTTTGTCAGATCTTTATAAACTACTGCCATTTTTCCTGTCATCCCATAGTTAATCTTTGATTTCTGTTGGGGGGGGTCCCCCACATACCTCATGACTCTTAATACTCTTTTTGCCCTTTCCAGTAACACTCACAATTTTTTTGATACCTTCCGTTTTAACCAGATATCGCCCCATTTCTTGATAACCGACAACTCCCGCCGCATTAACTTTATAAATTTAATTTTATATTCCAGGCTATAAGGATCTGCAGTCCAGGAAAGAGACCCGCGAGAACACGTGGAGGTCCCCCGGCTGGGACGAGTGCGTGGCCTACACCGTTCCCCTCATTCGGGAGATGCACTGCCGCATCCTGGAGCCCACTGAGTTCTCACCCACCCAGTAAACCAACACAACACCCACCCACCCCTTTGCACTTTGGCTGGTGCTGGTGCATCCATAGTCAAGCCTGGTTGTAAAATAGGAACAAGCACGCATGGTTGGCTTTTTCCAGGCAACAGTTTCAAAATCCATTGCAGTAAATTAAAAGTCACCCTAATGTCACTTCGGTACATTTGCGAAACTGTTGCCGTTTGCGAAACTGTTGCCGTGACAAAAGTCTTCCGTGTGCTTCTGGCCTATGCATGAATTGATTTGAGATTTGTAAATTATTGTTTAGGATTTTTTCTATCTGAAATATTATGCAAAAGGCTATTTTGCAGGGATATGTAAATTTAAAATGCTGGGAATAGTTGCAATAATATTAGCCATTCATTATGATTATGCGTAATGTATGTGAAAGGATCGTATTGTGTTGAAAATTCTACTGTGTGCTTTGGTTTGGAAAAATACTTTTTTGAAGTGCAGTACAGTATTTAAGTCACAATTTTTTAAAGTCGAATCAACCTTGAAGAGCTCCAGTTTTGGATACATCAAGCATTAAAGTGCATTTAGTTAAACTTTTCCTTTCACTTACTTGGAAGAAAAATCATTGGGATGGTTCCGACTGAAGGTTGCGCCTTCTAGTGAAAATAGCCAAACTATCACTAGATCTAGCGTGGTAAGTTTGGTCACTTGTTGTATGAATTTATTATAAGAAAAGCTAAAATTCAATCGAGAGTCGAAGGATACTTGTTGAGAGATCTTTAATGTGAGATTTGAATAATACACTAGTCTCTTTGCACATCCAAATAAATTTCTACTAGAAGCAGACCGCACTACATACATAAGATTTTACCGAGCATTTATAGATGCGGATTATGCATTTTAATTTACATTTTTGAACTACTATAAATATGTAATAAGTAAAATGTTTATTTTGGAATAACTCTTATTTTTATAATATTTTATCCAGGGCCTTAGTATTAATTATACAGACAGAACCATTTGTTCATTGCAATTCTAGCACTTAATGCTACGAAGTGCATTCTGGCATGGCACAGAGTTGCACTTTAGAAAGATAAGAATTTGCATACATATTTTACTTTTGATATTTTTGTTATTCTTTTTGAGATGAACTGCTATTTTGCTTTTATAAACCATTGTTGAAACTTGATCTATTTTTGTATATAATTTTTGGTTCAATAGATTTTCATCAAAAATATCTTCAGCTTTTATTTTCGCACCCAAATTTTGAATGTTCCTTCTCCGATCTGCATCACTCGGTTATAATGCATTTCTTGTTCATAATATCAGATGTCAATCATCTCCGAATGAGGGTTAGCCCTCAAGAGTAATTTGGTATCGGCCACTTTTCTTCAAAGGTCGCTCGTTTCACTATAAGATCTGCGCTAAAAGGCTTTTAGTTAAGTCAAAGTGCTCGGATATATTTCTTATAGCTCGCAGCGTAGTTAAAGGTAAAATAAAACACTCAATAAAATTCAAATAAAAGCGCAATTATTTTATTGGCAACTGGTGTATGTATTTAAATGTTATTTAAGTTATTGTTACAGCAAATGTTCATTTTCAGGATATTAATAATTTAATTACACCTCCTTGAAGCATTTTATTACTCAACTTTATAATTGTAATAACTACGCCAGTAAACAAAGATTATATTACATATTATCTATGTAAAAAAATTGTCTACAATACAGTTTTGCCAAGTGGTTCCGGTGTGACCGCGGCCCCTGCAGTCTGGCCACAGTGACCCGACCGCACCACCCCAGACCAGTTACAATCATTCTTTTGTAAAATTGCTATAAAACAAACAGGATTCACCATATTTATATAAATGTATCCACATCCCAGTCATATCATTCACATACAAGCACAGTTCTATTCAAGAAGGAATATTGAGAGTTTGTTTGTTACATAACTTGGATCCGTTAGTTTGGAATGCGTGCGCTAAACCTGATGATCCAAATGAATATAGACGTAGTAAAAAACATAACAATAATTGGCTGATCAAAGTTACAAAGCAAACAAAGGAGTTATTTTATTCATCTTTGGCAAATAATATTGGAAAAATTCAACGGACAACAAACTGTACAACGGGGACGGGGATGTTTGGCCATCGCCGCAAAACACAAATATTGCCAAATACAATTCTTAAATTTAACAAATCAAAATATTCTAACCTATTTAAATCCAATTCTAAAGTCGTATCTCGTACGGCATTATTATATTATATACAGATACACGGCTATTATATACCTTTAGCCAACACTGATCACATTCCAATCTGTTGTGGCACTTCCAAAAGTGTTACCTTACAGCAGCAATAATAAATTAGGAAAAGAGGATGTATGTATTTATCAGGATCTCAGAATCTGAAGTAAATTTAGATTGTATATATATATTCAATGCACGTCCAGCAGAGAGGCAACAGAGCCAAAATTACAATATTATATTTAATATCATAATATAACTATTCAGCTATGGGTCTATTAATTTGACTATCTTTTGAATTCAACAGTATTTTCTTTCAAATATTTTGCAGATCCTTAGTAGATTTGCATCACAAGTGATTTCAAACACTTAATACAATTTTTTATAGATTTTCAATATTTTGTGAGATGGATTGTGATGTAAATAAGCGAAGATGATTCCTGAAAGATGTAATTAATTTTATTTATCAATATTTAGAAAGAAACATATTTTAAAACTCTGAATAGTTAAAGATTTGAAAAAATGTTAAAAGCGTTGAAGCCCAGCTAGATGTTTGAAAATCATTCACACAGATAAATTTACAAAATAATAATAATAATAATGGAACTATGTATTTACAAAATATCTGTTTCAACATACAAACATAAAGTACTAAATCTAGTCATTTTATACAATTGCTCTTTCACTATAACTTTACAAAACCTAGAAATGAATGTTTTTGGTACAATAATTATTTGAAGCAGAGTAGCGACTCGGCCACGCGTCCAGAAGACCTTAAGTGAGATATACGAGTATGTCATGGAAAGGAGTAATGGTAAAATGGAATTACATATACTTAACCCTCTGCTGGCATGGTAATGGTAGAGAGGAATGTACGAAGGTTTGTTTTTACACTGCTACCGAGCGGAGAGGACATCTGCTCGTTAAGTTACTTTATGTTCAACGCTATAAATACTGATTACAATTACATTATGATCCATTGAAGAAAATTTCAAAGAGGTAGAATTTTTCCGCGTCTCTCTGTCAAACGATCTTACAACAAACTTACATGGGCGTGCGCATTAATACAAGTTCTACACGAGGTGGAGGTGGAGGTGAAGGGGACTCCAGATACAGGCCGCACCACCAAAACAAACATTCCAAGCGTCTCTACATTCAACAATGGCATACGTGAAACTTTATTTAATTTAAAATAAATATATGTACTATCTATTTGTTATTGATCTTATATACTTACATATGTACTTAGGAAGGTAATATGTTTATAAAATATGTGGATTAATGAGGTAAAAATAATAAAATTAATTAGAAATGCTTTTTACGGAGTAAGGTTAAAACTAATAGAAATATTTATTGGATACTATGTTTATTGTAATGTCTAGAAATAAACCAAAAGATGTTGATGTTCGAGTGATGTCTAAAAGTATGAAACACGTACAAAGCACGAGGCAGATTTAATACGACGGTTATTTGGCAGGTCGTCAGCTCGGGACTTGCTGGTACGAGCTTTAGCTTAGTTAGGGTAGTTAATGCATGTCAGCAAATTAGAAAATTGTCAGTGTTATAGTCCTACCGCATTTTCCTACCTACGTAATTACTATTAAATAAACAAATATTAAGTAGTCCAACGATTTTCATCTATTCTTTGCAATATAAATAGGTAATTTGTAGAATATTTAGGCTCTCGTCTCTTTATTTATTTAGGTATTTGGCTTGTTCCTTTATTCAGGAGCGCTCTCGTCTAGTTCGTGCACATCCTTTAGCTTTATTTTTAAACATGGCGTTAATAATCCATGGCATTTAAGTCCCAAAAAGAGAGTAAAACAAATTGATGGCTTATAAAATTCAAAGACAACTGTGATGGACAACCTCAAAAGTTGGCAGAGTAAAAAACATTTTTCAAATTTTGGGCTTTACAATTTAATTATAAAATCATGCAATATCAATTAAAAGAGGTTATTTAAGAATTGTTGTGTACACATTACAAGGGAGAATTTGTAATAAACATACACAAGATTTTATCTACAGTTAAATTGAATAAAATGTACAGTGAAACCCACATACATAAGGTTCCCCACAAATGAAGTATTGTTTTTTCTGTCCGCTGAAGACTGAAATTGGCCTAATTTATCCCTTGAAAACCTTATAAGAGAGTTTCACTGTATTTGATTGAATATGGGGACAACATAATATCATAACATTTAGAGATTCATAATACATGGGATGCCCGATATGGCCAGGAGGGGGGAGCAGATTAGCAGATGAGGAAGGTGAAGAGCCTCCAGAGTAAGTAGCAACAAACCCGCACAAGTCTCATTAACTGTAACACTATCAGATTAGTCACTAACTCTATAAATAGTGAACATTCCTACAACACGTGTCTTCTCTATAGGAATTAGGGTAAGCTTTGTTGATTTTTTGACTAGTTCCCTGGTGAATATGAAATGTTAAATTAAATTAATTATTAAACAAACTATTTTACACATTAGGAATAAGATAAAAATGAACAAATATAGTCATATACCGCCCACTAGTAATTAAATTGCACTGACCTCCGTACTACCATAGACTTTAAGCCTTATGTACACTGTAACAAACAATCTGTTCTTTTGATAGCCTATTTAAACAATCCGATACTTACAAAATTCTTACATTCCGGTTAAGGCGATGCCATACGTAAGTAATGCAAAATCATGTGTTTTTGGTTTGAAAATTTGGTCGCCTAGAAATGTTTCAGATGCTTTAATTAAATATTGCGAGTAGAATACATCTTGGCCTTTGAAATAATCGAGTATTTATTAGATAAGTCTTTTTATAAGCCCAGAAAAAAATAATGTAAAGGCCTATGAAAACTGCTTTAAAGTTCAAAATCTCCTACTTACGAACCCATTTTCGGTTATGATTTTATTGTATAATGTGGAAAATTAAGTTATTTATAAAATGATCGAAAAAAAATTAAATATTTATGCCTGAACATCCACAAATTAAAATAAAAGGCACTTTTTGACCATGTTTTTTTCTTGCATAAATCAAAACAGGCGGATGGTGTTACGCGGGAATTTAAACCTTATCGCCATCTACGTAAGGGTTGTTATTGATAGCGGCTCAATTTAAAATATTACACGACGTAGTGCATCGCCTTAAGATTTTTTTTAAACATGGAATTTTGCCTGGAAAAAGTTTTTAGACTCATTCAAATTTGTCAAGTAGTTTTCCATTCAATTTCTTGTTTTAATTATTCATAGGATACTATTAGAATAACCACGACAAAGGACAACAACTTTAACCCATTCCCTCCGAGCCACCACAATTTATGCCTCTCGACAAAATGTTTATTTTTACGTAAATAGTAGAATGCATTGCCATCTGAAGATATTTTCTTTTTATTTTTTTAATATTAAAAACCAAATTTGTGTTAAATACAACACCTAAAGTTATGCCATTTTTACTACATCAGGACAAAATTTAATTCAGTTGCTGTTGTCAGTTTCAATAAAAATAATTTCGGATGGGATGGGTTAAAGATTTAATGCAATATTAAAAAATTGAAGTGACATTAAAAATTGTGTAAAATTCCAAAATTTACTAAACCGATTAAAAACATACAAAATTGATTTAGGTACATAGAAGAGTTAATTTAAAATAAATTTTGCAATTTTAGTAGAAAACTTAAAATAATCACAGAGATTTTATCAAAACGATTCTTAGTACAGCAAAGATCATAAATGTTTACAGAAAATTGTTCACTGAGGTTTAAAAACGATTTATTCAATTTGATGGCGTGATTATTTTAAAAGTCGATTGCTAACAAAGACAATGTCTGCACTAAGAACTCAACGGTGCGTTGAGCGATTATTAAAATCTGTTGTAAAATTACATCTTCAGAATAATAACGATAATTACAGATAAAGTACAGTAATGAATCACCATCGTGATAAAGGAAGTTAGTAAATTTATCATTTTGTTGTTGCATTATTAATAATATAAATTTTATTTATTTATTAAACAAAGCAAACAACTTTAAAGCCCTCTGTTCACAAGAGCGAGAGATCAGTAGAAGAACCGAGTGCGTAATATTTATTATTTAGTTTTGATGAATTATTATTGAGCTCTTAAAACTACAATCTAGTCACGGTACAATTGCGTGCTGGGGGAAAACTATAGTTATTGTATTTCGGCAAACATATCACTGTCTGCTTGTCCCTCGGGCTTTTTAATTTGTGACAAATTAGCTCAGACCAATCACTAATTCTCGGTGTCGCCAGTCACCACCACAAACTTGAGGTCCCAAACTGTCGAGCCAACACAGGTTTGAGCTCTTCAGCCATCCAGAGTTGAGCCCCCTCATCGTCACAAGAGCTCAACTCTTCATTGGCATTGGATTGCAAGGTCGAGCTGGCTATTGATCAAACCACGTCAGGTTTGAGCTCCCGAACCACCTGGTGAAGTCCTCAGAGCGAGGAGGGCACAGGGGGGCGCGGCAGCGGGGGACGGGGCTAGAGGGAGCCGGCAGGGAAGCTGGCGGAACTGTTGCTGTGGGCGAGGCTCAGCATGGAGCCGGACAGGGACTGCTCTTCGTCAGGGTAAGTCTCCTTGGAGGTCTCTGCTATTGCCAGGGCACTGGAGTTACAAGGCACAAATAATTAAAAATAATACAAATCTATACTAAATACACTCAAATTAGGTCCTCCTGGGAAAAAGTTCAGAAGAAATGGAGAACACAGAGAGGGATAGATAAATTGACTATAGACTAAACATATGCAAATATTACAAGCATAGTTAAACTGATCTGAGGATTTAAGTTTAAATTAAATGGCATGATAAACAACAGTGTTCCGTAATCGGTGTGCCGTGGCATGGCGCCGGGGTGAAAGAAGAACAAAAATCTTACTTAATTTGTCCCAGAAACACAATAATGCCAAACCCCATAACAAATTCTGTGCAGAAAAACAATAAATATTTTGCAGTGATTAGACCGAAACCAAGCTAAGCGGAAGGGGACAACTAAACTTGCAATCTCTCGCTTCTTAACCCTTTACTAAGAAAAGTTTTTTAAATTTTATACACTTGAGAAAAGATATTATATTAAAAAAACCTTATTAGTACGACCCTTATTGTTTTACACTGAAGTACACAACTATCGTGAGGATATGTTTTGGCTAGATTGAATATGATGAAGTTTAGTTACCTGAAGCCAAGCCGGGCACTTTCTTCGTCGTATTGTTCTAACTCCCGTTCGTGTCTTTCATGGAGTAACCTCAGTCTCTCTGATCGTTCTTGCAGGAATTGCTGGGTCTCCGATTCCATCTGAACAGAACAACAACTTTATTTAGTAAATGAAAATAAATAAAATTTCTTTTTCGCCTCTTAGGGATGTCACAGTTTGACTGGCATATGAGTAGGAAGTTATTATACTGGTATTCCTTGTGGGGTGACAGAGACACATAATATAGAAACAGGTTAGGTTGGTGCGTTGGTTACCTTCTGCTCTAGCAAGGCCCTCCTGACACTGACCCGGTCCTCCAGCTCTCGGCGTTCCCGGTTCCTCTGCGCCTCGGCCTGCATCTTGTTCTTGCTCTGGTACGCTGTCAAGATATCCAGCTCGTACTGCAGACGCTCCTTCAGCTGGTGGCATTCCATCTGGAATGAGAAACAAGCATTAATAACATAACTTTTACAGCAGATCAGGTTAAGCTTAGTTTCATAGTGTACTGTATTGTATGCAAATTAAGGGTATTCTTAGTTGGTATGCCTGGATTATAAAGAGGTCTCACCATCTGACTCTCGTCCAGCCTGACGGTCTGTTTCTGCAGCATCTCTCCGATGCTCTGGTCGTACTGCTCTCCCAGCAGCACCAGCTTCCTCCGCTGCTCGTCCTTTAGGCTCTTGATCACAGCTTTCTGTTGCTCCTGCAAATACAACAAAATGAACCATTAGTAAGCTAGTTAGCTAGACCGAAAACAAAAGAAAGTGCACTGATTATATTTATTAAAATAGGTTACCAAATGGATGGTGATTTACCTTTGGTGTTGTCTGCAATATTTGTGCCTTTAATGCTTTGTATTGCCTCGTTTGTATTTTACATGTTTCTCTAAATTGTTTCCTAATTTGCATTTCTTTTTGCTGAAAAATAAAAAAAAGATGCAATTAACAAATGATGTGCAGTAAATAAAATAAATAATTGTAATGTCTGTGTGTGGTCTTCATGAAATTAATTACGCTATAAATTGGGATGGCGGAATTATAGTCATGAACTGTAATTAACTCGAGTAATGGAGAGACGTTGGACAACCGTACATAATCTTTTATAGTCCTTTTTTTTTCACTCTCTCATGCCAAGAAAGAGTTGATACAGACGTCAGCTGCACACTCGTTACGCTCTCTTATGCCAAGAAAGAGTTGATACAGACGTCAGCTGCACACTCGTTACGCTCTCTTATGCCAAGAAAGAGTTGATACAGACGTCAGCTGCACACTCGTTACGCTCTCTTATGCCATGAAAGAGTTGATACAGACGTCAGCTGCACACTCGTTACGCTCTCTTATGCCATGAAAGAGTTGATACAGACGTCAGCTGCACACTCATTACGCTCTCTTATGCCATGAAAGAGTTCATACTAGACCTCAGTTGCACACTCGTTAAAATAATGAATTATTATTATTTACCTTCAAACTCTTTGGTTGTTGTTTGAGTTCTAAAGCATGTTTTTTCCTAAGTTCTCGTTCCGCCCGCTGCATGTAGTCTTGTTGGTTCGCCAACTCCGTACTGTGCTGTCGCAGTACTTGCTCTTCTCTGTAATTAAAAGGAATAAAATCTAAATACAACTCGCATCACAAAAGGCCCAAGAAAACCTTAAATGGTAGCTTTTTGGTTTCAACAGTTATCATCCCAGAATAAATAACTAAGATATTGTATGGATTTACATCACAGATGGAAAATTTAATATACAGTCGAAACTCGTTAATTGAAACCCCGATAATTCTAAAAACGTGTCATTCCAAATTAATTATTCTAACCTGAGTGCATGCACTCCCTTCTGTTGTCTGTACTCCAACTCCTGGGTTTTCTCATGGTGCCGCAGCAACATGGCGTGTGCTTGCTCCAGTTGTTGTTGTCTCTTATTCAGCTCCTGGAAATTAAAAACAATTATTTAGTATTATACATTGATAATTTCATTTTTAATCCATTTATATGTGTGTATGTACAAATCTTGAAGTTTGTCAAAAAATAATCACAGTAAGTAGATGTAATAGCAATATTGAAGTACTGTAGATAATATTTAGTAATCTCTAATATACATACTACAGTATGAATGGATTTGTTAATGAAAGTCTGCAAGAGTCATCAGAGGTTCTGATCAAATGGGGGAAGAAAGATGACTGTCAGTAGCTAATTAGTGTACTGTTTTTCATAAGAATAAAATTAGAGAAAACACTCAATCTAATGCTGCAGATATAATCAGTTGATAGGAGTACCACATACCACCCTTGCCTACTTTCTCCCCAGATCATAATAGAGGTTTAGTTTAATACAATGGCTGATGTATAATTTAAACAGATTCATAATCTTTACTAGAAAGTTTGTTAATTAAACTCATTACAGACATTATCATTACAAGAACCATCTAAAACTCACTCTTTAGAGGATAGCATTATAGAATAGCTGAAATGATGTAGAAAAGAAATCTGTAAGGATTGTATGACCGTATTAAAAACTAGGAGATCTAAAAAAGAATGCAAGGCAGATGTAAGGATAGTGGATGAGATTAAGAAAGGGCGGCTTAAATGGTTAGAGCATGTAGAACGGATGAACAAAGAAAGGAGCAAAAGGAAAATATATGATATGGAAGTTAATGGTAGAAGAAGTTACTGGTGGGAAAGGGTGTGATGATTAGTTAGTTAAAACGTAATGTGGATATAACCTCTCGGTGCAGTTCTTGTTCCTTGGAATGGAAGACCAGCATCTTTCTGCGGCGGAACCTTCTGATCTCCAGCTCCAGGTATTCTCTCTGGCCACGCACCAACCGCTGCTCTTCCGCAGCCTCTGCTTGCTTCAGGTTGTCCTTCTGTGATCTGTTTACATAAACCATTACTTTTAAGTATTCTACTTTTTGAGCTTCCTCATTTAAATAAAATATGATTTTTAGATAACACAGAGTTTGGCATTCGCTTGTGAATTGCTAACATGTATAGCTGTTGCAACTGTTTTCGACCCATTTGGCTTTAGTCGCCAATTGAGGAAATATTCTTCCTTGGCTTTTAGGTCAGAATTGAGGATATCTTCTGCTGCTTGATGGTTTTGGCTTGAGCTGTGACCGCGATGTCAGTAGAAGAGGGAGCTGCTCCTAGAGATAGACCTCTGTAAATCTCGCATCCTTCTGTCACATTCAATCAATCGGAACGGAATACTCTCAGTATCACCAGGGTGAAAAACCACCATTCAGAATCGAAATGTTGCTTAAACAAAAAAATAAGCAAAGTAATATGTTTAATTACGCTCTGGAAATCACATTTGTACTTTGGTCCTTCCTCCGTTAGTTACATCAGGTCACAGGTTTGGCATTGGACAACTAGAACAAAAATAAGGTAACTCACTGTAAGGTGGCATCTCTCTGGCGTTTAGGAGTGGCCTCGTCCATGCTGAGCTCTCGCTTCCAGCGCTCCTTGTTAGCCTTGTACTCGCGCTTGCGGTACACGTCGAAGGCCTTGCGGTCTTGCTCCTGCCGCCCACCGATCTCCTTCATCAGTTTCTTCTCGGCCGCCTGGTTCTGCTTCTGCTTGCGCTCCAGCTCTTGTGTGTGCCGACCCTGAACAGACACAATCACATTACAAAAAATTTACATCGGAGTTAAATTGAATTTAAAATATGAACAATAAATGATTTCAAAACAAAATTCAGTAAACATGATAAGATTTTATCGAGACATTGATTTTATTAGTGAATTTAGAGGCAAATTCTGTAATTTTGTAAAATCATGGAAATGAACCAATTAATTTTCTGTTACATTATTGAATAATCCAATATTTATCATAAATCCACATATTTCTTAATATTGTAACTAAAGTTAGAGCACCCATACTAACTGCCTGAAGTGACAATCAGAGGATAATAACATGATATATGATAACATCCTTCAAAATCCCCTCGCAAAGACTCAGAAATAATGAACTGCTCTTCCTCAACCATCATTCGACAAATTATGGATATTATTCACCACTGTCCAGAATGTGTAGACTGGTCAACTCAAGTCAAAACCTTAACTTTTTTGGGATAAGTCTGAATGATTTTTGCCAGTTGCTAAACAAGTGACGGAATATTTAAGTGTCCTGTGGTCCTGACCCACGGCGTATTCTTGACTTGATTCGACTTGTCACTTTATTTTCTTATATTATATCTACCATGTCTTTGCTTTCATGTACCTTCGTCTACTCCTGTATTTTTCTTTTTACTTTATTCGTGTTACTATTTTGTAATTTGGACGATGTCCGTTAATAAATAAATAAATTATAGGAACATTACAAAAGAGATTGATTGAATAAGGTAAAAGTACCTGCAGCCTTTCCAAGTCGCGGCTGAAGGTCTGCAGCAGGGCCTCATACTCGCGGTCCAGCTGCGTCTTGTGCGCGTCCATGTCAAGCTTGCAGCGCTCTTCCAGCTTCAGCAGCGCCCCCTGGTGCTCCCTGCGCATACGCTTGTAGCCAGACATCTGCTCATGCATCTCCTCCTTGGGCGGGCCAGAAAACAGATTCTCAAGTCGCGTGGCGGGATTTTGCACACAAGACAGAATGTAAACACCAATGAGCTTAATACAGTTTATTTGATCATGGCATAGAAATAGAAATTAAAGGAGACATGGAAGTGGGCCGACTGTTGCCGAGCTACGACCAAAGTGCATGGACTGTCAAAGCGGCAGAGTCAATGAAAGTTATGTATTTGGTGTGTAGGTAGAAACAAAGGCTGAGTGTCGCTGGGAATAGAAGCGAGCAGCAGTAGACACGCGTTGTGCGCGCTCGGCGCAGTAAGTATGATGGCCCTTCTCCCTTCGATTTCATTATCAAGGATCATGTTAAATTAAAAGATTGACTCTATTTAAAAAGGCTTGGTGTCAGGAAATGAGATGTGTCAATTCATTAGTGGTAATCTTTCAACCAAGATGACAGTACCTACTCTTGATATTATTATGATTTGTTTACACAAGGTCAGTGTTTAATAGTGATTTAGTGGCAACCAAAGGGTTTAGTTAATTTGAAGACACTGTCCACGTGTGGACACGTTTTAGTGGTAAGTTTCAATTTACCGTTTAGTAGCCATTTAGTTGACTGGAATAGAATTTTTTTTAATTTGGTACAATATTTTTAACATTTCATAGTTATCCAGTAATGTTGGCCTCACTGGGTGGCTTACCCGCGCTGAGGCCTTAATCTTTCATATTTATTGGCTGTGCGCATTCTTGCAGTAGGTGTGAGTTACTGTCATTCAAGTTCACAAGCAATATCAGTTAGGTGGGGGGCTACTGTCGCGCTGTTTGGTAACACACAATCAAGTTTAATAAATCACTACTTAATTGAATGTATGGACGGTATTCTCAAGACAGTGATTTAGTTACAACTAATCACTCTACTAAACACTGGTCTCGTGTAAACGGTCCAATCACAATACGAAAATAAAAATGACTTTTCTGATTATGTAAGAAACCTCCATTGCAGTAAGAGGTTGCAGGTTCAAATTGCAGAGAGGGCAAATAAAATTTATTTGTATATATTTGCACCTCATTACAGAGTGGAAGACACTTTTCAAACGGTCACAGCCATGTTTAGTAACCAAATCATCAGGGTAAAGCAAGTAACGTTTCGATTATGAATGGTCACCATGATCTCACATGGTGAAAGGGGAAATCAGTATAGGAGAAATGTATGAAATGCTCAGAAACCTGCATGTGTTCCTTCTGTTGCTTGGTCACGATGCTGGTTGTGCGTATTGTGGCAAAGTTGTTGGCACCGTGTTCCGCCACCATGCACACCGCTGCCGGCGACACGTGATTACTGGTGCCTGTGCAAATACAAACAACTTATGAAGGAATGTTACGCAGAGATGTGTTTCTTGAACAAAGACAACATTTTGTGGTTGAGGTTTTATTTGGGAATACATATTGCTAAGAGATAGCGAGATTGAGAAGTATCGCGAACATCGATTCATAATTCGACACAAGTAATTTTTTTAAATGCTTTGAAGGTGTATAGGGCTGAACCAAAGAGTAAAAAAAGGCAAATCCCAAATTTTAGAAAACTGATGAAAATTGTCATAAAATCGGGTACAGTAAAAATGATTTTGTCATTACCAAAGTCACCCTGTGGCTGAGTGCGGTGTCTCCTCTGGGCCGTATTGGTGTCCTCCGTGTCCCTTTGCATGAGGGGTGCCTGGTTGACATACTCCCGGTACTCCTGCGCTCGGTCCCTCTCGCGTTCCCGCTCCCTCTCCCGCTGCGCTTCCCGGATCACCTCCCTGTTCACATAGTCGTCTCGGTGGCCCATTGGCTGGCAGTTGTTGCTGTCCCTGGAATTAAATAACCACGCAACATTACACTCAACACATAGAAAAAAGTTCCCCAGAAAGTTCCATTAGTTCAACTCTTATAAAAAGTCAACGTAAGCTTTCCATTACAAGGAATGTTTTGAATATACAGGTGTCTGAGGGTAAAGTTCACTAACTTCGGGAGATGATTCTGCAAGATAGTACAAGTAAAAAAAGATAAATAAATTTTTCAAAATTCCAGCTTTTAGACATACTTTTCAGCTAAAATTGGTCCGCCGTGTGCGACCGGTATCATTATTTTTGCTCTGTTACCAAATCTAGCATCTGCGCCCACCAGCTAACGAATCCATCAATCAATGTTGAATTTGAATGCAACATATTTGTAATACTTGTCGTGCGTCATGTCAGTAACTTTTATTTTATTCACAAAATAGATCTGATAATTTGATGTACCAGTGTTTGTCTTTAAAAACTTGATTGTTATAATCAAAACTTGTTAACGTAGTGTCTTTATCTAGTGTGTATTTATGAAGACTTAGTTAAAAGAACATAATTATTCAGTGCATGTCTACTCCAACTTACTTTTAGCATTGTATTTATTTAGCTGTAGACTTACGTAACTGTTAAAATTGTGCGTAATTTTGTTATTTAATTACTGTGACAATGCCTGGTTATACCCACAAGGGCTACATATGATGGAAGATGGACATTTTGAAAATTTGTTAAACTAGTCAAATAACATTAGTTAAGTGATTAATGGTTATAAATAATTTTATCGTTAAAAGTGTACTTATTTGTTATTTTAGTGCAGTTTTCTTTTTGAATTTGTTTTAAAATATACGATTTTGTTAACGTCAATCTCTCGGTCTTATGTTATTGTTTACATGCGGTTTCCATGGATACAGGTCAATCACAAATATGCAACATTGCCACACTCACAGCGAATTTATCAGGTAATCAAACTGAGGGTTTTTAACAGGTATGTCTATTTGTATGAAAAAAAAAGTTTTTTTCTTTTTTACTACTACTGTCATGTAGAATCACCTCCCGAAGTTTGTGCACTTTACCCTGTGTGTTTAATTAAACATCTCAAAATTACCTAAATCAATATATTGTAGATTACAAATTTGAGTCCGTTAAAGCAACAATGCTGATGTAATAATGAAAGTTCAACATTGTGTGGAGTTAAATCTGTGCAATAGATGGATAAGTTTTAATTTTCACTCTGTCTTGTTGATGACATTGAAATTGTGCATTTGAACCCCGGCACCAATACTGAGACGAAAATCAATGAAAGCTCTAAAAAGAGCCCAAAATAAATTTAATTCAGCCTAATCAAAATAACAACAATCAAATATTAAAAAAAAAAACATGTTGCTTGGGATTAGCACAACAGCTTAACCTTTTGCATGCGATTGTCAGTCGAGCAAGAAATTAGCATTGACAAGCGGTCGTATCAACCATTGATACAGCACTACTTTGGTTGCTGATTATGTTCTGCCCGAGGGTATTGAAAAACACTAGTTGCTAGTGATTAGACATTAACAGCTTAATACAATAATAATTAGTAATAGATTAGTGGGCAAGTCACCTCATGGACAGATGCTGCGGCTGATGGTTGACCAAAGGCTGTGGGGGCGCGGGGGCCCTCCGCCTGAGGGAGCCGCTGGAGGAGGACTGCGAGGAGGCAGCCGAAGCCCCCACAGAGCGGAGGGAGTGCTCCGAGGTGGCCGAGTTGGACTTGGAGCTGTCGCCGCCCGTCTGCTCGTCCGGCGTGTCGTCTCCATCGCCTGGTGGTGGTTACGAGTTACCATTAGACCGGGGTGCGAAAGGGAAGAGTGTGATGTTTAGTGCCGGTGCGGGTTGAGTAAGAGTGAGTAAAGTAAATGAAAATTGTGTAAAAATTTGGTGTAAAATCTATACTTAAAATAAATACTTGTCTGATTAGCAAAAGTACCAGGATGACAATCGGAAGATCAATTTTTTAATCTTAATCTTTCTAACATACGATAGAAGAAGTAAAGATTACTCCTCTAGTGTTATGTCAATAGCATTAAGGTATTAGGCGTGTTGGGTTGATTAAAAATATATACATTAGTTCACGGTTGATATTTGTTGGATGTGAAAGTTGTTTTTTTGCTCCACTTCTCAGCTGAAGATAATTAGCCAAATATTGTGTTTCTTCCCACTTACAGCGTGCCCACTCTTTTCTCCCCTAAACCCTATAAACTCAGCTGTCACGCATGTGTGATCAACAAAAAATTTAAAAAAAATAAAAAAAAATCGGAAACCGGGCTTTATCTTTATTCTATAGACATCTTCTGTTAAAATGATAAATTAAAATCTTAAAATCAAGTCATGCAATGCACCGATACCGACACTGAACCGATTTGTTGAGCGGTGTACAAGTTAAAAATACCCCAAACACAGCTTACCCAAAAATGACATAGTATGGACTTTAACTAACTCCTGAAAAGTCAATAAGTACAAAAAATAAAATACAATTTGCCTGCTAAACAAATGTTCTGAAAAAATTATTTTGTATAATATAGTGTGATTATTAAAGCTAGGCAAGAAAGCTCAGTGTCCGTAAACCATAGTGTTATTAAGTGATGGCTAATAATTACCCTGGGCGCTTTCCGTTTCGCAGGCGTCCACCATCAGGATCTTCTTCATCTTCCTGTAGTTGAGGTTGTCGAGGTCGCGGACGGCGGCCTTGGTGCGCTGGATAAGGTCCACCAGCACGATGGGGCTGCGGGCGCGAGTCACCAGTAGGTGTGACAGCAGCACGGAGGAGGTGGGCCGTTCCAGAGGGCTCTTCTGAAGGCACGCCTCCACAAAGTGGCGAAACGTGTCCGACCATTCGGGGGCCTGAGAAATAGGAATTTTCCTCTGATTTTGAACACCAAGTGTGCAAAATTTTATCAAAATTCTGCTTTAACCGCTTGTCTGCCGCAGTTACCGACAGGCATAATCAACAAAATCTTTCTCTGAACACATGAAGCTATTCTGGGGAAACTATTTATGGTAGATTATTTTTATAAACACATTGTCTGGTATGACACAACAATTTACAAAAACATCATTTTGCGAAAAAAAACAAGTATGTATTACGAAAATAGATTCACCGATTCTATTTTGGAAAATTTTGCATCAGCCAACAAAGAGTTAAGGGGTGGGCAAAGATAGTGGGGTGGTTTTCAAATCTCGCGTAAAAAAGGCCGAGAGTGCAAAATTTCAACAATCTCGGAATACAACTATAGATTCGTCTTAAAATACAAAACCACGCCGCCACAGAAACTCTTCCTTAAATAATATAGATAAATAAACTGCACAAGATTTCCAATTGCCCAGAGACAGTGGGAGTGGGGCATCTCCAATTGGGGTTGTGAGGCTAAAAGGAGTGGAAGAGGACGTGCGAGAGGGTGCCAGGCTATTCAGATCTGGTCACTAAACATGACCAAAGTTGTTTGAAGCTGTAGTCGCAATATTGTATGTGAATCAGTTTGCGGTGGACTGTAAACAATATATGATTTGACTCTTGGGATAGCTGGTTAGAATTGGGAAGGGATTCTGACTTACCCCTGGTCTTCTGAAACACATCTTGATTCGAATCGATTTTCTGACCCCGAGGGACAATGCGGGTGGTAATCACTGCACAAGGTTTCCATAATAGATTCAATATTATAGACACTGAGAGAAAATGTTCACTGTACCGGTTTTCTTAACAGACTGTTCATGTATAAATAAATTGTTGCAATTGTCACTGATGTAGGTACTCCACACTGTAAGACAGGGAGAGGTAGTTGGGTAACAGGTTGGGTGGGGGAATGCAGGAACATATGTTAGAGGGAGATGAATATATTTGCCTCAACACAAGCGAAGATTCGATTAGTGAATTGTGATCTTTCTCCAGGGCGATACTGACAGTATTATCACTCTGGAATATGCTCAACTAACTTTGGCAACAGAGGTTGTTGAGAACGAACAAATTATTAATTTAGCAGTATAAATAATTCTTACTGCTAGTGTTGGGGCGTCATTCTGTGCTATGTGATAAAGGGCTGACATGGCATTCATATTGAAGTAGGGGGGTTTTCTTTCTGCTAATTCGATACACGTTATTCCTAGTGACCACACGTCCACCTGAAAACAAAACAAATTGATTAATGAATTAAAAAACTATGGGACATGCAAAGGTCATGGGAGGTTGAAGACTGTGAAGTTGTGGGTTCTCGCTTAGCTAAAAAGTTTAATTCTGCACCCACAAACTTTGGGGCACCATGGTAATGGAAGGAAAGCTATTTTTCTTTACATTATTTCTTCAAAGTGTTGATGGGAATTGAAGTGTTTTTACAAAGAATCAGTTTTATCAGTCGGGGTCAATATTTTATGATAATCTTTAAATGCAAATTTTAGATTAACTGTCAGATATGATGAATAAATAGAAAACTCAATTCATTTGTCAAAAAACGTCTCATGTAAAAAAAAATGAAAAAAAAAATTATTATTATTTTTTTTTTTTTTTTCATTTTATCAAATACATTTTAGATTTTAGTACTATAATAAAATTATTTTATTTAATAAAAAAATGCTGGCTTTATCTTTGAAAGTACCTATTTGAACAAAAATTAAAAAAAAAAAAAATTTATAGTATAAGACTCACGATACGTACATAAAAAAATGCATAAGTAATGCCTAGGTAAAACTTTTGATTAGAAATAAATTTTATTTTTTATTCACATACTAGTCGGCCTAAGCAGTCGTAGTCCTGCCACAGACCGCCTTGTATGTTGAACACATTTTATACTGACCCCATTTTATGTAGACCACCCATAGACATATGAATATTAGTAGACCTGCCCTAAGTGATTAAAAGCGTATTATCCCCACTCCCCATACCGGTTCCATTGGAGCCGGCTGTGCTCGCGTATGGCCTCAAGTGAAATTTGAAAACGTGACGTCATCATTCTTGTGCGAACTATGGTCGAGGCATCATCGGTTCATTTTACGAAATAACACGGCAAAATGTTGACTTGTGCTATGTAAACTTGTAAAAATAGATGTGAAAAAGAGAATAAACCCAATTGTCGTATTACATTCCATATATAAGCATTATTTTACTTTATTTTAAGCATATTCACCTCGTATAATATGGATCAGTTGTAGAAACATATACACTATCACATCGAGAAACGTCTGGATGCGAAACACAAAGCTGGTTGGTTGCTGGGAAGTAAATTATGAACATTTATAAAAGTGTCTTAACTAAATACTTAAACGAAATATTCGACTCTGAAAATAAAACCGAATTTTTTTGCCGAATTTGGACTTCGCAAATTTGTTCATAACGTGGCGAGTAATTTGCGCTCCCATGTAAAAATGTCTATTTATTCAAAAGCAGATTTTACTTTTAAGAAGTAAATGGTGATATTATAATGCGAGATGCCTATTTACTGTCAGATTGATTTATTGACGAATCACAGTCAGCTTCACCCCCTTCGTTCTTCAACAGTTGATTTTACCCCTCGCCATTATCTTCTCGTCTATTAATTCCTATGTCTGTGAGACCACCTTTTTTGTTGTCAGATATTTTATGCATTTGACATTTATATCAAACATTTCAGCAGATTGTGATTATTGTTCAGAATGATAGAAAATAGGTAAAAAAATGCAACCGGTACCGTTCTATACTCTTAAAATCGCCTTGAAGTATATGTCTTTCATAGTGTGACAGATTGCCGTACGAATACGACCCATAGAAAACACTTTTGACATACATTTTTTATTCATCTCAAATTGAAATGTAATAAATAGAATTAAATTTTTTAATTGATAATGAACAAAAATTAAGTGTTATAATGAGGTAAATAAAGATTGATTATTAAGTCTAAACAATATTGTTGTTTTAAATTATAGTAATAAATTTTAATTTAATATAGTGCGATTTGGTGAAAAATATTTTTTGTCAATCCGTCTTTTGCCAATATGAATAGATAAAGCTTTTACACAACTTAAATATGTAATTTTGGATGATAAAGATGAAAAAACAAACGAAATTTGTTGAAAAAAATAATTTTAGATCTCGACAACAGAGACACCTATCGGGTCCAAAACTATCCTACGTTTCAAGCTGGAACCACTTTATTGAAGTCGTTTGGGCGGTTTCAGATATTAGCATTGTCGAACACAGTGTCACGTGATTTTAATATATTAAGGTATCTGGTGGACTACTCTGATACAATGAAATAAGATAATAATGGCTTTTTTACATTATGTACCTACCAAATTATTCCACCTTTACATAAATGTTTGTATGTAGATGATTCATTTTGTGAAAATGAATAATTTTCTATTACACATGTTGCAGGTAAATATACAGTTTAAAAATAATCTGAACTAGCCATTTCATAGACTCCTCCATGGTACATAGTGAATAAGAATCTAAAAAAAAACCATTGGGAGTAGATATTTCTCTTTGTGAGAAAGCTCCTCAACTATCATAATCGCAAGGCAAAATGAAATCCATTTTTGACATACCAATATACAATTAGAGAAAGGAAGTCAAACTCTCAACGAAGAAAAATGCTGTCCATGAGGAAACTGTAAACTTCAAGCATCAAGTATTGAAAAATATGTAGTCAATTGCACAGTAATGTGTGATAGAAACGTCCCAGGTTGTAAATACATTTTTCGAAAAGGTCGACAACCCTTCAATGTATTATTGTTTTGACGTGACTTCCAAAGCTTGCTTTGAGCAATTTGCTAAGACTAGATTTGAGGACACAGTTACGAGAATTTATATGTAATGACTTCCAAAGCTTGCTTTTAGCAGTTTGCAATGACTAGATTTGAGTACACATTTACGAGAATTCATATGTATATATATCTAACCTTCCCATCGTACTGGCCCTCGTCCATGGCCAGGATGACCTCGGGCGCCATCCAGTAGGGTGTGCCCACGAAGCTGTTGGCCGGGCACTTGATGGCGGCGGAGCCAAAGTCGGCCAGCTTGACCGTGCCGTTCTCCGTGAGTAGGATGTTGCCGGCCTTGATGTCGCGGTGGATGCGGCCCAGCCCGTGCAGGTAACTCAGCCCACACAGGACCCCTTCGCAGATGGCCGAGATCTCTTCTTCGCGGAGGGGACGCTTGTGCACCTGGATTCAATTGGAGTTCATCAGTCATATTGTAGCCACAATGAGCCGCAGACAAAAACAGAAAATCAGTTTCATTGGACTATCTGAGGCCTAGGAGTAGAAAGAGTTTATGTAAATTGGCGACATTAGTCTTCTTTCAAATCTGTATAAATCACAATTTTAGGGATTTTCTCTTTAGTTCACCACACTCAATTGTTCTCAAAAGGCAGAGCAAATAAAAATACAAAGGAGATCCAAATTAGCACAGTAAAAGGAGGTTGGCTGGGAGGAAAATAATTCCCCCAAGGGCCTCTGTCGTCTTTGAGGATGATGTGTCGAGGGTCGTTTTAAGGAAAAGAAGGAGAGGAAATTCTGCAAAGGAAAAGGGTATGAGGGGTGGGTAGGAATCTGGGGACCAGTGTGTTCAGGAGTGACGGACATATGCTGCTAAAACCTAAACAAACCCCACCCCCTGAACCCGCGCACCCCTGCTAAGTCACCAAATATAGCGAACTACTTGGGGTGACCTATGGCAGAGGTGTTGGTTATCTAGCAAATGGTTCCAAAACTATCAAAATGATTATTAAATTTAATAATAATCGTTCAAATTTCAACTCCAATAATTCTTGGACATCTCTGAATAACAAGAGCAAAGAATCAATTTTTAAAAAGATAATGCATTACATTGGTGTTATCAACATAAAACATAAATTAATTCTTTCTATCAATAATATGAATCGTTGAGTCACAAAATGGTAGCATTTTCCCTGCCTATTGTTATATTTCAGACCGTATAACCGCAGAGGGTGTTGATGGAATAAATTGATTAAATAGTTAGTAGTTGAGTTGACGAATGCGTCGGGTTCCCATCTAGAAGTCGCAGGTTCAATACTCTGTTAGCAAAGTCCTCCATCATTGCATAAGCAACATTTACCGCTTATGGCAGGAGTTTTTCAAATATTGCCAGATGATTCAATGACTCTTTCATTTTAACTGGCAGGGGCCAGCAAGTTAACAAACTATATTATTTCAAGAAGTATTATTATGTTATATTATTTCAAGAAGTTAACTGGACGGAAACATTTTATGTGGCTGAAAATGATTTCGCTTACTCTCAATATAAGCAAAACTAAATATATAACATTTTCATTGAAATCGAGGGGCTAACCAGTAAAATCACTTTAATTACAAATTATAATTTTAATTACACGAATGCCATAGTAATAATTTTCAATTTCACTGCCCAGTTATAGAAAAATCACAAAGCATAAAATATCTCAGAGTAGTAATTGACGAAAATCTTAGATGGGACCTACATATCAAAGGTATCATGGAAATACACAAGACATATTTCTTTAAAAATTTAACAATTGTCATTCTCGAATTGTACATGGAATTATAGGATGGGGATCTGCTGTATCTAAGTACTATACATAACCAGAATAGAAACACAAAAGGAATCATAAAGACCATACTGAAAGTAACCATAAGCCTTCTGATAGAAAATATAATAGTTTGATGTACCAAATACACAACAAATATATGCTAAAAATATACTATTGAAACTATTCAAAAAAAAAAATGAATCCTCTACAATAACGCATATTCATCAGACTACATCAAATCACAATGACCACATTCGGAGAAAGTAACTACATTTATTTTGCGACAAAACACCACAACATCCTTCCCCCCCAGATACGAAGCAAATAGAAAAGTTTAATGATTACAAATCAATATCTGGCTGAAAGAGATCAATGAAAAAAGTCTGAAAAATCATTAAAAACGACACGGAAAACACATAAAATAGAACTGAATAACTTTAGTCCGCCTCAGAACAAGTCACCCTAGTGAGGAGGACTAAGAAATACAATTCGCTATCATTTTTTGTATGTACAATGTTTAAATAGTCACATAATAAAAATTAAAAAAAAAAAAGAAACTTCAATAAATAAAAAGATATATTTTTTAAAGCCAATACGATAATACAATATATAATAGATATATACAATATATACAATAGATAATACGATAATACAATATTAAAGATAATACAATACTTGATAAAATGTCATTATTATTTTTGTCTTTAACAAGTTCGCTGCCGCCTATGCACAATATAACTGATCCTAGGTGCCAAGCGGCACCACGGTTGAAAATCACTTAGCAGGTGCCAAGCGGCACCACGGTTGAAAATCACTTAGCAGGTGCCAGCGGTTTCGTCCGTTTAGTCGCACTCTTTTTACTCTCTTCTTATTATTTTGATAAAACAGAAATAGACAATTTTTTTTTGTCTTTTGTTCAAATAATAACTAAAATACAAGTAGCAAATCGAATAAGATAACGAAAGTAATACACATCTCATGAAGAAAAAATATTTATAAAATTTGGTGGTACTCATTGACGCACTCAAGTTCATTTTCTAACTCCCTCTCAATGTCTTCAACTTGCAGAGATTTACGTAAGGGACGAGACTTTTTAGGACGAGATGGTCCAGCATCATCACTCATTATGACAATAAGAAGATTTTTACATAAAAAAATTAAAAAACACAAACTTATCGTTTACTTTTTTAAATGGCCCTTTGCAACAATAACCTAATTTTTTCTTGAAAACCAATTGCTATAAAATTTTGGTACAATTGTCAACAACAACGCCAGCTACAGAAACAACCATTTGCCGCGAGTGCCGGCAGGAAAATGATGTTTGTGCAGACATACTACTCATGGCTCCGGCCGGAGCCGCCGGCACCCAGTGCCAGACGCCGAATGGCTCCGACCGGAGTCGCCGGCAGGGAACCTGTTAACTAACCAAGTACAGCAGAACCCCGTTAATCGAACCCCGATAATTTGTAAAAATGCGTAATTAAAAATTTTCGCCATTTTTTTTTTTCAAAAATGGTTTTATAATTCGATACTCATAATTTATTTTTGTCCGCGTATGAAACTTTGTTTGCGTAATTCGAAAAAATTTGACTTTGCGAAAATAAATCACATAATTTCGTAAATCTGAATCAGACAGGACTCGCGGTGGAGTTTACTCCGAAGATACTATCCCAATTTGAAGTGAGGCAGTGGAACTCGATTTTTTTAAATTTTGAATTTTGTGGGAATTTGTCAATCCAAAAATTGATTTTTGATGTCCAGTGTAGAGGTAATATCTGAAGGCAAAATTAACATACAAGGTCGACACTGCAACTGCAGTGCTTCGTACTGGGCGTGGGCACGATTCTTCAACACTGCAAATGAAGGGGGTCCAGCCCCTGCGAAATAATAGTGGTAAGATAATATATACGTAGTTGACTTGCAGCATTTCCCCAGAGTGAAGTGTTTGCAAGAGAACAAAAAAACATAAAGACAAACTATAAGGACTACTTATAGCTGTTTTTAATGTGATACCAAAGTTCCGTATCCGGACTGGGTGGGACCACAGCATACGCATTAAGGGGAATATTGTGAGGTTTAAGAACGAGGGTGACGAATAGGAGAAGGTATGGAAGTTGAAAAATTAGATTTATAAAACTAGGGAATTAGGAAATAGGGCAGGGAATTCAGCAAGGATGGGAGATAAGCAACAATAACAAATTCTCCAGAGGTCTTTCATCACTGATTAGAATTTTGTGTACATGATAATATTATCTTTAGGTGTGAAATAATTTCATCAACCTGATAAGGCAGCAGATTATGACAGAGTGACCTTACTGAGTTTATCATAATCCAAGAGCAAACACTTCTAATGCCTTGAAATGAGAGTAAAAACATTATTATATCACTAAGCAGAAATTATACTTTTTTTTAAAGATGTATTTGTCTTAATGTGGAAGTTAAATTATTTCATTACGCCATTTGCTAATTATCCGGACTGCCAAAGCAATGTGCACATTTCAATCTGTGCATTTTGCAAAATACATAGTTAAAATTGAATAGAGTTCGTCCAGAGGTCACATGGAAATATCTACATTTCTACCGAAGCATTTAAGTAACCAAAGAAGTCATAACAGGGGCATCAACACTGGTAAGCTGGTTCTGCGCCTAGGAAGGATTGAACGCTTGTGTTGGCGGCACAAGAAATTATCCGGAACATAGAATCCTACATCAGCCAGTGTAATAAATGTGCAACTAATGTCTTGTATGGGAGAGACGGCGAGAAAGAGAGACAACTGCAGGTATACATATAAAGAATATGTATGGTTGTCCGGTGTCTCTTCATTATTTATCAATCGAGATAATATATTATGTTAATTACAGTCTATTGACCATTATTACAGCCAGTCAATATTCCTCAGAGAAGTATATTTGCAGACAATTCAACTAGTCAGATTTCTTACCTCGATTATGTCTGATGCAGAGCCAACGCAGTACTCCATGACGAGCCAGGCGGTGTTCTCCCGGAGGTAGCATCCTTTATATTCTATTGTGTTTGGGTGGTTCAACTGCTGTAGGAACCTGACAAGCAAAAAAACCAATCGTCATTAATTTATAATTAAAATATATAAAGTTAATGATTTGTTGATGCGGATCTCAAAGAGACCCAAATAAAATGATGTGGGTATAGATAGCATTATTTTAGAGGGGAAGTCTGGGAGAACCTGTATATATCTGGTCACTCGACACAACATTAACATTGCAATTATTCTGAAAGGCGGTCTGTATGGGTGCAACGGAAGTAAGTACCTTCTACTTCGAGGCAGCAGTATGCAGAGTTTTTAATCAGGGTTGGCTACTGCCTATTAAAAGCAGCAGATTAATTGATATCAAAAATAAATAAAAACTTAACCATAGACAGCTTTAGCTGATGTTGGTTGGGTTATCTAAGCCAAATCAAATATCGAAATAACTGCTTCACTTAAGCATATTACAAGCCAATTACTGGATACATTTATAAAATTTGCATATTTTCTCACCGCACAATTGCATGAAAGATAGCCAACATAATATGATAATTATTTCATTAGTAAAGTTGTACTATTTAATAGAGGTACCAACAAAAGGCGCTTACTGCTACATTTGTGATTTGTACCAAAAGGCATGACCTTTTTCGACACTAACACAAACGAGACTTACTGTGACTGCACAATTGCATGAAATAAAGCCAATATAATAATATAAATTATTTCGTTAGTAAGTTGTACTATTAAAAGGCACTTATTGCTACGTTTGTGATATGTACCAAAAGGCATGACCTTTTTCGATATTAACACAAACGAGACTTCCCGTGACTGCACAATTGCATGAAAGAAAGCTTAACATAATAATATAAATTATTTGGTAAGTAAAGTTGTAGGTACTATTCAATAAAGGTACCAACAAAAGGCACTTACTGCTACATTTGTGATATGTACCAAAAGGCATGACCTTTTTCGATATTAACACAAACGAGACTTCCCGTGACTGCACAATTGCATGAAAGAAAGCTTAACATAATAATATAAATTATTTGGTAAGTAAAGTTGTAGGTACTATTCAATAAAGGTACCAACAAAAGGCACTTACTGCTACATTTGTGATATGTACCAAAAGGCATGACCTTTTTCGACCTAGCACAAATGAGACTTCCCTTGAGTGAGCATGGCACACACACCATGTACATTTTTGTGTCAAATGACGATGTTTGAGTATGACATGCATCATTTTGCATAATACATAATTAGTTCCTGCCTTATGATACTATCAGGGTGGTACGAATGGTGCGGCACTGTGATTCTTAGCTTACTTCGTGCACACCTTTGAAAATGTAGATTGATTTCTGGGAATAATTTAAATATTATTTTATGCGTATAAGGTGGGGTGGATAGTGCTTATGTGCCTATATGGACCGCTCGCCCCTGCTTTGAGGTATGAATCATTGTGTATTATGTATACACTGCTATCAAATAAGACCTTGGTATTAATTCAATCAACTCCCTCTGAAATATTTATTAAAACTCAATATTACGTTAAAAAAAGAATTAATTGTAATGATGGGTGAATGAAATAAAACAATAATCAATTAGCCTACAAAAAATACACGTTAAATGCGCACTTTGACTAATTAAAAATCATAAGAAAAGACATAATTAAATTATGAACTACCATAAAAAATCAAGTAACTCATGGTGTCTGACCTCAAAAAAAAAGGCTGATAGAATAGACAATATATTAAAAACAATGCTGTTAATTACTTCCTGTTTTCTCGGGCCGTAATGGCCATATTGTAAGATAAAACTACATTTCGATGACAGAATATAAATACTAAATTCGGATTCATAAAACATTTTGTGAATCATCTCTTGGCTTTATCGAAGCGGCTAAGAGAATTCAACCAGTATTATTGAGGCCGCCCTGCATACAAATACAATTATGTTTCATAGGTATAGTTTTGTGGTGATATCTTATCTGGCTTGAGGTGAAAATTAATTATCACGGCGAAAATGGTTAAAATTTGGAGAGCCGTAATCTGAACAAGCATTATGTATTTGAATTGAAAGCATCTTGCAATGTCAAATATTTTTTGTTTGATCAATGATTTGTGAATCTTATCAGATTCTTTATATTAATTGTGACAATAATCCTCGTTAAATAAATGATTATTTTGTCAGGCAACTTTATTTTATGTTAAATCAACTATTCAAAAAGCAGCGTTGAAATCACTTGGTGTGACAAGATATTAGCTATTTAAGCACTGTCTCATTCCAGCAGGGCCGTATAAACGAGACTGAGCTCGTACCATGCGACACGTTAAGTTGTATCCAGTGGCGACACATAATGAAAAAAAATAAATTATTTCCAATAAAAAAAAAATGTAACCGGACGGCAAAATGACAAGTATGTCGGGTGTGTCCTGATATACCTTGTACAAAGTCACAAATATTTTTAGGTTATTCGTAACCTGAGAATTTTAGTTGTTCCTTTAAAAAAAACAGAATTGTGGAAGAATAAAAATGAAGAAGCCAGCAGCATCATAATTTAAGAAAAATATGTACCTGATTTCCTTCAGGATGTCCTGCCACTTTTCCAGGCTTTGCTTGCCCATATAGGACATCTTCTTGATGGCAACGATCTCGCGCGTGAGATTGCATCGCGCGTAGTAGACAGCGCCGAAGGAGCCATGGCCGATCTCGCGAAGGTCTTCGAATATCTTCTCCGGGTCATGCTTGTTGAAGAGCTCCGCTATCTCCGGGTCCTTCAGGCTCCCCGGCCTGGGGACGGCCGGCATCGTGAGGCTGCAAGTATTCCAAGGTTAATTATACTCGAGAGTCATGTTGTGGAACTGAGAGATATTGCCAAATGTCTAATGACAACCATGATGAACTTCAATGGACTTGGCTACTCTGCCGCGGTGAAACTCTCACAAGAGATAGCAGAATGTAATATTGAGTAAGAAGCAACAAATGGAATAAGATGTATCTTAATTAAATTAAAAATTATAATATATTGATAGTTAATCTATTTATATAGAGAAGAGTGTGGCAGGAAGGTGTAGATTTCATTTTTATACATATCTACAGTTTTTTCCGAGATTGCTCCTAAAAATGATTTCCAGTTGATCTTCAAAACAAGAGGATATTCCCCTTGTTTTGAAAGCGGAATTTCAATACTTTTTGATGAAATTTTGTCCACTTGACATTCAAAATAAGAGGAAAATTACTGTTTACATCTAATTTGCCGGGGACTTCACTCAGTTAAAAATGGGACAGATAGTAGTCTGATCTTTTAAAAATGTTGCCTCTTGGTACCCTTTTTAGAATTTTATGAAATACTTGCGTAAAGTTTGATAGGAATAGGAAAAATATGTTTGCTCAGGAAATTTTTTGGCAATTCTATAAAAGCCAATAATTAAAGCATAGGCCTAGTGGTTTAAATTGTGGTATAGCTAAAACCATGATTTAACCAAAACTTTTTAACCACATTTTTATCACTCAAAATTTGGAACACTGTTAAAATGAAATAATGTTAAGGGTGTCAGTAAAGGAGTAAGATAAATTGCCTATTATTCCCTATTGCCGAACACATACCTTGCCTGGCAACGGTCTTACCGGCCAAGATGTCGTGTCAATATTGCCCGCAAGAGTATAAAACAAATTTACAACACCACAACACAATCTCCAGCTAACTCCACCAAACTTATATAAACTTGGAAGCAAAATCGCAAAGTGGAAATTATGATGGTTTTAGTAGCAGGTAGGTGGCGAACAGAGACGTGCATATGTAACAGGACAAGGAAATAGATTTGGCTTAGTAATATTAGGTAGCTGAGCAATTTCACAGGCAAGACAGTGCAATATGTCAACCAGAATACGTTAAACATGAACCTGTTGGGCAATATTGCCCTATTATAATATGGACATCTTGACGACAAGACATTGCTGTAAACGTAAAATTTTGCTCGTTTACGAACATCTTTAAAATAAATTATGGAAAAACATTAATTTGGCTAAATCAAGGCATTAGCTATACCACAAATGAAACAACGGGGCCTTAGGTCGCTGGTTTCAATGGGTTAGTTGTCCAAGTAATAGAAAACCATAACTAAATCTATTCAGATCAAGAATTCTGGGTTTACACGCAGTTTTTATATTATGATCTGATTTCACTCTCTTAATGCAAATTTCGGCTGTCAGATTTACGAAATTTACATTTATTGCAGTGTTAAAAATACATGGTACACATATACATGATAGTCCCACAACCATGCTCTAGCAGCAAGACATCACAAACAAAACAGGGTTTCTAAAATACAATTAAAAAAGGTAATGAATTAAGATTTGTTCTTTTTTGGGGACGTTAAACCATATTGCCTTTCTTCCACTTCTTTGAGACAATGTTTCAGACAGCCTTGCAGTGTCATCATCAGTGTACATCTCCCTTGATGACGGACACTACAAGGCCATCCGAAACATTGGCCAAGAAGTAGGAGGAACAAAAATTGAACAATATACAAGATATGACTGTTATACAGACCCAAAATACAATAAAAAATAAACGCCCCATGCCCCTCCTAACCGAACCTTACACTACAGCAATCCTCTTCTTTTTTTATTGCCCCATTAAGCCGATCCCCACATAGGCTCCACCTGATGGGTTAGGTTAAAGTACTAAATGAAGCCAATGCATCCAAAGGTTCGGCCGTCCTACCGCCCTTAAATCAAGCCTATCATTCGATCCCTTCTCACAAGCTTTTATTTATTTTTTAAATCGTAGATAAACTACTGGGCAAACCAGTCGTCTGTTGAAGCCTCGCACAATGCGATCGTAAGCATGCCACAGCCAGAAAAAAAAAAGCCTGGCAGATGCGAAACATCCACATTGATTTTTATTGAAGGAAGTGTAAATAAGTCGTTACATATTAGATAATAAAACACTTTTATTATTATTAAAATATACACAAAGATATGTATTAGAAAACAAAAGTGCATTAAAATAGATCCATTCCCAATTGTAGTGAGAATGAGTTTTGTCAGCCGGGCATAAAGAGCTGACGAATCACGAGGCTGGCTGAACGAAGAGTTGTCCCGTTTTGCCACGCTTGCTATGCAAGAGTTGCTTTTACCCCCTAAGGGCACCAAAAATTTTTCATTTGTATTTTGAACCTGTGCCATAATCATGTACCTACCCGTAATGATAAATGATAAACAGTAAAATTTTAGTAAATAAGCCATTCCCTTTCACATCTTATGTGTGTTCACCGCCACCAACCATTCGTATGGTTAAATGAATAGTTTATTTACCTAGTTTTATTCATGATTTTCACATTTTGATTCACATTATAGAATTAGTAATGTCCGCCTTGCCAGGAGCATCGTGCCTTGCGGGTGACTGTTAACCAAACACGAACCCTGCACTCTTAGACTTCAATACTGGAAATATCACATCAATGTTTGTTAGAACAATTAATTATTTTTAATGTGATACCACACCCAGACCCAACTGTCTGGGGCCAGTGGGATTAAGGCATCCCCAATTTAAGAATGTTTTTAGGATGGAGAGGGGAAAGAGATGGGAATAGGTAGGTTGGAAAGGTTGCTACGCAAGAAACATATTGATTCTGAGTGGTGGTCAGTCAACAGGGAGATATTATTATTTAATGAGCTGGCAGCATTCTGCTGATGCGTTCATATCTGATTTTACGATAACTTTAACAATAATTGAGTTATTTTTAAATTCAAATAAAGTAACTTCTTTCTTCACTCAAATAAGAATCCAATCGAACTTTAAATTGGTTTATATTAGTAGAATCGATGACATGTTGCGGAAGTTTGTTCTATGCATCCAATACTGTTTGCAAGCTTTGTTTTGCAAGTGTTTCCTAGGATTGGATGTAAAAGGTGTTTTATTAATTTTTTTTGAGTAGATAATGAGAGTATCTTTCATAGTACGATCAATTCTATTTTTACACGGTTTTAAAATAACACGGTCCACAAAATATAATATTAATAATATGTATCTGTACTTGAATTGGGGGTAAATATATAGAAAATAGGAAAACGCTTAATATGCATATTTTATATTAAAAACACTTTGTATCAGTTAGATAATAATGAGAAGTAAGTATTTCACTTTTCAGAAATGAAAAATAATATATTTTAGTAGCTATTTCGGTAAAAAAATTTGATAGATGTCTTTTCTTCACACCGTGTTTTGAAATAATATTATTTTAATAGTTTTTTGTAAATTTTTATTTATCTTTTATTTCATAATCAAAACTCAAACTAAGAACTTATTTTAGGGTCATAGATTCATTTTGGATTAAATAAGAAAAGAAAAAACTAACATCAAAACTTTTGCATCGATAACAATGGCCGTCAAGTGAACAATCGATTTTAATTTTAAAGACTTATAAAATGCATTATTTTCCATTTCCGGAAACTGAAATACAGAATCTGACTATGTACTACATTAAAGTATGTATTAAGCGTATCACTATTTTCTGTATATTTACAGAATTGAATTAGAAGAGAATCAAATCGATGTAGAATTTAGATTTTAAATGGTGAAAACATGAACAAAACATGCGAAAGCGGAGATATAAAATTTAAGATAATTCTGGTATTGCAATTAATATCTGCAAGGTGGCAGTATGCGATATAATGGAGGATAAATAATGTATTGTGAAATGTGGGAATAATCATGTGTTTGATCATTTATTACTTACTGGTCATTAATCTGAATCTTTAAATACAAATTGCTGTGAACATCAATTCTATTCGTACAGTCTTTTGTGATGAATGGCACATACACCTAATGACTGTTTATACGGCTTAAACGAAAACGGTGTTATGGTTTACTTTGCTACAACCGATTTGTCCACAAACTGTCACCAAGACAGTGCATGCGGACTGATTGTAACTGCAAGTTTAGACAATTCTCACACAGAACTATCTAAATGTCAAGTGGTATAAAAATTAATGTCAATAGACATAAACTTGTGCAAAATGGGACACTAGGATTCGACAGAGACGAAATCACAGAAGAGGTGTTAAAAATTCACTTTCTGTCAAAATATTTCAAATAAGGTTGTTAAATATAATTAATCATAATTAGATAATGTAGGTGTCAATCGTGAAAAATCACCACAACCAAATAAAAATAACATAAATTATGGTTTTATAAAATACACGGTGAATTACTATTTCATTCATTTTTGTACAATAAGTTTGATCTAAAAAAAATTTGACATTAATTTGTTAATATACCTAACCAACCACTAATTGGAAAAGTGACAGATTAAAAGATTGTCTTTTGAAATGAAGTAGTTCACACAATGGACCATTTCTCTGAAGTCAAGATTGTTGCAAATACGCAATTGTAACCAGAATATCTGTCAGGCCTTTGAAAATATGATGAATCACATTCACAATCAGAATTCTGAATAATTATTTAGACTTCTGTTTATATGTTTAATCGGGCGTTCTACAGTCGTAAGAGTACGAACCAAGATAAGGATTATCTTTTTTTTTAAATATACACCACTTTTCCCTGTGGGAGCCATAAAAAATATTGATATTATAAATGAAAGTGTGGATACCTTTTACTAGAGCCTCCTCTTGCGCGATGTCCCTGGTCAACAAGAGTTCACGTTGTGTCGGTTCTTTGCCATTATTTACGGCAAAGTTTCTGTAACAAACAGGAGGCGATAACAATATAACACTAGCCACAGCCACATGCCACATTAAGAAATGTCAATACATGTCGGGAGCCCCTCCCCAGACAAAGGCATTTTAACTCGTATTCGCGAAAACTCTTTCACTTATCGGCGCAAATACAACCCGAAATCAAAATATATTAAAAGCTCAAACATTGATTAGAAAAAGGTTAATAAAATTAATCGAACTCGCAGAGTCGGGAGTCTGAGACCCACCTCAATGCATTCCCACTCTCCTAACCAAAACGGCACACCGAGATGTCGAGAACTTCCCATTGCAGGTAGCGGGGTGGATGGTGACGGCCGCTAAACAGATCATCTCACCTCCCAGGCTTTCGAATATTTGTTTATAGCGTTTAGATAAAAATAATGACAAAATAGTTGGCACTTACCATCAAAATTTCGCCTCAAAATGGCGATTGTAGATCGTGCGCAATGTTGAGATTTTCTGTTTTCACGACACACAATGAACACTTTCACATTGTTATAAAACTAACGTAAAATCACTGGATAAGGAATAAACCGAATATGAGGAAACTGTAAATTGTCGAAAAATTGCAAAATAAAAACCTATCTGGCTTTGACTCCGAGATCTATCAGACTTTCTGAATAAAGTTACACTAGTGATCTCTGTCGGTAAAACAGCGAACTGCACAAATATGTGCAATTTAATATTTCTTCTCTGGCAGCACTCAGATCAGTTCTATGACTTCTATTCTATGACGTTTGCGGTTTGTCTGATTCTCTCTGTTTATCTGTCATTGAAAAGTCAAATTGGTTATCGATGTTTAATTTAAGTGCAAATTAACAATGACTGACCCCATGCTGAAGAAGATCGGGGCTCCCGATTTCAACCCCGATAAGTTCGTCAAAGAATTGGCCCGCAGCTGTGTGGGAGGTCAAGCTTTACAACAACAGCGTCAAAAAATACAAGCTGTCTCAGAGGACACTGCTAACTCCCTAAAGAAAAATGTCTACGAAAACTACATGCAGTTCATCGAAACTGCTAAGGAAATATCACATCTGGAGGCGGAAATGTATCAGCTGTCTCATCTGTTGACAGATCAGCGAAGCCTGCTCCAAGCCTTGGCGAGTACGTCCATTCTAGGTGAGTCCAACCTCTCCCACACCATGAACTCGGAGAAGGTTGATACAGAAGCCGACAAAATCGAAGAACAGAGAAATCTGAAACTAAACAGCATATTCGAGAAAGTTGAGAGTTGTATGAGTTTGCTCGATGTGCCTGACAGGGTATTACTGCACGAAGGAGACATCTTAGAACTTGACGCAGAAGAGCACACACCTCTACAACGCATGCACGCCTACCTGTTCAGTGATTGCCTGATGCTGACTTCCTGGATCCCAAACAGGCGCGGTCCCATGAGGTACAGGTTCACAGCCGTGTACTCCATCAGCAGCATGGCGGTCGTCAACGTAAGAGACCTTGGAAGCGTCAAGCAAGCATTCAAACTCCTCGCCTTTCCCGACACCAGAGTCTTTCAATGCAACAACCTAACCAGTAAGAAAGACTGGTTGGAGAAATTTGAAATAGCAAAGAAGACTTATCTTTCGAAGCAAGAACAAAGTGAGGTATCAAAACGAGAGAGTACACATGAGAAGGCAGCCATCCGGCCTGAATCCTCAGATTCTCCTACAAGTGGGTATGGTGATGATAGTCCCCAAAGAGAAATGGTCATGATGCCAGACTGGCTTGTCGACGTAGCTGAAGAACTAGATGTATTGATTGTAGAGAGACATTTCGATAAAGCTTTCAACTTGATGCAGTCTGCCGAGAACAGCCTGAAGATGGAAGAGTATGCCACTCTTCCCACAACGCACGAAATACTAACTAAAATAGCAATGAGACACAAAACACTGACTGAAGTCCTTATCAAAGAGCTGCAAGTCACCCCGGACTGGACACCCAGAGGAGGATTGCGATCAGCGCGCAAACCAGTAAGACTACTCAATAAATTGAAGATGACAACCCAAGCTTGTGATTTGTTCCTGGCCATCTGCAGTCAAACAATGAAGGTGCACGTCAAAGGTGTGCAACTTGAAGGCTCAACCGTTACCTACGTTAAACAAGTTGGCGAAGTATTCTTCTGTACCATGACTGATGTCATTTCCGAGTTCATTGCTGCATTCCCCGAAGACAAAATGAGTGCCCTGGTAGTGTGGGCAAGTGCAGAATTAAGAGTTTTAATGAACCAAATGGTAAAACAGATCTTCACTCCACAAGCACAGCTTGGTTCTGTTGCGCAGTGCGTTGTCATTCTAAGGGAGCAATGTCTTCTAATGAGAGAATTCGGTTTAGATCTTTGCTTTCAACTTGACGGTTCACTGCGCAACTCAATAATGAAATCGCTAAAAGATTACAAAGATAAAATTATGGAGTCTATGAAGAGTAAAGTTATCGAAGATAAATGGACTCCAGTCAACATGAATACTAAAACTGGAGTAAAAACCTTTCTCGATGAGATGCAAGAATTGGGCTTGATTCTGGCCAAGTATGTGATCAACGACACGTGGATAGATCTCTCCAGCAGTACTATTTGGTTTGCCAAGTCTCTTCTAACTTTACAATGCCAAGGGCTGAGGATGGTTACCGAAGACATGATGGGAGCCCTGGGGGATAGTATCCACAGTATCTTCAATGGAAGATTGAATCTCTCAATCGGAAATGATTCGAGCTATGCCCAGAAGAATTTCAAGTTCATTCTGGACACGTTGCTACCGGCCATGCTGAGAAAATACAACGAAGAAGTGGGATATGAAAATGAGAAGCTGCTGACGTTAGCTAATAAATACGGAATCAATACATCGAAAAGTACAAAGAAAACGACGAGCAACGTCACAAAATACTCAAGCGATTATCTCTAATACTAATAAATAAAAGTATTTTAATTTATTCACGTAATTATTTAATGCATACAATGTACAAATACACTTATTTTAAATATCAATAAAAGATTATAATATAATATTTTCAGAACAGTTATTTTTAAACCGGCGTAAGTTTAGAGAATTAGATGGAATGAAATTACATAAGTAAAATAAAATAACATTGGATTGATATAAAGGAAGACGTCACCCAAACAACGCTGTCCGGCACTTTTTGTGCTGTGTAGAGTTGAGTATGAAAGTTCCTGTAAAATCACCAAATATTCCGTACAGCGTTGTTCAGGTGAGGTCTTCAACAATTGTTCTCTCAAGTATTAGAGGTCTAGTTTCCTTAAAATATTAAGGAAACAATAATTTAATAAGCACAAGTATATTTTATTATATTAAAGATGCACTAAAATAAAATATATTTTATTGAAAAAATTAATTAACAAATCTAAATGAAACAGGACAAGACACAGAAAATAAAAAGATAACGGCCACAACTAGGAATCGAACCCAGGATCTCTTGTCTTACCGGACCAGGGTGTTAACCACACGACCATTGGTACCTAGTTATTAAACGTCATATTTCAAATTCAGAACTAACAATATCATCTTGCAACTAATTTTTCCCATATTTTTGGCAGCTACTTTTTTTAATGTTCACAAAGTTCTAATGAATTTGTTTGTAATGTAGTTAGTGTCTCAGATAAACGTATCATAAATATATTTTAGGTCATCAAACACATACTTGTATGTAATCAGACACCTAAAAATATATTTGGATACTAAAAATAGAAAATGTGCACCGGAATGCTAATTATTATTCAAAATACATTTAAAGGTCATTGAAAAAAAATTCTGAGCCTAGTTTTTTTAATAAATCATTCATGATGTTCTGGGATGGTATGAATATTTTGCTGCTAGAATATGATTTTTGGTGGCAATATAATATTTGATGATAAAGGTAATTCTAGATTAACGAAATATTTTTTTGGGAGCAAAAAATAATCATATTTGGCCATCAAATCACATATGTTTTTGATGTTTGAATAAATACAAGTCAAACGTAATAATTATATTTTGGTCAATTTGAAACAAGATTTCAAATATATTTATGCCGGTAAAGGTTCAAGCAACGATTCTATAAAAGTATTCCCATTGATTAATTTAGTCGTCATAATGACAAAGTCTACATTAGAGTCCTCCTGCTGGGAGTATGTTCTCAGTGCGGAGATTTCATTGTACGTGACTCCTCCGATGAAGAAAACCAGGATTACTTTTGTTGAGTCGTTGATTGAGGAGTTATCGCTGGAGATGGAGTTGCGTCTGTTTTGACCATGTGGAATGATCTGCGTTTCTTCAACCGTGGGACCGGGTAGTAAACCAAGGACATCTTGCAAACCTGAAACCAAAGACAGTAATATTATAATACAAATGTTAAATATTTAAAAATTCCATTTTTATGAAATATCAACTCAAGGAGCTTTAAAAGATAAGTGCTTATGGTTAATGTGTGGAATTTTATGGGCGGTTTCCATGTTTGTTATTAATAGTTTGATTATAAAAATTCTCATTCATATAATGAGCTGTGACACATTGTCACAGGAATGCAATACTGATGTAAACGCCAAATTTTATTATTCACACTTCAAAAAAAAAAACTTATCAGGATTTACAAAAGAATAATATGAAATACAAATAATTATTTGGAATAAACATTCTTCTCTGTTTTGGAGGTTTAACTTTGCAGTTAAGATTATACGTGTGTATGGTGTCAGCATTGTATAGTAATACTGCCACTCAAGTGGGGTATAACTATAGGATAGTAAATAGTATTCTGTGTGTGTTGACAGCATTGTATAGCAATACTGCCACTCATGTGGGGTATAACTATAGGATAGAAAATAGTATTCTACCTGGGTGTGTTGACAGCATTGTATGGCAATACTGCCACTCAAGTGGGGTATAACTATAGGATAGAAAACAGTATTCTACCTGGGTGTGTTGACAGCATTGTATGGCAATACTGCCACTCAAGTGGGATATAACTATAGGATAGTAAATAGTATTCTGTGTGTATTGACAGCATTGTATAGCAATACTGCCACTCAAGTGGGGTATAACTATAGGATAGTAAATAGTATTCTGTGTGTATTGACAGCATTGTATAGCAATACTGCCACTCAAGTGGGGTATAACTATAGGATAGTAAATAGTATTCTGTGTGTGTTGACAGCATTGTATAACAATACTGCCACTCAAGTGGGGTATAACTATAGGATAGAAAATAGTATTTCACCTGTGTGTGTTAACAGCATTGTATAGCAATACTGTTACTCAAGTGGGGTATAACTATAGGATAGAAAGCAGATACACTTACCAAACCATCCTTTATTTTTAGCTAGGTGCTCGGCCAGTCGGACTGTCAAAGGTGTGTACGTGCTGTTTAGATAACTCTTATCTTTCTTTTCAGCGTCCGTTGATTCATCCACTGTCAATCGTAATGCCTGTGAAAATAATGAAGAAATGGAATAAACAAAGGTTGTAAATTTACATAATATGTAACAGGATTTTTTTTTTCAAAAGATAACTAACTACCTTCTAGTCAGGGCCGGCCCTACGCAGATGCAACTAGAGCAGTCCGCTCTGGGCGCCGAATTGCCAAAGCGCCTAGGCGCTGATAATACCTAACATCTAACAGTCCTAAATCATCGCCCTTGAGATTACTTTACATGAAAACGTCACTACCCAAAAATGCAATTCATTAAAAAATTATTGATTATAGTGATCACCGACCTAGGCGTCTACTGGTTTTGACAAGGGGCGCCACAATATTATTCGTGCCAGGGGCCGTTTGGCTCAGGGCCGGCCCTGCTAATAGCCATGGTTACCTCAGAGCAACCGTGGAGTTAAAATGCTTATGAGGTTCACTTGCCCAATTTTGGTGTTAACGATGCAACTAACCTTCATTTTCTTCTTTCATTCATCAGTAACCGTGAAGGTAAAATAACCTTTAAAAAATGCAAAGATATATGTATATATATATAATGTGATACCATATTCAAGAAGCCAGCCATTGTGTGCCATCATTTTGGGTAGTGTTAAGTATAAGTGGTGCTTGGAAGTTAGGGGTAGAAGGTTGGCAATTCCGATTTGATCACTAAACATGGCTAAACCTAATAAAAGCAAAGTTTTGATCCTGATTAAGATTTTAGAAAGGTTATCTCTCACCAAATTTTTTTATTTTTTTTTCCGTAGACCACCTGCCTGCCGAATATTGAATTTTCCTAAAACAATTAACGTCCCATGTGATAATCATTTTTTTTTTCGTAAAAATATTCCCTTCCCTTGCCTGCACAACAACTGGGTGGCGATATAGTTAGTCTGCTTTGCATTGTGCAGACAGGGGCGCCCTTGTGAGGTATTACACTAAATGAAAATGAAGCAGGATTAGCAACGGGAATTTCTTTCTGTAGCTGGCCCTACAGAACTGCCCCTTAAGCTCTTTGTTAGTGCTTATTCCGATCAGTTCTTCTTGTCACATGATATCCGATTCTTCAACATTCCATTTCCATAGTCAAAATGTCCTCAAACTTAGTTTTGAAGTCTGTGTGAAGTACATTTAAATGTTGAACGTCATTATTACCGTGGACATTTTTCAAAAACAAGTTGGGAGTCTAGGAAAATTTGCGGCTTCTGATGAGCAATGTTTTGCTTCAATATACAGGGTGTATCGGCACGTACCCAACAAACTTTAACCAGCTATTCCTTGGCACATTTGGAGTAAAAAATGTTATGGGCACTTTGCTGTCTGGTAACATTTTTTTTTTAATAAAAAATTTAATATTCATATTTTCACCACATGTCACCAATGTTTTATCCTTTGTCAAAGTTTGAAAACCCGTCTGGCAATATTTTGTTCGAGTTTCGTTGAATAATGTACGTACGTACCTACGTTGGCGCGCTTTTACAATCACAACGAAATGGCACGGCACCATTCGTCTCACTTTTAACTATTATTATTATTATTATTGAGGTGCGCTAAAGCATTTAAAAACGAACACAACTATCAGTTTTTATGGATAAGAAGTGCAAAAATTTACCTACGGAAAAACGAAACATCACCGCCCATACACGTCTCATGCGAATTACAGCCAAAAAACCTTATCTAACTACCATTGCAATGTTAAACCACCTATCCTCTCATAACTACTATTTTTTTCGTATTTTTTTTCATAATTTTTTCAATATCACCCTTTTTACATTAACCCCACATGCTAATAATTACACTAACTGCTCACTACTACATTCTATAATATACTTACTCACTTTAATTGATAATAATAGTATGTTGTGCTTTGCTAAGCCCAGTGGATTCATGACTAATAACATAACTCTAGAATATAATATTCTTCAAATATATTCTACAGAAACCGAACATAATTATTTAATTACCGAAAATTCGCAATGCATGATTCATTAATAATTTTTTATCAAAATTCAAGAGGTTTGCGCTCGAAAACACAGGAATTTCATCAAAATATACTGCTCAATAATTATGACTTGATCTTCATTACCGAAAGTTGGTTGGTTGATAGTATCCGAGACGAGGAATTATTTGATAATCGCTATTCTGTTTACAGAAATGATAGGGATATACACCGCACTAGTAAATCAACTGGCGGAGGCGTACTCATAGGAATTAAAAAAGAATTTTTTGTTACCCCTCGCTCTTGGAAATCAGACGCTGAGGATATCTGGATAACTGTCAATACATCAAAATCGAATCGTCATTGTTATAATATTCATATGTGCTGCGTGTATTTACCTAGCGTCGGTCCAAAATTAACATCATCAGAAAGATTAGCATTATTTACTAGTCATACCAATACTATTTCTGACTTAACAATCCGTTTTCCCAATGACAAGTTTTTAATCATTGGCGACTATAACATGCCCAATATCGAATGGAATAATCAACAAATGCCAAGTAATAGAGATCAATGCGCACTCGCGTTACTTAACTGCATATCTTTTGCAAATTTAACCCAATTTAACCATTTACCTAACAAATTCGGTCGAATTCTGGACCTCGTCTTCTGTAACACTTCAGTTAATGTGTCGCTTGCCGACCACCCATTAGTTAAAGAAGATGCTCATCATAAATCATTGATTGTAGAACTAGAATTTCCATCCACTATTGCAACCCTCTCAACTCCTCGAACAATAAAATTATTCCATAAAGCAGATTATGCAGAGATCAATGAGAGACTGAAAGAAACCGACTGGTCAACCGTTATAAATGCACCGGATGTAAATACAGCGTTAAATTCGTTTTATGTTATAATTGAACAGATTATCGAAGCGTTTATTCCTAAGAAAGTTGTGAAATCTGGAAAATACCCACTATGGTACACGGCAGCCTTAATAAAAATAACAAACGAAAAATTAAAATTCTTTAGAAAATGGAAGCGCCATCGGAACCCCCTTGATTATCTTTCATTTTCATTGCTTCGCAAAAGGCAAAAAACAGTCGCTTCAGCAGCTTACAAAACCTACATTTCTACGATAGAATCCGGTATACAGCATAATGTTAAAAAAATATGGTCCTACGTCAATTCTCAAAGAAAATCTCCTGCCATCCCTGATCATATGATTTACGGTGAAAAAACTGCTAATGACAGTAGAGGAGTAGCCAATTTATTTTCTGAGTATTTTGGATCTGTATTTTCGAATGCTCAACCTGCACATACAAGCAATGCCAGTCTTTGCTCTAATTCAAATAGCATAATCAACTCAATCGAGATCAATGAAGACATCACATTCAAATACCTTAAGTCCATTGATATAAAAAAGGGACCAGGGGATGATCAACTTCCAGGGATCTTCATAAATTATTGTAGTAAACAATTGACACCCCCCATTTTTGCTATTTTCAAACTATCGTTATCTGAAGGAACATTTCCCGACAAGTGGAAAACAGCCTTGATTACCCCAATATATAAAAATGGCAGCAAAAATGATGTCTCGAACTATTGACCTATATCCAAATTACCGATACTAAGTAAAGTATTGGAAAAAATTGTTTATGATCAATTATATTCTACTATCTCACCCTCACTCTTAAATAATCAACACGGCTTCATGAAAAATCGCTCTACAACTTCAAATCTTGCATTTTTTACCAATTTTCTTCATGCTCAAATGGATATGCGATGCCAGGTAGATGCCATTTATACGGATTATTCTAAAGCATTTGACCGTGTTAATCATTATATTCTTTTACAAAAGTTATTAGGTCTAGGAATTCACGGTGACCTCTATAGATGGATCGCATCATATGTCAATAATCGGCACCAAATCACGGTTGTCAATGGTTTTGCATCTTGCTTAACGGAAATCGTCTCAGGTGTGCCCCAGGGGTCGCATCTTGGACCACTCTTATTTAATATTTATATAAATGACATTTACGTATGCTTTAAAAATAGTTACTTTGTTTTATACGCGGATGACATGAAAATTTATAAAGCTATACAGTGTTTACCCGATTGTATGGAATTGCAAAGCGATCTTGATAATTTGTGCGTATATTGTGAATCAAATTTATTGTCCTTAAACATATCTAAGTGTCACTCGATTACATTTACTAGAAATAAAAACAAAATCATCTATCCATACAACTTGAATAATAAACCTTCACAACCTATGTCTACGTGTAAAGATCTAGGTGTTTACTTAGATAGCAAATTAATTTTTGACAAGCACATTGAACACATTATTTCAAAATCCTACAGAATGCTAGGTTTCTTATTAAGAATATGCAAAGTTTTCAAAAGTGCTAAGACTCTGAAAAAATTTTGTTTTGTTCATTGGTCAGAAGTCCACTGGAGTATGCTTCCACAATATGGAATCCTCAATATAAGGTATACATAGATTTAGTAGAAAGTATACAGAATAAATTTTCGAAACATTTACTCAAGAAATACAACAAAACTACAAAAAATATGTTAACTTTACAAAAAAGACGCACATTGTCAGACCTGTTGTTTCTACATAATCTGCTAAATAATAAAATAGATAGTCCCGAATTGCTATCCATCATTGGTTTAAATGTTCCAACGAGGGGTACCAGGCACACTACACTATTTCACATTGAAGCCAACAATACCAATGCAGCAAACAACTCAGTAATTACTCGAGCAATCACAACATACACCCATTATGAAAAATTACTACATTTAGACATCTTTCATGATTCCTTTCTAACATACAAAACTAACTTATTAAATTTCTTAGCATGACATATTTCAAAAATAATTTCACATCATTTTTCAAAACTCCTATGTATTAACAGTCAATTACAATTCGTGAGCTTATTATAATTCTTGTTTTCAATTCATTTATTATTATCTATCCATACACTTCCTTTCTTTTATAACAATCTCAGGCGAAATTACGTAATGATATTTTATAGACATACGTAATAGGTACTACAACTATGTAATAACTAAAAATATCTAACTGTATCTTATTGTACTGTGTATGTCTTAACAAATAAATAAATAAATAAAAATTTATTGTGTACGAAAGAGCGAGGACACTTTTTGACACACTTGCTAATAACAGCTGTTGAACACGAGAAACCATGCAAATGACAGTGACGGAGTGTGGATTTTTTATTTATTTTTTGTTTTTAATGGAAAAAAAATGTAACCGGACAGCAAAGCGCCCATAACATTTTTTACTCCAAATGTGCTAAGGAATAGCTGGTTAAAGTTTGTCGGGTACTTGCCGATACACCCTGTATAGGAAAGGAACATATAATTTTATAGGTGTATTGTGTCATTTACGGAACTCCTAAATATTGACTTAATGTAAATGGGGGTCTGCTCGTATGTACCCCCATTTGAATCTCGTGGACCCCCAAATTTTTTTCTCGCTGATATGGACCCCCAGCAAGCCGATATCGACCACTGGGGGTCCATATAGACCACCTTGGGAACCTCTGCTTTAGAATAAAAATGTAACTAGCTAACCATCACGCCGTTTTCACAACACACTTTGTGCCAGCACTCCTTGCTTTGTTCACGCCCATACATCATTTTGTACATGAATGTATAAGTACATTTTTACCTTTCTTAAAACAGTATACTGTCTACTTCCAGACTGAGGTTTCAAAATGTTAGCCTTTTCCAGGTTACACAATCCGAGCCATGTGTTGAGACCGTACACCTGAACCAGCTCCCGCTTGTAGTACTCCAACACCTTGGGCTTGAGCCCTGACCCGGTGACGCACTGCAGACAGAGCAGCCTCAGGACCTTGGTGAGCGGGGCCTTCTGGGCGATGAGATCCTCCATGAAGGTGTTGATCTTCTCAGTGTCCACGCAGTTCAGGAAGTCTTCTTCGCATTGTAGACTGTCGTGAAATTCAAAACTGTCGGTTATCTGAAATAATATTTTTCAAATCTTGGTTAGACGGTTTTCAGGCAAATACTGAGAAAATTAGTAGGGCAACCTCCGTGTTCAAGAATTGAGTTAAGATTCTCGGTGCTTGAAATGATTTTAGAGGTGTTTGGTGACTATATCTGATTAGTCAGGTGTTCCCACCCTTCAACAACATACCCCAATTTGGGATGCCATAGTCCTACTGGCTCTGGAAAATTGGGACGTATTCAAATTTAAAAAAAAAATGGCTGGACGGTCTGAACATTTATAATAATAAAATGGCCGTAATATTAATACAAATTTTACCCTTCCAGCGTTTGAGGGTAATTTATGACCGGGGGTCCATATTTTATTTAAATAAGTAAGTAGTTTTGCTTTTTTTCCTATCATGCGAAAATACTTAATTTTTTTGACGTTACAAAGAGAAATAATAATTTTTTCCAGTTTGCCTCAAATATTTATACTGGAATCCATGCATACAATCCTAAAAATAGCCAAAATGAATAATTCATATTTCGCGCCACCAGCATAATAATCGGTTCAACTTTAAAAATTATTTCTTATTTTTTATTATATGAACAAGATAAAAATGAAGGTACAGATTACCTACAATTTCCCCAGAAAAAAAGAATTTGTTTTCGAAATATTGAGTTTTTTCAATTTTTGTATGATTAGAGTAAAAATTTCGTTAGCGTTTTTGACAAAAATTTTCACATTTGATATTAAATTTTATTATTTAGAAATAGTAACGTTTATTTTAAATGCATACACTGGAAAGATAATTTTATCTAGTTTCTAAAACAGTATTTGTTTTTATTTATTTCTAATATCACGCCCGGCTGGGCTTTTATATGTTATTTTTTTATTTATTACAAAGAACATCTAAATAGGCACAACAAAATCAAAGCAAGATCAAAAAAGGCAAAGCAAAATAAAAAAAAAACAAAATCAAAAAGAAAATAAAAAACAACCTCTAAAACAAAAACAAAGTCAAAAACGAAATAAAATCGAAACTACCATGCAAGATGGAAAAATACACCACTTGGAAAATTACAATACATTGGTAAGATAAACAGAGGTACGTAGTTTGTATAATTAAATTATATTAAATTCGATGTTCTTCTTTCTGAAAGAAATTGGGTAATGACTTGTTTATATTTGGTGAATGATGTGTTGAATATATCAACAACATCTTTAAAGTCATTACCCAAATTTTGTATACGGCGAACGGGGGTATAGAATTGTGATTCTGTGTTGGAGTTATCACAATACAACGGTAGATAAGGCCTCGATGTTGGTTTGCGAGGTATATGTAAAGAAATCAAGTATAGTTCGGGGCTGTTAATTATTGAATTTATGATTTTATATAAACATGTTAGGTCATTAACTATTCTACGTTCAGATAATTTTAATAAATTGAGTTGACATAGTAGATAATCATAGTTGACACATTCCCTTGTAATGCCCACTCTGAAATTAATAAATCTTAATAATTTATTTTGAATTCTTTCTATTGTGAGTGAATGTATAATTAGTGAATCTCATAATTAGACATTTGCATATATTTAGTTATAGATAGTTCTCTTGGCACCAAACAAAAAGTTTAAACAAGTTATTTGACAATGTTTGACAGTCATTAATATTTCTTACAGCTTTGTATATTTTTATATCGTCCGCAAATATTGAAACTTTGACATCGTTGAAGATAGTGAGCACATCGTTCACAAATATAAAAAATAAAATTGGTGCCAAATGTGACCCTTGGGGGACACCGCTGGTAGCGATAAACTTTGCTGAATTCAGTATAGACTGAATCAACTACTAGCTTCTTAGACATTGATTCGGATATATAGTTTTGGTAAATTAAAAGATTGGACAAAGTAGATTTTCCTGAAGTGAAACCATGTTGGTTAGGTGAAATTACTGGCATGATACAGTGAATGATTTTATTTAAAAGAAGTTTCTCAAATAATTTTGGAATATGTAGTTGATAAAAGGCAGATCGGTCTATAATTGCTCACCTCATTTTTGTCTCCTTTTTTAAATATCGGGGTGAGGAAACTGTATTTGTATTTTTCAGGAAAGTGTCCTGTTTGTAATGACTGATTGAAAAGAAAATGGAGTGGATATTAGAGGGTATGCTAATATCATTATTTTTCACAGACTGTGTAATTCCAAAATTGTTTCATGTCTCCATTAATTTACATTTCTACCTTATTTATGTAATTGTTGTAACAAATTTTTGACATATTTTTGCAATATTTACGTATTACCGAACACAATATAATTTGGTAGAGATCTGTCTTCTTTATATTTTTTATTTAAATATTTTTTAGCTGGATTGATTGATTAATTCCTTGCTAAACCATTTTGGATGCTTTGAATTTAATTAAGGGTATACAGTCAATGATAATGGCATTTATTTTATAATAAAATGATTCTGTATTATAGATCATATCGTTTTCCTTGAGAAATGTCCAATCTACCTTGCTGAGATGATCATTAATATCATTGTAATTGGCATTTTACGGAAAATTAAAAAAATAACATGTATATAGCGCATTTGAAATACACAGAAAACATTACAAACTGTACAAAAGTGATGAAAGTACTAAAGAATACAAACCTCTTTAATATATTCCGCTATGGCAGTATGTGTAGCCAGGGACTGCTTGTTGGCCAGCATGAAAGGCAATCTCGACACAAACTGTTTGATTTCTTGAACAGATTTATTGTTATGTCTTTCGCCCAGTTGATCGTGGATAAGTCTTGCTTTGCGAGATAATGCTGGTCCTACCTAAAACAATTACAACATAAATACAGATTGAAAGAGGAACTATGATACATGTTGTGAGGCGGAAGGAATGTGCGGGAGTTGGAAGAAAAAGTAATTTAGCTATTCGGGCCAGGTCACTAAACAATTGCTTCTAGTAGTTAGATCTGTGTTTGGTGACCAGATCTGAATAGCCAGGTACTTTCTTCTTCCCTATCTCTTTCCTCTCCCCATTTAATTCAGCCTAAAAACATTAAACCGGGTTTACTATTGGTAAACTCGTCACAAGATGGAGAAATAAAATAAAAAAATTAATAAATAGTAGTTTTGAGTTTACTCACGGCGGTGAAATTCTTGTCGCGAAGTTCAGCAAACAATTCCTCACCAGAATTCAAAATAATTCTCTTCTTTTCCCCTGTCGCCGACACGTCTGCATTTTGTTCATCGGGACTCTGGAACTTTCCAGCATTGAATTGGGCAGTTGTGTTTTTTATTCCAAACAACTCGTCTGCAAAAAGAAAAATTTTAATTTAAAAAGCAGCAAACATAAAGTATATTATCCATTCAGGTCATTTATGGCACATTATGCCAAGTTTTCAAAAATGTTTTGAGCGATTGCTTGTCATAATGTGCCGAATTTATAGAACCTAAAAATATGGGATAAACGGTGAAATCTAGGTGTATTCATTGGTTTTAATCCGCAGAAAGCAGTTTCATATGTTCTATATGTTGAGGAATGGTTTTGATTAAATAATATGGTAAATGTATATATATGGCACCAATGGCTCGAGTGGTTAAGTCCTTTTAGTACAATTTTAGGATATTAGCGACTCATTATCCTTACCAATTAGTCCTTCGTAAGTCAACTGCGTAGCAAGCACGCTTGTCAAATCAATGGATCTATCTAGCAGCAGAAGCATATCGACGCTGCCTTGGGATGGCCCTTTTGGCCCGGTGGCCTGTTCTTCCTTGGCCAGCCGGCACATCAGGTCCCACACCTGCTTGGCACACTGCCCCTTGCCCAGCACCTTTGGGATCGTGCCATACAGTTGCTGGATTCTACGGATGGCAAGAGCTGACTGGTAGAGACAGGTGGTGTCGCCGTCTAGTTGGTAATCTCTGAAATAAATTAATGATAAAAATTTCAACTCGCTTATGGCAACCCCTGCTTGTGTAAATTCCATGAGCCTAAAATGCCCTGGACAGAGCATTAGTGCGATTTTATACGAATGGCATTGAAGTCAAATCTAGGGTGTGGAAAATTGCCTGGCAGCCATCTTGTATGACAAACTTTTGAAATGATTTGTATGCAAAATGGTATATAATCACAGACATATGAATATATAGACTAGAAATTAAAGGTGAGGGGTAAAATCAACTGTTGAAGAACGAAGGGGGTAAAGCTGACTGTGATTCGTCAATAAATCAATCTGACAGTATATAGGCATCTCGAATTTTTTTTTTTTTTTTTTTTAACATACAACAAACGATGTTGTATTCCCATGAGTTATTAAACTCACTAAGGGATCGCCAATTGGTAGTTTTCAAATAGAAAAGTAAAAAAATTAAAAAAGAGTTTTGTACAGAAAAATTAGATTAAAAATTAAAAATAACCAACCCAACCCAATGTGCAGACACAATGTATGAAGAAAACATTTCACAGAAGCAACATACAGACACAACATATGAAGAATCACTTTACAGATATGTTACAAAAAAAATTGTCTTATAAGACTTTATGAATTATTATAATCACTCATTTGATTTATGTACTGTTGGTGTCAAAAAGTTGAAAAAGTAACCTCAATGATGGACTATATAAATGCATAAAAACAAAATCAGGAAAATACATTATACTATCACCATTTAGTTCTTAAAAGTAAAATTTGCCTTTGAATGAATAGACATTTTTACATGGGAGCGCAAATTACTCGCCACGTTATGAACAAATTTGCGAAGTCCAAATTCGGCAAAAAAAAAATTCTTCTATTTTCAGAGTCGAATATTTTGTTTATTTATTTAGTTAAGACACTTTTATAAGTGTTCATAATTTAGTTCCCAGTAACCAACGATGCGTACAGATATATCTCGATGTGATAGTATATGTTTCTACAAACTGATCCATATTATACAATGTAATTACGCTTAAAATAATGCTTACATATGGAATGTAATATGACAATTGGGTTTATTCTCTTTTTCACATCTATTTTTACAAGTTTTCATAGATAAGCCACCATTTTGCCGTGTTATTTCGTAAAATGCCTCGACCATAGCTCGACGCTAGTTCGAACAAAAATGATGACGTCACATTCTCAAGATTCACGGGAAGCCATACCCGAGCCCAGCCGGCTCCAATGGAACCGGCATGGGGAGTGGGGAATAATACGCTTTTAATCACTTAGGGCAGGTCTACTAATATTCATATGTCTATGTATATAATGAACTATTATAACTATTTTTTAATGCAGTTATAATGGCTTATGATTTTTTTTTTGGGTATTTGATGAGAGGAAATAGGATGTCATTAAAAAATTTAACCATGGTTCCATGCCAAAAAGCCCGTGATTGTCCAGAATAGGAAGATGATTTACGATTACAAATTCTCCAACAATCCAATCTCCAGGTAATGATGGCGTTATTTGCGAGTAATTCGTCGTCTATCAATCCAGAGGTGGACCATATCTCTCGGCTGTCATACCAGGAATGAGCTTTTCCCCAGATTCGCCTTCCCAGGCTCTGTCCTAGTTCGCAGGTTTGGCAACGGCATAAGTGTTATGGCCATATACAATTGTCAACTGAATAAGTACTAGAGGTGCCACAGATCGAAACCATAGATATAAATCGATTAGAAGGATCCACACAACATGTTACCAATCTTTTATGTAACATAGATTTCGGCATTTTTCATGCGTCTTCCCCCTGACCTCACGGCTTCAAATTGTTCTCGAATAGCTCCACCCAGGGCCTTTTATGTTTATGGCAAACGCTTAAAACTGGCAGCCAAAATAGACACCGAATATCAATTGAATAATGCAAAAAAATATTTTTATGTTATAGTGTCACATATCGAGACTACAATAAACACAAACACATGTTTAATTTACTATTTTGTAGCTAAATAGAGTAGGACACTATCAGAAAAAAGCTGTTCACATTGACAATGCTTGCGACTCGCAGAGTGGTATGCAGTAGCCTCATATCTACGCTTGTTATCCAGAGTCGTTGAGATAAATAAATGTATTTATCTGTCCGTGGTGTAAGACTGTATAAATATTAACTTTTCGAGATGTGATTTGTCTAATAAAGACACTTAGGTACCTGAAATCATGCTGCAGTTCAAGAGATAAAAGATCGCTGTCAAACGGAAACACATCACATTTGAACTCATCAATGGTCGTCAGACTTCCAAAAACTCTTCTGTTCGTCAGATGTTTTACGCAGAGTTCGCTTTTTCTCGGAACGAAAAATAAATGAAAGTCTTTTTTGGGACCAGCGTGCGAGTTGGTAACACCGAAAATGTTGTCAGCTACGATGTCAATAAGATTAATCTTTGGGCGTGTGATGAATATGATGTGTTTGACATTTGCGGGTGGTGTTACTCCTGGCTTTAAAGGAAACATGTCCACAACGTCATGCTCCCGAAGTAGAGCATATTGAGCTACCAAACCCACTGGACCAGCGAGCCATTCATCCCATATCATAGCCTGAGGAACAAAATATGAATAAATATTTTTTTTAAGTTTGAGATATAAACAAAACATATGAAATTTATATACGTATGTGTACCTTGGGGCCCTCGCAGTTTTGCAGTAGATTCAACAATTCTTTTCTGCATGTTTCTTGAAGAAGGGCGACATTCAAACGCCCTCCCGACAAGTGAGTTGTCATTTTATATTATTATGAATGTTGACAGTTGATAGTGGTTGACAGGATCAAAATCTGACATCTACAAGACAAATCATAAATAAACTACTCAAACCTTGAAAGTTTTAGCATAGACTATAATTTTTTTTTTGGGAATGAGGAAATAGTGGCAATACTTGTAATTTCGAATACGTAGTGGCAGGCAAATCATTTTTGAATGAATATTCAATGTTTTTTTGCGCACTGATAGTGTTCACAATATATATCAAACAAGTTCTAACAAGCTTAGTCTTATAAACATTAGTTTATCATTAAAAAAATAACGTTTTTATTTACTCCTGAAATAAGGTTTTTTTTATTTTTGGTATAGGTGATTCTACTTGTATTCTTTTGTTTTCTTAAGTGCTGTTGTAAATTATAAATCTAGCCTAATTCTTAAATTGGTATCTGTTGGACATTCGAGGAATCTAAAAAACGAAAACATCAACAAAATGAATGGTGTATGTTCTGAACGCTTAAGAATGCGTTTTTTTTATACAATTTTGCGAATATTCATAGTTCCATTCGGATTATCGGAATGGTTTCTTCTGACCGGCTTCGTGAATTGTAATCGTTAGCTTTGGATTTTGAGGTGTTAAAAATACATTTATAATATGGCATTAATTTATTTTCCGAGTGCCTAAAAAACAAACACTTTGTTTATTTATTTATTTATTAACGGACATCGTCCAAATTACAAAATAATAACACGAATACAGTAAAATGAAAAATACAGGATTATACAAAGGTACATGAAAGCAAATACATAAGGCAGATATAATATAAGAAAATAAAGTGACAAGTCGAATCAAGTCAAGACTACGCCGTGGGTCAGGACCACGGGACACTTATAATATTCCGTCACTTGTTTAGCGAACGGCAAAAATCATTCAGACTTATCCCAAAAAAGTTAAGGTTTTGACTTGAGTTAACTAGTCTACACATTCTGGACAATGGTGAATAATATTCATAATTTGTCGAATGATGGTTGAGGAAGAGCAGTTTATTATTTCTGAGTCTGTGCGAGGGGATATTGAAGGGAATGAGTTGCAGTAGAGTAGGTGAATCAATAATACCATTTATAATTTTATAGAAGCATTTATGACCGCATTCAGAACATTAAAATGGTTTCTTTCTATGGCTGGCAAGATAGTGATTCTTTCCATATTTTAATGACAAACTTTCTATTCCGAACATGGCAATGATTTTTTCAACGACCTTAAGCAATTTCAACATTAAAATTGATTTTTCGATATTAAAATACTTATTATGAACACAGTAATATTTTTTTTCGACGGCCGAGGACATATGAATGGTTTTTTCGTGAATGCTTAAGAATTCAATTATTTAAAGATATTTTTTGAGAATATGAATAGTTACGTTCGGAACATTGGAGTGTTTTCTCTCCCTACCGCGTTCGTATATTTTATTGGTTTTTGTTGACATTGGATATGCTAAACTACATTTATAACATGGGTATGACTTCTTTCCAGAGTGCACATCAACGTAATTATTTATGGATAAATTTATCAGAATATTAATAAATTTATGCAGAATGCTTTGAAAGAATGGGAATGGAAAATCGACGTCTGGTGGTAGTTAGTTCCAAAATTTACCAAAAAGAATAAAAAAATCAATAAAAGCTACAGGAATGCAAATTTTATGAACTCGTTCGAAAATGTTTGTGTACCCCCCCCTACTGTTGGTGGGTTGGAAGGATATGTATAAAAATATCCAGGCCACGAAAAAAAGGTTTGGGGTACCTTTAGAATACATAACAGAATGTCGCAATATTACAAACATTATTCATGATTTTAATAGGGGAACGTGTTTTTTCTCTCTGTAAAACCAAACTAAAATGCAAATGTCAAATAAGTCCATCCGCTCACTGAACTAAACTGAAACGGGTTCGCAACTGCTGGTTGCATACTGGTTGTCGAGCTTCTCTCGTGGCGCAACTCAAGTTTACGATTTCACAAATTATCTAAGCTTGTTTAGCCATAGAATCATAAATCAACTATCTGCATATAATGAAAATAACACGAGAGTGGTTTATTGAGAGTTGTTCGGAGTGGTTTATTTATGACTTGATGTCATCTATCGTGTTGCGTTAAAAAATTTCTGCAGAATCAAGTGATGATGAAGCCGACACTATTTTTATCTTTCTTGCAAATCAGAAAGTCTATAGTCGTAAATACAGGGGAATTTTTCAACCTCCTGAACGAATTTAATGTTTGAGCTCGGACATATCGTAATCTGACAGCTCTCGGGGCATGGACAAATCGGAATTTTCTTGAAAACTGACAACTAAGGGACTGACTATAAGGGCATTTGAAACGCGCAGGCGATTTGCGACTGACTGGTCGCCGTTGAAAACTGGTTGCGCTGTGCGCGGACTGCCATTGAAATACAGGATAGCAACTTGAGTTGCCAACTGTTTTTTTCATTTCCGCCGTGAGCGGACGGACTTAATTCGCACAGATTAAGATGGCGGACATTATTTCAGAGGTGTCATCTATCACTGTTTTACGTAAATATATAACGTGAAAATGTTACATGTTTATTCATTTTTATATTCAAAATATTAGTAAAAACTCTACGATATCTATTTAATACTGATTGTGAATTACACATTATTGTATTACTGTTGAAAACTTATTCAAAATTTCGCATTTATATTTGATTATTTAACTCATAGAATAAAGAATATCTAACAAATGTGTTAACTCCACGTTGTAACATATTTTAATATATGAATAGAGGGAGGGCTGTGAGAGCTATTGCTTTGGCATCTGCGCTGCTATTTTGGTAGTTCCACCTCATATATTATACGAATATCGTACCGATCAAGTAGGCAGAATCAGGTATCAGGTAGGCAATTTTGCCAAGGCATAGGAACCTATAAAAATCATTATGATAAAAGTTCAAATACGAACGGGTAACACAAACATCGATTGGATAATTACCAAGCACGTGACAGAGCTCGCAAATGACAGTGACAGATGCTTTTATGATTGTGATCTATGGTTATGTTCATTGTGTTGCCGCTTTTGTAACGATTTAGTACCTTCTGAAAATATTATTTTTTCTCTAATGGCAACTATCTGTATGAAAATAATGATCGTGTAAGGCGAAATTTTTCGTATGCGTTCCGATATGGGGGGATCGTTATGAAAAAAAGTATCGTATAAAGCAGGCATAAGTAAGTTCTATATCTATGCTGTCTGATGTCATCGCAAGAATGAGAGTTGATTTTTTGATAAAGTTCCCTACTTCAAACAGCATCGTGCTATCTACAGGATTTTCCAATAAGAGGTGTTATTTTGAAAAGCCCGCTATTTCGGTAGATGTTACTTTTGAAGCTGTCATTTTTTGACATTTGACAAGTAGAAACTACGCCATTGATAAAAATGGAACGATACACGCTTTAATATCGAAATTAATTATTAAAATTCACTTGAGTGAATCAAATGCAAATCATCTTAAGTGATGAGGCCCATTTCCACCTCGGTGGCTCCGTCAACAAGCAAAATTGTCGCATCTGGGGCTCGGAAAACCCAAGTGTTATTGTTGAAAAGCCTCTCGATCCTCAACGTGTGACTGTTTGGTGCGGTTTATGGTCCGGCGGAGTCATTGGACCTTACTTCGAAAATGAGGCTGGAGCAACAGTTACGGTGAATGGATTGCGCTATCGAGAGATGATTAATGATTTTTTATGGCCGGAATTGGATGGTATTGATCTGGACAGTGTTTACTTTCAACAAGACGGCGCTACGTGCCACACAAGCAACGAAACCATTGATCTTTTACGATTGAATATCAAAATAACACCGCTTATTGGAAAACCCTGTATAAATACTAATTTATAATAGTATTTTTTTTTTTTTTTTTTTTTTAAAAAGAAAGACAAACATTCCCGGGTTACGAATAACCTGACAATATTTGAAAATCTCCTACTACCACCACAGTAAGCTGAAAATGTTGCTTGTGTTGTGATGAAGGACTTAGCCAGCCGAGGAATTGAACACACTACGCCTTAGTGGGACCCAAGCGCGATGTCAACTCGGCCACTGACCGGTCAATTTATCTATACTAATTTAAAAGCGGATACTAATTTTAAATGCTATTTGTTTTGCTCAAGTCAGTGGATGAAATTATGACAAAAAACGCTGAAAACAAACACTCCTGACGATGAAAAATCCCTCTTATAATTTATTTATTTATTTTGTAAGAAACAAACAGCTTTTATATAAAATACAATGATAGATAAAAATATACAAGTTAACTGAAGTCAAGCCACAGAAGTTTCTTATGTTAAAGTGCATTAAAAATGAAGTTTTAGTATCTTAAAATTAATTTGGTTTTAGGAAAGGGAGAGGAAGGGGAAAATAGGAAGAGGATAGGAGATGCTCCCGATACATTCCATACTCTTATATTAATAATCGATCGTACGCATTACTTCAATACCTTACTATAAATAAACCACTCACACATTACCTCACAATTCCCAATACCCTCATCGCTCGATGAATATAATAAATATATATTTATATATAATATGAACATTCTGATAAAATTAAGCAATTTAGGTAGATTTCGGTAAGATATAAGGTAAGGTAAGATTTCGGTACCTAATTACCTACGTAATTAGGTACTTACATGTAAACATTATATTTTCATATTTGAAATTTGTTACTGCTAGCTCCTCAGCGTCTAAAAAGGGAATTATTCTGCGGCCAAGGCCTACCAAGGCTTGAGCGGTCGATTTAGCCGGCTTAAATTTGAACGAGGAATGTATACATTGTGGATACGGGCCTATATCGGGCCATAATGATCTATGGGACAGTATGTAAGTTACTCTTTATGCTCGCTAAGAGAGATATTTACATCCATCAAGTTGCTCTAGGGTAGAAGCCCTGTCGAGATAAGCTCGGCGATACCATTACAAAAAAAACTGATTTACCGTTTCTATGAAGGCAGGAGCGACGCCAGTGTGGATACAAAATAATCTAGGCGTGAATTTGAAAGTTTTTAGGTTTTGGGGATCTGGTAAGGAGACAATGAAAGATGACAGTTGTGTTGTGTCACAGCGTTTATTTTGAGTCAGTAAAGTTGCGCAGTCGGGAGATGACTCTGGACCGATGACGATGACACCAGGTGTAGACGGCAATGACGGTGATGGAGTGGTCGAGGCGGTGGTCAGTGAGTCGACACCGCGTTGGTGGAGACCGAACTCGTGGATGTGTTCAGCACTGGTGAAGACGTGGTGTCTTCCGGGTGCTCCAGTGTGAACAAGGTAGCCGAAGGTGCGATGGACCTGGTCGGCAGATGTACGGGGGATGCAGGCCGGCGGCGATGCCGCGGGGCCAAGGCGCAGACCGGCGAAGGTGTCGCAGGATCTAGGCGCATGAGATCAGCGCTGGCCAGGATTATAGACCGGGCCAGGGCGCTGATGTGATCTCGAGGAGTCCATAATAAATTGTAGTCCGTGCAGATCCGGGTGTAGGTAAATAAGGTCCTGTAGCGGTGCGGTGAAGTAACAGCGGGGCGCGACGAGGGGAAACCGGCCGCTTCAGTATGCAGCAAGCAGCGCTCGCATGTTGGTCACTCGTAAAACTGTTAATTAATGACTGACTGAGTAGGTACATCTCGACGCGCCTCATTATATAGCCGCCCGGTGCTTCGAGAACATTTCAGACCTGTAAGTAGGAACGCCGAATGCTCGCATTGTGTCTAGAAGGTTCCCGCTACAATGCATTGGCGATCGTTCCAGAATATTCTCGTAGCATCGCTACAGATCGATCGCTCTTCATTTAGCCGTCTGTAGAGTGTAAGTATGTCGATATGCAACGCAGTTTTTTAAGGAAAAAAAAGTTTTGAAAAAGAAAAAATGATAATTTTTCCATGCACTAAGAGATACAATAATAAAAAAATAATTATTTTCTGAAATTACAAAAAAAACCAAACCAACCAAAAATTATTAATAATTATTTTTCCATACAAACAATTAACTTCACTTAAAAACATTTGATTTTCAAAAAAAGATAATTGTCTTTATACTTATATTATCACGTAGAATCACTTTCCGAAGTAAGAGCACTTTACCTGTATTATTTCTTATCAAGATGTCGAGCAAAAAAAATTTTGGGAAAATAAAAAAATAATTCATAAAAAATCTTTGTTGCCCTGTGCATACAGTGCTTTTATAAGTTCTAATATAAAAATCACATTATATTTTGATAGAGTTACAAATTAAATGCAGTCTGTAAGAATTTAAAATAACAAATTTAATTTTATATATAAAATAAACTACAGTTCTTTCTAAAATTTTAACACATTTTCCTCATCTTTTATATGGTCGGTATTTCTAGGAGGATATAAAAATCTTGATAAATTAGTGATATTTCTTTTCACATACGCTTTTCCCGCGTAGAGCTAATAAGATTGCCTAGATGCAGGAGCTCCGTAGATAGTAACAAAGATAAAAAATAATATTCGACTATATAATTATTTACATACCTGTATTTATAATGTTCCATTATTCAAAAATGTTCCTAATTTTCACATATTCATGACGAATTATATTTTTGGTCTTTAGTTTGACCTTGAACATAAGTATTCAGAATTACCAACATATTTTTATAATTGACGTAAACATGTTCTGTATCTGTGTGGGTTATTAGTAATAATCGTTACTACCTACATGAAACCAAAATGTACAACATTTTCCTTAGAAAAATAATAAATAGTCCACATTAAAAATGATCAAAGTAAAATAATTATTTTTTAAATGATTAGGCACATACTCCCATAAACTTAACCACGAAAAGAAGTCCTGAAAACTGTCAAAAGGTGTGCTCGGGCATCATGAAATTGAACAGATTTTCTAGATCATTAAATTTATTTTCAACAATTTTTATCAATGAGTTTAATTTAACTAGATATCAGAAATTAAGGCAAGATGCCTTATTGTTTCTTCCATTTTCTTCAAATATTCATTGGGAAAACAAGGTTTTAAAATAATACGTATTTAGACTCTATCGAACTCGGGCATTAAGTACTTATTAGCAAATGCCCTATAATATTTATAATACATACCTCCAACTTCTGACATTTCCTATACATTTTGATGCAAAGATGCTACACTAGCGCCTCCTACTGGCATGAGTTGTGCTTCTTGATTTTCTTTTTCAACCAAAAAAATAGTCTTTGATGGTTTAGAAAAGTAATAAAATACTTACATAATTATGAGATATATTTGAAAAAAGATTTAAATATATTTAATCATATTAATGCATATAAAAATAATATGTAATACATTTTTACTACATATCAATATATTCGACAATTAAAAAACATATAAAAATGTGTTTTGAACATCAACATTAACGATGATTTATAACTAAACATGAACAGAGAATGCCACGTAGAACTAACTCAGCTTTCGCTGAATTAACCTTAAAGTTGTTATAATTATATTTTCATAGCATAATCCACGTTTTACGAAGTCAAGAACATTTTATTGGCTAGGATTTTTTAACCAATATAACCTGTCAACATTTTTTGGCATTTTGAAAAACGACTTGTAATGTTTCTGTTGTTTGTAAAATACTAAATCCGTAAACTACACACATAGAACCTTCTTTTTGAGACATTTTTATAAATATTTTTCAATATTGATCAAAATACAAATTAGGAAGCGCAAAACACCGCCACCATGTACTAAATAAATTCAGTTGGCCGCCATTGAAATGAATGCCAATGTAAATATGCTACACTAGCGCCTGCTAACGCCTCTGGTGGCCAGCGTTGTTAATATTGCCAATATTTAACTGGAGTTGGACCATTGTATTTGGTATTAGTTACTTTGAAAAGCTCTTACTTATCTACGAAGCTGTATGTAGGTGATCAAAAGTGGAACTAACTAAACGAACAATATTATTTTGAAACCATATTGCTGGTATTCTCAAAATTTAAGGCCTATACCCCCCCGACTGCATAGAAAACTTCTTAGTTCTATTGGTATACATTGCACAAAACAAAAAGGTGACTGTTAAACAGGTACCTATTTCAAATATTTTTACAAAAGAGTAGTTCTTTTATCATCATAAAGAGTTTTCCGCTGGGAAAGTACTCAGCACACCCACCCACGAGCTTTCAACGTAGTTTTATACACTTTATACATTGTATTATGTTGTCCGTAGCTCGTAGCATTGAAACAGGTTGCCTATCAGGCAGCGAGCGAGGCAGTCGACATTCAGACGTGCGCTGCGCCGGCGGTCGCCACGTTGAAAAACCCGGTCGCTAAATAAATGGCGTCACAATCGATTTTCCTCTGAAACCGCACACAGAATCAAGTACCTGACAGCTTAGTTAGTATTAAAAAACAATAACCCCGATCGATATTAATGGCAACACTTTAAGTTGGCATCAATGTGCTGAGAGAATTCCAAATTCAAACGTTCGACACTCCCTGTCAAACCGCGGGATAAGATAATATGGCGTCGCAACAAGGTGAGCTTTTTCTCATTACTCATTAAACATAATTAATTCGTTTACATTTTAATTTCAAACCATATTGTTATAACAAAATAGCATTTGTATTACTTCATCGCTCATTCGTGCTTCGTTTCAACGTGATCGTTTCATTTCTCGTCACATTGTGCCCGGATAATTTGACATTTTCGATAACATCTGTTTGCATGTGGGCGACTGATTACAATTCTTATCCTTTGAAAGTAGTAAAACAACTACGGTTTGTTTGTTTATCGCTAATTACACGGAGTAATGTGGCTAACTGTCGGTTCAAATGCGTTTTTATAACAATGTTAGTATTTAAAAAAAGTTTCTACGAGAAATAATCTCTGTTCTAATTGAAATATTATATCATGTGTATGCAATGTATAATCGGTTTTTCTCGTGTATAGACGGTCTTATTTTAGGAAAATTTTATATATTTAAATTAACATATTAAAGTTCAAATAAAATCAAAAATTCTACTGTTATTTATTATAAAAATGACTAAATTTATTTAAAATTTGCAATATTTTCTTTAAACCTTAAAAACTCGCATGGTCTGTAGCTTCTTGAAATATAAAAGAAATTTTACATTCGTCGTTGCATTTCCAAATGGCCATATTATGATGTAAACGTTTTACTTTATTTTCCCCTACCTGTTGCTAAGGTGTGGTGGTTAGTACCTACCCATGTAACCTTCAAATGCATGAACTTTTTATATGGGCAATTTTAAACATTTTTTTTGTTCCCGTGCACTAATGATTGTACCTTTTATTTTTGAAGTAATTTGACTGAGTGTATCACACTCCTGTTTTATCTCGATCGTTTGGCATTTCATATGCATGTAAATTTATTTGTACTCCCGTTTCCAGTTTATAAAATCTGCTCCATCCACTTTATTTGACTTTGACTGACGTTTTTATTGTTATCGCACCTAATACCTACCTGCCACTACATTTATTTGAATAAATTGTATTATATGAAATAAAAATGTTATATGACTAATAATTGAGTAGATATGCATTAGTACTAGCTTTCAAATCTAACGATATCAGAGATAATTCAGTTTTGATTTATAAAAGAAAATTGGAAACATACCTTTTTGACGCGAGGTCTACTGAACACAGAACTAATAGTTATAAGAGAAAATGAGAAACATAACTTTTTGACGCAAGGTCTTCTGAACACATAACTAATAGTTATAAAAGAAAATTATAAACATAAATTTTTGACGCGAGGTCTACTGAACACAGAACTAATAGTTATAAAAGAAAATTATAAACATAACTTTTTGACGCGAGGTCTACTGAACACATAACTAATAGTTATAAAAGAAAATTATAAACATAACTTTTTGACGCGAGGTCTATTGAACACAGAACTAATAGTTGCATTGTACCTACGCATCGCCATCAGTAGTTGTAGGTTTACTTTTTTATTTTTGGCTGTCGTAATGACTGGAAAAGCGTACACACGAAGCCAAATACCGTTTAATTAACGAATGCATTTAAATTGAGCACTGTTAAGTACATGTATAGTTTTATTTGGAAGACTGAATCATGTAGAACAATACCTAAAAGCGATGGTATGAGAATATCCCTTTGGGACCTAAGTAGGTACTTTGTGTTCCGCGAGAAGTCATCCACAGCATTTATCTTTGTTTAATTATTAAATTTGCTTCAATGAGTCTATTGTTACATTTTTTGTAAACCATCTCTTTTCAGTTAAATTTATTTCTCTGGACATTCGCAATGGAACTTTACAAAACTTTTTTAATTAAGATATCGTATAAATTTGGCTACAATTATTTTTTCAGAAAATTCATCGTTTTATCAATTTTTAATATTCTCTAGTACCTACCTCCTCTTCTGTTTTTTTTTAATGTGAATACCGTATAAGAAGTGCCTACCGCTCCCAACCGTCTGGAGCCAGTGAGACTATAACATCGCCAATTGGGGTATGTTGTGAGGCGAAAGGTAGTGGGGAGTAGAAAGAGATGGGGAAGATGAATGTGGGGAAGTACTTCGCTATTCAGATCTGGTCTAACGCCATTAATAATAGTAATCAGTGTTTTTATCATCTTTTTTTTGTAACAAATAGATAATATTTAATTTAAGTTGCCAACTTACAAAAATACAATGATTCGGAATTAGGTACCCCGCCTGGGACTAAAGTAACAAAGATCTCTTATCTCAAAACCCTCCAGTAATTCTGATAATATTATTACTAACTTCACAACTTAATATTATTATTATTATTAAAACTTGCGGCATTTTTGATGAGGCATATTGAACCATCTAGCCCTGGGGATTTATTCCAATCTCTGAACTTGGTGAGTACGGAATATAAATAATTGCTTTGGTCTTGTCATCTCTACTCATCCAAGTTTATATGTCAATATCATCAGCCTATTTTGGTTACTTAAATAACGAGGAACTTGCTAAAAACTCTTTTAAAAAAGGCAATATTTAAGCTGACCTCGTTTTTTAAATGCATTCTTTAGGTACTAGTTTCTCGTTTACTCTCGGTTTAATCAAATATAAAAAATAAACAATTCATATCTTGACTTATTTTTATACAGATAAATGTGAATAAATGAATCGAATAATTCGACTCCGTATTGAGATAAATTCGGACTCCGGAATCATTTCCAGTACAGAGAGTATTTCTCGGGCGACCCCGACTTCTTCTACTATTCAAACCACTTTCTAAACACTCCTGGCACTAAAAACTAGTGACGTAATAGGTCAACTACTTTTCTTGTTGATTTTGTACATATTAAGACTAAGTAGGTACCTACTTTAATATTTATGTTAGAAAAACAATCGTTCGGTATTCGAATAATCTGGTAATATTTGATTTTTATTTATTTATTCCGTTGCTGACGTGTACCCGGTTTTGCTCGAGGATTTATTAATTGTTTGGGATAAAGTTTTGAGGTTAAGATGATCTCTTAAAGTTAAGCCAGCGTCAGCAATGTAAGCGCCCTAATTTTTTTTTTCGTCGTGATTACAAAAATTCGACTTTTATCTACTTTTTATAAATACAATATGCATGTTTTATATATGTAAACCTTCCGGAAGAAATTTTCTGAATTATAGTGAAGACGTTATCAAAATCTGTTGGGTAGTTTAGAAGAATTAAGCGCACAAACAGACAAGTGCGGATGGCGACTTTATTTTATATTATTTAGAGATAAGCTTTGCGAATTTCACGAAGCAGAAGTTAACATTTGAAGAATTTTTGCAATAGTTAATATTTATTATATTCAGTAGGTATATTTATATCAGTAGGTATCTTTACATCAGTATGTATCTTTACATAAGTAGATATCTTTACATCAGTAGGTATCTTTACATCAGTAGGTTTCTTTACATCAGTAGGTATATTTACATCAGTAGGTATCTTTACATCAGTAAGTATATTTACATCAGTAGGTATCTTTACATCAGTAGGTATCTTTACATCGGTAGTGTGAAGTTAATCAAAATATGCCAATGTGGTATTGACCTTAAGGGGAAATGGGGGGCAATCAGGCCAAGGGGAGGGGATATTATTTAAGATGACTATTTTTACACTACATTTATAATTATGAAGAAGGAAGTTGAGAAAGCGACATTTATATAGAGGGCCCTTGAAGTGTTGAAAAGTTGTGTAGCCTTACAAGGTTAAAATATTTAAAATTTTGATGTTTTCTTGAAATACATTTTTTTTAAATTTCCGCTATCTCTGAGTTACAATTGCAGGAGAAAAATATTCTATTGCCTTCCAAAATATTGATGAATATCGTGGGTATGGAGGAGGATAAGGATAAATATAGCGGTGTATATAGACTGCATAGATAGAGGAACGTCTGAAGGATATAGATATCTTACAAAAATAAAATAAATACGCATATTTTCAGGGCATGTTTGAAAGTCTCGAAAGGTTATTTCACGAAAATACTAGTATCGCCACTAGCGTCGCCTGAAATTTCTGATTGATTGCTAAATGTGAAGAAAAAAACAATATGGCGTCTTGTATTAGTTTTTCAATGGTTGAAATCTCCATTACTTATAATTAAAATATCGCTTCGACCTGAAAATATTTGCTTTGACCTTTAACTTCTAGACAACAAAAAAACTGTGGTAATTTCATGAAAAATAATCCCTACTAAAAAGGTTAAACGGACCATACGTTATAATCTACGCGTTCATAGATGGCGTTAATTTAATAATTTTTGGGAAAAAAAACCTTTCGCAAATTTTGCTTCAAAATATTAAGATGAATCGGTAATTTGCGAATGTGCATACGAAATATGAATAGAATCAAATTTTTTTTCCGTGTTAAATCGCACTTTTTTCAAAACGGTTAAAAATACAATATTTTATGGATGATTCAATCTAATATTGTATTTTTATGCCTCTCTACAAATACAATGTTGTATTTGTATGCCTCTCTACAAATATAATGTTGTATTTGTATGCCTCTCTACAAATACAATATTGTATTTGTATGCCTCTCTATATCCATTCCTAAACTATGGACCCCCTTACACAAAGATGGCGACAAGTATTAAACAACTAACTACCGTCCTATAGCGGTTCTCTCCGCACCTTCTAAACTATTGGAAATAATTATTCATAAATATGTATATGCCAAAGTTGAACCATTCTTGATCGAACAACAACATGGATTTAGACATGGCCGATCTACCACTACAAATTTAATGGTATTTACAGATTACTTGGCGAGAGCACTCGATAACAACGCGCAAGTTGACACATCTTACCATGATTTTGCAAAGGCTTTCTATAGAGTTGATCACTCCTAAATAGGCTCGAAAACTCTTCGAAACTCTTTTGTAACTATTTGAGTGAAAGAGAACATGTTCTCTGAACAAGAGAAAAATTCATGTCCTATGATGAGTTCAACTCTAATGCATATCCTACAAATTCCGGTGTGCCGCAGGGATCCAATTTAGGACCCCTAATGTTTTTAATTTTTATAAAAAATATTCGGGAAAAGATTAAATTCGTCCGTTTTCTACTTTTCGCCGATGACATTAAACTCTTTTTGAGAATAAGGTCGTTAGAAGACTGTAGAAAGCTCCAGGAAGATATCAATGCAATTATTGACTGGAGTATTGATAACATACTTGGGTTCAACTTCCAAAAATTATCAGTCATATGCTTTACAAGGGAGCACAAGACCATATATTTTAATTACAAAATGAAAGATACGTCACTGAAACACATGGTGACTTGCAAGGACTTGTGTACGACATTCGCTTAACATTTCATGCTCATATTGAAAAGATCTGTAAATCAGCCACTAAGATGTTGGGTTTTGTCATACACAATTAAAAAAACTTGACCAACCTTGCAGTTATATGGCTGCTTTACTTAAGCTTAGTGCGTAGCATTCTCGAGAGTGGATGTCAGGTATGGGGGCCAGAGGACACTGTCTATGTATTAAGGGTCGAGAAGATACAAAATATTTTTTTACGATACCTCTACATGAGAGAATTTGGTTATTACCCATGGCTGTTTCCAACAGCATTTATCTCGGGAATGCTGGGTGTATGCAGCCTTAGTTCCATGGCGTATAAGCCTCTAAACGGTTTAGTCTCAATACCAGACATTCTGGCTAAAACAGGATTCTATGTCCCGGATAATTGCGCGAGGCCGCCAACACAGGCTTTTGATTCTTACTAGGTGCAGAACTAACTTACCAATGGTGATGCCCTTGGGAAGAATCACTAGGTTAATTAACTGCCTTGCAGGAAATGTGGATATTTTCCACATGTCCTAGAACGTATTTAAACGTGAAATATTATTATTCATTGTAAACCTATATTTGAAACTTTTTTTTTGTCCCACTTGTAAATGTATTTGCTATTCACTTTTTTTGGAATTTTTAATTACCGATATTGCAATGTACTGGTTAATACTGTTTTTGCAAATAAATACAATTTTGTATTTGTATGCCTCTCTTGAAATAATTCAGTTTTTATATGTGTAGTGTGGCAATGAGGCGTCCTACCCACTGTGTGGACAATACCACATCGTACCGTCAGTTCTAGAATAAACTCCTTTGCAAGCTGATGTGTCTTTCAATTATATCCCCGTACATTACAGTGGCGACGAGGATAAAATTACATTAATTTTTTTTTCTCTCGTTTGTGTCGTAGAGGTAACAGTACAGAATGGCCAAGTTTAACGATTTTGACATTGTGAACGGGAATTGGACCACGTATTGCGAGAGATTGGAAAGTGTGTTTTTGGTGAATAAGACGAATCAAGATTTAAAAGTACCTACATTAATATCAGTGGTTGGCGATGTTTCTTATGAACTGATGGTGAACTTATGTAGTCCGGCGAGACCTAATCCCTGCAGAATCATCTGCAGCCGAAACCGTCAGTGATTGCGGAAAGGTAGAAGTTTCATCAAACCCGGCAGCAGCGCGAGGAGTCCATCTCGCAGTATGTCGCGACGCTGAGGAAGCATGCACTATTTTGTGAATTCGGGGAAAAACTCGACGAGAATTAGCGGGATCAGTTGGTGTGTGGAATTCGCAGCGATATGATAAGACAACGCCTTTTTGCTGAGGAGACGCTCACATGTTCCAAAGCCGTCGCGTTGGCGAGCGCTCTCGAAGCGGCAGAGAAGAATGCAGCGGACCTGGAAGGCGCTGATGTGCGGGCAGCAGGAACCAAGGAAGTAATAACGGGGCTAAAGGCGGTATATGCTCTAGCGGAGACGCGGAAGTGAAACTCAGGAACGAGGCAGGGTGCCGTTATTTGCACGGTGTACTGTTATTATTATTTTTTTGATGACTTCTATATACTTTATTATTGTTATTTTAAGGGTGGAGGTGTAGTGTGGCAATGAGGCGTCCTACCCACTGTGTGGGCAATACCATATTGTACCGCCAGTTCTGGAATAAACTCATTTGCAAGCTGATGTGCCTTTCAATTATACCTCCGTACATTACAATATGGACGAAACTATTTATTCCCATTCATATTACATATTCATGTAGTTACGCAAACAAATAATTAATTTTAATGTTTTAAAGCATACATAAGCAAAAAGTGTTTTTTTCCTAAAAATAATTAAATTAGCGCCGCCTACGAATGAATAGAATATAATATTGAAGATAGGAATGTGATAATGGTTTGTTGGTAGGTTAATTTACTAGTTTCAAATTTATTATTAAGAATCAATTTGATTTTTTTATTTTTCAATTAGTTTGTTTCGTATTATTTTTTGCTCTATCTATTTTTCGTTTTATTTGCTTTCTTTGTCAACAAATATATTTTTTCATTATCACCCTCAGAGGTAGCTTAAGAAATGATAGCCAAGGTTATACTTTTTCAATTCCCTTTTAAGATTATGAGCACGTTTCCTTCTCAGACGTTTCAATCGTGAGTATTTTATTGCCCTGTAGAAATGTGTATGAGGAGAGGGACCTGTAACTGCAGTGGCGGCTAGAGCTTTTCTTTAATGGTGGGGACCAACATTTTTTGGTAACCGGACGACTCAAGACAGTGGCAATTCGACACACTTTTGAAAAGTGATATGAAGTCATGGAAAGTGGTGATAAAAACTAGGTTAAACAGGTTATGTTATAAATAAAAATCGAATATGTTTATCCGAGACACTATCCAGGTTACAATGTTCCAAAGCAATTTCATTAGAAACTTTGTTTCCATTTAAAAAGGTAGATGCCAAAATATGGGAAAAATTAGTTGCAAGATGATATTGTTAATTCTGAATTTGAAATATGACGCTTAATAAATAGGTCCCAATGGTCGAGTGGTTTAAGACGCCTGTCGCGTTAAGACCTGGCTTCAATTCCTAGTTGTCCTCAATTCCTTTTTATTTTTCTGTGATTTGTTCTGTTTCACATATCGTACAGTTAGATTAAGTTTTATTACATTTAGATTAGGTTTATAGGCCGATTTTTTCATCATTTTTAATGACTTTAAATGCTTTTCAAAAGTTGCCATGGAACCCACTTTTTACGTGTACCTACCTACTGTACCGTTATATCACTACCCGGAAAATGTAATATAATATTTCTCGAACAAAAATGTTCATGGTCAAGTTATGCCACCTAGTTAGATGTCTAAAGACAAAATAAATATAAATGTCTGTAGATATAATACAGTATAATAAAAATGGCATCATATCTTGAACTCGAGCGATTCTCTCCCGAAACTACGAAACTTTCTTTAATAAAATGAATGGTTCAGTATTTTGATACGAGGGGATTTTGATTCAATGGATTGTCCGTGCGTTATTCGAAATTCACATACCTGGTGGGGACTGACCCCACCGTCCCCTTGTTAAGAACCGCCACTGAGTAACTGTATTGTTCATACCCGGCCCCAGCTGCTGGTAATACCTAATACTATCACTGGGCTATGTCGTTCCTTCCACGAACTTTTATCCCCAGAGAACGTAACGTAGCCTTCTTGAAAATACTTAACATTTTACGTGCCTTCAAACGAGGTACCAACATTTCGACGGAGTGCTTCAAGGGTTGGGGTTTTCATGCGCCACTTATGCGTATGCATATCTCGCAAATATGAAAACTTTTCATGCATGTTTATTTTTCTTTTTGAAAATCTGTTTCACGTTTCGAGTTCCTAATATTTGAGGAACTTAAAAAGAAAACCTCTTAACAGGGATTTGAGCACGATCTTGTTACAAGTTTTTTTTCTATATTCCTGATATTCAAGCAACTTTCAGAGATTTTAAGATACCCCTTTAAAAAGATCAACAGTTTTTAGAACACAAGTTGAGTTCCTGGTTTCGAATAAATTTACAAGGTTTTTTTCGATCTTGAAATTAATACGAGTAGTTTTTTATTCATGTTTTGAATTTATGATATTTATGAAACTTACACGCATGTTGTCCAACATATTAATAAAGTTTTTAATACAAGTTTTGTGTCCTTGGTGTATTATAAACTTACGAGAGTTTTAACCCCGATATCTTGTTCAAAATATACCTGAAAAGTTTTTTAAAGTATGACAACAAGTTCAATGAAGATTTGTTACAAGTTTTATGTTCCTGACACCACAGAAACTGAGATTTCAAGATTTTGATTAGATGATCAACGAGTTGATTGTAAAGTAGACATTTTTTTATTCTTATCCTATGGCTCCTGCAGGATATCGTATTCAGAAGGCAACACAACGGGGAGTTCATTATAAATCTTTGTCCATGTCAACGATGTAGGTACATCCATAGTTTGAAGAAAATCCTCTTAGACTCATATATAAGATTCCACCATTATTTTCCTCAATCCTATTTTGTTTTAAATTTGTATACTGCACAAGAGTCCTAGCTGCCTCCAACCGCCTGGGGCCAGTGACACTATGAAATCCACAATTGGGTATGTTGTGAGACTGAAGGTAGTTCCAGTACTTTCCATCTCCTTCCTCTCGAAGAAGAGGTACCTGATAATTTAGATCTTTTCACCAAACACAGCTAAAGCCATTTCAAGCAACGTTTCAAATCTGAATGGTGGTCTTACACCAGGGCGATAGTGAGAGTATCTTCCACTCTAGAACTAAGCAAACCACTTTATATTATTTTTAATGAATAATTTGTAACACAAATAAAATTTACTTGCGCTCGCTGAGATTTGAACTCGCGATCTACGGTCCCTGCGTAGTAACTTCTAATAATTAATACTTAAATGGGGTCCGAGACGGTCAAGCGGCTTAAAACAAGCACTTAGATATTTGCTTAAGCCGAACGGAAAAAAAAGGAAAATAATCGTTGGGTAAGACTTATGTTTACTCAATCATCTCCTCAAAAATGCCCCTCCACACAGTACCCGCAAAGATGACTAGGCCCTGAGGAAAATTATTTTCCTCAGGGCCTCCTTTGTGGAGTTGTAAAAAAAGCGGAAATATGTTCACAATTTGAAGTTTCAATTTGAAAGCGATATTATTTTTGGATTTATTGAGGTAAGCGGGTAAATAGCTTTAATTATAAAGCAATGTATACTTAAATGAAATCAATCAGCCAATTTTATGATAACCTACAAAGATTAAAAAATTAAAAAGAAGATTTATCTTCGGAAAACAATCGAAATAATTTTATATTTTATAATACTCAATAAAATAATTTGTGTGTATTTACCAAGGTCTAAAGGAATTACCCTAAGAGAGGACTTGGCATACCAATAAAAATTCTGTTCAAACGGTAGCATAAAAATGGTAGACCGTTTCCGTGGTTATTATTCAGTAGCTTGACATTTTATTTTCATTTGGGGGAAACAACAATTATCCCTGCCCAACAATGAAAAATAAGCTGCTCGATGATTTCGATATTAATTAACAGCATACTTAAATATCTATCGTACGCTTAAAGATGTCTAAAAGATCAAATAAATTTTTAAAAAAATTGACAAGTATTCTTTCCTAACCTTCCACTTACATTTGAAATGATACCCTGCTGTTTTTTAAGCGAAGAAAAACTTTATACTCGTTGGTTGAATACTTCGCGGCATCTTGAATATTTTTATTTATTAAACTTTATATTGTTTTTAAGCTAATGTTTTATATTTAGCCCACTGATAGTTTGTAATTCTGGACAAACAATTGAAAAAGAACACAGGCGATGAAACTATTCTAGTCTCTATCTAACAGGGGATGCGAGAAGAGTGTAAATATGCCATACTAATAAGTAATTTATTTGTTTTCTCTCTCCGTAATACAATTGTCTTGCATTTGGCTTTCCACTTTGAATTAAGTAAGTAAATTGAAATTAAAAATTTTATTAACATTTCAAAACAATTGAACACTTCACTCCAAAGCAATTTTCCACTTTAAAGTTTCCTTTGAAAAGTGCCTATAAAATATATATATATAAAGTTGGTTTACTTTCAATAAATTATCTTCAAATTCCATTAGAAACTTGCAATGAGTAAAACTTACTTTTATAACATTAATATAATTACGCTTTGAATTTAGGATGAAGTATGGTCAGACGTTAAGGGCGAATTTCCTAATGTACCTAACAAAATGACTTACGACGCCCCGCTACGTGAAAATCCCTTTGAAATATTACAAGAGCCCTTCAACCTTGCTAAGGCACTGTAGCACTCAGAAACGCAACCTCGCGAAATTACAAAAAGGTCAATTTAACCCAAGTTTATCCATCAGGCTTGAAATTCAATCTTTTACAATATTATTATTTTAACCGAATTTAACTTTTCGGAGTTTAAAATAATTACCAAAAGTTTTATAATGTTGCCATTATTAAAACAAATTTGAGATATTATGTAACGTATTGTAAATTTTTGAATATTATTTTTGTTTATCTGCTGTCATTTTTCACAATTGGTATTTTTTGTCATGGCACCGTATACACAGATGATAAAATATTTAAAATATATTATACCTATACGGATTTCTTAGTGCTTAGTTCATTTCTCGAATGTAATATTACATATTTTATTACATTTTATCATACTTTCCTACTTGCTGTGGTACGCTTGCGCCGTGTTGTATCAAGTTGTCTGCAACTTCATTTTAGTACGTTCATAAATAAAATCATGTTTTATATTTAAATAAAACAATACAGGAATAGCGTCAAAAGTGTCAAAAATCGAAACAATAGAGGTAAATAAAATAAAGACAAATAAATACTTGATACACGCGTTATGTTATATCTATTGAATTTAATCAATTTATTTAATGGATAACTATATAATTAGAAAATATAATTATAAAGTATTAAAAAAAAAGTTTAACAAAAATATTTCGAAAAACTTCTCTGTCCAGTGGAAAAAAGAAAGAGCACATTAAATTAAGTTCACATGATATTTTCAGCAGTCGAAAGATCACTCATTATGAAGCTTTTGAAAAAAATCTAGTATTGAATACCGTTCGTGAATAAGATGTTTTAGTTGGAAATCTAGCCTATTGTATATGAAGGGACCAAGGAAAGTATGAGACCTCTGTCTGAAGGCACTACGAGTCGAGGGTACTTGCAGTAGTCTTGTTGTCGCGCTTCTAGTACTGCGGTCATGGGAGACTGATCTGTTGAGGTTGGGGTGGTTTCGACAGTATTATGTTAAACAATAAATAAATAATTGACAGACCGAGAGGAGTTGGAATTCTTTATATAGTGCTTTAGTGGAATGTCTGTGAGATACGTTTATCATAACCTTTAGTACTTTTCGTTGTTATATTTCGAGAGGCAATAGATTGAGGATGCTGCACCTCCCCAGGTAAATATGCAGTACGAAATTATGGATTCTCAAATTTAATTAATTTATTATTAAGTATAATTCTTGAAAAAATATATCAATTTACGTACCTTGGCCGTATATTTTTATATAATATATGTGTTCTACAGCAAAGTATTTGATTGATTCATCTTTTGTGGCAGGGAAAAGGGAAGAGCCCGAGGTGCAATTGTGTATGTGTTTTGAAAAATTGAGTCCGGTTTTCCTTTACTGTCAATGGAAAAACAGATGTGTTTTGGTTATGTTCATTATTAAGAGATTATTTTTAAGCCATTTACTCGCTGTCTTCATTCATTTCTCGGTCAGCTTGGCAACCTCTTCCCAGGTAGAGGCTACAAATAGAATAGCTGTATTATCAACAAAGGTGACTGTTTGACCACCTTGAAGTTTTTAGGAAGAGTATCGGGCCCAATACACTGCCCCGAGGCACTCCATAATCAACATTAGTAGATTCACTCAAATTACAGTCAATACAGATTCTTTATGAGCGTGAGGATAGATAGCTTTGCAACCATTCTAGCGGAAGACCTCTGATACCAATAAATTCTAGTTTTTTTTAGCAGAATTTTTGTTGAAACAGTGTCGAATGCTTTGGTTAGATCTAGGAAGACTCCGATATATCAACTGTTATCATCAAGATTTTTTGAGATATATTCGTAAATACACAATTCATTGGTTCCATCCACACGAAGCCCGTACAATGCGCGGAGCCGCTCTCATTTAGCAAAAGGGCAAATAAAGTGTACGGGTCTTCCCATCAATGTTCAAGTATTTAAATTAAATAATTATGTTCAAATATTTAATTTAAACTAAATAATATTTATTAGTCGGGAGTGGCTCTGCGCGTTGTGCAGCGTGGCGTGGACAAAATGTTAGATATAAATCGCTCACATTTAATTTCTTATTGTACGCCTCAGCAAAATCATACAACTTTGATTAAATCATTGACTTTGATTAACTCCAATTGACTTCAACTCTAACAAAATTATTATCTGATACAGCGTTCAGATATCATACTTTCAGAATAACATGCCCTAAAGCTAGGAAAAGACTACCACAACATGAACTTAATGTGATCATATGATCACATTAAGTTCAATTTAACTCGATTGAATATATATTCAATCGAGTTAAGAGCGAAACTCAAAACCACTTCAGAAAGTCTAACATAAATTAGTAAAAGAGTTAAAAATTAATTTGGATCTTGTGTCATTGTGGATATTTTTAATGACAGTTTCTCGATTAAAAATACTAATAGTCCACTACCGTTGGTGGCTCGTGACTTGGGTGTACTAGATTGCTAATGGATATTACAAAAATGGCATTATTGATGTTGTTGTAGTTGAAAACGTTTTTTTCGACAAATCGATTTTTTGTATGAAGGCCAAACGGAATCTATTCTTTGAAAAAAACGTTTTCAGCTACAATAACATCAAAAATGACATTTTTTGTAATATTAGGTCTCTAGTACACCCAAAAGCCACGAGCCGCCACTGCCCTCTACATCTGTAAATCCAAATAATATTTTATTTTTTAAAGTCCGTTGTATAATGAGTATACATTATTCAAAATAATATTAACTGTGGTTTGAAATATTTTTTTAGCACTACAAGATTGAACAGTATTGTTATTACTTTTAAGGTATAAAATAAGTAGTAATTAGAGGTGAGGCGTATTTATCGTACCCAGTAAAAGTACCGGGTATTTCCATGCGACACTTTGTACTTGTGACAGATCTCCAAAATACCTGGTTCCAAAATACTCATAAGTGTTTTATACCGGGACTAAATATTTTTAATAGGTACTTTTACCAGGTATTTTTGATAGGTATTTTTGATGGGTATTTTTAATAGGTAATTTTACCAGGTATTTTTGATGGACATTTTGAATAGGTATTTTTGATGGGTATTTTTAGTACCTAGGTATTTTTGATAGGTATTTTCGATGGGTATTTTTGATGGGTATTTATAGTAGGTATTTTTTTATGGGTATTTGTTATGATGATATTTTGCCGGATAAATGTGAGGAATTTTTCGATACGGAATTCCGTAGCTACCCCCGCCCCATGAAATTCGGTTGTGTCGAACCTTTTTTCAGCGAAAAAAGTTTCCCCCCCCCCATGGATTTCAAATATTTTGTGGGGAAGTACTCATCTTGAATTTTTTTGTGGGGAATTATGTTTTACAGAAATTATCTGACAACCCCCCCCCCTCCCATGGATTTCGAATAATAAATGGGGAATCAAGCTCACGTAGAAAATTTGTGGGGAATATGTGGGCAGAATTTATGCGAGTGCATTAGAATTACGTATTCTGAATCGATCCTCAGGACGGTATTAAATACTTTTGAGTATTTTGTCACCGGTATTTATACCAGGTATTTCTCTGTACCTGTACTCATTAGCTAACTAACTAACTAACCATCACGCCGTTTCCCCGCAGGGGTAGGCAGAGAGGACGGACCGCCAAACAACTCGGTCTTGGCACACACTCCTTGCCTCATTCACATTCATACATCGTCTCATACATACTCTTCTATTGTTCTGACTCTTGACATGGCCCGACTCAAGTATCTGATTCACTTGGTCGTGCCATGTCTTCCTCGGGCGTCCCCGACTTCTGCTACCATTCACATTTGCATCGTATATTCTCCTTACACTCCTTTCTTCGCTCATTCGCTCTACATGCCCAAACCATCTAAGCGTCCCTTTCTTGATCTTATTCATTACGCTTACATCAGCCTTGCACTCTTTGCGGATATCCACATTCCTCACACGATCATACATGGTTTTACCACACATACGCCTCAGGGATCTCATTTCAACAGCATTCAATCTACTTTCATCCTTTCTTTGCCAGTTCCATGCCTCACTTCCATACATCAGGGTAGGTACCAGCACTCCATTGTGGACTGCTAACTTCGCTTCTTTGGACAATTTTTTGTTAGCGCCAACTGCGTTCAGTCCTCCATTAATGGAGTTACCTGCATTTACTCTTCTTTCAATATCTCTGTCCGCCTTCCCATCTCTCGTAAACATGCTTCCTAAATACACAAATTCATCCACCTGCTCCAAGTATTCCCCATTCACAGCTATATTGCACACTGTTTTCGTACTTTCTCTTTCAAACACCATTACTTTAGACTTACTTACATTCATCATTAACTCATTCTTCACGCATACTTCGTTCATCCTAGACACGAGAGACTGCAGATCATCCATACTATTAGCAATCAGCACCGCATCATCAGCATACAACAGGCAACATACTTTCAGATTACTAAAATTCGCGCCCAATCCCACATCTTTCAATTCTTGCATACAATTATCCATGTATAGATTGAATAACCACGGTGACATTACGCAGCCTTGTTTAACACCTTTTGTGATATCAAACCACCCCGTAAAACCACCGTTCACTCTAACACATGCAACGCTTCCCTCATATAGAGACGCAATTGCCTGAGTCAGATTCGCATTCACTCCATACTTGGACAACACCTTCCATAGCTTTTTCCTGTCGACTCGGTCGTATGCTTTTTGTAGATCTACAAAGGCACAGAAAAGTTTCTGGTTTTTTGCCAGAAACTTCTCGGTGAGCATACGCAATGAGAAGATCTGGTCCATGCACCCCCTTCCACTCATAAAAGCACCTTGCACATCCCATATTTTATCCTTTGTTTCCTTTCTTACCCTTTCAATCAAAATTCTACCATACAGCTTGCCAACTGAACTTAGCAGGCTAATAGCCCTATGATTCCCACATTCCATACGTGACCCTTTACCTTTGTATAATGGCATGATCACTGCCCTTCTCCAATCTAAGGGCGTGTAACCTTCCTTTAAATATTGGTTAAAAAGATTGCACAACCATGTGAGAATTATACGGCTACCTCCTTTAAAATATTCAGCAGCAATATTGTCGAAACCGACAGCCTTACCATTCTTCATACACTTAATTGATCTTTCTATCTCATCCATGCTAATTTCGGTAACATTCAGTCCATCATCATTCATATCTGATTCGCCGCTAGAATCACTGTCACTCACTTCGCTTTCAAAGACTTCCTCGAAATACTTCATCCATCTCTCTTTTATTTTTTCCTCATTCGTCAACATTTTTCCATCTTTCGATTTTATTACTTTCATGCTTCCGGTTTCAGGGCCACACCGGGACCTTTTGACTTCCTTCCAAAACACTTAATGTTTTCTTGGAAATGGTTTGTCATTTTCATTCCTTCTTCCTCTTCCAGGCGTTTCTTTCGTTCTTTCACTCCAACTCTTACTTTTTTCTTACATTCCTTATATACTTCTTTCGCTCGATCCTTCTCTTCGCTGGAAGCACTGCCAGCTGCAATCAGACATAACCATGCTTTCTTCTTCTCTGAGACTAGTGCTTTAATATCATCATCCCACCATGCATCACCTTTCTTTCTACCTTGCGTACTTATTCCACACACCTCTCTAGCAGATTCACAAAGACTCACTTTTATGTGGTTCCATGTTTCGTCTATGCTTAGACCATCCATTTTTTTCTCATTCAATCTCATCTCTGCACAATTCACATACTTACTTCTCTCATTATCGTTTTGTAGTTTTTCTATTTTGATTCTTGTTGGAGTTAGTACCGTTTTCACTTTAGAGCGCCAACCGCGAAAGAGGTTTACTCTCGACACCACCAGAAAGTGGTCAGTTTCAACCTCTGCCCCTCTGAAAACTCTCGTGTCCTCGGTAACGGCTCTCAACCTAGAGTCAATTACTACAAAAACGATAATTGACCTCTCATTTCCTCTTTCCCACGTATATTGGTGGATACCTTTATGATCGAAAAAAGTATTGGACACAAACAGGTTCCATTGTACCCAGTAACCCAGTAACGAAAAGTACTCATAGGACCCACCTCTAGTAGTAATGGTCCGAGGTTAAAACCCTGTGGGATACCCGAGGAAATGTCATTGAAACCTTTAAAATACTTGATTAACTTTAACAAAACTATAGGTACATCTAGCTTCATCGTTCATCGTTTCCTTTATAAGGCGCCATAGCCGTAGAGCTGTCTCTTTGACATATCAAATGTCGGCTTATTAATATTATAATTTAAAATATATATGTTACCACAGAGTTTACAATTTAATCTCATTTGGCTAATGTGCCAAAACGACAATTTATTTGGGGACACAACTTCGTAGTTTCCGCCGCTTAAAATCGCTCTGTTTAGGCACTTGCCATTTAATAGTTGAATATTAAATTATACGCTTACATAATATTACCATATATTTAGCAATAAGTAATGCCCGTAAGTACTACTTGGTTGGTAACTGCTATTCAAAGCTATTAGGGTAATACTAATTCGTTAAAAAATGTTTTGAGTAATTTTACAAAATATTAGAAACAACAAAAAGATTAAATATTGAGAGGACAATATTGTCACATTAATGTTTCTACAAATTATGTACCTACATGGTACAGATTAATAAAATTCCAGCCTATTCATTATAGTAAAATGAAGTAAACGTGTAGGGTGACCATATGTTTATAGTTGATTGTAAAAAATATACTATAAATTTAAAAAGGACCAGAGAGAAGAAAAAAAAGAATTACATTATAAAAGGCCGAGGATAAAAAAATATACAGATTAAACATATTCTACCACTAATTTAAAAGGAAAAAGATCAACAAATTGTTGGTAATCCTCGGCTAGCACAAATAATGTAACATTCTTTCTAAAAGTACACAAGGAATTAGAAGATTTAAATGTGTTCTGGAAGGCTATTAAATATAAGTGGAGCCTGATACAAATAATTTCTTTGACCAAATGAAGATTTAGTGTGAATTGCTAAAAATAATGTTATGTATTTTATAACATCTTCAGATGAGTGATATTTCACAGTGTAGGTACCACAAGTCTCTCTAATGTAATAACTAAAATTGAATTTCTAAATAACCTCAAAACTGCGGGACCGGATAACATAGCTACAGTATTTATCAAAGAATGTATCAAAGTAATTGCTTTTCCATTGACAAAACTTTTTAATCTCTTTTTATATGGTGGAATCTTTCCTGATAAATAAATTTAATTTTCTGAAAAAAATGTTATTTGACTCCTAGTTTTCAAAAAGGGTTATTTATTTTATTTTACATAGTTAAATAAATATAAATATTTCACTTACTAACTACATAATATGAATACACACGAAAATAATAATTTTCCATTATTTCGGCTACTGGCTACCGATCTAGCTCTCTCATTCAAAATTTAGGCATATTAGATGTGTCAAAGAATTTATACATAAAAATAGGATTACGAAAGATTTTTAAAATATTTATATATATTTTTTTATTTTTTTTTTATTATCAATATAAAGTTTTTTTACAAGTTTTTTTTTCGATGTCTGTCTCACTAGGATAAACCTGTGTCGAGACGACGTGAGGGATCAGTAGGATTTATAGGTCCAGTTAGAAGTTCTACCGAGCCGAACCCTCTGATATGAAAATATCTGGAGTCGGTGAATTATTTTCCCATTTGATCTCTGTTGATTTGACGTGTTGATTTTGTATAATTTTGTATTTATTATGCTTATATAGTGAACTTGCATAATGTGGATTGACTAGATGATTATTTGTGGAAATTTGTGTGGAAGGGTTTAGTTTTTCCTTTGGGGAAGATTTAACCCGGACAAAAAGTCGGAAAAAAACAGAAAAATACTACATTATATCTTTACAGTTATTCTATGTAAGAGGACAATAAAATTTTATTCAATTAACTTGAGATTGAACGTTATTTTTTAAATTTATTTTATTTAAAAGCAATTTTTGTCATTACAGACCAACGTGTATTTAATCCACCATACATAAACTCTTTGAAATTCTGATACTGAATAAACTTTTTACACAAATAAATCCTGTAATAGTGTAGCACCTTACCAGTTTTAAATTATGTCAGGTAGAAGTACCCATTCCAAATGAATTATCTATATTTTTTTATAAACAATGCATTTAAAGAAAAAAATAAGTACACTCTGTTTATTCTGATTTAAGAAAAGCATTTGAGACAATTTGCCATAAAATTATAATTTGGAAATTATCTTTAATTAACCTTGCGTTCAAAAAATACGCTTCTAGTAATTTTTTTTTAAATAAATAAAAACTCAAAATTTCATCTGAATTCATTAGATTGGCTCAGTCATGGCTTCAAGAAGCGCTCCATAGACAATGTGAAGCGGGCAGTGAAATGAGCGATAGAAGAAGCGTTTGAGCATAATACATCTAGCATTTGATAACATTTTTTTCCTGTCTACATAGATGCGACCGTAGTTGACTTCAGGGAACGCCCCATAGGCAATGTGATGCGCGATTGAGGACGCTCTTGAGCTGTTGGTAATGTTAGATTTCTGTCTAGACGCGGCCGTTGTCGACTTCATGGAGCGCCTCACAGGCAATGTGAAGCGGGAAGTGAAATAGGCGATAGAGGAAGCGTTTGAGCACACTAAATCTAGCATTTGATAACATTTTTTTCCTATCTACATAGATGCGACCGTAGTTGACTTCAGGGAACGCCCCATAGGCAATGTGATGCGCGATGGAGGACGCTCTTGAGCTGTTGGTAATGTTAGATTTCTGTCTAGATGCGGCCGTGGTCGACTTCAAGGAGCGCCTCATAGGCAATGTGAAGCGGGAAGTGAAGCAGGTGATGGAGGAGGCGGTGACGCGGCGGGGTGTGCGCGAGGACTCGGGGGCCGTGACGTCACTGTGCGCCGCCGTGGAGGCCTGCCTGGGCCAGGGCCTGAGGCGCAGGGCCCTGGGCCTCTTCAAGACCTCCTCCACGACTGCGCTGCTACACAAAGTGGCAAAGGTAAGTGACCAATAAATATATCTTCGTTGTTTTATAGGATGAATTTCGGTAACATTTTTCTAAGACAATTCAGCTGACTTCCGTGAGAGATTTTTTTTTGCTTAAGGCTATATGGATACTTACCCTTTTCCACTGAAATATGCAACTATTGTCGTTATTGTGTATTCACGTCGCAAAAAACTTATAGCGCACAGTCCGTACATTTCGCTACAGAAATCATGAGTAAGCGTATCTCATGATTGGTCTCATCTCAAGTCTTGGCGGCGGATGCGTCTGTCCACCTACTGTGAGACCAGCCTCGAACAGAACTTTCTCGACCCATCGCTTTGCACCGCAGTGGGAAGGATGAATTCAGACGCCCGTCACTCCTGGACACACTGACCCCCAGATTCCTACCAACCCCTCATACCTTTTTCCTTCCCTGATTTTCCTCTCCTTCTTCTCCTTCGTTTTCTTAAAAATACCCCCACCGAGCATCCCTAAAGATGGCCTCCTGTATGGATCTAATGTAAAAAAAAAAATATGTGTAAAAATAAGAGAATATTTGGTATTATGCAAACGGTGGTGAAGTCAGTTCAAATCGTTTTATAATAATTCTCAAAGAGTCAACACTAACTTTCAATATTGGATTCAAGAATCTTTAATAACGGTGGAGAAGGTTCGTGACTCCTTCGGGTTTTCGCAATTATGTTGAATACAAAGATTGCGTTTCGTTTTCGCCTTTTACAGTCGAAAAATGTAGTTATTTTTTCTCCTTTTATATGAAAGGCTGTCTAAAGATTAACATTTCATAAAGAAGATTACTGTTCTAAGATATATTCCACATAATATTTTTTTCTTAAAATGTTACAACATTATCAAATAACTTTCTGCTCTGGAAAAACTTTTTAAAAAGCATGACACAACCCTTATTTAGATGGAAACATGTTTACTTAAATCACTAGTCTTGACTAAAACGAAAGCAGACAAAGAAACTGCAAATTAGAAATAAAAATAGAGCTCTTTGTACGGTTATTTTAGGCCTTACACAGAAAGAAGATTTCTCAATTTTTTTTTCTTAAAAGCATGACACGGTCCTCATGTACATGGAAACCTGAATATTTAAATCTCAAGTCTTTACTAAAACGAAAGCAGACGAAGAAGATTGCAAATTAAAAACCAAAAATATAATAACTTGTACGGTTATTTAAAGCCTTACACAGAAGATGTTAAGTTAGTTTTGAACCACGACCTTAAAGTTTCAGCGTTTTAGGTATTATGTCGTCTAATAACCTTACATTTATTACCATCATAATTTTGAGAACCCGAGAACATCTGTCAAAACATGTTTTTCTTCTCCGAAGTCTTCTCGTTCTAGCCCTGCTAGTTTAGCAACAAACACAGATATCTAGAAACTGTGTAATGTATTCTATGTTTTCTTATCGTGTCTTCATCAGAAACCCCGTTGGCTTAATTTCTTCCGCCAGAAGACGTTTCGCATAAAGACAAGAGACAGAAACTCATTTCAAATGTCACAAGTTACAGATCCAATTATAATTAATTGGATGCATCTAGGAATATTGCTATGAAAGGAATCGTGGAGTCAGTGATGCTATTATTTATCACTAGTCGTTACAACACGGTTTCACCCCTCGAGTTGCTACCCCTTTTTCTTAAAATGGAATTTGAACTGGAATAATAAGGGTTTTCTTGTAATATGTTTTCAGTCAAATTAATATTACATCATAGCTCACAATAAATTATGCTGATAAATGAAAATATTTGCGTTTACCTTGAAATTTAATTCAAAAAAATCTGTTCAAATTTCACTATGAAGAACTTACTCGGAGAAAACTTACTGAAATGAATTATTGCTAGTTTATTGATAATCTTTTCAAATTATTCGTATTCCTGTTAAAAATGGTACCGCAGGCCTTTAACGAATGAATCGACAGATTTCCTAACAAAGTATCAGCAAAACGCGAATGTTATGTTGTGCAAAAGTATGAGGATGGCGGAACACGTGCTAATACTAATATTTTCAAATTTCGTGATTTTATTTATTAGGAAAAGAACAACTGGATGAACACCTGTTCCGATATTTTCTGAATGAACTCATATTTTATCAGGAAATGGATTGTAATCACGTTTTTAACAGGATTTCAATAAATCGGCCGTGCTTATTTTAGGGCGGCTTGCACCAACTATCGCAAATTTTATCTTAAATCGTATTTAACTAAACGTATTTAAGACCCTAAATACATTTAACTTAAATGCGTTTAGTTGCGTCCTGCACCACGCAGTTCGGTGGCAATTTTAGTTAAACGTGTTTAACGCGTCGGTAAAACAGTTACCGCGTGTTTACCGCCATTAACGCGTAAATAAAACAGCTACGATGTTTCATTTTACTTGAAGTGTCAAAATATTTTGTGATTGTGTGTGTGGTTTATTTATGTGTGTGTGGTTTAATAGTGTTTTCATTTATTTTATGAAGAAAAAGATAAAGCAAATAGACATAATAAGACAAAAAGAGCTTCTGTTGTTGGAATTAAAAATAAAAATATTATCCGAGTAATTTTTTTTATTTTTTATTTCTTATATATTATATTGTTTTAAAGTATTATAAGAATGCTGTAGGTATGATTAGAAGTTTACAACCTTGCAAAGTACTCCTCGATAAGGAGTGTTAGCTCCAGGTGACGAGCACCTCGCTGATGTTTTTATTGGTGTTGAATTTTAACTGAGGTTCAATTTCTTGCACTAATAATGATGTCATTTCTTTACTGAGACGAAATCTTCTTTGAAACTTCTTGGCACTGAGTGTTTCAAATAAATTTGTTCTTGTGTTTACTTCTCTGACTATATTATAATTTATTTATAATTTCTATAATATAATTTCTTCACGATCGTCAGAATACAAATCCCAAATGTTCATTGTGAATACAAATTAAAATGAGATAGATTTTAACCACAATCAGAAATCGAAGAGATAACCTAAACAAAATTTGACAGTACTGCTTAGAGTAGGGCTAAACACGTTTAACTCGGTTAAACGGCCGCTTTTGGGTATTTAACTTTGACAGTTCTTTAAACGCATTTAACGACTTAAATTTTGTGGTGCAAGACGCCAAGTCGACTTAAATCAAATAATGTGTTTAAAATTATATTTAAATCAAATTTAACTTATGGTGCAAGCCGCCCTTAATCTGTGCGTGTAAAACTAATTTAAAACAAGATTTTAAAGAGGTTTCACACTTCAAGTTATTATAAAATTATGTTAAAAATACTATATTATTCACGTTCATAAAACAAACTCGATGTCCGCTTCTGTCTGTTTGTGCGCTTAGTTCTTCTAAACTACATAACAGATATTGACAGGGTTTTAACTGTCATTTAGAGAATTTATTCCGGAAGGTTTATAGTTTATAAGGTTTACAAGCCTAGTACATTTATAGAAAGTAGAGAAAATCGAAGTTTTGTTATCAAGTCGTAAAAAAATATTTTCGGGCGCTTATACATTGCTAACTATGGCCAAATCTTATGAGATATATCAAAATAATGTACTAAGAAATTGCATATCATAAAAAGGTCTACAGAAAAGTAGCTCCAAGGATGACCCCCAGCAACGCCAGGTACAATCAGCTAATGTATCGAATAAATGTGATGAAATATTCTATATACCTAAGTTATTCCCTTTGGGATTGTATTGCGAGCGATATGCTGAAATAGGACAAGCCATGATGGGTATAGTGTAATCTGTCAGTTCTATTGTACAGAACTATAACTATAAAATGTTTATAAAAACACAACTTGAAATACAAATTAGTGTAAGTCAATAAATTAAATCCGGAAAAATCCAATATTTTTGACCCTCATCCTTTTGCTTACGGTTTCTGTCACGGAGAAAAATGAGTATTGCTGATTTATTAAAATCCTGTTAAAAATGTGATAGCATTCCATTTTATAACAAACTATTAGTATTTTCATAATATATCGGAACACGTGTTCATGCAGCTGCTTTTATCAAGTTATTATTTATTGAAAATTCGAAAATATCAGAGTTTTTATGAACACGTCGCCATAAAACATTCGTGTTTTTCTGAAGTTCATTAGGAAATCTGTCATTTCACTCGTTAAAGGCCTGCAGTCCCGTTTTTAACATAATACGAATTATTTTCAAAAAGATTTTCATTAAATTAGCAATATCTTATACCGGTATGTTTTTTCCGTGCATGGGCTCAGATTTGCGAATTATCGCAGTAATAATAAATACGATCACTTCATCCTTTTGTCTCGCCCTCTTTCCCAATCTTCATCCTTCACCTCAAAGAGGGTTGATCCGATATCCTCCACTGGAGTTGCTTACACACTGACAATCAGGTTTCTTTGTAATCGACGGGTTAACTTCACGGTTCAGTGAGTACCTATACCCATTCAATCCTGCCACGCATTGCTAGAGAGTGGAACCACACAATCAAAGCTGGGTAAGGTATTTATTCAATTAATTTAAATGAGACCCTATTTCTTAGAATTAATTAGTACAACAACTAACCTGTGTAAAGTCGAATTATTTATGTTTATTGATGTCAGTGAGGTTAACACGTTAGTCTTTGTTTTTTTATGTGAATACCACCCAAGAGTCTCAACTTCTGAAGGAGATGGGAAGAGGAAGGTGGATATTCAGATCTGGTCACCAAACTCGGCTAGCAGCCGTTTCAAGCAACGTTTCAATTCTAATTGGTGGTCTTAGACCAGGGCGATACTGAGAGTATCTTCCATCCTGGAACGTGCCGCAAGTATACTATATATTAACCTAATAAATTGTGAAATAACACGAATATATAATTTTTTTTTTTTTGCGTACGCCAAGATTTGAACCCGTGACCTTCGGATTGCTAGTCGAGAGCCTTACCTCTTGGCCAAGGAGGCCGTTGTTAGTTTTAATTGTGCGCAAAATAGAACAACAATCATAATTTTTTTTAAACAATACTTATTTAGCAAACAATTTAAACTCACACAAACAAATAAAAATATAAACATCGTAAATTTTTTTTTGAGGTTTAGTAATTCCATATTATGTAATACTAGTAGGTATCTATTGTAGATGAAATTTTGTCCATTTGAAATTGGTTCCGTATGATAATTTGATCGATATGTAATTTAGGTTATTGTGAAATTAATGAATTAGTAATTACTACACGCAATTCCCGGTTTTTTAATTTCATCACGTAATCGTTTCGTTTAAGTTTAAGAGATACAGCTATCGATTTTATTATATGACTAGATAAAATCTACCTTTCCCCAGTCAATATGCCCAGCACTGCGTCTGAGAAGTCTTCCTATTGGCTGGTGTTAATTTTTGCTGTTTTGTGTGTTGGTCGTTTTCACGATGGATGATTTTCGTGATCAGAGTTTTTAATGCCTCTAACTTTTTATCCCGGGTCGTCGCAGGTAACGAATAATGGCACTATGGACAAAAGACTCTGAAACCAAGCGACAATCCAATGGAAGACTTCAAATATGCTTCGCCCCAAAAAAGCTCAAACAAAATGCTGATTTGTGTTTTAGATGTGAGAAGAGCCACACATTCAGAGCTTGTTCTTCATTTGAGTTTTCCCTGCAGCATCATCCTCGTAAGCCATTTTTGAAATTTCAAGAGTTTCTGTGCTAGTTTTTAAAACTTCACGTCCGCACGCTATTCACGAAAATCAGCCATCGGAAAAACGACGAGAAATAAAACAACCATAACAAAAAAATTCACACCAGCCGCAAGGACATCTCCAGCGCAGTGCCTAGCGCCTAGCATACTAACCGAGGAAATGTAGCTTATACGGTTTTACCGGCAGAACCCGGTACTATAACTAAGCCCTCCCGAAATATCAGTTAGGTTTCTTTTGGGTACTCGTATTTCAAAAGGAACACTAGTTGCGTTCTATAAAAAAGTGTCACACTCGGGAAAGTTTAAAAAAAAAATAACAAATATATATATTCAAAGTAGTTTATTATTAAATAATAATTATTTATTAAACAGAAAATACGAAGGATTTAATTAAAATATTTTTATTATTTTCTCAACACTTTTCTTGAGGGGGTGCGTTATTTGGTTAGCTTTTACAAAACACCATTAAACATCATTCATTTTAATAAAGCAATATTATAATCCTGATTCGGGAATTATAACTCTGTTTGATGGTGTTGCCTAAAGTTGGCAACTAATCTTCCCGGCTTTTGCTTTTAATGGAACACATTATTTTAATATTTAACGCTGTCGGCACCTACGCAAATATTATTCAATGTTGCCACAACTTCTGTTTCTAATTGGCTTCGAGCAAGTCTCGATCTTGGACTAAGTCAAATTGGACAACAAGTTGCTCAATCACTCCAATGGAAACTTCTCTCATGAACGAAGTTTGTTATTATTAACTATGCTTCATTCACCACCATTTACTTTGCTAATCAATTACTTCGCAAAGCCAACTACTTTCTTCATAATATAATACATGTATATTATAGGTTTGGGGACTTGTAAGGAGACAATGAAAGAGGTAGTAAAGTTCACAGCGTTTATTTTAGTCATTCGCGCAGTTGTGTGAAAGATAACTCCGGACCGATGCTCACGTAGTTGGTGGACGTAGATCGACGGTGAATTTCCCCGGGCCGAGGATCGAACACCGCATCGGTGGATATTGTCAGTATCGAAGATCAAACCAGGTGTAAGCAGCGATGACGGCGGTTGAGTCGTCGTGGCGATAATGTCGGTGGCTCGATACGGCGTTGGTGGAGACCGGACTTGTGGATGTGTTAAGCACTGGGGATGAGTCTTCCTGGTGTTCCAGTGTGAAACAAGAGAGCCGAAGGTATGATTGACCTGGACGGCAAATGCGCAAGAGATGCAAGCCGGTGAAGATGTCGCAGGGCCAAGGAGCAGACCGGCGAATATATTACCGGGGAGCGCAGCCAGGGATGATATCCAAGACCAGGGCGCTAATTATAATCCCGCGGAGTCAATGATTATCCGTAGCCTCTCCTTTAAGGTCCGAGCAACGCTGGGCGTAGTGGGTTCGTAGCTCATGGCGGTGGAGTGAGGTAGGAAGCAGGGCGCGGCGCGAGTGCCGACCGGGCGGCCGATCAGGCGCTCGCAGGGCTCGCAGGGTACTCACTTGTAACTGACTGTTGATTGACTGACTGTTGACTGACTGACTGACCTTCATGTGCCTTCACGCTGTCGTTTATATAAGGCGCAAATGCATCGAGAATAATCCAGCGAGTAGGTAGATGGGAAGGACCTACGAAGTTTCGCTAGTAGGTTCTAATACGATGCGTTTTTCATGGGCGAACATTCCAGAATATTCTAGTAGCTCATCGCTACATAGGTAATTGCGTGAATTGATAGCGCCATATAATTCAAAGTTAATTATTTTCACTTCGTTCCGTAGTGAAAGAAAAATGCTTTCACTCTGTAACGAAATTATGCTCCTGATACACGGAGAAAACTTAAGAATCTCTTCAAATTATTCATTTTCCTTTTAAAACGGGATTGCAGGCCCTTAACGAATGAATTGATAGGTTTCCTGATGTTTCCTAATACCAATGAGTTGTCGGAACAAGTGTTCACAAAAATACTAACATTTTCGCGTTTCGTCATTACACATTATTAAGGCAAACGCAGGTGCATGAACACGTGTTCCGACATTATTATGAATTTACAAAATTTTTTTCTTTCTTTCTTTCTCCAGTGTTTTTATTGGTTTTTACAGTTTTTAGGTGTGTTAAAAACACCAAGCTAGGCACATGCTCGTGTTACGGTGGTTGATTAAATATACAGTACAAAAAAATTATAAATCAAGTATGAAATATAGAGGAAATTAAAACAATATATAAAGTATACAATTTAAAAGAATAAAGAATATATAGTTTAAGATAGCATGTGAAATACATTAAAATAAAATGAAAGAATATATATATATCAAAAGATTGAAATATAACAGAATATTTAAAAAAAGTATAGAATATAAGACATACAGTAAAAAGTACAGAATTTAAAGGAGAAAAAAATCATATAATCAATAAAAATGATATACCTATAGCATCAAAATGAGTATGTATTACTAGGTAAGCAAATGTAAAAATATGGTACACAGTTGATAAGTATGTGCGAGTTACAGTGGATACATTATTCTTCAGCATTATAGATTCTTGTTTGAACTCCGGCTAATAATACTAGAGCGAAAAAATTATTGTCACAATATTGTTCCTAACAAATACTGAAGCAATCCCAGAGTACATGAAATCTTTCAGTGGTGTCAAACTAATTAAAATAATTAATGCAAAAAATAATTAATCTTTGTGTTAATATTATGGCAATTTAAAAACGAAAACTTCTTATGGTGGTATAGATTCATTTTTCCCTTAAAGAAAACTTTTAGTGGTGGTATGGATTCATATGTTCCTTAAAAAATTTTCGCCCCTTTTCAGATATCCATTTATGGACACCGGTTTTAAATTGAGTAGTTGAACTTGATGTTTTGATGTCATTATTTAGTGCGTTGAATATTTTAGGTGCGACATATGAGTATTGTCTATGTGAGAAGGTAGTTTTTGTTGTAGGAATTTTGCAGTTTATATGCATTGAGTAGCGTGCATGTTTATCTTTTTGTGTAGAGTTTATCAAACCATTTTTCCAGATGTGGATGAGAATTGTCTAGGACTGGGAGTTTCCTAAAAAGTGGTTCAGATGGATGAGAAGAGAAACATTTGAACATGATCCTTAGCACAAGTTTTTGAACGGTCACTAGGAGGAAGAGAATGGATGCTGTACAACCTCCCCATCCTATGATGTCATAAGTTGCTATCGATTCAAATAGAGCAAAATAAACACTTCTTAAAGTCTTTATGTCAAGGATTGATCGAAGAGAATAGAAAATATAGCATAACTTCCGGAGTCTCTTTGTTATGGAGCTAATGTGGGCCTCCCAACGTAATTGGTTTTCTACACAGACATAGGAATTAATAGACGAGAAGATAATGGCGAGGGGTAAAATCAACTGTTGAAGAACGAAGGGGGTAAGGCTGACTGTGATTCGTCAATAAATCAATCTGACAGTAAATAGGCATCTCGCATTATAATATCACCATTTACTTCTTAAAAGTAAAATCTGCTTTTGAATGAATAGAAATTTTTACATGGGAGCGCAAATTACTCGCCACGTTATGAACAAATTTGCGAAGTCCAAATTCGGCAAAAAAATTCGGTTCTATTTTCAGAGTCGAATATTTCGTTTAAGTAAATAAGAAAGATAAGACACTTTTATAAATGTTCATAATTTACTTCCCAGCAACCAACCAGCTTTGTGCTTCGCGTCCAGACGTTTCTCGATGTGATAGTATATGTTTCTAAAACTGATCCATATTATACAATGTGAATATGCTTAAAATAAAGTAAAATAATGCTTATATATGGAATGTAATACGACAATTGGGTTTATTCTCTTTTTCACATCTATTTTTACAAGTTTTCATAGCAAAAGTCAACATTTTGCCGTGTTATTTCGTAAAATGAACCGATGATGCCTCGACCATAGTTCGCACAAGAATGATGACGTCACGTTTTCAAATTTCACTTGAGGCCATACGCGAGCACAGCCGGCTCCAATGGAAACGGTATGGGGAGTGGGAATAATACGCTTTTAATCACTTAGGGCAGGTCTACTAATATTCATATGTCTATGGTTTTCTATAATGACACCTAGGTACTTTGTTTCAATAGACGGTTTGAGAAATGGGCATGCACAACTATTGTTAAGAGATAGTGGAGATGTGTCTAGGTTTTGTGAGCAAGTGTGAATGATTAGTTTAGGAAGGTTTTCTGGGAGCTTAAATTTACGGATTGAAAAATGCATGAATTGAGTTTTTTGAACATTCAGGGTGAGGAGGTTAGAGTCTAACCATTTTTTTTTATTTTGTTCAGCCCACAATTAGCTTTTTCTAATGATGTTTTCCATGTTTTACTTGTAAATATTATAATCGTATCGTCTGCAAAAGATATTATATATATATATATTTTTTTTTTTGTATATATTAACTCCACACAGGAGGCCCTGAAGAAAATAATTTCCCTCAGGGCCTATGTCATCTTTGGGGATGCTGTGTGGAGGGTCTTTTTGTGGAGAGGAAGGAGTGAACATGGGTCTTGAAGAGTCCCATGTTGTAGGAGGGAGGAAACATAGAGGCCGGTAGCTCGTTCCACAGCCGAGCTGTTGAACTTAAGAACGAATCGTAGAAGCGACCCGTTCTCATGTGACAAATGTCAACCGTGTACAAATGTTGGGCGCGCGTTTGGCGTGTATCCCGACTACGCACCGCACCATATTACCGTCAATGTCCAAATTCAATAAGGAGTTCATATATACGAGAAATAGGAGTGGACCTAGAACACTTCCTCGGGGCACACTGTTATGATGCAGTTGCGTAAAGTGCTTGATTGATACACTGGTAATCAAGTACTTATTTATTTTTCTTTTCCGCGGAATTGTCTATGGTTTTTTGGTGCGACCGACACTTCCGCGGAAGCAGAAAAGGCCGGTTCGCTCTCGCTAGGAAGTGGCAAGGCGGGCTGCTTCATAGAGACAGTCGCAATCTTTTTACAATGGCGGAAGTCTGAAAACCAAGTTGGTTTTTATTTTATTTAATGTGGATCGGGCGATAAACCACGGTTGCAATGAGCGAGACTCGCGGACCATTAGAAACATGTTGAACGCGAGTTCGATTTAAAATTACGATGGAAAAAGTGTTGAAACGTGATCGCAGCCATGCGGCTCGAAATATCTAACGTGTGTTATCAAGTCAATCGTAGACTCGGATGCCTAGAAACGTAGACAACTTGTTTCTGCCGACGTAGCCGGATGGTTCAGAACCTTATTTTTACTCTCCGCATGCATCATATCATCACCCCACCTAAGTAGACGAATGTCCCTTGGGCCGGATATCGTCCGCAGGCTGTTCCTGCATCGTTCTTCAACGACTTCTACTTATACAAATGTCCATTGGGCCGGACATCCACCGCAGGCTGTTCCTGCATCGTTCCTCAACGACCACTACTTCTACGCATGTCCCTTGGGCCGGACATCGTACTGCGAATATGCCCGTTCAGCATCACAGTAGTATAGTTAGCTCCTAGGTCGGTCACAATGGGGGTGAGTCTTGAACTGTTGACTATTTTGTAATAAGAGTATAAAATTTAAGTTAATTAGTTTTAATTTAATTTATTTTATATTTTTTTTGGGATAAGTCTGAATGATTTTTGCCGTTCGCTAAACAAGTGACGGAATATTATAAGTGTCCCGTGGTCCTGACCCACGGCTTGTCACTTTATTTTCTTATATTATATCTGCCTTATGTCTTTGCTTTCATGTACCTTTGTCTAATCTTGTATTTTTCATTTTACTGTATTCGTGTTATTATTTTGTAATTTGGACGATGTCCGTTAATAAATAAATAAATAAATAAAATGTAATTTGTACCCAGTCAATCTAATACATGTTTTTTTGGCTACTAAACGCAATTTGCAGTTTGATTACTTTACTATTAAACCTAACCTACCATCTTATCACGGGGATTGCAATTTAACAGTGCTCATGAGCCCTCGAAATAGAAATCATGCTTCTACCTTCAGAGGGTGGCATACAGGAAGCGCCCGTGAACATAATTCCACGTCTCATTGGAATTTTGGCGCATTACGATACGTAATAAAGTTCAAGGAACCTTTCTGGTGATGCTGCCTTCGGCTAAGAACGCCACAAATACATATCAGGCCCTGCTGCCGTAACAACACCGTAGGAGATTGCTAAACGTTTACTTCTATATTCCTGATTGGAGTGAATGACTGTTGATTGTGATCTCTGTGTGAGGTAGTTTTTAAACCATATCAGGGCAGTACCTTCTATCCCAATCTGTTGCAGTTTTTTTAGAAGAATGTGGTGTGAAATTGTACCGAAAGCTTTAGACAGATCTAGAAAGACAGCAAGAGGTTTATTACCTCTATCAGGTTATCAGTTTGGTAAAGGTTGCAATTGCATCTGCGGTACTACGATCCTTGCGAAAACCATAGTAGTTATTTGATAGGATTTTATTATCCCCGAGGAACTTGAGGAGTCTAAGTTTTACTACCTTTTCAATGATTTTGGAAATTGTGCTCAATAGGGATATTGGCATGTAATTATTAAGGGAGGATCTGTCACCTGATTTTAATATGGAGATGATTGAAGCATGTTTGAGAGAGTTTGGGAATATGCCAGATTGGAGGCTTAAGTTTATAATATGCTGGAGGGGCTTCGCAATAAAAACTTTCAGGTGCTTAGTGAGTTTAGTAGAGATTTTGTCTATTTCTGTTGACTGGCTACTTTTTAATGTTGAAATGACTTCTATAATTTCAAGTTCTGTTGTGGGAGTGAAAATAAATGGACTATATCTCAAGTTTATCAGGAAGCAACCTGCAGTTCGGTTTTTAACCGGATTACCAAAAATTTGAAGAGATTTCTAATAAATCGGCAATACTCATTTTCACTACTGCTTACCATTTAGAATCGAAACCGTTCTTGGAGTAGAATATTTCTTACTTCATTAGCTATGTTTAGTGAATCGATCTGAATCACCATCACAAAACTTTCTCTTCTTCTCACCATTATCCTCTTCTAATTTTTTCAATCTTACAACCTTCTCCCAATGGGCAATAGGCATGCCATAGTTCCAGCGACCAATCGAATACCCTGCGCTAAATTTAATGGAAAAAGTTGTTTCATAATCGTCTTTATCTTACATTCGCACTAGTTTTGATTCTCTTTTATGATTTACTGTATCATTTTTTCCACAAATTTAAATGCTTTTTCCTATAATCAGGTTTAACCGTAAAAGTAAAGCCATTAGTGCTAAACTGCTTATGTACATACATTTAATAGGTAGATAGGTACTTTTTATTAGAGTTGGCAACAAATCATAAAGAACAAATTTTAAAATTCAAACAGCTTAAAGCTTTCACCAGAACGCATGGTTTATAAAAGCGACAACAAAGCGTTTCCTCTCCTGCTGGCGTTGGTGTTATTCGCGTTTGAATTGAGAACATTTTCTTTTCCTTGAAAGCGTAGCTGACAGTTTATACATTAATATTTAAGGTATCACTTAGAAGTGAAATAGGGCGGGAAAATCCCAGGTTTGACAGGCATGGATTTAAAATTTTATAGAAAATGTGTCGCCAATTTATTGACGTAAATGCGAATATTTATCTTATTCACACAGTAATTTTAAGAAAGTACAAATTACTTTAAAAAAGTGGCTAGGTTAGGTTGAATTAAGTTCATTAATTATTTTTTTTGGCATAAATGAATTTACAAAAGTTGGGTTAGTTAAGTTGGTTGAGTTACCAAAGGCAAAAAAGCATCCAGTTCAATTCAGCATTATGTTGGTGTTAAGAAGGTTTCGAGGCGCTTTTAAAAATAATGGTAACCAGTATATGTTTCGTCCTTATATCGCACCGGGACGTTTTGGTTCGGAGTTAGGATTTGATTTTAATACTGTTTGCACAATTAATATGTGGTAACTCCAGATTTTCAAGGTCATTTAAAATATTCGAGGAAAATGGCTACAAACATATCATGCAAAACGGGTTATCCAACCACTGTCTATTAGAATACCAAATACACCGAGTAGGTACTTTTCACAATCACATTTTGAAGAAAATCCTTACCTGTCAGAAACAAACCGCTTGTCCAGTGCACTCGATTATATTTTATTATTAAATGCTTTTCACTCTGCAGTAATATATTTTTATTGTTGGACTTAAAGGCGTGGTGAGGTTGTTTATCCGTTTATTCCCTACTCTCTAGAGCGTATGCTTGGATTATTTTGTTCGTTAGACCCGAGGGAATGAAAAAAATAACTATTTTTATTTCCTTCTTGCCTGCTTCCTCGTCTAAGTGTGCTAGCCCGAGGCAAGGGTTTTATTTTTATTTTTATGTGACCGTCATACAAGACAGCCTCAATTGGGAATCTTGTGAGAAAGACTGGGAATGAGGGGGTGGAGAGATGTGGAAGAGGGAGGTTAGAAAGCACCTTGTCAGATTAAATTACTTAGCATTTAAGCCGTTTCTAGTAACGTTGGATTATGACTTGTGTTGACAATATCGATCGACTTACAACCTCAAAGGTTGCATGGAAAACTGTACGGTTAATGTACCTATGTATCATCTTAAAATATAGCAGACTTTTTGTTTGTATAATGCTAGAAAACTCTCGAAGAGCTATAGCAGCATAAAATACGCATAATCCTATCATTCATTTTATTCCATAAATATCAAAACTGTTTGCCTGAAGATTATTGTCACTCGATTGATCAATTTATAAATTTACAGTTTTTTATGTTTGGAATTCGGTAGGTACTGGGCAAAGGTAACTTTTTCCTTTAACAAAGTCACATTCATTATGAACTTGTAGTTTTAAAATAGGTAGGTACGTGTCAATTTGTTAAAAAAATAAGAAATTTCGATACGTAGGATACGTATTTTTTTTTTAAGAAAGACACACATTTCCGGGTTACGAATAACCTGACAATATTTAAAAATCTCCTGCTTCCACCACAGTTAGCCGAAAATGTTGCTTGTGTCTTGATGGAGGATTTAGCCAGCCGAGGAATTGAATACACTACACCTGGGTGTGACCCAAACGCAATGTCAACTCAACCACCTACCGGTCACGATATACAGGATTTTCCAATAAGAGGTGTTATTTTGAATAGCCCGCTATTTCGGTAGATGTTACTTTTGAAGCCGTCATTTCTTGACGTTTGACAAGTAAAAACTACGTTATTAATAAAAATGGAACAATACACGCTTCAATAACGCATTGAAATTATTAAAATTCACTTGAGTGAATCAAATGCAAATCATCTTGAGTGATGAGGCCCATTTCCACCTCGGTGGTTTCGTCAACAAGCAAAATTGTCGCATCTGAGGCTCGGAAAATCCAAGAGTTATTGTTGAAAAGCCTCTCTTTCTTCAATGTGTGACTTTTTGGTGCGGTTTGTGGTCCGGCGGAGTCATTGGACCTTATTTTTTCGAAAACGAAGCTGGAGCAACAGTTACGGTGAATAGATTGCGCTGTCGAGAGATGATTAATGAATGTTTATGGCCGGAATTGGATGGTATTGATCTGGACAACGTTTAATTTCAACAAGACGGCGCTACGTGCCACACAAGCAATGAAACCATTGATCTTTTACGATTGAATATCAAAATAACACCTCTTACTGGAAAACCCTGTATAACGATACTAAATAACTGACCATATTTATAACTCAATATTTAAGATTTATTTAATTTAATAACGTAATAAATCCATTAATTTTCAAATATAACTTATTTTCTAAAAATATTCATATTACATTATACTGTCCTGAAAACGCTATTTTGTGTCCGTAAATAGTTGATTCAATATTTCATCTCAAGATAATGATTATTCGTGAACAAATGAATATGATATATCCAATATCTACGATAATACGAACGTGGGTATGCATTTGAGATATTGATTTATTTATTTATACGCCTTAAAAAGCTTTTACTTAAAAGTGATACATGATGCAGTGTTTATAAGAGAATATCTGTAGGTATTAAATTGGGAAATACTAACAGTATATATATGTAATCCATTGTAAAGTAGGTACATTCTAACTTAATTATTATTATTGACAAGACGTAGTACCTACATAAATAATACAATAACTGCCAGAACTGCCTTCTGTTTTATGCGGGATAGTGAGGGATAATACAGAAAAAACAAATCTATTTCAGTCAGCATTTTTTTGGGTATCTCCTGGATATACGGGTGAATTGTTTGGTCCTAGGTAAAATTAAATTTGTCAGCAAAGCAGGAAACGTAAGTTAGATTGCCAATACGGCTTTTTTCAATTGCAAAATGTTTCAAAACGTTCGGATCATATTTTAAATGACCTTTTATCGTATTGCTTTTTTAAAAACCTTTTATTTAAAACTATAATACTGTGGAGTTTATCATGTTGTATTTAAGTGTATTAGATTTCTCAATGGAACCCGCGGTAGGTCTTTGAAAAATTGGGATAATGAAAGTTACTTTGTCCCATTCATGAAAACTGTTGTAGGTAGACATGAGTATTTCTAGGAAGTGTTTCAACCGGAGCGATATCAGAGAAATGAAACCATTTTGTATGTAGATGAGTATGGGTATTGTCTAAAATAATAAATAGGGTAGGTAGGTAGGTAGGTACTTACCAACAAAAAATCTTTTAAAGAGATATTTTTGCAACCATCTTTCAATTAATCACCATTGCACAATTTACGCATCAAATAAGATTCTAAGGAGCCTCCATATATAATTATTATGTGTCGATCCATTAACTATTTTAACGCATCAAACAACATATTAAGAAGCCTACAAATATAATTATTATGTGAGGATCCATTAACTATTTTTACGCATCAAATAAGATCTTAGGAAGCCAACAAATACAATTATTATGTGAGGATCCATTAACTATTTTTACGCATCAAATAAGATCTTAGGAAGCCTACAAATATAATTATTATGTGAGGATCCATTAACTATTTTTACGCATCAAATAAGATCTTAGGAAGCCTAAAAATATAATTATGATGTGTCGATCCAATTAACTATTTTTGATAATACGATTTTCTGTCACTATGCAATTAAATTTTTGAAATATTGGCATACAGAGTATCTGCCCAATGAGACCCTTATTCTTTCAACATGCTTCTTGCTTCTTGTTGGGTTAGTCGATTAGTTGTCGATAGTTAGTTAACGGCCTCCGTAGTCGAGGGGTAAGACTCTCGACGAACAAGCTGGGGTCGTGGGTTCATATCCCGGTGCGTAAATATATTTTATTTGATTGATTTGTGTGATTTCACAATTTTTTAAATTACAAATAATATTTTGTTTATTTTCGGCACGAACCAGAGTGGAAGATACTCTCATAATCGCCCTGGTGTAAGACCACCATTCAGAATTAATGAGTTGCTTGAAATGGATTTGGCCGTGTTTGGTGACCAGATCTGAATAGTCAGGTACTTCCCAGCCTACCTCTTCTCGATCTCTTTTCGCTTCCCACTACCTTCAGCTTCAAAAAATACCACAATTGGGGATGCCGTAGTCTCACTGGCTCCGCAGACGGTTGGTAGCAGTTGGGACTGGAAAAAGTCGGTTCCTTGATATTTCATCAGAATGAAAATTCAACACACCTTTAAAAAGTAATATATAGGAATGAAAAAAAAGGTTTAATAGTTACATGTTTATATGTAGTGTTGTTTTAATTTCTTTTTTACTTTATGTTACTCTTACGTTTTACTAATATTGCTTCATATTGTTTGATATTTTCTCATTATACTTGTAATCATAATTTTACAAGTGTGTATTTTGTACCTTCTTTAAAATGGATTACATCAGAATCTATTTACTGTCAATATCTCCTGTATAATACATATTCTTCTATGTACACTGCATCATGATCACTACGTCATCACAATCTTCTATATAGTAGAGCAAGCCGCACTAATTTATTAATGAACTCACCTGTGGGGAGAGCTACGTGCTTTTTGAATGCGGTAGATAAAAAATTAGATTTATTTTTTGTGTCCTATAGCGCATTTGCAAGATTTTTGGCATTGCATATACACTGCATAAATGGTACAATTATAACGTCTTAGGCTTTATTACCTGTAATTGTTATAAATAAATGTACAAATTATATATATAAATAAATAAATAAATAAATAAATAAATCATGTATCACTTCTATGTAAAAGCCTTTTTAGGCCTTTTTATATACATATGTAGCCTATTTAACCTAGTTTTTTTTAAAATCATTTTTCATGACTTTAAACCACTTTTTGTAGGTGTGTTGAATTGTTATTTCGATGATATACCAGGTCACCGAAAAAGTCTATAGATGTATGTTATTTAATAGTAGGTATATACTGTTGTTTATCATCCCTTCTTCAAAAAGTTACCGACCGCCACTGCTATGCGTTGTAGTCTTGTTGCACTAATATATAGTTTGGGGTATTAATAAAAAATAAATAAATAAATATATATATGTAAACAAAAATATAATTTTCTTTAATTCAAGGCAATGCCGAGCTTGTCTCGTCATTGTGGCTGTGTGTGTCGTGGACTGACACTGGCTGGATGTGCGCCACAGTACCTACACAGTCGACTCGATATTTCGTAATCTATGGTTTAGGGCAGATTGATGGGAATAATTTCAATAATTAGTAATTGCTATCGTGATTGTGATTAAGGAATTGACATAACAATTAATAACATTTAATGTCGTTTCTTTCCTTACAGGTAATGTTTTGTTACTGAATGCTTTTCTTTATGTAAATCTTGTGAGATTAACAAAATAAACCTCTTCTTTGTGACTGTGTCGTTCAAATGACAAGGAAAATATCATTATTATATATATTTGAGATAGTTTAAAATAAACCACATTGTTTAATTTAGAGTTTAACCAGAAGAACAAGCAAATCACCCTTTCTTTCTATATTCGAACATTCGTACGTAAGGAGCACAAAGAGCAATGGCGCATTTTATGGACACACTCTTGTTTAAAGTCTAAGGCGAGGCATTCAATTCCAATTGGTCCCGTTACAATCTGTTCTTTTCTGCTCTGACGGGAAGCGTTCGCTACAAGTTTATTGCTGGTACTATTTGTTTAGGATAATAAAGTGTTGTGAAGTACCGATACTTAGAAAGGAGAACCAACTCTTGATGTTGAACGAAGTTAGATGAATAGTAAATAAACGAGAAGTTATTGCAAACGTTTTGTTGTGTTGATAGTAATTGATTGGTAATATAAACTAAATCTATTTGTTTCACATTCTAACATTTTTAATTTGAACAACTCAAACTATGTATATATTAGTATAGTATTTTTGTTTTCATGTAGTTGATTACATTTTCAATATTATTTATTTGTTCAATGTGCTGGTACATAGAGTTCCGGCAACATTTGCGAAAAAATAGTTCTACACTAACAATATATTCTGTTATTAGTATCGCAAAAAGAGTCCCAGTTGCCCGGATCGAGTGGGACCATGACATCCCTGATTGCGGTATATTGTGAGGATAAAGGGAGTGGGGAAGGGAGGGAGATAGAAAGGAGGAAGGTTGGGAAGTATCTGGCTATTCAGATCCGGTCACCAATTTCAAACAAAGTTTAGATTCTGAATGTTGGTCTTTCACCAGAGCGATACTGAGAGTATCTGTCACTCTGAAACCTTTATCTCCATCTCATACCATCTCTCATAGTAATTTATATACAAAGGAAGTTCCTAGCCCAAATTGATTGAATATAGTATAAAATTAAATTTTCTAGTATTCAATTACATAACTTGTATAAAATGAATCTGGGATCATTATGCTAGCCTTCCAAAATATCAAATTGACAAATTACATTCAGTGTTTAATGCAGAAGCACGGCTCGTAACCGGGGTTTCTAAATATTTGCACATTTCAGAACACCTTCGTAACCTTAACTGGCTCAAGTGCCCTGAAAGAATCCAGAACAAATTGTGCTGGATGGTGTTTAATTCCATCAATGAAATTGCCCTACCCTATATCTCCCAACTATGCGTCCCGGAAAACACTGGTCTGAGGTAGTCAACTCTTAGATCAGCAGCATCAGCAGCTGTAGGCAGACTGATGGAACCTAAGCGAAAGCCAAAGACTGTTTGCTTGTCGCGCTTTAGGAGCATCTGGGCCGAAGGTTTGAAATAAACCGAAATATCCATAACAAGTCAAATAGAATTCAGGTCTAAACAAAAAACTTACCCTTTTAAGCTATCATACCTTTAAATTAAATATACCATTCCTGAGAGAAAGTCCAATTATATCTAATTTTCCAATTATGTCCAAAATCCTGTATCTAAATTTCGCTAATAAACAACTAGTTAATGTTAATTAAGCGTTTATCTTAAGTGACCTACCAGGTAAGCATGGTACTGTATATTATCTCCATATAAAGTTAGTGATAACATAGATCATTGAAGAAATGTATTATATATTTGTACAGCGCCCTTGAAGTGATTTTGCACAAAAACGGCGTTATACAAATCATCCAAATATTATTATTATTATTAATTTAAAGCAAACATAATGATTGTACAAATAAATCAGGCCACATTTTAGGAATCAAAAAAGAATTTTAAATTTAAACGGAGTTTTAAAGCCGTTTATTTATTTATCAGTCGGCAATAAAACGCTGTCCAAAGCGTTCAAATATTAATTACAGCACCCGTGTAAACAAATATTACTAGCAGGCATTCCGAGTACCTCCCTTTGTATGAAATTTGTCACAAACAAACCAAACGTGGTGAATCCGGGGAAATAAACATAATAAATCCCTTTGTTCACAGTTTAATTTTGTAGAGAATTTCATTACAGTTCTTCGACAACTCATTTTGTTATTCGTACGAAATTCGTATTTACAAAGGGAAAGTTTTTATCCCTTCGCTTAGGTTTTTTTTCTTTCTCGTATTGATACAGCCACATCTATCTACGTGTTTTTTATAAATACACAATATGTGTATAGGTTGAGCAATTAGGGGTAAATGTAACGTACGTTATAATCTAAGCGTTCATAGATGGCGTTAATTTTAATATTTTATGAAAATACACTTTGTGCTAGTTATGCTTTAAAATACATGAATATGAATAAATCCTTTAAAAATTCACCTTTTTCAAGAAAGGCATTCAAATGGAATATTTAATCGGTGATTCAATCAAGTGTTGTATAAAAGGTCATGGGGCAATTTTACTATTTTGTCAAAATATAGTTGAGTATAAAAAAGTGAATGGAATCTCCCACGAGTATACTTGTTAGGCACATATAATTTAACCTCTTTGAATATGTGATATGGTAAATGCGATATAAGTAAGTACCTATTGTAAATAGTATGCTACTAGTAGATGTAACATATCTAAAATAACGTAATAAGTAATATATGTTTAGAGAATAAATCTTTTCTCTGGAAAATAAATGAGATTTTGAATATTATGAAGGTTAATATTTTTTGAGAGTTCAATATTTGGATTTTATCAATAACGCTTCTAATTTGTTCCAGTAGTCGTAATATGCATTTATATTTTAAATACTCTAGAGTATGTGAAAATCTTGAAAAGTTTTTAAAATTGTATTTGTATTTTTATTATTAGCTCCAAAAAAACACGAAGAAACCGAAAAGCTTTTCTTTCGAAAAATTGTTTTGTATTTAAATTTCGTTGGAGTTTTCTCTTATGAAGTCGAAAAGTAACTTTGAAAAATCCTATATGCGAGTAATTCGCCTGCGTTAGTTCGACCAACATTCGCAGCGATACCTATTGTATATAGAATGTATTTTTGTTGTTGTTTGTGGGTATGGATAATTAGTTTAAGGTTGTCATCAGCATTTCATATCGATTAATGATTAATTAATTATAATGGGTAGTCATTATTGTAATGCAGTGGCGTGCGGTCCTTTGAGGCATAAAAAAGAACGTCAACAAAGACTTTACTTCAAATGTAGACAAACTGTTTTTTTGAAATTTTTCATGACATAATTCGTGCTCGTTCAACCGTAAAAATAGTAACCAATAAATAGATTTCTGCGCTATGAACTCGCACGCCTACGCCTAGGCCTAGTTTATCGGACTCATCACACGTCCTCAAGTACTTACATCATTACATAATCAACATTATAATTTAATTTTTATTTTTTTTATTTAACGCCTTCAGGGCTTTTACATGTAGGTAGTACAACTTTAAGGTGTAGTACACTTAGCTGTCTCAGGGGTCTGCCTTGAGCAATCACACAAAGCGGCTCAACATAGCCCGAAAAGCAGTACTAAGAGTTCCGGTTAGAACTCCGACAGAAGAAATATTTAAAAACTTCCAAGTTTGCAATGAACAAAAAGTTTATTCAAAAAATATTATATCTGAATATTCCAGTGCTCAGCATAAATACTCAACCAAGGCAATAAGCCAAAAGGTACTGGATTCTTGAAATATTAAATTTTATGCTGAGAAATTATACAATGCTCTACCAAATTAAACAAAAAAATAACGGAAATGAATAAAACAAAAGTAAAAACACGGCTGACAGAACAAAGTGATATTCAACTTACAAACATTATGAAGACGATGTAAAGACAACTTGAAACTAAATACAAAAGTTTAAAACTTCAGGCCACCTCAGAACAGGAAACCCTAGTGAGGAGTACTGTAATTTTTTTTTTATCTTATATTATACTTTACGCCTACATCATGTACAAACTTTGAAATTGATTCTAGTAAAAAAAAATTAAAAATAAGAAGATATAATCTGATAGTATTATTGTCCTAGCGTCTGGACGATGTAGGCCCTCTGATTGGTCAAATTAAAATTGTCTGTTTCGGGTAAATTCAGCTAACTTGAAAATTAAGACACGATTTCATACTAAAATAGGATCGCCTCATAATAATACGAGATTTCTTCAAAAGCATCGTTTCTGCTCATATAATTTTTGGATAATATCGAAGAAAATATGTTTTAGAAAGTTCATAATCCATTGGATTAATTACATAGCAATGAAAATTATCCACAGTTACGTGATTATGTTTGACGTTTATAAAAAAATCACGCGTTCTTTCAATATGGCCGATACGCACGGAATTTTAGAAATGATTATAGAAGAAATGAAATATAAAATTTTGAAATTTTAGAAATGAGGAAACATGTTAATATAAAAGCAGATATAATTAACAAGAATTTTTTTATAACTCTCTTTTAAATATTTTCCCACTTAACTGGTCTTTCCCGTCTAACGATATTGTAATTCCTATTTATTATAAACCCAGCCTACTCTTACCCCCCCCCCCTCCTTCCACTTCTTCTTTCCCAATTGCAATCTATATTTAATTTTTGACTTCAGTGTATACACAATAAAATGTAAGCATTATATTTATTGGACAATTTGCATAGCGCCGCTTTTGTGAGATATCACCTCAGGGGCGCTATATTGTAATAATCTACCATTATATATAGATTTTTACTCTCCTGATGAAGGTGTATATATAATCTAACTTTAAACTTTAATAGATACAGTAACAGTTGTAGGTAAAGAATTACCACCAGTTGGAGTAAAATTAACACCTTTTAATTAAACCGACTGCTAATCTGATCGCACAATTACCCTCCTTTTATTCATAAACACGGGTACAATTAATCAATATGTAATAATCTATTATTTAAGTCAACTTTGTTATAACTATCTTTAATTGTGACAAACTAAACGATATTGATTCAACTTATAGACATTGACGGTTGTAACAGATATTTAAGCACTGCAAGTCTCCTATGAGCTAATTATATTAGGTACCTAAGATAACAGTTAATATCAGTTGTAGACATGTAATCAATAATAGTGTTTCATTTGAAATAATCCATCACAAATACGTAAAATTTCATTTATTCAAACAACTGTCATTCTTATTATGCGTAAATTTAGCATGTTATTATTAATTAACTCCTTCCTGTTCCATGTTTTAACAATATATATACTCACCCTCTCTCTGTGAATGTCCTAATATTTATCTATTAAATGTAACTGTTGTTAGTATCACATAAAATGGGCGAAGCCCAACTAAGAGCCGCCCGCAGGACCTAGCAGAAAAAAACCCGCGGAGCGGGTTTTTAACTGCTAGTACAAATATAATTACATTAGATAAAAAATACGACAAACAAAAGAATAAAACACAGTGATCATATAGATTTACAAAAATACAACATAATAGTGTTGGAATACATATTTTATGTGATCCACAAAGTTCGCTAACTTAACATTAAATATAGTTGCGTTTGGGTATGCTGTAGTAGAATAGCTATAATACTGTATTTTTTAAAAGTTGTTTCCTTTATACGTTCATACATTTATATTGAAAAAATATTTTTTTTAGTAGTTTACATTTATATTTTTTATTGAGTAATTTATTTTTTTATTTATGTTCTACTCAAGCGAAACGATAGAAAAAAACCTTCAATTTATCTTAAGCATATTTTTTTGTATTCATAATGTACATCAATTCGTTACAAATATTAATCAAAATAGTGATTTAGCGTTAAGCTTCGCCTTAAGATGTTTTCTTAGTTATAGTTGCGAATTTCTAAAATAAAGATATTATTATTATTATAAAGCTTGTGCAAGTAATTACTGAGTCGGTATGCTGCTTTTAGACACATCTATGTATAAGATATAGGTGGCCAAACACGGAGCGTACACTACCGCTTTCAGCGCCGAATGGAATATCCTCACTTGGAATGACCAAAAGCCGTCAAATGTGCTGTCTAGAGTGGACTGTAAAAATTAATTGTGAACTTGGAAGTTGACACAACTATGGTTGGAGATGGTGAACATGGAGTAAGGAAGGAATCCGACTTACCCCTTTGATGTTCTTCTAAGATGTTGATAGTTGGTTTCACTCACAGGAGATATGATTTATTTTATGCACAAGCTTCCATAACATCCAGGTTGGATACGAAAGACACTGAGAGGGAACCAAATATATTCACTGCACAGGCTTCTACCCTGAGTTGATATCAATAACAGCACTGATAACAAAGAGATGTTCATCAAACAGGCTTCATCAATAAAAAACTTTGACATTTACTTTTATTGTTATAAAATGTGAAACAAAAACGTGGGTACAGTCGGATAATGACAGGTAAAATAGGATGGAAAAATTGCGAGGATAATGTTAATTTATTTATTTATTTATTTGTTAAGACATACACAGTACAATAAGATACAGTTAGATATTTTTAGTTATTACATAGTTGTAGTACCTATTACGTATGTCCATAAAATATCATTACGTAATTTCGCCTGAGATTGTTATAAAAGAAAGGAAGTGTATGGATAGATAATAATAAATGAATTGAAAACAAGAATTATAATAAGCTCACAAATTGTAATTGACTGTTAATACATAGGAGTTTTGCAAAATGATGTGAAATTATTTTTTAAATATGTCATGCTAAGAAATTTAATAAGTTAGTTTTGTATGTTAGAAAGGAATCATGAAAGATGTCTAAATGTAGTAATTTTTCGTAATGGGTGTATGTTGTGATTGCTCGAGTAATTACTGAGTTGTTTGCTGCATTGGTATTGTTGGCTTCAATGTGAAATAGTGTAGTGTGCCTGGTACGCCTCGTTGGAACATTTAAACCAATGACGGATAGCAATTCGGGACTATCTATTTTATTATTTAGCAGATTATGTAGAAACAACAGGTCTGACAATGTGCGTCTTTTTTGTAAAGTTAACATATTATTTGTAGTTTTGTTGTATTTCTTGAGTAAATGTTTCGAAAATTTATTCCGTATACTTTCTACTAAATCTATGTATACCTTATATTGAGGATTCCATATTGTGGAAGCATACTCCAGTGGACTTCTGACCAATGAACAAAACAAAATTTTCAGAGTCTTAGCACTTTTGAAAACTTTGCATATTCTTAATAAGAAACCTAGCATTCTGTAGGATTTTGAAATAATGTGTTCAATGTGCTTGTCAAAAATTAATTTGCTATCTAAGTAAACACCTAGATCTTTACACGTAGACATAGGTTGTAAAGGTTTGTTATTCAAGTTGTATGGATAGATGATTTTGTTTTTATTTCTAGTAAATGTAATCGAGTGACACTTAGATATGTTTAAGGACAATAAATTTGATTCACAATACACGCACAAATTATCAAGATCGCTTTGCAATTCCATACAATCAGGTAAACACTGTATAGCTTTATAAATTTTCATGTCATCCGCGTATAAAACAAAGTAACTATTTTTAAAGCATACGTAAATGTCATTTATATAAATATTAAATAAGAGTGGTCCAAGATGCGACCCCTGGGGCACACCTGAGACGATTTCCGTTAAGCAAGATGCAAAACCATTGACAACCGTGATTTGGTGCCGATTATTGACGTATGATGCGATCCATCTATAGAGGTCACCGTGAATTCCTAGACCTAATAACTTTTGTAAAAGAATATAACGATTAACACGGTCAAATGCTTTAGAAAAATCCGTATAAATGGCATCTACCTGGCATCGCATATCCATTTGAGCATGAAGAAAATTGGTAAAAAATGCAAGATTTGAAGTTGTAGAGCGATTTTTCATGAAGCCGTGTTGATTATTTAAGAGTGAGGGTGAGATAGTAGAATATAATTGATCGTAAACAATTTTTTCCAATACTTTACTTAGTATCGGTAATTTGGATATAGGTCAATAGTTCGAGACATCATTTTTGCTGCCATTTTTATATATTGGGGTAATCAAGGCTGTTTTCCACTTGTCGGGAAATGTTCCTTCAGATAACGATAGTTTGAAAATAGCAAAAATGGGGGGTGTCAATTGTTTACTACAATAATTTATGAAGATCCCTGGAAGTTGATCATCCCCTGGTCCCTTTTTTATATCAATGGACTTAAGGTATTTGAATGTGATGTCTTCATTGATCTCGATTGAGTTGATTATGCTATTTGAATTAGAGCAAAGACTGGCATTGCTTGTATGTGCAGGTTGAGCATTGGAAGATTAATAGTTGCGTCAACAGTGCCGCTGAAGTATTTATTTTGCCATGAAGTATTTATTTAATTGGTATTGTGAACAAATATCATAATGAGAAAAAGAAGCATTAATTCCACATATATTAACTATATACTTTAGACAACAACAAAAAAAATTGTCTTAAATCAATAGCGATAAACTATAGATCGAAGTTGTAAATGTGGGTTTTAATGTGTATCAATGTTTTATTTATTACTAGCCTTTGTCTCCGACCTCTTCCTCCATTCACCACTGTATACCACCATATTGCTGTTAAAAAAAAACTGCATTATATCGACTTCTTGACTCCGTATCTCATTCCTGTGCAGATATATTTATTGCATTAAGTATTCCTAGGGTGTTCCCGACTTATTCTACCACTAGCTGATGTGTACCCGGCGTTGCTGGGGGTTATCCTTATGAGATATACAAATATCATCGTGGAATTTTCTGTAGGCCTTTTTAAGATATACGATTCCGTGGTACATTATTTTGGTATATCTCACGAGGTTTAGCCAGCGATAGCAATAACTAAATTTGCATTGTATAAATGGTTTCTAACCCAACAGTAATGTATTATATAATTATTTTTTTTTATTTTGTAAGAAACAAACAGCTTTTTACATAATATACAATATACAAGTTAACTGAAGTCAAGCCACAGTTTATTTTGCGTAAGTTCATTGGAAATGAAGTTTTAATAGCTTAAAATTAATTTGGTGTTAAAGGAAGGGGAGAGGAAGAGGAAAATAGGAAGAGGATAGGAGATGCGCCCGACACATTCCATACTCTCATATTAATAATCGATCGTACGCATTACTTCATATCGATATTTCTTTAGGTAATTACCAAAAATGTCAATGCTGTAAAATTTTGTATTGTATTGTGTACATATACGAGGAATTGGGGTAATTTTTCTAATGTTTGTTCTACACGAGGATAGATAAAATAAATCAGATTGTCGGGTTGATCTAGACAGAATATGAAGATTTATTAAATTGGTAAGTTCTGGTGAGTCCAGGCCATTATTTAGCATTTTAAACAATAAGATTTGATCAAAAATTAGACGTCGTGTTTGGAGGGAGTTAAAATTATGAAATTCAATGAAATCGGTATAATTTGAGAAGTGTAAGTTTAGTTTATAATTTATATGTTATAAACTAAAATTTTAAATTTATATGTTTAAAATTTTTTTTTTAATTCTTTCTATTCTTTCAATATGGGCTTGGTATAAAGGAGTCCAGATCGGTGTACAGTGTTCCAGATGCGGGCGAATATATGAGGTGTAAAGGGAATATAGAGTGTTTATGTTGTGGAAGGGTTTTGCTATGCGAATTATTATGTCGGATATATAGCTGTATTATTTTACGAGATGTAAGAATCTTGATATTAATATATGATGTGATTTATTGGGTTTCCTACCATGCCAACAGTATAAGCATAATTAATTTACAGTGCTGCCTGATATTGAAATCTTACACTCATTTTCACTCATACCAATAATTTTAATCACGATCGCAGAACAATCTTCATATATTTGATATTATTATATTATACGTTTGCCGATATGTATTTATAATAATAATACTTGTTTATTTGAGCGAAACACATTTGTGTTTCATATATTTATAAAATTTTAATTAATGTTGCCAAACATAAAATTTTATTGAACACGGGAAATATTTTTCTTTTAAGTATTTTGTTATCAATTCAGTTTACCGGTGATTGGTTCAATTTGTTATTCAACGATTCCTGTCCACTTTACAATAAAATTGAAGAGTCTGAATTCGACATGAAAAACGATATTTTCCAAGTTCGTCTCTCTGCGAACATCCTATTCTAGGTTGTTGATAAGAGCTCGAGGAAATGGATCAAACATATCAATTTTCCGAATTTTGAAAGGAATTGTTATTTAATTGGCAAAAACATCCTGTGTTTGAAAATTCGCCATAAATATCTCGGTTTATCCGCGTAACGTAGTCCTTAAAAGGACTTTTTAACTCCTGACGTTTCGGACAGATCTCACTGTCCATCTTCAGAGGCCTTATGTCTTGAGTTTTGTCTCAAACTGATCGCTTTCGGGTGTCTGTTCGATACAGAAATCAAAACCTAAATGAGTGCTTCTAGAATTGACAAGTACTAACTTAGGTTTTGATAAATGTTTTTATATACCTATATTACATAGACAAAAATTTGTTTTTTTTAACGTCGCCATCTGTTGGACGTAAAAGCAATACGCGCTATTGTTTATCTATCTGCACAGTACGACTGAGCCACAGCAATGCATGGCGGGGTACAGCTAGTTTTCAATGAAGGGTTATTGGTGCGTCTAGAGGTCCCATAATGCAAAAACACATTGAAAATTTTGTTCAGCCTGCGTTATTAACCAAGAGCCTCACTAACAAACGTGTTTTAAATTTTACTAATAAACAATCATAATGGGTGTTTAACAGTTGTGAAAGATGTGTTTAAAACATGTTTATTAGTAAAAGGGATAGAATTTAGAAGATGACAAGAAATGCGATGGGGGTGTTTTTCGTAATCCAAAAGTCTGACCATTCTTTGGTTAGTTTTGAAATACAGAAATATGTTACATCATCATTACATTTGTTTGAAATCTTCATTTATTAAGATTACATTTCGCAACATATAAGGCAATCTTTTCCGTTTGCACGTGTTCAAGGTAAGCTTTTGAACGTTTTTAACTGCATCGCCGGGTGATCGATGTGGAGGCGTATCTTCTAATATTCGTGGTCGCGGGGATGCTTGAGAAACGGAGGATATGGGCAACTCATAACAGCGGGTATTTTATTTCAGTTTCCTTTTATCCCCACAAGAAATCTTTAAGATGAACTTAAAATCAATAGGTGGACAATGAACACACATTATTTAATATCATTCTTTTCAAGAAATTTCTCCGCTACATTACCTTGGTATTGATGATTTTATATTTTACCCGATTTTTCTTTAGAATTTTTTGTGATGTTGTGATATGAAGCGTGGCTGGAGAAGAAGTTAACATAAAAAAGACACACAAAAGGAATATTATATTTTAAATGGAATCTTTTAAAAATTTAAAATTATTTTATTGCTACTCTGAACAAATTTTGTATACAAGATGCTCTCAATGGAATCCCAATTGCTTATTGTTATTAAAAATATGTATTTGTTTTCTTTTTGTCTGTAGCCTGTTTGAATCGCAATGTGGCACTTTTAATACATAATGTTGTAAAACATATTTCAATGCAGAATTTTTTTCGCAAGCTTGCAGTGCATTTTCCCAAACACGCCAGCTAGTTTTTTTACACATCAGCTGTTATTTTTTCATATTTAAAAATAACAGCTGATGTGTAAAAAAATTTGGTAAGAAAAAATTTTTTTACACATCAGCTGCTATTTTTACACGATGCGACGCGACGTGTGTTTTATTAAAACGCTAGGCGTTTTCTTTTACCTGTTGATTAACATAATCTAAGCCAGGTCAGTAGGTATTATGAAAATTTGTTGTTACCCTCCGTCAAATCAGTAAATTTATCAAAAAATTCGGTTAATTATTCCAGTCATATTGATGAAAAATGTATTTATTTTTCAGTCTCCGTAAAACAGTTTTACACCAATGTATTACAGAGTTTATGTGAAAGCATCATGAAATAATACTCGAACATTACTTCAATGGCGAAAGCCAGAGAGATTACAGATGTTTTTCCTTCCTCCCACCATCCCATCCCCATAGGCTAGTGTAACTCTTTCTTGTTTATCACAAACAAATATATGATACATCAGTGAAAACCTCTTATTGGTTTAATAGTTATGTATATTTCACAATGCATTGTAAATACTAAAATTGTTTTTCCTAAAAAAAATAAAGAAAAAAATGTAGAACCCTTAAATGTACAGTGAATGAGAATGGTAAAAAGCAGTAATAAAAAGCAAGTACGTCACATGTGTGTATTGATGATTTAAACAATGCGAATCTGTATGAATTGGGTTGAAATAAATACATTAATTATATCAAATACTTCGTGTTAAAGAAATACTTATTCTAATTTAGAATTCATTGACGTTTGGCTGAAAAAAAAATACATCAAAACCATAGACTAATAATACATCAATGATAAAAACACTATATATTTATGTAAAATGTGTAAATATTTTTTTATCTGTAAACGAAAATGTCTGTGGCGGGCGAACGCGTGACGGACACCGGCGAGCGGCGTTTATTTTATTTTGATACAATTCTACAGTTTTATTCCGAGAATAATGAAATTTTGTAAACTACAAAACTCGAAGAAGGTCATTGTCTAATTCTGATTTCGAAAAAATCTGTGCAAACGCTAGGGACTTCAACTAGTTTTGAAAAAACGCGAGTACAATACAAGTAATCTAGACAAATATCTTTATATATCAACCTGATAAAACTAACATTATATTATATGGTACCGTTCGGGACCAATGAAATTAACAACTTTTCAGGATTTTATTATGCCACGTAGAATTTTCTGTAGCTACGGTTTTGAAGTTGTGGTTTCCAATAAAATCCCCCTGGGATTATTATGGTTCCGATATCCAACGATTCTGTTTCTGGAATTCTGTAGATATAACTTTTGTTTGCAGATTATGATATTTGCCCCGAGAAGTATTCAGCTTTTAATGAAGGCTTGTGTCTGTCCAAGCACCAGTTTACCCTCACAAAAGTATTAAAAACTGTTCATTCCGGGTTGAAAAATGAAATGACGCCATTAGTACCTAGGTATAATCAGAAATAATTATTTTTTTTCAATATTTATTACATACTTTAAAGTTTTCCTTTGCCTAAATTTACTTTTTTTACATTAACTCCACACAGAAGGCCCTGAGGAAAATAATTTCCCTCAGGGCCTACGTCATCTCCAGGGATGCTGTGTGTAGGGTCTTTTTGAGGAGAGGAAGTAGTGAATATCGGTATTGAAAATACCCATGTTGCACGAGGAAGGAGACACAGAGGCCGGCAAATCGTTCAACTGCCGAGCTGTTGAACTCAAGATCGAGTCGTAAAAGCGACCCGTTCATACGTGAAAATGTCAACCGTGTTCCGATTTTTCACGGGTGCCGAAAGGATCAATGACGCTAATTCCTCGGAGCATGTTACATTGTAATACCGGTAAAACAATGAAAGCATATCTACCTGATGCCTGTTCTCTAAAGATTGCGATCCGCTTGTTAAGATTTTGTTAAGCCCGTTTTTGCACGGAATCAAGGGGTTTTTGAGATATTTTGGGGCTCCAGACCAGAGGTGGCTGTCAAATTCAACAGTGGAGCGCACTTGCGATTTGTACGGGGTCAGCAGATGTGTAGGTACTATTCTATACTATGTGTAGGTACTATTAAGCTCGAGCGAAAAAATGTAGTTAAAATGGAATCGACTACCATAATACGGACATGTGTCTAGTGTGGTAGTCGAAAAGCATGTAAAAACCTGTATTCAAATATATCAAATATTTTCTTCATTTATGAATGAAGAAAAAAAAAAAAAAAATCATTTCGCGTAGTCTTTTCGTGTAACCGGCCGTAGAAAGGTACCCGTACAAATAATGTTGGGATAATTCGATTTATTTAAAGAAGTAAGGTGAAATGTCACACCGCCCTTTAGGGTGACATTATAATGATTTAACGTAACATAATAATGTTACCTTAAATTAGTGAACCTAATGATGGTTAATTGTGGTCACTATGCTAATGTGAGAATATCTCAGCTATAACGACATTCTCGTTTTAATATTAATTAACGTTCTTGTTTAATTAATAATTAAGGTAAAACTAATTAAAGTAAACACAAGGCAACTGAAACCAGATTCCTTTTTGTTCGTATTCGTATAAATTCTTCTAATAATTAACTTTAGAAGGAGTCGACGTAAGGGTGAGGCGCAGAAACATTTGTATTTTACGGGGATTCATAAATCTTAGGAAGTTATTACTTTGAGCCTACTTACTCTTACTTATATGAGCGGAATAGTTCAAAATGCAAGTTTTCCTACAGGATGGACTAAATAGGGTGGATGATAAAGTTATTTGTTCCCAAATAACACATTTGTCGTTTAATTAATAATATTTTATAAAGTGGTATGCACCTACAGCTAAAATTACAAATTCCTGGATATTATTGTACGGAATAAAGTGAGAAAATTCTGTATTACGCCACTTTCCATAGTTATTGGACAGGACACTCTTCAGTAGAAGATGAATGTGTGTGTCAAACGTTTGTTATCTGCTGTACTTAACCATAAATGTGCTTAACCTTTACGTACCTGAAGGTAAAAATCACCGACGGTGGTCACTAGGGTCCCTCAAATATCGCGGAGTAATTTGTCTCTTAATACTCTTTTTTCCTTTCCCGTAACAATCAGATATTTTTCACATTTTTTTTACCTTCAGTTTTAAGGCCCCGTATAAACGTTCAATGATAGTTTTAAAGAGAGATATATAAATACGAATGTTAGAGGGAGCCCGTTTATAGTGAAAAACGATAATAATTAAGCGAAACTGGTGAAAATATTTTATAAAACACGACTAGTTTAAAATAGAGCGAAAATCTCTCGACAAATGCTTTAATTGCATTTAAAGATACACTGTAAATTTTTTCAAACGAAACAGAACAAAACGTGTGTATTATAATTTTCGGAGCTTACTTTGCGATTTTTTTCTATCGAGGGAATATTATAATTATTATTTTTTCGACGTTACCATATATATGTAGATATTATCTTCAAAAATAACATTTTTTTTATCTTAAAAACTTTTAGGAGAAATATGTTATAAATCGATAAAAAATCGGAATGCGGGGGCATAATCGGACAACGTCCATCTTCGCCCATCAGTCAATTATTAGGTAATGCAAATCAGTAATATTAGATAACATCTTAAAAAGAGTAACGGGACATTTAAAAAAAATGCAAATTGATCACTGAGTATTTTTCTAGGATTACCTTAATTGCAACTTTTATATCGGTTGGGGGATGTGTGGGATGTGTCCGTTGCGGGAAGGATAATACGCGCATTCATTTACGACATTATAAAAAATAATACAAATAACACCAAAAAGGAATGTCGCAGAGTGCAAGACATAAAACCCGTTCTATTCTATTCGAAATATGTTTGTCTCGCAGTGCGCGGCATTGGATCAGTAAGGGTTAATAATACTATTAAATCACAATTTGTGTATTTGTAGAATCAAGTAATAATTCCCCTTGTTTATATTCAAATTAAATATAATCGACCAACATTTTTACCTCTCCGATTATCGTCCACGACTAATAATTTCTTATCTGATATTTATGCGATTAGTCTGTAATGGATTGAGGGGAAATATGTCGCTGACATAAAAACATTTACACATATTGACTCTTGTTTGTTCTGTAAAAACTGTTTCTATAATTATCCACGGCATCAATTTTACTATATACGAATTTCGTATTTTAAATTAGATTTTAAACATAATAATAAAAGCCATACATTAAACATAAATATACTTATAGATATGATTGAATTTAAACGAAAATATTTTAGTGCTTGATATTAAATATTGATTCAACGTAAATAAATCACTTTGTATACACCAATATTTCTACCGTGCTAAGCATAAAAATAATAATTTTTATTCCAGGATGTGGGGAGGTTAGTGCAATCCCACACGTCCCATATAGATATACACATTTATTGTACAATAGAAACATAAAAAGTCAAAAACCCCAACTTTCAGGAGAGCGATTTTAAATGTTTAAACTGTGATTACTTTCATTGGGTTATTAAATAAAATTGTTTTTGAATAAATTACTTTATTAGATAGTTATTATGACCAAAGAATCCTAACGGTATAAATTCTTGTTAATAAAGACTTCTAATAACAAATCGAAAAGATACTAATTTCAGTTGTATTATTATAAACTTTTGCCTATTTTGAATAGAATTATATTTTTAAGATTTTGTTTCGATACAACTTGAAAGAGATTGAAAAAATGAAATAAACTTGAAAAAATGAAAAATTTAAAAATAATATATTTTGAGGTACTTGCCTAAAATTACTCTTGAAACGTTTAAGAAAAATGTCAAGAGACCTAGAGTCCTGCTTCATTTAGCAGCACCATACCTCTTATCATGCTATGCTGGGCAAGAACGTCCATTCTACCATGGGGAATACAGAGTAAGTCGTGATGTCGACTCTTGAAATGGAAACGGATGAAATGCAAAACGGTTGAGTCAAAGCCGGACTCTACGCTCAGTCTATTATGTTATTCTGTTACAATCAGCCGCTCTCCTGAATATTAGTGATCAATATCTCAAGGTCAGAACTGGCTGCCATCAGAAACCATCCCAATATTGATATCTCAAGGTTAGAACTGTTTGCAATTAGAAACCATCCCAATATTGATATTTCAAGGTCAGAACTGGCTGCAATTAGAAACCATCCCAATATTGATATTTCAAGGTCAGAACTGGCTGCAATTAGAAACCATCCCAATATTGATATTTCAAGATCAGAACTGCCTGCAATTAGAAACCATCCCAATATTGATATTTCAAGGTCAGAACTGGCTGCAATTAGAAACCATCCCAATATTGATATTTCAAGGTCAGAACTGGCTGCAATTAGAAACCATCCCAATATTGATATTTCAAGATCAGAACTGCCTGCAATTAGAAACCATCCCAATATTGATATTTCAAGGTCAGAACTGGCTGCAATTAGAAACCATCCCAATATTGATATTTCAAGGTCAGAACTGGCTGCCATCAGAAACCATCCCAATATTGATATTTCAAGGTCAGAACTGGCTGCCATCAGAAACCATCCCAATATTGATATTTCAAGGTCAGAACTGGCTGCCATCAGAAACCATCCCAATATTGATATCTCAAGGTTAGAACTGTTTGCAATTAGAAACCATCCCAATATTGATATTTCAAGGTCAGAACTGGCTGCAATTAGAAACCATCCCAATATTGATATTTCAAGGTCAGAACTGGCTGCAATTAGAAACCATCCCAATATTGATATTTTAAGGTCAGAACTGGCTGCAATTAGAAACCATCCCAATATTGATATTTCAAGGTCAGAACTGGCTGCAATTAGAAACCATCCCAATATTGATATTTCAAGGTCAGAACTGGCTGCAATTAGAAACCATCCCAATATTGATATTTCAAGATCAGAACTGCCTGCAATTAGAAACCATCCCAATATTGATATCTCAAGATCAGAACTGCCTGCAATTAGAAACCATCCCAATATTGATATTTTAAGGTCAGAACTGGCTGCAATTAGAAACCATCCCAATATTGATATTTCAAGGTCAGAACTGGCTGCAATTAGAAACCATCCCAATATTGATATCTCAAGGTCGGAATTGGCTACAATTAGAAACCATCCCAATATTGATATCTCAAGGTCGGAATTGGCTACAATTAGAAACCATCCCAATATTGATATCGATCTAAACAATTGGTTAATGCGCTTGTTGATTCACCAGTCTGGCTGTATATAGGTCACGTTTGCGTATAATTAAATTACAGCAAAATAAATTAATGTGCCACATTGAAATAGTTTCAAGCTGAACAGTATGTAGCTGATGTACTATCGAAATTAACGATTCGCATTGTTATTCCACTTTCCCGTATTAAATAGTCTTTTTCTGGCTTTAAGTAATCTCACTTTATTATAGACCTGACAAAGTCTAATTATCTAAATTGTGGAGTGTTTTTTTAAACAAACCTATCAACTTGCAAATCATCAACTATCAACTTTCAAACATACTCATTTGACGGCCTTCGTGGTCGAGGGGTAAGGCTCTCGACTAAGAATCTAATGTGTTAATGGATATACTAACATTTTCATTTATATATATATACAGGGTTTTCCAATAAGAGGTGCTATTTTGAATAGCCCGCTATTTCAGTAGATGTTACTTTTGAAGCTGTCATTTTTTAACATTTGACAAGTAAAAACTACGCCATTAATAAAAATGGAACGATACATGCTTCAACAACGCATTGAAATTATTAAAATTCACTTGAGTTAATCAAATGCAAATCATCTTGAGTGATGAGGCCCATTTCCACCTCGGTGGCTTCGTCAACAAGCAAAATTGTCTCATCTGGGGCTCGGAAAACCCAAGAATTATTGTTGAAAAGCCTTTTTATCCTCAACGTGTGACTGTTTGGTGCGGTTTATGGTCCGGCGGAGTCATTGGACCTTACTTTTTCGAAAATGAGGCTGGAGCAATAGTTACGGTGAATGGATTGCGCCATCGAGAGATGATTAATGATTTTTCATGGCCGGAATTGGATGGTATTGATCTGGAGAACGTTTACTTTCAACAAGACGGCGCTACGTGCCACACAAGCAACGAAACCATTGATCTTTTACGATTGAATATCAAAATAACACCTCTTATTGGAAAACCCTGTATATATATATAATGACGAAATATATATTGTTATCAAGGCACATGCATGAACATGTGTTCCGATATATTTCTAATTTACTAAAAGTTGATGTATCATTCCCAATTTGAGACATTTTGTGAAGGTGAAGAAAGTGGGGAGAGGAAGGATATGTGGAAAGGGGATGAAGGCTGTGTCCTAAATACTATCTTAATATTATTATTCGGTTGAATCGTATCTCAAAATTTCCCCCAGCTGATCACATAGCCACCACTGCTATGTTGGGTCTGCTTTGTTTCACTAAGAATGTTTTGTTTTCACGGCTGGATAATTTCTCTCTCAAATAACTTCGATTATCCCACAAATAATAGAGAAAGCACTAGATAAAACATTGACAAACTTGATATATACCGCATGATGTTTGGCCTCCCCAGATATTGCAGTGCTTTCAATATGTTCATGGAAAGGCGAGTACCAGTTTTTGCTGCCCTGATAAGAGTCCGGATAGCAGGTTTAAGGGAGAGGACAAACAACTTCAAAAATGTCCTTATCATGAAATCCCGCCAGAGTCCAGACTCAATCATCACAGCACACTGGAGAAAGTTGTTGGCACCAATCCAATGCTTTACTAATTAAATAACTAATATTTTTTGTTGTTCTTATTATTGTACATAATTGTAATATTATTGTGTTTATAGGATGTTTTATAGAGTTTGTGGGATTGCATAAACCTCCCCAAATTCCGAAATAAACTCGCTATTGTTATTAGTATTAATATAAAATGGCCGAAAATAATATATTTTACATTCAATTTACAATTTAATTCAGGGTATTTTTAATGAAAGAAAGAAGAGGGAAGTCTTGGAAAGAAAAAATATGCGGGGTAGGTAGGAATCTGGAGTTAGTGTGTCCAGGAGTGACTGACGTATGAATTCATCCCTTTCACTGCATTGAAAGAGAGTCCGGCTGTCGAGATTAAAGAGTTTTCCTCAACCGGCCTTTATAATCAGAAAATTATTTTATTTTCGCTTGATTCTAATTCTGTCCTTGAAAATTGTACTTCTTTTGTTTAAATTTCGAACAGATTATTTTTAAAGTTTACTTAACGATGTTCATTCGACAAGTAAATAAATTTCTCCGGTCTCTAATCTGTCAAAATAAAATGATAATATTGTAGAGAAAATTAGCAATATTTGTTTTGTGTAATGCAGTAATATGATCCTCAAAAAAAGTCTAATATTTTTTAAATACTCTCAGCTTCACAGATCCCACAATTAAAACTTCCGTGATTTTTCACTGCTAATGTTATTTGATTTTTATAAAATTTAAATTGATCGACTAAATTATAAAGTTAGTTATTGGTGGTCGGCTGTTTTACATAATTAATTTTTCGAATAAAATTTCTTCTGAAAGCTTATCACTTTGTGATGTCATTATTTATTATATTAAAACACAAATAACTTTGTTTAAATCACTTTAATATATATAACCTTTACATGTTTCATGAACATGTATATACTTGCTTCTGATGAGGTGAACATTGTTCATGAAACATGTAGAGGTTATACATATTAAAGTGATGTAAACAAAGTTATTTGTGTTTTAATATAATAACATACCTAATTAGTTCAGATTTGTACTTTAGAATATTTTAGTTCAAGACGTCTTTATCCAAACTCGCTCTTCTTTTCTAGAAGTCGTGTTTCGGAGAGTGGGTATTCGTATACTTAAAAAGTTTTTAATTTTCCTGCGGTTTTATTTAGAATCACCAATTTCCGTTTAAGCAGTGAGAAAAGATGGCGGCGGGGAGTGCTTTGGAGCATCTATCTTATTTCCGTATTTCTTTTTCAATGTCAATCACTCTAATGGAAACCAATCGTGAAATTCATCAGTCTGTTAACATTTTTCTATCTGTTTACGGCAAATATCTTTAACAAAATATTTTTATACTACGCTCGAAGCTTTCATTTGAGGTTGTGGTTTTGATGAATTAAAAAATTACCATCAAGTACAATATTATGTTAAAATATATAATATACTATATGATTACCAATCTGGTAATGGGAAAAGATGATAGGAGGGTAGAATAGCAAAACGAGCTTATTAAAAATCTCATAAAATTATTCGTAATCCGGTTAAAAACATGTGTTCATGCACCTATTGCATTTGCCTTAATAATGAAGAAATGCTGAAATGGGTGCAAGGGTTCGCTGCTTTGATGCGCCACAGAATAGCCGGGACGCGTCAGCGCTACCAGAGATCGGACAACACTCTTGTCCAGGCCGTTGCCCAGTGGCAGGGAGCGCCTCTACACCGGAGATGGAGAATTTCACTGAAGCCACCATAAAGACCTAATGTGCACATCAATGTATTGATTTTTTATTTATTATTTTTATTTTTATTTATTTCTTTATTCATTTTATTTTTATGTATTAACTTAAATGTAAACTTTTATGGCAGGCAGAGCATTGCACACACCGCTCTGTCCAGCTGAAATAAACATTATTATTATTATTCGTATTTTTATGAACACGTGTTCAGAAATCGTGATTTATACATTCGTGAAAGTTTATTAGGAAACCTTACAATTCATTTGTTAAGGACAGTCTTCTTTTTAAACGGATTACGAACAATTTAAAGAGATTCTTAATAAATTAGCAAATATTTTTTATATAAGTAAGTTTTCTCCGTGTGTAGTTGGGATTAGTTTAGTCAAGACGAATTTACCCCTGATGATAGCCAACTTGGAAGGATAGGGAACACAGAAAATAATCATATTTTTCATCAGATTTTCCTTTTCTGCGACTAATCTTTCGATATGGCCTCGGTGGCCTTAAAATTAAACATAATATACTTACCTATTAAAAAAAAGGTATATACATACGAATAAATCTTATAAAGTGTTACACAACGTGCACGTATATCACTGCCTTTTATTGAAAGTTCTATTCATATCTACCGACACAGTGTGTGCCAGATACGACACAGACGCGACTAAAATGGTGCCAGATTAACAGCTGATGTCTGCCACGCACTGTGTCAGTAGATGTTAATAGATCTTAAATAGTAGATATGAAGATACAAGTCAATGTAATGATATTTTACTAGTAATTAGTCAAAATAGACAAATTGGTTCGATGATAATTCAACACAATGACAATCACACTCACCTTTAAAAAATAATATAAAGTCATTAACAGTGAAGAAACTAAAAGCAGGTTTAATAGTTACCTACATATCATATTTAACCAAGTGTTTGTTATAAGTTACTAAAAACAATAATTATTAGCCTAAAACACGAATATAATTTGAAAATATCTTCCGAGAAAAAATAAATGCCGCCGTCTGGAATTGAACCCGCACATTCTGAATTCAGGTCAGGTGCACTGAACCACGGTGCTAAGTCAGCTTATTAACCTGCCGATACAGCACTGGCACACAGTAATAATGTAGGTTAACAATACACTTAAGGTATAATGCAATATTGTAAAATGATCATGTAGGTTCTTTGAACTTGCAAAATATGGACTTGATATTTTGACGAGAGAAATGAAAATTTGTCCATAAAATTTATAAGGAAAGTATGCTTCGATATTGTCTCAGCAGATACTGTATTAATCTCACTTAACCTTTTCGCTTTGGATTTCTCCACGTCAGGTCGAGTCCTCTGGGGGCACTTCAACTCTTGCCCCTCGTTAACCCCCACCCGCCCGATCCCCGCCCTACTCCGCCTACTCCGCCCATGGGTCGCGCCCGCCCCTGCGGCCCACTCGCAAAGCCCATTAATTATAAGGTTATTATAATTTTCTGCAGGAGCTTTTAATCAGGAACTTCCGGGTGCACGTATTCGCAATAAACAAGGGTGGCCGGTGGTTTTATGTGGGAGACGTAAAGAATTTTAAAACAAAATTTCCAATTAACGAACGAATATGTTGAAATGAGATAATGAGACTTGAAGTTTATGAGTAGCTAAAAATCTAATGTTAGATTCCCACCAAAGCCAAACACGCCTAAACAACAATGAAATAAAATCAATTGTAAAGATATTAATAACGATATTTTTTAAATAAACTAGTGTAATCAATAAACAATAACTTTAGATTCAGAATAAACTGAATTCGCCATGTAATTCTTGTCTTCAGCACTGTCATGCCAAACACTGAGTTAAGTGATTGATTTAATATTATCGAATTGCACGTGTGCTGTCTATAATTTTGAAATATAGGCACTTGTGGCTTAAAAGGAACACCATATTTCAGAGAAGTTGTTTCAGAGAAATTGAACAATTCATCAAATTTCAAAGCTAATTTTCAAGTTGTGTTATTATTTCAGTTATGTCAATTAATTGGCCTATAATGATATAATAACAGAACTTGAATAAGACAAACACAGAACTGGTAATAGATTGTTAAAATTCTATGAAACAACCCATCCTAAATCTACAGTAATATTCAAAAAAATAATCTTATATCCCTCACAATTTTTACAATTCAACCCCCTGTACCGTAGGTAGGAACCTACTTTATAAAAAAATAAATTAAAATAGCACTTACTTAGTAGATACCCAGTACACACCCACATAAAATAAAATGTTAAGCAATTGTTTCATAATAAAGAATAATTCATTATTTCCTTCCTTCCTATGTACATTACCAGTGGCGGCACGTGGCGTTTATCACTGAGAGTTAGTTCAATGGGAGATTAAAAAGGGAGAAAAGAAATTTAATAATCTTTAAAGAATTAAAGAAATATGGTGTAATTTAACGATTCAATAATTTTGGCATCCACGGCTAATGAATTTGTCGTAGGTTATAAAAAAAATTGTTTATAATTCTAAAATCACAATTCACACGACAAACTTCTACATAAACAAGTAAAAAAAATCAGCAATTATGTTATTTGAAATGAAGGCCTCAGCACGGGCAAGCCACCCAGTGAGGCCTACATTACTGGAAAACTTGAATTGTAAAAAATATTGTACCTAATAAAAAAAAAAAAAAAATGATAATTACAGAAAAAAAGTCTATTGATCCTTCAAAATACTATTACGAATTAGGTGTTAACAAATCTCAGTCGCGCGCACCCAAAGATATTAGAAGAACGAGATATGCTATGTTGGCCGCCGGACCGTAGGCGGAGTACTACCTAATTAGGGTACTTTGAATACTGTCGGGACGTGTACGCATAGAAATCTGTTCTATGTGTTAGTGCGGATACCTTAGCGTAAGCGAAGGTGTGCAGTAGTATTGGTGAACAAAACCGGCGACACTGGGCAAAACAATTCCACACAGTATGAACTGCTCATAGCACATCTCGTTCTTCTAATATCTTTGCGCGCACCCGTGCAGTTAAAAGATTCCTAAGGTTTGCACATGAAACGCCACGAGTATGTTTTGTATGAACTATTTCTTAGAACAGAATGTTCCATAGTCACTTATTTTGAAACTCACTTATGGGATTTATACAAGTTTGTCTTATTTTATTAACTATAAAACTTCGCAAACACGTGAGAGAAAACCGCCACTGTAAAATACACGACGAAGTAACACACAACCATGAAAATATTAATAATTATCGAACTGACTCTTTTTCCATAACCTTCCTTTTTCTGATTAATTATTTTGCTAAGCCGCTGAATATCTTTCCGTTGGTGAATTAATTCGCCTTCGTCACTGAGCTGGAGACTGAAGATATTCTCCAATCCCTTAACGGTCAATAACCTATGACCGGCATTATCCCTTCAACGTATTCCTGACCATGCCTGATTGCGTAGGTACCAGCCTACAAATTATATTCTCGATCGATCCCTTTATTATATTGGATGTCGAAATAAAAGCTGAGAATTGCGGAGTTGGTTTTCACAAAGGCAGCCAATATATATTTATGAGATAAATAAATGTTTCTTTTTTTAACATTACGGTAGGTTTTCTTGTTTTATTTTTGCAGTGGAAATAACACGTTAAACATATGTATGAAAAGTTTAATTATCTCATTTAAAATACTTACGGAAGTTTTATATTACATATTTTTTAGCCACATAATTTTTACATTTTATATCTAGTGCATATTCCAATTCATTTATTATGTTTTTTGCGACTTCACGCATGCGTACTACGATATTTTTTTTACAGTTTTAGACAAGAAATCATTTAGCATTTGGAAAATCTACTTTTATTTTATGTCATAAAGTTAGATTTAAATTATGTCATTATTCAAATTGAATTTTAGTGTCTATATTTTACAAGAACTTCTCTAAAGTGATATTTTTTTAGAACACAAATGCTAAATACACGTGTTGGTTGTATCGAAGACATAAACGTTTTAAAATTTGTAAGCAATGTATCGAAAATTTCAGTTTTTTTATGTTGTTTCTATGAAATGAAAATGAAGTTCAATTTTTTATTGTATTTGCGAGTGAAAAGTGAGGTGAAAGTTTTCTTGCAAACTCCTTAAATAAAAAGGCTGTGTTTTTTATTTTGATTTCGCAAAATTTTGCGTGATTTTGATAAAAAATGTTTGTAATGAGCATTATTTTTTCAACTTTTTCCATGTTTGAAATTAAAATATTGCACTTTTTAAACATTCATTTCGAATTCAAACATCTAAAAGGTAATTTTATTTAGATTTTTAAACGCTATTCGTTTTTACAACATCTTTAAAATGAAGAAATATATAGAACATTTAAAATACGAGTACCGTGGAAAACTTTCGAAATTCGATGAGAAATTATCATTATTTAAATTTTATGCAACAGATAAACAACCCCCTATAACTGGAAAAGTAATGAATGTATCTTTCCATGAACTATTTTATGTCAGTTTCTATTTTAAGTTACTTAATAAAAAACGTGATGAAAATTTTATTCAATTGATAAACGACCGTGTAATTGAAAACCTTTCAAATTGAAATGAAAATTAGAAAATAACTTAAATATCTTTCGAACAGCGGAGATAGAGGGTTCGTAATTAAGATAAAAAAATCAAATTCTTAATTATGAACCTTCTACCTCTGTTGTTTGTAAGATATTTACATTATTTTCTCATTTTCATTATTAATTTTGTAATCTTTGAAATTTATTTAAGATATAAATAGGTGTAATGTCTTTCAATTACGACTAATATTCAAATTCCATTTGCAAAGTGTATTATAGGAGAATTCAATGATTTGTAGACAAATCGTATGGAAAACAGGGTTGTTTATTACGATTAGAATTAAAATAGTAATGTTAATGGGCTGACGTCCCTTATTGTCAAGGCTCTTAGTTATTTTGTCAGAGCCGCTTTCTAAACTCAGACGTCTACCTACAATCCACTAGGTTCGGGACTACTCGGAACCATTCGGACCCTGACGTGCGCGCGCATTACTTGCCACACACTAGCGCCATCTGGGGTAATTTTCTAAAATTAACGTTAACGACACAATAGTAGGTGTTCCCCAATAAACTAAAATAAAATAAAAATATTGAAAATAAGGCAGCACGCCATATTGAGTTTTATTTATTATTGTTCAATTCATATTAAACAATAAGAAAGGCCATATTTTTGACGAATAAAATAACGAAAATAACAATATAACATAAAACAATTAAAGTGAATCCATCTAAAGCTACAAAAAGAGTAATTGTTAATACTACCTAGATTGAAATACTACTTAGATTGATTGAAATACTACCTAGATTTTTACATTGAATTTTTAGTTTCATATTTTTCATTTTGAAAAAAGTGAATAACATTGTAATATAAAACTATTATAACAAAGTGAATCTATCTAAATCTTCAAAAAGGGAAATTGTCAAATACTACCCAGGTTAACATTGAATTTCTGTTTTATATTTTTCAATTGTTAAAAAATAGAATGACATTGTAATAAAAAATCAGTTCTGATAAAGTGAATATGCCTACGCTACAATGAAAGTTGTTTCCGAGTAAGTAGTTCGACGTTAAGCCATTGGAGATCAAATTGGACTAATTTATTTATTTAATATCAATGGTATAAATATGACATAAGCAATAATTACATGTCAGAAGCGTATGAAAATACTAAAAGTAATTTAAAAAAAAGTTAATAAATGAATACAGGATCTATAGGGATATAAAAGTAGAGATACGAATACATACAAATCATGATCGGGAGTTTTAATAAATCCTTCGGTCTGTCAAAGATTAGAAGTTACTTTATTATCGTAAGGTAATTACTAGACATCGGATTATATGCACTAACAAAGTTCCAAAATATGCATGCAAATATGCACTAAAAAAGGCCGAAATATGCACTAAAAACTCTTGATTTGCCCAAAATATGCACAATGCAAAATCAAAAAACCATTTATATTTCTATATATTTTAATTAAAGACCGTACAAAAACAGCGAAATATTCTTAAAATTATGCATAGTTTTTGTGACAATATAGTATTTTTCCAAATTTTCGAGCTCAAATTTGTGACGTTTGTCACCCAGTATTAATTTGTACGCTGAAAACGACCTCTCTACGTCAACTGATGCGTCATTGGACAAAATTTAAAATTTTGCGCCATTTCTGGAGATATCTGTTTAGGCAGTGTGCCGTTGATGTAGGCATTAATGTTCTTCATATCTTCAAGACTCGGGTTTTTAAGCAAAATAGAGTCTAACTTTTTACGAATCTTTTCTGATATTGAATTAGGAAGGGCGTTGGCGAGTTCGATCATTGTTTCCAGTATTTCTATTGCTTTAATTAGAGGAAGGTTTTTTGTTTCCAATTTTTTCATGGTATCTGGTAACTTGTGGAAATGTGTTGAGATGAGGGCGATATTCTGTTTAATGGATGCGTCTTCAAATGCTAGCTCGCTTGAATGAATTGCAATGGCCTCAGAACTGTCAAATTGCCCAACTACTTGTTTTACGGCCTCAAAATTTTCAGCATAGAATAATACTGCCTTTAGCCAAGTACCCCATCGAGTAATTATGGGTTCTGGCGGCAATGCTAGAATTGGAAATTGCTCTTTATAAGACTGCACATGCGACGGTGCTTTTAAAAACACTTTTTTGTGGAGGAAATCAATTTATTAACATTCCCGTACTCTTGCCGTATCTCTTCTGCAAGGCGATGAAACCCGTGAGCTAAGCAGGTAATGTGTAGTAAATTTGGATAAAAAGTTTGCAAAGCTTGGCCAGCTTTCACCATGTATGGCGCAGCATCAGAAACAAACATGCAGATTTTTTCATCCACAGAACAATCGGGAAACAAAGATCTTATGGAATCATTTATGAAACGAGCAACAGTTGAATGATTTGTTTTTTCTAGGATTTTACAGGCAACCAAGTGGGGAATAAAGGGCTCCTTTGTTAGTTTTCAAATTCGCTATATATCGTCCACATGAATCCGTAGTTTCGTCAGCTGATATCCAGAGTAAATTGTTCTGCAGATCTGCACGAATTTCACTTAATACGTCTTTGTGGATATCGGACAGGTAGTTTTTTCGAATCGTAGACTCTTCAGGGACTATCTGGTTCATGCAATATTTCTTGAGGAATTTTTGGCATACTTGATTATTCAGTTGATGAAATGGCATATTGCAGGCAACAAAAAACTCACATAGATCTTTATTATACGCCGTCTTCTTTGCACAGTCCGAAGTTGAAGGCATAACTTGTGTCAGCAGTTGCTGGCGACTTGTTGATGGTTTATTTCTTGCTGCTATGTGGGTTGTAGTATTTACGTGTTGGTCGATCTGATATTTTTTCGAACAAGGTATATGTTTGTCACAAGTCTTGCAGAAAATCACATTGTCATCAATCGTGAACAGACCGGGGTAACCTTTAATCCAAGATTCCATTAAAGTTAGATTATTCTTTTTTACTGGTGGCATTGTTAAAACTTTCGTAACCAAACACTTGTGTTTTAAGCGGGTGATTGAATTATTCTAGGGAGCTAGGTGACACTTACGCGTAGGGCACGAGTGCGGTGGCCGATCGCGCTCGTGCCCTACGCGTCATCGTCACCTAGCTCCCTATACGTAGATGATACCTCCCGCTATTAAACGAAATATTCACGATTTGGGAAAAAACGGCTGAAATATGCATTAACGTCGTAATTAGAGAGTTATATGCATTTGTATATAATCTGATGTCTAGTAATTACAATGGTTATCTAGCAGGACATACGTCCGTTCTATAGGAAACGAGTTATTCTAGCGGGGGAAGGAACTCGAACTGAGCTGCCGGCTGGGGATCGACTAGCATCGGCTATACTTGTAATCATTCGGGTGCAGCCGACATGTTGTCTCTGTCATGTGGCGTTACTACCTTCACCTATAGAAATATCTAAAAACTACATAAACTGAATAACAACAACGTAGATCTATACACTCTACCGACATCTGTTGGGTGGTATTGAAACTACAACCATCATTATCAATACTAAAACAATACGCCAATGGATATTGTCTGAATTCCCGACAAATGAAGTTTAAATTTAATGTTCTTGAGTTCACTGAATCGGAGTTACAGACAGAGGCACTAGTGAATTTTTAATTATTTTTGTTATGAAATGATTTTAATAAAATCAGCCTCCCTCCCATTCATACGTAGATGCATTGTTGACTCCCCCTTACCTCCCTTTCCTTCTCGGCAGAGAGATCAAAAGACATCCTACCACCATAATATGGATAATCACTGACTGTATTACACGACTTAATGAAGCACTTTGAAAGGCTAAGCAATGATGGCGATGTTTCGTGCATTGCATAATTTAGTGAAAAAATCTCCCTTGAATTTTCATTAATTATGATAGTCGGAGTACCAGATAAAATTTCAGTCATAACGAATTCATGTTTCAATCTCAATCCAACTGAAAACATAACGAGCATAATAATAGCAGTTCTGTAAACAGCACACTTCGCTTTCCAAAAAGCACGTTTCTACCTTATTAATTATAAAACCATTTTATAAATTTATTTCAAATAAGGAATTATAAAAATTGTCCGAAGAACCGTCACCATCTTAAGACGAGACCAATACCCTAAAATAAAATCGTAATCTTAACGTCTTAAGTAAAGAAGCCATGCACAAAAATAAGCGACGCGCGAAACTGGTGTATTGGACAGACCTACGGTTGAATTTGCTCTAGCAAATCTCTAAAATAAAGTGGGAATCTTAACGACATAAGTGATGAAGTCGCGTAATAAGAATATTCAGCACTCGGCCCGGCATAATGGACGGACATACGGCTGATTTGCTCTAGCAGGCCTAGAAAATTGATTTTTACGTTGGGTTTATTTTAATTATTTTTGATGCACGTATTACTAAAATTTCAGATTTTTCTAGAGGAATCCCTCGGGAAATTACTAATTCATCGTCTAGAAAAATAAAATCTTGAAATAAAATTTTATAGTTGAATAGCGTTTTATCAAATTTTAAAACCGTTTTACATAAAATATTTTAAAGACAAAATACTGTTTTTATTTATCTTAAATATAAATAACTTACATTCGTAGGGATCGCTTGAACAAATATGTATGCATATTTATTATCGTTACGAATTTGTCGGAATTAATTAAAATGTGAGCCTTTATCAAACCCCCGTTATTAGAGTCTTGCGTCGCTTCAATAACATTTCTTTTTTTATTCTTCAGACAGGTACGTACCATAATGTTGAAAAAATGCTAATAAGATAGTCTAAATAAACACGAAGATTTCAAATTAAAATTTTTTTTTCTACTAAATCATTAAAACGGCAACCATCTTGAACCGGTAACGGAACGTACAACCAAAAATGTACAGTCAGACGAAATGCAAAAAGTCGCGTTTAAACACGACTTGGCTGCGCTCAATCAATTATCTACTTATGTAAAGAAAATTATCTGTGCCTGGCGACATTGTTTGATTTTTGTATAAATATACAGTTTTATTCCGAGATTGATGAAATTTTGCACACTTGACCTTCAAAAGAAGAGGAAGGTCAGTGTTTACAGCGTACGAGTAGTAACTTGGTGTAATCATTGATCAAAACTTGAAGTGGAACAGCCACTTTACAGAGCTTGTAAAGAGAATCAGGAAATGTATATATTTGTTAGGTTAAGAAATATTTTAAATGTTAAAAAAAACCACTAGTTTTCTTCTACTGGTTTTTCAGTATTTATAGTCAATTAATGTTGTTTTCGGCGTTTAGTTTTGGTGTAACCGTCAAGTACTGGATAAGAAGAACTATTAAGCTTAGCCCCGGCGTAATAACCTAAAAAAATATTTGACTTTGCTGTTTTTTATCGTTTCTGGACCAACTCCATTAGCGGGTGGAATTTCCGAACGATCCGTGAAAAATTAAATGATTTCCCGGGGCTTTGTTCAGTCCGTGCAAACAATGGGGAAATAAGCTCATCAAATTGTCGGCCGGCAAATATTGGAGATAGTGGTTTTTTAATGGGGGGGGATGAGGAAGGGGGTGCTGGGGGATTGCACACGGAAGCTGGACAATAGAAGCTTGCAAAAATAATAATAGTTTAACTATATTTTTTTAAATTATTTAATTTTTTTGAATACCACACAAAAGTTTTAACCAGTGGCGGCTCGTGATTTTTGGCTGTACTAGAGTGCTAATATTACAAAATGGCATTATTTTTTTTTTTTCGAATTATCGATTTTTGTATGAAGATTTTCAGGAAATTCGTGGGGTGCACCGGCCAAACTATAATTTTCTGAAAATCAACAAAAAATCGAATTTTCGAAAAATAAATTGTTTTCAACTATAACTGTAACGGACGTTGTTGGCCACATTTTTTCATATTTTCAAAAATATGTTTCCATTTATAAAATGTGCCAACTCCACGCCACTGGCAAATTCCTTACTCACCCGCCACTGCTCATTTGTATCCCGTTTCGGCCATTAAGATACCTTCTAATGTTTTTCAAAAAGAAGAATTTGTTTTTTTAAATAAAAGTATGGAAATATTGTACTATTTGTATAATCAAAAAACAATACGGAGTATTGGGAGGTATGACCTTGCTAAATGCCCTACCAGCGGATATAGATGTGTTTAATATCACTATTCCATGTTTTAAAAAAATTATGTACATGTATTGTTAGTTATAATAAAATTGTACCATAATTGGACTTACCTACCTGTCTGTCGTACAATAAATAAAAAAATAAAAATAATAATTATCCAAAACGGCTTAGTAAATATCTTACTAAAATAATAATGTAAAGTGTACAAATCATCACGCGATCCTAAAGATTACGCTAAATTTTGTGAATTAAGTTCGACCACAAGATGTCTAATACTGCGAATAATTAGCGGCTTCTAATCCTCAGAAAATTTATAAATTTTCAAAAACGCTTAATAATAATGACTCTGGCAATCCCTCTAATAAATTTTTCGAAATTAAAATTACTGGTAATACCAATGAAGTCGTTGATTTGTTTGCCAATTTATTCAGCAAAGTCTATGAACCTGCAAATGACTCTCCATTGTTTGACCCAACATCAACTAATAATGATAACAAGACCGAATTTAATCAATACATATTTGAAGAAAGTGATATTAGAACCAAATTAAATTTTCTTGATCTTAACAAATCGGCTGGTCCTGATAACATTCCTAGAATCTTCTTTTCAAAATGTCTATCAGTCTTGACTTATACTCTTACTAAACTTACCTAACTTTCTCAAAAAATTGGCACTTTTCCGATAAAATGGAAAACAAGCTTTTGTTTCCAATCTTTAAGAAAGATATCTCTTACTATACACCTATATGTATGCAGTCATAAATCCCGAAATTATTTGAATCTGCTCTGCTCACTAAACTCTCGCCCGAGATCAATAAAATAATTTCGCATCGAATACATGGTTCATGGTTCATTGCAAATAGATTTTCTCTAAGAAACCTAATCATCAGGAATATTTATTGAATACTATGAACAGACGTAGTGTACGCTGAATTTAGTAAGGCTTTTGACAAAGTCTCACATAGAATTCTAATTGTAAACTAAGAATTATTAGAATAACGGGGAATATTTTGAGAAGTTGTGAAAGTTATCTGCACAAAAGAAAAATATCAGGAAAACTCAAATCACACTTTTTCGTACACTCAACATACCTATGCTACGAAAATTATATGAAAAAAATCACACTGTTTCTAAATGCCAATTTGTCGGGAGATTTTCTGTCTATTTTAAATAATTCATGCTTTATTAAATATTTTCGCTTACGCTCGCTCGTTTTTTTAAATATAAGCGAGCATTAATATTCGTATTAATTTTAACGTTTATTAATTATACTAGTTATTTTAATATAAGCGCGCTCTCTCTAACATTCGTATTTATTCTAACGCTAATTAATTATACTCGTTTTGTTTTAAATAAAAGCGCGTATTAATATTCGTATCAACTATAAAATTTATTAATCATACACGTTTTTTTAATGTAAGCGCGCTCCGTCTAACATTCGTATTAATTCTAACGCTTATTAATTATACTTGTTTTTAAATATAAGCGCGCTTCCTCTAACATATATCCCTTTCAAATAATCTTCTTCTCTTTGAACGCTTTCTACGGAGCCTTTGGCTTCAAATAAATTGTTTTAACATTTATTATATTTAATTCTTCAGTAATGAAATAAAACCCATACAGGGTTACGAGCAGAGTTTTACCACATTGTTTACACAAATTAACAATTAATTTAGACAGCGATTGTCTTATATGGTAATTTCGTTTGACCCTTTAATCTTTAGGGTTTATTCGGAAGTTTTCATCATTTTAGAAGCTCTTAGGCTTATGTGCTCGGTTTTTCCAACTTCTAACTTTTATTAATAAAGTTGTACGTCGATGCAAAGCCCAGTTTGTATTTTGTATTTATAGACCGGGTAAAGAAAGTTAATACAAAAAGTTTAGTTCCGGATAAAAAAAGGTATAATATATGGAAGTATACAGAGTAGGAAGCATGTTTTTAATGTTAAGTATGTGTTTCGAAATGACATTTGTCATTTTTCTAGCATTATCAGCTTTGTTCTGCTCCCACTAACCATAGAGCAGGAATTAAAACTCCGCGCTTGATTTTGTACATGAAACAGGCACGTACCGAGAAAAAGTGCCGCAAGTAACAAGCTAAAAGTCAGCGACTAAAGACCGGAGAGAAAAACGCTGTTTTAATCTCATTATTTGTGGCACGTGCTCGCCGATTGTGTGCATTAGTTCACGTGAAAAAGGGTGACTTGTGTTTAATAAAACGTTCTTCCCAAACGCGGGTCCCGCTAGTCATCAACCTAAACAATCATCAAACCTGGTAAGTGCAGAAATCTGGCGATTTCTTTGTGTGTCTCCTGGAACAGAGAAGTGATAACGCTTTTCTCTGCCCCAAATTACGGTGACGCAATTCCTGCGTCATCACACAGTATGCACTACAGTATGTCTGTTACTAAAACTACATATTTTAAAAATTAATAAAAATTTTAAAACGTTATTAACCCATATTAGGTAATTAATAATTGTATTAGGAAGTAAGTAACTAAGCGATTATTATGTTTTTTTTAAAATACTATGACTGATGGTTCGGCGTCCAAAGACAGTTTTTAACGGTTTTGAATCCTAAAACAGCTGTCACAACAATAAAAAATAATATAGTTGCAGAACTTAATAACAACATAATTCAATTTTATTTATTTTGAATTAAAAAAAATACTTTCAATGTTTTAATACCCTTAATTTGAACAAATTATCAAATTTCAACGTTAATTTTCATATTCTGTGAAAATTCTATTCAAGTTCTGTCTTTATTCAAGTTCTGTAATACAACTGGCCAATAATGATATAACAACAGAACTTGATTTGAACCACCACAGAACTTGAAAATTTACTTAGAAATTTGACGAATTGTTTAAATTCTGTGTAATAACTCGTCCTGTATTCTAAACTGTCCTTCTATTACAGTACCTACGTCAATTACAACGTCGGTCTATATTTACTTATTTTTGCTGGTTTTCATTACCAAATAACTAATTGGCAATAATAAAATAACTGCCAAAAATAAGACAGTGCATAAAAAATGTCTTAAGAAGCAGAATAATGTATTATTTATTAGAATTTATTGCCCCACCATTAGAGTGCTCTCCCATTTTTATATCTTGATAAAATATAATAGTGCTGGTTTTTTAAATTCATTGCGTTATTTGGTAAGCCGAAAAACACCTAATGGCAGGAATAAATTTGCGAACCGAAACGTTAACCTAGCCACAAATTACGAAAATGGAACGAAGTAACTGCAAGCGGCGTTTCGCGCCAGTTGCGGCTTGCTTTCTCATAAGTTGAGGTTCAACTCGGCAGTTAGGCTCGCATATGTATACGTAACATTAAGTTTAGCTCGCACGGCGATTAAACGCAAGCGGTTTTGGAATAGCTGAAAACGCTAAACCGAGAAAAAAAAACCACCGCGGCTGACGTTTTTACTTAATTCTATTGCACTACCACCATGAAATATAAATACCATAAAAACGCCAGCTGCAGTGCGTGTATTTTTTTAAAGTTTCTTTATTCATTGAATTGTTTGTTACATGCATTGAGGATTTTTCGGATTGGCGGTTTGGCGTTTTCAGCTATTACAAAACCACTGCGTTTAATCGAAGTGCCTGGTAAGCCTTACTCAAAAAAAAAACCGCTGTGAAGCTAAATGAATTACCCAATAAAAAATGTTATTATTAGGAATGTTATGTGATGTATAAAAAACAGTCAATTTAGCCTGAATAACCAAGCGGTTTTTCATAATAAATTGAGATTTTTTCTACGTCAAATAATTCGTCCATCTATTATTTGTATTGTATTAAAACAAACAAACTGTCATACATTTTATGATTGATTATTCAGGAATAATTTTATGTGTGGGATTATTATTTGTTTAATTATCCATTCATCTTCTTCATTGTTCCATTTTTAACGTACGCCTGTTGTAAGGCTATTTCGTAAAAGGCTTGATTATATTATGTGTTCTGTTTATTATTTTTATTAGTTTTATTCAACAAAACCCTCGTCATATGAATTATAGCACTCTAGGTCTAATACCCGCCTTTGCCGAATATATTATATGGAATGTATAGTATTTCTTTATCTTTAATGCGAAGCTAATGCTAAATCATTATTTTGATTAATCTTTACAACGAATTGGTGTACATTGTAAATACCAAAAAATATGCTTTAGATAAATTGAAGGTTTTCCTATCGCTTCGCTTGATTAGAATACAAATAAAAAAATAAATTACTCAATAAAAAATATAAATGCAAACTACTAAACAAAATATTTTTTCAATAGTGATCTATGAACGCATAATGGAAATAATTTTTAAAAAATACAGTATTATAACCAAGATTATCTGTGACAGTTTCACTTGATTAACTTTTTGCTTTCTTATGAAATAATTTACAAAATAAATAAAAAAAAACAGTTTTTTGCTTGAAATCGAACGTTTCTAGACTCCGTTTGTCAAGCGATTTTAATGCTTATTACCTACGATATAGGGTATACCAAGAATATACACATTTTTGGCTGTAGCTTCCTCTTAAGTGATATATTATTCTCTTTTTTTCGAAATGCCTTCAATGACTATTTTATGTATTATATACATCAAAATACGGTTAGAATTTTTTTGTCATATTCGAGGGATATCCTTGTATTATACAAATTAAGAAATATTTATGACTTAAACTGATTCAGTTAGTCTGGAGAGTTCAGACCGATAAGAGTGAAAATTTCATGACGCCAGAGCTCAACGTTTTTGGTGCTTTAAACGCGTGGTTTTTCTAAAGTTATATTCCTATTGAACAATATTATAATATGGAAAAAATCGGTGTGGGGACTTACCTTTTTGTATATATAAAATTTTTAGTTGGATGTTTAAAAGTCCATAACTCTTTTTATTTTTATACAAGTGCGTAACACAGGCATGATCCCCAAGACCAGAATATTTTGAGTAATAATAATTAACTAGCAGATAAAAACTCGCTACCGCAGTTTGAAAATTTCAACGTTCTATTTGAAAATAACAGAGGAAATTCAAAATTCAAAAAAATATTTATTGCACAAAAATACAGAGTACAAAGGGTATAGCTTATAGGTTACATCCTATTTCTTCCAGCGAACCCAAAATGAAGTTGCGACCCGTAAATCTTTTGTGTTGACCTAGAAAATTCATTTACTAATTAAAGTTACTAGTTATTTAGTTAATCTGACGAGATTGTTTTTGAATTGAAAGCTTGACGTCGGTAATGTTGGTGCCCGCACAATGTTACATTGTAGAAACTGCCCGAACCCATTTGGTACTTTCTGCTCACAATAAATAAAAGCTTTGGGGTTCTGTTTTTCCAGTGCTGATTTATGTTTATCTTCCTGAAAGGTTGGTCGGTGGATTTAGAGCAGGCCTGTGAGCCCTGCCCTACCGTGAAAGCTTAAGAAATAAAGTATCGGGGATTTGCCTTTAGAAGTTGTTCGACATTTTACTGAACATTTCAGAAAAACAAGCGTGATTCATCGTCGAACCCGAGTTAAAGCATTTAATCTTGACATTTATATATTTTATTGTATTACGTATGAAAGACGCCGCGAGAGATCGAAATAAAAATTACTATAAAATATTGTGATGGTTTGTCCAGTATCTCTTTTTTATTACCTGTTACTTGAGACGTTACACCATGTTAAGTACATTTTCCTTACCTTAATTTGACTAACAGCAAACACATAAAATAAATAAGAAAATAAGAGTTGCCTTCAATTCAAATTTGAATGGAAACAAATGTCGTCACATAGTACTCTGGCCAAATATTTGAATCCCGAAACACACACACGGTATTCCTTGTGTTTTGTCTTAACGAGTTAAGCATAATAATTATGCACGGCAAAAAGCTCCTCCGTCAGACAAATTATTTATTTGGAAACACACCACTTTGACAATCTTGTGTCAAATTATAAAAATACAATCAGTGGGGAAACTTTAACAAAATTATCCGACAATTCACTCGGAAATCAATAAGGTCATTCATAACAAAAAAGGCAATTTGATTTTCGTTATAAGTACCTACCCGCATATAAGTAATATAAACAGATCCTCTGTAAATGGCTTCACCACAGTCTGTTAATATTTTCGGAAGGCGAAACAGCTGATACGCGTAGTAATAATTGCACGGCAGAACTTATAGAAATTAAATATTTAAAAAAAACGTTGTAAATCGAGTTCTACAAATTAAAGCTGAAAATAAATACATTTATTATTATTACAGTAAAATTTTAATAGAATATCGATACATATTTTTAAGTTAAGTTGCCAATTTTCGTAGTCTTATTCTTCATACCGTGGAGAAAAGCAGTTGGTTGATAGAGGTCATGGTGGAATGCTCAGGATATTCAGCCAGTGGAAGGCATCGGGAGACATTTGATTCAGCACAGATGTGCCTTTGGGAAACTGGTAGAGGGGAAATTCTTGTGCGGTATGTTCTATTGTTTAAATATAATATGTCTACATTCACAATTCTTAATTCTTTAGATCGCATTTGCGAATCGTACAAACACCATCGTGTTCGTACAAGAACCGTCGCATTTTGCACCTTATAAGCGCCATCTTGTTTGTACAAGCACCGTCGCATTTGTGCATCGTATAAGCACCATCGTGTTCATATAAGCACAGTCGCATTTGTACATCGTATAAGCGTCATTGTGTTCGTACAAGCACTGTCGCATTAATGCATCGTTTAAGCACCATCGTGTTCGTTTAGGTTCCGAATTTGAAATTATTTTATTTATAATTCGCTGCTGTTTAGTATTCTATGAGGGTCGTATTCCTATCTTGCGATATCACGGATAATATTATTTCCCTTTAAAACAACTTTCAAAAACACAGCAATGCGGTTCGAAATAAAAAATTCACGTGTTTGAAAGATTGGATTACGAAAAGGGGGTGATGAGATCTACCAACAATCAAAATGAATCAATTATTTTTATTATTTATTTAAACAATCTTTCCGAATACCGGGTAATAAAGCTATTAACTTCAATTGTTGATTTTTAATTTCGAATCGGGTTTGAGCTTTGAATTTTTATACAGGATATATAAATACATTTTTATTTCAGGATATTGTGAGAACTGATTGATTTTGGTCTTGATTGATGACAATTGAGATATTCATTCCCGAATAATGTAGACTCATCCAACGTCAAAAAATATCGGGCCAACTTAAAAAAAACATTTTGCGTTTTCAGTTGGATGGGGTGAGAGTAAGGAGAATTTTTTTTATTGTTTTTCTTCTTCTGGTGTTCTCTGATTATTAAGGAGGGATTTTTTCGGAGAAATTGAACAATTCTTCAAATTTCAAAGTTAATTTTCAAGTTCTGTTATTATTTTAGTTCTGTCAAGCAACTAGTCTATAACAGCACTCGAATAGGACTTCCATAGAACCCGAAAATGAACGTTGAAAGTTGATGAAGTGTTAAAATTCTGTGAAACAACCCATCCTAAGTGAATATGTATATAAATGGTACTGGTAAAATAGGAAGCATTTATTGGAAAACCAACACATAAGTCGCTACTTAGCAGGGGTACCGGTGTTCATAGGTAAGGTTTTTCTAGGTCTTTGAGGCGGATGCGTTTGTCAACTTATAGCGTACCCCTCTCCAGCAGAACCCTTTCGACCCAATCTTCTTGCATAGCAGTAGGAGGTATGGATTGATACGCCCGTCACTCCTGGACTCACTGATTCCCGGATTCCTACCACCCACCCATCACACATTTTTCCTTCCCCGTACTTTATTGAAAACACTCTTCACACAGCATCCCCAAAGATGACATAGAACCTGAGGGAAACTATTTTCTTCAGGGCTTCCTGTTTGGCGCTACTGTAAAGTAAAGTACTAAAATACACAAAATAAATTACGAAATTCGTGCATTCATGACCTTGGCAGTATAAATAAAGAATAGCAGATTCCGCCCAAAAGAAAATGGTGGAACACACCTTTAGGGGGAGGGGGAAGGAGGAGGAATTCTTGAAAAATACATGATTACAAACTAGGTTAGCACTTAGCGCCTATGTAATCTCTGGGGATGCTGTGTTAGAGGGTATTTTTGAGGAGAGCAAAGAGTTAACAAGTTTCTTGAAGAGACTCATGTCGGAGGAGGGAGGAAAGACAGAGGCAAACAAATCATTCCACATCCATTCATCTCTTGAACTTAATTACGTGTCGTAGAAGCGACCCGTTCTCGTGTGCCAAATTGAGAGGAAATAAGAGAAAATTAAATAAATTATTGTTTGGACGCTAGGTGTACTATTCACAGAACTACTAGTCTAGTAGTATCTAGTGCATAAGTACTTGCTGCGTTCTTTCAGAAATCCCATTTCGCTTATTACGATTAATATTTCTGAATAAATCTTATGCTTCTATAAAAAACTTGTGAATTATAACAAATAGAAACAATAATTAATATCCTTTTTTTTCTCGGATTCTTTTTCCATTAATTGTTACTACGTGAGATATTCGTACGATGAAAAAGTTTCAAGATTACTGGAAACATCGCTAACTATCGCAACTTTCCTTGGAACTTTTGACAAGCTCATTAAACTTTGCGGGCGAACCAAATCTCTGGGTTGGGAATATGATCTGCGAAAGAACTTTGTTTTCTGCTTATTTTTGGAACGATCAGAGTTCCCTCGCAATTATTCTCGGAGGCTGTCAACTTTTAAGTACTTTTAATCATTTACACATTATGAATTTTTAATTAGGAAACTTGGCTTTTTAGTAATTTGTGAGATTAATTGCCGAATTCGTAAATTTGTTTCATGAAAAAGTAAATAAATTCTTCGGTATAAAAAAAAAAACAGGTATTGTGAACAGTAGACCTCACGTCCAATTACAATTCAATTCAATTCAATTCTGTTTATTCATTTCAAAAACATTACAAAATTGTTAATTCCAATGCGTTTTTAAAATATTTTTGTAATAAGAATTCTTAGATTAATATTAACAGTGTGTATATCAACTATACCAGTAATAATAGAGCTTGCCTTTTAAAGGAAGCTTCATTGATGCTAAAAATGTCGATATCCGAATTGATTCTGTTCAACAGCAGGATTGCTCTCCTTACAGGCATGACCATTGGCAAGTTAGTTTTGCAGGTCGGGAGATAAAATAGTTGATGTTGTCGGTGACGTAGATAACCATCGGGAACATAGAAATGAATGCTCTCCATGATGACCGAGTTTTCAAACCATCCACAAATCAGTCTAACTGTGAACAGTAGACCTCACGTCCAATATCAGGTATTGTAAACAGTAGACCTCACGGCCAATATCAGGTACTGTAAACGGTAGACCTCACGTCCGATATCAGGTACTGTGAACAGTAGACCTCACGTCCAATATCAGGAACTGTGAATAGTAGACCTCGCGTCCAATATGTAAGTTTCTAATGTTCTCTTATTATATAAATATAAACCAAAACTTCCTCTGAAATCATAAGATTTGTAAGTAGGTACTTAAATACCTACCTACTTAATTCTAATCCATAAATACTCTGCGTAACATTTTTAAATTTCAAATAAGGAATTAGACAATTTGTCAAAAGAAATGTGACAATCCCAATGACAATTCTTTTTTCAAACCTTCTCTATGCCGGTAGGTACAATTATATTGATTGGTCCGATTTTGACAGCTCGTAGTAGAGCCACGATCATGCGAAGTCTGGCGGGATAACATGTAGTATCCAACTCGGCCTATTGAATCGGAACGTATAAAACAAATGTATAAAACAAACAGAACAGACAGACAGATTGTCGATTTGAAACTAGTCAAATATAGAGAGTGGTACATACTCATCATCGCACTGGAAAAATACTATAATTGAGAATGGAAACAATGCTTCAATTGTGTTAAATTACCAGATCTGAATAGATAGGCCCTCCCTGACCTTCTTTCCTCATCGCATACCCCTCCACCCTTCATTTACAAACTCACAACATACCGCAATTGAAGTTATCATAGTCATAATGCCTACGGGTAGTTGAGACTCTTGTGCAGAAATTTTGAAAGATATTCTTCACAGACAAGAAACAATCGTAGAGTCTTTTTGGGAGATATATATACCCCAGTCTGACACGGTATCATAGAAGTATTGCTATCTCACTTTGTATTACGGTGAAAAATACGATTCTAACGTGTTAGATAGATAGAATGCCGCGCTTTCAGATTGCAATATTTTTTTACTGTAAACGCTCCCGAAAAATTAAAAAAAATTCTATGTGACAACATTTACCATTTGAAAAATATTTGTCAAGATTTGCAAATTTTGTAATAAATATTTTTATTTTAAACGAAAAAAGGGGAAGTGTCAATAAATTTGTCTTAGTAATTTTTTTTTGTTTCGTGTAAAGTAGTAATTTCACATTACACAATAAAAACAATCGCCAAAAAAAGCGTCTTGTTTTTTAGTATTTTTGATCGCTTACCTCGATTTGTTATACTAAAATCTGAAAGAACCTTTCATCTGCTTTGATGTACGGTACTTTATTTAGAAATACGTTCAAAAACAGCGAATTAATCTGAAATTTAATGTATTTGAAAATATTTTCTGCGCAGTCTGCATTTTCACAGTTCACGTATGCGAACTACATTTAAAAAAATATATATATGTATATTTAAAAAAATAATAATAATTGAAATAGAATTTTTGTGATTTTCTCAACTACGCCGTACAAAAATTAAGTAAGAACAGGCAAAATAATATGTTTTAGTATAAATAATAAAACATAAGGGAAAAGGACATATTATGGTAAAAAAAATTGAAAAATACATTTTATTATAGAAATTACATATATTAGAAATAAAATAAAGATTATACTGATTGATAAAAAGATATTTTAAAGAAAATAGAAATGAAAATCTAAATATTAAAAGTAAGATTAAAATACATTGCAAAGAACAGAGGCTATGTTGTTTCACGGAATTTGAACAATTCATCAAATTTCAAAGTTTTGCATGTTCTGTGAAGGTTCTATTATTATATCATTACTAGCCAGTTGCTTCATAAAACTAAAATCAAAACAGAACTTGAATAGAACCTTCACTGAACTTGAAAATTAACTTTGAAATTTGACGTATTGTTAAAATTCTGTGAAAACCCGTCCTTAGAGTGAAACATTTAAATAAATGTAGAAACCAAATCTGGTTGTTGTTTCCGGTGAAAATAATTTTAATTTCAAAGTACGTCCGAGTAACTCTTTTCATACATTATTCAAATACCCGCTTTCGGCATAATCCAATCTCAGCAAATAATGACGGTGTAATCATAGTTCCTTCGCCCTTCCAAACGCCAGTCGCAGAAATGTTAATAATATGTTAAATGTCACGTTTATAATCTTTTAATGTGCTGTCCATCTTTAGAGATATTGTCAAAAATATGTAACTCACGTTAGTGAAATGGTTTAAGGATAACAACATCTTATGAATAGCGGTGAAAGCTTTTAAAACCCTTGGTTGAAAAAATTCTAAGCCCTTGACATCTGGATAAGGTTTTTTATACTTTTTTTTGGAAACTGATTCTGTCGAAACAGATAAGATCTTTATTCTCTTTTATAGTTTGACACTGCAGATGGTGGGTTCGCTAGTTGGATGTTATTTCAATCGCCATGCCTAGGGATGTAGGGATGTTGGGATGTAGGTATGTAGGGATGTAGGGATGTAGGTATGTAGGTATGTAGGGAAGTAGAGATGATGGGATGTAGGTATGTAGGGATGCAGGGATGTAAGGATGTAGGGATGTAGGGATGCAGAGATGTAGGGATATAGCGATGTAGGGATGTAGGGATGTAGGGATGTGGGGATGCAGGGATGTAGGGATGCAGAGATGTAGGGATATAGCGATGTAGGGATGTAGGGATGTAGGGATGTGGGGATGCAGGGATGTAGGGATGCCTCTGTGTTATGGCGGGTGAAGTTCACAAATTGAAGATTTTCATAATATACATGATAGTTAGTAAATTATACAATTCCGATATAGTTAATATTTTATGTGACAAATAATAAATTAATAATTAATTAAATATTAATTAATTATTAATCAATAATAATTAAGTTAGTTGAGTAATGTGAGATATGTGGAGCGAGATTATGGGTTAAAGTGTGGAATTTATGGGTGTTGTAATTGAAATGTATTGTAGATGTTAGGATCCATAGAGTTATTTGTATTTTGAAAGTATGGAGTTGAGTTTCGGATTTTAGGATAAAAGGGAAAAGGTTGAAGGTTTTGGGAGGTAGGTGGGTGAATTGTCTTTTGCTGATGTAGTATGAAGTTTAGGTACATTGTAGTGTACATTTTTTTTTGTTTGACGGGGTATTTCACCACCTCTTTTCTTTAATAACTTTAATCGTAGGCTGCTGATAAACTACTTGAAGTATCTTGGCGGGTAAAAATACCCATTGTTTTAAAATAAAATTGTATAGTCAAAATATGTACCTAAAAAAAATAATAGCCGTCACCTAGCAGATGTGAAACATCGTAATTTATTTTTATTGAAGGAAGTGAAAATGAAAATAATCAAGTCTTTATATTTTTAACAACAATATTAAGTATTATTATTAAAATATACGCAAAGTAACATATTACAAATAAAAAAAATCATTATCATTTACAAATTGCTAATTTTTGTGAGAATTGAAGCAAATATACCGCACAGAGTTTTGGCGGCCGGGCGGAAAGAGCCGACGAGTCATGAGGCTGACCGAATGAAGCGTCGTTCCATACAAGAGCGTCGTCCCATTTCCGTGCAAGAGCTTCGTTCCATCTTTGCTCGCCGAAAGATGTATCACATCAACGAGGCAATAAACTGAGATATTTACTTGAAGAGTAACGCCGCGTTGGCGGTGAAACAGATAATAAACGTTAGGTACGTTACGTTGTGTTACGATTAGAGCTAATTGACAGATCACAAAGTAATTGCGAAATAACCACTGAACATTAAATTTGACATTGCTGTTCGGTTTGGTAAATATATTATTAGGCATGATAGCTGTTACGGTTTCCGAAGGCAATCTAAAACTTGTGTTCAAACCATTGACATACAAAGTTATCCAATTTATGTGTTTGCTGCTAAACTGATCAACTTCTGTATTATTCTGTTTGATTCGTTGTTATTATTTCAATATTGGTGAGAAGTTATAAACATCATGGTAGTTTCCCGAACTATATTAATGTTGCCATCTATTTACTGATTTGTTGGAGAAAGTTTTCTTCCTGTATTGACACTATACAAATTTGTTTCACAAATATGATTAGAATCAACTAACTAATAAACGAACTAACTAACCATCACGCCGTTTCCCTACAGAAAGGACGGACCGCCAAGCAACTCTGTCTTGGCGCACACTCCTTGCCTCATTCACATTCATACATCGTTTTATACATACTCTTATATTATTCTGACTCTTGAAAAGGCCCGACTCAAGTATTTCTTTCAATTGATCGTGCCATGTCTTCTTTGGGCGTTCCCGACTTTTTCTGCCATTCACATTTGCGTCATACATTCTCCTTACACTCTTTTCTTCGTTCATTTATTCCACATGCCCAAACCATATAAGCGTACCTTTATTAATCTTACCCATTATGCTTACATCATTCTTTGCGGATCTCCAAATTTCTCACTCGATCATACATGGTTTTACCACACATACTCCTCAGGGATCTCATTTCTACAGCATTCAGTCTACTTCCATCCTCCCTCTGCCAGTTTAATGCCTCACTGCCATACATCAGGGTAGGTACCAGCACTCAATTGTCGACTGGTAGCTTCGCTTCTTTGGACAGTTTTTTGTTATCGCCAACCGCGTACAGTCATCTATTAATGGAGTTACTGCATTTACCGTTCTTTCAATATCTCTGTCAGCCTACACATCTCTCATAAACATGCTTCCCAAATATAAAAACACATCACCTGCTCCAAGTATTTATCATTCACAACTATATTGCACCCTGTTTCCGTACTCTCTCTTTCAAACACCATGACTTAAAAGTTAAAAAGTTAAAACATGCCTAAAAGTACAATTAACCTTTCTAATATGTTGGTTAAAACCAAATGTGTCGTTAAAACCCTCGTTAAATAAATATTGTCCCTTATCGTTCAAATATTTATTGTCCTGTTGAGCAAATTATCCAAATTCCCAAAGCTTTACATAAACTTTCGCAATCCGTCAGCAAAAATATAAACGGGTCTTTGGTATTATATTATTAAATGTAATTTAATAATAAATTTCCTCGAATTCATCGCTCAAAGTTAAATCATGTTCACGAATCAGATTTATAAAAGGAAAATTTTAGAAGTAATATTAAATATGGACGTGCTAAAGTTCCAGATTTTAGAGTTGGAGCGTAGTGAAAAACGTTTTCCTGACTATCTGATGGAAATGAGAACATTACCCGCTCGATATTTTCTATTGTCCTCGCAATGTTTTGTTCGAGCAGCCTTTCAAAAAACGAACCTTCAACGAAAATTCAAGAAAGTCGGCATTTTCTCCCGTGTACTTTTCGAAGTAAATCTTTTGATACATTGAAAACGAGGCGTATTAAAAATAATATTGATTTTTTTTACGAATACTTAAAACATCAGAATTTAAAAAAAAAATGTAAGCTGATTAATTTTATCATCAAAATATTTTTATCATCGGATGCTAAAGGACGAACATGGGCAAAACAAAGAGCCGCTCAGTCACACACCGCTATGTTCGTGCCGTCGATATTACGAAATATCGCGAAATCGATAACTTTACAATATCGGAACGATAGGCGGAATTACCGATGATTTTATACCGATTTACCGAGCACGGTCGCGCTGTTGATAACCAGACCGATATTGACAACGCAATAAATCATAAATCGACATACGCTAACAACACTGGAGGTATTATGAATTGACATTCCAAAACGTCAAACATTATAACAGTTAAGTAAAAATATTAATAAATTGGCAATGTTGAATTGAAATACAAAAACCTTAATATCCATTGGCAGTCCGCATTTACTTTTTGACACTTAAAATGGATTTAAATAGTTAATGATGCCTTTATTCACAATTTGTTATGTAAACAAAATTCGTGTATGCAAGCCCGAACCAATTTAGCGTCATTGGCCCGAACAGATTCAAATCGCCGTCATTCTTTCAATTCTAAGAGCTTCATTAGTTCGTTAATAAGTCAATAATATTACGTAACGAACGACATTATTAAAATAAGATGTGTATTTTGCCAGTTAACCGAAGCTTATCTGATACTGTGGCGCTAAAATTTGTCCATCGTCGGTTTCTAATATTTATTATCAATTACTGACCATAGATGACGAATTTAGTCAATATCTTATTGTCCGTGCTAGTCTTCCAGGTTGAGCATAGGTTGAGCACTGATTGAGCACTCAGTGTATAAGTCTTCTGGTATTTAATTTATTTGTTTATATTTTTATTTTTCGTGCACATACTATTATAATACGAGCATAGTTAGTTTGAAGTTACTGTTTTTAAAATATAATTTTATTTCACTGGGAGGCTGAAAAAAGTTGGGAGAAGAACGAGATGAGGAATTAGTCACTAAACATGTAATTTATACCGAATTTACTTGGGAGGCGAGTATGGTTACTGCCGCCCAATTTTTTGGATAACCAACACCTCTGCAATAGATCACCCCAAGTGGTTCGTTACATTTGGTGACTTAGCGGGGATGTCCGGGTTCATCTGGTGAGCGGGTTCATCGGGTGACGGCCCGTTCACACATGTCTCCGTTTTACTGTTCCGTTTTATTGTGTACGTTTTTTTTTTCGTCGATGGCGTATGTAGTTGTACGAGCGACTTCACACATGGCACAGTATTCTGTATACAGTAAAAAATATCGTTCCGTAAAAAAATGACATTCCGTTTTGTCATCGAATACTGGACGGCGGAACAGTAAAAATATACGGATACGTAGAATTTTAACGGATAGATACTGTGTGCGCTCTATCGCTAGTTTTTCTTCTGGGCAGATACTTTTCTTCCAACGAGTATCTTGCTTTTTAAAATCCTTTTCCAATAGTTTAAGAAGTTCATCAAAAGTAGACATTGACATACGAAAGTAATTGAAAAATTTCGATTCATCACCTCGTAACTGACTCATAAGTAAACTGTAAGCACCCTCTCTAGATCTTTGGGCCATAAGTGGATGCTGCCAATAACGTCGAATCTTCCTTCTCCGGCGATAGTACCAATACAACACGACAGCGTCCATCCTTGTAGAATAGCGGCGGTATACTGTTCACACATCGCATCCAGTAATGACGGATCCGTTGAACGTTATACGGTGCCTATGTGTGAACAGAGCATAAATTTATGACGTATCCGTTAAAAACGTACCATTAAAACGGACTCCCATGTGTGAACGGGCCCTGAGGTGTATCCATGTCTTGGCGACGGATGCGCCTGCCTACCTGCTGCCTGGTGGGCCAGATGGAGAGAGGCTGGTTTGGGAAGTCAATTTGATCTCTCCAGCTAGCTTCTCTCGTTTTGCACCGGGACGGATTCATACGTTTGTCACTCCTGGACACACTGATTTATAGATTCCTACCCACCCCTCATACCCTTTTCTTTCCCAGAACTTCCTCTCCTTCCTTTCCTTAAAAAGGCCTTCCACACAGCATCTTCAAAGATGACACAGACCCTGAGAGTAATTATTTTACTCAGCGCCTCCTGTGTGGGGTTAATGTAAAAAAAAAATTATGACCATGAATAATGGTTTCTCGACAGTCATGGTAGGTTTCTACCACTTTGTAACGAGATGCATAATTATTTTAATCGACTAGTTATCGTTATATGCTACGTCATCAATTCGATAAACTTAGCCTCTAAGCTTTTACTGTTAGCTACGTTTACTCAGTACGTAATTAAATATAATGTAATGCACGTATGCCCAAATGTGTGAAGGAGACATTCGTCTATGTAAGAGACAGCATGATTATGTCAATGAGTATAAATGGGAAGGTCTTCCTTTGTTTCATGTTTTGTTATCAGTAGCTTCCGTCTAAGTAACATGTACCAATAGTGTGACAATAAAGTGTACACACACTCTAGTATTATTATGAACCCCCATCACTTTATAACACGAGATCATCCTCTAATCTCTACCAGAAGAATATGAAGTACATACAATGAGGATCCAGTCCTCCCCTAGTTGGTGCAGAGTCAGAACTGGTAAGGCATTCTATGAGAGATTCAGGAATTAATTTAATACGTAAATAAATTATGTTTACTTTGAAAACACTTGGCGATAAGACACACTCTTTTGGTTGTTCCATGAACATATTTTGGTTTCGGCAATTTTCTCTAAAGCTTTCTTATGTATCATTATTCAAAAGTGTCAAATTATGAGAGATCCAATAAGCAACCGGCATCTGGTGCCTTAAGTTTTACAAATTTCTTCTGTTTGGTCCAGTGGAAAAGCAATGAGATGATATTTTCCATAAATACATTTATCCGCTAAGTGAAAAGTTACCGAACTTAACCCAGAATTTTAGAGAATATCAGTATTGCCTTGTTGAAATATCCCCCTTTAGAATATAAACGGTGCTTTAAATGGCTTTAGTCGTCTTAAGTGACCAGTTCTGAATATTAAGATACTTTTAAATCTACAACTTCCCCATCTCCTTCTGCTCCCACACTTACAGCCTCACAATATACCCCAATTAGAGATGCCACAGCTAGTCCCACTGGTTCTGGGAGATGGAAAAATTTTCCACCAGCTTGAGAGCTTCTTTGGTCAAGGGGTAAGGCTCTCAACTAGCAACCTGAAGGTGGGGGTTCACATCCACATATTTTCATATTATTTCACGATTTAATCATTTAAAATAATATATTTGCAGCACGTTGCACTCAGTATCGCCCCGGTGTAAGACCACCAATCAGAACTGAAACGTGCTTGAAAAGGCTTTGACCTTGTTTGGTTACCACATCTGAATACTTTCCTGTACTTTCCCACGTTCCTCTTCCCTATCTACTTCCCCTCCCCACTATCGTCAGCCTCACAAAATTCCCCAATTTGGGATATAGTATTACTGGCTCCAGATGGTTGGAAGCAGTTGAAACTCTTATGTGGTTTCACATAATAAATAAATAATAAGACCAACATTATATACCTATCTAATAGACCTGCTGAAAAATACAAGTTTTTTCTTTTCGCGTTACGTATTTATCACAATGTAAATTTTCTAAGAAATTTTAGAAACATGAAATAAAAAATTCTTGATAAAACCAAATACAGATCATATTGTATTCCAAGCGTAGCATTTGCGTTATCGATTTTCAGCAAAATATTTGTACCTATGCCCAGCTGTAGGGGGAAACGTAATATACAATCTCAAGGACACCATGTAGGGAAACCCACATACGTCGCTAGTAGCTGGTACCTTATCACGGTAGGTATCTGCTGAATAAGTACTTAGGTACTTCAAGTCCGAACGTATGAGAGACTAAATACCGCATAAGTAAAATTCTAGGTTTGGGTTATGTGCCTGTGAAAGGAATATTCTCGATGTTTAGGAGGTATTTATTTTTCAATGTTTTTGGCTTTACCCTTCAAGGATGTTCTAGGCCATTATTTCAGTTTATGGAGAGAGGGAAGGCAAATTTATGCATTATTTTTTTATTTAAATTGATAAATTCAAGCATTATATTGAAGATTGGAGTCGACTTCGGTCAAGGTAATTTATGTTAAAATATATTCTCGATTTCGTAATTTTGTTATAGAGCAGGCAACGAGAATATTAAAGATATTTTTAAAATGTTATCCAGATGTAAGATGTAATTTTTTAAATTTTGTATTTTAGAAAGATTAAAGAGAATTCGAAATAAGGTTCTGTTCTGAAACATGATTTTCCGAAGTCCTTCCTAACACCCGAACAACTAAGAGATTTATTAGCATTCCATAAGTTGACAACACTTACTAGAAGATATAAGAAAGCTGATATTGATAGAGGTGTAACATTTCATTTTTGTATCGAAACTTAAATAACTTGCCTGTGCAGGGACATAATATTGATTCAGCTTATATCTGACTTTAAATCTAAAAAGAAATTCAAACATAAACACAACACTGGATTCACAAAAAATGAAGACATGCATGTTCAAAAATAAAACAATAAATACGGACAGCGAACCCTAGAATATAACGTGCCCAAAATGTTGCCAAGTAACATAGAAAATTGTAAGCTCCCAAATAGATTCAGACATATGCTGAAAACATGGCTCATAAGTAGAAATACTTTATACTATCAATCAATTATTGTTATACATGTAGATTTTGTGTGGAAATAATAATAATCTGAATATAATTGTCAAAAGAAGCGAAGTTAGCAGTCCACAATGGAGTGCTGGTACCTACCCTGATGTATGGAAGTGAGGCATGAAACTGGCAAAGAAAGGATGAAAGTAGATTGAATGCTGTTGAAATGAGATCCCTGAGGCGTATGTGTGGTAAAACCATGTATGATCGTGTGAGGAATGTGGATATCCGCAAAGAGTGCAAGGCTGATGTAAGCGTAATGAGTAAGATCAAGAAAGGGACGCTTAGATGGTTTGGTCATGTAGAGCGAATGAGCGAAGAAAGGAGTGTAAGGAGATTGCAAATGTGAATGGTAGCAGAAGTCGGGGACGCCCGAGGAAGACATGGCACGACCAAGTGAATCAGATACTTGAGTCGGGCCATGTCAAGAGTCCGAACAATAGAAGAGTATGTATGAGACGATGTATGAATGTGAATGAGGCAAGGAATGTGTGCCAAGACCGAGTTGTTTGGCGGTCCGTCCTCTCTGCCTACCCCTGCGGGGAAACGGCGTGATGGTTAGTTAGTTAGTTAGTTAGTAGTAACAATATTATTTATATTTGTAATTAGTAATAATATGATGTATCCATATTTACATTGTAATTGAACATATACATCCATTAAGGCTTTCTGCCCTAGGTGAAAAATAATCTAAGGGTCCTGAATTAAGTATACGATCTTCTCCAAGACCCACCACTCCATAAAATATAGCCTTCCAGAAACACCAAGGATAGCTGGTACCCTTCTGTTTCACTTTGCGACGTTCCTTTCTTTATTTTCTATTTAAAAACCACCATGTTTGAACAGTAAAAGTAAAGTCACTAGATATATTTTTGCTAGCATGAAGTGCGAATTTATGTCGAAATAGTTGTCTCCGTCTGCCTGAAGAAATAAAAATACAAGAGGTTTTTAATGTGTTACAAATGCGGAGATTACGAGACGCCGGTCGTTTATTCGATTCCCCCAACAGATGTCTGCAAATATATACGAGGAGACAAAATAAATAAATAATTTCCTCCAGCAGGGAATCTGACAGGGATGGATTTTCGTGAAATAACCAAACGTTTTGCTGGAAATATTCACTGGGCACCAAGGAAATTATTTCTTGTGTTCATACAATTCATTTTTCTTTTCAAAATCGTTTTCTCCAATTTAACAAATATCTTCCTAGAATCGAGTCGAGAGTCTTTCCTTAGGTACGTTCATTTTTTCTACTCAAAATTATTTTTGGTTATAAAACTTTAATCTTTGTCAATTTAATACTACGGTACCTACGTCTAATCTCAACAACCAATAACAAATATCTTAGAAAATAATTTTAGAACAGAAAAGAAAATGAAGAACGATTTTTTGAGAATCGTGATCAGTTGTCGCCTTCTGTTTTTTAAAAATACATTTTCAATGTAGACTACCTCTGTTTAAAAGTCATTATTTCAGGGTTGCTCAAACATAGGTTTACCAAAACGTCAGAAGAAAAAACATACGTTTTAAAAAAAATTATCTAAGCATTGCGCTTTAGACTATTTTAATAATTTCATACCGTCTTACTAGATAGATTCTTACACGCTGGTTCAATGCTGGTATGGTAAAGCCTGCCTTAAGCCCTTTGAGGCCGTTTTAACCGTACAAACGCCCTGGTAATAGTTCAAGTTTTTTACCGTTCCTTACATACGCGCGGCGTTACATTTACAACGCATTTTTAAGTAAGGGGGTAGAGTTTAAAGGTAGAATTCTGATCTATTGGTTCGCGATTTGGCATATTTTTTATTTGAGATACGTAATGAGGCATTTAAATAATATTAAAAAGGCGGTCTTTTTACCCTGAGAAATAACTAAGCAAGCAGCGTTTTCTGCTTGAAAGCAAAGTTGTACTAACTTGAAAAGCAGTGCTGGTCCGTGATATTTAAGGAGATAGAGTGTTAAAATTGAAAAAATACCACCTTTCTAATGTATCTGAAAATGATATATATCTTGATGTATGGTCGGTGGCCGAGTTGACATCGCGCTTGGGTCCCACTCAGGCGTAGTGTGTTCAATTCCTCGGCTGGCTAAGTCCTCCATCACAACTCAAGCAACATTTTCAGCTTACTGTGGTGGTAGTAGGAGATTTTCAAATATTGTCAGGTTTAAAAAAAAAATCCTTTTTTTGTACGAGGATTTCAATTTTATTTATTTTGGTGAGGATATATATGCTTCTGGTGATGGTTTTTGGTTAGAAATAATTATTTGAATATATTTGTCCAAAGGGACGCTGCAATGCCATATATTGTTCATTTCAGCAAACACTAAACATTTTAGTGCTATTCAGATACGTAGTGGCATCAAAACAAGCTTTGAGCTATTTAAAAGTATTACGTAATTGATAATTAATAAACTAACCGAAACAATAAAGATTAAATATTATGGTGCTTTAAAATGTATCCAGCACATTATAATTTAACATTTTTCAAATAACGTAAAATTAGGTCACCTTTATCTTGAATGCAAATTATTTTTTAAGATATAAATTAAGTTTTTAAAAGATATTTGCACAGATATTATCCGCATATTCGACATTATGAAAAAAACCTTAATTAAGCGTTAAAATGTATCTCTGCTGTCTTTTCTCAGTTCTCAGTACAAAGTTCGCGCGTTAATGGCTTCTATTGAAATAAATTAACGTGAGAGCACTTTCAGAGAAAATGGTTTTTCCATTTATTTCGTTTTACCGTTTTTCAGCACTCACCCTCACCCTCGTTCCCACTTCTTGTAAAACGATACTCTTGTATATACTTGTTTCTTGTATCTTGTATCTATATTCCGTCGACAGCGGTCCGCAAATATTGTCTGTGGGATCGATGACATGGTGGTATAGAGTGTTTTATTTCCGATTCGGCATATGAGTGGGTGTACGAATTTTATTTTCCTAGTTGTCTTAAATTATTTTCTTTGAAATGTGATATCATGTAGGGCACTGGGTACAAGGTCATCCAACTTATTTAAGAACATTATTTTGGTAGCTCTGTAGTAAACTCTACCATTTTCTTATAAAAGACGTACGAAAATATAACAGTAAAAGAGTTTACACAGGAGCTCTTAGTGGCACAAAGCAAGACCCACCAAGGAAGATATGGATAACGAAGAACAGAAAGACGCCGCACCTCGTGGTTTCAATGGTATGAAAGCTTTTCTGCGAAATTGTTGCAGGGTAAAAGTGGCTAACTGTTTCAAAATTATGGCGAAGCTTAGTGCTAAATCACTATTTTGATTAATCTTTATAACGAATTGGTCTTTTTTTTTATATTAACTCCACATAGGAGGCCCTGAAGAAAATAATTTCCCTCAGGGCCTATGTCATCTTTGGGGATGCTGTGTGGAGGGTCTTTTTGTGGAGAGGAAGGAGTGAACATGGGTCTTGAAGAGTCCCATGTTGTAGGAGGGAGGAAACACAGAGGCCGGCAGTTCGTTCCACAGCCGAGCCGTTGAACTTAAGAACGAATCGTAGAAGCGACCCGTTCTCATGTGACAAATGTCAACCGTGTACAAATGTTGGGCGCGCGTTTGGCGTGTATCCCGACTACGCACCGGTGCCGAAGGGATCAATGACGCTAGTTCCTCAGAGCATCTTCCATTGTAATACCGATAGAACAAGGACAGCATACCTACCTGACGCCTGTGCTCTAAAGATTGCAGTCCGTTTGTTAAGATTGGGGAATCTATCAAACGGACCGCCCGTTTTTGCACAGAGTCAAGGGTTTTTTTCAGGTATTTAGGGGCTCCGGACCAGAGATGGCTGCCAAATTCGACAGTAGGGCGCACTTGCGATTTGTACAGGGTCAGCAGTTGTGTACTATTAAAGTATCTGCGGGCCCTGTACAGTACGCCCAGCTTCTGAGAGGCCAGCTTTACTCTGGCTTCGATGGAGCCCCCATACCTGAGCTGGTCACTTATAGTTTTTTTTTTTTTATTTTTATTTTTTTATTTTAGCGACTATATAAAATAATTGTTACATACAAAATATAATGGTGAAATTAAGTATAAAATATTGTATTTCTTAGTCCTCCTCACTAGGGGGTCCTGTGCCGAGGCGGACTAAAGTTATTTAAATATGGTTTATTTGTCTTCTATGTCGTTTTTAGTGTCTTCTATGTCGTTTTTAGTGTCTTCTATATCGTTTTTAGTGTTTTCATTAGGGTTTTTTCATTGACCTCTTTCAGCCATATTTTTATTAATGATTTGTATTCATTAGGATTTTTTATTAGTTTTATGTCTAGGGGAAGGATGTTATGGAGTTTTGTTGCAAAGTATGTATAGTTTCTTTGTCCGAATGTGGTTTTATAACTTGGAATATTTTTTATATCATTTTTGTTCGATCTAGTGTTATGCATACACAGTCTAGTAGAGGATTTGTTATTTTTGAAGAGCTTCAATAATATATTTTTGGCATATATTTGCTGTACATTTGGTACATCAAAGGAATTGAATATTTCAATTGAAGGCGTTCTAATTGGTACTTTCAATATGGTCTTTATGATTCCTTTTTGAATCGTATTCAGGTTGTGTAGGTACGTATGTGTAGCAGATCCCCATCCTATGATTCCATATTCAATTCGAGAATGACATAATTACAGTTACACCAAGTTACACCAAGCATATCAATGGAAGGCCTGTTCGGAAGATTGCTTCCGTTGAAGGAGACTAGGTTATCATTTAGATCCCTTTTAGACGTAATCAGACCGGATTGGTTCTTTGAAACATTAAATTCGACGAGATTATTTTTACCCCAGGAGGAAATACTCTCGAGATAACCGAGAATGGTCTACATTATGAATACCAAAAAATATGCTTTAGATAAATTGAAGGTTTTTCCATCGTTTTGCTTGAGTAGAATACAAATAAAATAATAAATTTCACATTAAAAAATATAAATGTAAACTACAAAAAAATATTTTTTCAATAGAAATGTATGAACGCGTAAAGGAAACAACTTAAAAAAATACAGTATTATAGCTAAGATTGACAGTTTCAACTAAGATGTGACAGAATTAACTAAGATGTGAGAGTTTCACTTGATTAACTTTTTTGCTTTCTTATAAAATTATTTACAAAATAAATAAAAAACAGTTTTGTGCTTGAAATCGAACGTTTCTAGACTCCGTTTGTTAAGCGATTTTAATTCCTATTACCTACAATATAAGGTATACCAAGAATATATGCATTTTTGGCTTGTAGCTTCCTCTTAACGGTATATATGTGTCCTAGTGAAGTTATGACGTGTTTTCAAAAATAATTGTCATTAAGGTAATAATAATAATATAGACTACCAAAAGGCTTTCGATAGTGTCCCGCACTCGTGGCTGATCAAAGTATTAAATATATATAAAATTAACCCCATTATTATTAGCTTTTTGGAAAATATTATGTCCTTTTGGAATACCAATTTACTTATCAATTTAAAAGGTAAGAAAATAGTAATACCGGGCATTTCAATTAAAAGAGGAATTTTTCAAGGAGACTCATTGAGTCCTCTTTGGTTTTGCTTAGCATTGAATCCTCTATCTAAAATGTTAATTAAAAGCAAGTTTGGAATAAAAGTTAAGGGTAATACAAGGGAGAGTAGTACAATTTCGCATTTATTATATATGGATGACATAAAATTATTTTCGAATTCTGAACAAAATTTAGAGAAAATGATCGAGGTAGTTAAAAACTTTTCAGATGATATCAAAATGACTTTTGGTTTAGATAAATGTAGAACGATCCATATAGAGAAAGGCAAAATTGTAGATGGGGACGAGAGTATATTTAGAAATTTCCAAATTACTAGTATGAAAAGGGATGATGTTTATAAGTATTTAGGATACCCACAATCAAATAGATTAGACCATACTAGTATTAAAAATGATATAAGGATTAAATTTCAAACTAGGATCAGGAAAATTTTAAAATGCAATCTATCTGCTAAAAATTTAGTAAAAGCAATAAATACTTGGGCAATACCTCTATTAACGTACTCATTTGGCATAATTAAATGGTCTAATACAGATTTAGATAACTTAGAAAGATTAATTAGAACTACACTAACAAAATTTAATTGCCATCATCCAAATTCAGCTATAGAACGAGTTAATTTACCTAGAAATTTAGGAGGTAGAGGCATAGTCAAAATAAATTCTTTGAAAAATAATCAGGTAGAAATGCTAAGAACTTTTTTCCATAGGAAAGCTCATAGCTCAGAAATGCACAAAATAATTTGCAAGGCAGATAGAAATATTACACCTTTAAATTTATACGATGAGAATGCCAACATTTTTATAAATCCCAACCAGGAACTATTAGATTCCTGGTCAAATAAAATTTTACACGCAAAACACTTCAATTATCTCAACCAAACGTATGTTGACAAATTTTCGTCAAACAAATGGTTGAGTATTGGAGAGTTGAGCGCAGAAATAGAAGGATTTATGCTTGCCATTCAGGATAGAGTCATTAATACTAAAAATTATAGAAAGCATATAATCAAAGATACAAATCAAATTGATGATTTGTGTAGAAAATGTTTGGCTTTTCCGGAAACTATAGAACATATTATATCGGGATGTTCTATATTAGCACCGTCCGAGTATACATTTAGGCACAATCAAGTTTTAAAAATAATTCACCAAAATTTGGTAATTAAACATAACTTGATTGACTGCCGTAATATAGTACCATATTATGAATACGAACCAAATTCATTTTTAGAAAACGAATTTTATAAAATATATTATGATAAAACTATACTGACAGATCGAACGATTAGTCATAATAGACCCGATATAGTTTTACATGACAAAATTAAAAAAATAACTTATATCATTGATGTAGCTATTCCAAATTCCTGTAACATTCAAAAATCTGTTAATGAAAAAATAAGAAAATACACAGATTTAGGAAACGAAATAAAAAGAATTTGGCATTCTCAGACTATAAAAATATTACCATTCGTTATTTCGGCTACTGGCATTATACCTAGCTCTCTCATTAAAAATTTAGGCGTATTAGATCTATCAAAAAATTTATATATAAAGATGCAAAAGTCGGTCATTTTGAATACATGTAGGATAACGAAAGATTTTTTAAATATTTATGTTGAGGGATCAGTAGGATTTATAGGCCCTGTTAGAAGTTCTACCGAGCCGAACCCTCTGATATGAAAATATCTGGAGTCGGTGAATTTTTTTTTTCCCATTTGATCTCTGGTGAGTTGACATGTTGTTGTTCTTGTATTGTTTTGTATTTATTTTACTTATGTAATGCACTTGCATAGTGTTGATTTACTAGCTGATCATTTGTGGAAAAGTGAGTGGAAGGGTTTAGTTTTTCCTATGGGGAAGATTTAACCCGGACAACAAAATCGGAAGCATAAAAAAAATAATAATATCTTAGGAAAGTTTACACATTACAACAATACATACATATTATGGTTTACATTGATTTGTAACTTTTATATTTAAGGTTATAAAATTAACAAAAATGAAGAACTATTAATACAAACATAATATTTTGAAGGTAAATAGAAAATAAAAGTACAGTTGTGGTTTCTCAAATACCGCCTCACTAGGCTAGCCTGTGTTGAGGCAGAATTTTTCGTGTTAGTTCCTATTGTTCCTAATACCATTGAACATACCTATACTTGTATTAAGTATTCGCTCAATAATGTGGTGACTTCAATAACTGCGAATTTGGGTGAATGCACCGGTAAAGGCCCTATTCTTATTTTTAATCCAAATTTTTACATTATCTTTGAAATTTTTTTGTGAATCACATTGTTTTATGCTGTCTGGAAGAGTCTTGTCGCAAAGTATTTAAAGTTTCGTTGACCAAACGTAGTGTGTGTTATCGGAATTTGTAGTAAGATTTTGTTGTTGCTTCGAGTACATCGTGTATTTGAACTTTTTACGTAGTAATTATGTATATTTGAGTATAGATGAGTTAGGATAGTTTTTGCATATAGCTGCCGAACATCAAACACATTCATAATATTAAAAATTAGATTCGAGTCTGTAATTATAGGTAGCCTTAGAATTATTTTTAAAATTGTTTTCTGAGCCTTTATGATTGGGTCTAGTGCAGATGAAGTGCCGCCTCCCCATGCTATGATACCATACTCAATAATAGATTGGCAGACTGCAAAATAAATCATTTTCAGGTGTTGAAAGCCGAGAAAGTTTCGTATGATTCTAAAAAAGTGCATAGTTTTTCTTATTTTGTTTGCAATTATTTGGGTATGAAGGTTCCATTTGAGATATGGATCAATGGTGAGGCCGAGGTACTTCATCTGAGTAGAGCGCTCAATGTAGGGGCACTGACAACATTCATCGGAATTCAAACACGAGTGTATTCTGATGGAGGCATCATCAGGAGGTTGACCAGTAATATTAATACTAGGTGTTACATATTTAGTTTTCTCTGTGTTCAGTGTGAGCGTGTTTATATCCAACCATTTTTTTACCATGCTTATGTCCGTTTCAGCTTTTTTGTAGACAGATAGCCAAGTGTCAGCTTCAAACAGTAAGACGGTGTCATCGGCAAAACTAACGATTTTCCCCTGAATATTAATATTGCATAAGTCGTTAATATACAACAGGAACAAAGACGGACCTAATATAATACCTTGTGGTATACCGTAGTTAGATGAACAAGTGTTGCTAAGTATGTTGTTTATTTTAACTTGTTGCTTGCGCTCATTAAGGTAACTTTTAAAAAAGTTAAGTTCGTTTCCCGTAATACCGAGACTCAATACAGGTGACGCAAGACTCTAATAATGGGGTTTGCTCTAGGGTCACATTTTAATTACGAATTCATAACGATAATACATGTAAATTTTTAGAGCTTTCCCTATGGTTGTGATTTATTTATATTTAAGATCAATAAAAACAGTGCCTTATCATTAAGATATTTTACGTAAAACGATTTGAATATTTTATAAAACGTTTTTCAACTATAAAATTAGCGGTAAGCACCAGATTTTATTTTTTTAGGCGATGGATTAGTAACTTTTCGAGGAATCCCTCTAGAAATATTACAATTTTTAGTTATACGTTCAACAGAAATAATTAATATAAACCTCACGGAAAGATCAATTTTCTAGGCCTGCTAGGGCAATTCAACCGTACGTCCGTCCATTGCGCCGGGCCGCACGCCGATTATTGATTTTGCACGACTTTCACTTATGTCGTTAATATTCCCACTTTAATTTAGAGATTTGATAGGGCAGATTCAACCGTAGGTGTGTCCAATACACCAGGGCCGGAGAGTCGCATATTCTGTGCATGATTCCAACGTGATTAGGGTATTGTCTTAAGGGGTCTTAAGTTAAGTCTCTGGATAAATTTCCTCGATAGAAAAAAAAAGAAAAATATGCTCAGAAAATTATTAAGAAATACACCAGCAGATTCTGTTATTTAACATGTTATCGGTATGAAAAATTCACAATGTTTCTTTAATGATTTATGCTCTATTTTAAATAAGTCATGCTTTATTAAATATTTTTGCGTACGCCTATTAATTATAATCGTTATTTTAAATATTAACGAATATTCGTTTTTACATTTTTTCTTTCTTTCAAATCATCTTCTTCTTTTGAACGCTTACTATGTATTTGATTTGCGCCAATTTGCAATAAGAAAGGGCATTACATTATAACATGAGGGAAATGGATTTTTAAGGTTTATTTCTATGCCCTTGACTATTAACTCAAATAATGAAACTTGTCATTAGTCATGGCATGCTGGTTGGGAAAGCTGTTTTTCCTCTCATCAAAAACTCGTCAATACTTATATTATATTTATAATTTATTAGGGAGGAGATTAAAAAATATACATGTAAGTATAAAAGGTCATGGGGGGCAGTTTTACTATTTTGTGACATGCGTCAAAAGATATTCAATGGTCAATGCAGAATAATATTGTATCTGAATGTACGTATAAGATTTGTCTTTTTTTTGCGCGTTTATAATTGAAAAAGGTTGTGTTAATTTATGCATATTTTTTAAATCAAATTATCTAGTCTTCTTGGCACATTTATCTGTACAGGCGGCCGGATTAGGATCTTATGAACCCTCAAACTCTTTGGTGTCGCGAAGCTGCGACTCCACTATATATTTTAGAGGTCGTGTGATATGCCACACGCCCAAAGGACCAGTCCCAAACTACTCCGAATGATAGGTTATGGGACGATTTATGCATCCGACAAACCCGATGGACAGTGCAATAATCAAAGGTATAAATCTGGGCTTCTGGAGCACAAGATAAGCCCAGATTGGAAAGCAGGAAAGATGGACTCACCCGTTGATGACTATCACACGTCTCCAGGAGTATTTGTTGATTTCACTTCACAAAATATACGTATAATCGCCCTGTCTGATATTAATTATCACTCCGAACTCTGATAAGCAACTGACACCACTTGTCAGATTTTACATGTGTCGCAACAATATTTTTATCATGGTGACATTTTGGGATGGGTAAAAGGGTAGGTAGGACATTTGCAGGAGTTTGTATTGACATTACACTTGTCCATTAAGCCTGTGGATGCATACCTAACAATCCCCTATATATTGCGCGAACATTCTCCCGGCGTTGAAAGTACCTTCCGAAATTTTAAGTACTTTCAAATAAAGTAAAGAATTAAATGTAAAACGAAGTAAGATGAAATATAAATATTCTTATCAATACGCTATTAATATTGCAAAGTTAAAACGAAAATTTATAAAATAATGAAATAAAGAAATAATAATTATTGTGTAGGCAAAGGACACAATTTTACGACTGGTCGTTTAAAGTTCCCGGAAGGGGTCCTTACGCGTGCGACACGAACCACTCCGTCTTTACCAGGGAACACCTCCTCAACAACGCCCACCGGCCAATAAAGTGGAGGCGCATCCTCTTGATGCACCAATACTATAGTACCTACTAGAATGTTATTCGCGGGACTATTCCATTTTTTTCTCATCTGCAGAGAGTGAAGATACTCTATATGCCACTTCTTCCAATAAGATTGAACGAGGTGGTCCAAAAGCTCTTTCCTTTTCAGTAGACTAATACGTTCATTAGTCAAATCATAAGCAGGTAGATGCTGAATCGGGGTCGACATCAGAAAATGAGCCGGAGTAAGAGCTTCTGGATAATGAGAACTGCTTAATAAACATAATGGCCGTGAATTAAGTACAGCCTCTATTTGTGTCAGAACTGTGAGAAGCTCTTCATAACATAAAAGTTGAGTACCCACAACCCTATACAGATGCGATTTAATGCATTTAATATTTGACTCCCATAATCCTCCAAAGTGAGGAGCGCGGGGTGGAATCGTCTTCCATTCAATTCTCCGAATGTTAAATTCATTGCGAAGAACTTCTTTAGTTGAATTTGCCTCTAAAAAATTATATCATCCAGACAATTCTTTGCGCCTATGAAATTTGTCGCATTGTCACTGTACATACACGAAACCGGTCCGCGTCTGGATAGAAAACGCTTAAATGCGTTTAAAAAATTGTCCGTGCTTAGATCTGATACCACTTCCATATGTATAGCCTTCGTTGTTAAACAAATAAATAGACATATATACGCTTTTCGACTTTTTACCCCACGACGCCTAGAAAGGGTTATATTTATTGGTCCGGCAAAATCTACACCCGTATGTGTAAATGCCTTTGCTTCCTGAACTCTAGCTGTAGGTAAATCTGCCATTAGCGGTATAATATTAGAAGGTGCAGTTTTAAAACAGAAATTACAAGCATGTACTCTTTTGCGTATTAGATTTCTCCCCGATAAGATCCAATAACGCTGTCTAATTATTGACATAAGGAGATGTGCACCAGTATGACAATTCACACGATGGTGAAAGTCTATAATTATATCGACAATATGATCCTGTCTTGGCAGAAGTACTGGATGTTTGTTTTCAAAAGGTATATTCGCGTTTGTTAATCTACCACCTATACGTAACAAGCCATTATGATCTAGGAACGGGTTTAGTTTTCGGATTGAAGGTGAGCATAATTTATCCCTCTGTATTAATTGTATATCGGCACTAAAATACCTATTCTGTAAAGCTTTTAATACATTAATTTCAGCAATGTTTAATTCCGTGGAATTTATAACTGTTGAGCGTGATAACTTTCGCATAAATCGTAAAATATATACCACAATTCTCAGCAGTTTTGGCCATGAGGAAATTTTTAAAGCGAGATTATATATCGGAGAATTTTCCTCTATTGACGTTATTGTAAATGAATGCGATTTTTTCAATTCCAAAGCATTCTCCTCCTCTCGTGAGGGGGAAAATCTTTCGACAGGCCACTCGGATACTGGGTTCGCAGCCCAGGGCGGACCGTGCCACCAAAGAGAATGATCGACCAGCTGAGCAGGCAGTAGTCCTCGTGATAAACAATCACTAGGATTGGTAACGCCATCTATATGATAAAAATGTTTCGCGGGTAAATTTTCCTGAATTTCACTAACTCGATTAGCTACAAAAGTTTGCCACCGGTGAGGGGACGAGTGAATCCAAGAAAGTGCTATTTTTGAATCTGAAAAAGCAAATATATCGTTTATCGAAACGCGATTTCTATAAGTATCTATAATAGATCTAACGAGTCTAGATAAAATAAGCGCAGCGCATAATTCCAATCGAGCGAGCGACACTGTTTTCAGAGGGGCCACCTTGGATTTAGAACATATCAAATTCATTGTAGTGTTGCCACCCTTATCCGTGACATGAAGATATATTACACAACCGTATGCTTTCATACTCGCATCTGCGAAGGCGATAATATTTATCGTGCAGTCCTCCTTTACTCCCAAATATCGAGGTAAATTTAAATTAGAAAGCATCGGTAATTCTTCCTTGAATTTGACATATCTATTAACAATACTTTGGGGTAGTTCCTCGTCCCATCCTACTTTCTCTAACCACAGCTCTTGTAAAAGTAATTTGGCATATAAAATTACCGGAGCAACCAAACCTAATACATCGAATAAACGAGCTATTGTGGAAAGAATTGATCTTTTACATATAGTTTTTTCCTCCGTCGGACATATCATAAATCGAAAACAATCAGATATCGGATCCCATTTTAATCCTAAAATGCTACATTTATCCGAAAAATCCATTGTCGCGCGGTGCGACTCTGGTAATTGGGCCAGTAAATGAGGAGAATTACTCGACCATTTGACTAATTCAAATCCTCCACACTTGAACATCGCCATTAAATCTGTAGCCAAAGTGATGCCTTCACTTATAGTATTTACAGAATATACAAAATCGTCCATATATAAATCATTAATTGCAACTTCCGCCGCTTTCGGATAACGATTTCTTTCATCGCTCGCTAGCTGCCGTATAGTTCGCATTGCTAGAAATGGTGAACAGTTCAAACCAAACGCGAGTGAATTAAATTGATAAACTCCAATTTGTTCATCTTCGTGAAATCTATAAAGAATTTTTTGATATTTACGATGGCTTTCCGTTACCATTATACGTAGATACATTTGCTTAACATCTGCGGTTAATGCTACAGCGAATAAGCGAAATTTAATTAAAAGTGTAAATAAATTAGATTGCAAATTTGGACCTGTATACAAAGTATCATTAAGTGACAACCCTGAACTGGTCTTTGTACTTGCATCTAATACAACACGAGTTTTAGTTGTTGATTTATCTTTACGAATTACTGCGTGATGAGGAATGAAATATCCCTCATCAATATTAGATGAAGACGGAACTTCAACCCTCATATATCCCTTTTCCAGATATTCAGAAACTACTTCATTATAACTGCAATGCAATTCTGGCGAAGTATTAAATTTCCGTTCTAAATATTCATATCGACGCTGCGCGACACGGCGCGAATCACCTAAATTATTAGGATCTATCTTAAACGGTAAAGATACAATATACCTTCCTGATTCATCCCGTTGGACTGACTCGAGGTACATTTTCTCACATTCTGCATCTTCAGCACTCATCAACGACTTAATAGGCATGTCTTCCATCGTCCAAAACTTGGATAACGCATTATATAAATCTACATTGGTTATGGGGCCGAACGTCCACGAAACCTCCGGCGTACACGTAGGTATTTCACCCATTACAATATACCCGAATACTGTCTGTATAGCCGGTGGTGCATTCGTATTATGTTTAGATAAAACCTTATTCCCCAGCAGAATATATGGAAATAACTGTGCACCTAATAAGATATCAACATCGGATGGAACGTTCCAGGATTCATCCGCTAAGTTTAAACCCACTAAATGCTCACATGACTTTGTGTCAACATGTTGTGTAGGAAGCTTATCAGTTATTTTATCGACAACTAATAGACTAATTTTATAAGTATCTTCTGAAACGCGGGATTTAATTTTTAACGCAACGTGTCCCAATATTGGTGTCTCTACTGAACCAACACTTTTAACTACTGAATTATTTAAAGGAATTATTTTAAGATTTAATTCATTACAAGTGTTTAAACTGATTAAATTTTGTTGCGAGGCGCAATCAATTAAACACCTTACGGTTACTTGATTATTTTTATTGTCATAAGCAAATAACTGCGCGGTTGACAGTAGTACATTCGTAGCTATATTACCCGCAGAAAAATTATTATGATGTTTATGATTACGCGCTATTAATGTAATGGCTTCGTTTTTCGATTGACTTTCAGTATTCACCGTGCTCTCAAAATGCAGAGCGGTGTGATGTCGTTTTTTACAAATTCTACAATCCGATTTAGATGGACATTTCACAGTTTTATGTTTATCGCTTAAGCAGTTTACACATAAATTATTTAATTTCACAAACTGAAAGCGAGCATTTGGTCTTAATTCGTTAAATTGTTCACATTTAAACAATTCAACATGATCAGAATGATTACATTTCCGGCACCTGTTACGATTATTATTACTTGACTTCGGTTCGACCACAGCGAATGAATGCGTAACTTTGTTTTTATTATTAACAACTTTATTATCATTTTGCCCAGTTCGTTCTAGGATTTTGACATGCGACCGAATGTATTCTATTAAATCGCTATATGTAGGTATAGCTTTCTCCTGTATAGACATTTCGAAATTTTGCACCAACTGTATATCTAATTTTTTCAGTGCAATATGTAATATTATAAAATCGGTTAGGTCATCAATACCTAATTCCTTGAGTGCAGCTATGGAAGACGCAAACCGTTCGATAAAATTATTTAACTCATTTGGGTTACTAGGTGCCAATAATTTTAAATTCAAAATATTGTTCAGATAAAAGGTACCTAGCACGCGTTTGTCCTGATATTTCTTTTCGAGAGCTTCCCAAATTAAAAAATAATTTTGTTCGTTCGGAAGTATTCCCGCAAAAACTGATAACGCCTTTCCTTGGAGTTTCCCTATCAGATATTGCATCTTCTGCGACGTATTCAAATTTTCATTTGAGTGAATGTTTAATTTAAAAGCTTCATAAAATATCGACCAATTCTCTTGATTACCATCGAACGATGGCATCTCGATCGGTGGGAGCTTAATTAATGGTAAATTATTTAACTTCTGTCGATCACGTGATGAATCTTGCTTTGCTATAATGCTTTCGCGTATAGAAACTACAAAACAGTACTTATTTTCGAATTTACTCCATAAATCGAAATTCATATTGTAATTTGAATCCTTTTTCAACTGAAGTGTATGAAATTCATCACAAAATGTGTTAAATTGTGCATAATATGTAGCTATATTAACCGTTTGTTTAAGAAAATCCTCCGAACTTCTCGTCTCCCTGTCCGCAATACTTTTCGCTTTCTCGTATAATTCATTAACACGATTATGCATCAAATTAATCTTCGATTCTACTAACTTGATTTTAATATCCTGAGTACTATCGCTAGTCGCCATGATTAATTGTATGTAGGAATTTAAACACAACAATAATTACAAATGCAACCTAGTACATACAAATTAACAAAGTATAAAGAGGAAATAATATTTATTTATAACTTTAAATATGTTAATTTTAAATACCCCGTTGGTAATCCGGCTCGAAGGACCAAAAATGGTGTCGCGAAGCTGCGACTCCACTATATATTTTAGAGGTGGTGTGATATGCCACACGCCCAAAGGACCAGTCCCAAACTACTCCGAATGATAGGTTATGGGACGATTTATGCATCCGACAAACCCGATGGACAGTGCAATAATCAAAGGTATAAATCTGGGCTTCTGGAGCACAAGATAAGCCCAGATTGGAAAGCAGGAAAGATGGACTCACCCGTTGATGACTATCACACGTCTCCAGGAGTATTTGTTGATTTCACTTCACAAAATATACGTATAATCGCCCTGTCTGATATTAATTATCACTCCGAACTCTGATAAGCAACTGACACCACTTGTCAGATTTTACATGTGTCGCAACAATATTTTTATCATGGTGACATTTTGGGATGGGTAAAAGGGTAGGTAGGACATTTGCAGGATTTTGTATTGACATTACACTTGTCCATTAAGCCTGTGGATGCATACCTAACAATCCCCTATATATTGCGCGAACACTCTTTTTAAAAGCAGTAGGTTTTTTAAACTACAAAATTTATACTAACAATGCCACTATATAAAATTGAAACAGAACTCTTAATTGCGTAATAAATACATCGTTTACATAGACATCCAAATTGGGATGTCTATGGTTCTTTAGGTGTATTCAGTATTCAGGTACAAATAAAATCTTTTACAGAATCTTAAACTAAAACATCTCAAACTGTCAGTTTGAAAATGGCCTTGAACTGAAACATCTCTAACTGACAGTTTGCAAATGGCCTTGAACTGAAACATCTCAAACTGACAGTTTGAAAATGTCCTGGAAAGCCGAAACAGCTGTAACAATAACAAAAAACAAAAAATACTTGCAGAACTTAAAATTTATTTTATTAAATTTAAAAAATGAATAATTGAAGTTCTAAAAATTAAACACAAAAACAATAAATATAAAAAAATAAAAAAATGAAAAATCTCACTATTTATTTATTTATCGCAGTCTCAATAGGGCAGTTTTTTAACATTTTTTTAAAAAGAAATTACTAGTTTACAACAACAAAAAAGTTGATAAGAAAAGCCATGGTGTAATAAATAAAAAAAGTAGCTCACCTTTGAGTCTGTAGTTTTAGTACATAAAAAATACAGTGTAAAACATCCAGTAAAGTTGCCCACATCAATATTGAATATTTTCAAGGGGAGTGATTCAAGTTTTAACTTGGGATTTTCCCGCAAATGGGAGTTTTTAAAAGCTCGAGAATCAAGCAGCGCTGAAAGTTTCAATTGAATTTCCGGATTGCTTTGTCTAGAATGTTTTAACTATATTCAGTTTACACTTATTTCGTTAAAAATAACGTTTTTAGGAAAATCTTAATTTTCTTTCAATCATCAATGAATGTTTTACATTGTACAGGCGTAAAATACAATTGAAAAAACAATCGAAACTTTGCGTGGGATTTACGGACATGCTCACGATAGCATTACCCATACATGCATGCTCTTTTTAACCCAACCCAACCCATTTAAGTTTTTTTTCGATTGTATTATGTCATCTGATATACCTTTCACAGTACGGTATTCGTTTATCTAGTTTTTTTATTTAATGCACGGAGAAAAATGAGTAAGATTTATTAAAATACCGTTAAAAAAGTGGTGGCGATCTATTTCCTATTATAATATTAGTCCGTTCAGAAAATATCGGAATAAGTGTTCATGCAGCTGTGCTTTTGTTGGTAAATATTATGACGTAATGTGACAATATTAGAGCACGTGTTTCGTTACCCTAATAAAATTTTCGTTCTTTACCGACGGTTTGTTAGGAAATCTTTCAATTAATTCGATAAAGGCCTGATGTCCCGTTTTTAATAAAAATATGATTAATTTGACAGGAGTTTAATAAATTATCAAAAATTTATATCAGAATCTCCTGTGTGATACTAATGGATATTTCAAAGCTCCAAAGTGGAAATTTCGTTGCGATATCCGAACTCGTCGTTGACTCGATAGATTTTATGTTTTTTTAAACTATTTAAACAGCTATTATAAATATAAAAAATACAAGGTAGTATGTAACAAATCTCACAAAGCCTTTCTTTGGATATTTTGCAGTATAAAAGTTAAGAGGTATAATGAAATTTTTTGCTGTATATTACACACAATATATGTTAGAATTTTTTTTCCGTATATTGGACACAATATATGTTAGCAATTCTCTGCTATATATTGCACACAATACATGTTAGCAATTTTTTTTTCATTAGCAATTAGACAACACCATGAATAAACTGGTTCGATTGTAATATACTATTAATTTTGTACCATATCAAAGCGAAGAGATTCTGAAAAATTAAGATGTAAAATATGGAAAGTGGCAATGACTTTTTGTTTTTTAAATATCATATTGGGATAAGGCTTTTCCAAAATTAATGCTCAAAAACAGATACGTAATCTTTCCGCAGGGCAGGTAAGCGTGTTGCGTATTAACTGTACATAATGCGCAAGTTGATTTTCAAAAGAATTTGGCTTTGACGGAATCTTAATGATAAATACTTGCGTAAGCTTTTAATAATATCCTTTGAGGCTTTTTCATTCCTTAAATATATTTCTTTCGAAGCAGAAGATTTAATTTTATATTTATACCTATAATTGTGAAATGAACGAAAAATAATTAATCTGAGTGTTGATGCCAAGCTGTTCGTTTGATATGAATAACTGATTACTTATTTTTCTTCATAAATATTCTGTTCATTATCATTTCGCTCTTCTTCATCACATTACTTATTTATTCACAAGCTGACGTGTCCCGGCGTTGCTCGAATTTTCTATATTTTTTACAAATATAATATGCATGTATTAAAGTAATAATTATACATAAACCTTCCGGAAGAAATTATCTAAATGATAGTGAAAATCCGTTGCGTAGTTTAGAAGAAATAAGCAAACAAACAGACAGTCGCGGATAGTGACTTTATTTTGTACTAGAGATGATTTCTATAAACGGTTATGCACCAATATAAATCTAATGTAAAATTGTACCTATTAACTTCCATCCCATCTATGTATTATATGTTACTTTCGTCCTACAATGAGTTTTGTAACTCATTGGGATTGCTCTAAATAGAAATAAAAATAATAAATATAAGAAAATTATTAATTAGAGGTGCAAGATTTATAAAAGGTCATGGGAGGCAGTTTAAAACACAAATCAATTCATTAAATTCACTTGTAAACTCCAGAATTTGAACCCATCGCCTACGGATTTATAGACGAGAGTATTAAAATAAATTTGTTACTTGTTCTTTGTATCAGTTCATAGAAAAATATATGAAAACATTTAATTTGTTTAAATTTTTTCTTTTCTTCTGGCTAAAGTTCAACTTCTACGGAATATTCTTCGACTGAAAAAAATAATAAGAATTTGAAAAGCCATTACTTTTAAGAAATTAATAGGAATATTATTTGTTAAATTCTCTACGCTTCGCTTCCCAATTTGCCAGTGAGAAAAATTCTTAAGTTTGTGACACAAATACAAATTTTCCCCGAAAGAAGTATTACCTAAAAACAATCTCGATACATTGTTTTCGGAAAACTGTTGAATACTTAACTAATAACAGAAAAAATAGAAAATCTTCGCCTCTTTTTTATTGTGATAAATATTTTTAGGGTTGTCAAAGATTTTCTTTGGTTTTATAAATTATTTATAAAACAATATATATAACCCACACATTTTCTTTTAGATTTTTAAATAATGAGTTCGAATAGTTTATTGAAAAATACACATTGAGGGTATTATTTAACGAATTCTACATTTTTCTTGGGTTCCCTGCAGATTTAGTTTTTCAATTTTTGTAAATAAATAATGCTGGTGAGCAACTGGGCCTAACAATCAACGTCAATAAAACAAAATGGATGACATTTGGACGACTAGATCACTCTGAATCAGTGATACAGTTAAATGGTTGCAATGTCGAAAAGGTCGAAAGATTTAAATACCTCGGCAGTATTCTTACGGAGACTCTTGACCCAGATGTAGAGGTTAGGTGCAGAATTGAAGCAGCAAGAACTGCGTTCATTAAAATGAAATCCCTCTTCTGCAATGATAATATCATCTTAAAACTAAGGCAGAGAATGCTAAAATGTTATGTGTGGTCGGTCTTGTTGTATGGATGTGAAACATGGACCTTGAAAGTAAATACCATGAACAGGTTAGAGGCTTTTGAAATGTGGCTTCACCGGAGAATACTCAAAGTCCCATGGACCGACATAATCACCAACACAGAAATTCTCAGGCGGGCTAGAGCAGAGAGAGAACTGCTTAGATTAATAAAAATCAGGAAAAATTCATATCTGGGTCATGTACTTCGAGGGGAGAAGTATCACTTGCTCCAGTTAATATTGAAAGGCAAGATAGAGGGTCGCAGAGGGCCTGGTAGGAGACAAATGTCTTGGCTGCGAAATATACGCGAGTGGACCGGCATTAGAAGTGTGGAGGAGCTATTCCGGGCAGCGCAAGACAAAGAGACATTTTCCAGAGTGATCGCCAACGTCGGGGGGACCTGATACGGCACATAAAGAAGAAGAAGTAAATAAATTATTGTTATTCGAACGTGTTTACTTAAAGATCTAAATTAAATTGTTGGAAAAAGTGTTTTCCAAATGATCGAACGTAAACGACATTCTGTTTTATAACTTTCAAAATGGGAGAAGATCAAGTTTCCATTATTGGCGGACCAATTAATTGGAAAAACCATTAAAAGTCTTGAGTAAAACAGTATTTATTTTGGTGTTTCCAAACTATGTCAAGTGGAAAAGTCGTGATTTTTCAAATGAAATGTTCAGTTGTGACTATAATTTTGTGAATTTAAATATCATCCCGGAAAAGCTAATAAAAGTTAAATTAATTGTATTTACTTTATTGCTTTTGCAGATTAAAAAGTATTCAACCTACCTTGTAGAAACAATGAATTTAACAATCATAATGAATACCTAGATTCCTAGTTGCAGGCATTCGTTGTAAACAACAGAAAAGTCATTAAACTTTATAAGATTTTTGTGTTATAGATTATAATATATTTATCTAATTTGATGAAAATTTAACATTTGTCCCACACATAAATGAATTAACCAATAAGGTTATGAAATTTTTGGGATTTAATTTAAGAACAGTAGAAGATTTCTAGTCACTGAATTTTTTTTAGATTCTATTCACTACCTCGGTAACAAGTAATTTAGAATACAACTTACTGACTAACTTACTACATGTACCCGGCATTGCTGGGTATTGTCCTTAGAAGATAGACATATTCCATGGCAGATTTTTCTGTGGGCTTTTTTAAGGTATAAATTCCGTAGTGCATTATTTTGATGTATTTTATAAGGTTTAGCCAACTTTGGCAATAAATAAAGAAAATAATTTTTTACCACTTGATTTAAAAAAATCCACTTTTTCTACTTTCTATAAATTTATAATATGTATCATAAATATATATATTAACTTTCCGGGAGTAATTTTCTAAATCATAGTGAATACCCTATCAAAATCCGTTCCGTAGTTTAGAAGAACTAAGCGCACAAATAGACAGAAGAGCATAGCGACTTTGTTTGAAACTGTTTAGAGATTAGATATTCCACTATCTGGTCCCCATACTATAAAGCACATCAACATAAAATTGATAGAATTCGACACAAATTTTTAAGTTTCATCTATTTCAAACTGTCCATACTCATTGACCAAATTAATTACGTTAATTTAATGAAATTACTTGATTTAACCGACTTATCTTGCAGAAGAACCATGAGCGATTTAGTAATTTTATACAAATTAGTTTAACTAAGCTAGTGACGTTCAGAATACCAAGTCGTAACACGAGATTTCCCGAGTTGTTCTTTGTTTAGTCGTCTAAAAATTTCAATTCCACAGTATAAAGGCTAGATAAGTTTGCAAATAAATTCATTTGCGTTTATGTTTTCATTTATTCCATTAAAATCAGAAATTTCTTACATTTTGTTACGCTAACAATATTATATATAATCTGTAACTCACTTTTTTATGTAAATATTTACCTAATCTTACTCTTTCCTTTAATGTTGATTTTTGCCATTTACTCCAGGCATTACATCAATGCCTTTTCTCTCTTCTTCTATATTTTTGCTATACTTTAGCCACATTCTGCAATCTTTTTGACAATATAGCTAAATTGAATTGCAATATTTCTTTATTATTTATTTTATTATCATGTTAATTTGAATGCTCTATGTAACGTAACAATTTTTTACTTGTTTTGTGTAAAAGCCCGAAGGGCTAAGTATATAAATAATGTTAACATGTTACATCCATTTTTTCCACCGTTCCTCTGAAAATAGTAGAATATTGTTACAAGTATAATAAAGTTCCGATAATATATATCTCGAATGCTTATGTTATTCTGCACAGTTAGAAGATCTGTGTTTAAAAAAAAAAACAATATTCAGAAATTAATATTTTTTGTCCCAAGTTTAAAAATTATTCTTTCACAATAATTATCTTTTCTCTAAACTTTTAATACCATTCGGAAATCAATACTAAGAAATACGTATATTATTATATTTTTTCGTCTGTTTGTTCATAAATTCTATACCTTTACCATTTGCCCATGGGAACCTTTTATCCTAGTACTATGCCATGAGTCTGTACCTGCGAACAGTTATCACAGTCATTAATTAATTATCGTTATCATTTACCGTACAATTTGGACAGCGTTCAGGTTTCATAATACGTCATATTATATTAACTGAGGCGGCAAGTCCCTAATTTTGCCTCGGGGATTTTGAAGTTTTTAGGAATGCCTTGTGAAATAGATATCTTTTGAGAGTAAAAACGACCCATTCCCATTCCATACATGTCCTCAATATTTACGTACACTTTTAGCGTGTACTTTATATTTGGGTGCACATTTGGCGTGTCTCCCGCCTGTTCAACCTTCCCCTATAATATGGGCAGAAAAACACCACCCCCACCCTGCCTGACTATGTTCCAAGTATTTCAATTCGTCAGTCACGATTTCCTATCTTAATTCCATTCTTACCATCAGATCGCCAGTTTTTACACATAACGTACGACAGTAGTGATTTTTTAATTTTAATTTTTCGTTATAGGGATATAAGTTTTCATTTTAGCCTCATTCATACGAAAATAATGATTTGTACCTATTCCCTTAAACACGCCATTATTGTCATTGTCATATCACAGTGGAAATTTTATGATATAAATATACTATTTGCTATCTAAGTCCTGCCCACTGGCTGCGTGGCGTGCCAGATCGAGAGAAGATGGTTTGGGGAGACCCTTTGACCTCTCCAACTGGTCTCCTTGACCCATCGCCTTACGACGCAGCGGGAGGGATAGATTTAGATGTCCGTCTCTCTTGGAGATACTGATCCCTAGATTACCATCCACCTTCATACCTTTTTCCTTGCCATAAGTTCCTCTCCTTCTTTACCTTAAAAAGACCCGTCCACAAAGCATCTCCAAAGATGACATTGGCCTTGAGCGAAATTATTTTCTTCAGAGCCTCCTGTGCGTGTTTAGTAGCAATTTAGTGTTCCAGACTTAATGGATTCATAGGTATTATAAATATATACAACCTTAAACAATTACCATTCGTAATTAAGCTACAACTCAAAGTAAATTAAACCTAAAGCAATGATACTAACTATCAACTTGGATTTCAGTTACTTTACAAATCACTTTAGTCGAAAGACACCAGATATAGGATTTAGATGTAAGCCACTAGTTTTAAGACAGCAGTTATAAGTCGTAGTCGTAAGTCACTGGATGGTTCCATGATAACTCAACACAGTGACAATTCAACACACTTTTAAAAGATGATATAAAAAGTCATTAAAAACGATGAAAAAAAAATTAAACCTAATCTAACCTAACCTAAAAAACAACGTAACACACAAAACCAATATAAAAGACACATCACTCACAAACAAACAAGATTATATTTTAAATTATTATTTTCTCTTTAAATGTATTATGTAGATTATATTTTTATATTATAAAATGAAGGCCTCGGCACGGGTAAGCCTTCAAAATGTAAAAAATATTGTACCAAAAAAAAAGATGTTCACACTCAAATGCCCTTTTGACTACCCTGTTATGTTATGGTACGAATACATTTGCGAACCGAAACGCGAACCGAGCCACGAATTACGGGGAAGGAACGAGGCAACTGCAAGCGGCGTTTCGCGCCATTTGCGGTTGCTTCGTTCCTTTCCCATAAGTTGTGGTTCTGTTCGGCAGTTTGGCAGTTCGGCTCGCGTATGTATACGTGGAAATTATAACATCAAGCTACACGACTCTGGGAGTCGTAAGAGATCGTTAGAGTCGTTAGAGGAGTCGTTATAAGATAGGATACGATATAAGAGATCATTGTGTGTGGCACTTCAAGCTTCTCTTGTGCAGTACGTATTACTCCTAGATCCGTAGATAGTAAACTTAACCTTGGTAGTTTAGTATCTTTAAAAGGATTAGATTTAATTGGAAAGCCATTAGTAAATTAAATTAGTTATTCTGTACATGTTTGGGGTAGATGTTGTTATTTACTGCACAACTAAATATTTAAGCCATTTATGAATTATTATATTATTTTGTGAAAGCCTAGTAAAAAACAAACTCGTGTTAACATACGGAGAAAACTTAGTGACATAAAATATGGCAAATTTATTTTAAATCTCTTAAAATTATTCGTATTCCGGTTCAAAATGGGACTGCAGGCCTTTAACGGATAAATTTCACCATAACAGTAAAAAACGAATGTATTATGACCATATCGGAACACGTGTTCATAAAAATTATAATATTTTCGCATTTCGTCATTATGTAAAAACAGGATAAATGCAGCTGCATTAATAGTTTATTAGGAAATGGCCTACTTTTACATTTTTAACACGATTTTAATTATCAGCGATACTCATTTTTCTCCGAGCAGTAAAACAATTAAACTATTTATTACATTATTACTTATCTTAAATTTTTTTCCATTATTACTTATATTTAAAATGAAACTTCGCACAGCATCTTCAAATATAAGATATCTTGAAAGAATTTACCTCATATTTAGGGTAATTCTGTAGTAAAGCCCATTATACCTCATTGATTCAATGAGGTATTACAATGGAAGATGCTCTGAGGAACTAGCGTCATTGATCCCTTCGGCACCGGTGCGTAGTCGGGATATACGCCAAACGCGCGCCCAACATTTGTACACGGTTGACATTTGTCACATGAGAACGGGTCGCTTCTACGATTCGTTCTTAAGTTCAACAGCTCGGCTGTGGAACGAACTGCAGGCCTCTGTGTTTCCTCCCTCCTACAACATGGGACTCTTCAAGACCCATGTTCACTCCTTCCTCTCCACAAAAAGACCCTCCACACAGCATCCCCAAAGATGACATAGGCCCTGAGGGAAATTATTTTCTTCAGGGCCTCCTGTGTGGAGTTAATATAAAAAAAAAAAATTGACGTTACTGTAGAGATCTAAAGGTACCTACCTTTAATTACTTTTATGGAGAGTAAATTGTACTAGTCGACTTTTTCCGAGTTTTAGCACATAATATATTTTTTCTTATTAAACAATCGAGACAAATATCCAACAAATAAAAAAGGGACTTGTTAAATATCGCGTCGAGCAGAAAATAGTTGCATTGAACTACATTTTTGCTGCATTAGACTAATAAACGGATATCTATTATACATTAAAGTTATTTAACCAGACACTATATGGGTAAGCTCGTACAGAAAACAAAATTCCACAACAAAAAAATAAAAACAACAGTACAAAATACAAATGAAAATACTCTGTAATGTAATGAAATATGTAGACTTGAAACGTGATATTTTTCTCTAGCCCCTCTCTGTACAATAGATAGTACCTACACAGTTTATTTCTAACGAGACTGATCTCCCATTGAAAGTCTGTGGATACTATTATCTGGAAGGTCGTATTTCTAATCATCCCTAACCCTGTTGGCGTTATTATGTTGTGTGTACAGTACAGCCTCTGAACACCGAACATCCCTTGAGATTGCTGCTATCCGGGTATTCAATCGGATGATGGGGAGGATTTTATCTACAATACAGTATTTTTTCTCTTTGAGCTAGATTGTTTCATTTTCTCAGCAATGAGAAGAAAAGACAAAAGACAAATGCTGTGAAAATAACAAATTGTTTGCTGAGTGGAAATATTAACATGGAAAAGGTATGTTGGAAACACAAGACAGATTTGTTTCAGGTTTGTTTTGAAATGTAAGGTAAACTATTATTTCATTATTTACTCGTGCAGAATCATTTTACGTCTTTCTTCTTCTTTATGTCCTCTCATATAGATATTGGCTACCATAATTGCCTTTGCTAAATTTCTCTCGAAGACTGTTGCCCGTTATAACTCCGCAATATAATTTTGATGCACGAATTGGGCATAAAGGACTCTGATTATTGTGAACGTAAACCATTACAACCTTTAGAACACATCGTGAAGGAAGCAATGAAACATCCCCTCCACCAGTTTCCCGGAGGCATATCTGTGCCGAAACAAGTGACTGCTGATAGTGTCGATGCTATCGACTGGCTGAATAACCTCAGTATCCCAATTTGATCTCTACCATGCAAAGAAGAAGATTTGAGTGGTCTTGTACTTTCATACTGCTCACTAACCCCGTATGCACGGACTTTGGAGAGTCTAGAGTCGTTCAAAATAAATATTGCTTCGTTTAAAATAAATGTAGCTTCGATCAGCAAAAAACAATTAGTCTTTACATGTGCGGAGAGAGAGGAAACCGTAAGTTTCCTTATAACGCTGTTGGGAAGGTGGTGGGGTCCTCTCCAATTCTTGTATTTACCGTCCCTCATGATTTGATGGGAGTTTTATTATATTTACGTTTGGTACGATTTCGCGATGTTTATCCTTCTGACGAGTATAGAATATTTTAATAAATAATATTCACCATTTAATCCATAATTATTTTCAGAGCTTTAAAAATATTTCCTCATGTTCATATTTACATTTCCCACTCTTATTCAAAAATTACAACAATCAACAAACGTCTCAAATAAAAAAACTGTATATAAAACATAGATAGATCAGAAATAGAAAATTCGCTGACCCAAATTCAGACTGAAACCGAAACCACTCAACTGCACTAAAAAACAAACAAAACACTAATAACACACATTTAATGTATTTATAATTATATCGGAAAAAAACACTACGTAATATATTTACAATTATTTCATATTTTTACTACTTACTATTAACTAATTAAATATTTAAAATATATCCTCATCACAGGAGATCCCAGTGAGGATATCATTATATCTGTTTGTTACCACAAAAGAACGTTAATAAAACATTTATAATTATTATTTTTATTTTACATTAAATTTTATAATCCAAAATTCCATATTTTTTTGACCGACAGTTCCTTTTGAGAAGATGGTTCATTTTATCTAGCAGACTTAAACCGAATAGGAGTTTTAATTTTTTTTTAGATCTTTGAATTTGTTTGTAACCTAATGGTCAAGTTAGTTAAGACGCCTGTCCCGGTAAGACAAGAGATCTTGGGTTAGATTCCTAGTTGTGACCGTTATATTTGAATTTTTCTGTGTCTTGTTCTGTTTCTTGTTTCGCTTATATTTATTAGCTTATCTTCTTCTTCAATGATATACAACATTGATGGGTATTACCTTCAAAATAAGTTAAAAAGAAAAAGTTCTTCTGTCCTGTAACACCAAAGAAAATATTAAGTGCCGTCCTGAAACACCAAAAAAAATATTAAGTGCCGTCCTGAATCACCAAAGAAAATATTAAGTGCCATACTGAAACACCAAAGAAAATATTAAGTGCCGTCCTGAAACACCAAAGAAAATATTAAGTGCCATCCTGAAACAACAAAGAAAATATTAAGTGCCGTCCTGAAACACCAAAGAAAATATTAAGTGCTATCCTGAAACACCAATTTGGATTCACGTCCATAACCCCACCGTCCACCCTCTAGTCTCTCTGGTGAAACAAAACTGGGGGGAGAATAATAAGTTCTAATACACTCTGGTAGTACGGTCATGGATACCATAAATATGCCAAATAAGGAGATAGTAAACAGATTTACGATGTAAGTTAAACCTTCGGAAATAACTAAATTAAACTATGCTAAATTCTCCGCTGGCCAAGTATTTAACGCGCATATGGAATTTAGCCAGCTCTTGTATTATTTGAACCCTTACTAGTCGATAGTTACAAATACTGTCTGATTTCGAAGTAATAGTTTTTTTGTTACACAAAATTTTTAAAGCTTGAAATAAAAATAAACTGATAAACTAAATATGAAACCATATTAGTAAAATACGTAACAGTAACATAAAATAATATAGAAACTAGAACAAATATTACATATAAAACAAATCACTAAAACTACATTACCTACGCTAGAACTGTTAGAACTCCAACAGAAGAAATATTTAAAAACTTCCTAAGTCTAATTTACACAAAAACTTAATGTTAAAAACATTTTTTATTTCAAAATTTAAAAAAAATGTATCTAAATACTTCACTGCCTAACATAAATACTCAACCAGAGCAATAAGCCAAAATATACTGATTACTCCCAGTTTGAACACATCTTTTGACAGAGAAATATTAAATTCTATGCTAAGAAATTATACAATGCTCTACAAAATCAAACAAAAAAATAACGTAAATAAATATATTTAAAAAAAAAGTAAAACCATGGCTTAGAGAACAATGTGATATTCAACTTACAAATATTATGAAGACGATGTAAAGACAACTTGGAACTAAGTGCAAAAGTTTAAAACTACAGGCCGCCTCAGAACAGGAAACCGTAGCGAGGAGGACTGGGAAAAAATTAGAATTTATACTTATATAATACATCATACCTAAATTATGTACAAACTTTGAAATTTCGACAAAACAGATTAAATATATAGATGTTAATGGTATAGGGAGCGCGCTAAAAAATAATAGTCATAAATAAAGACACTTAATAAGACTTTTTTTAATGTGAAACGGTTCAAGAGTCCCAACGATCTGCCAGTTTGTCTATGGCATCCCCAATAAGGGTATGTTGTGAAGCTGAAGGTTGTGGGGAGGGAAAAGATTTGGGAAAGAGGAAGGTGGGGAAGTACCTGGCTATTCAGATCTGGTCATCAAACACCGCCAAAGCCATTTTAAGTTACATATAATTTCTGAATGGTGGACTTACACGTGGATATTTTTTACGTGGAGGGAGGAAACACAGAGGCCGGCAGTTCGTTCCACAGCCGAGCTGTTGAACTTAAGAACGAATCGTAGAAGCGACCCGTTCTCATGTGACAAATGTCAACCGTGCACAAATGTTGGGCGCGCGTTTGGCGTGTATCCCGACTACGCACCGGTGCCGAAGGGATCAATGACGCTAGTTCCTCAGAGCATCTTCCATTGTAATACCGATAGAACAAGGACAGCATACCTACCTGACGCCTGTGCTCTAAAGATTGTAGTCCGTTTGTTAAGATTGGGGAATCTATCAAACGGACCGCCCGTTTTTGCACAGAGTCTAGGGTTTTTTTCAGGTATTTAGGGGCTCTGGACCAGAGATGGCTGCCAAATTCGACAGTAAGGCGCACTTGCGATTTGTACAGGGTCAGCAGTTGTGTATTATTAAAGTATCTGCGGGCCCTGTACAGTACGCCCAGCTTCTGAGAGGCCAACTTTACTCTGGCTTCGATGGAGCCCCCGTACCTGAGCTGGTCACTTATAGTTACACCAAGCATATCAATGGAAGGCCTGTTCGGAAGATTGAGTGTATCTTCCACTCTGAAACGTGCCGTAAATATACTATATATTATTTTTAATGAATTAATTGTGAAATAACGCAAATTTAGCAAATAAATTTTCTTGCGCACGCCGGGATTTGAACCCGCGACCTTCGGATTGCTACTCGAGAGCCCTGCCCTTCGACCACGGAAGTTGAAAAAAGAAAAATAGATGGTTCGAAAGGGAGATATATAGATACTAATGTTAGAGGGAGCGCGCTAATATATATATAAAACAGTATAATTAATAGGCGTAAACGAAAAAAAATATAATTAAACATGACTTATTTAAATTAGAGCTGAGTTAAGTAGCATTTCAAGAAACACTGCGATTTTTTTCATACGTGTAACTTGTTAAATAACAGAACTGTGTTTTTTGGGAATTTCATATAATTAATTTTTCAATCGGCATCGGAATAGAGATTAACTTAAAAAATTACAAAAAAAAATTGAGATCTTAAAAACTTAAAAGCGTGTATTATATTTGTATAAATTCGGAATGCATGGCCTGTGCAGGTATTGGTGTTTTCATATAATCTTTTACGATTACGTAATGTGTTTAACAGTGACGGCTCCTCATTTTTGGGTGTACTAGAGTGCTAATATTACGAAATATGTCATTATTTATGTTGTAGCTGAAAACGGTTTTTTCTTTTTTTTGAAAATTTGGATTTTTGTAAGGATTTTCAGAAAATTTCAGTTTCAAACTGAAAATCTTCATACAAAAATCAAATTTTCGAAAACCAATAAAAAATCATTTTCAGCTACAACAACATCAATAATACCATTTTTTGTAATACTGGCACTCTGGTACACCACCCCAACAGTCACGAGCTGCCACTGGTGTTTTATATAATGCTTAACTAGACGCGCAACAATAACGTGAGAAATTAAATTTATTCAATAGGTATCGTGTGTAGGTTTTCAGTTTCGAGATAAAGCGTCATGAACTTCATTTCACGATAACATCTGACCTTTCGTTCAAATGCAACTGCGTCAGATCTACCGTTGATAATTTGCTTTCTAATTTTAGCCAATGGATATACAGGGTTTTCCAATAAGAGGTGTTATTTTGATATTCAACCGTAAAAGATCAATGGTTTCGTTGCTTGTGTGGCACGTAGCGCCGACTTGTTGAAATTAAACGTTGTGCAGATTAATACCATCTAATTTCAGCCATAAAAAAATATTAATCATCTCTCGACAGCGCAATCCATTCACCGTAACTGTTGCTCAAGCCTCATTTTCGAAAAAGTAAGGTCCAATGACCCCGCCGGACCATAAACCGCACCAAACAGTCACACGTTGAGAATAGAGAATTGAGAGATTCACTCAGGTGAATTTTAATAATTTCAATGCGTTGTTGAAGCGTGTATCGTTCCATTTTTGTTAATGGCGTAGTTTTTACTTGTCAAATGTCAAAAAAAGACAGCTTCAAAAGTAACATCTACCGAAATAGCGGGCTATTCAAAATAACACCTCTTATTGGAAAACCCTGTATTTTGCTCAATCGTAAAGCTTAGAATTGTGACACTAACCGTAAACTGACTTTACTGTCAAATATCACCACGCCACGTTCCAGGGATTATACTGTGTTTTACCGCGGAGTTAGAACCAAGTACGTACTCACAAAAACTTTAAAAATAGTTTCAATTTAACAGCGCCATTTTAAAAATAGCATCTATTTAAAAATAGAATCATTTCAAAAATAGTAGAAACTTATTTAAAAATAGTTTTTAAGCTTCGATAAAATGGGGTAGGAACTCACCCGGAAGTAATAGTGTATTTATTTTCGTCGTTACCGGTAACATTAACAACGAATACGATGTAACTTTTTTTTACCGTTTACCATAATAACTGAATAGTGTTTATCAGTAAATTGGTGTGCAATGTTGTTGAGTCTGAAGCAAGCGTGTTAATGAATTACTGTAAATGAATGTATTACATTTATGTTTGCGGAGTGGTGTCGGTCTTTGTTATGTAATATTATAACTATCATGTATATCTATAATGTATAATTAATAAACCCTTCAAGCTAATTTGTTCGCTTTTGGGAACAACTCATATGGTCTCACAGAAATCGTTGTATCTCCCTTATTGTCATGGTGATAAATTGATCTAAACAATGTTAGAAAGATAAAAACCACATTTTATATTCAAATGTAGAAATTAACCACACCAGAGTTAAAATGTGCACCTTTAGGAAACCAAAGATTCCGACTGAAATTTGAAAAAAAAACTTAAGAAACATTGTAAATTTTTAATTACTTATTTTTACATAAAAGAACAAATAGTGATGTAACAATAATATGCGTTGTCTAATAAATTTTTATGCATATTTTTTGTCAAATTATCAGTAATTTTAGTTACAAAGAACGTAAACTGAGCCATTTTTATTTATTTTTTTATGTTTGCATTAAAATTTTTAATATTTAAATAGAGGTTTATTTATAACAATTGTTTGACGGTCTCGGTGGTCGAGGGTAAGGGTAGCTAGCGGAAGGTCGCGGGTTCAAATCCCGATGGGCGCAAATAAATTTTATTTGATTAATTTGTGTTATTTCACAAATACTCATTTAAAATCATATAAAGTATATTTGCGGCTCGTTCCGGAGTGGAAGATACTCTCAGTATCGCCCTTGTGTAAAACCGCCATTCAGAATGGAAACATTGCTTGAAATGGCTTTTGCCTTGTTATGTGACCAGATCTGAATAACCAGGTACCTCTCCACTTTCCACAACCCCATCTCCTTCCCCTCCTCACTACCTTCAGCCTAACATCCTACCACAATTGGGGATGCCATAGTCTTACTGGTTACAGATGGTTGGGACCAGTTGGGAATCTTCTGCGATTAAAACAAAAAAAAAATTGAAAGCGTATTTTATCACATTTCAAAAATAGTTTTCGGATACGTTCAGAAATATTACATTTATTAGTATAATTCCGATCTGCTGACAGCTTGAGGCCAGAAGAATTAATAGCGGTATTCAAATCATAAATCGATGAAATTTGTATAAAACTGTTATTTCATTGTTATTATTCACTATTTCTACAGGTTGTAATCTTTTTCACTGTTAAACCACAGCACCAACTATTCATATCAAACATCACTAGCTCCATTTCACCGAACTGCTAATACATACGTAGACCTTTTCGACGTGTATTCGGTAATGTATATTCAAAAGCTCTCCGTCCTGCATCTAAGCAAAAACAATCAGCTGTGAAATTAACTGATATGTATCTCTGTAATATATTTGTAGCATGATAAGAATTTATTGTACTGATATATATATATACTGATTTAAATTTCTGCATCATGTAAAATGTCGATTGGCAATATGTTTGTAAAAGCTCTACGGTCATAATCATAACGTTTTCCGATTACCTTAAGCCCCCAAATACCCAAATTCTACCGATTTATAACAAGTTTCTCGTTAACTCTTTAAGTGTTTAAGTTCCAAAAGTTATTTTTTAAAATAATATCCATACATTTGTTACCGAAACGTTAGTTAATCATATGAAATTCCATCGATAGAAAAAAAATCGAAAAGTAAGCTACCAAAATTATTGAAAACAATTTCTGTTGGTATCTTTAAATGCAACTAAAGCATTTGTCGTGAGATTTTTGCTCTATTTAAAGCGAGTCATTAATTAAACTCTAAATTAAGCCCTCAAACCACATTTGAACGCTTACTACGGGGCCATATATTTTGGAAAACACATATTTTGCAAACAAAAAACTTGTTTTTTTTTTATATGATTTTTGTGATCAAAGTATTCATTTTCATTGTTCAAAATATTGCAACATGACACTTTCTACCTAATCTGAATTGAGCCCCGATCACAAAATGTTTGAGTGCCCCTGCCGTAGATAATAGACACCACCCTGTCCCCCCGCCTCGTACGGCCACTAATAGCCAATCTGCGCGTTGGCGGTAATTTAATAAAGCGCCTTTCCACCCGACACTTCGCGTAGACTGGCTCGTGTCGGTAAGCACTAGGGGCGTGCTGTGCATTATTTTTCAGATTCCTAGCTTCACGAATTTTCGAAATATGATATCATACAAAAAATTACTCTTTTTTTAAGATATAGGTACTAAAATAACTAATGAAAATACATTATATATTTGTATTTAATCTCCCTCTTACCCATCTGCTTCCCTTCCCCACTCCAATTTTAAAGAATAATGTGTAAATCTATGTGTTCACACAGAGATGTCAGTTAAACCAAATAACCTATAATATTAATAATAGGTGCAACTCCAGTGATAAGTAGTGGCAATTTCAACAACCCTAGCCGCTGGAGGGAGCTCGTGTAGCATGTTGACTTTGACATTCCTTTCAATGGCGGCAAAATAAATTTATTTGGTTTGGTGGCGGTGATTTTGCTCAATTTTGATATAAATATAATGTTAATTTTTTAAAAGTGGGTTATGTAGTTCAGTTTACGAGCAAATAGCAAAAACACTCCGAAGTCGTTTTTTAAGATGACAAAAATTCAACCGAGTTTTCATTGATTTCCTGAAATAGTTATACCACAAAGGAATGTTACTAGACACCCCTGGTCGTTAGGTACTTGCGGTAAAATTACAGTCTGTGCACACGTGAAAACGCCTGAAATTACGTAATAATGCTGCAGATCGTTTTAATGACGCACTTACTGCCGAAGGGGTGATGGATTATAGAGGGGGAAATGAATTAACTTGGCAAACGAGTTTCTCAGCTCTTTACTTAAGTGCGGCGTGATGATCTTTAAACTTAAAATTACTTTTAATTTCACCACTTTTCCAGACTTCACACTAGCCAAAAATTATAATTATTTTACATCGTTAGTCCTACCGAAATGAGTTCCATCATAACTCAATACAATGACAATTTAAAGCACCTTTAAAAAGTTATATAAAGTATTTTGAAGCAATGAAAAAACTCACATATAAACCTAACATACGTAAACTATTCAACCTAGTTTTTGTTCATCACTTTTCTTAACTTTATATCACTTTTTAAAGTGTGTTTAATTGTCATTTTTATGGGCATGGAACAAAGTTCCAAAACACGTCATCGGTGCTACAAAAATATTAATCAATTTAAAGCTCGATTGGATTCTCATTTGGAGAGAAAATAGGATTAACTTAGTTGAACATTTTGGTTATCTCAATTAAGGCGATGCACTACGTCGTGTAATATTTTAAATTGAACCGCTATCAATAACAACCCTTACGAAGATGGCGATAAGGTTTAAATTCACGCTTAACACCATCCGCCTGTTTTGATTTATGCAAGAAAAAAACATGTCCAAAAAGTGTCATTTATTTTATTTTGTGGATGTTCAGGCATAAATTTTTAATTTTTTTCGATCATTTTATAAATAACTTAATTTGCCACATTATACAATAAAATCATAACCGAAAATGGGTTTGTAAGTAGGAGATTTTGAACTTTAAAGCAGTTTTCATAGGCCTTAAACATTATTTTTTTCTGGGCTTATAAAAAGACTTATCTAAAAAATAGTCGATTATTTCAAAGGCCAAGATGTATTCTACTCGCAGTATTTAATTAAAGTATCTGAAAAATTTCTAGGCGACCAAATTTTCAAACCAAAAACACATGATTTTGCATTACTACGTATGGCATCGCCTTAATAATAATATATACGGCACATTACCACTTACTACTTACAGTTTTATCCAGATTTTTAAAACTCTGACAGTTTCGATGGTTTGTATATTTACGACATTAATTTTTTATTTGCTAATATTTTAACGACAGATAGCGCGTTTATTAAAATTATTTGAACTCGTTGAATACTTATCGAATATTGAGATTTTAATTAATATTTAAAACCTACATATACCATGATGGAATAACCATCTTAAATAGTTCCTTGCTCACATTTTATGACGCCTAAATGAACAACATTTTGGCTGTATAGACTGGCTGCAGACCAGTTGCTCAGGTTTTGCGTAAAGTTTTTAAAAATCAAATGTAGACTGTAATTTTTCTCCTTTTTTGAATGTCAAATGTGTAAATTTTTCATCACGAAATATCAAAATTCTGCTTGTGGGAAAAGGAGATGAAGATGATTTTTCGAAATATCTATTGTTCTTGTTTTGAAGAATGCAAAATTTCTTCAATCTCTGAAAAAACTGTAAATTTGCATAAAAATCAAATCCACACCGCTCGCTACAGGATCTTTATATAAATAGATAGATGGGCTTGCTGAAGTCCCCGGTGTTGCCTAGGATATACGCGAAAATCTAATATACAGTGACCTTCCTCTTGTTTTGATAGTCAAGTGTGCAAAATTTTACCAGTTTCTGAATAAAACTGTAGATTTTTTGAAAAATCAAATTTACGCCGCTATCCCGCTGTTCGCATGTTGTTCACCGCGCCCGCCAAAGATACTATTTTTTTTAATAAATAGTTTACATCAAATATTTTGATCAATCGATCAATAATTTTTTTATAACAAATTTCCAAATTATAAATAATCTTACGCCTTTTTCTTTTTAAAATATTTTCTTCTTTAAAGTTAAGATACAGGTTTATAATTTTATATTCTGATGCGGTACATTATAGATAAACGCTGCATGAAATGGAAACTTCCTGGGGAAGATTATACGGGATTGATATTGCATAACTCCGGTAAATTGAATTTGAAGAAATCCGATAAGTTGAATTAAAAGTTAACCTCTTCCCGCACAACGGCATCGCTCGCGAAGTTCGATATCTCGGTCTCTCCATTCGGCCTACAGAAAGGATAGTAATAATAATATTGTAAAAAAACTATTGGATTTAATTTCAAAATTTGTAAAAAAAAGCATTATTTATAGAAATATACTGATATCCATAAACTACATAGTAAAAAAAAATACAGTGTGTGGCAAGCCTAAGCAAGACGGAAGTGAAAATTTTAGTATTCTTCTCTCTCTCTTTTCATTTCATTCTATCTTTTTTCTGTCTATTGACATATTTATAAGTAGCATGTGATAAAAAAAAATTAAGAGTTATAAAAATATGGGATTCGTACCCGGGTGCTGCATAACGAGTGTCGAACGCTCTGCCTCTAGACCGCGAGGAGAGATATTTCGCGCGACGCGGCGTTATCGGCCTTGATTAGTAATTTTAATGATTCAAAATAAAAATAATTAATCAAAATACCGAACGACACTACCGGCTCGATTTGTAAGCTATATTTCGACCAAAATATCATATAGGTACCGTAAATTAAAGTAAAGGTAAATTAACAAATTTATGTAATTTTTTACTACATTATTACAAATCGTTGATAAATAAAAATAATTAATCAAAATACCGAGCGACTCTACCGGCTCGATTTGTAAGCTATATTTCGACCAAAATATCATACAGGTACCGTAAAGTAAATTAAATTTAAATTAACAAATTTATCTAATTTTTTACTACATCATTACAAATCGTTGATAAAAAAATTTAAAAGTTATAAAAATATGGGATTCGAACCCGGGTCCTGCATAACGAGTGTCGAACGCTCTGCCTCTATACCGCGGTTATTACGTATTCGACCGAAATATCATATAGTCAAAATATCTAAAAGTCGCAGCACGAGAGCATTTTATCACTTTAAAAAAATATATTATTAAAAAAATCACAAAAAGAAAAAAAAAAATACTTAAAGCGGGGATCGAACCTCGGTTCTTCACTCTAGACCGCGAAGCTGAGTTTGGAGAGTGACCTAAAGTAGGTATATAATATTGACTAGGCTCCTATAGCGAAATGATCACGGTTTTTCATGACGATCATGAGTTGGTTTTACTCCGGTCCTCGAAATTGCATAACGCGCGTAAAGAAGTTTCACTTCAATAATAGTGAGCTAAGAAGCAGAAAAATCTATGTGCTGAAGCAGCGAACACATTCGAACTGAGATGTTAAAGGGAAGTTCCTAATTGTTCAGATCTTGTTAATACATATGCCCATAGTAATTTCAAGCAACGCAACGTTTCACCTCTAATAGGTGGTCTCTCTGCGATTCTGAAGTTATCTTCTACTCTGGAACGAGTTGCAAATAAAAATTAATATTGGTTCCTACGTATTTATACATACACTGAAGGCATTAGACAGATTACGCTATATTATGCGAAAGTAAATTGCAATAGCATAATTTGTTGACAATGGCCCCTTCAACTGCTAGTAGAACGTTTTACCGACCACCTCAAATTAATAAAAAAACATAGGATTGTCAAACATTTATTAAATTAATACAAAAATTTTAAATTATTAAAAAATATTAAACAATTATAATTTATTATTAACTTAATATATTTATTTAAAACATATCAAACATTTATTATTGTTAAATCAATACAAATAGTTCAAATTGAATGTTGAAAACCTACTTAGTAGCTATTATCTTAACTAAATATTTGTATTTAATATCATTGAAGAAGAAGATAATACTAACAAATCTAAACGACACATGAAACAGAACGAGACACAGAAAATAAATCGAACCCGGGATTTCTTAACGTTAAGACGCTAAACATAATTTTTTATGTTATGATATTATTTTTGATAATTTCACTTTGCAATTACTATTTTTCATATAATCCGATTATAAACCACTGTATAATGTAACCAAATATATAGTAAATATAAACCATTGTTTATAACTATGCCCCTTATGTACAAAATTGAAAACATTTCAATTTATTAACTGTACAAGCCCTATAATTTTTTTATCAAATTAAAGTTGAACTTGAAAAATTCGATTAAAATATCGATTTTTATACCGATGTGTTTCTTGCAATCCCTACACGTCTTAATTTGTAAGTATTGCTGATGATGAACGCTGTCAGAACGTGTAGGCACGGGAATCTGTTCTAGTATTAGTGTCAATGTAATTGGCACGTTTCATGTCTAGGTTTGGAAAGGGGCGGACACTTTAATATCTTTGGTTATAACTTTCAAAAGTACCAGTAAAAAAATAATTTGTATTAAACTTCAATAATTCATTCCAATGTCACAATTTATCGAAATATAATTAAATTCCAATTCGTCTATAAATTGTGGCACAAATCGGAAAAGCCGCTTTCACATGACACCACCACAGAATCCATTAGTAAATACATCTGCATAGAACATTCAAGCAGCCCCTAAGAAGAAACCAATCATGGCGGAATTAATATCGCTATCGAATTGGAATGATTACCAAACATTACATAGGTTGACATAGTATTGGAATTAATGCTGGTGAAACGAAAATTTGCAAAGTGCAAATTATCTACGGAGAAATTTCTTTGATATTCTTCTTCTTCTTCTTTTTCATGTGTCCTCTCTTATTGGAGGTTGGCTACCATCGGAGCAATCTTCAACCTTCACCCTGCAGGCTACAGTCAGGAACAACTGCATTTATAGGAAGGTTTCGAAACCACGAAGTGTGGCGTATTATTTTTACTAAGAATATGGAATTTTTTTAAATAAATTTAAAATAAATGAAATTTAATAATGTTATAATAATTATTAAGTTCTGCAAGTATTTCTGTTATTTTTACAGTTTTTAATGTGACAGCTGTTTCGGCTTTTGAGACCATTATCAAACTGTCAGACAGTAGACAGTTTGATAATGGCCTCAAAAGCCGAAACAGCTGTCACATTAAAAACTGTAAAAATAACAGAAATACTTGCAGAACTTAATAATTATTATTTTAACATTATTAAATTTGATTTATTTTAAATTTATTTAAAAAAATTAAATGGAGTTCTACGAATTAAACACCAAAACAATAAATAAGAATATGGAAGAACATAGAAATGCCTTCCAATGTCACCACTGATTTAGTGCCTAGTGACTAGCCCGTTTGGTGCGCGCTCTTTTTGTCTTACACTTATCTGACATTGTATATCGCCATCCTATTTGAATTTCATATTGATAGCGGAACACAGTTCTGCCTTTAAAGTTAAAGCGGTAAACCCTCAGACTTTTGGATCACGAAACATAGCCACATGCTTAAATTAATTAAAATAAACTTAAAATAAACTGAGACATTGTGATTGATTTCACTAGGTCCAGTGGATATACTTGAGATTTAATTAATTTAGTATCGCATATAAGTTTGTTGGTCAGACAAGTTGCCATCAGCTGCCACAAACACGTCTCTCCGGGACCTTTTTTGTGATAAAATGCCTTCTTGTGCTTTTGCGAGGTGCACAAATCATTCTCTAGCAAAAACCAAATCTGATGGAGATTCTTTCCATTTGTGCATACTTAAAAAGCACTTATTATTTCATATTTAAATAAAATACTTTGTTTAATAACCACGGGTTATTATTGATTTTCACTCATCTACCGGTTTCGCTTCAGTCAAGCTTCATCAGGATGTTAATTAAAAACTAAAAACTAAGACAGAGAATGGGCTTATATATAGGAGGACAGAGGAAGACAGAATATAACATATAGTGTAAGAGTATATACTAGACAGAGACAAAATACATGAAAGAGAAGACCAAATTTGCTAATTGATATGTGAGAGGGAGAAAACAATTCATGGGTGTGATAGTGAAAATACGCTATAGTTTACTTAATAAAAAATTACAGAAAATGATAATTTTACAAGAATTAATGTAACAATAAAATGTAATAAAATTAAACAATATATTAAGGGCATAAGAAACACAATATAACATATATGTATAATATTATGGATTAATATATTGTTTAATTTTATTACATTTTATTGTTACATTAATTCTTGTGAAACAGATTAAATATAGCTGCATGTTTATGAGAGATGGGATGATTAGATGTATTGTGGATAGTTATTTCTGTGTAGGTAGGTTTATGGTAAATATTAAAATCAATTCTATTATTTTTCAGAGTGAGCGTGAGGTCTAGAAAATTTTGGAAAGCATTAACACCTATTTCTAGGGTAAACCGTATTTGTGTATGAAAAGAATTTAAAAGCTGAAAGAAGGTGTTTAATTGTCGATCCGTACCTGATCAAGTGCAAAATATGTCATCGACATATCTCTTCCATATCAGCACGTTTTTTAGGAGAGGCGATTTACCAAAAAAAAATTTTTTTTCTAAATTTTCTTTAAATATATTGGCGATTAATTTCAATAAATACATTTATTGTAACAAGGCTTTTTGGTACCCGAAAATTGGTAAATGTCGAATAAAATAAAGTGAAACAGACGCAAAAATAAAATAATAACAATAACATGGCATTTATATAGCGCCGCTTAGTGTAATTTCACTTCGAGTGCGCTCAAGTGCAATATGTATGAATTACAACCTATTGAGTTTGTTCGTCGAGAGGTAGGTGAGTATGTCCGCGGCGAGCAGTCCGAGCATGACGTCACGCGAGCATGTCGTAAGCGTGGCATTCATGGTAATATAGCTGCTTCACCCGTACACACATTCTTTTAATAACTATCCCTATCTAATGCGTTCCGTTGTTTGCTATGAAGGCTGTTGTAGTTATTTCATTCATTCACACAAGTGGAGTAGCTTTTCTTTTCTTATACGTTTCGTTATTCGCTTTGCATCAAGACTCTGGAAAGTGCTATATTTTATTTTATTTGATTACTATGATTATAACGCGTCTTTGTATTTATGTCAATGCCCACATGGTATTCCATCAATCTTACCCTTGTTTATCAATTAGATTTTTTTGTATTTCTCCCTTCTTATAATATGCCCAAGCAAGGCCGACTACAGTATTTGCGGTGTCCACAGTTTGCAAATGACTACGATCGTTGTTGATACTAATTATTACTGCTGATTTGTCTGTTGTTTACCGCGATTATATTAAATAAACATCTTGATAAGACTATTTTAAACAGTGAAGTTTACTTAGAGTCAGCACTGACTTTGTAATTTGGCGGTAGCGCGCCCAGACTTGTACCTAATCTAGTCGGCCTTAGTACCCAAGATTATCTTCTTTGTTTCATGATCACATTTTTAATTTTGGTCAAATCGATGAAGAGCTTCTTCTTTACATGTTTCTTAGTTGAAACTGTTTTTTTTTTAATAATTATTATAAGCAATAATTATTACCTTGAAACACAAATATAAATTGAAATAATCTGATTTAAAAAATAAATTCCGTTTCTGCCAAGAAATTTCGTTAACCTGAGTTCTAAATTTTGAGGAAAACGTTCAATGCGTTCTTTGTTGATTACTAAACTAGCAGTGACAATTAGACCTTGCGCCCAAATACTATTTTTCCAATATTTTTCTCTTATTTAGTAAATTAAAATTAAAACGTCACTTGAAATCAGAAAATTTGTACGTAAGTACTAAAAAAAAATCAGATCCACCATAACAAGCAAGGGTTCGCGTTGAATATTTCCCTTGATGAATAAACTATTCTCTAACTGTGAACTTAAATTTTATAATTTAAGGATCGGAATGGTCCGTTTCTAATCACTAAACCAATCAATATCACGGAAGAGAGGGGCAATTGAAATAATAATAATGTTTATTTCAGATGAACACAGCAGTGAATGCAATACTCTGTCTGCCATATAAAACATCTAAATAATTACATGATATTGATAAAATAAAATAAAACATATTTAGCACTTGTACTACGACTGCGGTGGTTTGAAGTAAATTCTCCATCTATGGCGTTAAATAAAGTATTAACATGTATTTAAAAAAAAAAAATATATATATAGACAGACAAAATGCAAAAAGGTCTAGTTAAAATGGGATTTGGCTGCACTCAGTCCATTCTTGCAGTTTACCTTCCGATGATAAAACGGTTTATTTTAGAAATATATTAATCTGACCCCGGAGAGAGTCCGAACGTCGATGCAGTGTAATGGAATTTCCCCGTTTTCGTTTCAGAGTGACGTGAAGTAGAAAGAGGTCCCGAGGCGGTGCTCTGCCTCATGATTTTCCATCTCGCAGAAAGTTCTAACAAGAAATAATAATATCGCTTTATGCTCGGTCGCATAAAATGTCTCGACTCGTTATGTCTGACATGAGCAGGGTTTAATGGAGTAAATAGTTGTTCACGATGAAAAAGCCCCGGGAAACCAACTTGAAGATAACTTATTTGCGTAAAGATTATTATTTTGGTCTTTCCTTCACAAACAATATGTTTGTGTTCCCTCCCACAAATTTGGAACATTTTTTTTTTTGCCATCTTTTAATTTTTTTACACTAATTGAAAAATATTATTTTTTTTGCACAGGGAAAAATGAGAATTGCTAATTTATTAAGAATCTCTTCAAATTAATAATACGAACTTCGCTAGACTTGGGCGAGATCACCGGTTATTGCACGGCTTACGTGGAATATACAATGTTTAGTGGCAATTTTTTTTTCTCTTTGTCTTTTCATTTTTCTTATTTTTTTTTCTCTTGATACTATTGAAGAGGTGAGGTTGTTATGTAAACTGATATTCTCGCCTAAGTGATCTAAGTATATTATTTATGTTTTACAGTAGTTTGCGTGCGATATACCTATTTTGACGATATATTTATTTCATGTTTTAAGTTTAGTCAGTGGTTCTTTCATATAATTTGACCAATCAATCAAATTTGAAAGTTAATATTTAAGTTTTGTGAAAGTCCTATTCTAGTACATTGAAACAACCGGTTCATAGAATCACATTTGAGATTTTAGTAATACCTTCATCAGAAATAATTGAAAAATGAGCGTCGAGCAAAACCCGTTATTGAAGTCCAACACATTTTTCTTAATCATTTTCATTCGTTCAAACAATATACGTAAAATAAAGCACTTATTAAAAGCACAATATTAAATTGGGGTAGCTTCTAATTATATAATTCATACCCGAATTATAAACTTCCATTCCCTTTTCACTAGAATATTATAATCGCTAAAGATTTATATGTCCCACAACTCTCCCGTCCGAATTTTTCCAGAAAGGAGAAGATATAAATTGCAATTCCATGACAGGATTACGAATATATTTTAATATTATTAAAATATATTTCTCTGGGAGCAGCCACTTACCATTTTACGGCTCGAGTGAAAATTTTTTACTTTTTGTTAGAAGACAGGTGCTTAAAGCATGGAACATTTATAATACAGGGTTTTCCAATAAGAGGTGTTATTTTGATATTCAATCGTAAAAGATCAATGGTTTCGTTGCTTGTGTGGCACGTAGCGCCATCTTGTTGAAAGTAAACGTTGTCCAGATCAATACCAATCTAACCTAACCCAACCTAACCTAACCCAACCTAACCTAACCCTACGCAGTGCTTTTGAGGCCACATACGCTCCATCTGGTTGATTATGTTACTTTTATTTTCTGTTGTATTTTGAACAGTCGTGTACGTATATTATAAGATTGCCTATAATATAAGAACACATGCTATCTATCATCAGTAAGTGCGATGGTACAATATTATGTTTTCAGCTCGATCTATCATAAACAAATGAATTATTTTTTCACTAGGGAGAAAAAAGCACAAAGTAGTAATCCATCTAAAAAATAACAGAATAAATTCCACGAGCAATTCGTGATATCTTTATATTTTTAGTTTTTATTTTCCTTTGGGACACAGGCACCTGGTACGTGGCCACATGGCCGAGGGGGTGATCCATTACTACCCCTACCACTTGTTTGTACTTCCAACCTTTCACCACCCTACATGCCCTCTAATCCCCCGAACCAAAGCTTTTAGTTTTCATCGTACTTTCCCAATAGAAAATTGCACTTTTCAAGCCACTATAAAAGAAAATTAGAAGCGCTTGGAAAGTTTAAAATTTAACCACTTCACATTCGGGATATCAATTTGGGAGGCGGGGACGGTACCGTCGCCCCGGGGACTATTTATTGGATAACCAACACCTCTGCCATATGTCACCCCCAGTGGTTTGCTACGTTTGGTGATTTAGGAGGGGTGCCCGGGTTCATGGGGTGATGTTTGTCTAGGTCTTGGCAGCGGATGCATATGCCCACTTTCTAAGTGGTGGGCCGGATCGGAAAATTTATCGACCCATCTCCTTGTGCCAGAGCGGGAGAAATGGATTCATACGTCCGTCACTCCTGGACACACACCGACCCCCAGATTCTTACCCACCCTCTTACATATTTCCTTCCTAAAACTTCCTCTCCTTTATTTCCCTGAGAAGACACTCCACGTGGCACCGCCATAGCTCAGTGGTCAGAGCTGTCGACCGGAAATCGAAAGGACACGGGTTCAAGTCCCGTTGGCGTCATGTATCTTTTATCAGGAGATTTTTCAATGTGGATGAGTGTTTCAGGCTAATAATTATTGCTTGTAAAATAATTATTACACTTTTTGTTTTATTTCTCTATCCTGGATTATTTTGAATTATTTTAAGATAGCTACATTAATTACTAATTTATAGATTACTAGAACAGTAGTCTATATGTGGTGCAACATTTGTTTTATAAATTAGTAAACTAATATTTTTTCCTATTTATTCCAAAGAAAATTACCTTTTTTGGCAACAAAATCAATAATTATTATGTAGGCTTTGAAAGATTGATAATTTAAAAGCATTCATTCAAATCACAAGAAAATGTAACATTATATTATTGTTCGACTATTTATTAGAAATGTCTCATTTTTTACTTATTCATTAGTGGAAAACTAAAAAGATAACTTTATTTATCTTCCCTTTTTCTTTTAAAATCTCTCTTCAAAAACCTGTAAGTGGTTTATAGATTGGTATCAGTGTAAGAATCCAATTAATGAACACGTAACGCAATTAAGTATTTGAAATGACTGGAACGTGATCGTGATCTCTGACTGATTGGACATTTGAGAAGACTCAAATGGATCGGACCCAGACATCAATTGGAACTCCTGTAGGTTTATTCTAGGACTCGTTGCTGATAAAGCTCGGTCTAAAATGTAAAAGGTCAGCCTTTTCAATTTCATCTCGTTTAAGTTAATTTATAGTTAAGTTTCAGAGTCTGCTAGACAGATAAAAGTATTTTTTACGTTTCAGAGTCTGCAAGGAAGATAAAACCACTTTAATGATTTATATTCACTCACCAAACACAAGAGCCTCGTCTCTTTATGGTGAGGAAAAGCTATTATTATTTACCTTTATAACACTGTACAATATGTATAACAACACCACTGTAACTTACTATGTACTAATATTGAAATTAAAACTTCAAACAAATATCTATTGACCAATGCCTAAAATGGATACCACATATAACCATTCTCAAAAACAGAGTACGAAAATTAACCTTAATTTTTAGCTGCTTAAGACATATTCTAAATAAAGAACTACTGAGAATGACGTACTTCGCATTCTGTCAATTCATAATCCAATATGGTATAATAGGATGGGGGGGCGCCTATAAAACTCACACACAACCTCTTTACATTGCGCAAAAACTAATAATTAAAATAATATTAAAGAAATCATTTTTATATTCAACTGAACTCATTTTCAAAGAATTTAAAGTCAGAAAATTAAATACTCTTTTCCTGTATCACGCAACCTTACAAGTTTACAAAGATGATATCCTAAACAAAACCGTACCATTCAAAAACATAGCAAATCTCAGGCAAAAATACATGTTACCAATTCCGATTTGTAAAAAAACTTTGGGTCAGCAAAACTACAAATACTTAGGAACAAATTTCTTCAATAAATTGCCAGAAAATATAAGATCACTAAATGATAGTTTCAAAGAATTCAAAACACAATTAAAAAAATATACTGAAAACCTAAACTAAATTTAAAAAAAAAAAATAAATAAATAAAAGAAAAACAAAAACAAAAAATTAAAAAAATTAAATAAAAATCTAAGAAACTAAACAAATAATACCTCATCCCATACACACAAGCAATTGCTTTTTATGGGAGAACATTGAAAAATAATAAATATTAATCATATCATAATATCTTATCTTATTACTAGTGAAATATATATATGTATATCAAAAAAAAAATATATATATATTTATTGTAAAAAACATACAAATATTAAATAAATATAAAAAACGTTTCAGAGTCTGCTAGAAAGATAAAAGTACTTTACACGTTTCAGAATCTACTTGGAAGATACAACTACTTTATACATTTCAGAGTCTGCTTGGAAGATACAACTACTTTATACGTTTCAGAGTCTGCTTGGAAGATAAAACCACTTTAAACGTTTCAGAGTCCGCTAGAAAGATAAAACTACTTTATATGTTTCAGAGTCTGCTAGAAAGATACAACTAATTTATACGTTTCAGAGTCTGCTAGAAAGACAAAAACTACTTTATTCGAATTAACCAAAATTGTATACGACTATACACGGAAAAAACTCACTGATATAAAATACTGTTAATTTTTTTATTAAACATTTTACAGTTAAAATGGGACTGCGGGCCTACAACGATAAATTGAATGAGTTCCTAACACAGTATCAGTCAAATGCGAATGTGAACAGTGGAACGGCGGAACACGTGCTCATACAAATACTGATATTTATATTAAACATTTTACAGTTAAAATGGGACTGCGGGCCTACAACGATAAATTGAATGAGTTCCTAACACAGTATCAGTCAAATGCGAATGTGAACAGTGGAACGGCGGAACACGTGCTCATACAAATACTGATATTTATATTAAACATTTTACAGTTAAAATGGGACTGCGGGCCTACAACGATAAATTGAATGAGTTCCTAACACAGTATCAGTCAAATGCGAATGTGAACAGTGGAACGGCGGAACACGTGCTCATACAAATACTGATATTTATATTGACATATGATGCTCGGGCCAGTTATAATTGTTGCATAGTATTTTGGTTCGGTTGTCTCCCGCCCGCGTCCCGCGCATTTTACCTACTTGAGTCAGTTATGTTTAAGTTACCGCGCCGCAAGTACAACCGCTTTCCGCATAACCTATGTTGTGTTAAAACCACCGCGCCGCGCTAAAAACAGCAAATGTTATACCGCAAAAGATCGCCGGAACGAAGTGCATAAAATAGCAATCTCTAACGCATTGACGATTTCGCAAACCCAATATCACCATTTCCCTTTCCTGAACTCTTTTCCAATACTAACAATTACCCTACCGGTGATTACCGCAGAGCAAAGTGGAAAGTGCCGACAGCTTGGAGATATTGGTAAGTCAAATCAAACAAATTCACAATATATCGCAATTACAGTCCATTCACGCCGCAACATATGATATCATGATATAAATATTACAAAAAGAACTACTATATTGATTTGCTAAATTATATTGACGCTATAACGATCAATTATGAAAACACTCTTTCAAATAATTATTTTACAAAATGTATCAGTGACGTTACAAGGGAAGCCATAGCTAAAGGTAAAGTGACACGTACGTGCCTGGATCATATATTTATTAGGTATATTAATAAGCACAAAGACACGGACATGCTACGTGCTTGTGTATGTGAATTTATCATTGCTGATCACTTTACAACAGGTGTGAGCATTCCATATTATAAAATGAATAAACGTATTGTAAATGCAGTACGGAAGGTCTCAATTTTATCGCAAAAACGTATAGATTGCTCTATTAGAAATTATAACTGGAGTGCTTTACTACAGACAAACGATTGCACTAATTTATATAATCAAATAAAATCCAAATTTAACGAATTATATGAAAATAGTAGATTAATCATAGATGTCAAACCTAAAGCTCGACCTTGGATAATAAAAGAATAGATGACCGAAGATATTTAATCACATATTAAAAAAAAAGTTTTTTTATTTAAACGATGGAAAAATTCACTAACAAATACAATTTATGAAAAACAATATAAATCCTTTCGTAATTATGTCACCAAATTAATAATCAAAAATAAAACTGCATTTTATAATGATAGATTTAAGCATCATTTTACAGACAGCAAAAAAACCTGGGATGAAATAAATAAAATTCTAGGACGTAGCACAAAGAGTAACTGTGATGATGTAATATCTAGATATATGCTAAAAGATCAATCCGTGGAAATTGTGACAAAACCAATTTGTAAACTATTTTTCACACAGCATTTCTTCAATCCTACATAAATGTGATTTTAGAGCGTAGCGTTCATAGCTTATATATACCACGAGCGTCACTCGCAGACATAGTGAGCATAGTGAAGCTCCTAAAAAATTCAAAGTCTCCTGGCATAGACAACATACGAATGTTTGACATAAAAAGACACATAGATACCCTAGGCCCTATCTTAACACATCTGATTAACAAAATTTTAACTCAGGCTGTAATACCGGATGAACTGAAGTGTAGTATTATCAGACCTATTTACAAAAGTGGAAAACATACCGATATAGGAAACTATAGACCGATTAGTATGCTACCCAGCTATAGAAAAGATTCTCGAGAAATACTTATCTATAAAACTAACTAAATACTTGGACTGCTTTTTTATAATAGATCCCAATCAATATGGTTTCAAAAAAAAAAGTACCGAAATGTTACTACAGGATTTTTCTAACTATATAAATAATGAATTGAATAACAAAATACATGTTTTGGTACTGTTCGTAGACAATTCTAAGGCATTTGATACTATAGGTACGACGAAATTTTTAAATATTTTGGAGGCAATAGGGGTAAGATGAAATACACTCAAACTATTCAAAAACTTTTTGACCAACCGCCAAATCAAGGTAAAAATATCAGATAAATTTAGTGAAATAAAAAATGTCAAAACTGGAGTTCCACAGGGGTCAATTTTGGGACGAACATTTTATATTATCTTTGTATCTCTTATGACAAAATTTTTTTCGCTTGTTAAATATTATGTATACGCTGATGATACTGCACTTGTCATATCCCATGAAAATTTATCTATTGCAATGAAATTGTTGCAGCAAGACTTTATTTCTTAATTAATGTGGTCACATGATTATGGTTTACTAATTAATTCTAAAAAAACAAAACTGATGCATAAGATCACCACATGCCAAGTATAGCTAGGCACCTCTAATCATATCTCACTCTTTTGACTGCATTCACAACAATATCACACAACCCTGTGCGTGTATAAATATCGAACTGGTTAACCACTATGTGTATCTAGGATTTACAGTAGATTGTAACATGAAGTGGGATGTACACATTTCAAAACTGTGTAAGCGCTTTCGGTCTATTGTAGGTAGACTGTATAAAATAAAATATTATGTGCCTTTAAATACTATGAAATTGATTTATTTGTCTCTTGCAGAATCTACCGTAAGATATGGGATAACTTCATGGGGTCAATCGTGCAATACCAACATAAAACATGTGCAAATTATTCAAAACCGTTTTTAACCAGAGGCGAGACATATTCGTGCCCTTATGTGGCAAAAAATTGTATTACAGCATATATCTGGACAGTCCTTATAAAACAATGGCGGATCATGTACACAATACACGTTTCATACAAAATAAAGGAATGAAAGTACCTGTGTTCCAAAACAAATATGGTCAAAGAACTCTTGAGTACATAATACCTTTATTTTTTAACAAATTGCCATATGAATTAAAAGAAAATTGCTCCATTATTAAATTCTCTTTAATATTAAAATCATGGCTACTGAGGAGTAACTTCATGTATTAAGACTGTGATACATTGTTTTTCCCCATAACACTGTTTCTGTATTTTCAACTTTAAAGTATAACACAATTTTTTTTTTTTGGTTTTTGTAGATATGTATGTATTACTACGCTAAAGCGTTGATGATTATTTCATTTATGTATTGTACTATTATTATATGTGCAACTAATCTCCTGCTGACAAGCTACTTGCAAGTAGCTTAGCGGGTATAAATAACATTCTATGTAATTTTTATACAAATAAAAATAAAATAAAAAAACACGTGTTCTCGATATATTCTGAATGATTAATATTTTATCACGAAGTTGGCATGCTGTCAGTTTTTTAACAGGATCATTTTTCTCCGAGTGTGATCAGTTAAATGATATTAGTCGTAAAGCAGAAAACGCGTGGGCAGTCAGCTGGGGCCCCAAGCCAATGCATTTATTTATTCATTGCTTCTGACAGTATATAATGCATAATTTCTTAAAGAAAAATCAACTTCAATAGGACTAAGCCTGTATCGAGGTTAATAATTTACACATTTGAGTGATTTAAACATAAAATAATTACTACTTACATAAACCCAAAATATTACAAATAGAATGTAAAAATATATGTTACATGAATGTTCAGATGGGGACTTTGAGAGTGGATTGTAACAATATAATAAATATGATAAATAAATCATTACAGAAGAAACAAAGTAATTATCTAATAGTATTATTACGCGATCGTCTGGACGATGTAGGCCCTCTGATTGGTCAAATTCAAATTGACTGTTTCGTGTAAATCCGCTAACTTGAAAATTAAGACCCGATTTCATACTAAAATAGGATCACCAGATTTCTTCAAAAGCATCGTTTCTGCTCATATAATTTTTGGATAATATCGAAGAAAATATGTTTTAGAAAGTTCATAATCCATTGGATTAATTACATTACAGTAAAAATTATCTACAGTTACGTGATTATGTTTGACGTTTATAAAAAATCACGCGTTCCTTCAATATGGCCGATACGCACAGCTATAGATGGCCGACAGAGCGCACCTCTGGCGGTATAAAAACGAACCAAATGACTGGCGCGAATATTTAAATATGCAGCTTACAATACTTGACTGCGATGCTTTATATCCTGAGTGAAGTATTTTAAGACCTGAATTTTTATCGAAAGTGTGATCATTATTCAAAAGATGATTTGCGAACTCAGATTCACTATTTCCATTTAGAGCCCTGAGATATTCTTTAGTTCTGACTTAAAAGTTTCTATAGGTTCTACCTTTGTAAAAGAAATTACAATCATCCCAATTGAGTTTTTAAACTCCTGATTTTTTTGTTTGATCTTAATTATTAAGAATATATTTCTCCATTGTTATTAGTGTAAAACGCCAGTTGAATAGTACCAGGATTGTTTTTATATATAATTTTAGAAGTATCGTTATCCACAAACAGAATTCTACGCCATTGTTTATTTCTATCTCTAGAAATACCGTTTGAAGAGAATATATATATTTATTTTTTTATTTAGTATTTCAACTATCAATTTATTAGAAAAACCGTTATTAAATGCTATTTGTCTTATGAATATATTGTTTTATGGTTATATGCTATATGTTTTTTTCAGGTCTTAAAAAAGTTCACTACAAATAATTTTGAAATTTTAGAAATGAGGAAACATGTTAATATAAAAGCAGATATAATTAACAAGAATTTATTTATAAACTCTCTTTTAAATATTTTCCCACTTAACTGGTCTTTCCCGTCTAACGATATTGTAATTCCTAATTATTATAAACCCAGCCTACTCTTACCCCTCCCCCCTCCTACCACTTCTTCTTTCTCAATTGCAATCTATATTTAATTTTTGACTTCGGTGTATACACAATAAAATGTAAACATTATATTTATTTATTTATTGGACAATTTGCATAGCGCCGCTTTTGTGAGATATCACCTCAGGGGCGCTATATTGTAATAATCTACCTTTATATATAGATTTTTACTCTCCTGATGATGTTGTATATATAATCCAACTTTAAACTTTATTAGATACAGTAACAGTTGTAGGTAAAGAATTGCCACCAGTTGGAGTAAAATTAACACCTTTTAATTAAACCGACTGCTAATCTCATCGCACAATTACCCTCCTTTTATTCAACACGGGTACAATTATTCAATATGTAATAATTTATTATTTAAGTCAACTTTGTTATAACTATTTTTAATTGTGACAAACTATACGATATTGATTCAACTTATAGACATTGACGGTTGTAACACATATTTAAGCACTGCAAGTCTCCTATGAGCAAATTAAATTAGGTACGATAACAGTTAATATCAGTTTTAGACATGTAGTCAATAATAGTGTTTCATTTGAAATAATCCATCACAAATACGTAAAATTTCATTTATTCAAACAACTGTCATTCTTATTATGCGTAAATTTAGCATGTTATTATTCAGTAACTCCTTCCTGTTCCGTGTTTTAACAATATATACGCACCCTCTCTCTGTGAATGACCTAATATCTATCTATTAAATGTAACTGTTGTTAGCATCACTGAAAATGGGCGAAGCCCAACCAAGTGCTGCCCCCAGGGCCTAGCAGAAAAAAACCCGCGGAGCGGGTTTTTAACTGCTAGTAAAGATAATTAGGGTAAAACTCTGTTTGTAGCATATTGAACTTGTAGAAGGATGAAAAAAGATTGTGGCAATCCTCTGTTAACACCAACATCTTAACAATTTGAAGATCAATAACCAATTAATTGGAAGACTTCATATAATCTGGAAGCAGTGTTGCCAACTCAACAACTTCAAAATATGCTAGAGTGATGGAAAAAATATGCCAGAAATATGCTAAATTCCTTTAAAAAATGCCAATAAAAAAGCCAACATAAATTTAACTTAGGACGGGTTGTTTCAGAGAATTTGAACAATTCATCAAATTTCAACGTTCATTTTCGGGTTCTGTGAAAGTCCTATTCAAGTTCTGTTATTATATCGTTGTAGGCTAATTGCTTGACAACACTGAAATAAAAACAGAACTTGAAAAAATCTTTCACAGAACTTGTAAATGAACGTTGAAATTTGATGAATTGTTCAAATTCTCCGAAACAACCCGTCCTTAGTATTTATTGAGAAATAGAGTGATCGGAAAAATGTGCCAGAAAAATGCTAAATTACTTTAAAAAATGCCAAAAGAAAAGCTAACATAAATTTAACTTAGAAATAAAATCAGTGAAATAAAATATCAATATCTTCATCTTCATCTTCTTCTTCTTCATTAACAGCAGCTGATGTGGAAGGCTGAGAGACGGATCTTTGGTCCCAATGCAGCGTAGTACTTCGTCAGGAACAGTGTAAGAATAACAGCACTTTCCTGCTCTCTTTAGGCCAAATCTCACGTACAAAATGGCATTCAGGGTTCTCACCGCCAAACGATTTCGGAGTTTTGTTTTGACCAGACTCATTTGGCTAAATACACGTCCAATGTCCGCATTTGAATGCGGCAATGTTAAAATAGACATTGCAAACTGACATAAATCACCGAAGGGGTTATTATTAGCTGCATCTTTATATTGCACGACTTCATTCCAAAACTCTACAGTGGAAGTCAGGAATTCCCATTTAATGTGAACTATGTTTCTCCATTGAGACACCAGTTTTTCAATCGATATCATTTTTGTTAGTTAAAAAATTGGTTTTTATTATTTTCATGTTTCTGTAAAAATAAGCCAAATAAATATGCTATATGCTAAAAGCATAATAGTTATGCTAAACATGGAGTAATTATGCCAAATATAGCATATAATATGCTAACTTGGCAACACTGTCTGGAAGTACATTAAGTGGAGCCTACTATAAATAATTTATTTGACCAAAATTTGTTTTTGATGTACCGCCACAAAGTTCAATGTAGAGCCAATTATAGGGGAACGGATTTAAATGCACAAAGAATATATACCTCTTATCTTAACACCACATTTTATATGGTGGATTTCCTATTCAAGAAGGCGTTGCAAAAAAGCGCAATACCTTTGCACGAAGATGTCGTCTCCCACCCGGCATGCCGCTTGAAGTCCTGAAAGCCCTTCTGGGCGGAAGGAGAGAGGCTCCTCCGATTACCTCTCAACCCAGAAGATAGGTGGAAACTTGAATGGCAAAGGGCCAACGTGGGAAATGCCCACCTTGTACAGGACCCCACCGAGAGACAGCCTGGGTTCTCATTGCCTCGCAAAACCTGGTCCACCATCAATAGGTTAAGGTGCTCCCATAGCCGCTGTGCCCACATGATGCACAGATGGGGCCTTAAAGAGTCGGCGATGTGTGATTGTGGTGCGGTGCAGACCAGCGAACGTGTGGTCAACGAATGCCCGCTCCATTCATTCCCCGACGGGATTGATGAGGTTCACACGGCGACGCCTGAGGCCCTAGAATGGCTCGCAGACCTAGATGTCCCCCTCTAACCCTCTCACCATACGAAAGAAGAACTTTATAAAGAAAGTATTTATTCTGTGTGCGATCTTTACACTATCCTTGTTTACGCCTTTTCGTCACTTTTTATCGTTTGAACAACTTTTTCGTCGGTTTCATCAATTTTGATGTCGTTTTAATAAATTATTCATATTTTTATTCACTATTCCATGTTTTCACAAATTTTCCGTTAGTTTTAATTTTTTTACCTTGAATTTATACATTTTCTTTCGCTATCTTATCTTTTACATTGTTTTAATCACTATTCCGTGGTTGTCTTGACTATATCTTCGTTTTAAAAGTTTCCCATAGCTTAGTAACAGACAATGTTCGGTATGTTTACACATACGTTGACATATTATATCACAAAATTCATCGATTCCTTTCCTTGAAGTCGAAGCCGACTACTAGTTACTTTTTAATATTTATATTTTTGAAACTAACAATTCATGGTGGAATTCCATAATAATATATTAAAGGTTACTTGACTTATAATCGACTAATAATACGTTCGTCCCTGTGTAAGATAGACATTAAAAAACATATATAATATAATATAATTAAATTCATGATTTACATATTTGCGTGGGCAAAGAAGAATGAAATATTATTTTTTTTTTATTTTTTTTTCGGAATAACTTTATTGAGTAAAACCTCAAATTGAAATATTTAAATATTGAAGACAATATTAGTGATTTCTAAACGAAAATCTGAAACAGAAAAATCAGAAAAGAAAACGGTCACATCTGGGACTCGAACCCAGGACCCTTGTCTTTCCGGGACAGGGTTCGAGTCCCAGATGTGACCGTTTTCTTTTCTGATTTTTCTGTTTCAGATTTTCGTTTAGAAATCACTAATATTGTCTTCAATATTTAAATATTTCAATTTGAGGTTTTACTCAATAAAGTTATTCCGAAAAATAAATATTCATTCTAGACTTGCAGAAAAGTCAACAGATGTCGCACATTAAAAATAAAAAAAAATAAGATAGGTTTATCTAAAAAAGACGCTGTCTGGATTGCATTTAGTTCGGGTTGAATCTTGCGATCATACATAAAGATAGTTGCCAATAAAAATGTGCGGTGAAAAAATAAAGACAATGTTAGTGGTTCTTATTCGAAGTATGATACAGTTAAAAGTGACCGAGGGGAATAGGGTCCCATTAGCTCAGTCGGTAGAGCACTGTCCCGGAAAGACAAGGGTCCTGGGTTCGAGTCCCAGATGTGACCGTTTTCTTTTCTGATTTTTCTGTTTCAGATTTTCGTTTAGAAATCACTAATATTGTCTTCAATATTTAAATATTATTTTACTGAAAATCCATTGAAGAACTTTCGCGTTCAATTTGTGGTTTTTCCGTTAAGAACTTCCAACTCGGTTCTTCAGATAATTCAATATTTTAATCCTAATAAAGGGTGTAGTAATGAAGATTTGTTGTAGAGTATAACCCCAATCAGGGCTTTATGTGCTCAAAATTAAACTTGGCACAAAATTATTTTTGTTGCGAGAACTCGGAGCATTTTCATCAATCACCCCTTCATAAATATAACTACTAAAGTTGATTGAATAAATTCTCGCTGAGCCCTTCACATAAATTGGAGGGTCGACCTTCATATAAATATTATTACGGAGCTTTTAGCCTTTCTTTTAGGTGAATACCACACACTGTCCCGAGCTAGTGAGCCTCGATTGGGGAATGGGTATATTGGGTGGGATATGAAGAAAGATAAGAGAAGATGGTGGGGTATGAAGAAAGAAAAGTAAGAAAATGAAGAAAGATGGAATAAATGAGAAGGATATTCTGGTAGTGATAAGATCCTTTACTTTAAACACAAATACTAATATACACCGCGTAACATGGGAGGTGATTTATGATAATCTAAAAAAATCCTAATAACGTTTTATAAACAACCAATTCTTGTTAGAAAAAATAAAGGTCTGGAGTAATCGTAGCTTTATTTTTGCGAGTAATAATGCATTTTTTCGTTTCGTTAGATTCGTAGGTGCATTCCTATAGTAACATCTGTTATTAAGTTAAAGTTAAATAAAATAGTCTAAATTCATAATCATTGTAATTTATTTTTAACCGACCGAGCGAGGAGAAATAATAATAATGGCGATGAGTTTATATGCACGCTTATAAAACGCACATAAATAAGAAAATCATTATAACTTTTTTTATTTGGGCACTAATAAAAAAAAAAAATATATATATTTTTTTTAATTTTGTAAAGTATTCTCCATAGTATCACGGTTTGAGCGTGGAACCAAAACTTGTGATCTCGGAGGTTATGGTGGAACACGGTGTATATCAACATCTAACGAGTAGAGGTAAAACTAATTTTTAAAAATTTTGCGTCCGTACTAAAAAACGTGGTGTAAGGTCAAAACAGTGAAAAATTGACATATTACCATGGCGTTTGTTTGGTTAAAACGGTCATGAACTAGGCTAAAGGCCGGCTTCACTATACCAACGTTAAACGGGCGTGTTAGAATCTAATTAGTGAGACTGTAAGAATGCGCCCTTGAGGTGATTTTGCACAAAAACGGCGCTATACAAGTTATCCAATTAATATTATTATTTTATTAATGAAGGACAGGGTTTTCCAATAAGAGGTGTTATTTTGATATTCAATTGTAAAAGATCAATGGTTTCGTTGCTTGTGTGGCACGTAGCGCCGTCTTGTTGAAATTAAACGTTGTCCAGATCAATACCATCCAATTCCGGTCATAAAAAATCATTAATTATCTCTCGATAGCGCAATCCATTCACCGTAACTGTTGCTCCAGCCTCATTTTCGAAAAAAGTAAGTTCCAATGACTCCGCCGGACCATAAACCGCACCAAACAGTCACACGTTGAAAATAAAGAGGCTTTTCAACAATAAGTCGAGTTTTTCGAGCCTCAAATGCGACAATTTTGCTTGTTGACGAAGCCACCGAGGTGGAAATGGGCCTCATCACTCAAGATGATTTGCATTTGATTCACTCAAGTGAATTTTAATAATTTCAATGCGTTGTTGAAGCGTGTATCGTTCCATTTTTATTAATGGCATAGTTTTTACTTGTCAAATGTCAAAAATGACAGCTTCAAAAGTAACATCTACCGAAATAGCGGGCTATTCAAAATAACACCTCTTATTGGAAAACCCTGTATGTAGATCCTCTCACTGACATCCTGGTGAAATACCACCGGGTTTAGCTATAATTTGTAACCAGATCTGAACACTCAGATAGTTTACTTTCTTTTCGACTTCTGGACATTCCCCCGGATTCATAATGCTATATATACCAGGGCTGTGGATATTTTGGATTCAGATCCGATGACTGAATAACGGTACTGAGGGTATTGCTATGCAACGATCTCTCAATGATTGAGAGATCGTTGGACATGGACGTTGATTAGACATAAACGTCGTCATTTTTATGACAACTTAAGCTACGAGTACAAAGTAAATATAGCGATTTGATATTGCTTGATTAGCTGTTAAATCTTAACGCTTTTTTACTCGATCCATGTAAGCTTATTGCTGTACCCGAAGGTTAATCTTGTGTATTCTATCAACAAAGCCTTAAAGTTAAACGTAACATATGTCATAATTTATGTGTTCATAGATGGCGAAAATTTATTAATTATATGAAGATACACTTTTTGCCAGTTACGCTTTAAAATATTATGTCAAATAATTTGTTTGAGCCGGTAAATACGTAATGCGAATATGAACAAATAGTTTGTCCCGTAAATTTTCAATTCTTGCAAAAGAGGCATACAAATAGAATACTATATTGAATTTGTATTTGTATGCCTTTTTTCAAAAGAATTGAGTTTTTAAACAAACGAAACTATTTATTCATATTTATGTTGCATATGTACAGGCGCAAACAAACAATTTGTCTTAATATTATAAAGCAATACTTTGCAAAAAACGTATTTTAATAAAATAAATGAATTAACGCCATCTATGAACACGTAGAATATAACAAGCGTCGCGTTTAACCTTAAGGCATAACTTGCAAAATGTTTATTTAGACTAAATACGAACGCATAGATTATAACTTACTTCAGAGATGGCACTAATTAAATAATCTTTATAAAAAACTCTTTTTGCAAGTTTACATTATTTTGTAATTACTTACCTCGCAATTTTATCCGTAGGGCCTGGCAACAATAATTTGTAGAGATTATTATTTGTTTTGTTTATATTTGTTCTAGTAATTCATTACAAAAACATTTATAGTAAAAAATACTTTTTTGTTTCCATTTAAAATTTGTTTTTACTACTAAGTGATACGAGACCTCATAATATGAGGACAAGGATTTATTTTCTAAACAATGATAGAAATAATATTATTTTTTTAACAATTTTTTTTTTACTTTTAGAACATATTATGTAATCTATTTCACAAAAAAATCATTTTGTTTTTACGTCCTTCATAATTCGTCCCTGAGGGGGAATGTATTTTCGGAGCTTTATTTTATGGATATTATTCATGAATTTTCTAGTAGGCCAATAAAGCTTGTTTCTTAAAAACCTATTTATTACATGAGACGTAAAGAACAAAGGATTTCCTTCAAAAAATAAATTTATAAGGTAAACATAACTTATATTCTGTTATATTCACAGGTTGTCTGTAATGATTTTATGATTTAAGATTTTCACGGCCAAAAGTATTTTTGTTATTTGTTTTTGGGGTGTTATGCCGTGTTGCGCTAACTCCTTCTTTAGCCAACGTTTCGGACAACATTGCAGTGTCCATAATCAGGCAGATAACACAACACAGCCAAATAACACATCTGCCCTGATGATGGACACTGCAATGTTGTCCAAAACGTTGGCTAAAGAAGGAGTTAGCGCAACACGGCATAACACCCCAAAAACAAATAGCAAAAATGTAATGATTTTCATTAATTTATCTATAAATATTCATAGATTTTATTATTTCATAAATACATATACATAAATACATATTAAGATTATGTTTTTTAGTTTTAAGAAAAAAAATTGTATTGTCTGAAAATAAAACCCTTAGGTATTAGATTATTTATGTCGCGACAGTCATTTAAGAATATAATGACACAAATGTAAAATTTAAAATTTACACACTACACCTTTTGTAATTTTTATTTTACAATAAATAATTTTTGATTTGATTTGATTTGATAATAATTATAGAAATAGAGGCAACGTGATGCTGTGTGCTGGCTTGGGTTGAGGTAGTTTTGGTTGAAGTCGAATGAAATCCAACCGACATTTTAATGTAAGATTTGCGTCGCTGTTCCAACATGCTCTCGATCGCAATATGCAAGCTCCTCTTAACCAACATGCTCTCGATCGCAATATGCACGCTCCTCTTAACCAACATGCTCTCGATAGTAATATGCACGCTCCTCTTAACCAACATGATCTCGATCGCAATATGCACGCTCCTCTTAACCTAACGTAACTCTCTGGTCTGTAGCCCCTAAATACCTGAAAAAACACTTGAATCTATGATTCTTGATCTTAACAAATGGATTGCAATCTTTATAGCACATGCGTCAGGTAGGTATGCTGTCCTTGTTCTACCGGTATCACAATGAAAGTAGAGGTGGGTCCTATGAGTACTTTTCGTTACTGGGTACAATGACAAAATACTCAAAAGTATTTAATACCGACCTGAGGATTGATTCAGAAAAAGTAATTTCTAAACTGCACTCACATTAATTCTACCCACATATTCCCCACAAATTCTACGTATACTTGATTCCTCAATTAATTATTCGAAATCCATTGGGGGGGAGTTGTTGGGGGGGGGGGATACGGAATTCCCTGTCGAAAAATTCCCCACATTTTTAATAAAAAGTAACCCATGAAAAGTACCCATCAAAAATACATATTAAAAATACCCATTAAAAATACCCATCAAAAATACCTGGTAAAAGTACCTAGGTATTAAAAATATTTACTCCCAGTATAAAATACTTGTGAGTACTTTGGAACCAGGTATGGAGATTCGTTACAAGTACCAAGTATCGCATGAAAATATCCGGTACTTAAACTGGGTACGATAAATACGCCTCACCTCTAATTACTACTTATTGTAAAACAAAAAAAATCGATTGTACTTTATGCCTGTAAAACAAAAGTTTTCGATTTTACTTTACACCTGTAAAACAAAAAAATTAGGCACCGGGTAATTTTCCATCTACCCTTAAATCGTCAAAAATGGCAATGATTCCTTGAAATAATAACAATCATGAAAGCATCTGTCACTGTCCTTTTCGAGCTGTGTCACGTGCTTTGTCGTTATCTAATCAATGTTTTTGATTATCTATTACAAAAATATAATGTTAGTTAGGTAATTCATATTGATAGATGTATATATTTATCTTCTTGATTTGATTAAGCCCATTAACTTTGTGCCATTATCTCTCACCTCCATTGTGAAATGTTAAAAGGGCCAATTAAATATGGCCGCATCTCGCGAGCAATGGGCCATCAATATCAAAATGACTCGGAGAAATCTCCCGAGATTTAATTAAATTTTCATAAGATGAAAAAATCAGCCAAATTAGAAATGTGTTACTATAACGACCTTTTCAGGATGACTGCTATGCATCTATATAAATAAAAATGTAATTGTTCAGTTTGTTCAAAATCTTAAATCTCATAAAGTTCTTCACCGATTGCTTTGAAATTTTGACACAACATTACATTCGAATCGTGAGTTCAATTCCTCGGCTAGCTAAGTCCTGCACACGACTCAAGCAACATTTTCCGCTTACTGTGATGGTAGTAGGAGATATAGAAATATATACAGGTTATTCGTAACCCGGGAATGTTTGTCCTTCTAACAAAATCTTTACAAAAGAGATCAGGGGATAATGGGTTTGTTATGAGTTCCTACGAGTGCCGTATTGCGAGTTATGAGACGATGTATGAATACGGATCAAGCAAGAAGTATGTACCAAGACTGATATATGAGATTTTATAGTTAGTTATCAACTTTTATGCTACATACCAGTTATCGTTGATCTGCATCCCTTTAAATCTATTATTTATCTACGACTAAATGAGAAGCGACCTTAACGACAGAATCGATACCATTTTATGATCGAGTTTGATTGATCGGGAACTAAACCGCCAGAAAATAAAACCTGAAGATAGCTGAAACTTTATATAATGGTTTTCGCGATGATATGGCCTTTATACGGAAAACTAAAATTGATACTGAAATGCTATCCAATCTTAATATAATGAACATACTATTATTACTATCGGAATATTTCCTACATTTCCTTCAATTGAATTTTTATTATTCTGAAATAGATTTTCAGATAATTGTTTTATTGTAATATGAGATAGCTCTAAATGTATATTGGAAGAAATCATATTTAGGACGGTACTAAGTGGTCCAAAAATGGGAATGGTTCCTTGAACATAATCACAATCATTAAAGCATCTGTCACTGTGCTTTTCGAGCTGTGTCATGTGCTTTGTCGTTATCTAATTGATGTTTTTGTTTACCTGTTCGTCGTTTGAACCTTTATCACAATGATCTTTATAGGTATGTATGCTTCAGATTTTTGGCGATCCACTCATAATACTACTTACTTAATACTTAGTACGTTGGTAGGGATGGGTATTTTGGTGATCCACTCAAAATACTACATACTTAATAATTAGTAGGTTTCGGTAGTAGGGATGGGGGTTTTGGTGATCCACTCAGAATACTACTGATTTAATAATTAGTATGTTGCGGTGGTAGGGATGGGTATTTTGGTGATCCACTCAGAATACTACTGATTTAATAATTAGTATGTTGCGGTGGTAGGGATGGGTATTTTGGTGATCCACTCAGAATACTACTGATTTAATAATTAGTATGTTGCGGTGGTAGGGATGGGTATTTTGGTGATCCACTCAGAATACTACATACTTTATAATTAGTAGGTTTCGGTAGTAGGGATGGGTGTTTTGGTGATCCACTCAGAATACTACTGATTTAATAATTAGTATGTTGCGGTGGTAGGGATGGGTATTTTGGTGATCCACTCAGAATACTACTGATTTAATAATTAGTATGTTGCGGTGGTAGGGATGGGTATTTTGGTGATCCACTCAGAATACTACTGATTTAATAATTAGTATGTTGCGGTGGTAGGGATGGGTATTTTGGTGATCCACTCAGAATACTACATACTTAATAATTAGTAGGTTTCGGTAGTAGGGATGGGTGTTTTGGTGATCCACTCAGAATACTACTGATTTAATAATTAGTATGTTGCGGTGGTAGGGATGGGTATTTTGGTGATCCACTCAGAATACTACTGATTTAATAATTAGTATGTTGCGGTGGTAGGGATGGGTATTTTGGTGATCCACTCAGAATACTACTGATTTAATAATTAGTATGTTGCGGTGGTAGGGATGGGTATTTTGGTGATCCACTCAGAATACTACTGATTTAATAATTAGTATGTTGCGGTGGTAGGGATGGGTATTTTGGCGATCCACTCAGAATACTACTTACCTACTGACTTAATACTTAGTACGTTGCGGTGGTAGGGATGGTTATTTTAAGAAAAATAATATTTGCAAACAAATAACTTAATACCTTACATATCTGTATTTTGTCGGCATATCGGAATTGATCGTTTCATTCATACTCATTCATGGTCTCATATGTAGGTTTGGTAATGCTCTATTTATATCCAAGATGAAAACTATTTTATTTATCGGGGAGACAATTAAAGAAGATACAGGTAAAATTTCTACTAATTTTCTTTATTTATTTACGTAATTTTATAGAATCGCTGGATACGCTTTATTTCAAAATTGTAACCACTTTATCGGATCTATTTATCCTATAAGACAAGCGACAAAGTAGGTACAAAAACTATTTATGAATAATTAATATTTTTTTATACAAAATGCGTATTTATTTCGTTCAGTTGCTTGTTAGATGCATAGATGAACTAATAGAGTGAAGCAAGGTTACTTGTATCTCGACGAAGAAATCATTGGTTTTGAAACATGTTGTCTTTTTTTTAAAATAGTGATTTAAACAATATTTGCTATTTTATTTAATTAGAGATAATTATTTGTAAGTCTATTCCGCTGAGGTAGATCAAATTATGGACAGCTGTAAAAGTAATTATCATGATCTAATAACGTGTGACTTAATTCCACACTTCCACAAAAGTTAGGAATATCGAAATGTTAATCAAATCAAACGAAGTTTGATAGTAAAGACGACAGTAAAATAATGGATAATAATATTGGATTGATAGTTTTTTTCTAAAATATTTTTAATCATGAAAAATGATATTAAATAATTATAAACAGGTACCTACTTTTTTATAGAAAACACGAGATTAACCTTCGGGTACAGCAATAAGCTCAAATGGATCGAGTAAAGTAGTATGAAGATTTAACTGCTAAGCAAGCAATACTAAATCTCTATCTTTAATATGTATTCGTAACTTAAGTTGTTATAAAATGACGACGTTTATAGCTAATCGATGACGGTTTCGATATTAACCCTTTGTACTCCAAATTATTTTTATATGGTATAGCAGCTACTCCATAGGGTGTAATGTAAAAATATGAGGATAAATTACGATATTCTTAGAAAATTAGGAAAAAATGTTTTTTTGTAAGGCAGTAAATAAAATGATAAAGTTATGTTAAGAAATCTATAATATTATTATGTCAGCGTCTGGACGATCTGGGCCCTCTGATTGGTCGAAATCAAAGAGTATGTTTCGTGTAAATTCCGCTAACTTGAAAATTTAGACCCGATTTCATACTAAAATAGGATCACCAGATTTCTTCAAAAGCATCGTTTCTGCTCATATAATTTTTGGATAATATTGAAGAAAATATGTTTAGAAAGTTCACAATCCATTGGATTAATTACATTACAGTAAAAAATATCCACAATTACGTGATTATGTTTGACGTTTATAAAAAATCACGCGTTCATTGAATACGGACGATACGCATGCGCACGTCGGCTATAGATGGCCGATAGAGCGTACCTCTGGCGGTATAAGAACGAACCAAATGACTGGCGCGAATATTTAAATATGCAGTAACAATACACAAAGTTATGCAAAATCACTTGACCATTAACAAGCGTTTAATAAGAAGATTTCTTCAGAGTTTATCAGAATTAAGAATAACAATATCGTTAGACGGGAAAGACCAGTTGAGTGGGAAAATATTTACAATTGGGTTTATAACTTTTTTTTGCTTATTAATTATATCTAATTAAATATTGACATGTTTTTTAATTTCTAAAATTACAAAATTATTTATTTGCGATGCTTTATATACTGAGTGAATTATTTTAAGACCTGAATTTTTATCGAAAGTGTAATCATTATTCAAAAGATGATTTGCAAACTCAGATTCACTATTTACATTTAGAACCCTGAGATGTTGTTTAGTTCCGACTTCAAAGTTTCTATTGGTTCTACCTTTGTAAAAGAAATTACAATCATCCCAATTGAGTTTATGAACTCCTGATTTTTTTTTTTGTTTGATTTTCGCTATCTTTATTATTAAGAATATATTTCTTCATTTTGTTATTAGTGTAAAACGCCGGTAGAATAGTAGTAGGAATGTTTTTATATATAATTTTAGAAGTATCGTTATCCACAAATAGAATTCTTCGCCATTGTTTATTTCTATCTTTAGAAATAGGGTAAATATACCGTTTGAAGAGAATGTGTTTAATTTTTTTTATTTAGTATTTCAACTATCAATTTATTAGAATAACCGTTATCAAATGCTATTTGTTTTATAAATATAATCTTTTATAGTTAAATGTTATTTGTTTTTTCAGGTCTTAAAGGTCTCGTGAAGTATTTTAAGACCTGAAAAAAACAAATAGCATATAACCATAAAACAATATATTCATAAGACAAATAGCATTTAATAACGGTTATTCTAATAAATTGAAAGTTGAAATACTAAATAAAAAAATTAAATATATTCTCTTCAAACGGTCTTTCTAAAGATAGAAATAAACAATGGCGTAGAATTCTGTTTGTGGATAACGATACTTCTAAAATTATATATAAAAACAATCCTGGTACTATTCAACTGGCGTTTTACACTAATAAAAATGAAGAAATATATTCTTAGTAATAAAGATAGCAAAATTCAAACAAAAAAATCAGGAGTTTAAAAACTCAATTGGGATGATTGTAATTTCTTTTACGAAGGTAGAACCAATAGAAACTTTGAAGTCAGAACTAAAGAATATCGCAGGGCTCTAAATGGAAATAGTGAATCTGAGTTTGCAAATCATCTTTTGAATAATGATCACACTTTCGATAAAAGATTCAGGTCTTAAAATACTTCACTCGGGATATAAAGCATCGCAAATAAATAATTTTGAAATTTTAGAAATTAGAAAACATGTTTATATAAAAGCAGATATAATTATCAAGAATTTTTTTTATAAGATCTCTTTTAAATATTTTCCCACTAAACTGGTCTTTCCCGTCTAACGATGTTGTAATTCCTAATTCTTATTAACCCAGCCTACTCTTACCTCTCCCCCTCCTTCCACTTCTTCTTTCCAATTGTAAACTATATTTAATTTTTGACTTCGGTGTATACTTACTCCTGATGAAGTGAACTTCGTTCATGAAACATGTATTGGTTGTATATAATAAAGTGATGTTAAAAAAGTTATTTGTTTTTTAATAAAATAAAGTTTAATCGGATAACATTATTTTATCTATTTCCGTTGTATATCAATGTATATGTACACAATAAAATGTAAACATTTTATTTATTGGACAATTTGCATAGCGCCGCTTTTGTGAAATCTCAGAGGCGCTATATTGTAATAATCTACCTTTATATATAGATTTTTTCTCTCCTGATGAAGGTGTATATATAATCTAACTTTAAACTTTATTAGATACAGTAACAGTTGTAGGTAAAGTTTACTCCAACTAATTACCATCAGTTGGAGTAAAATTAACACCTTTTAATTAAACCTACTGTTAATCTCATTGCACAATTACCCTCCTTTTATTCATAAACACGGGTACAATTAATCAATATGTAATAATCTATTATTTCAGTCGACTTTGTTATAACTATCTTTAATTGTTGTGACAAACTATACAATATTGATTCAACTTATAGACATTGACGGTTGTAACACATATTTAAGCACTGCAAGTCTCCTACGAACATATTATATTAGATACGATAACAGTTAATATCAATTGTAGTCAATAATAGTGTTTCATTTGAAATAATCGATCAAAAATACGTAAAATTTCATTTATTCAAACAATTATCATTCTTATTATGCCTAAATTGAGCATGTTATTATTAATTAACTCCTTCCTGTTCCGTGTTTTAACAATATATACTCACCCTCTCTCTGTGAATGACCTAATATCTACCTATTAAATGTAACTGTTGTTAGTTTCACTTAAGCTAGGCGAAGCCCAACTAAGTGCCGCCCGCAGGGCCTAGCAGCGAAAAACCCGCGGAGCGGGTTTTTAACTGGCAGTATAGATTTATTATCATACAAGATTTTTAATAAATGGAACATTTTCAATTGTTTATGTCGCTGCTGCGGCGCCATCGGAGTTAGAATGTTTCCTATGTCGCCGTGGCGGCGACAACGGAGTACAAACAGTTAAAATCATAAAGAGATAATCGAAAAATCGTGGCAGAGCTGTAAAATGACCCTAAAATGAAATGTAAGTGACCCTGGGTTATGAATTTTAAAATTCGATGAAGCCAATGAAGATAATGATTACGTGTAGGCATGTAATTTAATAAACACATTTTATTGAGGTGTGTAAAATACCATCAGTACCGTCCTGGATACAGATTCAGTAATTGGATCTGAATCCAAAATATCTATGAATCCGGGGGAATGTTCCAGAAGTTGAAAAGAAAGTAAACTATCAGAGTGTTTAGATCTGGTGACAGATTATATCTAAAGCCGTTACAAGAAACATTACGAATACAATAGATGGTATTTCACCTGGGTGTCAGTGAAAGAATCTACATACTTCATTATTACAGTATTACTAATTAGTTTCTTACAAGCCCGTTTAACGTTGGTTTGGTGAAGCCGGAATCGAGCCTGGTTTAAAACCGTTTTAACCAAACAAACGCCATGGTAATATATAAAGTTTTCACTGTTTTAACCTTTCGCGCCGCGTAATATTTATACCGCGTTTATAGGTAAGGGGGTTAATAACGATGTTTAAATTCGAATTCAAAATTGTAATAAGTGTAATAAAATTGTAATAAAACTAAAAGTGAGGAGTGTGGGGGAAAGAGAAAATATATTATTTGGAAACATTTGCGCACCTTTGTAATAGTATTTATCAAAATGGAGCCGTAAAAATTAACCCAAGTATTATTTGAAAATCAATAAGTATCTTGATGATGAATTATAGCATTATCAAATTTAATTTTAAGATACAGGGAGCCCCATTTCCTACTGGTTGTCTGTAAGTTGTTCCGTTTCCCCTGAACACCCTTTTACCGTTATTTCCAACTCCAAGTTTTGCTCAAATAGAAAATATGCACGTAAAGGGCTTTTTGACGATCAAAGTGCAGATTTATGTTTTTAATTGCAACATGCAAATTACTTTTCTTTATACTGCCTCCCTCGCAAAAAAGATAACGATCATTAAAATTGTTTCAAACTGCGAAGATATTTCTCATTTAACGAAGCGTTTTTGTTCCCTTTCTTTAAACAGTGAAGTTCCTAGATTTTCTCATTAGTTTCCTGCGACTTCGTTCGAGCGAGGTGGCAGGAAATGTCAGCGGTGTCTCCATAGGACTCGATATAACGATGCTCATTTATTCTGAATTTCCTTTCAAGCCAAAGGAAATGGAAAAAATCTATTCACAGACTCCGCACAACGACTCTCATTTATTAAATGATTCGCTTCAGGCGAGAGGAATTTATTATGCGATGTATTTTATATAGTTTTGCTTATGAAGCCATTACTGTGAGTTCGGGACCTTTCAAATGAATTCGAATTCAGTGGTGTTTTGTTTGGCCAGACATGTTTTATGGCAGAATACATGAACTTTTGTAAAAGCTACCACCAAAAACCTTAATGAATTTGATCTGTAAATTTATTTTCTATGTTAACCCCGCTAAGTAGATCCAGGCGGGGTTATTCCCCTGACCTGCGTGAGAAATGTCGTGTGAGAAATGTGGATATCCGCAAAGGATGCAAGGCTTTTTTTTAATATATTAACTCCACACAGGAGGCCCTGAAGAAAATAATTTCCCTCAGGGCCTATGACATTTTTGGGGATGCTGTGTGGAGGGTCTTTTTGTGGAGAGGAAGGAGTGAACATGGGTCTTGAAGAGTCCCAAGTTGTAGGAGGGAGGAAACACAGAGGCCGGTAGTTCGTTCCACAGCCGAGCTGTTGAACCTAAGAACGAATCGTAGAAGCGACCGGTTCTCATGTGACCAATGTCAACCGTGTACAAATGTTGGGTGCGCGTTTGGCGTGTATCCCGACTACGCACCGGTGCCGAAGGGATCAATGACGCTAGTTCCTCAGAGCATCTTCCATTGTAATACCGATAGAACAAGGACAGCATACCTACCTGACGCCTGTGCTCTAAAGATTGCAGTCCGTTTGTTAAGATTGGGGAATCTATCAAACGGACCGCCCGTTTCTGCACAGAGTCAAGGGTTTTTTCAGGTATTTAGGGGCTCCGGACCAGAGATGGCTGCCAAATTTGACAGTAGAGCGCACTTGCGATTTGTACAGGGTCAGCAGTTGTGTACTATTAAAGTATCTGCGGGCCCTGTACAGTACGCCCAGCTTCTGAGAGGCCAACTTTACTCTGGCTTCGATGGAGACCCCGTACCTGAGCTGGTCACTTATAGTTACACCAAGCTTATCAATGGAAGGCCTGTTCGGAAGATTGCGCCATGAAGTAAAAATTGCTATTAAAATTATATAGTACTCATGCAGAAGAATAGTATTATGCTAACCTTAATTATTATTATTATTGAGGTATGTTATTATAGCCTTCATGTAACTATATTCCGTGCAGTTGAACCCATCTACTATTTTTTGCGAAAGTATTGCCAACTGATGGTGTCCGGATAACTCATCAAAATGAAAATTCAACACACCTTTAAAAAGCGATATAAAGTCATGAAAAGTGATGAAAGAAAACTAGGTTGTCTAGGTTAGGTTTATAGGGTAGTTTAGTCATTGTGTTGATTTATCATGGAACTCTAAATGATTCAGTCCTGATGTTGATGAGTAGTTTTCTAGTTGGTGTGCTGAATTGATTAAGTTCATCAAATCAGGGCTGTCTATAATTCCATTAACAATTTAATAAATAAAACTTAAGTGATTATTTTTAAGTACTAAGTATCCCCGGATAGGCGTATTATTTTTTATCTTTGTATTACTTAATATCATTAATATTACGAATTTATTAAAATGACAAACTAAAACAAGCCAAACGTCGCTTTCATCTAAGTAAATCTTGTTCGTTTAAGTTAAATTACAAATGTCATCCTGAGTGAAGTCAAGTCAAAATTTGAGTCCTTTTATAATTCAAAGTGCTCAAAAGAAGATCAGATAATACATCATTCAACCTCATGTTTTAATGTGTATATTTTTGGAGTTTCTCTAGTTCTATCTATATCCATGCTCAGTTATTTCAATTCAATTATAAGCCCGAAAGAATTATTTACAGCGAAGCATATTTTTCAAATGTCACAAGCTTTTTTGTTCTGTACCGTTTTAATTTACGCAAAGCTTTTTATGCTTTCGTGTAATGAAAAATGGAACAGATTTATTTTGCAAACTAAAGAGATTACCATACTTTTAAAAGTTAGTAAACGAGGTTGTTTGTAGTGTACAATTAATATTTGAAACGTACGACAGATGTTAATTCAACAGGTCACTAATTATATATATTCATCTAATGTATCATTTTAAAATCACACGAGAATATATTCGAACTAGCGATTTGTCACGAGAACCACGGTACCAGCTCAATATTTTCGTACGGCTCAAAGGGTTGACTCAATTAAACGACGGCTCAGTTGAACGGGAGCCGTGTACTCAGTTTGCATGAGCAATGAGAATACTGTGCTCGCCCGATAATACTCGCCCGGTACGGCTCCCCAGACACGGCTCCCCCGGTACGGCTCCACCGACACGGCTCCCCCAACACGGCTTCCCCGGTATGGCTCCCCCGGTACGGCTCTCCCAGTTCGGCTCCCCCGGTACGGCTCCCCCGACACGGCTCCCCCGGTACGGCTCCACCGACACAGCTCCCCCAACACGGCTTCCCCGGTATGGCTCCCCCGGTACGGCTCTCCCAGTTCGGCTCCCCCGGTACGGCTCCCCCGACATGGCTCCCCCGGTACGGCTCCACCGACACGGCTCCCCCAACACGGCTTCCCCGGTATGACTCCCCCGGTACGGCTCTCCCAGTTCGGCTCCCCCGGTACGGCTCCCCCGACACGGCTCCCCCGGTACGGCTCCGCCGACACGGCTCCCCCGACACGGCTCCCCCGGTACGGCTCCCCCGACACGGCTCCCCCGGTACGGCTCCCCCGGTACGGCTCCACCGACACGGCTCCCCCAACACGGCTTCCCCGGTATGGCTCCCCCGGTACGGCTCTCCCAGTTCGGCTCCCCCGGTACGGCTCCCCCGACACGGCTCCCCCGGTACGGCTCCACCGACACGGCTCCCCCGACACGGCTCCCCCGGTACGGCTCCCCCGGTACGGCTTCCCCGATACGACTCCCCCGGTACGGCTCCCCCGGTACGGCTCCCCCGGTACGGATCCTCCGGTACGGCTCCCCCAGTACGGCTCCCCCGGTACGGCTCCCCCGACACGGCTCCCCCGGTACGGCTCCACCGACACGGCTCCCCCGGTACGGCTCCACCGACACGGCTCCCCCAACACGGCTCCCCCGGTATGGCTCCCCCGGTACGGCTCCCCTAGTACGGCTCCCCCGACACGGCTCCCCCGATACGGCTCCTCCAGTACGGCTCCCCCGGTACGGCTCCCCCGGTACGGCTCCACCGACACGGCTCCCCCAACACGGCTCCCCCGGTATGGCTCCCCCGGTACGGCTCCCCTAGTACGGCTCCCCCGACATGGCTCCCCCGGTACGGCTCCTCCAGTACCGCTCCCCCGGTACGGCTCCTCCAGTACGGCTCCCCCGGTACGGCTCCTCCAGTACGGCTCCCCCGGTACGGCTCCCCCGGTACGGCTTCCCCGATACGACTCCCCCGGTACGGCTCCCCCGGTACGGCTCCTCCAGTACGGCTCCCCCGGTACGGCTCCCCCGGTACGGCTTCCCCGATACGACTCCCCCGGTACGGCTCCCCCGGTACGGCTTCCCCGATACGACTCCCCCGGTACGGCTCCCCCGACACGGCTCCCAGCTCCCATCGTGTAAATGATAGTACGATTCTTGGTACCGGTACGCCGCGTCGTTTCACGAGAAAAATAAGATATTGGGTAGTTAGTAGGTGTAGGTACATATTATGTCCAAGTTCAGATGTTAGACTGTCAGAGGCCGTTCATGTCTCTGAGTATGTAATACAATTAATAGTTGGATAATTCGAATGGCGTTATTTTTCTAAAATATCTCCTGATAAAAAGATTGACCGTTCAATTGAGCCGTTGTACGGTTTAAGGTGAGCCGTACAAATACGGCTCATCATAAAGAGCTAGCTCAATTGTGCGGCTCGCTCATGAACGACGCATTGCCAATTCGTACTCCACTAACTGAGCGGCTGCTCTAAGCAACTGACAAATCGAGGCAACTTTTAGAAAATGACCGAATGAATAATATTATCAATGTTTAGGGTTTTGTCTGTCAGAATAATTTAATGTGTTATCGACACAAAATTGCTTGCAGATTAAAAAAATATATAAAATTTAGGTGGTTTTAATTTATTGAAACCAGTAGTTATCAATAAAAAATATATCAACGGATAGAAGGGATGTAAAGTGGGTTTATAACGCACACGTAGATGGAAGTAGAAGTCGGGATTCCCAGGAAGACATGGCGTGATCAAGTGCACGGCATGCTAAGTCCCCCATTACAACACAAGCTTACTCGGGTTACGAGTAACACAAATATTGTCGGGTTACTCGTAACCCGAGAATGTTTGTCTTTCCTTTTAAAATTATTAAAAAATAATAAAAGAAGTAAAAGTACGGATATAAGAGGTGTTAAGAGACCAGCCTAACTTACTTTAACCAGTGATTAAAAATTAGTAAAAAAGTGTAAGAGAAAATTTATTCTCCTAATTAATCCTAATATCTACTGATTCTTTGATGTTTTGGTTGAAATAAAATCACCGGAATTTCGTATTCCAAATAACCTCAAAATCTTTTTTAAATTGTTGTCAAGTTTAATTTGTAGATCTCCACTTTAATTTTTGGTTTTTCTTTTATACATTGTAATATTATTATTCAATTTACAAATAAACTGTTTTATTTTTGTAAATCGAATAATAACATAATTGAATATACTCGTATAAAGGAAAAATAAAAAAAACTCTCAAAATCATTGGTTATTGTATATCAGCTACGTCATTGACACCCTGTAGATGTGGATAAACCAACCTTGCGAGGAAATGGCGTGTATAAGAAAAATGGTAAAACAAAAAAATAAGTACAATAAAACTATAATTTATTTTTATGATATATTATTTATATCCTTTGTGGTATTCATTTTGAGACTTGCTAACGTTTTCAAGCGTACAATATTATTTCATGTCAGAGGTACAGCCTTTTTAGCAAGATACTGTTGAAAATGTGACTGCATGACCATTTCCTCATAAAATATTAGTCATTCAGAATATATCTGTTCGTAAATTCATATGTTCATACTTTCGTATATTAATATGTTCAACGCAGGTAGCCTTGTCCGAATTCTATCAGTGGCTGAGTTAGCATATCGCGTTTGGGTCCCACCCAGGCGTAGTGAGTTCCATTCCTTGGCTGGCTAAGTCCTCCATCACAACACAAGCAACATTTTCCGCTTACTGTGGTGGTAGTAGGAGATTTTCAAATATTGTCAGGGTATTCGTAACTCGGGAATGATTGTCTTTCTTTTTTAAATAAAATGAAATATAATGGACGAGATGCGAATATATAATTATTTTGAAGAACCCGTGTTCCGACTTCCTCATAAAATACCCGTGCTTTACTGATAGTTTGTTGAAATTGAATGAATTTTGCGAAATCATTCTTTATATGCCTCTGGTCTCCTTTTTAACAGGAAAACATAATTTGAAAATAATTTGACTAGATTTTTAATAAATTAACAATATTTCATATCAGTAAGTTTTCTCAGTGTATATTTGTTGTGAAATATGATGCCTGAAGGCTAAGGCTATAAACATATTATAGAGCAAAACATTATATTAAATGCTTAGCAGGAAACTTACATGGAAATAAATTGAATCATTTTTACATGGGAGATTTTTATTCCTTATCCTATAACAGAAAATGATGGCAAGTTTTGTGATCAAGGGTCGGATATTCGTATTTTATGCTGCTTGGGAGCGAGGAAATTATTAAATAACAATCAGTATTCGCTCACTCGATGGTTACATAATAATAATTTATAATTTTTTTTTTCGATTAAAAAAATATATATTATTCAAAGGAGACAAAAAAAGAATACCGGTTGCCGACGGGAAATATTTAATGTTGTAATTTTATGGTGGAAATGGGAAAATTGAGTGTCCCTGGATATTTATGCTAGCTACAAAACAAGCCATCTGAATCGAGGTCTCCGACTAGCGCGACTATTTTAACTATTTTAAACTCAAGAACAAAGTGCAAATACACTATTATTTATTTCGTTCGTTGTGTATTTATGTGAAAAAGAAAATTTTTGTTAACCATTTAGATGCGAATCGTTTTGTTCGTAGTTTGATAAGGCATGTCAATAATGCACTGATAAATATAGTAATGTCTATAATTTATGATCTTCGTCTTTTGATTATTTATTTGCTTTAAAAAGTTATTGCCAATATTTCCAATGTCGAATGAGCAGTTTGCGTTAAGTTTTCTATGGCCCATCCTAAGCATTTCGGAACGTGCCGCACTCAACCAAAACCTCATAGATCTCCTGTGATCTAGGAGGTTTTGCTCAACAGGGATATTATAAAGTGTCATGCCGATATATCGGCAAACGGCACTCAAGCGCCCTTGAGGTGATTTTTCACAAAAACGGCGCTCTACAAATTATCCAATTATTATTATTATTAAAGGGTTAGCTACGCTGTGTTTTAACCTGCAGTCTCTTATAGATCTAGAGTCAAAGCTTTTACCATTACGCCACGAGCTCGTCCTATATTTAACAGATTGTTTTGTAATAAAAGCCACACCTTTTTCAAATACCTTTCATTTTTTTCTGCTCTCAATATTCTCCAAATTATTACTTCTGTGTTAAAATAACTAAGTTTTCCTCCATTCACTTTGTACACAATTCTAAAAAAATGCTACAAAAATAAAGTACCTACAAGAAACACAAGTAGTTGTTACCGAGAGTTGTTTTAATATTCTCGCTAACAAACTTTTTCTGAATAAAAATGTTCCAGAATCAGAGGCCGGATCGCTTTTGTTTCATAAGCTGGCATAATTCTCAAAGGAGGATTAAAATGATTTCTTTCAACAACCTTCAAAGGAAAACAAACCGTGTACAATCTTACAATGAGGATTTTAATTCAAAATAAACGTTTGTTATTAAGCGATTGGTTTACTCTAACGAGTGTTTTGTAAAGAACATATATACGACAGGAATGCCTTTTTTCGTTACATTAACCCCACAATAATTTACCTCGGGGCCTATGTTATCTTTGGGGATGCTGTGTGGAGGATCTTTTTAAGGAGATTAAGATCTGAGAAGGAAAAAGGTATGAGGTAGGAATCTAGGGACCAGTGTGTCTAGGTAGGAATCTAGGGACCAGTGTGTCTAGGTAGGAATCTAGGGACCAGTGTGTCTGGGTAGGAATCTAGGGACCAGTGTGTCTAGGTAGGAATCTAGGGACCAGTGTGTTTAGGTAGGAATCTAGGGACCAGTGTGTCTGGGTAGGAATCTAGGGACCAGTGTGTCTGGGTAGGAATCTAGGGACCAGTGTGTCTAGGTAGGAATCTAGGGACCAGTGTGTCTAGGTAGGAATCTAGGGACCAGTGTGTCTGGGTAGGAATCTAGGGACCAGTGTGTCTAGGTAGGAATCTAGGGACCAGTGTGTTTAGGTAGGAATCTAGGGACCAGTGTGTCTGGGTAGGAATCTAGGGACCAGTGTGTCTGGGTAGGAATCTAGGGACCAGTGTGTCTAGGTAGGAATCTAGGGACCAGTGTGTCTAGGTAGGAATCTAGGGACCAGCGTGTCTAGGTAGGAATCTAGGGATCAGTGTGTCCAGGAGTGACGAACGAATGATATATCCCTCCCGCTGCGCTGCTTAATTAGTTTTTCTGTATTGTTTTTACTAGCAAGTGCAAACATTATTTTGTAATGTCGGGACGTATTTTGATGTATCATAGGCAACCCGTTAATATTTTAAACTTTTCTCGAACGAGTGTGTTGATAATGAATTAATGCATAGGGCCGGTATATCAGTCATTTTAGTATCACTAGGTTTTTGGTTTATATTTTAAACTATTGCTTTTCTCGAACGAGTGGGTTGATGTATGGGGTAATGGGGCCAGTGTATTAGTATTTTTTAGTATCACCAGGCTTACAGATCAACCGTGCTTAAAAAGCAACTGAAATATCGGCCCATAGAAGTTTATGCTGACAAGAGGTTTTGTAGTTTTGTTGGTGTCCTGTTAAAAAATATTGTTAAATAAATTCAAATGACACTTTAAATTAAACATCTATCTGGCTTTAAACAAACTAACTTTCTTCGTAAGCTGCAAATAATCATAAATGATATTTTATTACATAATGTTTACAAATACGTACTCGTATATTTTCTTATCCAATTAAGGTTCTTGAACACGATTGCTGATAGATTACAATGTGGGACATATGCCTGAAAACAGTACAGATCAAAGTTCAGTAAATACTTGAATTTAGTACTGTGATAAACTTGTTAACTACCGTACATTCTCCCTAAAATCAAACAGTCGAAATCGGACCATTTCCATCAAAAATAAATACGACCAATCGTCAAGAGTTTCGTTCGACGGCACCGTTGGCGTCGCAAGTAGCGTCATATGTCGTATCAAGCAATACCTAAAAATAAATAGAAGTCCCAAATATTTTACTTATTTCATACACTTTATTTTGGTTTTTTAACTGCCCACAAAACAGTGTTTTCTAGTTAAAACTATTGATATACCGTCCGCGTCGACTTACCTACCGTCTCTCTTCTTCCACACATGATACACATTTTGAAATAAATTCTCAATATCTAAAGAAACGTATTTGATGATTGTTTCAGCACTGCGAAGAGGCGGCCGCCATCAGCCAGAAAGTGCTGGCCCTGGAGGCCACGGAACCCGGCAGGAGGTCCTCCTCCAGCGGAGACTCCACCAACAGGCCGCCCCTCACCAAGAAGGGCAGCATGGGTTCCGTGCCGCCTTCTGCATCTTCCACTGTCAGGTAAGACCAATCATCACTTTCCGCGGTCATTTATACTAGCCTCGGAGGACGTCAAGAGCTTTTGTCAGATACGACAATGCAATGCCAAACTCAACGCGACGCATTGCACGGAGAAAACTTACTGGTAAAAAATATTTCTAATTTATCAAGAATATCAGTTCAAATTATTCGTAATCCAGTTAAAAACGGGATTGAAGGCCCTTAAGGCATGAATTGTTAGATTTCCTGACAAACTTTTTGTAAAATACCTATGTATTGTCACGATTCGGAACACGTATTCATAAAAATCCTAACATTTTCGCATTTCGTCACTATACATTTCTAAGACAAACACAGGTGCATTAACACGTGTTTCGATATTATTACGAATTCACTAAAAAAATTTTAGGAAGCGGCCTGCAGTCCCGTTTTTAACAGGATTACCAATATTTTTAAAGGTTTAAAAAAAATCAGCATACTTATTTTTCTTCGTGTGCGGTCAGTATTTACTTGTGTATATAATAATTCATGCATACAAATATTTCCTGTTCAAGGGATATTATGGTTTAAATTGTATGCCAAAACCTATTGTCTGATTCCAAACATGAAGAAAAGTAGACCATTCACATAATTCAAGGTATTCCAAAAACTACGAATAAATATGGGCAACGAATAATCACTTTTCTTGTACATACTACTCGTATATTTAATATGATATCGATGCGTGTAATAAGTGGATAGAATCGCACCACTGAACTAAAAAAATGCCAAAAGATGGTTGATAGTTCCAGATTTTTATGTAGATATACATTGATTGATGTTAATACGTTAGAATCCATTGATTTTAGTTACAATTTTATTTTATATTTTAGAAACAAACAGTACATGATTTACAGAGATGAAACCACATACAGGAATAAGATACTTCATGTTGGGTACCTATGATATGTTTCCTTGTAATTTCTGCTGAGTGGTATGTTTATTCCTTAATTACCAGGTGACGTGTGTATGTGTGAGTGTTTGTGTGTGTGTGTGTGTGTGTGTGTGTATGTGTGTGTGTGTGTGTGTGTATGTATATATGTGTGTGTCTGTATGTATGCGCATGGAATAGTTTATATTATTGACATGATGCCACTTTTAAATTTGGGCAGTGAATCCGAAAAAATGACAATGTTAGAGTTTATACAAATATTATATAATCTTAAGTAGAAATATGCCTATTGGTGTGTTAAAGTATGTTGTGTGCTTTTGAGTGTGTGTGTATGTCGTCCATGAGTATGTTTAATGGTAAGTATACATTTGCGAACCGAAACGCGAACCGAGCCACGAATTACGGGAAAGGAACGAAGCAACTGCAAGCGGCGTTTCGCGCCATTTGCGGTTTCACAGTTTCTTTCCCTTAAGTTGAGGTTCAGTTCGGCTCGCGTATGTATACGTAGCATTATGTGTATTATGTCTATATGTTTGTGTATTTTATGATTTTGTATTGTCGTCATTTGTAATGTTATTCTTCCATCTCTCTTTCCTATATTGTGGTCTCGTTATATTTGTGCCGTAGTGTTATAATTCATGTTACGAAATTGACCTACTCACAAACTGCTTTGGCAGTTTAGTGGGCGTTTGTAATTAATAATACATATATCTTTTTTAATCAATAGGTATCTCATAATATGTATTTGCAGATATCTATGGATCCGCCTGGCCCTGTTCGAGCGGCGTCTAGCGCGCATCATTGAGCACCTGGTTCGCCACGCGCCGCGCTACTACGAGCGGGGGGCGCTGGTGGCAGACCCGGACTGCGGCTCCATCCTCGCCTCGCTGCTGGTGGGGCCCTGCGCCCTGGAGTACTCGCGCGCTCGCCCGCCGGACCGCTACTGGCCCGACCCGCCGGCAGGGGAACTGGTACGTGTCTCATACTTTATTAATTCTGCTGTAACACTTCATAATGGGCCCTATCCATCAGTCAGTCCGTACCCTCGCGAAAATTTAAGCGTGCTAAATCGGCCGCTTAAGCCTTGGTAAGCCGCAGACGAGTTCCCTCTTTAGACACCGAGGCGCTAGCGGTAACGAATGTCAAATATGACGTTTACGTATGTATTTGTACTTCAATCTCACTGAAATATACGTATAGTGCACAATTATATCAGTATGGATTATGGATTAGGAGGGAATAACTCCGATCGAAAAATGGAACCGTAGAAAAGACACGGTAATTTCCATGGCTAGTGACGTCATATTGTTGCCTAACTATATCCACCAATGAAAAATTCTGAATATCTTTGGAAAAAGTTGTTGACAGCTGAGTAGTGACTGAGTGGTACATCTATGGTTGTTTGATATCTCGAACTACGTAGTTTTGGCGGATTTTAATATAAATCCAATATTAGCGAGATGTCCGTCAGTTTGTGGCTCCCATTTCTCAATCGAAAGCAAAAGGCCGAGTGCTTCGTTATGAAATTACGCGTTGCCAACGCTTAATCTTGATATCTTGAACACAGAATAGAACACGTGTTTGTAGCCAAAAAACGGTGAGAATCTCTCTTTATTTGTTCCCAATTTGCTGCAGAAATGAATCTATTTTCTTTTTAGGCAGTATTCGTGTTCCTGCCAGGAATGTGTGTAGCGCCCCTGAGGTGATATCTCATAAAAGCGGTGCTACAAATTGTCCAATAAATAAATAAAATTGTGAGGCCGTACTGGATCGCGATTATATCATGCTAGGTGATGATTTAACCTGTATCTTTAATTTATTGTCTTGCTGAAATAAAAATGCTTAACATGTGACTGAGTTTTCCATTTTCCTGTCGTGAGGTAATATGTTGACATTTCAAATATTTTAGGCTAATAAGTAGGCTCCGAATGAGAATAATATTGTCTATGGTCGCGCCTTTTTTTGAATTTCCTCTATCCTGGTTGATGGTGTGTGAGGTAGTATTGTCGCACGCATAAAATTTGTCTAATATTGGCATATCTATGGTTAAATGTAGGACCAATTTGTTTCATACAAAAACGACGAAGATATCTACCTAGTGAGTGGTTTATTTATGGTATGGACTGTTAAATTCTTCGAGCGATGGGGGGTGTTGATATTATTAATTTATACTCAATCTGAAATAGACAAATAGTCTGGTAAGGTATTAAATGAGGAATTTTTCAACGTCAGGACAGTGTTTTCAGCGGTGTGTTTGTCATAATTTCGTGAATAGCGCATTGACTACAGCAAAACAATAAATTATTCTTCTAATAAAATCATAGACAATACGTGTAACATTGCTGATATCTATGCTTCCGACCTATATACGAATTATGTTCCAAGCCGAGCTGAGCTCCACATCCCAACCAAGCCGAGTTTTAAATCAACCGATATACCAGTCCTTTGTCATCCTCCTTGTAGGTACTGCGTGATAGCGAAATAAACGAGAAATCGCTTGTTATTCTGATCTCCGCCCAGGTGCGTCTATTTAAATGTGAAGATGTTCGGAGGCAGTGGGAGACCCGATCGCTGAGGAAATTTTGATCGATCCCAATAATTACGATTGGAAAAATTTAGAATTTTTTTTTCCACATTTTAAATTTACAACTATGGACGAAAAAGTTATATCTTAGAATAAATTGGTTTGTAAGAATGGTGCTTCTCTGACAATGAAGCAGTTTTACTATCAATAAATTTTAATTGAAGAACTACAAAAGGTAGCAGCTAAAATTCTTGTAAGATTCTTGTTAGAAGTAGGTTCCTAGTTCTTATGAAATATGAAATGAAGGATAAAAAGTAACTCCCAACCTCAAAAAGGTTTGGACTATGGCATACCAATTGGCAATGTTGTGAGCCTGAAGGAAAAAGAAATGGGGAAGAGGAGGGTGGGAAGTACCTGGCTATCCAGATCTGGTCACCAACAACGTTTCGATTCTGAATGTCTTTCAGCAGGACGGTGTTGAGAGTAACTAACACTGAAAGGTGAATTCGAACCCGCGACCTCTGGATTCGTAATTGGATATCTTAACCGTTCGACCTCTGAGGTCGTCCGGTGTTTTTGCTTCATAAAATTAATGTAATTTTAAAACTTTCATGCAACAATGAGAATCTCTACGTACATAATATCTCGTGAAGTAAGGGTTTTAATTTTGTAATAATTTATGTTAAAATGATTATCTATTCAGCTTAGTTCGAGTAGGAGTTTATTCCAAGCTTTAGGGCCTGATTCCCTGGAAGCGCGATCGATTACCTACGAGTATATATCTATTATCCTCTATTCAAATCTCATTCAAGTTAAGAAGATAGGTAGCGCTGTAGGGGTAATAAATGATACGTATGTGAAAATAACACTGGAACGAATTTAATTCTGAAATTTCATGTTTTCATACATTTTATATTTATTTTTATCATCTTTTGAATGTGTTGTTACCACTGCTACCAGGGCCGTGTTTAGGTGTCGTGCCGCCCTATTCGATCAAATAGAATATCGGTATACTCGTAGTATACGATGCTAGGCAATTGTAATGCTACGTATACATTCGCGAGCCGAACTGCCGAACTGATCCTCAACTTATGGGAAAGGAATGAAGCAACCATATATGATATGAAGATATCATATTCCCAACCGAATTGGCTGGAAAAAACAACATGGCTGATAAGTTTAATAAATATTTTGTGACAAGTATAGAAGAAATTAACAAAAATATCCCAATCATAGAAGAAGAAGAAATTTTCAATTTTGAAGAAAAAACTTGCGAATTAAAGTTTAAGAAAATAGACGGCCAGAAACTCCAAAGAATACTATCCAAAATCAAATCAAAGCCCAGCCAAGATGGGATCACTATTCAAATATTAGAACATGCATTACCTGTAATAGGAGAAGAGTTTCTTAGTTTAATAAACGAATCGTTAGAAACAGGGAAGTTTCCTGAATCATGGAAAAGTCTATGGTGATACCGATTCCAAAGATTTCGAACACAAAAAAATGTGAAGACTTTCGACTTGTAAATATGTTACCAAAATATGAGCAAGTGATGGAAAACATAATTAAATCTCAACTTGAAGAATACTTGGAAAACAATAGCGTCCTTTGTGACGAACAATCTGGATTTAGGAACAATAATTCATGTGAAACAGCGTTAAATTTAGTAATTGATGATTGGAAGGAAGATATAGATAAAAACTTGCAGATTGTTGCGGTGTTTTTAGATTTTCAGAGAGCTTTTGAAACAATAGATAGAAAAAAAGTTATTAAAAAATTAAAAAAATATGGAATAAAAGGGAAAGAACTGGAATGGTTTAAAAACTACTTAAGCAACAGACAACAAACAACAAAGATAAGAAACAATATATCAAATCCGATTGAAAATAAGCTGGGTGTACCGCAAGGATCTGTATTGGGTCCGATATTGGTTATACTCTACATAAATGATATGGTAAAAATATTAAAACATTGCAAAATAAGACTGTTTGCAGACGACGCACTAATTTATATTGCAGAAGATAATTATGAGAAAGCAATCAAAAAGATAAATAGTGACTTAGAAACATTGTCAAAATGGCTCAAACTAAATAACTTAAAACTAAATGTAAATAAGACAAAATACATGCATATAGGCAGAACAAATACGCATGAGGAACCAAAGGTTTCTATAAATGGAGAAATCATAAAAAAGTGGAAGAAATTAAATATCTAGGTGTTATTATAGACTCAAAATTGAACTTCTCAAAAAATGCAGACTATACAATTAAAAAAATTGCAAAAAAAAAAATCATTTCTTGGTAGAATCAGAAACAAAGTAAATAAAGAAACATGCCAGATAATATACAATACAATTATATCACCACACTTTAATTACTGTTCAAGTATTCTTTTTCTCTGCAATAAAGAGAAAATGAAAAAAATGCAAATACTGCAAAATAAAGCAATGCGAATAATACTTAAGCGCAACATATACACACGGATAAGAGACATGTTAAAGGAGCTGAATATTTTGACGGTGAAGCAAACTGTGTATTTGAATGTACTTATTTTTATACATAAAATTAACTTAGGGATGATGTCTAAGGAACTGAAAAGAAAAATAAATTACAATAACGAGATACACGGACACGGGACGAGAAATTCTAAGCAAATTAGATTGCCAACAAGAAAAAAAACAAGCACCCAAAAATCTCTGATGTACCAGGCCGTTCAACTCTATAACAAAATCCCGAATGAAATTGCTGTGATAGAAAATATTAATAAGTTCAAAAATGAATTAAGAAAATATGTCTATCTCAATTATTAATGTTTCTTTTTTTGTGACTTTATTGAAATATTTAAAGAAAGATTATGTTTGCCAAACAATGTACATGATTATATGTTTATAAAACTATTAGCACACACGAAGATGTGAGCTAACTTAAGATTAATAAATAAATAAAATAAATAAATAAACCGCAAATGGCGCGAAACGCCACATGCAGTTACTTCGTTCCTTTCCCGTAATTCGTGACTCGGTTCGCATTTCGGTTCGCAAATGTATACTTTCCATAACGCTGCGTTTTAAGTCGATGCGAACGCGACGCGGCTCGAAAACCAAATCGTCTCCGCCTAGTCTCCACTAATTGGAAGTGTCCTGCTTGACAAATAACATGTGACCAGTGACAGGTGACTTCATCGACGCAGTTGGTTTGACATTTTAGCGCGAAGTGGACGCGGCGGACAATGCACAATTATTATTACAACTAGATATTAGATAATATAATGTTGATATTAAATATTAAAATCGAGGTTTAAATTTCCAATACAAAACTGTGTTTACGAAATTCAAATAGGATGTGATGTCAGGAGAGTGTAATTGAGGCGGAACGCTGGGCTCTTGGGCGAAATGGAACTTTTCCCCATTATAATTTGTATGGAAGACACTACTAGTGGTTTTATTTATTCTATGGTTTTGTGGCGTCGAGAAGAATCCAGATTAACTAATTAATAATAAACCGCTTGACCTACTTAGTACCTACTTGCGAGTTACTACGGACATTTAAATTGTAAACAAAGCAACCTACCTTTCTACGAGTACCTACCTTCAGCTCGGATCGTAAACAACGCGGCCTACCCATGACAATACGTCGCAGTCGGTCTGGCACGTTACGACACCTCGCCAGAAGGTTCGAGTCTACCGCCTATGCATAATTGCCGCGCTGTCGAAGATTCCCGAAAGGCCCAGACTGTGCGAGTGCCTCGGATTTAGTTGCAATTCATCTACCTACTGTTGCCACCGGCCGTACAGTACAAAATAAGCCCGACGCAGTCAGTCAGTCAGTCAACAATCTGCCGCCAACGATTTACTAATCTCACGAGTGATAATTCGCGCACCTTTGCGCGAAGGACAATACACCCGGCTTCGCCCGTACAATCATGGACTCCATCGGGACATCATCATAGCGCTTTGGCCCAGATCGCCGTCCCTGGCCAGCGCTACACGGATTACAGCGCCCTGGTTCCAGCGTCTCTGACCAGCGCTTCACGCACGCATCATGACCACCACGAGGACACGCAGCATCCTCACTGGTCTACGCAGCTCCCGCTCAACCGCCTACAAGGTCCGCCGCACCTTCGGCCTTTCCCGTCAGCACTGGAGTATTGATTCCCCAGATCGCCAGTGCCTGACAGTCATCGAGTCCCGGTCACCAGCGCCCGGCGTCGACTCACTGACCCGCGCTTGACCTGTCATCACAGCCAGCATCCGGTGAATACATCTGTCCTACGTCATCTCTTCATCACGGCAACTGACTCAATAAACACAGTGACCTTCAACACCGACTTCCATTTCGTGCCTCTCACCTTGATCCCCAAAGTTTGAATAAATGGCTAAAGAATTTCCAGTGCTGACCCTATGAGGGCGCATTTGAAGCAAACCGCTCCGGGCGCCGAATTACCAAGGATCCAAGTCGCGGATAATACCTAACACCTAAGAGTTCTAATACATCGTCCTTAGTATTATTTTTCATAAAAACGGCGCTACACAAAAATACAAATAATCCGAATATTACAGATTACAGTGTTCGCCTACCTAGGGGTCTACCAGTTGTGACAAGGGCGCCTTTTGGCTCAGAACCGGCCCTGAGAATTTTGATGTTTTTATTGTATAGTGCCTTTGACCATTGTCAGTCGTGTCTGTTTTCAAATCATCCAAAAAATAAACCAGTAAATCGCCATACCGGGCGAGTCTAGTGTGCCTGAAGTAATGGTTAATTCTACATATGAGAGTACACAAAATATAAAACGGCACTAAGTGCCAAAAACTAAACATATCAAAATGTTCTTTGTGACATCGCCAATAACCTAAATTAATGCCACAAGCATTAAACATTGCTCTATGCACAAGAGCTAGTATGTTTTCTATTAAAATAGGCACCAAATACCATTTACTTCAGCTGTTCTAAATGGTTGTAAATTTACTGTTTGTAAATGGCTGACAACGGAGGTGTGGCATCTTGTTCTACTGATAAAATAACGGTTACGTAATAAAATAAGGTAAAACGTAACGTAATAAAATAAAACAAACAGGTCTCTTTATGAAATATTGTCAGTTTCTTCACTCAATCCCTTCAATCAGCTTCAGTTTTTGGCACTTAGTGCCTATTTTTTATTTATGTTTCTCCTTCTATATACTTGCGGTGGAAATTATAATTATTAATATAAGATTCTGATTTCAATTTTTTTTCTTTGTTTATAAATATATTCCTTTATTTTTTTTTCAAATGTCACTTACTACAATAAAGTCCCGTTAGGCCACTATGTAGCAAATCTTTATTTTTAAATTTAGGATAGATACATATTATCATTTTATAGACAAAGGATGTACCCGGATTAGCAATCAATAATTTCATTTGCTTGCCGCAGTCAATAGGTTCTTAAGTAAATTGCCGACGTCAGTTTTCTTTATAAATCGGTATCACAGGATCACATAAATATCTAGGTATAATCTATTCAATATCTCAAATAGATCTCCATTCTGGTGTTTTTGTTATGCTAAGGGTGTTTTTCTTCGTAATATAATGAACGTTAGTGTTGTTCTTATCAGACAGGCTTAAGTTATTCAGTGTTTTTGTATACAAAGATGTTTGTGTATTTTTTTTCTATTTTGCGAGGATCAATATTCAATATATAATTTTGTGTGTCATAAACAAACATCACTCAACAAGTCGGCAATTCTAGGGAAAATCGGATTTGAATCTCGTTTGATTTTCATGGGCTTGGGGTAGCTAAGATCTCTTTTTGGAAATTTGTACCCTCGCCTATGGAATGGGGCGAGGGATTAAACGCCCGGGGCTCCCTTCTAAAGCACGGTCCCGCAATAAGGTGACCATATTTTTATAAATATTTACCAAAACGATCAAAATTTTCCCTTTATTTTAAAACTAGCTGACGTGTACCCGACGTTGCTCGAATTTTCTCTACTTTCTATAAATACAGGGTTTTCCAATAAGAGGTGTTATTTTGATATTCAATCGTAAAAGATCAATGGTTTCGTTGCTTGTGTAGCACGTAGTGCCGTCTTGTTAAAAGTAAACGTTGTCCAAATTAATACCATCCAATTCCGGCTATAAAAAAATCATTAATCATCTCTCGATAACGCAATTCAATCACCGTAACTGTTGCTCCAGCCTCATTTTCGAAAAAGTAAGGTCCAATGACTCCGCCGGACCATAAACCGCACCAAATAGTCACACGTTGAAAATAGAGAGGCTTTTCAACAATAACTCTTGGGTTTTCCGAGCTCCAGATGCGACAATTTTGCTTGTTGACGAAGCCACCGAGGTGGAAATGGGTCTCATCACTCAAGATGATTTGCATTTGATTCACTCAAGTGAATTTTAATAATTTCAATGCGTTGTTGAAGCATGTATCGTTCCATTTTTATTAATGGCGTAGTTTCTACTTGTCAAATGTCAAAAAATGACAGCTTCAAAAGTAACATCTACCGAGATAGCGGGCTATTCAAAATAACACCTCTTATTGGAAAACCTTCCGGAAGAAATTCTCTAAGTGATAGTGAAAACCTTGTCAAAATCCATTTCGTAGTTTAGAACTAAGCGCACACACAGACAGACGCTGATAGCGACTTTATTTTATACGATGTGTGGCTTATTTTTACGCGTAGTTGATACCAGCTTCAGCTGATAAAGGGTATACTGCCCTGATGAAGCTTATTGTATGATCATATTTTATGCTAATATATAATAGCGATTCAGACAAAGTTCTCCTTTAATTTTAAAACCCCGCGATTTTTTGCCGGATAGAACTTGACTTACTAAGTTAAAAACGGACAAATTCGTTACTAATTAAAAAACCCTAAACATTTAAAAAATAATCGTCTCGTAAAAGATAAATATTGTAGGTTAATAAGTACCGTGGTACCTACGTCGATTTGAAAAAAATAGTTTTTATAATTTTATTCGATAATTTTGACAACAAAGTTTAATACAAAAATGATATTTTTACTTTCTGCAAAAGCAGTTAACTATCCCGCAGCCAAGTGGGGGAGTAGGTAGTACCCAAAATTACTATCCTCCTTATTAAATACTTGACATATCATTTTAGTATTTTACGTATTCCTGCGCAAATACATAAGTTACCATTAATAATTGACCGTATAATTGGGATTTCTATAGTTTACAAAACGTATACAAAGGTCTACGTGCTACAAAAGCCCATAAGACAGAAAAATGCATGGGGTCATCGGAAGACCCACTTAGTCACAAACGTTTTGTTTGGCATCTCGGCCTGTCAAGAGTTAACAAGAGGCGTGATAGAACTAATGATTAAATGTGATAAACGAAACAAAGATGAAATAATATTTAAATATAATATGTTTATCGTTATTTTAAATAAATTTGCTAAGGTTAAACGTGACGATCGTTATAATCAACATGTTCATAGATGGCGTTAATTTAATTATTTTATTAAAATACGCTTATCACAAATTATGCTTCAGAATAATCACACGAATTATTTGTTTGAGCCCGTACATAAGCAATATGAATATGAGTAAATAGTTTTGTCGGTAAAAAAACTTTCAAGAAAGGCATACAAATACAATATTGGATTGAATCATCAATACAATATTGTATTTGTATGCCTTTTTCGAAAGAATTGAGTTTTTAAAGGGACGAATTTATTTATTCATATTCATATTGCGTATATACGGACGCAAACAAATAATTCGTCTTAATATTGTAAAGCAATTACTTGCAAAAATTGTAATTTAATCAAATAATTAAATTACCGCCATCTATGAATGTGTAGATTAAAAATAGAAATTGCTGTAAAGTTAATGATAATTTTGAATTTGAAATACTTATGAATCGAAAAAAAAACGTTAAATAATTAGGACCCAATTGCCGAGTTTATTAGGGCGAAAAAAAAGGTAAGACAATTCTGGGTTCGATTCCCATTTGCAACCGTTCCCTTTTTATTTTTATGTATCTTGTTCTGTTTCGTTTAGATTTCTGGGAATTGGTAGTGAGACAATAAAATATGATGCTGTTGTTGTCACAGTGTTTATTGAGAGTCAGTATATCACATCAGTTGAGTTGCGCAGTTGGGAGATGGCTCTGCATCGATGATGATGATGACACCAGGCGTAGTTGGCGATGATTGCGGTAGAATGGTCGAGATGCGGGTCAGTGGGTCGACACCGTGTTGATGGAGATCGGACTTGTGGACTTGTTCAGCACTGATGAAGGCGACGAGTCTTCCGGGTACATCATCGTGAACGAGGTAGCCGAAGGTGCGATGGACCTGGTCGGCAGATGAGCGGGAGTCGCAGGCTGGCGACGTTGGTCGCGGAGCCGAGGCGCAGACGGCGATGAGCTGGTCGCAGGGTCTAGGCGCGTGAGGTTAGCGCTGGCCTGGACCACGTTGAGGTGAAGAAGGATCGAAGCGTGACGCGGGGGGAACCGGCCATAATGGCCGATTCCTCCGTTACGCCGAGTCGGACTTCTCGAGTGGGATGATGTCGCGTCGAACTTGTTGAGTGGAACGATGTGGAATGATCATGTACTTAGGTCCTCCACCGCTTATATAGCTGCTGATTCCTTTGTTCTTGTCTTCCACGGGTTGGAGTAGCGTCTGGACGTCGAACCCGCAGGACCGCTGACTCGGTTAATTGTATAAACGTTTGCATCACCCTTTATGCAAACATCCTCTTATCAGCAGTTTACGTATTGCGGTCCCGATATTTCAATTTAAGTTTCGCAAGACTGATTGCTGTCTCAGCTGTTTAACTCGTGTAGTCTGGTTATGATATGATGACCCTAGGAGCGGTGACGTAACCGCTACAGATTTAATAATATTATCTTCTTATTCAATGCATTATCACATTTGAGGGTTACAACCTTCATAAGTTATTCAAATAATATTGAATTCTTATAAGAATTCATAAGTTATTCAAATAAAATTGAATTCTTATTAGAATTCGATTGTTGCAATAATTTAGATGTAAGGACGGGTTGTTTCGGAGAATTTGAACAATTCTTCAAATTTAAAAGTTAATTTTCACGTTTTGTGAAAGATTTTTTCAAGTTCTGTTTTATGTCGGTTCTGTCAAGCTACTCGCCTATAATGTTATAATAACAGAACTTGAATAGGACTTTCACAGAACCCCAAAATGAACGTTGAAATTTAATGAATTGTTCAAATTCTGCGAAACTACCCATCCTTAGTGAAGTGAAAAACCCCTATTATTTAGCAAACCGGTGCAATTATCGGTGTCAAGAATAGAATTTTTGCACCCTTTGTTGGAAAAGTTTTCCGATAGTAATTCAATAATCACTGAGTACTCCATATCGCGACTGAGACCTGAGTACAAAAAAAAAAATAATAGAAATAATTATTTATTCTTGTATTCTATAATATGGAATATTGTAGCGTGGGTAGGTACTCATTAATAAATACAGCATATTAAAATACCCTAAGTATATTTACGCAGGTACTGAGGATAATCATGAAACGATATTTAATTTATATAATTGTAGTAAATTTATAAATTGATCTCAGCTGATCTCAGCCTATCATCTCGCCTTACCTTTGTTTAGGAAGGTAGGTAGTTAAGTTTTTTATTCATAGATTTTGTCTGAGGTTTTTAAGGCTTACTTATTTTAAAGTTGAACTTGATATTGAATTCCTAGAGAAACGATGACCTTTGCGACCGAGCGGAAAGATGATACTTATACCCATTATCCACTTTAGTTGAAACATATATTTTTTTTTGTATTTTCTACTTTAAATAAATATTTGAAATATTATCAAGTTCTTCCATACCTTCCTCTTCTCCATTTCCTTTCTTACATCTCCTCCTGCTTTACAAAGCTTCCCCGATTGTTGATGTCATAGTCCCACTGGCTTCGGATAGTAGAGACTTTTGCGCATATGTATAAAATTATCACTTAGCGGACTGCTGCTTGGATTTAAATTTTTTAAATTTTTTTATTATTATTTAAATAAACTTTTATTTACGTGCAAATCTAATTAGGTTGAAAACACTCGGAGGAAAGTGAAACCCAATAATAAATATCCATGTTATACTTTCTCCGTACATATAGAATAGACTGAGAATAGAATAGACTGAGAATAGAATATACTGATAATAGAATACACTGAGAATAGAATATACTGAGAATAGAATAGAATGATAATAGAATAGACTGAGAATAGAATAGATTGAGAATAGAATAGACTGAAGATTTAAAAATTAATAGATAAAATAATAACTTTCAGGTTCAGAGACATCGCATCGGTGCCGGCTCCACCACCCCACCCCCCTGCCGCCGCCCAATCCTCAACTTCCGGAGGAGTCTCAACACATCCTCGGAGGATGCAATGGCCACCTCCGCTGCTGCAGGTAATAAAAAAAATTCTAAACAGAGACTTAAATTAAAATATTAAGACAAATTATTTGTTAGTCATAAGCAAAATGAATATGAATAAATAGTTTTGTGCCTAAAGTGATTTATTTTTGGGGTATTATCGCGTGTTGCTTTATCTCCTTCTTCAGCCAACTTTTCGGACAGCATTACAGTGTCTATCATCAGGGCAGATGTGCCGGCATAATACCCCAAAAATAAATCACTACAATACTTTTGGCTGTGAAAATCTCAAATCATGTCAGTTTTGTACATATTTAAAAAAAATACAAATTGAGAAGAACATTGAATTTATGGTGACCGGATAACTCATCAAAATGACAATTCAACACACCTTTAAGGTGATATAAAGTAATGAAAAGTGATGAAACAAAAAACAGGTTAAATAGGTTACATATGTAACTATTTAACCTAGTTTTTGTTTCATTGCTTTTAATCTCTTTTTAAAGGTGTGTTGAATTGTCATTAAAGCGCCCCTGAGGTGATATCTCACAAAAGCGGCGCTATACAAATTGTCCAAATATTATTATTATTATTAAGGAGTTATCATGGAACCTGAATTTTTTATTCTCCCAGTTAGTGGAAAGTGGACAGGTGAAATTCTGGGCAACAGCGTGTGATAACCTCTCTCTTTCTACAGTCAGCATCACCCTGTTACTCTTCGAAACTTAATGACAATGAATTGGCATGAAGTCGCCATGCCCAAACAGTGGCACTATACTGCAGAAAAGTGACTTCAGGCCATAATTCAGGTCTGATTCACCAAATCCATCCCTGGCCTGCTAATTGCTGCACCGACCGTGCTAAATGCAATTAGATTTTTCTCAATTATTAACTACCATCACTCATTAATACAATATTTGAGACTTCTTGTAAACAAGGATTATATTTTTGAAACTAATCAACTAAGTCGGTAAGCAATCGACATAAAAACCAAATGCTGTAAGTCCCTAAGTGCAGAAAAGTTCTACACTGAACTGCACTGCAGACTGTTTACCTTACTATAACGAACTTAATTTTCTGTGCAGGGTCTTACAGCACTCAGTTTATGTCGATTATTTACCAACTTATGGAGCAACGGGCTATTATTTGTTATAAGACAATATTAGTGATTTCTAAACGAAAATCTGAAACAGAAAAATCAGAAAAGGAAACGGTCACATCTGGGACACGATTAATGATTACAATTTGAGGTTTTACTCAATTAAGTTATTCCGAAAAATAAATATTATTTGTTAATTAATTCATTTTCTTCAATGGTTTTACTTCCTGTCTCTATCCCTGAATTCCAATGAAACAAAATGGATTTGTTCTGAATACACTATCCCGAAGAGTTCATTTATGGTATTCGTGGATATAAATACTTGAACAGTTATTAAATTATTATTTTATTTATTTATTTGTAGCGGGATCCAGTGCAGCTTGTGGAGTGGGCACCACCGTGGCGACCTGTGCCAAGGACTATGTGGAAAGCCTTCACCAGAACAGTCGGGCAACACTTCTGTATGGAAAGAACAATGTCCTGGTGCACCCTGTAAGTTAAATCCCTCTAAAATTCTATTCATATTGACAAATTGTGTCTTTCCAAAAATCCTTTCTTTTTTATCAATTATTTTATGCTTATCACAGAAGAAAATACTTGCAACAGGATCATTTCCTTTCAAAAGACTTTAAAAAAAAAACGAAAGAAACACACATTTTAAATAGAGAATTATTAATTAAATAATTTTGGTACCTAATTTATCGCTTGTGTGAATAGTTCCCACAATCAATTCCAATTTTGAAAATCAAAGCAAATCCCAGTTCTAGGTTCATTGAACCAGAGTTACACATAGCCACAGAGACACACCACCGAAATTATTATTTTCAATAAACAAATAGCAGGGCCGGCCCTGAGCCAAATGGCGCCCGGAATGAGTAAGATTTTGGTGCCCCTTGTCAAAACCAGTAGACGCCTAGGTAGGTGATTACTGTGATTAATCATACATATTCTTATGATTTGTATGTTTGTGTATTGTGGTTTTAATGAAAACATTCTTTTGGGCAATTTGATAGGACTGTTAGGTGATAGGTATTATCAGCGCCTTGGCAATTTGGCGCTCGGAGTGGGCTGCTCCAAACCAAGCAGTTTATCAACCCTGTCTGAAACAATAGGTACTTAACATCAATAGAAATTCGTTGTAGTATTCAGAAGCACTACGCTTCACTGGACGCAACTAGACTGAATTGGTGCAAAATGAACCTGATTCATTTATTATTGGGGTCGATGGTATGAATTCTAATTAATTTGCCAGATTAACTTGGTGTACTTATTATTGGATTAGCCTATAAATGTGCAGGATGTATTGCAATTCCAGAAGGATGTTCCTGAGCCTATGGCTGGCTACCTTAGTCTGCACCAGATGGCACAGTCGCTCGTCATCAAGTGGACGCCTAACCAGCTCATGAACGGGTTCGCTGAGAGCGAGACCACCGATAAGAGGTATTTTGGTATAATTTTAGATTATTTATGGTATTACAGAAAAGGAAATTTGAAATTAAATAGAATTATGTTACTGTTGAATTTGAATTTGTAGTTAGATGTGGACCCCTCGCATGTTTTTTTAGCATCTGCCAATGGTTTTTTCATGTTTTCAGCAATTAGCACAGTAAGGGAAAGGTTAATGCGATTTGATAGAAAGCTGAAACGCACCTAGAATCAGATTTAACGGGCACTTTTCAAATGAAAAAAAAAACAAAATGGCGCTGAACTGCCGTTTGATGACAATGTTACATTTGAGTTTTTGCGAAACAACTTGGCCTTAGATTATGCAACACTTTTACAAAAATCTGGGGTAAAATAAGTAGAGATAAGTAGGACTCGGTTGGTAGGCATATTTTATTTTAAAATGTGGTCCCTAACATGGAGGGCCAATTAACAATCACCGCAGTTGGGTAATTGTTAGTTATTTGTTAATGAATTGATAATAATATGTTTTGTGCACTTTCCATAGTTAGCAACAACTGTTGTTGCCTATAATAATCTGATTGACCTCTGACCCCACAGCAGCTACTGGCAGTACGCACTGAACGTCAGCCTGGAGGATGTGGTGTACGTGCACTGCCACCAGGGAGAGGGGGGCGGGGGCACCGTGGTACTGGTGGGGCAAGACGGGGTACAACGCCCGCCCATTCACTTTCCCAAAGGTATGTTCAAAACACTTATCCTTGTGCCTTGCTGTGACTGAAAACAACTATTTATATTATTTCTGATTTTAATGTATTTTAAAATGTTTAATGAGAAAAACAGTTTAAAATAAAACTTTAGTAAAACTTCAGCAAAGCTGGGTAGTAAAAAAAGGTAGAAAATATACTTAACAAGGTTGGCACATACAGGCACTTTTCGGAAAAAAACACATTGGGCCGCTCACAAGCTACTAACGTAGATCGAAGATCAGTTGGAGTCCGAAAGGAATGATATCTTTCACTTTTCACTAGATATAAAATATTATTTTTGGTAAATCTAAGTTAATTTCCTCGCACTTATGTTTGTACATCGAGTCGAATTTAAGGCTATAAAATGTTGTTGTTCTTGAACAGCAAAAATGTGGTAATCAGTATCACTACTGATTACCACATTTCCTTGTACTCACTTAGCTTGTGATGAATAAGAGTTTGGGCTATTTCAGTATGGGGAGGGGAAGGAAATGGAGAAGAGGAAGGCGGGGAAGTACCCGGATATTCTTATGGTTACCAAATACGGCTAAAGCCATTTCAAGCAAAGCTCAATTCTTAATGGTGGTCTGTGCTGAGAGTATCTACCACCATGTACTACTCTTTGTTTATATACAATTATTCTCAACACTTTCCCTGTCATAACCCTCATTATATCATTTCCCTGTCATTGTCATGATAGTTTGCTAAATGAGACTTTCAATTTAAATATTTGAATGTCTTCAAAGCACTAATAAATAACCTCAATTCTACATCATCAACGCATAAGTTAAACTCCAAATATTCCTGGGATATTTCCCTTTTATTCCAAACATTAGTTTTATTATAATAATTACTTTAATATTACCAACGCATTATTCGGGCTGACGAACTAGCAAGGAAAGGGGCGAAAGCACCACTTGTAGAATCCGAACCGGCCGTAGGAGTAGCAGTTTGCAACACAAAATTACATATTGATAGGTGGGTCAAATCCCAGCACCGCAAAGAATGGGAGAGGGCACCTGGAATGAGATAATCCAAAGTACTCATAAAAGGACCAGACCCTAGACGAACCAAGAAACTACTCGGTATGAACTGGTAGGACTACTAACGGGACACTGCCATCTCAGGAGACACATGCAGATATTGGGAGTGGAAAACACCAATAGATGCAAGAAATGTGAAGAGGATGAAGAGACTCCAATTCACTTATGGTGCCAATGTCCTGCCCTGGGAACTAGGCTCAGATACCTGGGGAGACAGTAGAAGCAGAAGACATAGCCACATACACAATAACAACCCTGGTGAACTTTATTAAAAGGACTGGGTTGTTGTTAAAGGTTGAGGTAAAATGGGAGATAACACAATGGGCCTATGGCCTAAGTGCTCACGGGAACTACGTGTAAACCGTCTTAAAAAAAAAAAAAACCATTTTAAATATAAATATGTCGCTTGAAACCACTTGTATTGCAGTAAATTCAAATCTCCCGGTGGAAATTAAGCTTCTAGCTACGTCACGATTTTCTAGCCAATCACCGCTCTACCCCTGGGATGAGCTAACCTTGTTAAATACGTTTTCTACGAACCTCCGTAGTAACTACTGGTATTACCTCCATATCATTTGGTCGGTGGCTGAGTTTTCCTTAGTAGATTTTGTAAACTTTTACATATGACGAGCATTTTTAATATTAATGCATTTTTTTTAAAACAAATTTCGATTCAATTTAATGAGAGTGAGAAACGACCATTTAAGTTGTCACCATTTAAGTTGTCGGAGATGGAAAATACATAGTGCAATTAAATAGCTATTTTATATATAAAACAAATATTTGTTTTTGGTAATTATATGTGAGGTAGTCGTAAATAAAATAGGCAACAACACAATTATAATAATTTATATTTTTTTAAGTTGTGCGTTAATCATGGTGTATTTTAGGTGGTCACTTACTGGCATTCCTGAGCTGCCTGGAGACTGGACTTCTGCCGCACGGACAGCTGGATCCACCACTCTGGTCGCAAAGAGGCACCGGGAAGGTAAGCCATCAAACCAATGCAATAATATGCCAAATAAGCAAAAAAAAAGAAATTCATAGTGTATGTGGCTTCTTTAGCCTTGCTCCACTCATTAGCATATTCCTGGTCTTCACAGTGTTTCTTGTATTAGTCCAAGCGATGACCGTAGAATAACTTAACCACTAAGCTACCTCAACCAAATGAGTACTGGACATTAACAGCAAAAACGATTAGTAGAAGAAATGCGTCCTGTCAAAATTCTACTCAGAAGGAATCCTGGAAAGGGACCACTTCCAGTCTCATTTCTGGGAACAAAATAACAATGTCTAAAACTAATGGCAAAAGTTGACAGCTAATTAGTTATAAAAAAAATTCATTCTGCCAACTTTAGTACTTATTTTGTTGAGGTAACTTACTGGTTAGGCTATTCTACAGTCATCGTTTGGACTGTATGCGACAAGGCGTTGGCATTTTAACCCTCAGAATCTGTTAAAATCGTTCATAGTGGCCTTTTTCCTTCTGGTCTCCAGTTTAGTGAGATGCCCTGCCCATTTCTATTTCAATGACCCTAGCACAATGTAAATAGGTGATAATTTGGAGAGTTTAAATGCTTTGATGGTGATCTAGTCACCAATCAACCAAAAGCTCGCTTGAACCCATAGTAAAACATTAAACCGTGCCCACATACCATTGATACATCAATGCTACCTACATATAAACATTTTTCTTGGAATTACACCTGTCACATATCTCCGGTTGGAGTAGGCCAAACACTTTCAATTTCTTTTTGTAGGTATTGCCCCGCGGCCGCCCCAGGCGTCGTCCCCTGCCCATCGTCAGCGAGGGCGGCAGCACCTCCATCGATGACCCAGAGACGGAGAACAACTACATATCCAACAGCAACAATGACAATCAGGCCACCGACTACGTGTTCCGCATCGTCAACAACAACATCAACCATCAGGAGTACGGCAAGTATGGTAAGTTTTCGTTGGTCTGATACTTAATCTAGTAGCGGCATTACATACTTACATAATAAATTGTCTAAATGTATCAAAAGATCTAAAAGATTACTGAAAAGTCGCTGGAAGTCTGGAAATTTTCTGTGACACCTCTCAGGTTATCAAGAGATCCCTGTAGAATCTTGGTAGATTTTTAAGGAATCCTTGGGAAGTCCTTGGCTAGAAGATATTATTTTGAAACAATAATAATAATGTTGGTGATGGTATTGTTTGCAGTCTCCCGCCACTCCTTAATGGAACGCAGCCCGGCTTCTCCGCGTGCCCCCCGCAAACCACTGGGCTCCGCATCCACTACAGGCAGCTCCGACAGCTCCAGCATGTCCCTGGACGCGCACCCACCCCCGCTGGCTAGCCCATTGCCACAGGATGCTCAGGTGACAGCTTTTAAAAATAATAAATATGCTCTCAATGGGTCAGTGTCCTTTCACTTGGAACTCTTTCCACATGACCAGCCCATCGCTATTTTCGAGACACACAGAATCTAATAATTGTTTCATGCTCAATCACTGTCACTGTTCATTTTAGTAACATCCATTTTCTTGCAAAAGTCCAATTTGGTTTTTTTCATTTTCGGTTAGACATTACTTTTCACATCAGTAGGTAACCTCTGATCTTATTTTAATTTTTTTATTTATTTATACGCCCATTGGGCTTTAACATGAACAGTTTTCTGAAGTATTTTCGACCCAAGTACCTTAAACATTTACTTTTTACCTAAATTCCTGAAACGTTTCGTTTTTATTTGGTGTGTGGAGAATATGTATGCAGAGAAAGGTTGAGGACAACACGTCTGTTTGAGATCAAGATTGTTTATTGACTGATTGGTTAGAGCATGTAGCTAGTGAGTTTGGTGGGTGCGATGTCACACTGACTGCACAGGTATGAAATCATCTTTTTCCAGCTATGAACTTTCCCTGGCTATCATTAACGGATGAATGACTATTGCAGCCCGTGCAGCAGACAGCCTCCATCGCCCTGGTGTGCAGCACTATGCGGCGGCAGATTATCTCCCGCGCCTTCTACGGCTGGCTGGCCTACTGTCGCCATCTCTCCACCGTGCGCACCCACCTCTCTGGACTGGTCAATACTAACATCGTACCTTCAGGTGAGAAGCTGTTATTATCACCATTCACCAATAACAAGGCCACAATATCGGCTAGTGGACAGAACCTCATGATTACCTGTATTAACTACATAAGGCTGGGTCCCGACGGGTTTGGGATTCCAACTATTGGAAGGTATGTAATTTAGGATTGTAAGGTCGGTTGGAAGGACATTTACACTATCGGTTTTTGCCGTACGGCTGGTTTCCCATGTGGACTGTCATTACATCGTGTTGTAGCGACTCGCCGCACTGCTACTCCATTTTAACAGTCAATTAATATCGCATGCGACTAGTTCCATTTAGCTAAAAAATTGCAGAGAGTGGTCGCCTGTGACTGATAGTTTTCACAGTCGATTTTTGTCGCCCGCCACTTGCGATCTGTCACTGGATGGTAAAAGTCGAAAGCTAGTCTACTTTGGTGCTTGTGTTTTCAGTCACCTGAGACCTGCCGAATCAACAATTAACATGGCCGATTTTGGTCTCACTAATGATAAACAATTAATTTATTTGGGAATGAAGTGGTTAACTTACATTCCATTTCTGCAGATGGCGCATCTGGAGGTCTTACCAAGGAGAAGTGGGAGGCCATGACGGATGAGGCGGGAGTAGTGGCCAATGGACTGGAGATCTATAGGCTTACCTACTACGGAGGGGTGGACCACGAGATTAGGAAGGAAGTCTGGCCTTATCTGTTGGGATATTACAAGTATGTAACTGTCTGTACAGTTCCCGTAAGCACTCGGGTCATGTTTCATCATGTTCCTTTATCATTCCAGTCCCTTTAATATAGTTCAACAGGGATGTTGTTGAGTGTTGAGCCTTCTTCCTGTCGAAATAATGACAACTTGGATGACACAGACTTTCTTCATCGTCATTTTCCTTTGTACTCCCAACATCTGTATTAATCTGTAATTAAAAGCTTCCTTTGTGAATTGCTATCCATATTGAGTAGTTTCCTGGCTCTTTTGGTGTAAACACGATAACCTTATTAACAATTACAAAAGAGCTACTAAGTTTAAATTAACTAATAAAAAAACAAACTCGTATGCAAGAAGAATAATATTTGTCAAACACAATCCTTGTTCTTATTGTCAAATTACATATTGTTATTAATGTTGTTGTCTGTGCAATTTAGCAACCACTTCTCTCAATCTTGATTCTCTCATTTGGAGATTTTTTAAAAATTTTATGTATTAATTATTGTCAGATTTGGGTCCACCGCTGAAGAAAGAAAGGAGCAGGACCTGACGGACAGGCGAAGGTACGAGACCACCATGTCTGAGTGGCTCGCTGTGGAGGCCATCGTCAGGCAGAGGGACAGGGAGGCCACGGCCGCCTCCATAGCCCGGCTGGCAGAGCCCAAAGCCAATGCTGAGAATAACCATGAGGTAGCTTCTTTTAATTCTGATGTTGTTTATATTATTCATTTTACAAAACGCATTCCCTCCTTGATTTTATTTTAAGCTCCATTCTGATCCAAGGTTTGGAAAACACGAAAAGATGTGGAATGTGTTAATATTATCTATTAATAACATGGACGTATTTGTTTAAGGTTTCTGAAGACAACAGTTTTATATCAGATGATGACAATCCACCAGTCATATCTCCCGACCAGAGCGAAACTCAGGACGCATCTCACCTTGAAAAATGTGACGAAGAACACTCGTCACAATGCAATGACTCCTCCACCACAAGGAAAACCATAGCACTAGTCATAGAGTCATCTGTAGACGAAAATGTAGACATGCCTGAAGAAACGCAGGAAGAAATGGAAGTAGAAAGGGTTGAAGAATCATCTAAAACAAATGGCTTTGAAAGAGACGACATCACAGAACAGAACCAGTCAGAAATCAGAAAGATTGCTGAAAGCATGGCGAGGATCAATGGACATGTTAATGGTGGCATTGAAGATGACGCCATGCCCGTCTGTGATGAAGATAATTTTGGTAAAGACATAGCCGTAACTGTGCAGAATCATACCAGTGTCATTGTTACAAATCCTTCGGTTGATATTGTGTCTGGTGCATCACCTCTTGGACATCTGAGTGGTTAGTATACATTTATATTTGTTGACATTAAACAGTCACAGCGATAAATTCTTAATCATGCTACATACTTGTAAATGGTATTTACATGTGTGTATTATATCATAGTTTTGTAATACCTATTCCATATTATTCTAGAAAATGTCAGTCCATCGAAATCTCCCCTGGGTGCTCTTGAGGAAGAACGGAACTCGGCGTGCACTTCTTTCGACACTCTAGACTGTCCCCTCGCATCCCAAGAGGCTAATAAGGAGGGCCCCCGGTCCAACTGCGTCTCTCCAGCCAGCTCTAATGGAGGGGTTTATAGTGTAAGAACTAAAATTCCAGAGTTCTTAACTTTCATTCAATTGTTCTAATCTCTGGATTTCCACAGCCTTAGGACGTCTTTTATTTTTTTTTATTACATAAGAGTACCTTTCTAAATATTGGTCTACTACTACAACAATTTTTCATTTTGCAATGTATTATAAAACCTGTACCTGTCGAACGCAACATGGTGTGTTATCATTACAAAAGTATGTTTAATGCAACATGGTGTGTTGTCGTTACAAAAGTATTTTGTACTGGCTCTTTCAATGGACCTTATCTGTTCTATGATTGGTTACAGATCGAGTTGCTAGAGAACTTTGGACTGAATCTCCACCGAATAGACAAGGATGTGCAGCGATGCGACAGGAACTACTGGTATTTTACTGGAGATAATTTAGACAAATTGAGGAATGTTATGAGCACGTAAGTTGACAACTACAATACATGTAAAAAAGAAATCCTGTATCAAATATGGTCTATTCTAAATATTGTTACCTGTATATCACACATATATCATCATCAGCACTACACTACTCACGGGGTGGGATTTGACCTCCTCCACAAACATTCTTCACTGGCTGCGATTCCTCGCCGTTCACCTCTAGTCCTCCGTCCTTCATCTCCTATTCCAATCCTCTTCCACACAGTCTATCCACCTCTTCCTCGATCTGCCTCTTGATCACTTCCACTTGGTAATAATTTTCAGTGTCCTATCATATAATATTCTTTTTCACGTCCAACCCATTGCAGTCTTCGGAACCTAGAAAATCTTACAATGGTCTCATGCTACATAAAATTTTCGAGTTGATTCACCTTTATATCCAGTAAAATCTGTTTTCCAGAGAAGGTACAAAGTTTTTTCTTAATTTTATGCTCAAAGACAGCTTGGATTCATCATTTTGCGTTAGGCGCCATGTCAGAACAGTGAATAACATGACTTATTACCATGCCGTTTGTTTGGTTAAAACGGTCTTAAACCAGACTCAAGGCCGGCTTTACCACACCAATGTTGAACGGGCGTGTAAGATCATCTATTTAGTAAGACGGTATATATAGTAAATGTCTATATTCTTTTTTCAATTTCCAGCTTTTTTTGTTCAATCATTGATCCAGTCTGTTTATTGTTTTGAATGCGAGTTGCTTAGTGAATGATAATCCAATGGTTATGTTTTGCAGTTATGTATGGGAGCATATGGAGGCGGGCTACATGCAGGGAATGTGCGACCTGGCGGCCCCGCTGCTGGTGCTGCTGGACGACGAGGCGGCCGCCTACTCCGCCTTCTGCTGCCTCATGTCTCGGATGCTAGACAACTTCCCTGCAGGTGGTGCCATGGACGCCCACTTTGCCAACATGAGGTAGGAACTCAAACCATTCAACAGCTTCCGTCTACAGCAGTTGTGTATGGGAGAACATGAAGGCGGGTTTCATGCTTAATCTTCCCATTACTATGCAAAAAAATACCTTTGTTTTCTCTCATATGTCATAGGAAGGATTTTGATCTCACCTGCATTTTCAAGATTATTAACAGTAGATTGACTCGCCTACTTGCAACTCATCCTTTGCAATATCCCTTTCCTTAGACTCAGAATGGCCAGACTTGTCAACTCTTGATTTTTTGGTGTAAGGCTTAATGATTTTTGTCAGTCATTAAGCAAGTAATATTTTGTATTAACGTGACAGATGTCTTGAACTCCATCAAAACGTTCTTCCTGTCTTGACATTATCTTTAATGTTTTTGTGTCCATTTTTGTAACATTTCTTCTTGTATAAACTTTGTGTAATATGTTATATGTTGTAATTGGATATGGTCCGTTAATAAATAAATGTTACATGGCGTTACCATAGGAGTTTTGGTTCTTTGATTAAAGGTTATCTGAGGTAAAACAAATAAAACCCATAGTGCATCATAACTTTAACTGCCGATTTTGTATTATTTGTCAGGTCATTAATCCAAATCCTGGACTGCGAGATGTACGAGCTGATGCACGCGCACGGTGACTACACGCACTTCTACTTCTGCTACCGCTGGTTCCTGCTGGACTTCAAGCGCGAGCTGCTCTACCAGGATGTATTTTCCGCCTGGGAGATGATCTGGGCCGCGCGCCACATCAGCTCCTCGCATATGGTGCTGTTCCTTGCCCTCGCCCTACTCGAGTCCTACAGGGACATCATCCTGTCCAACAGCATGGACTTTACCGATATCATTAAATTCTTCAATGGTAAGATTTTACTTTTTCAACAATATAATAATATCTACTCCTTGGCACCCGACCGGTTAATAACCGAAAGGATATATGCATTAGGTTCCTAATAAGGCGTCGCAGGTTCAATCCTCTATGAATCCTCTGCTAATGACGATTCAAGTACCTTGGCGACTACCACCATCCATCTGCGTGGAGGTTCTTACACCTGCACAAGTTGCTGACATTTGTAACAATGCATGATGATTACTTTTAAATCGTCAGACTTTTGTAACAATGTGTGTGCTTTACATCAGTAACCTAGGAACAAAACGAAGAATGACAGCATATAAAAATGGCAGCTATAGCAACTGTTTGGTTGTAAGTGAGGTTATGAAAGCATTCTAGTTTGAAGTTTAGAGAATTCAACAATGATTGGTGGCGACACGGGTCTCACGATTTGAGTAGATTCGTACAGTGTACGGATTGTGCGCTATAAGTTGTTTGTGATTTGAATACCCTGTGGACGAAAGGCCTAACTGTTAAGTATCGAATCTAAGCCCCGGTGGACAGAGTGTAATCTAGTACATAACAGTTTTCAATATTTTTCAACATTATTTTGAAATAATATAATGAGGTTGTGTACGACAGCAATTGAAAAGGATATATTATTTTACAGAAATGGCGGAACGTCACAATGCTCCGTCAGTTTTATCATTGGCGAGAGACCTGGTCCTGCAGCTGCAAACCCTGATAGAAAATAAATAAACTACACATCAATTCATTTGGTGCAATAGAAAATTTCCCAAAATCCTAATAATTATTGATCTCAAAATCATTTAATTCATTGACAGAGGATAGCAGATATTTTTATGTAGAGAATAAAAGAAGTCTAACTGCGAAACTTCCTTTGAATGATGAATTTATCGAAACGATACATGTTTTGTTAAGACAACGAGCATTTGTTTACTGAGCACTGAAAGATAGGAGAAATTATTCTAGTTACAAACAAGTCATTTTGACTTATTATAATATATAGTCAAATTTCTTTGCAGATGTTAATCTCTATGAAGTAGTTCAGAATTTCAAGTTAATTAGAATTTAGCAACATTTTTAATTAATTTCTGGAAAAAGATAGCTGCTGATTGTCCGATTATAAAAAATGTAGAAAAGCTATGTGCCATAATCGATATCCTAAAAAAGTTCTATAGTACACACAAATCTCCTGCTTCTAAAAATGAAAAGACAAACGAAAGTTAAATAAAAAACTATTTCAGTCTTTTATATTTATTTTCAATGTTCATTTACAAAAGCAAAAAATATTGTTATTGATATAGAAATGTTTATTTTATATAGGATATTTATTTATCCTTATTACATTATTTCCAACTATTCTCAAAACCTTCCTGTAACCTATTTCCTTCTAATCTATCTGTCGAAACACATTCATAATATTTTGAAAAATCTGCTATGAAAATAGCTACCAATTTTTCGTAACAATATTATCCATTTATTTTTAATTTAGTAGTTAAAATTTCAGTTTAAATAATATTCAATACATATATTATGTAAAAGATATCGAATTTTAAAAACATTATAATCATAGTATTATGTAAAGCCTTTTTTGTGAGGCTTTTATTTTTTGCTTGCTTCAATTTGTAGGTAATATATTAGATACAATTATTTATACATAGTATTTTAGGGGTACGAAATTAAATAAATACATCAGGAAGAATGCCATCACGATTTACAAATCTTTGGCAAATTGTGCAAAAAGCCAAATTTGAAAATTAAAAATCATTAATGTGTTTGTAGTTAGAACATTTTCGAAATACATTATGTTTTATGGGATAAAGTATTTGATGTGTACATGGTTTAGGTAAGGTCTCCATTCAGCAGCAAATTAAAGATGGCGTTGGCAAAATGATTGTCCATAGATGACATTTCTATTTATAATGATATAATTTAACATTTATCCAACTGACAACTCATTTTATCTAAACTAATTATTGCTGTCTAATAATAGAATAGATCTTCCTTAAGATATTCAATCAATATTTACATAATCTTTCTCCATTGACTGGAAAACTAATACACATATCAATAATAAAATCCTTAAAAGGGAAAATTTATAAAAGAAAAATCGAGCTTTTTAAAAATTTCTATTGATCGCCAAATCCTTACTCATTCACTTGAAATATTTACCAACATTGAAATAAAATTTTCACCCTTTTATTTAGTTTGTAAATAAAAAAAAAATCATTTCTATTTTATAAACGCTTATTTCATTCGTAATAAAATTACTATAAGCCAACTGTGAATATATATTTAAAAAAATATATCAATCTTATTCTACACAATAAATATATTTTTTATCAACTTTACTCTACAGAATATTTTAAAATTAGATGAAACGCATCAAGAATATATTGGCGATTGACAAAGCTGATTATATTACAAACTGCTAAAATTATTTTTCTGCGAGGAAATTATTTAATGTACATTATTTAATTTACGTTTAAATTTTATCTGCTGTTTGTATGTGTAATTTTAAGTAAATTTAAAAAGGGGTGAGTCCAATAGAGTGATCTGGCTGGTACAGATCTGTGTTGTAAAATAAACAATCTTTAACATTATAGTGGTGTATGGGTGTAACATCTCTCATCTTATTGATGATTAGACAAAAAATATTTTTAAATGTTATTTGAAAAAAAAAAATTGTGGAATATATATATAATTCAGCTTACAACAAAAATTCACATACATGGGATGTTCCAATTTCCACATTTAATGAGCATCAAATTCACCATCAGCCTCAGAATGCGTTTTTGATATTTGAACAGTTTCTGTTAAACACTGATTCTCTACCATACAGCTTTTATTTATTGTGATCAGTTGTCAAGCAAATGCTATAATGAAGTGATTTCACATTTTCACCGCCAAAAGTAATATCGTGATAAATTTTTGGGTTATTTTGGTGTGATAGAAAGCTAGATTTTATGAAGATTTTCAGGAAATTTCAGTTAGGATGTGCGCCGTACCGATTTCCTGAAAATCTTCATGCAAAAAAGTGATCTTAGAAAAAAAAAAAAAAACACGTTCGGCTAAATTAACTTCAAAAATGCCATTATTTTTTAATATTAGCAATCTAATACACTCAAAAATCATGAGCGCCACTGGTTATTTTATGCCTTGTTGAACTACCTTCTTTTTTAGTTAATGTTTCAGACAGCGTTACAGTGTCCCCATCATCAGGTATCGTTCTGGTCTTACTTGTACTAGTTGCATACTGTACTAGATACTAATCTAGATACATACTTTACTAGGTACAATCTCTACTAGGTACATACCTTATTAGGTACAATCTGTACTAGCAGTTATATGACCTTGATAACCTAAAAATCAATCACGGTTCATGCTGTGTATGCATATCAGCTGATCACAATTTCATCAAAATCTGAAACGGACCAAGGCGTAAGCTTTTAACGAGGACCATTCGAATGTTAAAAATTTAATATGGTGCTGACTTATGATTTGATGGTCAGCAAATGTGACGAGGTAATCGTACCTACAAATTTTTCTGAAACTTGTAAAACCAAATCACGGTGGTGTCTTGGTTTTACCGTTGGAGTTCTTTTTCTGCACTTGCGTTTTTTGTTAGCCTAATCTGGTTATTTGGTTGTAAGCCGACGATACATATGTAAAATTGTGTGATTTTGTCGTCAATTTACTGATAATTTCCAAAGTAGCATTTTAAGATAAATCAGAATATCAAAAAAATATTTGAATGTAGGTGAAGTATGTGGTAAGTTTGTGTCAGGACAGAGAAGTGTTACTCCGTAAGTTCACACTGCCTGCCTCTTTGGGACAAGGCCTGAGGCGAATGCGTATTTGAATGTAAGTGAAGTATGTGGTTAGTTTGTGTCGGGACAGAGAAGTGTTACTCTCTCAGTTCACACTGCCTGCCTCTTTGGGACAAGGCCTGACGGTATGTATATTTGAATGTAAGTGAAGTATGTGGTAAGTTTGTGACAGGACAAAAAAGTGTTACTCTCTCAGTTCACACTGCCTGCCTCTTTGGGACAAGGCCTGACGGTATGTATATTTTCAATATGAAATAATGTTTTCTATGTTATTCAATTTTGTTCTTCAAAACATAATATGTATTTTTTGTAGCGCTATTTTTATATGTAACTAACGATATTTTTTGCAAAGAATCAAATAATATGCATTTGATGAGAGAAGCATATATATAACATTATGTGTATTTGTTGGATGTGGCGACATGACTTTTTAACCACCATACATAGTAGAGCCAAAAAACTATACTAAATAAAAAGATTTTTTTGTTAAAGCCAACACAAGAAGACCATACTTGATAAAGTGAAATTTTTATTTTTGTCATTAACTAAACCCAGTAGAGGTAAATGCAGTGCTCTGGTCCCAGGGGTTAAACATGCTATATATAAATCTGTAAAAGAACTCTACACAAAGAAATATTAAATGTGATTTGAGTTAAAAGGATTAATTCAGTTATCCAATTTCGTGCGATTGAATTCTTTGGCTTGGAATTGAATACGCTTGATTATTATAATTATGAATCTATTTGCCAAAATAATTTAAGAAGTTGTATGATATTTTATTCTGAAAAAAATCATTTATCTATTTAATGTATGTAAATTTATACTACGCATATAAGTTTATTTTATTTGGTTTTTCCTGACATAGGTACTTAAGATATTAAACAGTTGAAATATCATAAAAATACCTTTTATCTGTGTCATAAAATTTCAAAGATATAAAATAAATATTATCAGTGTTTAATTAGACTTTTATTGTAGCATTTAATATCTGCAAATAATATGTTCATAGATATGAATAATTAAAACATTTAAAAATTTTCACTTATTTTTTAATTCATTGTTTATTTTGTACATTTTATCTTATGTTTACATAATAGTATATATCTACAAAAAGTATATTTCACACAATAACTAAATATCAAAGATAATGTTCATTAACTAACTGTACAATTAGAGATAATATTCATTAACTTTACTGTACAATTCAATATAAAAAATATTGAGCATTAATTTCTTTGATTTATACGCAAACTAACAAAATTAATTAATTTATAATTGAATTCTATCTAAGATAATTTTTATACATTTCTATTTAATTAATTGTTATTACTGTCATTTCCTAAATGCTTAACTAACTTTATTTATTTTAACATTATTTTAAGTTCTAATGATTACATTTTACTGAATTTTACACTTATTTTAATCTTGTAGAGCTATTATTTCATAAAAGCAATTAAATCATTGCTTTCAATCCTATTCTACTAAATTACAAGCTTTATATTATTTTATCAAATTAAATATTATTTTGGCATCAAAATTTATTTACATTTACAAAATTATTTAAATTACAAAATACTTATGAATATAATAATATTTTTTTATTTAAATAATTATTTTATAAAAAAACAGAATGGCTATTCTTTGAAGGTCTATAAAAATAATTAACATTTAATTTTATGCTATGTACACAGTATCACTTTTAATTTAATTTTAGTAATTTATTTACAGTGATGGTTATCTTTAATCAGTTCCAAGTTGAATGTAGACCTCTGTTTTTGTGGAACACCTTGTTGCTTCATTTTGGTCCTGGGATGCGTGGACTTACCCATTCTTCCTTGCTTATCTAAAGCCTCGCTGGAGCCACTTCCCGCCATGGTGTCGCTCTCCTCCGAAGAGGGGTTGTTGGAGAACATGGGCTGGCGACTCCCACAACTGGGAGTGCTATTCTGTGGACTAATCACCACTCCATTGTACGACGAGTGGGAGTCGGCGATGCTTCGTCCATCTCCTTCGTCTCTTCGAGACATCTCTGAGAACGGGCTAATAGCTCGTTTGATGGCTGAACCTGCGTTCTGTATCTCTGCACTGATACTTGCAATAACGCTTTCTCTTCTGTCTCTTTCGATCAGTTCAGTCTTCGTCAATTCGTGCCTAATAGTCGTCATCTCTGTTGAGTAGGAATTTGCGATAGAGTCGGCAAATGTTTGATTTTTACTTTTCATTGTTCCCATTTCTTGAACATTGTGAGTTTTCATCTTGGTTTGTCGCTCGATTATTTCTGCAGTAGTTAAATCAGGTCCTTGAATGTTGTTGTGTAAACTAGTGGCTCCTGAGAGCCAGGGTTTGCTGTTGTTCGACGGTTTCTTGTGGCTGATGTTAACAACGTTTTTGCAAGCGCACACAGTGGAACCTTGCTCAACGGGTCTGTTACACATATCGCAGAATCTCTCACACTCTGCTGCCACTCTTGTGACTTGAGAAGAGTTTCCGTGTCCGATGACATCTTTCTCAGGAATTGAGTTCTCGTCAATGATGCCGAACTTTTCAAGACCAGTCATCATGTTCGAATCATTGTTTGAGTTATTGTTGCCGGACCCTCCTTGGCCATTTGAATTCAGCAACAGTTTTGAAAGTGGTGGAGCTAGTCCTAGACCGATGCTTCTCTCGTGATAGACTTCGGATATTGTAGGAGTCAGTTCCCTATTGATGTGCCGCAGTTGCGAAGCTAGTATCGAGTCTTGAATACTGCCACTTCCGCTGCTAGATTGAATGGTACTGCTGCCAGATTTGGATGATGATGATAAAGCAATATCTTTAGACACTTTAGATTGCTTGATATTTTCGATCTTAGATTTGACTGATTGGCTCTCTGAATCAGTTTGTTTCTTCAGAGTATTAGTTTCGAGATTGCGGCTGGGACCACTCTGCTCAGTTGCAGAATAGTAAATGCTTCCGGGAGTGTTCAAGTGAGACTCACTAGTTGGCAACGCTGGAGCCTTTCGGCTGGTGGTGCTCATATTTGCTATAGCATTAGTCACGGCTTGAATATTGCTAGATAGTTCTGTTCTTACGCTGAGCCTCTCCAAAGAAGCGTCTGAAGCTTGAGCTCCTTTCCTATGTGTTCCTGTATTCTTATACAAAGTTTTGATGTTATTTCTTCCTTGCAAATTTGCCATTCCGCTAGGCTGTGTATTCAGAGGCATCGCAGTGTTGAGCGTTTGTTCAAAACCTCTTTCAAAGTCGGAGTCGGAACTGTTGCCTTCAGCGAAAGCACCGGCTAATGAACTGAGGTTGTTATAGACTGGTGGTAATGGGTGTAGGTTTTCAACAAGTGGTCCTGGTGCAGGAGGAAGACGCGGAGGTGGTAAAGGAGGAAGAGGCGCTCTTCTCAACACAGTGGCATGCCCCGAGCTCTCCCAATCCGTAGCAGAGCTGGCGGAGCTAGAACTATCTGGTCTCAATCCTGAATTTCCAACTCCCATCTGGTTCTGCAACTGACCTGCTTGAGCATAACTCTTGATATCGCCATCAAGTATGCTAGCATTGAGTCCGTAAGCATCCATCTGCATATCAGTCAAGTTCTGAGCCTGTCTACCCATCATGCGAGCTCCCATCAGCGTTTGATTGCTTCCTGGAGTGGCATGGTATAGATTCCTGATCTTAGTCTGATGTGCCAGGGCGAGCGTGACATTAGTAGGATTATTAATAGCAGAGAGTTGATCGGAGATGTGTCTTTGTAACGCGACTGGAGGACTCGGAGTGAAAGCTGCGTCACTTTCTCCTCCACCTCCGGGTCTTGAAATCTTCACTGGTGGCCTTTCACCACTTCTAAAATCAGACTTGCTATGGGTGCTTCTATAAGATTGGTGTTGGAGATCATTCCGGGATGCTCCAAACTTGTTTGACATGTTCAAAGTGGCAGTTCCAGGGAGACGTGAGACGTTCCCGTAGCATGCGGTGACGGAGAGATCGCAGTCGAGAGCTCCCGTGGTGGTCCTTGGGGGTGCGTCGGGTGGCGGGGCCGTCCGACCGTCTGGTTCTCCGCGGTGACGCACATACGAAGTGAAAGCGCCGGGTGTGAGTCTGGGACCACTCAGTGGAAGTGGGGGAGGTGGCACTACACTTTGTCCTGAAAATAAAATAAGAAAATTAATTATATGTCATCTTCAGTTATATTTTGCATGCTTTCAAATAGTTTCTAATGTCAAACATATTATAGGGAAATACAATAATTCTTTACCTATATTTCCAAGATTAGGAGAGCTGGTAGCTCGGTGCAGTTCCCCATCAGAGTGCGGCTCCATGTCGTTGTTCTCTATGGAAGCGAGTGATTCCAGACTAGAGCTAGAATCCAAGCTGAGACTCCTCGGAGCTTCCTGCGTGTCTGCAAAACAATAAACTTTACTTTTAGGTTGTTTTAATCACTTTTTCAATCAAATTTCAGCATCAAAACATTCAAGGATTCATATATATTTTGTAAGGCTTACAAGCTGTGTTTTTGTAAATGTATCAACATTAAACTTACCGAACAGTGCCAGAAGAGCCTGCAGAACGAACTGTATGTTCCTCCTGTTGGCTTGCTTTCCAGTTCTAAGGGTTACTTCATCTTGTCCAACCTCCATCAGGTCACAACCCAGGGATGCCAGCAGTTCGTGGCAGCCCTCAACTCTCCATAATCTAGAAGGATAAGCAATAATGCATGTTAATGTTTTATTTATTATGTCTAATTCGTCCGGTATATGGTCCTTAGATCCACGATCCAGGTTCCCTATGAGCAAAGAGGCTCTGGCACAGGAGTCCTTTTATGTGTACCCAAGCATCCAGGCCCTGGGAGAAAAGAGGCATAGGGAACATGGATGAAACCAGACACAATGGCCCTGGGTCATTTTATTAATCTGCTAAGTCTACGAGACTAATGTAAATAATTAAAATGTGTATCTATCTCACCTAACACTGACAGATATCTCAATGCTCTCAGTCTCAACATTCTTGAGTGAGAACTGTGAGATGACAGAGCGAATGACTCCAATGATGTCATCAGCCATGTCCACGTTGGATATTAGTTTGGACAGGGCGTGGAGGGTAGTTGAAGTTAGACCTGTAAATAAAAAGATATTATTATTTTGTCAGTTTTTAAAAAGAGAGATTAACCCTTTAAATATAAGGAAATCAAATACATATGATGTTTGGTACCAATTTGGTCTCCTAATATAATTAACGGGTTAACACAAAGTTCTATTATGTTCTTATATACATATAACAATCTCATCGACTTTCTCAGAGGTAAGACTGCCACACAACTCTGTCTTGGCCACACTCCTTACATCAATTCTTCGTACATCATACAGAGAGATCATAATACACATGTTTACCTAGAAGGGCTTGCAGACTGGCAGAACACTGAGTCAGCCTGTCTTCTGGGTCACTCTGCGGGAAGAAAACACTGGACGGTATTCCATTTGCTGCTGGCTCAAACCTGGAGAGAAAATAATTGAGTTTTGATAAACATTCAAACACATGAAAACCAAAAAATAATAACCAATTATAATAAAAAATTTAAAAATATTTTCATCACGTTATAAAGCAGTTGTTTATTGTTTCTTCACATTTATGTATTTATTTATTCAAACGCCATATATTAACAATACAGTGATAGTCAAATTACAAGCGTACAGTCGTAAACAGGATAATAATAGCAATAAGTTAAAGAAATATTAATGTGTGTAAACAAAAACACTATTGCAAGTGATGCAGTTATTAATATAAGTTCTGTAAGACAATGCATAATTCAAAAGAAATATATACCACTGTAACAATAGTTGAACTACTTTAAACTAGGTTTGTATAAGAGATCTGTCATAAGTCAAAGTTTGAGGTGTCTATGATAATATTCAGTAGTGAGTTTATTATTTACCCACAAAATTAATTGTACTCGGAACAGCTGAGTAGGCATCGCAACTTGGCATTAACAATTCAGGGCTGTCAGCGATTCAACGATACTTATGAATAAGAAATAATAATTAATAATAATAAAAAATAATTATTTCAAATCTTTAACCTCACTTAGGACAATCATTAGGTTTTAGTCATTTATAAGTACAGTTTGTGTATAATATTTACCTGAAGCCGACACTCATGAGAAGTTCTTTCCAGCCAGTGACGTTGCCCACTTTATTTTCTATGCTCTTCTGCGTAGTGTACATGGCATTCTTCTGTCCTCGAACTATCCTCTGGAGAGATTTCTCCACGAGGTGTAGAGACACTCTCAGTGCGTCTCTGAAAAGAGGAATAAATTTAAAATACAACAAATTAATTGTACAAAAAAACAAACGTAAAATTGTCACCGTTCTGCAAAAGTCACCAACCCACATGCGCATGTTTTGAGAAAACTAAATTTGAATGGGAGAGGAAATTTTTTTTAATACTTTTATTTATTTTTTCTTTTACCTAACATGAGAGTAAATAAAACTGTATTTGAAAGTTTACATAACAAATTTGCATATTTAAAAAATGTGTATTTTGTTTTGCTGACTTTTGCTTGAAATTTTCTCCCTCATTTATATGTTGACTTTTTTCTAAAACTCTTTTGATTAAACAATCTTCTGTTTAATGTCTAGTTTACTTAAACGAGCTTATTACTTGTAACTCGCACTTGTCACTTACACTTGTACCCACCACATGTAAACAAGCATTATAGTATACGTGACAAGTGCAAGTGAAAAGTGGTACCTCCACCACAATTCTACTAAGCACTTGTTGCTTGCTGAGTCCTGTGAACAGCCACGGCTAGTATAAAGATTGAAACTTGAAACTTCACACACAGAGCACACATATTCTTTGTTTCGTTTGTTTATCCTTTTTGTGGTTTGTTTTTCGATTATGGCGACAGAAATGAAATTCTGAAATAACTATCAAATTCACATAGGAATTTAAAACTTATGGATGTCTATGAAACCAAAAAAAAAAACTTTTTTTTCAAGTTATTCTGTCATCAATGATAAAATAATGTTTGAAGGTGGTCCAATCCAGAACAGATGTCTTTCTTCACAATAATAACATACCTGCACTTGTCGGGTGTCTTGAGCAGGTCTGTGAGTGCCTGTCCCATGAGCGCCACCTTGTTGGAGAGCCGAACATTTGAGCCCACGAGGGTGAAGCCCGCCCAGTTGGCCGGGTGTGCAAAGTGCTTTGTGTGCTGGACTGTCTGCATCGCGTCTCCAAGGGCCCTGCAAATATTTAATAAAACATTCTTATTGTTTCAATATGCCATACAAGAGAATTATCTTTAACCCTCTGGTTGTGGATATGACTTGTAATATAATGCATTATTACTTGAGCATTAAGCAATCATTACGCTAAATGCTAATGCACATGTTCCCCTAGCTTTTTGTTTTATTTGTGCAAATCTATTTCATTGTTACAAACAAGTCAGTGCAAGTAACACGGGCGAGCACAATGAAAACAAATAACAATGAAAATCTTTCGAACCAAGCATTAGCGGTATCTGTAATATACCAAACTCTTCTTGAATATTTTAATATTAAAAGTAAATTATTACATCTAAATTAGTGCGATGCAGAGTTAATTATCTAGCAGAATAAGAATAAGAATAAGCAGATGGGCATGCAATGGAATATGTTTAATTTTTTTAATAATTATTAAGTATTACCTGGCAGCCCTATTCCCCTGTAGTAGTGCCGAGTAGAAGGCCCTCAGCAGGATCTTAGCGGCCGTGTCGGGCACGGGCCACAGGGATAGCAACACGCAGTGGGCCCCCGCAGCCAGAAGAGCGCGGCACAGCTTTACCACACCCGCGCAGGCGCCCCCTGCTCCGCAGTTGGCTGCTCCCGTGCTTGACTCGTTGGGGGCGCTGTTGTGGCAGCATGAGATTACCACCTGGTAGACAAATACATTGTTATTATAGCTAGACTGCAAGCAAAAGAAAGTGGGCAATGCACCTCTCTTGTCATGTGCAGAAAGGGTGAGATTTATCAGTAGGCTTACCACACCGCATTCACCTATTACATGTCCCATGAAAAAAACTTTAAAAGCAAACTTTTGGCAATAAGAGTTTTGGAAGTAGTTGGATAGATTGGGAATGCTTCATATGCAGTTATGACAATGAACTTAAAGGAGCAATGTAAAAATCTAATTTAACGAGTTCTTTGGATGTATCTGAAGGATAATAATTAATTCTATAGATCAGAAATATTTCTTATACAAAGCAACAAAACTCTCAAACAGTGAGTTCTGACATCACGAAAATTGCATAATTTTATGCCTGGAACAGTTTGGTCATCTTAGCATAGAGAAAAATAAGACAAGACACCATACTGTTTTTTACAATAAGAAAACAGGAGTGCTGAAGTTCAGGTGACAGAAGGACACATCTTATGCAAAATACTGCATAATAATTAAATATTAACTTACCAATCTAGCAGACAGTTTCAAATTCAATATGTCTCTGGCAGTCAGGAGGAACTCAGACAAGGGCGGCAGCTCCATATTGCTGGATGACAGTTCACTTCCTAAAAAGAGAAACAATATTTGCATGAAGAAACCGTTTTCAGCAAGAACTTAATGTAGCTTTACAGGAAGATTGTGTCAAAAATGAATAATAATTCAGTCAGTTGTTACCTTCTTCCTCTCCCTCTCCGGGAATGGAGTCAGAGTGGCCACTGCCAGTGCTGATGTTGAGGAACCTCTTGGTGCCCCCTTGGGATTGTGAGTCCACCTGCAAATACTTCATGTTAATGTGGTGGAAATCTTAACTCCGCATTCTAGTCGCCTTAACTCAATAAGCGTGCAGGGAACTAACTTCTGTAGGTGGCTAAGTTGTAATAATCATGCAGGGAACTAACTTCTGTAGGTGTCTATGTTGTAATAATCATGCAGGGAACTAACGTCTGTAGGTGGCTATATTGTAATAATCATGCAGGGAACTAACTTCTGTAGGTGGCTATATTGTAATAATCATGCAGGTAACTAACTTCTGTAGGTGGCTGTTGTAATAAATTCATGTTTTATAATAATTACCATTTCACCAGGACTTAGAACGATGGCAGATAGCTTCCATGATACGTGAGTGGAAAGATGAATACATTCTGCCTCAGAGATCTGGGCTAGTACTGCTTCCCTGGATGCCTGTAAATACAAATAAATAATAAATTATCAATAAATATTGACCACGACCATTAATAAGTATGTATGCACATATGTAAGGTTTGTATTTGGAAATGAATATGGTGTTTACCTGAATATCAGTCAGCGTATGAGCGTGCAGCATATCTCCAACCATAAGAGCTTCTTTCTGCATGGGAGAGCTGTGTTGCCACCCCCAGTTCTCAGATACCCCGGAGGGTAGGCGGGGGTTGCCAACAACGAGGCAACGCATTCCCCCATCTGGAAAAATAATGTTTTACTTATCGTTTTGTGCCATCATTTTATGAAATCTTTCTACAGTTGAAATAGCATGAACAAAAAAATGCAAATGAATAGAAGAATAAATTGAACCATTCGGACAGAAGTCAAAACTTAGAAATAGTTATTTCAGAAAATTTATTAAATTAAATTCTGTTATTATTTCAGTTCTGTCAAGTATCTGGCCTATAATTGTATAATAACAGAACTTGAATAAGACATTCACAGAACTCGCTAATGAACGAAAAAAAAAAAAAAAAAAAAAAAAAAAAAAAAAAAAAAAAAAAAAAAAAAAAAAAAAAAAAAAAAAAAAAAAAAAAAAAAAAAAAAAAAAAAAAAAAACAAAAAAAAAAAAAACGTACCTAATACCCACAGTGTGCACGCCAAAAATCGCTCCGCAAATAATATTCAAAATTAATAGTTTATACATCGAATTTAATAAAAAAGACATTGATAATCGCATAACTGTGTAACAGTAGTGAACTTCTTTACTTTATTTAAATAATAACGGCATCGTTATATACATTTTTAAGTGATTTTAAAATCTGTGAAGTGAGCTTGTACAGTGTTGTTGCCTGTAATAACCACTCAAAATCAGAATACCTAACATTTCTAAGACTCACAGCACTAATATAACAGTATAATCGCAGGTCCCGCTATATCGGTGGTGGCTAAGCGGTTTAGAGCGGCAAACGTCACTTGCTTCAAGCGCAGTCCCAAGGGAACAGAGTTCGCTCCCTGCCCTAACCTAACGGCTTTTTTTATTTTAAAATAAGTCGATTTTAGTACACCAACCTTCTACATAAATTACAACGCCATCTAGGTGCAATACGCCAAAAAACACATTAAGATGAACAGGCAAAAGAAAACCACAAAAAAGGCGCCATCTAGCGATTCGGAAGAAGACTATCACACTAACAAAATGATGAAATTTATGGAAAAAAAATTTGAGGACTTATCAGAACAGTTAATGAAATCTTTTAACGAACAACTGAAAAATGAACTCAGAGAACTTAAAAAGTCTGTGGAATTCTGTTGTAATAAAATTGACGAATACGAAGAAAAAAATAAAATCAAAGATAATTCAATTAAACAATTACAATCAGATAATAAGGAAATCAAAATGCAATTGAACAAAATGGAACAATTTCAAAAACAAAATAATATTGAAATACAAGGTGTTCCTTTCAAAGAGAATGAAAACTTACCTAAAATAGTTCACAATATATTGGAAACAATAAAATGCGAAACTGAATTACCTAAAATAACAAACACATATAGAATTAAAAACAGAAACCCATTAAGTAAAAATCCAGGGATAGTAGTTTCTTTTCAAAACAAAGAAAGTAAGGACAATATTATAACCCAGAAAAGAAAATATGGTACTTTGTACCCAAAAAATATAAATTTTTCTGAAGATTATAAAAACATTGTTTACATTAATGAACAATTGTCACAAAATAATAAACACCTCCTATTTCTGGCGAAATCATCAAGACTAGGCTACAAGTTTATCTGGGCAAAAAATGGTAACATAATGATGAGAAAAGATGAATTAGCCCCAATCATCCACATAAGGCAGCCGGAAGACATTCCCTCCGAATAAACAAACAAGTGACCATAATACATGTATAAATACTTCATCATTGTTCAAAATGTCTGATGAAAATTTTTTACATGAAAACTTTATATGTAAAAACACAAGTGAACTAAATAATCATTTTAAAAATGTTAATTTTTCAGTTCTAAATATGAACATACGGAGTTTAAGAAAGCACTTTGATGAACTCTGTGTCCTAATCGAAAGTCTAGATTTTTCTCCTAGTATTATTATATTAACAGAGACACAGATGAAAGAGGTAATACCCTTTAACCTGCCAGGATATATAACCATTTCATCTAAATGCAAACATACTGGACACGATGGAGTCACGGTATTTATGAATAATTGTCTCATGAAAACTGCTTTCGAGATTTTAGATTTTAAAACAGCAAATGCTATTAAATTAACATTTAACCATAACAATTATAATTATTTGCTAATAGCTATCTATAGATCACCTTCACTAAATGAAACTCTCTTCAATAACGAACTTAATTCGCTTTTAAAAATGACTAACAGAAATAACTTCAACTTCGCAATATTAACCGGTGATATCAATATAAATATAAATGAAAATAACAAAAGAACAAATTGTATAAATGAGTACTTAGATTGTTTGTCGTGTGCTGGATATCAGTCTTACATAAACTCACCAACTAGAGAAAATTTGAATAACTCCACGACTCTAGATCACATATTTGTTAAATCACACAAACACTTTAAAACAACATCTTCAACTCTAATAACAAACATTACTGATCATTACCCAACATTTTACGGACACAACATCTTAACTGCAAATTCAAAAGAAAATTCTGAAACAGTTGAAAAAAATAATATTAATTACCTCACATTAAATAATCTACTTTTTTTGGAAAATTGGGATCAAATTCTATCAATTTCAAACCCATATTCAGCATTAGAATCGTTTTATAAAACTCTCCAAGAATATATTTCAAAAAGTACAAATAAAATTGTTATATCTAAGAGAAAATATAAAAAAATTAAACCTTGGATAACTGTAGGAATAATAGTCTCCATTAAACAAAGAGATAAACTATATAGAGAGATGCTAAATTATCAAAGAGCCTGTCAAAAAAACAATGTCAGAACAATGTCCTTCATGAAAACAAAATATTTACTGTATAGAAATTTACTAAATAGGTTAATAAGAAGTTGTAAAAAAAAATACTATGGTGAACAAATTGATAATGCAAATAATGATACCAAAAAAACGTGGAATATTATTAACGAAATAACGAATAAAAAAAGAATAGCATCAACTGAGGTTAAGGAGATTAAAATAAATAACAATATTATAACTGACAAATCTGACATTGCAAATAACTTTAACAACTTCTTCACAAATGTCGTAGACCAAGTACTTGAATCATCCAGTAAGATTGCTAATACAGCGCCCGTTGACTCATCTCTGCTTTTGGTACCAACAAACAATTCAATTAACTCATTAGATTATTTTACACCTATCACAACTAATGAAATTGAAAAACACATTGACAGCCTAAAACCAACAAATTCTTCAGGAATTGATAATTTATCAGGTAATACACTAAAAAAAATAAAACAATATATTTTAACTCCTTTGCAACATATTTATAATATATCCCTAAAAGAAGGGTATTTCCCAGAACAATTTAAAATCTCCACTATATTACCAGTTCACAAATCGGGTGACACGCACATATTAGACAATTACAGACCTATCTCCTTAGTTTCAAACCTTTCAAAAATATTTGAAAAATGTATCAAAAATAGAGTTATGAAATACCTAGAACAAAACAATATTCTGTCCGAAAATCAATATGGCTTCAGAAGTAAATTAAGCACTGAAGATGCAATATTCGATCTGACAAAAAATTTATACACATCTGTTGATCAAAATAAAAAAAGTCTAGCTATATTTTTAGACTTAAGAAAAGCGTTTGATACTGTAAATCACAATCTACTCATAAAGAAAATTAATCAAATAGGTTTCAAAAAAGATGCACTAAAAATTCTCACTCACTATCTCAAAGACAGATTACAAAAAACAAAAATTGGGAACTTTTATAGCAAAGAAACAGTGATAAAAAATGGAGTACCACAGGGGACTGTGCTTGGCCCAATTCTGTTTCTAATATATATTAATGATTTATGCAATGTTGTAATCCCTGGTAAAATTGTATCTTACGCTGATGATACAGCAATAATAGTAAATGGAAAATCCTGGCCTGAAACTTTTTTAAATGCAACAAAATGTATTTCATATGTCTTATCATGGCTTACTTGTAATAGACTTTTCTTAAACTATAGTAAAACATTTTACCTAACTTTTTATAAAAACAGTAAAAACAAACCTCCCAATAACCTTAAAATTAGACTACATAATGCTAACTGTAATAAAGTAACATGCACCTCTTGCTTTGAAATTGGAAAAATTGAAAAGATCAAATATTTGGGTATATATATTGACACAAATTTAAACTGGCAACCACAAATTAATAACACCGTTTCTAAATTAAGATATCTGACGTACATATTTTATAGACTTAAGGAAGTACTCAATGTTGACAAATTGAAAATGATTTATTTTTCTCTAGTGCAATCCTCAATTATGTACGGTATATTAGGATGGGGTGGCGCACTAGATACATTTATAAAACCACTACAAATAGTACAAAATCATATTATCAAGGTTATATATAATAAAAAGAGGACATTTTCGACTGATCAATTGTACAAGGAATCTCAACTATTCAATCTCCGTAAACTATTTCTACTTCAAAGCCTGAAATACGTCATGAAAAACCAAAATAAATTTCAAAAATATGAACCCAAAATAAACTTTAGAAGAAATCATGTATTTTATACCCCACAAACCAATACCAAACTAATGCAAACTCACAGTAGCTTTATTGGACCTCGCACTTTTAATCTACTACCAAAAAAAATTCAAGTAACAACTAAACTAGCGCAATACCAAAAAGAATTAAAGTTGTGGCTGTACAATGCAAATGTTGAAGCATTATTCATTTAATTTTTACTTTTTTCTATTTTGTTTCTGTATAGTTATTATTATTTTATTTTGTGTTCTTTTAATTCATATATATTATCTTACAATCTTTATTTTTACTTTGATTTATTTTTAATATGCTCCTCTTGCACAATCTTTTAGAATAACTTTTATTATAAGCCTACCGTTTTTCTTTATTATGCTTACTGTTTTTTATTTTATTTTTACAGTTATGTATTTTTAGGTACAAAAATCTAATGTATTAAATTATATTACCCACGCACAGGCTGCGCCTTAGTGGGTTCCCTTTCATATTATTAAAAAACTTGTATTGTGAAATATGTAAATTGGGAAAAAATAAAGGAAATAAAAAAAAAAAAAAAAAACGATGAAATTTGATGAATTGTTAAAATTCTATGAAACAACCCATCCTTAGTTTTAAGATATCACAATTTGGAATTTTAATTTCACCAAAACGTAGATAATATTGTGCTAGCAGTATTACCTTCATTTCAAAACATTAAACGTGCAGTATCAGAAAATTGGGTTTTGGTCTGGATAAAATAAAAGCAAATAAAATTATTGATCTCAAAAACTGTAGTAGAGATTTTTATCTAGTCAGTAAAAAATTAAGGAAAAGCCTCAAATACAAATAATCACCTTGTTGGTTTGAGTCAGCGTGCACTTTACTCCTTGCGATCTTATGTCCCTTCAGAGCTGCCAGACTCGGCACAGTAATCAGTGAGAACCTCTCGCACAAGTACTCTGTGATGTCAGAGCCCTGAGTTGACGAGGCAGTGGCTGAAGAAGCCCCTGGAGGACCCTGGGGGGCTGACGGAGTCGCAGCACCGGGAGGAACCTGGTGACCTGGCCCAGGTCGCAGGACGGGGAAGGGGACGAGGTAGAGGTCACCCTCCAGGACTAATACAAGGTCACGGCGACCTCCGCAGTTCTTGGTGCTGTGGGTAGCTGAAGAAAAAAAAAAATTAATATTATAATTTATTTTTCAATTACTCAACAACAATCTCTTGGGCTTTCTGCTTAGTACAGAGTAAGACAATTAGCTTATCAAATCATTTTTTGGAAGTGTTGCCTATTGTTTTATCAATTTATATGATTCCCGCACAGGAGATCCAACAGTCCTGAGACAGAGGATGTATAGCATTCCTATTTTGTTTGACAAGACAAAACTGTCCATAAATAATTATTCTAAGGGTAAAAATTTACCATTGGTTGTTGAACATGAAGTGGGAAGGACATCCTCAAATGGTGCCAAGAGCATTTGGTAGAGGGTCTGAATGCAAGATGGCCCTTGCCACATGGATACCTTTCTGGAACGTGTTGAGCTTTGTAGACTTGTGCTGGACCTATGGAAACAAAAACAGAAAAGTATTACATAGGTGGTTGATGTTACTATGCAGTATTTTTAAATAGAACAAACATTTCTTTAATAAATAAAGAAATAATATTGGAGATGTTGCTTACCTAGTTGAGCCCTGTAGACTTGCAACGGAACCACCGACAGATCCGACACTAAAGAGTGAACTTAGCGAATAATTCGACGAATTCAGCAAATGATTTCGGTTTACCTAAAAAATAAAAATGAATAGATTAATAAATACTTCTACAATGACAACTTGAATTTGATATTCCTAGTCAATAAAGATTTTTAAGCTCACGTTAACAAATTTTACTTACCATTCTCAAGAAACCAGCCCGATCAGTTGGTTCTTCACCTCCCACTCCCCTATCCCAGGTCGGACCATCTCCTCCACCAGATTTCTGCAGCTCCATGTGAAGACTGTCTCTCCAGGCTTGGATGTAGTGCTCAAGAACTGAACCTGGAATGAAACCAAGAAAATAGATGGTAAGTAAATATTTATATAAATCAAAAAATAAAAGAGGACCCAAGAGAGGACCCTATGGAAAACTGGATTTCACATAAAATAGAAACAGTACAATTAAAACATTAAAAGATTTTGATTGGATAATAGATGATTATAAAATTAAATTGTGTCATGACTTACCAGAAGGAGGCTGAGATTCTTCAGAACCGATATTAGGTGCGCCATTATTCTCACGGTCCTCACTAATTGCAACTTGATGAAACTTAACTACTCCTGAAAAACAAAAATATTCAAACAATCAGCAATAGGTTTTATATAACAAAGGAACAATTATACAATTTGAGAGGCGGGTATGATGGGTACCGCCGCTCCGAAAAACCATTTATTTGGTATCCAGCACCTCTGCCATAGATCACCCTAAGTGGTTAGCTACATTTGATGACTTCGCAGAGGTGCCTGGGTTCATGAGGGTGAGTTTTGTCTAGGTCTGGGTGGCGGATGCGTCTGCCTACCTACTGCGTGGCGGGCCGGATCGAGAGACTGATTGAGGAAAGCCTTTTGACTCTCTCATACTGCAATTGAGGGAATGGATTCATATATCCGTCACTCCTGGACACATTGACCAGAACTTCCTCTCCTTCCATTCCTTAAAAAGACCATCCACACAGCATCCTTTAAGATGATATAGGCCCTGAGGGAAATTATTTTCCTCAAGGCCTCCTGTGTGGAGCAAATGTAAAACAAAACAATAGATCTTGCAAAAATTTCCGCTGGTAATTAAGAGTTAATAAATAATAGTAACTAACCTTTCATTGGTACAATCAGCCAAGCATACAAGAATCCTGCGGCCAAACTATAGTACAGAACTGAGGCTTTCTGCCTGTTGACTATCTCCAGCATTTGGTCAATGTTTTGAGGAGACCAGACCTCAGGAATCCTCTCCCGGCCTGTATCTATGGGACTGGGTGTTGAAGATCTGAAAATATAATTAATTAGAAAGAATATCACAGAGTTTGTTTTCAGAAAAGAAGAAGATATTTTCTTATCATGTATATTATGTTACGGAATATTTTGAGAGGATTTTTGGACATTTTGACAAACCTGTTAAGACCAGAGAGCCCAGCTGAGCAGGCTTGAGCATTATTGTTTGTGGAAGCTGGAGCATTCTTCTCAAGCAGAAGATCAACGAGAGATCTGCTCCTGCCATTCTCAGCGACCACCAGTGCATCTTGTTGCCTTCCGAGACCTGGAATTACATATATGTAGGTTTATTATCTAGGGATGTAGTATTATTCATATTAGTATTATTCATAGGCACACAACACCAAAAACCATCTCCTTTCCTGCCAACCTCTTGCTTTCTCTCCCCAGTGCCTCACGCCCATAGTTATAATAATAATATTTGGATGATTTGTATTTCACCTCAAGGGCGCTTTGTTGTGTCAAACTCTACCCTAAGCCTATTTGATTGTCGGCTTCATTCAACCTTTCTAATCTTGTAGCTACCTTAATATATTATTCTTGTTATTTATGTGGCATCACACAAGTGTCCACAAGAGTTCCAACTGCTCGCAGACAGTGGGACCCTTTTTGGGGTAGGTCGTGAGGAAGGGAGTTAGGAGGAGAAGAGGAAGGTTGGGAAGTTCCTTGCTATTCAGATCTGGTCACCAAATATGGCTAATTCCATTTTAGGCCACAATTCGATTATTTATATTTATTAAACTTAAAATAGTTACACTTCATGTGGTCTAGTAAAAACATGAGTACATTATTAAATTTTATACTTTTCTGATATTTATTTCATACAATATTTTTTACATTTTTCTTTAAATATACATATTTTTTTACTTTTTTAGTAACTAAGCTAATGCCTTTAAGTAAACAATCCTATTTTTTTTTTATTTGTTCAGTCTTTTTAGTCGAATATTTTCATTCTGCCTCTTGTATGGTGTGTGGAAATCTTTATTGAAATTTAGTTTATCTTATGAATAGTGGTCTTTCACTAGGGCGATACTAAGAGTATCTACCACTCTGGAAAATCTGTCTATTACTCAGTGTTTTCACTCCTTCAGAAAATCTATTTTTGAAAGAAGTTTTCCTTTTACAAACGCAATGAATATCAAAATTTGAAATAAATCAACATTACTCACCGACTAGCACAGTCTGCAGCGCCCTGGTGGTGGCTGCCTGCAGCGAAGCTATGCGGGTGCCGCGGGGGCCCCCCTGTCTGGCGCGCCCCCGTAGCGCTACCAGCAGTGCGTCGGCCAGCACCAGCTGCTGCCGGGCACCCTCTGCCTGTCCGCACGCCCACAGCGCCACGCCCAACCGGTGGCGGATACGCGCCTGGAAGAATAGCTGTTTGATTATAGGGCTGAATCTTAGACTGGGTATCCACAAACTTCTACAAGCAATCAATTATATACATGTATTGTTAGTTATAATAAAATTGTACCATAATTGGACTTACCTGTCTGTCGTACAAAAAAAAAAAATAAATAAAACAAATAAAACAAAATTTTGACAGGGTCAAGCAGTGACGGCATAGTTCATTACAAAGCAATGCGGCAGTCCATGTATTTCGAATACAGACTACATGTAGCAGTTTTTGTATTCTCAGCTTTATGGGGGTTACTGAATAAATTTAATATAGAACACAAATAATATATATAAATATCAATTTTATAACAGTAAATTTATCAGCACTGATGATCAACGATACATTAAATTTGACTTTTGAAAGGTTGACAGATTAATTGTCAATCAAACGTGACGAAGTTTTAAGCACTCCGACCTTAGTATATTTTATTATATTAACTCATAGGCAACAGGTTAATTTTTGTAAATATCTCAAAGCCAAATTTAATATTGAAAATTAGATGTGAAATAATAGATACATTCTACATAATTAAATATTTTACTTTGGAATTTTCTTGGACAGTAACAATATGTGTTCAAAACTTCTAAAACCTGGCTCTACACACTGCACACAGCAGTGCACCTCAAGGTACATAGTCATAATTGTCTGTCATTTACTGCAAATGTCACATTTGAAGTCCAGTGAACTGAGCCGCACATTAGGGGTTAACCTCCAACGTTGCACAATTTTTTGTGAATCTCAATAATGAAATTAATGTAGATTTCCCTATTCAATAGTATTACCTCTTCCTCCCTCCTGCCCAGCGACTCGGCAATGGCCAGCCCCTGTCGCAGATAAGCCACTGCCTGGTCGGGGGCACCCCTTGCGTGGTGCACGCGGCCCAGCGCCCCCAGGGCAACGGCGCGCGCCAGACGGTCACTGGCGGCTGCCGCGTGTGCCAGGTGCTGCTCTTGACAGCGGACAGCCTCCTCCAAATTACCCAAAGCCTCGTGAACGGCGCCTAAGTTACCACAGGCACGACCCTGAAAAATAAACAAACATTTTGTCATTGGATTTGTGAAAATAATATCCACAAGTGAATTGAACAAAATACATAATACTTGAAATGTTAAATTAGCCTAAGAGATTAAATGGTCAGTTCAATCACCAAGAAAACGCAAATAGTCTGCATTAGCAAAATTCAATTGCAGTTAAGAGCCTTCCTGAGTGACCACTCGTTTAAATTGTTTTGGAGGCAATGACCACCACCTGTACCGCTACTAATGAACTTACTCATCGCATGATCAGTCACTAAGAAACCATGTTACTAACAACCGCTCCATCTAGAGCCGGTATTTCAGTTATTTCAGTATAAGCTTGGCTTGAGAGATATTTAAGTCAGGAAACCAACCTGATGAGCAGCTTGACGAATGTAAATATCTATCAAAATATCTCAGCATCACCCCGGTGAAAGACCACCATTCAGAAATGAAACATTGCTTGAAATAGCTTTAGCTGTGTTTGATAACCATGTCTGAGTAGCCATTTTCATTCATCCACTTGCATATCACAAATATTCTCTGTCTGTTTACTCTAAATTTCCAGACGTTAGATAATCTTGTGTCATGGAACTCATTGAAAGCTATGTCCGCACCTGCAGTTGTGTGATTCCCAGCTGTCGGGCATTTTCCAAGTCCATCTGATGGTAGCGCAGTGCTGTGGCATAGTCTCCCATCTGCTGGTAAACCACTCCCAGAGAAGATACAGCATCTGACTCCATCACTCGGTCATTCAGTTCCCTGGAGAAAAAATACAATAAAGTCAAATATTATTATTCACATTTCAAAAAAGACTCTTTTCTGAACCATTAACACGGTCACCATCTTGAAACAAAACGGAAAGTACAAAAAACTTTACAGACTGACAAAATGCAAGACGGTAGAGTTATAATTGGATTTCGCTATGCTCAGGTAAACCAAGAAATTTGAATATTATCACAAAAAATCACAGATTGTAACTTGAATGGCCTGCAAAAGTAAGCCATATGTAGGATGTATCCACATTTCAAATACATATAGAAAAAAAAAATTATGTATCTGTTCAAATATATAATAGCTACATACCAACCTACTTTATTGCTATGATTTGAAAAGATTTTTTTAATTTTGTAATTTCCTCAAGACGAATTATCTTTTTTAATCTTGATAAGTTCACACTCACAAACAAAATAATAATAATATTTGGATGATTTGTATAGCGCCGTTTATGTGCAAAACCACCTTGAATAATAATAACCGAATAAGTATTCTCACTAATATTTCAGATTATAATATAGATAAGCCGTACCTGGCAATATTCCTCTGATGTTCCAGACACGATACAGCTTGCTCCAGGTTGCCCAGACTACCGTGAATGTTCCCAAGTTCTCCGTAAGCTTGGGCCTTGGCCTCCGAACTGCCGAGTTCGTGGGACACAACCAGGCGCTTCTCCAGGCAGACCAGAGACTGCTGAAGGTTTCCCAGAGACCTGGAATTTTCAAAGAGTACATGAAAAAATAATATTTAATGCATGTGTAAACTATTTTCATGCAGGTAGGTAACACGATATTGAAAAAAAAGTCCAAATAAATAAAATGATTTAACATTTGAGAAAAAGATTCTTTGCTGAACCATTAAAACGCCACTATCTTAAAATGGAAACGGAGCCTACAAAATATTTACAGACTTAGCATAAAACTAGTTTGGAAAAATAATGCATCAAAAGGCAAAAAGATCATCACTGTAGTGCCCTAAGAAAACACCATAAACAAAGCAGAAAAATAAATTTCTCATATTAACATATATTGTGTATATGCTTACTTATGACTTAATCCAAGCCCACGGTATGCTCTTTCCTGCTCTCTTGTATTCTTGGTGCCCAGCGCCAGAGCGAGATGCTGCTCGTGACACTTGACGGCTTCCTCCGGATCGCCCAGGGCGTCATAGCAATCTCCCAAAGAACCGAACGCTCTGGCCTTGTCTAGTTGCGTGGTGGGAGTGCTCAGTCGCTCCAGTGTTGCCAGTTGCTGGAATAAAATAATATATAACTTGAATATAGAATGTAGATAGGTACCTACTTACTGAGATTAATTAGCAAAAATAGGAAGGGGGTGGGGAGTTAAATTTGTGGGGTAAAATACAAATAAGTAGATGATTTTTGTGTGATCACATTACACAAAAGGAGTTAAAGGGTAAACTGGGGATCCATCTCACCCTCATTTAGGATATGCTATATTATTATAGATAAGGGTTGGTATGTTACCTGTTCCAAGTACCCGATGGCATCTTCGTAGTGCCCCATATTGAGTCTGGCAATGCCCAAGTTACCAAAGGCCTGAGCTTCAACTGCACAGTCTTGAAGTTCTTGCGCTCTTTCCAGTTGTTCCTGAAACACAAAGAGACATTAGCCACTCATATTGATAAGAGATTGGGGTAAGTTCCCTTGTAATATTATTACAGTCGATTCTGCTTAGTAGGTGCACCGGTTTATGGGAACAGCTGTTTATTTAGGCCAAAACCCAAGAAACAGAAATCATGTATAAAAACTAATACATAACAATTTACTTCAGTCATCTGGGACTGAGATCTGAAGTCAAAGAAGGGAGGGTGTGCGGAATGCGGCGCGGGTGAGAGGAGGCGATGCGCCGGGCTACGTGTGTTCCAAGTTCATTCGGTAGTTATTCGGTAGACTTTGCCCACGCTGGCTATGCGCTGTCCGCCGACATTCGTCCATGTGAAGTTGTTCATCAAGTTTAATTTGTAGAACTCCGTCTTAATTTTTGGTTTTTATTTTATACATTCAATAGTAATATTATTTAATTTACAAAAAAACAGTTTATTAAATAATTTTATTAAAGTTTATTTTATAAAAGAAAAAATAAATAAACAAATAAATCAAGTTGTTTAATATGCACTTCTTACACTGCCACGTGTAAGAAGTCATTTTTTAATTAATGTTATACAACATGTACCTAATTGTTTATGTATGCAAATTATTTTTATTTGTACACATTTTCGATTATTTTATTATTCAATATTACTTTCAACTATAGTTAGAAAGTAATTATTTTTCTATATTAAATTTTATTTTCAAAAAATTAAAAACACATTCAATAGAACTCGAATAAATGAAATGTGTGTAAGTGTATGTACATATAAAAAAGCTCAATAGATAAATGTTTGGGTCCGATGTGTTCCAATGAAGTGGATTCAACTGTATTTGAAATATGTAGGTACATTTTTTTACAGCAAAAGGGCAAAGCTTTGTTTTGACAGATGAATTATTGAAGGGAAAAAAATATTTATAAGGCAAAAATAGTACTTAATTTCATGTGGTATACATATATCTTTGAATGAGGTTATGTTATGATTTTGGTTAATTTTTAAATGAAATGTCTTCCTTTTTAAGAACTTTTTTTATGAGAGAAGTTTTAATGTAATACTGGAGAAAAATGAACTTTGGTACATTTATCACTTATCCTTATTATTATTCCGTGACTTCTATTGGATGTTTATTATCATCAGGGATCTATATATCATGTTTACGCTGCAAGATTCGGTAACCGGGAAACTCAGGACAATGGAAAATCAACCCACTTTTGAAAAGTGATATGAAGTCATGAAAAGTGATGAAAAAAAAACTAAGTTAAATAGGTTAGTTTTTTTTTGTTATCACCTTTAATGACTTTTTATCACTTTTCAAAAGCGTGTTGAATTACCATTTCATGGAACCTAAGATTCAGCCAAGCACAACTCAACAGAAGGTGATTTCAAAGGCAAGAGTAGCTGTGTCTTCACCAACTATGTATTCTAATAATGTTGACTGCCTTATAAACAAACCTGATAGCACTTGACGGCGTGTGTATAGTTCCCCAGTGCCATGTGGACAGTGCCCAGATGACCGTGGGCGCGTGCCTCCCCAGAGATGTCGGCCATCTCCTGTCGCAATGTCAGCTCCTGCGTGTGGTAGCCGAGTGCCTTGTCCAGGCGGCGTAGTAGGCGGTGGCCCAGCCCTAGGGCTCCGCAGGCTGAGGCTTCCAGGCCACGGTCTCTTGCCTGGAAAAGAAAAAAATATAACAGTAAGCGTACAGGCCTTCCCAGGCAAAGTTGGGAAAAGCAACTCAGAGGATGTGCGAAGAGGGGTTGGGCCTACTATGGGTAGAGGTCTCAGAAGTAGCACATGACAGGGACTTCTGTAGGCGCTTTGCCAAGGCAATTGGTCCCGAACTGAATAGGACAGTGAGAAGTGTATAATTTTAAATGCAGTTCTGTTATTGAATTAATATAATTCTGTTTCAACTATCAACAGGGCAACCTTTACACTGCAGACTGCAACCCAAAACTACACTCGTACCTGTCATGAAAGTTTATAATGAGGTTATCTCTGAGGAGCGGTATCCACCTTTACCATTTCTACCATCAATATTCCACTGGAATATCATTTTAATAGTATAATTTGTCCATCCTTATGATAATGACCAACATATTAGAATTTTCTTCTTTCATTGGTGAAATAGATGCTACATTTTAATTACTGCAGGTGAAATTATGTTTTTTTTTTTACTTGACAGATATTGAGACACCTCTGAGAGCTCCATTGTAACCTCACTTTCTGTTATATGTACCATTTATTGAAAAGAGGGACAGGTTACAACTAGTCAATCGGTATGCCATTGATATGGAGGTATAATTACCTGTCTAGCGAAACCAAGCTGTCGTTGATACATATTAACCGCCTCTTCAATGTCTCCCATCTTGATAAGGACATCTCCAATATTCCCCAGAGCCCTGAACTTGCCGGGCAGATGCTGCGTCATGTGCGCAATGGCTAGAAAATACTTCTGGCACTCCAGCGAAGAGTCCAGCTGGCCGAGGGCTAAGTGGGCCAACCCCAGGTTGCAATAGGCGCGCCCCATGTTCATCTTGTCCTGCAGGTCTTTGGCAAGGGAGAGGTCTTGGTCGTAGTACCTGGAAAGTAAGGTTAGGTTATTATTATTATGTTGGGTGATTTCATGATGCTGTATTTGATTTTGTGATCCAAAAGTCTAACTGTTCGTTGCTTAAATTTCATATGCAGAACTGTGTTCACCATCATTACGAAATTCTAATGAGATGGTGATATTCAATGTCAGGCAAGTGTAAGAGAGACAGAGCGCATACTAAATTGGCTAGAACCAAAAGTTACTAACTAAGTCAGTGGCGACATTGATTTCCATTCGAATCAATATGGTAGGCATCTCTAGTGATTCACTAAAAATCCATAAATAAACAGTTGATAGGCAATTACAATCTCACCTTACGGCCTCTCTGTAATTTCCAATGCAATAATGTGCGTATCCCAGGAAGTGGCAGGCCTTGGCCTCCGCTGCCACGTCTCCCAACTCCTGTGACAGCATGAGGTACTGCTCATAAAAGGGAACGGCTTGGGCAAACTCTTGGCGCGAGGAGAGACAGTTTCCCAAATTGAGGAGGGCACACGCTTCACCGGCGGTATCTTTTAGCTCTCGTGCTATTCCTGAAATATCAACAAATTTACTTATAATAGAAGAAATTGATTCAGCAAATAGGAAAGTACTTCTTTATTTATTACGAGTAAGGAGTTAGGTATCATTTGGTGATTTTTAATATAATGGAAACACCAAAAATTCCAAATCCTTTTTAATTTAACCTTTTCGTCCCGGAGAGAAAAAAATCACATAAGATCCGAAGGGGGGTCACTAGGGACCCCAATTTGTTTTGCTTATTAAAGGATGTTAATGGCATAATCTTGCGTAATTTGTTTTAGTAATAATTAGGGGGGAGTATATTCAACGTGTTTCAGAAGTCATTATCTAAATAATTTCATAAATAAAGTCGTAGTTAATATTCTAATGAATTTAGATAATAATGCGCCTTTTTCCATACAAAACAGGGAAGGCGGGCCGATAACGAGCATAACTCCTCGATTCTGAATCTCGACTGGCGATTGGCGATTACAGCGTAGTTAATTTGTTGCACAGGGTGGTCCGTAAATGATGGATATATTTATAAATATATATTTTTTTTATGTTTTAAAAGCCTACCACTACTAAACCAGGTATGGATGTTATTTCGAATATTATGGAATGTTTAGATGTATGTGAAGGTTATAATTCCTAATTTATGATTTTATATTGTACATTTACATTTAGGGTTAAATCATAGTGTTTGCGTTACCATAAATAATGGGTTCGTTTATATGTCAAGGGTTTCGAAATAAAATTTTTTTTTGGAAAATAGTGAAAAAAACAAGGTATTTTTAAAACTTAAACGTGGAGTAAATTATTTTTTATTGTAACCTCAGATATTCCTGTTTTTGATTTTCCTATGTAAATACACCACAACAGTCCCAACTGCTCCTAATCATCTGGAACCAGTGCGACTATGGCATTCCCAAATGGGGGATGTTGGAGTGACGGCTCGTAAGTTTAAGGTGTACTAGAGTGATAATATTACAATTAATAGTAGACCAAAAGTCACGAGCCGCTACTGGTATGTTGTTAGGCTAAAGGTAGTGGGGAGGGTAAGGAGATGGGGAAGAGGAAGGTGGGGAAATACATGGCTATTCAGATCTGGTCACCAAACAAGGTAAAAGTCATTTCAAGCAACATTCAAAATGAATTCTGGTCAGTAAATTGTGAAATATCACAAAGATTAAAATTTACTTGCGCACACCGGGATTTGAACCCGCGACCTCCGGTTTACTAGTCTAGAGCCTTACCCCTCGACAACGGATGCTGTAATATTTATGAAAGAAAAAATATATATAATATCAAGTTGCAGGGCGGTAGATGCTTTCAGTATCGCCCTAGTGAAAGACCACCATGTAGAATCCAAACGTTGTTTGAAATGACTTAAGCCTATATGGTAACTAGATTTGAATATGCACGTACTTCCACCTTTGTCTTACCCATATCCTCCCCCTTCCCATCCCCACTATCTTCAGCCTCACAAAATACCCCAATTGAAGATGCCATAGTTCCACTGGCTAGGACTGTTGGGGCTCTTGTGCGGTTTTCACACAAATTAATTAAAACCATAGAATTTTCTGATATAATTTAAAACATTGGTAAATATGCCGTAATAAATTGCAATAAATACATGCCGACTGATTACATAAATTCTAATATTTTAAGTACAGAATAAATATTTTACAACCCTGAAATAGATATTAATTTATAAACACAATTTCATAAGTATAAATGAACTACTTACCAGTCTGAAGATGCCCATAGCAGGGTGAAACTAGTCCGGTTTTGCAAAAATATATTTACTACGTAAATTTAGAAAGTTAGCAACTAAAACCCAATATCCAATTTAACACACGTTTGCGATAGACCTTTTAACCATATAGTACTCTGTTTTTATTCAAGTTCCTTCAAATTACTTAAAAATGTAAACAAAATATGTTTCTCTTTCTGACCCATTTCTTTTCCATGTGAGAAACAGAGACAGACATAATTTTAATGTTGTCTCTAAACATGAAAAATTTACCGGATACATCCCAGACAGGCCGATCTTCGTCCGGCAAGTGAACATTTTAGCATCGCAAAAGGAAATACCAGTTGTGCAGTGTACGCCACCGAGAGTTAGCCCTTTCCATAAAATGCAACTTTTACGGTCCAGTTCGCAGCTCGCTGGATCGTCTCGGTGAATAGCGGGGAGTGGGGATAGAGACGGGGGAATTTTAGCCGATGCTACTAAGCTGAGGTGCGGGGCAGGGGACAGGAATTTTGCCGGAATTTTGTACAAATTATTTATTATCTAAGAAACTAGAAATAAAATATAAATTTTTTAAATGCAGATCGATGACCAAATGGTTTTTTTAGGATTACCTAAATTACAGAGTATGTGGTGTAAAAAACAACTTAGATATAGCATAAAACTCTCGTTAGTGTAAGTGTGTTCCCCCCGTCCGGTGCGGGAGTGTTAAATTGTCATATTAAATAAATGCAAATATGGCCTCGGGTGCGACAAATATGAGCGTCAAACAGAGAACGCTAATAGGTAGTGAGATAGAAATAAGTAGTCGATTTAGAAGTAAGAGGAAGGGAACCAACATTACCATTACAAATTCTACAATCAGGTAGGCTATGCTGGTCACGTACCACGACTAATGGGGCGTTCCCACCTCATTTATTCTACAATCCGTTTCATAGAAACCCAATGTTGAGTCAACTTCATCTTGTTTCTGTTCTATTTGGAATTCACCATAGAATAGAGCAAGTGTGAACTAGCAATAATTCCTTTCCATTTTCAAAAGGTCGGTTATATAAAACAGATCATAGAATAGATCAGGTTCCCAGCTTAACAGACGATTGTTGGAGTTCCAACATCAATATCAAAGGTTATTTATTATTATTAAAAGGTTTATACTATTTTATGCATTTGTAAAGAGTTAAAGATAAAATATAGAAAGGTTTGTACAGCTTTACAATCATTTTATTATTTATTATTTATAACAAGAACCGTGATTTTTTTTGTTTCTTACCTAAATGTGATCTATAATGTAGTAGGGCCATATCATGAGCGCCCAGTGCCTGATACGCCACGGCCAAATTGCCGTGCGTAGACGCTTCCGAGCTCCTGTCGTGCACTTCTTTGGATATGGTCAGCTCCTGCTTGTGGTACTTGATGGCTTGTTCGTAGAACCCCGCTGCCGAATACGCATTGCCAATGTTACCGTATGCTCTACCCATTCCGGCGCGGTCCTGAAAAAAGATGCAAGTTGTGATGAAAGGCTTAAATCACAGTGAAAAACAGATAAACCATAGCTGCTAAAAATATACAAATTATTAATGAAAACCGTCATTCTAGCGACATCTGTTGAGGTTAAAATTGATTCAGTTTGTTTTTCAGTAGGCCCCTGTAATAGTTGGAATTATGTTGAGATTCTATAGTATAAACACAGAGGTCATTAAAATCGTCTAGGAACGACTAGGAACCCCCTTTTGAGGCTTCAAAATAAACATTGAATTTTGTCAACCAATAGATCTGAACAAAGAGCTATAAAATTTTGAGTAACCAATCAGTGAACGAAGAGGCGTACATCAAATGCAGACAAAGGAATGAACTGTGGATCAGGCAATAAAAAAGATAATTAACGACATTTCGATTCTCACAGAAATTGGAGGTGAACGCACTTTAGGGTCAACATCGACTTTCAAGGTGACAAACTCCTGGGAATGTTTACAATAACTGAGACATTTATGGGGTATCGAACCATTGAAATCGGGTGCTTGGAAGTTTTACAGGTTGTAAAGCGCACACACAAAAATGCAATGAAAAAAATTATAAACGTGATAGTATAAAAAAAGGACGGGAAAAGCAAAGGAAAGTTACTGGCGGAATTTCAACTGTAGTGCAATTATTTATGATAGAAGGAGGGTGTCATGTTCGATAAAAATCGTACTAAAGAGAGGAGTGAGTGTTGGAAACAATGGAAATTAATCGTTATCAATTTAAGATGAAACGGACATATTGGTAAATCAATCTTGAATGAAAATCTCGCAAAAAAAATAGACATTTTAGAAAAGTGCGGCGACCGAATGGAAGGATAATACAGAGATTTTAGCTGCTACAAAGGTCCTAGGGGCATAAAAATTGAGTATCAGAAGAAGACAGTAAAACTGAACATATAGCGATAGATTAAATTCAGGAAACGTAGGCATTTTACATGATTATCAGGGTAGATATATATTAGAGTTACCCAATATTACGGAGGGATCGAAACAAGATAAAAGGTTGGCGGTCTCATGTATATTTTGAAGAATAAACAATCGAAATCCGGACATGATTTTTATTTACGTTAAGGTAATAACCCATTAGAAGACCAATAAAATTTAACGTGGAGCTTATGGAATATTTATTTAAAGCAAAAGATATTAAAACTAATGGCTCTAAAATTAAACTAAATTTACGGCCGTAGTACATAAAATCTGAGACGTAAACATATGTCCAGACGTATAATTTATGTGAAATCTTGTAAGTGAGGGATGGAGAATGGGCGGAGATTGGGTAAAACAATAAAAATGACAGATATCCCAGAGTCTAATTAGGTATATCTCCCGTAGAAGTGTGGAAAACTATATATTAATTAATAATAAATGAAGTATGAAATTTCCTGGAGACCACACATATCGGGAAAAGTGAAGAAAAGATAAAAGGAAGGGTAAAGAACGGAGATAGGAAATGATCCATGTGGAGAAAAGCGATACAATTCGAATTTATCCGTGAAATTAATAAATACGACTTGGAAAATGAGTAATTATAAGAGTTATGAGAAATGACATAAGAATCAAGAAGAAATTGTGCAAGAAAACGTCGCGGATAAATATAAAATTCAAAGATAAAGGAAAAATTCAAATCTACGACATAAAGGAAGAAGGTACGGGTGAAAATGGAAAAGCTCATATAGGTGACAATAAAATTAAGTAGATTTTAGACAAATCGAAATTCAAAAATGCATAGTAAAGATTTCGCCATGGATTTAATCATGTTTCGCATGAGATGCATAAAATTGAGATCTATATATATGTTACTGAGGACGGACCTATCGCGAATTGAGAAAAAAAAGGGAACGCAAAATCATGATATTTTAACTACATTTTGTATGAACCATAGAACAAAGGAAGCTTGGGCAATGAACGCAGACTTACCCGATTCGGACCCTATCAAGTTAGCGACGTGAGATAAAAATTAACCACCGCCCAAAGCTGGACGACGAAAGATCGTATGAATGTATAAACAATATTAGTGAGAGAGATATTCAAGTTTACGAGTTGATAGGAAATAGAATTAAGCATCAAGAGAAATTCAGATACGTCTTTTGGGACCTGAGAGGGATATAAAAGATGGAACACATCAGTCAGGAGCCAGTCGCGCCGAGGATTCTAAAAGTTGTTACGTGGCGGTACTACGTCTTTGGTAGGATTAACAGTGAAAAATCTTTAAGTGTTAAATTTTAAATAAGCCCCAAGACTTAGGAAAATTTTGTGAAAAATACAAGTGCTAGAGTCAGTGAAATTTAATTTGGTTAAACAGTGAAAATAAATATAATTTAAACTCAGTGCTTAAAAGTGTTAAGTGAAGTGCAGAAAGTGATTACGGAATTAAGAATTTAACTAAAATTTAAAAATAATTATTTCATTCAAAGTGAAGACATTCAAATTAAACTTAAGAGTTTGTTATCGTTAAATTAAAGTGGATGTGCCCGTGAATTGATATTTAAAAATAGATTATAATTTTGTTTAAAATTATTAATAGTAAATACTTCATCTTAGGTTAAAAGAAACACAAAAACAAAAAAAAGGATTCGATAATAATAAACGTTTAAACCTTTGTTCTAAAATTAACAGTTAGAAAAAAAATTAATTTATTAAGAGTCGAGTTTAATTAAAAGTTTGCACAATTCGGAATAAATTTTCTTATCAATTTATATAAAAAGAAATTTAGAATTAATAAATTGTTCAATTAAAATCCATCGTGCGTATAGCGACAGTGTTAAAAGTGTTTGTCGTTTTAACCGGAATTTTAATCATCAGTCTATCATTTCGAAAAGGAATTTGAAACAGCTATCATTCAAAAGCCTAAACTAGAAAAGTGTTATTAAATCAACGGGTTTTCTTAATTAGGATTTCGTTCGGAAGAAAAATTAAATATCAGCTAATTTATATGATTCAAGCGAGAATAAAATATTAAATAGGAATAAATAGTCGAAAAGATTTATTTTGAAATTAGTTGAAAAATACAATTAATTAGGTAGGATTTCTTCATCAAGGTTGTTGTGTACACCCGACCGGAAATACCTTGACGGGGGGTAAGTTTTCTTTTTATAAATAATTTTCAGGACCTAGGAGTGAGGAGATACAGCTGATTATGGTATATCAATTAAATTATTAAAAACAACAAAACAAAGCATTACACATTAATATATGTATATTATGTATTTATTTATATAAAATAAAGTAATATATTGTATATAAAGAATAAATATATGAGTAATGTATTTATATATATATATTTTACTTATTAATCGAAGCATCGAAATGGTAGCGATTTTTAATACCTACCCGAGGACATATCTATATTATTGAAAAAGAATATATGTATATTATGTATTTATTTATATAAAATAAAGTAATACATTGTATATAAAGAATAAATATATGAGTAATGTATTTATATATATGTATTTTACTTATTAATCGAAGCATCGAAATGGTAGCGATTTTTAATACCTACCCGAGGACATATCTATATTATTGAAAAAGAAAATATGTATTTATTAATATTCCAGGCTATGTAGAATCATATATTTTATATTTATTTATTAATATATGTACTCTTTTTTTAACATATTTTGACAATCGAGATATGTGTACTTATATATATATATATATATATATATATATATTTATATTTAATTTTCACCTAACTTCTAGTAAATTTACTAAATTCGGAAAATGAAAAATAGTTTAACTGCAAAAGGAATTAAAAATATTCTAATTAATTATGCACAATAAAAGGTAACATAACTGAATTATAGGGAGAGGTAGAAATATTCCTTAAATAAACAATCTCGCATCTAGGTTAGTGTGTCAAAGAAGGTGTTTATATTATTCGATTGGTTTACAAATAGAGACACCAAAGATCTGGGTCAACCGCATGGTTTGAAAACGACCTTGGCCGTAACTAGATAATTTATCAGGGTTATAAGGATAACCATCAGGATGTCATTGTGCAATGTGCAGCGATATGGGTCATTTACAAATACCTATCATTCACAATCTACAATTGAAAAATCATGGGTTAGCAAGATTTATATCGAATATTACATGAAACATTTGAATACCATTGATTAGATGGTCGCATAGATTTTATTAGTTACCTGAAACAGCTAGAAGCTGCGTGCTTACAATTACCTACCATTCACAATCTACAATTGGAAAATCACGGGTTAGTAAGATTTATATAGAAATATTATACGAAACATTTGAACATTATTGATGGAGTGTTCGCATAGATCCCATCAGTTGCCAGAGACAGTTGAGAGTCGTGTACCCTCTTATGTGGCAATCAATTACTTGAAACAATTGAGAAATCACGGGATAGGATGAACAAAAATTAATGTTGAACCCTGGAGGTAAAATTTAAAACAAATACAGTTCATCAAACAGGAGGCAGTGGTCGCTCCTACAACAAGACCATTGACCAAACCAAATAGAGATGACGATTCTCTTAAATAAAAACGTCAAAACCAAACAAAAAGCCTGGAGTTCGATAGCTCTCCAAAACAAACTATCAAATAATTTCTTATTCTACTAGTATTTATTAGTATAACCTTATTCTTACGTATATATTCGGTTACCAATCCTAGAGTTTCGCAGAACTCTTCGTGCGAGATCCGAGCTCGGAATGCGAGGTAGATAGCCTCGTATTGCGAGTTATAAACCTTTCCCAAACTGTATGTATACATATATTTATTCGTATGTACTGTTTACTGGAGAATGCGGACCTGCATACAGCTTGCATTTAGGTCGGTAGACCACTCTCGCATTCTCTTTTAAACGTGGAATGAGGATTCACGACCCGTAAGTCCACACCAACCGTGAGTATATGATTGTATATAGGACGAAACCGGTTCGCCCTAAGTAAATAGTAGACCTTGGAGGAGATGGAATTTGGAGGTATCGGGACCCGAGGGAAGACTTGAAGGCAGTGCATGATGACGTGGAAGGCTTTTTGGGACGCGATAACTAAGGTATCAATCAAAAAGCCGTGTCAAAAGATTGTACGAATTTCTTGTCGACTCACGATCATCTCGTTTACTTGCAGGAGGAAGGAGCCAAATTTTTGCTAGCAAAGGGTTATTCTGAGTTCGTCAAATATACAATTAACTAATAACATTACCATACTAAATCAATTTTACATGTACCTTATAGCAGCTGAGTCATGGAGGAGTGGCGCCAACCAGACACAATAATTAATCATTGCCAAATTTACTAACAATTAACCATTTGAGTTATATTTAATTATCTGTCCAAATAAACATGTATAATATCTTTTATCAGCGTTTAACTACGATTTTGTTAGGGTGCAGGGAATCAATAATTACATTAGGAAAGTTAGCTCATTCAGGGAATTCATGTAAGTCTAGGTTTGCAATGGAAAGACCAATTAAATTGTGAAACTCAACACCTCGATCAGAACCAAGGGGGTTACCACAAAATGAAAGTAATTAAAATCCTATATCATAAATCAAAAAAATTACACAACGTTTGATGGAATTTAATTACAATATAAATACGGGTATATTTGCGTTCAAGATCGTAAATAACGTATTAATTAGTTAAGTACATATGTCTATAAAGATATATAGTACAAGAGAGCTTTAAGTAGCTTTCTGAAGTTATCAAAGAAATTAAGGGTCCAATTTTCATGGAGGCTTATGTGTTGTAGGGGAGGAATTTTCCATCCCTGCGAACACATATGCAAAGCCTTAGAAAAAAAAAGAAGTATCGATCATAGCCAAGAGAGAAGAAACTTTTATATTGTTTTAAACAAGTAAAAGAAAATGGTGAAAAGGCCGAAAACATTACAACTGCATAGCCGTGTCCAGGAGGTTCAGGTTTTATAAGATTGGAAAAAAAAAGGTTTTATTGGTCAACCTATTGCAAAAACGGAGAAAATAATAATAATAAATAGGACGTAATTAATTAAAGAATTAACAAAAAAAAAAAAAATCAGAAAAGTGCGACATTACATAAATACACAGTGAAATAAAAAAAAATAATAATAGATTAACGTAAATAAACAATAAATCCAAAAAGAATGTGTTAACGAATAAACTTATAACACAAAAAGTGTCCTTATAAATAAAAATGTGTTCATTCAAATGACCGTGAACTTAAGAGTCAATAAAAAATTCCTTTCATACGATAATGTAAACAAAAACAAAGGATATGTAGGTTAATGATGTCATTCAGTCAAAAGGAATGCGTTCTGTAAACAAAAACATTGTTTATGTTTTGGGTTCACCGAACAGATCGGAATGTTGATATGAAGCAAGTTTAATAAACAGACAAGCCCGAAAAACATCGAACTTATTGTGAAAACAAAGAACATCGAAAAAATTGATAAGATAAACATCGGGCGTAAAAACATCTATATATCTTAAAAGTCGGAAACATCGTTAAGTAATACGTATCACTCCGAGGAACAAAAAATTAAATAACAAACGTCGAGATTAAATAAACAATGACACAAAAACGAGATAGCTGGAACAAATATAACATAAACATTGCATTCGGATATCGTGGAGTATTAACGTAAACAATTATTGTTTATCTTATATTCAAAAATACAGACCAGCGGCGGGCCGTGGTACTTAACAAATTATTCACAAAGTCAGGAAAAGATATTATTATTTTTATCACTAGACATTCGACAGATTTATTAGAAGAATAGAAAGGTTTAGAGAAATTAAATTGATTAATGTATTACAACACCCAATGTACCTTACTAGATATCATTGGTTTTACAAAAATAATGATTACTTAAAATATAAAATTGATTGATAGCAATTGATTAACAAAAAAAAAATATTTTTTTTTTGATTAACATTAATATCATTATAAAACAAAAGAAAAAACAATTATTATGACATGTTGGGGTGTTATCTATTATGACCATCTGTAACATAATAAATAACGGAAATATTACACCCATATCGTGTGATAGGTAGATCTATGAAAACAATAATATCAAAATAGAAAAGTGTAATTGTATTAAATCATAGTTAATCATTAGGACCACGTGTTAAATTCAAATGATCGCTCTACGTGCCGCCAATGCACGAGTAGATAGATTTAGTCAGGATCACAAATCTCGATAATCGACAGAGTCATTAATGAGGGTGAAACATTTGATGTTTTGTTTTGTGAGGTAAGATTAATCTTACATAATATAATTTACCATATAAACGGGTAAGTTGAAATAACGTAAGATTTACTCATGATAAGTTTGTTGACATTCAGGTTAGGTTGTTGACTATTGAGGCATATTTTAAGACACAGAGAACCCAGTCAATGGATTCGATAAGGAATTCAAGTATAGGCCAAACAAATAAACGTTGTTTTGAAAAGACAAAGTGTTAGTTGAGAATTCGACTTTCAATCTCAAAGAAAAAAAATACAATTCAGAGTCGGCTCGAGACTTTTAATGTCGTTGACGAATGTTTATGATGGGATTATATATATGTGTATATATACCTATTAAAAGGAAATTCATTTTAGGCATTGAAAAAATCATAATAGATTTTGTAAATTGAAAATAGATAAACGGAACATCTTGATAGGTATTGTAAAAAAATTTAAAATAGGTCGGATATCGAACAAAGCAAGTGTATACAAGAGGATGATGTGAAAATCATAAACGAACTTGAAATTTTACAGGAACAGCCAGGTGATAAAATACAAGAAAAAAATCTAGAAAAAGAAAAAAAAATAAGAAAAACGAGAAAATTTGAAAAAAGATATATAGAATAAGAAAGGCAACATATATATAAATAATTAAGAAAATTAAAATAGGAATATTGAGGTTGTCGCTTAGTAAGAAAAAAAATAGATACATAAGCCGGTAACATTCGGAAGATCTAAGAAAATGGTGGGAAAACGTGGAATGGGGAGGCAAACAGAAGCTTTAGTGACGGCAATCGAGGAAAATGCTACAGCTGGGACGTCAGCAGTGAACATCGGAGATATTACTACAATAATTCAAGCAGCTTTAGCACCGCTTGTTGATAAAATGCAGGAACTTGAGAAACAATTAGGAAGACCAACAACAGTGGCGGTGACAGGAGAGGATAGTGCGCCGAAAAACGTTCTCCAAGTAGTGGAAATGCTACCGCAGCAGGAACGACCTTCATTTTCCGGTGGAAACCAAAACCCCATAAGTTTCTTAGAAGATTTAAAAGAATACACTAGAAAAGTTAAACGTACAGATCCATTAATTGTCGTACGGGAAAATTTGAAGGGAGAAGCAAAAACGTGGGCCAAGTTATACAACAAGCGATGGGAAACAATGTTGGATTTCGAAAGAGATTTTTTAGCTACCTATTGGGGAGATATAAAGAAGAATGAGGTTCGCCGTCGTCTTGCGGAAGGGGTATATGATTCCAAGAGAGATATATCCATGCTCACTCATTTCGCAAATTATTGGGATTTAGCGAAAGCATTAAAAATTACCGAGACACCGTTGGGCGTAGTTGACGAGATTATGAGACATTACCCTAAAGATGTTCAATCGCTATGGTTTTCAGGGCAGTCAGGAGATGAGATTGTCGCTGCTGAGTTTCTTCGAAAACTAGATACAATGGTTTGCACACCGGAAGAACGGAACACAAAGAAAAGGAGTGGGGAGGAGATCAACAAGAAGGACAAATACCGTGACCGTTATCACGCTATAAAGAAGAGAATTCACGCAATAGAGAGTGTGGAAGGAGGCGCTAGCTGCAGTAAGTGTGCAGAAGCTACGACATCTTCACAGGGAGGTTCTACAAAAACTACAAGCGGCAAGGAGCTAGTAATCGCAAACAATTCGGGAAACGGCCGAGGGTTGATTCATTAGCCCTCATGAATACGACTCACACAGGGAGAGGGACGCCGGCACCAAAACACAACACTGCATTGAAGATTATGATGAAATGGGGGTGGAATCCAATGAAAGGATTGGGAAGAAATGAACAAGGGATGACTGTTCCAATAAAAGCAGAAAGGAATGTGAGAAGACGAAAGGATGGAGCGGAAGAAACGAGAACGGAAGCGGAAATAGATGTGGAAGTATGTGTCAATTCCTTACAACAAATAACGGATGAATGGAATCAATTGAAAGTGAACGAAGAGAAAACAAGCAGGGAAATTAGTGGGTTCAACAACATTTTCGAAGACAGAGATTATGAGGAAGTAGAAAAGGGTAGCACTTTACCGTTATTACCGGAAGCCAAAGCACAGATAGATAACACGGAAGTTCACTGTTTAATAGATACTGGAAGTCAAATCACGTGCGTTTCTCAAGAGTTTTATGAAAATTATTTAAATGATCAAACAATTTATCCTATTATGCCTGTATCGACTATACAGATTAAAGTAGCGATAGGACATAAAAGTCAGAGAATATCTAGGTTGGTTCTAGTACCATTGCGATTTGGAGATGTTATAATAAATACGCCGTGTTTAATAATACCGAAGTTAATTAGGCCAATTATATTGGGTATCAACTGGTTAGACGAATATACAGCTGAATTTAAATGTGGAGAAAACAGAAAGTTAAAAATAAAAACAGGAAATGGAAAGAAGGAAATAGAGTTAGTAAATTCATCCGTAATTCATAGGAAACCTAAACACGAGATTAGAAATCAAAATTGCACAAGTGGAAAAATAATTAATATTGAAGTAAACCCTGAAATAAATAATACGGCGTGCCTCGAGCGTAGAATAACGACATTTGTGTCCGAGTTAAATTTAGATTCAAAAGGAAAAGAAGGGTTAGAAAAGATTTTAATTAAACATAAGAATGTATTTATAGACAAACCGGGCCTAACTACTTTGTACACTCACGAAATAAGAATGACGGACGAGACGCCTTTCGTTAAGCGATCCTACCCAGTACCTTTTGCTTACAGGGATAAGATTGATGAAAAGATTAGAGAATTGGAGTCATTAGGAATCATCAGTAGAGAAGCCACGCAGTTTTCTAGTCCTCTAACATTTACCTTGAAAAAAGATGGGACGGTTAGGATACTCTTAGATGCTAGATTCTTAAACACCAGAATGCAGGCGGAAGTAGAAAAACCACCATTAACTTCTGAAATTATACAGCGTTTTCATGGTGTGAAATTCATAACTACAATAGATCTTAATTCAGCTTACTTTCAAATACCTATCAGTCCGGAAAGTCGCAAATATACTGGGTTTGTATACAACGGAAAATCGTACGTATACAAGGTATTACCGCAGGGGTTAAAAACATCAGTAGGGAGTTTTTCAAGAGGAATGGACAGAATTCTAGGACCAGGGGTGAGGGAATTCTGCGCTAATTACTTAGATGATTTAATAATATATACGTGTGGTAGTCAAGAAGATCATTTTGAACATGTAAACGCGGTACTTGAGAGGTTAAAGGAAGCAAACATGACTTGTAAACTTGAAAAATGTCAATTTTTATTCACAGAAGTACGTATGTTAGGACATATTATAACGCCTTTGGGAGTTCAAATGGATCCGGAAAAGATTGATGCTATAAAAAATTTTCCGGTACCCAAGAAAATAAAACAAGTTAGAGCTTTTCTAGGACTTTGTAATTATTACCGTAGATTCGCGAATAAATATGGGGAAACAACACGGGTTTTGTGCGATTTACTTCAGAAAAATAGAACCTGGCGATGGGGTGACTCAGAACAGCGCGCATTCGAGAGGGTGAAAACATTATTTTTAGAGACAGTTATTTTACATCATCATGACCCAAATAGTACTTATTATTTACAGACAGATAGTTCGGGGTTCGCCATAGGAGGAGAATTATATCAGTTGGATGAGGAAGGAAATCACCACGTTATTGGATTTATTAGCAAAGCTTTAAGAGGACCGGAGTTGAAATGGACCACGTCAGGACAAGAGTTATGGGCGATAATATATGCTTTACACAAATTTGAGACATACTTAAGAGGAGTACACTTAATAATTAGGACGGATCATCAAGCATTGACATTTTTAAAGAGCTGGAAGATGTACAGTGGCCGACTAACACGGTGGATTTTATATTTAAATCAATTTAACTTCACTGTAGAGTACGTCAAAGGGAAGGAAAATATAGGGCCTGATATTTTATCTCGTTATTCTTGTGATGCAAAAAATGTACAGGAGGAGAAAAACACGTGCCCAGAGATAGCAGCTTTTGCAGTTAAAGGTAGACAACAGATTCGGAAACACTTAGAAAATATAACTGAACTACAGAAACAAGACACATTTTTGGGAGAAATTTTCGGATATTTGCGCAAGGGAAAATTTGGGCCGCCGACAAAAAATGTTAATAGGTATTTAAAAAATTATAAAAAAATAGGCAAGACTTTATATTACACAACAGGGCTAAACAAAACGGTGTTAGCAGTACCACAAGAGTTGACTGAAGAACTAATAAAAATGATACATTTAGAAATCGGACACGGAGGAGTTTTTAAAACAGGGATAGCTTTGGGAGATAGGTATTATTGGCCAGGCATGCACCGAGAGATAAAACGCATAGTGAGAGGGTGTCACCTTTGTCAGCTGGCGAAGCGCGAAATTCGACCAACTGTAGGGCCGAGTAAATCCATAATTACCAAAGAAGTAGGACAATTAGCTATGGCAGATTTATACGGACCTTTACCGAGAGGAATAGGAGGGGTTAGATTCATTTTCGTGATACAAGATTCATTCAGTAGATTTGTAAAATTATATAAATTGAGGATAGCAAGTACTAAGACCGTGTTAAATTGTGTAGAGGATTTTAATAAAACAATACAAATAGATGCTTTGTTAACGGACAACGGATCTCAATTTACATCGAAGAAATGGGAAAACAACTTAAATAGGATGGGCATAAGAATCGTACATACGTCAATACGAAATCCCGGACCGAACATAACAGAGCGCGTGAATAAGGAACTAGGTAGAATTTTCCGTATTTATTGTCACGAAAAACATACCAAGTGGGCGGCTTTCCTTAAAGAAATAGAACAAACCTACAATAATTCGATACACTGTTCAACAGGATTCTCACCTAATGAAATAGCTTTTGGGAAATCACCAACTTATAGTTTAGACAGGTATACTCAAGGCTGCGGAAAATCTACGAAAACAATAGATGAAATAAGATTAGCAGCACGGAAAAATTTAGAGAAAAGCGCTGCAAATCGACAGAAATACTATAATCTCAACAAAAGATTAATAACTTATGAGATTGGGACCCTGGTCAAGTTGAAAAAATTTACACAATCAAACCTACTCAAAAAAGAAATAAAAAAATTCAATCTGCTTTACGATGGACCTTATGTAATTGGGTCAGAAGTTTATAGTAACACGTATACGCTAATTGATCCGGTAACTCGGGAAATAAAAGGAGATTATAGCGCAATTCATTTAGCGAAATATTATACATGTAATAAGGAACAAAAACCGAGTTTAGAGATAGTGGAAATCAACGAATAAAATGCGAAATTTACAATATTTGAAACTTTAAATAAATAAACGATTGAGAAAAATTTAAAATCTGTTAGGATACGATATAATTTAAGGAGAAAGAAAATTACTAAAATATTAGACTATCAGTTCGTTTGCGAGGGGCGGGTCGTCCTTAAGTCTTTAAGGTTGAGTGAACAAATCTCTTAATAAGCGACAATCATATTCTAATTTACTAATAGAGTAAGAGGAAAATTTTTTCGATAATATTGATTTTCTAGTTTAGGAAAAAAAATTGTGTGTTAGTGTGTAGGAAAATTTTGTTAGATAAGTAAGAACACAGAAGGAAAGCGTATGGGAGTTATATACCCACAAAAGGAACAAAAAAAAATACATATATTATAAATAGGATAGGGTACGTTTTATAAAACAAGATTTTAAATTGACAATGCATAGAGTTAGATTTTTTTTTTTTTTTTGAAAACTTGAAATAAGGCTATCTATAGATTTAGAGTAGACATTAGGTAAAGATAAAAAGGGAACATTAGAATTACGATATGGTTAGGTTAAAATTTCAAAAAAAAAAAAAATTTTAAAAGGAAACAGGAACGATGAGAAAATTGGAGTTTAGTTAAGAACATTTATGAAATTTAAAAATTAGGATGGGTAACACCTAGGCTAGAACAACTTGTTTGAATGATCTATGAAAAGACAATTAGAAATTACACAAAAAAAAAAAAATTTTGCGAATAAGAAAAAAAAAAAAAAAAAAAAAATGCTGGAAAAGTTTAAATGAAACATGTATACCACTGATTTTTGGATTGGGTGAGGTCGTGCAAAGATACATATTTCACAAAAATTATCATACTTACAAAACAAAAACAAAACGAAAAATTATTTGCACACCAAGAGACCATCCACTTTTCAGTTGGTCAATAGACCGCGAGATTGCAAACAATCTTTATCTGAATCATTGTAAGGGAGGTCTTAGTCCAACCAGGTTGAGGACCACCTAAACACGCGAGTCGAGGGGCGTGTTTTTTCCCAGAAAAAAAAAAGAGATTAATTTTGAGTTTATCAAAATTAGAGAAATTCCATAAAATAAAATCTACGCGGAAAGAAAATAGAAAATACAATGAGATTCAGAGTCAAGGTTGTTAACAATCCAAACAAAATGGAAAGAGAGATAGGGAAAAACAGAATGAGGGGGGGGAGAAAGGAAAAAACAGAATGGAAAGAGAGATAGGGAATAACAGAATGAGGGGGGGGGAGAAAGGAAATAACAGAATGGAAAGAGAGATAGGGAATAACAGAATGAGGGGGGGGGAGAAAGGAAATAACAGAATGGAGAGAGAGATAGGGAATGATAGAGTGAGGTAGAGAAAGGAAATAACAGGAAGTGATGTAGGAAAAGGAATAACAGAACGAGGGGGGGAGAATAGCTAGACTACATTTGAACACAATTTCGATGTCTAAAGTAGTATACAACGTTAGCCACAGCAAATTGAGTTCAGAGGGGGGAACTGTGATGAAAGGCTTAAATCACAGTGAAAAACAGATAAACCATAGCTGCTAAAAATATACAAATTATTAATGAAAACCGTCATTCTAGCGACATCTGTTGAGGTTAAAATTGATTCAGTTTGTTTTTCAGTAGGCCCCTGTAATAGTTGGAATTATGTTGAGATTCTATAGTATAAACACAGAGGTCATTAAAATCGTCTAGGAACGACTAGGAACCCCCTTTTGAGGCTTCAAAATAAACATTGAATTTTGTCAACCAATAGATCTGAACAAAGAGCTATAAAATTTTGAGTAACCAATCAGTGAACGAAGAGGCGTACATCAAATGCAGACAAAGGAATGAACTGTGGATCAGGCAATAAAAAAGATAATTAACGACATTTCGATTCTCACAGAAATTGGAGGTGAACGCACTTTAGGGTCAACATCGACTTTCAAGGTGACAAACTCCTGGGAATGTTTACAATAACTGAGACATTTATGGGGTATCGAACCATTGAAATCGGGTGCTTGGAAGTTTTACAGGTTGTAAAGCGCACACACAAAAATGCAATGAAAAAAATTATAAACGTGATAGTATAAAAAAAGGACGGGAAAAGCAAAGGAAAGTTACTGGCGGAATTTCAACTGTAGTGCAATTATTTATGATAGAAGGAGGGTGTCATGTTCGATAAAAATCGTACTAAAGAGAGGAGTGAGTGTTGGAAACAATGGAAATTAATCGTTATCAATTTAAGATGAAACGGACATATTGGTAAATCAATCTTGAATGAAAATCTCGCAAAAAAAATAGACATTTTAGAAAAGTGCGGCGACCGAATGGAAGGATAATACAGAGATTTTAGCTGCTACAAAGGTCCTAGGGGCATAAAAATTGAGTATCAGAAGAAGACAGTAAAACTGAACATATAGCGATAGATTAAATTCAGGAAACGTAGGCATTTTACATGATTATCAGGGTAGATATATATTAGAGTTACCCAATATTACGGAGGGATCGAAACAAGATAAAAGGTTGGCGGTCTCATGTATATTTTGAAGAATAAACAATCGAAATCCGGACATGATTTTTATTTACGTTAAGGTAATAACCCATTAGAAGACCAATAAAATTTAACGTGGAGCTTATGGAATATTTATTTAAAGCAAAAGATATTAAAACTAATGGCTCTAAAATTAAACTAAATTTACGGCCGTAGTACATAAAATCTGAGACGTAAACATATGTCCAGACGTATAATTTATGTGAAATCTTGTAAGTGAGGGATGGAGAATGGGCGGAGATTGGGTAAAACAATAAAAATGACAGATATCCCAGAGTCTAATTAGGTATATCTCCCGTAGAAGTGTGGAAAACTATATATTAATTAATAATAAATGAAGTATGAAATTTCCTGGAGACCACACACATCGGGAAAAGTGAAGAAAAGATAAAAGGAAGGGTAAAGAACGGAGATAGGAAATGATCCATGTGGAGAAAAGCGATACAATTCGAATTTATCCGTGAAATTAATAAATACGACTTGGAAAATGAGTAATTATAAGAGTTATGAGAAATGACATAAGAATCAAGAAGAAATTGTGCAAGAAAACGTCGCGGATAAATATAAAATTCAAAGATAAAGGAAAAATTCAAATCTACGACATAAAGGAAGAAGGTACGGGTGAAAATGGAAAAGCTCATATAGGTGACAATAAAATTAAGTAGATTTTAGACAAATCGAAATTCAAAAATGCATAGTAAAGATTTCGCCATGGATTTAATCATGTTTCGCATGAGATGCATAAAATTGAGATCTATATATATGTTACTGAGGACGGACCTATCGCGAATTGAGAAAAAAAAGGGAACGCAAAATCATGATATTTTAACTACATTTTGTATGAACCATAGAACAAAGGAAGCTTGGGCAATGAACGCAGACTTACCCGATTCGGACCCTATCAAGTTAGCGACGTGAGATAAAAATTAACCACCGCCCAAAGCTGGACGACGAAAGATCGTATGAATGTATAAACAATATTAGTGAGAGAGATATTCAAGTTTACGAGTTGATAGGAAATAGAATTAAGCATCAAGAGAAATTCAGATACGTCTTTTGGGACCTGAGAGGGATATAAAAGATGGAACACATCAGTCAGGAGCCAGTCGCGCCGAGGATTCTAAAAGTTGTTACGTGGCGGTACTACGTCTTTGGTAGGATTAACAGTGAAAAATCTTTAAGTGTTAAATTTTAAATAAGCCCCAAGACTTAGGAAAATTTTGTGAAAAATACAAGTGCTAGAGTCAGTGAAATTTAATTTGGTTAAACAGTGAAAATAAATATAATTTAAACTCAGTGCTTAAAAGTGTTAAGTGAAGTGCAGAAAGTGATTACGGAATTAAGAATTTAACTAAAATTTAAAAATAATTATTTCATTCAAAGTGAAGACATTCAAATTAAACTTAAGAGTTTGTTATCGTTAAATTAAAGTGGATGTGCCCGTGAATTGATATTTAAAAATAGATTATAATTTTGTTTAAAATTATTAATAGTAAATACTTCATCTTAGGTTAAAAGAAACACAAAAACAAAAAAAAGGATTCGATAATAATAAACGTTTAAACCTTTGTTCTAAAATTAACAGTTAGAAAAAAAATTAATTTATTAAGAGTCGAGTTTAATTAAAAGTTTGCACAATTCGGAATAAATTTTCTTATCAATTTATATAAAAAGAAATTTAGAATTAATAAATTGTTCAATTAAAATCCATCGTGCGTATAGCGACAGTGTTAAAAGTGTTTGTCGTTTTAACCGGAATTTTAATCATCAGTCTATCATTTCGAAAAGGAATTTGAAACAGCTATCATTCAAAAGCCTAAACTAGAAAAGTGTTATTAAATCAACGGGTTTTCTTAATTAGGATTTCGTTCGGAAGAAAAATTAAATATCAGCTAATTTATATGATTCAAGCGAGAATAAAATATTAAATAGGAATAAATAGTCGAAAAGATTTATTTTGAAATTAGTTGAAAAATACAATTAATTAGGTAGGATTTCTTCATCAAGGTTGTTGTGTACACCCGACCGGAAATACCTTGACGGGGGGTAAGTTTTCTTTTTATAAATAATTTTCAGGACCTAGGAGTGAGGAGATACAGCTGATTATGGTATATCAATTAAATTATTAAAAACAACAAAACAAAGCATTACACATTAATATATGTATATTATGTATTTATTTATATAAAATAAAGTAATATATTGTATATAAAGAATAAATATATGAGTAATGTATTTATATATATATATTTTACTTATTAATCGAAGCATCGAAATGGTAGCGATTTTTAATACCTACCCGAGGACATATCTATATTATTGAAAAAGAATATATGTATATTATGTATTTATTTATATAAAATAAAGTAATACATTGTATATAAAGAATAAATATATGAGTAATGTATTTATATATATGTATTTTACTTATTAATCGAAGCATCGAAATGGTAGCGATTTTTAATACCTACCCGAGGACATATCTATATTATTGAAAAAGAAAATATGTATTTATTAATATTCCAGGCTATGTAGAATCATATATTTTATATTTATTTATTAATATATGTACTCTTTTTTTAACATATTTTGACAATCGAGATATGTGTACTTATATATATATATATATATATATATATATATATATTTATATTTAATTTTCACCTAACTTCTAGTAAATTTACTAAATTCGGAAAATGAAAAATAGTTTAACTGCAAAAGGAATTAAAAATATTCTAATTAATTATGCACAATAAAAGGTAACATAACTGAATTATAGGGAGAGGTAGAAATATTCCTTAAATAAACAATCTCGCATCTAGGTTAGTGTGTCAAAGAAGGTGTTTATATTATTCGATTTGTTTACAAATAGAGACACCAAAGATCTGGGTCAACCGCATGGTTTGAAAACGACCTTGGCCGTAACTAGATAATTTATCAGGGTTATAAGGATAACCATCAGGATGTCATTGTGCAATGTGCAGCGATATGGGTCATTTACAAATACCTATCATTCACAATCTACAATTGAAAAATCATGGGTTAGCAAGATTTATATCGAATATTACATGAAACATTTGAATACCATTGATTAGATGGTCGCATAGATTTTATTAGTTACCTGAAACAGCTAGAAGCTGCGTGCTTACAATTACCTACCATTCACAATCTACAATTGGAAAATCACGGGTTAGTAAGATTTATATAGAAATATTATACGAAACATTTGAACATTATTGATGGAGTGTTCGCATAGATCCCATCAGTTGCCAGAGACAGTTGAGAGTCGTGTACCCTCTTATGTGGCAATCAATTACTTGAAACAATTGAGAAATCACGGGATAGGATGAACAAAAATTAATGTTGAACCCTGGAGGTAAAATTTAAAACAAATACAGTTCATCAAACAGGAGGCAGTGGTCGCTCCTACAACAAGACCATTGACCAAACCAAATAGAGATGACGATTCTCTTAAATAAAAACGTCAAAACCAAACAAAAAGCCTGGAGTTCGATAGCTCTCCAAAACAAACTATCAAATAATTTCTTATTCTACTAGTATTTATTAGTATAACCTTATTCTTACGTATATATTCGGTTACCAATCCTAGAGTTTCGCAGAACTCTTCGTGCGAGATCCGAGCTCGGAATGCGAGGTAGATAGCCTCGTATTGCGAGTTATAAACCTTTCCCAAACTGTATGTATACATATATTTATTCGTATGTACTGTTTACTGGAGAATGCGGACCTGCATACAGCTTGCATTTAGGTCGGTAGACCACTCTCGCATTCTCTTTTAAACGTGGAATGAGGATTCACGACCCGTAAGTCCACACCAACCGTGAGTATATGATTGTATATAGGACGAAACCGGTTCGCCCTAAGTAAATAGTAGACCTTGGAGGAGATGGAATTTGGAGGTATCGGGACCCGAGGGAAGACTTGAAGGCAGTGCATGATGACGTGGAAGGCTTTTTGGGACGCGATAACTAAGGTATCAATCAAAAAGCCGTGTCAAAAGATTGTACGAATTTCTTGTCGACTCACGATCATCTCGTTTACTTGCAGGAGGAAGGAGCCAAATTTTTGCTAGCAAAGGGTTATTCTGAGTTCGTCAAATATACAATTAACTAATAACATTACCATACTAAATCAATTTTACATGTACCTTATAGCAGCTGAGTCATGGAGGAGTGGCGCCAACCAGACACAATAATTAATCATTGCCAAATTTACTAACAATTAACCATTTGAGTTATATTTAATTATCTGTCCAAATAAACATGTATAATATCTTTTATCAGCGTTTAACTACGATTTTGTTAGGGTGCAGGGAATCAATAATTACATTAGGAAAGTTAGCTCATTCAGGGAATTCATGTAAGTCTAGGTTTGCAATGGAAAGACCAATTAAATTGTGAAACTCAACACCTCGATCAGAACCAAGGGGGTTACCACAAAATGAAAGTAATTAAAATCCTATATCATAAATCAAAAAAATTACACAACGTTTGATGGAATTTAATTACAATATAAATACGGGTATATTTGCGTTCAAGATCGTAAATAACGTATTAATTAGTTAAGTACATATGTCTATAAAGATATATAGTACAAGAGAGCTTTAAGTAGCTTTCTGAAGTTATCAAAGAAATTAAGGGTCCAATTTTCATGGAGGCTTATGTGTTGTAGGGGAGGAATTTTCCATCCCTGCGAACACATATGCAAAGCCTTAGAAAAAAAAAGAAGTATCGATCATAGCCAAGAGAGAAGAAACTTTTATATTGTTTTAAACAAGTAAAAGAAAATGGTGAAAAGGCCGAAAACATTACAAAGTTGATTAAATGTGCAAAGAAAAATGTGTAATAATAATGATTGAAATGTATACATTTGTATAATTAAACATTGAAGGCAGTTCTTTTTCTTCCGGTGTCCTCTCCTATCGGAGGTTGGCTATAATCAGTGCAATCCTTGTGTGCTAAATACAGCCCAGAATAAACCAGCATAACTTCACACAGGTACCATTCATATTAAAGATTTCGAAGGCTTGAAGTATGTTGTCTTCTTTTACTGCGGCCTTACATCCATCTTCCCGGGATGAAGGCAATTAAAAGGGAATAAATAAATTGAGAAAAGTTTAAGATATGTTACAAACCCCTAGAGATCTTGCTATTGATAGATGGGCCTGGTGCAATTTCAAAGCAGCATCGTGTTCCCCTAATAATTGATAAACTATTCCAAGGTTTGAGCAGGCCCTTCCTTCACCAACCTAAAATATATTAATAAAGAAAACATTCAATAAATCAATATATATTCAAAGATCCGAAAGAAACAAAAGCATTTGAAAATGAAATAGAGGTCCCCCATTATAAGCCAAACAAATACCAACAATATGTTCCAATCTTATTTGAAAATTTGAATGTGAGACCAACATAAAAATAAAATCAAAACTGTTTATTAAGCTAAGAATAAACAATCTGGCCACCCTTAAAAGATTTATTTTTGTAGGTAGGTACCTAAACATGTATTATTTTTTTTATATGTAATTAGATTAATGAGGCAGTGTTTATTACATTACTCTAATATAACATTTTGTATTGTAAAAAATTTACCTTATCTCTGGCAGCCAAAGCCATATCTAATTGCCGTTCATGCCATCTTTTTGCTTGGGCATAATCACCTGCACACCTAAAGTAAAATAACACTTTTTTTATATATTTTTTTTTCTGGGGGAAATGGGGGTAAGTTAGACAAATAAAAAAATAATTTCTGGTTTAAATATTGTAAAAATATTTTACCTTGCAGCATGACCTAATCCAGCATACGCCCTTGCTTCTACAGCTCTATCTCCAAGGCTTTGTGCTATTCTAAGAACATTTTCATGGTAAGCTATCGCTTGGGTGAAGTTTCTTCTGTAGTGGTGTGAGGAGCCCAGATTGGAATATGCCCTAGCTTCCTCCACCTGAAAAATAAAAAAATCATTAGTAATTTTATTTTTTTAACACTAAATAACCATCCAGAGCCTGGGGTCACACTTTCTACAATTTGGGAAAATTTGTAAGGATGAAAGAATGGGGAGGAAAAGTACCGCCCTCCATATTAAAAAAAATAGTTGGTCACGGAAATACTCATAAAATTAGATTCTATTAACTATACATAACTAAAGGCATTCAATCAACATTTCGTTTCTGAATTATGGTCGGTCACTGGAGGGATACTAAGGGTGGGTTGATTTATAACAATTCATCAAATTTCAAAGTTAATTTTCAACTTCTGTGAAAGTTCTGTTTAAGTTCTGTAATCATTTCAGATCCGTGAAGCAACTGGCCCATAATTATATAAAAACAGAACTGTATCAATTGGGTATCCATCGGCATCCTTCATTAACAATCCTACCTGATTCCCCAGCCTCCTGGCCAGTCTGAGGTGCTGCGTGTGGCAGTCCACCGCTGAGTCAAATTCCCCCATGGCCAGGTATACAGCTCCCACGTTGCCGATCTCGCGCGCCTCCTGTAGCCGGTCCCCCATCTGCTTCACCAGCTGCACGCACTGCTTGTGGCTGGCCAGAGCGTTGGGGTAGTCTCCGATAGCTGTGTACACGTGGCCGAGGGAGGTCAGAGCGGCTGCGGCGGCTTGAGTATCCTAGAAGAAGAAAACATACAATATTATTGTTGATACAGAGATGGTCTGCACTTAATATAATATGACATGTAATAGTCGCATCGGCTTAATGATACCTAGATAGGAGTTAATTGGTTTTGGATAATTGCAGATGATTTGCCTAAAATATGCAATCTTATTATTTTTTCCAAATATGCATCTATTCTCGCATCCTTAAACCACAGACAAAAATCTTACTTCTAATTCTGCTGTTTGCTCGCAGGCTACACAGACTCCGCTAATTTTAAATATACAATCTATTTCGTGCATAAACCAAAAAGGCCCTGGGTGTCTAGAACGGTCGATCAATGAAGGATTTATCGATAATTTCGATACCCTGGACAGATCATTAGTATGATTTTGTATAAATGACATTGAAATCAAACTTGGGTGAGGGGAAATTGCCTGGCAGCCATCGTATATGACAAACTTTTGAAATGATATATACGCATAATGGTTTAAATTGAACTATTTAAATTTTATTTTTATATAATTAATGCATATAACACATTATTACTTGTTTTATTGTGAGGTGAGACAGGGAATGGAACAAGTCATAATAAAATTATGTGGATAAAGTCATTTTTCTAATATCTTCCACCTCACTCCGCGGCTTCAAATTGTTCTCGAATAGCTTTATCCGGGGCTTATTAGGTTCATGATCTTGTGGATTGATAAACCCTCCCAAAATATTTGAATTGTGATAATATGTGTTCTGTTGAGCTATTATTTAAACAGCTTTAAAATACCCTGGTCTTTTGTTTCCCATCTAATTTTTTTATCACAAAGAACGACAATGAATCAACTGCAGCAGTTATACAAATCCAATTAACTCCTACCACTAAGCCGGCGTGACCATGTAAGATCATTGAGGTATATAGATAGAGTCAGCTTTGGCGTTCGAAATATGGGCCACGCATATCGGATCATTGTCCGATGTGAGATAACACGGGCATCAGTCGGTTACTAGCGCTCGCCGGACACAGGTCTCTGGCGATAACTTCAAAATGCCTACATGCATGTTTAGATATTGTACAAGTCGTACGGGAAAATTTAGGGAAAGCAATGGCAATTGTACCTATTAACTCCCACCTATGTATTGTAAGTTCCTCTCGTCCTACAATGAGTGTTGTAACTCATCGGGATTGCTCTAGCAAGAAATAAAATAATAATTTATTTTTTTTAAACCTTCATCGGTAAGTAGGGTTTTACTATAATCAGTACTCTAGTAAAATTGACTAATTAATGTTAAAAACTTGTGGTGCCCGTCACCTTCAACTCGTTTGTTGAGTTTGTTCGCATTCGGAAAGATTTGGGCGACATCGACAGTCGTCACACCCTCCTTCCTAATTCCCGCACGAGAATAATATTTCACAATATTATTATTATTGCAAGGAATGTGGACTCTATATATATATAACTCAATGTGTAAGATAGGAAACAACAATCTGTAAGTGAAATAATATTAAGTAGATAGTAAAGTTTTTTTTTTCCAAATTAAATAAATTGAGTTATTAAAATGAAATAATATATGTATAATATTTCTTTTATTGATTTTTTTAAGACAACTCATTCCGAAATACATTTCCATTGAACACTTTAAGGACGGGTTGTTTCGGAGAATTTGAACAATTCATCAAATTTCAACGTTCATTTCCGGGTTCTGTGAAAGTCCTATTCAAGTTCTTTTATTATATCATTATAGGCTAGTTGTTTGACAGAACTGAAATAAAAACAGAACTTGAAAAAATCTTTCGCATAACTGGAAAATTAGCTTTGAAATTTGATGAATTGTTCAAATTCTCCGAAACAACCCGTCCTTAGTTTAAGATCTTAAAGAAATATGTATTATTTTCAAAGATATTCTTTGTACATTTGCCGAGAGGAAAAAGTAATTATATGAAATAACCTCGACATAAATCGCAAAGTTATAATTATAAAATATCTGGTTCTGTTATTAAACATGTTTTAAGTTTGAAAAAATTCACAGTGTTTCTTTAAATGCTACTTAAGACTTTTGCTGAGTCATTTTTCCCCTATTATAAATAAGTCATGCTTTATTAAATATTTTCGCCTATTAATTAAAAGCTTTTTTTAAATATTAGCGTGTTTCCTCTAACATTTGTATTTATACCTATATCTCCCTTTCAAACCATCCTCTTCTATTTTTTTTAATGCTTACTACAGAGCTTTAAAAACTTCCCTAAGCAGTCAGGCCAGAGGTTCATGTTTCAACTTAGGTACCTATTCATTTGGCAATAACGATTGTCACTTGATATCCTGGTTCCACAACTTTACTTTCCATGTTTCTGAGACATTTTCAATAGCTATCAATTCTTCCCATTCCCAACAGCTGCTTGTATTTCCCGAGTTGGAAGTTTTCGGTTTATATTCCTTCTAGCTCCTTCAGAAAGTTTCTATCAAAATGAAGTAGTCGCCATGGTCGTTTGGAAATAAAATAAAATAAGTAATAAGTTACCTTGCACTTCATGGCCAGCACCAGTTGGTAGCGGTGCGCCGTTAGGGCCTCCTTGAAGGAGCCCTGGCTGAAGTAGGCCGCCCCCAGGTTGCCGTGCGCGCGGCACTCCCCCGCCGTATCGCCCAGGCTCTTGGCCACGGCCAGGTCTTGCTGCATGTAGCCGATGGCCTTGTCCAGTTGACTTAGTGCCCAGTGGGCCGATGACAGCGCGCTGAATACTGAACCCCTAAAAAAAGGTGAAAAAAATATTATATACATTTTTTTTTGTCCTCATAACTCACGTGGAACATCAAAGGGTCGTGACAAAAATGCATGATAAAATCGGGGGTTAACGGGGGAAAAATGGTTTTGTAAGTTGGCAATATTTTCTTATTAGAATAAACAAGAACCCTAACAATTGAGTATCTATTTACTCGGTAAAATTTTCGAAGTAAGTACCTACCTATTATTGCACATAATGCAGAAACGTACAAGTGGGTAGTACCTACCTAGAATGATGATCGCGTTCGTTTGAATTTCGAACGGTCAGCCAAATCTGGCGGCGGTAATCCGCCCAGTTTGAATAAGGAACAACGCAAATGAGGGGGAAAAATACCGCGAAAAGACAAACAGACAGAGTAAAACTGGCGGGTACCTATACAACCAGTACCTACTGGCGAACGCTTGAAAGAAACGGTGCATATACAAATTCCCAGGTCATGAATTTATGCTGCCATACGAAAGGAAGAAATGTCAGGCTGGTTTAACGCGGAGGGAGGGGGCGTATCGGGCGATTCAATGTGATCACATACAAATACAGGTGGATTTATCAACTACTCGAAATTCGCAAGAAATTTGTTGAAAATCAACTAGGTAAAAAAAATATTTTGATTGTATTGTCTACGTACCTACTTATTACTCATTGTGGTTTATTGTTTGGAAAAAATGATTTACCTAAAAACGTTAAAAAAAAATCACATAAGTAAGTAATTTTCAACTATATTGTTAGGTAGGTACATTGTATACCTTTATAAGATATTTATTCGTTTTTTATTTGTAACTGCAAAAGTTGTAATATGGCATTTCTAATTAGGGGAATGTTGTGACGTTGAAGGCAGGAAAAATAAATACGGAAAAGGAACGTTGGAAATTACCTGGATATTCAGATCTGGTCATTAAACATATCTAAAGGTTTTTCAAGCAACGCCAACGTTTCAATTCTGCATAGTACCATTTATCACTTTGTTACGTGGTGCAAATATACAATAACATTATACTATTTTATTTTAATTTTACGTGAAGTCCGACGCATTGCCCGGGCTTTTCGCTTTTAAGTTTTTCGAAATTAGATGTAGACATTAATCATCCTCTTATTTTTGTCAGTGTGCAAAATTTCATCAAGAAGTATCAACATTCTGTTTTAAGGGGTGGGAAAAGGGGATGGGGTAGTTTTTAGGCAGTAAATATCATGCAGACAGCGTCCTTCCCCTTGTCTTGAAGGTCAAGGTTGCAAAATTTCATTAATCTCGGAATAAAATTGTAGATTTGTATAAAAACCGCTACACCGGGACACTCTTCTTTATACATTATAAAGTGGAGTGGTCATATACATACTATATTATGATGGTTTCGAACTCGTGATCTCTGGGTTCGGAGTCAATAAATTTTTCTACTATGCCAAGGAGGTGGTCCAAACAGTTAATTAACTTTTTTAGATGTAAAAAAAAACACTTAAATCACACTATTCACAAAAAAATATTTCTAAAGAATGTATTTAAATAATTTATAAAAGTTCTTTTGTATCACCTGTTTTCAAAATCGACCGAGAACACATTCGATCAGCAGATAAATTATCACCCGACATCAATACGAAACATGTTAGCAATTTTTTGCCGGTTTGTATTTAAAATTCTCAAAAACTACCTAAATAGTTGAACCGATAAATTTGAAAGTGTTATGTATAGAGATATCGAAGTGTCAGACATGTTTGTTTGAATAGAGGAAACGAGAAAAGAAGTATTTATTTATCTATACAAACCGGTAATGGCTTTTCTATAAGTGATAAATTCATCCAGCCAGTAACATTTAAACAGTGTTTGACGTCTATTTTTGCATAACTACATATTTTATGTTGATACATTTTTACTTAATGAAGATTAAATATTTGTTATTTTTAATGTAACGTATTTATTAAAGCGAAATTAATTAATATATTATTGCAGACACCAATTATAATGTAATTTGATTAGGTTTCCAATTAATTAAATCTCAAAACTTGATTTTGGGGCTTTTAAAATGATTTTTATAAATTGATTTTCTGCAGACATTCATGATGTTATATTTATTTATTAATATGCCTAAAAAATCAAATGAATGTCAAAAGGGGAAAATTTGGGTAGAAGATTATTATTTGTAAAAAAGGTTAGTATTTATTTATTATTATTCTTTATTCATTTTAGGCCCGTAGGGCTGTTATATTTAGTATGTATGTTATATGTATTTAAAGGTTCCATGATAACTCAACACAGTGACAATTCAACACACTTTTAAAAAGTGATATAAAGTCATTAGAAACGATGAAATTTTTTTTTAACCTAACCTAACCTACTTAATCCAGTTAATAAAGTTTTTGTTTCATCACTTTTCATGACTTTATATAACTTTTTAAAGATGTGATGATTTATCCGTTAACCGTATTTAAATGGACGATGAATGCGACGATGAATGGAGAAAGGGGCAATATGAGAATAATTAATAAAATAGGCGGAATAAGAAATCTGGGACGTCTCAAAAACAAATGGGACGATCAAGTGAACCGAATGCCCACTTCATGGGATAATGCCAAGAGATAATGTACAAGAGTCGGATTGACAGAAGAGTATGAAAGAGGCGATGTATGAATGTAAATTAAGCAATTAGTGTTCGCCAAGAAGTGTGTGTTATGTTTATGTTATGTTGAAATGTTCCAGTATTAATTTTTTACCTACGTTAAAAATAATACAGCGAAATTACAAAAGTAGAGTGAGGTTAGGTTAGGTTAGACTAGATTAGGTAAGACTAGAGGTTGGATAAAGTAAAGTTCCCTCACACATGAGAATGGTGCTTTCTAAGTCTTGTAGATGATTTATTTTCAGAAAAAAATTTACAAAAATTTGCAAAATAAATTTCGTTGAATCGTCCCACCAGACCTTGCATTTACCAGCCATTGCGAACAATAAAACAATGGTAGTCGAATTTGCATACAAAAATGTATCGCTTGGGCCGGTCGGCGGTGACAGTCCCCCGACCAGAACGCCCGGAAATAATGGCTACATGGGCCGGGCTCAGGGGGCTGGGGAACCACGACCAAATAAACCTCAATAAGCCCGGCCAGGCCCATAAAGAGTAAAGAGTCTTGCCGTATTTAAAATTCGAACGGTAATGAATATAGATGGGTGATGCAGATACTTAGGTACCGACTGAAATTAATGCGGGATTATTAATATACTTAATGCATTTGATTTGGAGTTTGGGGGTTTCTGTTCTTGGTTTTGTGATGTTGATAATTTTGATGGGCAATGGTCCTATCATAAAATTAATGCTTTACAGCTGTCGTTAGGAACGTTGATGCAGAGCAGTTAAGGATGATTATTATTGGCAGTCAGAAGTTATATGCTGCACGCAAATGTACTGCGTTGTGGAAATTGATGCTTTTAAATTTTACAACGGAGTCGTAAATATGGAGATATGGCTGAATATTAACTTCACTAAATCATGGTTTTAGCTATACCACGGGTGCAACAACTCTACAACTATTTTCAGCTCGCAACGTCATCGTGAGCTATTATGTCGGGTATGGTTAATCAGATCAGTATATCAGTTAGCTACGGGACTAGTACGCTCGACTTGATCGTGCATACATTTCCAACTTATATTCCACGTTGCCACTGTTAGCATAAAGTACGGATGATCACTGCCATTGAATACGTTCAGGATCTAAGAAATGCAGATTAAATAAGACGACTAGAACTAAAACTGTGCTTTCTACTTGATCGTGCCAACATTCCAAGTTTATAATCCACTTTACCACTAGGATAACATACAGATGACCAGTGGACTGGGGAGGTGCAGAGTATCTAAGAAATGCAGCCGCCAGTATGAAAAACCAGTTCCCTATGTTAATAACGTGCTTTCGTTAATATTTTTCAATACGCGTTCCTTCGGGAGATTCGTTTTCATAAAAGGGCAGTATTAACAGAAAAAACTCTGTTTCCTGTTTGTCTGTTATCCTTGGCAAAACGGTAAAATCCTAGAGCTCTGGCGCTAAAAACATTCGAAAAATTTTAATTCTAAAAATAATCGATTGAAAACCATTCGAAAAATTTCGATTCATCAATAATAAAATTTCTAATCAACCTAGTGAAACTTTTCCAAGGCAATCTAAGTTATTATTTTTAAGTTTCCACCACACAATCTATCTCGCGTATTATCGTATTTCGATTATTTCTGCATTTGAAACGTTTTCAAATTTCGGTAAGATTATTTTCGTATTTCGATTTTTATAGTATTTCGGCCATTTCAGGATTTCGATTCATATCGTGTTTCGATTATACCCTATCACTATTGGGAACATCGAATACATAACGCGAAACTGTACATTAAGTGTTAAATAAAATGCCAACAACCGAAACTTTTCTCGAATGCTCCAGGAATCCAGCCTTTCTTGCAGAAAAACTGCTCAATGCAACATTGTCCGGTGATGAATTTTTGCTCGCGCAGTTTTCTGTAAGATTAACCCGGCCACAGGAATGGGAAAAATGCGTGGCTTTTGGAGAAAAAACCTTTTAATTAGCAGCTTTAAACAATTTATTGCGTTCCGATTCAATTTAAATCGTATGCAAAAAACGCTCGGCATAAAATACCTACCTCTCCGGGAAAATTATTCAGGAAACAACTGCGTTACAAGAAGCTTCTCACGACATATTTTGAATTTTTAAACAGTATGTACTATCTACTTAGAGTACAGCGTGAAATAGTTATATTTGCAGGTAGCCAAAAGAGGAACTAACTATAATTTTTTTGTACCCCTAAAATCTATACTATAAAATATAGACCGCAACAAATGAGTTTCTACATCTGTAGGTAACTGTACATTTGTTGATTTCAACCCATTTTCTCGAAATCGGTTTTCGTACAATTAAACAAACAAAATTACATTTTGTTAATATTTTACATTCAAATTCGTCATTTAGGTACATAGACTAAAGCTCTGATTTAGCTAAAAGCTTAAAGCTCTGACAAAACTAAAGGCTTGAAGCCATAACTAAGCTGAAAACACATATCTCTGACTATGTTAAAATCTCAAAACTCCGAATAAGCCAACAGCTGATAACTCAAGGCTCTAACTAAGCTAAAGGCTTAAAGCTTAAAACTCCGACAATGCTAACAGATGATAACTCAAAGCACTGACTAAGCTAAAGGATTAAAGTCCAAAACTCTGACAAAGCTGATAACTCAAAGCTCTGACTAAGCTAAGACTTAAAGATCAAAACTCCGACTAGGCTAACAGCTGATAGCTCAATGCTTTGATTAAGCTAAGGGCTTAAATCTCAAAACTCCGACTAAAGCTAACAGCTGATAACTCAAAGCTCTGAACTCCGACAAAGCTAACAGCTAATAACTCAAAGCTATGACTTAGCTAAAGACTTAAAACTCGAAACTCCGACTAAACTAACAGCAAATAACTGAAAGCTTTGACTAAGCTAAAGGCTTAAAGCTGAACACCCTAACCTCCTAAAACTCAAATGAAAGTTCATGGTGAAAAATACGTTGCAACCTGAAAGGTGATATGTTTACATAAAAGTTTCAGACAAGCTTTATCCAAATTTCATGATACTCGAACAAACCTTTCCGGAGCACTGTGCACTGGGGCAAAAGTTTTTTTTAACAGTAACGATGTAGATTTCATGATACTACATGAAGTCAATGGTAGAAAATGTCGGGGATGCCCGGTAATAAAATGAAACGTAAGTGATGAACGAAAAAAGAGGTGTAAGGAGAATGTATGACTTGGAAGTGAATGGTTGAAGAGGTCGAGGACGCCCGAGGAAGACATGGTACGATCAAGTGAAACCAATACTTCATCATCATTATTTATCACAATACATAAATATTACGTAATTGTAAAAAGCATTCACTTTGTGGCTCATCATAATTTATAATAAAAACACATAAATTTGTTTTTGACCACTATAGTTTTATTTTTACTCTACCGGTTTCGGAAGATCCCTTCCTTCGTCAGGAGAATATTTAAAACTGAAGCAGTTTGCAACTGAAACAGTTTTAAATATTCTCCTGACGAAGGAAGGGATCTTCCGAAACCGGTAGAGTGAAAATAAAACTATAGTGGTCAAAAACAAATTTATGTGTTTTTATTATACATAAATATTATTTCCACCTTAAAAATGCACCCAGATCAGGAACTAAAGAAATCACAACCTCAAAACTTTATTTTTTTTTTATATTTGGTACAATATTTTACATTTCTTAGTACAATTTAGTAATGTTGGTCTCATTGGGTGGCTTTCCCGTGCAGAGGCCTCCATTTAATAATACAAAAAATATTCATAATACATTTAAAGAAAATATATATACAGGGTTTTCCAATAAGAGGTGTTATTTTAATATTCAATCGTAAAAGATCAATGGTTTCGTTGCTTGTGTGGCACGTAGCGCCGTCTTGTTGAAAGTAAACGTTGTCCAGATGAATACCATCCAATTCCGGCCATAAAAAATCATTTATCATCTCTCGATAGCCCAATCCATTCACCGTAACTGTTGCTCCAGCCTCATTTTCGAAAAAGTAAGGTCTAATGACTCCGCCGGACCATAAACCGCACCAAAAAGTCACACGTTGATAGAGAGGCTTTTCAACAATAACTCTTGGGTTTTCCGAGCCCAAGATGCGACAATTATGCTTGTTGACGAAGCCACCGAGGTGGAAATGGACCTCATCACTCAAGATAATTTGCATTTGATTCACTTAAGTGAATTTTAATAATTTCAATGCGTTGTTGAAGCGTGTATCGTTCCATTTTTATTAATGGCGTAGTTTCTACTCGTCAAATGTCAAAAAATGACAGCTTCAAAAGTAACATCTACCGAAATAGCGGGCTATTCGAAATAATATATAATGTTGGTGAAGAAAAAAAAACATAAGATTAAGATAAATTTAAACTAAAAATATTGATTTCAAATTAAAGTAAAATAAAATTTCAATAAAAATAAATAAAATGAAATAAAGTTAAAATTGGTATATTTATATTATATGTTGTGTGTTTGTGAGTGATGTTGTTTTATATTGGTTTTGTCTGTTATGTGTAGGTTTTATTATTTTATGTTATGAAATTTTGGTAATATTATCTTTTTTATTCTTTAATCCATTTTGTAATTTTGTGTCTGAATTTATTTTTGTTTTCCTCAATTTTATTTTCAAGTGTTAGACTGTTGAAAGATTTTATAACATGGTAACTTAAATTAACTTTACCCCCGAGCAAAGCTAGTATATTATATATTTGTACAGCGCCCTTGAGGTGATTTTGAACGAAAACGGCGCTGTACAAATCATCCAAATATTATTATTATCTACTGTTCCGTCACGCCGATTTGCTTTTGACAGGCCGTGTGCTAACGAATAGTATGGTCAGAATTTGAACTGTACAGTTTGAATTCACACACGTCAACTATAATCACGGAGTGCCGTGAGCCGTACAATCGCATCGAAACGTTCGTCTTGTCAAAACCAATGTGTGTACTCTCGCCGGTTATTTATAGGAATAATCCCTTAAACGTATTTTATCGCAACTATCGCAATCCAATTCAACATAACGACTGCTACCGTACAACGATCACCGTTCCAGTGCTGACAGATGATTCTCGAGATGCAGATTTCGTTCGCCACCCGGTAAGCTGACTGTGAATTAACCTTACAAATTGTGTTATCGCATTCGCCTGTCATAAGCCATAGGCTTTATCCATGCTTTATCTGTGTGGAATAGCCCTTTAAAATACGGCTATCCCAACCCTTGTTCGTTCCTCGAACAATTTACAGTTAAGATTGTCATAAACTATCTCTGTTATTCATTCCATGTTTGAGTAGAAACATGAATTTACATATAGATATTGTTCGATATAAATAATTTTAAATGTTCAGGTACGTAGGCAGGTAGGTACCAGTCAGCCCATAAAAAGTGATTTATTTATTCGTGACGGCATAACTCACGACATTGACACCCAGGACGACTGGAATGTGGTATTTTTTTTTTATTTTGACGCAATCACCGCAAATGTTTTTTCAACGGGAATTGAACGTGTGACCTCGCGACGGGCGTTTTACCTCTCCTCCATGGGGGCATTGTAAAAAATGTCATTTTGCATTCAAAAGGCGCTGTAAATTAACTTAACGAGTTGGAATTTCGTTGTGATGAATAATTAAGTGTTTTTAGGCTATTGAAATATTTTTCGTAAATATTAATCTATTTTTGTACGTTTTTTTATCCGTCATTTTTTTTTAACATTAACCAAAAATTTGGTAAATTTTTTGTGTAAACAAAAACCCTCAAACAGCAAGTTTTTATGTGAATGCCGCACAAACGTCCCAACTGCTCCCAACTGTCTGATTGAGAAATTGAGACTATAGCATCATCAATTGGGGTAAGGGGTGTGGAGGGGAGAAGAGGAAGGTGGGGAAGTACCTGGCTATTCAGCTCGGTCACCAAAGACGGCTAAAGACATTTCAAGCAAAGTTTCAATTCTGAATGATGGTCTTACACCAGGGAGATACTGAGAGTATCTTCCACTCTGGAACGTGCCGCAATTATAATACATATTATATACATAACACGATTTAAACATATTACATTTACTTGCGCACGCCGGGATGGCACCATGGATTTCTGGCGTCATGAAAATATATAGCGTTTCTGTTTGGTGTTTCTAGATTAACGCAATCTTGTTTAGTTCACTTGACACGTGCATGATGAGCTATTGAGCTTTTAAATGCACACCATAAAAGCTTCCCAAGGCCTATGGTCTATGAAATTCTAAAACTCAATATTGTGGTTTGTTGAGGGTCGGGAGGAATAGGGTGTATAAAGAAGGGGACGTAATGTTGAATTAACCTCACTATTCAAATCTAGCCAGTTACAGGAAAAACTTATGTACAGTGAATAGGTAATTAGTTAATGTGAAAAGAAAAAACTTAATCGTTGACTGTCTATAATCAAATATTATTTATAATATTTTTTAAATAGCAACGGATATCTACGTCGATATGACTTTAAGAATTAAAGATGTTAAACCTTAATCAAATAAATTAGTATTAGGTAGGTAGATACTTAACAAGTTATGAAAGAAAATAAATCTAAATAAAAATTATTACTCTGGAAACACTACTACTCGTATTTACAAATTTATTAATTATTTTTAAATTAAAACGACTCCACAAAGTGATTTTGCAATTATTGAAAATAATAAAAAAATTGTGATTGGTCAGTTCGAAACATTTCTCGAATCTTAAGGAAATGTCGACACTTCCCTAATCATATCATTTCATTTCTCATTCCATAGACAAAGAAGTCGTATTCAATTCGGTCAATAAAGGTTAAATAAACCATGGATATTTTTGGCCAAGTACCGATGTAGGTACTTTGCATTCAAATTTAAATATCTCTCATTCGAATGCAGAGACAATGAGGGCAGACGACCCGCAAATAATAATGGATGCCCGATGGCCGCCATTCGGAGAGGAACAAATAATTAACGTCTTGGTATATCACGAGCCATCCCCGATTGGCATCGGCTGTCATCGCAGCGGCCGACGGCCCTTAATCCTCATGCAAAGCAAGCGGGGAAACAAATAAAAGCAGAACAGAAAACAGAACGAAGCAGCAGTAGTGAAAACAGAACGAAGGAAAGAAAGCGGGAAAAAAATAATGAGCGGGAGACAGGGCAGTCTGCCGCGCGGGAGTTCAAATGTTTGGACGTTCGAATTTCGAATTTGGAAGATAGTGGAAAATAATAAGTTCTTTCTCATGCTGGGTGCAAAGTTCTTAAATTTGTTTTCTTGGATGAAAGTTGTTGCCAAAAATTAATTTGGTACAAAAAGATGATCAAGCATATCGACATTACCCAGAATTACACAAAATATATTTGTTTGTTTTTTAACTAAGGGAAATGAAAAACAATAACCCATTAATATTTATTTCGCCATAATCTTCTTGTATAAGCTTAATTTTCGTTTTCGCAGCAATGTTAGAATTTTTGAAAACTTTGTAATTTCCTTGAAAAGGTCGTATTGTCCACACCAGGAATGTACCTATGGGTAGTTAATAGTTATTGTATATCAACAGATTTACACTTAACGGTTTTTTTTTTAGTAAAACTCATATTAAGAATATGATGCAAAGTAATTTCATTTAGGTAAATACGAATACAAATTCAAATGTAAAATATTGTTTTGAAATCATTAAAGATGCATAAATTATCTTTAAATTTGATTTAATAAATATCCCAAAACAAAATCATCTAACCTATTCCTTTTTGTTAACCATTACAAATAGTTCACTAGAGTCCACGCTTTCCTATCAACTTTGTAACTAATCTCACATTTGTCTACTATTCTCTCTGGTTCATCGATGAAAACCAACGAGCTATTATTTTCCTAGTAACGTGTTTCATTTCAGTCAGTCGTTTGTTAAAACTGCATGTAACGAGTGTGGAATCAGAGTCAGAGCAGATTACTAGCTAGGAGTTATAAGCTTAGAGCTTTAAGCCTTGAACTTTAAGTTAGCAGTTTTAGATAGGAGCTTAAAGTTTGGAGCTTAAAGATTGGAGCTTAAAGATTGGAGCTTTAAGCTTGGCGCTTTAAGTATGAAGTTAAAGTTAGGAGCTTAAAGTTTGGAGCTTAAATTTTGGAGCTTTTAGTTTGGAGATAAAGTTTGTAGCTTAAAGTTTGGAGTTTTAAGCTTGGAGCTTTAAGTTTGGAGTTTTAGCAGTATAGAGCTTAAAGCTTGGAGCTTTAAGCTTAGAGTTTTAAGCTTGAAGCATTTAGCTTTTATTGTATAATAGACCTAGACTCTGGAGGACAGGGCCGTAGAGATTTTAGATCTTCCAATCTCTTAGAGACAAGAATTATCAAGAGCAGTTGATATTTTTTTCTTCAATATGTTGGTGTAGAACTTGGGAAAGAAGTTCCGAATACGATTTATTTAGATAATGATCATATTACTGAAGAAATATCCACATATGTAAATATCCTCAATCGTACCCACCCAGACATTGTTCAAAAATTTATACTGTTAAAAATAAGAACTTCACCACCAGTAATTTATGTTTACCATGCAATTTATTGGCTTTGAATGCAGGAAAAAGCTAGGAATACATTTTATTTAGAAAAAAAATGACATAATAAATTACTAACTTCCTTCAATATAGCCATTAGTTTATTCCTCACTGTTCGAAATACTTCATAATGAGACGTTTATATTTTTCATGCAATTTATTGGCATGAAACCATAATATTTAGATGAGACATGAAGCGTAAAAATAGGTTCCGTTTTTTATCTTCAACTCTCCCAATGCTCTAACTGAAAGTCCGGTCTACGCGCACCGCTTATCGCGTTTTAATAGTGGAACAAGTTTCAACGAGATATTAGTACGCAGTAGCGTCTCTAATTGTAGCTTTTTTTATTTTTTTTATTTTTTTATTTTTTTTATTTTTTTATTAGGTTCAATATTTTATACAATTCAAGGTTTTCAGTAATGTAGGCCTCACTGGGTGGCTTGCCCGTGCTGAGGCCTTCATTTTATAATATGAAAATATAATCTAAATACAATCTACAATATAAGATAAAATAATACATTTAATATTTAATCTTGTGTGTTTGTGAGTGATGTGTGTTTATATTGGTTTTGTGTGTTACGTGTAGGTTTTATTTTTATTTTATGCTATGACATTTTGGTAATATTGTCTTTTTTGTTCTTTAATCCATTTTGTAATTTTGTGTGTGAATTTATTTTTATTTTCCTCAATTTAAATTTCAAGTTTTACACTTTTGAAAGCTTTTATAGCATGGTATTGGTAGTGTCTTTGTCCAAAGCTTGAATTTACTGTCGGAGTTTTTATGTTTTCTTTGTACGCTTGTCTAACTGGTCTGTTAGTGTTATTTTGTGTATGTTGAAATTTATTTTTTTTTGTCAAAAATGTAGTTTAGTAGTGTTTTAACGTATAATTGGCGTATATCTAGTACGTCACAGCTGTTGAATATTTGGTCTGTATCAGTCAGTCTATGTTTTTTTAGTATTACCTTTAAGATCGTTTTCTGTGCGGTTTCTATGTAATTGATTGCCGAGTTTGTTGCTTCCATGAACGGAACGCATGAAAGAAGTTAGGAATGCATTAAATTTATTTAGATAAAAAATATTGGAACAATAAATTACAAACCTCTTCCGTTTTTGCTACCAGATCTTAGATATAAGCACTCGTCATGAGCAGATAATGTTTTTCGCGCAATTTATTAGCGTGGAACGCAGGAAAGAAGTTAGATAAAGATTATTGATACAATCAATAATTATTGCTGGTTTGAGGATATAGCGAAAGGAAAAGGAATGCATCAAAGTGATGGTCGAACTTGTCACTCGTTAAAATGGTAAAGGCGTAGATAGAGGAAGCCGAAGTACTTTGCTCCTAATTATAGACCGCTTTGAGAGTTGTTGAGTCGGTTCAAGCAGCTGAACGACATCTCAGGCTGTCGATTGTCAATCATCAGGTATCATATATGATGTGGATTTCGTTATTAGTTCGATATCAGTGCGTGACAGAGGTAGGTATTCCAATTATGAAATAACGAAGCAGGTTTATAAAGTGCAAAGACACTTTTTGACACCTATCACTCTTATTGTTTATCTGTGGACTCTCATTCATTCGGGGTCAGCGGCTAATACTCGTATATAGCTCCATTCAGCCAGCTTTAGCAGTTGGCTAAGATGAACCTTCGAGGGCACAACTAGCCAATTCCTAAGAAGCATCATCAGCATAACTCTTCTTGACTTCCAAAGCGGTTAATCATTGTTTACCCAGTCTGGGGGTGATCCATATTACCGGGGTATATATGTATGAATAATATTGGCCATGCAGACGACTTGGTCATACTAGCCCCATCGGTAAGAGCAATGAGAAAACTTCTGGCCACATGCGAAGCATAACGTTGACGGTCACGGGATGATGTACAATACAAAAAAATCAACGCTGCTAATATTTAAAGCAAATACTGATCCAGCTGTCGTTCCGCTCATACGTGTCGGTGGAGCCAATTGAAAATCTACAATGAAATAAAATATTTGGGGCATCTCGTAACTGATGACCTAAATGATAAAAATGACATAGAATGCCAAAGAAGAGCCAACATGCTCGCCAGGAGATTCAACAGGTGCAGTCCTCTGGTGAAGAATCAAGAATTTCAAAAATACTGCATGAGCTTTTATACTAGTGAACTATGGACAAGGTACACACATGGCATCATGAACACACTCCGAGTACAGTATAACCACGCATACAGGACGCTGTTCAGCCTCCCTTGGCGGTGCAGCGCCTTGCCGATGCTCGCAGAGGGAAGGATGCAGGGATTCGCTGTTTCGATACGCAACATAGTAGCTGGATGAGTTAGCGCTACCAGAAATCGGAAAACAATCCGAAAACTGACCGTCGCCCAGTGGAAGGGCGCGCCCCTACACCGTAGATGCAGAATTTCCCTCAAGCCACCGTCATACAAGTTCTATGTTAACAATTTTACTTAATTTATCCCATATTAAATTTTATATCATGTGATCATCATGTAATTCATTTATATAGCAAATAGAGTATTGCACTCACTGCCCTGTTCAGCTGGATAAAACAAACGTTATTATTATATATTAAATGGTTGATATGCTACCTAAATAAGTCGGGTCACCAAGAAAGTGCATTTTGCAACCTTTAGCAAAACAACGAACTCGATAATCTACATACGAGTAGTTCAGCCAAAACCATTCCAAGACTCTGTAGATACCAAAAACTACATTGGGCTGGCCATGTAGAAAGAATGCGAGATGACAGGACAGCAAAAGTCATGGCCGAGTGGAAGCGACCACGACCAATTTTCCCTCTAAGGTATGCGGGTGTGCGGCCGCACAACTGTGAAGGATTGTCCGCATACATGTTTCATCTTCCGCACACAACTTGAAGGAGCATTATCAGACAAAAAATAGTTTTTTTAATGTAATTTATGAATTTATTTACTTGTTAACTCGGTCATTTCTTTTGATCTACGCATTAATGTGCATATTTTCGTACTAGACTCTTTCTTCCTTTCATATAGTGCACAGATAAGTTCAAAGGTCGCACACATAATGAAAAAAAAATAGGCAACGTTGACCACGATTCGATCGATAAAGAGGTGGACTGACTGTTTAAAAGAGGGTAGAAACAAGATGGGAAGACCTGAGATCTGGAGAAGAATGGTTAAGAACCAGATATTTGAGCGTATTTTTACAGTGGACCCCCTCTGAATTCCGAACTTATCCTAAACGAAACAATTAATAGAAACCATCCACAACAGATTAATCTGATAGCGTACTTAAACACACAACACAGACGTTTATTAATAATTAAAAAGTTTCCAATCAACAAGCCAAACAGTTTAAAATTCCTCCATTCTGCCTCCGCCGGCATTATGTTGTGTTCGAGTTACGGTAACGAGATTTAATCAGTTGATCTCCTGGGACCGCGTCCTGCATCCGGCGTATTGAATTGCTCACACGTCGGATTAATTATTATTGATTATTGATTTCATCTTTGCTCATCAAATCTTCACCGAGCGAGATTCCGGTAGGTGCATTGTGCCCGTGGGTACTTGTGCTTTTAGGCTGACTGTTGAAATTAAAAGCTGTAATCGAATGTTGATATATTGAATTTTGAGTGTTCCGTCAATCTTACTGGTTCAATCAAGTAAAATAAAAGAGATGATTTCTGTTAAACTATATTTTTGGTGTTTTTCATTTAATTCTATATTAAACAATGGGACATAATGCGTGACACAGTCAAGTACAATTCCCATTTGTGTAACTAATTGTGACTGCATGAGGGGGCAACCATTGAAAGATTTCTGGACCTAGGCAGGCAACGATCACTTCAGTTCTAGGTTTTCTACAAAACCTCAACATCACCATTATTTATTATTTTTTTGGTAAACTAATGTTTTTAAGACAAGATTTTTTATGCATAGCACAAAGGGTAACAATTATTTTACAAGCAATAATTGTTCGCCTGAAACACTCATCCACATTGAAAAATCTCCTGATAAAAGATACATGACGCCAACGGGACTCGAACCCGTGTCCCTTCGATTTCCGGTCGACAGCTCTGACCACTGAGCTATGGCGGCTTATCTCTTACCCGCGAAATTATTCAATATATACTAGTGTTTCATTCAACAATTACTGCTTGTTACATTTTTCACCTGAAAACAACCAACTTTATTTTATATGAGAAAGGCATTGTAAGTGCTAACTCTCTCACTAGATGGCGTCGAGACAAATTGTCTACATTTTTAGGCGAAATACTTGAACTTGTCAAATATTAATTATTATTTTTTTGGTAAACTAATGTTTTTAAGACAAGATTTTTTATGCATAGCACAAAGGGTAACAATTATTTTACAAGCAATAATTGTTCGCCTGAAACACTCATCCACATTGAAAAATCTCCTGATAAAAGATACATGACGCCAACGGGACTCGAACCCGTGTCCCTTCGATTTCCGGTCGACAGCTCTGACCACTGAGCTATGGCGGCTTATCTCTTACCCGCGAAATTATTCAATATATACTAGTGTTTCATTCAACAATTACTGCTTGTTACATTTTTCACCTGAAAACAACCAACTTTATTTTATATGAGAAAGGCATTGTAAGTGCTAACTCTCTCACTAGATGGCGTCGAGACAAATTGTCTACATTTTTAGGCGAAATACTTGAACTTGTCAAATATTAATTATTATTTTTTTGGTAAACTAATGTTTTTAAGACAAGATTTTTTATGCATAGCACAAAGGGTAACAATTATTTTACAAGCAATAATTGTTCGCCTGAAACACTCATCCACATTGAAAAATCTCCTGATAAAAGATACATGACGCCAACGGGACTCGAACCCGTGTCCCTTCGATTTCCGGTCGACAGCTCTGACCACTGAGCTATGGCGGCTTATCTCTTACCCGCGAAATTATTCAATATATACTAGTGTTTCATTCAACAATTACTGCTTGTTACATTTTTCACCTGAAAACAACCAACTTTATTTTATATGAGAAAGGCATTGTAAGTGCTAACTCTCTCACTAGATGGCGTCGAGACAAATTGTCTACATTTTTAGGCGAAATACTTGAACTTGTCAAATATTAATTATTATTTTTTTGGTAAACTAATGTTTTTAAGACAAGATTTTTTATGCATAGCACAAAGGGTAACAATTATTTTACAAGCAATAATTGTTCGCCTGAAACACTCATCCACATTGAAAAATCTCCTGATAAAAGATACATGACGCCAACGGGACTCGAACCCGTGTCCCTTCGATTTCCGGTCGACAGCTCTGACCACTGAGCTATGGCGGCTTATCTCTTACCCGCGAAATTATTCAATATATACTAGTGTTTCATTCAACAATTACTGCTTGTTACATTTTTCACCTGAAAACAACCAACTTTATTTTATATGAGAAAGGCATTGTAAGTGCTAACTCTCTCACTAGATGGCGTCGAGACAAATTGTCTACATTTTTAGGCGAAATACTTGAACTTGTCAAATATTAATTATTATTTTTTTGGTAAACTAATGTTTTTAAGACAAGATTTTTTATGCATAGCACAAAGGGTAACAATTATTTTACAAGCAATAATTGTTCGCCTGAAACACTCATCCACATTGAAAAATCTCCTGATAAAAGATACATGACGCCAACGGGACTCGAACCCGTGTCCCTTCGATTTCCGGTCGACAGCTCTGACCACTGAGCTATGGCGGCTTATCTCTTACCCGCGAAATTATTCAATATATACTAGTGTTTCATTCAACAATTACTGCTTGTTACATTTTTCACCTGAAAACAACCAACTTTATTTTATATGAGAAAGGCATTGTAAGTGCTAACTCTCTCACTAGATGGCGTCGAGACAAATTGTCTACATTTTTAGGCGAAATACTTGAACTTGTCAAATATTAATTATTATTTTTTTGGTAAACTAATGTTTTTAAGACAAGATTTTTTATGCATAGCACAAAGGGTAACAATTATTTTACAAGCAATAATTGTTCGCCTGAAACACTCATCCACATTGAAAAATCTCCTGATAAAAGATACATGACGCCAACGGGACTCGAACCCGTGTCCCTTCGATTTCCGGTCGACAGCTCTGACCACTGAGCTATGGCGGCTTATCTCTTACCCGCGAAATTATTCAATATATACTAGTGTTTCATTCAACAATTACTGCTTGTTACATTTTTCACCTGAAAACAACCAACTTTATTTTATATGAGAAAGGCATTGTAAGTGCTAACTCTCTCACTAGATGGCGTCGAGACAAATTGTCTACATTTTTAGGCGAAATACTTGAACTTGTCAAATATTAATTATTATTTTTTTGGTAAACTAATGTTTTTAAGACAAGATTTTTTATGCATAGCACAAAGGGTAACAATTATTTTACAAGCAATAATTGTTCGCCTGAAACACTCATCCACATTGAAAAATCTCCTGATAAAAGATACATGACGCCAACGGGACTCGAACCCGTGTCCCTTCGATTTCCGGTCGACAGCTCTGACCACTGAGCTATGGCGGCTTATCTCTTACCCGCGAAATTATTCAATATATACTAGTGTTTCATTCAACAATTACTGCTTGTTACATTTTTCACCTGAAAACAACCAACTTTATTTTATATGAGAAAGGCATTGTAAGTGCTAACTCTCTCACTAGATGGCGTCGAGACAAATTGTCTACATTTTTAGGCGAAATACTTGAACTTGTCAAATATTAATTATTATTTTTTTGGTAAACTAATGTTTTTAAGACAAGATTTTTTATGCATAGCACAAAGGGTAACAATTATTTTACAAGCAATAATTGTTCGCCTGAAACACTCATCCACATTGAAAAATCTCCTGATAAAAGATACATGACGCCAACGGGACTCGAACCCGTGTCCCTTCGATTTCCGGTCGACAGCTCTGACCACTGAGCTATGGCGGCTTATCTCTTACCCGCGAAATTATTCAATATATACTAGTGTTTCATTCAACAATTACTGCTTGTTACATTTTTCACCTGAAAACAACCAACTTTATTTTATATGAGAAAGGCATTGTAAGTGCTAACTCTCTCACTAGATGGCGTCGAGACAAATTGTCTACATTTTTAGGCGAAATACTTGAACTTGTCAAATATTAATTATTATTTTTTTGGTAAACTAATGTTTTTAAGACAAGATTTTTTATGCATAGCACAAAGGGTAACAATTATTTTACAAGCAATAATTGTTCGCCTGAAACACTCATCCACATTGAAAAATCTCCTGATAAAAGATACATGACGCCAACGGGACTCGAACCCGTGTCCCTTCGATTTCCGGTCGACAGCTCTGACCACTGAGCTATGGCGGCTTATCTCTTACCCGCGAAATTATTCAATATATACTAGTGTTTCATTCAACAATTACTGCTTGTTACATTTTTCACCTGAAAACAACCAACTTTATTTTATATGAGAAAGGCATTGTAAGTGCTAACTCTCTCACTAGATGGCGTCGAGACAAATTGTCTACATTTTTAGGCGAAATACTTGAACTTGTCAAATATTAATTATTATTTTTTTGGTAAACTAATGTTTTTAAGACAAGATTTTTTATGCATAGCACAAAGGGTAACAATTATTTTACAAGCAATAATTGTTCGCCTGAAACACTCATCCACATTGAAAAATCTCCTGATAAAAGATACATGACGCCAACGGGACTCGAACCCGTGTCCCTTCGATTTCCGGTCGACAGCTCTGACCACTGAGCTATGGCGGCTTATCTCTTACCCGCGAAATTATTCAATATATACTAGTGTTTCATTCAACAATTACTGCTTGTTACATTTTTCACCTGAAAACAACCAACTTTATTTTATATGAGAAAGGCATTGTAAGTGCTAACTCTCTCACTAGATGGCGTCGAGACAAATTGTCTACATTTTTAGGCGAAATACTTGAACTTGTCAAATATTAATTATTATTTTTTTGGTAAACTAATGTTTTTAAGACAAGATTTTTTATGCATAGCACAAAGGGTAACAATTATTTTACAAGCAATAATTGTTCGCCTGAAACACTCATCCACATTGAAAAATCTCCTGATAAAAGATACATGACGCCAACGGGACTCGAACCCGTGTCCCTTCGATTTCCGGTCGACAGCTCTGACCACTGAGCTATGGCGGCTTATCTCTTACCCGCGAAATTATTCAATATATACTAGTGTTTCATTCAACAATTACTGCTTGTTACATTTTTCACCTGAAAACAACCAACTTTATTTTATATGAGAAAGGCATTGTAAGTGCTAACTCTCTCACTAGATGGCGTCGAGACAAATTGTCTACATTTTTAGGCGAAATACTTGAACTTGTCAAATATTAATTATTATTATTTAGTCCCGTTGGCGTCATGTATCTTTTATCAGGAGATTTTTCAATGTGGATGAGTGTTTCAGGCGAACAATTATTGCTTGTAAAATAATTGTTACCCTTTGTGCTATGCATAAAAAATCTTGTCTTAAAAACATTAGTTTACCAAAAAAATAATAATTAATATTTGACAAGTTCAAGTATTTCGCCTAAAAATGTAGACAATTTGTCTCGACGCCATCTAGTGAGAGAGTTAGCACTTACAATGCCTTTCTCATATAAAATAAAGTTGGTTGTTTTCAGGTGAAAAATGTAACAAGCAGTAATTGTTGAATGAAACACTAGTATATATTGAATAATTTCGCGGGTAAGAGATAAGCCGCCATAGCTCAGTGGTCAGAGCTGTCGACCGGAAATCGAAGGGACACGGGTTCGAGTCCCGTTGGCGTCATGTATCTTTTATCAGGAGATTTTTCAATGTGGATGAGTGTTTCAGGCGAACAATTATTGCTTGTAAAATAATTGTTACCCTTTGTGCTATGCATAAAAAATCTTGTCTTAAAAACATTAGTTTACCAAAAAAATAATAATTAATATTTGACAAGTTCAAGTATTTCGCCTAAAAATGTAGACAATTTGTCTCGACGCCATCTAGTGAGAGAGTTAGCACTTACAATGCCTTTCTCATATAAAATAAAGTTGGTTGTTTTCAGGTGAAAAATGTAACAAGCAGTAATTGTTGAATGAAACACTAGTATATATTGAATAATTTCGCGGGTAAGAGATAAGCCGCCATAGCTCAGTGGTCAGAGCTGTCGACCGGAAATCGAAGGGACACGGGTTCGAGTCCCGTTGGCGTCATGTATCTTTTATCAGGAGATTTTTCAATGTGGATGAGTGTTTCAGGCGAACAATTATTGCTTGTAAAATAATTGTTACCCTTTGTGCTATGCATAAAAAATCTTGTCTTAAAAACATTAGTTTACCAAAAAAATAATAATTAATATTTGACAAGTTCAAGTATTTCGCCTAAAAATGTAGACAATTTGTCTCGACGCCATCTAGTGAGAGAGTTAGCACTTACAATGCCTTTCTCATATAAAATAAAGTTGGTTGTTTTCAGGTGAAAAATGTAACAAGCAGTAATTGTTGAATGAAACACTAGTATATATTGAATAATTTCGCGGGTAAGAGATAAGCCGCCATAGCTCAGTGGTCAGAGCTGTCGACCGGAAATCGAAGGGACACGGGTTCGAGTCCCGTTGGCGTCATGTATCTTTTATCAGGAGATTTTTCAATGTGGATGAGTGTTTCAGGCGAACAATTATTGCTTGTAAAATAATTGTTACCCTTTGTGCTATGCATAAAAAATCTTGTCTTAAAAACATTAGTTTACCAAAAAAATAATAATTAATATTTGACAAGTTCAAGTATTTCGCCTAAAAATGTAGACAATTTGTCTCGACGCCATCTAGTGAGAGAGTTAGCACTTACAATGCCTTTCTCATATAAAATAAAGTTGGTTGTTTTCAGGTGAAAAATGTAACAAGCAGTAATTGTTGAATGAAACACTAGTATATATTGAATAATTTCGCGGGTAAGAGATAAGCCGCCATAGCTCAGTGGTCAGAGCTGTCGACCGGAAATCGAAGGGACACGGGTTCGAGTCCCGTTGGCGTCATGTATCTTTTATCAGGAGATTTTTCAATGTGGATGAGTGTTTCAGGCGAACAATTATTGCTTGTAAAATAATTGTTACCCTTTGTGCTATGCATAAAAAATCTTGTCTTAAAAACATTAGTTTACCAAAAAAATAATAATTAATATTTGACAAGTTCAAGTATTTCGCCTAAAAATGTAGACAATTTGTCTCGACGCCATCTAGTGAGAGAGTTAGCACTTACAATGCCTTTCTCATATAAAATAAAGTTGGTTGTTTTCAGGTGAAAAATGTAACAAGCAGTAATTGTTGAATGAAACACTAGTATATATTGAATAATTTCGCGGGTAAGAGATAAGCCGCCATAGCTCAGTGGTCAGAGCTGTCGACCGGAAATCGAAGGGACACGGGTTCGAGTCCCGTTGGCGTCATGTATCTTTTATCAGGAGATTTTTCAATGTGGATGAGTGTTTCAGGCGAACAATTATTGCTTGTAAAATAATTGTTACCCTTTGTGCTATGCATAAAAAATCTTGTCTTAAAAACATTAGTTTACCAAAAAAATAATAATTAATATTTGACAAGTTCAAGTATTTCGCCTAAAAATGTAGACAATTTGTCTCGACGCCATCTAGTGAGAGAGTTAGCACTTACAATGCCTTTCTCATATAAAATAAAGTTGGTTGTTTTCAGGTGAAAAATGTAACAAGCAGTAATTGTTGAATGAAACACTAGTATATATTGAATAATTTCGCGGGTAAGAGATAAGCCGCCATAGCTCAGTGGTCAGAGCTGTCGACCGGAAATCGAAGGGACACGGGTTCGAGTCCCGTTGGCGTCATGTATCTTTTATCAGGAGATTTTTCAATGTGGATGAGTGTTTCAGGCGAACAATTATTGCTTGTAAAATAATTGTTACCCTTTGTGCTATGCATAAAAAATCTTGTCTTAAAAACATTAGTTTACCAAAAAAATAATAATTAATATTTGACAAGTTCAAGTATTTCGCCTAAAAATGTAGACAATTTGTCTCGACGCCATCTAGTGAGAGAGTTAGCACTTACAATGCCTTTCTCATATAAAATAAAGTTGGTTGTTTTCAGGTGAAAAATGTAACAAGCAGTAATTGTTGAATGAAACACTAGTATATATTGAATAATTTCGCGGGTAAGAGATAAGCCGCCATAGCTCAGTGGTCAGAGCTGTCGACCGGAAATCGAAGGGACACGGGTTCGAGTCCCGTTGGCGTCATGTACCTTTTATCAGGAGATTTTTCAATGTGGATGAGTGTTTCAGGCGAACAATTATTGCTTGTAAAATAATTGTTACCCTTTGTGCTATGCATAAAAAATCTTGTCTTAAAAACATTAGTTTACCAAAAAAATAATAATTAATATTTGACAAGTTCAAGTATTTCGCCTAAAAATGTAGACAATTTGTCTCGACGCCATCTAGTGAGAGAGTTAGCACTTACAATGCCTTTCTCATATAAAATAAAGTTGGTTGTTTTCAGGTGAAAAATGTAACAAGCAGTAATTGTTGAATGAAACACTAGTATATATTGAATAATTTCGCGGGTAAGAGATAAGCCGCCATAGCTCAGTGGTCAGAGCTGTCGACCGGAAATCGAAGGGACACGGGTTCGAGTCCCGTTGGCGTCATGTATCTTTTATCAGGAGATTTTTCAATGTGGATGAGTGTTTCAGGCGAACAATTATTGCTTGTAAAATAATTGTTACCCTTTGTGCTATGCATAAAAAATCTTGTCTTAAAAACATTAGTTTACCAAAAAAATAATAATTAATATTTGACAAGTTCAAGTATTTCGCCTAAAAATGTAGACAATTTGTCTCGACGCCATCTAGTGAGAGAGTTAGCACTTACAATGCCTTTCTCATATAAAATAAAGTTGGTTGTTTTCAGGTGAAAAATGTAACAAGCAGTAATTGTTGAATGAAACACTAGTATATATTGAATAATTTCGCGGGTAAGAGATAAGCCGCCATAGCTCAGTGGTCAGAGCTGTCGACCGGAAATCGAAGGGACACGGGTTCGAGTCCCGTTGGCGTCATGTATCTTTTATCAGGAGATTTTTCAATGTGGATGAGTGTTTCAGGCGAACAATTATTGCTTGTAAAATAATTGTTACCCTTTGTGCTATGCATAAAAAATCTTGTCTTAAAAACATTAGTTTACCAAAAAAATAATAATTAATATTTGACAAGTTCAAGTATTTCGCCTAAAAATGTAGACAATTTGTCTCGACGCCATCTAGTGAGAGAGTTAGCACTTACAATGCCTTTCTCATATAAAATAAAGTTGGTTGTTTTCAGGTGAAAAATGTAACAAGCAGTAATTGTTGAATGAAACACTAGTATATATTGAATAATTTCGCGGGTAAGAGATAAGCCGCCATAGCTCAGTGGTCAGAGCTGTCGACCGGAAATCGAAGGGACACGGGTTCGAGTCCCGTTGGCGTCATGTATCTTTTATCAGGAGATTTTTCAATGTGGATGAGTGTTTCAGGCGAACAATTATTGCTTGTAAAATAATTGTTACCCTTTGTGCTATGCATAAAAAATCTTGTCTTAAAAACATTAGTTTACCAAAAAAATAATAATTAATATTTGACAAGTTCAAGTATTTCGCCTAAAAATGTAGACAATTTGTCTCGACGCCATCTAGTGAGAGAGTTAGCACTTACAATGCCTTTCTCATATAAAATAAAGTTGGTTGTTTTCAGGTGAAAAATGTAACAAGCAGTAATTGTTGAATGAAACACTAGTATATATTGAATAATTTCGCGGGTAAGAGATAAGCCGCCATAGCTCAGTGGTCAGAGCTGTCGACCGGAAATCGAAGGGACACGGGTTCGAGTCCCGTTGGCGTCATGTATCTTTTATCAGGAGATTTTTCAATGTGGATGAGTGTTTCAGGCGAACAATTATTGCTTGTAAAATAATTGTTACCCTTTGTGCTATGCATAAAAAATCTTGTCTTAAAAACATTAGTTTACCAAAAAAATAATAATTAATATTTGACAAGTTCAAGTATTTCGCCTAAAAATGTAGACAATTTGTCTCGACGCCATCTAGTGAGAGAGTTAGCACTTACAATGCCTTTCTCATATAAAATAAAGTTGGTTGTTTTCAGGTGAAAAATGTAACAAGCAGTAATTGTTGAATGAAACACTAGTATATATTGAATAATTTCGCGGGTAAGAGATAAGCCGCCATAGCTCAGTGGTCAGAGCTGTCGACCGGAAATCGAAGGGACACGGGTTCGAGTCCCGTTGGCGTCATGTATCTTTTATCAGGAGATTTTTCAATGTGGATGAGTGTTTCAGGCGAACAATTATTGCTTGTAAAATAATTGTTACCCTTTGTGCTATGCATAAAAAATCTTGTCTTAAAAACATTAGTTTACCAAAAAAATAATAATTAATATTTGACAAGTTCAAGTATTTCGCCTAAAAATGTAGACAATTTGTCTCGACGCCATCTAGTGAGAGAGTTAGCACTTACAATGCCTTTCTCATATAAAATAAAGTTGGTTGTTTTCAGGTGAAAAATGTAACAAGCAGTAATTGTTGAATGAAACACTAGTATATATTGAATAATTTCGCGGGTAAGAGATAAGCCGCCATAGCTCAGTGGTCAGAGCTGTCGACCGGAAATCGAAGGGACACGGGTTCGAGTCCCGTTGGCGTCATGTATCTTTTATCAGGAGATTTTTCAATGTGGATGAGTGTTTCAGGCGAACAATTATTGCTTGTAAAATAATTATCACCATTATTGGTGCTACAAACCTCGAAGAGTCCTGACCGTCTCTAGAAAAGCCTTCATTCCTGCCGATTTCCTGCTGTCTCTCTCCAGTTTGGCCAAAAGATGTGGGGTCCACCACTAATCTAAATTTAGGTCTACTTCGGTCCTGCAAGCTTATCCATAAAGGAGTTGGTTGGCTATTTTGCATTCTTGATATAAGTCCTACCAGCGGAGCTGTACCAGTTTTATAAATTTTCTTCCACTATAAGTTAAAGAAATTTGTTTGTCTAATGAGTTAGAAACGTGCAAAAGGAACCTTTTATAATTAATATGGGAGTAACTTTTAAGTTTTTTTGATTGACTTATCTATGCTATACATATAAAAAATCAAATTATTTTCCAAGTCAATTGATTCCGTAAAATTTTAACACCTTATAAGAATTTTCCTGTCTGTACACTGTAAAACTATGAGAACTGTACGTAAATAGTGATAACTATCAAAGCAGTGGAGGCAATGAAAGTAATGCGTTTGGTATATAGGTGGAAACAGAGGTGCGACGTCGCTGTTTGGTAGTAGGTTTCAAGCTAATAATGGTTCGTGGACCATCCCTTGATTCTATTATCTACGGTCTATGGTGTGAACGAAGCATTATGCGGAAGAGAGTTAAAACATCTGCCTCTCATAGAAATGTGTTCTAGAATGAACTAGCCACTAGCAACCAGCAACACCAGCCGATGGAATTCCGCCAGGAAACAATGAAGGTTTCACAGACGGGGAATTCAACGGAAAATTATATTAGTTTTTCATTCTACAAGGATATGGAATGTCTGCTGAAACTGATATATTGAGTATTTAAAAAATAAAAAAGGCCCGAATTGCTATCAGTCATTGACTTAAGGGTGGCGACACATTACGCTATTCGCATCAAAGCGTTTTATATAACATCATATCGCCTGCCATCCAATTCCATACAGACCTGTCACACCTGACGAATGATATGTTATAAGAGTGGACGTGGCAACGGTGATACGCCGTGATCTGCTAGCCAGGCTATATTTGAAAATGATGCGCTCCCTATCCCGTGATCACGCGGCTGTCCTCTGTCAAGGTGACATATCCCATAAAAAGAAATGATATTCCGCGGCAGTCCCAACTGATCTGACCTCCCCTTCTGAAAGATTATAGCATATGTGACACCTCAACATCTGCATAAGCCGTTCCCAAATAAGCGTTGATGCGTATAGCTTAATGTGTCCTAGGTTTTAATGTTCCAACGAGGCGTACCAGCCACACTACTCTTCTTCAGATAGAAGCCAACAACATTAATGCAGCAAATAACTTGTCAATTACTCGCGCGATCACAACATAATACCCACTAAGAGAAATTACTACATTTAGACATTTTTCATGGTTCCTTGCTAACATGCAAAATTAACTTATGAAGTTTTTAGCCTGTTATAAATTATTTAAAAAATACTTATGATTTATTTTTCATTAAACTTTTATTAACAGTCATTTACAATTTGTGAGCATATAATTCTTAATTTAACAATTTCTCTTTATCTCGCTACACACTTTCCTCATTTTTATGATTACTAATATTCATCAGTTGAGATTAAGAACCTTTTTCATTCCAGGCAAAATTACTAATATTATATGGACCTTCGTAATAGGTACTGAAACCACGTATAAAATAATATATCTTATCACGTATATCATAAAGTAATGTGTATATCTTAGTAAACAAATAAACATAAGAACGAGTACTGGTCATCTCTGATGCAGGTAGAACTTGTAACTAGAGCGGAAAATCGTAAAATGCGGTAGTATAATCTTAACGATATCCCTTGTAATTTAATAATTAAGTACTAAATATAAAGTAATCAATATAAAATATCGTTCCATAATTGTAGTTTTAATGGTAGAAATAAATTATTTCCACGGGCAAACTGTATGCACACGCTCATTATGCATTTTATTTGGTCGATGTATTTTTCTGGTGAATTTTCCTACCGGAGATTGGCAATTAACAATCAATCTTTTTTAAACAACATCCATGTTAGCCTTCATTCAAAGCTCTGGAAAAACCGATTTGGATTACTAAATTGGGCATTGGTGGGTAACGATATTGCGGATTTCTTGGCAAAACAAGGAGCATCTAATCCTATTGTTACCCTCGTAAACCACATTCTCCTATCTGACATTTTTTTGCATCCTCAAAGATAGATCCCGCAATGTTTGGGCAGGGTATTGGCAGATTGCTAGTCAATCCAAGGGAGCCTTCTCTACCTCAATACAAAGGTCTATCCCATCAAAACCGTGGTTTCAACAATACCCCCATTTAAAAAAAAATGTATCAGTTATTCGAATGTGAATTAGACATTGTTCCATTTTTTATCACCATTATAAAATTCACGTGCTTGACTCCCTAGACTGTACATTCTGTGGTCTAGAAGTAGTACCTTCAGATCACATATTTTTTGGTTGTCTCTCGTTAAACAATTATGTTCTCATCTATCAAGCCTTGTCTAAAAATGCCTCCCATCCAATCTCCAATACTTGACTCCAATCTTTAATATAATTTTGAAATTTGCCCATTTAAACAAAATTAGTATGTATATAAATTCACCTTCGTCTTTCCATAATTTGAAATGATGGCCTAAAACACCCTTGAAGGGTGAAAGCCAGAAACATTTGGAAAAAAAACAACAGTCATGGAAAATTAAGAACAAGAGATTTTTTTGGAGTTTTTTTCATGTTATTTTACAGTAAGTAATAGGTTTTCTTCGTTTTAAATGTAGGTGTATAGCTTCACAGGGTGTAATGCACTCTTACCCTGTACTTGCGATGGTTGACCATTGCGTCAGCTATGAAGGTTCCTACAACATCATCGCGGCTGTATAGAGAATATTAAGTACCTACTGGTTACTAGTTCGAGTACTAGTGATTCTAGCAAAAAGTTGATTGAATTCATCAACTCGCCGGCTAGAAGTGGACAGACGGGTAGTTCTTCTGATGGTGCTACTATTAATATACTTGGGACAGCCAGCAGATGAGATGATATCTCGCAGCGGAAGGGCGCGTATTCATTTTATGATGCGTAAAGGTCGATGTCATAAGTCTTCAAAAGAGGATCGTGGTAATGTGACATTTACAAATGTATCAAATTAATTAGAGCATGCTGAGAACAGAACATTTTGAGTTTTAGGTAAATTCCGAACGGTGCCGAAAATTTAAGATTTAATTGCGAAAAAGCGTGAGTTTAGAAATATGAATTTTTGCACTGCGTTGAGTTTGCGGGACGCTGTCGCATCCATTTGACCAATTTTCACGTTTAAAGCTCATAAATTCGTCATTTTTGGTGATATCGAAAAAATTAATTTACTGTCGTTATAAACTAAATAGGAGACAACCTAATTGGTAGATCTTACACAAAATAATAGTCAAAATTGATTCGTTTTTACAACATTTCTTTTCTGATAGAAACCATCTGTATGAAATCGTAAGTATGAAAATAGTGACCGTATTTTTCAAATGGGTCCCATTATAATGTTCATATGGGGTTCGGTAAAAAAAACACCTGAAAAAAGTCTATATAACATACAATTCGTAAACTATTAGCTTACATTAAAAAAACCTCGCCACATTTGTTTTCGCATTGAACATTGGACCTTGGAGATGCACCACGTCGTATAAAATTTGGAAACGGGCCGCTAACAATAATACTCCTTATGTAGATAGTGATAAGGTTTAAATTCCCGCTTAACACCAGCCGGTTATGATTCATTCAAGAAAAAACCTCGCCAAAAAGTATGTTTTATTTTATTTTGCGAAGTTCAGGCACAAATATTTAAAAGTTTTACGATCATTTTATAAAACAAAATATAATTTTCCACGTTATATAATAAATCTATAACCAAAAAGGGGTTCTTAAGTAGGAGATTTTGAACTTTAAAGCAGTTTTTATAGGCCTGATACTTTATTTTTTTCTGGGCTTATTAAAAGACTTCATCAAAAAAGCTCGTTTATTTCAGAGGCCAAGATGTGCTCTACTCGCAGTTTTTAATTGAAAAATCTAAAATATTTCTTAACGATCAAATTTTCAAGCCAAAACAGACATGCTTTTTGATTACTTGGTATAGCGCTTCGCTTTGAACGCAGTCTGATCTATAGACCTACACTCAGAATTAACCGCATTTCTTAGTGACGGTTAGCGTGGGGGAGCAGTAAAGACGGAAATCGACACTTGAATTTACTGGTACAAGCACCGACCCAATGGCCCATGTTCACTGCCAGGGTCCTGCAGCAAAACAAGCATAATCCCTCGCCAATATCTTCCCATCGAAGAAATTGTCGCTTCCCAATAAGGTGACCGTTGTAGGCCGTTATTCGCAGAGGATGTAGGACTGTAAGTATGACTCGAGGACGTTGAGATTATTGAATTGTGGTGTAGTAATGATCAATTCGGTCAGTTGAATTAATTAAGAATATGGGACAGAATTGATTGTTAATATAATTTTATTCTTATATGATTACCGCACAAGATCTCAAATGCTTCCAGCCATCTGGAGATAGGGTTATGGTATCCCCAAGTTGGGTATGTTGTAAGGCTGAAGGGATTGGAAGGGAAGGACGACCTCCGTGGTCGAGGAATAATGCTCTCGACTAGTAGTTTGGAGGTTCCACCAACAACAAGTAAATTTTATGTGATTGATTTGTGTTATTTCACAATTTTATGTAATTGATTTGTGTTATTTAACAATTTAAGTGATTAATTTGTGTTATATCACAATTTAATCATTGAAAATAATATAAGGTATATTTGCGTGACGTTCTAGAGTGGAAGAAACTCTCAGTATCGCCCTGATGTAAGACCACCATTCAGTATTGAAATGTTGTTTGAAATGGCTTTAGCCATGTTTGATGACCAGATTTGAATAGCCAGGTGCTTCCCCATCCCACCTCATTCCCCTCCCCATTATCTTTAACCTCACAACATATCCAAATCGTGGATGCTATAGTCTCACTGGCTCCAGGCGGTTGGGAGTCGTTGCGACTCTTGTACGGTATTCATATAATAAGATAAAATATAAAAATGGATGATGGGGAAAAAGAAGGTTGGGGAGAATTAGTTATTAAGATCTGTTCAGCAAACACGGCTAAAGCCATTTCAGGCAAGGTTTCGAATTTGAATGGTGGAATCACCAAGGGAGATACTGAGAGTATTTTCCACTCTCCCAATACATTGAACACTAGCTACCAGTTTATTTCGATGGCTTTCGAAACGTTTAGTTTGACAGTTAAATAGTCTCATATCCATTTCAATCTGAATCAGTTATAAGTAACTGTAACTTATAACTAATTCACGAAACATGTCGGTTTTACCTAAGCGATAATTGTGATTAAAACTAAATGATTTTTATTTTTAATCAAAAAGGTGACACAACATAAGTCTGCTATGTTTGAAGAAATAATATTTGAGTTGTTATGAGAACGGAAGTTCTTATGGGAAATAGCCTTAAAGGATTCAAGATGCATGTAAATGCCACACATTATCCGTTATAATATGTACATCATGTTCCGTTTTTATTTTCTTCTTTCTTGTAGAATGTATATAAAATACGTAGTTTATGTTACATGACTTGTGTATTGTAAATGGACTCATAGTCTGTAATATAAAAAAAAATTTTGAAAATAAGGTTGTTATGACGACTTACCTTAATTTCAGGGAACAAGATCCAATTCTAAGGGCTGCTTCTAGCACTGTGACTGCTGCATGATAGTGGCCTGCTCCCAATAGTTCTTGACCAACGACCTTTTGAAAAATACATCCATCATAATTTGTTTTTAAATTTGATTCAAACGTCTTCTTTCCTTCGGAGTTGATAAATGGTATTAATATTGTACTATCAATAGAAACGGGAAAAGAGATATGTTCACTTAGTACCCTGGGGACTTTATATGTATTCGGTTTGCAAAACTTTGCCCATGATTTATGCTTCGACTATTTCATTTCCTTGGGGGATATTGAGAAAGGGCACAGTTCAAAAGTTATTGCACCAAGAGTAGCTAAAGGAGGCGAACATAATTGAGCTTGATATGGATCCTACAACTAAATAGGCGTGGATGTAACCATATGCCTATTAGAAAAGAAAATTCTAATTATTTCTGAGTTCAGCGATATTTACTGAATTAATGAAAAAACATTAAACTAACAAAATTAACTATAAAATAGGTACACCATATTAGTTTTAGCGTTAATGGAAACAATATAACACCGGTTTTATTGATAAGTCTTCTAGTGTAAAGACGATAAATAATTAGCAACCGATTATTCGATGAAAAATTGAATTCCTCAAGGCTCATTGTCGGGTCCGCTATTATTTTTAACATGTTTCTTACATTCGTTAGAATATAAAAATATTCATGATTTAGGAGGTTAGACCAATTATTATATATGAACAATGAAAATACAAACTTACCGAAATGAGTACAAAAGGGCTTTGATCTAACTTCATAGCCTGCAGTTGCATAAAGGTCGGGTGAAGTGCCGGCCTGAGCGGAGACTTGAGCGAGGCCTCCACCAGCGCGGCCAGTAGCTGTCTGGAACCCGCATTTTGGGCCAGCCCTGAGCTGAAAGCGGCCAGAGCTTCGCCGTGACGGCCAAGACATTGCAGTGCCACCCCTGGAACATATCAACATTATGTTTTACTTTAAAAAAACTAATGTTTTTTTAGAAAAATTTGTAGCAAATATTTTATTTGATGCCAGTGAGACAGTTTTTGACGCCACTGGTTTTATGGTGGGTATACTCTTCCATCTGTTCAGTGGCGAATTTATTGTCGGAATCCATTCCGAAATATTAAAAATTGGGAAACTTTGACGCTTTTGATGTGAAACATCTTTTGGCGCGCCTAGGAGTGTTAAACCGAATCTTGCGTAGCTAGCGTGGCAAGACGGGACGACGCTCTTGCACGGAAACGGGACGACATTAATCGGGAACGGATTTAGAGAATTCCCAAAAAAAACTAATCAACAATAATAATCCCTCAAAATTATAATATTATTGAGGGCCTCCTGTGCAGATTAGACGTTGAAAAACATACATTTTTATAAATGTTACCTTGTCTGTAATAAGCCTTCGGCCATGTTGGGCATAGTTCTCTTGCTCGTATGGCATCTTGAAGAGCTGCTGAAAATTGTCCTTGTTTCAGTAGGGCTGCAGATCTGAAATTAAAAAGAAAATGGATGGTCAAATTAGAATTTGGTAGGCGGGTATGGTCACCGCCGCCCCGGGAGCCATTTATTAGATAATCAACCCCTCTGTCATAGTGGTTCGCTACGTTTAGTTGACGGGATGAAGTTTTTCGGTTTTGGCGACAGATGCGTCTGCCTACCAAATACGCGGCAGGTCGGATCGGAAGAGACTGGATAAGGGAAACCTTTTGACCTCTATAGCGGAACTCTATCGGAACATCGCCTGTCGAGAACTTAATATCCTACCTTTCCTAAAAAGACCTTCCACACAGCATCCCAAAAGCTGACAAGAGTCTATGGAGTTAATTTTGGGAATCAGCATCCTGTGAGAGCTAATGCGAAAAAATCGAAATAAAAATTATCATGAACTACTGATACTAGTACTGATAAATTAGCTGCTCTGAATTTCGGAACAATGAAAACACCAGAGGAAGAAATTAATATTGAATTCAAATAATCTTTTGAAAAGCTTACCTGTTGCTGAACAGAATATGGTTTGCAGGATCCAGAGTCAGGGCGTCCGAGTAAAGGGCGACAGCCGTTGCATAGTCTCCCGCCTGACAAGCCGCATTGGACAGTCGGACCTTTTCGACGAACAGCGCTCTCGAGGCCGCCGGGAGCTCAGATGTTCCCTCCGGCTCAACCTGAAGAAAAAAATGTAATTAATACAATGTTATTACTTTTCAGGAAAATATATTTTTAAATTGACAACAATTTTTGAACGTCATAATATAATGTAAAACTCAACAAGTGAATGCATGCGGAAGGCCCTTCGTTTACTGTGTAGCTTTGTCAAAGCTATTCGGAACATTTTTTCCGGCTGACCCAGCTTCCTACCGAAATTCGTTTCTGCGCATCAACCATTTATTTCTTTCGTTTATTAGGCTCTAACGCTGCAAAATGTCATTTTTCATATTTATTGGACAGATTACAACAGCGGATTCAAATATAAATCTTGAAATGGCTTTAGTTATAATTAGTAAGCAGATCTAAACCGGATTATCGGGTTTCTCTCCGTCTTCTTCTATCCATTAACAATGTATATGTTTTCGCACATTTAATTGATACAATAAAGACAACACATAAAGACCATAATACAATATTAACAAAATGTGATGCCGAAGGTTGCAAAGTGGTTGTCGGTGATTTTATGGAACAGGGTATAAAAATACACATAGACTTGCCACCATACAAAATAAAAGCATTCACAAAAACTAGCCACGTCTATCAAAAAAACATCAATTCAGACTGCTCTCAAAGATAGCTAGGAAATGATAAGGTATGAATTATGAAAGGTAGTTTTTTAAGCGAATAAATGTCAGAATTCAAAACACATACGCAAAGTACACGCTGATTTTCAGACGCTGATATTTCCATTTGTCCTCGTATCAATTAACTAAATGTACATTAGAAAAAAAATTATCAATTGGTTAATTACGAACCCTCATTTAATAATTTTCGATTCTTTTGTTTTTCTATCTTTATTTTGTTTATCTTTGATCATTATCTACATATATATACTTTGAACTATTTAAAAATTTTCTTTTTCTAATAATTTACAATATGTTTTTCTTATATTTTTTTATGTATCGGATCTATTGGATCTTTTGATTTATATCTACAACCTCTCTCCATGGCTATAAATGTATTCTTTTGTAAATTTTCGTTTTATATTATGTGTTTTGTATAAATTTTTTAATTCATATTCCTTTCTTACAAATTTATTTTACTTATTCCATTTTATACTGTCTCAGTAGAGGTAAAGTCACAAGGAGGAAATCCATAATTGGTTTTATTTTGGTTATATAATACTTATGTACAAACTGATTAAATGAAAACTGTCGATTTCCCGAAAATTAATAAATAAATCTTATACTGGTATGCAGAAACTTCACTGGTTCATGCAACCATGTAACACGTAATTAAACCATGTATCAATATAAAAAAAAACATAACTTTTTGTTTCCCCAATATACTAAATAAAAAATAAAAAACAGATAACGACAGCAAAAAATGTATAAATGTTAGATAACAGACCTGGATTTTCGATTAACAGCTTCTATCTTCGATTAAATTTAAGAATTCGATCGCCAGCTTGTGAAGGGTTGTTAATGTAATGCTCGGATTATTGATTATTGGATAAATCGACATACAACTTGCATATAATATTATGTACGGGTATGCACGTGAATTTTAACAATCAAATCACAAATTTACACGTTATGTAATCTGAAGAAATAATCGTGATGTAAAAATATCACGAGCGATACTCATCGACGAGTCACCGTAGGGTTCACAAAATCTCAATATTTATTTTATAATTGAAAGCAAATAAAGTTCAATTTTACTTGCATGGCATCCGAGTGAGCAATTGAGCCGTTTCACAATAGCAATAAGCAATAATAATTATATTAAATTTACGATAGAAGTATTGTGGAATTGTTCGAAGCGTATAACTAGTAGGTACCTACGTAAGTACCTGCCGGCATTGAGCGCGGTTCACACCGGGATTCTTTCAATGCTATGTGAAATTAACCATCTGGATTATTAGTATGGGATCTGTCAAAACTTATTCACACTAAGAGTTGATGCCTGACTATTTTTGCAGTGCAGTTTATATAATTGTAGATGTAAAAGCACCTGTGGCCGAAGTTAGTAACGACTTTTCCACTATTCATATTTTCCTAAAAATACCCCTAGACTGAATCGTTAACCGATTTAAAAGATCTTCATGAAATGACAAAAAAATACGAAATTGTGCTAGATAATATAAAAAAGAAAACTTGTAATATCTTTATCATATCATGAGGAATAACAAATTGACAAGACTTAGGACGGGTTGTGAGAATTTGAACAATTCTTCAAATTACAAAGTTAATTTTCAAGTTCTGTGAACGATTTTATCAAATTCTGTTATTATTTCAGTTCTGTCGTGCAACTAGTCTATAATGGTATAATAACAGAACTTAAATAGGATTTTCACAGAACCCGAAAATGAATGTTGAAATTTGATAAATTGTTCAAATTCTCCGAAACAACCCGTCCTAACCAACCGGATGAAGATTGATAGAAGACATAGTACCTCATGGCTTCTAAACCTAGGTGACTGGTACGAGTGTAATCTTATTGAGTTGTTCCGAGCTGCGGCATGCTGGGTTGCAGTAATGACAGCCAACCTCTGATAGAAGGACGCCAGAAGTATTTGATATTACAATAAGAAAACTCCAACAACTTAGGGCCAGCTGTTTCACAGAAAATTAAATGTCCATTCAGCACCATTTTGTTTTTTTTTTTTACATTTGAAAAGACTCCGTTATACGCCGATTTGAGGTGCGTTTCAGATTTCTATCAAATTGTAATAAGCTGACAAGCTTAACAACATGATAGTTGTCTTCTTCCGCTGATCACAATTAGTTCAAAAGGTGAAACGGACTTAGAATCGGCAATCGACCTTTCAACTGTCAAAAAAACTGTTGAAACATTTGAATTTATGTGAATCAACCCGTTCTGAATTTTATCATACTCTAAGATTCAATAAACCCATCGTTTGCGGCGTATACCTACTGCAAAAACGTCAAGCTGCTTGGATGTATCCATCAAGCAGCAAAAAGGCGATTAGTACGGACAGCCGGGTGGTAATTCCAGGATGCGAGACCTCGGAGTCGGATATGTCTATTGGATATTGATTGACTCCCAGTGTGAACAAAGCTTTATTAAAGCATTCTGGAAGTTCGAAATCGTAAATAAAGGCAAGTCAATGCATTCTCATTCTCGAAGAAGGTGCATATTGAGTTACCGGACAAATATAATTTAGCTTTAGCAATTGCTTACCTGCTCCGTGAAGTTTGGATTAAACATTAATTTCTCGAAACGGGCGTTCCCAATTAATTATTAGGTACCCTGTCTTGATCTTACACGTTATACCCCGCCCCTGCCAGCCGTATTCTCGCTGGCTCCTCTACTCCTGGGATAATATTAAATAAATCTTATTTGTTTGAATGATGGCTCGTATGGCGAGATCAATTAAGATTAAAAATGTTTTACAATTTGCTAATTACACAGGGTGCCTGCTACTTGAGGTTAAATATCGAAGGTCGGAATAGAGGAGACATTCGATGAATACCAAAATAGAGTGGTAGATTAGGCATTATCACATTGATAAATCACTATTTTCGATGAATCTTAATAAAAAATTGGTTTACATTAAATACCAAACATATGCTTTAGATAAATTGAAGCTTCTCCTATCGTTTCCCTTTAGTAGAATACAAATAAAAATAATAATTACCCAATACAAAATATAAATGTAAGCTACTAAAACAATTTTTTTTTTCAATATAAATGTATGAACACATAAAAGAAACAACTTATACTATAGCTAAAATTAGCTGTGACAGTTTTCTATGATTAACATTTTTGCTTCCTTACAAAATTGTTTACAAAAATAATAAAAAAACACTTTCGTGCTTGAAATCGAGCGTTTCTAGACTTCCTTTGCCAAGCAATTTTAATGTCTATTACCTAAATTCGTTCCTCTTAAAGACCACCATTCGGAATCGAAATGTCGCATGGCATCAAAGATATTAGAAGAACGAGATGTGCTATGAGCAGTTCATACTGTGTGGAATTGCTTTGCCGAGTGTCGCCGGTTTTGTTCACCAATACTACTGCACACCTTCGCTTACGCTAAGGCATCGCTAAGGTATCCGCACTAATACATAGAACAGATTTCTGTTCGTACATGTCCCGATACCGTTCAAAGTACCCTAATTAGTTAGTACTCCGCCTACGGTCCGGCGGCCAACATAGCATATCTCGTTCTTCTAATATATTTGCATGGCATGGTTTTACCGTGTTTATCAGCTATCCCACCGTCAAATCTCTTTCCTCTCCCCGCAACCTTCACCCGCACAAAACTTCACAACCTTGGGCATTTGGGACATATTAATCTGATCGAAAAACGGGATTGCATGCCGTTTCCTGATTAACTATTAGTAATCTCATGAACACGTGTTCCGACGTCATGATAATATATTCGTATTTTACTATAAGTTTATAAGGAAACCTATTAATTCATTCGTAAAGGGTCTGTTATTCCGTTCTTAACAGGATTATCAATAATTTAATGAGATTCTTGATTAATTAGCAATACTCATTTGTATCTGTGTAGGTATTCACATAACAAAATATATTATAGTATAAAATAATTTTAATTCGATACTCCCATCGAAAAGAAATAAATCCCATGTCTGTAAAACATCATACTATCAAAGTCGTATTCCGTTACAGCTGTTCACGAGGAATGACTAAATGATTTTGAACATTTGTGAGAAGAATATTCTAAGAAGAATCTTTGTAGTCACACAAAAACCTGGTGGCTGGCGGATTTAACTAGTACAACATTTAACAAGTTATTCATTTAACAAGTATTTATTTAACAAGTACAACTTGTAAGTAGTTAAAAGTAAGAGAAGTCAAAAACAAGGTGTATAAAACTGGGATGGCTTCGTTGCGAATTGAAGAAGGACCACCAAACCAAAACCGACCACCAAAGAGACTTCGGTTTCAAAGCTTAGAAAAAAAAGTATTTATTTATTGCTATATATATCTCACTATACATAAAACATTTTTTTTACATAAAAATCAACCTCACTAGGACCTAGCCTGTATCGAGGTTAACAATTGACATTTGAGTGAAGCAAACATAAGAGTAATCACAAACATGAAGGAATTCTACATACAAACACAAAATATTTCAAAATTAAAGAAAAAATAAGGATTAAATGTGTTACCAGATGGGTAATTTGACAATATATTGTAACAACATTTGAACCATAATTAATCATTATTCAAAAGAAGAAGCAAAGTAGATAATAAAGACATATAATGGGACTTATATAAAATCATATTACTTAAGAAAGGACAAGGACGAAAAAATATTAAGACAATCGTCTGTCAGTACAAAAACCTTAATTAACTTTTTAAATTCAACTAAGGAATTGGTAGACTTAATGTGATTTGGAAGAATATTAAACATAAGTGGTGCCTGATATAAATAATTTCTTTGACCAAAAGAAGTTTTAGTATGTAGTATTTAGTATTACTTTTTTAAATATTTCGCATCAAGTTCCAACCGCTCTGCATGTTAATCTTTTTTATATTCTGGGAATCAACTAACTTTGCAACTGGTTAAGATTAGGAATTATCGCATTCTAGTAATATCCGCTGTGCTATTATTTGCCATAATAGTAATTATATTTTTTAGATTTAAAATATAATGTTTTCACTTGATCCGTCTACTTTTGATAGGTATTTTTAATTTTAATGTCTGACAGGAAATCCTGTTGTGTTTTCTCAGGGCCTATGCCATCTGTAAGAATGCTAGACGAAGGGTCGTTGAAGGGAAAAATAGGAGTAAGTCCAGGTCTTGACACGAAGACAGAGGTAATGAAAAATTCTGGTAAAGCGAACAAATCACATTGACAGATGTTACTGTGACGGGAAATAATTCTCAAACCTTTATTAGGAACCTAATGATTGTAATTAATACAGTAAGAAGCATTATTTATTTCCCACTTTTCTGTATCTTCACAAGCTCTAAACAATATAACACATTTAAATAAGATAATAACAGTCACGTCATTATAAAACAATTAAGAAAACATTACCATTTAATGTAGGGAAAACAGAATTAAAAGGACCCCACAGAATAGAAAATCTATTATCACAAATACTTTCTCAGTTAACCAGTAATAAATAATTTCCATCATCGTGAAAATTTAAATTATGCAGGGGTAAATAGAATCATATAAATAAATCGTCTCAAAATAGCCTAACCACTATTTGAAAATGGCCTTGTACGCCGAGAAAGCTTTCACAATAATAAAAACTAACATACTTGCGAAAATTTATAATACCATTATCAAATTTGATTTGCATTAAAAAAATATATATTAATTGAAGTTAAGGACCATTAGGTTAACTTCAAAAAATTTAAAAAGCCCTTTGGAAACAAATTCAAGTTCATTAAGGGATGAAGGGGCAAGCGGAAAACAAAATAAAATATATATTTTCCGGAAATCCCCGGAAACCCGACGAAATGGAAGACAGCCCTACTTAAAGCAAATACAAATAATTAACCGAGACATGTTCTAGCGTTAAAGAAATTAATAACTTGGAAAAGAATACAGGTGAAGCCATGTTAAAAGGCTATTATTAGCGTATATTAAAAACATATTTAATGTCAATATTATGATAGGTTATTATGTCCCATTTGGATAGACTTTCCATAAATCATAACGCCATCTGTAAGGTGTTTTTTTAAAGCGCCGCGCGCCGGTGCATGATGTAAAACCCGAAATAACCGTATTGCTCCCAATTGCTCCGTCATATCAATGATTGATTATATTGGTGGATCGGTTATTCGGATTGCTTGGAATGTCGCAGTGCCGGGGTCTTGGATTATACAACTTTACGGAAAGAAGAATGCAACCAAATGAATATTGATTCTGAACTTCAAAGGAAACTATCATGCAAAAATGCTGCAATTGAAACAAGATGCAACAGGAGACAGAAACACTTGAATAATCTATCTATCGATCCATCTAACTATTTATATAAACAGGAGTATCTGTGTCTTGTGGTGATCGGCCGGCCGGACGCGTGGCGGACAACGGGCGGGCGTAGTTGATTTAATTTGTATACAAATCTACACTTTTATTACAAGACTGGTGAAATTTTGCAAACTTGACTTTCAAAACAAGAAAAACCCGGGCAAAGCCAGGTACTTCAGCTAGTCTCTTACATATACAAATCAGGTATACCTATAACTTAAAATTGAGATATTGCATAAGACAAGTCAGGAATTTTCATTTTTCTATTTTATTTGTTACACCTAAAAAGAGCGTCGTCTGTAAAAACCGGGGACTATATCGCAACGCGGACAAGACAGGGGCTCTGGCAAGGGAATGCGGGTCTTGAAGAGATCCGTATTATATGAAAATATATAAAATATAAAAAAACACATGCCAGTAGCTCGTTCCACATTCGTGCCGACAAAAAAACGTCTCGGAGAAATGACTCGTCCTTATAATATATTAGCTGATATCAACTGTGAATGAATGTTTTGCTCGTGTCCGTGGAGTTTAGATAAAATATCTCTTTTCTCGGTGCTCAGCATTTCGATTATTTTTTCAAAATTTTTAATTTTTAACTACTAAAGGGTTAAAAAAAACTTAAATAAGGTCTACGTACGCTTCATCAAAAGCTGATATTAACCCAATATTGACTGATTTTTTTCGGATTTGATTTGCGCGATAATGCAAATAAAAAAAATCCTCTTGTGCCAGGAGAATCCTGACACCATTTTCTCCGTTTAATCGCTCTACATGTTCAAAACACGAAGCATCCCTTTATTCAGGTAAGTAAAAAATAAAGCTAGGTTCACACAACATTTAATGAAAAATAATTAGAATAATTGTGTAAAATTTTAATATTTTTTTTTTTTTTTTTTTAATTTTATGTTTATAACGCACAAGATTCCCAACTGCTTCCAACGATCTGAAACCAGTGAAATCATGGCTTTTCCAATTGGGGAACGTTGTAACGTTTCGATTCTGAACGGTGATCTTTTAACAAAGCGATACTGAGAGTAACTTCTGTTTCTGTATAATTTTCGTAGATCATTACGAATAATCACCACCTGAATTTTCGCGGTATGAGCTTGAAACGTGGTGCATAATTACACGGAAATCTTTTTTTTTTGCCGCCACGATAAATTAACAGACCTTATTAATAAAACATCAATTTCAGAATATTTTATCGATTTGCTTTGATAATATATCAAGAAGATAAAAAGAATTTTTGTAAATGAAAAAAATTTCGGATTTTCAGGAAGATGTGTTCCGACATCATTTATTTATTTATTTAACGCCCAGAGGGCTTTTACATGCAGGTGGTACAATTTTAATGACAGTTTTGAAACATGAGAAAGAAATAATAAAAATAAAATTACATTAAAAAATAATATATGCAAGAAACAAAAAAAAAAAAAAAAACAAGAACATAAATTAAAAAATACAGCGATTTGACTGGTTTACAAAAATATAACTTCCATTTAGGAATAGTGTTGAAATAAGTCTTTTAGGTAATCCACAAAATTCGCAAAGTTAATATTAAATATATCGACATCACCTAACTGGGGAGTTCGCAATGTAATTGCGCTTATGTGTGTTGCAGTGGAATAGTGTATTTTGTCGTGTTGTAATTGTAGGTATTCGTAAGTTTATGAGTTGCAGAAGTTCGCAACAGTATATATTATCATGATAATATATAAGCAATTTGATAAAAGTTAATCAGGAATCCTGTTATTTTTTTCGGCCTTCAATTCCGCTTTTAACCTGAATTATAAATAATTTGAAGAGATTCTTATTAAATTAGTTTTTTTTTTTCTATTCGTATATTTATATAAATATATTTCACAATGTAACACATCCCCCTCAGCTTTTCTGCCGCTGGCCATTCTCGGCCGGCAGTTCAAAGGGCAGAGTAATACCGGCCGCGTAAGAACCATTATATTAATTTAGCCGCGGCGATCGTGTGCGCCACGCCTTATGTTTTCCGCTCGTAAATAAAACGCATGCGTGTGTGTACACGCCTTTGTGTTCTTACTTCTTTCGAGATTCGTAATTGGAATAAGGAACGCACTGAACGCACCAACGGGTGAATTATATTATTTGGGATTTGGTACCTTTAGACGACACACCTAACTTAAAATTCATAAAATTTAGAAATAAATATTCAACTTCTGTGGAAGTTCTGTTATTATTTCAGTTCTGTGAAGCAACTGGCTCATAACGATATAATAAGAGAACTTGAAAAGAACTTTCACAAAAATCAAATACGAAATATATAATAAATTGTTCAAATTCTGTGGAACAACCTGACCTAAGTGTTATCATGTTAAAATTGAAAGTCTTAAATATGTATGTCAGATTATTTGCAATACGATTTTTAGCTATGTTAAATAACTTACAATACAATTTTTAAATTTGTCATATTACATGTTTGCAATATAATTTTTATCGGGGATTAAGTTAGGTGTGTAATTTTTTAGCGTATGTTTCTGTACATGGCGTTGAAATTATATTTATTACATGACATCTCCTCACTGCATCATTTACATCTAAGTAGAAATTAATTCTATGAAATTTGACGAAAATTATTAAGGATTATAGAAGCTTTGGCTTAGATCATGTTGTCTTATCTTGAAATGGATTTACCTTATGGCCTCCTAACAGCGTAAACAAAGTATAAACAAAATTCTTGCATGAACTTAGGTTATATAATAATTACAATAGTACCCAAAGATATTAGAAGAACATAGTACCCATTTTCAATAGCGATACAAAAATTTCATAAAATAGTGTTTTTCTGACATTACATGAGTAACTTTTCTGTTGTTGTGTATATAATTCTGTTATGAATTTAATTTGTTTTACATCCTGGCTTCTAATTAAATTATAATATTTCTTTGTTTGTTTATTTTTTAATACTATTGTGATAATTTTATTTGTTATTATGATAATATTTTATTCTAAATGATTTAGTTGATAGTCCGGTATTGCTAGAATTGTTAGGCTTCCAGATTCCACAACGTAATACTAGAAGTCAGGATTTATTTCAGTGCAGAAATTCTGGGACTAACTACCACATGTATTCCTCTTTGCCCAGAATACTAATAGAGGGAAGCAATTACACCAAGTAAGTAGACATCTACAATTTATCTCTAAGCATTAGTTATGTAAATAAATAATGTATATTTCTTAATATTCATATATAAAAGCCCCGAAAAAGGGCGTTCATTAATAAATAAACACATAATTTGGTTCAGTTCTTATCACTAGGAAGAAATGTATGATTGGTTGTATTTATGGTATAATGTAAAAAAAAAATAAATTCAACTGTTAATTTCCCAAAGATTAATAAATAAGTAACCCACTTTTAGGTATGATGTGTAAACGACTAAAATTGTTTGTTTTTTTAATATGTTTTGGGGTTTATTACCGTTTCCAATGATGCGTACATTGAGTATTTATTTAGATGGAATAAAATTAAGCAAAAAGGGAAGTGTTCCTCTTCTTCATTTTCACAAACAAATTGGTTTAATATAAGAAAATACACGGAGAAAACTAACTGATATGAATTATTGTTAATTTATTTATTTTCCTGTTAAAAATTGAACTGGAGGCCTATAATGAATGATTTTATGAATTTCATGACAAACTGTCAGTAAATCAAGAATATATTATGAGAAAGTCGGAACACGGGTTCTTCAAAATAATAATAGTTTCGCAATTTGTCTTTTTTTCATTTATTCGGACGAGGGCACCTGTGTGAACACGTGTTATATAGATATATTCTGAATGTCTAATGTTTTATTGGGAAATGATCATGCAATCACATTTTTAATAGTATCTTGATATAAAAAAGCCGTACTCATTTTTCAACGTGTAATATAAATTGAAAATTTTCTGCAAACTGATGTATTTACATTGATGAAATATTTGATATGTCTTTATTCAGTAATCATGCAGCATCCACTCGAGCGAATTTTGGCATATTATGCTAAGTTTGCAAAACCGTTTTGAGTGATCGATTGATTGTCATAATGTGCCCAATTTATAGAACCTAAAAATATGGGATAAACCTTAAACTCTAGGGGAATTCATTGGCTTTAAACTGCAGTATCTAAACAGTTTCATATGTTCCATATTACTATTTTGAGGAATGGTTTTGGTTAAATAATATGGGAAAAGTACAAATATGACAGTGGATATGTTGTTTGGTAGAATGTTAATCGCTATGCTGTATCCTTCATAGTCGTATAAACAGAGCATTTTCTGCAAGAACACAAAGGGATTCAAATGTTATTACTACGGTTATTTCAAAATCCAAATTAAGGGCGATAATTGGATTGCCGCCATACAGCAACGAAACACAAGTTTGATGGTTATGTCCGTATTGTCACGACGAAGTTCGAATTTCCCCGATTTACAACCCGCGTCTCTCCAAGTCCCGGGTCAATAACTCTCCTGCCATTAAATAATACCACGCTTTGAATGGCATTAAATATCCTTTCTTCTCACAATATGATTATTTATTTATTTATTTAGCGCCCAGAGGGCTATTACATGTAGATAGTTCATTTTGAACATGAGAAAGAAATAAAAAATACAGTGTGTGGCAAGCCTACGCACGATGGAAGTGAAACTTTTAGTATTCTTCTCTCTCTCTTTTCATTTCATTCTCTCTTTTTTCTCACTTCTATCTCGTCACTACTCATTTTTGACACTAAAACTCTGTTCCAAATCGAATAAACCACAATCAATTACGTACTTCACTCACCGCGCAGTACACGAAGCAAGAAGCTGATGCCTGGCGTGGCGTCGTTGGCTAGAGAGAGAGGAAAAGAGAGAAGAGAGAGAGAGAGAACGATCTTCAGTGGCTCCCTCACCTCAGTAAGCGACTACGGTTAGAGAGCGACAGTGAACGGTGAGCGGTGGTGGGGGTCCCGTACCCACACCACCAAATGATCACGGTTTTTCGTGACGGTCATGAGTCGGTTTTACTCCGGTCCTCGAAAATGCATGACACGCGTAAAGAAGTTTCACTTCAATAAAAATAAAATTCTAAGAATTTTTTTTAATGTGAATACCGGACAAGAGTTCTAACTGCTCCCAACTGCCGGGAGCCAGTGAGACGATGGCATCCCCGATTGGGGTAGGTTGTGAGGCTGAATGTTGTGGGGAAGAGGAGGAGATGGGAAAGAGGAAGTACCCGTACGGTCTATTTTGTACCAACCTTATGCGGTTAAGGAGGAAACGATATGTTTCCTTATAACGCCGTCGGGAAAGTGGTGGGGTCTCGGCAACAGTGTTTGCTTGCTTCTTACGCGTAAGAATTCAGTTCTCGCGTACTATTTTACAAGTACAACGTACAGTTACATCTACGAGATACGCAAAGTCCTTGCTACAATTTAAACGATGGCCCTCTATTAAATTAACACGGCCATCTGAGGGTAATTCCTCGGTGCGTGCCCGGGCAGGGCCGAGCAGTGCCGGGCACGCCGCGCGTTGAAGTGTCCATCATTAGTCCTCATATGGGCACGCCAATGAGCACGAGACTTTGCATACAAAGACAGCGACGGGGCGAGGTAACCCAAAAAAGGAGAACAATATGAACTTGTTCGGCATGGGAATGCAAGAAACGATTACGTATACAGAGTGAACGTAAGGCTTCTACCCTGTTTTAGGGAAAACCGTGTAATTTATATGTAAAAAATATTAAACTTGTCTACATTACCAAAAATAAGACTTAATACTAAAGATAAACGTCTTTTCAACGAAGTTAGAAATATTTTAAATCTGTCCTCGAAATATCCTGAGCAGATGGGGTAACCATTTTGAAGTTCTATATATTTCTTGTTTACATTATAGTGATAAATAATTTTAAAAAATCCTACCCAATTTCACCAAATCTAGGCAACTTAAAATTGATACTAAGGCGTAGTAAAGACATATGTAAATAAAATACCATAGTTCGTGGCTGGTACTTATTTATGTTTGTCTGATGCGTTGCCGGGGCTGCAGCATACTGCAATGGTGATGATTATTGAAACCTAAAACGCTCTGGACAGAGTATTAGTTCGATTTTGTATGAATGGCATTGAATCCAAATCTAGGGTGAAGGGAAATTGCGAGGCTGCCATCTTGTATGACTCCTTTTTAATTGATTTGTATACAAAGGAGTCATACAAGATGGCAGCCTCGAAATTTCACCTCACCCTTGAATTGAATTCAATGCTATTCATACAAAATCGCGAGGTTGCCATCTTGTATGACTCCTTCGTATACAAATCAATTCAAAAGGAGTTATACAAGATGGCAGCCCAAGAAATGCCATTTTGTATGAATTTATTGAATCCAAATCTAGGGTGAGGGGAAATTGCTAGGCTGCCATCTTGTATGACTCCTTTTGAATTGATTTGTATAGTTATGAATGATGAACTATTATTATTTTATTTTTGTGTTGTTAATGCAGTTATAACGGCTTATAATTTTTTGGGGGTGTTTGATGAGACAAGGAATGGAATACGTCATTAAAAAAATTAAGTAGGTTTTGGCATTTTCCATACATCTTCCCTCTCACCCCGTGGCTTCAAATTGTTTTCGAGTTGATCCGTCCAGGGCTTTTTAGGTCCATGACTATAGTAGGTACATCTATTTTAAAATTTCAACCTTGATGCGACATTTCTTTGGCTGGCAGGTAGCCATTTTAAATATATATTTTTTTTTATTGAGGATTGACCTTCTTCCCCAGGGACTGGCTCTTAAACTGCAGTGAACTTTTAAAATGTCTTTAACAAATGGTTTGATTGAGGATTGAATCTTCCTCCCCAGGGACTGGAAACAACCGCGTTAACGGTTCCATGATATTTCATCAAAATGAAAATTCAACACACCTATAAAAAGTGATATGGAGTCATTAAAAGTGATGAAACAGAAACTAGTTTTAATAGTTACCTATTTAACCTAGTTTTTGTTTCATCACTAGGTTACATAGGTAACTATTAAAACTAGTTTTTGTTTCATCACTTTTCACGACTTTATATCACTTTTTGGAGGTGTGTTGAATTGTCATTTTGATGACATACCCGGTCACCGCGACACAACAACTGTGCCAAATCCCGATTGGGTAGGACCGACATTTATTTATTATATTAACTGCTGTCATCCAATTTCAGAGAAATGCGTATAACATAGTGTGTGAATGTCACCAAAAGATAGAATTTACTGTCATCGACAACGAGTTTATCTGCCGTGTTTCAGCTCGATCGGATGTCGGCAAGTGGGTTAATTTTCGATTCTAAAGTTTGAATTCATTCATTACCGAAAGCAAAATTGAAATTCAAATAGATGTATTTAAAAAAGGGAAGACATTTTTCATGAATATATTTAAATTCATAGGTTATTGGTTTTATACCAATTGTACGTGAATTTCCACGCCTTATCTAAGAAGGTTTCATATTCTGATAATTTTTTTTCATTATTCTTCTTTTCTCTCCGACGGGTTTCGTACCATCACGTACATCTTCAGACTGGAACAATTTTGGTATTTATACTTGATTTATTAATTGTTAGCATAATTATCTATTAACGGTAACCTAAAATGACACGAAATTTGGTTTGTCTACAATTTGTTTACTTGGGAATATGATATTTTACATAACATGATATTTTGTTGGGGTCTCTCCGTACACGTGGAATAAAGTATTTTTTAAAGGCTTTATTAAACTTTATTGATACTATAAAGTTTATCACAAGGTGCAATTTTATTTCGACTCCTGTTATTATCTGCATAATAATGGTGAATTTTCTCACACTTCATGAATATCTACAGTTAAAAATGTGTGGAAGATTTTAACTTTATTTTTCTGATTCTAATCATTTTACTAAAATTATAATTAAATTGAATTGAATTAAATTGTAAAATACGTATTTTGAATATTTTCGATCAAAATTATTGACTTTAAAAACGATCTAAAATGGCACATCCTAAATGATTCCAAATGGCTACAACGTCATTATGACAGAAAACGCCAATGTTTGGTAAAACGGCTGTCACATGTCGTCAGGCGTGACGTAAACGCCGCCGAATTCACGAACAAAAACGAACGTTTTGAGGGCGCGAAAGTGGCACATTTTAAAACGTTATAGAAAAATTAATCATCAACACAAAAATAAAAATCCTTCTTAATTTTTTTCGATACAAAAAAAGACAGTAAAAATACTCTATTCCAATATGAAATGATTTGCTGGCTTTTTTGTTCAAACCACAGCAGTTTCTAATCCTTCTAGGCCCGGGTTTGCTCATGTCTTTCCCCACACTCCACATTGAGAAATTCTACGGGGCACATCCCATTCAAATTTCACATCACCTTACTTTACAACGATTCACACTATCTAACTTACATTCCATTCTGAGATCTTTATTTGTAACACTATCAAATCCCCATCGCAAGGGCACCTATTTTTGAACAGACTCAACTGCAGTCAGCTAATGCATGCTTAAATATCATAACCACTCTTCTTTTTCGTTCTTCTTGGTTGAATAATACTATTCCCACGCACTTGCGGGGTAGAGGTGAGAAGAAGTGAGTAGAACTGAGAAGAAAGGGCGGGGCATTGATTAGCCGGCGTGAGATCCGTCGGAACCGTTGCAGTGCTGGATTCAGATATTTCGGAAAGTCTATGTTTCATGTTATAATAGAGTTTTTTATTATATTTGTTTAGGAAACAAACAGTTATATGCTGTTAGCAACAATAAATAAACAATTGATATCATTATAATAATCACATCATTTAATGTCTCTCAATTCAGTGAGCTACCGTGGGTTATTGTGATTTTGGAGAAGCGACCTGTTGCGCCCCATGGTCTCTCTAAATAGTATAAAATAATGTCACTATCCGCGTCTGTATGTTTTTGCGCTTAGTTATTTTAAACTATGGAAGAAATTTTGATAGGGTTTTCAATATCACTTAGAGAATTTATTCCGAAAGGTTTACAAATATGATACATGCATAATATATTTAAGAAAGTAGCGAAAAGTCAATGTTTTATAATCAACTCGAAATATATATTTTCTGGCACTACATTTCTAACGCAGGCTAAACCTTATGAGATAAATCAAATGAATGTAGCACAAAATTGTATATCATAAAAAGGACTACAGAAAAGTCCGTAGAGGTATATGTCTATCTCCTAAGGATAACACTCAGCGACGCCGGGTACACATCAGCTAGTTCTAAATAAATCGTTTTAGGATTCCAAATGATTGTGGCAAAATCATGTTGTGACCTTTATAAAAGCCACATGTAACAGAATTAGTGTACATATGTAGTATAGTAAATTACTGTGCAGTTTACTACGCAGTAATACAATAAAGAAAAATCAACATCACAGCGAGATAATAGGTCATTAGTCATAACTAACAGCTTTTGTTTTTTGAAGTCAGAACGGAATCAATTGTTCGCGTCTTAGATGAATTAATTTAGTCTATGGATCGTGTTCACGATTTCTTTCAGTTCTAAGAGCTTAATTAGTTCACCCCTATTCATTAATAAGCCGACATTATCCAAGAAGTAGTGCATATTGTGATATCTATTCAAGAAAATGGTCAAAAATTCCACACAAGCTGAGAGTGGCGGTCATAGCTTCTGTCATAAATCACCTTAGAAACACCATATTTGATATATTATAATGAAATTTACTTAGTTGATTAAATATAATTGTAAAATCCATCTCTACACAGGAATCCCCTAGTGAGATGAGCAGCGGAGGAAAAATATAAAATAAAATAAAATAAATAAATAAATGTTGAATAATTAAAAACAATACAGGAAAATTGAATAAAGACAACACATATATTGACACCTTATCCGACACCTTGGAGACCGCGCTAAAAGTAAGGCTTTTGTCTATCGACTGTCGGAATCACATTCTGACCGTGCTCGCAAATATCGCTAACTGACCATAAATGGATTTCATCTTCTGTGATACACCTCCAGTTCAACTTTCCATTCAGTCCAATCCCCCCCTGCCTTGAGGCTGCGATCCGTCTGCAATTCGCTTCAATCCATCACCACCCCCTCCCCTTGTCCGCCTAATGAGGACCGCAGTCCGTACTGCCCATTTCCTCCGTACGCCAGCTTTTCGGGAACGGCGCTGGCGTCGTGACTTCCGGTGGCCACTTTAATGGCTCACGAATCACGCACTACGAGTACTTAACTAACTCCACTTGCTCAATATTGTTATTGAAGCTTTCTCAATAACTTATTAATAAAGTATATTGAAATGAATTATTAAACTTTATTCCACTTTCATTTCTTTCTAACCTGACCGGTCTCATACAATCACAATCAGACTGCTACAGTTTTGCTAAAAACGATGGTATTTATAATTCATTTCTTAATTATGAGGGAACAAGATATATATTTTATTGTGGTCTCCTAATAATAATTTTATTGTGGTCTCCTCACAATACCTATTTGCCTTTGGATTTCTTCAAAGGAAGAAATTTACCATTCGAATGTTAGGAAACTTGAATAATTACGACATCTATCTAGCATCTGTCAAGATTTGAATAAAAGAAATACATATTTCAAATAAATAATTATTTATTATAATAAAATGATTTTGGAACCTTTTTTCGCTTGTCTGATATTATAAGCAGAACCAATATTTTTAAATTAAAAGTTCATTGAACTTGAATAATGATACGTGTTACGCTGGAATATTTCACATTACCCATGCACTAACAACCGAAATTAGTATGTTTAATGCTACATTATTATATTAATATTTAATGGTTGAGCTGATCAATTAGATTACAAGACTCTTGCATTGAATTCTTAATGTCTTTGCTAGAGTTATCCCTATGCAGATAAACCCATACGTTTTCTCCTAAACTATGCTTCCAGATCATATAATATATAAAAAATCACGTATCACTGTGTTCGTACACGCTAATCTCTGAAACCGCCCAACCGTCAATGAAATTTTGTGGTTGGTTCCATCTTGAAATATTGGATTGTTTTAGACCCGATAGGTGGCGCTGTTGTCGTGATCTAAACAAAAAAAAAATTAACGGGTTTCTAATATTAATATATAAAAATCCAAAGTTTGTTGTTATTAGTGCAAGGAGTGTTTAGAGAGTGGTTTGAATAGAAGAAGAAGTCGGGGACGCCCGAGGAATACTTAACGCAATATCTCTGCACTGGAATGAGATACAGAGTCAAATTACATTGTGGTATACAGTAGTGAATGGTGGAAGAAGTCGGAGGCGCCCGAGAAGGTCATTAGCAATAGCGAAGCATTGCGGGGGATTCACTGGTATTCCATAAAAAAACCTATAACGGTAGATGTAGGTACATATTATATTCAACACAGATCTACATGAAAAATAAATTTTAAAGCTCTGAATAATCTACCTTGTAAACTTAGCTGGAATTAAAAATAACAGAATATAGATAAAAAAATAAAAGTTATCTTACTTATACTTTCACCTTTCATTACAATGAAATTTCGATATTATCTGTATTATATTTTTAAAAATTTATTCATAAAAATCTGAAAAATAAAACTTTGTTCAACCGTAGAACTTTTTAATGTGTAAAACTTTCTTTAGGTTATACCTTTTTTTCGATATTATCACAAAATAATGCAGGAAATGTCTAATAAATCGTCAATAACTTGAATTTAATAAAACATTTTTAAAAATTTATTCATAAAAATCTGAACCATAAAACCTCGTTCAATCGTAGAATATTTTTTAATGTGTATAGCTTTCTTTAGGTTATACATATTTCCTATATTATTACAAAATAATGCAGGAAATGTCCAATAAATCGTCAATCACTTGAATTTATAAACCTTTAAAAAAAATTATTCTCAAAAATCTGAACCATAAAACGTCGTTCAATCGTAGAACATTTTTTATAGGTTAAACCAACTTCTAATATTATCACAAAACAATGCAGGAAATGTCCAATATATAGTCAATCACTTGAATTTATAAACATATTTAAAAAAATTATCCTCAAAAATCTGAACAATAAAACCTCGTTCAATCGTAGAACATTTTAATTTGAATATTTTTCTATAGGTTATACCTATTTTCTACCTTATCACAAAACAAAGCAGGAAATGTCCAATAAATCGTCAATAACTTGAATTTAATAAACCATTTTTCTGTTTAAATTTATTCCAATATTTTTGGTAGACATATTTGCAAAACAATATGAGGTTAACCACAGAACTTTACAAAAAATGCTATTTAAGCAGGTCTTCAAAAAAATTGGCAACAAAAGTTATTTCATATTTATCATAAAAAAATGTTGGATGCATTTCATGTACAATATATTGAACACCAAAAAAAAACCTCTGCTTACAAAATTTACAAACTATTTCACAATAATCCCGTAGGATGCCACGCAGAAGCGGTGCTAAGCTGTATCGAAAATCGTTCTAATTAAATTTATCGTCGAAATTAAGGAAATGAAAGGTAGCCTTAGAACGAGCTGCCCCGTCAGCCTTTCACCGCCAAAATTGCACTTTACAGCCCTAAATTACGGGGGTGCTTATCTTTTACGACCGGGCCGGGATTCGAACCCGGGCACCGTCAGAACGCAACACTCAGAACAAAGTGACCAATTACAATGATTTTTTATGCACCATGCACCTGCATATTTGGCGTAATTAAAATTGATGTTTACAGTTCAAGTATGCTGTATTTTTTACCGTGCAATAACTATGACCTCTGGGAAAGAAATTCCTTTTGATTTTGGTATATTTTCAAAAAATTACATATCTGATAATCTCTGCGCTAGCTTTCTTCCTTGACCTGTCTTGGAAAACTCCCTTGCTTCATCCATGCGCAGTATCGATATATAATACCAATATATTAGCCCTCTTATACTTAAGTCCAATCTAAAAATGACACCACTAAAGAGTAATCACTAGTAACTCCCCACCGAATTACATCTTAAATATAAATGCAAGTTCCCTACAGTATAAAACAGAGAACAAAGTTATCATTCAATCAGTGCTGTCATGTGTTAATTTTATCGGCCAATAGCAGATCTGAAAAGCATCGCTTCACAAGATAAAGAGATGAACTTGAATTAAACTTGTCGTTCAAGCTTCTAAAAACGTGCGCGAAACCAGCGAAGACCGTTCAATTTGTGGCAAAAGTGTTGTCGTAATTTATTGTGTGACGTTGTTGTTTTGCTAGAAATTAATGTAAAATGTTATCAATTGCTACTTTAATTGATATGCCACCTCAAAACTATCTATGAGGTATATATATATATATATAATATTCGTATGGCTGATTAAATTATTAATGATAATGTACGCAAGAGCTCCTACCGAAGATATTGCTTAATACAAATTCGTGTTTGATAAATGATCTTCACAGCACTCATGGGAAGAGCTTGCTGGAAAATCTATATTAATCTATAAAACCGAGATAATTATGCCTGCTGGTAATAACCAAATAATGGTATTTTCAGCTGTGAAACACGACATTGCAAAAATATGGAAAAATCCATGTAATTTTAATGAAATCAATATATACAACCCCTCTCTCCCGAATTTGTGCATATAAACCATAGTTTAAAGAAAAATTGTACCAGTTCGAAGCCATAATGGGTTGGAAATGGTAAAGGTTAAAAATAAAATAAGTGAAGGAACAGAATAGGTATATTTTTCTACCACACGTCGCCACTGATCATACTGCTACAAATGACACGCGTTTCATCGCGTCTGTTACTGTGCTGCTGACACTAGACGGAGTGCGTATCACGTGATATCCTAGGCTGTACCCAACAACCCAGTGGCGAGGTATGAACGAGAAATATTTTTTTTGTGAAAAAAAAACTTCATCATCAACAGCGAAATGAAATCTTCTTTCAACTCCAAATATGCTCGCTGGTTAAAATACTTCGTGTATGTGCTGTTCTACCCTGTACAGAGTAGAGGAAGTCAGCCGATGCGCTGGACTGACCAAGTGTCACAGACTTCTCGAACACCGGTGTCCACGGCGTTTCGTGCAGCGCTCGATTCCGTGCTTGAATTATTTTTTATTTTTCTGCGCTATTCGAAAAAAGAGCTAACGACATTTATGTTATACCTGTTTGGCTTCGCCCGAGTTTCAACAATTTATTTAGATACACATCTGTTCTTATTGAAAAACTACAACACCGTTCTACAAAGTCCATTCTCAAACCTTAGAAAAAGTAAAAAATAAATTTCTTCGTAACATCAATTTTAAAATGAATATTTCCATCAAATTTATAAATTATAATAACTCACGTACCGAAACCAGACTTCTCAAACTATCGGATAGAAGAGTTCTAACTGATATACTATTTTTATTCAAAATTATCAAATCTCTCATTGACAGCCCTGAATTATTGGAATTAATTTATATGAATGTACCTGCCAAACAAACTCGAAGCAAAGACAATTTTAAATGTAACAATAACCTCAATACAAACTACTCTATGTATTCACCAATTCCAAGAATTCATCACCTTGCAAACAAATACTGTGAACTTATTGATATAAATTATTTGGTGTTAATAACTTTGTGAGTTTCAAAAGGCAACTAATTTCAGACCTATTTGCTAGTTATTAACTTGTATTTTATTAGCTTAAAAAAAAAGTCTACTCTTCATACTTTGATTTACTTTACCATTTCAAGTACTATTAGGTATTTAAATTCAATATTAATTACGGCGTTGGTATTTTGCCATCACTTATTAGTTTTTTTTTTCTATAGTTACAATAGACATTATTTTTCTTCTTTTTTTAAACATTTGTTTTATAATACATATCAGTATATTACATAAATTTATTTTCTAATTAGATTATGAGTAAATTATATTTAGCTATTTTATCCATGTACATGTTACACTTACATACATATACAGTCAATTTACTATGTAAAAGCCCGACAGGGCGTTAATAAATAATAAATAAATAAAACTTCAAACATGCCTGTAATATCCTCGATATTAGTGTATGAGCTCACCGATAGATTGCAGATTAGTCTATTAAGTTACTCAAATATGGCGTTAGCTGTCGAGAGTCAAAGTATAATAAATGAGGTGAGTACCTCAAGGTCGGGGTCCAGATTATTCCAACCGCTGCTAATTAAGATATCAGAGCCATTGTCAATCCATCACAATAAAAGTCCAAGTGTTTTGTTGCGGCTGGAGATTTATTGATTCAGAGAGTTTGTAAGAAAACCCCGGAGACACAACAATACTTAGTTACTTTAGTCTGGAAGAATTAAAAAACCTTTGTTAAATTATACCTACACGTAGAAAACTTACTTTTTTTTAATATTAACTCCACACAAGAGGCTCTGAAGAAAATAATTTCCCTCAGGGCCTATGTCATCCTTGGGGATGCTGTGTGGAAGGTCTTTTTGTGGAGAGGAAGGAGTGAACATGGGTCTTGAAGAGTCTTGAAGAGTGAAGGGAGGAAACACAGAGGCCGGCAGTTCTGAACAGTAACAATACTGATATGAAGTATTGTTAATTTATTAAAAGGCTGGTAAAGTTATGTTTTCCTGTTAAAAATGGGACTGCAAGCCTATTACTAATGAATTGAATGAGTTGCTAACAAAGTATCTGACAAAAGCGAATGTTTTATGAGGACGGCGGAACAAGTGATCATACAAATACTTATATTGTCGCATTACGTCATGATGTATATTTAAACGAAGGAAAACGTGTTCTCGATATATTCTGAATGACTAATATTTTATCAGTAAGTAGGCATGCTGTCACTTTTTTAACAGGATATTTTTTTTCCGTGTACTATTATATTTAGTCGAAATCATTTCATGGATTTCAAAAAGGTTAAATAAGTAACAATAAACGCCAAAGAATCCTAACGACAGTAGGATTTACCTAATAGGAGTCGATAAAAGCAATATTTTTATGCAACGTTCATCATTCAACGTCGCATTTGGAAAAGGTTATCCCAAAAGCAACAAACGCAGCGAGAGCAGCTTCTAATTTGCCATATTTATCAATGTCCGCGGCAGTCCCAAAGCGCAAAAGGCCTAAAAGACGAACATACAGACAGGCCCAGCAAAAACCAAAGAAGGCCTTAGACAATGGTCTAGCGACCTACCCTTTTGTCGGTGTTTACCTTTAAAATCCACCGAAAATAAGTGTACCTACCCGACCGAAATAATTAAGGAACGCTCCAAAGAGCACACCGCAAGATGTTCACTGTGGCAACACTCAACCGCCGTGAAGTAATAAATACTCATAATAATTTGAAATTCGAATATAAAATATCATTTTCGAAATATGTATCGCTTTCGAATAACCTACACGTTCGAGTATCTGTGGTTTTACGGTTTTTATTTGTATGCTCTCAGACTCAAAGTCGTAAAAACAGTGAAGAAAGTTTCGAGGAATACAAATTACTTTCACGTTATTTATTTAAAACTCCCTTATATTTTTATCGAATCATAGAAAATTAATTTCGCTATTGCCAATGTATTTCTTGGGCAACTCAGAATTCTTCCACCATTTAGTACTGCATAATACAATGTTACTGTTAAAAAACTACATTATATCGACTTTAAGGCGATGCACTACGTCGTGTAATATTTTAAATTGAGCTGCTATCAATAACAACCCTAACGTAGATGGCGATAAGGTTTAAATTCCCGCTTAACACCATCCGCCCGTTTTGATTTATGCAAGAAAAGAAACATGGCCAAAAAGTGCCTTTTATTTTATTTTGTGGATGTTCAGGCATAAATATTTGATTTTATAAATAACTTAATTTTCCACATTATACGATAAAATCATAACCGAAAATGGGTTCGTAAGTAGGAGATTTTGACCTTTAAAGCAGTTTTCATTATTTTTTTCTGGCCTTATAAAAAGACTTATATAAAAAATACTCGATTATTTCAAAGGTCAAGATGTATTCTACTCGCAGTATTTAATTAAAGCATCTAAAACATTTCTAGGCGACCAAATTTTCAAACCAAAAACACATGATTTCGCATTACTACGTATGGCATCGCCTTAATTCGATATTGAATCTCATTCCGGTTCACATATATTGCGTTAAGCATTCCTTGGGTGTCCCCGACTTTTTCTACCATACAAACCACTCTCTAAACACTCCTGGCATTAATAATAACAATCTTTGAAATTTTCAGCGATATCGGTAGACTACTTATCGAGTATTGCGAGCACAAACATGCCCAGGCTGATTTTTTTTATATATTACTAGCTAACGAGTACTTGGTATTGCCGAGGATTATCTTTAGGAGATAGACATATACCATTTAGGACTTTTCTGTAGGCCTTTTTAAGATATGCAATTTCGTAGCAAATTATTTTGAAGTATCTCATGAGATTTAGCCAGCGTTAGCAATGTACTGCCCGAAAACATATTTTTACGACTTATAAAACATCGACTTTTCTCTACTTTATATAAATATAATATGCATTTATCATATATGTAAACCTTCCGGAAAAAATTCTCTAAATGACAGTGAAAAGCTTATCGAAATCCATTGCGTAGTTTAGAAGAACTAAGCTCAGAAACAGACAGACGCGGATAGCGATTTTATTTAATACTTTTTAGATGAATATTTATTGATGAATTAATAAAACAATCATTACAACTAACCTTTGAAGATAACAGAATATATTTTAAGTGTAGTTTATTTTTTAAGGATATCCTATACATACATTGCTTATATTACGCATGGCCGAATTGACTGAAAGTTATGAAGTATGTTCGTACGGCAGGAAATGCCAAACTTTGCAGAGTAAGGAAAAAGTAGGAATTGGAATAATCGACTAAAAAGCTTGAGGCATTAACTGGAAAAATACTGTAAGAATATAAAATCACGAACACGCATTCCGAATTTCAACCGAAATATAACTCAGCAACTTCACCCGAACACTTTTAAGCTGTTAAAAATATATTGATGAAAATAATTATAAACACGAAATTTTATTTATTTAATATTATATATCCGACCGGTTTCGCTTAGTACGAGCATCTTCAAGGTATAAAATTACATTATTTAAATTTGTATTCTGAAAATGCTCGTACAAAGTAATTGTTTTATATTCATCAATATGTCAAATCAGGGAAGTGACTGCTTTCTACCAATAAATTAAAAATAAAATTATAATAATAATAAAATTTATTTGTTTAAGGATTCTGATAATCTTTAAGTAAAATAACAATGTTTTTCCACGAAGTCCAAACACATGCTCATAATAATCCTTACATTTTGGCATTTAGTCATGATAAACAGGGTGTCCGGGGGTAAAATGCGCTAACTTCGTGAGGTGATTCTAAATGATAGTACAAGTAAATAACTTTTTTCGATACTCCAGTGAGGTAGTTTTTAGATTAAAAAGTTGAATTGTTTGTATGGGAAAATAAATATTCATGTATATATGGAAAATTATTTTTTTGTACGGAAAAATAAACATTGAAATTTTGAAAAAGTTTTACATCTACCATCATGTAGAAGCACCTCCAGAAGTTATCACACATTACCCCCAGACATTATATTGTATTATTAAGCTAAACGCAGATGGATGAACACGTTATCCGATATTATTACGAATTTACACATAACACTTTATCAGGAAGGGGCTTGCAATAACGTTTTTAACAGGATAACTAATAATTTGAAGAGATTTTAATAAATCAGCATTACTGATTTTTCTCCGTGCAGGTAGATAGATCCCTGAATGTGACACGAATAAATTATTTATACATATATTTGAGATTGTAACTAATGTGATACATTTACAGATGGGTCAGGTAAGTACTAAAAATGTAATATTCCATTCCGGGCACATGCATTACTATACTCTCTCGCCATCAGAAAACTTCTCACGTCTTTTGTCCGGGCGGCCGCAAAAGAAAAAAAAGATACAACAGAATAGCTCTTATTCAAAGAGCAAACATACAATTTTATGATATGTTATGTAGGCAGGAGAGCTGCTATGAAACAATATTTGTTATTTGTTTTGTGGAGGTGAATGCCAACACTAGTAGCCATATGACTGACCTCAGTGAACCTTATTCTTTTGTTCGGAAATTCCGAGGGTGCGTTTGTATGATATTGTTTCAATATGTTTCTAATGGCTCTGTTTCTAGTTTACAAAATTTTAGATTTTAGGGTGTTCGTTGGCCAAAATCCTATAAAACTTTGATATAAAACGCCCAACATAATAAAAAATAGTTTAATATCATCGAAGAAGGTAATACTAATAGATCTAAACGAAACATGAAAAGAAATGTTTTTTTTTATATAAAATAAGAATTAAATTTCGAGGTTAACTTAAAACTCATCTTTTCAGTCCTAAAATTTGAAACAAAATTTGCAATATTTAAAATATCAACTCTGCTTTTGCCGCTAATCTTAAAATAATATCCATATAAATGGCGGGTAAAATAGCGAACGCAAAATGATGAAATGTCCAGGGTTCATATATTTTGTATTTTTGGTAATGTGTATTACGGATGTAATCCTATTACAATGCACATGACATAATTTACATAACCATAGGCCGACGCTGAAAATTTCAAAAGACCTAGAAATTTCTTTTAGCAGCGCCATTCCTCTTATCATGATATGCTGGGCCGAGTTAGCATCGCGTTCGGGTCCCACCAGGCGTAGTGTGTTCAATTCCTCGGATGGCTAAGTCCTCCATCACAACACAAGCAACATTTTCCGCTTACTGTGGTGGTAGAAGATTTCCAAATATTGTCAGGTTATAAGTAACTCGGGAATGTTAATCTTTCTTAAAAAAAAAAACAAAACAAAAACGTCCGTTCTGCAATGTGGAATATAGAGCGTGATGTCGACCCTGGCGGAAGTGGTTTGCTACTAACAATTTATAGTTAGAGGTATGCACTGTCAATAAAACAGTTTATTATTTTAAACGTTGTTACTGAAGGGCCCCAATCTATCTATAAATGAAAATTTCTAATCAAAGTGTGTTTATCTGAAGCAACCTGCCAAGTAATCGTGGAAAGAGATTTTAGAAAATAAGTTCTTTATATTAAATCGGGGATTTATTCAATACTTCGCGTATTACAAGAGTGACTTCGATGATCGACCTAACTAGGAGCTGGCTAAATGAGATCTGCAAATACCTTATTTGTCTGGAAGCAGCCTAACTGGCCCTAGCGACTACTGACTACTAGCTGCCATCTTGCGGACTTCCAAGCAAGCTCTTTGTACTGCCCTCTATGAGTGCATCTGTGAAGCTCTTAGCTAACTAACTTCCCAAGAGTTTTCTACATGTGTTTGTAAATAATAAAATTAGATAGAGCTTATGAAATTATTAATGTACAGCTCCCTTGAGGAGATTTTTCACAAAAACGGCGCTATACAAATTATCAAAATATTATTCATAATATGTAGTTAAAGTCATTATTTAAAAACCCAGCGTTGTACGTGTTGACACGGGGAGGCAAATAAACAAAGTGCTAACAGACCCTTTCATACAAAATGTATTATCAAAGGCACGTTAATACATTTTTCATAGAGCGCCTGGCATTGTACTCCGGCCTATACATCTGTTACGGTTACAGCCTCCGCGGGAGATAAAGGCGGGTTTAAACCTAACCGCGGGTTTTAACCGAGGAATTTAAACGCGCTAACTGTCAGTTAGAGTTAATCTACTATTTTGGAATACGTGGATAAGGACATTAATGTTAGCCGTACAAAAATTCATAGGGTGATTTGAAAATAATTTCATTGTAAACGATCGTAAAGTAAATAAATAAATTATTTTCAATCCCCGCGATAATGTAAATGTTATCTTCGATTATATAACTGATTATTTAATTGTATGTAACCTGCTGAAATATCAAGAATTTAAAACCATTAAAAACTGCAGAGCGAAACCTCGAAACCCTTCCAGAGTGGAAGATACTATCAGTATCGCTCTGATATAAGACCAACATTCAGAATTGAAAAGTTGCTAGTTGTGTGTTTGGTGGCCAAATCTGACTGAGTACTTCCTCTTTCTCATCTCTTTCCCCTCCCCACTACCCTCAGCCTCACAACATACCCGGATTGGTGATGCCATAGTCTCACTGACTCCGGACGGTTGGGAGCAATTGGGACTCTCATGCGGTTTTACATTTAAAAAAAAGTCAATTGAAAATGGTTAATTTAGGAATTTAGTGATGGAACATCATTATGACAGTCTGTAGACAACTTTGTGTACATCACTAGTTTCCAAACCGGTTTCGGCACAACCGTAATCTTTGTGTCTACCCAGACAAAGGCACACTGTATTTGAAACCAGTTGGCGTGTTGATACAAAAATTACGGTGCTTTAATTTTGCACAATTGTTTCATAAATTAAAATTGGTTCGGATCAGCTATTATTAATTATAATGTATAACGGAGGAGATTGTATTAATTGGCCCCATTAGCGTGAGGTGATACGCTTTATTTGTTTAAATTTACTTATACGTTTTTATTACCTAACTTATCTGAATCTGTTTTTATAATACTTAGGTATACATTTTACAGGCATATGACATAAAATTTATTCCCTGAATATTTTCTTCCGATGCCTCTAACTAAGCTGAAAAACAAAAAAGACGAAACCAACCTGACATCAGCCGTGCGAAATCGTACATTTATATTTCATAAATTCATAATAATTCTTCTTGTTCTGAGATTACAGCAGGAATAAAATGAAATTCAAGGAATCACGCAAACAAATGACTCCCCGATCATATTGTATTCAGATCCAGACCGAAGGATATTCCCCCCTAGGCTTTGGGTATGGACAATGAATGTAGGACGATTCCAGGTCCAACCTACCATTTACAATTCCACCTAACACCGATGTTTCTCGCATTCCAATCTCTACGTGCAGCCCTTTTGTGGCGCACCGTCCCTTTTACGCGACCATTTTCCGATTATAACCATAACTACCTTTGATAATAAAAAAATAAACACGAAGAATTTGACAGAATTAAAAAAATAATAGTACTCCTTCATTTTTTTTAAGATGTCAAATCAGATGAGTAAAATAATTAGTAACGCGCTAGTATAATAACAATCTGTCTATCTGTCTGTAACTCCGATTCAATGAATTCTAAAACTCAGATTTGAAGTGTTTGTTTGGAGAATTCAGGCGAGCAACAAAGTACCTACACACAAAATAATATTTTTAACAGAAAACAATTTTAGGTGCCATTTTCAAAATTGGAACTATTTTGTCGAGAATTCACGCAGATGTAAAAATATTTTGACCATATTTTGCCAGAAAGAATCATTCAATGATATACTGCATAGAGTAACTAACACGGAGACGAGTCGTAGAGTGCCAACGGAGCCAAGGAGAGATAAATGCGTATTTGCTTTTCACCAATATATTTATGAATATACGAGAAGAAGAAGTTAGTTTATTTTCCTTGGAACTCATTCGGCAAAACGGCACTTTGCTCAGCGCATGCAATCTTAATTGATTGACCGACTTAAAGCATACAGACAGAAGTTTGCCGCGAAAAGATTGCTATAAAAGGGCAAATTTTTTGCAAGGTCAAACTAATAAATGCTGTTGTTTTTATCGTTCGGATAATACAATATTTACGAAGGTGAAAAATTTTCTACAATTTTGTTTATTTGTTATTTTATTAAATTATTTTGGATCGATATTATTATATCGATCCACGAAAATCTTTCTTTTTAAGAAAATGTAAAAAATAATGATTATTTTCGGCGGCTGATAAGCTGATAAAACTTATTAGGAAATTATTATTATTTATTTTAGTTAAAGAAATACACATATTTTATTATTTACATAAATAAAAAAATAAAATTTTTTTGTTCACTTATTAAGATTAAGATTGAATAGTTTTATTCAAATTTATTTCTTCGATTCTCCAATTTGAGGCTGGAAAAAGATTGTAAATGTTCTTTTGAATAAATACCAAAGTTTTAAACTAAACCCTTTAGCTAAACATAAAAATTTGCCAAAACAATTTATTATAGTGATTTATTATTGGGGTATTATGTCGTGTTAAGCTACCCCTAATTTAGCCGACGTTTCGGACATTATTGCAATGTCCATGATCTGCCTTGATCACTATAAGAACAAAACCGTTAATATTTTTTTCATTACATTATTTTTACGATGTTTTATTTAGTTAAACCTTGGGGCCGCACGAAACGGGCTTGCGGGCCGCATGTTGTTCATCACTGCTTTAGATTCATAACATACATTGAAAACGGTGTCAAAAAGGCTTTTGCATCCCTGCATAGTTCAGCTATGAAATAAGGTTTTCAAATTTTGGTCTGAATTTTCATATCTGGCTTAGGTTCTGTTATGAAGCGGTGTTAAGTCTTATTTAAAAGTAATTATTTAAAACACCTCTTCAGAACAAGTACCATTCATAGCATTAATTTTGATTAAATTATAGAGAGCACGGTCTGGCAACAAATAGACCGCCGGGCAGTCTATTGTTTGTTTCCGTTTCCTTTCGCTGGGTACTCTGGAATTGTTACACGAGCGGGGCGGCCGTGTAATGATCGCACAGTCAATTAGATTATAATTCATTTTTACCCTGGATGGGCGATCGTATTAAAAAAGTGTACATCAGTATTCCTGATGCGGGTTATTCGGGTCTTTTTTACAAAAACCAAGTCGGTGCAGGTTCTATTAAATAAACGTCCGTATAATGGATGACCGTGTGTGTGTTCGTGAAGATCACAAATAATGTTCTACTGAAGTTTATATACGCGATCCCTTGCAAATCGTTATTCCGCGGACTCCGGGAAATGAAGCATTCACCTCAAGTGGCGCGATACAAGCCGTATTTTTCTTAATAAGAAACGGATAATAAAATCACAAGCCGGACGGCACCCGCTCAAGTAATCTGCCGATCAGCTCAATGGATGGATTCGCTCCATTAATGTTACATAAACGATAGACCCGATACGCTCCAGAACCGCTTATCAGCCACCTTGTCGGAGACGCTGGACCCGTCTCCTGGACCAAAGCCCTGATGGTGCCAGCTCGATCTGTCTGGGACAGACCACCGCCGGCCGTATAGAAGCTCCCCGCTCACTTCCCGTAATTAAGTGGTTAATCAGTTTTAGATAGAATTAAAAAACCAATTATTGATCCCTGGGGGTAAGTGCCGAGTCATAATATGTAACATGTTAACTTAAATATATTCTCCATGTTTTATAATGTGCAAAAACAAAACTACAGCTTTCATTTCACTACAATCAGTAGAACCTGTAATCCTTTGTGTGCCCATGCCTTGGCGACAGTTTCATGCTCTGCCCATCCCGAACATTACTCGAGGACCGAGTATTGGCGCGCAGAAAATCTGCAAAGTTCTGGATGGCATTTAATATAAAATATGGCCGGTAACAATTGGCGCCTCAACGTGTTTTGGCTCGTGGTGATTGCATGTTGTGCTGATTTTGGTGAAATGTTTCATGATTAATTGACATAATATTGTATCACTTATGTCTAGTGATTTGAATATTGTTTCATAACCTCAAATACACTCAGTATTCTTGTAACGATAATTCATAATTTGCGTTATTCTATGGTAAAATCTTGCGTAAACTTTCATCTTTCATGAAATCTATGATTTATCTATGCTTTTGTAGCTGTCAAATTTTATGTCAACACTAATTGGTAAACAAGATGATTATATGGGAGGTTATGTCAAACTGTCTAATTCATAATTATTTACGATTATTTTACGATGTCATTCACTTGTTTGATCAAGGCATATTTGCGTTTTATAATATTATTAGATTTTTACGCTAATATACATAATATTAAAAACATTTATGTCGGCGTTCTACAATACAAATTGTAAGTCCACATTACAATCGATATGCGTTTTAATTACTCGTAAGTCAACAAACACTCAATATTATTTATATACATACCTACGTCATTTTTTTTTTTTTTCTCGCCCAAATTAAATGATATCTTTGATTGACAATTACATTAGGCCGACGTTTAATAACGTTTCACAATATAATAGGGTGGTCCATTTTTCGCAATTCTCATTAGGGTGGAGCATATTTTTTTTAACAATTTTTTTTTGTTTTTTTTCACAATTGTACAATAGAAGTTGAGCTAATATTACGTCTAATGATACTACAGCCGTCAATGAAGAGTTTCTTTTGTTTTATAAACAAAAAAAATTAAATATTTATTTTTCTCTTCTTTTACTTCTTTCTTCCTATCTGAACATCAAAGAAAGTAATCATGTCTTCACCAATACCAATACCAAATATCAATGGGGCTTCGAAGGAGGTTCTCATTAAAGAACTTAAAGACAGGAATATTGATCCATCGTCGACTTCTCATGAGTTACGTTTACAGGCGCGCGCTTATAATAAAGAGATTAAAACACCTACTATAAGTGAAGTGAATTCTGAATCATCGGATTCTGAATTAGACGACACAACCATTAAGAAAGCCCACATAATTAAACAAACGAAGATTATTTATAGGGACTCACACTCAAATAACGTAGACGGTTGGAAACTGAAATATGACGGAAAAAGTAGTGTAAGGGAATTCTTACTATTAATTGAGGAGAAATGTAGGACAAAAAATTTTAACCAGGATCATCTTGTACGCGTTTTTCCTGATCTTTTAGAAGGTTTAGCACTCCTGTGGTTCAGGTCTATTTACACTCAGGATTTGAAATGGGACGATCTTTCAAAACTTTTGATAAGACAATTTGAAGCAAACGACCTTCAAACAGATCTTAAGGTAAAACTATTTAACATGACACAACCTAAAGGTATGTCAGTGCTAGAATTCACTCTCAGAATGAAATCATTAAACAATATGCTTGAAGCTAAACTACCGGAATTAGAACTTTTGCGGTTGGCAAAAAAAGCTTTATTGCCTATGTATACAAATTTACTAGTCTCAAGAGATATATCGACATTCGAGCAATTGACTACTCATGCAGGCAACTTGGAATCTTATGCATCACTGTCGGATGATTTCGTATCTTTCAACGTTTCTCAACCAAAAGTAGACTTACCTGTCACTAATAAACCGGAGAAATTTGATAGTACTGCTAGACAAACACCTAATTTTAATAATAATAATATTCATAGACACCAAGGTTATAGCCAAAATCAGTACAGAAAACCAAATAACAACAATTATTCCAACAACTATACTAAAGTTAGTCTTGGAAACAGAGATAATAATTATAAATACAATAAACCGTCTTCTTCTACTTCTAACACATATACAAAAACTGCACACGAAAATTCTAGAACGTTTTACAATAAACCATTCTGTTCATATTGTAAACTATCGGGACACGTTATAGAAGATTGCAGGAAGAAAAATTCAAGGTCTAACAATCCTAAAGTGGGAGCTATCAATGACAAAGCTCATAAAAAGTCAAAAAACTAGGTCGGAGTCTCTCTTGCTACAAGCCGTCCTTGGCGCAGAGGAAAAGCGAGTGGGAGAGTTGGCTCCGAATAGTTGATAAATTTCTTTCATCCCCATCAACCGGAACAGTGGGCCCGCTGCCACGGGAGATGGCTATTGAAAATGATAACCGTCCTTATACTTATGTACATATTATAAATAATTTCTACAGTGGAATGCTAGACAGCGGCGCTTCATTGTCATGTCTAGGAGGCAATAGTTATAAAATTTTTAAGGAATTAGGTATTAAGTTAGTTAAAGTTAAGTTTAGTGTTTATACAGCGGACGGTTCAAACCAACCAGTCTTAGGGACAATGTCATTGCCGGTCACGTATAAATCATCCACAAAGGAAATTCTTTTCTACGTCATCCCGACATTGTCGCCTTCAATTATTCTAGGAGTTAACTTTTGGAAGGAGTTCCACATCGCACCGGAACTGTTTTCGAAAGCTACTCTTCCTGTTTCGGAAGGAAATATTAGTGGGTTGCGGGCTATTCGGCCAGCCTCATCCCTAACTATTGAAGAGAACAGGGAACTCTCTAAAATAGTTAAAAAATTCGAGTCAATTTCTTTTGAAAAAAAGGGGTTAGGTCTAACACACTTAGTTAAACACAAAATAATTACAACAGGACCACCCATCAAACAGCGGTATTACCCTCTTTCACCCGCACGGCAGAAACAATTAGAAACAGAAGTTGATGAAATGCTAAAATTAGGGGTTATTCAACCTTCTCGTTCACCATGGTCCAGTCCAGTAATAATTGTAACAAAAAAAGACGGAACAGCTAGATTCTGCCTTGATTCTCGAAAAATTAATAACGTCACGGTACGTGATAGTTACCCTCTTCCCTATATTGCGCGTATCCTAGATAAACTGGGCGGTGCCAGATATGTTTCCTCGATTGACCTCTCCAAGGCATTTTGGCAAATAGCCTTGGACAAAAAATCATGTGAAAAGACAGCATTTGTTGTTCCTGGGCGGGGCCTCTTTGAGTTCACTCGCATGCCGTTTGGTTTGAAAAATGCTCCTAGCGAATTACAAAGACTAGCGGATGCATTGTTTGGACCTGATTTCGATGATAATGTTTTTTGCTATTTAGATGACCTTATATTAGTATCGGAAGACTTGAAATCACATTTAAACTTGTTAAATCGGGTGTACGAACGTCTACGAGACGCGGGTCTCACCATTAACTTAAAAAAGTCAGAATTTTGTAAAGCCGAGCTTAAATACTTGGGCTATATGGTGGATTCCCAGGGACTTCGCACTGATCCAAGTAAGATAGATAGTATTAAAGATTTTCCTATACCGAAAAATGCTAAACAAATTCGGGCATTTGTTGGCCTGTGCGGTTACTTTAGACGGTTTATCAAGGGATTTTCAAGCATTGCAGCTCCTTTAACAAGTATTACTGGTTCAAAAAAGGGAATTAGTAATTTTAAATGGTCACCGGAAGCTGAATCCGCATTTATTGCACTAAAGCAAGCACTTACTTCTGCCCCAGTCTTAAGTTGTCCAGATTTTTCGAAACCCTTCGCTATACACTGTGACGCAAGCTCCATAGGCATTGGGGGGGTATTAATTCAAACTATAGATGGACAGGAGCACCCTATAGCTTATTTTTCGAGATGCTTAAACGTTCACGAACGTAATTATGGAATAACTGAGCGCGAACTTTTAGCCGTACTAGACTCCGTTACACACTTTAGACCATACATTGAAGGAACTCATTTTACAGTTGTAACCGACCACTCAAGCCTAAAATGGTTAGGTTCTCTGTCCAACCCCAGCGGTCGTCTCGCGCGTTGGAGTTCACGCCTATCCCAATTCTCGTTTGACGTAATCCATCGTAAAGGTACTCAACACATAGTCCCAGATGTCCTTTCGCGAATGGATCTTGCCGAAATCTCCATTATAGATTCAGGAAATATTCAAGATGAGTGGTATCAAAATATTTGGAAGGGTTGTCAAGAATTTCCCCAACGTTTTCAGAACTTCCAAATTCGGGAAAACGAACTATTTCGTCACACGAAAACTCGTTTAGCACTGTGTGAAGACACTGCGTGGAAAAAAGTAATTCCTCAAGAAAAAAGATTAGACATTTTAAGTAGTGTTCACGAGTCTATTCGATCTTGTCACCCCGGCGTTTTTAAAACTTATAAAAAAGCACAATTACGGTATTTTTGGCCAAATATGTACAGAGACATTAAACAATTTGTAAATCGCTGTACGGTCTGTAAGGCCCACAAAATCAGTACGGCCTCACCTAACGGTATTTCATCACATCCAAAAAAAGTTACACGTCCAATGCAAATGTTATCGTTGGATTTGGTAGGTCCATTACCGAGAAGTTACTCTGGTTTTACCGTTATTTTATCCTGTGTCGATGTTTTTTCAAAGTTTACCTGGCTGTTCCCGTTGCGCAAAGGTACCGCGCGAAGCATTGTGAAGAGTTTAGAAGAAAGTATCTTTCTTGTACATGGCGTACCGCGCACCATTGTTTGTGATAACGGCCGTCAGTTTGTATCCAAAGAATTTAAGGACTTATTAAATAATTATAATATACCTCCTCCGTTTTATAACTCTTATTATACCCCTCAAAATAATGTGGTAGAGAGATATAACCAAACTTTGGGCACCGCATTATCGATATTAGTTGAATCAGACCACCGTAATTGGTCAAAATTTTTACCACAAATACAATCAGCTATGAACAATTCCGTAAATTGCGCTACGGGTTTTACACCTTATTTTCTAATGCATGGTCGGGAGCAAATATTAGACGGTGATTTGCATCGTAACCCTATAGCTGATACGGAATCTAATTTACAAAATTGTACTAGTCAGAGAATCTACGCACAAAAATTAGAAGAACTGTCATCAGTTTATGAGCAAGTCTCAGATGCTTTACTAAAAGCTTATCAAAAAGGAGCAAACCATTATAACCTGCGGAGAAAACATGTTAGTTTTCAAGTCGGAGATAGGGTTTGGCGTAGAAATTTCGTCCAATCAAACGCTTTAAATTACTTTGCACAGAAACTAGCTCCACGCTTTGTGCAAAATATAGTCGTGAAGAAAAAATCAGACTTAATCTATACATTAGCAGACCTCAAAGGTAAGGAAACTGGTAACTTTCACGTGAAAGACATCGTCAAGTCAGAAAATATACCGGATTAATATGTTTCTGATAGTGCTTTGGTGGGTCTGGCCACCCTACCAAGTACTCTCAATTAATTAATATTTCAAATATTTTTCAATGCACGGGAGCACAAAGCGGCTTGATCACCCGAGTTGGAGCGACCCAGCATTATGACAGTCCTTAGTCCTGTCCTAGTTAATTTTCTTTTAGAAAATATAGAAATTTCGTAAAATGGTTAGTATAATCGGTAAATAATAGAAAGAAACATAATAAATTTAGTATAACACTCTAGTATCCTACTCGAGTTTGTTACACGACAATGATGTTGTTCAGATAAGCTTATAGGAAAATAATTTAAAAAAAAAAAAAAAAAAATGACTTGAAATATGGCTTTGACTAAACAAGTGAAAGTTAGGTAGCATGGGATATATAAACTGCCCAAATCTTGGAATGCACGGTGATACTTTTCCACTATCCCCGTATATTCTAGGTTTCTTAATATATACTTATGTTCATATTGTATACGTTCGCCCGTTACTTAGAAAGTGAAGATGTACCGGTCCAGTACATCTTTGTTTTCTAAGCAGTTTTAAAAAAATTTTATTATTAAGAATTGAATTTTACCAAATATATTTTTGTTTACTTTATTATAATTATCTTGTCATGTTTGAAAATGGTATACTTATGTTAGTACTCTTGATATTTTGTTTAATAATTTCATAGTAATTAATGTTACAATTATAAGAGCTGGTTCAGCATATGTCTTTTCCTTAAATTCCTTCTATAACTTTAGTTATATTAAGTAAAAGTAGGTTTTATCTATAAATTAGTACAATAATACAATTTTCTACAAATTGCACCATTTACAACAATGGATGTATACAATTTTCTACAAATTGCACCATTTACAACAATGGATGTATACAATTTTCTACCAATTGCACCATTTACAACAATGGATGTATACAATTTTCTACCAATTGCACCATTTACAACAATGGATGTATACAATCTTCGACCAATGACTCCATTTACAACAATGGATGTATACTACTACTAATTGCACCACATCTATAAGATTGGTTGTTGACAGTTCCAGTCGATTAAACCACCTTACACACCTGCGTGTGTGTAAAGGTTAAAAGTTTTTTCTACTATTACGAAATAATGCTTTCCAAGGATGATTATTTTGTCTTATTGTATAAATTCTCTTCGAAAAACTTACCCAATAACCAGGTCAGGTAGAGTAGATAGAATTTCTTCGAAGTGTGTTTTATCTCCAACGGAGAAGTAGACTCAGTGAAAAGTGAGGGTTGGTTTACCTCCCTAAAAAAGTGTTGCCTGAGTGGCTTATCGCCCTATTAAAGGGCCAGTGAAGCTTTAACGCTTAAGTTGTTTAGATGTGTTGAGAAGAACAATAATATTTTTTTATATACCTACAGGTTTACCTACAATTTTGTTTAAGAATATTTTCCGTCACAGATGTAACGCTAACGGCAGTCTTCGACAATCGTCAATTTATCATCACCCGGTATTCCGATACTGTGGGTGCTTGCAGACTCCGTTCACGTAATATCTTCTAAAATTTGTAATTAAGTTACATTAATCTTAAGTTATCTTTAAGTTCTAGAATGGATGAATCGCAGGCTCAACCATCCGGCTGCACGCTCGATGGGTGCGATTGAAGCTGCGGCACACCCATTCATCATAAGTTTTGCTATCCAAATCGTAGATTTTGTCTTATTCCTTACTTATCTTACAAATTATGATGCTCATGTATAATTGTTGATTGTTTTTTTTAGAAACCCAGAGGATCTTTTCAAGCTTAGTTATTGCAGTTGTAGTTTTTTTTAGAGTTGTATTAATGTTTGGGGACAAACATTTGTGTGGCGCGGGGGGTAATGTTATGAAGCGGTGTTAAGTCTTATTTAAAAGTAATTATTTAAAACACCTCTTCAGAACAAGTACCATTCATAGCATTAATTTTGATTAAATTATAGAGAGCACGGTCTGGCAACAAATAGACCGCCGGGCAGTCTATTGTTTGTTTCCGTTTCCTTTCGCTGGGTACTCTGGAATTGTTACACGAGCGGGGCGGCCGTGTAATGATCGCACAGTCAATTAGATTATAATTCATTTTTACCCTGGATGGGCGATCGTATTAAAAAAGTGTACATCAGTATTCCTGATGCGGGTTATTCGGGTCTTTTTTACAAAAACCAAGTCGGTGCAGGTTCTATTAAATAAACGTCCGTATAATGGATGACCGTGTGTGTGTTCGTGAAGATCACAAATAATGTTCTACTGAAGTTTATATACGCGATCCCTTGCAAATCGTTATTCCGCGGACTCCGGGAAATGAAGCATTCACCTCAAGTGGCGCGATACAAGCCGTATTTTTCTTAATAAGAAACGGATAATAAAATCACAAGCCGGACGGCACCCGCTCAAGTAATCTGCCGATCAGCTCAATGGATGGATTCGCTCCATTAATGTTACATAAACGATAGACCCGATACGCTCCAGAACCGCTTATCAGCCACCTTGTCGGAGACGCTGGACCCGTCTCCTGGACCAAAGCCCTGATGGTGCCAGCTCGATCTGTCTGGGACAGACCACCGCCGGCCGTATAGAAGCTCCCCGCTCACTTCCCGTAATTAAGTGGTTAATCAGTTTTAGATAGAATTAAAAAACCAATTATTGATCCCTGGGGGTAAGTGCCGAGTCATAATATGTAACATGTTAACTTAAATATATTCTCCATGTTTTATAATGTGCAAAAACAAAACTACAGCTTTCATTTCACTACAATCAGTAGAACCTGTAATCCTTTGTGTGCCCATGCCTTGGCGACAGTTTCATGCTCTGCCCATCCCGAACATTACTCGAGGACCGAGTATTGGCGCGCAGAAAATCTGCAAAGTTCTGGATGGCATTTAATATAAAATATGGCCGGTAACAGTTCAAATGGGAGATATTAGTAGTTTATAGTCAACAAATTAGTTATGACCGCTTTGTAAAGTGCCGGTAAATGACACTTCAGATAAATTCAAACACGACTCAAACACGAGAAATAATTTCTCAATTGAGTTGGGCAGTTTTCGTTCAGCCTCGAAATATCTACATGTATAAATTATTGTAATGTGTTTGTATATTCAATAAAAAAAAAAAAAAAAAAAAAAAAAAAAATTACGTTATATCGAAGTAGTATTATTATAACCTATCTACAACACAAATTTACAACTAAATAAAATGAAAAGGGTAGACTTAATCCCGTTATCAAAAGATGCTGGAATCGTAAGACGGGGTAAACTCGCAGCAGCCGGACCGAAATGCAAATCCCTTCATTGTCTTCATTTTGGTCATTTTGCCAATGCACCGAAGTCCGCCTTAAAGTCTTTACCTGTATCCTTTAAGAGGATTATCATTATGCAGATGGCTGGAAAAACAACCTTATGTAGTTCGGAATAAGACCAAGACCACCGGCAATGGTAACTAAATTGTCCGGCGCATTTACTGACATTTAAATAATTACTAAGCCCGACCGTCGGCCGTAAAAATAATACGAAATACATTTTAGGAAGCAAGGGTTGTGTATATGTAACATTTTGGCTAAGTATATGTGTAAATCCATGTAAAATTCTAAAATATAATAAAAATCTTTGTCAAAAAATACGTAATTCTTATTTTCAGTTAATACATTGAATTTAGGCTGACGTTCTTAAAAATATTTGGTGGTGTAATGGTCACTCTAGTTGCCATCAAAGCAGTTGAGCGTGGTTCAATTCTCGGACGAGGCAAGTTATATAATTTTTATTTTATTTTCAAAATATTTTATTTTTCACCGGTTTGAGCAAGTTGTAAAAAATTTCCTTCAAGAATGTTTCAAAGCTTAATAAAAAAGCGATATCAACAACACAGCTTACAAAAGAGGATTTATTGTTACTTTTATAGTATATAATTGTAACGCTTTATTTTAAGAGAGGAATCCAATACATTATTAGTGTTTTTATAGAATAAAGAATAACACAAGAATTGCCTTGTGGGAGTGTTTTGTGATCCAAATTGGGCCTATATTTCCTTACAAAACTGTGTTTCACCACGATTACGAAATTCAAATAGGATGGCGATATACAATTACAGGCAAGTGTAAGAGAGGCTGATGATAGATGTGTGCTAAATGGTTTAGAACCAAACAGTATTAAGTCAGTGGCACATTTGTTTGAAAGACACTTCTAGTTTTATCATTTATTCTATGTTAATTTTACATTGGACTCAAGTTGTAGATATCGTGAGATGCGAAGTAAATTGATATGTAATTATGACAATTATGACAAGTTGTAGATATCGTCAAATGCGAAGTAAATTGATATGTAATTAACTCCTAGTTCTGTACCTTATATATAATACATCATTTTTGTAGTATTGCTCCTACAAGTTCTACTAAGTTCGGTAAGCTTGCTTTCGGAGTGTCAGGAGTGCCAGGCCTGGAATGCACTGCCACGTGATTTAAGAATGATTACAGACTCGACAGAATTCAGAGCTAAATAAACTCACCTTTTTACAGTCCTATCCATAAAGTCAGAAACTTTTCAATTTCCACGACATTGTAAATAACTAAATGTGTAAAAAACGTTAGTGTTTTTTTTGCTTTTTAAGGTCGTTTCATTAAAATTCTCCAGTCCCAAAGAGTCTTAAATTCTGCAGCCTTTTAAAAAATATATATGTAATCATAATAATGTAAGTGTTTTAACTAAGATATCCTCTGCGTACAAAGTGACAAACGTTTTTTTTTAATAAAAGTGTGTTTATCTGAAGTGACCGGCCAGTTAAGTATGTTTTTTTGAATCTGCTTGTAAATAATAAAATATGGTAGATACTGGGAATTTTAAATAACATGATTTAAATGGTGATTTTTCATAAAAACGGCGCTATACAAGTTATCCAATTATTATTACATATATTTTAAAGATAATTTCGATCAAAACCATTTCTCACGCTCTCATTGTTGTTAAGTGTTAACGAATTATTGAACGAACGTACCAAGTAAGTAGGTAAGTACCAGACTTTATGAAAGAAGGAGCAAGATTTCAAATAAGATGACTGGCAATTTAATACATTTGATTGCCACCCCAACAGTGTTGCCAGTGCGGTGTTATATCTACAATAAAGTCATTTCAGCAATCAATTCCTTATTAATTGTAATTCATGATTTACTTTAGTTGTTTCACAGAATCTGAACAATTCAATTATCAAGATTACAATTCAAATTCTGTAAAAGCTCTATTGAAGTTCTGTTAACGTTTCAACATGGCCCGGTTATTAAACAGTATTTGGATAATAACTAACTAAACTAACTAACTTAACATCGTTTCCTGTTTTTACGCCGTTTCTCTTCAGGGGTAGGCAGCTTGTCACACACACTCCTTGATTAGTTCTCATTCATACATTTTGTTTTCCCGAAATTGGATAACAACAGAATTTTAACAGAACTTGAATATTAAGTTTATTTTTTATGAATTGTTCAAATTCTATGAAACAAGACGTCCTTAGTCTTGGGGTAGTAAAGTTTTAAGATACAGCTGACAAGCCTCAATTCTTCGGAACCACAACAGTGATATTCCAATTTGGGGAATTTTTGTTGGACAAGGAAAGTAGGGTAAGAGACGGATAAGTGAATACAAAGGTTGGGTACTTAGTAGGTAACTGTTTATTCAGATCTGATCACCAAAATTAGCTAAAGCTATTTCATTCAACGTTTGGTTTCTGAATTGTGGTTAGTTACAGGCTGAAATTGCGATTATTTTCAACTTAACTTCTTTCATCAACTGAATGTTCAATGTGAACACCACACTAAAGATCCAACTGCTCCCCACCTGTCGGATCCAGTAGGACTAAGGCATCTCTAATTGTGGTATGTTGTGGGGGTGAAAGAATGAAAGCGGAAGGTTGGGAAGTAGCTATTAGGATCTAGTCACCAAACACAGCTACAACAACTAAAACGACGAGACGTGACGTTTCAATTCTGAATGGTGGTCTTTCACCAGAGCCATAAGTAGGTACTGAACACAATAATGTGATTATTCTATCTATCTATCAATATCTGCCTTAACGCATTATCTCTGCATAGAAATGAGATACTTAGTAGAATTAAAATCGATTTAATTTCGTTTTTTAACAGCAACAATGTAGTTTACTTCCTGATACTGGTTATAGAATGGGGACGCCCGAGGAAGACATGGCACGATCAAGTAAAGCAAATACTTATGTGTGGCGTATGTGACGAACGAATGGTGTCAGGATAATTTATGACGTATAAGTGAATGTTAGAAGAAGTCAAGTAACTTAAAACTTTTTTATATGAGTACCGCACAAGAGTCCCAATTGCTCCCAACGTATGGAGAAAATGAGACTATGGCATCCTCAATCGGGGTATGTTGTGAGGCTGAAGGTTGTGGGGAAGGAAAGGAGACGGGGAAGAAGAACAAATTCAGATCTGGTCACCAAACACTGCTAAAGCCATTTCGAGTTACGTTTTAATTCTGAATGGTGGTCTTACACCAGGGTGATACTGAAAGTATCAAATATATTATTTATTATTTTAAATTAATAAAATGTGAAATAACACAAATTAATCGAATAAAATTTTGAACCCGCTACCTTCGGCTTACCCTTGACCGCGGAGGCCGTCAGAACTAAAACTATAGCCAGTTTTCTGGTACACTATAATTCACAAACTTTACTCCAAGCCATTAAAAAACAAACCCACAAAGTAAAGGTGCTTGTGGGTTTGATTTTTATACATATCTACAGTTTTATTCTGAGAATTATGGAATTTTACAAATTTGTCATTCAAAAAAAGAGGAAAGTGACTGATGACATGAAATTTCTAAAAACCGCCCTCATCGCCTTTTCCAACCTCTTACAATAAAATTTCGATACTTAAATTTTGTACACTTGACGTTCAAAATAAGAGGAAAATTAATGTTAACAAATGATTTTGAAAAAAATGCGTAAAGCCCGGGCAACGCCGGGGACTTCAGCTAGTAATATGATAAATATACACATTTTTCATTCATATTCGCATATGCCCTTGTATTTCCAAAGACGAAATGTTTTCAATAGATATATCTATTTTCATGAATATAATTTTTTTTAAATATTAATATTAATGACAAGAAAAATATTATAATGAAGGTTATGTACCTGGGTATCTTATTATATAATATATAAAAATGTTTTTTACAACATTTTTAAAATTTATTATTTTATTGACGCCCTTGTTTCTAATGATGGTCGGTGTGTTGGTTCGACTGGATTTCTTTGTTCCCATCTGTTATTGAAGCGAACAACAATGACACTGCGTTAAAAAAAGGTTTTAAAAAAATCATAGAAAAACACGAGGTGTTATTACGTCCAGAGTGCCTAGGGCTCCATTCTGAGAAAACCACAGGATATCTGCAATTAGGGGCGAATTAGAAACCATACCCAGACCAAAAGTTGATGCTCAAGAAAAAAAATATTGGTCAAATTAGGTTTTATTAAATTTTGGGCAAGTATTTAGACAATTTCGTGGTGTTGTAATTTATGTTTCTGACAAAAAATCACGGAATTTAATGATTTTGTATTGTTTCAAGTGAAGGTCGTGAATTGCAAACTTCTATGTTGGATGTCAGAAAGGGGTTGGATACCTGAAACTGCCATTATATTAAAGCACACTTGATGTTGTATCACAAATGAGTTGTGTGATGATCCATCATCTCTGCCTCTCGGGAAACCACGTGGTTGGTTAAAATTTAACCTAAGATTAGATAAATTTGTGAGAATAACAAAACATTCATTCAACAGCATCCGTCATTTAAAAAATAAACATTTAGCACGTAAAACCAGAAGTTTATAAGTTTTTTATGGTTCCATGATAACTCAACACAGTGACAAATCAACACACTTTTAAAAAGTGATATAAAGTAATTAGAAACGATGAAAAAATAATTTCTTAACCTAACCTACTTAACCCAGTTAATGAAGTTTTTGTTTCATCACTTTCCATGACTTTATATAACTTTTTAAAGATGTGATGAATTATCATTGTGATGATTTATCCGGTCACCGTTTTTTATACAACGCAACCTGGTAGGAAATTTATTATTTAACAATGACTGACAAAAATAAAGTTCGTTGTTTTCAGGTGAAAAAATCAATAAGTAATAATTGTTGAATAAAATATTAGTGTTTACTGAATTATTTGGCTGTTAAAAATAAGTCAACGCAGTGACAGGCATAGTGGCTTAGTGTAGCTGACCGGCAGTCAGAAGGGTGCGGGTTCAATTCCCGTACAATTGTATAGTTTTCCCTCTTCTTTGATTTCATTAAGTAAGATTTTCAATTGTTTTATGAAATTATTTGCACTATTCGTTTTGTTTGAATTAAAGAGCTTAGTGAAGAGGTATTATTTTTAAAAGATTCTTTGGGCAACCGGATAACTCAACACAGTGACAAATCAACACGCTTTTGAAAAGTGATATAAAGTAATGAAAATTTATGAAAAAAACTATGTTAAATAGGTTATGTTAGGTTTGGTTTATGGATAAGTTTATTTTTACGTCGCTTTTAATGATTTTATATCACATTGCTAAAGAGAATTGAGTTGTCATAAAGACGTAATTGCAATCCTGATAGAATATAAGTCCATTCAGAATATATCGAAACACGTGTTCATGCAGGTGTTATTTTCCTGATAAATATGATTATATTTATAAACAGGTGTTCCGCCGTTCTCAAAACACGTTCGCGTTTTACTGATACTTTGTTAGGAGATCTGTCAATTCATTCGTTAAAGGCCTGCAGTTCCGCTTTTAACATGAACACAAATAAATAATTATAAGCAATAATTAGTCATCCGAAATACTAATACAAATTGAAAATATCTCCCGAGTAAAAATTAATTCCGCCAACGGGAATTGAACCCGTGCCTTCAGATATCCGGTCAGGTGCTCTGTATCCACTGAGCTATGTCGACTTATTTCCAACCCGCCAAATGATTCGAGCGATTCAAAAAGGTGAGCCATCTAGTGAGAAATTTAGCACTAACAAAGCCTTTCCTACAAAAATAATGTCGGTTGTTTACAGGTGAAAAAATATAATAAGCAGTAATTGTTGATTGAGGTACTAGTACATATTGAATCATTTGGCGGGTTGGAAATAAGCCGACATAGCTCAGTGGATACAGAGCACCTGACCAGACATCAGAAGGTACGGGTTCAATTCCCGTTGGTGGCATTTATTTTTATTCGGAGGATATTTTCAATTTGTATTGATATTTCAGGCGACTAATTATTGCTTATAATTATTTGTTATCCTTTATGCTATGCATAAAACCATGTCTTATAAACGTTAGAATATCATTTTAAAAAATAAAAAATAAAAAAATGAACACAAATAATTTGACCAGATTTTCAATAAATTAGCAATATTACATCAGTAACTTTTTTTCCGTGTAATACTATTCTGGTTAGCTGTGTATTTAAATATGTATTTACATTTATGACCAATGGTTCCGACACGAACGTTTTACCGATTGAAAAATGGTCACTATATTTTGAAATCTTCGGGATGATTCAGGAATCATTTCAAACGAATCTTAAGTTCAGTGGCCCCTTGTATTCGTAATATTTTAGGTATGGATCCGAAAAAAATTAAAGTTATAAAAAAGTGCCATTACTCATTGCTGTCATTACTTACTAGCAACTATCGTGCAAAGTACGACTCTCCGGCTGAGATATTGTTTGCTTTTCGGTAATTTAATGGCAATTTTACAAAAATCGTGATCATTTTTTACCAGGCTAATTTCAAAGAGAAAAAAGGTGAAAACGCGATTCATGGATTTCCTACTTAGTAACTAATGTTCGTGGATGTTGTTGGGTTTTTCAGGATTTAGGACAAAGTGAGAAATGATACATAAGACACCTGCAAATAAATATTCCGGTCCAATGCTCACTAACTAACAATTATAATGACTTAAAAAAAAAACTAAATCATTTCATAATTTATTGAAATACCAGGAAAAAACCTTATTGAACTGCCATTTATCCAGAATTCACTTGGTTCATAGTGTCTCATCAGACTGGTGAAAGATTAAACAACATTTCTTGTCCTTTCGACTCTGGACTATACGTTTTCAGAACATCCTACCTTCCTACCTGCACTTATTTAAATTTTAAGATAGACAAATATTCCCGGGATACGATTGTAATGAACAACCTATTCTTTTTAAACTCCTTAATGATGTTAGCCATCATAAGTGGAAAATATTTCTTGTTCGATTATGTAGACTTAGCTAGCAGGGGAATTTAACCCACGACATGGCACTTATGTATATTATATGCAGTACGGTATTGCCCCATTGCAAAACCAGATTAGCCCAAAGACATACATTTTATTACCCCTAAATTTTAGAATTCCCTATTTCCAACCTTTGAAGAGACCATAGAGTCCCAGTACCATCAAGAAATTATATGGTGTGGTAGACCTCTAACCTCCATCCATGAATAAGGCTCCAGTTTTTACCTGAAGGACGTGCTTTTGAAGATATAAAGGGCTGGAAGTTTCGCCCTCTAGAAATTTCTAGAACAGTACAGAACACCCGAGAGCATTCCACAACATTCCAGGACATTCCGGAACATTCTGGAACGTTCGGGAACATACCAGATCATAATGAACTAAAAACGAACTTACAGGCCGTTTCTGATAAACTTTTAGTAAATTCGTAATCCTGACAACACATTGGTGTCTCTAAATACAGGGTTTTCCAATAAGAGGTGTTATTTTGATATTCAAAGAAATATGCGATTTTTTAATATAAATGATCAAATGTTTATTTTATTATAAAGAAGAAGGTACGTCGTTAATAGTGAAAAATAACATCAGTCAAATGACCACCACGACCACGCCTACAGGACCATATCCTTTTCATGAAATTTTCCATAAGCAAATCGCAAAGTGACTGCCTTATGTCCTCGATAGCCTCACGAATTCCATCTTTTAGGTCTTCAATTGACGCTGGATTGTTGGCGTAGACCTTTTCTTTCACGTGGCTTTAAAGGAAGAAGTCGCAAGGTGTTAAATCACAAGATCTCGGTGGCCAATTGTGGCCATCACCTCTTCGAGAGATAACACGGTCCGGAAACTTTTCCGGTAAAAGATCAATGGTTTCGTTGCTTGTATGGCACGTAGCGAAGTCTTGTTGAAAGTACACGTTGTCCAGATCAATACCATCCAATTTCGGCCTTAAAAATCATTAATTCCTTAATTAATATTCAAAATAACACCTCTTATTGGAAAACCCTATAGTATAAAACAAAGTCACTATCCGCGTCTGCCTGTTTGTGCGCTTAGTTCCTCTAAACTACGCAGCGGATTTTGATAGGGTTTTCACTATCATTTAGAGAATTTCTTCCGGAAGGTTTATATTGTAATACATGGATATTATATTTATGGAAAGTAGAGAAAAGTCGCCCAACGCCGGGTACACGTCAGCTAGTTTATTATATAAATACATCAAGTCTTGGCTAATATACACCGAAATAGATATATTTTTCTTATAATTCAACAGACATCTGTAGTAGCATTTACTTACATCGGTTGTGCAATGAATGCCATTATTTTTGTTTTTGATTGCACAATATTTATATAATTTCATAAAACTTCTTCCTTTTAAAACATTAGTAGGAACGATATCAACTGTGGTTTGGTAAAACCCTACAAGCCACTCAATGAACATTTTACGGGAGATGATAATAAAGAATATTAACAAATTCGTCAAACTAATTAAATATCTTAAAGTTCGTTTAATTTTTTTTGTGTTTAATTCGTAGAACTTAATAATAATAATAAAAAATTTAATAAATCTTGAAGTTCATATGAAAGTAGGTAGTTCTTTATTTGACGATTTGGAAGAAAAATATTAAAATCGTATTTATAATTAATAATTATGAGATTTTAAATATAGAGATATAATTCTATATAATCCATATTTGGGGGTAGAACAATTTCATCTACGGTTTTCTCGAAATAAACTAAAAGCTAAATATATTACTCATAAGTTCAGCTTTAGTATTAAAAATGGCTTCATCAGTAAAAATTACTTTACTTTATTGTACTTTGGAGATTATTCTATATAAAACCAATAAAAAGCAACATTCCCAAAAAATGTGACTTGATGTTTGGTTGAAAACTACAACTGAAAATGTCATATTTTAAGTTTTTTTGTTTTCATTTCATTTATTGTTATTTTTCATTTTATATCCTTTAACTTGAGCAATGTGCAAAATAATTTTATGTTTTATTCTAAAACAATGTAAATGTTAAAATAACTACGATAATACGCTGATTAGGCTGATATTGTGATGAAGCCCTTTATTTAAAGAGAAACAACATTGTACCTACCTAATCAGTGTCTCACCAGTACAGGTGTGACAATAACAAATCGTTTATGAACATATTTGTATTTACCTTTTACCCATTCTTATTTGTTATTTACTTGCATATTTAGCTTACATATTATTATAATAGATTAATATTAATATTACTTACATTTTAATTTTGTTACTATTTTTGTTATTATTATGTATTTAAACATCCATGTATGTAAATTTTTGGGCACCATGCCTGTTTTATGTACTTAAATAAAAAATTTTAAAAAAATTTACTACGTACTAACTACTGTATTTTTTATTTGTATAACTGTTCCAATGTATCAAAACTGTCAACAAGTTTATTTTTAATTCACTACCATTAACAGTTCCCAACTTTATTCTCCAGATAGAAGAAGAAGACTCCAGATCACCGACTGCATCCGCATTCTAACTGTGCAGGGTCACCGTCAACAGGTAACTCTGCAGTTTCCCAGGTAGTAATTATTGAGAGATCAGGCCCGGAGACATGGGAGAGCGGCTCGCAAGGTCAGCCAGGGACCTTTAGAGTAATTAATCTGGATACACCGCCGTTAATATTAATGATAGCAAGGAAATGAATTTCTCCAAGGGGATGAATGATTAATAACACGTGGAGGTTTGAGTGCAAGGATGAATATAATCGCAACAAGATAAAGAAAATAAATATTAAAAATTGTAAATTTTGGTATAGACTTACGAGAGCTACTCCTTCCAAAATCCTGTTCAAATATAACAATAACAGGATTGAGCATTTCAAATACTCGCTTGTACCTAGATTATATGAAATTAGTAATAGATACGCAGATGTGGCGGATCTATATAACAACATGGAAGGTAGGTACAAGAGGGCTATACTATCATATCTTTTAAATCAATATTAATTTAACCTCAGTATAATTATACTTGTATAATATATATCTTTGGTACTTGTATATCCTTCAAGAGCTTGAATTAATACAGAGCTTAATTTTATACTTTCTGTCGTCAGTATACGATCAAATGCCACAGTTAATTGTCACTTTTTAAAATTATTTAACGTTTGTGGTGTATATATACCATGGATATAAAATAAATAAATAAAATCTTTAGTTTTTCCTTCAACGAATCCTTTTCATCATCCCTTCTGCCGCCTAACTGGTTAGCGATATAGTCCCCTTGAATGCAAAATTTAAAAATTAATAAATTCAATTTACAATTTTAGTTATCTATAAACTTGTACAAACTATGTCTAAATAACTCAAATAAAATGAATAAATAAAGTAGCGAAAAGGAATCTCTTGTACGTACTATAAAATGATACCATATACCGAATCTAGTGCCATAATAATACCTTAACAAAAAGGGTTATAGTTTTAGGGCCGTAGTAGATTAGTACTTATTTTAGTGTATAACTTCTTGAGAAACTGCGATTTTTCTCCAAATTTATTTGCTAAATATAGAACAAGTTTTTATAAATCCTTGGTGAAGAACTGTGGGACATCAGAATACCGGTGAAGAGAAAAAATATCACCAAAAATTCTAATTTCATTGTCTATGCGTCCTGTGTAACTCAGGGTATCTAGCACAGGGTATTGATCGAAAAATGTTTTATCGATAATGTCGGTAACTTGACATCGTTGCCGAGCTTGACTGCATGTCGCTAACGTACAAACAACAGTTCACGTAGAATAAACTAAAAATACTTAGGGGGTTTTTCACTATCTCTGATTATGTTCTGACTAAGCACTAATCCGCGGATTAGTCATTTTTTCGTTTTCACTATATCTGAATAACGCTAACGCTCGGGTTAAAGTTAGATTTGACTAATCAGTGCTCGAACTTCACGTTAGGCGCTATTCCTCGAATCAAAGATGGCGTCAAAACATTCCGAGTTTAACAGCTGAGAAGTGAGTCGAATTTTGTAGAATGAATTTGAATGCTTGTATGATCCATCCTGAATTATTTGATTGTGTTCAAAATAAGAAACAATGTATTAATTCGACACGAATCTATCTAAAATGACCTGATAATCAACATAACATAACCAAAAAAATGCACACTTCGCGGTGTGCGGACTGTGACGCATGACAGCCGTGGCAGTAGATGGAGAAACTGCAAACATTTTGCGATGTTGCCAGACTATTTCGAGTGTTATCTATCCGGCAGCTCGAAACAATGGTGAAACGGTCGCCGTTGAATAACGAAGTTATTCTGAACTTTAAAGCCAGCCAACGGATAGCTATTCAGATATTTAGCCCGACATAGTGAAATACCCCCTTAGTCGTTGTGAAATGTTGTTTGCTCATCAACGATCTACAGTCATGCTAGGGAACTATGATAAATTACCGACATTATCGATAAAAAAAATTATCAATCGACCATGCTAGAGATAGACTGGTTTAGTAATCTCAAATCTGCTTTGAATTTAAGCATCATTTTCAAAATTGAAACTGATTGTGTGAAGAATTCAGACAAGCGATAAAGTACCTACCTATTATGTAATATTTTTACATAAAAATAATTTACATGTGTCATTTTCAAAATAGGAACAGATGTTTAAAGAATTCAAATTGCCCTGTAATTTTTCGCGAATCTGCTCTAGTAAGGAATAAAATGTTCGTAAACAAAATGACCGTATACAAAATGATCGTAATCAAATGACCGCAAGCAAAATGACCGTAGGCAAATAATAAGCAAATGATTGTAAGCAAATAATAGTGTGTGTCATGTAAAGTAAATTTTTTAGATATAATTCACATGTCTGTTTATTTTATGAGATATAGTTAAATAGTTAAAGATCATGCGGTACTTCACGATCAAATGATAATTACAATATTTTATATACGATCATTTGATTAAGATCAAAATGTCGGTTATCGCAATATTTTTTGAAATCTCAAATGCAAAAGTATTTATCCTTCCCCATTTTTTTTATTCATACTTCTAAAAAGGCTTTTACATAAAAGCGACAAAAGATTTTTTTTATTTCTAATTATTTTCAATTAAAATCCTCTAATGCTCTTCTTTCCCCACCGTTTGAAAAGGTCCGTTTATGATATTATATCTCGCGTACAAGATTCAAAGATCATCCAGACGCAATACGTTATAATAACCGATCCGGGAATTAACATGTTCCTCATTTCTGGTTTCCTGAATGCGCAATTTAATGGCGTTTCTTATTTAGCTTTATTCATATATTATTAAAACAGTCCTTTCATGTTGATTTTGACATGATAAGTTACTATTAAATTGCTTTCATGTATTGTGGCATCACTGGCGAGTTAATTTAACCATTAGAAATTGCTCCCGGAAACATTTAGGAAACGTGACATAAATACTAACTTCATTTAATTTGATATCATACACAAGTACCTATAATATAACATTTTGAGCCTGAAATATCGGAATATCGCAGGTTTCAAATTCATAAAGCAGAATAATTACTTTAGGTACCTATATATCTTATTTCAAGTATTTTGGTAGAAACGATGTGAAATATAGGTATCTAGGGTGGAATAAACATGGTGTTCAGAAACTAGCGGTACAAACACAAACGAGGAATTCGTTAGTCTACATTACATTTGGAATCGATTTTGTGGTAAAGGTTCGTTTAATTTTAGCTTTCGTTTTCGACTATCTGATATCTCTAAAATCGAGTCTGAAGTTGGAATTTTTTTATATGAACACAGCACAGGAGTCCCAACCGCTCCCTAACATATGTAGACAGTGAGACTATATCTCCAATTGGGGTATGTTGTGAGGCTGAAGGTAGTGGAGAAGGGAAAGAGATGTGGAGGAGTAAGGTGGGAAATACCTGGCTATTCTAGTTTGGTCACCAAACACGGATGAAGCCATTTAAAGCAACATTTTAATACTGAATTGTCGTCTTACACCAGGGCAATACTGAGAGCATCTTCCACTCTCGAACGTGCCGCAAATATATTATATATTATTTAAAATAAATTGTGAAAGAACACAAATTAATCAAATAAAATTTGATACTTGCGCACGCCGGGATTTGAACCCGCCACTTCAGGCTTGCTAGTCTAGAGATTTACCGTTCGACCACGATATCTAATGTTTCCTGTTAATAAAATTATTGATACAGCTCACACTTACAAATATTTTTTATCAAAAATTCTAGCGCTACCTCCTGCTAACTGATGAAAAACAACAATTATTACGAATTGCGAATTCCAAAATAGAAAAGATTATTTAAATTCAAATTAAGCACGTCATAAATAGCAGATTGAGAAATAATACAAAATGATTCCACTAAACGAGATGAGATCACCACCTTCTAAAGATTGCGGCAGCGGTTGTGTCAACAACTCCATTGTTTCAAGCTGTCAGCTCCTTACCTCTTGTTTCCGGTAGATCTAGTCATCTTAATGACAGAATCATGTCTTGATTTTGTTATAAGAAGAGATTGAGTCATTTAACTAACAGAAACAGGAAGGGTAATGGAGACTATGATTTCCTTTGTTTTATACCCTATCTTCCCATTGCAGTGTAATTGATTAGGTATTTATAGTGACTACTCGTTTAGAGATGATGAGATGATCACAAAGTCAATTTATATATTATGACGGGTAATTAATAAATGGGTAGATGTATGCCGCTATTCGCATTAAGATACAAGTTACAGGCCCCTACTGACGTGCGAGCATGTTCGCGGCAAGCAGTCAGTAGTTTATCGTTAATATCCGCAGGACAACCATAGTTTTTTTTACCCTGCCCCTAACCGAGATGATTTTATTTTTGAAGTGAAACTTCTTTACGCGCGTCATGCATTTTCGAGGACCGGAGTAAAACCGACTCATGACCGTCACGAAAAACCGTGATCATTTGGTGGTGGGGGTACGGGACCCCCACCACCGCTCACCGTTCACTGTCGCTCTCTCACCGTAGTCGCTTACTGAGGTGAGGGAGCCACTGACGAACGTTCTCTCTCTCTCTTCTCTCTTTTCCTCTCTCTCTAGCCAACGACGCCACGCCAGGCATCAGCTGCTTGCTTCGTGTACTGCGCGGTGAGTGAAATACGTAATTGATTGTGGTTTATTCGATTTGGAACAGAGTTTTAGTGTCAAAAATGAGTAGTGACGAGATAGAAGTGAGAATAAAAGTTTCACTTCCGTCGTGCGTAGGCTTGCCACCCACTGTATTTTTTTACATATTCAATTTAGGGAATATTTTCACATTTGAGGGAATTTCTACGTTTTATTTCTATATTTTTTATGAGGTATCGTATCCTCCCGATATTTCATTTTTTCAAAGAATTCAGTTCAGATCAGTTTGCAGTCCATGCTGCCCGCTTTCAGAGGTTCGGTAAATATTTTTTTAGCAATTTGTTTTAAACATTGTGACACATTTTCATCCCCCGGGGAGTAATAGGAAGATTTATTTAAAACCTAATTTAATTTTGTGAAAAACAAAATAGAAATTATCTAAACTTCACATCGAAAACAGCTGTTTTGCCCGTCATGCAAAATTTTGCTCTTAAAGAAGACGAGAGACAAAGCATGCCGAGCATATGTACGCACACATGCACAATCTTACATTAGGAAATAATATAAAATTGTACATGTTATATTTAAGCATCTGAAATGAAATTTTTATTTTTATATAATCGTTTTAATGCAGTGACATCATGTGCCATAAAACGCGAATTGTTTTATTTTATTACACAAGTTTTATTTTTGTTTTTAAGTATTTGTGATACAAATATTTTCATACCGCAGAAAGAATCAATGTGTGCGTCCTGTTACATCAACACGTGACACATCATGTAAAATAAAAATTCATGTCACAGTTTTTGTCGTGCAAATCTAGTTATTCAGATCTTAACTACCAGAATCCACATGGAATACCATGATCCTTTGAGCAGTGTTTCTCAAACACATATTTGCTAATATTATTTAAGGAAACGCCGGTTTTGTGAAGACGGCATAACACGTAGGTATATTAGAATATTCCTATTCTCGTAAGTTACTTTCTGAGAATTTTTAAATTTTTTTAATATTTTTGTAATTATGTTTTGAGTTTTTTAGTGTTTTACGCTTCCTCCTTCTTTAATATAAATTATTAATTATATATATATATATATATATATATATATATATATATATATATATATATAATAGTTCTTGGTATCCGGTAATAGACGGCTACTTCAAAACTAAACGCAGAAAACCACATTAAGAAAATGAACGCTTGCAACACGATATCACTACTACACACTTCATACCAATCTACAGAACTGTCCTGATGATGGACACTGTAACGCTTGTGAATGTTGGCTAAAGAAGGGGGAACACGGCATAATAACCCAAAAATTAATCACGATAATACTTTTGCCCGTGAAACACTCAAATACATTTAATTTAAGTAATCTGATATTCTACTATAATCCACGTGATGGTTGTAGACGATTCTTTGACAACATTCTGCTATAGGGAAAAACAATAATAATATATGCAATATATGCATACTTCTTGGAATTGAATACTTAAGGAGAAATTCTGAAATATTGCAAGATGATGCCTTAAATCTCCCGAAAAGTCCCGCCCATTACCATATCTTCTATAACGATGTTCTGGGAACATATTATACGTTACAGAATAGGCTATTAGGAATTCTATATGGTTACTTTTTGTAGCGGATCAAGGAAAATAATGGTCAAGCGTAGACATCGGTTATTGTGTTCACATCTTTTTCCGTTCACTGTTTAATCTGATCAGTTCCTAGGAACAGAAAAAAAATACAAACATTTGTGCATACGATTTTCTCAGATTTGGGTTGTAGGTATAGGAGAGAATCGAGCAAAATGGCTTTTTTGTTAAAATTATCAATCAACACATAATATACAAACAAAATGATTGTGTAAATTTCAAAAGATATAATTATAAATGTGATTGTAATTTCCATCGCATTGCAGCCAAAATAATTATATGTTGTTATGGTATTTAATTCGTAAACTCCATTTAAAATTTTAAATTGTAAACTCAATTTATAAATCTTATTTAATCAAAATCGTTCAATTTCACAATGGATTGGAAACCGAAACAGATGTCACAATAAACAAAAACTAAAATACTTCCAGCTTAGAATAACACCATCCAATAACACTAACAACTTCTCTTCGTGGGACGGTTAAAAACATTGGGTCATTTGGATAACGTCAGTAGGTATATAAAATAAAAGATATAGTATATTTTCGTAGGAAGAAGTTACTTGCCATAATATTTACATGAAATTAAAAAATATATATACCGTTTCAATTCATGTCAATAAAATACTATTTCTAATTTTGGTGGAATTATATTTTATTAGAAATATTTTTTAAGAATAAAACATATTTGTTATTATCAACACAATTGTTATTATAGAAGAATGATATAGTTAAATATGACCGCAGGAGATAGGGTCCCATTAGCTCAGTTCGTTGAGCGGTGCCCCGGAAAGGCAGGGGAGCTGGGTTCAAGTCCTAGATGTGACAATCTTTTTCTGATTTTTCTGTTTCAAATTTTCGTTTGGGGATCGCTAATATTGTGATCAATAACTAAACATTTTAGTTCATTTTTGACTGGTACGGCAAGATCAGTCTGAAGACGCCTAGAAAGACGTTAAGTTATTAAAAAAAACAAATGGAAAAAAAAGAATAAAAAATTAAATATGTTTCAAAAACCAACATTTATTCTAATTTTTTAAAAAGTTATAAAACGGTCACCTCTTAAATCTGCGCAGAATAATAGTGAAATAGCGATCACATTAACCGGCGCCTATTACGTATGATACGTTGTAAGCGATCTAACATCATATTTTATTAGCAAGCTTTAGTTAGTAATCAGTAACCACCATGGGATTCTGAAATCTTTAACGTGTATTAAAAGGAATGCTAAAACTTCGGCAATTACATACTTCAATCCATGAATAGTTTCATGTATAAATATGTGGGCATAAACCGACCTGGAATGTCCGAATAAAAATGAAATTTAAATAATAATTTAAAGCTGGAAACACGGCCCCCGTCGCGCTTTGACCCAGGCTCTACAATACGGGCTGGGCCCCGTCCGGCCTGTCCACCGTGCCCGTGCCAGGTCGTGCCCGATATGGGGCCCATAAATTAGACGTCTAATTTCGCAAGATAATCACAGTTTATTTAAGGCGACACAAGACTCTAATAACGGGTGTTTGCTCGAAGTTCACATTATTAATTAATTAATTCAGACGAATTCGTAATTATAATACATTTTTTATTCATACCGATTACCATAGATGTAAGTAATTTATATCTAAGATTAATAAAAAAACATTATGATCCTATTAAAATATTTTACGTAAAACATTTGAAACATTTATAAACCACTTTTTTCATAATTTTTAACGATTAATTAATTTAGAAACATCTGACATTTTAGTAATACGTTTTCCAGAATTAATTAAAATTAACCCCGCGGAAATTTAAAATTTCTAGGCCTTCTGGGGTTTGATCGTAGATCTGTCCAATACGCCAAGCCGCGAGCCCAATAAATTGTAGAAGCCTTCTTCATTCACGTCGTTAAGATAACCAATTTATTTTAGGGTATTGTGTCGTATTAACAGCTAGTATTTTGTGGTAGCCATAAGCAACCTCGAATAGGTTGATAGAAAAAAAAAACAATTTAACAAATCTGGATTTGAAAAGTAAATATAAGATATAACATGATTTTTTTTTGAATTTTGAGTATGTACGAAGTAAAAGTTAAACACGAACATGCTTTTGTAGTGGAAATTGTTAATTTTTTACCCAAAATGTAACAAAATGCAATAAATAAATTAATAACAGCGAAAAACTTAATAACCCGTGAAAAAATACGTGATATAACAATTGTAGGATTTGTGAAGCTGAACGTTGTTTATGTAAAGAAAACTTTAGAACAAGGACAATTCCTGCAGAATGATTAAGAAAAATATTTCAACCAACAACATATTTCGTGAATATCAGTTAGGCATGTAATTCTGTTGAAGCTATTTACTTTTCCAATTTGATTTCTGATTTAAATTCTTGCAACTTTAACGATATTCTGCAAGTTATAATTTTTGTCTCGTAGATCAGATCGACAATCAAATGCTTACATAAATTATTACACATTGTATAACAGAAAGCAACAGACCAACAAAAAATATTTTTTTGTACGGATGAAGATAAATAATAATTATTTCAATGATAAATCAGACAGGAAACAACGTCAATAATGTAACGATTCATGCAAAATATAATATACTTCAGTCTGTAAAAGCTTTTTTAATACAGTAGGTACGATCAGTAAAAAATAAAGAGCGGACAATACATCTCTATTAGGCGACGCGACCCCTGTGGGGAGTCGTATAAATTAACGAAGGAACTCGCGGGAACTATTAACGAATCGTTACTTATTACGGACAAATTAAGGAGCCGTTGATTTCTTACCAAAACATGGGACACCACTATCTCGAATCTGGATATAGATTTGATCATGTAAATAAGGATGCAGATCAACGATTGAGAAAAAGCAATAAAAAATAGTTAATATTACCGGAAGAAATTTGAACCTTTATCATAAAATCACTTGCTTTTATACACCGCTGCGACCGAGTTTTAATAACTTCAATGATGGAAACGTTGCGAGCAGAAAATAGTTGTAAAAATTTTAGATAACTAATAAATATAATCTTTTAGTTATTTTAAATGATCGCAGTTTCCTTATTAATGGAGAAGAGAATAACAAAGGGTTAATCTTGAAGATAAGATGTGAAAGAATTTGTGAATGACGAGTGAGTGATAGGTGGAAATATCAAGGGGTTTTTTCAATACTTGAGAGGAAAGACAGGTTATGTGGAATGAGGATGAGGAAAACTTTGGATACGCGGAGAAAACTTGCTGATATTATTCGTTTTCCTGTTAAAAATGGGACTGCAGGGCCATAACGAATGAATTTAAAGAGTTCATAATAAAATATTAATGAAAAGCGAATGTCTTATTAGGATTCTGAATGACTAATATTTTATCAGGAAGTTCGCATGCTGTCACTTTTTTGACACGATAATTTTTTTCTGTGTATGTTTTTAATATTCAAACTCTATGGCAATCAGTTTACCACGATTTATCAATAAAAAGTAAGTAAGGAAAAAAAAACCGAATAACAATAGCGCCCTAAAATCAACTAAATAATTATTATAATACTAGCGCAGACCCGTGAAAAATCACGGAACATTATAATTGTAGAAGTAGTGAAGCTGAAAGTTTATGTGAAGAGCACATTAGAACAAGGAAAATTTCTTCGGAATGATCAAGAAAAAGCATTCACGAAAGTGCACTAATTTTTAGGTATTCTTGACACATCAATTCCAATTTTGAAAATGACAATTATTAAAATAATTATCAGTTATTACATATTACAGATATGTACTTCATCGTTTGTCTGAACTTTTGACACAATCCATTCCAATTTTAAAAATGGCACTTAAATTCAAACAAATCAGACTTCATTGAATCAGAATTACATTCATTCACACACAGGCTCACAACCGAAATTAGTATGTTTGATAATTCTTGAATAATGAATACAATTTACTTTGACATGTTTTAAACTGTGACTAGAAAAGATATAAAAAATAATATATATTAATTATGATGTATTTAATTATTTTCAGTGTTCAAAGGTCCTCTATATTTATTACATCAATAGACAAGGAATCCAGTAGTCGTATTCGAGAAAAGATATCAATCAGCGGTCAGACAAGGAAACTGGTATTCGCGAGATAGATAGCGACTTGCGACTGGTATCGTGATATCTAACGACAGATCTACCGGGGCTGGTAGTTCACAGAGTTATTATTTTATAAATTAATGGGGGAGCCTCCTGTTCAGCTTTTCATGTCAACTTGTTATTGAAAGATTTATTTGTTTTGAATCGAATCTATGATAGGTGGATTATGATGATAAGTAAGTCTTACATTTTAGAGTAAATTAAATTAGAATTTATTAGATCTTAAAGGTAATACTAAAAAAACATAGACTGACTGATACAGACCAAATATTCAACAGCTGTGACGTACTAGATATACGCCAATTATACGTTTTCTTTGTACGCTTGTCTAACAGACCAGTTAGACAAGCGTACAAAGAAAACATAAAAACTCCGACAGTAAATTCAAGCTTTGGACAAAGACACTACCAATACCATGCTATAAAAGCTTTCAACAGTGTAAAACTTGAAATTAAAATTGATGAAAATAAAAATAAATTCACACACAAAATTACAAAATGGATTAAAGAACAAAAAAGACAATATTACCAAAATATCATGGCATAAAATAAAAATAAAACCTACACGTAACACACAAAACCAATATAAACACACATCACTCACAAACACACAAGATTAAATATTAAATGTATTATTTTATCTTATATTGTAGATTGTATTTAGATTATATTTTCATATTACAAAATGAAGGCCTCAGCACGGGCAAGCCACCCAGTGAGGCCTACATTACTGAAAAATTTGAAATGTAAAAAAAATGTTGTACCAAATAAAAAAATAAAAAAATTAATAACGACATACAAGTAGAATAACTGTGTAAGTAAAGATGTGTGTATATATTTTTAGTAAAAAAACATCTATTTCGCAACTGTACACACTGAGTACTATCGACCTAAGTATATCCAGAAGTTACAGCCATATGCGCATATCGCATTCGATGTTTTTTTGCCATTTTTGTACCTACACAGTATGACATTGATTTTCAGGCGGATACTCTCTTTACTGTTACGTAAAAAATCTTTATAAATACATCTATTTGAATTTGGATTTAAGTTTCGTGAAAGAATGAATGCAAATTTAAGTATCTTTATTCAATGAAATTATTAGTTACATGCATTGAGGAATTTTTCGACCACCATGCTAGGCACATGTCCGTATGTTGGATGTTGGAAATGTTGGAAGTGAAAATAAACCCACTTCCCGTTGGCATCTGATCGAGCTGAAACTCAGCAGATAGACTCTTTGGCGATGTATTCAATCAACTTTTGGAGGCAATCACGCATTTACACGCGGACATATACACATTTCTCTGAAATTGGATGACATATATACAGCAGTTAATATACTAAATAAATCTACCCAATTGGGATTTGGCTCGGTTGTTACCGCGGTTGACTACAGTCACTATAATACTTGGTCAAACAAAAAAAAAATCTTCGAAATTAGCTACTAGTCGAAGAGATGGCGTAACTAGGTCGAAAATTGGAAATACACATGAATTATAGGAAAATTGGATATACATATATGGATTATAGGAAAATTGTATATACATATATGAATTATAGGAAAATTTGATATACATGTATGCATTATAGGAATATTTGATATACATATATATATATTATAGGTAAGTTGAATAAACATATATGAATTATAGGAAAATTCGATAAACGTATATGAATTATAGGAAAATTGGATATACATATATGAAAATTATATGTACATATACGAATCATAGGAAAATTGTATATTTTACTGGGTTACGAATAACAAGACAGTATTTGAAAATATTCTATTACCACAATAGTAAGCGGAAGATGTTGCCTGTGCAATGATTGAGGACCTAGCCAGCCGAGGAACAGAACCGGACGCTTTATTCAACTCGGCCACCGACCTGTCAAGATGTAAAAATGTACACATATTTTGTAAGCCCATTTCATCTGTACATTAAAACGGTCGTCAAAAAGCTCCGCTAGTGGGCGATAAACCAACAAGAAAGCAATATTTTCATTGATTTTAAAACCGTTTCTCGTTTACGTTTGCGTGTCAAAATCACATAAAATAATTTCATTATTCTCTCACGCCATTCAATCAAGTCATCAATAATAATAATTTTTCTTAAAGTACCGGCACCAAAGCATTAAACCGCTTAATACTATTTACGACTTACGATTTGGACCGTTGTATTATGATTATCATAGTCGTTCCGTGTGAAATATGGCTTAAAGGGGACAACCGACACCCAAAGGTGTCCGTGGGACTCTAATAGATTTGAATAACTCAAAGAGATTGAAATATACAAGTCAGTAATTCAAATAACAGTGGGTGGAGGTGATTTATTGCAAGCATTATTGTGACGCATTGCATTAATGAGCACTTTTATAAATGGCTACGGTAAATTCACAGATGAAAGAGATTTTTATAAAGGGGATTCAGCACGAAGATTACAAATATTATTTTTTATTGAAAACTGATAGTAAATCCAAATAACTCATATTTAATTTATAAGTTAATTTGATACGTCATTGAAGTTTTCGTATAGAAATTAATTAGCCATAATTTTAATTGTTTGTTTTATAAATTTTCATTTTCTGTATTGTAATTGGTATTATTTAAAAAATATTGATTTTACCGTAAAAAGCTCGACAGTATTATTAAAATTAACTTTTACAGAATCAGCTTCTATATGTTCTAATCCCGGCGTGCGCAAGTAAATTTTATTTGATTAATTTGTGTTATTTCACAATTTATTAATTAATAGTATATTTGCGACATGTCCCAGAGTGGAAGATATTTTCAGTAACGTCCTTGTAAAAGACCACCATTCTGATTCTCTCCTATACCTTCAGCCTCCCAAAATACTCCAATTGGGGATACCATAGTCTCACTGGCTCCAGGCGGTTGGGAGCAGTTGGGACTTTTGCGCGGTATTGACACTATGATGATGCTAAAAATGCACAGAAACAAATAAATAGCATCAATAATTTAATTTGTAATTTCTTTTAAAACTTAAAAGAAATATTTTTTGTCTTACTGAAGATTGAACCATCCTCCCCAGGGACTGCCAACAGGGTTGACAACTGGGCCAAATCCCGATTGAGTGGGACTGACATTTCTTACATTAACTGCTGTTATGTCAGCCGATTTCAGAGACATTCGTACCTGTCCGCGTATATGTACGTGATTGCCACCAAAAATGGTTAATATAATGCATTTTCACCGACAACGAGTCGATTGATGCCGAGTTTTAGCTCGATCGGATGTCGGGAATAGGGTTAATTTCCGCTTCCAAATAAATATATTTTTAAAATATACTGATGATTAAAGGGAGCCTGTAATTTAACTACTATAATTAGCGTTTACGAACTTTGTAAAATACAATATGGTGTTAAAATACTGTACAGTCGTCTAAAAAATATAGCTACTCATCGAAAGATATCTTTTCAAATATACTTTAAGATTGCTGATTTGTTTGAAATCTATAATTGTGAATTTATCAATTCTGTCCAATGAAGTAACTTTTCATTTCATCCACCAAATAATCTCTTAATTCACAATATGAAAAAAAAAGTTTTACCTTGAACGAATTTTTTTGAACGTCTTCTCTACACTCTTTACTCTGTTCAAGTTGTAGAGAAATTTGCTCCAAAATAAGCAGCGTATCATTAACATTGAATTTGCTGTTTGGTGTTGATGATGTTTCGATGATGAAAGAGGTGCTTCAACAAAACCGAAAGTGTGATATCTTCATTGACGTAATAAAAAAATCGCTCTCTCAGATGACGTCAAATATTATCAGCAGTGACAATTAATTTATCATTATTCATGATATTGGCTATTTTATATCAAACTGCTTGATTTGCAGTTTTGTACTGGTAATACAGTTTTTACGCTAGCAAAAGATTTTTGTTGTTGAAGAACAAGAAATCGAAATTTTTGCTGCCCAGATCCAGTTATTTCAAATGAGGAGAGTTACGATGTGGAAGAATAGCGGATGTTTGGATAAAAAAAACAGATATTGTAACTGAACATAACATAAAAAAATAATCAGCACAGCACAATAATAACAACAGATGGGGCAAGTGGAACTATGGCATATCCAAACATGAGAAATTTTGTTAATTTTAACAAGACGAAGTTTGCGAAGTACCTGGCTATGTAGATCTGGTCACTTGACCCTTACAAAGCTATTTAAAGTCACATTTCGATTCTGAATGACGGTTTTTCTACAGGGCGATACTGAAAGTATCTACCAGTTATATTACCAAGCTATTCACGCTAGACTTGGCCCAGCGACAGGTCGAGCGTGACGTCATCCTTCTAATATCATCTGTGTTTTTTGTATTCATGCACATTATAAGGAAGCGGACCATCTAACTGATGGTATCAACGGATCAACGTTTAGTATCAGCAAAGAGAAAAAACGAATTACCTACAAATATTATATCTATTACCTTTAAAATGTTTAATTTAATTTATCGATTCGCTTTTGTTTGAAGTCGTGACTTCTGGGCCCAGAATCAATGTTATAACCACTGTGCAATGGATCCCGTCCCTGCACACTTGCAATGCAAAGTAGGTACTACGAATTCTAAGAAACATACACCAAATCAAAGAAGGCGGGTTAAAGTAGGAGATGAAATCCGAAACCGGTATGGAAAAGATTACTCGGAGGATTGATATAATAAACTGGATCTCAAATTACAATTATTCAAAGAACGACTATATAATATTTTATGACGAAGAACAAAAATAAGATGTTGCAATGTCGAACTATAAATAACTATTTCATTGAAACTGAGCACTTCAAAATCGTTTACTCGTAGATAAATATTATATCAAACTATAATAAACTCACAAGAGTCCCAACTGATCCCAAACGTCTGTAGCCAGTGAGAGTATAGCATCCCGAAATGGGGTAGTAGATAAATATTATATCAAACTATAATAAACTCACAAGAGTCCCAACTGATCCCAAACGTCTGTAGCCAGTGAGAGTATAGCATCCCGAAATGGGGTATGCCGTAAGGCTGAAGGTAGTGGGAGGGGAAGGAGATGGGGAAAAGGAAGTTAGGAGAGTACCTGGCTATTTAGATCTGGTCACAAAATACGGCTAAAGCCATTTCAAGCAAGGTTTCAATTCTGAGTGGTGGTCTTACACCAGGGCGATGCTGACAGCATCTTCCACTCTGGAACGTGTCGCAATACTATATATTATTTTAATTGAATAAATTGTGAAATAACACAAATTAATCAAATAAAAAATTACATGCGTACACCGGGATTTGGACCCGCAACCTTCGGCTTGGTAGTCGAGGGCCTTAACCCTTGACCACGGAGGTCATGAAATAACATGTATTTAAATCAGACTCTAAATTTTGGATCATCAGCTAAGACAGATCAAGCATCAACGATTTTACTAAAACCTAATTATAATTATGTATTTGTATGGTAAAATGCTGCTTGCCTTTTATTTTAAATGTAATATTGTGTTGTTATTTTTATTTGTTGTTTACAGCGCCTGTTCTTAACACAAGAGTTCCTAGTGAGACAGGCACAGCACACTCATGTCAAAGTAATTAGTAAAAATGTGTATAAAAAAGCAGTAATGTGTATGTATACAATGTATATTTATATAAATCATGATCAATTCTATTGACGATGACTACCTTCTAGAAAATATTGATTTCCGCTTTCCAGTACGAATTCCCTGAAACCGTCCATTCCACATCACACACTCAAAAACCAACTATACCCAACCCAAATGTTTCAGAAGAACACGCACAACATACAATAACACCTTTTCAGACGCTGATACTTTTCATTTATACTAAAAATGAAATCACTAGGTTAATTACGAATTTCCTACGTGTTTTTTCGCTGCGTGTAAGATCAAATATATTTCTTATGTTGTTTTTCTTTCTTTATTTTGTTTTTATTTTATCGTTACATTTTTGAATAAAAATATATTTTATGCGTAAACTTAATTGCTTTATGGAACCCCGTAAACATTTATTTACGTAAAATATAGATAATTGAATCAGTCGCACGTTTTTCCATGGTTAAAAATAACAGCTGGGGCTTGTGGATATGTTAGTCTTGCATGGACATGTTAATGACAGATCAGAGACTTAGTGGTGCAAGGTTTCGTGTGTTGCGTTAAGTCTTCCATCATTCCATCGCAACATTTTCCGCTTCTATATACTTTTTGATTCGTGTGTAAAATTTGTTACTAAGAGATCAAATGGGAAAATAATTCACCGGCTCCAGATATGTTCATATCAGAGGGTTCGGCTCGGTAGAACTTCTAATTGGACCTATAAATCCTACTGATCCCTCAACATAAATATTTAAAAAATCTTTCGTAATCCTACATGTATTTAAAATGACTGATTTTTTATATATAAATTCTTTGACAGATCTAATACGCCTAAATTTTGAATGAGAGAGCTAGGTATAATTATATGTATAATTAATTAATTGTTTATTTTATATTATAGAAACAAACCGTACATTGGTTGCAGTAATGAAATAATTTACAGATATTAAATATTTCAAGGTGGGTAGATGAAATGTTTCCTTGTAATGTCTTGTATATGGTATGCATATTCCGTAATTACCAAGTGACGTGTGTAGTGTATAGGTTTATTTTACTAATATTCATTATTAATTATTTTACTAATATCGTTTTATATTCAGTTTATCAGTTTACTTTTATATCATGCTTTAAAAAAATTGTGTATAATTTTCGTTTGCTCATTACGTATATTTTATTCTTAAAATCCACGTAAAAGCCTGGCTGTGTATAAAATATGTGTGGGCGCATTGAACAGTTTATAATATTATTGACATGATGCCACTTTTAAATTTAGGCAACGAATCCGAAAAAATGTCGATGTTAGAATCTGGATAAATATTATTTCTTAATTACGCTAACTTTAAATATTATTATTGTTGAGGTATGTTATTATAGCCTTCTTGTAACTATATTCCGTGCAGTTGAACACATCGACAATTGACCAATAGAAGGAATTACTAAATTGTTGGATTTTACGTAACCCGGGAATTTTTATCTCTCATGTGTACATAATTTTAGGTTTAACGATTTCTCAAAATGACCTTACTTACCGTCTAAGTTGAATAATATACCCAACAGAAAAAAACGGAGAAGTTCCGTTCGAAACTAATCAAAAATCTGAAACAACGCGGTAGTGGGCCGGTAGGTCCGAGGTAAGCAGAAACATCCATCAGCCGATTCGCCCCGAGGGACTCGCCACGGACGCGTGCCGTTCATGCTTCCACAGTTTACTCGCCACTTGTAGTACCGAAAAATACAATAAAAAAACGCTTTCAAAAGAATGTGTGTCAAGCCCGAGATGATTGGCTGCCTATCCTCTCAATATAATAAAGATGAAACTCTGTGAGTGGGTGGTGTGATGTATTTTGGTTGATAGGTTTTGTATTTAATTTGTAGATCTCTATATAGGTATCTTTAAATAATATATGTTGAACTGTAACTTGAATAATTACGACATCTGTCAATAGTTTTAACAAAATAAATATATATTTCAAATATAGAATTATTAATTAAATAATTAAAATAAAACAATGTTGTGGGTACCTACTCTATCACTTGTCTGAATTTTTCCCCCAGTCAGTTCCAGTTTTGAAAATGACACTTAAATTTAAAGCAAATCCAAGTTATAAAGTCCAATGAACCGTAGTTATAGCAGAATTACTGCCTATTTTTTTTAATAATAAGGAATTTCACTAAACCAATGAACGTATTATCAATGGACGTACTTAAACGCCTTTGAAAAATTTTACAAGGAAAACTGAACGTCGACGCCTATTTCGTTAGAGTAAGATTTAACTATTTCAACACACTTCTATAAGTTTAGTAAAAACATGTTTTACTTTCCTGTTGAAGATTCATCAATGAACATAAATATTGAATTAGTATTAGAAGTATGAAGTCAGGAACTGTCATTGTAATAGTAGTAAGTACCATGCTAAATGAATATAATATAAAACTTGTTACGGCAATGCATCTGTTTACAGTTTATGAAAAAGCAGGGGCGTGCCGGGTACTATGAGAAAGAGCAACATTCCAGACAGCGCTGTCCATGTGAAAAATTAGAAATAAAATCGCGAAATATGAAAACTATACTTTTTTTAAGAAATAAACGTAAGTAAAATAGGTAAAAAGTCTGCGATACAAATAATATTAAATTCAGAAGAGGAGACTTAACTTTGACAAAAAAAAATATACGGTCGCATCTAGGAACTGAACCCAGGACCTCAGCCTTGGCGAGGCTTTGCTCTACCACTCGGCTAATTCTCACCCTATTCATATCGGTCACATTTAACTGTATCATACTTCAACTAAGAACTACCAACATTTTCTTCATTTTTCTTAATTCATATTATCATTGGAATCTTTTTCTGATATTTCTGTTTCAATTTTTCGTTTGAGAGTCGCTGATTGTTAAATATTAAAATATAAGGTTTTACTCATTAAGTTATTTGAAAAATAAAAAAAAAATAATAAAAATTTGTGAGGTATGTTATTATATCCTTCTTGTAACTGGATTCCGTGAAGTTGAACACATCTACTAATGACTGAGAAAGTATTGCCAACTGCCTGCAATCTAGGTGCAAGCGAGTACCTAAATGACTCAGTCCTGATATTATTGTTGCAATTTAAAAAAAAAATTACGAGAATTTTAGTGGGTATTCAGAACGTAATTAGGCTAAGAAAATTAGGGCTACCTATAATACTTCTCACAATTTACTGAACTGCGAACATGAATAATTTTAATTCTTTCATCAAGTAGTTGTAATTAATGGTTTCTTTAGGTAGACTTAGTTCATAGTTAGTACATCTAAGAAATTTATTATTCGTAATTATCCTGTTATGTAGATAGTTAGGTATCTACCGGCATAGTTTTGTTAAGTTTCTTTAAACAGCTATAAAAACCTTGATTAGATCATGATAATCGCGTTGCGTTAATGTGTTGTGATTTTTGAGTCCACCGAGAAAATTAATTGAGTGGTAAAATTAATGATGTACATCGACGCCGACTAGTTTTGTTAATTATAATAGAAAAATGTTAAGAAGAGTATGGAGCGCAAGTCGAAATGGTTCAAAAGAATGCCGTTCGTAAGGCACTGGATGAAATTTAATGGAAAAAAAACCTGTTTTGCGGCATTTTTTACGCGGACTGTTTTAAAATTAACCAGTTTTCAAACGTCGGCCGCAACCCGAGCGGCCGCCTCATATCACAGGCTCGAGTTACCCGAATCTTCAGCGTTAGCTCCACATTACTAATGTGGATTTTAGAACTAATATCTACCCGTACAGCATCTCTCACTATTGCATCATGCCTTGTGGTCGGGACTCCGGGAGGATAAACTGCCTCACATCTAGAGAGTAATCAACCCTAGCGGCCGCCTTATATCACGTGCTCGAGTTACCCGAATCTTCAGCGTTAGCTCCACATTACTAATGTGGACTTTAGAACTAATATCTACCCGTACGGCATCTCTCACTATTGCATCATGCCTTGCGTTCGGGACTGCCTCACATAGACTGCCATAGACATTCCAGAAATTCCAGACTGCCATAGACTGCCTTACATCTAGAGAGTAATCAACCCCAGTGGCCACCTTACATCACGGGCTCGGGTTACCCGAATCTTCTGAAATATACTGCGTTCTGACGTTTCAGTTTTAGTTGGTCAACTTTTATTGAACGACAAAAATCATTTGAATAAACTTTATAAACAGTTTGACACAATCATATTATCCAATAAGTAATTACGATTACAACATTTGGACAAGCACACATTGTCCAAATGTTGTAATGTAAAGTAATTACGGTTACAACATTTGGACAAAAATATATTATCCAATAAGTAATTACGATTACAACATTTGGACAAGCACACATTGTCCAAATGTTGTAATGTAAAGTAATTACGGTTACAACATTTGGACAAAAATATATTATCCAATAAGTAATTACGATTACAACATTTGGACAAGCACACATTGTCCAAATGTTTTAATGTAAAGTAATTACGGTTACAACAGTTGAACAAAAATATATTATCCAATAAGTAATTACGATTACTACATTTGGACAAGCACACATTGTCCAAATGTTGTAATGTAAAGTAATTACGGTTACAACATTTGGACAAAAAATGCTTCTAATGCTATGGTACTAAGCTCTAAACGGATAAAAACGAGTATTGCCAATTTATTAAGAATATCTTGAAATTATTGGCAATCTTGATAAAAACGGGATTGCAGATAATATATCATGAAGATATGTGAACAATTGAAAAGCCATTTTCATGAACACGAATTCTGATATCTATATATGTATATAAAATTTTATCTGTTAATTCATTCGTTAAGGACTGCAATCCCGTTTTTAAACGTATTACCAATAATTTTAAGAGATTCATAATAAATTAGCAATACCCATTTTTATCCATATACTACGAAATCCCACTCTCATTCAAAAATCAAAACAAAATTATAACATTTAAAACTCAATAAAAGCTGATTACGAAACATATGGAGATCTGAAATAGAGAATATACTGACGCTAAATACAGACGAAAACTGAAACCACACTTTCAGTAACTTCATACAATTAAATTTTAATATGTAAGTGTCATTTTTTTAGCACGGGTGAGGATTTGATTTTGATTCGATTTGATTTTGTGTTTACTTGTATTAAAAATAGAAAAAGTTATATATTTATTATTATTATTATTTTTAGGTGTTATTGGAGAAATAAGGAAAAATACCCTCCTATTACAATCTGATTACAAAACATTCCTGAAGTCATTTCAAGCAAGACAAATGATGGAATCTGAATAATGATCTATCACTAAGTCGGTTCTTAGTATTTTGTACTGAAACCCATATTTTTTAATATTGAAACTAGCCTGCAAAAACTAAAATTGCTTGAAAACATAATCAGGTACAGATATTAACCGATTAAATTTCTGAAAGATGTTGCGTACAACGATATGAAAATTTAATAAAGCCAATTTGATGGCTGCGTTAATCGTAAAAGGGTAAGAGGTCACCCCTCCATCAGTGCGGAGCATTCGTGTCTTTAATTTCACGCAAAAAAATAATATTTTTATCCATTTTGTACCCAGCATTTCCACCTAACTCTTGAAGATTGAAATCGGTTCGATGAGATAAAAGGAATAAATTAAACGGATTGTCCGTTGATGTATATTGAAATTGAGAAGAGTCAATTTGTTTTTCAGGCTACTTACCACGTAGTACCTACTGGAGGAATTATTGTGGCTAGTTTGGGTCTAGAAAGCACTGTCCATTGAAAAAACTGTAAAAATTATTTGAATCAAAAAACCAACATTATTGAACGATTTTTCATTAAAGTTTTTGCTATCGGTGCAAAAATTTTTGACCTACCAAATTCATAGTTCCATATTTGGTTTAATTAAAACGATTTAAGATTTTCACGGCCAAAAGTATTATAGTGTTTTTGGGGTATTATGCCGTGTTTCGCTACCTCCTTCTTCAGCCAACGTTTCGGACAGCATTGCAGTGTCCATCATCAGGGCAGATGTGTAATCTGAGGTTGTGGTGAAATGTGTCCTTATGTATGATGCGATACCTATTGCCAGCTCCAACCCTCTGAGAGCTGACATTGATGTATAATTTTAAAGTGATTTTCTGCGATTAGTTCTGGTGTAGCCGTTACTTAAGAAATGTAAAAACTTGAGAAACAAAACAAAAAAGTTTTGTTGTACATTTTGTTCGAGTGACTTCGCTTATTTTAAAGCTCATGATAGAACGATATTATTTATTGTAACTTAATTAAGGTTTGAATAGTGACCGTGCATTGCATAGTTTAACCTTATGAAAATTAACGACGAAAAATTATTAGAATCAATATCTTATTATAAAATAAAACACAAACACTTTGTATTTAACCACGAATTTATTATTTCATATATCGACCGGTTTCACTTTGACCAAGCTTCTTCAGGATATAATAATAACTTAGCATTTAGTTATTATTATATCCTGAAGAAGCTTGGTCAAAGTGAAACCGGTCGATATATGAAATAATAAATTCGTGGTTAAATACAAAGTGTTTGTGTTTTATTTTATAATATAATGTCTAACCACAAAGTAATTGCTTCCTATGAAAAAAAAAAAAAAAAAAAAAAAAAAAAAAAAAAAAAAAAAAACAATATCTTATTATTATTCTTTGTGTTGGTACCGCTACAGAAGGAACCATTCATTGGATGACCAACAAATTTGCCAAATGACACCCAAAGTTGTTCGCTACATTTGGTGACTTAGCAGGGGTGACCGGGTTCATGTGGTGAGGTTTGTTTGAACTCTTTGACCTCTCCAGCCGGACTCTTTCGAAAAATCGCCTTGCATTTGCGGTGGGAGGGATGGATTCATACGTCCGTCAATCATGGATACACTGACTCTATTTTTTTTTCTTTTCTGGGAACTTCCTCTCGTTTCCTTTAAACTACGCTCCACACAGCACCCCCAAAGATATCATAGACCTTGAGGGATTTTTTTGTCTGTTTAAATACCGGCTAATTAATTTGTGTTATTCTCCGATTTACTCGTTCAAAATAATATATAGTATATTTGCGGCAAGTTCCAGAGAGGAAAATACTCTCAGAATCGCCATAATTCATAATTTAACCCTTTATGGGACAACTTGTTTTAACGATACGCCATTAATGGTTTTATTTATGTATTCTATATTCATTTTGATGAACAGAAAAAACCTTTTTTTTTTTTGCATAGTCTTTTTGAAATTTTATATTTTCCAGCGGTCTTTTTTCTGACCGGTGTCCATTTAGGTAAAAAAAAGAAATATGATCTAAAATTTTTGTTTTCATAACAAAAAGAAAAAAGTAAGGTAAAATGTACTTTTATTTATTTGCGTTACAGGAGAATAACTGCTTTGATAATTTTATAGAGAAACTGACCAGGATGCGATTTTCGTAAATTTACTCAACATGTGCGAAGTTTGGGGTGGTTGGTTCGATTCAAGACCTCTGTGCGTTACCTCAGAATTACTACAACCCATAAGGGCGATTATAACTTGTAAATATTAAGAAATATAGACCTTAATGTTGCAGGTCTCAAAACTATCCGTTTTTAGCTTATGACCTATAAAGGGTTATGGGTTGGTAGACAGATCTAAATAGCCAATTGCTTCCTCACCCTCCTCATCCTTGTCGTCTTTCCCTCCCCATTTCCTTCTGCCTCACAACATACCCCAATTGAGGATACCATAGTCTCAATGGATCCAGACGGTTGGGAGCAGTTGAGAAACTTGTGCGGTTTCACATTTAAAAAAAAATAAGGCCACCAGTTTCGCTGCCGGACTGGACGTTGTTGATTATTGATAGATCTTATTCAAGTAAATCTCCAGCTGTTGAAAAGAAAAATGATTATATTTTTCTTATTCCGCTTCACTCTTAATACGCAATATTTCACTTTCAAATAAATGGATTTAGCTTTATTAATTCAAAACATGATTTATTATGTCGGGGGAGACGGAAAAATACGCACTTTTAATTTTAATTTCGTTTATTAAGTCACTTACGCGATATGTCAATTAGTATGGTGCGTCGTTATAGTCGCAGCCGACGGCGACTATGTTCATATCAAGAGTTGGATTATATTCATAATATCGTATTAGAATTAAATCACAAACCAGTCTATACAAACCTAGCGTAGCCCACAAACTACTTGAAAACTGGGATATAACTCTAAAGGGGACGCGAGCAGGCGTTATTAAAGGTTCCCCAACATTTATAGTAACTTTTAGTAATAATATAACTAAATTCAAGTATTAATTCAAAGTAAACATTCCATATTTACCGTGAAGCGAAATTCGTAACCTTTACCGAAAAATGATAAATAAATAAAATGCATACCTCTGAAAAATCTCTCTGTGACATGATGAGCAGATTCTCTCACCAGCTCTAGTGGAACTCCACAGAAATCCTTAGCGATGTTTAACATTCACATGATAATAACAAGTACACAGCACTACACAACACGTTGCAATTGTGCACACATATTAGCAAAACTTCGAACGGATCAATTATTTCACTTATTTTGGTTGTTTGTCTTGTTTGGTATTGTTGGATTGTACTCGTATATACCAGACGTTTAGTTCAGCATCTGAAAAAAATAAAAAATATATTTATAGCTGTCCACAAAAATGTACACCTTGCATGTAGATGCTCAATAATCCGACACAAAACTGGGAATATTGAAATCTGGTGATTTTCTGATCGGATGTCTAGTAATAATTACTTAAAAATATAAATAAGCAACCACAATATAATAAAGAAGAAAACGAAAAATTGCTTAGTGCCTTTTGATTCTAGACCGTTTAGAACGCGATCTGTCTCTCTACGGCTTTCTTGAAATATCGCCAACCAAATTTGAATTTCGGACTTTTATTTAGATCAAGAAACATGCCCATAAAGCACTTCTTGTGTTATTCTTTATTCTATTCAATTTTTAAACACGGGTTGTATCACAAAATTTGAACAATTCATCGAGCATCAAAGTTGATTTTCAAGTTCTGTGAATGTTCTATTCAAGTTCTGTTTTTTATATCATTATTAGCCAGTTGTTTCACAAAACTTACATAATAACAGAACTTGAATAGAACCTTTACAGAACTTGAAAATCTACTTTGAAATTTGTTGAATTGTTCGAATTCAATGAACAACTTGTCCTAAGATACTTGTAAAGTATTCCCATTAACCGCCATTTACCACAAACAGTATTTTTGTATTGTGAAAAATCCTGAACAATTTAAATTTGCATTACATATATGACCCTTACTCCTGAGGTACAGAAATATTACTGACAACTGCCTGTCAAAGAGTGCAATTACTGCCATATACGTGCAGTAAATTCCCCTTATCGAACATTATGCAAAATAAATTACGTAAAGTTAGTACAAAATGAACTCATTGACTCTAGTATTAAATTATCACTGAGGTTGCGTTATAACAAAGGTCAGACTATCAACACTGCATCCCATAAAGGGCAATATTAATAATCGATCCGTTTTGCTAGATGGGAGTTAAACCTTGTAGTCAGGTGCGATCCCATTAAAGATCAAACTACAAAATACGTGCATTTCGCAAATGGGTGATATTTTCCTTTTTCAATTTTAAGCCATTTTTTTAAGACGCATCAACTTATTTTGTTTGTTACCACACAGGAATATTACGCCACGGATTACGTTTATACTGATTTTAAGGATTACTGTGAGACTGAAAGAAGTAAGGATGAGAGAGATGGAATGTAGATGGGGATGAAAGCATTTACATATTCAGATTATGAGACTAAACATATACATGTATAGCCATTTGTTTAAAGATGAATTGTGAACACAGCAATACTGAGAGTAATGTCCACTTCGCGAATATGAATGTAGGTAAATACTTTTTAATTTTTGGGGATTCGGTAAAGAGGTAATAAATTAGGTAGGTTTTGATGCCACAGCTTTTATTTGAGTCAATGCAGGTTTGAGTTGAGTTGAAATATAAATTCTAACAAAGTAGGTACCTAAATAGTGAAAATTTAAGTCCTCCATCACAATACAAGCAACATTTTCCGTTAATGCGGTGGTCGTAGGAGATTTTCAAATATTGTCAGGTAATTCGTAACCCGGGAAAGTTCTCTTCTTTAAAAACAAATTTAAGAAGATATTAACACTTCAATTAAAAATGTTCACAGCACGCGTAAAAGCGGGGTTGGTGTAGATGCTACTAGTGAAATATCAAAAATAATAACGATTAAAATAAAATATAAATCATACTTTGTTTGTTTTTTAATATTTATTTAGATGTATGCAAAAATTTTCATACATCTAGTAGGAAAATTTATAAAATATAAAAATAAGATTCAGTTCAAGAATTTCAGTTAAATTAGTTAACAAAATATAGTAAAAAAACTTTCGTACAAATTTAATAAATTTGTATAGCACATACCCTACGAAACGTGCCAAGACTTGTGGCTTTACTGCTTTTGGTATGTTATTATAAAGTTTCTATCCTTCATAAAATAAGCTGTTTTGTGTACATTTAAATTTATAGTATCTAGTAGAGAAAAACAAAAGAAAGGAAGAAAAAAATAATAGTGGAGCAATTACATATTTTTAGTTCAAATACTATCTCTATTTACCATTAGGTCATATTATCTTATAGCTAATAAAATTAGCACGTCCTTTTTGACTATCTCGCAGCCAAGTGCGGGAGTAGGTAGTACCCAAAATTACAATCCTCCTTATATTAGCTTAAATACTTGACATATCATTTTAGTATTTTACTTATTCCTGCGCAAATACATAAGTTGTCACTAATAATTTTTTTTATTTAATCAAAAAATTACAGAATATATAATATATCATTAGTAAGTAAAATACCTATATGTAAGTTAGTAACAATGACATTGTTGAAAAACTAATGTTTCAATAATAGAACAGTTTCTTATAGAAGAAAACGTAAATATGTATGAGTGTTATAAAGATATGGCATAATATATTATATTTTAAGTTGTGCATAACCTGCCTCGCTAGGTGAACCTGTGTTGAGGCAGATATTTTAGATAATTATTTCTCACATTTTGTCTATGGTTTACTTACAAATGTTGAATATAGGTTCCTATACAGCAATATATTATTTTAGGTTACATTTTTATTAGCATATACACAATACAAATACAGCAAGTTTTATCACCATACATACTACAATAACTGTCAGTGACAAGGCGTTTAGGTGAGGGCACCAGTATATGCTCGATCATTTGAATAAATCCACATTTTAATATTTTTTTAAAACTCTTTCTGTGTTGGTTTAATATTTTCTGGGAGCATGTTGAATATTTTTGTGGCAAAGTATCTAAAGTATCTTGACTGAATAATTGGAATTTCTATAGTTTAAAAGCTCATAAGACAGAAAAATCATGGGGTCGTCGGAAGACCCACTTGGTTACAGACGTTTTGTTTGGCATCTTGGCATGTCAAGAGTTAAATACACGAGACTGTTAATAAAGATGTTTATGTAGTAAAGTATACTATCGATCTGTCTAAAGGAAGTTTGTCAAACAATCAACAAAAACGCGTTGTGAAAAAAATTGTTATTCGTTGTAGATCATCTCGATTTCGGGTGCATTTTAATGCAAATTTATGCACGCTTTAGCGTGCACTCACTTCAACAACCAACTATCGTGAGATCGTAGAGTATGCATGCGTAAATTGAGGTTTTAATTCAATTTATAAATCATAAAATAACTATAATTACACAACACTTCCACCAACACGTCGAGAATACTCCAATTACCCAGATATTATACATTCCAACTCTAGAGCGTGGATATTATGACACGGGCAGCTTTGTAATTCGATCTCAAGGAATGCAGCAAATGTGGTAACAAATTATTGTACGTACACTGCACTTAGTGGGAAATGTCTGTTTCACAGTAGCCTATGATGGAACATGGAAGCCTTTATATGAGAGAAAAAGCAAAAAGGTACAAACCAAAAACACCATACATATTTATAAAAAGGTTTTGCTTTGTTCTTTTTTGTGAGTGCGTGTCATCATTTGTTTAGTTTTCTGGTGGAGGCTTATTGTGAAGCAGATGCCGGCTTATAATCACAGGGCAGTTCAGAAGTTGCTTCATATCGCGGAAGTGGCCACTCGAGTAAATATCTTCTAATAACACGTCTGAGAGGCATTACGCTAGGCCCGACTTGATCGAGTGGCATTACCTACAAGACTCAATCTATCAAACAGCCAACTTGAATCCATGTATAAACTTTTACAGTGTTCAGAAAATTCGGAAGTTTACTGTCAACATTTGCAAAATAAAAGTTTAAAAGTTGTATATATCTTGAAAGGGAAACTATGCTGACCACACCACCAATTTTTTTAAGAACGACCGTATAATAAATTAATTATAATATGTAGGTAGGTACTTAAATATAATATAAAATACTTAAATATAATATATATAAAAATAATAATAAGACGTAAGAATTATGTATTTTTGAATTTTAAGATGTTACTTACGTGTAGACACAACCGAAATGTTATTGTTACACACCACCGAAATTATAATGTTTAACATCTAAAAACTAATTAACTAACCATCACCCCGTTTTCCTTAGCAGAGAGGATGGACCGCCAAACAACTCGGCAATGGCACACACTTCTTACTTTATTAACAATCATACATCGTATAATACGGTTCCATGATAACTCAACACAGTGACAATTCAACACACTTTTAAAAACTGATATAAAGTCATTAGAAACGATGAAAAAAAATTAAACCTCACCTAAACTAACCTACTTAACCTAGTTAATAAAGTTTTTGTTTCATCACTCTCTATGACTTTATATAACTTTTTAAAGATGTGATGAATTATCATTTTGATGATTTATCCGGTCACCGTCTTATACATACTGCTATGTTATTCCGACTCTTGACAAGGCCCAACTCAAGTACCTGGCTCACTTGATCGTGCCATGTCTTCCTCAAACGTTCCCGACTTCACATTTGCGTGCCCGAACTATCTAACGATTTAATACTAAATAATATACAGGGTGTACCGGCACGTACCCGATAAACTTTAACCAGCTTTTCCTTAGCACATTTGGAGTAAAAAATGTTATGGGCACTTTGCTGTCCGGTAACATTTTTTTTAATTAAAAACAAAAAATTATAAAAAAATCCACACTCCGTCACTGTCATTGGCATTGTTTCTCGTGTTCAACAGCTGTTGTTAGCAAGTGTGTCCAAAAGCATCTTCGATCTTTCATACACACTAAATAATAATAGTTAAAAATGAGACGAATGGTGCCATACCATTTCGTTGTGATTGTAAAAGCGCGCCAATGTAGGTACGTACGTATATTATTCAACGAAACTCGAATGGGTTTTCAAACTTTGACAAAGGATAAAACAGTGGTGACATGTGGTGAAAATATGATTGAAAAATTTTTTATTAAAAAAAAATGTTACCGGACAGCAAAGTGCCCATAACATTTTTTACTCCAAATGTGCTAAGGAATAGCTGGTTAAAGTTTATCGGGTACGTGCCGGTACACCCTGTATATTATTTAGTATTAAATCGTTAGATAGTTCGGGCACGCAAATGTGAAGTCGGGAACGTTTGAGGAAGACATGGCACGATCAAGTGAGCCAGGTACTTGAGTCGGGCCTTGTCAAGAGTCGGAATAACATAGCAGTATGTATAAGACGGTGACCGGATAAAACATCAAAATGATAATTCATCACACCTTTAAAAAGTTATATAAAGTCATGGAGAGTGATGAAACAAAAACTTTATTAACTAGGTTAAGTAGGTTAGTTTAGGTGAGGTTTGTTTCTCGTGTTCAACAGCTGTTGTTAGCAAGTGTGTACAAAAGCATCTTCGATCTTTCATACACACTAAATAATAATAGTTAAAAATGAGACGAATGGTGCCATACCATTTCGTTGTGATTGTAAAAGCGCGCCAATGTAGGTACGTACGTATATTATTCAACGAAACTCGAATGGGTTTTCAAACTTTGACAAAGGATAAAACAGTGGTGACATGTGGTGAAAATATGATTGAAAAATTTTTTATTAAAAAAAAATGTTACCGGACAGCAAAGTGCCCATAACATTTTTTACTCCAAATGTGCTAAGGAATAGCTGGTTAAAGTTTGTCGGGTACGTACCGATACACCCTGTATATAAGTTTTCTTTCAAATATTGTGACACGTAGAGCCGAGTTTGCTTATAAAAAAACATAACATAAGTTCAGACGAATGTTACATGACAAAATATTTTGTAAAATTTTTCTTTACCCAATTACAACACCTTACAACAAAAAGAAATTAAAAAAAGAAGAACTGTACACATGATGAATGATGCTTTGTACTTTAAACGAGTTGCGTAATAAAGTAAAGTAAATTGTTCTTCACACAAAGTGCAATATCTGAGATATAATTATTATTAGATTTTAGATCGATGTTCCACCTGAGGTTTAATAAAAGGTTATAACGTAAACTTAAGGTTAACGGTGAGTTGTTTATGATTGCTTTTCTGCTTTGTATGGACGATGTAAAATGGGCAGCTTTATTTCACTGATAGCTTCTAATTATGACCTGTTGCAGTATCGTGGAGTTATGCATTCGCTAAGCTATCTAAGGCTTTGCCTCACAGCAAAACGATGTTCGAAATTGATGGCTTGATATTAATTTTAAAGTAGATTCACACTCGTGAGAGACATTTGAACTAATGGAGAATATAACGGCCCAAATGCAGACAGACATTATTTAAAAAGTCATCGCTAAGTGAATGCATCATATCGATGTCACCATTGCTATAGGGCGTATAATACATCAATGTACAGGGCGCATTTTTCGATCAGGTGTTCACATTAACTTCCATCCTATCCGGTTTACAAAAATCCTGGTAAATGGTAAAGTTCTGATTGTATTTTCGTTATTTTTTTGATAGGCTACGATCGCGAGGAAAATATTTTATAACTTCACAAATCCTGCAATTAGAAACTTGAGTGAGAAATATTCATGTAGATCAACAAACGCTGATTCTGAATATATAAGTTTTATAATATATATATATTTGCACGTATAAATAATAAATCGTCATTTAAAAACTATAAAACCGTGAAATACTCAAATGCCCTGTGATTGGTCGGCGGGTTCTGACAGCACTTAAACTTCTACCTCACAAAAATGCGGACAGTTTAGAGGCAAGATGCGCTATGTATAATCGCACACTACTGCGGTTAACAAATTATTTAAAAAAAATTGCTTTTGGAAAACTTACTAATTATTTAAATTGGCTCTTGTTTGTTTTATACCAACCCGAGTGGGATTGACCTCGCTGTTAACTGACAAAGCTGAGGTACGTATGACGTCACGTGTACATTGGTAGATATCGATTGATTTGGCGAGCCAGGAAAAATTCAAGGTTTAAAAATTATTTTAATTATGAAATCCATTTCATAAAAAAAAACACTGGGATTTAACCCTTTCAAACACGCAATTAAAATCTTTTGATTTTCCAAAAAAAAGATTGTAATTCAAACAGTCAAAATTATTAGTTTTTTTAAGTATAAACAAATTGTTTCTTACCGCTAGATGGCAGTGTAATCTACACAAGTAGTGGTGTACAAGTCGTGCAAACACATTGCAGAACCTACAATAATTTAATAAATAGGTGTTTTCACTGTGCAAACACATCGCGGACGGTGAATATCCACAACAATATATATTTTTTAAATTACTGGAATTTCTTACTATAATATCTCGTATACAATTATTTTGCACGGGTCAGCGGTATTACACTAATTTAATGACTAAACATAGCTTCGAATTTAGAACCTATTTGATATTTCCATATATTTTGTTTGTGGATGTTTTTATTCCGCACGGCATCAAGTAGTGTGATTTGATTGAGAGGAACCTGTTTGGGAGTGTGTATCAACTGTCAAACAGTGCTCCGGGTGCCTGACTGCCTATTTTGCAGCACTATGTATGCGGAGATAATTAAAATGGCCGAAAGTTGTATCGAGCAAAAGTGACAGTGGACAAAAAATTCTAATGGATTACTGGTTAAAAATGTGTAGCCATATCATGTTGGTAGCCAGATTTTGTAAGTAGTAAAAAAATCTTATCTGACCTTACCTTACTTTTATGCTTATTTTTTGTAGGTAGAAAAAACTAAATTTTCTAGAACTGAAAATAATAAAAAAGATTTTATATATAGCGACACAATCATGAAAATATCAAAGAGCTCCATGTGATAGAAATGACGTTGCGAGCTGAAAGTGGTTGCGTTCAAGGAAAGGAAGATAAAGTTCTATAAAGGAAAAAGGTAGGAATCTAGGCTCAGTGTGTCCAGGAGTGACTGACATCTGAATCAAGTTCTCCCACAGAGATTGGAAGATTTAGCACATTTTTCTGCTTTATAATCGAAAAGACTTTAAGCTGATTTATTAACTCACAGATAATCTTTATGACATCGGCGGAGCGATTTTTGTCCGTCAAACTTAACAACACACATACCTTTATTTTAGTTATTCTTTGTGTATAGATATTACTGATTTTAATTTTTTTTAATCTATTTATTTATTTTAATATCAACGGTATAAAATATACCATATACAGTAAATTATAAACAGTGACATCAGAAAATATACAATTAACAGAAACTCTAGATGGATATAAAAAGTTAGAGATACAAGTACACGCAAAGCTTATAGGTAGACTAGGTTAGATAAGTATTGATTGAAATATATGATAGTATAGATACATGATATAATATATTGCAAAAGCTAAAATGTATGCATTTATATTCAGGTTTTGGTTGAAAGTAGTTAAGTGCCAATCAAGCTGTTGGTTCACCTTATTGACTATTTTTATTGACCCAAGTTTCCTCAGTTGCCCCAGGCAGTTCATTTTATATACATATTTATTTGAATTTTTATGTAAGTATGAGTAGAGTTACATTTTATTGGCCATGATTTAAAAGATATGATATTAAAGATTTTTTGTACCTAGCTTCTGTGCAGTTAAACAGATCCGCTACATCTGCGTACCTATTACTAATTTCATGTAATCTAGGTACAAGCGAGTGTTTGAAATGTTCAGTCTTAGAATTGTTTCAGTTAAAGAGGGTTTTAGAGCGAGTAGCTCTTACGGGTACATGAAATTCAATGAGGTTAATTAAATCAAGGCTGTCTACACTACCATTTACATTTTTAATTCTAAATCTCTTCCTGAAATCGTCTGTCATTGTATAAAAATGAATGTGTCTATGTTTGTCCCGTCGTTCCTTACCATACATCCGATTTTGCTGAAAATTTCAATGTTTTATCTTATTAGTGCCAGGAGTGCTTATAGAGTGGTTTTAATTGAAAACGAAGTCGGTGACGCCCGTTGAAGAATTGACGTGTTATCTCTGCATTGGAAAGAGATCAAAGAAAGTATCAAAGTTAACATAATGCATTTTTTAACAGTAACAATGTGGATTTCATGATATTACATGAAGCAAATGGTAGAAAACCTCGAAGCCGCCCGGGGAAGACGTGGCATGATGAAATTAATCAAATACTGTGTGTCAATTGAATAAATAAATTAATCAAATACTGTGTGTCAAGCGAATAAATAAATTAATCAAATACTGTGTGTCAAGCGAATAAATAAATTAATCAAATACTGTGTGTCAAGCGAATAAATAAATTAATCAAATACTGTGTGTCAAGCGAATAAATAAATTAATCAAATACTGTGTGTCAAGCGAATAAATAAAATAATCAAATACGTGTGTCAAGCGAATAAATAAATGAATCAAATACTGTGTGTCAAGCGAATAAATAAATTAATCAAATACTGTGTGTCAAGTGAATAAATAAATTAATCAAATACTGTGTGTCAAGCGAATAAATAAATTAATTAAATACTGTGTGTCAAGCGAATAAATAAATTAATCAAATACTGTGTGTCAAGCGAATAAATAAATTAATCAAATACTGTGTGTCAAGCGAATAAATAAATGAATCAAATACTGTGTGTCAAGCGAATAAATAAATTAATCAAATAGTATGTGTGAAGTGAATAAATAAATAAATCAAATACTGTGTGTCAAGTGAATAAATAAATTAATCAAATACTGTGTGTCAAGTGAATAAATAAATAAATCAAATACTGTGTGTCAAGTGAATAAATAAATTAATCAAATACTGTGTGTCAAGTGAATAAATAAATAAATCAAATACTGTGTGTCAAGTGAATAAATAAATTAATCAAATACTGTGTGTCAAGTGAATAAATAAATGAATCAAATATGACGTGGAAGTGAATGGTAGAAGTCGAACGCCCGTAATTTTTTAAAAATTCTTCTTAAAATATTATTTTGACCTTAAAAATGCAACAAGATTTCCGGTACACTTATTCACAACTTAAAATCTTACTTCAAACTATTCACAACCCCGATTAACGCCGGGTAGAGCTAGTACATAATAAATATTAACAACATAGAAATTCTAAAACAACACTATGTTGGAACAAATAAATACCACAGTTTACACAATTTCAACATACACATTATTTACATTCAGAAAACTAACAGCAAAAAACAGCAAACTTTCACATTATTTTCCGAAATGATTTATAGTCGGCCCAAACATTAAATGCAAAACGCATGGGAAGTATCGGCCATAAATCAAACGAGATATTGCACGCTATCTTTTATTTTTCGCGCTTTGTGGTGCAACACAGTTTACCTGAGCAATAAACTCATGTTGTTTAGAAGGTGATAATGGGCAGCAGATGAAATAGCTATTCGTCAGTATTGTACATTTAATTTGCTTAACTAAAACTCAAATGCATTTTTAAGCGGCTCTAAGGACTCTGACATATTCTGTCAGAATATCAGAATATTTCCGCTTTGCGATAATTCTGAATTTATCCGAAATTAAAAAAATAAGTTTTAAAAATGGCTAACCTTACGTTTTTTCATCTAAATTACTCATAACTAAAAAATACAGATTATATCAGACAGATGTATAAAAATTATTGTTATCTCGTCGTTTTTCGTTACATATAAAAAAATAATAAAAAATTCAAGTTTCATTAATTTTTCTCAAATTGGTTTCATAGAGGTGTACATTTTAATTCTTATGTGGTTAACTACTAGATTTGAATATAGAGCGTGGTGTTTTCTCTTTCTAACCCCGTTTAGATCATATTTCTAACCTTAAGGGAGACAACGATTTCTATGAGAGCATATGAGCTGTCTATAAAAGCGAACAAATAAGCCTGAGAGGTTAACTACGACTATCCGTCTCAGAATAGACATTTTGCAGTGAGGAAAGTAATGTACGTCGTGCCTGTACAATGAAAAACTGATAATAATAAATGCCTGCTGACAATGTATTGAAAATTATTTACATCTAAAACTTTTAAGAAAAATGGGTAAACATCTTTTTACTTTATTACCAGATGGAAATTTCTTCCAATCAATGCAGATTTATCGTGGGAATAAGAAATAAATGTAGTTTTCCAAATGGTGTGAACATAAATTTTTGTTTTTGTTTGGTTAATAATTTTATTATTAATAAATATTATTGACTAGGAAAATCCATTAAATTTTTGCCTCAAAATCGGTTTTGGAGGAAAGAATATCATATACATCGGAGGACAACTAGTAAAAACTATTCTCCAATCCAGGCCGCTCGCAATCGCCATCGAAAGTACATACATTGGTCGACGTTCTTACTCTTGAGCCTCGTCGAAGGTACATACTTACATACACCAAACGTCAAAAATCACTCGACACGAAAAACGGTGGGTCGAACCACTCGTCGTTCGAGTGGATTGACTTCGTCGAGAATCGAAGCCTTGAGGCGTAATTCTTAATTGTATTATAATGATTTAGAATGGTATATACAAAATCTGTTATGGAATGGTTTTTGAAATTAATTGCGATGCATAAAAAAAATTGGGATATAAAAAAAAATATATATATATATATACTAACATCGTTGTGCTGCATCCTCGAAAGTTTTACAATTCTAAGAAGAGATGCAAATAACAAAATGTATCGAACTCGATAAAATTATGTTGCACTGCGCAATGGCTTTTTAATGGAGGCTCGTTAACCTTATCAATTAAGTTTACAAACAAATGTATTCGAAGGCAAGGTGATTATTTTATGCTGACTAACGAGATCTTTCGTTTTTATTAACAAAATTACTATGCAATACCCAAAGAGTTGTTTGGAGATAATTTAACGATGTTTTCATGAATGCAATGAAAATCACATTTTATGAGATGACTACAAAATAATACCAGTCGAATATTACATTATTATGATGTATTTTGGGCGATTGGAGAGGTTAGGAAGAAATTAATGTTTAAATTTATTTAAAACGCAAATAAATAATAATAATAAATATATATATTTTTAGTAAATATAACAAATAACAACTAGGCTAAACGAGTTTTTCCATATTAGCCGAATGCGTACAAATGTTGGTGTCAAGGATCAAAAACAAACCTGCAGGATCCGGCTGTATTTTTTTGATACACGCAGTACTTTTGTTTTCATTTTTATCATTTACTTCTGTTTAAGGAGGACTATAGTTTACAGGGCTTCGAGAATCCAGGTAGTGTCTCAATAGGGTCAGATACGAGATGGACATTTCAAACGTTTTATCTTTGCCACTGTGCAATCTAAGCATATAAATCTCTTTCCTTCCATCTAGAAGGGTTTTCAAAGGACTTCAATCGATATGCGGAGAGAAAAACGACATGATCACTTGCTGGTGCTGCGCAATTTAGATGTGATAATAATAGTTTAATGTGATGAACTAGCACCTTATTTATTCTGAGGAAATATAACACACTACCAGGAGTACATGAGAATACTGGGTAGAGAATATGAAGTATCATTATTTGCAACCACAGGCTGCGCAATAAAATATTACTGTTTCGGCTCGCAGATTTCTGCGGTGTAGCTCGCGGGGCGCGTTCGCCATTCGCGGTCCAATTTGCTGCCAGTGTAATTAGCATCCGGAGATAGATACAATGAAACAGGGCCGCATTTACAGATGATATGACATATTATAACATTAAGAACTACCCAGCTGAACCTTAGGCCAGATAAACACTGAACCCATCCCAGAATCATTTTGAGGCAAAGATAATCAATGTGAATATTATTAGACCTACCCAATATAATTAAAGCTTAAGAATAAGAATGAACCACGAACTGAAATGATAATAATAAGATACTTAAGGGTTAAAAGAATGGGATAAACTAGTCTAGATTAAAATTCAATTAAAGACAGTCAATTCAAAGATTTTTTGACACACCCTATAAAATGGAAGCTAGAAAAATTACAACGAACCGTGATCAATTAAGCATGAACACCTTTTAAGTACCCGCATACCAAATTTCTATAGATTTATGACAAGTTTCTCGTCATCTCTTAAGTTTTAAGGTCCAATAAAAAGAAGTTATTTTTGAAGATAATATCTATTCACTTGTTATGTTGAAACGTTAATTATATGAAATACCCTCGATAGAAAAAAAATCGCAAAGTAAGCTCCAAAAATTATTAAAAACACGTTTTGGTTATAGGCATGAAAAATTCACAGTGTGTCTTGAAATACAACTAAAGTATTTCTAGAGAGATTTTTACTCTATTTCAAAAGAGTCAGGTTTTATTAAATATTTTCATCATTTTCGCTTAATTATTATCGTTTTTTTTTTAATATTAGCGCGCTCCCTCCAACATTCGTATTTAGATATCTCGCTTTCAAACCATCTTTCAACGCTCCTTACGGGGCCTTGAGATTGAGAATTTTACAAAGACTGCGATGGGCTGACAATGTTGAAAGGATGCAAGAAGACAGGACATTAAAGACTGTCACCATATGGGGGCACCAGTTTAATCAACCCAACGAGGAATAGGTTCTACATGAATTGTAAGAAACGAAGAAGAACTAGCTAGGATCTAGAACATGTGGAGAAAATTTTATGGAAGACGCCAATATAACCTTTAGATGAAGATGAGTGTTTCACTAAAAGAGATAGGCATAATTATCAAGTCTGCAAACTAATATTTTTAAAATCATGAAATTTCTCGAAAAAAACTAGAGTTCATTAAATTAAGACCATATATTTTTCTTTTTGAAAGAAACACCCGTGTTTATAAGTCCATCTCTGCCCAACAAATATCTTATTTCAGTACGTACCAAGACCGGATCGCTGTTATCAGAAGAGGCCTCTCTAGGAATTCCTGACCAAATTATAATCATAAATGCTGTCAATCAGAATAACACACGTGTATCCACAATATTGGAATGAAACAGAGCAGGAAACGCCTAAATTTCTAAGTAAAAACCATAATAGAACATTCGATTCAGCGTCTTAAAACGACCAATATTAATTTAATTAGAATATTAAATGGTTTACATAATGGTACGTATACATTTGCGAACTTAAACGCGAACCTAGTCACAAATTACGGGAAAGGAACGAAGCAACTGCAAGCGGCGTTTCGCGCCATTTGCGGTTGCTTCGTTCCTTTCCCACAAGTTGAGGTTCAGTTCGGCAGTTTGGCTCGCGAATGTATACGTAGCATTAGTATATTTTAACAAAAAAGCCGTATTCAGATGAGAAGAATATTTTTAAGCCAATGACAGCTACACTGATAAATCCTACAGGACCCACTCTTTGTTACGATTAGCTTTTTAACAACGGTACACGGAAAACTCTTATCTTATCTTATTCGTTACATTATTCGTAATCCGGTTAAAAACGGGACTGCAGGCCCTTAACGAATGAATTGATGGGTTTCCCGATAAACTTTTAGTGAGGTAATTTATAATCACGATGTAGAAACACGTGTTCATAAAAATCCGAATATTTCCGCATATCCTCTTTGTATATTATTAAGGCAAATGCAGGTGCATGAACACGTGTTCCGATATATTAAATAAAGATATAGGAAACGGCCTGCAATCATGTTTTTAACCGGATTTTAATAAATCAGCAAAACTCATTTTTAAACGTGCACGAACTTAGATTACATAATACCTTGCACCGCTTCTGACATATAATAACGATTCCTTCAAGTTCGCTGTTGAAAAAACCAAGAAATAATTTCTGTGTTTATAAAGTTATACAATCCATACACGTGTGGTTTGCAACCAAGATTTTTGTGTTTGATATTTGAATGTTATTTAAACAATTTTTTCCAGCTTTTTTTTCGGTAGGCGAAGACATGTAAACTTGAACCCTAATAAAGTATATTACTGTGACCAAGAGGGCGTGGCATTGTCGAATTTTTAACTAAACACTATATTAAAAACGCTGAAATACTGTCAAATACAATGAGAATAAATACGATGTTTCATCGAATGATATGATTGTATTCAATTCGGAATATTTCGAGTTTGAATTTTTATTTTAGGAGGATGGATAATAATTTCACGAACTCGATACATTTAGTTATTTTTTTTTCATAAAAAGTGTGGCTCATTGGTGATTTAAATATAAAAATAAGTTTTTGTATTGTAATTGTACCGAACTATTTCTGTAAGGGTCGACTATTTAACACAGTATAGAGGTTTTGTCTTCTTTTTAACCCTTTTTTATCTTTTTATTTTGTGAAATAACACTATCATCGTAGTTTATTTTATTATTTTTAGTATAATCATGCGAAAATATGTGCGTATTACTACTAGCTGTCTTTACTTGTTTTATAACATATTGTAATTCTTTATAATGTTTATTTATATTTCTTTGTCATTTATAAATATATTGTGTGGGTACAAATACTAAATCAATAACTAAACTTAATGGAACTTTATTGGTCTAGAACATATGAATAATTATTCCTAAATAAAATAAAAAAATTAAAATTAAAAAACCCGTAGAATGCTGGGGGGTAAGATGCTAAACACCGCCATACACCGGCTGACACAATTTTCGTAATAACGTACTTTACAAAATGATGTTTTTGTCAATTAAAATTTTTTATCAGATAATACATTTCTTTATTTATACTTTTTTTTTTCATCTATCCTATGTAGTTTCCCCAGAATTTTCGTTTTCTCTTTAATATTATAAAAGAAAACATTGTAATGAAGACAATATTTTCCAGCCAAATATATTGTAATGAAGACAATATTTTCAAGCCAAATATAATGTAATAAAGACAATATTTTCCAGCCAAATATAATGTAATGAAGACAATATTTTCCAGTTAAATACACTGTAATGAAGAGTATATTTTTTATATTGAAGACTATGTTTTCCAGCAAAATAATTATTTCACTATAAAAATAAGTCATATGAGACTTTCCTGTATGTAAATGCAGTACTATATGACTGGAAAATTAAAAATTGTGATATTTGACAAAAAATATTGCGACGTACATATATACAGATAAAATAAACATATTTGCAAGTGATAAAACGACAAGCTAGAATAAATTTGGTTGAGCCCTTCATCACAAAACAAGCAAAATTTTCAGCTTACTGTGGTTTTAGTAGGAGATTTTTCAAAAATGTCAGTTTATTCAAGGACCGGGAATATACATAAATACTTGTTTTACCGAAATGCTATGCCAACTTAGCTACTGACCGGTCAATTATAGATAAATAATTATTCGGTATATTAAGATATATTACTTCATTGCCTAACAAATGAAAAATAAATTAGTATACTAGCAGCATTTTTAGGGTCCAAAATCCCATAAAATCGAGGATCAAGTGTGGTGAGCTACTAGGAAAACCACTAAAGTAAACTAAAGTTGAGGAATAAAATTTTAAATAAAAAAGGGCATTGAGGTATCAGATAATACGTTTCAAAAATAACAGATGGCACTCCTAGATTCAAATTATAAACATACTTACCTAATTACCCAAGTCACTTGATATCGCAAGATGACATTCTACGATTACGTTGTGAATTTTTTTTTTTTTTTTTTTTTTTTTTATTGAATAAATAGTTAATACATAATATCAACAAACAAGTCCTGCTAAGCCGATTGAATTGGCTTGTCAACAGGTGCTTAAAGTTAGTTTCAAATACATTTTTTAAAGTTATAATTTACATCTTATATCTACAGAATTAACAATTTTTCATACAATTTTTCATACATATTAAAATAAATATTTTTTTTCCGATAGCCAATTTTTCACCATATATTTAACCTTATTCATAGATTTACATTGCTTTATAGTGTCAGGTAATAAATTAAATATCTTCGGTATGTTGTATTCAAACGTTCTCTGTCCGTATTTATTATTAAATTTCGGAACTATTAACCCGTCATTGCGCGTGAATCTAGTACTGTATTTATGTTCTAATTTTTCTTTATGCTGCGGGGTAAATATATACTGAATTATGATTTTTTGCCATAGTATAGCCTTAACGGGTAAAATTTTGGCACTCTGAAACAGCAACGGTGTATTATGTCTCTGTTTAAAAATATTAGGGACGACTAGTAATTTTACAATTGCGTTTTGTACAACTTGGACTTGTTTCAGATTGGTTATACTAGTATTTCCCCATATGGTTAATCCATATCTTATAATAGATTCTGCCATTGACATATAAATTATTTTAAGTGTTTCAATTGATAGGAAAAAATTTAATGTGTACATTCTGCCAGCAATTGATCTGAGTCTTTTACAGGTTTTTTTAATATGTTTGTCCCATTTGAAAAAGCAATCTACTGTAACACCAAGATAGACATATTCTGTAACTAATTCTAAGCTTTCACATTTACAATTAGTCGGGATATTTTTATGGATGCAATTAAAACTATGAGAAATAATATTAGGATTAAATTGAAATCTGGCATTAGGTGATCTTATATGCATAACTTTGGTTTTTTTAGCATTTATTAATAGTCCTGCATCATGTGACCATTTACAAAGTTGATTAAAGTCAATTTGCATGAGTTCAATTGCAATTTTTAGATCTTTATGTGATATGACCAATGCCGTATCATCTGCAAATACAAAATGTTTAACAAAAGAGAAAAGTTTTTTCATTATAGTTACATAAATTATATATAGTGTAGGTCCCAATATGGAACCTTGTGGAACTCCTGCAGATACATTCTTTGTTTTACTAAAAGTATTATTTATTTTGGTACATATTTTTCTATTTCTAAGATAATCTTTAAATAAATTTAACACATTTCCTCTAATTCCAATTTTTTCTAAGGTTTCTAGCAGTTTTTTAGAGTTAATTGTGTCAAAAGCTTTAGAGTTATCGATAAATAACACAATAACGTGTAATTTATTATTTAATTGATTATTTATGTAATTGGAAAAATCTTGCAGTAATTTTTCAGTATTTTTTTTTCTTTGAAAGCCATATTGATTTGGATCTATGATAGCGAATTTTTCAATGTAATTATTTAATTTATTTGATAAAAATTTTTCGAGAATTTTTTCTAACGCAGGTAGTATACTAATAGGCCTATAATTTCCCAGTTCAATGTGTTTTCCACCTTTAAATATTGGTCTAGTAATGCTACATTTAAATTCTTGTGGAATTTTTGCTTGCTTTATTATCGTATTGATTAAATGAGTAATTATTGGCCCAAGAGTTTTTATATTTCTTTTTAAATCAAACATTCTTATATTGTCAATACCTGTGCTTTTAGAGTTTTTCATTTTTTTAACAATGTTTTCAATATCAGTTATAGTAGCTCTTGGTATAAATAAACTGTGAGGCAGTTCTTCCAGTACAATATTAGTAGCTTTGTGATTGCAATTATGTAACATGTTGCTGATGCTATCCGAGAAGTAATTCACAAAATCATTTGACACAGAATCCTCAGTTCTATCTTTTAACATATATCGTGTTATTGTTTCATCGCAATCGTTTTTGGGTTTACGTCCTAAAATATTATTTATCACATCCCAGGTTTTTTTTGTATCATTAAAACAGTTTTTAAATTTATTATTATAGTAGTTAGTTTTATCTTTATTTATAAGTTTATTGACAAGGTTTCGTGATTTTTTGTATTCTGTTTCATATGTTTTGTTTGTTGGTGTACTTTTCCATTTTTTATATTGTTTATCCCTTTTATTTATTTGACATAATAATTCACTGCTTACCCATTCATTTATTGCATAAGGTCGTGTTTTCGGTTTTTGCACTATCGTTTTAGAACTGCTCTTGTAAAATTTATTAAATAAAGATTTTATTTTTTCATATAATGAAATACAATCCTTATCCTCTATAAGTTTACTCCAGTTATAATCTCTGATATGTCTATCAATATCCTTTTGTGAGATGATTTGAATATACTTATTTGCAAAGTCTACCTGACGTTTATGACATTTTATATTAATAGCAGTAATAAAATGATCGGCAATATTATTTTCACAGACGCAAGCTGTTATTTTCTTGCCTCTAAATTTGGCAAATATATGGTCAATACACGTGCGAGTAATTTGTCCATTTGATACAGCTTCTCTGGTTACTACATTGATGCATTTAGTTAAATAATGGTTAGTAAGTAAGTTTTCATACGAAGTTACAATATTATCTTGTTCATCAAGCAAATTAAGATTTATATCTCCAAGTAAGATAATATTTTCCTTATTATTAATTGTCTCAAGATATGATGATAATTCCGTCAGAAATGAAGATTTACTGAAATTAGGAGGTCTATAGATAGCTATTATATTGACTTTAGTTTTGTCCTGGAGTATGAGCTTTCCTGATATATTTTCAAAATGTATTGATTTTAATGTTTTTAGTCTAAATTCAAATTTGTTTCTTATATACAATATAATACCTCCTCCTGACTTATCAGTCCTGCAGTAGTTATATGCATTATATCCAGGAATATTGTAAATACACATACTTTCAGTTTGAACAGATGTTTCACATAGCATCAGAATGTCAATATGCTTCAAACAATTAATTAAATATATATGCAATACATCCCAATATTTTTGTATAGATCTAATATTTAATTGAATACAAACAAGATTATCAGACGAATTTATGTTTTGTTTTTTTATCCAATCTTCTAAATTATTTACTGTACTACTTTCTATTTCATTATCATTATCTATATAAGAAAAATTATTCTGCGCCATTTAATTCGTGATGGTAATTAATTGTTTTCTTGTTTTGTTTAACAGACATATTTTGAGTATAAATTGAAGAATTTAATGTTAAATATTTAACAAAATAAAAGTGATTGTATTTGAAGCTAATTGGTACAAGTAATTTTTGATAAAGGCTTAATAAATATAAAATAAACTGTATGTTCACATCTAGTGTTATTTCAGAATATTTATCATATTTTAAAAAAATTTTAAAAGCTGTTTTTATAATTATGAATGTGAAATATAGTACACAGTGAAAAAATGCATGTTTAAGTAAACAAAAAAATGTTGTTGAAGGTGACGTTATGATATTACTATTAAAAAAATAATGTAATATAATAATGTTATTTTTGTTAGTTAATTTGTGATTTTTTATAATTTTTATAACGATATTTATGTAATAAAATGTAATAACACTAAATCTACTTTGAGACAGGTTTAATCTTATTTCAAGTCAATATTCTATTTTTTCTTTTGCTAAAAGGCTCATTTTTTTATACACAATACATTTCGTTTTATCGTTTGCAGAATGCCTGATGTCGATATTCCAGTTCATTTTTTTATTTTTTTTATCACAATTTTTACATTTAGGTTCTTTATCTTTGTTAGCACAATCTTTGTATGAATGATCACCAGCACAGTGTGTACACAATGGTTTGTCCTTTTTTTTTATGAAGACACCTGACAGAAGTATGTCCAAAGCCCAGGCAGTGATAGCATTGCACTAGAGGATGGGCATCCTCTACTTGTATTCTCTGGTATCCCACATAGATTTTACCGGTATATACTAGCCTTCTTCTTATTTCAGTACTAACTTCTATTATGTAATTAGATGTGTTATTATATTTGTTTTTCAAGATCTTTTTTAACGTCATCTCAATTTCTGGTTTATCTATCATCACATCCTTGATATCTTCATTCTGTTCGATTATATCTTGTATAATATCATCCTTATTATAGTCATTAGCAATGCCCTTAAGTATTATAGTTGGTCTTTTCTTTTTAATTTCTGTAGCACTGATGTCTTTGAACTCGTCTCCGATAGCTTTACTCATTTTTTCCGCATCGTACTTTGTCGAACATTTTATAAGTATTCTATTTTTAGATATCGCATTAACACCAATCACTTTGGCACCAATCTTACTTAAGTTAATTTTCTTCCTGATTTTATTTTGTATATTTTCTGAAGATTCGTCAGCATTGTTCGATGAAACTATTAATTTGTAATCACTTTCCAATATTTTATTTTGGTTTTCAGCTACTTTCCCGTATCCAAATGTAGGTTCGATTATTTTTTCCTTTGCTTCAGATAACTGAAGAGTTAGATGTCCCATCCAGTTAAATATAGCACTTGTTTTCGTTGTAATTAAGTTAATTTGTTCTTTATTAAATTTATTCACTTTATCTTGAACACAATTCAATAAATCATCAATTGCCTCCTTCGCAGAATCAATTGAACTAAGTACCTACACCTCAATGTTAGTTCTGCATTCTACGTTAATGCACCTGCACTGCACTACAGCATGCTTGCATCAGAAGATACCTGGGAATGAAGTAATGCATAATTATTATAAATTATGTCGTTACAATATCTAAACTATTAAATTCCTGGGACAGAAATTGATACCATATTGTGAGAGAATGTTACCCCATGAGATATCTACCTATTAACATTTCATTAAAACTAACTTCCGCGTCGATATAAACAACGTCCAAAATGTATTAAATGGGTGATTTTTTTGTGATAATTTGTAAAGCTTTATGCAGTAAAAAAAGTTCTCGGTATCTTATACTTGACCGCTACACCTAAACTAAACACCGCAAACCATTAGATTATTTAAACAATTATAATAGTAATATTATCCCTTAATTTGGCAAGGATGTCAACAATGAAATGTTAATATAATTACTGTGTAATTGGGTTTCTGTACCAAAAATTTAAATTTTATTATTTAGTTGATCAAAAACATCTAAAAGTCACCGGTGACCAAAATTTAATTTACGTTTTTACTCCAAATAATGCCAGAAATCGCAGGTTAAGATAAGACAAGTCATGCCTTTTTTATACAAAACTAAAATTTTGAATGGAGGCCGAAATACCCTACCCAACTAAATAATTTTTTTTTTATATAAAATGGCATAGCGTACTAGATGTACGCATATGTGCTATTTTATTTATTTTACTTTAAAATTATAAAACACAGGCCATTAAATTCGATTGAATAAATAAATAATTCGATTTCTCATAATTTTAGTTTTGAGGCAACTATTTGTAAGTTTGTGATATTTATTAAAGATAATAAATATCACGACTTAGGCAATGTTGGCAAATAAATTTGTCGATTTGTCAAAAAACGCGTCTTTTATGATGTTTTATTTTACTATATTGACATAGCAGGTAAGGAATTTATTTTTATTTGAATAGTTACAAGATTAAGTTGATGTTTTCTAGGTTTCCTTCAGATTAACTTACAAACGAGATATGTGAAATCAATTACACGTAGGTAAGTACTAGTTGTATTCCTAGCTTTAAAAAACTTTCTGAATTGACGGCCAACAGATAAAATTATCTGTGCTTCAGTCATCAGTACGTTGGAATGCCAATAAATAGTTTTACAACGAGCATTAGATAAAAATACGTGGTCCAGATCACGTTACGAATCTCTATACGGTATCTACTAACCACCGACTATTTGAAAAAATCGTGTGGCCCCCTGAAGCAATTAGAAAAATAGTTTCGCTGCTTACAAAGATAATGAAACATATTTTATTTCTATAAGAAATCCATAGACAATCAAATTAACAGACGAGCAATCTGAGAAGGAGAACAAACCAACTTTCGCAGAACGCGGGAGGCAGCGCGGCGTGACTTTCCCACTTTAGGTGATTTGTCAATAAACGAATCTGACAGTATATAGGTATCTCGCATTGTAAAATCGACTTACCAATTACTAGTCATTTTAACAATGGCGCGCAAATTGCTAGTTGCATAAAAAACTTAATTACACATCGGGTAAACAAAAGTTCAGACTTGCTTCCAAAATGTAATATTGTGGTATTAGAAATGTCTATATAATCTACCCACCTCACTTAATTTTAGCGTCGCTACGTCAGGCAATTTTTTAAGGACAAACTTTCAGATCCTGCCCAGAAAAATACCACAATGGAGAGCGCTGCAAACTTTACTTTTCTGGTCTCGTTATTTCAATGTTCGCTTATAGGTGGTCAACATACGACTGATGTCATAGTTTATTCAAAGCATTCTCGATCCCTCCTGGTGCCAAAAATATGGTCATGTGGTTTGCCTCCAGCTCATTAAAATGATACCCAAATTTCATGTTCGGGTGAGTCTATTAATTTGAATGCCCATGAAGATATCACATTTGAAAAGCGCCCTTTATTGCACAAAAATGTTTGCTTTACACTGATGCTTTGCAAAGCGCCGTGGGTAATACTTGAATTCAAATACATAATTATTTTTCTCCCGAGAAGTGAAGCCCGCAGTCCACGATGGAGTGCTCATACCAATCCTGCAGGTATGGAACTGACTGGAGAAAGGATGAAAGTAGACTGAACGCTAAAGAAATGAGATGAATGTGTGGTAAAACAACGTATATTTTAACGTAGAATCACAGTTAAGAATGTTCATCATCAAAAATCATAAAATGAAATTATATGCAATATTAATACAAGGTGAGGCCCGGTGAACTACATTCCCTAACAACACCGCATGCACGTTTTAAATACGTGATTAAGTTACTGATTACTATATAACTCAGTAAATTACATCGTAATCAAACTAACGGGTAATTAAATGCCGATATCTTTCAAATAACTACCTAAATTGCCTCGGTTTAAATTCTGTGAAATACACAAATTATCAATGTAAAATATTTACATCATTCTTGGAGGGGACGGTTGATGGAGATCTTTAACCTTTCCAGACCGACTCTCTCGACGCAATGCTTTATCATAACATACATGTTTCCTTCCCAAAACTTACTTAAAAATTCCCACTACACAGTATCCCCAAAGATGAAACAGGCCTGGAGTTAATTTAAAAAAATCTTACAATCACACAGTAAAACGACCAAGGTGGGATCTATATGAGATTACCTGACACAGAATGAAGACGTTACTTGATGGTACTATGCATAAAAGACAGTTCGTTCCAAAGTCGAAGTAACAGTTTCAAGAGGCTCGTAGCCGTTCCTCGGCGAAGCACTACGAAGTGATGCAAAATCATATGTTTTTGGTTTGAAAGATCGTTTCGTAATATTTTATTTGCTTTAATAAAACACTGCGAGTAGAACACAACTTGGCCTTTGAGATAATCAAGCCCAGAAAAAAATTAAATATTAGTCTATAAAAACTGTTTTAGTGTTCAAAATCTCCTACCTATGAACCCCTTCTCGGTTCTGGTTTTATTCTATTATGTGGCAAATTAAGTTTTTTAGAAAATGATCGTTAAATATTTTAATATTTGTGCCTGAATTTTTGCGATGTTTTATATCGCATAAATCAAAACAGGCGGCTGGTGTAAAGCGGGAATTTAAACCTTATCTACATCTTATAGTGATTTGTTTTGGGGTATTATGCCGTGTTGCGCTATCTCCTTCTTTAACCAACGTTTCGGACAGCATTGCAGTGTCCATCATCAGGGCAGATGTGTGACAGTTTTTGACTGAAAACATTGCAATTCGTCCGTTAAGATTTGTTATTTTTTTATGAGATAAGTCTAGTCTAAAACCATATCTAATATCTGAGTTTATCACTAAAAAGTTAAAGCATAGTGACATTGTATGAAATAGTAAATAATTATTCCTCATCCCGACGACGTCCTCCGTGGTCAAGATTCAAATCCTGGTGCAAAACAAAATTTAATTTGTGTTATTATAGGATTTATTAATTAAAAATAATAAAAAGGATATTTGCGGCTCGATCCAGACTGGAAGATACTATCAGTATCGCCCTGATGTAAGACAACCATACAGAATTGACAAGTTGCTCAGTAACGCTTTAGCCGTGTTTGGAGATCAGATCTGAATACCCAGGTACTTCCCCACCTTCCTTTTCCCCATCTCCTTTCCCTCCCCCATTACCTTCAGCCTCATAACATACCCCCAATTGAGGATGCTGTAGTTTCACTTCTCAAGACGTTGTTAGCAGTTGGAACTCTTCGTTATTAATGAACGACGATTTGTAATTTTGTGTAAATATGGGTCCTTTCCCCCCCTTTCTTACTTCGTACACATGGCAAAAATACTTAAAGTTGTATTTACAACAACCCCAGATACTGATGGAAATTTTTGACTTTATATTATCTGCTCTCAAGAAGGTAAAACTCTCTGGTTTGAAACTCAATGAACGTGATCCATACAAAGCTGTAGTTTATTTTAGAATAATGTTCCACCACAGGGCACTAAGTATCTAGGTAATTTTCAGAGTAATGTATTATTTATGTTCATTAATGAGTAGGTCTCCGACGATTGATGATTGCGAGATGATTTCTCTGGCAAACGAGATGCGAGATTGCCAACCAGTCGGGTACACCTGGTACCTGGACGCTGCTGCACTTGTGAAAGTCACGCAAACTGCTATTTCCATCATTTTGCTATTAGATATCGGATGCACTTCTAGATGTCGTTTTCACTCGCTGCAATAGGTGTGAATGGACTGCACGTAGGGGACAGCAGGGTGGGCCGTACCCATAGACATTCAAATTAATATACTTGCCCTGTTAACGAAATCTGGGTATCGTTTCGATGAGTTGGAGGCAAACCACGTGAATACTTTTATTGAAATCATATTGAAATAACAAGACCATGTGCAGAAAAGTAAAATTCGCTGAAGTAAGGCAAAGATTTGCAGCGCTGCCCATTGTGGGACTTCTGCGCTGAATGTTCGTTCTTAAACGAATTGCCTGGCGCAGCGACGCTAAAATTGAACGATGTGAGTAAATTATAACACATTTGTAAAAGTGTCTAACTAAAAAGTATTAACAAATTATTAAATTAAGAAAACGAGCCCCAACTTTCTTTTACCCAATTTACACTTGATGATTAAATATTACAAAATGAGGTATTACTCATTAATTTATTCAAAAAAATTATTATCGAAGTTGAGGTAGTAAAAAACAGAATGTTTTTTAAAATTTTCGCCTCTGGCATAAAACCATACAATTCTGTTTTACAACTTTTCTGATACCTTTATTAATTTACTTTTGAGACCCGTGACGTATTCTTAGGACAGGTTGTTTCACGGAATTTTAACAAATCGTCAAATTTCAATGTTGGTTTTCAAGTTCTATGAAGGTTCTATTCAAGTGCTATCATTATTGGCCAGGGGCTTCACAAAACTGAAATACTAACAGAACTTGAATAGAACCTTCACAAAACTTGTTATTTGACTTCTGATTCAAGTTTTGAAGGGCCACCATACTGCACAGGTACACGGTTTCAAACGCACATGTTAACAAGTTGGTTCCTGTCTATATTATTATTATCTATATCATTGATTTCTATTCAAACTAGTTTCATTGGGTGTTGGATGCTTATTTTTAATACAAGGTTTTACAGGAAAGTTAATAATTTACTTATAACTTGATCGTATTATGGTAAAATAAGGAAAATGAAACATATTAGTTAACAAAGTTGTAAGAGTAAACGTAAAGTATGTTATAATCTATGTGTTCATACATGGCGTTAATTTTAATTATTTTATGAAGATACCCTTTTTGAAGTTTTGCTTACTTGCAAAGGTAAATCCACACAGGAGGCTTTAAGGAAAATAATTTTTTTCGAAGCCTATGTTATCTTTAGGGATGCTGTGTCGAGGGTCTTTTTGAGGAAATTAAAGAGTGAACAGTGAGATCTTGAAGAGATTCATGCTGTAGGAGAGATAAAACACAAAGGCCGGAAAATCGTTCCACCCTAAACGACCTTAAACAACAAACAACGCTTTTATCTCAACAAAAATAAAACCAAACATATCATAATAACTCCATTGATTACTGCGCAATGATTCACAGAATCCGCAAGTTAAATCCACTCGCCGGAATTATCATCATCATCGTAACGCAATCATAAATTTACGTGTGCCAAAACTCGGTCTGCCAAACAAAGGCGCTGTGTTGTTTTTTGACCCACGGCGAAGGGCTAATGATTTCATCGGGCGTCGGGGCAGCACCGGACCCCGTACCTCTCGGTAATTATGAGCGCGGAGACGGCCCGCTGCGGGTAATGGGTAGATACTGCTCGTTGCTGTAACCCTGCTAGCTTATTTAAATTGTCGAGTCTTGTTGTTTTTCAGGGATGGATCTGCCAGGCAAACCACAGGGTATTCTCAAAGTTTCATTCCGATCTTCACAATTTTACAAAATAACACATACTGTTGAAATTTATAATTAATACATTTTATACGGCAAAGCTTTCTCATGATTATGAGAAAATGCATTTTAGAAGTTAATGACTTTTCTATTTATACTGTACAAAAATTTTAATTATTTTTGCACTGGAAAATCATAAAAAGTCCTAATAGTGTCGAACAACAAATTTCTTGTACAATTCCTACAAAAAAACACTCTTACAAACGATCACACCACAAGAGCTGTAACCAACCGTCACTACAATGTACCTAAACTATATAACTACATCAGCACAAAGACAATTGATCTACTTCATTCAAATCTTCTTCAACATTCTCCCCGACAACTTGAAAAACTGAAACCCAAACTCCATAATTTCAAAATCAAATAACGCTTTTGATCTACAATATGTTTAAATCATAATACATTAACTCTACATTCTACTCTCTAACCACATAATCTCCCTTTATACGACTATCACATTCCTTGTCCAATAATTAAAATCATCATTTAAAATACGTATCTAAATCTGAATTGTGCAATTTAATAACAATTATTATGAAAAGTTTCTCTCTGTAAACTTCACACGCCTTAACACATATACATCTCTAGCTTGGCATGTGAAATAATACACAAAATGTATATACTGTACACATTTTGTTTGCATGAAAAAAATGTCCTGAAAGCCTCGGAACGAAATGGAACGAACAAATTAAACAAAAACTTGAGACATGAAATGGAATAACAGGCGAGTACCTATGTTTTACACAATGAAATAATATTGATGAAGCAAGGATAGAATTGCGTGACGGTATATTCTCTAATGATGAGTATTAACCCTTCGGGCTAAATTGTTCGCTTTTGGGAACAACTCATATGATCTCACAGAAATTGGTGTATCTACTTTACTGCTGTGATGAGAAATATTATTTAAACGGTGATAAAAATAAAAAAAATACCACGCTTCATATTCAAATCTATAAGTAACTACAGTAGAATTCAAATTTGCACCTTTGTGAAACCAAAGGTTCCGACCGCAATTTGTAATTTTATGAATTATGTTTATATGAAACGACAAAAAAGTGAGGTGACAACGTTTATAATACATGTGTCTATTGAAATAAGTGCGTTTTTTATATTTGTTTTCGTTATCATTAATTTTTTTTTGTTTGCATTCAAAATTTTTACATTTCAAAAAATATATGTTTATTTCTAATCCTAAAATTTAAAAGCGTAATTCATCAAATTTTTAAATCTGTTTTCAGTTTTCAAGTACGTTTAGAAATATTTTATTTCTTTGGATTTTACTGGAAAACGGAAATATCTGACCTTCTATCAAAATAGACCCGAGGTCTGAAGAGTTAAGTTATTTATTGTGAATTTCAGAAAATTTAAAGCAGAATATTAAAATTACTGTATTCAGTATTTTTTCGGACTAAGATTAATCTCAAGTCCGCCTCTGTCGATGTCAGCACTTCGATGAGGTCACAGATGAAATTGACCTTGCGCACTTTTGTTTAAATTTTGACCCCGCAAATTTTATTACAAACACGATAATTAGTGTCCATTCAAATCGAAGTGGAATGGAAACGGAACATTGTAAGAAAGAGAGAGAGAGAGTTGTTCGGATAAACAAAAGCCTTACAGAATGGTCAAGTAACTAACAAACCATTTAGTCTTCCTTCCATTGGGGCTAGGTAGAGGGAATGGTCCTCCACATTTTGGCAGACAGATTCCCCAATTTTAATGCTTTCAGACTGCATTCTTCCTCACCGTTCAAAATGATTTTTTTTTATTCAAAAAATATGTGCCATTAATATAGATATAAAGTTACAAGTACAGAGTATAAAGTGTAAAAAAATATAGAAATACAAAAGGTAAGAGATTTTTTTTTAAATGACGTATTAATGAAATATAATAAATTATTTTTCATTGATGCTAATCTATTTAAACCCATAAATAACCGTTATTATCAAATAACAGGTGACTTAAGTAGCGTAGCTATCTAGTTGTCAGAATAACCACTTATTTTTAATGGTAAGAAAACACAAACAAAAAAAAAAAATATTTGTAAGAAAATCAAAAATCTCTTAAGTGAGAACTTTAGTAAGGGACAGTATAAATGTAACACTATCAGATAATAAACAAGGCAGTTAAAATACCTGGTTCAATAACATGAAATACAAAAGGCTCTTTTAGTTAATTATCTTGTTGCAACAGTGTTTTCGTACAGCGCCCATGAGGTGATTTTGCACAAAAACGGCGCTACATAAAATATCCAAATATTATTATTATTATAAGTTAATTTAGAAAAAATAATAATATGTTTAAGTAGGACAGTGATAAAATTTCACACCTAAATGCGACAAATAAAGGCGAAGAATTAACCGAAGACGCTCCTCGGAGAAAAATGAGTATGGCTGAGTTATTGAAATCCTGTTAAAATATGAGTCCATTCAGAATATTTAACCCTGTTTTTGTGACGATAATGAAACAATCTTAGTATTTTATGAACACGTGTTCCGCCGTCCTCAAAACACATTCGCGTTTTACTGATACTTTTTCAGGAAATCTGTCAATTCATTCGTTAAAGGCCTGCAGTCCCATTTATAACAGGAATACGAAATTATCAGTAAGTTATCTCCGTGCGGCCACCTTGCAAAACACACGTGATATTTTTATACTACTTTGGTAGTGAAAATTACCACCCATCAAACAGACATGGTTTCATCACACTTGCACTGTATTCAGACTTCATTCGTCCTTCCTCGCCATAACACTGTTTCTGTATATACATAAATCTTAGTGAAATAATGTAATAATATAGTGGAAGAGTGTAATAAAATTTCATACCTACGTGCGTTATGTAATGCTGAGCTCGCAGCCAAGAAAACGAAGCACAGGTATTTACAACGAAACGAGCACCTCCCCTTATCATTATCCCGTAGATAAGCCATCACGCCGTATGGCAGTTGCCGTTGTTGCGTCGGGTGTTCCGCAAGGCTTCGTGATGGGACCGCCGTTGAAAAATACCGCGGAGAAAATCTAATTAACAAAGGGAGGGGCCAGGGAAACGTGTTCCCTGATCGGAGGCCATTAAACGCGGCAAATTGTTGTGCTTTGACTGCTTTAGACATTCTTTATATGAAATTATAAACATGGTTTGATGTGGAGGCTGAAACAGTATGGTGCTATCTACGTGGAATGATGCTTACATATATGACTTATACAGGGGTTTAAGTTTTAATGGCTCTCTTGGTAAATATTTGCTATTATGGCTGATTTTGGATAAATATATGAGCTTTGATGACTGGCTTTAGGTAAATGTGAGCTTAGATAGCTGACTTTATATAAATATTATGTAATTATAAGCTTTTATAATATATTGACCGGTCGGTGGCTATGTTGACATCGCGTTTAGGTCCCACCCAGGGGTAAGCAAGGCTGGCAAGTCCTCCATCACAAGCAACACTTTCCGCTTAATGTGCTGGTATTAGGAGATTTTCAAATATTGTCATTTTATTCGTAACACGGGAATGATTGTCTTTCTTTTTAAAATAAATTAAAATTATATGACTTTAGGTTTATTTTTATGAAGTTTGATGGGTGAATTTACTTAAACATTCAGTACTTTCGTCATATTTATACAGTTTGCAATGTTTTCTGTGTATTTTATATACGCTATATACACCTTATTTTTTTAATTTTCCGTAATCAAAAATACTGTTTTAGAAATGGGATAAAATTATCTATCTGACGTGTGCATTTAAAATAAACATTAAATTTTATAATAATAAAATTTTAATACCCAACACGAAGAATTTTGATAAAAACGCTAACCACATTTTTACTTCAATCATAGATTAATTGAGAAAACTCATTCATATTTTAAAAACACAATTATTTTCTTTAGGGAATTTGCAAGAAAATTGTACTTTCAATTTTATCTCGTTCATATAAATATAAAAAATAAAATTTTAAAGTTAAATTGATTGTTGAATTATTCATTTTTTAATATTCCTGCACAATAGAAAAAAAGTTAAAAATACTTGTAAAATATGGAGGCCCGGTCATATATGACCCTCAAACAATGGAGGGGTTAAATATGAGCTTTGACGGTTGAAATTGGCTAAACACGATCCTCAATGCAGATTTTGTCCAAATGTGAGCTTTAAGGGCTTATTTTGATAAAAATAAGATTTTATTACTAGTTTTGAGTAAGTGAGTTCTTGTGACGAAATGTGTATAATAATAATAATAATAAAACATTTATTTGCCAATAAATAAATTTTACATATTTTTTAACATAAATTCTATTGACAAAAAGGTCACTCAGCTATGCATTCCATATACATACGAAATTGACATGTCTTGAGTGAATTGAGTGAAGAAACTGCGGGATGATTTTTAAGTGGATAAGTATTTTAATAAAAATGTCACCATCACAAATTTTATTGTTTAGTGAATGAATTGTATTGATGATTTATGGAGATGTAAAAGAATTTAGTTATTTGATAAATTAAAGCCAATCCTACAAATTCTTCGATAAGATTTTCTTAAGTCCGACATAAACGTGACTTACAGTTAAAATTAAAGTAAAGCTCATCAATCTCAACACTACGGTATCAAAAAACTACAACACCCTTTAATAATATTAAATGGCTGCGAATCAACAACGGAATGCGGTATCGTAAATCTATTACCTTTACCATAGCATAAAAGCTGGTTCATAAGATGCGGTAATTTTGACGAAACATGTGTTAACCCGTTTCGGTTACCGCATAGTAGGAACGCGGCTTTTGGCAAATATTTGTAAACTGAAGAAGATGCAGAAAAAGGGTAAAATACCCTCTCGAATCTACGAAAAGGTATAAATTTAAATGAAGAATTGGAACAAGATGCAATTTATGATTCGCGAGATTCCAATGTGATGGTAGAAGAAAGAAAAAGAAAATAACCAACCGAAGACGCTGGCCCCTTTGTGGATTATTTGGCCATACATGTATTTACCAACATATGATGAACCATAATCATGAACCTACGCAGAAGAATATTATTAGATTACCTTAATTTTATTATTTAATTAAGGTATGTTATTATAGCCTTCTTGTAACTATATTCAGTGAAGTTGAACACATCTACTATTTTTGTGATAGTATTGTCAAGTGCTTGCAATCTAGGTACCTACAAGCAAATGTCTAATTGACTCACTCCTATTATTGTTGTTGAATTAAAAATAATTTTCGATCGATTAGTTCACGTTGATATATTGAAGGTGATTAGGCTCAGTAAATCAGGGCTGTCTATAATTCCGTTAACAATTTTAAAAGTAAAAATATAAAAAATATTCCAGATTTCATCAGTCCAGGAATGGGATTTTTATAAATTTAAGGTCCAATAAATAACACATGGGAATTAGTCCTATTTGAACACGAAGGGGCAATTTTTTCAGATGAAATATTTTCTTTTGCATTCCCAAAAGCAGAAAACCTTTTTTTTTTTAAATCGATTTTTTTATAGTGTAAAAGGAATCTCCAGTAATTTTTCAAGAGAATTCAACGTCAGGCACCCACAGTTCTAAACAACAGGAAATGTAACATATCCTTCCAAGATTCTTGATTACAGAGAAGGCCGCAAAATTTAGATGGAGATGCCGATAGGTTTAAGTCAAATTAACTTCTGACCCCATAAGAGCATTTAATTAATGTAATAAATTATTATAGAGGGCGTGCCTATGTTGCTAACCGCTATTAAACTGGACATAGAATAAAAAATGGACACTCTTAATATAAAAAAAACTCTTCAGAAGACGCGTTAGGTTATTATGGTAGTTCCATTATTGCACGGAGAAAACATACCGATATAAAATATTGAAAATTTATTAAGAATGTCTTTATTATTCATAATCCTGTTATAAACGGGACTGCTGGCACTTAACGAATGAATTGAAAGGTTTCATGTTAAACTTTTAGTAAAAGAAGAACGTATTATCGCGACCTCGGAACACGTGTTCATAAAAATCATAATATTTTTTATTTCGTCACTATATATTAACAGGGCAAACGCAGGTACATAAACGCGTGTTCTGATATATTCGTAAAATACTAACATTGTATTAGGAAACGACCTGCTTTCCCGTTTTTAACAGGATTTTCAGGAATCAGCAATACTCAAGTTTCTCCGTGTGGGGACTGTTATGAAGCAAAAATAATTGAGAAGGAGAAACGATGGAGGAAGGTTGTCATTTTCATAAAAGGGTCCTAGTCAACTGGATGTTTTGATGTTGACTGTTACGTCTGCTAATTTTTGATTTATTCAAGCACTGGACCAGCATAAAAAACAATACGTCGCGACAGTTATAATGACGCACACGCTAATTGGCAGGTATTTTCTCGAAACATTCTAAATCCGCAGTGAACTTGTTAATTTTCTTTTTCTATTTTTGTCCACCTATGTTATATCCACCTATCCTAGCGCACGCATTATATTGCTTAACCTTCTTAATCACTTGTCCAGTTGGTGATGTTGCGAAGTGACTAGGCATATATATATTTTTCAATTAACTGAACGGTACCAACGAGAAAATAATGTATTTACTAGAAATGAAAATTATATTTGCCTAACGCCATAGCTTTATGTTGGCAGAAAATTTAAAATGAAAAAATCGTTCGTCTGAGAAATTTTATATTCTATGACACGACAAAAAGGTTCTATCTGATAATGCGTATTATGAGATAATGAAATTGCTGTGTTAATGAGTGAATACCTAACACTAGCGGCCCCACGATGTTCTGAACTCCAAGGCGATAGACAACAATGAAGAATTTGGGCGTATGCGAGATTGTTGATGGTTCGAAAACTGTGTATTCTAAATTTAAATCTGACTACAATCTGAAACTATGTGAGGAAAATGTCAGCGCGTCGTGTCACGCGGGGTCACGCTGAAACATGGTTAATTATTATCAATTAATTTGGTTTATGTTCAGTTATCTGCGGTTCAACGTTTTATCGTAAGATCGATGTTGTACTTTCGTAGAGTTATTAGTGGTAAAAGACAACCAATCAAAATCGAAAAAATGCTTTAGTTGGCAAGAGCCGTGTTTAATGTTCAGATCTGAATCGTCAGAAACTTCCCAAACTTCCTCTTATATAACTCTTTCCCTTCAGCCTCAAAACGTACCCAAATTCTTAGTAAAATCAATTAATTAAAAAACGGTCGGGAGCATTTTGGACTCTTGTGCGGTATTCGGATAAATTTAAAAAAAATTATCACAATAAGATAAAAATCAGGATATGAATTTCTTATAAAAGGATTCTTTTGGCTAGCATATCAGGAGCAGTTGGGACTTTTATGCAGTAGTCACATAAAATAAAAGTTCTACGGTCGAAACCAAATAAAAATAATAAACACCATTGAAATCCTATATGAAATTCCTCAAGCTTGCCCAACAAAAACAAGTCTTCGATGGTCACTTAAAAATCAATTAATGACAAGATTAATTAAAAACCTGGTAGGTACCTGGTTCAACTCGAATAACAAAATGCCGATAAGAACAGAACTAATAAAGTGTTTTAACGCGTCTTTTTAATGCGCTTAAAGCTTTATTTTATCTGTGTTCAGTGGAGTAGCGGCCATGTCGTTTGATTTTGGGGAAAGCCATTTTATCAAAAAATTTAGTTAAATTTTTTTGTTCTCAGTTAAAAATAAATGGATAATAATTTACACTTGAATTACTGATGAGAATTCCGAATTTTTTTTGATACTTCAGATTTTTTTTAGTAAAATATCATAATACAGATTTGCTAAATCAATAACTTTTTTAACCAAACTATGAAATAGACAAACTTATAAACAAATAAACAAAAAAAACTCACCAGGTACATATTCTTCTTCAGAAACATCCGTAATATCCTCAACTTAAACGACATTAAAAAAGTGTATTACGCTTTGTGTCAATCACTAATAGAGTACGAGATAACTGGTTGGAGGTCTGTCTTGAGCACTCACACAGAGCGGCTCAACATAGCCCGAAAAGCAGTACTAAAGAAAATTCTAAAAGTTCCGGTTTTACTCTTGCACAAGAAATATTTAAAAACTTCCAAGTCTACAATGCACAAAAACTTTATTAAAAAAATATTTTATTTAAATTTAAAAAAATGTATCTAAATACTCCTCTGCCCAATATAAATACTCAACCGGAGCAATAAGCCAAAATATACTGGTTACTCCCATTTTGAACACATCTTTTGGACAGAGAAATATTAAATTCTATGCTATGAAATTACACCATACTATACCAAATCAAACAAAAAACTAACACAAATGAAAATATTTAAAACAAAAGTAAAAACATGGCTGATAGAACAAAGTGATATTCAACTTTCAAACATTATGAAGACGATGTAAAAACAACTTGAAACTAAATACAAAAGTTTAAAAAAATACACGCCGCGCGCCGCCCCAGAACAGGATACCCTAGTGAGGAATGTGATTTTTTTTTAAATTTATTCTTATATTATACTTTATACCTAAATCATGTACAAACTTTGCAATTGCAACTTACAAAAAAAAAAAACAACAAAAGAGTGTAGACAAATATAACCGTTATTGAAATTACTTTGAAAATACAAAATGCAAATAAGACATTACATGATAAATTTATCTTAGAAATTACATTTATTCAGGATTATAGTGGGAACCTGCCCGATAGCAAAGACTAGACGAGGAAGCATAGAGAAGGAAGTAGCGAAGAAGCTGTATCTGAACTCTGGACCTGAACCATGCTGAGCAGTTTCCTGCCGTATCGATGTAACTAACATGGCTTGATTATCAATTTCCTTATAAAAACAAGAATAAAATTGCTTGTGTTAGTACGTCAGAACGTATAAACTTTGAACTTATGCTACCCTATCTCCTTCGGTCATATTTAACTGCATCATACTTTGAATAAGAACTAACAACATTGTCTTAATTTTTCTTACTGTACATTTTTATTGGCAGCATCTTTATGTAAATCTGTCTATCTTTTTCTGTTTCAAATATGCATTATATCAAAACACAAATAACTTTGTTTACGTCAGTTTAATATATATAACCTCTACATGTTTCATGAACAAAGTTCACCTCATCAGGAGTAAGTATATACTAAAGTCAAAAATTAAATATAGATTACAATTGAACAGTGGAAGGAGTGGGGAGGGGTGAGAGTTGGCGGAGTTTTTCAGAATTAGGAATTAGAATATTGTTAGACGGGAAAGACCAGTTTAGTGGGAAAATATTTAAATGCAGGTATATAATTTTTTATTTGCTTATTAATTAAGTCTGCTTTTATATTAACATGTTTTCTAATTTATAAATTATTTATTTGCGAAGCTTTATATCCTGTGTGCAGTATTTTAAGACCTGAGTTTTTTTATCAAAAGTGTGATCGTTATTCAAAATATTATCAAAAAGTAATAAATAAGCTTTCAGAAGAAATTTTCTTCGAAAAAAAAAATCAAATATTCGTTTAGAAATCGCTAATATTGTCTCAATAATTAAATATTACAATTTGAGGTTTTACTCATAAGTTTTTACGAAAAAAAAACTATTCTTTTATCAAAATAATGCATCTGTGATGCCTTCACGCACCAATGAATTAATTTGGATGAATGGAAACTTCAATAGCTCGAAATGACAAAGAAGTTGTGTGGGTTGATCTAGAAAATCGAAGCAAAACGCTCTGTAAAAAACGCGACAGTATTATCTAATACATTAATTTATGTATATGTGTGTATAAATTAATGTTTGTTTACTTGTCCCCTATAGACTAAAAAAATAATGGACAAATTTTTCTTAAAATTTCAAACTTTGTTCTTATTAGTGTCAGGAGTGCTTAAAGACTGGTTTGGATGGTAGAAACCAATGGGGATGTCCGAGGAAGACTTAATGCATTATCTCTGTAAGCGAATGAGATACGGAGTCGAATAAAAGCCGGGGACGTCCGAGGAAGACTTAATGCATTATCTCTGTAAGCGAATGAGATACGGAGTCGAATAAAAGCCGGGGACGTCCGAGGAAGACTTAATGCATTATCTCTGTAAGCGAATGAGATACGGAGTCGAATAAAAGCCGGGGACGTCCGAGGAAGACTTAATGCATTATCTCTGTAAGCGAATGAGATACGGAGTCGAATAAAAGCCGGGGACGTCCGAGGAAAACTTAATGCATTATCTCTGTAAGCGAATGAGATACGGAGTCGAATAAAAGCCGGGGACGTCCGAGGAAGACTTAATGCATTATCTCTGTAAGCGAATGAGATACGGAGTCGAATAAATGCCGGGGAAGTCCGAGGAAGACATGGCATGAGCAAGTGAAACAAAAACTTATAAAAAGTAAACTTTTTAATTCTTTAGAATGATATTATTTCCACCTTAAAACTACACCTAGTTTTCAGGTACACTAGAATTCACAACCTAAAAACTTTACTCTAAATCGTTCAAAACCCCGAGCAACGCCGGGTACATGAAAGCTAGTTTGTTATAATTGAAACAGAAGAAATCTCTACACATTGATTAGATTTGCCTTAGATGTAAAAACTGAATTATTTTAATTCAATCTATTAAACAATCCAGTGGACAACATTCAAGATGCTTGTCATTGTCAATATGTCTCGTGTAATGATACTGTGAAGGATTCAGAAATATCATGAATAAATATGAAGCAGAAAATAATATAATAATGACTTTTGGTTTGGCTGCAAGTCACCTATCCCATAAGTTTTGTTTTCCTACTCAATAATTAAATATTGATTTGTTTATATAGCTGTAATTTTTGATCAAATCTTATTATTTAAAATCCTAAATAATGGTATAGACTCACCAGAACTTACCAATTTAATAAATCTTCATATTCCGTCTAGATCAACCCGACAATCTGATTTATTTCATCTACCCTCGTGTAGAACAAACATTCGAAAAAATTCCCCAATTCCTCGTATATGTGCACAATATAATACAACATTTTACAGCATTTACATTTTTGGTTATAACCTAAAGAAATATCGATATGAAGTAATGCGTACGATCGATTATTTATATGAGAGTATGGAATGTATCGGCAGCATCTCCTATCCTCTTCCTATTTTCCTCTTCCTCTCCCCTTCCTTTAACACCAAATTAATTTCAAGATAATAAAACTTCATTTCTAATGCACTTTAACATAAGAAACTTCTGTGGCTTGACTTCAGTGAACTTGTATATTTATATCTATCATTGTTTATTATATAAAAGCTGTTTGTTTCTTACAAAATAAATAAATAATATTAAAAAACTTGACCAGAAAGTTAATTTGAAACTTCGAGGAACGCATGTTTATCTTGAAAGCACGTTTAAAGGTTGAATTTAGGTGTATATATGCTTAAAAGTCGTACAAATTATTGTAATCCTTTTTATTATTATTTTTAATTATTATTTTAATCTATTTTTTTACGCCTAGCTGGACTTTTAGATGGTTGATAAGAAAAGAATATACCTAGTGAGCTATTGAAAATTATACACAAAGTTTGTTAAGTATGAGGTAACATTAAAATGATTATGAAACAATATTAGTAAATCATGTAACAGTAACAAAAAATAGAAACAATACTACATATAAGACATAAGACAAATCACTAAAACTACATTACAAACGCTACTACAATTTGTAGGATTCAACAAAGCGCAGGTATATAATGCGTTTTATTCTATAAATGTACCCAAACTTGTTGCCTAGGTCATGCATCATATTGGTTAGTGAGTGTGTCCGATAGTTGGTTGTTATGTATTGCAGAAGAATGTTACATTTTATCTTATGTTCCTAGTCGGTGCATGGAGTTTAATAGTGGCGAAGATGGCAGGGCTGTCAATTAAGTTGTTAAATGGCTTTCATTTTATACATGAAAATCGCACCTTAATTCATGCCGCTGATAGCTTCGTTGTAATATCTGTAGAAAGAGCTGGTCACAATGATGGAGCTATGAGCAGGAACACATTACATGACAATATTTGACCAAAAAGAGCAGGTGGAACATTCTCTTTAGATCTTTCTTCCTTGCAGTATGCCGGTCCAATTAGTAGTTTAAAATCCAGCATAGGGAAGACAACGACCTGCCTAATGTATTCTAAGATTGATCAACGAAAAAATCAAACATTCATAAATATTTATGCGCGGACATGCAAGCCGTGCAAAACCAACATCAACCCTGGAGTAACCGGGATTTTTACGAGAGAAAATAACTTTATAGGTTGGGTCAAAAGCCTCTTTACGCGAGTTTAAATTATAATAGTAATATTTTATGAAATATACGTAGGTACTTGAAGATCATGAAATTAATCTTGAAATTTAATCTATAGTTCTTTTTATGTTCAATAATAATAGTATTCAAATCATAAAAAAAATTATAAACAACTTCTGCTGTGTAATAATAATTATTACGTGTGATAGCTGTTTCGCTTTCCGAAGAAATCATCAAATTGTGGTGAGGCCATTCAGACATTCCATTATATTATTTACATTACGTTCTTCTCATATTTACATTACTTCTAGACAGGTACTTATACAGGAAATCAAATCACTCTTAATTTTATCACAAATGCCCTTAAAAATGTTTAGTTATTGATATGGAACCTATGAAGTAAAAAATAAATCAAAAATGTGTGTATCGATCGGGTCTAAAAGTAAAAAAGAAAACAGTTTTTAAATGTATGATTTTTGAAAGAATCCCCGGCAAAGGGATTACGAATTTTAAATTTCAAATACTCAAACTTAAACCGTGTGGGGAAGTTTTTATTTTAAAATTTATTTTTATTATACAATAACTTAATTTTCCGGGTAACAAAAGAGGCCTGTGCTGAGGCCTCCTAATTTTAGTTTCGCATTGCTCTGCTGTGAACCTTACAATTCCAAACTAATTCGTTATATTATTTTCTATAATAAGCTAAAGAACAAGTTAGAAAGGAACCTCGAAATTTACGTATTAAATTGATTGAATAGCCTACCAATCAGGTATGTAAAAAAACAGATCGTAAGATAACTTTTTAGTTGAATGATTTTTTTACATTAGCACCACACTGGAAGGAAGGGGGGGAAAATCCCTCAAGGCCTGTGTCAACTTTGGGGTGCTGTGTGGAGGGTCTTTTTAGGGAGAGGAAGGAGAGGAAGGACCGCCAAGACCTAGACAAACCTCACTCCATGATCCCGGGTACCCCTGCTAAGTTACCAAACTTATAAAACCACTCGGGGTGACTTATGGCAGGGGTGTTGATCATCCAATAAATTATTCCCGGGGCGGCGGTACCCATACCCGCCTCCCATATTGAAATAAGAAAAATGCGCTAAAATTCAATTCACTTTGCTATCTTACCTTCTATTCAAACAGATTTATTATTTTGATTCTTCAGTTAGTGAATATTACGACCAATACAACCATCTTTTATTCCTGGGTATTTGAGACCCCATAGAGTCACACCACTGTTATGTTGGTAATTTTGCACACAGCACAGACTGCACTGGTCTGTCCAGTGCCCAGCATCGTTGCTGTCACTCGCGTCAGGAACCGGGCACTAATCAACGGTCTATTTAATTAACACCAGCAAATGTTCTTAATCACCTTTTTATCTGGACACCCTACCCAACACAACAACAAAAAATTTTGGCCAAGTGCAAATTGGTTTAGAATGACGTTATTTCAATCAGAAACAACTTGAATTTCGGGCTCAACGGTTGATGCATTTTTAAATATATTTTTCTTTTTTATACTGATCTCTAATAAAAAGGTGTATTCTTATGCATTGATTACTATTGACTCCCAGAATGTTTGGCATTTTGTTTATTCCAGGAGGTTTGAAGGAAAGCAAGCCAGTTTTCAAGAGAAGTGAGATACAATATAAAAATCGAATCAAAAAGTTCAAGAGAACAAATCAGATAATGAATAACCTCACAGAAGAGCTATATCTTGTCAATGTCATATCTTCTTACGTAAACAAATCCAGTGGAGTTCTCCCAGCAAATGAAATAAATGATTAGTTGTACCCTGTCAAAATCATTCCCATTGTTTTACAGTTTTTTTTTTTAAATTTATGTACCTTTTTATCAACACTACTAAAATTAAAGCCAAAATGGTGAACTTTTACAGACCTACGCTCTTTAACCAACCTTAAAAGGTGTGTTAAGTTGAATAAAAATTATAACGAATTAGTATAAAGGATTCACACAAATCATAGACTAATGTCTTAACTTCAAACACCGATCAGCAACCACCTGTATTCAAAGACATAATTAAAAATGTAGATAGAAGCCCATCCAAATGATGTGGTTTTTTATTAGCCAATCCGTCGGACCACACTCGAGACAAAGGCAAATTTCGAGTATGAGTTTTTTGCGTTTCTTTTTCATCTTTGTATCTTAAACCCATCGTGTTTTAATTGGTACTTGTTTATCGCCTTGACGGGAACTAATCGATTTTTTGACATTTTGTGACAGACAAGGCGAATGGAAATGTTTATAAAAGAAGGTAACACAACGAATTTAACATAAACGAACTTTTGTGGGTGAGTTTTTTCGAGCTGGCCGACGTGTAAATGGAAAGTGAAATGACATTCAAATCAGGACAAGTTTTAAAATTTGTGAAAAAAAAACCACTTGACTGGGATGCTAATCAAATACAATATGTGATAAATGCATTGGACTTTTTATGTAGGTACTTCTTCTCGTATATTGATGTTAGAAAAAGCAGACGGGATATTCGGGGTTCATTTCTTTTTCATTCTTGAATCGGCGCTCTGTAGGAGAGTCCGGGCTACCTTCATGACATTTGCTCAACTCTTTCCATTCTCCTACTGACAAATGTACCCTTACGTGAATATTCTTATTGGCGGCTTTACAAAACAAAGCTTGAACCATGTACGCCTAAAACTATTTTCTCGTTTGGTTTTCAATGGTTTGACTTAAGATCTTCGTCTCTCAAATATATCCGATACCATTTTGGTAATATTCGTAAGGGCTCAGTACTTAAACGGCCGTTGTTTCCAAACCTACTGATCAACTGTTGAGTCGAAATTTTGGCTCAACACTGCTCAGACGCACAAATACGCTCTTTCCAACGGAAAGGCGACGACTAAGCGATAAACCAATTTAAGGAAGCCAAACTACTGGATTAAGATTGCCTCAGTAAATGACTTGCTATAAAAAGTGTCAACAGAGTGAAAAATATTCGATAAGCCAAGACACGGTGGCATTAAAGTCCGGCTAACATTTTATTTTTAACATATTACAAACGTTTGTTTAAAAAAATATAAAATATCGGTTTATGTATTACGGTATTTAAAAAATATAAATCCATTAATAATAAATACAACAATTAATTCGTCAATATTAATTTAACATTGAAAGTTTTTACTTTGATGTGGTTTTATTGTCTATGAAAGTGTGTGCGGCCACTCACTTTGGAAACAGGCGAATCGAACTTTACTAAACAAATCACTTGGCTGATCGTAGCCTGAGATTGATCGTTCGAAAAGTTGGGAAGAACGGCCGTAAGTTTGACTTTGCTCAGTTGGTCTGAAGAGTAGTATATATAAATGAAATTGGCTATAATACTTCTGGAGAGGAGTATGAATTTGAGAGACCGTAGTAGTATTTGTCAGCAAGGGTAATTCTTCTGCTATTTTTTTAAAGTTTTTAGTTTTTAACTATGTACTTGATATAAAATAATAAATTTTACTAAGCACAGCTTGTTCTGAAAGGGAAATAAAGCGTAATTGATTTCGACTTTATTCAGTCTGTCCTACTGCTAGACCAGATTCACATCCGACTCACCGGCCAGTGGCCTCTCTTCAAACTCGTATTGTTCTATTTACTGGCTTACGAGTATATTGCTTTGGCGTGACAAGCAATCAGATATAAATGAACAACTAATTGATAACAGTACATGCTATTATTTCGCCCTCAACAACAAAAATAACAATCCCTAGTCTCTCCTGTAACAGACCCTGCTTAAGGTTGATACGAGGTATGCACCATGCAGCACACGAGGTGAACAACCTGCCGGACGAACGACCGTCCCCGGCCCAGCCACGGTCAGGAGCTGGAGATTTATCACCATTTGCAATACGTGACAATATTCCTTCTGTCTATTTTTACATACGACCACCGAATTGTCGGTGAGTCTCTTTGAAAGTTTGCTCACAGGAACAAACCACAACGGACAATGAATTTATGCATGTTATTAATATTATCTCTTGTCATCATCATCGGTTGTTCGAAGAATAGGCTCTCATGGTTGTGGGTCTTTGGCTCAAACGCCGCGCGCTGTCAGTGATGAGTTTTGTAACCAAGCCTGATGTAATACATCACCCACAGTGAGCCATGAAATTGGTAGTGGAGTAAGGACGCAAATAGAAATGAGATCCTTAATGCGTATGTATGATTAAACCTAGTAGGACTGTATTACAAACGGAGAGATTCTCAAATAGTTCAAGGGTAATAAGAGTAATACACAGAACATAAGACAAGTAATAATACACATATTTAAATACTTAAGGCGAAACAAGATTCTAATAATGGGGGTTTGCTCGAGCCTCACATTAAAATTACTTCCGACAAATTCATAAATATAATATCTTATTTTAGACCGATAACAACGGATGTGAGTTATTTATATTCAAGATTAATAAAAAAGCACCTTACCTTTAAAATATTTTATTTGAAATGATTTGAAAATTTTATAAAACGTTTTACAATTATAAATTTAAGTTTAAAGGTAAGCATCAGATTTTATTTTTCCAGACGATGAATTTGTAACTTCTCGAGGGATTCAATCAGAAACATCTGAGTTTTAGTTATGCTTTTCAAAATGAATTAAAATAAACTTCGCGGGAAGATCAATTTTCTAGGCCTGCTAAGGAAAATTCGACCATAGGTTAGTCGAATACGGCGGGACGCGCCCCGAATGCTTTTGTACACGTCTTCTTCACTTACGTCGTTAAAATTCCCACTTTATTTTATGGAATCGTGTCGTCTTAAGTCAAGTCAAGTCAGTCAGAATAATAATAATAAAAGCAGTAAATACGTGTGCAGAATATTAGATCCAAACACAAATTCGTTTGTTTTTCATCTTAGGAGGTAATTTTTAGACCTGTTCATTAATTTATTCATCTAATTAATGATCGCGAGATTAAACCTAAAAAAACTACATCACAAAAATTATTAATCTGGTGGTGAAACATTCACATGTCATTCACAGCCACAATACTAAAAGTTGTTTACAAACATCTTCAAGACATACAAATTCAAACGTTCTCATGGCCTGAAAATTTCCGCGATATGAACTCCATCGAACACCTATGGTTGATTGTGAAGAAATAATTGAAGAAAAAAAGATAACCAACCAGCAAAATCTCATTGAAGAACTCATTCAAGTATGGCAACACAACCACAATTTAAAAATAAATGGTGCACAGCATGCTGACTAGGATTAAATTGATTCTTAAGAACAGAGGAATATTCACCAACTACTAGATATAACCCCTTCACGTAATCCAAGTAATTATGTCGTTAAAGTTTTAAAACTAAAAGAAATAATTTGTGTAGGTAATTGAAATTTATGTTTATGTCGATATATAAATTTAAATCTTGGGCCTGACTAGAGATGTCTGGTGTTACATCATATCTGCCTACCCCTGCATTGATATTAACTGCGCGATTGTAGCTAAAAGTATTTTCTACTATGAAATATTGTATAAACTTACTATCCACGTTTTAAAATCTTTTAAAAAATGAACGTTAAGATTTTGTTTGTATATTTAGACAATTTAGGAATGATCCGGTTTATGAACCCGCGAACTCTGGGTCCAGAGCCATGTCTCTCGCCGCTCCGCCATGAAGTTCGTCATTAAGTATTAGTTCGGTAATGCCAGTCTTTTGAGTGGAACCAAAGTTAATAGCCCGATCACGAGCGGCCCAGCTTCACATCGAGAGATGTATTGATTGATTTAATGAATGTTATTAATCCCCCCATAGACCGTTTCTCGCAATTACCGGCTGCAGATACGGAATTTCGGCCATACTTTCACGTGGTTGTGTTATTATACACGTCTTTGATTCCCAATCGAGATCTTAGGCCAGTGTGTGCTGCAGATTAGTCTAGAATTACCCGAGTCGTGCTCGAGATAAAACAAACTCAATGTTGTTTTTGTGCGGCCGGAATTTCTCCATTAGCGAGGAGTTTTTACCGGAGTCCAAACGGAGGAGAGTGTCCGCCGTCAGAAGAAGTAAATGGTCCTTGGGACCGTTATCGGCGGCGAAAGGTCGCGCAGACTCTCGCAGAGTCTCACGTAACGGTGTCTTAGAGACCGACACAGGAAGACTAATGGATGCATAAAGGATGAACACGTGAAACGCAGGTGGAAAACGGGAAAGGAAATTTATATTCTTGATTCATACTGGAATCTGATCACTAGCCAATAAATTTAACTTTCAATAGCAGGGAATAGTAAGGGAACCCCTGTGGCAGAGCAGCAAGCTTCCTGGCTAGCGACCTGACACAGGTTCTAAGCGGTGACATATAATATTATCATACCATATCTGTACTTCGTTCCAGAATTCATTCCGTATTATCTTTTGCCTAATATGGTAATATATTATTTTGTACACAAGCGTCTAAGATCTAAGAGATCTCATTTCGTCTTAACTGTGCGATTGGTATCAGAAGCTCAGTATAAGAACACTGATGACTGGCTAGATCTATTTAGTAACCTTCTGTTAGCGATTACTGAAGTCAGTGACTGCATGGCACCAAAACCGTAGGGACAAGTACTAATGCAGTTATGATCAATTGTTCCGGGCTGCTGACCGCCGGGTGAATATTTCCCTGAATATTATAGCTAACCACCGACCAAAACAGTGCATCGGAAAAATAAAAATAAACAGTATATCCTTTTAATATCCACGAACTTTGTAACATGTCCATTATTCTTCACATAATCCATTAATCGGATTAATAAAATATGAATACTGCACAAGAGTTCTAAATCCTCCCAATCGTCTGGAACCAGTGAAACCATGGAATCTCGATTTGGGTATGTTAGGAAGAGAAGGTGGAGAAGAACCAGGATATTCAGATCTGGTAAGCGAAATCGGCTAAAGCCATTTCAAGCAAAGTTTCAATTCTAAATTGTGGTCTTCCACACTTGAGGCCGTCGTTCGTACTAGAATAAACTACAGTGAAAAAAAATCTGGTTCATCATAAAACATGAAAGGAGTGAAAGGAGTTTAACTTCTTGAGAAACGGCAGTAGTCATAGGTCAAGCAATAAAACGGGAAACACGCAGGTAAAGCAGCATCATAAATCAAGAAAATCCATTGAAAGGTTTTACCGTGAATGTATGGGAGGAAAGGGCAGGTTTTGACACGTTATGGGAGGGTAAGGCATAGAACTTCTGTCATGCAAACAACTTTCCGTACTAGTCATTATTAGTGTTCTCACGTTTGTCTGTGACCAGTCGCACCCATGGCCGCGATGCAACGGAATCTGACATTTTGTATTCAATTGAAAATGATGTAACCCAACATAAACATCGTTATCGCATCTTTCGTTGGCGGGTATGTAAAATTAATTGAAAAAAACGTGGAAAACTTGAGTGCCTGGTAAATATAGATGAATTATTCCATAGTCTAATAAATTATTGGCTTCACTCCAGTGAATAACGAATAACAATTGAATAGGAACCACCAATAGAAACACAAAATAAATAATTTCCACTATATCTAGGTTAGTTTAAAAAGAAACCAAGCAATATTTGTTGTCGGGCAGGCTTTAAACATAAGATGTAACGCCCAGGTGAGAGAACACCATTCAGAAAGTATTAATTTACTAATTTATTCTAATTCTAGACCCATACAAATCCAAATCAGTTCAGCAATTTTCGGATCATGTAAATAACAAGTAGGTAATCATAATTTAAGCATAATATGCTTATTTAAATATACATAATATCTTTTATAAATTATTTTTATTTTGTATTACACGTATATAAATATAAAGAGTTTCTTTTAAAGTTAATTGTGATAATAACTTAACTTAAGTTTACTGTATTTTATGTTTTATTATTTGTGTTATACTGTGGTTTTAAATTTATGTTGTGATCTTTATGTAAAAGCCCAGTAGGGCGTTGATAAATAAATAATTTTAAATTATTAAATTAATGTTAAATGACATTTCATTTCTATTTTCCCTCCTCTAAGTTCTTCAGCCTCACAAAATTATGAAACTAGGGAATTAAAAAATTCCTGCTTCAGGCAGTTACTTAAAACAACTAAATATGTATTATTTTGTACATTTGGATGGCGAAAACCCCTTCTTGGTTCAAACTGCCCAAGCGTTGGGCGAAAGCCCCTTTATTTGCAGACTGCTTAAGCCTTAGGCGAAAGCCTCTTCTACTTGTATACTGCCCAAGCTGCAGGCGAAAACCCCACTATTTGTAGACTGCCCAAACCTTAGGCGAAAGCTCCTTATATTCGCAGACTGCCCAGCGCCCAAGCCTTGGGCGAAAGCCCCTTTTATTTGCAACTGCCCAAGCCTTATGCGAAACCCCCTTCGAACTGCAGACTCCCAAGGCTTAGCTACGCCACTGGTACCAAACAACAATATCATTAGCCACAAATGTTTCCCGGGAAAAATTATTAATAGAAGAAAGTTCGAAGTATCGCATATCACAAATAAGCGATTCACCAATAAATTGATAGTGAATGCCTAAACTACATAATATATTTTTGTTTATTCAACCAATACTAAATTATTATATAAGGTGGTCCGCTCGTTTAAAATGCGTACATTCCCCATTAGTTTAAAGTTATTCCTCTATTAAATACTTAATCATCATCTCCCACTGATTTCATTACCCCAGAAGACGATGTTTCCCATTTATCGCTTTCCAATATTTCAATTAAATAGCGGCGTAATAAAATTAACAAGTCTCGGACCAACGTAATGTCGTAAAAGGCAATTTTTAAATACTTTATAAGCGATGATTAAGCAGAGAAAAAAAAACATAAAACAAGGAATGTAGGTATTTATAAAACAGTGGGATTTAAACAGATTAAATTGAATGGGTCAATGTCATAAAGATAGAGAATAACCAAAAATACATGGAATTAGTTGGCTAAGCAGGCAGATGAGCCTATTATGTTTTCTATTCAGATATGAAAAATTCGAGTAATTTTTCAAAGAACCCTTCCCTTGATTTTTTTAAATACAGGGTTTTCCAATAAGAGGTGTTATTTTGAATAGCCCGCCATTTCGGTAGATGTTACTTTTGAAGCTGTCATTTTTTGAAATTTGACAAGTAGAAACTACGTCATTAATACAAATGGAACGATACACGCTTCAACAACGCATTTAAATTATTAAAATTCACTTGATTGAATCAAATGCAAATCATCTTGAGTGATGTGGCTCATTTCCACCTCAGTGGCTTCGTCAACAAGCAAAATTGTCGCATTTGGGGCTCGCAAAACTCAAGAGGTATTGTTGAAAAGCCTCTTTATCCTCAACGTGTGACTGTTTGGTGCGGTTTATGGTCCGGCGGAGTCATTGGATCTTACTTTTTCGAAAATGAGGCTGGAGCAACAGTTACGGTGAATGGATCGCTATCGAGAGACGATTAATGATTTTTTATGGCCGGAATTGGATGGTATTGGATCTGGACAACGTTTACTTTCAACAAAACGGCGCTACTTGCCACATAAGCAACGAAACCATTGATCTTTTACGATTGAATATCAAAATAACACCTCTTATTGGAAAACCCTGTACTAAGGAGCTTGAGTTAAAAAAAATAATAGAATCTAACCGAAAAATAATATTTCACATTGAGATGCTCAGTGCCCTAATTTGAATGAAGAAACTAAACATTTTTAAATGCATCTATTTGAATTTGACTTTTGTTTTGGAGAATAAATAAATATAAACTTTGGAAGAGGAAACTAACCCGCTTCCCGATATCCGATCGAGCTGAAACTCGGCAGATAGACTCGCTGTCGGTGACAATGCATTCTGTCAACTTATGGTGGTAATCACATACACAAACTCGGACATATACGCATTCCTCTAAAATGGGACGACATTACAGCAGTTAACATACGTAATAAATATCGGTCCTACCCGATGCCCGAGGAAGTACCCCAAAAAAATATTTGCAAATAATACTCACTAATTACCTTGAGTATCTGCTGAAAAAGAAAAATCGTAAAACAAAAAGATACATAATCTAAATATGTTTTTTTTGTATTTTTATTATTTAGAAACACAAACAAAATATTTACATAAAAGCGGTAATACAGCATATACTATAACCAATATACGAGTAAATATCTCAAATAAATGTGTTTACAAGATGTTCACATTAAAGCTTGAGAATGATTATACTTGGTGCATGTGAACAAACGGAGATATTTAAGACAGAACAAAGTCACAACAAAACAGTTCGAATATTTTACTTGATTTATTATTAATTTGATATCTACCGATAATAATTAATTTCAATCATATTTTAATTATATACAATATTTTTTTTTAATCATCAGTTATGGCTTTTTGTAACGAGATATTGAATGAATTAGTGGAATTTGAGAATATGTCAATAACTTATTTCATTGTTCAATATTGACATTCTTTGTGTAACATATAAAAAAAATACCTTGACTAATAATGAGGGTTACCAACACACAAGGTCGCCATTGGTATATTTTTAATAAATAAATGAAGGCGCTGATAGTGGTGGTAGATCTGGTCGAGTATGATAGACCTTTATTATCTGTCCTAGACAGCTCTCGAAACGTATAATTGTTTGAGCCTAATGAAGTCCAGTTTTCACTCGACCATTTAGCATTTTATAAGTCAGTAATTTTTGTCACGCTTTCAAGATGGTGGCCATTTTAATGATTCAGTAAAGATTATTTTTTCAAAGGTACCTACTTATAAATTATAGGAAAATTTGGTTTTGATTTCAAATGAGTCATAATTGGAAACATTCCTTTTCTGGGCGTCGAGTCAACTTTTCACAGAATTGCTAGTATAATACACTAGACATGGAAATACAGATTGGCAAATAATAATTTTTCTATCACGTATTTTGAAAATCTTAAATAATATATAGCAACCATTTGAGACGTTTAAATCGCTAACATTAAAGCTACAAATTAATGAATTATTTCTGAACGTATCCGAAAACTATAAGCTCTATTATTAGAAAAAAACAAATTTATTTTGAAATATTTAAATTTTGAATGTGTTCAAATTGCTCACTTACGTTTTTTATAACTAAAATTACTGATAACGAACAAACATATAATGCACTTATTTTACTAGACAAATGTATTTCAAAGGTAAGTGTCACCTCGCTTTATTTCGTTTCATATTAAAATAATTTTAAAAAATTACATTTTTTTTTAAAATAACAGTCCGAACCTTTGGTTTCATAAAGGTTCACATTTAAATTATTCTGTGGTTAACTTTTAGGTTTGAATATAAAGCGTGGTGTTTTCCCTTTCTAACACCGCTTAGATCATATTGCTCACCATAACAGTAAGGGAAACACAACAGTGTCTGTGAGACCATATGAGGTGTTCCCAAAAGCGAACAAATTAGCCTGAAAGGTTAAAATCAGGTTTCCAAGCGATGATTTTTGACTTAATTTATTGCTTGGAAAGTCAATCATGAACCATTAGTCATTAAATTAATATTATTCACTAAGAAATGATGGACGACGATATTATACCGCTTTGTATTAAATTAAGTAAAGAAATACTGCCGTATTTGAACGCTAAACCATAATTGCAGCGATTAAAATTTATCCGAGTGTACTCAATTCGCTTAAGCCGTATCAAATAAAAAAGGCGATAAATCAAATATAGAAATTTGACTCTCACAACGTTAAATATAAAATATGGAGTACGTCAGAAATACTGAGTCGTGTTTAAGCGCGAATAACTCTTAATTGATTGGTTTCATTGGAAAGGTTTCTTCTTGTGGCGGGGTTTGGAGAGGCCACAGACATTCAAACTGATAGACTTGCCCTAACATCAAATCTGGGTATTATTTCGACGAGCTGGAGGCAAACTACGCGACCTTGTTTTTTGCACTAGGGGAGTTCGAGAATGCTTTGAATAAGCTATGACATCAGTCGCACATTGACCACCGAAGAGCGCACAGAAAAGTAAAGCTCGCCAAAGCAAGGCAAATGTTTTTCATCCCAATAAATTATGAGAGTTTTCTACTCAGAATATTAGTTTTTAAACATTATACCGTCAAATATTAACATATCACAGAAAAGGAGACGGTCACGCCGCAAAATTAGTATTAATTTTTAAATGATCTCTTTCGTTCTGGCTTTAAAAAAAGATCTTTTTTGAAAATTTGCGAAAACGAAATGTAGAACGTTCTCAGAATTATTGTATATATATTTTTTTCAATATATTACTCATGTAGACTGGATGTGATGAATCAGCAGATTTAGTCGTACCAACCAAACGGTGTACTTTAATGTAATGGTGTTTTAATTTAAATGAGGATTTATAAATTCTATCTACGTATAATAAAATATTCTGAATCAGCGTTATGCATATATTTTTAAGCCATGATACTTTTCACTGGAGTTCCTCATTCCTCAAGTTTCCTAATTGCATTTAACTTACGTTTCTCAATATTTATTTTTATCGTATTAAGGTGAAAAGTTTAATGTATTAAACTAAGAACGGGTTGTTTCGGAGAATTTGAACAATTCATCAAATTTCAACGTTCATTTTCTGTGAAAATTCTATTCAAGTTCTGTTATTATATCATTAACTTAAATAGGACTCTCACAGAACCCGAAAATGAACGTTGAAATGTATGAATTGTTCAAATTCTCCGAAACAACCCGTCCTTTATGAAATGAATTAATTAATCAATCGGTATTCTAAATCAAAAACACAGAAATTATTAGGTATATAATATGAAAAAAAAACTTCATCAAACATATTTATTTCGGTTTTTGGTGTATCTGTGTGTGATTGTAAATTGTAACTATGGTTCATTGAACTTGAATTTGTTGGAAATTACATCATTTTCTAAATTAGAACTGATTTTGTCAAGATTTCAGACAAGCGATAAAGTGCCTACCTATAATAAATATATTTTTTTATTTTAACAAATTTTGTCATTTACAAAATTCGAAGAGATGGGTCAAGATTTCAGAAAGCTTTGAAGTACCTACAATCAATATAATATTTTTTACCAGAACATTGTTTTAATTCTACATTTGAAATGCGTTGATCAACAAGTAAAGTCAGATTTCGTGATTTTTCAAGTATCTGCGCTTACTATTTACTAGCATAATATACCATGATGTTCAAGAGTTTTCAATTCACCAAGAGTATCAGTCAAACATCCTTAGTATGAAATAGTTATTTTGGGAATACGTGCCAAAATATCTTTTTTGAAAGGAAGGCAAACAATCTCGGGGTACGAATAACCTGACAATATTTTTATTCCTCTTTCTACCATCGTTAGAAGCGTTAGACGTTGCTTGTGCAATGATGGAGGACTTAGCCAGCAGAGGAATTGATCCCACGACGTCTAAATGGGAACCCAACGCATTTATCAACTCAGTCACTGACCGGCCATTTATTATTTTATCTACAATGAAAGATCCTAGCTACGGACGCTACGATTATTTATTCTCCAATGCCTAATAACTACTGCCGGCCATTTATTGATAATTTAAACCATTTATCTCATTTAAAAATACTTATACGAGTCGACTTCCTGTAACTATGGTTTGCAATCCCACATCCCGCAACCCTGCATCCCGCAATCAGGGATTTTAGCAAATTGTAATTCCGCGGGTTTGCGGGACTTCAGGATCTCTAAATTCTATCCCAGTCCCGCGGGATTTGCAAATCCTAAAAATGACAAATAATAATATAAAAAGTTAACAATGCACCTGCATAACCATTCCCATTTAAAAGCGCAGCATTGTAGATGCACACATCACACCTGATACTTAATTGGGTACCTACGCAGGTATGTAAAGCGTTTTTACATTCACAGATCAAGCGTGTACCTTCATTGTAATCGAATCCAGCATTTGACACCGGCTGACACCTCTCCGTGACGGTGTTCACGTCGGCGGGCCCGACCGCCTCATCCATCACTCTTCACTGTCTCCACTCTCCACTAGCTCACCGACCAGACCGGTCGCGGGGAGAGACGCGTGGAGACGCGGGAGGGGGTGTGGAGACACGAAAGGGAGATTAACCTTTCCTTTACGTTACGGTGATATAAAATTCCGCGTGCTACGGTGCAGTAGACTAAGTGTACATTTGCCCGCTTACTTATAAACACGGTGTAAAATACACGATATACAGAAGCCAAGATTTTTTTCAAATTCGACAATAAAATAAACAACTTCGGACTCGATTCACGCGAAAACTAGGGCACAAATCAACAAGATTTCCGCTTGTTCCACGAGTTTCCGGACACCGTGTGTAACGCGGCGTATAACAGTGCAAAATTGACTTATCGATAACGCAGGCGAAATATAGGTCCATTACCACTGGCAGACCGCCATGCAGTGATGGTATGCCCTTGATTTTCCTAGATTCCGGGGATACCACCTTAGCAAGTAAAAAAAAATTACCTGTAATCTTACCAGGGCTCAGAAGTAAATATCTCTCATAGCGAGGATAGGGACTGACTGATATACGGGCCCTATAACATTTGTTATACGTGTATAACATTTTAAGCACTTATTTAATTATTCATTTTTTTTTTTTTTTTTTTTTTTTTTTTCTTTATTCATGAAATATTAATGTGTACAGTTTTTACATGCTTTTCGACTACCACACTAGACACATGCCCGTATTATGATAGTCGAAATTTATATATATAGGTTTATATAATTATATAAATGTAATATTTGATAACTTGTTAATCTAAGTATTTTTTTTCTTACATGCAATGTATGTGTATAATAGGTAACATTTTTACTGGTTCCCAGTTCAGTAGATTGCTCAAGTGTACATCAACCGTATTTTAAACTGTTGATATTAATGAGATAAAATGAACACAATCAGCAAATAAATAGGTTACTTTACTTGTTAAAATAATGAAAATAAAGTAGAAATTATGAAAATGAACTAGTTGAAATAATGAAAATAAAGATTAATTAATTAATTATTAAACTTTTTTCTTTACAGAATTGAATGAAAAACAAAAATGACTAATAAAGAAAATGAGCTTAATTTAATGATGGCAGGCATTCCTTGAAAAAGTTCCTTCCCTTTATAAATAACCAATTTTGAACACTTATGACATACAAATTGTGAGTTTTTGATTTTCTGATATCAATACTCAGCGAGTTGAATATTTTGGGAGCAATATAAGAAAACTGCCGCTGGGCGAAAGCTGTTTTCGTTTGGGGAATTTTACATTTTAGGTGTGACGAGTAACGGGTGTTAATTTTTTGTTGTGTTTTATTCACCAAGTCATTTTTCCGTATGTATATGAGAATGGTCTTAACATATAATTGTCGAATATCTAATATTCTGAGTTTTCTAAAAAGTGGTTCTGATGGGTTTGTTGGCTTACATTTGAATATTATCCTTAGTAACAGTTTTTGAATTAAAACCATGGGATGAAGAATCGTTTTTGCACAACCTCCCCATCCCACTATACCATATGTAGTAATTGATTGAAAAAGTGCAAAGTATACACATCTTAGTGTTTGTAGGTTAAGGATAGATCTGAGAGAGTAGAAAATGTAGCATAATTTGCGAAGCCTTTTTGTTGTAGAATTTATATGGGCCTCCCATCGCAGTTGATTGTCTATAATGACCCCCAAGTACTTAATTTCGTTTGATATTATAAGGTTATCGCATGAACAATTTTTGTGAGGTGATGTAGCCATGTTGAAGTTCTGTGAACATGAATGTATGGTAAGTTTATGATAGTTTTGAGGGAGATTATGTTTGCGTATGGAAAAAAGTAAGTATTTAGTTTTCTCAATATTTAGAGTGAGGAGGTTGGAATCTAACCAGTGTTTTATTTCATTTATACCATGATTTGCTTTTTCAAATGCTGAATTCAAATTTTCATCTGCAAATATGATAACCGTATCATCGGCAAAAGATATTATAGTGCCACCAGTATCCAAATTGCATAACGAGTTAATGTATATTAGAAACAGAAGTGGGCCCAACACACTGCCTTGGGGCACGCCATATGTGATTGGCAAACTTGTACTTCTATACTCTTTAGCGGAGTTAATAATAGTTGACTGGGACCTATTTGTTAGATAGCTCTCAAACCATTTAAGAGGAACACCTTTTATTCCTATCTGTGAGAGTTTTTTCAAAAGTATGCGGTGAGATACAGTGTCAAAGGCTTTAGCCAGATCCAAGAATACAGCGAGGGGCTTGCGACTTTTATCGAGGTTATCAGAAATTAATTTAGTAAAAGCTGCAATTGCATCTGATGCACTAAGACCTTTGCGGAAGCCGTATTGGTTTTTTGACAGGATTTTATTTTCTTCGAGAAACTTGTAGAGCCTTTGTTTTACTGTTTTTTTGATTATTTTAGAGATTGGACTCAGTAGAGATATTGGTCTATAGTTATTGACGATTGATCTGTCCCCTGATTTAAAGATAGGAATAATTGTTGAATGTTTTAGAGTGTTTGGGAAAAGGCCAGTTCGAAAACTTAGATTTGTGATGTATACAAGGGGCTTAGCAATGATTGGTTTAAGGTGTTTAATTAGTTTAGTGGATATATTGTCAACTCCCGTGGAGTGTGTATTTTTGAGTGAATTGATGATTTCAGTGATTTCTTGTTCTGTTGTTAGTGTGAGTTTGAAAGGGTCATAACTCAGATTATCGAGAAAGATAGTATTTGCAAGATTATTTTCAGACTTGCTATTTTTAAAAAAATATTATTTGCTAGATCCGATCCGATTGTAGAGAAGAATTGGTTGAAGTGATTTGCGATTGTTTCTGAATTTTCGGTTGCATTTAGTGTTTTATTTGTGATGGTTATTTTATTTATGGGTGTGGTAATTTTGTCGGTGTAGCATATTTCTTTGACAATGTTCCAGATTTTTTTATTATCATTCGCAGCTTCCTCTATCTGTTTCCTATAATAATCTTCTCTGGCCGTACAGGTTATTTTTTTACAGGCATTTCTGTATCTTTTATAAAATAAGAGAGATTCGTAATCAGTGGGGTTATTTTTACAATATTTATGAAGTTTATCACGTTTGCGGATACAGTGTAAAATACCAGTAGTTATCCAAGGTTTTAGTTTAATTGTACGACTACTTTGATTGTTGTGTGTGTGGGATGTGGCATTTTTCAGATGCTTATGTAGGATGTTGATGAGAGATTCACACGCTAAGTTTGGATCGCTAATTTTGTAGAAATTTGACCAGTTTTCATTGGAAACCAGTTTGAAGAGAGTGTCATAAGAAATTTTCTTTAGTTGTATAGTGGATGCTGGTAATTTTTGAATTTTATGAGAAATGGAGGTGATAGTAGCGTAGTGATCTGTCACAGTGCACTGATATATGAGAGATTTGATATTTAGCTTACATTTGACAAAGACGTGGTCTATGCAACTGGCGGATAACTCTGAGACACGAGTAGGGGCTGTAATAGCTGGGATAAATCCTTGAAGAGTTAATAAATTTATGTAGTCGTTTGCTTGGGGATGCATTGTATTTATAATATTAATATTTAGGTCACCAATAATTAGAACATTTTCATGATCTCTAATACATGCCAGAAACTGATTAAGCTAGTTTAAAAATGGTGTTATATTGGAAGTGCTCGGTGATCGGTATATAGTTAGAACAGTAACGCTATTTTCTATTTCAAGTTTAAGACAATTTGAGTGAGTTATTGTGATTTCCTTTATAGAGTATTGTATATGATTTTTTATGTATATAATAACGCCATCATTTTGTAATTGGTTATTCTGAGTACTGTATTGATTATAGTTTTTTATGTTTTTAGGAATATAGTTATCTCTGATCCAGCATTCGCTCAGAATAATCAAGTCAAAGTCTGAGTCAAGTTCTGTAAGTAGTATCATTAGTTCATTGAAATTTTTGTTCATGCTTCTGATATTCATGGAAAATATTTTTAGGTTGGATTTATTTAGGGTTTTTTGAACTTCTACAGAACTACTTGTTTCGATACATGGAATCTGCGACAAATTGTCTAAAATATTATTTATATTATCTTCCATTTTTTAAATTGGTGTAGGGTGTTGGTAGCTAAACTTTGTATGAAGACTAGAAGCTGAACAAAACTTGGCGAGCAATTTAGAAAACAAGTTGTATGTAGAGTTTTTACTGTTGGCAATGTTAGAAAATAATGTTGATGTTTCAAAGCAATAGAAATAGGAATAGTATCTTTTACCGGATTCTTGATTCTGACACTAGTACAATATATGTGATACCTCAAAACAAGTACAATAAAAAAATAATAATACGATACAATAAAAGTTTTACACATGATAATTTTAGAACTATAGTTGTGATGAATTTGGTGAGAGTAGTGCGAGTGTCTCTGTATTAGAAACAAGAATTGCAGGTGTTCCGATATCTCTACGTACGTAGATCTGCCCTGATTTGATCCATGAATACTTAAAAAAATTTTCCTTTGTAGCTTTGCGGGCCAGGTACCACAAGTGGTTAGCACGAAATGTCAGGTGTTCCGCAACGTAGACTGGTGAGCTTGGTCCGGCAATCCCTAAGTTCAGAGTGTTGAGCTTCTCCTCGGGACTGGATGCTTGTTTGTGGAAGGCTTTTATATCCGATAGTAATTGTTCTCGATCGCGATTCGAGGTCAGTTTAAAAACAATAGGTCCATTTTTGTGTTTTTGTGTCCTGTAGGACGCTTCAATGTTTGAAGTATTTACTTTTGATTGAATGGTTTGGCATATATTGTGGAATATATTTTTCAAACTTTCTCCCTTTATTTCGGGTATTCCCCTCACCTCTATATTTTTGGCTCTTGCCGACCTTTCGATATTTTCAAGCTGGCCTTCTAGTAGGTCAATTCGGGATTCTAAAGAGGAATTTTGTTTTGTTAACACCATATTTTTATCTTCTAACTCCCGCACGCGGAGGAGAATATCTTCATACTGCTTGCTCATGAAGGTTATTGTATCCAGTATTGTATTATTTTGTAAGATGATTGCATTTTGACTTTTCAGGATTTCGCTGTTCATTATAATTACCACCATCGTATATTTATGGCAATTCTGAATTGAGATGATACTAATAATTTTGCCAGAATCTCGCACTTGGAGACGTCTCATAACTTGCGAGTTTTATTTTTGCTGTTACATGTTCATCAATAAAATGAAAATGATTTCAAACATACAAGAAGTACATTGATATACAGTGTAATGATGTTTTTTTTTCATTTTCTAGATTCTTATTTTTCATGTGGTGGTGTATCATTTAAATTTATAAAATTATAACCATCTCCCTTAACTTTAACGGCACATAGCACTCTCTTTAGGGTGAATTGCCTAATACAAAAAAAAAAAAAAAAAGTTAATGTTCTTTTTACAAATAGAACGGCGTAATATGCGCCTTACAATTTTTACCTCGTATGAGTGTTTAAAATGTTACCTGGATATTATAGACTTAGAGGCTTTTTTTCTGTAGGGAAAAAATTGTTTCCTAAAAAACCTAAAATTGCATGTTTTTACATCATCATCAGCCCAAGCATCAGCAACAATGGCAAACCACGGCCATATATTACGTACATGTTTTGGTACATGGTTTGTGTTGGGAGTAGGAAGGAGTCGAATATGACTAAATCTCCTACTGCCATCAAAGTAAGAGGAAAATGTTAGTCGTGTAATGATGTAGAACTTAGCCAACCAAGGAATTGAACTCACGATGCCTGGGTGGGACCCAGACGCAATGCTCAGCCTTTGAGCGGTCAGTTTCCATGAATGGCATTGACGTTATTGTTGAAATGAAAAATATAAATAAATGTTTTTTTTTTAATAACTTAGTAAATAAAACTTCAAATTGTGATATTTAATTATTAAAGATATTATTAGCGATTCTTAAACTAAAATTTGAAACCTTGCCTTGCCGGGGCACCGCTCTACAACTGAGCTAACGGAACCCTATCTCCTTCGGTCATATTTAACTGTATCATACTTCGATTAAGAACTACCAATATTATCTTCATTTTCTCACCGCAAATTTTTAAACATACATAAAGATAGATATTTTTCAGCCAATTATATTGAAATAATAAGATATGATGTCAACTCAGTTGACGCAAAACATCCTAGATTACAAGGCCGGGACAATGAATCAAATCAGCCTCCTAACTTGTACGGGAACCTCAAAAAAAAATTTAAATCTAAAATTTAAATTTATTTACCTTAATACTAACATATATATAATTGAACTAGAATTCCAAAGACAAGAGCATTGTCTCTTTATGGTGAGGAAAGGCTACTTTAATTTATATTGTTGTATATCTTGTTTATATCATGTATACTTATCTATGTAAAAAAATATTGTTTTCAATTATTAAATAAAAAAAATAAAAATAGAAAAACATTTAAAAATGTTTTAATAAATAAGAATAAATTGAAAGCAATTTTTTTAGCAGAATCTCATACAATTAGGAGGCTGCTTTGAATGAGTGTCCCGGCCTTGTGATCTAGGGGGTTTTGGTTGACGGCACCGGTAAGGAAAGGTTAAGGAGGAAGCGGGGGAGACGAACGGGAGAATGCGAGGACAAAGGGTTTAGTCTTCGCTATCGCAATTTAATTCAGAACAACTACCGTGATTTGTTGGCTCAATTGATTGCGCCCTTAAGGAACTATTGTCTCTATCTAATGTGTGTCGTTATTCGTAATTCTAAACAGTAGACTTTCCATTAGGCCTGACAGGATCATAATTAATGCTATTTTTATTCAACTATTGACTGTTATTCCTTCTTGACTTTTATAGTTCTACTTGATAGTGTTTTATTTAATTCTGAAGTAATTACGTATAGGAAGGTTTATTTGTTTGGCAGTAGTTGTCCTCAACATCGCTGTAAATGCATTTATGCAATGTGCATCAAATTGAACAATGCACATTACAATACCAAATATGGCAGCGCTCATATCTCAAAGGATCACTGCGCAGGAATCGAACCTGAAATCGACTCAAAGTCAACGATATTGAAACAATTTTATATCTTTGTATAAAATTTCTGAAATAAAACGCTCACTACGTGTGAATAAGTAATGTATGCGTGTAATAATGATTTTACCATGTTTTGCTGAGGCTTTTTTTTATTATATTTTTATATTTATGTGTCGTTAATTATTTTTATTATATTAAGTACTTCCATTCACTCTCAAAGAAATGGGGATCCTAAGCCGAAAGGAAAAATAAATAATTATTTTTAGGAGGTGTACCTACAAAGGGTGTTTCGGGTTTGAGTAATATTCGACCAATCGCGTCAGACTGCTCCGAGAGCGCGACGGGTTACTGACTGAATGCTGTAGAAATGTAGATTCCTTACGAGAATGTGTGTTAAAACTATTTATTATCGTGTAAAAAATATAAACGTAATGAGTAAGATTAAGAAAGGGACGCTTATATGGTTTGGGGATGTAGAGCGAATGAACGAAGAAAGGAGTGTAAGGAGAACGTTGTTGTACACTCTCTTTCTCATGAACATTTCCTATTGTCGTAGTGTTTTTATTTTACTTTTTATTACCTAAAATTTATTTATTTAACGCCCAGAGGGCTTTAACATGGTTGGTAGTATAATTTAAATTTTAATGAAACATAAAAAATAAGAATAAAATTACACTTGATAAAAGCTATGCAACAAGTCATACAAACACAAGAAACAAAAACAGAAAATTACAGCTATTTGTAGGTTTACATGATGTGTTTAGGAGTATTGTTGAAATAAATGTTTTAAATGATCCACAAAACTTGCCAAGATGGTATTGAATATGTCAACATCACCCAAGTAATGATTTCCCATGGTGTGAAGTCGTTGTATCGGAGAGTGGGCAATGTAGTTACGCTTATGTGTGCTGCTGTAGAATATTGTATTTTGTCGTATTGTTAATGTGGGTGTGTGTATGTTTATAAGTTGCAGGAGTTCACAACAGTCAAATTTAGAGTTAAGTATTTTGAATAAGAACGTTAAATCGTTTATTTTACGTCTATTTTCTAATGTATGTATTTTTAGAGTATTTAATAAGAAATTGTATTTTAAGTCTTCGACAGGGATATTTAATTTAAAATTTATAAAACGTAGAAATTTTTTTTGTATTCGCTCAATGTTGTTAATGTGAATTTTGTAAGATGGAGACCAAACTACTGAGTTATATTCAATTAGACTTCTTACTAGAGATACGTATAATAGTTTAATGGCTTGTAAAGAATTAAAGTTTTTAGTTGTTCTTAATACGAAGCCTAGTGTTTTCATACCTTTGTTCACAATTTGATCGATATGATTGGTGAAACTTAGTTTTTCGTTCAAAATAATTCCAAGATCTCTCATTTCCGTGACTCTTTCTAAAGCTATGTTATTGATGGTACATAAATTATAAATTAGTACATTAGTAACACTAATGAGAATGTACGGGTATGTATGTATGTACAGTAATAAAAATAAAAAAAGTTTGGTTTCAAAACTAACATTGTAAATTATTTTTTTCATGAGTATCTATATTTTTTGAAAAACTATCTTAAAGTTAAAAAAAAACACGAATAAACTCACGGGTTTTTTTGGTTTAGAGATAATCGTGCCAATAGTACCTATCGTCAATTATTTTTGATGCCTTAGCGCAGGGTCCTTGGGCTTAGCCCCCAGGCGACTGCCCAAAAGATTGCTACGCTGCTGCTGTAGGTAATCTTCTACATCTTACAATCTCCCAAATTATATCTCTCACATAATTTTAATTATCACGAAGTATGTAAGTACGAACCTTAAATCTTACACGAGATTACGAGTAGGCTATGAAGTGGTGAGGTTGGGGGGAAGGGGGGTAAAGCCGGCTAAGGAAAGACGATAGTAGATTAAATTGAATGGAAATATGATCACGAGGAATGCGAAGAACGCGTAGAAGATGATTTATAACTGTAAGAGCGAGACGAAGAAGAGAATGGAAGAATAGGTACCCACCGTAGTGATGAATGTATTTATATCAATCTTGAAACGAATACATTAAGGAAGTGAGGCAGTGATATTTAATTAATGCTGTAACTAGAACTACTTAAAACTAAGAACCTTTTCAACGAGTTACGATTCTACTGTTAGAGGTGGTTGACTACTCAGTGAATAGGATGCTCATACAGACGGACGGGTCGACTTGTACTTATTGAAAAGATCGTACCGCAAATCTAAAGTTTTATAGCGGATTTATACAAGGGTTATTTTTTTACAGCCTTACTAATAAAAAAAACACTTCCCAACCGTTAAACGGTGTTTTTGTTCTAGATTCAATAAAGAACGGAACAATTTCTGTTTCGAATTATTAGCAATTAAAAATTTTAACTGGCAATGCAGCATTTTGGCAGACTGACATATGAGGTTCCCGTCTTCAAAAAGTTAGGTTATTTTATTTTTTAGTTATGTTTTTTTTTTTTTTTTTAATATTTACTCCACACAGGAGGCCCTGAAGAAAATAATTTCCCTCAGGGCCTATGTCATCTTTAGGGATGCTGTGTGGAGGGTCTTTTTGTGGAGAGGAAGGAGTGAACATGGGTCTTGAAGAGTCCCATGTTGTAGGAGGGAGGAAACACAGAGGCCGGCAGTTCGTTCCACAGCCGAGCTGTTGAACTTAAGAACGAATCGTAGAAGCGACCCGTTCTCATGTGACAAATGTCAACCGTGTACAAATGTTGGGCGCGCGTTTGGCGTGTATCCCGACTATGCACCGGTGCCGAAGGGATCAATGACGCTAGTTCCTCAGAGCATCTTCCATTGTAATACCGATAGAACAAGGACAGCATACCTACCTGACGCCTGTGCTCTAAAGATTGCAGTCCGCTTGTTAAGATTGGGGAATCTATCAAACGGACCGCCCGTTTTTGCACAGAGTCAAGGGTTTTTTTCAGGTATTTAGGGGCTCCGGACCAGAGATGGCTACCAAATTCGAGAGTAGGGCGCACTTGCGATTTGTACAGGGTCAGCAGTTGTGTACTATTAAAGTATCTGCGGGCCCTGTACAGTACAGTTATTTTTACCGCGTGAATTTAACAAGAATTCCACAAAAGTGATATTTTTATTATTATTAACATAAATACCTTATGCATGTGTAGGTAAATATAAATCAACGTTTACATTGAGCAAACTATGAATCCAAAATCTATTTTATTGTTATTCTCTGGAAATTATTATAACTTTTTTAAATTTTTAAATAATCATTGATATATAAAGTCAATCGACAATTTTCTTTGAGAATCTCTAAACGAAAGGAACGTATTTTATACAATTTTTTCGACATTTCAAGTAAAAGTATGTTTTTTTACTTTTTTCATGTTAGAAATGAAAATATTGGAAATTAAAAAGTAATTTTATATATTTTCTAAAATGGCATTTGTATTAACGACAGTTTCATAAAGAAGAATGCGAGTATATAGCATATTTAAAATACCTTCGAAATATTCCGAAATTCGATAAGAAATTTCAAGTTTTTACAACAGATAAACAACCCTCTTTGATTCTATAAACAATGAATATCTTTCCATTAACTATTCTATGGGCCTTAAATGTCACTTTTTATTAGTAAGGTGTTTTTCAACTGTATAAAATATTAATCACATTTATTAGTAAGGCTGTTGGGGTAAAACATAACATTAAGGGAAGTGATTAAAGTGGCATCATTCCAATAAATTCCTATGTTTATAGAATTTTCTCAACTGCGGCGATCTAGAGCGAGTCCAACAACAGTCCGCTAAATCAAACAGGGTATATAATAACAGCGGGGCAAACGGACACACGGGGAGATTTCATCGATACATTTATTATAAAGAAAATTTATTCTTTATTAGGTAGTATAGTAATTAATGAATTTAAAAAAAAATAAAAAAACATTGCATGGGCAAAATATTGATTAGCCCGGGACAAAAAAAAATGGAGTGAATTTTCTTATTCCCTCAGATTGCCCTATTTTAGCGTATTTGACACGTCATTTCCTTATGTCATTACCTTAATCCCGCATATTCGTTTGCCCCACTGTTACCCTAATTAATGTTTTTTAGTAATTAAGCAATTTCAGCTATGTGAATTCCGGATGGTGAATGTCAACAAAATGACAATTTAGAACATCTAAAAAAGTGATATAAAGTCATGAAAACTAATAAAAAACTGGGTTAAACAGGTAACATAGGTAACTATTAAACCTAGTTTTTGTTTCATCACTCTTAAAGACTATATAACTTTTTAAAGGTGTAGATACTGAAAGCTGAAATGAGTAGATACGCAATTTTTCTGCTATTAAAATAGAAAACCATTGTTTTTTTTTCAAATCAAAAAACACGGAACGCCGATGCTTCTTCGATGATTGCTTTATCATTTGGGCGAATACAAAAATATACAACTTTGAATTATAAAAGTTAAATGTCTTTTTTATTTTTTTGTTATTTATTCAAGAAAACCAACAGATTTTAAATAATAAACTAATAAATAATATCTAATGACAGGTTATGTCTTGATAGCTCTCTACATGCGATAGGAGACGGCAGCAGAAAAATAGTAATAAAATAATAATACAAGGAAATTAAAATGCATGTTATGATCACATAACTTATTTGAACCATTCTATCTTTCTGCTCATACCATAGTTAAATAGACACGGTGTAACTGGGTGCATTATTAATCTAAATATTTTCATTGGCGTTGGTTACTTTATATTCCCGAGAGCAAATGTATTGCGCAATTAAACCATACAACGCTTACCAATAATAATAATGGTAGACCTATTTTATGGGGGCTGTGCATTTTACGAAAAAATATTTGCAGGGATATGGCTTGTAAAGCTACGCAGAAACCCTGTTTGAACTTGGTGCGTTGACTTCTAATGTATGAAAACTGAAATCCGGTCTTTACCACTCGTTGATGTCACTGTACCGTCAATCAATTGTTAATCTGATTTTGATATTAAATTCAATAATTATATAAAATGATAATTAAAGACATTAAGAATATTTGACAGCCTCCGTTGTCGAAGATTAAGGTTCTCGACTAGCAAGCTGGAGGTCGTGGGTTCAAATCACGGGAAATTCCAGTAAATTTTATTTGATTAATTTTAGTTAATTTCACAATTTACTCTTTTAAAATAATATGTACATAGTATGCTTGCGGCACGTTCCAGAGTTGAAGATACTTTCAGTATCGCTCTGGAACAAGATCACTATTCAGAATTGGAACGTTGCTTGAAATGGCTTTGGCAGTGTTTGGTGACCAGACCTGAAAAACCTCCCTTTCCCCTCCCCACTACATTCATCCTCACAACATAGCCCAATTGGGGATGCCACAGTCTCACTGGCTCCAGACAGTTCGGATAAGTTGGGACTCTTGTGCGGTTTCACATAAAAAGGGAAATAATCCGATTGTTCACAAATATTTTGAAGAAGAGCTACACACAAAACCACTTTTTTCTGAAATTCCTTTCTTACAAAGCTGTTGCTTATAAATATAAATTAGACATATAATTATTTTTATATTCGACGTGTCCAGATGACATGGCAGTGTTGAAACTGGTTGTTATGTAAGTATAAATAATTAGCCTTTTTTTCAATAAAAAAACATTATAAATTATTTTTCGATATAAAGGATGTCCCAAAAAATAGTGTCAAGCGAAAGTCCAAAAGTAGAATATCCCCAGGGGTACCCAAATCTTCCTATGTACCTATGTTCCGCGATCTTTTGTATTTTTCGAATTGTGATTATTTTTGTATTTTTTGTGAATCCTTGACTTATTGGTCAGAGAGACATGAATTATTGAGATACATACTTAATTTTTTTTGTAATTAGTTGAATAGTATGTCTTGAAGATACAAAAAGAACTGTAGGCAGAGCTAATACCATTGCGCCATAAAAAATGTTGAATCCCTAAGTGCGTTGAATTGCTAAACTTTTAAAGTTATCGAGGACGGCTTAAAAAGAAGTCACTGAAAAACTTCCGCACAGACCTTTTTTAAAAACTTGCTGATTTCATCATCTATTTACCCTGATTTCATTGATCGATATTTACGGCATCATACTTTAAATTTGTTCGAAAGCATAATAAGTAAAAAAAAAAAAAAAAAAATCTGTTCAAAAGGATATGCTAAATAAAACTAAAATTATATCCCGCTGTTTTTTGGGACTCCTGCATACAAATATTTTTACGTTATCTTACAGAAAATGGACTGTAGCCAACCTGGTAAAACGTGCATTAAATAAGTATTTGAATAATGTATACCCGGTTCACAAAAAGAGTAAACAATTTTATAATATCATTCTGTCCAATGCTACGGAATCTAATTCCTATAAGAGATGGTCTACCTTCACGGCCATTACAGAGCAATATTTGGTATGTAATTAAAAATTTCGACAATGCCCAAAGGACCTATAGATTGAAAAGTAAATTAATGTTTAACATGGTACACTAATTAAAACGTAATAATAATACGGACACTAAGAATAGGTAAGTTTGGGAAACGATGTTGAATATGCGCTTATATTACGCCGTAGCTGAAAATGTATTTTTAATTATATATAAAAACACGATAAGAAAAAGGTATTTTTAATTATATATAGCGTTAAAAACACGGTAAGAAAAGTGTATTTTTAATTACATATAGCGTTAAAACACGGTAAGAAAAATGTTTTTTTTAATTAAAGATAGCGTTAAAAACACGGTAAGAAAATTTTATTTTTAATTATATAGGTAAAGCGTTAAAAATACGGAATGTATTTTGTATTAAAATTTAGCGTTAAAATACGGTAAGAAAAAATAATGTTAATAATATAAAGCGTTAAAGGCACCTTTAGAAAACAAAAACAATTTTAATAATGTATTGAATTAAAAACACGGTTAAAAACGATATTTTTAATAATATATGTCATTAAAAATCGGTAAAAACAGTTTATTAAAAAAAAATGGTTACAAAAATATTTTATTAATGAATTTTTTACAGTGCACTAATAATTTAAAAATCATTTTAGTAAATTCCCAAGAGACCCGAGATAAAATCAACTGTGTTAGGTTACATAGTTTGCTAACCAAATTTTCCGCAATAGCATAAAACTATTCATTAGATTTGAAAAGATTATTATTTCCCGCCTTTTTTACATTATCTTTACACAGGAGGCCCAGAGGCAAATAGTTTTTCTCGGGGCCTGTCATCTTTGGGGATGGTGTGTAGAAGGTCTTTTTAAGCAAAGGAAGGAGAGGAAGTACTGGGAAGGAAAATGGAATGAGCGGTGGATAGAAATCTGGGCGTCAGTGTGTCCAGGCGTGACGGACGTGTGAGTCCATCCCTTCCACTGCGGTGCAATTAGTGGTCAGACGCATCCGCCGCCAAGAATTGGACAAACCTAACCCCACAAACCCAGGAAATACTGATAAGTAGCCAAACTTAGTGAACCACTCGGGATTACCTATGGCAGAGGTGATGGTTATTCTATGAATGCTTGCCAGGGCGGCGGGACATGTAATCTATGCGCAAGTAGTCAATTCCAATTATTTTATAGGGGTTTTAATCTATTTGATAAGCCAGCATGACCCTGTTACCGAGAACTCCATTACAGCCCTTCTTCATGACGCATATTTATAAAAATAGAAAGAGACAATTTAAATATTTTCGCCCCATTAGACTTTTACACAACGATTATAAATTATATTGAAACAACAGTGTAACAGAAATAAAAAGATTTTCAAAAATAAAGGATAAAATACAACATAATTTATCACACTTACTTAGAACCCTTAAAATTTCTCCCTTAAAGATATTGTGAATACTTAAGCATACGTTAACTAAAAAGTGCTGAACAAATTTGGCTTTGAACGTGTCAAAAATTAAATCAAAAATATCAGCGACATCTATTAGTTCACTACCCAGTCTATGTATTCTCTCCTTAATAGAATTAAACACGATGTTATTGTTGTGAAATCATGTATTCCATCAAGTGTGCTTTGGGGGTACATATAACGACGCCAAATTTATAGCGTCAGGGCAGTCCAAACTCAAGTTAACAATTTTAAACATTAAAAGGAAATCAAATATTTTTCACCTTTCATATAATTTCGATAAATCCTCGTAATTTACATAATTGATCGCCAATGTTGATATTAACAAAGCGTAAAATTATAATAATGATAGTTAAAATGTGGAGATCAAATGCATGAATTATATTATTTCAATGAGTTTTAAAACATTTTTTTTTTTATTTTTTTTTTTATGTGACACCTCACAAGAGTGTCCCTGCCTGTGGAGTGCACAGACAGGGGAACTATGTCACCACCCGGTTGGGCGGCGTTGTGAGGCGGAGTAAGGTAGGGGCTGTGGGAAGGGATTTGTTAATACGGGCCTTGAAGAGGCTCGGATTATAGGAGGGAGGAAAAACAGATGCCGGTAGCTCGTTCCACATACGAGCCGACTTACACAAAAACGAGTCGTAAAAACGGCCCGTTCTCATGAAGCCAACGTCAACCGTGAACGGGTGTTCAGTTCGTGTCCGTCGAGTTTCGCGCACGTGCACCGGTGCATCAGGAATCAATGCTGCTAGCTCCTTGGAGCAGGCTCCATTGAAATACCTGTAGAACAGACACAGCATACCTACATTGCGTCTATGCATTAGAGAAGGCAATCGGTCTGTTAACAACGGATTGTCAATCAGACGGATCGCTCTCCTTTGCACAGATTCAAGCAGGTTTATCAAGTATTTTGGGGCACCAGCCCAAAGGTGGCTCCCAAATTCAATAGTTGGGCGGACTTGAGACTTGTACAGGGTCAGCAGCAACATGTCTCAATGTTTATGTATAATTAATTCTCTCTCACAATATATAAAAAAAACTCTCTCAGAAGAAATTTTACTAAAATTGTGCTAAAAATTAACAAGGTTAATAGGTAGGTTCTGTAATCAATATTTTAACAACAATACAACCATCTCCCGAAGTCTTGGCGAACTTTCAGTTTACAAATCAGTGGTTGACATTGGCGGGCATGTATCTGAGTCTGGGTGAAAATAAAAGTGCACCCAGAACAAAGGCACAATGCGCAATAAAACACATTTAGCGTCCCGCGGAATGCTCTAGCCCGTGCCCGCTCTACCTGGAAATCTTCACGAACATACTTAATGGTTAATTATGGTAATCAGCCGTATGAATTACAACCTGATTTAAAATCCCTTTTATAGATGGGTGGGGTGAGGTACTGTGGTGGAGATTTGCTGTTTGCTGCTATGCAGCGTTGTCTTGCGTTCTGTTGGTGGAAGATAATAAACCGCTCCTTCAGGAAAAAATGATGATATCAATAACCTTTATGGTGTAGTGAAAATAAATAATCTCAATCATCTTCAAATCTTTTTTTAGGAATGGTTTTCACGCCGCTCCTGAAACTCCGCCTAAATTAACTACCTCGGAGCCTATGTCATCTTTGCGGATGATGTTTGGGTGATCTTTTTGAGGAGAGGAAGGAATGAACATGGTTCTTGAAGAGAGATATTGTAGGAGGGAGGAAAAACAGACCTAAAAGTCGTTCCATAGCATAGCTATTGAACTCCAGAACAAGTCGCAAATATAGCCCGTTTTCATGTGACAAATATTAACCGTGTACAATAGTTGGGTGCGCGTTTTGCGTGTTTCTCGAACTGGTGCTAGTTCCCCGGAGTATCTTCCATGGAAATACCCATAGAACAAGGGCGGAATTGCCACCTCACGCCTGTGTTCTAAAGATTTCTTTCCGTTTTGTTAATATATGGGATTTTTAATAAACCTTCACAGAACATGAGTAATAACTTTCAAATTTGATTAATTTTTTAAGTTCTGTGAAACAATTGACCCATGTTGAAGTGGAAATTACGTTTCTTGGAGGTTTAATATAGGTACAGAGTAAAGATTCAATTATTGCATTAATATACATAAATAATGTCTTAGTTTTTTTTAAATCAACAATTTTGTGTTTATATCACTTTATCATGTTACGAGTATTTAGTAACGTTATTTTTATATTTAAATAATTTTTTTTAAATCACAAAGTTAATAATTTCATCAATAATCAATCTTTTATGGTTTTCAAATATTCAAATCGCTAATCATCAAAAGATTAAGAACTTGATCAATTGATTACTTTTTGTTGATAATATTAATATTAGTGAAATTGATGATTGTGACAAAGAATTTCATAATTTTGATTAAACGCTGTGAGTATAGATGTTGATTAGCAAGTTGACGGACCTTACAACCAATCTGAGGAGTCAATAATTATTACTTCACAAACTACGCACTCCAAGTCGTTAACAATAAGTTGGTTCAAACATCTGCACAAAGTGCACCTACCTAGAAAATAAAAGAAGTTCTTAAAAGATGAAATGGGTTTCGCTAACAACCGCGCGTTGAACTTCTGCGCTAAATTTTATTACATTTTGAATCCTCAACCGCTAATTTCATATATTTTTAGTTTTATTATTTTACATCTGTCAAATCATACATAATCACAAGATAAATCGAAACAGTGAAACAAATGCTGACTTTAAACGTGATGATATTTATCCATAAAATAATAAATAACCTATTACCGAAATACTTTTCAAACAAAATTAAATACAACAAGGACATTCACAAACATAAAACAATAACGTGCAATGAAATAAGGCTACCACAAAAGGACAAAGTCAAAATACAGGGTTTTCCAATAAGAGGTGTTATTTTGAATAGCCCGCTATTTCGGTAGATGTTACTTTTGAAGCTGTCATTTTTTGACATTTGACAAGTAGAAACTACGCCATTAATAAAAATGGAACGATACACGCTTCAACAACGCATTGAAATTATTAAAATTCACTTGAGTGAATCAAATGCAAATCATCTTGAGTGATGAGGCCCATTTCCACCTCGGTGGCTTCGTCAATAAACAAAATTGTCACATCTGGGGCTCGGAAAACCCAAGAGTTATTGTTGAAAAACCTCTCTATCCTCAACGTGTGGCTGTTTAGTACGGTTTATGGTCCGGCGGAATTATTGGACCTTACTTTTTCGAAAATGAGGCTGGAGCAACAGTTACGGTGAATGGATCGCTATCGAGACTAATGATTTTTTATGGCCGGAATTGAATGGTATTAATCTGGACAACGTTTGCTTTCAACAAAACAGCGCTACGTGCCACACAAGCAACGAAACCATTGATCTTTTACGATTGAATATCAAAATAACACCTCTTATTGGAAAACCCTGTAGTTTACTAAATAAAGGAATGCGATATTATCATTCGCTGCCGGAAACTACAAAGTCTGCACTAATTGATAGATTCAAGCTGGAACGGAAGAGCCATGATATTAATAAAAATAAGTAATATCTAATAAAAATGTAATAATAAATTAGATATTTGTAAACTTATATGTGAAAAATTATTCTATATATTTTATGAGAAGCAATACATAAATACTATAGATAGCATTCAGTAATTTGTAGTGGTTAAATTTAACAATACGAGATAAGTCGATTATCATTAAAACCTTAGCCTTGAAATGAATAAGTGGTATCCCTCCAACATTGAACTCTTCCAAAGCCGCGAGACACGAAAACGCTTCGCAGGTGTATATATATCTATATTGACTGCACCTGCCTGCACTCATAACTTATAATCAATACCAATAAAAAGTACGATTTTTACGATTTGAAGTCATGAATTGGATAAATGAAGATTGTAAAAAAATATTCTGAAAATGTGTACATAACTATTGTTGGACACAGACCTACCTTCTGCAAGTTACTTAGGTAGTAACCAAAAGAATGTTATGAAAATAAACATTATTTAAAAAATAATTAAATAAAGATTAAACAAGGTTATGCCCACTACGGTGACCGGATAATTCATCAAAATGATAATTCATCACATCTTTAAAAAGTTATATAAAGTCATGGAAAGTGATGAAACAAAAAAAAATTATTAACTGGGTTATGTAGGTGAGGTTAGGTTAGTTTTAAATTTTGTTTTTTTTTTCATCGTTTCTAATGACTTTATATAACTTTTTAAAGGTGTGTTGAATTGTCACTGTGTTATCATGGAACCACCAACTACATATTCTTAGCTTAAAACATTTGTTCATCTGTCCTGAGTAAATCTAAATTAGGAAAGCAAAATACTTTATTATAATTTTTTTTTTAAATATATATATATAAATAGGTTCTAAGTTTCACTGTATATCAGGTTTGTTTGATAGAAAATTTCTTCAGGCAATAAGCACACATTTTTAGATGTTTCCAACGATAAATTTTCATTTAGTTTTAGACAGTTTTTTTTCAATATTAGAAAGGTTCTGTAGGGTACGCACATTTTATATTAAAAACACTTTGTATCAGTTAGATGATAATGAGAAGTACGTATTTCAGTTTTCTGAAATTAAAAATAGTGCATTTTAGATGTTATTTCGTTTAAAAACTGATAATTTGATATCTTTTCTTCGCGGAATGTTTTAACATAATGATAATAAAATTTATTTGTTGAGCTATTTTTTCTGTTCATTTCATAATTAAACTCAATCTAAGAATTTTCTATTTTGGGTTAAATAAGAGAAAACTAACCTTAAAACTTTCGCATCAATAACAATGACCGCCGAGTGAACAATCGGTTTAAATTTTAACGATATAACTGTTATAATGCATTATTTTCCATTTCTGGAAACTGAAATACTTACTTCTCTTTATTATCTTGCATTTTTTTAATTTGCGTTTCAAGCGTGTACCTATTTTTTGTGTATTTACAGTTTTTTTTTAATTTAAACCAATATCACAGCAGCTTCATGGAAAAAATCTACAGTTAATACCATTTGTTAAATAATGTTTATTGACATGAAATATGTACATTGTGAAATCCTTCATTTAGTTACTTAACTTTTGATAAGAGGTTATAAGTATAATATAGAACACAAATACAAGACACAGCACAGAGAGCAAAGCGCGATATTTATATTGTTTAAAATATTTTTAAGTTTTTCGGTTCCTGATTACAGAAAAGATTGACGGAAAATAATTAGATATAATAATATGCCTATATTTCATATAGGTACCATAATTATGAACGCAAGAAGCAAGCTTAAAAGAATGTAAATGATGATTTGTTGTGATCTTAAACGTCAAAATGCCGAATGAGCATAATGTGTCAAATGTGCAAAAGAATTATCATAATATTTTCATTACACATTAACATTTATTTATTTTATTGCATCCCCCTACGAAGACATGTTACGTAAGAAACAACGCGTAAATGTACTTGCAGATGTATCAACGTCCAGCTATTGCTGGATTTCCAAACAAGATTTTTTTATTCACATTCCCGAGGAATGTTGAGTGTTGACGCTGCATTGCCATTTCAATGGCGAATGCTGGCAGAAGAAATGCACGGGGTACTTACTGGGAAAACTGCATTAATTCACAAGAAATGGTGCACTGGCTGAATCGGCGAAAATACATTGCAGATCTCCGGCATCAAGAGCTGAAGCAACGCACACACCGGACGCCTCGAAAGCCACCATCCAACATTGTTTCACCATCACGGAAAACCTGCGAGCTTCAAAATAAGTTTCAAAACACTTCTTAAATCAATCAAACAACACTCTAATCGCGGGGGATTAGTTTAAAATTGATCTTTTATCAGTCCCATGACGTTTTACACATGGTTTTCGTTATCAAAACCCCGAAGAATCTTAGAGAAACTTGAAAAAATAGCTACGCGACCGACGACCACCGCTCCCGCGAAAACTTCGTTCCGGACTAAGCTGACGTTCGCGCGGAGCCGCCATCTGCACTGCGCGCGCACACACTAAAACATACCGACTACCAAAGTGATACTAAAACAACAACACCTCACAAAAAAAAACATATCATCACTATAAATGTCAATAATTGTTTTATAGTATTTATTTGGCTTTTTATTGATGTTTCATTTTACTATTATTTTATTTGTGGGTGGTGTGTACGGGAGAGTATCTTCGTCTCTTTCTTAGTGATTGTTGCGCATGCGCGCGAGGCGGCCATATTGGAATGTGACCCCAGCTTGACCTTGAAAATATGCCGGCCGCAAGAAGTTGGAATACCTATGCTCGCCTTGTGGAGCTGACTGGTGGCCGGTGGCTGGTGCCTGCGAAGTGCGGTTCGGAGTAGCAGCTCGTCGCTCTCCGCTCGCTGGTCGCTGGTCGGTGGTGGCTTTTTGTGTATATATTTGCGGCCGGACGAGCTTTTCTAACTCAAATTCATCACAGGGCACGGAGATGAGGGGGACAGACCTAGTTATAATACGATTTTTACCCTACTTCCGGAAACGTATATATTTTCTTTCATGATTTGTTTTCCTTTACCCATTTTCTATAAAGGTATACACATATTTATAGGTGGGTAGGTACTTACTTACAATGGTAAATTTTTAATTTTAATGATAAGTTGTGAAGGAAACTACATCAAAACAATTTGTGAGTCCGTGTAATTTTATTATTTTAGGAGGATCTTTGATTTTGGTTAGCCATTAAACAATATATTCCATATTTTTTAAACCTTAAAGTAGTTAGTAAAGACGGAAGTTTTTTGGCTTTCGGATTCATTTATTAAATTTAACTTTTTTCTTTAGCTTACAGCATGTTATTCGGGTTTCCCCAGTATTTAAAGGAATGTTACAATAATGGTTTATAAATTGCACTGGTGGAGAGGTAGGTACATAAATAAGTTTATTTTTAATACTTAGGTATATAGGTAAATGTATTTTTTATCTGCTCTTCGTATCCGGGAAGGTGGGGTACTGGAAAGCAACAAAACACAAATTAATGTTTCTATTCAACGAGTTCCGCATGGAGAAAATTGAGTATTGCAAATTTATTAAATATCTCTTCACTTTCACGGTTAACAACGGGACTGCAGGCCGCTTTTTGATAATATTTTAGAAAATTTGTAATGATATCAGAACACGTGTTCATACTCCTGCTTTTGTCTGATGTATAATGACGAAATGCGAAAATATTAGAATTTTAATGAACTCGTGTTCCCACTTTGTGACAAAACATTGGGATCTTACTAAACATTTATTAGGATACTTATCAATTCATTCGTTAATAGCCTGCAATCCCGTTTATAAACAGATTACGAATAATTTGAAGAAATCTTGATAAATTAACAATATATTTTTTTTATCTGTAAGTTTTCTTCGTGCTGAGCCCCTTCACGGCAAGGGCAGCGATCGGCAGACTTTAAACTGAGAAGAGCCAATTTATGAAACGGGATCACAAACGTATTAGTATATAATTTATGTATCCTACGTCAGAGTATATTTTTGTAATTGTGTGTATATTTTGTGTATTAAGGCGATGCACTACGTAGTAATGCAAAATCATGAATTTTTGGTTTGAAAATTTGGTCGTCTAGAAATGTTTCAGATGCTTTAATTAAATACTTCGAGTAGAATACATCTTAGCCTTTGAAATAATCGAATATTTTTTAGATAAATCTTTTTATAAGCCCAGAAAAAAATTATGTATAAGGCCTATGAAAACTGCTTTCCAGTTCAAAATCTCCTACTTACCTGAACATCCACAAAATAAAATAAAAGGCACTCTTTGGCCATGTTTTTTTCATGCATAAATAAAAACAGGCGGATGGTTTTAAGCGGGAATTTAAACCTTATCGCCATCTACGTAAAGGCTGTTATTGATAGCGGCTTGATTTAAAATATTACACGACGTAGTGCATCGCCTTAACTGAGTTTTTATAATTAGATAGTTCTAATTATAAAAACTATGCAAAATCATGGGTTTTACATGATTTGATTAAATACTGCGAGTAGAACACATCTTGGCCTCTGAAATTTTCGATTATTTTTTTGAAAATTCTTTTTATTAGCCCACAACAAATACTGTATCAGGTCTATAAAAACAACTTTAAAAATCAAAAACTTTTATGGTATAATGTGGAAAAATTAATTAATTTAAATATAAAATTGTGGTAAATCATTTAATATTTGTGCCTGAACAAACATAAAATCTGCAAAATAAAATAAAGCCACTCTCTGGCGATGTTTTTTTCTTGCATAAATCAAAAAAGGCGGATGGTGTTAAGCGGGAATTTAAACCTTATCGCCATCTACCTAAGGAGAGTTATTGTTAGCGGCTCGATTCAAAATGTTATCCGACGTAGTAAATAAATAAACTGAAAAAGTCTATCGAATCCTGTAATAAAGTAGAATTTGTTCGATAGCTAGATGAGCGGGCAAGCACAAAACCCGATATATTATCATCTCCGAAAACTTTAATCTTATAATCGGGCGCTGTTCCCAAAATAAATTAGTTCGATCGGTCATGGCAGATTTTACTGTGATCTCTGATTAATTTTCTCATCTGTATTTTATCATCCTAACTCGGTGTTTACGTAAAAGATTTTTGGGGATCAGGTGGTGAGGCACGAAATGAAAGAAGGTTGTGAAGGTCACATGTGTTTTATTGGTGAGTCAGTAGCCGTGACAAGGAGATGATGAAGGACAGATGTTGTAGACTCCGGTTGCTGGCTGATGATGTGCTGGTCAAGCGCGGGTCAGTGAGTCGACGCCGGGCGCTGATGACCGGGACTCGATGTAGGTCAGGCACTGGCGAAGAACGTAGGTCTTCAGACACTCCAGTGCTGACGAGAAGGCCGAAGGTGCGGCAGACCTTGTGGGCAGTTGAACGGGAACGGCGTGACCAGTGAGGATGCAGCGTGTCCTCGTGGTGGTCAGGCGCTTGTAATCCGAGTAGCGCTGGCCGCGGACGTGGCCGAGGCGCTATGATGATGTCCCGATGGAGTCCATAATGATAGGGGCGAAGCCGGGTAGGTACGTGTTGTCCACCGCGCTAGTAAGAAGAGCGCGAGTGATCACTCGTTGATCCTTCCTTGTAGGCTGACGGCTGAACGGTAACTGATGACTGACTGACTGACTCGCTGCGTCGGGCTTATTTATACTTGACGGCCGACGGTAGCAGTGGGTAGATAGATGGCAACTAAATTGAAGACACTCGCTCGATCTGGATCATTCGCGAACTTTCGACGGCTTGGCAATTATGCCTAGGCGGCAGACTCGTTCCTTCTGGCGAGTTCTCGTAATGTGTAAGACTGATAGCGTCATAGTATTGTCGCGAGTAGATAGAGTACGTAGATTACTTTGTTTACGATTTAACGAGCAAGTAGCAAGTAGGTACCTAAGTAGCAAGTAGCAGTTTATTATTAATTATTTAATCTGGATAATTCGACGCCACAGACACCCCCTTCCCAGCAGCTTGGCTGAGGGCTGCGATAGAAGAAATAGCTCGGAAACGAACGTCTTTTAAATTGTGACACTTCATAAAAAAAAAATTTTGCAAAAACACATGTTCACAACACAAGCTAAAGATTCACTCAGATAACCATGGTGGCACTATTATCCGCGCTTGTGCGGAGATGGTCTGGTGCGTGATGCTCCGTGATGCCTTAACTGATCACCCATTTTGAGACGGGGCTGCAGAATCATGTCGGGCTGCAGATCACGTCGGGGTCACCACTTTGGGGATCAATGGTGAGGCACGAAATGAAAGAAGGTTGTGAAGGTCACATGTGTTTTATTGGTGAGTCAGTAGCCGTGACAAGGAGATGATGAAGGACAGATGTTGTAGACTCCGGTTGCTGGCTGATGATGTGCTGGTCAAGCGCGGGTCAGTGAGTCGACGCCGGGCGCTGATGACCGGGACTCGATGTAGGTCAGGCACTGGCGAAGAACGTAGGTCTTCAGGCACTCCAGTGCTGACGAGAAGGCCGAAGGTGCGGCAGACCTTGTGGGCAGTTGAACGGGAACGGCGTGACCAGTGAGGATGCAGCGTGTCCTCGTGGTGGTCAGGCGCTTGTAATCCGAGTAGCGCTGGCCGCGGACGTGGCCGAGGCGCTATGATGATGTCCCGATGGAGTCCATAATGATAGGGGCGAAGCCGGGTAGGTACGTGTTGTCCACCGCGCTAGTAAGAAGAGCGCGAGTGATCACTCGTTGATCCTTCCTTGTAGGCTGACGGCTGAACGGTAACTGATGACTGACTGACTGACTCGCTGCGTCGGGCTTATTTATACTTGACGGCCGACGGTAGCAGTGGGTAGATAGATGGCAACTAAATTGAAGACACTCGCTCGATCTGGATCATTCGCGAACTTTCGACGGCTTGGCAATTATGCCTAGGCGGCAGACTCGTTCCTTCTGGCGAGTTCTCGTAATGTGTAAGACTGATAGCGTCATAGTATTGTCGCGAGTAGATAGAGTACGTAGATTACTTTGTTTACGATTTAACGAGCAAGTAGCAAGTAGGTACCTAAGTAGCAAGTAGCAGTTTATTATTAATTATTTAATCTGGATAATTCGACGCCACAGACACCCCCTTCCCAGCAGCTTGGCTGAGGGCTGCGATAGAAGAAATAGCTCGGAAACGAACGTCTTTTAAATTGTGACACTTCATAAAAAAAAAATTTTGCAAAAACACATGTTCACAACACAAGCTAAAGATTCACTCAGATAACCATGGTGGTACTATTATCCGCGCTTGTGCGGAGATGGTCTGGTGCGTGATGCTCCGTGATGCCTTAACTGATCACCCATTTTGAGACGGGGCTGCAGAATCATGTCGGGCTGCAGATCACGTCGGGGTCACCACTTTGGGGATCAATGGTGAGGCACGAAATGAAAGAAGGTTGTGAAGGTCACATGTGTTTTATTGGTGAGTCAGTAGCCGTGACAAGGAGATGATGAAGGACAGATGTTGTAGACTCTGGTTGCTGGCTGATGATGTGCTGGTCAAGCGCGGGTCAGTGAGTCGACGCCGGGCGCTGATGACCGGGACTCGATGTAGGTCAGGCACTGGCGAAGAACGTAGGTCTTCAGGCACTCCAGTGCTGACGAGAAGGCCGAAGGTGCGGCAGACCTTGTGGGCAGTTGAACGGGAACGGCGTGACCAGTGAGGATGCAGCGTGTCCTCGTGGTGGTCAGGCGCTTGTAATCCGAGTAGCGCTGGCCGCGGACGTGGCCGAGGCGCTATGATGATGTCCCGATGGAGTCCATAATGATAGGGGCGAAGCCGGGTAGGTACGTGTTGTCCACCGCGCTAGTAAGAAGAGCGCGAGTGATCACTCGTTGATCCTTCCTTGTAGGCTGACGGCTGAACGGTAACTGATGACTGACTGACTGACTCGCTGCGTCGGGCTTATTTATACTTGACGGCCGACGGTAGCAGTGGGTAGATAGATGGCAACTAAATTGAAGACACTCGCTCGATCTGGATCATTCGCGAACTTTCGACGGCTTGGCAATTATGCCTAGGCGGCAGACTCGTTCCTTCTGGCGAGTTCTCGTAATGTGTAAGACTGATAGCGTCATAGTATTGTCGCGAGTAGATAGAGTACGTAGATTACTTTGTTTACGATTTAACGAGCAAGTAGCAAGTAGGTACCTAAGTAGCAAGTAGCAGTTTATTATTAATTATTTAATCTGGATAATTCGACGCCACAGATTGATAAATTCGTTGATTTACATAGGTTTGTAATAATGTTACATATAATAAGACATCATAAAAATTGAAACTGAAAGAGAATCATAGTATAAATAAGTCGTCTCAACGTGGCCTAACCACAGTTTGAAAATGGACTTGAACGCCGAAACAGCTATTACAGTAATCAAAAACTAAAAAAACTTGTAAAACTTATTAACAACATTATTAAATTTGATTTACATGGAATAAAAAATTTAAATAGAGTTCTACGAACTAAACACAAAATATGTCTCATATGTTTTAGTTTATCTAGTTTATATAATATTAAAAACTTTATATATTCATGTATATAGCTCACTAGGCATATTCTGTTTTTAAAATCCATGTAGGTAAAAGTCCAGCTGGGCGTAAAAAAAAAACTAACTAACCATCACACCGTTTCTCGCAGGGGTAGGCAGAGAGGACGGACCGCCAAACAACTCGGTCTTGGCACACACTTCTTGCCTCATTCACATTCGTACATCGTCTTATACGTACTCTTCTCTTATTCTGACTCTTGACATGGCCCGAATTAAGTATCTGATTCACTTGGTCGTGCTATGTCTTCTTCGGGCGTCGTATACCTATTCTCCTAACACTAGTTTCTTCGCTCATTCGCTCCACATGCCCAAACCATCTAAGCGTCCCTTTCTTGGTCTTACACATTACACTTACATCAGATCTCCACATTTCTCACACGATCATACATGGTTTTACCACACATACGCCTCAGGGATCTCATTTCTTCAGCATTCAGTCTACTTTCATAATTTCTCTGCCAGTTCCATGCCTCACTTCCGTACATCAGGGTAGGTACCAGCACTCCATTGTGGACTACTAGCTGGGCGTAAAGCCAAATTAAATAAACTCTCATATTTGAATTCTAAGTTCAACCATTTGATCACAAGCAAAAGTTCCTAGAAAGGATCTTAGTACCTCCAATATTGATTATCAAAGCCAAACATCATTAAGTATACAGTTTTTCTTCGTTTTCGCTATATTTGACATACAATTATTGAAAATTTATTAATATAGTGAAGATATCACCATAGGATTTTTTTATAATAGAACCTTAGGACCCTGCAGGAGACGGGACGTTGTTTTTGAATCACCTAACGATTTTTGTTATATGGGTGTCTTTCAGTCAAGGACAAAAAGTAAATTGTCACATTTATCTCCCACTGAAAGACGCCGCATAAGGATACGTGCTATGAAACTGCAAAAGGTAAAGAAAGGGATACCATTTATATTGTAGGGCTACTGCGCGGCAGCAATTGCGCAAGGAAATTGTTGTTAAATACATAGTTTACTGTTGAAGTAACACAAGACTGAAGTATAGTGGTGATTTGAATTGATTGATTTGCAATAAGGAAGATACAATTTACTGACCAGTTTCTGAGGTTCATCAAACTCGACTACCTCCATAGAGTAATAGTCTATTCAATTGATTTTATTCCGAGTGGTTGCAGGTTCGATATAAGTACACCGAAATGCAGAGCAACCAATGATTGACATGATTGTTTAATCTTATCAATTATTATTTAGTCACTCTCACTAAAGATGCACGGAGAAAAGGAGTATTGCGAATCTCTTTAAATTATTGGTAATTCGTTAAAAAGGGGATTGCAGGCTGTTTCCTGATATTGAAAGTATAGCTACCACTATGCCTTTTGTAAAATAAGAATAATAATAATTTAATAACTATGCAGAGGCAGCTTCGTACTTTAAAATTGATTCATTAAGTGTACGAAGGCATCATGCAGATGCTCTATTCCTATATAAATTAATTAATAATAATATTCAATGCCCAGAGTTGCTAAATAATATTAAATTTAATGTGCCTGCACGTTTAACACGGTCTTCTATCCTGTTTAAAATCAATCAAAGCAAAACGAAACGGCCGGCGTGGTCTAGTGGTATACGCTTTTGACTACAGATCCGAAGGTCGCGGGTTCGAACCCGGCGTGCGCAAATAAATTTTATTTGATTAATTTGTGTTATTTCACAATTAATTAATTTAAAATAATATATAGTATATTTGCGGCACGTTCCAGAGTGGAAGATACTCTCAGTATCGCCCTGGTGTAAGACCACCATTCAGAATTGAAACGTTGCTTGAAATGGCTTTAGCCGTGTTTGGTGACCAGATCTGAATAGCCAGGTACTTCCCCAAATTCCTCCTCCCCATCTCCTTCCCCTCCCCAATACCCTCAGCCTCACAACATACCCCAATTGGGGATGCCATAGTCTCACTGGCTCCAGACGGGAGCAGTTGGGACTCTTGTGCGGTATTACTGTAAAAAAAAAAAAAAAAAAAAAAAAAAAAAAAAAAAAAAAAAAAAAAAAAAAAAAAAAAAAAAAAAGACAAAATTCTTGCCTGAACAGAATATGTAATAATTACAATAACATATTATTCAATATCGACATCTTCAATTGCGAATTTACTAAATATAAAATGACCTTAAAAGAGTATTTCACTGATGTTTCTTGAATTGATGTTTCTGATGTTTATGTTTCTAGTATTTATATATTTATAATCCTGTTATGGTATGATTTATATGCACAACATTGTCTTCTTATGGTTATGGTTATGATATGATTTATATGCACAATATTGTTTGTATTCTTATGGTTACCAATGTATCGATAATCTTTTATTTTATATAAATTTTAGTTTTTTTTTTTTTCCCCTTTATTTTTGTTGTATTATTTTGTTCTATTATTTTATACAATTCTTTTATTTTATATAATTATAACTTCACATTTCTCATAAATTTAATTATTTCTTCTAATGCTGTCTTACGTAAAGTCACAAGGAGGAAATCCGTAATTGGTTTTATTTTGGCTATTTTACTTATGTACAATCTGTAAAAATGTAAACTGTTGATTTCCCAAAATTGAATAAATAAATAAATAAATAAAATGACAAATTAACTAACCATCATACCGCTTCCCGAGGAGTTAGCCAGAGAAGATGGACCGCTATAGAAATCTATCTTGGTACGCACTCCGTGCTTCATTCACATTCATACATCTTCGGATACATAATCTTTATTCATGATGCACTTGATTCTGATTGGACGTCCCCGATTTCTTCTATCATTCACTTCCACGTCATAGATTCTCATAAAACTCATTTCTTCTTCCATCCGCTCTACATGCCCAAACCATCGACACCATCTTATTGATTAGGCTTACATCAATCAGCCTTGCATTCTTTACGAATCTCTACATTTTTAACACGGTCGTATATGGTTTTACACAAATACGCCTCAGGAGTCTTATTTATACAGTGTTCAGTCTGTTTGTACTTTCTTTATTTTCCTACCAGTTCCATGCCGCACTGAGTAGATAAATAGAATGAAAAGTTCAAGTGGGTGGGACGTGGCTTTGACTTTATGAGTAAATTTTGCAAGAGTAACGTTTAGATATTGAAATTAAACGACTTGATGTTTGCCAAGTTAGTTGCTAATAATAGATATACAAACGTAGAAATCTTAGCTTTAGATTATAGTTAATGAATATTATTTTAATTAAAGCCGTGTTATTCGTAGCGGTGTACGGTGGCATACAATCATTAATTTAAACTCTAATAAATATTGCATCCGTTTGACTGTGAGACTTCTTACATTCACTTCGTGATAGTGTTTGACATAGCTAATCTCAGTTTTGAGGCAGGACTGCACTACGAATCTGTTGCACGAAAAAAAAAAAAAATTTATTCCCTGGTCTATTTAACTATCATGTGATTTTGGTATTTATAATAATAATAATAACTAGTTTATTCTGGAATGTGAATAAAATCTCATAAAAAAATACAATAATAAGACAAAATAATTGTTAAAAAGTTGAAGAGGACAACAACTTTCTCTAGTGAGCTGCGAATCTTGAGTCTGGACTCTGGCGGGATTCCATGATAAGGTCATTTTTATATTCTATTCTGTTATAGGTCATTCTCTTACAAGGGCTGCAATCTGGTACTTGCCATGCAATGAGCATGGTGGAAGCGCTGCAGTATCTGGGAAGGCCAAACATCATGCGGTAGGCGTTGTTATACTGCATGTGCAGCTTTTATATGTTGCTCTTCTTAAAGTTGGCCCAAAGTTCGCACTTATAAAATGGTCTACAAAACGTAAGGAATAGCATTATTTTTACGCGTATGTTGCAAAGCCGAACCTTCTACTGAATACATTTGACTTTATGCTGAGCGCTCGTCTTTGCCCGTCGATGTCAGCTTACTGTTGATAATGTGCCCTAGATACTTTGTTTTATCTCTCTTTAAACTCGTCGTTCAGGAAAGCTAGTGGAATCCTTTTCGGACCCAGTCCGTATCTGATGACCAACAGTGCAGGTTCTTAAAAAAGATAACACAGCATATTTGTTTCTAGTGCAAATTCTTCGCATCTTTTTAACAGGATTCGTAGAACCTCATCGTTGTCGTCATTAAAATCATGTCATCTGCGTAACTCATATTGTAAGAATACTGTCCTCCCATATGGCATTATACCCCAGTATTGTTTAATCTGTGAGTGAGTTCATCCACTTATGAAACGGAAAAGAACAGACGCTAATGAAATGTGGGATGAAGAACTTTCAATAGGCTTTAACAAATAAAACAATGAACTATAACATTAAGAGTTGTGGTTTTTCTTCACTAACATCCGAGTATGATCGTTCAATAAATACGACAGTGAATTTTTTTATTAAAAGGCTTAAACATCATCATCATTATTTGTAAATTTTCATAAAACCTTCGAAATTAAATATTATGAATTGACGGCCTACGTGGTCAAGGGGTAAGGCTCTCGAATAGCAAACTGGAGGTGTCGCGTTCCAATCCCGGCATGCGCAAGTAAATTTTTTTGATTAATTTGGCCAGATCTGAATAGCCAGGTATTTCTCCACCCTTCTCTTTCCCATCTCCGTCCTCTCCCACACGTAGCCTTACTACATACCTCAATTGGGGATGCCCTAGTGGCTTCAGACGGTTGGGAGCCGTTGGGACTCTCGTGCGGCTTAACATAAAAAAGGATGGTTTAATAATGTTTTACCTATCAGCTACACCTTATTAAAATCCTGTTGATTCAGTAATGAAAGATATGTTTTCACGAATCCTATTCACTTGTTCATAAGCAACTACTTACCCACACTGTACTCACAACCAACCATTCCACATTATATAAATAATATTATCGCCCACTCACTCAAGCGTTTTTATAAGGTGCCAGCTCAAAAAAATTGCGCTATTCTATAAAAATCAAAAGAGAAAAGGCAAAGCAAATTTTATAATGCCAGAGAGACTGCGTTCGCGAATTTTTTTGATTTTAAATATTGAACATTCAGTTTTCTGCTTCGTATTGAACTTTTTTGTGACTAAAAATATTCTCTCACTAAGTGATTAATTCTATACATAGAAAGGTACATAAGAGAAATTTGACTTCAAGATGTCTCCAGAACTTTGTAATAAGTCTTATGTCAAACCTTATCCGAATACCAGCACTGGTACAAGCTAATTAATGTAATACTTGCTGACAGACAGATTAAAATTTTATACAATCAATACGCGTCACGATTTGGAAGGCTCACTTATAAAAAAAAGTGATGGCGTGTGATCGATATGTTACTGTCGACTTGGGCTTCTTCTTTGTTCATGTGTCTTTATAAATCTGGCCTTTAATACAGACCGGACAATTACGTTGTGATTCCTCTTGTGATATGCGATAGCATGCACGCATAATCCTTGTGCCTACCTACGTTGCATAATATCATGAGAGGATAATATTATCATATCAGAATATAATATCATTTTGAACGTAGAATGTATTTATGAGTAAAATATCTATTTGTATTTATTTATGGTAATGAATTTATTTATGAGAGCATTTACCGTCGAGCAAGATAGAATATACTCTTTGTTCTGTTCAATTCCAATTGCAATTACATAATATTAAAAGTCTAAATTTTAAATTGCGAGCTTAACAAATATAAAAACTCAAAACAGTATATTTTTCTGATATTTCAAGAGTAACTTTTCTGTTGTTCATATTTAAAATGAGGAACAGCAGTCCATTTTTTTATCAATGGTGATCTCACTTACCTGTATTTTTTAATGTTATAGTTAGTTTTAATAGTTAAAAAAATTAACTAAGTTTTAATTTTTTTGGATACCGCCGTTTTTGTGAAAAATCATCTCAAAGGCGCTGTGCATATTATTACGAGTTCCTAGGTTCTGTTTATTATTATTTATAATTTAATTGATTAGATGAAATACTCAACTGTTTGTGTTATCCGAAAGTGACATGTGGCGAATTGAAAAAAATCTCGGTGCGCCGTAGTTGAATATTTCGGCTAAGCCCACCTTTCATAATACAAGACAGTCTATCTGTCCATATGTGCATTCTGTATTCTGCTCCTATGAATAAACAAAACGCCGTTCGAAATGCAGTAATATTAAAAATAATTTTTATCTTATTCATATTTGCTACTGCTTTGGAGGTCATCGCACAAACCATTCTAGAAAACCGCCTAATAATAAAAAAATAGCTCACTTCTAATGGGTAAGAGTCGTTAGTAATCGGTAAAACTGAAGATTCTACTTGAATACGAGTATGTCTAAAGTTAGGCACGAGAAAGCACATGAAGAATTAGAATGATTTCGTTTGTTTACAAAGTGAAAACGGTTTCTTTTACTATAGAACCATTTATGATACGCGAATTCCGTATTTCCGATTCTTGTCGAATAATGTTTGGTCCGAGAAAAACATCATGAAATGAAATGTGATGAAATATCTACCGAGATCCAGTTGACTTACAAAGAGACAAACCTTTTCCACAGAAAAGAGATTATTCTATGATTAAAGTAACTCCCTCAATTACGAACCAGTACGTAGTTGAGGCAGTTCCAATGAAAACTACGATCTATTGAAGAGAAAGAAGTATGAAAAAGGATTAGATGAAATCCTTAAATATTTTTGTTTGTGCTATCCGAAAGTGACATGTGGCGTAGTTGAAAAAAATCTCGGTGCGCCGTACTAAAAGTTGAATATTTCAACTGAGCCCACATTTGACAATACAAGACAGTCTATCTGTCTATAGGTGCGTTCTGGATTCTGCTCCTATGAACAAATTTCAGGAGTTTTAATAGAGCGCTGTTCAAAATGCAGTAATATTAAAAATATTTTGCTACTGCTTTCAAGTTCACCGCACATACGTTCATTTGAGAAAAACTCCGCTGCTCTTTTATATGGTCGGAATACGGAAATAATGATACAAATATATGAAAAAATATATGATAAATATATATGAAACAACAAAAAATAACACAAATTTAATTTCAATAAAAACTTCCGCACTACTTCCATCTGTATGCTGCCAGTGAGACTACGGTGTCTCCAATTAAAGTATCTTGTGAAGCTGAAGGTAGTAAACGTGGGTAGGAGATGGGTAGAGGAAGGTGGGGAAGTACCTAGCTATTCACATCTGGTCACAAAACACGGCCAAAGCCATTTCAAGCCAGTTTTAATTCTGAATGGTAGTCTTACACTAAAGCTCTATTGAGATCAAATATACTATATTATTTTAAATGAGTAATTTGTAAACCAACACAAATTAATCAAATAAAATTTACTTGCGCACGCCAGTATTTGAACGAGAGCATTACCCCTTGACCAGGGAGGCCGTCTAAAAAAAAGTTTCAGTAATATTTTTCGAGGGATCGGAAACGAACCAAAATCAATTCCTTTGCAAATATGTCAAATTTCTGCAAGAAAAAGGTATTTTGTAGTCAGAATCATTGAAAATATTTTCGATCAATCTATTCGTATCTATCTAATATCCTCCACAATTTGGGTGTTCATCGCATTCGAGTAGCCTTGCTGTGATGTAACACCAGTTGTTGTGGTTTGGGTCCTGCCGGAGGCTGCGTCGGTTGAGATTTATAATCATTTCGAACCCCAGTAGCACTTCTTCTAAGTATAGTTAATGTCCGGCTATGACGACCGTTTGCATACATTAAACGCTGATAACTGAAATGATCGGCATTTTTTCCGTCGCTTTCTTGAATATTTTTTCTCTATTTATTTTATGATTTAATGTAAATATTCATTAAACGGGAGACCCAGTAATAGGATTCTGACAACGGATTATACTTTAAAGTACCAGTTTTTTCTTGTTTTTATTTGGACCAATGTAATATGCCTTCCAAACGTTTGGAAGATAATTTGATTTATGTATTTCAGTTTATAGGAACATACGTATTTTTGGATGTGTGGGATTATAAATGGTATTTATATACCTACCTATCAAGTCCACGCACGGAGAAATATGAGTATTGCTAATTTATTAAGAATCTCTTCAAGTTATTGGTAATCCAGTTAAAACGGGATTGCAGACCTGTTTACTAATAAAGTTTTAGTATAATACGAATGTATTTTCACGATGTCGGAAGACGTGCTCATAAAAAAAACCTTATATATTTTCGCATTTTGTCATTATATATTGTCAACGAATATGCATAAACACGTGTTCCGCTGTATTAAAATTTACTAAAATTTTATCAGTAAACGGCCTGCAATCCCGTTTTAACCAATAATTTGAAGATATTCTTAATTAGTTAGCAATACTCATTTTTATCCGTGCGACCACTAGATCCTTTCTCAGTTGATTTTTTTAATAGTTCCTTAGAATTCCTTAGAATTTTCATTAAATTCATGACAACTATTTTTATGTTGATACTTTCCGTATTGTCCTGGTGAAACCACCTTTCAGAATTGAAACTATGATTGGAATAGTTTTAGCTGTGTCTGATGCCAGTTCTGAATATCCAGGCACTTCCCGAATTTCATCTTCTCTATATTCTTCCCTTGCCCACTCCATTCAGCCTAATAATATCCGTATGCCACAGTCCCACCTTCAGACACATTAAATATACATATATTCATATTTTATATGTGGTGTTAAAAATACATGAATATTTCCACGCCCGTACGCAAAATCTTATCTCCCTCAAGACAAATTAATTTTGAAAGATTAATTGACAGATTAATTTGAGTAGAGATTAAATTGTGTTAATAATGATAATGATTTTTTAGTAGATTCGAATTCGGATTTTTCAGAGTTTTAATGTTATTATAAGATTTAATAATAACGAAAAACTGCTGTGAAATGACAGTGGCGTAGCTATAGCATGGGAAGCCTTCTTCTTCCAATAGCTTAGAGCGTTCACGCGAAACCTCCTAGATATGATCTAGGAGGTTTTGGTTCTTGATAGTGGTGAAGCTTAGCACGGGGAAGCTTCTCCTTCCCATACCTTAGGGCGTTAATGACAGTGGCATAGCTATAGCATGGGAAGCCTTCTTCTTCCAATAGCTTAGGGCGTTCGTGCGAAACCTCCTACATAGATCATATCTAGGAGGTTTTGGTTCTTGATAGTGGTGTAGCTTAGCACGGGGAAGCTTCTCCTTCCCATAGCTTAGGGCGTTAATGACAGTGGCGTAGCTATAGCATGGGAAGCCTTCTTCTTCCAATAGCTTAGGGCGTTCGTGCGAAACCTCCTACATAGATCATATCTAGGAGGTTTTGGTTCTTGATAGTGGTGTATCTTAGCACGGCGAAGCTTCTCCTTCCCATAGCTTAGGGCGTTCATGATAGTGGTGTAGCTATAGCAGGGGGAGGCTTCTCCATCCGATATCTTAGGGCGTTTATGACAGTGGCATAGCTATAGCATGGGGAGGCTTTTCTTTCCGATAGCTTAGGGCGTTCATGACAGTGGCATTGCTATTGGATGGAGAGGCAAGGGAGAAAGAAGGTACATTGTGATAATACATTGGTATTTTTTTAAAATTATCACTGAATCTATAGATTCAGTTAAGCCCCTGCAATCCCGTTTTTAACTGGATTACGAATAATTTGAAGAGATTCTTATTAAATTACTCATATTTATTTTCCACAGTGTATTACAACGTATTATTTATATATGATAAAAGAGGTGTAAATATTATTTTTGTATTTTCACGAAACCTACGTTACAATTCTCTTTTTTCTGTGCAATACAGATGCCGATGGGGGATTTGAACCTTCTAAACCCCCTCCCCCTCTTATGTTTAGAAGAGGTACTTGGTTCATGATATTGTCCTTTAAGATTGAGTTAATTTGTTCATCGTTTCCAGTTTATTTACTAACATTATGTATGCATCCAACGTCATGGCATCATTAAATGGTGAAATTTCATTGGTTTGGACAATTTATGTAGAAGATTATGATGTAGCAAAGTAGTTAGTAGGTAAATTAAGTACCAACTATTGTCGGTCGGCTGGTCGGTCAAACAGGCAACACATAGTGTGTTATTACTTTTATTATGTGGGTCGAGTTATCGAACAATTCAAATTATTATTATATGAGAGCATGGAATTTTATATTAGTCTTTGTAGCTGCCGAACTTAAAGCAGAAGTCGTGGTGAGCGGGGAAATTATTGTTAGTTCCTCGAGTATAGGATGGACTTATAATTACATATAATAATTATAATTAAGTGTTTTATATTCTTATTTTTTTGTAACAAATAGATATAATGATATCCTCGCTGGGATATTCCGCGCTGAGGATTGTATTTACATATTTTTAAAATATAATAGTTTGGATAATATAAAGTAATTGTGAATTTATTAAATATTATTATTTTTTAATGCTAAATAATGTTTATAAGACAAGGTTTTTATGCATAGCACAAAGGATAACAAATTATTATAATATTAATAAGTCGCCTGAAATATCCATACAAAATGAAAATTTTCCCGAGTAAAAATAAATTCCGCCGACGGGAATTGAACCCGCACCATCTGTTGTCTGGTCAGGTGCTCCGGATCACTGAGCTACGTCGGCTTATTTTCAGCCCGACAAATAATTCAATTCAAAAAAAGTCAAAATAGGTCTTTGCCATATTCATTCCAAAATTTTAAAAATGCATATACTGTATTCGTACACAACATACAGGCTTAAAACTGTACCCAACATACAGGATTAAAACTGTACCCAACATACAGGATTAAAACTGTAGACAACATACAAGGTTAAAACTAAAAAAAAATAACAAGTTTTTTTACTATTTAAGTCTAATTTAAAATGTCTTTTAATACTGAAAATAAAATGTTGATTGACTGAGTATTGAACCTTCCTTCCCAGAGGCTAGAATCAATCGCGCTAACAACCTCGCCAAATGCCGATCGGGTAGGACCGACATTTATTTCGTTTATTAACTGCTGTAATGTCATCCAATTTCAGAAAAATGTATATGCCCGTGTGATTGCCGCAGTGCATTGTCATCGACAATGAGTATATCTGCCCAGTTTCAGCTCGACCGGATGTCGGGAAGTTGGTTGATTTCCGCTTCCGAGATTTGCATTAGTTCATTTCCGAAAACAAAAGTGTAATTCAAATAGATATATTTGAAAATTACAAAGAATAAATACATATCCAATAGCGGTGCTCACTAACGTGTAAGAATAAAGTGATCAGTAGGAATGTAAAGGAACAACAAAACAAGAGGCAAAAAGTTTGGGTCAAGTGAAAACAAGAGATTTTTAAAGTTGCAAAGTTTATGGCACAACTTTAGTCAAGCGGTAATCTTTCAATTAAATTCCACCAATTAACACATGATTGTTATTTCTTCACAAGATTTTCCTTTAAATATTATCTATCTCCAGCTAACAAGAAATTAAAATCACAAAACATTTTGCCATGAAGAAATCTCACCAAGAATCTCACACTGCAAATCATAATGAAAATGATTCAGAATGGGTTATGTGGAATTATGAATGTATTTTAACAGGCTAACGACTGCTTTAAGAGCCCATTTTAGCACTTATGGAGGCTGTTGACGGTATTCTGTATATTGGATCGTACGAGTACCCACCTGGATAGTGTATTAACGTACACAACTATGGCGGGATGTTTGTATTCTCTTAATATTATTACTTATTATATTCTCGGCTTCGAACACCTGATGATAATGAACCGAAAGAAATACACGTCCACTATTCGTTTAAATAGGATCCCGTCAGATAGACAGGGGAGGCCAATGTTCAATTTAATTAATAATATTAGGCACAGCCTTCGGATGCACTCAACACAGTGGTGTTCAAGAAATTCGAGGTCGTTCTGAAAGTGATGAAATTAGGTGAGTAAAACATGGTACGGTACCAGAAGGAAGTGTCGAGCTGCTTGACAGGATTTCATTACTGGGAATCGCATCGTAATTAAAAATAGTGTGAGTACCCACAAGGTACTTTCCAGATAGTAATGTTTTCATTCTTATCATCATCGAGAACTTATGTTTATTTGAGGGTACTCGCGCATAGGACAGATCATCTTTCATGTTCTAACATAAATTTGTTGCTATGACCAGTTTGAGGACATGCGTACTCTCAAAATGACCTAGTTTAAATATGTATAGTGTGTGTAAATGTGCGATGACGCTGGAATTGCCTACGTAATTTGGGGTAGTAAAGGCGTTATCCTTTCTCGGTTCCAGGAGACTTGTAATTTGAAATGGATATTGCGGTACCCCAACCAACACACAAATAAATCGCCAGATTTCTGCACTTACCAGGTTTGATGATTGTTTGTTTTTTTCACCCTTTTTCACATTAACTAATGCACACAATCGGCGAGCATGTGCTACGAATAATGAGGTTCAAATGGCGGTTTTTCTCTCCGGTCTTTAGTCGATGACGGTTGAATTGTTACTTGCCGCACTTTTTCCTAGGTGCGTCATGTACCAGATCAAGCGCGGAGTTTGAATTCATGCTCTATGGTTGGTGGGAGCAGAACAAAGCTGATAATGCCAGAAAAATGACAAAAGTCATAACGAAACAGTATGGATGTTACAATTACTAAGTGTAATGTATTGATGTACCTACTGTATAATTATGTTCTTGGTATGGAATACATTTAAGATCAAGAGTGTTCAATAAATGCTTTGGATCGTTAAAGATAACGAGTACTCTATTATCGTTAGGTAATTACAATGAATGTCTTGCAGGACATACGTCGGTTCTATCAGAGACTATGAGTTATTCTAACGAGGGAAGCAACTGAAATTGAACTCCCTACCTAGGGATCGGTTAGCATCAGATCGTCAGGGTATGACCGACATGCTATCTATGTCAGATGGTGTAAATACCGCCACCTATGGAACAACCTTAAAACTACACTAACTGGATAATAGTAACATCTGGTGGGCGGTATCGAAACTATAATCAAACAACAACACTAAAATTTACTGTCTGCCCTTATCGCCATACAGGCGTCTAAACCATTACTATTATGTATGCATTACTCACACCCTCAATGGCGCGTAAATTTGTACTTTCTCATTATTTTATTGCAAAATTTTATTATATTTTTGTATGAATGACCATTTTTAGTATTGCTAAAAAGGTAAAAAATAATTTTTAGGGATTTGAAAAACTGCATAATTCACTTCAAGGAAAGAAACAACATAGCCGTAACATTTCCTGAAATTATGGACGTACAGAAACAGTAAGCAGATTGGACTTCTTCAAAAATACTAATTTAGGTTGCCGGTTTGTGAAGTGAAATATTTCTGCGTGAAAATATTTACGTTCAATGAACTCAATTTTTTTTCAATTAGATCTGATTTTGCGAAATTCGGCAACTGATGAAGTAATTATATATTTTTTTTATGTGAAACATTTTTTTCTCTCTATTTTTTCAAATATACTTTATATCATTTTTAATTCATCAGCAGTGAAATAACACAAATTATTCAATTAAAATTTACTTGCGCACGCCGGGATTTGAACCCGCGACTTCCGGCTTGCTATTTAAGAGCCATATCCATCAACCACGGAGGCCTATACGCTTTGATAAGAAAAATATTTATTTTTTTACTAAAAAAATAATTATTTAATTTGTCGTAGATTTCGGACTTTTCAAGTTTAGGTGCGGTAACCGGATAAATCATCACAATGATAATTCATCACATCTTTAAAAAGTTATGTAAATTCATGGAAAGTGATGAAACCAAAACTTTTAACTATTAACTGTGTTATGTAGGTGATGTACGGTTAGGTTAGGTTAGGTTAGTTAAAAAAATATTTTTTTAGTTTCTAATGATTTTATATCACTTGTTAAAATTGTGTTGAATTGTCACTGTGTTGAGTTATCATGGAACCTTTAGGTACCAACCAAAAGTACTAACATTATCAAGAAAATTGATAATATTTGTTTTTGAATTTTTGGCAATGGTCCCGAGGCAAATATACTATAAATATTTTCAGCTTCACTCACTATAGAAATAATAATAATAATATTATTATTTTTATTATTAATTATGATATCCCCTGATTTTTCACGGGTTTGCGCTAGTACAGAACTAATTTACTTCAAAGGTAGAAAAGCGGCCCTTGGCTTCGGGTGTACAGAATATAAGTTTGAATATAATAGAATTGCTCTATTAAAATATAATGCGTGCAATATTTTCCGAAATTGTTAAAATATTTAACTAACTGCTTTTTCTTGTTTATTGAATGTTGAGAGCCCATGGCCGGTCCCAGACTCCAAGGAAGGGGCGGACCCCGCGCAGTAAGAAGATAATTACATTCTGATCGGACCGGAGACCGGACCCTCTGAACCCCGCACAGAACATTATATTCTCCTTCATACCTCTGCCTTCAGAACATCACAAGGTCTCACCACCCCACGATCAACAACACGCATAGCTACAATAACAATGTTAGGCTGACGATAAGACGACTCCCTCGCGATGCGTTGGGGTGATTCTAGAAATGCCTCTGATTCTCGAAAAGAACTTTATATCTACCTTCATTGACCGTTTTGCATTTTGCCTATGTGTAAATTTGTTGTACGTTCCGGTTCCGGTTCAAGTTGGTGGAATTTTTAATGGATTTTAAGTTTATAGCAGAGATTTTTCAAATTTGAAATCGTCATGTGTATTTGAACTTTCTCATTGGAATTTTGAAGAGTTTTGAAAAAGAATATTGATTCTTTATTTGAAATAAAATAAAATAAATGTTTATTAAAATAAGTGATTTGTAATGAAGTAGTTAGGTAAGGTAATTAATTACAGGTTTGATTTATTAATAAGAGAAATTAGAAACATCCTTTTTTGGATGCGAGGTACCTCCAGAACATCACAAGTCCGCGCCACTCCACAATCAACAACACACATAGGCAAATTATAGCTGCAATAACAATGTTACTGGGGTGATTTTATATTTTGTTGTCAAATCCGCTTGCTTGTAAAAGCAATTTTGCTCAAGAACTGGAAAAAATATCATCAAGCCCTTTATTCTTAATCCCCTTGATTTATAAAATTGAGAAATGCGGTTTCTGCGGTTCGAATGGCCTCAACTGAACTTTTACATCCCTTGGTTATTTTATTTGGCCGGACCTCCCAGGACGAGCAGATCACCGGTGTCATTTTGATTGATGATTTTGACGAGAAAAGCCGGAGAAATGATGACAGAGTCTTTTTTGTAATACGCAATACTTTGTAATGCACTAATGTGATGCAAATTTGCACAGAATGGGAAAAAAATTACTCTTTCCCTTTCCTATATAAGTATTGGAAGGAGTGGCATAGCTATACGGCAAAGGAAACTTTTGGTACTCGAATTTTTTTAAACAAATATGTGAGTTTCGTTAGTTTTCTGATAAAACTTTCAAATATGAGCGTCCCATCGAAGATTTTCTTATAAAATAAGATGTTATAAATTCTGGGTGCATGTCAAGATTCGAAGAATTTAAAAATTTTAAAAAATTCCCTGATTGTCCGCTTTTGTCAATTGAAAAAGTTAAGTTATTCGTTTTTAACGTAAGCGAGTTTATTTATAAACAATGTTCATCTTCTTTGACGTCGCCTTCAAGTCTTTTTCATAAGATATTATATCAAGATACTAAATCATCGTCAAACAGTTTTTTTCCTGTGATGGAAAGAGCACTAATTTCATTTATGAAGATGAGAAATAATAATGGTCTTAAGACGCTTCCTTGCGGAACTCCAAATTTATTGGAAAAGATCTGCTCCTTTTTCAAAAATGTAGGTACATGCTGCTCTTATCCTGATATTATCATGTAATTTTAGTGTTGTTTCGCGCGGTAAATTTTTTTACTGTTCTTATAAAATTTATGATCATTAGTGTCGTTTGATAATTTTCATTTGTTAGGAATAATAGGTAGTAAATTTATCTCTATACGTAGTTGGCAAATAATAATGGTCCTAAAATATTTCGACTGAGGGGTGATTTTGCACTAACACTCCGGTGTATCTACCTAGTAATTATCGAAAATATATATTATTTGCTTCACGGAATCCTTCTATGGTGGCATCAATGTATAAAATTCCGATCCACTTAAGTTGAGCGTTATTGTATTTCTTTTAAATTTATGAACAGGATTGGGAATTTATTTATCGACGTCTTCAAAAGGTGTTTGTTTCCCAATATCGTTATCTTGGTCATTTAGCTGCAGGACCCACTAATATATTTCACCTCCATAAAATAAATATGTGTTGGTCCCTCCAAATAAACAAACGACGCGTAATGATGATTTGAATCACCCATTTTATAGTCGTGTACCTCGTCAGCGGAAACGTTCATGTCAATTTAGTGTTTATCTTAGCTACGTTATATTACTGTGGAAGACCTGGAATAACGATGAAAATATAATTTTTATTTTGCCGTTTTCACCAGTCAAAAACCTAGCGAACACTAAGATAAGTTAAAGTTTACACTTGTCCCACCTATTAATCAATCAACGGAGCGACCACTAAATCAAGATTTTTCGGTGTTACGAACTTATCTAAGCTTTATAATTTAAATTATGGCATCTATTTGCTTGGACGGGTAGCTTTTTCGGGTGGCTGCACGAACAGACAGTAGAGTGAAAAGCCTTCATTTTACTGTCTAATTTTAAAAATAATACGAAAGCAGGGCACAATATGCATATCTACAAGTAGATACATTATAATTATGTTTTGATTGTAGCATATAAACATGATTTTTCTACGTTTTTCACAAAAAGTTGTGCACCGGATTTATAGTCCAATATGAATACATTCGACTCAAAACGTTTCCCGGGCTACAATTCTTCAAGAATTCAATTGAAAGCAAATATCAACTCGTAAGTTTATTCATTAGAAAAATATTATTATATATATGTGGTTGATTGGAATTTTTTTTCACTTACTTAAAAAAAAAACTTCACACAAAGTCAATGTGACAGGAATTGCCTATCTCATGCACATTTATTTTTTTGTTTTTATTTTGTTGTCTTAGAAAGCAATCACGTGGTTTGACATACTATTTTGAAACAAAGACTTTTTTTAAACCACTAATTTAGAAAAAAATATTACGTAATAGGTTTTGCTTGGCTTAAAGCCAGGGCAACAATTTAAATTGTTTATGTAAAGTGTTTGTTTCATTGAATCATTTATTTACGCCCAAGTGGATTTTCAAGCAGAGATTATACGTATTAAATGATGGCAATACATCATTTTATATTCAATTTTCAAGACGAGGGGAGATACAATACACATTATACGATTACATGCGTACATGCTGATAGATGTGAAAAAATGCATCAATAACATCATCTAAGCCATTTTGCATATCCTGCATTGTTTCTTCGTCATGGGAATTTGGTCAGCTGACCTTCGTGTTGACATTGACCGCTGCCAAAGTCACATCAGCCTAATTTAATATAATGGACACACCGAAGTGATTGCACCGAGGCGTTTTGCGACGTTTTATTGTGATTGTATCAGAAAGAGAAGTTACGCTGGTGATTCACTTGATTGCGGGTCTCATCTTTTATATGGAGTGAATGGATCCTTTATAGACATACAGGGATCGCGATATACGATCGTGAAATCTGTAAATTGTTATTTTGCTTCTGGATTTTTTATAACACACATATTTATCCATTTATACTGTAATAGCCAACCTCCATATCCAATACGTATGTGTTTTTTACGGTCTACGTTATTTGGTTATGCTCAAACATAAAAATTGTTGCGTAATATTGTGACGAAATTGGAAGATACTATTAGAAGATTGAAGATACCTTCTTTAAATATTTTCCTTCCATTTATTTGCTTCATTTTAATGCATGTTGTTTTAACAGATTTGTGGAAAACAATCATTTTACGGAGGAAAAACAGCTGGAAAACGTTAGGATTAGAAAGAGGCTTTGGGATGGTAATTGAAGTTAAGTTAGGTTAGTCTTTCTTTTTTATAGTTGGCTTGGCTTTCTAAGGGAGTTTTATTTTCTAGACCATAGTTTCAAAATAAGGAAAATAGGAAACCTACTTTGTATTTTAGTTTTTTTTTTCGACCGATAATTGCATTATCAATCTCTCAAATTAAAATCAATCTCTCAAAAAATTAATCTGCATTATTTCCTTGTTATCTTAGTTCCACTTAAAAATGTTAATCACCCACTCCGTTTATCCTGATGATCACTTTACAGAAACTAGGAAATCAGCATCGACCGTCAACTAGTGCTAATATCTACAATTTATATCACACGGAGAACCCAATAAAAAATCTCTTTTTCGATATGAGCTTTCCGTATATTAATTTTTTTCAACTTTATTCCCTTTTTCGCAACTGAACGGTTATGTTTTGGAGCCGGGTCTGTGCTTCAACACATTTTAAAATACTATAAACAGCAGATAGTGACCACATGGTGAACAATTTTTTTATCAAATTTGACGTGAATAATTCCAACATCGGGCACGATTTACTCGAAAACGAAAGATAAAATTTAAAAAAAGTCAACCAACAAAATCGACTCCAATAAATAAATTAATTAAATAATTTTTTAAGTAATCGAGTTTTAAATACAAATATATTACACCAATAATGCGTAATTTAACTTTTACAGTTCATAGTATCACAGCAACAAAAATATCCAAACTTGTTGAACAAGGTTCCAAGTAACGTTAGAACCTTGTAAAGTGAAATATTGTGTCCTTGCTGGTCGAACAAGGTTCTAACTTCACAAGTTCTAGAATCTAAAATACACACGCAATTTAAAAATTTCTTAGTTTACAATGGAGAACTAAAATATTATATATTAGATCAAACCATAAATTCAGCATTTGTTATAGACGTTATGAAAAATTAACAGTGTAATGTTAGGAACCCCATAACTCAGAATAAGGTAATGTTCAGGTAGAAATTTGTCTAACCAAAGTGACGATTTATAGAGACGAAACAGTAACTATATCAAATTCCACGAAATACAACGAAAATCATTTAAGTACACATTTTGTTGTATTATTTAATATGTTACAGGTATGAAAAAAATTACAGTCTAACTTTAAATGGAATTTAGGAATTCGTTTAAAGATTTTTGCTCTATTTTTTTATTTTTTTTATTTTTTTTTATTTTTTTATTTAATATTTGAAAAAAAATATTTTTTTACATAGATAAGTATACAGGATATAAACAAGATATAAAACAATAGAAATTAAAGTAGCCTTTCCTCACCATTTTAAACGAGTCATTTTTTAAAACACGAGTTTCATTCAACATATTTACAATTTTCGCTTAAGGCCCCGTAGTAAGCGTTCAGAGATGGTTTGAAAGGGAGATATGTAAATACGAATGTTAGAGGGAGCGCGCTAATATTAAAAAAAACCATAAAAATTAAGCGAAAATTGTGACAATATTTAATAAAACACGACTCGTTTTAAATAGAGTAAAAATCTTTTGACAAAGCTTTAATTGCAATTAAAGATACACGTTTAATTTTTTCTTGCCTAAAAAATATTAAATAACAAAACAAAACGTGTTTTAAATAATTTTCGCATCTTATTTTGCGATTTTTTTCGGCATAACAATTGAATAGATATTACCTTCAAAAATATTTTTTTTTTTTGGAACTTAAAAATTTAGAAGTTAACGAGAAGCTTTCTACGGGTACGCCTGAGATGAATGTACTGGTTACGTCACGACCCTCTGCTTTAATTGGCGACTAGCACGGTCCTACCATTTGCATTGTTGTGCTCACGCTAATTATTTCTATTTCCATAGAGCTTTCTTGGATTAAATTATACAGAGTTCAACTAGTATTTAGATGTGAATTATAAGTACTTTGTGTTGGTATTATTGTATGCAGAATGTTTAGTGGCCGCAGGAATTCCTCCTGCAATAAGGGCTTTGTCGGCATCTCCAAAGCAGCCGCTACTGATCTTGGAAACCGTACTACGGTTCAAATTCAAAAGGGTACAACAACACTTATTATTTATTTTATCATTCCCTGCAAAAGAGGAATAAGCTTCACAAATCATTTAGCAAATCAAAACATATTTTTATATCTTATGTGCATTAAAGATCTTTAAAAAATTACAAGAAAGTTGAAGGAGCCAGAAGAAGTAATAAGAATAATAAGACTGCTCCCAACCTTCTGGATCCGGTGAGACTATGGCATCCCCAGTGTGGTACGCACAGAGAAGAATGATTTTTGTTAATTTATGAGAAATTTCTTTAATTTATTCGTAATCCAGTCAAAAACGGGATTGCAGGATCTTAATGAATGAATTGATTGGTTTTCTGATAAACTTTTAGTAAAATACAAATGTATTGTCACGATGTCAGAACACGTGCTCGTAAAAATCCTAATATTTTCTCATTTCGTCATTATATATTATCTAGGCAAATGCAAGGGAATGAACGCGGGTTCCAATATATAAGTGATTTACTAAAAATGTATCAGAAAACTGCCTGTAATGCCGTTTTTAACCGGAATACCATAATTTAGAGAGATTCTAAATAAAATAGCTATACTCATTTTTCACTAGATAACCGTTTCTCAGTCGATTTTTTAATAGTTCCCCTTTAGTGTGTTGTGAGTCTGAAGGCGATGTGGAAGGAGATGGGGAATGGGAAGGTGGGGAAGTACCTGGCTATTCCGACCTGGTCACCAAATGTGGCTAAAGCCATTTCAAGCAACACGTTCTCTACGTTATGATGACTTCGTAGCCAGTTGGAACCGTTTAAGAATGTGCAATTATAAATTGGAAATTATGAATGAAAATATTACAGTGCGATTTTTTTAGGACGATAATCATAATAAGAAAAATAAACTTTTAACGAATAACACATAAATCGCGCATTTTTAACAGCATTCGTAATATGTGAAAGTATTATCTATCTGATTTTATTTTTAAATCAGCCCTTCCACAAAACTTATGCGAGCCCCTTCAGCTCACCGCTGGTCCCTTCCACTTTTCGATATTCACATAGTGGTCTCGTGAATGCAAATTGTCTAAATTAACAGCACGGCTGCAGTAAATGCAAGAGCATCTGACAATAGCAGTCGCAGATAAAGACGTGGGTGTCATTACTTCACTATCTTCCTCGGAGCAGGCAGAGCGTACTAATAGATTAGTTTGTCCGAATAGGAAATTGCGAGGACGGGGAGCAGGACATGAAACCATGCCTTCTGCACAGAACAAATTACGAGGAAGGGGAGACGGACATGAAATCAGGCCTTGTGCACAGAACAAATTACGAGGAAGGAGAGACGGACATGAAACCAGGCCTTGTGCACAGAACAAATTACCAGGACGGGGTAGCAGGATATGAAACTAGGCCTTGTGTACAGAACAAATTACGAGGAAGGGGAGACGGACATGAAACCAGGCCTTGTGTACAGAACAAATTACCAGGAAGGGGAGATGGACATGAAACCAGGCCTTGTGCACAAAACAAATTACGAGGACGGGAAGCAGAACATGAAACCAGTCCTTGTGCGCAGAACAAATTACGAGGAAGGGGAGACGGACATGAAACCAGGCCTTGTGCACAGAACAAATTACCAGGACGGGGTAGCAGGATATGAAACTAGGCCTTGTGTACAGAACAAATTACGAGGAAGGGGAGACGGACATGAAACCAGGTCTTGTGCACAGAACAAATTACAAGGAAGGGGAGACGGACATGAAACCAGGCCTTATGCACAAAAAAATTTACGAGGACTGGGAGCAAGACATGAAACCAGGCCTTGTGCACAAAACAAATTACGAGGACGGGGAGCAGGACATGAAACCAGGCCTTATGCACATAACAATTTACGAGGACGGGGAGCAGGACATCAAACCAGGCCTTGTGCACAGAACAGTTTACGAGGACGGGGAGCAGGACATAAAACCAGGCCTTATGCAGAGAACAAATAAACGTGTTCATAATATTAGACATTTTTTTTGTTTTTGTTACTTTTTAATTGCATCTATTTGAATTTCACTTTTGTTTTCGGTAATGAATGAATGGAAATCTTGAAAGCAAAAATTAAACCACTCCCTTACATCTGATGCAACTGAAACCTGGCAGATAGATGTTCTCGTTGTTTTCGTGGCAATCATGAATACACACGCGGACATATTCTCATTTCTCTGAAATTTGATAACACAGCAAATATAACTGATACAGCAGTTAATATACCAAATAAATGCCGGTCATACCCGATCGGCAATTGGCGAGATTGGTAGAGTTGTCGACTCCAGTTCGTAGTTAGGAAGATTCACTGCTCAGTAAAACAAACAAAAAAATCTTCTAAAAATACATCACGTAAAATTATACGAATTATTTCATGCAAGGCAAAAATATTAATGCAGTTTAATCATTGTAGGTAACAATCAAAAAGAGTAAATGTTTATGGTCACATTGTCATTTAGTGACATGAATTTTTTTTTTAATAAAAATTAAATATGTAGTATAAATATTTGCGGCACATTCCAAAATCTCGATACTCTCAGTGTGTGACCACCATTCAGAAAAGAAACATTGCTTGGAATGGCTTTAGACGTGTTTGTTGACCAGATTTGAATAGCTTTCCTTCCCCTCCCCACTACCTTCAGCCTCACAACATACTCCTATTGGGGTTACCATATATTACATAGACTGAATTCATAATTCATAGACTTATATATAGGGTGTATCGGCAAGTACCCGACAAACTTTAACCAGCTATTCCTTAGCACGTTTGGAGTAAAAAATGTTATGGGCGCTTTGCTCTCCGGTAACATTTTTTTTCCATTAAAAACAAAAAATAAATAAAAAAAATCCACACTCCGTCACTGTCATTTTCATTGTTTCTCGTGTTCAACAGCTGTTATTAGCAAGTGTGTCAAAAAGTGTCCCCGCTCTTTCGTACACACTAAATAATAATAGTTAAAAATGAGACGAGTGGTGCCGTGCCATTTCGTTGTGATTGTAAAAGCGCGCCAACGTAGGTACGTACGTACATTATTCAACGAAACTCGAACAAAATATTGCCAGACGGGTTTTCAAACTTTGACAAAGGATAAAACATTGGTGACATGTGGTGAAAATATGAATAATATTTTTTTTATTAAAGTGCCCATAACATTTTTTACTCCAAATGTGCCAAGGAATAGCTGGTTAAAGTTTGTCGGGTACGTGCCGATACACCCTGTATATATATATATATATATATTACATAGACTGAATTCAGACAATTGACAGCTATTGGGAATCTTGTTCTCATTAAAAGGCTAAGCAAGCGATTGACCATTGGGTAGAATTGGATGGTGTGATTCCACGTCTGTGTCTGTGTTTGTATCTCTCTAGCCGAATCATTCCAACAGTAATTATTAGATCCAGGTATACATAATTGAGCTCCCAAATTTATCACCTTTGCTCGAAGTTCTGTCCGGTTGTTTAAGACGTTATTCCACCACCCTATCATTTACGCAATCAATTAGTGAACTTTTCAATGAAATATACGCCCACAGCATCGCGTAAACAAGTGTGGATTTATACCTTTTTAATTACTGAGAAGAAAACTGCGAAGTCTTGTTTTAACTCAACAAATTCGTTTGTTACGTTCCGGTTCCGGTTGAAGCCCGGCCAAATATGGGATAATCAATATGATTGTAATTACCGACTTTTAGAAATTTTTCTTTTCTACAAACTGTAGTTATAATTCCTTATTTCTAATAAAAAAATGTGTAACGTTTAATTATAAGAAATAATTAACTATTTAAGAATCTGCTTACAAGCTTTATGATTTTGGATGAAATTTTGGTTTTGATTTATCAAATTAGAGAAAATTAACTCCTTTATTAACTTTTAGTAAATTCCTAATATATGAAAAACGTGCTCATGCACCTGAATTTCCATTGATAATATATAATGACGAAATGCAGAAATACTTGTAATTTTAAAAACACATGTTCCGGCAACGTGATAATACAATCATATTTTACTAAAAGCTTTTCTGGAAACCTGTCGATTCATTCGTTAAGGACCTGAAATCCCGTTTTTAAGCGGATTACGAATAATTTTAAGAGATTATTAATAAATTGGAAACGTCAACAAGAAACAAAAGACAGGCGTACGAACAAGCGAGAAAAGAAACGAACAAGCTGATACAGGGAAAGAAAAGAAAATTCTTGAATGATATTTTGCTAAAAATGGAATAGGACTTTGTCAATAATAAACCTAGAGAAGCATATAGGGGAGTAAACTTCTTCAAGAAGGGTTTCAAACCGAATACAACACTATGCAAAGACGCTGATGGATCAATTATATCAGATAAGGAACGAATAAAAACGGTGTGGAAAAACTACTTCTATAAACTTCTCAACCCTAATAGCGACCTGAGAAGTCACCCTACCAACATCCCCACTGAATCAAGTAATGAAGAATCAGCGAATCCACCAACAATGCAAGAAATAAACGCTGCACTAAAGAAACTTAAAAACAACAAATCACCTGGGAAAGACAACCTCCCGGCAGAGTTGTTCAAATATGGAAATGAGCATCTGAGAAATCTGCTACTCAATTTAATATCTAAAATATGGACACTGGAAAAATCCCAGAGGAATGGCAAATAAGCATAATATGCCCAATTCACAAGAAAGGTGACAAATTAAAATGCGAAAATCATAGAGGCATATCACTTCTATGCACAGCATATAAAATCTACACCATGATACTGAAACAAAGAATTGATAAATATGCAGAAAACCTACTGGGAGAGTATCAGGCAGGCTTCCGCACCGGTAGATCCACAGCAGACCAACTGTTCACCGTCAGACAGATCTTGGCAAAGTGCTGGGAATTTGACATAGACATACACCAACTATTCATTGATTTCAAGCAAGCATATGATAGCATAGATCGGGAGTGTCTATATGACATACTACTACAATTCCAGATTCCACCTAAATTGGTTAGGCTCATAAAAGCCACAATGTCAGACTCAAGATGTCAGGTCAAAATAGACGGAGAATTGTCGGAAGAATTTACAGTATCACAGGGACTTAAACAGGGGGACAGTCTGGCTCCCACTCTCTTCAACATTGTGCTCGAACATGTAATACGAAAAACACTAATAGACACTGGCTCCAATATTTGTTTCAAGAGCAGTCAAGTTGTCGGATATGCGGATGATATCAACATTGTCGGAAGATCAATTTCAGCCATTAAGGAGGTCTTCGACCCTTTAGAAACAGCGGCGCGGGAAGTAGGACTGCGAGTTAATGTTGACAAAACAAAAATGATGGTACAGAGCAGAAACCCTTCACACAGAAGAAGAAGTAGTGCACTATTTAAAGACAACTACTCATACGAAGTGGTCAAAGAGAAAAGTGGGAAGACCCAGACTGAGGTGGGAAGATGAGGTAAAAGGGGATGCAGCACAGCTTCTCCAGGTGACAAACTGGAAGTCAGCCGCTGAGGACAGGAGGAGTTGGAGGCGACTGTTGCAGGAGGCCAAAGCTCGATATGGGCTGTAGCGCCATCGAAGAAGATTAATAAATTAGGAATAGTCATTTTTCTACGTGTCTTTACTCCACACAGGAGGCCCGAAGTAAAATAATTTCCATTAGGGCTTATGTCATCTTTGAGGATGCCAGGATATAGAAAGACACAGTTACCGTGCATTATATTGAATTATCGATGAATTATAACAAATAACGAATTTTGTACAGCTTTCCCGCAGGTATATGATTTCAATGGCAATTGGGGCGGGAGAGCTTTTATGCGTTCACGCCTCGGCCAGTCGGCTCATTTCGACCAGAAAATTGTTTTCAACCGCAAAAACCATTTCCTGACCTTCTACGAGTATCCTTAAAAAATATACCGCCGAAGTCGGCAGATTTAGGTCGGTCTACTTCCTCTGCAGAGGAATCATTAATATTAATTTAAAATGTATTCTTGTGTACGATGAATGTTAAACAATACGGGTGTTAAATTAAATAACAAAATAATAGTTTGCTACAACAATGGAATTGGTAATTATAATGTTTTCATAAAATTCTTTTATAACAATTGGTTCGTACTAACAAAGTGGGTTTAAATGAATTTTGAAGAATTATATTATAATTATGAAAAAAAAATTGTTTTTTTATTGGAACATTTGTTTCTTCACAATTTTTGCAATTCTTGTGGTTACGTCACACCAATAATTTAATTCGGCTCCTTCCCTCCCGAATTCACGCTTGATATTTGTACCATAGAAAGCAGTTGAATGCGCCAAGTGATCGATTTCATAACAAGTTTCTACCGCCGCGCCGTGAAGTTTTAGATGTCACATATTAAACCGTCGAGAGGTACCGCCGGTAAACATATATATTTGCAACAAGGGAACGCCGAGTGTATGGATTTGTTGTGTTTTTATAGTGACTTGTGATTAATACATTCGTCGAACATTGTCACCAAGGTCGGGCTCCGCCAGTGACATCAACATAGAGAATAATCATCAAACTTGGTAAGTGCAGAAATTTTGCGTTATTACTCTATGTGTTGGTCGAGGCATCGCGATCCTACCGAATCACAAGTCTCCCAAGAACAGAGAGAGGATCGAACTCCTTGATCTGATCCAGTACGGATAGTGATCTATAGCGTGATCGTACAATAACTGTTCTTTAACCATTGAAGGTTATTCCAATCAACGTAATTTATCATTACGAGAAGATAATACTAACAAATCTAAATGAAACATAAAACAGAAAAAGACACAGAAAATAAAAAGATAACGGTCTCAACTGGAAATCGAAACCAGGGTCGCTTATTACCGGGATAACGTCTTTATCCACTGAATATACTTATGCACCTAATTATTATACATCATATTTCAAATTCACAATAAACAAATTAACTCACAACTAATTTTTCCCATATTTCAAATTCACAATAAACAAATTAACTCACAACTAATTTTTCCCATATTTCAAATTCACAATAAACAAATTAACTCTCAACTATTTTTTCCCATATTTCAAATTCACAATAAACAAATTAACTCACAACTAATTTTTCCCATATTTCAAATTCACAATAAACAAATTAACTCTCAACTAATTTTTCCCATATTTCAAATTCGCAATAAATAAATTAACCTCCAACTAATTTTTCCCATATTTCAAATTCACAATAAACAAATTAACTCTCAACTAATTTTTCCCATATTTCAAATTCACAATAAACAATTTAACTCTCAACTAATTTTTCCCATATTTCAAATTCACAATAAACAACTTAACTCACAACTAATTTTTCCCATATTTCAAATTCACACTAAACAAATTAACTCACAACTAATTTTTCCCATATTTCAAATTTACAATAAACAAATTAACTCTCAACTAATTTTTCCCATATTTTTGCCAGCTATTGAAAGTTGTTCCAATAAAAATTGAATATTTAATTAGACATAGAAAAAGTCAATAGGTATGCGATATAAATAAAAATTCAATATGTTTATATGAAAATATCTAGGTTACAAACCAATTCGTTAGAACTTTGTGATCATTCAAAAAGATAGCTGGGAAAGACATGGAAAAATTAGTTGCAAGATAATATTGTTTAGATTTGTTAATAAATTCTTATTAAATAACATTATTTTTCAACTCCAGCACTGGACACAGACTTCAAAGATGTCATCTTACTGGCGATTCATTCAAGACTTACCATTCACAAATACCAATTTTTTTACTTATTTATACGGAGAACATTTGCACAGCTTTGTTGAGCTGCAAACTTCAAGATATCATATTTCGTAAATAGGTATCCTTCTGCCTGAAAGATATTCACCTTTGATTATTATTGTTTGCACATACCATTTAGTTGACCGCGCAGTATTTTTTTATGTTCGTACGAAAATTTGCGGTCCGAGAGAAATAAAGTATTAATTATTATAATGCATAAAAAGTTATAAAAATATCTGGGAAACCATCATAATCGCCCCAGGAATATTAATAACATTGTTGGATGTCACTCAACACGTACTTAGTCAAAATTACAAGGCCTTGTAAGAATCTGCCTTTTACTTAGGACGGGTTGTTTCAAAGTTAATTTTTAAGTTCTGTGAAGGTTCTATCCAAGTTCTGGTACTATTTCTATTTTGTGAAGCAACTGGTCAATAATTATATAATAATAGAACACGAAAAGAACCTTCACAGATTATATTGGAATACTTTATCACCCATTTGAATTCTTCAATAATTAAATTCTAGTATTTTCTAGCACCTATCACTAAATGTCTGGTTCTCATGCAAAAGTCAGAAAATGCACAAGAGTCCCAATAGGCTATAACATTGTTTGGGTAATGGTGTAAGGATGGGATAAGCGGGAGATGTATCGAAAGAGGAAAGTTGGGTATAAGGCAACCATAAATAAATTAAATTATTTTTAGTTGTATTAGACCTAAAAATTTCGCGTTTGCGAATAACGAAATCTGTAATTTTTACGCAAAACCTGATTTTATCATACAATTTTCTATCTTAATAAAAAGAAATATTATATATATTAAAAATATTATTTTTTGCTGCAAATACCAAAAAGCTTGCATTCGATCAAATTGCAACAAAAAAGAACGCGAATTTCGTCAATAATAATGTGGATTTCGCCAAAAAGAATTTTCAATAAGTTCGCGTATTTCTAATAATGGCTTCTGTTACAAGCGAAACTGGGAGTTAGTTGTAAAATGCAACTGTATATAGTGCAGTGTTTACATACTCCCGGCTCAGAGAGTAAGGGCAGGAATTTCAGTTGCTTTTTAAGCTGACTTAAACTTGAGAGACACTTAAGTTCGTCATGTTGCTTTCTGGTAGAAACCCCAACAAGATAAGGCGATCGATAATATTTCTGAGAATGCTGAAATACCGACCCTAAAGGAAATCAAAGATACTTTAAGAGGAGAAAAATTCTGCTGACTCATTAAAAATTTCTTAAAATTATTCGTAATTCGCTTTAAAACGGGATTGCAGGCCGTTTCCTGATAAATATTTGTTACCACGTGGTATTTATAATGACGAAATGCGAAAATATTACTGTTTTTCTGAACACATGGTCCGACGTCGCGATATTACATTTCTCTTTTACTAAGAATTTTATAGGAAACCTATCAATTATGTCGTTAAGAGCCTGCAATCCTGTTTTTGACCAAATTACGAATAATTTGAAGAGGTTCTTAATAAAATAGCAATACTGATTTTTCTCCGTGTAGAAGCAGAATAAATCACTGGCGAAGTAAGCTAGTATTAAACATAGTACCTATATTACGTTACTGAAACGTAGGCTATAGAAAGAGGCAGAGTAACAAGGCATATTATCCCAAAAATAAATAACTATTATACTTTTGGCAAAAAAATTCAGTAATCATATCATAGCTAGCGTTTATTTATTATTTAAATACCACAAACAAAATAAATACAATATTGTGAGTTTTACAAATAAAATGAACTGAAGTATGTACTGGATGGGTGAAAGCTTATTAGGGTTCAGTGTTTTGTAGTTCGCCCCTTCTTAGAAGCGAAGAATTAACAGGCATTTTTATTTTAATCAAGGCAATAAATAACTCCGTGCGTCCAGTAATTAGTCATCTTAGTTTGTAAGGATATATGGGACAAGATAATGCGGACGCGGCCCTCTATCTCGTGACGCCATCCTCCAAACTCCTTGGAGATTGGGATAGTGTTGATGGCCTTATTATAATAGGTGTGGATTACAGGGGTAAATGAACTTTTGGTAATGAAAAAGATAGTCCGTTTGATAGTTTCCCCTCTTTCAACAAACGATTTGCAATCCCTGAGCACAGGCGTCGGGTAGGTATGCTGTAATTGTTTTACCGGTATTACAGTGGAAATGCTTCGTAGAACTAGCGTCATTGATCCCTTTGGCACTATGCTCATAGTCGGAAAACACGCCAAACACGCACCCAACATTATGTACATGAATTTCATTTTTATTAATTATATATTAACAATTAGGCATCCATGGTGACTTACTCCGGTGGCTCACTTCATACCTTTGGAGTAGACTTCAAAGTGTCTTAGTTGAGGGAACAAAGTCCAGCTTCTTCTCTGGGCCCTCCGGTGTACCTCAAGGTTCTCATTAAGGCCCATTATTATTTAATGTGTATATGTACGATATTCACAAATGTTTTTTACATGCTAATTACCTAGCATATGCAGATGATAAAAAAATATACTTAGTTATTAAATCAATCAACCAGAACTTACCAATTTAATAAATCTTCATATTCAGCCTAGATCAACCCGACAATCTGATTTATTTTATCTACCCTCGTGTATAACAAACATTCGAAAAAATTCCCAAATTCCTCGTTATAGCATTGACATTTTTGGTAATAACCTAAAGAAATATCGATATGAAGTAATGCGTACGATCGATTATTAATATGAGCATATGGAATGTATCGGGAGCATCTCCTATTCTCTTCCTATTTTCCTTTTCCTCTCCCCTTCCTTTAACACTAAATTAATTTTAAGATATTAAAACTTCATTTCCAATGAACTTTAGCATAAGAAACTTCTGTGGCTTGACTTCAGTTAACTTGTATATTTATATCTACCATTGTATATTATGTGAAAGCTGTTTGTTTCTTACAAAATAAAATAAATAAATTATTTATTTATTGGACAATTTGTATAGCGCCGCTTTTGTGAGATATCACCTCAGGGGCGCTTTACAGTTGATGCAGGTATTAAAAAAAATATAGATATTACAAAAATAAAGTGAAGTTAAGTTAAGTAAAATAAAGTACAGGAACAGGTAACACGAAGATAGAAGATGGAGACTCTGCAGCAAGAATCATAGGTGGTGAAGAAACTGGACCAGCTGCTGCAGCGAAAGAGTCTACCGCGTTCACCAACAGTATCAGCACGAGGTTTGTCATACGAATTATAATTATCTGCTGCTAATAAAGCGCTGACACAATATCCTCTCACAGATACCAGACCTTGGCAGTACCGCTGTGACGTTCGTCACATAAGAACGGGTCACTTCTACGACTCGTTATTGAGTTCAACATCTCGGCTGTGGAACGATTTGCCGGCCTCTGCAACCTTAATATCTTCAAGACCCGTGTTCATTCCTTTCTCTCGTCAATCACAATCTCCGCACGCATCCCCAAAGATGGCAGATCCCATGGGGAAAATTATTTTTTTATTGCCTCCTCTGTGTGGAGTTAATGTTAAAAAAATCGTTTAAAAATCATATGATTTTTTTTTAAATTGATGTATCTTTCATAATCCTATTTTGATATCTAGGACCGCTCAAAATACCATTTTCTTACTGCATAACATTTCGGCAGTCCATTACGATGATTTCATTGTTTTATTGAATTTATTGCTAACTATTCTCTTGGGGATAATTAAATCAAACGCATCAAAAAATATCAGAGCGTGGTAATGTAAATTTTAGACAAATTGAATTGGAACATTCGTACTTCCGACAACCACACAATCCAAACTAACAAAATATTGTTCAAATGGACGAAATTCTGACATATTTGACCATTTTTACAATATTTAATCATACTTAACCATTTTTCAATATTTAACTATATTTGACCATCTTTAAATATTTAACCGGTGACCGGATAAATCATCACAATGATAATTCATCACATCTTTAAAAAGTTATATAAAGTCATGGAAAGTGATGAAACAAAAACTAATTAATTAACTAATTTATTAACTGGGATAAGTAGGTTAGGTTAGGTTTGGTTTAAATTTTTTTTTTCATCGTTTCTAGTGACTTTATATCAATCTTTAAAAGTGTGTTGAATTGTCACTGTGTTGAGTTATCATGGAACCATTTAACCATATTTGACCATTTTTATTTATATTTATCTAAATTTGACCATTTTTCAATATTTAACCATATTCGACCAATTTTTAACATTTAACCATATTTCACAATTTTTCAATATTTAACCGTATTTGACCATATGTTTTAAATTACTGTATTTGTTATTTTGGGTTTTTATTTGAATTTTATTTTATTTTCATTATTTATTATGTGTCTACATTATATTACACGAAGAAAACTTACTGATTTAAATTATTCTAATTCCGGTCAACGAATGAATTGACAGGTTTCTTAACAAATTATCAGTTAAAAACGAATGTGTTATGGGGATGTCGGAAACATGTTCATAAAATTTCTAATATTTTCGCATTTTGTCATTATATTTATCAGGAAAAACGTAGCTTCATGAACACGTGTTACGATATATTCTGAAAGTATCAACATTGTTTAGGAAATGGCCTGCCATCCCGTTTTCAACAAGATTTTAATAAATCAGCAATACTCATTTTTCTCCGTGTAGAAAGACTTGAAAACCATCTGCATTCCGGATCCGAAATGTATTTCTGTGCAGTAACCTTCTGTCAATATTGTCAAGTCAAATATCATGTAGAAATGTTCAACAAGCTGATTCAAGGTGATCATTGACAAATAAATGTTTTATTATTATTGTAATTGATAATATTTGAACAATCATTTTTAACGTCTTCGTCCACTTCGAAAATATTTTAGGATTTATTAATTTTGTTATAATAATTAAATAAATTCCCTCCTTTGTTACAAATAGTTGTTACCCCCTGCCCGGCACTAAATGAGACCAATAAGTAACTTAGTGTCACGGAAACTGTCACTGGATAAGCGGTGACACCCGTCGCCTACGCGCAAGGTCCGAGGTGTCCCTCTCAAACACCAGCCATCTTCCCCTCTCCATCCTTCCAACCCCCTCACCCATCCACAGTGTCCCCTCCAGCCCACCACTTCCTGCGCCGCTGCGGTCAACAAGGGCGGACTGACCACAAAAAATAATTATTATGTGTGAAGCAAAGAACTTATTTTATGCAATCGTATTTTCTTTGATTAGACAATTTTTTCTCTCCAAAATTGCCATAATATAATATAATTGTGTATTTTTTATGGGATGTGAAATTATTATTGTGTATACTTTACTAGATGTGAATATTGTATATTATTGTACATGCTTTATGGGATGTGATTATTGTAGGTATTTTGTAAAATTATCTTTTCCGATTTTATGTCCGGGTTAAATCTTCCCCATAGGAAAAACTAAACCCTTCCACACACTTTTCCACAAATGATCATCTAGTCAATCAACATTATGCAAGTGCATTATATAAGCAAAATAAATACAAAACAATACAAGAACAACACGTCAACTCACCAGAGATCAAATGGGAAAATAATTCACCGACTCCAGATATTTTCATATCAGAGGGTTCGGCTCGGTAGAACTCCTAACAGGGCCTATAAATCCTACTGATCCCTCAACATAAATATTTAAAAAATCTTTCGTTATCCTACATGTATTTAAAATGACTATATATTATATTATATTATTATGTATGCTTTTATGGGATGTAATTATTATTATTGTATATGCTTTGTGGGGTGTGATTATTGTTATTGTATATGCTTTGTGGGATGTGATTATTGTATAATATTGAAATATTATTACTGTATGAAAAGTGATTATTGTATATTAATGTAATTTTATTGTATTTGCTTTATCGGATGTGATGATTGTATATTGTTGTATAATTATTGTATATGCTTTATGGGATGTGTAGGATCGCACAAACTTCCCCGCATTTCGGAATAAAAATATTACAATTATATAATATATATAATTTTTAAGAAAAGAAATAATATAACCTGACAATATTTAAAAAATCTCCTACTACTACCACCACAGTAAGCGGAAAAAAATGCTTGTGTTGTGATACTTAGCCAGCCGAGGAATTGAACGTGCGAAGCCTGGGTGGGACACAAACGCGATGCCAATTCAGCTACTGACCGGTCAAATATATACTACATTTTCCATATTTATACAAAAGTGACATTAAATTTAATTAAAAATTTTAAAATAACAATGCAGAATATTCTCTCTTGGCCACAATCAAAATCAATGTCTTACTTTTGAATGTGTGTTATCTGTGTGCTATATTGTCTTGTACTTTTGAATGTACGTTATCGTATTGTCATTCAAAGTGTTAGTGTATTTGGGACGCTTTAGTGAGTTCTATGATTGTATGTAAGAGTCTGTTATTTATTTTATATAACGGGAGACTTATATTGTATTAAAATTGTATATTGAGATAAAACCTGCAGACAAGCCGCCATGTGGCAGCTTCGTGGAACTATCTATACATTGTCTAAAAAAAAAAAAAATGTAAAAAAAATTTCAGTCAATAAAGATCAGCTTATTTAAAAAAATATATATATCAATCACTGTCTACTAAGAGCCCCGAAACTATCCATATTCCATTCCAAAGAACCAAATGTGCGAATTTGTCGAGGATGTTAATAACATCTACCGTAGTGGCAAGATTCCGGACATATTTAGCGATAGCCCTCAGAACTTTTTTTCACAAAACTTCAACTTGACCCAAACTTCATTTTCTCTCGTTTTGTTATTGTTTTACATAACTACTGTTTGTATTTTACTTTACACCGTTATGGGACGATTGGTTAAAAAGCTTACCGTTCTGAATTGTTGTTTTTTGTAATTAAAAATATTTAGATCTATTTAATCAAAATAATTGACATTTTTCCAATCAAATGATTTTTTCACTAGAATAAACATTTAATAAAATTTCAATAGGCCAACAAATATATTAAAATAAACTGTGAATAATTAGTTAGTAGGTATTATGAAAATATAATAAAATATGTAATTTTGTCAATCAATGTAGGTATTAATATGATAATAAATTGACTTACTTTTGTTTTTATCCCTGTGAACTTTAAGTCTATGGTGAGCTATAACCCTTTTTGTGATGTTAGAAAAATTAACAATTGTTTCTTTGTATGTGTTTTTAGAAGTATCTAAACTTTTTCATAAGTCTAGTATAAAAAAAACATTTAACAAAGAAGTAATAATACAATGTGGTAACAAAACAGTCCAAGAAATGCATTTAAATAGATATAAATCAATACGAAAGAAACGAAAAATAATCTACAAAGTAAAAATACAAAAAATCTTGTGAAAAGTGGTCACATTAATTTAGAATATCGATCATGCTATGAATTAACTACGGAATTTCTCTTGGACTGTTCAGTTGTGTCCTGTTTTCCCAGTTTGTCCCTGTATTGTGACTATTCCACCCATATGTAAATCAACTTCTTAAGTAAATAGCCGGTAATCCAGCCGATCTAATGGACTCGCTATCTGTAAGTGTGAAACTATTTATAAGAGAATATTCTCCTTGTGTAACTAAAAGAGGATGTAGGGTGTTGGACCTTATCTGTCTTGTTCCATCGCTGTGATACTGACCCAAGCGGCACACTCAAAAGGAGGCTTTGTAATGTGACAAGAATATTCATAATTTGGCCTTCTTTCAATGCGGGTAGGGAATACAATCCTGGTTTGGTTTACAGGTTCTTGGGATCCCAGCGGTTTTCTGATTCTCTAAATACAGATATAACTCGTAGTACAAGCGGGAAACTGGAGAACCAGTTATCATAGAGAACTAAAAAAAAAATCGGACTGATTCCATTTTTTTAAACCTTTTTTTGACAACTAAGGGGTTAAAACAAACTTTAAAGCCGAGTCTACACTTCCAAGCGTTTTAAAAGACATTGAACACCAGATATTAACCTCCAGCGTTCGATAATTTTCTAATTTCAACTAAAAAGTTCCAACTTCGGACTCGGTTTTTTCGAAAACGATAGCTCAGTCCGGGATATGCAATTCACTCAATTTAGGAGGTGCGTATGCGTGTTATGATTGAAATGTATTGCAGATGTAAGGATCTGTAGAGTTATTTGTGTGCTTGAATCTATGAAGTAGTGTTTCGGTTTTTGAGTTGTCAGGGAGAAAGTTGAAGATTTTAGGAGCAAGGTATATTAATTATCTTTGTAGCATAATTATAGTATGTAATTTATGTACATTGTAATGTCAGGCTTGCTATAGTTCCAGTGGTGTGATTGTATTGTGATAGTGTTTCTGTTGTATCTGTACAAGAAATGTGTTTTTAGATGGAGTTGACGTATATTGAAGACATTATTCTCGACTCTAAGTAATATATATAAAGTGTATCAGATTCTCGAGTCGGGCCATGTCAAGAGTCAGAATAATAGAAGAGTATGTATTAGACGATGTATGAATGTGAATGAGGCAAGAAGTGTGTGATAAAACCTAAAATCAAAATCATGGGCATTAATAAAAGTAAAAATTAATAAAAGGCATTAATAAAACTAAAACTAAAAATATAGTACTATAGGATTCAGATGTCTTATACTGATTTATAAATGTGGAAATTCTAACTATACAATTATAAATGTTCTCCAAAATGCCCTGGAAAGAATCTCAGACTTGTGATGTCCCGAAAGAAACCATTCATCTGTTCTGAATGCAATTACTAATGTTATCCAAATTGACCCTGGTAATAAATTATTTCAAGGATAAAGAAACCATCCTGTCACTTCGAATGCAATCAACAATGTTCTCAAAATTTGTTTTGACAGCATCGCCATTCCATTGTAAGTATATTATGTACTAAATACACAATTTGACTGTCCTGAAACGGGAATCCTTCCCAGTTGGACAGACAAAGGTTATTTTTTTTTGTATTGTTTGTAATTTATATATATATATATAAAATAAATTATAATATACAATCGACTCAAATTTAACTCTAACTTATTAGCTAAGAAAATGGCAAAAAGAATAAATTTTTTAAGAAGAATAAGGAATAAATTACATGTAAATACAAGTAAATTAGTTTATAATAGTATAGAAGCATCTCATTTAAATTACAGCTCTGGTGTCATTTTCTTCTGCAATCAAACACAGATAAAGAAATTGCAAATAGTAACAATTATTTTATAAGCAATAATTATTAGCCTGAAACACTCATCCACATTGAAAAATCTCCTGATAAAAGATACATGACGCCAACGGGACTTCAACCCGTGTCCTTTCGATTTCCGGTCGACAGCTCTGACCACTGAGCTATGGCGGCTTATCTCTTATCCGCGAAATAATTCAATATATACTAGTGTTTCATTCAATAATTACTGCTTGTTTTATTTTTTCACCTGAAACAACCAACTTTATTTTATATGAAAAAGGCATTGTAAATGCTAACTCTCTCACTAGATGGCGTCGAGACAAATTGTCTACATTTTTGGTGAAGATACTAGAACTTGTCAAATATTAATTATTATTTTTTGGTAAACTAATGTTTAAGACAAGATTTTTTTATGCATAGCACAAAGGGTAACAATTATTTTATAAGCAATAATTATTAGCCTGAAACACTCATCCACATTGAAAAATCTCCTGATAAAAGATACATGACGCCAACGGGACTTGAACCCGTGTCCTTTCAATTTCCGGTCAACAGCTGTGTTTCGGGCTAATAATTATTGCTTATAAAATAATTGTTACCCTTTGTGCTAGGCATAAAAAATCTTGTCTTAAACATTAGTTTACCAAAAAATAATAAAATTGCAAATAATTCAAAATAGAGGAAAGAGAGCAGTATTAAATTGTAGTAGGTATTCTAAGATAATTATTATGCATAAAAAACTAGAAATGGTAAGTGTGAGACAGCGAATAATTTACAATTCCCTAATATTTATATTTAAGCTAAAAAATAAGATGCTCCCGAAACACATCTTTAAAAATGTAAATTTTAATTTCGCAATAGACGGCTACCCCACGAGAAACTGTGGAGATTTTAGACTTTCAAAAACAAATTTGTTTGGAACCCAAAATAATCTCTACTTTAAAGGATTTAAGATTTTTAATGAGCTACTGAGAGATGTTAAGGAAGCTAAAAGCCTTACTGCTTTTCGTGGGTCATACCTAAATACCATAAAAAATAAGTTGTAGATGTATTGTAAAATGTCCTTAATGTCATAAAAATAAATTGTTGAAAGGTTTATACTAGATATAAAAATGTATTTTTTTTATAACTAAAGAAAAACATTCAAAAAGACCGAGCTGTTTGGCGGTCCGTCCTCTCTGCCTACCCCTGTGGAGAAATGGCATGATGGTTACTTTGTTATTTAGTCAAGAGTATAATGTCATAAAAACATATATTTGTTAATTATCATCATATAGATAAATGATTTGGAGCAATTTTTATTTCTTTATAAATTTCGTACGATTCAATCGTTGATACACAAATGAAATGTATACATAATTACATGCTATGTTTGGTATACCGATATTTGAATGAAAGGTGCTTTGAAGAACTAGCGACAATGGCACTAGTACACAATCGAAATGTACACTAAAAACACTTTCAGCAATTCGTAAACGATTTAGGGCCGATATTTACGTTCGTCAAGTTGTTCTATGGAATGAACCCTGACTATCTAATTCAACTGATAAAATTCCTGATTTACTGAAATACCAGCTCATAAAAGGCATTAAGAAACGTTATCCCAGATAAAAAGCCCCACTTCACGGATCCAAATGGAACTACAAAAATTATTACTCAACATTAAGGCATTATATATTTTAAAGCACTAAAATTTAAGCTGATCGAGGCGCCATACCATTGGACTCAGACCCGGTTCTGAACAAGATATTATGAAATTAATTCAATAAAAACAAATTCCTTCCTTTTGTGAAATTGATTATAAACAACTTCAAACGTCTCTTTAACACCATAATCCGAGGGTTTTAATCCTCTCGTGCCGTATGATTCACCTCGCCTTGTAGCACAAAGGTGTTATTGAATAGTGTGGTTGTCGTGTTGTAAGTTGTGACAGGCGCACAGTGGGCACGGTGTCACAGAATGGGGTCTGTTGAGGAACAATGCCGATTGGCCGATTGTCGGGGCAGGTACTGGCCTATACACAGCACGCCGCACATTGGGTCTCGGATAGGGGATAGACATTGTTGGTTATTGGGTGGATCGTAACATTTAAAAAAAATATTAAGCTATTTAATGTATTGTTTCTCAATTAGGTTGAGTTTTTAAATCATTATTACGGCTTCCTAAAAACAGGTAGTGTTATAAAAATCAACATTCCTTAACCCTAGATAACTAAACTGTTTTCATTATTTCATTGTAAATACACTTTCGTAGAGTGGACTACGCAATAAAACACTAGAAATAAATCAAAAATATTCAATTAAGATAGAAGGTAGAGGTGATTTTGCACAAAAACGGCGCTATATAAGTCATCCAATTATTATTATTATTATTATGGCACAAAAATAAGGTTTATAATGAACAAATTAATATCAAAATATCAGTCTACATAGTGACCACACATGTCAACATTATGTGGACCACAAATAGCCCACCTTCTTCTTTCCCTTCCCCACTTACCTTCAGCCTCACAACATCCCCCAATTGGGGATGCCATAGTCTCACTGGCTCCAGACGGGAGCAGTTGGGACTCTTGTGAGGTATTCACTATAAAAAATAAATAAAAAAGCCTTTCTACATCTGGTGCAAAGGTGTTTGGTCATCCTCCGGGCCTTTGATGGACACATGTAGCAAATTTTAGGCACGTTTGACGTAGATGAAACCGGAGCTTCTTTGTAGAAGATTCGCCAACATTAACAATAAATATAAGAATATATGAATGTACGTACCATAAAAGTAAAAATTGTTGTTAAAACTAATCATTCATCCAGCGGAAGACGAGATGGTCATAGGGCACGTCCTAGTATGCGTGTGGCCGCAATCGCTTCAAGTGCTGCAATGTTTACTCAAATTAGGAAGGTAATGAAAGAGTCAAGGTCGGGGAGCGGGGGAAAGTAGGTGATTTTGAATTTCGGCGGGTAGCGCGTCGTCGCCTCGACGAGCGATTAGTTATCTAGGGTTGATAGCCGACAAAAGATCTATTAAAACTGTCAAAGTTCACTATGTACCTTATTGAGAATTAATAATATTATTTATAGTAATATTTTAAATACAGTGAGTAATTAATTAGTTAAAAAGTAAGAAAAGTTACATGTATGGAGTTGAATTCCTTCATCCCATCAACAAAGGCATAATAAATGAGTTAATTTATAGTTTGAAGTTGAAAAGCCCTATTCAAGGTTCAGGTATGCCCTCAACAGGTGCGTCTCGGAACCTGGGCACAAGGTACAAGGTACCTGGGAACTGGGAGTTTGTGGGATACCTGGGGTGACTGCTACGTGACAGGGTCTAGACGGGGAGTTCACAGGACCCAAAACACTGCTCCACATTCTATTTTGGTCAGGGGTGGTTTTCTGGTTTTATTTATTTAATTATCATCAAAAAATAACAGGATTAAGCCTGTAACAGACCATGCTCTAGGGATGAGACTCTCGACTAGCTAGCCGAAGGTCGCGGGTTCAAATCCCGGCGTGCGCAAGTATTTTATTTGATTAATTTGTATTATTTCACAATTTATTAATTTGAAATAAGATATAGTATATATGCGGCACATTACAGAGTGGAAAAAACTATCAGTATCGCACAAATGTAAGACCACCATTCAGAATTAAAATAGCTTTAATCGTGTTTGGTGACAAAATCTGAATATCCAGGTACTACCCCACCTTACTCTTTTCCATCTCCTTCGCTTCCCCACTACCATCAACCTCACAACATACCCCAATTGGGGATGCCAAAGTCTCACTGGTTCCAGACGGTTAGGAGTATCTATTTGGGACTCTTGTCAATATTAATGAAAATATTATCTTGCAACTAATTTTTCCTATATTTTTGTTAATTCTTAATTTGAAATGTGAGATTGACAAAATGACAAATTAAAATATTGCCCCAATGATCGAATATTTAAAGACGTTGTTCAGTAAGACAAAAATTCTGGGTTCGATTCCCAGTTGAGGCGGTTATTTTTTTTCTGTGTCTTGTTCTATTTCATTTTTCGTTTAGATATATTAGTATTATCTTATTCTTTAATGATATCAAAGATTAATTTGCATTTAAAACATTTTTCATGACCAATTTTTATTGACAAATTGTATCCTGTTGCTAGGTCGCTTATCTCTGGTGAAGTGATATGTTGAAATTCTTTTGGATTTGAGAAAAAAATATATGTAATTATGTAATTTGTTAACCACATAACGGAAATCTCTAATAAGGGCTTAAAATGTTTGGATTTATAACTAGGCTAACCAGAAATTTTAACAATATAAAGTGTATTAAATTGTTATATTTTGCCTATGTAAGAAGTCAACTTGAGTACAATTCTCCTGTCTGGAACCCACATTATAATATACACGTTGAAGCTGTTGAAAGAATACAAAACAAATTCTTACGTTTTATAAATTTTAAAATGGGTATTCCAGCAATTATGTTGAACTACAACACTCTGTTAAATTACATATATGAATAGGCTCAAATTGTCAGACAGAAGAATTTTCACTGACTTGGTATTTGTATAAAATTCTTAATGATTTAGTTGATGGTCCGGTATTGCTAGAATTGATAAGCTTCCGGATTTCACAACGTTATACTAGAAGTCAGGATTTATTTCAGAGCAGATATTCTGGGACTAACTACCATATGTATTCCTCTTTGCGCATAATACTAATGGAGGGAAACAATTATACCAAGTCAGTGGACATCTTCAATTTATCTTTAAACATATATAAAATGTTGTAAATGAAGAAATTCAGTTATGTACAATAAATAATGTATATTTCTTAATCTTAATATGTAAAAGCAATAAATAAATAAATGAATGTCTTACCAGGGGGTTTACTCTGTATCTTTCGAAACTTTTATGTCGCTGGTTTAGCCACGTCACAAAGCCGTACTAACCCTTCCCTTACGGTGGTAAAAATCTTCCTCGTGCTGCAGTGCTATACACTCGGTAAATATTTATATATTGTAATTAGTCAACGCAATAAATAAATGTATTTATTTTTATTTAAGTACATAAAACAGGCAAGGTGCCCAAAAATTTACATACATGGATGTTTAAATACATAATAATAACAAAATGATAATAACAAAATGATAATAACAAAAATAGTAATAAAATGAATAACCTAAATATGCAGAAGTAAATGTCAAATAAGAATGGGTAAAAGGTAAATACAAATATGTTCATAAACGATTTGTTATTGTCACACCTGTACTGGTGAGACACTGATTAGGTAGGTACAATGTTGCTTCTCTTTAAATAAAGGGCTTTATCACAATATCAGCTTAATATGATTAAAGATAATACGCTTTTAAGTGTTTAAATTGGTCATTAAAAATGTCTATTTTATTATTAGAGCCATGTATAATGTTATAATTTCTTAATGTTCGCGGTACAGGGGAGAAATATCCTGTATTTGTGTGGTATGCTTTAATATAGAAAATGTCTTTCATCCTCCTTGTTGATTTTCTTGATGGTATATTGATGTTAATTTAGGATAAAATGTTTGGTGTATCAACTGATGCATGTATAATTTTGTGTAGTAGCAGTACGTCAGAAAGTTTACGTCTGACCGTCAGTGAGTGAATACCAAAAAACATTAATCTGTGTTTAGTATAATTACAGAGATATTTTATTAATTAGAGACGATGTTTACTCAGTTGACAGCATCGGTAAGCAAAGGTTAAACCACGAACTTACTGGTTTGTTAACCCGAAAGATACAGAGTAGGCCCCACCGACACCTTTTATTCTAATATGTACACATACATAAATAACGCTTTAATGCGTTTTTAAAAGCCGGTAGCCGAAATAGGGAATATTCAAATGTTCTGTTTAATGTTGCCAGTTTAATTAAATCCAGAGTCATTTAACTGAGTTCCTACCCACGCCGAGATATAAATTACATAAATGAATAAAAAATGACTTGATTACAATAATAATGATTTGTAGGGTTTGATGTCTGCTGACCCGCGTGCCCAGTGAATACAAACCGGTTTTAAGGATTCATGAACTTAATAATAATTGCTTTTTCTGAGGTACAGACCCTATTCAAGTCAAGCTACATCATTATAATGAATTACTTTAAACCATTTCTTTTCTTTGTCTACGAGATATTATCCGGCTACTACTCTGTGGAATTTTTAAAGAGATTCTTCTATGTATTGATTGCCATAAACAAGAAATGTGTTGCAATCATACATAAAGATAGCAGAAAATAAAATTATGAAATGAAGATAATTTTGGTAGTTGGAAGGTCGAAGTATGATACAGTTAAATATGACCGAAAAGGATAAGGTCGAATTAGCTCAGCGGTAGAGTAAAACCCCGGCAAGGCTGAGGTCCTGGGTTCAATTCTTAGATGCGACCGAATCTTTTTCTGTTTGTGACCTGTCAAGTATGTTTTCTGTATCTGTTTGTGCGTAACTAGATAGAGTCTGGGAAGTCATATGTCTACGGCATAAATTATCCAATTATATTATTTGATATTATTATAAGGAAATATTTCCAAAAGGAATATTTTTTCCAACGAGACAACGAATCCTCACAATCTTTAATAAGTTAGTGTTTTATTGTTCGATTTTTAAAAATGCGTTTTTTAAATTAGGAACCCGAAGTCCATTTTTTTCAAAAGGGGTGTGGCGCTCGGGAGTAATAATTTGACGGAAAGGCAGCGACTCATTGTTGTTGTGGCTTAAATACAGGGAAAACGTAAGTCCTACTGAAATTTTTATAAATTAATTAATAATAATAACTTTCATGCTTTTTTTAAGCCGTATCTATTCAAGTTAAGTATGTTAAGTTTCCTGCCATTTTCAATCTGGGAAGAACGAAGTTACATTTATTTTTCCCAATTTTTACATTAAGTACATACCATATTGTAAAAATCAATAAGATAAATGAGAACACACAGGCGCAGCCTGTGCGTGTGTAATGTAGTTAAATACATTATATTATTGTACCTAGAAATAATCAAACTGTGGGCATATAAAACAAAAACAAGATTACAATTTGTCTAAGCGGTTTGTATAAAAAGTGTTTACAATAGTGTATAGTGAAGTTATAAGTGTTTAGTGTAATATAAGGTAAGTAGTTTATGAGAAACATAAAGTGATAGAAATTAAATAAAAAAAGTTTCAACTGCTGTATTTAAAAGCCATAATTTTTTAATATAATACATCTATTTTTTTTAAAAGGTGTATTTTTTGAGGATTAAACCTTCCTTCCCAGGGACTAGCTCTTAGCTGCTGTGAACTTTTATAATTTCTTGTAAAAAACCACTCTATGACACAAGCTAAATCCCAATTGCATTGTACCGAGATTTATTTCGAGTGATACCAAAAGATGATAGAATGCATTGTCATCCACAACGAAACTATCTGCCGAGTTTCAGATCGATTGGATGTTGAGAAGTGGGTTAATTTGCTAACTTATTATAAATCTGATCAAATTATTCGTATTCTTGTTAAAAACGGGACTGCAGGCCCAGATTTTCCAACAAAGTATCAGTAAAACGCGAATGAGTTATGAGGGCGGCGGAACAAGTGTTCATAAAAAATACTAATTTTGTCGCATTTCGTCATTATATTTATCATGAAAAGCGTATCTGGATGAACACGTGTTCCGATATATTGCTCATTTTTATCCGTGCATCTTCCAATTCGAAATTATCCATATGCAGTTCAATTTATGGTTCTGCCCCTCAGAGAACTGTAACTTCTCGTTTTGTTTATTACATGTATCGTTCATAAGAACGAGGGAGTTTCTCAAACGGATCTATCAACGGCACGCCTTTAACCACGTTTCGCTTCCCGTAATTTATGTCAGTAGGTACATACTCATGAGATGTGATAATAACTGACTTGAAATTAGCGTACGTAATTTGCGATCTGGAAACTACGAAGCTTGTGATTACGTGAATTCGAAACGGAAATAATCTCATTAAATAAGCACGGAAAGATACAACAAAAATAACTGATTATGTAGTTATCAAATCCATCGAACTTATATTACACTCTACCCATCTGACCTGTCGATGAACGCTGTGAGACTATATGAAAGATTAGCGAACCCTAATGCTGAATCACTATTTTGATTAATCTTTATAACGAATTGGTGTACATTATGAATACCAAAAAATATGCGTTAGATAAATTGAAGGTTTTACTATCGTTTCGCTTGAGTAGAATACAAATTAAAAATAAATTACTCAATAAAAAATATAAATGTAAAATACAAAAAAAAATCATTTTTTCAATAGAAATGTATGAACGCGTAATGGAAACAACTTAAAAAAATACAGTATTATAGCTAAGATTATCTGTGACAGTTTCACTTGATTAACTTTTTTGCTTTCTTATAAAATTATTTACAAAATAAACAAAAACCAGTTTTATGCTTGAAATCGAACGATTCTGGACTCTGTTTGTCAAGCAATTTTAATGCCTATTACCTACAAGAATATACACATTTTTAGCTTGTAGCTCCCTCTTAAGGCGACATAAGACTCTAATAACGGGGGTTAGCTCGACGCTCACATTTTAATTATTTCTGATGTAAGTATTACTAAAATCTCAAATGTTTCTCAAGGAATCCCTATGGATGAAAGTTATTTATATTTTAGATTAATAAAAACATAAACCTTACAATTTAAATATTTTATGTAAAATGCTTTGAAAATTTTATAAAACGTTTTCCAAATATAAAATTAGTCGTAAGCATCAGATTTTATTTTTCTAGACCATGAATTAGTAACTACCCGAATGATCCCTCTAGAAAAATTTGAGATTTTAGTAATAAGTTCATCAGAAATAATTGAAATAAACACCACAAATAGATCAATTTTTTAGGCCTGCTAGGGGAAAGTCGACCGTAGGTCCGTTCATTACGCCGGGCCGCGCGCCGAATATTGTTTTTACACGACTTCATAACTTATGTCGTTAAGGTTCCCACGATTTTCCCTATCAGATATTTGAAAAGGAAAATTCAGCGGCAGGTCTCTCCAATACATAGGGCGGCGCGTCGGATATTTTTGTGCACGGCTGCTTCACTTACGTCGTTATGATCCTGACGTTATTTTAGGATATTGTCTTGTCTTAAAATCAATAATTATTAGGTATGCATGTTTTAGTATGGTTTCAAAAATACCTGAGCTTACAATCGTTCTTTTAGGTGTTTGCTAGCGCAATTCGTTCAAGTCTTAAGTTAGTTATAAGAACATATAATTAAAAGTGACCTGATTTCTGTCCCAGCCTGTACAAAGTCATCTTACCTTCGTTATCCTCATAAAAAGGACACAGTGGGCCAATTATGTGGTTTGATTATTGTTATTTCATATCCTGTCGCCAGCGATGGTGGAAGGACAGGGAGGTGATATATAATTTAATTCGGCTCTCCCTTTGGCAGTCCAGGTCCTATGATTGTAGACAAGCTGCTCCGGTGCTGGTTGATTTAGGAAAAATATTCCTTACTAAATGCAGCTGGGTTTTTAACAACTATGATTGCCCTATACTATTGAGTACGCAGCTTATGGAAAGCTATTTGTACTCCTGCCCTACTGCAGCACATCAACGATGTTATAAAAGAAAGATAGCTTACGGTTTGTACAAGTTATGTTACCACTATTTATTTATATTTATTTGTAAGAAACAATCAGCAAATATATACAAAGGTATTATAAATATAAAGTTTATTAAATTTATTCAAAAATTCTTATGATAGAGTTGCTTAGAGACAGGAAATTTGGGAGAAGAAGAGTAATGTAGGATAAAAATAAAAGATGCTCCCGGTACATTCCACTTTCCAATTTATTAAGAATCTCTTCTAATTATTCGTAATCCGGTTAAAAAGGGATTGCAGGCCCTTAAGGAATGAATTGATAGTTTGGTTTCCTGATAAACTTTTAGCAATTTACTATGGTATGGTATTTTCACGATGTCGGAACATGTGTTCATAAAAATCAATATTTTATAATATATTATCAAGGCAAATGCAGGTGCACGAACACGTGTTCGAATGTATTAGGAATTTACTAAAATTTTATCAGGAAACGGTCTGCAATCCCGTTTTTAACGGATTACCAATAATTTGAAGAGATTTATAAATTAGCAACGCTTATTTTTCTCCGTGCACACTCACGCATGAATTTTTGACCGTACACAATTTATTACAGTATTGTGTACGTGTGGCTCTTCCTCCTTCTTTAGCCAACGTTTCGTATAGCTTTACAGTGTCCATCATCAAGGCAGATTTGATGGTAGTGAAGTGGGAATGTATGTAATGTAGAAATCCTAAAAGTGATACCGTGCTGCGCGCCTTAATCCCTTGGAATCAGATTTGCAACAACCTTATATTAATCCAGATAATACTTTTGGCCGTGAAAATATCCCACTATTGTATCAAATATGTATTTAGGTATCTGTAGGTTCTAACCAGCTATACCCGGAGAAAAAATTAGATCTATATTAATTGAAACTAATTCACAAGAAAAACTTTCGGTTGCAATTACTAAAACATTTCTAGGTAATCTTTGCTGTACAGTGATTGTAGATAATTAAAAATAATACTATCTGGGCGCCAAAAGTTTTATAAAAGAACTAACACATTTTATATGTGCAGATTACAAATAGTCCCTCTAATCAATTCCCATGCCGAAGATAATATATAATTTTATTATGAATTTTTGTGACGACTAGAGCCATCTATAAAATGTATCTGTATTTATTACCCACGTAAATCAGGTAAAAAGAAAATTGTGTGCAGGTATTTTTACCTGCGTCTCGGATAGTGGCACGCCTTTTAAAAAACGCCACCTGGCGGATAACGCCATCTGTGTATTGACTGACCAACTAAAATACAATATAAAGTTGTTTTTTTGTCAGATTCTGACAGTAGCAAAGATATTTATAGTTTTCGAAACCCTAGTTCACAAAAACTGTAATAAATTGGATAGAACTTTTAGAAAAAAATCGAGAAGTATATATTCAGAAACGTTGTATTCATTATGTGTTCTGTACACTCGATAATAATCCACACCTAATCCGTTTTTTTTAACAATTGAAAGGATGTTATTTCAAATGATATTGAATGGTGAAAAAGTTTTGTTTGAAACCAAAAACAAAAGCTGTTCAACTTTCTTGACGCCATCCACCGCTAACTATTTAACAATGTTTGCTGCTTCAAACACACAGTTTTTTCCGCTGTATTAAAAATATCTACTAATTTCGACTGTGTGTCTGTGACTCCGGTTCAATGAACTATATTTGTTTTTAAATTAGGTGTCAATTTCAAAAAATTTAACTATTTGTTTGAACGAACTCACACAAGCGAGTACTTACCTATAATGTTAAATTTGCACAGATATTTTTATTATTGGAAATATAATGTCACGTGATTTTTCATGGGTTTGCCAATTTAAAATTAAATATTACTCCGCATTTTGTATGGCCATTAGAAATCAATATAATTACGTTTCCAATAAAGTCAACAAAACTATGTTTGTTCATTTGCAGCGAGTTTGTTGTCAAGACAACTGTCAAACGCTACTTTGACATGTGTCGTTTTGAAGCCATCACGATAAACTGTCGTCTGTCTCTTTCTCGCAAGTGTTATGAACTGCTATTATTAGTGGACGGAGAATATTGTGTAAGACATCACCATGGCAACGGTAATATAAACTTTTTCCGCAATATTCGTGTCTCGTTTGTTTCTACGTTGTGGATATTGGTTGGAAAAAGAGAGCAATAGTTGATATAATGCAAGTTGAAGTTGAAGTGAGACATTCTGGAGTAAACGAACACTCCACTACAATGGTATGACCATAGCTGAAAATAATTATGGAAAAAACCGGAAGTTTTGACGAGTGGTAGCTTCCTTTAAAGTGCGTTTGTGCAGTTAACTCCCATAAATAATATAAGGAAATAAGACAACCTAAATAATTTTTCCAAACTTTAAACACCGCGCTATTTAAATTATGCAATTCCCAAGAGCGTGTCAGAAATAAATCACAACTCCCATAGGTGCATTTTGAATATCCGCACCTATGGAACCTTCCATCATATTCCTTACCTTAGTACAAAACATTCTAGTGACGCCAGGTAGACCTGTAAACCTGGTAAATATACTGGCTGCCTGAGAGCGCCGCACCTATGAGAAAACACCAAATTTGTACCGAACAGTATTTTAACAGATTTAACCGATTTTTTTCTATGATTATCGTATTTTAAGTTGATTGCTGAAGATGTAAATTTTATATTAAAAAGAACGAACAGTTACGTATATTCATATTTTTTTTATATATAAATATTTTATATTATTTTCTTTGGCCACGGATGTTTCAATGATTTTTTCTCAGTATTAACTTTTGGTGTGCAAAACTTTCACTAGTCTTACCAGGTAATGTGTTTTTATTTAAGGAATTAGTATATAATCCAACATGTGTAGATAGGTCATGAGCTGCCTCTTGTTCTGACGATAAAGTTAAAAAAAAACATGAAATATCAGCAGGCAACAAGACGGGGGAACTAAAAACTATATTTAATTATTATTATGATGTAAGTACATTGATAAAAATTGGAACATCTGTGAAGAGTTATGTACGAAGCATGCACTTAAATCTATAATCCACCAAATATCTTCGAAATAACGACGAGTTCTCGTAAGTTATTTTGTTAACTTCACGGTAAATATTAAACAATAAGACAGTTTTTTTTATTCATCGTAAATGGTCACTAGTAATGTTTAATAAAATATGATGAACGATTTTTTAAACTAAGAATAAATAATTAAATTACTTCCATTATATACTTTATAACTACCAATGAACAACAAATAACATTATCAACTAAATACGTTTTAGAAAAATAAAAATATATATTTTAACTTTTAATTATTACAAGAAGAAGTTGATACGTTTTAGCTAAGTTAAAATCTGTAAATATGCTAAGAAAGTCAAGTTGACTTTTTTTAACAATCTATAATTTATAACTGCGGAAAAAAATGGGAATTTTTTATTTTAAAAACTGTGGCAGCATGATTCCTGTTGAGCGACCTTTATTATTTATCTCTTTCTTTCTTTTCCCCGTGTGCATGTCTATGGAAAATCAAACACTAAACTAAAAACAAAACGCACAAAAAGTACCAAACGTATCACTCCATTGTAAAATACCACTTATAGATGACGAACAGCCATTGCTACTCTGAGCGGTTGAATTGTTAGCCGCGGAAAACGATTTTTAGAAAATTGAGCATTATCATTGGACTCAGGTGTTTCAACTAGTAATATTTAGTGCGAGTCGTTCTTTTATGCGGGTCGGTTGTTTCGTTGATTTCCTCTTTTTTAGTTCTGTCAAAATAACATCTATTACTCTGGTGTACAACTCGCGAAATTCCTCAGCGTACAACAATTGTTACTGGTGTTGCGCAATTGTGTCAATTTAGAGTGTTTTGATAGCAGCAAATTGATTGAATTCAAGTTACAGTTTTCAAAGATGTTTCAGCAAGAAGAAACGATCTCTAAAACAAGTTTTTGAATGCCTTTTCAACTGTGATCATGATTGTGCGATGAGCAAACGAAGAAATCAAAAATACTCTTAACGTAATCAAGACAACATACCAAGTGTTTAAAAATAGTTTGAATTGATTTATACAAGTGCATTGTTTATATTAATTAAACTGTGAGTGATAGAAAATTAAACATGCCTAAAAAACGAGCGTATTTAAATGTATAAACAAACGATTTTTGTAGTTTTTGGTTTGCGTATAAGAATTTGATTTTAAAACTTAATGGCTCCCACGCTTAGAAAAAATAATAGTAGTGATAATAGTTCAACAAGTAAAAGCTTCAGTAGTGGCGAATATTCTGTTAAAATTCCATTAGATAACAATTCAAGTGGATCATTAAATAAAGTCAATAGCATTACAGCACACAGCATAGTAGAAAAGGATATCTTTACCTACGACCCTAGAATCGAAAGCTCTGACACAAGAAACAGGGTTATTCCACTTGTAGGGCATAGAAGAAACAAAAGCGGTTCCAAGTCTTTGAAAGGAAGTCTCTCTTTAACAGCTGAGGCTTTGGGGTCAGAAAATTTCGCAGAAGAACTGGGAAGATACGTCTCAGAGATGGCGAGGACTGACACCAGCAGTGAGGATGTTTGGGCTCAGTTGCAGCAGAAGGAGGCAGACTTGCTTCTGGCTGCAGAGCTTGGCAATGCCCTGCTAGAGAAAAATGAGGAGCTGACGAAGCAGGCTGAGAGACTGGCCGAGCAGTTCTCCAGCAAAGTTGAGGTGAGTCAAAACATGCATTTTAAGTAGTCAATTCCCATCATCAGCTGAATGATTTGTCTCTAATGAAAATGATAATATCTGTATAAATGCACAAATAACAGCGCGAATTTATGGGAAAGGTGACACGATGATACTGTTAGTGTGACACAGTCATGTATTTTTGTTTCTTGTTTGCAAATTACACTATTGCGCATATAACTCGGTTGGTATTACGGTATTTTATTGTTTGAGACTTTTAGCTACTAATTTTTGGGAACACGTTGCAGTGTCCGGCATCACTTATTACTGTTCATGTTCCAAGTTTGCTTATATATATTAAGATTACTTCGTTTCGGAAGACATGTAGCATATTATACATATTATCAGATGGCCATCTTTGGTCAATCTTCCACCCACTTCTTCAATCCAGTCTTAAAAGTAGTAGTAATTTGGCAGTAATCGTCATCAATACCGGCTGATTTTTTTTCGCTGATCTCTCAACTCCAGAAGGTTTTTTTCTTGCTAATAGGATCATCGATCATGACCTATCTATGAGTCTGCTTTTATTATCATTTGTAGTAATAATTGAAACCGAATACAAGTAGATAAAGCAATTTTATTAGAAAAAGGTTGGCGACCATCTTGCCGAACGTCTCCATTGGGTAATTTTGGCCAACAATTTAGTTACCAGTAACAACCCTGAAAGAAGATTCGACAGCCTCTCCACAGTAAAAAAAGTAGTAATCACGACTTAGCAATGTGACTCATCCTGGTGAACTTTAAAAATATTTGCAATGTTGTGTTCATATACTTATTATTACATCGTTTATGAATCATATTTTCAATGAGAGAGATAAAAATATTGGCAATATAATTGATGGCAATTAATGGTTTAAATGCTAATGTTTATTACAATTAATTAGATATGCCGTTGTCAAATAGTTTTATTTGTAAATATTCTGCAGAATGAAAAATAGCTCAAATCAAAGCTATTATCCAAAACTGGCCTACACCCAAACGTACGCCAAATACGTGGTATTTTTCTTACATAGTTACTTTTTAAAATGTATCTTTATCGAACAGTATAGATACTTTTTTTCTTATTGCACATTGTATATTGTTTGTGTACATCTTATATTTCTTCGTCGTCATCACGAAACTAAATCCGAGGGAGAGATTTTTTTAAGTAGTTTAGTACTGATTTAGCAGCCTCATCCACGAATGTTCACCACTAGCTCATGTCCAGGCCTTTCGTCTCCAATCGAATCCAGCTCAAATTTTCTTCCATGCAATCAGCCTACTTCTTCCTTGGTCCACCTCTATGCTGCTTCCACAGGAGTACCCACCGTGTATGCAATAGTTCGTTACATCCGATCATCTGGCTTTTTTGTCCACACAGTCAGCGATGTTTAGTTTCACTACACGCTGTATAACTGTATATGTTTTTAAATGTTGTTTCATCCATTTTTTCGTGTCTATTTATTTTTATCTTTCTACATTCATTGTAAAACATCCGAGACCTCTTTCAAAATACTAAGAACCTTGTACCGCGTATTTAACGTACGACTAATAGCAAAATAGAACTTACAGAAGAGTCTTAAAATCGTTTTATTTTAGATCTCCCGTTCGCTGCAGATTATCTATCACTAATGTACTCACCGAATAGACACTACACACTAGAAATGCTTTTCATGTAGATTTGAATGGAAACTGATGCCACCACTGACTTAGTACCTTGGTTCTGACCTATTTAGCACGCTCTGTCTCTCTTACACTGCCTGACATCGATCATTTTTGATCGAAATAAAAATTTCATAATGACGATGAACGAATTTCTGTATTTGAAATTTAAGCAAAGAACGGTCTGAGTTATGGATCACGAAATACGCCCACATCACATTTCTTGTATTTTTCTTTATTCTATGAACGTAATGCTGTTCACAGTATCTCTCAAAGAACTAAAATAGCCGATGCACGCTTGAAATAAATCTAGCGTAATCAAGCGCATTCTTCCTTGCGCGAGTAAACTTTATTATTATACCTACGTTTGGTACATATGTGTTTTATAAAATATTGCAGAATAGCTATTTTTGTTGTATATTTACTATGACCAACGAATTACTTATGCGAATGATCAGATTTTTGGTAATAGAAACAATTTTTTTTTAAATACATTACAATTTCAATGTTATTAATATCAGTAAAATTTTGATTAACTTTTGGCGCTCCCAATAACACAAATGTATTATAACACCTAGGTACTTACTATAAATGTAAAAAAATATTATTTGCAATAGTTGTGTAGAGAAGTCAACCTCGTAATTATTCATTATAATTCACAAACAAATAAATGTTTTTGGATCCTAGTGGTCCGTCACAAACCGCATCACTTTTGAGACTTGAAGTTTCAAAGTGATAAAATGTCGTAAAAATTTGTTTTTGCTTGGATATTTGTTTCCACTATAAATATTTGTTTTTCTTGGATATTTATTTCTACTATAAATATTTGTTTTTGCTTGGATATTTATTTCCACTATAAATATTTATTTTTCTTGGATATTTATTTCCACTATAAATATTTGTTTTTGCCTGGATATTTATTTCCACTATAAATATTTGTTTTTACTTGGATATTTGTTTCCACTATTAATATTAGTTTTTGCTTGGATTTTAATATTTAATTCATGAGATGTTCTTGTCCCAACTAGAAAAGGAAAATTCTCTTTACTGGATAAACTTTTAGATAATAGCATCGTAAAAAAAATACATTTTGAGAAAGATCATTGTTGTGAAGAAACATATTTTTGTCGCAATTTCTAGAGAAGAAAATTACACCAATATTTTTTTTAGAATCAAATAAACAGTTTTTTTATAAAAAATATAAAGGTTGAGAGAGATGTATAGAGACGCAGTAGGTGGGCGAACGCGTCCGACGCCAAAACCTAAACAAACCTCATGACATGAACCCGGGCAACCCTGCTAAGTCACCAAACGTAGCGAACTTCTTGGGTTGACCTATGGCAGGGGTGTTGGTTATCCAATAAATAGTCCAGGGCGGCGGTACCCACACCCGCCACCTAAATGATTAATATTTAATATTTTGGATATGTGGTTAACCATAATGATGTCAATTATGTATTGAAGTCTATAATCCAGTTTATTATAAATTTTGAAAACCTTTTCAGAGACGTGTCATTAGATAATTCAATTTCAGGTGATCAAATGTTAGAAGTATCGGGCCACTTTAGAAGAGAGATTAAATTTACGATGTCTTAATTTAATTGTTTACGTATTAATTTAAGAATAACTCTTCTAAATGCTAGCTTACGTTCATGTTTAATTCTAGGCTAAATAATATAATCTTCTCGCCTGTTCTGCCATTCGAAGGCTTTTCCGCAAAATCCTTGCATTTTTCAAGCCTCCATGAGCAGAATGAATGTGAGAATTAATTAAAATTATCAGCACAAAGGTATTTTTTCTATGCGATAACACAACTAGCTTATCATAAATAGTATTGTTTGTATAGCACTACTAATGTACCTCGGTGTTAGAAAACAAACATCACCCTTTCTCTTGACACTACAAACTACAAAGATATCCTAGATAAGCTGCTATTTTGATGAACCGTTCTGATCCGCCCAAGGAGGAATTTCAGTGATTTTTAACTTAAGTAGCATTATTAATATTTTTTACAATTACAATTTCATGGTTAAAATAACTTTCAAAGTATCCTTTTTTTAAAGCCCGCCAAAACGATCGAAATCCGATAGGGTACGTGTGACGTCATACGTACCTCGATTTTAATTCGTCCCTAAACCTGGGTGCCGGACTGTTTAAAAATCTGTCATGCACGCGATTATGTGTAACGTTTTCTACTAACCTGTTCTTATCCTTCCGTATTATCTATTATGAGTAAGACGTTATATTTATAAAGTCTCTGTACGTACAGAACCTGCGCCAAATTTTTGTATAACCCATTTTAGTATTCGGATCACCTCCAAATAATGTTTGTTGAAAATATCATGCGCGTCTGTTACACCGACCGGCTTGACGCGACACAAATCATAACGTCAAATTCAGTACAACTGAGTTCGTTTTCTAACCTCGAGAATTAAGTTTATATTTTAATCGAGACGTGTAAAGATTTTTCTGTTTAAGTAAATAGTGCTCTACGGAACTTATGTTATAATTAATAATTTAATTCGGCCATGGAAGCTTTAGCTCGCAAGGTATTTTTTTATTATAAATGAATTCGTGACGTAACATAAATTTACGTGACTTCTTCAGCGGCAGTTTATTTTTTGCTGGATAAAAATAATATATTATAGCTATTATATACGTGGTCTAAAACCATCAAAGTATTTTTTTTTTAATTTCACCATTTTAATGTATTATTTAAGTTTTAATTATAAGAATAGCGGCATTGGCCATTTTAAAAGTAAGCCATGGAGTTATTGATAAGTTGTGAAAATATTTCCATTCATATTAAAAATTATGAAAAAAAAGTATTTGTATTTTTTTAAATACGTTTTATCAAAAAATTCATTTTTATTATTTACACTAAAAAATATGACACAATGTAATAATGATTTTATACAATATAATTTATAAGATGAACTCCCATAATTAAGCTGAGCTCTTGTGTATGGGGGAATCTTATCATAATATTAAGGTTACCCAGTGAGACTGTTGTTTGTTTGTATGTTATAATATTTACTGTGTTTTCTTAAGGTGAATTTTATGATCTTTCTGGTAATGAATTTTAAAAAATTACTACAAGGTATTAGTGATTGAATTGCCTAATTTTTTTTACCTTTTGCTGTTGGGAGAATTGATGTTTGTCTAAGATTTCTATTATTTTCAAATTGTGCAGTTTTATAAACAATATTATATTTGTGTTTTTGTAATGTTGCATTTATTTGTCAAATGATTCAAAATGAGAAAGCAGATATTGCCGCGACCGAGAGTTCATCGAATAGATCTTCCGAGCTGTGGTATGAAGCTCTTCCTTATGTGAATCATCCTTAGTTTTTTAATTTATCTTGAAAAAAATTAATAACAAATGGATTCTAAATGACTTGTTTGAATCCCCCGCATCCGACAAACGTTTATACATGTGACATTTGATAAAACCCAGGGAAGTCATTGGAGATAGCAACATTAAAAAAACATAAAATCAATTAATAGTGTTCACAATAAACTCTATATTCTAACACGATCCATCACGGAGACTGAAATTTCAAACGTACTATTTATTGCATCACGATTTTTATTAGACTTACTATATATTTATTTGTGTCCTTGACATTTTAACATGGTTTTTACTGACAGGCCGCCATTTTAGAGTAACATGAACCATCTTTCAATCAATATTTTATATCGTGTTCAAATTCAACGTAACACTTTACCTGTTCGTTACTTATTATTAATAATACTTTTCCAAGGCCGTTGCAGACCTCCTTGTTCTCAATTTCAGTTTAAAGGAAACTGCAACGTGTCATAATAAAATCATAAACATCGCACAATGAATCGATTTGACCCACTATAATAGAACAATGATATTTTTATAGTGAATTTTTGTTTGGGGTATTATGCCGTGTTTCGCTACCTCCTTCTTTAGCTAACGTTTCGAACAGCATTACAGTGTCCATCGCAAATTTCGCAATAATTTATGAAAACACTCGTAACATTTATAAACACTCGCTAGAGTCCCAAATGCCCTTCTCAGGTTATCGCTGAGTGAGCTAAACCACCTGACTTTACAAAACAGGATTTTAGTTTGGGCTTTATTAAAAAAAAAACAAATAAACCCACTTTTAAATTATGAATGGAAATGCATTATTTTCATATGAGGTTTTTTCAATAATATTATTATTCAATTTATAAAAAAAAAAACAGTTTATTAGTAAACAAGTTCTGCCGTGTAATTATTATGACGCTAGGCATTTGTTTCGACTTCTGAAGGCATTATAAAACTTCCATTCAGGGCGAAACAGCTGTCACGCGTAATAATAATAATTACACAGCAGAACTTGTTTATAAATACTCTGTTATTTTATAAATTGCATAATAAAATTGAAATGTAATTCTGCAAATTTAACTTGATAACAATAAATAATAGTAAAACATCAACTCGTAAAAAACTATTTTTTTTACTATTAGACATCTTTTCTGAAATATTTTTGGAGGATTGAATCTTTCTATCCAGAAACTGGAGTCGACAACTCTACCAACGTTGCCAAATGCTTTTCGGGTAGGGCCGAAATTTATTTCGTATAAACTGCTGTAATGTCATCCGATTTCAGATAAATGCGTATATTGCCACCAAAAGTTGTTAGAATACATTGTCATCGACAACGAGTCTATCTTCCGAGTTTCCGCCTGATCAGATGTCCGTTAGTGCTTTAATTTCAGCTTCCAAGATTTGCATTAATTCATTCCCGAGAACCAAAACGAAATTCAAAAAGATGTATTTAAAAAGGTATTATTTTGCTTCTCCGTGAATTGAAATAGTTGTTGCTCTTTGTAATTGACAGGTGTGAAGTGTTTTTTTTTATTTACTATTTGTGTATGTTGTATGTATATGTTAATTACCCAGAATTATTTTGTCGGTTTCGAATATCGAAAATTAATAAACTAATTATTAACAAATTTACACAAGTCTTGTAAATACTTAATATGAACAATGTGCATTGACAGTAGCCCAGTCCTTTAACATCAGGGTTGTCATTTGTTATTTGGCGATGTCTCCTGGTTCCACAGAATAACCCTCCAGGTATATGAGCCTTCTTCCCATCCAGGCAATGACCTAGTCACTTAAGAAAAGTTCGCTAAGGCTGTTATGGGATATTTGGCGATATCTCTTGGTTCCACAAATACCTCCCCAGACATCTCAGACTTCTTCCCAATAAGAAAGTCCAAGTAGGCAAGTCCCTTTAACAAAGATTACCAGGGTTGTCCTTAAGTGCTTGGCGATGTCTCCTGATTCTACAAAATTTGTCACCCCAGTTCTATTTTGTATTAATGTCAAAATCGTTATTTTAGAATTATGATAATAGCGTTAGGCCTTGAGACCTGCTCTACCAAAGGCTCAGATTAATTTTATCGTACCTGCTCTAGTTTCGTCTGTACAGAATTCCATCGTCATATGTGCTGAAATCTGAGAGTGTTTCATCTGTTGTATTTTGTCGTACGTATTGTTAATTCAATTTGACCTTATTTTAATACAAAATTTACGAAAACAATGTTACTTCTATTTTTTTTCGAAGAAAACTTCTTCTAACTGCTTTTCACTTTGTGATGGCATTATTTATTTTTTATTAAAACACAAATAACTTAGTTTACATCACTTTATTTAGATACAAAATCTCAACATGTTTCGTGAACCAAGTTCACATCATCAGGAGCACAAGTATACTAAAGTTATAATTAAAATTAGGTCTAGAAAGAAGAGGTAGAAGGAGCGGGGAGGGGTAAGAGTGGGGGAGGGTTATTCAAAGTAGGAATTAAAATGTCATTAGACGGGAAAGACCGGGTAATTGGGAAAATATTTAAAATGGGGTTTATAATTTTTTTTTGTTTATTAATAATATCTGCTTTCATATTCACGTGTTTTCTTATTTCAAAATTATTGATTTGAGATACCTTGTAACCAGAATGTAGTATTTTAAAACCTGAATTAATATCGAAAGTATGGTCGTTATTTAATAAATGATCCGCAAGATGTGAATCAGAATTTGCGGTATAGATGTAAACTAAGTTATTTGTGTTTTAATAAAAAATTACTTCCATTTGGTCGTATCATTCAACTTGGGTTCCCGCTTGCCGTATTGTCAAATAAATAAACATTTGGTGTCTTCCGTTCTATTTTGTCGTATGCATTATTAAATCCATTTTACCTTATGTCAATATAAAAATTACAAAACAATAGATCTATCGGTGACCGGATAAATCATCAAAATGATAATTCATCACATCTTTAAAAAGTTATATAAAGTCATGGAAAGTGATGAAACAAAAACTTTATTAACTGGATTAAGTAGGTTAGGTTAGGTTATGTTAGGTTAGGTTAGGTTAAAAAAAAATTTTCATCGTTTTTAATGACTTTATATCACTTTTTAAAAGTGTGTTGAATAGTCACTGTGTTGAGTTAGCATGCAACCGTTCTATCTAACATTCAATTTTGGTTCCCAGACTTTTTGTACTTTTTGTAAAATATTTTATTTGTCCGATGTCGATATTAAGTTAAGCGGTATCAATCAATTTCAGTACTAAAATAACGTATTTTTATTATTGATGTCATATCTCCACGAAAAAAAAACGTTTTTCTGTTATTTTTACACTAATATTTAATAAAATTAGATTTATATAATTTAAAAATATAATATTTTTCTTTAAACGCTTTCTGATTTTTCTGTTCCATGTTGTCGTATCATCAGTTTTCGTCACGACGTTGACGATGTTTGCCGTATCGTCATTTTTTTATTTATCTTCAAAATAAAAATAACAATAAAAAAACCTAGAATATGGACTTTTGAAAATTGATTTTCAACTTTGTATGCGTTTTATTCAAAAGCGTTGTTTTTACCTTAAGACAAGATAGAACTAGGGTGACGAAAGACGAATTAGCTCTACAAATCCCTTAAAAGTTTATTGAGGTTGTCACTTTAAGCGATGAATACATTATAACTAGCCTATAAAGAATGGCCTCCGCTCAATCAATAACAAAAAAAGCAATATATAATAACATCTAGAAGGCTTGTTTCCACAACGAACCAATTCGGAAGTACCTGCCGAGCGATACAGTCGACCAATTTCTCTAGTTGTATCGCTATTTTACCGAGATTGCAACACCTCGGTTTCGACTCCATTTGTTACATAAAACACACAAAAACACATTAATCGTGAATCATAAAATTGCGGGGTTTTAAATCGAAGGACGGAGCCGCACTCGAACAATATTTGTTTGATTGATTTGTGGACATATATGGAAACAGTCAGGGGTTATCCAAGTAAGACTTGACAAGATCAATTAATCTGATAATCCCATTTTTCAACGCGCGTTAGTGTCATGATTAAAAGCATATTTGGGCAATTCTCACATAATATGTGGTAATTTGTCATGGTAATATGCGTTAAAAGATAGAGAATTGATAACTACGATAAAAAAGTTGGCAACGTTAACGATTATGCAGGGAAATTTTTTTTCGTTCTATCTATTCTGTTCTACATCTGCAGAAAACGTTGTAATATTTAGTTCGTTGGTGAATCTAACTATCGTCCCAAAAAATCCTGCTAAAAGCGTGACAGCAGGTCACTTCCTAATAAAATGTTAGTACTTTCATAATAAATCGAAACACGGGTTCATGCAGCTGCGTTTATCCTGTAATTATATATTAGAATTTTTATGAACATGTTTTCCCAATTCTTCATAACATATTCGTGTTTTACTGATAGTTTATTAGGAAATCTGTCAATGCATTCGTTAAAGTCCTGCAGTCCCGTTTTTAATAAGTATACGAATAATTTGTGAATAAATTAGCAATATTTTAAATCAGTATGTTTTCTCCGCCCAGTTCATTATCATGGAAGAACGTTGCGAGCTGAAAATATTTGCGTTCACCTAGAAAATTTTGTCGTTAGAATATATTTTTAGGATCATTTAGTGGAACATACAAACAAACTTTCAGCTTTGTGGGATAAATATATGAAGTAAAGCAGTATTTTTTATCTTTCTTACGACACTTTAAAAAAACAAATTTCTTCTAAAAGGATATTAGTTATTCAAGCAAAGATATACTGTGCTAATAACTTGAGCATGGCTGACTTCTACAGTAGAACCCAGACTACGTTCTGGCAAAAGATTGAAGCACGACTGACACACCACGTCAACACAATAAATAATATTACGTCCGTAACGGTTCAATTACGCGAATCCCCATATACCAATAACTTGTTGCATTATTCTGTACATTTATTTGAACTCGCTGATAGAACGTATTGGATTATTATTTCAGGTGATTGGCAGCAAGTGGGAAACCACTGAAGCACGGATTTACATTTTTCGTTATTCCGCTAAATGCTTGTCACAAGCTTATTTTGTTTATAATGGGTACTTGGCTCTTTTTTAACTCCTTAACCTAATTTGTTCGGTTTTGGGAACAAACAGCTACCACCCGTAGAATCAATTTGTTCGCTTTTCGGAACAACTCTTATAGTCTAATAGAAATCATTATGTTAGAAATATGACCTAAACGGTGTTAGAAAGAAAAAACCACAAGCTTATTCAAATATGTAAGTCAATCACAGAATAATTAAAATATACTCCTTTATTAAACCAAAGAAACCAAAAAGAAACCGACCGAAATTTGACAAAATTTTATGAATATTTACAATTTTTTTTTGTTACATTAAAAAAGTGTGGTTGCAGTAATGTTTATAATACATTTGTGTAATAAAATATGTGTATTTTCTAGTATTTCTAACAATAAAATTTGAAAATGTATTTTATCATCTTTCCAAAACAGTTTTTAGTTTTCAGATACGTTCAGAAATATTCCATTTATTTTGATTTTTTGAGAAATGGAAAAAAAACAACTTTCTGACAATATGACAGAGGCCTAAAGGGTTAAAGTTCATTTTTTTTAAATATCACCTCAAGGGAGCTTCACAATCAGCTACAGTTTTTCACCACTTTCAGAATGCATTCGTTCTCCCCCTGTCATATTCATACCTCCATCCCGAACATCGAAATTTTATTGTGAACCTTACTGATTTTTGTCATTTTTCATAATCTCATATGATAGGTGCGTATGCAGGTATAAGACCTTGTTGCTCCCAGGAAGTCCATAGTAAACATTTGCGAATAATATAATTACCATAAAACCAGAACAACCTAAATCTCTCAATCAGCAATCAATTACAATACGAAGGTCAGAATAAACCATTATTGAGTCTGACCCAATAATCTCAATAATGTGGTAATGATTATTCTTGGCTAGCAAGCCCTAAGGCAAACATGTAAGGACAAGTATATAATAACATCGTAATGATTCTAACTTTAGTGAGATAATCAATGTTAACTCGTTTATCGTGCTGATCGAGTTCAGATATGCAAAAAATGATTTCTCCATTATGACTGCCTTTTTTTATCGATATTATAAAAAAGTTACTTTTGTAATATGGTTCAAGTATGTGGGTGCAGTACTGACTTTGATTTTTATCTCTAAATAGTATAAAACAAAGTCACTATCCGCGTCTGTCTGTTTGTGCGCTTAGTTCTTCTAAACTATGCAACGAAGTTTGATAGGGTTAGAGAATATCGGTTAGAGAATTTTTTCCGGAAGGTTTATATGTATAATACATGGATATTATATGTATTGAAAGTAGAGAAAAGTATTGAGCAACGTCGGATACACGTCAACTAGTTACAAATATTAACCTACAACATTTTTTTTAAATATTGATGCAGTTAACAAAAGTTACATGAATTTTTTTTTTAGTATATACATAATTTTTATTATTTCGAGAATTAAAAAAATTTGAACGGTTTGGAAGTGATTTGATGTATTTTGTGTTGTCTAATTGAATGTATTTTGCAAAAAGGTTCTAAAATCGCATATGTACTGAACGGTGACCGGATAAATCATCACAATGATAATTCATCACATCTTTAAAAAGTTATATAAAGTCATGGAAAGTGATGAAATAAAAACTTTATTAACTGGTTTAAGTAGGTTAGGTTAGGTTAAAAAAAAAATTCATCTTTCCTAATGACTTAATTTATATCACTTTTTAAAAGTGTGTTGAATTGTCACTGTGTTGAGTTTTCATGGAACCTTTTTCCATAGCATAGCATAGTCTTTGCCACGGGCCAGTAACTTTTTTTTTCAACTAGTTGAAATCAGCATAACGAAAACATAACTAGAGTCAGATGTAGAAATAATTATTTCCAACACCGAAAAATATTTTGTTTTCTTATACTTATACTCACATAACCTGTTCAGTACGATTCCGTTGGAAATAATTATATCTACCTCTTACTCTAGTTATGTTTTCGTTATGCTGATTTCAACTAGTTGAAAAAAAAAGTTACTTGCCCGTGGCAAAGACTATGCTATGCTATGGAAAAACACTCCTCGGTCATAGAAGGAAAAGCATAAGAAAACAAACAGGATTGCGGCATTTCAATAAAGGATAAATATCTTATTGAACTTTACTTATTAGCCTATATAAAACTAATGTTAATTTCTTCCAGAGTAATTCCAAGGTAATTTCTTTGCAGTGGAATAAGAGTAATAAAGTTAATAAAATGGGAAAAATAACATTTCATAGAATAAAAACATAAAAGTGAAAAATGTTCAATATAAACTATGCAAATAGTCGTTTATAGAGGTTTTTAAACCGTCTTCTGTCGGGTCATCAGGGGGGACTCCATCCTGGCAGTCATGGCAACGATGATGGTATTCTTGGTTTGGCGTAGTCTGCGCCGTAAGCTTCCCATGCGATGGCGGAGAAGTACTCTGAAATAGTGCACTCGTCCTTCCAGCAACAATTCCATTGCGCTGCAATATCTCGGTAGGCGGAATAGTTGGCGATAAGCATTATTGTATGATGAATATTTTTAACGAATGGTAAATATATAATATAAATATTAGACGACAGCACTCGAACACCCATGATATGTTATCAATGATCTTTATCAAAATACACAAATTGGTAAGTGCCTTAAATATGTAGGTATGCTATGAATCACCACCGAGCTAGAATTGTAAAAAGAATTTATACCGCAGATGTAGTAAGATCATTTTGATTCCTTCAAATTATTTAAAAAAAATTATCAAAACCCCAGATAAACAAAACGTAGAAATGAAAATGTAAAAGTCAAAAAATCGAATTCGAAAAATAAGTGCTGTCGCTGTTTAAACACAACTGTTTAAAATAGTCTATTCACTATTCATTTAATATTCTTGCGGTAAAACAACAAATAACTCAGAAGTAACAGCTAGTACCAACAATTATCGCCGCCACTCGCAAACTGTCAAAGCTCGATGGCACTGACTTAATCACGTGACTCTTAAAAATCTGTTGCCCCGTTAATATGATGACGACATTGTGTTGCAGAGATGTTGAACAACCATGCGAACTCATTATCCCGTTATTTCTTCTGGTGTAGTGCGAAGCTTTCGATTATTAGCATATAAATTATTACTGTTTGGGCTCCCGCGATATTGCAGCGCTTGTATAGCAATTGTATGTATGTCGGGTTGCGTATTACGCTAGGCACATCCCACTCAACTTTCCTGCAAAAAAGCATAACCTCAATATTATTAGTTATAACATTGCTAATCGGGTCAAAAAGATCCTGAAGATTTAATAACGCTACCGTTTTGTTTGATCTTTTGGAAGCATAGTTAGTCATCTCATTTTTCTCAATCCATCTCAAATCGGAAGGTACTGAAAAATAGTGATGTCATTATAAACGATAGTATTTCCCAATTGTTATTACCAACACAATCAAACTGATGACTGTATTAAGTATAGTATACCTTGGGTCAGCAAATTTCTCGATTTTGGCAATAGTGCACCCGCAAGGCCACCTGGTAGATTAAAGGTAATGAATACGATCTGATTTGTGGCTTACGGAAAAATTGAATCGGTCAACTGAGTAATGACGAAATTTTTAAATGTTGTGTTGCCTAACTTTTTGGGGATAAGCATTCCTAGTTGAAACTGGTTCTGATTCTTATTTTATTTGTTCTGCAGTGTAATTTTTTTACATGAATATCCACGAGTTGAATCGCCCGGAGTCATTAGAACGATAGCACCCCCTCTTGACGATTGTTGTAAGATGAAGGAAATGTCGTAAGCTGCGACATTTCATGGATGGGAGGAAGGGGGTGGTTAAGTAGTGCCTTGCTTTACATATCTAGTTACTAATCAAGTTGAGGTAAGTTTAGCAACGATTTCCTTTTTAAGTATCGTATTCTTACAATATGGAAGCAGCTCAACTAAAGGACTGCAGTCCCTTTTTTAACAGGAATACGAATAATTTGAATAGATTTTTAATATGATAGCAATATTTTATATCAGTAAGTTTTCTACGCGGTCTTATGAGCTTTTTTCTGAAATTGGATGACACTATATTTAAAAGTTTACAGCAGTTAATACACGAAATAAATATTGGTCCTATCCAATCGGGATTTAGCTTAGGTGTTAGCGCCGTTAGCGGTGTTCACTTATTGTATTCAGTCCCTGGGGAGGTAGGTTCAATTCTCAGTCAAAACAAATACATAGTTTTAAAAAACATTTTAAAAGTTCACAGCAAAAAAAAAGAAGATAGATGAATTATAATTAAAAAAATACATGTTTTTAGGGGTTGATTTTTAAAAATAATTAACCTTAAAAAAAATCGTACACAATTATTTTCGCTACTTTGAGAGTCTTTTGAACCCTTCTGTGTCCTGGGCCAAAGATCTTGCTTATGCAATTAGATAAGACAAAATTTTATTATTTTAGTTCAAAAAGTAACGAATTATAAACACTTGTGTAGTAGGTACTAATTCTCTATTAAAATAACTCAACATGGGTAAATATGCAAAAATACTAAAATATTACAAATGTACATAAAGAAAATCACGGGAAAAGTTATTAGAAGAGTGTGGTAAATATGGCTATTGCGTTTGCATTTCGTATCTAATTCATTTAATTTCACTAGAACGAAATGATGGCAAGTTGACTGGCTTTTATCCATTGACGTACAATACCGATGGGCTTAACCTATTTCTCAAGGGCCAAATTTTAAATGTTTAAATCCTTGCTTCCGATTGTTTCCAGTCAAAAAAGCCGCATTCAGTATTTAAACACGGACAAAAGTTTAAAGCTGAATCTAGATATTGTTTATTTTCATACACAACAATATAAAATTCGTACAATTTCGTGTTTCATCGTAATAAGTGGGTTAACGTTTATATAAATAAATTAATTTTAATGATACCCGTTACTTATTTCGTGCATGTTACCAGAGTATTACTATACATTTATTGAAGATTTAATACCTTTAACTATGTATTTATAGACATTATTTTAATCATACACTCAAGACTTTGTATTGATTTAAATTCTAAAATGTTTTCTATTTCGCCCAAAGGAAGGTTATGAATTAACACCAATTTGTCATTAATTAGTAGGTATATCGTTGTCGACGCTCAAATTAAAAATAATACCAACGACTTTCAACCATTTATTAAGGATAATTAATTTGTTCTTTTCTTCTCGTCTGTTGGTGAGGTGTGATAACAGGGCGAATTTGAAGTGCTGAGTGATTTTCAGAATTTACTGTCCTTCAAGAAGTGACATTTTTGCTACACACGGGACGGTAAATTCTGTCTGCGCACCGTGAGTCACGTTCATACTGTATACTTTGAGTTATTACGAATACTATAATATAAAACAACTAAAGAATTACTTAACCCAAAACAAAACCCCAAACCCAAGCAACGCCGGGTACACGTCAGTCTAGTTTTAAATAAATTACCAAGCTATTTTCATTACCTTCTACATTTTTTGCATGACAGACATTTTGCAATTTGAAGGCTTTTTAAAACTTTACTCGGCCACCTACAGTCGAATTATCGATTAACGATTGCTTCATTTCAGTCCAGATAAAATTTTGAATCACTGAGATGTCAAAGCGTGGGTTTCTACCAATCAATTCTATGATTTTGTTTTCTCTTTGTCTGATGTCCTGTTCAGTGCCACATACAATATGTCCATGAAGTATTGTGATTTGAAAGAAAACTTTGAGGTGAAAACCTTTTTAAAATCGATGCTGGGTGAGGGGAGGCAATCCCTCTCAAATGACAGTTTCTGTCGAGGTAATTTTAAACACTAATCTCTTAAATAAATACAGCGCTGCTATCTTAGTCTCGTTTTAAAGAGTAAGGATGAAAGTTTGTGCCGGTATTGCTCCGACATACGCAGTGACTGGACTTGAACCCACGATTTTTGACATTCCGGATTCGACACGTATCCCAATACTGAAGACTTCGTTCACCCATCGTTTACACTTCACTAGTTTCTTTGTACCGAACGCCGAAAACATAGCAACACAGGCTTTTCTTTATGGATCCATTACGTTAAATGCGTGCTGTGCGGGATTCTGACAACATTACCAACAATACTGAGATCTTTTAAAAGCATACAAATACTGGTATACTGATCAGAAAATAGTGGTACAAAATACTGACGCGTGTAAAGGCAGGATCAGAGACTAATTATCCGATCTGAGAAAACTGAACGTTGTTTTGAAGAGGAGTGTATATTTATTTATTTATTTTATTTTATTTGGTACATTATTTTTACAATTTATGTTTTCCAGTAATGTAGGCCTCACTGGGTGGCTTGCCCGTGCTGAGGCCTTCATTTTATAATATGAAAATCTAAGATAGTAAATTTGAAAAGAAAATAATAAATTTAAAATTAAAAATAAAAATACATAATAATACATTTAAAATTAAAAAATAATACAATGAAAATAATCTTGTGTGTTTGTGAGTGATGTGTGTTTATGTTGGTTTTGTGTGTTACGTGTAGGTTTTATTTTTATTTTATGCTATGACATTTTGGTAATATTGTCTTTTTTGTTGTTTAATCCATTTTGTAATTTTGTGTGTGAATTTATTTTTATTTTCCTCAATTTTAATTTCAATTTTTAGACTGTTGAAAGCTTTTATTGCATGGTATTGGTAGTGTCTTTGTCCAAAGGTTGAATTTACTGTTGGAGTTTTAATGTTATATTAAAATATTTATATATTATTATATTATTTTTTTTATTTTACATTACAACTAATATTGGTTGGAGCCCAGGTGTATATATGAGGGACAAAATCGGTCACGAAATCATACATGGAGAAAACTTACTGATATAAATATTGCTAATTTATTAAGAATCTGGTCAAAATATTAATATTCCTGTTAAAAACGGGACTGCAAGCCTTTAACTAAAAAATTGAAAGATTTCTTAACAAAGTATCAGTAAAACGTATCAAAACGTATACATAGGATGGCGGAACACGTGTTCATAATATAATAAAAATATAATTTAATCTAATTTTGTCATTATAGTTATCAGAAAAAGCACACCTTTATGAACATGTATACCGATATATTCTTAATGGACTCATATTTTTATCAGGAAATGGATTGTTTTTAACAGGATTTCAATAAATCAGCCAAATTTAAATGAGACATTTTGTCTCAGGCCAAATGATATTGATGATCTGCTCAAGAAAGAATATCGGAAATTGAAAACGTGTTTTTCAATTTCACCTGAAGTAAGGAAAAAATGAGCTTACTTCGGGAATATGGACACGTTTGCAACACAATTGCATCTGTTTTTCTCTTAAGAGAGCGACCGAGTGGCCAGCAGGTTTACGTAGGAGTAAGCTGTAACAGCTGAATATCCGATTCAAGAAATACCCGAAGGCGGTGGTTTATAGACTACTTTTATGTTATAATGTGTAATGTATCGATGAAACCATTTCATTTCTGGTTTGCCTTGTTTGCATATGAGTCATCCACGGATTGACCTCCTCGAAGATCCTCATTGAGGTTTTTTTTTATTTCGATTGATTTGTCGTTTACATCATCCACACCGTGATCTCACTCCTTGCAAAACTTCCTTAAAACTCGCATTATATGCTGACCACTTCTGCCATCATAAGTAAAAAGACAATTGGTAATTTTCAAAAGTCACATTCAGATTTACTTTTTTATTATAATAGGTTATTTTATTGTTAATAGGTCTCGTATATCAATATGTGACCTTGAAAATTTGGTTTTTCTATTGAAATAATAATTGTATTACCTTTACTCAATACCCTCTCACTGACCAATAGGATGCATGATCTGGGCAACAAGTATGGGGGTGCTATTGATTTATTTATTTACTCCATTTATATAATTAAGCATAATCTATACCAACACTTTGTCGAATCCTACAAATTAGAGTAGCGTTGGTAAATTATTTTAACGATTTTTCTTATATGTAGTGTTGTTGTAATTTCTTTTTTACTTTATGTTACTCTTACGTTTTACTAATATTGCTTCATATTTGGTTTTCTTTTTTTCATTTCTTAATATTTTCTCATTATACTTGTAATCACAATTTTACAACTGTGTATTTTGTACTTACTTTACAAAGAATTACATCTATTTACTGTCGGTATCTCCTGTATAATACAGATATTCTCCTATGTACACTGCATCATGTATCACTTTTATGTAAAAGCAGTTTTAGGCGTATATATATAAATAAATAAATTTAAAGCAGAAATACTAAAGTTGTGGGATTTTTTTGTTACTGCCTTATATTTTGTATAATTTATATATGTACCTGTATGTATCAAAAAAATTTCCAATAAAAAAAAATCTATGATTTTGATATTTCATAAAAGAACCACTAAGCTCTGTCGTCATGAAATTTGACAGTGTTTCCTGTCTGTTATTTGTAGGTAAAGGCTTTGCAGCTCACCACGTTAAATCTACAATGACCTTATGAAGCTTTTAAAAATCTATTCATTTTTCTAAAAGTAAGACACAATACTGTTTTTCCCCATTTTTTTTCAATTATTGTGGCTGCAGTAAGGAATATATACTACTAGTGCACCACGCAATGCTTCGTTATTTATATTTTAATGTCTTTCTCGCATAAGCCGCAATTGACCACAATTAAATATTTGATTAAATTGGCATCTCCGACTTCTTCCACCATTTACTACTTTATACCACAATGTTACCGTTAAAAAACTACATTACATCGACTTTAATTCGACTCCATATCTCATATTCCTTCTTCTACCATTCCAACAACTCTCAAACACTCTTGGCACTAATAAGAACAACTTTGAAATTTTAAGCGATATCGCTCGACTACTTTTAGAGTTTTGTGAGCGCGAACACACGCATGCTGATTTTGTATATTTAAAGATATACATATACGGGTGGAAAACTAGCTTGTAAATTTTTATTTATTTTAAGTAGGTACCTAAAACAATTAATAATGAATATTTCTTCTTCACCAACCGTGTTCTACCCAGTGTTATATATTTTGTAAAATAGGCTTCGTACGTAGGTATATTATACACACATTATCATGATATACCACCGGTAGCTTTCACCAATTAAAACTAATCGAACGCTGAAATTAATAAAAATGCCCTTGTAGCGATACTCTTAGCGAAGGATTTCATCATTACCGTTTTGATTAAACGTAATTCCAATAGAAATCAATAATAAAATTGAGTCAACGTAAAATTTTTGAAGTATTCAATTAACATAAATTGTGTGTTATTTGAGTAAACAAACATTGTTTACATTTTTAACGCGAGTTTGAAAATAAATGTATTGTTTCGATCTGCGAAAAACTACTCTATATCAATTTAACAAGAAACAAGCTTTAGTCAAATTTTAACTTTACAACAAGTAGGAAAACTTTACACTGTAATATTAATAGTTTCAACATTTTACTTAGAAATCAATAACAGCATTGGTAATGAAAATAAAAGCAATTTGTCGCAATATTGAGAGATATTATTTATTATGGTTTTTGGGGTATTATGCCGTGTTGTGCTACCTCCTTCTTTAGATGTGTGGATGTCCCGATGATGAACAATGCAATGCTGTCCGAAACGTGGTTGAAAATGAAATGTGGTTGGGGTTTTTTTTTAATCTCATGTAGACAGTGTCCATCCAGTTGTTTTGAAGGTCAGTTGTGAAAAATCATCAATTTCTGAACAAAACTGTAGAACTGTTGACACTCTTCTTTATATAAATAGATTTGGCGAATAAGAAAATGTTTTAATTTAGTGTTGAAGAGGTGCAATTTCGATGATGATTTACAACTTTAAATTTTCATTGAATCATGAATTGCGCAATATTAGAGTGTACCCCGCGAAGTATGCGTCTGAGTTACATTTCAAACAATCGATCGCTCAGCCTTATTGTCGAAAGCAGATTGACACTCAAAAATAAAAACGACAAACAAAATAATTAGCAGTGAGCACAGGTAAGTAAGATAACACATAATTTATTGTTATTATTTATTGCTAGCTATAACATTTATTATAGTACTGACAGTAATATCATAAAATATGACACATGGTGGTCGTAACTTTTAGATAATATCTTGTAATTATAAATTCATAATATATTACAAGTGTTTGCACCGTACATAATATTATAATGCTTTATTAAATAGGCTCTGTCGTAATCCAAAGGCTTTTATGGTTTCCATTACATATCCTGGACTTACATCTTGCGAATTCAAATAATATCCGTGAGAGTACGAAGGAATTACTGGCCATTATGACCACAGTCTAAAGAGTATATAAGTATGATTTTATTTATAACCTCAATTGCATAAATGCAGTGCAATCTCTGTGCTTTACATTATATAGAAGGTAGCCATTTCACAGCGTATAATTATTATATAATGTTGTAATATTTGATGAAAAACGAAGGCGTGAGTAACGTAACATTTCAAAATCAAACAATCGTAATGTTTTTCAAACAACGCAACGTCTGAAATGTTATAATAATGGGATATGTATACTTTATAGAAATTCATTATCAAACATATAGTTTAAGGCGATGTACCACGTCGTGTGACATTTGGAATTGGGCCGCTAATAGGTTTAAATTCCCGCTTAAGAGGAAGCTACAACCCAAAAATGTGTATATTCTTGGTATACCTTATATTGTAGGTAATAGGCATTAAAATCGCTTGACAAACGGAGTCTAGAAACGTTCGATTTCAACCACAAAACTGGTTTTTATTTATTTTGTAAATAATTTTATAAGTAAGCAAAAAAGTAAATAAAGTGAAACTGTCACAGATAATCTTAGCCATAATACTGTATTTTTTAAACGTTTTTCCTTTCCGCGTTCACACATTTTTATTGAAAAAAAAAAAAATTGTAGTTTATATTTATATACTTTATTGAGTTATTTATATTTTTATTTGTATTCTACTCAAGCTAAACGATAGTAAAGCCTTAAATTTATCTAAATCATATTTTTTGGTATTCATAATGTACACCAATTCGTTATAAAGATTAATCAAAATAGTGATTTGGCATTAAGCTTCGCCTGAACAAGAAAACTTTATGCAAGAAAAATACATCGCCAAAAATGTGTTGTATTTAAGATCTAGTTTAGTTTTCTAAAAAACTTATTTTTCCACATTATTCAATAAAATCATAACAGAAAAGGTGTTTTGTAGGAGATTTTGCACTTAGTTTTCATAAGTCTGATACTTAATTTTTTTCTAGGCTTATAAAAAGACTTATCGGAAAAATACTCTACTATTTCAAAGGTCAAGATGTGATCTACTTACAGTAATTAAATGAATCATTTTAAATATTTTTGAGTGGTGAAATTTTCAAATCAAAAACACATTAATTTTGCATTACTTTCGTAGTGCTTGTAACTTTACAGAACTTGTTATGTCAAAATAAAATATTTCGAATATTTGGGAAACATAAATAGGTATTTAGGTAGGTACCCATGTACGTATACGTAGGTATTAGGGGTATATAGGTAAATCGACATCGTAAGATATCGTAGGTATATATTATATTATATTGTATTGTATTGTATTGTATTGTATTGTATTGTATTGTATTGTATTGTATTGTATTGTATTGTATTGTATTGTATTGTATTGTATTGTATTGTATTGTATTGTATTGTATTGTATTGTATTGTATTGTATTGTATTGTATTGTATTGTATTGTATTGTATTGTATTGTATTGTATTGTATTGTATTGAATTGTATTGTATTACATTGTAATATATTATAATATAATATATCCAGCATATTATATAATTTAAGTTATGCATTAAGTCCATTTTGATGTTTTTATAGCACTGCCCATTAAAGTAATTTCGCAAAATGTGGACCATGGAAAAATTAATTATATTAATTTAACGATTATGCAAAATAGATATGATCTTATGAAAAACTACGTAATTATTCGTTTAATACCGTTTTGTTTAACGAGTCTACATTTTTAAGGTGAATTCTTCAAAACTAAAAATATGTTTTATATTGCATGTTTTTATGCAACTTTTAAATTGATTATATTGCAGAAATGATACTTTTTTAGTCGAAAGCCACAAAGCATGTAATTACGCTGTTTACTAGTGGAAAATTTTAATTTTATACTAAAAAATAATTTATTAAAACTTTTTATGCGCCACTGATTTCCTTCCGTTCTCTTCTCTCCAACTCAGAGACCCAACTACTCCCAACAGTCCAGAGCCAGTAGAAATACCCCCAATTGGGGTATGTTGTGAGATGAAGAGAATGTAGACGAGAAGGTTGAAGGTTGGGAAGAACCGAGATATTCATATTTGGTCACCAAATACAGCTAAATCCATTTTTAGTAATGTTCTGAATGATGATTTTTCACCAGGGCGATACTGAGAGTAACTACCACTGCAGGTCTACATTAATCTACATTATTACCTCCCTCTTTTACCAGATCTTATTTAACCAATTTTGGTAACTACTCATAAAGTGCCTAAAACTAGTTGGCATTAACTTGGTACTTCCCAACCTTCTTCTCCCCATCTCCTTTCCCTCACATCTGTCGACCTCACAATATATCGCATTAGGAATTGTATAGTCTCACTGGCTCCGGGCAGTTGGGACTCTTGTGAAGTAACACATTAAAAGACAAAAAATATGGAATTCTTTTCAAATATTAGTTTACTTTAGTTGCAAAAAAATTTGAAGAATTTCATTATTTAGAACTTTTTTACTATTTAGGACTTTTCCATCATTTAGGACTTTTCATTAATTATGACTTTTTCGTTAATTAGGATTTTTTCATTATTTAGAACTTTTTTCATTAATTATGACTTTTTCATTATTTAGAACTTTTTTCATTAATTATGACTTTTTCATTATTTAGAACTTTTTTCATTAATTATGACTTTTTCGTTAATTAGGACTTATTCATTATTCAGGACTTTTTCGTTAATTAGGACTTTTCCATTATTTAGGACTTTTTCATTATTTAGGACTTTTTCATTAATTAGGACTTTTTAATCATTCAAGACTTTCTCATTAGTTAGGACATTATTTATCGTTAAAAAACTAAAAGAAATACTTTCATGGAGTTTCTATAATGTATTGTACTTTTTTTCTTCATCCTTTGTTACTGATATAAATGAATATAATATTTGCATTTTTACACTGCTCGTAATTTAATACAGAGATTTAGCTATTTTTAAATTTAATGGCTTCCTAATTACAAGTTTAAAACTTTTAAAAATGCTTTTAAAAGTATATCTATAATTTCAATCTATTAAATTACATAGAAGGTAAACATCTAAAGATCCTCCCACGTGGAACATTGGGTGTTGAACCCAAGACTCCCACGTGTCGTAATGAATCTATATTTATTTAAATTACTTGTACGCCTGTACCTAACTTCGTATGGAAACATAACAGTGAATACTCAATTACCTACGCATGGTCTAAAATTAATTATGTCAAATTCAGCAACAAAAATATAATAAAACTATTTGTCTAGTCGCCTGCAAGGTGCAATGGCCCCAATTCATTTTGAAAAAGTGTAATGAGGGTAAGGGGCGGGGGGAGGGATGTGAACAAGCTATAAAATAGGGTTTATGTTTATATTGAGAAAAAAGAAAAAAGGATTTGTCAGAAGTGGGATTCGAACCCACGCCCACCTAAGTGGACTGCGACCTGAACGCAGCGCCTTAGACCGCTCGGCCATCCTGACTTGTTTACAGCTGCCCTATTTTATCAACTTATCTGAAATATTATAACGTTTATTAGACAGTTAACATAACAAACATTTATTGATTTTGACAATAGCTTAACCCTCTTTTTACTAACTCGATTTGCTGTTGTTTTGTATTTGTGCTTATCGTCTTCATATTTTATTATTTAATATTATTATTTTAATACTAGCAGTGACTCAATATTTATACACAGAATTTTACACAATGACATTGACTGTACCGAACTTCTGTCTTCTGTCCCTTATTAACTTTAACATACCTTTGAGACGTACACGACATACATTGCTATTTCGCACGCTTAATTATAAAACAAATGCAGCATCTAATTTGCCAACTAACCGAGCTCTTCATACTCTAAATAATATTTTTTCTTAACTCAAACATTGATATTTTTTAGGATTCACTGCCCAAATTCAAACGTGGCATCATGTCAATAATTTAAACTGTTCAATGCACATACATTCAGCCACACACATACATTACACACTTTACACACACATCTATATACCACACATGTCACCTGGTAATTAAGGAATAAACATACCACTTAGCAGACATTACAAGGAAACTTATCATAGGTACCCAACATGAAATATCTTACTCCTGTATATTGTTTCATCTCTGTAAATCATGTACTATTTGTTTCTATAATATAAACAAAAATAAAATAAAAATAAAAAATATTCCCTTTATTTCTATCGAATAAACTATTATTTCTTGCAAGAAATAAAAGTTACATTCGAAAGTCATCACTGCACCAAGACTCTCTTTTTTATAGTTAAATGGACGAAAAATGTATTTTTCATTAATGTGTTTAATTTAAATTATCAACATAAGTTTGCTGAGGTCTTTGTCACCATAAAACTATAAATAAAACCAGGTATATATCATTCGTTCTCCTACTAAACAGTACGTACTCTCCAATAAATCAAAACTACGTTTACTTTTCCGTTAATTCAATTCAAACCACAAGTCATAACCGGCATTCGGCCACCGGCAATAAATTAGCCGAATGAAGGCGGTAAAGTGCTCACTGTCGGCCGAATGGGATCGCGATATTTTCACTGGTAATTCGTATTTAATTCTGTGCCAAACTTTCGCTACCAAACACGCCTCTGAAAAGTGCGTCAGAATAATGTATAATGAGTGTATAACAAACCATGGTAATTGGTGGCAGTCTGATGTGGGCGTATGAAAGGTCCAATATTATTCATTATTTCGACAGAATCACTAAAATAATTTTAAAATAATGTTCTCTGCTATATTTTCGCAGAAATGTTGAATATTGTGGGTGTTTTTTCGAAACTCCCAAGAGCGTAGTGACTGAAAATACAACACACAATAGTAGAGCTGGGTCGATCGATCATTTTACAGGTAGAGAGTACCCGCTCAATGATCGGTTCCTTTTACACATTTAAAAATGCCGTTTAGTTTTCTGATCTTTGACAGGGTACTTTCTTTTGGCGTAGGAAGGTAGTAGGTAAATGCTAGCCTATTTTTGATTTCATGCCAGGAATCCACCATCTCTATTTGTCACGAGAACAAGATTCGAAATGATTTACAAAATTAATACATCTATGCCTGCTAGCCACACCGCCACGGCTGCTGTCCCGGGACCTGAGTGCTGACGGTCGAACAAACATAAGTACAACATAATGAAAATGAGAAAATATCTTAGATATCTGAAAAACAGCATCTAGTAAACTGACCTTAGCACAAATGGAAAATATCGGAGTGTTGACATAACAAACAAACAATTGTTGATTAGCTTTATAGTTCTAATCTGTATGGAACTGATATTCCAAAATGTAATTAAAAATGAACTCATGTTATCTTCTACCAAAAGCAAACTGCAATGTAAAACAATAGCTCTCTAGCAAAAAAATACTTTATTACTATACAAACGTAAATAAAGTTTAAAAATATAATTCTCTCATTCCTTTCCAGTTAACTGCTTTAATGGGGGACTTTTGCCTACTATAAAGCTTCAATCAACAGAGCTCGATTCTGCATTGACCATCGACATTTACAACGTCACTTACAGGCAGTTCAGCAATTATCTTTTAACGCATTACACAAAACACTAAAACTGCCTCTCTGACCTTTTTATACTTACACGTACCTTAAATTTGTAATCTTTTGCATACCTAATATATTGGTGTATAACCGTTTTATGGAGAACTAAATATAAATCTTTCCTATCGCCTTTGATGTGCCCAAGATAAATAACCCTCAAGGCCTTCATTAGCATATTAAAATAACTTTATTTCCACCAGATCTACTGAGAAAATACCTTTACGTCCACTTTTATTGCTTTACAAACATATATGTCATGCAGTAGTATAGCGTACACTTTACGTCTTCTATGAATCACCGATGCACAGGGTTTTCCAATAAGAGGTGTTATTTTGAATAGCCCACTATTTCGGTAGATGTTACTTTTAATGCTGTCATTTTTTGACATTTGATAAGAAGAAACTACGCCATTAATAAAAATGGAACGATACACGCTTCAACAACGCATTGAAATTATTAAAATTCACTTGAGTTAATCAAATGCAAATCATCTTGATTGATGAGGCCCATTTCCACCTCGGTGGCTTCGTCAAGAAGCAAAATTGTCGCATCTGGGGCTCGCAAAACCCAAGAGTTATTGTTGAAAAGCCTCTTTATCCTCAACGTGTGACTGTTTGGTGCGGTTTATGGTCCGGCGAAGTCATTGGACCTTATTTTTTCGAAAATGAGGCTGGAGCAACAGTTACGGTGAATGGATTGCGCTATTGAGAGATTAATAGTGATTTTTATGGCTGAAATTGGATTGTATTAATCTGGACAACGTTTACTTTCAACAAGACGGCGCTACGTGCCACACAAGCAACGAAACCATTGATCTTTTACGATTGAATATCAAAATAACACTTCTTATTGGAAAATCCTGTACATAACACTTTATACAGCACCGTTGAAGTTTTTTTTTCTTGCGCCAGGCGCCGTTTGGCCTTATTAAAACACACCTTCCGATTGTAATTATCCATTCTGAAAGAACCTGCATTGGTTATAAATAAGATTCGCGAAACGTTACAATACCCTGGCTACATTGCCTGTACATAAGTTGAAAAAATGGTTAAATATAATTATGCACCTAAGACCCAGACTAAAATTCAAAGAGTAGGGCATTTCGCCATTTGATACTGAATATGTTAGACGTGGTAAACCTGTGATTACAATGTCACACAAAAGTTTATCTATTAATTATCTTTTTCTACATAAACGCATGCCTCTTTGACATCAAAGTTGCATAGTTATCTATTCTGTCAATTGTTTCATGTAGAGTTTTGTTGCACGAGTATGAATCATTGATGTTTGCAGTATAAATAATGAAAGATATAATAGTGTTATCATGTCATTTCCAGGAATGGAAACAAAATGCTTATGAAGCCCGTAATAATCAGTCAATAGCCAAAACCATTAAAAGACGGCATTTTTATAGGAAAGGTGCAGCTTTTGGAAAATGGGAATGCTCTAAAATTCTAGGCATAAGTGTAAAAAATTATATTCATGCTGGTTGCTGAAAGGGAAATACTCCCATATTGTCTTTAGCCAAAAATGTATGCACCGTCAATAAGGGGACTACGGATTTGCGAAGAATTCCCCCAGCCTTTTTGAACGGTGAGCCTCTCACAAAAGTGGAAGCTACAAAATATTTAGGGCACAACATCACCAATAATTTGACGGATACGACATCGACAAGCAGAGGCGAGCACTGAGCATAAAAGGTCAGATGCTTAGTAGAAGATTTCGACTCTGCAGTCCGCAGGTGAAAAGAACGCTCTTTTCAGCTTTTTGTACTACATTTTATACTTGCGAGCTGTGGGTCAACTTCAAAAAGAGAACCATGGAAAGGCTTCGGGTGCAATACAACAATGCATACCGTATGATGTTCAGACTTCCCAGTCACTGCAGTGCCTCTTCAATGTTCACGGAAGGGCGAGTTTACGGATTTGCAGCTCTAACAAGAATCAGGGTGGCAGGACTGATGGGAAGGATCAACAACTCCAGAAATGTCCTTTTCATTAAATCCCGTTCGACTTCAGGATCGAGCATCGAGGAGCGCTGGAGAAAGATGTTGGCCCCCCATAATTGAAACCCCCTTTTTATATTTATTCTATTTTTTTAAATACATCACAACTCTACTCTCTATGGAATGTGTGGGTTGCACTTACCTCCCCACTTTCTGGAATAAAGATTTTTATTTTTTTTATAAATTTCCGATTTTATGTCCGGGTTAAATCTTCCCCACATGAAAAACTAAACCCTTCCACACACTTTTCCACAAATGATCATCTAGTCAATCCACATTATGCAAGTGCATTATATAAGCATAATAAATACAAACAATACAAGAACAACACGTCAACTCACCAGAGATCAAATGGGAAAATAACTCACCGACTCCAAATATTTTCGTATCAAAGGGTTCGGCTCGGTAGAACTTCTATTATTATTATTTTTATTATTATTATAATCACTGACCTAAAATCTGTGGTACGGTGAATAGAAGTTTGCTGTTTTTAATTTGCACTCATATACCTAGCAATATAAACATATATTATACGTTCTACAACATTAAAAACAGAAAAATAAATATCCAGAGAAATATGAAACATGGTAGAAATTATCAACCAGATGGATTTTTTGCTTCTCCCATTTTCTTATTCTCCCTATTATCAACCAATTCGGGGGTTTAGGATCATAAGCGCATAGCTACAAAAAACATAGTTTGAAATAAACGCAAATATATATTGGAATACTCATATGCCCAACTGAATCTTTTAAATGACTGTATATACGAGATAGAGTTTCGTGTCACTAATAAACATGATTATGGCATTACCGAAACCAAGCTTAACTAAAAACATTAGTTTTAATAGTTAGGCCCATATGATACTAAGCCCTCGCATTGATGGTACCAAAGTATCATTGACTCTTGCAGGTTGTGCGGTGTTACATAAAAAATGGCTTTTCATACATATAAATATCCATCTATAACCTTCATACTTCCAATGCTCCATGACATAAAATTATAAACGTCGCAATCCACGTATTTTCCTATCGATTTCTCGACGGTCATCAACACACCTAAGGTTAACTCGCGTGGTTTCCACATCGATTTTCCCTATCTGCTATCTGCAGCCATATCTCGTACAAACAAATAGCTTCTCGCCCAGCACACACATTCCCTCGCTTTCCCTTCCCACCCCTTCGGTCACCTACTTCCCCTACCATAGCCAATGGGTCGAACAGGTGTTGTGAGTTATAATAGGAGATGAACCCACCCTGAAAACTATACCAGAGGTGCAGCCTGAATATTAAACTGTTGACTGAGGGATAATATTTAAGTAACAGAGGTATCAATTTCTAAATTATCCTTCTTTTTGTGAATTGGAATAATTCGAAAATATCAAGAATACTCAACATAAAAAAAATATAAAATGATATTATACTCCAACGATTTTATTATAAGTGCACGGTAAAAACATCTCAGCAGCAACTCGTATTTCAGAAATTGATTCGTATTTGTTTGTTTGTTTGTTTCAACGTGTACCTATCTATCTGCCCAATTATAAACCTATTTGTTAATCTCAACAAAACTATCAAATCTTGATCTATTATGTCATGAAATTTATATTTTTTACTATTTTATTAGGTTATTCATTACTCATCACCAGTAGATGTTTGAAATACCGATTATTATGCCAAAAAATTTATACATATTAGTTGAATATTATTTTCTATGATTTGATGTGAAAAAGGTATGTTGAAATATAAAGCAATGTAGAGTATTCGTTAGAGTGAAGAAATCTAATATTATTCTCTTTATTGTAGTGTAGATACTTGTACAGTGCAATGCTATTATTTGTTATTACGATTAGTTGCCAAGATGACATAACGCATTGCATTACCGCTGCATTTCCGCGCTTATATAAACGATTATAAAACTCTTTGGGCTGTCTCTTTGAGGCGATAAGCACTATGTAACACACATGTTTGCTTAAGAACCCGCATACCATAAGTTTCTCGTTAACTCTTTAAGTTTTTAAGTTCCAAAAAAATATACATATGCTATTTTTTAAGATAATATCTATACATCTTTAAAACAACTCAAATGCTAAACCATTATATTTCCAAGCCATAAAAAACTACAATAATCTCCCTTCCGAATTGCGTTGTATTACCAACCAACAAGAACAAATAAATAAAATCAAACTTTTATCCAAAAAAATTTATAGTAAAAAAAATATACATATTATTATTATATATAGTTTACACATAACATAATATTATAACATAGAATCTAAGTAAGAATCGTGGCTCCCTTATCAGGCACAAGAGCTCCTCTTTTCTGATAAGGTATACATGACCAATTATGAACCTTAATATTATATTTTGCAAAATATGTATGTATTAATGTAACCCATATGATCTATATTAAAATAATAAAAAATAAAAAAATTTGTTATACCGAAGTGTTGATTATTTGAAATTCCCTCGATAGAAAAAAATCGCAAAGTAAGCTCCGAAAATTAACAAAAAACGTTTTGTTCTGTTATTTCATATGTTATAGGTGTGAAAAAAGTCACAGTGTATCTTTACAGGCAACTAAAGCATTTGTCGAGAGGTTTTTGTTCTATTTCAAACGAGTGATGTTTTATTAAATATTTTCACCATTTTTGCTTAATTATTGTCGTTTTTTTAATATTAGCGCGCTCCCTCTAACATTCGTACTTTCATATCTCCCTTTCAAAAAATCTTCGAACGCTTAGTACGGTGCCTTAAGACATGCCGAGAAAATTTCTCAAGCCATTTCAAAGTACGTAAACTTAAAAGTTTATCGAATGTACCTAGCACTTACTGAACATATAAACAGAGAGACTCTCAACAAAATTTAAGACGACGCCAGACATAGGAAGACGTGGATATTGGATGTTCTGTTTTCGTTGAAAATCGCTTTTCCACATAGTTACTTCTGAGCTATTTATTGTAAATATAAGGTACATGTACCTAATTAATAAGATTTCACAGGTAAAAATCATTTTGTGGTTAGACATACGTAAATATCATGTTAATAAAAAATTTATTGTGTTTTGTTTTTCAAATGAAAATGGTTTGTTTGAAAACTATTTTATTGACTAATTACTTAAAGAAATATGCAACACCAACCGGTTTCGATTCAGCCTGAACCCTTGTCAGGCCTGTATGATTACACATTGTATGTATTTATGAATTTATTTTTTTATCAAAATTACAATTTAGGTATAAGCGATAGATAAAACAATGATTTTTATATTGCCGTACGATATCAAAGTGAAATTGTTGTGTACATTTTATGAATATTAGCGATTGCTTTGAAAATTGCTTGAATTATTTTTTTTTCGTTTCATGACATTTTTAACGGATCACTTTGGCGAATTATGATTTATAACTTCTTGACTATTTATGTCGCAATATGTCTATCTTGCTAAGCATAAAGAGTACAAGGAAAAACAACAACTTTTCAGGAGAATGTTTGCAAATGTATTAACTGTAAACACTTATATTAAGTGATTCAGAACCTATTTTTAACTGAAATATATTTTTGAGATTCTTATTTTCATACCACTTCAAGAAACCACGTCAATTTTTTGACTTATACTCTTTATACTACCTAGCATGATAGATATGTAGAAAAACGAGTGAATGCTGGAGGGATGAGAACAAAGTAATATGTTTCCAAATAAATGTTTACCGCTTTTTAAAAGTCGCCTAAGTACTACTATCAATGTTTCTGTTTTTCTTTCTGTGTCTTGTTCTCGATTGATTTCGCAAGCCTTGTCCCTTGTCTTGAAGTCCTGGTCCTGCAAAACAGAAAGCTTCAATGCAAAACCTGAAAATGCAACATTCAAAACACACACAAAATATCTCAAGGCTTATTAAACAATAATATATTTTAATACAATTCATTCGAATAAAGTATTATGTTTCTGACATTTATGTTTTTCTTGATCACATGTTTACCTTGTAAATTTCCGATTGTTGCATTCACATTGAAACAAATATCTTCAAATTGAATTTGACATTCAAATGTCACAAAAGTATTACGTTACATCCTTCTGATGCTGTATTTAGATGCAGTGTAAAGTAAAATGTATTATCTTTTCTTTATTACTGTTATTTGTTAGTAACTCAGACCCGTGAAAAATCATGGTAAATGAATTGTAAAATTTTTGAAGCTGAAAGTATTTATAAAATATTTGCCTCGGGATCATATTGTCTTTCGTGAATAAACATACCCAATATCTTTATAATATAATTATTATTTTTTTGTTGACAAATTAAAAAAACATTAGTATGTTTGAAAAATCATCTGTCAAAAATTTAAACAAAATAAATAGACATTTCGAAAATCGAATTATTAATTAAATAAAAATTCTGATAATAGGTAAGTACCTACTTTATCGTTTTTCTTAATTTACACAGTCATCAGTTCCAATGTTGATAATTTCGAAGAACGTGAGGAATAATTTATATCACGCACATCATCACAGACAATCGAAATAAGTATGTTTGTTAAATATTTACAAATAGTAAACAGCTTCTAGTCAAAGAATATGGCTATTTCGAAATAGTTAACTATGGCAGATTCTATGAATTGTGTTTTGTTTTGTGAAAACATTTTCACATTAATTCCTACCTTCGTCAGTTTACATTCCAAAGTACCCCTTTATGTCAATCGTTCGTGTGAAGGTCATTTCTGTTTCTTTGAAACGTTCTGGGCGTGATGTCATTTACTGCGCGGTAAGGGCTGGGTTTGTTCCATCAACAGGTGATAAATATTATCTACCTACTTCATCTAATTATATGCATCATACTATTTCTTATCGGTGTAATATAGAAGGCGTGACGAGATAGGCTGATGTCTTAAAAAAGACAAAACAGGTGAAATTTCAGGAAGTTCTGATAATGAAGCCTTAAGTTGTAAAGCTGGGAGCTTCCTTATAAGCTTTTTTAGAAAGATGTGGGGTTACGGTGGAGATCAAGTAACAGCAATATATTTAAGATCAGTGAATTTTACTTACTCTCCAAAGGTACATAAAGTAAAAAAGAAGTTTCTGAGATTTTTTTATCTTTTAAAGACTTCGGGTACTGTCCCTGGTGATATCCATCAGAATTTCTGTCATGTATGCTGGATTTTAACAGTTTCACCAATATAAGAAAAACTAATTTGCTGATGGCCATATCTGTATTCCCAGACTTTATTTTCCCGACTATGTCACAAGAACGCGCTGGCACTGAACTTTTGTTAATCCGAGATGCAGAACTAACCTATCATTGGTAATGCCGCTGGGAAAAATAATTCTACGATGATAATGATGTCCCCTGATATAGATACGAGGCGTATCCAGAAAAAATAAGTGTATTGAATTTTTGTAGGTTACAAAATTTTTTATTGAAACAAATAAAACTACATGGAAACCGTAGTATATATGTAAGCTATTTTTCGACATAGTCGCCATTCCTCTCAATGCAGGTGGTGAAGCAGGGTATCACCTTTTTTATGTCTTCCTCGAAGTAGTTTCCCGCCAACCCCTTTGTCCACTTCTCCACCTCCTCCTTTACCTCCTCGTCGGTTGAAAACCTTTTTCCACCCATGTACAGCTTCAGAGAGGTAAAGAGATAATAAGGTGAGGGGAATGCGCGGGGTGGTTCAGGACATCCCATTTAAACGAGGTAAGCAGTTCCTTCGTGGCATTGGCCGTGTGTGTCTGGCATTGTCGTGCAGCAGGCTGACTCCCTTTGTCAGCATGCCGCTCCTATTGTTTTGAATCGTCTTCCGCAATTTTTTTAGGGTCTCACAGATCTATCTTGCAGAGTTGATGGTCTCCCCTTGAGGCAGATATTCAATCAAAATTATGCCTTGACAGTCCCATAACACGGATAATATGATTTTCTTGGCTGAAATTGTGGTTTTGAACTTTTTGGCGGAGGGTGAAGAGGTGTGACGCCACTGTTGAGACTGCCTTTTGGTTTCAGGCGTATAGTGTACAACCCAAGTTTCATCTCCAGTAACGATAAAGCGAAGAAATTCATCTCCATGGAGTTTGCAGCGCCTCAAAAACTCTTGTCCGGTTTCCACTCGATTCAACTTGTGTTGGTCTGTCAGCTGTTTTGGGACCCACCTCGCGGACAGTTTCTGATATCCGAGGGTTTCTGTGATGGTTTCGTGTAGTAGAGATCTGGAAATTTGCGGAAACATCGCAGAAAGTTCTTTCACAGTCAATCTGCGATCGTCACGGAGCGTTTTTTCGATTTTTTCCACAATTTCGTCAGTCACAATTGAAGGTCTTCCGCTCCTCTGATCATCATGCACAGAATTTTTAAACTCGCTATACCACTTGTACACACTCGTACGATTCATAGCTTTATCAATAAAGAAGTTTTATTATTTTTTAACAAAAAAAGTTTTCAATAAATACTTAAGTCCGTCAAAGATTAAGAGTTATATTTGTATTATAAGATAATAATATCTAGCAGGACATACGTCCGTTCTATAAGAGTTATCCTAACGAGGCGAGGAACTCGAACTGCGCTAAAATATCGTAATCATTCGGGTACGGCCGACATGTTGCCTCTGTCATGTGGTGTATCTACCGCCACCTATGGAAATATCTTAAAAGTACAAAAAACTGAAAAACAATTACCTAGATCTACACACTCTACCGACATCTGTTTAGCAGTATTGAAACTGCAACAAAATATCAACAGTACAGAACATTTTAAAATTGTATTATTATTGAACTAGTATAATATTTGTTTATTATTTCTTAATAATTATTACTGTAAACGTTTGAAATAAATTATGTCCAAATCAAGCCGCGCGGCCTGTGATTCATAAGCTTACATATTCCGAAGCAGACAGCAAAGTAGAATCGTGAAGAACATTGACAGGTAAACAATATGGCATGATTGAAGCATAAGAGATGAGATGAGGTGAAATGTTCAAGAGAAACTGAGTCACTGATACACCAGGCGACCAGATAAATATGATTATTGGATTCACTTTAAACTTTTGCTGTAAAAATATTTCCTTTTCCCAAAAGTCTGACGTAAACCTATTGGGTAAAGTGAAATAATTATCTCTAAATGCCCGCAATGACTCATGTACTCCTGTCCAATCATATTAACTCCTATGGCTATTTTTTTCGGTTTTGGAAACAAACAGCCATTTAATTAGAGCCAATTTGCTCGCTTTTCGTTTATAATAAATACATTTGTCTAATAAAAAATAAGTTTTTTTTAGTGATTATTTATCTTAGTTCAGTGTATAGACGAAAAAACTTGAGGTGAGTTATTTTGAAAACTTATTTATGTTTTATTTCTAATAATAAAATTTGAAAGCGTATTTTACCACATATAAAAAATATCCCATTTATTTGTATTTGATTGAAGAGCGGAAATACACACAAATTCTCCGACTTGCTGACAGCATCTTTAATAAATATAACAGAAGGGTTAAAGACGGACAGATGGAATTATACTAAACATCTTTTTCTATGAATTGCACAATAAATACAAGAATATAGAAGTGCCCAGTGAAAGTAGGGAAGTTGGCCATTATTTCCTGGGTCTGTCGATAGTGTCTTTGTAATAGCTTCTTATTGATGCATGATTGGCATTGCAGATGGCTTTTATCCAGTTATCTAACCTTTGCAAAGAGCTTTCCATTTTAATAATCGGCTGTGTTACGTATCTTCGATTAGGTTGTGGATCGAAGAATCGGTGCTACAAAGCATTGTGGAAGTGTGATTTCCATGGAACCGGCTGATTGCAGCCGTATTGTAGATAATATAAATCCTAAAAGCAATCATAATATCACACTGTATTATTTATGATTGACAGTTACGTTTTAAACGTAATTCAATGTTAAAGTGAGCTTTTTTATGTTGATTGCTTGGTGCTAAACATGGTCAGCAACACAGCATTTGAAATACATTATCAAGGCAATTCGATTAAACATTCTTTTTTTTTATTTATATATAAATTACAAACAATACAAAACAAAATGAACCTTTGTCTCTCCAACTGGGAAGGATTCCCGTTTCAGGACAGCCAAATTGTGTATTTAGTACATAATATTCTTACAATGGAATGGCGATGCTGTCAAAACAAATTTTAAGAACATTGTTGATTGCATTCGAAGTGACAGGATGGTTTCTTTATCCTTGAAAGAATCGCAAAGATGTAATTTATTACCAGGGTCAATTTGAATAACATTAAAAATTGCATTCAGAACAGATAAATGGTTTCTTTCGGGACATCACAAGTCTGAGATTCTTTCCAGGGAATTTAGGAGAACGTTTACAATTGTATAGCTAGAATTTCCACATTTATAAATCAGTATAAGACATATTAATCCTATAGTACTATATTTTTAGAATTTCTTAGGTGATAGAAATTACACATTATTAGACCAGAATATATGCCGTATGACATATAAATTTCATATTTTAAAATTTCGAATCTTTATTTATTAAATGGCTAGTCATTATTATACAGTAATCGAAATAAAACCACGCAAAAGATTCTTAGATTGATGTTTTATCAATAAGGCCTGTTAATTTATCGTATCGAGGGCAAAAATCGACTTAAAATTGACTATGGACTAAGTAATAAGCCTGCAGGATGAAGGAATGTTGTGAGAACTTGAACTGAAGGTGGCTGGAGAGACGTGATGACTAAAAAAACATCGTTAAGGCATTATGAACTGAAAGGAGATGGAAAGAGACCGACAGGTATTGCGATATTTCTTAGGGGCAGTCGAGGTAACCCACCACTTTCAAACTTATTGTTTACGACTCAAGACTCTATTTTTTGGTGTTGTAAGAAGGAAGTTCCTTTTTTAATGACTCCTCTAGAGCCTCATCTATCCCTTCATAGCAATCGCTTAGAAGAGGTGTTAGTAACAGTTACTTTCAGGTTAGATTAGTGCAGACGCAATCATACATAAAATATGTTTTTACACGGAGAACACTTACTGATAAAAAAATTTGCTAATTGATTAAGAATCTCTTAAAATTACTCTCTATACGGTTAAAAACGGGATTGCAGGCCCTTAACGAATGAATTGATAGGTTTCCTGATAAACTATTAGTAAAATACCAATGAATTGTCATGATGTCGGAACACGTAGTCATAAAAATCCTAACATTTTCGAAGGTGAATGAACACATGTTCCGATATTATTACGAATTTATTAAAAGTTTATCAGGAAGCGGTCTGCAGTCCCGTTTTTAACCGGACTACCAATAATTTGAAGAGACTTCTAATAAATCAGCAATAGTCATTTTTCTCCGTGTAATTTCACCAATTCTTATAACTATATAATGTTATATATATATATTTAAATGAGATTAAAAGAATTTGGCATTCTCAGACTATAGAAATATTACCATTCGTTATTTCGGCTACTGGCATTATACCTAGCTCTCTCATTAAAAATTTAGGCGCATTAGATCTATCAAAAAAATTTATATGTAAAGATGCAAAAGTCGGTCATTTTGAATAGATGTAGGATAACGAAAGATTTTTTAAATATTTATGTTGAGGGATCAGTGGGATTTATAGGCCCTGTTAGGAGTTCTACCGATCCGAACCCTCTGATATGAAAATATCTGGAGTCGGTGAATTATTTTCCCATTTGATGTCTGGTGGGTTGACGTGTTGTTCTTGTATTTTTTTGTATTTATTTTGCTTATATAATGCACTTGCATAATGTTGATTGACTAGATGATCATTTGTGGAAAAGTGTGTGGAAGGGTTTAGTTTTTCCTATGGGGAAGATTTAACCCGGACATAACATCGAAAAAATTTCATCTGTTTTATTCTTCGGAGCAGACACGAATTTGCAAGGGTTGGAGATAAAATGAAGCTTTTACAGTTTTTAAATTAAATTATTAAATTGTATAACGTTCAGTAGCTTCCTAGATAAAGAGACAATTTACAAATTGCTATAGCAAGTGTTTAAAGAACTCGCGCCATGAATTCATAGAATATTTCACAAAAATCAAAGCAACTTTATAATGTATGCATCAAATAAATTCCGATCTTGGGTGTGCTTGTGATAGATTAGCTAAATAAAAAATGTAGAATATTTTATTCATTGATAAGCGACCTCCAAAATGTTTATAAGTAACAAAAAAATTATAATTGACAAAACAAAACTACCAATACACTGGAAATATTGTGTTATTATATTCATAGAACTTGACGGACGAGAAAAAACCTGAACCCATTGTTTTCGACACTTTTTTAGTGTCTAAAACAATGGGTTCAGGTTAGGTTAGGTTAGGTTACTTTACGTTAGCTTAGGTTAGGTTAGGTTAGTTAAATGGTCAAATTATTGTAATTAGTGATCTGGTGTACATTTTGATAAAAATTAGTATAACTTATTTATTCAAAAATTTCTTCAAATTATACGTAATCCGGTTAAAAGCGGGATTGCAGGCCGTTTGCGGTTAAACTTTTAGTACATTCCTAATTTATATATAATATCGAAAAACGTGTTCATGCACCTGCACCATGCTTTGCGACGAAATGCGATATTACGATACTGCGATAATCCATTCCTCTTTTACTAAAATTTTATCAGGACACCTATCAATTCATTCGCTAAATGCCTGCAGTCGCGTTTTTAATCGGATTACGGATAATTTGAAAAGATTCTCATGGCGATGCACTACGTAGTAATTTAAAATCATCTGTTTTTGATTTGAAAATTTGGTCCCCTAGAAATGTTACAGATGCTTTCATTAAATACTGCGAGTAGAATACATCTTGACCTTTGAAATAATTGAGTATTTTTTAGATAAGTATTTTTATAAGCCCAGAAAAAAATAATGAATAAGCCTATGAAAACTGCTTTAAAGTTCAAAATCTCTTCTTACGAACCCATTTTCGGTTATGGTTTTATTGTATAATATGGCGAATTAAGTTATTTATAAAATGATCGAAAAACATTTAAATATTTGTGCCTGAACATCCACAAAATAAAATAAAAAGGCACTTTTTGGCCATGTTTTTTTCTTGCATAAATCAAAACAGGTGGATGATGTGAAGCGGGAATTTAAGCCTTATCGCCATCTACGTTAGGTGTGTTATTGATAGCGGCTCGATTCAAAATATTACACGACGTAGTGCATCGCCTTAATAAATTAGCAATATGTTATATCAGTAAGTTTTCTCCGGGTATAAGATCTCATTGATGCGCTACAATAGTGTATATCTTTTTGCCCGCATTCTGCAATGTTTCTAGTATAATAATTTTACACACCCATTTTAATAAACATATGCGCGGTGGATATTTGTGCAGAAGCCATTTTATAAATAAAGATTTTGTGATAAATAATATAAAAGGTAAAAATAATAATATAAAAGGTCACCTAGCTCTGGTACAGTAGGTTTCAGTCAGCCACTAAAAATGCACACAGCAAAGCCGAGCAGACTATTGCCATTCTGCTGACTGTTCTCCGCGGTCTTACGTCACTCAGCCATGATCAACGTTGCGGCTGACTCATGCGACCTCTTGCTAGTTAGGTACCTACCTTTAGAAATGGTCAAAGCGAACAACCTTTTGGAATTAAATGTTTCCTTGCAGTGTTGCCAATAATGCAAATGTTTTTTAAAAGATTTAAAAAATATGCGTTCTAATTTTCGATTTTAAACCTTGTAATTTATTTATTATTATTCATCAAAGGACAACGTGTAACTACTTTTAAAAAAAGAATTATTCTTTCCAATGCTATCAATAAAAGTACTTCAAAAAATTGTAGGAGTGCATTATGACAAATAGTTGGGGAAAATGGAGGGCGCTGCAATCGTTTTAGTTGCTTTAAATGGTGACACAATAGGGTTCATCTGATATTATACATGTTGAAAATAAGGTACCTACCTACTTGTGTGTTATACTTTTAACAATGTTGACCTGTTATGAGCTCACGACAAGCGTCGATTTACATTGATTATGTTAAGTACGTGACAGTATGCCAACTTCCTGATAAAATATTAGTAATTTAGAATAAAACGAGAACACGTGTTCTTTTCCTAATAGATATCATGGCGGAATGCTACAATAGCACGTCAGTAATTTCAATATCAATATTTGTATGAACTCGTGTTCTGCCGCCCTCAAAAAACATTTGCTTTTGATTGTTATTCTTTCAATTCATTCGTCGAAGGCCCCCAGTCCCATTTTTAACAAGAAAACGAATAATTTGACCAAAAGTTTAATAAATTAAGAGTATTTTATATCAGTAAGTTTTGTCCATGCGTGTTAATGCCCCGTAGTAAGCATACAAATTTGATTTGAAAGGTAGATATGTAAATACTAATGTTAGAGGGAGCGCAATAATTAATTAAACGATAATAATTAAGCGAAAATGGTGAAAATACTTAATTAAATACGACTTGCCTGAAATAGATCAAAAATCTCTCTACAAATACTTTAGTTGCATTTAAAGATACACTTTAAATTTTTATTGTCTATAACATATTAAATAACAAAACATAACGTGTTTTTAATAATTTTCGGTGCTTACTTTGCGATTTTTTTCTATCGAGGGAATTTCATATAATCAACGTTCCGGCTTGTCAAATGTGTAGATATTAACTTCAAAATTAACATATATATTTTTGGAAATTAAATGTAATGTATAATATATAAGTCGGTAAAAATTGGGTGTGCTGGGGTTTAAGTGGCCAGACCTGAACAGCCAGGTACTTCCCAATCTTCCAATGCAGGCTACATTCGGATAGGTTAACATCATACCATAATTCTGACAGTTTGCGACAGTTGCCCCTTGCTGGGCGTAAAATAAACAAACATTAAAAAAGATAACAAATTCTGTCGTCCACATTTTCATCGTTGGCATCCGGAAGCAATAATATGTTGGCAGAATGTCTATTATGTGAATCTCGTATAGAGCCCCGTCGTAACCTCTCTTTTTGTTACATACGTCGTTAAAGCGATGCACTACGTCGTGTAATATTTTAAATTGAGCCGCTATCAATAACAACCCTTACGTAGATGGCGATAAGGTTTAAATTCCCGCTTCACACCATCCGCCTGTTTTGATTTATGCAATAAAAAAACATGGCCAAAAAGTGCCTTTTATTTTATTTATTATTGTGGATGTTCAGGCATAAATATTTTTTTTTTCGAACATTTTATAAATTACTTAATTTACCACATTATACAATAAAATCACAACCGAAAATGGGTTCGTAAGTAGGAGATTTTGAACTATGAAGCAGTTTTCATAGGCCTTTACATTATTTTTTTCTGGGCTTATAAAAAGACTTATCTAAAAAATGGCATCACCTCAATGAGACAGAGAGAGAAATTACAACGGAACAGGCTAAGTGGTAGGCTTCACAGAAAAATATTATTTAAAACGGCCTTCAAAAATTGTATAATATTATCTTACTAGAGTTTTCCGTTGTTTTGTAATCTAGATTTTAATACGCTTTGTGTATCATTCTGACCAAAGATATTAGAAGAACGAGATGTGCTATGAGCAGTTCGTACTGTGTGGAATTGTTTTGCCCAGTGTCGCCGGTTTTGTTCACCAATACTACTGCACACCTTCGCTTACGCTAAGGTATCCGCACTAATACAAAGAACAGATTTCTGTGCGTACACGTCCCGACAGCATTCAAAGTACCCTAATTAGGTAGTACTCCGCCTACGGTCCGGCGGCCAACATAGCATATCTCGTTCTTCTAATATCTTTGATTCTGACCAATGAAAAATGGGTATTGCTAATTTATTAAGAATCTCTTAAAATTATTGGTAATCCGGTTACAAACGGGATTGCAGGCCCTTATCGTATGAATTGATAGATTTCCTGATAAACTTATATTAAAATACGAATCACGATGTCGGAACACAAGTTCATAAAAAATTCTAATGTTTTCGCATTTCTTCATTATATATTATTATCATGGTAAATGCAGGTGCATGAACAAGTGGCCTGCAAACCCGTTTTTATCCGGAGTACCAATAATTTTAAGAGATTTTAAGCAATGCTCATTTCTCTCCGTGTTGATTTTATTGCGCTTTGTCTTGCATTCTTACCACAGAATCGGTAAACCGATGGAAATGTGTTGTGGGCAGATTTACGTTCCCGAAGTGAGCTCAGATTTTTCTTACTTCTAGTGAAATTGATCAAAAATCTAAATTATATTTTGAAAATATTTATTGGCCGATTAGTCCGTACTCAAGAGTCGAAAGATCCTATTAAAATTGTATAAATCGGTTTTCTTTCAAATTGGTATAAAATCACCCTTCTATGGAGTATCTGTTCTGTGATCCTGATGAATATTTCTGCATAAAATATTAATGTTGCTACGTCGTCCTTTTTTACTACAACGGCGGTTTTTGTTGTATGCAACATTGCTGCACGCCATTCTAACAATTAATGAAGTTTTAATAGTAGGTTTGCTTGAATGTTTTGCCGTGTTTTTTATTACCTACCTACAGTCTAAGTGTTATAAAATTTAAATTTTTACTAGCGAAATGTCAAAATTAAATACTAGAGGTTGAGATTTAATTTTGTAAGTGATCTAGTTAGCTGTCGATCCTATAGTGTTAACACATATTTAATCTAAGCTCTAGCCCACGCATAAAATTTTGTATTAGAGTCAAACCAGTAAAAAAAATCAAAACGGGTACCTATCGATACGGGGGGTGACCAATCGCTTACTAGCTTATGTGTGCAGATGGTCAAAAGAACCATATTTTGTTAACAAGCCCTTTCTAATTCTACAGTACACGGATACATATTATTAATTCATTGAGAGTCTCTTCAAATCATTCGTAATTTAGTTAAAAACGGGACTGCAGGCCCTTAACGAATTAATTGACCGGTTTCCTATCAAGCTTTTAGGAAAAAAACAAAACTGAGCGAAATAGAGTTATGAATTTTTTTTCACGTTTTATTATTTCTTCGATCTCGTTTCATAAATTAATCATCATGTGAGAGATTCTTCAACTGAAATGTTATTAAATTGGGAACCGAACAAAAAAACAATTTTTCCGGTTTTCCTTATTCGACAAATTGGCAACACTCTGTGTTCTACCTACCTAGTCCGGTCGTTCCAAATTCAAACACGACCGCCATAGATTCCGCAATCGGTTTTGCAAACGACCAATTTCACGGCCGAAATGACAACTCTTGTGAGAAAATGTTGCCACTTGAATAAAAAGTGTTGCCAGTTATATATAAATCAAAAGAAAGTATTTGACTGTTTATTAATTAATGTTATTAAGGTGTTAACGACATTACGAAACTTCTTACTCGTGTGCAAATATTTCTTGTTATTCTTTTATTCTTGAGATTTGATTTAAAAAAACTAAAAAGTTAATAGAAAGGGATGTATCTATATAAATAAAAATCTAAATGTTCGTTCTTCTGTAAATCTTAAATCTCCGAAAGTTCTTCACCGATTGTTTTGAAATTTTGACACAACGTTGCATTTAAATACGCGTGTGTGTTTATATACCTCTATTATATAGATGTCACCTCTGAAGGGTTAAAAAAATATTTTTTAATACGCAGCGCCATCAGTTGGACGTAAAAGCAACACGCGCTATTGTTCCTCTAACTGTACAAACAGGCTGAGCCACAGCAATGCTTGGCGTTGTCCAGCTAGTTATTAATATTGAAGTAAAATGACAGCATGAAAATGACTTGATATTTTTTCGGCTTAAAAATGAAATTCTATAGGGGTGAAACCAGCCTAAAAAGTTTATTTTTTCGAGTTTCCGAACACCGTATATTGTTATCTTACAGGCCTGGCCTGCCCGGGGGTTCGGTATTCTATCGCTACGATACTGATATCAATTATCATGCCACGTCCTTGTCTCGATTCTCGGAAATGACTTTAACATGCTAATCAAGAATCAGACCTCTGAATCTTTCGTTTAAATTTCGTCACATTTATTCCGCGTCGTGTTTTTTAGATCCCTTTAAAATCAGGCGGTTTCGTGAAGAGGGTCTCCACCCATTGATGTATTATATTTAAATGATACATGAAGCGAATAGGTTCCGCTTATTTACCTCCAACTGACCTCCAACTCTCTCAACGCTCTAATTAAAACTACCGAATCTGGTCTACTCTAGTACGTAGAAGCGCTTCCAATTGAAGCTTTGTGTCTCCACCCCACTCAATTTTGCATCAGTATTCTTGGGACTTATTTAAGTATCTATAATTAATTATTCCGTCGAATTATATATCAGTGAATTGCTTCGCAATGGGCCCAACCATAGACATATGAATATTAGTAGACCTGCCCTAAGTGATTAAAAGCGTATTATTCCCCACTCCCCATACCGGCTCCATTGGAGCCGGCTGTGCTCGCGTATGGCCTCAAGGGAATTTAGAAAACGTGACGTCATCATTCTTGTACGAACTAGCGTCGAGCTATGGTCGAGGCATCATCGGTTCATTTTACGAAATAACACGGCAAAATGGTGGCTTGTGCTATGAAAACTTGTAAAAATAGATGTGAAAAAGAGAATAAACCCAATTGTCGTATTACATTCCATATATAAGCATTATTTTACTTTATTTTAAGCATATTCACATCGTATAATATGGATCCGTTGTAGAAACATATACTATCACATCGAGATACGTCTGGACGCGAAACACAAAGCTGGTTGGTTGCTGGGAAGTAAATTATGAACATTTATAAAAGTGTCTTAACTAAATACGTAAACGAAATATTCGACTCTGAAAATAGAAGAAATTTATTTTCACAAATTTGTTCATAACGTGGCGAGTAATTTGCGCTCCCATGTAAAAATGTTTATTCATTCAAAAGCAGATTTTACTTTTAAGAACTAAATGGTGATATTATAATGCGAGATGCCTATTTACTGTCAGATTGATTTATTGACGAATCACAGTCAGCTTTCCTATCTGCGTCCCGCAACTCTTGTTTTAACCCCTCGTCCTTAACTTCTCGTCTATTAATATTCATATGTCTGTGGGCCCAACAGAAGACGGTATGTGAGAAAGAGAGATATGTATACGTAAGAGATACTGCAGAAATGTTCCTTGTTGGATGAATGCACTCTTTCAAATGCTTCGAAGCATTTCTCCCTTACTGCATGGAAAGCATTTATATGGCGCAGACTATTCCATTCCAAGAATACCATCATGGCTGCGCGGATGGAGTCCCCCCCCCCCCCCTGATGACACTCTGGAGACTGGAAAAGGTCGAATAATCTACATGAACGACTATTTAAAAATATCATCTTCAATATTTTTCATCACTCCTTTTTATGTCCACTGACTTGGAATAATTGTTTCCCTCCATTAGTATTCTGGGCAAAGAGGAATACATATGGTAGTTAGTCCCAGAATTTCTGAACTGAAATAAATCCTGACTTCTAGTATTACGTTGTGGAATCCGAAAGCTTATCATTTCTAGCAATACCGGACTATCAACTAAATCATTTAGAATTTTATATAGAAATACTAAGTCAGTGAAAATTCTGATAATTTGAGCATATTCAAATAATTTAACAGAGTGTTGTAGTAACATAATTGCTGGAATACCCATTTTAAAATTTATAAAACGTAAAAATTTGTTTTTTGTTCTTTCAACAGCTTGCACATGTATAGTATAATGTGAGTTCCAGACAGGAGAATTGTGTATAAGAATAGTCTTAAAATATCCTATATTTATGTGCGACATCTATTGACTTTTTTGCAAGTCTAGGATAAATATTAATTTTGGAATTACTTAACGAGTAAAACCTCAAATTGTAATATGTTATATTATTTTTTCATTGTAATTTTTGATATAAAGTGTTGCGAGTTAATAAATAAAATAAAATTTAAAAATAATTATCGTTATCAGAAATCTATATTTTGTTAAGAAAATATGATATTGCTCTTTCCTAAATATTTTATTAGTTGAAAAAAACATAGAAAATTTCACGATGTTGTGAATATTAATTTAATAATCCATTGATTAACACAAGCATTTTCTAAATATTGATAATCTGACAATTGCTTGATATCTCAACAGTTATCTATTTATGATTAGAGATTAACAATGAAAATTTAATTTATCGGTTAACATGTTGATAATAATATCTGGAGATTTTAATGGAATAGTAATTATTTATAAATTTAGACACTGTTAAATAAGTCCGGATGGCCGAGCGGTCTAAGGCGCTGCGTTCAGGTCGCAGTCCACTTAGGTGGGCGTGGGTTCGAATCCCACTTCTGACAAATCTTTTTTTGTTTTATTTTACATTTTCTTATCTGTATACTAACATTAATTGATTATCCTTTCGTCACAACCAAATACATACCAGTAGAAGTGGTAAAATATAAGTTTTTTTTTTAAATATTATTTGAGTTTTTCACGGTGAAAATACCGTGATTTATTTTTGGGGTATTATGACATGGTAACGTTGTCCAAAACGTTGTCTAAAGAATGAAGAAAGTCAACACGGCATAACAGCCGAAAAATAAATCACGATCATTATGTATGTTGGTACATATTTATCATATTTTATATTAGATTTGAAGAATTATGAAATTGTATTATTTATTTAACCATTTTTGTTTTTTATTCATATCTAGTGAAGGTATTTCTACAATATTATTATAATACCTACGTACTAATTTTTTTACTTCACAACGTTGAGACGAAAAACTGTAACAAGAATTTTAGCTCAACATTGAAATATGTGGGCAACGATTAAAACAAAAAAAAACATTTATTTTTTTAAACAACCCAGTCAAACAAAGTTTTTTGACCTCTGTATTAAATAGCTCTATTTAAAATAGATACATCTATTTCACGATGCCTTTATTCCTTGAAACTTGTTTTTTAGTTTCATTGAGAATTAAACTTTCCTACCCAGGAACTGGAGTCGACAACGATAAGACCTACAATTATTGCGCATATTAATCGCTGTAATGTCATCGAATTTCAGAGAAATGCGTATATATCCGCGTAGATGTGCGTGATTGCCTCCAAAAGATTATAGAATTCATCGTCATCAACAACGAGTCAGCTCAATCGGATGTTGTAAAATGGATTAGTTGAGCATCCGTTACCGAAAACAAAAGTGAAATTCAAATAGGTGTATTTTAAAATACTAGCATCATTGCTCCCGAACTTTCTGCATCTTGTCTCCCTCTTTTTAATTCTTTACGCCTCGTAAAACAAAAATAAAATACTCAATCCGAAATTGAGATCTAACATCAATATTCCAAAATATAAAACTGTTCTTTACGCTCATAATAATGAAAAGTTATATTTTTTTGTAATCTCTAAGAATATTAACTCAGGGATCAAAGGTCAAAAAACTGTATTTTCATTAGTCAAAATAAATGTTCATATTGTATTGGTATATTCGGACTCACTGCCTAAATTCAAACGTGGCATCATGTCAATAATTTAAACTGTTAACTACGCATACATGTACAGACAATCATGCACTCACAATAACGCACACACACACACACACACACACACACACACACACGCGCCTGTTAACTACACATGTCACCTGGTAATTACTGAATATATATACTACATACCAAACCAACATGAAATATTTAAAATCTGTAAATTGTAATAAATGTACTGTATGTTTCCATAATATCAAATAAATATATATAATATATCTATGGGATCTGGTCTAAATAAGTTACCATGGTAGTAATTTAACGACCTTACTTTCAATTTTGTTTTATAAGGTCCAATTCACGAGCTACTTAACTCAGACCAATTTTCTTGTTTTGAAATTGCCTTATAAAGAGTAAACACGTATCTTTCTGCAATATTTGCTATTCCTTTTTGCATTGTGTTCTGGAACAAATTGCGCATTCATTTATGACCCACTTTAGTCAAAATATTCACGTTTCATTTTGGCAAGATTGCTCAATGTTCGTAGCATCTTTTACTCTCGTTTCCAACGAAACAGTTTATCATTGTCCTGAAAAATCGTGCCTTCGCAAGTAGATTTCATTTGAATTAGGAATTGAAATGAACAATTGGTTTGTTTAAATTTTAAATGAAGAATCAACATCCTTTACTAAAGAAGACGATTGCAATATTTTGTTTGACTAGTTACGTACGTGTTCTTTGAATCACGTGGTGAACGAATTTACAAACTTCTCTAAAAGGTGACCAAAACTGAATACCTTTTGTAGGCGTCGAAAGAAGATTTCTTTCTTTTTTTCATGGTCTGTGTCTCGAATGTTATATAGACAAAGTATTTTTTCTTCGAATCTACATACCGAATGTAATAAACATAGTATTTTTCTTAATTTCCTCCTATCGGATGTAAAAAAATGCTAATCATTTCCCCAGGATCCACGAAGAAAACTTACTAAATTGAATATGGCTAATTTATTAGGAACCTCTTCAAATTATTCGTAATTTGGTTAAAAATGGGATTGCAGTCCCTTGACGAATGAATTGATAGGTTTCCTAATAAACTTTCAATAAAATACGGAACGGATGTCGGAACACGTGTTCAGAAAAACTATAATATTTCGTCATTGCATATTATTAAGGCAAATGCAGGTGCACGATCAAATGTTCCGATACATTATGAATTTACTAAAAGTTCATCAGTAAACGGCCTGTAATTTCGTTTTTAACCGGATTTCCAATAATTTTAAGAGTTTTTTTTAATAAATTAACAATACTCATTTTTATCCGAGCAAAAATATAATATCAAAGGCATATTTTAAATCAGGATTCACGCTTCGAATGAAATACAAATTTATCTCAAGCAATCTGTAAACAAATAAAAAAATAAAATGTTAAGTATTTGAATGTTCAAACCTAAGCATTTTTGTCATGTTACCTCTAAAGCAATATTCAGAGCAGAGTTCTTGGAGGTAATATTTCAAGCATTTTTTTTAAGGATCTACATTATATTCCATAGGAGTTTTCTCAGGAAATATATCTTGGATGTAATAAATATCTCAAAAATTTTCCCGGGATCTAAAACTGTAATCACAACAATAGAATCAAAATCTCAAGAATTATTGTTCTCGGGATCCATTTATAGAATTCAATGTATATTCACATCTACGAGTACTTTATATCAAATTTAGGTAACATCGAAAGCATTTTTCTCAGTATGTACAATGTAAATCTCGAATGTTTGAACAATAATATTACGTTAAAATCGGAAACAGCTATGACAATTACGTTAGCTAGATTATGTGTATTTCAATTGAGCTACTTTCACTTCAGAGTTGAATAATTTGTATCTTTTTTATTGTTTTCTGTTCGCGGAAAAAAGTTGAGGAAAAATGGACTTATTACCTATCCATTCTTTATACTCTCTCCAATTCAATGACTTCATCGGTGGCAAATGGATGTTTTTTTTCGAGTCGCGTCGTTGTTGATTTAACACTATCAATATTTTGAACCGTGATCTAATGATTTTTATATTGACGACTGTAATTGTGTATTACGAGAACGGAATAAAGATTATTCCAAATAGTTATACTATTATTTACAGGTGACATGATACAATTTACAGATAAATTTCTAATAAGTAACTAATAAGCGAACAGAGAGGATGAAATAATACAAAATTCTGACCTTATACAAATTTTGGTTCTCCTTCTGACATGACCCAACGGAAAAGTATAATTCAGTTTATCGTGCTTGTCTTCCTGGAGTCCTAGGGGCGTCCCCCACGTCTTCTTACAATTATTTATGTGTAATTGACTGACTTTTGGCATTTCATTTGTCATTTAAATTTGTTCGTTACGTTCCGGTTCCAGTTCAAGATGGTAGCCATGTTGGTTACTACCTTTTTATCCCGTCAGAGTTCGCATAATTGTGGTTCCTACTACAAGCTGTCAAATCGAAATATCCGATAATGTTGAACCTACCGGTCTGAAGAATGTTTGAAAAAAGAATTGTCATTGAGGAAGTGATATTTGTTTGGACAAATTGTATTGTTCCTTAATTGAAATTTTAAAAACTGTTGGATACATATCGACAAGTGCCTTAACTTTAAGGATTCGTGTGCCCTTCAGTTACGTGAGTCAGAATCGTAATCGGTGTATTACTAATTTAAAAAAAATAGATATATTATGAACAACGTGATGTCAGAAGGAATGAAGTAACTGTTGTTGAACGCTCCCTCTATCGATTAGATCACTTTTTAATGATAGTTCCATGACTTGTCGGGTGATTTTCTTTGTCTGTGGTCTCAGATTCACCTTGGCAGAGGCGGATTGCAAGAGTTTATAAGTTGGGTTCAAAATTATCTTGGATTTTCCGGCTACACGATTTATTTATTTGAGCTTAGCATTTTTATGTAAAATGTAATTTACCACTGAATATATAATATAGGTACATATATTGTTCCATCATATTTTCAAATATTTTTAAGGATTAATACGCAAAAAAAATCTGAATTAGCAGGACTTCAAACCATTTTCCTTTTCATTACTTTTCGTCTCATATTCCTATTTCTTGTTATTAATCCAAGCATTTTGGCTGCTTTGTTGACGATTTGATTAGTGTGACATTTATATTGTAACTTACTATCGAAAATCACACCAAGATGGGCGCATATCAGAGCTGGTTACAATTTTGTTTTCATTTTACAAATTTTACTTGCAATTGTATATTTTATGTAATATCTTGAGAATATGACGTGGTGACACTTTGAACCATTAAAAATTACTTGTTGTTCAAAATCTTAAATCTCCGAAAGTTCTTCACCGATTGCTTTGAAAATTTGACACAACATTGCATTCGAATACGCGCGTGTTTTATAAAGATATCATCTGTGAGAGATAAAAACATGCTTTTTAAAAAAAAAAAGCGTAACCCGTTAGACAATCACGCTTTTTTGAAAAACAGCGTAATCTGTTGGACAAACATGCTTTTTTTTAAACTTATATTTTTTATTTATTTATCAAACTACACTTTTTTAGTTATTCAATGTTTAAAAATTTATTTCCCTTTATTTTTTTTTTAAGCGGAGACGGTTTAGGCCCATTGTGATATCTCCCATTTTACCTCAACCTTTAACAACAACCCAGTCCCTTTAATAAAGTTCACCAGGGTTGTCATTGGGATGTGGCTATGTCTTCTGGTTCTACTGTATGTCTCCCCAGGTATCTGAGCCTAGTTCCCACCAGGGCAGGACATTGGCACCATAGGTGAATTGGAGTCTCTTCATATTTCCCTTTATGCTTTTAAACTTTATATTTATGTAATGGCACATGTTGTGCCGTTTGTATGTAAATAAAAAAAATATTCCCATTTTAAAGGCGCCATGGTTATTGGCCCCAATTAGCATGATTTTCGTGCAGTGTAAAAATAATACTGTATCTCAAATTTCGTATGTCGATCCGCTTCTGCGAATTTAAATCGATTATTTATTACTTTTGATCACGATATTCTACAAACGATTGTTCATCTCGATTTCATTGGGAAACGGTGAACGAACAAAGATTATTGGGTAAATGATGTGGTCAGATCGAGGTAAGGCTTTTGGTCAAACATAGCGGATACTCAAAAAATAAAAAATACATATTATGAGACAAGCATAAAAATTTTGACTAAATTTGTTTTTTTCAAATTGATGTTCAAACGATATTTTTTCAAATGGACTTCTATGAGACATTTAAATACATAATTACAGGAGGATATTTATAATAAACTAGCTGATGTGTACCCGTCGTTGCTCAGGGTTATGAATGGTTTGGAGTAAAGTTTTGAAGTTTGTTGTTTCTAGTGCACCTGCAACCTTTTTTTATTAATTTTTAAAATGTGGAAATATTCTAAAGAATTGAAATTTCGTTTCTTTTTATAACTTTTTGTTTCACTTGATCGTACCACGTCTTCCTAGGGCGTGACCGACTTCCACCATTCACTACTGTATACCACATTGTTACTAAAAAAAACTACGTTATATCCACTTTTATTCGACTCCGTAGGTCTTCCTCAGACGTCCGCAATTTTTCTACCATTGAAAACACTCCTGACACTACAAACTACGACAAACTTTGAAATGTATAGCGAAAACAGTTAAGTACTTTTTGAGTCTATAGGGGACAAACAAACAAATAAACATACTTTTTTACATGTTTAGATATTGTAGGCTTAAGAAAACTGCAAACTTATTGCGAAATTATTTTTATATATTAGACTCTATCTATGACTACATTTTGGGGAAAAACGCGAACTAAGAACAAAGTAAAAGCAAATAGAGAGATTTAAGAGGAAGCTTCAAGCCAAAAATGTGTATATTCTTGGTATACCTTATATCCTAGGTAATAGGATAAAATCGCTTGACAAACGGAGACTAGAAACGTTCGATTTCAAGCAAAAAACTGGTTTTTACTTAATTTGTAAATAATTTTATAAGAAAGCAAAAAAGTTAATCAAGTGAAACTGTCACAGATAATCTTAGCTATAAAACTGTATTTTTTAAAAGTTGTTTCCCTTACGCATTCATACATTTCTATTGAAAAAATATTTTTTTGTAGTAGTATGCATTTATATTTTTTATTAAGTCATTTATGTTTTATCTATATTCTACTAAAGCGAAACTATAGAAAAACCTTCAATTTGTCTAGTGCATATTTTTTGGTATTCACAATGTAAACCAATTCGTTATAAAGATTAATCAAAATAGTGATTTAGCACTAAGCTTCGCCTTTATTAAAAATCTGGTCAAATAATAATTTGACGAATACGTTTTCTTGTTAAAAATGTGACTGGAAGCCCATAATGAATGATTTGACATATTTCGTAACAAACTATCAGTAAAGCACAAATATGTCACGAGGAAGTCAGATCACGAGTTTTTCAAAATAATAATAGTTTCGCATCTCGTCCATTATATGTATTCGGACAAGGGCACCTGTGTGAACACGTCTTAAGATATATTCTGAATGACTTATATTTTATTTGGAAATGATCGCAGTCGCATTTTTAACAGTATCTTGATAAAAAAGGCGTATTCATTTTTCTCCGTGCAGGCTGCTAATAGCTATAACCTACAACTCGTAAATTTTATTTTCTCTAACTTAACTCATGTTTATTTATATGTGAATTCCCGAATGCCATATCCAACAGCAAACAATTAATTCTATAATAATGATAGGCAATTCATTATAATTCTTCAACCTTCTTGCGTCGTCATTGAAAAGCGGAGTAACCAAGCGTGAAAGCAAATCCGAAGGCTGTTGAAAAATAGCATTTCTATAATTTTACAATATGTCCAGCTGATGGAAGAACTACGGAAGATGTGTTTCGAAATATTGCTGTTCGATTATTGAAATATTTTTTACGTATTTTGGGACGTTCAACATCGTCAGTGGTGCATCGTCATTTTTACGATTTACGCTGGTGGCACTACATATTAGACGAGCAGCTGTGTTGAACCAACACCCCTTGCAGTCTTCTATACTTGGTTCCGCTCATAGACATCTAAATTAATAGACAAGGCATCGGCGACAGGGGAATAAACTAACTTGAGCGGAACGCGGAAGGCGGCGTGACCATCCTAGTTTCGGTGATTTGTCTACAAATGAATCTGACAGTACAGGCAACTCGCATTGCAATTTGCATTATTCAGTCCTCTAAAATAAAATATACTTATGAATTACTAGTCTTTTTTTATAATGGTGTGCAAATTGCTGCCTGCGTAAAAAAAACTTAATAAACAAATCCCAAATCGGTAAACAAAAGTTCGTGCTTGTTTCCAAAATTTAATCTTTAGTTAAGACACTTTTACAAATGGGCTATAATTTAGACACCGTACTCAATGTTGACGTCATTACAAGAATACAAGTTTAAAAAAAAATACTCAATAAAAAATATAAATGCAAACTATTCAAAAAAATATTTTTTCAATAGAAATGTATGAAAGCGTAAAGGAAACAACTTTTAAAAAATACAATTTTATAGCTTAGATTATCTGTGACAGTTTCACTTAATTAACTTTTTAGCTTAACTTTTTATAAAATTATTTACAAAATAAGTAAAAACCAGTTTTTTGCTGGAAATCGAACGTTTCTAGACTCCGTTTGTCAAGCGATTTTAATGCCTAATACCTACGATATAAGGTATACCAAGAATAGACACATTTTTGGCTTGTAGCTTCCTCTTCAGATCCTGTGCATAAAAGTGCAACAATGGACAGCGCTGCGAACCTTCGCCTTATTTTATGATCTGGTTATTTCAATGTGCGCTCTTCGGTGGTCAGTGTACGACTGATGTCATAGTTTAATCAAAGCATTATAGAACTCTCCTGGTGCCAAAAATATGATCACGTGGTTTGCCTCCAGCCCGTTTAAATGATACCCAGATTTCATGTTAGGGCAAGCCTATCATATTGAATATCTATGGTTTTGCTGCATTTTTTTACAAACATATATTTTGTTGCACTTTCTATATTTTCGTTCCATTCTCATATGACTAGTGATTTCCCTGCATTCTTCTGTAACGTATATTCCCAAATGAGTTGGATTTTGACATACATCCACATATTGTGTTGATTATGCTGCATTTTTGCCGGTGAACGGGTTATGTCATCAAAATGGCAATTCAATACACCTCCAAAAAGTGGTATAAAGTCATGAAAGGTGATGAAAAAAAAACTAGATTAAATAGGTTATATAGATAACAATTAAACCTAGTTTTTGTTTCATCACTTTTAATGACTCTATATCACTTTTTAAAGGTTTGTTGAATTTTCATTTTGATGAAATATCATGGAACTATTTTTGCCACACACATTTATAGATACCTCTTATTGCTTCATTTTAATTAAAAATATACTACATCGTTCAGCTGCATTTTCCACATTTAAAATATAAAAATCTTTCTCAATTTGTGTAATATTTCTCAATCCGTTCTAAGGAAGCTTAAAAACCTTATGCCGATCAGTTCGTTAATTTTATTGTAAAACTTTTACTGGGTCAATGAGGCCGAATTATGAAATAGCTAGTCCGGCTTAAAGATGATTCAGTCCATTGATTCGCAAACAAAAAATCGCTTTTATTATATTATTATTGCCTACTCAAAACCAAGGTTGTTTCCGTTAACTGTTATTATTAATGTAATCTCTTTCTACGGTGTTAATATTTTTTAATGTCGCGCTCGAGTCACGAATGTCACATTCAACGATTCTTATGGCATGAATCAATCTTTTTTGCTGTTGTTTTCAGTTACTTAATAAATGGTTAGTTGGTGTATGTTCTTTTTGAGAATAGATACGTTCGTTGTTTTGCAATACAAATACACGAAACTCAGGCTGACCTAAAGAATATTTAAAAAGAAATAAATTTTACAACCATATGATTAGCTACCTACATTTAAGACGGTTTGTTTCACAAAAATAATTTTCAAGTTCTGTGAAAGTTCTGTTATTATATCATCATGGGTAGGATGTTTCACATAACTTAAATGATAACAGAACTTTAATAGAACTTTAATAGAACTTTCACAGAACTTGAAAAAATAACTTTTTCAAAAATGATGGATTATTTAAATTCCGTGAAACACCAGCCATAAACGTTTTTTTTTCAGTCGGTTGTCCATTGTTCTGGAAATTATCGAACCCTTTAATTAATTAAGTAAAGTTTTGTGATAGCATTTACAAAACTAACGCAATTGCTTATAATAATGTAGATTAGGGGTTTCAAAGCTTTCCTTTACCGCGATACTCTTTTTTCAAATTAAAGAATTTCTCATCCCACATTTGCACATTGATTTTTTGCGTTAAATGAAAATAACAAACTTTGTTTACACCACTATTTAATAAAAATTATCAACATACTGAAAATTAAGACATAAAAGAATAGACAAATAAGCATAGACATAACATAAATACCCACAGACAAAATATAACAATAATAGGTAGGAGGAGGTAATTAATTATTTACTTGCTATACCCGCCACGTGTTATTAATTAATATAAACCCTACGGAATGTTCAATTTTCTAGACCTGCTAGAGCAAATTCAACCGTAGGTTCGTCCATCACGCCGAGCCGCGCGCCGAATATTTTTTGACACGACTTCTTGACTTATGTCGTTAAGATTCCCACTTTATTTTAGAGAGGTGCTAAGGCAAATCCAACCGTAGTTTTGTCCTATACATAAAAGCTGCGCATCGCATATTTTTATGCACGGTTTTTTCACTTACTTCATTAAGATTCCGACATTATTTTAGGGTATTTTCCCATCTTAATAGTAACGTATGTCACAGTCGAGGATTCATTTGATATCCCTACATACTGACTGTCGAACTATTTAACGAAAAAGTGTATTTTAGGATCCATGCAACCGATATAGTCCAATCTGTTAGGGGTGACGCGAATAACACTTAATTTTTTTTTCAAAACCTTTTTTCCACCCACAGATTTGCGGTCTCGGGCATACATTATTGTATTGTAAATATTACTTTATCGATTAAATGGTAACATTGAAATAGACCAAAGCTCCACCGAGGACAGAAAGTTCGTTCGCTCTTCACCTACCCCCTCTCATACAAGGTCGTCAACCGCCATTTGTGGATTAATTCGGTTTGTTGTGAACGGCAGTGCGTCATGGTTACTGGTTACTTATTTTAATGGGGCAGTTCCAATGAACGGTACTGAACCTTTGCCTTTATAAAAACTTACATTGTTATGACGCAACTAGCCCCGGCGAAGTTCTAATGGGATTTTACTAGAATTAGGAATTATGAATTTAAATATTTAAATCTCGTTCTGCTCTAGAACTAAAAAACCAACATTCTGAAATAAGGGTTGTTTGAAATAATTAAGTTCATCAACCAGTTTTAGCTATTTTCTCTTCAGTTTGTCCAGTGTTGGGGGTATTAATTAGGCGCTAGGGTAATAATGTGGCCTCCATTTATAAGTATGGGCATGGTCCTAGTGAGGTTGATTATTATGTGAAAAATGATGCTTTATATTCTGTGAGATGCATAACATTACGTACGATACGATTTTAGATTTTCAAAGTTAAAAATATTGTTGTCCTTTATGTTTGGGTTACTATGACGTGTAGCGTTACCTCCTTCTTTAGCCAAAGTTTCGGACAGCATTACAGTGTTCATCATTAGGTCAATTACACATCTGCCCTGATGATCGACACCGTAATGCTGTCCGAAACGTCGGATAAAGAAGCACGGCATAGTACCCAAAAAAATGAACGTTAAGTTAATCCATTAACAAACGGTTTGCATTTCGTCTGTCTATAAGTTTATTTGTGTGTACCGTGTCTGGTCAATCCTGTCAAAATGGTAGCCGTTTTGGATAGTATGTTGTAGTTCTTATGGTCGTTACAAGCTGTCAAATCGGAATAATTAACATTACGCGTGGTCCGTGGTTAAAAACTTGACTCTTCACAAGCGAAATCCCTTTTTTATATGTTCGTTCACGTTGTTGATTACATAGAGTCAAAACCCATTAATTAATATACATAAACTAAGAGTATTGTACCTAATTATTGTGAAAACGATGTGTTTTACCTGGAAATGCAAAAAAACAATATTGATTGCGTTTAATTTTTTTTAAATGTACACCTCTGTTATTGCAGCTACCACGCAAAAACCAACACTAATATCGCTAAATTAGTTAAGGGACAATAAAAAAAATGTGCAAAAATTACGCTCAACCGCGTTGGTGACAAAAAAATTGGGCGCTTAACCCCAATTTCAATTAGGCGATCGCTAAGTTTATTTAGTGCAAACTCCCGTAAAGAAGCAATTAACAGTTTGTTGAGTGATTTAGCGTGTACCGTTAGCAAGCGTGCTAGCGTGGACAATCATTAGTCGAAAAAAAAACAGAAAATAACGCAATTAAAATACACAATAATGGATGCATTACCTGATTAAGTTCCGACCTTCTCGCTTATAGGAAAATGCGCATCTTTCATTTGCCGTTTAAACAAAGTTAATGGATTAAATTTGCTGTAATAATAGTGGTAATGGGTGCAGCAGCAATATGAGTTCTAATTTTTATTAATGTTCGCTATTATTCTACGTGATGAACACATATGTGTTACAAGTGTCTAGACTAGTGAATTCTAACGGGGGCGATACTGAATTACAACTGGGGGCGTTGGTGAGATCTAAGGGGACGGTTGGTAACCTACGGGGCCAATGGTGGCCTGTGAAAGCCTCCAAGGAGGCGGTGAAGGGTTGACACTAGGGTGAAATGAATTAATTTCTTAATAAAATCATAAATATTTATCATATTACGTTAATGATCGTTTATTAGTGGTGTAAAATTCAAGGCACGTTTATCAGTACGGCCTTGAGTGTATAAGGATTGTATTAGGACATATTTAGTAAATATGTACACAAGAAACCCGTCATTCTAAGTGAGGATATCATTATCTCTATATGTTACTAAGAAAAGAAGACAATAAATCATAAATTAAATTTTTTTACTTTTTATTATTATTATTATTATATTATTATTCTCAATTTGAGAGGTGGGTTTGGGTCCCGCCGCCCTGGGAACCATTTGCTGGATAACCAACACCTCTGTCATAGGTCGCCCCAAGTGTTTCGCTGCGTTTGGTGATTTAGCAGGGGTGCCCGGGTCCATCGGGTGAGGTCTATGATGCGCCTGTCCACCAGCTGCGTGGCGTGCCAGATCGGGAGAGGCTGGTTTGGGGAGACCCTTTAACCTCTCTCGACTCATCACCTTGCGCCGCAGTGGGAGGGATATATTCATATGTCCGTCACTCCTGGACAAACTGATCCCTAGATTCCTACCCAACCCTCATACATTTTAATTTCTCATTCATTTTCTTAAAAAAAGATCCCCCACACAGCATTCTCAAAGATGATATAGGCCCTCAGGGAAATTTTTTTCCGCGTGAAAAAAGCCCAAATAATCGTTAACCGGAATGTTAAATAAATATTAACAATTTACGCTTCACACAAACTCTATATCCATAAAATTCATTAAACAAAGTACCATTACGCTCTGAATAACTTTTTAATCGTTGTTTTGCATACGCCCACGATATAACATTAAAGACCAATTAACACACATCATATCGTTACGCCGGCCTTATATTTCTTAGTCCGAGATTATGATGCCCCGATATTGTTAGCGATAGATAAAAACCCAAATATGTTCTGGCTGGCAATATCGCAATCTGCTTCTTAACGTGATTCTGTCGGGAACATAGACACCTCATACTTCTACTTATGACAGGTCATATACAAGCCTAGTATTAGATCAACTATTGTTACACTGGTATATATTTCTTTTGAATTATGCATTGTCTTACTGCACTTATATCAATAGCTGCATCACTTGCAATAATGTTTTTTGTGTACACATTGATTGTTCTGTAATTTACTAATTCCCGTGTACCACTGTACGCTTGTAATTCGATTATCACTGTATTTTAAAAGCCATTACATGGTGTTTGAATAAATAAATAAATAATAATTGTCAATAGAAGGTGAATTTGTCAATTAAGCTGCGAAAGAAAAAAAATATATGCGTAATCGATTTTCGTTTTAATATTAACTCTTCTCGTACCTCAAAAGACGCATTTTTGATATTATGTTCCTGGTCTTGTAAAGTATTTCAATTTTTTTTGTTATATTTTTAAATTATTCTGAATGTAGAAGTAAAATCATCTCAGTAAGTAAAAATTATTTAAAAATAATTATTTCGGTCGTGCATTATATTTTATTTCTTTGTATGTGTGTAACTCTGGTTCAATGGCCTCTTGAACTGAGAGATTTGTTGTGATTCAAAATTGGAACTGACTATGCGATAGATTTACTAATTTTTATATATCATTATTGTTAGCAAATATTATTATACATTGTAAACTGTTTAATTATTACATAATTTAAAAAAAAAAAAAAAAAAAAAAAAAAAAGTAAGTAGGTACCAAAATTATTTTGTTAATCAATATATCAGAAATGTCTTACTAACAGTGTTTATTCGAAAGGTATTTTTCTGATCCTCTCTAAAATTGAAGCTGTTTGTTTTTGAAGAGCTAAGGACCAATTAAGGCAATTTTTTATATTTTTAGCTTCACTAATTCTACAATTATAATGTAACGTGATTGTTCACGGATATGCGCTAGTAATGAAATAAGATTTCATCTGTTTAAATGGAATCAATTTCTAATATAATTTCCAACACGTGTCGTTGTTTGAACGTTGATATCTGGTTTATCTATTAATAAATTAATCTCTTTAAGCAAGAGTGCTACAATTTACCGTTGAATTTTTCTCTTACGAACTCAGTCATAACTTTCTCAACAGAGACGAAGTGCATATTGACCACAATCGGCGGCCTTCAGCAATCTAAACTGAGCGAATTGAAATTTACATTTATTTTTTTTTGCTGAAAACCTACTTAGATTAGGATTAAAAATTTATTTCGTAATATTAAAAGACAAACCATTAGGTAATCTTCAATCGCATATAGGGCCATTAACGATGTAAAATATATATACCTACCTTTAAATAAAACTTTGTTAAACTGCCATTGTCAAAAGTGGAACCGATTTGTCGAGAATTCCAGCAATCCGTGATGTTTTATCTGCGCCAGGTATAATAATGAATACACGTCAAAACATGAACATTTCGATGGGAACAAAATACCAGGAACACGGAATTGTCATCGGATAATTTCCGCAGTGGAACTATTGTCACAATTACCTAGGTACATTATGCAAAATAAGAATAAAAGTCAAAACGTGAACCTGACGACAATAACAAAATACCAGGAGCACAGAATTGTCATCGGATAATGTGTGTTAATTTCTGCAGTGGCACCAATGTCTCAATTACCTAGGAACATTATGCTAAATAATAATAAAAGTCAATACGTGAAGCTGACGATAATAACAAAATACCAGGAGCACAGAATTGTCATCGGATAATGTGTGTTAATTTCCGCAGTGGCACATTAGGCAAAATAATAATAAAAGTCAAAACGTGAATCTGATGACAAGAACAAAATACCAGGAGCACAGAAATATGATTGGATATTTTCATTTGGTTATTATTATAAATATTTATTGCTCAATGACAATTAGTCAATGTCATAGCAGTAGTTTGTAAAAAAATCACATAACAAGGAAAACATTTATATTTAGTAAAAATACTTTTAATATTTTCACTTACTTCCTCCTTTTTCTAATTCCTTACAAAATTTTAACATCGAATCCATTTTTTTATATACCTCCGTACCCATTTTTGTTTTATTCACACCACTGTCAAAGGACCACCTTTTACAGCGCGAGTAGACCACAGAGGCACTCGAACTCATTATATCGCCTGGAGAACTAAACGACAAATAATAATAACACAACTACCAAGTAGCATATGGCACAGGAAGCCAGGTGCGACGGTTGTATGGACTACCTTTGTAGTCCTAATTGATTCACCTTTCCCATTCAGAATAATGAAGAACATTATTTTCTTGACATGTGCTTATTTTAGTTATAAGCCTGGTTCATACGCCTACACATTGTTAATTTACCGTTTTTTTGTCAAAATACACTATTTTTTCATGAACATCTGCAGCGACGTTGCACTGAGAAATAGTGTATTTATTTCACTTCATTTCCATATCACTCTTTGTTAAAAGGTGTTCTACGGTAGACTTATAGGACGCATTGTTTGCATACAGCATGTTTCGACAACAATACAACCTATATTATATAAATGTCAACTGTGACAGGTAAAAATATGTTTTTTTTAAACAGCGCCATCTGATGGATGTAAAAGCAACATGCGCTATTAATTCTCCATCTACACCGACAGACTAAGCCACTGCAATGCGTGGCGGGGTACAGCTAGTAATAAAATATTTTTTTGTATTATTATTATTAAATAACAGAGATTAATCTATTCAAACAGATCAACAATGTGTAAGTGTACCTACCAAGAATAAACAGATTAACAATGCATAAGTGTACCTACCAAGAACCAACATATTAACAATGTATAAGTGTACCTACCAAGAACAAACAGATTAACAATGTATAAGTGTACCTGCCAAGAACAAACAAACTAAGAATGTATAAGTGTATCTACCAAGAACAAACAGATTAACAATATATAAGTGTACCTACCAAGAACAAACAGATTAATAATGTACCTACCAAGAAAAAAAAGATTAACAATGTATAAGTTTACCTACCAAGAACAAACATATTAACAATGTATAAGTGTACTTACGAAGAACAAACAGATTAACAATGTATAAGTGTACCTACCAAGAACAAACATATTAACAATGTATAAGTGTACCTACGAAGAACAAACAGATTAACAATGTATAAGTGTACCTACCAAGAACAAACATATTAACAATGTTTAAGTGTACCTACGAAGAGAGATAATTATTTAATCCATTGATGTTAGTGACACACACAAGCAACTTTAGTCGCATCGCAACAGTTGCACGAATCAAAATTCATTACTGTATATAAATAAGGCGGGCGCACACGAGGCGACACTACTTTTTTTGAATTTATATTAATTTTAAAATAGTTGCTAACTGTTGCCGCTATGTTGAAAGAGGTTAACTTTTATGTCCCTAACAATTATACTCGAGGGAGATCCCATGCACTCTTATATGCTCCGAAAGCGAGGACTTCTGCCTATCAGAACGCGCCAATAAACAGAGCGACTCAACTGCATTAGCCATCGACATTTTCAATGTCACCTACAGACAATTCAGTAACTATCTTTTAACACATGTCACAAAATAGTAAAACTGCCTCTGTAAACTTTTTAATTCGTAATCTTCTCCATGATATATTGGTGTATAACCGTTTTATGGAGAACATCGAAAAATAAATAAATAAATAAAGTGGCTCATGGTCCTAAGTATTATCTATTTTTTATCTTGAGGATCGCTCAGTTTGACTGGCGAAAGCTGCCGGGGCAGATATTATTTTAATGCAAAGAAAACTCATAGAGAGGTTGTAGGTTCTATTCATTGTGGTGTAAAAAAATAATTAAATAAATTTATTAACCGTGCGTAATATTGAATAAACAACACTAGGAAAGTAAAAGTACCTTCTCGGATACTTAACCCAATTAGTACGCTATAATAGCAGACTTCACCTGCAGCTTGATTTCTAAACCATATTTCATACGAAGATAATAAACATTAAATACGCTATCATGATAGTTCTTATCTTAAAGTATTCCTCTAAAAAGTCTACAAGTATCGAAGACAGTTTTTGAAAAATCATTTACTTTATGGCTTGCCATAATTATAATAAAAACACATACATTTGTTTTAAATCACTTTAACACATGGTTCTACCGCTTTTAGAAGTTCCCTTCCTTCATCAGGAGAATATTAAATTTAATATGTGTAATGGAATATGTTTAGAATGGGTCTCTTTAATTGTTTATTCAATATTTGTAACTTATATGTTATCAAAATTTTGTAAGAATGATAAGTAATGATAAATAATGATTTATAAGGATGTGTAAAATCCTTAATAAAAGTATGATCGGTGGAAATGAGATAATTGGCAAACTCTAAAAATTCTTAGTAGCAATAATTTTAAGTTTTCTATTCATATTTTTTTCAATTAAGTAAGTGGTGTAAGTTAAATAAGGACACATAGCATTAAATTTGGTATTGTGAAAATATTATACGAAGGTGTGCCACAAGGATCGTTTGATGAGTTGTTTCTTATTATTCATATTTTCGATTAGTAGGTTTTAGAAAAAAAGAGGCTCTGTTAGGAAGGATTACTCATTATTGTTATGATGTATTATTTAGGAGTGGTCTTGTGGGTGTGATGGTCTGAAAAAACTCTGAAATCGTAAGAAAGCGGATTTGGTTAGTCATATATCACAAAGTAATCAATAAGAAGTTTGATTAGTATTTTGTAGGTAGGTCAGTCTTCTATTACATGGGGGTGTGATCAAATCCATTGTATTTTATTATGTTAATTATCTAGAAGCCTTTCAATAAGGTTGTATTATTTTTTGCAGGGGATGAAGCACAAACGTGTACGGATAATAATTTAAAATATATTTTGACGAATTCAATTTCGCTAGCACACCCTTCAGTATCCCAAAGTGGAGATACTCTTAGATCACCCTGATGAGAGATCGCTATTTATAATCAAGATTATGCTTGAAACTGTTTCAAACCTTAATAGACAGGTCTTCGTCATTGTCTTCCCTATCTCCTTCGCCTCCCCATTTTGGATTCACATCAATTCCAAAAATAGGAATAGTAGTCTCTCTGGCTCCAAGCTCTGGATCCTTGTGCAGTTTTGAATATGTTGGAATCTACGAACGCCGGGATTTTAGCCAAAGACTTTACCGCTGTTCTTGTAGCTCTACCAGTAAGATAATAAAGCACGATTATTACCTGGTCACTGTATAAGTTACCTGTTTATTTGTTTAAAGTGCACTTATTGACATATATTCTATGACATACTACAGAAAAGCCTTCATTGATCTAACACCTGACACGATGTTAAAAATATACAATACATAAATGCTTTTCAAATGTCCGTGTTTTGTGATTAATATAGATTTAACACAGAGAATACAGAGATGATGAAAATACGAAGAGTTTTGAAAGACCGGCAATATAACAATAGACTCAAGATACTAAAATTACCAACATTAAAAGAAAGAAGAGAAAGGGGTGACTTGATTGAAAATATCAAAACTTTATCTGGACATTGTACTTGCATTGGTATTAAAGAAATGAATATTAAGAATCCCAAAAACCGTACAAAACACCTTTTGCATCCAATCCTGTTAAACATTTCCTTGCTAACACAGTAATGGAAACACGATACTATAAATATAAATAAATTTAAAGCTCTACTGGATTCTCATTTGGATAGAAGAAAGAATCGGCTTATTATTGTGAAATTGGATATGAGCGAATCAATAGAATTCTGCCTGTTCATGATAATATTTTATGCAAAAAACACAACCTATAAATCCGAAAATAGAAAAAATATATCTCAGGCACGGAATATTTTACTTTGAGGAATTGCATAACTGCCTTCTTTTTTATCCCTTGGAGATTGAAGAGAAAAATTGCTCCCCACCTGTGTAATTTTCTAATGTAAACATTAATGCAAACACGGTGCAGTGCTGCATTGTTAGAACAGATGTCTCATATGCATGATGAATTCCTTATCTTGTTTAGTTTGGACCTCTGCAAACAGATTCCGTGTGATTAATATGTTTAGCTGTCAGATGCTTGTATTATTTCGTAATTATTGAACGAACTAAGTAGGTACTGAACAGTTAATTTATTCCCCTACAGTGGTAATATTTTTCTAAAATAGAAAATAAGTATCACACTTCCCGGAACCTGTGGTTCTTTTGCATGCATAATTCTGTTTATGTCTCTGCTTTACTTGCAGATTTCTGTGTTGGGAACTCTTTGATAAAGTAAAATGTTCTTTTACTATAATTGTGTTTATTTTCGTAACAATTAATAAGTCTGGATTTAGCTACACTGTTCATTACCCGAGGGTTGGTAATTCTCTGCTTCTACAAGCTTGTTGTCTGTCAATAATATCCCACAGGCAATTGCTACACTCTAGCGACATCTGTCGGACTCTGGAGTAAGCTTTATGACTAGTGCCATCTATCGCTTGAATACCCAACTTATTACAATACATCACAGTTTTCTCAAGCAATAGGCAAGGAGAAGATTGCTAGAACCCACTATAATTAATATCATGGTTAAAGAGTTTGCAATTTTTTTAACATTAACTCCATACAGGAGGCGCTGGGGAAAATAATTTCCCTCATGGCGTATAATAATAATAACTAGCTTTTTGCCCGTTGCAGGCAACTAATGGGTAAAAATAATTCGAGTAAGTGGATGTAAAAAATAAATAATAATTTGTATTTTGGTGTTGAATGTGGATGAAGCAAAGAGTGTGTTTCGACAGTTTTGCTTTTTGCCCGAAACTAATGGGTAAATATTTGGTGCGTGGTGTAATGTTTGAATGTGAATAAAGCCAGGAGTGTGGAACTACAAAATTTTAAAAAAGAAATATATATTTGGAGAAAAAAAAGTCCCAAGGAGCTGACTGATCATTTTTTCACCGAGCCGTTCGGGTTGTGTAGGTCGAGACGCGTAATTTGATACCCATATCGTTTGTACGGTTTTTGTCACCGACACTCTTGAAAAGTCCCAGGAAATTTTATTTTGGAAAAAAACATTGCTCAATAAGCACGCAAAATAATAAAACTTTAAAAAAAAAATGTTCAAATATGTAATATGTATGTTTGCATGTGAATGAAGCAATGAATTTGTGACCATAAATGAATTAAAATATATGTATGTTTAGAAAGAAATGGATATTTTGAGAAAAAAAAGTGCCAAGGAGCTTTCTGATCATTTTTTCACCGAGCCATTCGGATTCTGTAAGTCGAGACGCGTAATTTGATACCCATATCGTATGTACGGTTTTTGTCACCGACATTCTTCAAAAGTCCCAGCGATTTTTATTTTGCTCTATAAACAAACGCAAAATGTAAAAACACTTATTGGAAATTTTTTATTTTTAAATTTAAAATCTACCACTACCACTACCCCTACCACTACCCCTACCCCTACCCCTACCCCTACCCCTACCCCTACCACTACCCCTACCCCTACCCCAATTCCTACCCCTACCCCTACCCCTACCCCTACCCCTACCCCTACCCCTACCCCTACCACTACCCCTACCCCTACCCCTACCCATACCCCTACCCCTACCCCTACCCCTACCCCTACCCCTACCCCTACCCCTACCCCTACCCCTACCCCTACCCCTACCCCTACCCTACCCCTACCACTACCACTACCCCTACCCCTACCCCTACCCCTACCGCTACCACTACTACTACTACTTGGAACAATTTATCAGTTTGCGTGACGCTATTGATGTTGTTTTTCACCACGGGGCGACGGTACCCGTGCCAAATTATTATTGATCGGTTTTTTTAAAATTTTAAATCCATACGTTATATAACAACACTACGGACCTAACCTAGAAAACGGGCTAAAACACGCTGTCAGTACCTGCCTACCTAGGACGTCTACCCGGTACCATCTGTGTAGGTACCTGCACCTACTATTTAAAATTTACCGAAAAAATATTTACATAACGCATTTAGGTACCTACTCGTTAAAAAATAAAGAGAAAAAAACTTAAAATATGAATGGCTCCCGGGGCGACGGTACCCACGCCCGCCTATCAAATTTATTACAAACACTCAAACTGGAAAAAATTTTGATTAAAAATTGTTTATTTTACAAAACAATTGAGACCGCCTCACCCTATATAATTTCTGCGCTCCTGGTAGAAATTATAAAATTGCGGGACGCTATTGATGTAGTTTTTCACTACGGGGCGACGGTACCCGTGCTAAATTATTTTCCCCAACTTTATTTCGTTAATAAAAGTTTAAATTTTTGATTAAAAAATGTTTATTTTACAAAACAATCAACACCGCTTCACCCTATATACTTTCTGCGCTCCTGGTAGAAATTATAAAATTGCGGGACGCTATTGATGTAGTTTTTCACTACGGGGCGACGGTACCCGTGCTAAATTATTGATCGGTTTTTTTTTAATTTTAAATCCATACGTTATATTACAACACAACGGATCTAACCTAGAAAAGGGCTAAAACGTGCACTGAGTACCTGCCTACCTAGGACCTCTACCCGGTACCATCTGTGTAGGTACCTGCACCTACTTTAAAAAAAATACCGAAAAAATATATACATTACGCAATCAGGTACCTACCTACTCGGTAAAAAATGAAGACATGAAAACTTTAAATTTGAATGGCTCCCAGGGTAACCTTATCCATTTTATGCGCTCCTGGTACCAAGGATAAATTTGCGAGACGCTATTGATGTAGTTTTTCACTACGGGGCGACGGTACACGTGCCAAATTATTTTTACCAAACTTTATTTTATTTCGTTCAAAAGCATTATCGATTTAAAAAAATAAACTGCAAAAGTAAGTACCTACACAGATTTTATCGTTCTTTTGAAGTAACATCCCTAAAATAAAAGTACATCACTTCGCTATGGCATTTTTCGGTTTAAAATAGCAAATGTCAAAACTTTATCCGGTTATTATGGGACATTTTGAACCGAGCGCCATATGTAGAACGGCCGATAAACGTTCCTAAACCTTCGGAGGATGATTTTTTTCGATAATTTCACCTGCAGACTGCGTGTTTGCGACGGAATTTAATCATTAGGATGACCATGTAGATTTTATAAATAAATCGTACCACGTGGTTTCGTTGTTACCGCGTGATTATTTTTTTTCCAATGATACCACTATGCAAAGAAAAACAATTTCACTTAAATTAAAAAACTTTCCCGATAAATGAGGAAATTCGTAATATTTATCGTGAAATTAAAATTTTTTTTTCGTGATATTTAAAAAAAAAATCAACGATACCTGATTAAATCAGACACGACGCTCGATCAAAAATAATCGTCTTTTTAATTTGCGTTAGAGTAATGCTTAAAACGCAAAATTTTCGAGCAAAAAGGCGCAGGAATTTTTTTTTTAATGATTTCGCGTTCGGGGTGCGTTCGAAATTGAATAAAAATATAAACGGTGAAGGAAAAACAGTTTTACAGATCGATGGTGATCGATGAAAACGAAACATTGAGAAAATGCACCAAAATTTGGCCGTTTCGAAACCGTGCGTGTTGCAACACTCGCGGGGAAAAGTTGATTTGTCGCCGGGAAGCTCTGCCGATTGATCGGCCGCGAATTAACTTATTGGAGTGTTGCCGTCCCGGCCGCCAAAGAGCGAGAAAATCAGCGCTCTCGTATGGCGCGCCTCGAGCGCTTCCAGTTTCCGCCGGCAGAGTTCCGGGACGATTTTGACGACATCGATTCCCGAACGAAACCTCTCGAGTTTCCGGGAATTATTTCGATACAAACTCTGGTTGAATTTCGCCCAAAACGCGTCCCGCCATAGTGAACCTCGAGTCGAAGCGGCTCCGTGAGAGCGGCGGTCGATTTTCGCTCGCCAGGAAATCGGCAAAAAAACAATTGAATGGGACTTTTTTCCAAACACGCCAAAACGAACCTAGTGTCCTATGTGACTAAGGGGTCAAGTGGTCGATTTTCGCCTAATTTTAAGCGACCAAATAAAACAAAGAAACTGTGTATTAATATATGTCAAGTTATTTTCCATGTTTTCATGGGTAATAACTAGTTACGCAATAAAAAATAAAAAATTAAAATCTTTCAGTGTTGGAATTGTGCAAATGCACGTCTCTGGAGATGCAGGAAGAACCAAGAATATGGCATAACGCTGAGAGCTCCTTTGCAACTTTCCGATATATGAGTTAAAAAAGTTACCGTTATGATTTACAAAAGTTACAGTTATGAGTTAAAAAAGTTACAGTTATGAGTTACAAAAGTTACAGTTATGAGTTACAAAATTCATAGTTAAGAGTTACAATTTAACAGTTATGAGTTACAAAAATTACAGTTATGAGTTACAAATGTTACAGTTATGAGTTAAAATGTTGAATTTATGAGTTACACAAGATAATGTTATGAGTTACAAAAGTTACAGTTATGAGTTACAAATGTTACAGTTGTGAGTTACAAATGTTACAGTTATGAGTTACAGAAGTCACAACAGAGCCACCAGTGGTTTACAAGCCACTGACTTGAAAGTAGATTGACAAATCGATGTATTTTATCTGTCAATGCTCTCTATTAAAAGTCATAACTGTACGAATAAGGAAGAAAAAATATGTTATAAATGTAAAAAATACCCCTGTTAGACTATTGGAAAGGTCGCCATGCGTGTCTGAAAAGAATTCCTGATAAGAAGTCTGACCTACTTGGCCTGAAGATCTAGTTTGAAGATACAATAAAAAATACATCTTATATTATATGTGGGAATTTTTTCACTTCTAAAGATTTATGGGATTTTATGACCGGAACTGCGAATGGAATTCGTTTATTTGTGCCGAAAAAGTAAGATATGAAATCTTTGGATATATTATGACCCGTATAAATTAAGCTTTAACAAAATCCTCATAATTTTTACTCCGTGAAAGTTCTTTTCAAGTTATGTCAAGTAACTGACCTATAATGATATAAAAACAGAACTTGAATAAGACTTTCACAGAACCCGAAAATGAAGGTTGAAATTTGATGAATTGTTCAAATTCTACAAAACAACGCATCCTTAAAAGTTCTTTGTATGACTGTTAAAATTAAAATTACTTCAGTTTATTGACTGAGCGTAGCGAAGTCCTGTTTTAACTCGATCGTTTTGTATTTCGTCTGTATGTATTTTTTTTGTATGTTGAGTGTCCGGTTCAAGATGGTGGCAGTTTTAATGGTTCACTAAGGATTCTTTTTTCTTTTTGATTTTTTTTTAATATTATGTTACCTACCTGCCGGACGAAATAAGAATTGTCGTGGATATAGTGATGTTTCTTTGGACAAGTTTTATAATTCCTCATTTGAAATTTTTTAAATGTTGCTTTAAATATATTGCTTATAAAAAGTAGGTACGTATTTATGTACCTACTTATAAATCAATCAAATAATGATTTTAGCTGAAATTTTGGTTTTGATTTACTGACACTGTTCACTGAAATACTAATTATAGAACCACATACAGATATGCATAATTTATATTTTAAATTAACTCCCCTTCACATGAATTCACGATATTATCAAAATCAGACTAGAAAATTTACAGACCTCAAAAGATACATAAATTATTACTCTTGTCAATAAAATATTTGGAAGAGAGTTCAATATCCCAAACACAAAGGTGAAAGAGTCTTTTAATAGATTCCGTTTATCAACTAAAAATATCTAATTATTGCTGACTTTTTTCTCCCATTCGCGAATTCAAGACTTCAACACATTCAACACATCTCTTTAGCAATTGAAACACCTGAAGATTTATTGGTCTCGGAAACGCGCAAGACGCCCGCAACGGTTTCGAAACGTTCGAGCGTTCGTGTGAATGGGTTTCCGTTTTCTCAGAAATGCACTCAAAGCCGATATCCGGCCATTGTGCGCGCAGCTTCTTCCGCCTTTGAAGCGGCGATGGAGCCACCAGAGCACAATGGCTTATACCTTTGCCAATTATCTGCTAATCGAAGATCGTTTAGAGATGGTTCTCGGAGATGCAGACGCATTCTTGTTGCAATCTTTCCCTAGCAAGATAATTTCTAAGCTGATGATCACAAGAATGAGAAAGTCCTAAATGAAGCTACCTGGAGCCAGTGGAGTATGTCGTGAAGCTGAAAGTAGTGGAGAGGAGAAGGATATGGGGAATACGAAGGTGCGAAAGGTTACCGAAAACGGCTAAACCGTTTCAAGCAATATTTCGAGTTTTTTCACTACGATATTGAAAGTGTCTACCACTATAGAATGTGCTGCAAGTAGGTATAAGATGTATTATTATTTTAAATAAAATTTGAACCCGCGACCTTCGGATTTGTAGCCAAATATTGTAACCACTCAACCACGGAGGCTGTCTAAATGGTGAAAAGGCTGGTTAGTATAGCCTGGACACACAGAAACCAGATTCAAGAACTGAAATTCAAAAATGTTAGCCCTTTTGTAGTTTGGAAATCTGATTGGCTTTCTTGAACAGACCGGGTTCCTGCCATAGTGTTAACAAATCAAATAAGCTGTATGCCTTGTTAAAATAAGTATATAGAGCTTGTTTTTCCGCATTCCAAGTTGCAGGTGAGGTGACAACACCCTGCAAGTGAACGCGGTAGCAACAATACAGAAGCAAGCGTTCAATGCTACAGATACTGTCAACAATAGATATCAAATATCACGACACCAGACTTAACTGAATTTGTGAAATGTATCTAAGTAAATCCAATATCTGTCTAGACGAAACGAATACAGACAATAATTATTGTCAAGAAAATGGTCGAATTGTAAATACGATGCAGTGAGAGGTGTGTGCGGTGGGTCACGTTTAATAATCCTGAAGCTGCAACAACATATCTTCCGTATTGTTCTAGGTTTTAGGCCAAAGACAAGGCATTGCAGTAAGAACGTTGAAATGCGAAAGCATCTAATTTTACAGAACGATTTACATTCATTTTTTTTAAAGAAAGACAAACATTCTCGGGTTATGAATAACCTGAAAATATTTGAAAATCTCATACTACCACCATAGTAAGTGGAAAATATTGCTTGTGTTGTGATGGAAGACTTAGCCAGCCGAGGAATTGAACACACTACACCTGGGAGGGACCCGAACGCGATGTCAACTCAACCACCGACCTGTCGTGATATTGATAGTTAAACTTCACCTTGGAGGTCGCGCTAAAAGCGGCAGATTTTGTCTACCGACTGTCCGAATCATGTGCTGAGCGTGCTCGCAAATATCGCTAACTGACCATAGATGATGGATTCAATCAATGTCGTATTGATATAGGGTGTGATCAAAAATGATATATGTTAATTTTAACGCTGGGACAGGATTGCAGTCGCAACCTTTCGACTCAAAGTTAAATGCGTAGATCGTTTCGCTACAGACGCCGTCTGCTATGATTGTTTTAGCGGTTTCAATTGAGTGTGAGAGATAGTGATATTATTCCAGATGAGAGTGCTTTTTAATGATTCATTTCCCGGTTATAAGGTATAGTTTTAGACTTTTTCTGCGTTGTAGGATAGTGCCGTAATGCGTACTTAGAGATAGATTAGCAAAAAGGTAATGTTATGTGTTATTCTCCACTTTAAGATGTTATACAACATTTTAGCGTGTATATTTTTTTTTAGTTCCGTCAAATTGCTGCAAATTTTCTCACGAAAGTGTTGAAAGAGATACGAACAGTATAATTTCATATAGTTATACCGAAGATTGAAGGAAAATAAACAGAAGTCAATGGGAATAGGGATTTGTCGAAGGCGAGGTGATTTTCTGAATTCCGAAAATCTGTAATTTTCAATAGAATAAACGAATTCATCTCCAGTTATTTATTTATTTCTACGCCCATACGGACTTTTACATAAAAAATTATATACGTATTCTCTGATTAGTATAAAATAAAATCGTTATCAGCGTCTGTCTGTTTGTGCGTTTAGCTTCTAAACTACGAAACGGATTTTGATAGAGTTTTCACTATCATTTAGAAAATTTCTTCCGAAAAGTTTATATATATATAAAACATGCATATTATGTGTATAAAAATTAGAGAAAAATCAATGTTTTGAAATCAAATCGTAAAAAAAAGAATATTTTCGGGCGCTTAAATTGCTACATTAAAATAATGTACTACGGAATTGTATATCTTAAAAAGGCCTACAGAAAATTCCGCAATGGTTTATGTCTATTTCCTAAGGACAACTCCCAGCAACGCCGGGTACACATCAGCTAGTAGTTAATAATTAAGTTAAGTCCTAAAATTGGCCACAGCAATTCAATGCAAAAGAATAGTATTATGCTAAGCTTTATTATGAATATTATTGAGGTATGTTACTATAGCCTTCTTGTAACTAGAATCCGTACAGTTGAACACATCTACTATTTGTGCGAAGTATTGCCTTTATTACTTCATGTAATCTAGCGGGTATTCGAGATGTGATTCCTAAACGAAAATTTGAAACAGTAAAATCAGAAAAAGATACGGTTACATCTAGGACTCGAACCCAGGAATAAGCTAATATTGTCTTCAATAATAAAATATTACAATTTGAGGTTTTTTTCATTAAGTTATTCCAAAAAAATAAAATATGAAATAGTGTTTTTTTCTGAAACAATTTCATGGTTCATTTGGTTTAGTTGATTGGTTTCGGTTTCAGTCTGTATTTGGTGTCAGTATATTACCTATTTCTGATCCCCTATGTTTTGTATCCAAATGTTATAATGTTTTTGTTAGTTTTGAATGAGAGTGGGATTTTGTTGTAGAGTTCAGTACCATAGTATAGGAAGCTTTTTTGCTCGAATGTTGTATTTGTAGTTGCTTGTTGGATATAGTTTTGATCCTGAGATCTAGTGTTTCTAATATAGGCATGTGTTAGTTGTTATTTCTTGTGTTTTGTATTTATAAAGGTAAAGGAGTATTGTTTTGGAATAGAGTTATTTGTTAATTTTGTTGAAGATTTCGTCAGTGGTAGTTCTTAGAATAATTTTCATTATGGCCTTTTGGGATTTAATGAGCCTAAAGTATAATAAGTTTAAACGCCCTCAACTGCGACTGCCAGGGACAGTCACTTAGACATACATTGAATGTCCGCTGGTAACGCACAGCAGGAAGTAGCCGCAGGTTGGAAGTGGCCAGTGGCTGCCCAGTGGTCTGGGGAAACATTGCTGTAAGGTAGGTGACTCCACTCCACATCCGCCGGCTCAGGGTTCGACTCTGACTCGCCAGAGGGTGACGGAGGCTTCCGCCGCTGCCACCGGCCAAGCGTGCTGCTACTTTGAACGGGTTTTTTTAAAGAAAGAACGCTTTAATGGCGGATCTCATTTGGAATTTGCACATAAATGACGGATGATGTCGCAGTTGAGATTCTTTAAAATCTTACTTGTTAATTATCCTAAAAATATATTTTTGTAATATCCTCAATGCATTGTCGTCAACCAACCTCAAAATATATATTTTTTATTTATATATAATGATATTATTTTAAATTAAACCCACACTGGCGCCCAGAGTAGAATAATTGTTATAATGGGTCACCTTTGGGATGCTTTGTGGAGAGTATTTGAAAGAAAAGGTAGGAGAGAATGTTTTGTTATTGAAAAAGGTATGAGGGGTGTGTAGGAATCTAGAGGGCAGTGTGTCTAGAAGTGGTAGACATATGAATCCATCCCTCCGGCTGCGGTGCAAGATGATGTGTCGAGAGAGCTGAAGAGGTCAAAGGGTCTGTCCAGATCCGGCCCGCCAAGCTGAAGGTTTAAGGCAAATAATATAAACATGGTTATATGCTCAAGGTGTGTTATATAATGTAACCTAACGGTTCTCAAAAATGTTTCATTTAAATTCGAACTGTGTTTTTACCTCTCTTTACAAACATCCTAAACAGTGAATTCATAAATTTAAAAGATCAATTTCGGGACATTTTCTTTACTATAGGTTTTCATTTAGGGGCAAGAATTTTCTAAGAATTACCACTTTTTCATGGGACTTTTCTTTTTTTTCTCATAATATAAACATAATACCTACCTACATCCAAAGAGTAACCGGACAACTCAGGACAGTGGCAATTCAACACACACTTGAAAAGTGATTTAAAGTCATGAAAAATTATGAAACATCCACGAAATGACCATGTTTGTTGTCTTAGTAACGTATCTTTTACTATTAATTCGCACAAGTATGTAATCTTTGTAATATCTTTGCAACTGTTTAATGGAGACAAAGCAAAATAAATATTTTATATAAATAAATTTAGGTACATATGAATATGAATACAATCACGTATCCAACAGTGCATGCATTAAATAGGAAAAACCACGAATCGCAAATACACGCAAACGTGTGTCATGTCAAAACACTTTAGCCACGATACAGACAATTAAATATCTAAAACTATTTTCGAGTATAATTGCCCATAATGAATAAAAATGTATATAATGCTTATTGTTCTCCGAATCGTGATCTGTATCCAGGTACCAGTACGTGTGCCGCAATGCATGCAACTAGAATCTAACCTTCGTCACTTCCTTTTCATCTTGCAGACAACAAATTCGGCAGAAATTGGTTGAATTAAAATATGAGGCATGAATGAGGAGATTCTCGTGATGTTGAATTAGGTAGGTACGTAAAAAAGTCCAGTGTTCAGTGAACTCTTGAGAGTTTTTTGCAACGACCTTATGGATATCCGCTGGTTTTATTGTGAACAAACCAGTGGCGTGTCATTATCATCAATGAATATTAGTTTGTGTGTGACTACTAGTACCAATTTAATAAATACCTAAAATCATACCTATTTTGAAATTTAGGAATACGCATTATGTACATTTTTTTCATAACTGATGTAATATTAGGCCTCCGTCGTCGAGGGATCAGGCCTTGGACTAGCAATCCGAAGGTCGTGGATTTGAATCCCGGCGTGCGCAAGTAAATTTTATTTGATGAAATTGTTTATTTATTCATTTAAAATAATAAATAGTTTACTTGCGGCACTTACAGAGTGGAAGATACTCTCAGTATCGCCCTGGTGTAAGACACCAGATGCAACAATGCTCCCTCCATCATATCAGGATAAGTCAAAAACAATGATCTTTTCGTCATATCAGGATAAGTCGTAAACAATGCGCTCTTCATCATATCAGGATAAGTCGTAAAAAATGCGCTCTTCATCATATCCGGATAAGTCGTAAACAATGCGATCTTCATCATATACGGATAAGTTGTAAACAATGCGCTCTTCATCATATCAGGATAAGTCGTAAACAATTCGCTCTTTATCATATCAGGATATGTCGTAAAAAATGCCCTCTTTATCATATCAGGATAAGTCTTAAACAATGCGATCTTCATCATATCCGGATAAGTCGTAAACAATGCGATCTTCATCATATACGGATAAGTTGTAAACAATGCGCTCTTCATCATATCAGGATAAGTCGTAAACAATGCGCTCTTTATCATATCAGGATAAGTCGTAAACAATGCACTCTTTATCATATCAGGATAAGTCGTAAACAATGCTCGTAAGTCGTATACTAGAATTTAATATAGATTAACATTTTGAGACAGGTTAGAGGGCGGGGGTTGAGTGGCAAACCCAAATTGGCAGAAGAATTGATGAAGTAGTCGAAGGGATAGGGGAAGAGGGAGTTTATTGGGGAAAATTTCGTTTTTTAATGTAATTAAGTGGCGTAAACAAATCAATTTGACTTTAATTCAAAACATGATTATTAGTTGTTGAGTGTTGATATCTCAGACAAAGCCGGTAGTAAAATAAATATATTCATATCTACAACTATTTTTGTTCTGGCTATGATTTTATCTCTAGTCACCTGCAAAATAACACAGTGGTAACTAATACCCAATGTATGTATACCCAATACACGTATATAACAATATACAAACACAATATATCATAAGCGCTAAATTCAGCAAGTGTTTCAACACTAATGCGGTTTCACAAACCCGGCTGTAGGACCTCTAGTTGACTAACTAGTTACAAGATAGGCAGATAGGGTGTCGGCTGTCCATTACGGTCCAGTGTCCACTATGCATGAGTCTTCATACCGTCCAAGTCTCCAGTGTTCAGTAACAAAGGCCATCGAGGATATAATTCTGCCTTTCACTGCCCGGCATGGATAATACGATTTTGCCAAGGACGCTGTCAATAGACACAATTCTTTCGTTATATCTCGACTACTTCTGTCGGAATAAATCGCAATTCATTCTAATAACTTATTGAATTCATTTTAGCTGTGAAGACATTATTGCAAGGTTTTTTAGTCAACAAAACCAAATACGCCATATAATTATGTTTGCAAAGAAAACACTTCATTTTGTTGCCCTTGACAGGGAACGAATGCGGTAAATGGATTACCTCTTTGGCAAGGATGCATGTGAGCACATTGACTTTGAACCCAGACATAGGTCAAAAGTTCAAAACCCAGTCGGAAGAAATCATTTTATATAATGTAAATGGTCAACTTTATGAATCAACCTCCGAACAACTCGGTATTAGCCCACACTTCGTGCTTCATTCACATTCATACATCGTCACATCCATACTCTTCTGTTATTCTGACTCTTGACATGGCATGACTCAAATATTTGGTTTAATTGATCGTGCTGTGTTCTCCTCGGACTTACAGGTGCATGTACGTGACTTTAAAGTAGATTAGAGTTCACAATTGTCTTTGAACTCGAAATGAATAATTTTAAAAACAAACTTTAAGTCTGTTTTTTCTTGATTCTCTAGGGTATGAACTTTAAGTGTCTTTAGTAAGAATTTAAAGTGTATGCTTTGAATTGGTATTTGTATTTTGAAGTTAACAAATTTTAAACATCTGCGTTGCACCCGTTCAATATAATCTTATATAAATTAGACATTAGACAGTTTAAAATAAAATGTACCTAATTTTATAATAGATCACATGAGTGGATTTATTACAAGTGTAATAAATAAATAAAATAAGTTTGTTTCCTTCTGATTTCTTGTTATTTCAAAACCGTTAATAAATCTTTTTTAGGTCATACGTTTAGCAAATTGGCCTCTTCTTTGTCTCCATCAACATTTTGTCTTCAAAAGTAGCTTCGTAGGTTCCGCACAATGATGGTCATTAAAAACATGGAGGCAATTTGTATTTGCCCTGAAATGAGTCATTTCCCATGCTCTGAATATGAAAACAACTGATTTATCTCTTTTGAAATGAGATATTTTAATGATGTACATCTGAGATTGGAGAACAAAGATCATTAAATTTGCCCAAATTATAAATTATAAAGAATAGGATTAAAAACAAACGAAAATATTTTATTACTCACTAAACAAGTAAATTCAAGGATAACCGCCTTCGCATTTTTGAATAATACGTACTTTCTGATCGCACAATATTTTTTTATATTTACTTCAATTATTTACTACCTCCGTATACAAAAATGTGTGTTTTTAAATTTCTTTGGACATAATTGTAATAATTAACTATTTTACGATAATTTCATTTATTTTTTTATTTTTATAGTGACAACGTACGATAAAAATTAAATTCGTTAAAATTTTTATTATCCTGACGAAGAAGCCATTGGCTTTGAAACATGTAGATTATTATTAATTAAAAATGATGTATTTAATTTATATATGGGTATCTGCCGTATCTAAGTATATACATGTACAACAAATATATGCTAAAAATATACTATTGAAATTATTAAAAGATACTAAATCCTCTACAATACCGCGTATTCATTACACCAACTCAAATCATAATGACCTCAAAAATATTCCATATCCAAAAAACGTCATAAAACAACATTCGGACAAAGAAACCACATTTATTTTGCGACAAAACCCGACAACATCCTTCCCCCAGATAAAAAGCGTATAGAATATTTGAATGATTACAACAAATCAAGAATATAAATCTGGCTGAAAGAGATTAATGAAAAAACATTAAAAACGACATAGAAAACAAATAAAATAGAAATGAATAACTTCCACACAGCACAGCATAGTTCACAGCACAACTTCAGCACAGTTCACGCTAGTGAGGAAGACCAAGAAATACAATTTACTATACATATATTCAATATCATATATTGTATGTACGATGTTTAAATAGTCACTATAATAATAAAAAAATATTGTTCATTGTTATGTCGACGGCCCTCTATTGTAATAACATTTGTGTTCCTTTGTTTCTATTAGTAAAAGTATAATCCATTAAAATTCTAGATGGATTCTTATCTTGTTTGATGTATTCAATAATCCCTTCAAATGTTTACATCGTTCTTCCTATTGGCATTATGACGTAAGATGATTAAAAAATTATTTAATAACGTAATTTCAAAAAGGACATTAATGTAATGGTACGCCCAAACAGTTGACCAAGGTCGGCCTTGGTTGATGAAAGGTCCGATACATCAAATCTCCAATCGTTCAGTAGATTTTTTTTCCGGTAGGATTTGTTATTTTAAATTAAATTAAAATAAATGTATTTATATTTATAATATTAACTAATTAATTAACGCTCATCGTAATATTTTTGCCTATAGGTTACTTGTTTGTCTATTCTAAAATGTATTGATTTTCTTTATTATGCTGACAAACAAACCATTGGTTTTTCAACACGTCGATACTTTTTGATTAAATGGTGGTGAATGCAAAGATATTTATTTAATCAAAATTAAAATCACACAAAGTGAATTCGCAATTATTAAAGATGTAATATATTTAAAGTTATTTCAGAAAAACACTACATTACACGGTGAAAATGACTATTCCTAATTTATTAACAATCTCTTCAAATTATTGGAAATTCCGGTTACAACTGGATTTCAGGCATTGCGAATGATTTATCAGGTTCCCTGATAAACATTTATTAAATTACGAATATATTATCATGATGGTGGAACACGTTTTCATTGAAATTGACGTTTTATTAATAAGGTCTGTTAATTTATCGTGAAGGTAAAAATCGATTTCTCTCCGTGAATATACTTATAATTACTTCATATTATCCATACTACTAAATTTTAATGACATGCAAATGAAATCCTCAGCACGAGAGATCCCAGTGAGGATATCATTATCTCTATTTGTTACAAAAAAAGAAGACAATTATTATTTCTCTTGGTAAAAAGGAAGGAATTTTATGTACAATTTTTAAGCATTCTTTGAACTAAAACGTGTTTTTGTAGCGGAAATGATTTTGCACAGTTCTTATTCTTGGATTTTTCAGCAAGACCGAACCTCATCAATTTTCCGTATAATAGTTTTCTCGTTATTTTGTCATTTAGTAAACATTATGCACTAGGTAAGAAGTTAAATAGCTTTTCATGTTACTAACTACCAAACAATATCTTCGCTAATAAGTATGACAACAGTGAACCGGAAGGCAAAAACTAATTTGATCGCTATTCACGACGTGCAATTCTTTATTTTAAATTATCTGTAGACATCTTTGTACACATTTAGAAATTATCTTTGCAATCGGGCCTTCGCTCCTGACGATAGTTAGCTCCTGGAAAAAAATAGTTAATTCACTCCTTCGATAGTTCCCATTTTGACTCTCTTCACGAACTATCTAACCTTCACGCCGTTTCCCAGCTAGGGGAGCAGAGAGTATGAATTGCCACACAATTCTAACTTTTCACACAACCATTAATTCTTTCATGTTCATGTGTTACTCTTATTACTCAAGTCAGGGCCGGCCCAAGGTCAATTGACACCTGGCGCAAGTAAAATGTTGGCGCCCCTTGTCAACATTGACAACTAGGTAGATTATCATTGTAATTGGTAATATTTTGATGGTTTGTATTTTTCTGTAGCACCGTTTTTATGAAAAATAATCTCAAGAGCAATGTGTTAGGTGTTGGGTATAATCAGCGCCTTGGCGCCTTGGAAAGTCGACACCCGGAGCGGACTGCTCAAATTGCGCTCGCTTAGGGCTCACTGACTTCTATTTTATACTAGACTTCTTCTATAACCATTCACCTTCGCATTATATTTTTATTAGTATCTGAAAGCAGTACTAATTAAAGAGGTTTATATCATCGGTACGTAGGTACACAAAAAGGGCAAACAACGCCATCGTTCTCTAATAAAATCATTCAAAGTATGATTAGAATCATTTTTTCGTGCTTTCGAAAAAGTATTTGAAAAGCTCCTAAGCTTTTGCTAATAAATTGCCTAACTACGTAAGTGCTTATCATAAATGCTGTAGCGGGAACAACATACATAATAACTAGGTGTTATTTGCTTCCATACTTGATCATAATTAGGAAATTAATAGTCAAATGATATAATATGTAGTTACCTACATTCAGTTTCCTTTCTCTCTGGCGACCAACACAAAGGTACTTACTTATCAAGGTTGTTGATAACTCAAACTATACTTTGGAATAAGTACCTAAATATACTATATAACTTTGTATCCTTTACAGATTTAATTATTCAAGAATTATTAAACTTCCATTTTTAAATACATCTACACGAATTTCAATCTTGGAGGTGAATATTAACCCACTTCCCGATATTCAATCGAGCTGAAACTCAACTAGACTCATTGTTGATCACAGTGCATTATATCAACAATTTCGGTTGCAATTACGCATATATACACGCTGACATATGTGCATTTCTCTGAAATTGGATGTCATTACACCATTATTTTTTTAATGATAAACGTATATTTATAAGACAAGGTTTGTTATGTACGGTACAAAGAATAACAAATTATTATACGCAATAATTACTAGCCTGAAATATCCATACAAATTGAAAATATCTCCAGAGTAAAATTAAATAAATTCCCGTCGGCTGCCTTTATTTTTACTCGGGATATATTTTCAAATTTGAATGGATATTTCAGGCGAGTAATTTTTTATTTTTTATTTTATTTTATATATACATAAATTACAAACAACACAAACAAAATGAACCTTTGTCTGTCCAACTGGGAAGGATTCCCGTTACAGGACAGCCAAATTGTGTATTTAGTACATAATATTCTTACAATGGAATGGCGATGCTGTCAAACCCAATTTTGAGAACATTTTTGATTGCATTCGAAGTGACAGGATGGTTTCTTTATCATTGAAAGAATCGCAAAGATGTAATTTATTACCAGGGTCAATTTGGATAACTTACAATTATTGCTTATAATAATTTGTGACATTACACCAGTTAACATATGAAATAAATGTCAGCCATACCCAATTGGAATTTGGCTTAGCGCGGTTGATTCCAATCTGGGGAGGAAGGTTCAATCCTTAGTCAAACCAAAAAATTACATACACCTATTAATAAAATAGATTTATTATACCGGTTGATTTTTTTACGGTGTAAAGTTCAACCAGTATTTTCATGGTGGTGAATCATCGCTAAAACGGACACATGTGTATGTTCTGTCCTTGTGCATTAATTAATGTTGAGTTAGTTATTTATATGCGTTTATTTTTTTAATTGCATTACTATACTTTATGAGTCACATAGGTAGGTACAGAATATTTGTATTTTCTGGTGTTGACGACGTCTCCTGATTAAACCAACACATTACTCTCCGAGCTTACTTCCCATTTATCTGCTTCTTCGTCGTCACTCCCAACAGTTGCAGCTGAGTCCTGTTAATTAGTAGTCATTCTATCTAGGTACCTTAGTGAATTTCGTTCCAATGAGAAGTTACTTAGCCTGTCCTTTGGACAGCCCATATGTTTTAAGGTTTTCGAACAATGTCATTAAAAATGAACATCTTTGAACGTGCTTTTCACATAAATCTTTTCGATAACTTCGAAATTGTACCTACTTGTTTTTGTAATTTTCTGAATCATTACAACGGTTAATAATTTAACATAAATGTCAACGTGACATCAGACTGTTGTGAACAGTGTACTGTACAAGCGCCATTTGCAAAGACGTGGGTAGGAGATCGCATTGGAAAATTGTTCTGCAAAATGTCAGTCGTTCAGCCTTAATCAATGATTAAAAAACTATGGAGGAATTCACACGCACCCTTACGTATTATTTTCTTAAATTAATGTTTAAGTTTGTGGGACTTTGATCTCACAAAACACATGAAAATGTCAGCCATTCATTTATCACCAGCATATAATTTGTTAAGATTTCCAAAACGTACAATTCATAGAAGAATTGTAAGAAATACAGTTTTCTTAGTCAAATGTACATGTACTCCACAATCTTACAAAAACGATATTAATATTTAAACCTACATTATGTCTACTGTTTCCAGAAGTAATTCACATGAAAAACGACGCTTTAGGCTGGCCGCATACATACGTTTTCCGTATTCGATTTCCGTATTCGGAATTCCGTGAGACTAGCGCAAACGTTCGTTTTTCTTCATTCGGAATGTATAAACGTCAGTACCAGTGTTGCCAACAAGGGCGATCTTCAAAAACATCAATTTTAAACATGTCCCGAAATTCTCTAGCCACCCCCCCCCCCCCCCCTATGAAATTTATTTTTCTGGGGACAAATTTTATATTTTCTTGAAATTCTCTAGCCACCCCCCCCCCCCCCGACGAAATTTTTATTTTCACGTAAAAACATCAATTTTAAACATGTCCCACCTAACAGCAAATTCGGCTACTTTACGCTGCCTTATGTATGAGAAACGGCGATATTAGGTCAAGATCCGTTGGCAACACTGAATTACGAACGGAAATTTCCGTACGTTTGCGTCGGCACAAACAAACTGTATGCAATAGCTGCGTTCCACATGACGTCATTAGGTTTTTTCCATTCGGTTTCTCCGAACGCGCCGGCTCGCATTCGGAACGTGCGTAAGGAATTTGTTCCGTTCGGAACTAAAACGAACGTGTGCGGCAGTTAATGTATTTTCTACTGATTCCGTGCATTCGGATGTCCGAATACGGAAAACGAATTCGGAAATCGAATACGAAAAACGTATGTATGCGGCCAGCCTAAAGAAGCTGCATCTTTGAATTTAGCTTCATCGGCGTCCATTTTAATTGTTGCCTTGTGGAATTGATGGAAAATACATCGTTAAGTCACCTTTATCATCTGTTTTATGACTACTTCTTGTAGCTGGTACAAAGTTCTTAAAACACGCATATGAATGGTATTGATCTTAGCTTTAGAAAAACAGTTTCAAGTGATTAATACCGAAACGAGCTTAGGTTGATTGCGAGCCGTTGTAGAAAGAAACAGGATAATGGTTCTCTGTTTTGATGCGCCGGATCGAGTCAGCATTTCAAAAAATCTGAGCACACTCTCGTCCAGGCCGTCGTCAAGTGGCACAGCGCGCCACCTACATCATATTCATTAAACATTATGCTTCATCCTATACAGATCTATAATATATTGTTTCTATCAGTTCAATGGATCCGCTAGTCGTCTAATTATCTTATTCTGGGATATAATGCATTATTTGCGACACTTAACTACTGCTTGGGACGAGAATGACGAGAATGCGGAGAAAGACTGTATACGTGGGAACTGAGAATAACTATTAGGAAGTTGTTTCAGTATGTCATTGCCTTGTAATATTCCTAGAGTTCGTGTTAAATACACATCTAGGTTCTTTTTTAAGTAAATTGTAACGGATTTAAGAAGGTACGTAGGTAGGTGCCTACTTTTGTCGGTTGCGTTAGTCGATATTTTTAAGTGTACTTATTCCACTTTAAAGTTGACTACACAATTTTCATAAGGGATACATATTCAAAATGCCACGAATTAACTACGTAACTAATCTACAAATCATTCACCGAAAGGTCAAAAATGATAAATTATTTTTGACATGAAAATAATAAAACATAAACCGATGAAATCTAAAATCTAGAAAAAACGATGGAAGACTCGGGTTTGACCCTTTCATACACAGAGAAAACTTACTGATATAAAATATTGCTAATTTATTAAATATCTGGTCAACGAATGAATTGACAGATTTCAATACCAAGAAGACTCTTAAGAAAATAATTTCCCTCGGGGCATAAGTCATCTTTTCGGATGCTGTGTGGAGGTTTTTTTTAAAGTAAATGAAGTAGAGGAAGTTCAGGGAAGTTAAAGGGTATTAGGGTTGGCCAGGAATCTAGGGATCAGTGCATCCAGGAGTGACGGACATATGTATATTTGCCTCCCACTTTGGCGCAAGGGGATGGGTCGAGAGTTAGAGAGGTCAACGGGTCCGATCTGTTACGCCACGCAGCTGTTGGGCAGGCGCATTTTGAACATACCTCACCCGATGAACCCGGGCACCCCTGATAAATCATCAAACGTAGTGAACCATTTAGGGTGATCTATGGCAGAGGTGTTGGTTATCCAATAAATGGTTCCCGGGGCGGCGGTAACCAATCCAGCCATCCAAATGAAAGTTATGAGGATATCGGAAAACGTGTTCATAAAAATTCTAATGTTTTCGCATTTCGTCATTATATTTATAAGGATAAGCGCAGCTGCATGAACACGTGTATGATATATTCTTATTACTAGTTATTAACATCGCAACATGCAATAAATTAACATTTACACGTAATAAAAATAAAATTTCTTTTGTATACACACTAAACGGCACACACATCAATGAAGTAAAATATATCAGAGACCTTGGGGTAACACTGGATGTTAAATTAAACTTTATCCAACACACTGATGACATCATTGACAAAGCCAATAAAATGCTGGGATTTATAATTCGCATAGCAAAACCCTTCCACAACATAAACACTCTATATTCCCTTTACACCCCATAAATTCGCCCGCACCTGGAACACTGTACACCGATCTGAACTCCTTTATACCAAGCCCATATTGGAGGAATTCAACAAAAAAATTTTAAATACATAAATTATAAACTAAACTTACACTTCTCAAATTATACCGAATCTATTAAATTTTATAATTTTAACTCCCTCCAAACACGACGTCTAATTTTTGATCAAATCTTATTGTTTAAAATCATAAATAATGGTCTGGACTCACCAGAACTTACCAATTTATTAAATCTTCCTATTCCGTCTAGATCATCCCGACAATCTGATTTATTTTATCTACAATCAAACATTCGAAAAAATTCCCCAATTCCTCGTATATGTGCACAATATAATACAAAATTTTACAGCATTGACATTTTTGGTAATAACCTAAAGAAATAGTACGATCGATTATTTATATGAGAGTATGAAATGTATCGGGAGCATTTCCTATCCTCTTCCTCTCCCCTTCCTTTAACACTAAATTAATTTTAAGATATTAAAACTTCATTTCCAATTAATTTTAGCATAAGAAACTTCTGTGGCTTGGTTTCAGTTAACTTGTATATTTATATCTATCATTGTATATTATGTAAAAGCTGTTTGTTTCTTACAAATAAATAAATATTCTGAACGTACTCATATTTTATTAAGTAAGGGCCTGCCATCACGTTTTTACCAGGATTTTAATAAATTAACATTACTCATTTTTTTCCGTGTAGGCTGCAGATTGCTCTCACGATAGCCGACCTCGAATGTAACCATAAAAGGTGGACGATTTGAATATAAACGCGCCTTTATAATCACCGTTCATACTATTATGTTGTTTCTGCATAAATACCAACCAGCATTACACACAGTTTAACAATTTCATAACTTTTATCCTCATAATGTACATTCAGTGTACCGATATTAAACTTTCCTCTTTGTCCGAAGTTGCACGAATGCTGAAGAAACATAAACCGTAACCATCCTGCAACCGCAATAAAAGCTCACCACAGAAAACTCCTTTGTCACTTATTCCTGTTCTCCATAAACGACATATATAACAGAAAGAGAGACTACAACGCAGCTCTCAGCGGCAGGATCATAACAGCATCCTGCACCGCAAAACCGGTTCTGTTAGTTTTTATTGAAAAGTCGAAGAGAACACCCGAGAAATTCGCCGAACGAATAATATTCACTCGAGTTATAATGCTTTGTGTTTTGTTTGTATAATTCACAGCTGTGTCAATGCGCAATTTATTTTTAAATATATCAACATAACAACATTCAATAATATAATTTTAATAATTTTGGTATTTTTTCTTATTTTCAGGTAAGAGATGAAATGGATTATTCACAATACAATACTTCGCAAAATCTGCACATATGATGCTGATTGAATTCGTAAGTGATTATATTATGAAATTATATTAAGACTTTTAGAAAAAGTAAATAAGGATAACATATAAATAAAGATCGGCAATGTTTATCCACGACACAAAGTAAGTTATATACCACTTTTTGTTTTAAAAAAGATAGCTGCCAAAAACATGGGATTTGCAAGATAATATGGTTAATTCTGAATTTGAAATATGAGATCATCAAATATGACGTATAATAATTAGGTCCCATTGGCCGAGTGGATAAAGACGTTGTCCCGGTAAGACAGAGATGTTGGGTTCGATTCCCAGTTGGGACCATTATCTTTTTATTTTCTGTGTATTGTTCTGATTCATGTTTCGTTCAGATTTATTAATATTATCTTATTCTTCAATAGTAGATTATATTATGCTTGCTCTGATTAAAAATAAACATTTTTATCTTAAATACTTGGTGTGGGTGTGTAGACCTACCCTTACATTTTTTACCCTGCCATTTTACAAGTGTGGATAAAATTAAGTGCGCTTGTTATTTATCGATAGTCAATAACTCATTATTTTATATTGTTGATAAGCTGGTCTTACTCTTTATATTGTTAATAAGCTTGTTTAACTCCCTATATTGTTGATAAACTTGTTTAACTCTTTATATTGTTGATAAGCTTGTCTAACTCTTTATATTGTTGATAAGCTTGTCTAACTCCTTATATTTTTGATAAGCTTGTCTAACTTTTTATATTGTTGATGAACTTGTCTAACTCTTGATACTATTGATATACTCAATATAAGGTTTTTTACTCGAGTTTTCGAGTAAATCGAGTCCAAAGTTTGATTTTGAATTTGAGTAAAATCGCTTGCTACACAGAGAAAATTGAGTATTGCTAATTTATTAAGAATATCTTCAAATTATTGGTAATCCGGTCAAAAACGGAATTGAAGGGTCGTTTAGCGATAAACTTTTAGTAAATTCCTAATAAATCGGAACAAGTGTTGATGCACGCACATATATGATGACGCAATGCGAAAATATTAGGATTTTCATGAACACGTGTTCTGACGTCGTGATAATATATTCGTGTTTTACTAAAAGTTTATCAGGAAACCTATAAATTTACTCGTTAAGGGTCTGCTATCCTATTTTAAACCGGATTTCGAATAATTTGAAGAGATAAATTTTCAATACTCATTTTTCATGGTGTCATAGAAAAATTGTTGATAATTCTAATTGATCGACTATACACGGTGTCCGGAAACTCGTAGTACAAGCGGGAAACTGGAGAATCTACACCACATGGGGAACCCAAAAAAACATAAAGTTTTTTGATTTGAGCTTTTTCACAAAAAAAAAAAAAAAAAACCAAAAAAAAATATTTTTCGGCTATTTTTGGGTTAAAGTTTTTTCTGGTGTTTAGGGTTGAACAACAGATGTTTTAACCCTGCAGAGCAGAAATATTTTATGATTACACCGGATTAAATGAAGGGTGATTTCAAAATAATGCTTCAAATCCGAGTTTCTTCATTTGTTTTACTTTCAAATAGTTTTAATTAGTTGGGTACTTTGATCTTCAGTAATAATTTATAAGAATTTGATTAAAAAAAAAAAAAAAAAAAAAAAATGAACTTCAAACTCGATTTACTCGATAACGAAAGCTCAAATCAAAAAAAAAAAAAACTACAAAATCGACTCCAAATGTGATGTAGATTCACCAGTTTCCCGCTTGTACTACGAGTTTCCGGACACCCTGTATAGAGTCGTGGCACGAGTAGTTATTGGTTATTAAACCACAGCAGTTTAGTAGTTATTAAACCACAGCAGTGCCGTAAAAGTTGACAGTATTTATTTAGTGCTCATTTATTTCGTTCCAGTTCCCGTTATTCGCACACCAATACCACGCAATACCAATATATAATGAACCAATTATTTCTGTTGTGACAAAGGTCAATCATTTCGATTTTTTTTTCAACAAACCGCAATGGCGTAACGGAAAATCAGGCGCCCCGGCTTCACCAGCCCGTTACACTTTAATTTTTAGATCTCTTGTCACCGTCAGATATATTGTTTGAACTTTCTATTTAATTTTCATATTTATAAATCCTTTCCTTTTTTTACATTAATTCCACAGAGGGGGCCCCCAGGAAAATAATTTCCTTCAGTGCCTATTTCGTATTTGGGGATACAATGCGGAAGGTATTTTTATGTATTGAAAATGAGTATTGCCAATTTATCAAGAATCTTTACTAATTATTGGTAATCCGGTTAAAAACGGGATTGACGAAACACACCGTGATTTAAAATTAACAAGGAGTCGTAGAAAATGGTTAGTAGGTATGTAAATTAAATCAACCTACCTACATATTTTAAAATTTCTCCTGATACCCTTTTTAAATCGAAAATTGACTGTTTAATGAACAAACTATAGTCCTGAAACACTTTCAAGATATGAGTGCAATACTAATAATATTAATAAGATATGATTGCAATACTACTAATATCAATAAGATATGAGTGCAATACTACTAACATTAATAAGATATGAGTGCAATACTACTAATATTAATAAGATATGATTGCAATACTACTAATATCAATAAGATGTGAGTGCAATACCACTAATATTAATAATATATGAGTGCAATACTAATAATATCAATAAGATATGAGTGCAATACTACTAATATTAATAAGATATGAGTGCAATACTACTAATATTAATAAGATATGAGTGCAATACTACTAATATTAATAAGATATGAGTGCAATACTACTAATATTAATAAGATATGAGTGCAATACTACTAATATTAATAACATATGATTGCAATACTACTAATATCAATAAGATATGAGTGCAGTACTACTAATATTAATAAGGTATGAGTGCAATTCCTAAATTTTATTTTCTAATAACCATAATTTAAACTCATGATGAAAGAGAAAGGGGCCTTTTTCGCCCGGAGCTCTATACGCCACTAAAAAGTCATAAAATAAGTGCAATACTACTAATATTAATAAGGTATAAAGAAAGACCTTTCCCGGAGAACCTTTAGATTGTCCTGATTGATACGCCACTGCTACTATATAGATAAAGGCTTTACACTTGATTAGTGATCAAAGAATAACAGCTTATTTCCTGTCAAATTTCCAATTTCCGACAATTTATCTCCGACAAATAAAATCAGGTTAGACTTTCGCATTCTTTAGGTTTGTGTCGTATCCACGCGTTTAGCATTCAATAACTTGAAAACGCAAATTAAATTAAATCCGAGGCAAACAATTATGATTAATTATATATTACTGATTGATTACCGATAACTGTTATCAAAAATATTGGCATATTGTGACTGTAAGCAATATTTGTACCTGCGTTAAATGGAAGTGCGAAATGGCAAATAAACGTGCTAAAGTATGTCAGAGTCAAACTAAAAACTCGTCATTATGTATATGGTAATTTCAGCAACCTCATAATACCTACTGTGGGTCATATGGTACAGAAGGTGATCTCATATTGAATGTCATGACTTTCTATGCTGGGCATTGAGGTACGTAAACCCGGTACAATGATTAGTCATTTCGAAGAAGTATTTTTTAATGATACCACTGTGATGAATGAAGACAATTGCATAGACAATGTGGCGAAATATCTTTTAAAAATAACTCTTGGGTGGTTTACCAATAAGCATGTGCCCCAAATCTCTGTTATTAGAAATTAAGAATATTTTTTTTATGTTGGCGATTTTAATACAAAAGTGTAGGTATTTTTTTGTATTGTGTTTACTGCCTAAAAGTGGTTATTTTCAATAAATTTGTATAATCTATTATATAAATATGCCTAGCCTTTATTTGTATAAAGGTTAGGCATCCACAAAGTGGCTTTCAGACTTAAACGCCAAGCGTCCACAATATTGGCGCCTAGTTTGCAAACATAAGTAGTGAGTCAATTAGAAACATTCAATATTGCCCCAATTATGCACTATGTAGGGCGATTTGAAAGTAACCAACATATGGAATTTACGCGTTTATAAATTTTCCGAATTTTTTGGAATTTTTTTGATGGATCCTAAAAATATGCCATAAACGGCGAAATATTGGTGGATTCATTGGTTCTATAGCACTTCTTTTTCTTTCGTATGGTGTGGGGGCCAGAGGGGGACAACTAGGTCTGCGAGCCATTCTAGGGCCTCAGGCGTCGCCATGTGAACCTCATCAATCCCGCCGGGGAATGTATGGAACGGGCAAACATCGCCGACTCTTTAAGGCCCCATCTGTGCATCATGTGGGCACAGCAGATATGGGAGCACCTTAACTTATTGATGGCGGGCCAGGTTTTGCTGTTCTATAGCACTGTAACCAGTTTACATGTCTCCATATTAAAATATGAAGTGTGATTTTTTTAATGTACGCTCGGAAATTACTGGCACTCAAGTCATTTTTTAAAAATAATTCATCCCAATTTCTAAATATTCGTTTAACACTAATTGTTTGCTCTGAACTGTAGTGAAAAGCTGAGAAAACCCGCAAAATGTTGTTTTAATTCTTAATAAATACTTCGTGACATACTGATGTATTTATTTTCCCGGATTGTACAACATATTTGTTCACTGTAAGATTATATCGATATTTTTAATAGACTCTCCTAAGAAAAAAAACGGTAGCTACCAAATGAAATGAGTTATAGTTGTCTTTGCAAAACATTTCAACACTATAAACTATAACAAATACTTCCGTAGTCCAGGTAGGTACATTAAATTAAATTTCACTCGATCACAATATCTACTCGTAATATAAAAAAAACTTTTAACAAAAGCTATGATTTATAACCCATATTTAAAAAAAAAATTGTCCATCTCTGCACCGTACTTTCCAGGCTTTGTGTGGGAGGACTGAATCATAAACTACACCGGCTAACGTCACCGACAACCGGATATTGTCGCGATATATATAAATACTCTTTGTATCTATGGTTATAATTGGACACATGTATAATGGCATATAGATACTAGTCTACCAAATAATTTTATCTCTGGATAAGAACAATATATCCCCAACCAACATTACTCATAGTCAACTGGTGTAAAATGCAATTGGTAATCGTATATTCGGGAAAAAGTATATTTCTTGTTGTATCATGTACTCAATATATTGACAATTTGCGGGGGTACTTGTCCCCCCGTAAATAACCCGTTTTAACCCTGTAAAAAGCTTTACTTAAATCTAGGAAGTATGCGTACATCGTAGTTTTTCTGGCTTTGTAATATTCGATTGTCTGTTTCATGCTGTATATGGCTTTATCAGTGGAACATCCAGCTTTGAAGCCCATTTGTGCGTCCTATGTAGTAAAATTTGTCTTCCGTTAAATTTAACATCACCCGAATATTCTTTATTAATATACGAAAGAAATGTCCGCCGTACCTAATCGGGATACGCCAGTTTGCGCAGTTGAATTCATTCCCTTGGGAGAAATGTTCAATCCTCAGTCAAATAAAAAATACGCCTATTAATAAAAATAGATACATTATAGTTTAAAAAACGTTGTTGTTTACGGGTTGATTTTTACGTTTGTTATCTTCTTTTTTATTCGCCAGTATAAATGCTGCATGGTCCAATCGCTGAGGGCTCCATGGCATTTTTGCTGAAACATATTTATGTCGTTTACGAGAATAAGGGAGAGGTTACAATAGGGCCGTGTATCAACGATGTAGCTATATACAAAGTGATGATATTTTGTAATTTTAGTTATGAAAATAACATACAATTACGCTTTTGTCGCGGTGTCGACAGGTTCGTATAAATACTAAACGGTGAGGCTGAAATATCGTGAGTCATGACGAATTCAAAATGATTCAATGATTTTTAATGAAAACGGTCATCAGGTACGCAGACGTAATCATGATTCTGATTGATGTGGGTTTTCCTCGTTGAACCTCCGTCACCCAATGTGTTCCTGTGATTACAAACTCACTTTCTCTTTCACTGTTTAATGAAGAAAAATAATTTCAATAAATACCTTTTTGTACTTTTAGCAAAACTTGTCTGTCCCGTTTTCTTCCGAGATCCTTTATGACATCGAGTTTTAGGTTAGCTTTTTGCAATTTATCCGATGATGGACTCACTTGAACATCGATGATAATATCCAAATATATTATTACAGTCACTAATGATTTAATACACTTTTATTTTGCCCTTTTGATGAATTGCATATTTGCTTGTTTAGTATGGGTCCCTGCATTGTGGATGAAGTTATTCACACATCCCTGCACAGTGCAAACTTCACGCCTCTAGAACAAACTACTAGTTTGTTGGATCTTTATACTACAATCATAATTTGGATTAATTAATTATTGTGTGTAATTAATTATCGTGTGGACATATCGTCTGAAATGATAAAATCAAGTAACGCAGCTAGCAAAAGACGCTTCACTTCGTGGCTTCGATGCTACGTCACTGCTACGATTGCAATTCCGCTAGAGGGAATTTTTAAGGAATGTGGGCAGACGCATCCATCGTCATGACCTAGACAAACCTCGCCCCAGGCACCCCTGCTAATCACCACCAATAAGAGATGATCGCATGAGGAAGAAAATAAATGAAAATACGCTAAAACGTGATTTTTACATAATATTATGTTACGACAATAGATATACGGAACTACTCTATTGTCAATTAAACTAGTTCTTTGTGAATTATTAGGTAATCTCGCTTCATTTTTAATTCGTGGAAATAACAAGACACTACATAAGTGATGTATGATGTTTATGTCAATCGCTTGAGTGTAGGAAAATGAATATTATGGCGTGTTGTCATGTCGGTGTAAAAATATGGCACTCTTTCCTCCGTTGTTACAACTCATTGTCATCACGGAGTTGTTACAACTTGTATAATGTCATGGAGATGTTACGACTTGCGTAATGTCACGGAGTTGTTATATTATTGTACTCTAACCAATGAAGAAAAAAAAGATCTCTTACTATGTACCTTTACAGGTAACAGCTATCTAGCGAATCAATCAATGATCAATATAAATAAAAATGTTAATGTTCGTTTGTTCAAAATCCTTAATCTCCAAAAGTTTTTCACCGAATGCTTTGATGTTTTTACACAACGTTGCACTCGTCTACTCGTGTGTTTTTATATACCATATTTTTATGTAATATATATGTCACCTGTCGCCGTCTGTTGTACGTAAAGGCAAAACGCGCTATTGTTTCTCCATCTTCACAGACAGACTGAGCCATAGCAACGCGTGGTGGTGTACAGCTAATTTTTAGTAAAATCTAACATTTTTTTTATTTAATCCGTAGGTTATTATGCAACCAATTTTATTTTCATTATTCAATTAATCGTCAAAATCTCTACTAAATATTATGTTTAACGACCAACATTACGACTATCCAGTAAAATATTTAGGCGTACCCCCAACAAACTTAACCAATAATTATTATGTAAACCAAAATGGCTACCGTTTAAATCCGCAACAAGCGTAGCATTTCTTATTCAAATTTTATTCAAAACATTCTAAATCATCGCTGGCAAATAGAAAAGAGAACAATCCGTTCCCATTGGGTCAAAGGTTGGCTCCTTCCTGATTGGACCAAATTGATTTACAGTTTACGCTCTGCAACAATCCTTGTCTTTTGTTTGCGAAGCGAACATTCCACGATTTGCCGCGTTCGTTTTGTGAAAGTGGTGATAGCTGTTTATCTATGGTTCATTCGATTTCCCGCCATTTTATTGAGTTTGCGCGCCGTTTTTCCGATGGCTTATTGATGAATGATCTTATTTACATTTCGTTTTGAGGTTAGGTATAATGTGCATCCTAATATTATTATTCCGTATAGAAAAAAGCAAAAAAATAATGTTCTGCTTTTTATAACTTTTTGATGATCTTTATTTACTATTGAAAATACAATTACTAATTTTCAAAAACTTTTATACGTTGGAAATCATTACCACCTATATTTTATCTACTCCACGACTAAATATTTCCTTCCACAGACATTATTATTGGTGTAAAATTACCGTATTTTCAATTTCTCATTAAAAATAGAGTTTTTCTTAAGTCTTGGAATTCGGGCGAAGGCAACTACTTTACGGAAAGTATTTATATTCTAGGAAGTAAAACTATTCTTTCCAATGTAGAATTCAAATATTTGTACTTGGAAAATTGGTCACACGCTACAGTCAATTACTTACCGATGATGAATACATTATTACAAACAATCAAAACCCATCTTGATGCTAACATAATGAGTGGAAATAATTAATTGTAAACAAGGCGCTGAAGAGCGCGTCAACCTCAATTTACTTTTAAATTGCACGGATGACCCTCGTCATTCATTTTTATAGTCGTTATTAAAGGTTATTTTTTGTTTAAATGTAAAAATGAAATAATGATTTGTAGATAACGACTTATGGATTTTTACAACACGATAAAATGTAAGATTGAATATAAACTGAAAATTTCTCGTACTTGTTTATTTATTAAAAATCAGCCTCCGAATGTTTGTGCTCGCAAACCTCAAAAGATAGTTGACAATAGTTGGTGAGTTAAAACTATTTTTTAAACTAAAATAAATAAATGGATTCTCACCAATAACTTGAAGTCAAAATTGGTCACCGTACACAAATACAGCAATGCTAGGTACTATCCAGTGACGGCTCGTGACTTTTGGGTGTAATGTTACAAACAATGGCATTAATGATGTTGTTGTATCCGAAAATGATTTTTTTTTTTTTTTTGAAAATTCGGATTTTTGTTTGTAGTTTTTCATGAAATTTCAGTTTAATTTCCTGAAAATCTTCATACAAAAAATCGAATTTTCAAAAAAAATAAAAATCATTTTCGGATACAACAACACCAATAATGTCGAATTTGTAAAACTTAGCACCCTATCACACTCAAATGTCATGAGCCGCCACTGGTTCTATCTCCTGGATATGAATACGAATGAGAAAATTATTATCAATATAAGATGCAGAAATTAGGTAACATCATAATCTATTTCCTCCAAGCTTCCTTTCCTTTATATTGAACATACGGCCAGTTCCTGCCGAATAAGGTTTTCTATGGTTCTTATTTCCAAACCTCGTAGTCGAAACCTTCTCATTCCTCACACATCGCAAACAGAAAAATTATGTGTATATGGCAGCCGCTGCCTGCTGGTAAGGGCTATACTGTTAATTATTGTAGTAACATGAATTTTAAAAAAAAATATTTTTACCTACCCCAAAATATGAGACAATAGTAGCCCGATAACATTTTAAAACAATTAACATGCTGCAAAAATTGTGCTACAGCGTTCTTTTTGCATAAGGAACAATTAATTTAGAGTCAGTAACCGTAAATGATTAAATACTTCTTAATGATTAATAAGAATCTTTGGGGATTTTGCGAGGAGGTACCAAATGAAAGAGGTCGTGAAGGTCACAGTGTTTTATTGAGTCAGGTTGCCATATGTGAGATGACTTAGGACCGATGTTGAAGACTCCGGATGCAGGCGGTGATGTGCAGGTCAGTCCCGGACTCGTTGACGGTCAGGAACTGGTGAAGAGCGTGGGTCTTCGGGTACTCCAGTGCTGACAGGAAAGCCGAAGGTGCGGTGGACCTTGTAGGCGGTTGTAAAAAAAAATTATAAATACTGGACACATGGAAAGACTAATAAGATTATCGTTGCATATCAAATATCATACGATGGCGTCCTTGCTTTGAAAAAGGAGTACGTACGTCCACATACGAGATGACCTGAAAATAAATTGCCGTCTTCAGATGGATGAGAACCACCAAGATTTAGAGAGATTTGGAGACATTAATTTCCCAAATCCAAATAATAATGCTCACGAAGAATAGTTTAAAAAAAGTGCGTGTAATCAACGTTTCGGTGATTAACAGGTTTTAAAGTCAACTCCAAGCTAGAGTTAGAGAAAGCGACTTATTATTCTCGTATAGAAAACTACTTAAACATGTCTAAGGGACAGTGAGGTTAACTCGTGACATTAGCGTGACCTTCGTAGGGTCAAATAATCCGAGAAAGAGTCGTGTTCCGTACCCAGGAGTTAGTGACTTTGGCAGCTTCCACTAACAATGTTATAACTTTTACCTTACAGGTAATTGCAATTATGTACGTTAGGTGCTGGTTTTATGGATGCTAGTATAATTATTTTTATTTATCGATTTTACTAACACGTGTAGCTATCGTGATATAGTATGTCTATCTTTCAATCATTGCTTGATGAATGCGTTATTTTTAATGATATCGTTAAAATACAATTGATTGTTTATGCTAAATATGACAAGTGTGAAGCCCATATGAATATTTAAATTAAATCTCATTTCAAGGCTATTAACGTGTCACATTTTCACATTATTCAATTCTTATTCGAGATATAACATGCAGAAAAGATGTGCTAGCACAGCATATCATTACAAGATGAATGGTGCTATTGAATGAAATTTCTCAAACAGTAGATTTATTTAATTATATCTTAAATTATCTTCCCCAATGTTAAAATAAGAAACTTTGAACTATTAATTAATTGTTCTCAGAATTTCACCGTTTCCCCCGCATTCCGAATTAATTGTTCTCAGAATTTCCCTGTTTCCCCCGCATTCCGAATTAATTGTTCTCAGAATTTCCCTGTTTCCCCCGCATTCCGAATTAATTGTTCTCAGAATTTCCCTGTTTCCCCCGCATTCCGAATTAATTGTTCTCAGAATTTCCCCGTTTCCCCCGCATTCCGAATTAATTGTTCTCAGAATTTCTCCGTTTCCCCCGCATTCCGAATTAATTGTTCTCAGAATTTTCCCGTTTCCCCCGCATTCCGAATTAATTGTTCTCAGAATTTCCCCGTTTCCCCCGCATTCCGAATTAATTGTTCTCAGAATTTTCCCGTTTCCCCCGCATTCCGAATTTCTACAGATTTATAACATATTTCTCTTGAACACTTTAAGTTGCCTTAGAAATAGTTAATAGTAATATTTTTTAAGATAACTTCTATACATTTGTAAAGCCGAAACGGTAATTATATGAAATACACCTCGATAAGAAAAAAACTCAAAGTATGCTCCGAAAATTATTTAGAACACATTTTGTTCTGTTATTTAATATAATAATAATAATAATATTTGGCTAATTTATATAGCACCGTTTTCGTGAGAAATCACCTCAAGGGCGCTGTACAAATATATTTCTTAAATAGTTAATACTAGAACTACTGACTTATATCTAGTGACTTACGACTAAGGCCTATAACTACTATCTATGTTATAGGTATGAAATAATTCACAGTGTATCTTTACAGGCAACTTAGGAATTTGTCGAGAGGTTTTTCCCTATTGTAAACAAGTCGTGTTTTATTAAATATTTTCATAATTTTCGCTTAATTATTATCGTTTCTTTAATATTATCGCGCTCCCTCCAACATTTGTATTTACATATCTCCCTTTCAAACCCTTACTACGGAGCCTTATGTCTAACGATAACATTTCCAAAATCAGGGATTAACCGTGTTTGTAAAATGGATGGTATTAAATAATCAAAAATTACTCAGTTCTCCTGTTAAATTTGATTTCATTCATTACTTGAAACTTGGACTTCAGCTTGCAATTAATTATCATGAAACATTCTGAGAGTTTATAATAAAATTTATTAGCGACAGATAAAAACATTGCTTCGTATCATGAAATTATATTTTGTTATTTTCTATTCCTTCCCAATAATTAAAGAACTCTCCCAAATTTCATTTTCCTTACAAAAATTTAACTGTCATGGCAACTGCTTTGTTTTGATATTTAAACGAAATTTAAATTACAGTTTTAAAATGGAACACTTTCAAATATGGAAAAAACAAAGAAAGTTACCTCTTTGATAATTGCATATGAAGAAACCAAAACAATGCTGTCGCGAATTATCGTCATTATGTCTGAATACCGAAGGAACTAAGTTTTATCTTTACGAATACATTAATAATTTTATGAATATTCCTAAGGTTAAGGTTGGCAGAACTGCCTATGAAAATAATATCGCGTGCGTTTCCTGTTTCGATAGTGGCGCTTTAAAACATTAAAACATTGAAAAAAAACTTTCTGCCCTTTACTTTGCAACAGGCGGAAATGCAGTACCATGATTATTAGCATTTAGTCTTGAATATTATGTTATGAATTCACACAAAAAGATTAGTAGCGTGAAAGATATAAGAAATTAAAAAGATAGGTGAAAAACAGGTGCCTGTGATAATTACAAACCATGAAGTAACGACATTGCCCATGATACTCGAGAACCCCTAATAACAAAACAAACCATCATGAGGCAACAAATTACCTATGCTACTTACGACCCTTAATCGTAATGTGACGACATCACCCATGATACTCGCGGTAACATTAGCGTCAAATAAAACTCATTCTTGAAGCATCGAAATAACCCACGGTACTCGCGGTAACATTAGCGTCAAATAAAAACATGTAAATATATCACCAACCTCATCCATGATGCGACGACTACCATGATACTCACGAACCTTTATCATCAAGCAACAAAATCACGAGACAACGACATCACCCATGATACTGAAAACCACGGCAGGTAAACCATTAAATCAGTGTTGGAATTAAATTCGTATCGAATTACACAATAATTTTCTCACAATCTTAGAAGGTAAGTGCAGAACATTTTATTGACACGTTGTGTAATTTTTTAATGATGAACTAATATTTATAAGACAACGTATTTTATATATGGCATAAAGGAGATATTTTCAATTTGTATGGATGTTTCAGGCGAGTAATTATCACTTATAATAATTTGTTATCCTTTGTGCCATGCGTCAAAAACCTTGTTTTATAAACATTAGTTTATAATTAAAAAATAATAATATTTTACAAGTCAAAATATTTCACCAACAAATGTAGATACAATATGTCTCGGCGCCATCTAGTGGGAAATTCAGCACTAACAAAGCCTTTCCTACAAAAATTAAGTTGGTTTTTTACAGGAGAAAAAATATAATAAGCAAAAATTGTTGATTGAAATACTAGTACATATTAAATTATTTAGCGGATTGGGAATAAGCCAACGTTGCTTAGTGGTCCAAAGAATCAGAAGGTGCGGGTTCAATTCCCGTCGACGGCATTTATTTTTACTTCGGGAGATATCTTCATTTCGTATGGTTATTTCAGGCGAGTAATTATAATAATTTGATAATATTAATGTCGCTTTAATTACAACTGTTGAATGAATTCAGCATATGTGAAAATTAAGAAAAGTAGCTTCTCGAATGAAAATTAGGTTTTCTTCAAGATTATATCTGAAAGCAAGATAGCATTTCCTGCACATAACACATTTTGAGAAACCCCCTGCAAGGTTAGACACGTAATGTCACAGTAAAAGATAAATTAAGAAACATTTAAATGGCCGTGAAAACGTCTGAATGTCAACGTACCAACGACAATCGACAACGAGTCTGATATCATTCGGAAATAATAAATAAAATGCCCACAGCAATGTGAACTTCAACTCGCAGTCGTTTTTCCAGTTATTCGAGCTATTATTTATGACACGGCGGTACCTACGTCACGACCTGTTTTTATTACAATGGTAACATTATAAAATTGTGTGCGTTCCATTCAACGCTATTGATGCATTAAATGCGTATTTTTTTACAATTTCGATAACTAATCAATGTGCACGATTGTGGTAATTTAGCGGTTAACTGCGATTTAGACATATATAGAATTGAACTATTGTAAAACGTTCTATAATCATCCATTTTAAATCGTTCAAACCGTCATTAAACTTTGACGTTAACCACCCTTCACAATAGAGAACAAATTTTCTTAAAAAAGATTAAATAGCCACTTAGAGAAATAAAGAGTTATAAGTGTATTGTGGGCGTGTCCGTGTACTATTGGGAAGGAATTATCCTTCGTTCTAGTGAAATTAATCAAATCTTTTCAAAAAAAAAAATATTATTTTCATTTGTCTGCACGAGACCTAGGAATCTTAAGGTCTTATGTTATTTGGTGACACTAGTTTTATTCAAATTGATTTAGATTATTTTTATAGATCTCACTTCTAGGGGTTCTGTTCAGGCCATGAAGACCAGTGATGAACAACACGGGGCCTGCGGGCAGCATACGGCCCGCGAGCCCATTTGGTATTGCCCACTGTCTTGACTAAATAAAATATCAAAAATTGCTGTAAAAAATGTTTCGTAAAAGGGTCCTTTCCTCAAAGTTTTAAATCAGTCGACTAAAATAATCAGTTTTTTTTATACACATTAAAGACGTGGTTCGACCTTAAGTGTGGAAAATTTATCAACTTTACAAAGTAGCGTTTTTTTTCTAGTTTAGTTTAGTTCCATCTATGCTTGATGCATTTTAAAGGTTAACGTAGCACAACAATAAATTCGTGTTCATTTCTGTTACGGAGAGAATACATAGACTGGGCAATGAACTTATAGATAAATGTAGCTGATATTTTAGATTTTAATTTTGACATATTCAAATCCAAATTGGTTCAGTACTTTTTAGTTAATGTAAATAACGAGTAGTCATAATTTATGCAAATGATTATTCACAATATCTTCTCATTTTTTTTATTACTCGTATATATATTTCAAGGGTTCTTTAAAGTTGGTATGATAATAACATTACATGTAAATGTATTTTATGCTTTAAATAATTGTTATTTAAGTTTTAATGTTGTTTTCAATTTAATTTATAAAATTTTTAAAAATGACCTAACATTTTCCCGACCGAATTTCGTTTAACTTTAACGTTAAAAATCAACAGAATTTGTTGTTTTTCTCCTTGGAAATAAATATTTTTCCTGCGTCGCATTGTTTTTGATTATTATTTTACAAATATAATTACGGTTTTAGACAATATAAATAAGTTTGCAACACCACCGACCGCAAAGTTAACCATGTTAAACTGGATGATCCCTATCTGCGGCCCGCGAGTAAATTGAAAATACATAAATTGGCTCTCCGGTTAAAAAGATTGATCACCACTGATGTAAACTAAAAACGGTGTCCGGATAGTCGTAGCATAAGCGTAAACTTGTAAATCACATTTTGAGTCGAATAAGTTTTTTTTATTTAAGCTTTCGAGTAAAATGATCGAAAATAATATTTTGGTTCTCTATATGATGCAGATTCCATCCAAAATAACATTATTTTAATGAATTGGATGTATGTGAACTTCTCACAGTTTCATGATTTATTCGAAGGGCGTAATGGCTATCACACCAAAGATAATATTTTGTACTTAACAGTTACGAAATGTTTCACTTCGTGTATTTTTCCCATAAGAATATGGTAAACGAACTGAGGTTTTTTCACGAGTTAACGGAATACGTTTTTTGTATTATTAACAACAAATAGTGAACCTACATAAGTATGAACCATAAAATATAATCCCACAAGAAATAATAAAATATTTTTATGACTGTAGGTCAACGATGAACGAACAAAAGAGGGTGTGTTGCGGTACACTGATCAAAAGATTTTGTTATTTTTTTTACCTCAGTCTCTCTACATTTTAACGCAAGTCCATTGACCATTATAAATCATTCCGTCCACACGATGCTCGCATAACGATCTGAGCCGCTCCCAACTAACAAATTAGTTGACAAATACTTGAACATTGATGGGATATCCGAATTTACTATTTCAGCCCCAATTGCTTTCATGCACTTTATTCTGCCCTTTTGATTGGTCAATTATTTATTTGCCATTTGGGAGCAGCTCAGTGCGTTGTGCGGGAGTTTTGTGGACGGAATTTATGAGAATTTTTTTGTCTTGACGAGAACTGCCCAAGAGTCCCAACTGCTCCCAATAATCTGGATGAAAGTAATGAGGACGAAAAGGTGATGGGGAAGTTCCTGGTTATCAAACACGGCTAAACCCATTTCAAGCAAAGTTTGAATTTTCAGAGCACCTAGCACTCTGGAACGTGCCGCAAGTGTACTATATAATATTATTTTTTATGATTTGAATGTGAATTAAAACAATTAATGATGATGAGATTTGAAACCGCGATATTCGGAATCGTAGTCGACGACCTTATCCCTCAGCAAGGAGACATCAATTTCAACAGAAGAAAGGAATAGTTTTAACTTCGGGCAAATGGGCACGCCCTCAATACACTTTATTGTGATTTACTTTTATTTAAAATGGTATGCAATGAATAATTTTGTGATTTTTTTATATTTTTCAAGTCCCCGCCGTTGCCCGGGCTTTACACAGAGTTTTTCAAAATCACTTGTAGACAGCAATTTTTTCCATATTTTGAACATCCAACTGTACAAAACGTCATCGAGAAGTATCAAAATTCTGCTTTAAGAGGTTAGAAAATGAGATGGGGTGGTTTTAGAAATTTCATAAAGACATTGACCTTTTTTCTTTTTTCGAAAAACAAGTATCAAAATTTCATCAATATCGGAATAAAACTGTAGATATGTATAAAAATCAAATCAATACCGCCCGCCCGCTGTAGACTTTTATTTATGCGAATAGATTTTTTTTTTTTCTAAGGGCCAGTTGTTTGAGCGTCCGTAGAATTTGTCATCGTCACAGATTGACAATCAGCACAATTCTCAATAATTTAAAATTTGAAGGAATCCCTTAAACTTTATCCGTTTATTTTTAACCTGTCAGCGTTTTTTTTTTTAAATTACTAAGTCTTTATTGATTGTCAAAGTAACGCGCTTTACACGATAAAGATCATATATTTTTAAAATTTATCTACATCATTTTAAATTATTTTAGTTATAATCTTGGGAGTAGGCATCCGCCATTAACGTGCGATATCAACAATAAGCCATTGTTAATTCAGCGAACGTGCGAATTTTCAACTAAAACCCACGCATTTGGCCTAGTAAACCAACGACCAGGAAAGGAAATGTTATGACCAAACTTTCCTACATACAAGAGGATTATAATTCTGATTATCGTAATTTATGTTTATAATACTAATGTTAAAAAACGTTTATATTAATGAAAAACATTTCTTAAACTTACATCGTGGCATCGTGCCAACTCTTAAGGTAAGGATACATTAGGCCCACGTACGCAACGTGAGCATTACTACGTTCCCATGCCAACGTGCACACTAGTCCTACGCAAGCTATAAAATTCGAATCGTAGTGTTGCAATAATCAATGGATATTACCTTATAAATCATTTCGTAACGTTTTACTATTTATATTCTCCCATTTTAACAACAAAAATAGCAACAAATGTTGGTAAACACCAAAACAAACCTTAACCGTCATATCAAATCATTGAAACGCCTTGCACCAACCCGTTTTTTTCCACGTCCCACGCAACGCAGATCGGCATTGCGTGGGGAGCGTAGGATTGTGTTGCGTGTCACACGTGTTGCGTACATTGCGCACATGATCCCAGTGTGTCCTTACCTTTTTGGTCGTTTTATACGATACTTTTTCATACTGATTCCCTTATTAAAACTATATCGGGCCCGTATGAAAAAACTCGAATTTACTTGATCAATATTTTCATACGGATGGTTGCCATTAGAAAAGAAATAATATTTTGTGATTGTACTAAATCTTCGAAGAATTGCAACATCTTGAGCATAACCATAGATCACATGCAAGCGTCTGTCATTTTCCGTTTGCCGTTTTCCAATACAAAAAAATTACATTTACTTTGCGACAAAACTCCGAAGCATCCTTCCCCAGATATAAAACGAATAGAAAATTTGAGTGATTGTAATCAAGAATAAAAATCTGGCTAAAGAGATTAATGAAACAAACTCTGAAAAAAAAACATTAAAAACGACATAGAAAACTAATAGAACAGAAACGAACAACTTTAGTTTGCCTCAGCACAGTTCACCCTAGTAAAGAGGACTAAGAAATACAATTTACTACTTATACAAATATTCACTATCATATTTTGTATGTACAATGTTTAAAAATATAATAAAATTTAAAAAATACACGTTTGCAATCAGTAAAAAACACATTATAATATACTCTTGTTATAAATGTAAAATGCGTTAAACTTGCAAATCATATAATATAGTTAGGTAGGTAAAACAATAATTGGCTACAGATGTCAAATAATGTCCGCCATCTTTAATTTTACAAAAATCGGTACCTAAATAGAATATGTTCTTCTTTTCATCCTAAAACCATACGAAAACTGAAATAGACGAAAAAAGCAAATAACTTTTGAAGACATTCACACAACCTAATATAATTCATATTATAATATTTAACTAGCAGTACCTAATAAAAAAAACAATGCAATGTAGACTCGTTACAACACCTTCCAATTACACACCACTTAGTTTTATTATAAATTTAAATTGAGTGTCCCAATGTTCGGAATGAATTATATTCATACCGTTGCATTTAATAATATAAGGTTCCCCGTCCGTATTCGAACTGAATGGCCTAGTCATGGACACCAAGGCGGTGGGATTTCCATATAGGATAAACGTTGGACAAAGCCAATTTAGAAGCATTCCTTATACTGTACTGTACTATCAATGCATCGGTTAGTAATTAATAGGTACCTAACCTACTGGTCTTTAATCGATTAGTTTGTATTTGTATTTTTCGCCGAATAGGGTATTTGACAAACTATGGATACCGTTAAAAATGTGATAGATTTAATGTTAATTTTCTGATTTAGACCATTGTACTAAAAATGTATTATTTGAAAGTTTTCATTCATCATTATCGATTTTAAAACCGAAAATTCCAAATCGGTTCCAACTGGCTACAACTTCATTATGACGTAGAAAACGCCACTGGCTGATAAGACTGCTGGCACCAACATTGCCCGACGTGACGTCTACGTCGCCCATATTGTTGATTTGGCGGTAAATCAAAAATGGCACATTTTAAATCGTTACAGTAAATGTATTCGTGGACTTAAAAATAAAATAAATTGAGAATACAATAAAACAGTGAAAATACCCTGTTTTAAACGAAAATATTTCTGTTTTATTCTCACGTCTTGAACTGAATTACTTTTTCGTATAAGCTACTAAAACAATACTACTACTGTAATAATAAGCTACTGAAACGATGCTACTAGTGTAATAATAAACTACTGAAACGATGCTACTAGTGTAATAATAAGCTTCTGAAACGATGCTACTAGTGTAATAATAAGCTACTAAAACAATATTACTAGTGTAATAATAAGCTATTGAAACGATACTACTAGTGTAATAATAAGCTACTGAAACGATGCTACTAGTGTAATAATAAGCTTCTGAAACGATGCTACTAGTCTAATAATAAGCTCCTAAAACAATACTAATAGTGTAATAATAAGCTATTGAAACGATGCTACTAGTGTAATAATAAGCTATTGAAACGATACTACTAGTGTAATAATAAGCTACTGAAACGATGCTACTAGTGTAATAATAAGCTATTGAAACGATACTACTAGTGTAATAATAAGCTACTGAAACGATGCTACTAGTGTAATAATAAGCTTCTGAAACGATGCTACTAGTCTAATAATAAGCTCCTAAAACAATACTAATAGTGTAATAATAAGCTATTGAAACGAAACTACTAGTGTAATAATAAGCTACTGAAACGATGCTACTAGTGTAATAATAAGCTACTGAAACGATGCTACTAGTGTAATAATAAGCTATTGAAACGATACTACTAGTGTAATAATAAGCTACTGAAACGATGCTACTAGTGTAATAATAAGCTTCTGAAACGATGCTACTAGTCTAATAATAAGCTCCTAAAACAATACTAATAGTGTAATAATAAGCTATTGAAACGATACTACTAGTGTAATAATAAGCTACTGAAACGATGCTACTAGTGTAATAATAAGCTACTGAAACGATGCTACTTGTGTAATAATAAGCTACTGAAACGATGCTACTAGTGTAATAATAAGCTACTAAAACAATACTACTAGTGTAATAATAAGCTATTGAAACGATACTACTAGTGTAATAATAAGCTATTGAAACGATACTACTAGTGTAATAATAAGCTACTGAAACAATGCTACTAGTGTAATAATAAGCTACTGAAACAATGAAACGATGCTAGTAGTGTAATAATAAGCTATTGAAACGATACTACTAGTGTAATAATAAGCTACTGAAACGATGCTACTAGGGTAATAATAAGCTACTGAAACAATATTACTAGGGTAATAATAAGCTACTGAAACGATGCTACTAGTGTAATAATAAGCTATTGAAACGATACTACTAGTGTAATAATAAGCTACTGAAACGATGCTACTAGTGTAATAATAAGCTATTGAAACGATACTACTAGTGTAATAATAAGCTACTGAAACGATGCTACTAGTGTAATACTAAGCTTCTGAAACGATGCTACTAGTCTAATAATAAGCTCCTAAAACAATACTAATAGTGTAATAATAAGCTATTGAAACGATACTACTAGTGTAATAATAAGCTACTGAAACGATGCTACTAGTGTAATAATAAGCTACTGAAACGATGCTACTAGTGTAATAATAAGCTACTGAAACGATGCTACTAGTGTAATAATAAGCTACTAAAACAATACTACTAGTGTAATAATAAGCTATTGAAACGATACTACTAGTGTAATAATAAGCTATTGAAACGATACTACTAGTGTAATAATAAGCTACTGAAACAATGCTACTAGTGTAATAATAAGCTACTGAAACAATGAAACGATGCTAGTAGTGTAATAATAAGCTATTGAAACGATACTACTAGTGTAATAATAAGCTACTGAAACGATGCTACTAGGGTAATAATAAGCTACTGAAACGATGCTACTAGTGTAATAATAAGCTATTGAAACGATACTATTAGTGTAATAATAAGCTACTGAAACAATACTACTGGTGTAATCATAAGCTACTGAAACGATGCTACTAGTGTAATAATAAGCTACTGAAACGATGCTACTAGTGTAATAATAAGCTACTGAAACAATACTACTGATGTAATAACAAGCTACTGAAACAATACTAATAGAGTAATAATAAGCTACTGAAACAATACTACTGGTGTAATAATAAGCTACTGAAACGATGCTACTAGTATAATAATAAGCTACTGAAACAATGCTACTAGTGTAATAATAAGCTACTGAAACAATGAAACGATGCTAGTAGTGTAATAATAAGCTATTGAAACGATACTACTAGTGTAATAATAAGCTACTGAAACGATGCTACTAGGGTAATAATAAGCTACTGAAACGATGCTACTAGTGTAATAATAAGCTATTGAAACGATACTATTAGTGTAATAATAAGCTACTGAAACAATACTACTGGTGTAATCATAAGCTACTGAAACGATGCTACTAGTGTAATAATAAGCTACTGAAACGATGCTACTAGTGTAATAATAAGCTACTGAAACAATACTACTGATGTAATAACAAGCTACTGAAACAATACTAATAGAGTAATAATAAGCTACTGAAACAATACTACTGGTGTAATAATAAGCTACTGAAACGATGCTACTAGTATAATAATAAGCTACTGAAACAATGCTACTGATGTAATAACAAGCTACTGAAACAATACCACTAGTGTAATGTCAATCAAATGTGTCTCTATGGTTAACAAACAAAAAACAGTAAAACTCGTGAAAATAATATTGTGTCTAAAACGAGAAAATAATTAAAGCAAGATACGAAGTACGAAGGCAAGATGGCACTTTACTAGTGTCGTAATACTATTATGAATCTTTTTTCGTTAAATATAATAAAAAACAATTTTGTGTTTTGTAATTGCTCCAACCGTTTTGTCGGCGTTTCCTAATGTATAACAAGTGGAAACCTTCAAAACGGTATAACAAACCATTAAATAATTAAATTTTCTCATAATCACTGATGCTCCACATTCATAATTATTAATATTCGCGTAATTCACCTTCTTGAGTGATTTATATGCTATAGTACTACTAATATAACAACAGCTATGCTCTCAGTGCTTATTATTTTGATGAAAATAGTGATAAAGATCATAATTACTTAAAGGCAACGGAGGATGGTGGAAAAGGTCAGAATTTAAGAAAATTTACACTACGTTGTATTATGTACTGGTGATTTTGTTTTATAAACAGACAATTTTCATAACCTTACTAAATAATGGAAAGCCCACCGACAATGTGGTAATGCTGTGTCTTTTTAGTGAACAAATTAGGACAAGAAATTATTATTATTAAAATAAACGTTTGAGATTTTAGTAATATATTCATCAAAAAAAATTAAAATAAGCACCACGAAAGTTCGATTTTCTAGGTCTGCTGGGGCAAATTCGACTGTAGGTTCGTCCATTACGCCGGGGCGCGCTGAATATTGTTTTTACACGACTTCATCACTTATGTCGTTAAGATACCCACTTTGCAAATTCAACCGCAAGTCTGTCCAATACACCAGGTCCGCGCGTTGCATATTTTATGGACGGCTGCTTTACTTACGTCGTCGTTAAGATTCTGGCTTTATTTTAGGGTATTATCTCATTTTAATAGGAATGTATGTCACAGTTTCACTGGCGTATTATCTGTTCGGGAATAATGATCAAGCTCAGTGTTCACAGTCAGTTCAAAGATCGCCACGATGCTGCTTATACTTATTAGTATGTTCGTAATATTTCTTATTTTGCAACTGTTATAAAACAATGCATTTTGTGAAAAATTGCGAAATATTTTAACTTAACCTAACATAACCAAACCTAACCTAACCTAACCAAACAAAATGGTATTAAAAGGCTTACGCTATTATTGATGGCGTTTTGTTATGATTGTTATATTAGTTTGTACACAATAATTATAAAAAAGTAGCATAAACGTATTTCACGTACTTTTCCGAACTTAGGTTTTTTTTAATTTTGAGACAATGCAGTATATTCGTGTCCTTTTATATCGATATTGGTCATAAAAACAAGTGTTCTCAACTTATGCATGGTGACCAAAGTTAGCAACTCCATAATTAAAGTGTTTGTATTAGATAAACAGCCTTATAAAGTAGCGTTAAACAAGTTCTACTCCTGACTAACTCGGTTCACAGTTCCTACCGTAATGACTTTAGTTTGCTCTAGTTTTCTCTAAGAGTCACGGCTGTGTGACCTCACGCTGCAACTGTCACGACATTTCAAGTTGAACTCTGGTTGCAGGATGCAATACATTAACTGGCCAACTATTACGCCATTTTATCGGAGAAAAGTGAAGCTCTCGTAGAAGCCACCGAGATTGCCCGAGATGGTTTTTGCACAATATAAATGCAGTATTATGGTATTTAACATTCTATAGTTGTTGCAGTAAATTTTTAAACATTTTTATTTTCTTGTTCCTGCATTTCTCCAACAGTTTGCTTAATGGTATCTGTAAATTTACTAGTAAAATTAAGAGATTTTAATCTATGTTTTCGTATTTAAAATTGAATGCTTTTCTACTCCGTTACTTTTAAGAAAATTTCGGCAAATGCCGTATTGTCTATGTCGCTATTTATGCAATATTGTGTGGAGCTTTTATATTGTTTCGGGTTTGAAATTGAAAGCAGTTGTGTTTATTGATTCTCGCGAATATTCTTGCCATATCTGTGTTCACAATGTCGGAATATAGTGTTGTGTATATAAAAAATTAATTTACTCGACCCTTCTCACTAATTTTACTTAAATTATGTGACTATTGTTATGAAATAATTTGCAAACCACAGTAGTTACCCGTGTGCGTATCTTGGTACAAAATTGTCCCCAATCGGCCGGCCAACCCGTGAGGTAGCGTTTAAATGCTGTCAGAACCCGCCGACCAATCACAAGGCGTTTGAGTACTCACGCTTTAATCGCTTATAAAATAAGTATACAAATACACAATAACATAACTGTAATAACTTGTGTTTAGTAAGAAAAATCATAACCGAAATAAAACACCTAGGCATTACAATAAACCAACGCCTAAAATGGTCCACACACCGAATGATACATTATGGTATTATAGGATGGGGCGGAATTCATAAAAAAAAACACACACACAACCGCTTTACATAGCACAAAAAGTAATATTAAAACAATTTTATTTAAACCATTTACATATTCATCAGAACTTCTGTTTAAATAATTTAAAGTCAGAAAACTTAATACATTATACTTCTACCATGCAACATTATAAATTTACAAAGATAATATTCTACATAAAAATGCACCATTTAAAAACAATAGATGATTCAGACAAAAATCAATACCCTCAACACTAAGATGTAAAAACTAACAATGTGGCAATTCAACTATAAATATCGTTGAGTAAAATTTTTTTATTCATTACCTGAAATAACAACAAAGATTTTAAAAACACAATTAAAATATAAAATCTATATTTTGAAATATACATAAAAAATAACTAAATGACACATCACCCATATACACAAGCCTAGCTTTATTAAGTGTTACATCTTATGTATAAAATCAGTTGAAATAATTATTATATTTTCTGTTAAATATGTATCATTATTTTTTTTAAATTAACATTAAAAATACGGTCGTTTTGTAATTCTACGATTATATATTCAGAATCGGCGTTTGTTGACCTAAATGAATATATGTTTTTAAGCCATAATATATTTCACTCAACTTGTATTGTATTTATTCTTGTAGAAATTTTTGGGGCTACACAAATCCTGCTTAAAACGTCACAATTACCATGTTAGCTCCAATGCACCCACCGGACACTGTTTGCAGTCACTATCTATTTCTCCATCAGTGATTATGACTATTTTAGTGTATGTCTGGCCATTAAAAGTAGGTATATGCGCAACGTGCAATGCGATCAAAACGATTGTTGCCGAAGTGTGCAGGCGCTAATCGCTTGTTTATTGCAACTTCACTTCGATTTAATTAACTTATTGGTACAACTGTTGGATTTCGGCTGTTATAATTGAGCAATAATGCATGTTGGACTTGATGAGAGTTATTAATTGTTACAAAATGCAGTTTCCTATTAAACGAAATGAAATCCTCTCAAATGCGACCTATTTGTGGATGTAAATGATTGCAATGAGTGAGCAATTAATATTCGTATGTACATTAGAAACTCAGACATTGTAAACAAGACCAATGAAAAGCGAAGCTTTTGAAATGAGACTGTACAGGGGATCGAAGATTTCATGGACAGCACGGGTCACAAAGTGTCATGTGCCGAGAAAATTGAATTAGGAAAAATAAGGAAATGTTCAACAGATAGCAGCTCACGTACAAAGGTACAGATGTTTCCAGCAGTTCAATATTAAATAAATTAGAGATCAAACTCAGTTAAAAACTGTAGATATTTGAAATGTTTTACGGTGGAATAGGTCAATGAATTAGTTAAGGTTCTTCGATGTTTAAACACTTCTCATCTTCATGAGATAATAGTGGATCATGACTAAATGGTTGCTATTTTCTACATTTCTTTCGATTTAATATTTTATTATAAAAGAGGGATTCCAGTACAAGTCCGTAAAATCCTGTTATTTAGATTAATGGTGTTTTGAGCCATTCAAAAAAGTTTTGGCGTAACTTTTCAGGACTTCCAAGGGTGAAGTTTTGTCATTCAGAACTATATAAAACGATTTTAGAAAATCAGCTATTCGAAATTTTCTTGATCTTGATGATTTCCAAATTCCGTTTTATCCTAGCTTCCTTTTTTCGTCCCGGGGCGTAGTTGCGGTAAATTACGGTAAATTGCGGTAAATTGCGGTAAAATGCGATAAATTGCGGCAAATTGCGGCTCGATGCGTAAGCACGCTGCCAAACTCATATTCATCCATAAATTTGTCCAATTACTGACGCGTAAGATTGCGGTTCATCGCAGTCTTCATACTTAAGAAGCAAATGTTTACGACGAAGCACGCGTTGCAAATATGAACTATTAAATAAAATGTCGTTAAAACAATATTAAGCCTTAATGCATGTGTGAATTAAATTTAATGCAACCTTCATTTGAATAAAACTGAAAAGTCCACAGTAGTGTGCTGATTCAGCTTGTCTTGTATGACGTCATCATCCGCTTGTTTTCCTAGGTGTTATTTCTACAAAATGTCATTTTATATATTATTTACATAGGTGCGTTTACTTTTTTTCAATTAGCATGACGCGTCATTCTTCGGATAACGAATAGTATCTTAACACTTTGTAACTAATTTTTCGAAGAAAATTTCTTCTGAAAGCTTATCACTTTGTGATGTCATTATTTATTTATTAAAACACAAATAACTTTGTTTACATCACTTTAATATATATAACCTTTACATGTTTAATGAACAAAGTTCACCTCATCATATATATATACATACTTACTCCTGATGAGGTGAACTTTGTTCATGAAACATGTAGAGGTTATATTTATTAAAGTGATGTAAACAAAGTTACTTTGTATCTGTTTTATGATAATATGTGACTAACGTACTTTGAAGAAGGTTGTTACATTTCTGTTTTTTTAAGTGACACCATGTTTTAATTGATACAGGAAGTGTAATAGATGTGTAAATAAAGTAAAAACATAGGTTCAATCAGGAGAAAGAACCGTTGGACGACTAAAAAACCCCCTAAAAAACAAATTAAGAGCATAAACTGTGAAAGTCTTAAATCACTATCGTTTAGCACGTGAAGATGTTTGAGTAGCAATAAGAAAGTTAGGAAACACATTTTTTGTTCGAATTTGCATTTCATATCCAATTAGTATTAAACTTTCAGTACACAAACTACAATAGAAAATGATGAACAAAATACAATCCAAAATAAAACCATTTGTTTGCATGGCTCTCCATCGCATTATGCTGGCCTATCTCTTAACCTAATCCAACCCAACAGCTAAAGCGTATGTGGAGATCGAAAAATAGAGCAATAAAAATACCTAATTATGGGTTGAGAGGGGCAAATACAATGCAAATATGAGCATGTCGATGTAGTCACGCAAACACATTTAACAGTTTCGATTTTATTTTGCATCTGCATAATAGTCGAACTATCAAATGCATTCTCAAATTTGATCTTGAGAAAACAAATCTAAATATATTAACTAGAGTTGTTCGTCTTATGGAAGTGACATTGGTTATTATACGTTACTTCTTAAATTAAACAAAAATCTAATTGCCTTAGAGTCACCTTTAGATCTGAATGAAGGTGATTATGTTCTATATACAAGAGTTTGCCCGTAAAGAATTCATATCCGTGTGAATGAGAAAGTAGATTAATAATTATTATTCTCGGCATCTTTTATCAAGGTTCTGAATGATCGCAATGTCGTTCTTATATTTCCTGGATTTTCTGCTTTAGTTTTAAAAATGATTATCATTTATAATTTTGAGCTGAATTCTTTTGAAATTGTGAAGTAATCACTCAACCTTTATTATATCTGCGAATGTCGCTAAAAGAATGCTAGACTCACAGTGATTCATGACACATGAATAAATACCTGTTTAAAAAGAGTTTACTTATTCGTAACTGACAACAACACGATTTGTATATAATGTATGGCTTTTATGAATTCAAATGATAGCAGTCCACTCCCACACGTGTATATGTCAACTGAAAGTTAACTAATTGTTGTAACTCTCGCAAACTCTTCATATAAAAACTTTAACGAAACAATTTAGTCTTTAATTGAGATAGATAACAATTACCTCCAATTATTATTAGCAGGCGTTAAAATCTTGAGGTTGCAATCTTATTTCTTAAAGTCTCAATCCCTGCATCGCCGACCGCTTTGCGCCATCTATGGGTAACCTCTTAAACTAATATCTAGGATATCAAACTAACCATCACGAAATTTCAATGCAGATTTATCCAGAAAGGGCAGAATGCCATCTAACTCTGTTTTGGTACACACTACTTGCTTCATTCAAGCATAACGTCGTCACATGCAATTTCTTCTGTTATATATGCCTTTTACTGAATACACATAATTTATCATAAATGTTATTAATGATTTTAAGGCCACGAGTCTAATGGTGGTTGATTTTAGAGGCGGGTATGGGTACCGCCACCCCGGGAATCGTTTATTGGAAAACCAAAACCCCTGCAATAGGTCATCCCAAGTAATTCACTACGTTTGGTGACTTAGTAGGAGTGCCCGAGATCAAGGGGTGAGGTTTGTCTAGGTCTTGGCGTCGGATGAGTTTGCCCACTTACTGCATGTGATCCTATATTGTTATTGGATAAATTGTGAGTAAAATAATAAATAAATAACAACCTAGCAGACGATTTGAATCTCATTCAGACCGGATTATGTTTTCTCACGCCTATAATCGTCCTTTTAAGTCACGTACATCCCCGTTCCTATTGCTCTCACCACATCCCGGGAACGTTTTGTCTTTCTTTTCTTTTGCTTTGTCACCTGGGAATGAGGTCAGCTGCAAGACTTCCGCGATCCGAGCTCCATTAAGGGCAGTCCGGGTTAAATGCGAACTTACTCATAAAACAATACTCTTACTAATAACAAAACATTTCCCAACTCTTAAACGATGTTTTTGTTACACATTGAATAAACACAATACCAACCCTTTTTGAATTTTTACTAATAAAAAATATCATAACCTGTGCTCCGAAAGGGTTGGCAACGTCGCATTTTGCAGACTGACGCATGAGATTCCCGTCGGGAAAAGTTATGTTGTTTCTTTAAATTATTTTATGTTGTTTCTTTAAATTATTTTTTTACTGCGTGAATTTTATAATAATTCCATTACAGTTTTATTTTTAGTAACACAAATGCCTTATCAATATGTACGTAAATATAATTCCAAGAAATCAACGTTAATTTCAATAATTATTGTAATCATTTTTATATTGTAAAAACAACATTTTTGGACATTTGGTTCACGCACTCGGTCGACCGGCCGGTGGTGCGATGCTACCATCCACAGGATTAGGCCTGAACGCCTCTAAGGCCGTATCCCGCCTAGGCAAATCGGGCGGTGATACGTGATGTGAGTTCCGCGAGTCGAAAGGCTCTCTAAACAATGTGACATCTATCAGGCGGCCCCCGTCCGCGGGGGCCTCCGTCGAAGCCCGACGAGGCGAGGCGAGCACTGCGCAACGTGGTTAAATGTCCCGGCGCGATGGCGCCCCGCCTCTGACCAAGCTTAAGTTCGACGTCGGAACTCGGAATCGTCCGCAGACGACCTTCGTACCTGGCAGGGTGTTGTGCCCGGTAGAGCAGCGTCATGCTGCGATCCGTTGAGACTCAGCCCTACGCCAAGAGATTAGTAAAAACATATATGTTTTTTTAAAACTTTCTCCATTTTTGAATTAAAATTTTCCAATTTATAAATATTTAAGTATATTTCAAATACAAAAATCTTGAAGGTAATTTTATCAACTTTCTAAAATGTCGTTTGTTTTTACAACATCTTAAAAAATAAGAAATATTATATAGCACATTTAAAATACCCATGCAAATATTTCGAAATACTATGAGAAATTTCAAGTTTATACGACAGATAAACAACCCTATTCGGCTGAACAATGTAAATTTTTCTTGAGCTATTTTATGAATATTATATTTCGGTTTCTATTAGTAAGATTGTTTATCAATTGTATAAAAATTACAACTGGTTTAATAGTGAGGTTGTAATTGATAAATTGTTTGTATATTCCTTTAGCTACCTGGAACAAAAGGTGATGTGAGTAAAAATATGTCGTTTAAAAACACAAAATCGTTAATTTAACAAGTGATAATTCTGTGTATTGTCTTACATGAGAAAATCATATGAAATCGTTATAAAGTTACTATCCCATCTGCATAAAAATGTTTTGCTAAGTCGCTGTAAAAACCAAATTATCCACGATTATACAAACAATCGAAAAAGAAAGCTTCTTACTGAGATTACGATAATAATAATTGTTCAGCGGAAGATCGGATAAGATAACAGTATACGAAAGAAGTTCACCTCACGACGGCGTGAGAGTGAAGCATTCATTGCCTTGATTAATGAATTGAATAAAGTTATTGAATTTTTTTTTAATTCTTGTAAATTACAACGTCAGTTGTTAATTTATGAAGCAACTAAGGTTTTCGCACACTAACGACATACGCAATCACAGATGCGGCAGAAAGGTGACTTGCGATTCTACAATGTTACTGAACGTCTTCCGACATTGTACTCACAAAATAGTGTAGGGAATAAGAACTAACAATAATTTACGCGAAATATTTCTTTTTGCCGAGGGCAATATTTATCGGATCATTTTAATATTATTCTGGATCTTTCTCCCTTCGTTGACAGTGCGTTTTTATTCCCTAATCTTTCTGATAAATTTACGTTTGATTCGTGTGTAAATTTAAATGAACAATAAAGTTCAATTTATTTCAATCGGAGTTCCTATTTATAATTTAGAATCAGATCAACTATCGGCACAGATCGATGAAGGTAAGCCAGCGATCCATCCTAGCAGCCATAATAGTATAAATTTGGTATTGTACTTGTCATGTTGTACACTTTTCCTTTGACGATTTAAAATATACATTATTGGTATATTTGATGTTATAAATTAGACTAGTAAAATTATTGACGCTTGGCTTTAAGATTCATAATTTTCCTTTGTACCTAACGTTGCTATTTGTTTGAGTTTGAATTTTCAATAGGTACTCTGCTTTGGACTTGACGTATATCTCAGGTTATTCGTTTTAATTTATTTCGTTTGAGCTGCAAATATAGATGTTAATGTGTGTTGAAAGCTAAACGTTTGTAAATGTGTGTTTTAATAATAATAATAGTTTATTTCAAATTGTGGGCAGGGGTAGTGCAATTCAACACATTCTTGGCAATGCTATACGTTTGAAACAGGACAGTAATTGAACTTTGACGCTGTACGTTTGTGGTTACACGTTATACATTTGACGTTTGTACATTCGACGTTGTATGTTGACGCACATGACTGATTAGTGAAATAAAAAATAGTAATAAAAAACATGAATAGAGGTAGGCGTACAGAGCTATGCAAAATACAAGAAGAAACGTGCGTACAAACTTTCCCCGTGGCGATATGAAGAAAAACGATAAATTTTACCGACGTAAGTAAAATATGAATGCGTAACAGAAATGTGACAGCTCTTTTTATAAAACACAAATTACTGCGTGGTTATCATTATTTATAGAACATTTCTTTTGATATATTTTATCAACATAGTATTTATGCCATACTAATCTGTAATCATCTTCTAACATAAAATCTTATCTACTTAATCTTTATTGCTTACAAAATAAATAATTTATTTGACTACTTTTAATAGAATATCTTTCCGGAGTTGAACGGCCCAGTGTATTGATTTTATAAAATAGTTAAGAAATTCAAAAATAAAAAAATAAAGATTTGTCAGAAGTGGGATTCGAACCCACGCCCACCTAAGTGGACTGCGACCTGAACGCAGCGCCTTAGACCGCTCGGCCATCCTGAGGTGTTTCAAGATCTTCTATTTTGTAATTTATATTATTATCAAACTAAATAAAAAATAATTTTATATTTCGATATAAATCTCTAATAATTACTCAGTCAATAAAAGGCACATTTGATTTATACCAGAACCTAATTAATAATTGAAATAATAATTAAATATTGAAAAATTATAAATACATTGAAAAATATTCAATTAATTGAGATACTAATTAATTAATTGGAATAATATTTTATTAATTTTAATTATAATTAATTATTAAAACATCAATTATAGATTAATTAATAACAATTTAATGTTCGAATTATAAAAAAAATATGATTAAGTTAAATTAAAATATTTTTTTTATGAATTAATCGACAAATAATAATGTTTGTGAGGGAATGGATATATTTTATAACCCCTCTGGAATATTTTAAATTACTTGAATTAACAAAAATAATTGATGATAAATTTGAATTGTTTTAATTAATTATAATTTATAAACAAAACTTAACTTTTTTAGTAAATAAGATTAATCATTATATGTATAAATAATGTACTAAATGTTAAAAGCCATCATTGCTTTTTGCGTACAATTACTATATTTGTAATATGGTGACTGAGATTTAAACAAATTTTACATAGTAAAAAAATGAGCTTAAAATAATTATGCTTTAATTATAATATTAATTAATTAACTAGCTACAATAAAATAATTTTATAAAAAATCAAATAAAAGTCATTTAAAGAATTTAACCAACGAAGCAGAAATTCTCTTCAACGGTGAGCTCTGGCGTCACGAAATTCTGGAACTTCTTTCTTCACAGTGAAAATATTGCTTTTCAGCTCACAACAATCGTGAGTTGTGGTGATTTGAAATATCCATTTGATATGTATCCTTAATGATATGTATCATAGTTTTCAAGTGTTCACAATGAAAAAAAAAATCGGGATTCTGGCGAAACCAGAATGTACCCGTGTAAAAAATATATAATGTTGAAATAATATATGCCTGAATGATTAATTTATTTAGAGCTGTGAACTGGGTGAGAGCCCACCTGATTCAAACACAATTACAAATTAATTTAATGCGATTTAATACGTTTTGTTCTGATTTACAATAAAGCTTGCTTAATTCACACAATGGTTTCAACTAATACGCGTGCTTGATAGCAAATTAGTCTCGGTTTGTATTATCTCCCAGCTTGCTATTTATTACCTTCTGTTGAAGAGTTATTCGTTATGTTTTGACTGCTTTTACTTCCGCATTATGTTGCCAAACACCATAACAAATTATTCTAATATTAAGTGTGAAATCGATAACTTTACAATATCGGATCGATGGGTGTAATTACCGATGATTTTATACCGATTTCCCGAGCACGGTCGCCCTGTTGATACCCAGACCGATGTTGATAAGGCAATAAATCAGGGTATACGCAGGCAACATAGGCGCCCATCTCTATGAATTGACATTAATAAACGTCAGACGGCTACGTAAAAGTAAAAAATATTAATAAATTGAAATTTATTATTGAAATTTCTGTTCTAAGAGCTTAGTTAGTTCCCCCCTATTCATTAATAAGCCAGTTATTTTTCATAACGAACAACATTATCCAAAAATTTATGGGTACTGACAGCTTATCCGACTCTTTGGAGGCCACGCTAAAAGTAGCGGCTTTTACCTACCGACCGTCGGAATCATATTCTGACAGTACTCGCAATTATCGCTACCTGACCATAGATGACGGATTTCATCAAAGATATTAGAAGAACGAGATGTGAGATGTGCTATGCGCAGTTCGTACTGAGTGGAATTGTTTTGCCGAGTGTCGCCGGTTTTGTTCACCAATACTACTGAACACCTTCGCTTACGCTAAGGCATCGCTAAGGTATCCGCACTAATACATAGAACAGATTTCTGTGCGTACACGTCCCGATACCGTTCAAAGTACCCTAATTAGGTAGTACTCCGGCTACGGTCCGGCGGCCAACATAGCATATCTCGTTCTTCTAATATCTTTGGATTTCATCAATGTCGTATTGACATAAGACGTTATCGGTAGTCCGCGCCAGAACCCGAGAGTAAACTATTTATAGCGCAAAAGTTGACTGAGTTATTATGAAAATTAAGGTTCATTGGAGGGGACCCACCCTTTCCCAATGGCTGTATGAGGAAACTGATTGTTTTACCTACTTAGCCGCACACGTCAGAAATCTATTTTTTTGCAAAATTTAATTTTAAAACGATTCTAGACCCTCCAATATCCCTGCATGCATGATTATTAGTACGAAATAATGTATGCATACTTTAATAGTAACTCAAAATACGGACACATCAGAGATGTGCTTACCTGATGGTTTAGCATCTAAAGTTCAGTAAAAAGAACACAATATACATTTTTTATCGTCAATACCTAGGTATTTTTGTATCTGAAGAGTGTATGTGATTTATTTTATTTTATACAAATCTACAGTTTTATTCCGAAATTAAGGATATTTTGCACATTTAACCTTCAAAACAAAATGAAGGTTATTGTCTATTTCTGATTTCGTAAAACTCTGTGTAAGGACCTCGAATTTCCAAGGACTTAGTAATAGAGCCAACTTTATATCAAATTGAAATTATGAATATCTATAAACAGTTTTTTTCCATACACCCTTTTGATTGTATACAATAATGGTGGTAAGTTATTAAATTTCGCGAAATTATCAAGTATCTGCTCTTTATTATTCTCGTCTCCTGACCTAACAGGGTGGCTATTATTAAATTATGTGGACAATCGATAGCTGGTGCCTATCATATTTCTAAAATGTTAAATGACAATTCAACACACCTTTAAAAAGTATATTTATATTTTATATCACATCCGGTCACTTTTCTAAAAGTATGGAAAATAGCGACGGGTTGCCGCTCCTTTGAACCCCGGTTGAATCCCACAAAAACTTCCCTATTTTAACATAAATGGAAGAAGAATTCAGGGATACTTAGGTCGCGTCATGCCAAGAGTCGGCGTAACAAAGTTTGTATAAGATAATGCATGAATGTAAAATAATCAAGATAGATCTAAAACTACATACAGTTGTTTGGCTGTCCGACTTCTTTCTCTACCGTTTCGGAGAAATAACGTTACGATTAACTATTACCAAAGTTAAAATATATAAATTTTATTTTATTTCTCAAATTTTTCATCTTTTTATAATTCCCTAACTTCTCCATTCACTTCTTGCAACCCAAACTAGCTTTACATCATTTTTCTTTTTCATATTATAGTAATGTATAGATTCTGTACAAACTGTAAAATTCACCCGCCATAACACAGGGTCATCCCTAGCATGGAGGGTGAAATATCACAAAAAACATATGTACCCTATAAATCATGTATTAATAAAATAAATATATATGTGTGTGTGTGTACGAAGGGGTTCCATGATAACTCAGCACAGTGACAATTCAACACACTTTTAGAAAGTGATATAAAGTCACTAGAAACTGTGAAAAAAATTTTTTTTAACCTAACCTAACCTACTTAACCCAGTTAATAAAGTGTTTGTTTCATCACTTTCCATGACTTTATATAACTTTTTAAAGTTGTGATGATTTATCCGGTCACCGTACGAGGGCACTTAGAAGGATAGTCATGGCCCAGCCTAAAGCGATCACGATTATATTTCAACATCTGCATCCAAAACAACAACAAAGAATAAATAAGAGTACCTTTTAACATAGAAATCAGTTTTCAAACTGAAGTAATTACCTGATCATTTACGTAACTATCTAATTCGTGATTGACGTGCTGGTATTCTTGCGTGCAATCTTACCTTTTAGTTAAACTTATTTTTTTACATTATTTTTAACGTACTTCTACAGTTCAGTTCTAATATACGTTACATTAGTATTTAGTTTATTTATTACGTTTGTTCTTGCAGTTATCACTTGCGCCCAGAAATGAAATAACACTTATTAAGTGTGTACACTTACGCATTTACGTTTAACCGAGGCGAATACGTGTTATTAAGTGTCTAGGCGAGATTTTAAATTATACACAATTGGACGAAAATGAAATCTGTCTTGTTATGAGAGATGAAAGTAGAAGTGTATATAACGCTGTACCTGTAAATATCATGCACATCATGTTTATACTTCTAATTGTATAAGTTGTCACATTCATTTTTGAATAGCATTGTAACTTGTATGAATAGTTTCGTTTTCAATATGAACATTCGTAGATTTGTGTGTTTTTTCACTTCCTGGAGATTGTGGGACCATGGCATCACCAATTTTATGCTTTAAGTGACTAATGGTATGAAATAGAAATATATTTTTTTATATTCTTTTGACATCTGGGCATAAAAGTTTGCTAATTACAAACATGCTTTACAGAACACTTTAGGGGGTATTTCACTATCTCTGATTATGTTCTGACTAAGCACTAATCCGCGGATTAGTCATTTTTTCGTTTTCACTATATCTGAATAACGCTAACGCTCGGGTTAAAGTTAGATTTGACTAATCAGTGCTCGAACTTCACGTTAGGCGCTATTCCTCGAATCAAAGATGGCGTCAAAACATTCCGAGTTTAACAGCTGAGAAGTGAGTCGAATTTTGTAGAATGAATTTGAATGCTTGTATGATCCATCCTGAATTATTTGATTGTGTTCAAAATAAGAAACAATGTATTAATTCGACACGAATCTATCTAAAATGACCTGATAATCAACATAACATAACCAAAAAAATGCACACTTTTTTTTTTTTTTTGTATTAGGCAATTCACCCTACGCGGTGTGCGGACTGTGACGCATGACAGCCGTGGCAGTAGATGGAGAAACCTCAAACATTTTGCGATGTTGCCAGACTATTTCGAGTGTTATCTATCCGGCAGCTCGAAACAATGGTGAAACGGTCGCCGTTGAATAACGAAGTTATTCTGAACTTTAAAGCCAGCCAACGGATAGCTATTCAGATATTTAGTCCGACATAGTGAAATACCCCCTAATAATAATAAACAAAAAAACTTACACAATGCTCTGTAACTACTTTCATAGTACCTGACTTATTTCTTTTGTACTCTTGTTACTATACACACTGATTAAACTAATTTGTACAATTTTCTATAATAATATAACTACATACTTGTTTGGTTCTTACTTACATATTTTGTACTCAATTTGTTAGGTTATTTACCATGCCCTTATTATCATTATACTTTTTGTACAACTTACCTACAATAATGTACACATTTGAAATCCCTCAAGGCAATAAATAAATATATAAAACATTCTCCCAGACGGAGAGATTGGAGAGTAACCAGGATAAAAATAAACATCCTGTTGTTTACTGTATCCATTGTTGAATAACCTAATCAGAAAAGTTCTTCTCGACATGTTTTTCACATTTCTCTCCTTCCTCATCAATTACAACATTGTCGAAATTCCACATTGGTTCCATGGCAAATCAGAATGTATTTGAAAAGTGATAAAAGGTCATTGAAAACGATGAAAAAAATATTCTAAAACCTAACCTAACCTAGTTGTATTTTCATCACTTTTCAAAAGTGTGTGATTTAATAGTAATCGTGGATGGGACTGTGTCTCAAAAAATCCCCAAAAGTTACTCAGATTTGAAGTTTTTTCCTCAATCGTCTATATTAATTTCTAAGGCAGACTTTTGTTGCTTCATGCTACATCAATTCTCTGCATTCAGTTATGTCTGCCATTATCTCTACCAATTATTATTGCATTTATCGGTAACTGCATGGCTTTTGTGCATATACTGACCCATTATTATTACATAGCGATGAAAGTGCAACACTATAACAATACGCAAGCCCAGACTGATTTTGTAACTCGATTCTCCGGTCACGAACCCTAATCCTTTCCGGAAAATTTGCGCTTACCTCAATAAGAAATTCACACGCATTCCATGGAAATATAAGTTACAAAATATTAGCCTGTAAATTAAACGCATATTTAATTTTTCACAGACACACTTTCAATTACAATATCGAAGCGAGAGGTTAATGTGATTTTTTTCACTCTCGAAAACATGGAGCAACAAAAGAATTAGAATCTTTGCAATATATTCTTCAAACTGAATCAATTTATTAACTAAGGACGTTGTTGTTGAAGGTTGTTTCAGAGAAATTGAACAATTTTTCAAAGTTAATTTTCAAGTTCTGTGAAAGTTCTTTTCAAGTCCTGTTATAACTTGAGTTCTATCATGTAACTGTCCCATAATTATATAATACCAGAACTTGAATAGGACTTTCACAGAACCCGAAAATGAACGTTGAAATTTGATGAATTGTTCAAATTCTATGAAACAAACCATCCTTAATGACGTTATATATTTTTTTTTTATTTATTAATCTTAAGTTAGCTCACATCTTCGTGTGTGCTAATAGTTTTATAAACATATAAACATGTACATTATTTGGCAAACATAATCTTTCTTTAAATATTTCAATAAAGTCACAAAAAAAGAAACATTAATAATTGAGATAGACATATTTTCTTAATTCATTTTTGAACTTATTAATATTTTCTATCACAGCAATTTCCTTCGGGATGATGTTATAGAGTTGAACGGCCTGGTACATCAGAGATTTTTGGGTGCTTGTTTTTTTTCTTGTTGGCAATCTAATTTGCTTAGAATTTCTCGTCCCGTGTCCGTGTATCTCGTTATTGTAATTTATTTTTCTTTTCAGTTCCTTAGACATCATCCCTAAGTTAATTTTATGTATAAAAATAAGTACATTCAAATACACAGTTTGCTTCACCGTCAAAATATTCAGCTCCTTTAACATGTCTCTTATCCGTGGGTATATGTTGCGCTTAAGTATTATTCGCATTGCTTTATTTTGCAGTATTTGCATTTTTTTCATTTTCTCTTTATTGCAGAGAAAAATAATACTTGAACAGTAATTAAAGTGTGGTGATATAATTGTATTGTATATTATCTGGCATGTTTATTTATTTACTTTGTTTCTGATTCTATCAAGAAATGATATTTTTTTTGCAATTTTTTTAATTGTATAGTCTGCATTTTTTGAGAAGTTCAATTTTGAGTCTATAATAATTTGAAGAATAGTTAATTGTTTATCGTTCATTTCATGGGCGGGTATGGGTACCACCGCCCGGGAAACCATTTATTGGATAACCAACACCTCTGCCATAGGTTCTCCCCAGTGGTTCCCTATATTTGTTGACTTAGTATGGGTTTGGGGTGAGGTTTGTTTAGTTCTTGGCGGTCGGCGGATGTATCTACCCACTTACTGCGTGGCCGGCCAGATCGGGAGATACTGGTTGAGAAAGACCATTTGACCTCTCCTGTAGGACTCAAACGTCCGTCACTCCTGGACCCACTGACCTCCAGATTCCTCCCATCCCTGATATACTTTTCCTTCTCAGACCTTCCTTTCCTTAAAAAGACTAATCATACAGCATCCCCAAAGATGACATAGACCCTGAGGGAAATTGCTTTCCTCGGGTCCTCCTGAGCTATTGAAAAAAAATATTTAAAATGAGAAATGTTCCTCACAACAAGTAATGAGCAAATAAAAATTAGCTTACAAACTGTATGAATAGAAATGTTATTATTTCCAATTTAACAATTTGGGATTATGGTTGACACTTTTACCAGAAGTTAAGATGAGGATAAATACATATTGATATAATTTGATTTGTTTTTCAAATATCTAAAGTAGGAATTTATTTTTAAAACATCTTCGGTTGCGCATCAACCGAGATCTTGTGATCCGCTCAGATCTCAGATCAGATCAGCTCTTCCGTGCTCAGATCTTGTGTTCCTTTCCCTAACGTGGGTTTATTAAAAACCCAAAATAACGATAGTATTTGCAAAATTTTGTCACCTCTTGTTCCTCCCTTCTCCAAAAAGAGCCATCTCGCATGGTCTCCGAGAAGGTATGACATAGGCAGGAAATTCATTAGAAATTAATCTATTAAATTTGAAATGATAGTTTTTTTAAATGTTTGCTTCAAATGTATGTCGTGTAATTTCTAAGTTGATGACTTTATCAAATGTTTGAAGTAACTCTGCAATTTTATATTTAAATATTCATATTATTATAAGCAATAATTAGTCGCCTGAAATATCAATACAAATTTAAAATATTTCTCGAGTAAAAATAAATGCCGCCGACGGGAATTGAACCCGCACCTTCTGATGTCCGGTCAGGTGCTCTGGACAACTAAGCTACGTTGGCTTATTTCCAACATTCCAAATAATTCAATATGTACTAGTAATTCGATCAACAATTACTGCTTATTATATTTTTTCATCTGTAAATAACAAACTTTATTTTTGTAGGAAAGGCTTTGTTAGTGCCAAATTTCCCACTAGATGGCGTTGAGACATATTATATCCACATTTGTTGATGAAATATTTTATATTAAAAAAATATTTAAATATTCAGTTCAAAGTTCCGTAGTTACGTATTTATTGTACAGGGTTTTCCAATAAGAGGTGTTATTTTGATATTCAATCGTAAAAGATCAATGGTTTCGTTGCTTGTGTGACACGTAGCGCCGTTTTGTTGAAATTAAACGTTGTCCAGATCAATACAATCCAATTTCGGCTATAAAAAATAGTTAATGATCTCTCGATAGTGCAATCTATTCACCGTAACTGTTGCTCCAGCCTCATTTTCAAAAAAGTAAGGTCCAATGACTCCGCCGGACCATAAACTGCACCAAACAGTCACACTTTGAAGATAGAGAGGCTTTTCAACAATAACTCTTGGGTTTTCTGATCCCCAGATGCGACTATTTTGCTTGTTGACGAAGCCACCGAGGTGGAAATGGGCCTCATCACTCAAGATGATTGGCATTTTATTCACTCAAGTGAATTTTAATAATTTCAATGCGTTGTTGAAGCGTGTGTCGTTCCATTTTTATCAATGGCGTAGTTTCTACTTGTCAAATATTAAAAAATGACAGCTTCAAAAGTAACATCTACCGAAATAGCAGATTATTCAAAATAACACCTCTTATTGGAAAACCTAATTCAGCAGCCCGAGGTTGTATAATAATTATTATCTGAAAACGAGCGTCACGCAACGTGTTTCGATAATTCATTGTTTTAAAATGCTCCATGCACTGCATTGTCTCTACAGAGTAATTATAACTTTTATACCCACTTCCGTGTAAGTGGAGAGTTTTAATTAGCCGCGCGTAAATTTAAAGTTACGTGAAAACTTAATAGGCAGTTCTATTCCCATTGGTGTTTTTGTAGTAGTTTGAGAAATAGGTTTGAATCGAGTCAGAACTACAAATTATCTTACATAAATATAATTGCTAATAACTAACATGTGTTTTATTACAGAATTTAAACTCTTAACTTAAACTTTTTTGTAAATTATATTGTTATATGGATATAATTAGTTTTGAAAAGACCAGTCATTCACTTGAAGTAATTATCATATCAGTAATTAACATAATCCGTGATACAAAATCATGTATTTTTGGTTTGAAAATTTGATGGCTTAGAAATATTTTATATGCTTAAATACTGCGAGTGAAATTCATCTTTTAATAATCCTAAAAAAAAATAAAGTATAGAAATAAAGTATAGCCTATAGAAATCGCATTTGAAAATCACCTACTTACGAACCCCTTTTCGGCCATAGTTTTATTGTACAGGGTGGGGCAAAAGTAATCACCCTATTGGAAAACGCTGTAAACTAACTAACTAACTAACTAACCATCACGCCGTTTCCCCGCAGGGGTAGGCAGAGAGGACGGACCGCCAAACAACTCGGTCTTGGCACACACTCCTTGCCTCATTCACATTCATACATCGTCTCATACATACTCTTCTATTGTTCTGACTCTTGACATGGCCCGACTCGAGTATCTGATTCACTTGATCGTGCCATGTCTTCCTCGGGCGTCCCCGACTTCTGCTACCATTCGCATTTGCATCATATATCCTCCTTACACTCCTATCTTCGCTCATTCGCTCTACATGCCCAAACCATCTAAGCGTCCCTTTCTTAATCTTACTCATTACGCTTACATCAGCCTTGCACTCTTTGCGGATCTCCACATTCCTCACACGATCAAACATGGTTTTACCACACATACGCCTCAGGGATCTCATTTAAACAACATTCAATCTACTTTCATCCTTTATTTGCCAGTTCCATGCCTCACTTCCATACATCAAGGTAGGTACCAGCACTCCGTTGTGGACTGCTAACTTCGCTTCTTTGGACAATTTTTTGTAAGCGCCAACGGAGTTCAGTCCTCCATTAACGGAATTACCTGCATTTACCCTTCTTTCAATATCTCTGTCAGCCTTCCCATCTCTCGTAAACATACTTCCTAAATACACAAACTCATCCACCTGCTCCAAGTATTCCTCATTCACAATTATATTGCACACTGTTTTCGTACTCTCTCTTTCAAACACCATTACTTTAGACTTACTTACATTCATCATTAACTCATTCTTCATAAATACTTCGTTCATACTAGACACGCTGTAACTTTTGCAAATGGCGCCAAATGTCAATTCGGTTTTGAGATTTGTGAATTAATCAAACGCAAAATACAAATCGACAAGAAATTATTCGTTTTCCGGAAAAAAAATTCACAAGCAGTACCAAAGTTTATCATAAAAAAAAAATTACTGCAAAAGAACATCGGGTGATTACTTTTGCCCCACCCTGTATAATTAGGAAAATTAAGTTTTTTTATTTATTATCGTAAAGCATTACAATGTTTGTGCCTGAACTTCTCATAGAAAAATAAAACACTTTTTGGCTATGTTTTTTTCTTGCATAAATCAAAACAGGTGGCTGGTGAAAAGCGGGAATTCAAACCTTATCGCCATCTACATGTGTTATTGTTAGCGGACTTAATAGATGTTTATAGGCATGATTTGAGATACGGCCAAATTATTCTGTTGATTTATTTTTGGGGTATTATGCCGTGTTGCGCTACCTCTTTCTTTCTCAGGCAGATGATGGAAACTTCAATATTATCCGTATATAGGCTAAAAAGGGGGTAGCACAACTCGACATAATATCCCAAAAATAAATCACTATAAGATATGGACATATTCGAAACATAAATATTTTCATTTTCTTCCCCTTGTACTATTCGAAGCGGGGATCCTTCATCTCGACAAACAGCTTCCAGGCTTCCCTGTCCCGCATTACTTCGGCGGCCCCCTTCCATGGCATACCCAGCCTCTCTTCGCGCAGTCTAAATTAAACTATCCCCGAAGGGATACACACTTATCTAGCCTATCCTAAGCTAGCCCAAACTGTAAGAAACTTTCATTTAACCATTTTACATTTAGTTAACATTAAAAAATAAGAAAATCCGTGAATAAATACAACCTTGAGATGAAGTCTGTGAAAACGTAACAATTATCTATTGCAATACTTGCTGCATTTAGGTACTAATTACAGTGGAAATAATTACTAAAGTGGACAGCGTTTACGAGTAATTGTACTCCAACAGGCTGTTCAACTTGTCCTCAAGAAACGCAGGTAAGTTTTCATGTGCGCGTTAAATGCTGACGATTAAATTAATCAATGCCATCTAATCATCACGTCTAACTAACCCGCATCAATCAACCCTATGATAACAGTGAAAATATTATTATTTAGACTTTACCTTTTTTGATCTTCCGATTTAGACTTTCTTACCTTCTTAACAACATTAGGCCATTCGTTTTTTAGTAACTTACTGGGTATCTGGGGGTAAAGGTGATTATTTTTCTAAAACCATGTAGAATCACCCCTCCAAACCCCTTCTGAAGAAGTGTAGACAGTCTTGATTTTAAACCTCATTGAATTTCATATACCCATAAGAGCTACTCGTTCTAAAATTCTGTTTAAATGTAACAATTCCAGGCCTGAGCATTTCAAACCCTTGCTTGTACCTAGATTACATGAAGTTAGTAATAGGTACGCAGATGTAGCGGATCTGTTTAACTGCACAGAAGCTAGGTACGAGAAGGCTTTACTATCATATCTTCTAAAACATTATTAATTAAACCTAAGTCTACTCATATTTGAGTTATTTATTATAACATGTTACATGTAATTGTATCTGCTTCTAGAGCTTGTATTAATGTTATACTTTCTGTCGTCATTTTATGATCAAATGTCACAGTTAATTGTTATTTTTGTTTTAAATTATTACTAGTGTTTGATTATGCCTGTATACTGTGACATGTTATCATCGTGAATGGTATATTTATACCGTTGATATTAAAAAATTGAGCCGTGGATTAATATGTTTCTGTTATATTAGTAGCCTGTTGTAAGTGGTATCCTACTTGAAATAAAATAATAAACAGGACGCGAAATGCTTCACTGTTTTATTTTTATTTTTAATGTGAATACCGCACAAGAGACCTAACTGCTCCCAACCGCCTGGATCCATAGAGTCTATGGCATTTCCAACTAGGGTATGTTGTGAGGCTGAAGATAGTGGGGAGGGGAAGGAGATGGGGTAGGGAATGGTAAGTAAGCACCTGGCTATTCACATCTGGTCACTTAACACGGCTATCGCCATTTCCAGCAACGTTTCAATTATTAATGGTGGTACTTATCTATTGGGAACCAAATATCGTAACCACTTTTTATTCAACCAGGTTTTACTATAAAATGCACATTTTCCTTTAAATACAGACTAATCTGAAAAAAATAATAACTTACATACAAATATATGTTTTTATATCTTTCTTTTACTGTAGCATATTCTTTTAAAAAGTACATAATACATAACTTTAAAAATCCAAAAACATTGAGAATGGTTTTTTTCAAAGAAACAATTTATCAATTTCAACGTAATAATAACAGAACTTGAAAAAAACTTACACAGAACTTAAAAATTGAGTATTAAATTTGAAGGATTGTTCAAATTCTCTGAAACAACCCGTCCTAACACACTAATATAATAAAAATAAACTGGAGAATTTTGTGTTTTTTGATTAACTGGTCGAAGAGGGTTGAAGGAAAATCAATGATGCGTTGCTTCACATCTGCAAAGATATATTTATCGTCCGTTCTCCAGTATTTAAAAATAATTACTGATAGGTAATTGTGTAAAAGAATTTTTGTTTTGTATTTCAATAGAAATCTATTGCATCGGCGGCTTGCGATCAAATAATAACGGCCAAGAGATTAAAATTACTGGTTTAAGGCCAGCCAACATCTTAATGTATGTGTTATGGCGTAGGCCCTTGATTCTGAGTTTGAGAGACCTTAAAAAGATGATTTTTCTTCTATCGTAGCACCTAAAAAAGGTAAAATAAACTTCTAACCAAACTTAACGTGTTCGGTGTAGACTGTAGGTATATTTTACAAATGAAACTATTTCCACTTGTCGACAAAACACCAGCAATCCAAGTTTGTCCATCTTGGCGTTAAAATTTGTTCGGAAAAAACCTATCAACTAACCACTCGTGATTTTTTGTTCGCATTTAGCGAGTTCAAACCGTTCACTTGGTTATTAGGCGCCATTCTCTCCCATGCAATTTTTTCGCACACCTGTCACTACTTTTTAATTCGCAAACGGTAGACATCGCAAAAAATTATGAGAAACTGCATAATTTATTATTATGGTAAAATAATATACACGAAAACGAATTCGTTAGGAATGATTACCAAGTAAATATCTAATTAACTAACCATTTCTTAGACGGAGAAAATGAAACAGAAAGGGACAACACTCCTTGCTTTTTCACATTAATTCATCGTATAGTACATCCTCTTCACTTCAAATGATTCACTTGATCAAATGATTCACTTGATCAAATGTTTCACTTGAACCAATGATTCACTTGATCTAATGATTCACTTGATCAAATGATACACTTGATGAAATGATTCACTTGATCAAATGATTCACTTGGTCAAATATTTCACTTGAGCCGATGATTCACTTGATCTAATGATTCACTTGATCAAATGATACACTTGATGAAATGATTCACTTGATCAAATGATTCACTTGGTCAAATATTTCACTTGATCCAATGATTCACTTGATCTAATGATTCACTTGATCAAATGATACACTTGATCAAATGATTCACTTGATCAAATTATACACTTGATTAAATTATTCACTTGATCAAATGAATCACTTGATCAAATGATTCACTTGGTCAAATATTTCACTTGATCAAATGATACACTTGATCAAACTATGACTTCCTCTGCAGTCCCTGACTTTTTCTTCCATCTATTTACACGTCACCCGACTCATTTCTCGGTACATTCGCTCCACGTGTCTTGTGCTCCACTATTCTAAAATTCCTACTCAACTATGACCCGACTCAAGTATTTCAATAACTTCATCGTTCCAAGAAATTGAACAACTTGAACACCTGAACGTCTATCGTATTCTCAAAATTATTTATCTAAATGGAAGAAATTAGGAAAAATTTACTAAATTGTTCTAATAACCGAAAAATATCGACCTTTCTACCAGTGGTGTGTTCCAACTTTTCCCCCAATTTTCCAGATTAATTTGTTGGGTTAATATTGATATCCCAACTTTCTCTAAAGATAAAAATCGAAAAAAATCTATCTTATCAATGTGAAATATTTAAAGAAAAACTTTCTTCAAATTAGCATGTTGAATCCGCGATGCAATCTAAAGAATTATTTGAACTAACGCTGATACAAAGCTAAGAAAAAACCTTTGTTCAGTTATAAACTTCTTTATTTATCATTTTATATTTAACAGTCGCTTCTCACAATATCACAAAGCAATCTCTTTAGATCTGTTTAATGACAGATTAATTATGCAATTTCAATCAAACAACGCGCTGACTCTTACAGCATTAAAAGTAAAAGTGATCAAAATGATAATGCGACAGATTGATGACGTTGACATGTTTTAAACAAGAAATCACAGTCTAATTATTAAATCTTATTAGTAGATTTTTGGTCGCTCCTAATTAGTAATATTATCTTATCGGCTGCTCCAAAGAAGACTAACAAGATAATTTCTCTCGAGAGCCACTTGAACGAAATCCTTTTTACATTAGGAAAGTTTATTATATTTTTGAATGGTTCATTTTGAATGCATTTTTCAACTGCTTTAGTATTTTGAGTGAATTTTTTAACTGCTTTAGTATTTTGAATGCATTTTTCAACTGCTTTAGTATTTTGAATGAATTTTTCAACTGCTTTAGTATTTTGGATGCATTTTTCAAACGCTTTAGTATTGTGAATGCATTTTTCAACTGCTTTAGTATTTTGAATGCATTTTTCAACTGCTTTAGTATTTTGAATGCATTTTTCAACTGCTTTAGTATTTTGAATGCATATTTCAACTGCTTTAGTATATTGAATGCATTTCTCAACTGCTTTAGTATTTTTTTTAATGCATTTTTCCACTGCTTTAGTATTTTGAATGCATTTTTTAACTGCTTTAGTATTTTATTCAATTTGAAACTATTTCATGACTAAGGGGCGCTGTACAACTAATTATTTCTAATTATCTAATTTTATTATTTACAAACAGATACAGAAAACATGCTCGCCTGAGACAGGTCACTTCAGATAAACACATTTTTATTAGAAAATTTAAGCTTGAAAAAGATACGACTTTGGACGCAGAGGAGACTAAATTTTAAAACACTGGACATTACACGATTTTGTATGTATTATTTTACCCTCCATTAATATTGATATTAAATTTATCAGAAGATTAGTGGCACAAGTAGAGTTGATATGTATATTGGAGAATTTAGAACGAGAGAATTTCTATGAAATAAATATAATAAGCTTACAAGTTCTTACATGTTTACGTTTTTTACACATTTAGTTTTTTTACAGTGTCGCGGAGTTTGAAGGTAAAGGGTTTCTGACTTCATGTATATGAAAATGGGAGTTATAGGTTAAGCTCTTAGGATTTCTGATAACTTCTTAGTGTAACCTCTAAATCAGTAAGAGTAAGGAAATAATTCGATTAATAATGCGATGCGGGTGTAGTGTTGGTGTAAGTGGTTGATACTTTCTGTTTAGGCTCAGAGATTTTAGTAAGAAATTTTATTCAATTTAAATGGTTTTATTCATATATACGAAGAAAATACATCGAAGTTAATAACAGTCCATCCTCCCAAATTCTCCCAAAGACCACATATCCATAAGGTTTTCAGAATGGTTCACCTGCCTTATTCCCTTCGGCCTCGTAACATTCCCCTGGGTGTAATAGGCAATGAAACTCACTAACGTAAAAAACAATGGCTTTCACATAAAAAGAAAATATCACTGACGTTAAACATGAGAAGTGTAAAATAAATGGTTTGAAGAGATTCTACATTACATTTGAATGTTTAAATAATATGCTTATCGTGGTTTTCAGAATGCAATCGATAGTCGTAGGTGATCACATCTCTAATAGCATCAAACAAATCAAATCATATAATAACTACATTGAGTTCAGCAAAAGGCTTAAAGAATTATGAGAAAAATAACTGGCTAGACTTTTGACAAGTCAAGGCCTGTCAAGAGCGAAAAGACTAGTCAGACATATATAGACAGACGTTTATAAGATAAGAGATATGCCAAACAAAACGTCTGTAACCAAGTGGGTATTCCGACGACCCCATGCATTTTTCTGTCTTATAGGCTTTTAAACTATAGACATCCTAATTATTCAGTCAATTATTAATGATAACTTATGTATTTGCACCGGAATACGTAAAATACTAAAATGATATGTCAAGTATTTAAGCTGATATAAGGAGGATAGTAATTTTGGGCACTATCTACTCCCCTACTTAGCTACAGGATAGTTAAAAAAACACACAGTTACTGACTACCCAAACCACTAGTTTGAACTATAGAACTATTAACTAGTTGAACTATAGAAGTCGATGGAAATCCTCTCTCCAAAACCTATTTTGCTTCAGGACAGGATCTCCCAGCGAGGAGGACAAAGAACATATATAGTAATTAATAAATAAATGAAATAAAATATGTGGATTGACATGATGATGGAGGCTTAGGCTTTAAAAGAGTTGTACGGCCATCGTGAATACGTACCCAGACTGATCCTATTAAGGTAATATTATTATGTTTGTTTTTGAACAAATCGCATGGGGTCTATTTGACTGGTGGCTAGTGACTGGGGCCATCAGCGATTTTCAAGTAGCTCCTTACGTGATTGCCAACGTTGGACCGAGTCACGGAAAGAATTCACTTTAATGGGTGCCCCATGGCACCGTCATACTTGACTGACCTATGCGTGATGGACAGTTTTAGCTTAAGGCTACTTATCCTTAGGCCACTAACGCTGGTTGAGACTTCTCGTACTTTGTATGTAGGTTTTTTTTTTCAAATTTGCGGTAGAACAAGTGTTGTATTTACGTTCTTGGAATGTCCTGATCTAATGTCTCAACTTCTCCCAAATCACCGGAGCCAGTGGGACTATGGCATATCCATTTGGGTTATACTAAGCGTCTGAAGAAGTGTGGAGTGGAAAGAGATGGAGAAGATGAAGTACCTGGCTATTCAGATCTAGTTCTATATCTATGTCAATATTAAAGTTATGTGAAAGTTCTGTGGCCAGTTATTTCAATAATATCTGAACTTGAATATTATATTTGGTGCATTGTTCAAGTTTTGTGAAACAACTGACCCTTAAAGGGTCTACCTCTAAAAACCGACAAAATTCTTAAAAACACATTTTGATAAAGACTTTAATACAATACAGCTATGCATGATCCTTGGATGATTGAATTACAAAACGGCACACTATCTAAGTGATCATAACCCACACCTATCTCTAATAACAAACTTACTAAAACACCATCAACAATGAAAGTTACTGATGAAATTGAAAGTGCCCACCTCGGTTATGACCATCGAGATGAATAAAGAAAGAAGAAAAGGTTAAAAGGCTTAGAAAAAGCTAAGAAGAGTGAGAGTAGAAATAGAATATGAAAGTAAAATCATTATCTCTCTAACTCCACTAAACTGCTCTTTAGTTAAATGCTGGTCATCATCGGGTCTGATGAATTTGATGAGTTGCGATTTTTCCGCAGCATATGGCTGACACACTTCTTTGGATTATTGATTAGAGGTGCATGATACATTATAAAGATAATTGGCAACAGTGATTCCATCATCACAACATTAAGCGATGCATTAATTAAATTAACTCCTCAGGCTAATTTGTTCAGTTTTTGGAACAAACTGCTATTACCCGTTGTGTCAATTTATTTTCTAAGTTATTTTTTCAAAACTATCAGGAATGTGCTTATTAAAATAGACTTAATCAAAATCTACATGGCTCTCTGCCAACCACCGTTAGAATACGGTAAAATCGGATGGGGCAGTGCAAATAAAAATATACTAAATCCACTAATTAAAAGTCAAAAAGCCATAATGAAAATTATACTGAAAGTTCCTGTAAGAACTAGCACTAACGAAATCTTCACCAATCTTAACATCATGTCAATTGAACAACTATATTCTAAAACTATACTCATTTACATTCATAAGTACAAAACCCAAGAAATAACAACAAACACGTACAATAGAAACACTAGATCTCATGGTCAAAAACTTATCCAACAAATAACTACTAATACAACATCTGGGCAAAAAAGCTTCTTATATCATAGTATTAAACTCTACAGTAAAATACCACTCTCACTCAAAAACCTCAACATTTTAACATTTAAATCTCAAATAAAAAGCTAGATACTTAATATAGGGAGATCTGAAATAGAAAATTTACTGATATCAAACACAGACTAAAACAGAATCAACTGAACTATACCAAAAACACTATCTTACTTATTTTAAAATTATTTAAAAAAAAATAATTTATACTACATGATATATGTTCATAATTAAATTCATATGTAACTTTGTTGTAATATTAATTTTCTTATAATTAAATTATACATAATATGTAAATGAAATCCTCAGCACGGGAGATCCCAGTGAGGATATCATTATATCTATTTGTTACAAAAAAAAGATAGTAAAACACTTATTATTATTATTATTATTATTATTATTCGTTTTTCGGAATAGCCCATTTGGTCTAATATAAATCTCCATAGTGTCTCCCTTATAGTCATAATTACAAATATGTAACACACGGTGTTAGAAAGAGAAAATACCAAGCTTCATTTTTAAATATAGAAGTTAACCACATAATAATTAAAATGTCAACTTCTATGAAACCATAGGTACTGACCGCAATTTGAGAAAAAATTATGAATTTTTAAAAACAAAAAAATTAATTTATATTTAAAAAAACGAGTGTCTACATCTTTAACGCTATATTTGTATAGAAGATTAACTTACAGACCATTTTGGGTGAATTACGTATTGCCAAAATGACGCCTAACCTGATAACGTAATAAGTTATATTTTTTTATTATGCATCGTTTAATATGCTCAAAAACAATAAAGAGAAACTAGACTACGTAAACCGACGCCTAATGTATGATGTAGGTACATTTTGCATCGTAAATCGATAAGTAAATAAGTGATTTGTTTCATTTTCTCTTGCGGCATGGCGTCATGTAATATGGGTAACGTCACTTATTCTGTTTTTCTATAATATAATCGCCTCGGTCATATTGGAAATTCGTTTCACCCGATAAATAATAATGTTGTACGCTATACGCAATTCGATTTGATCGAAACAGCTGTTAAAGATTCTGTACGTAGGTGGTATTTAAAAGTAAGTACTATAAGTTTTATTATTAAAACATTCGTGACTCACAATAATTCAAATATTGATGTGTTTTATGATATCGCATTATAATCTCAACTGCCCCTTGCCTGAAAGGTAAGAATGGTAGGTCCGTTGGAACCCCTCTTGCGTCCTCAAACGGAGAAAAATGAATATTGCTAAATTATTAAGAATCTCTCTAAATTATTGGAAATTTTGTTAAAATCGGGATTGCAGGCCTTTAACGAATGAATTAACAGGTTTCCTGATAAACTTTTAATAAATTTCGAATATATTATCACGATGTCGAAACACGTGTTCCAACACGAAAGAAAAAATTACCAAATATTTATCAGGAAACCTATTATATCATTATTTAAACGCCTGCAATTCCATTTTTAATCGGATTACCAATAATTTGAAGAGATTCTTAATAAATTAGCATTACTCATTTTACTCCGTTCTTATGGCGCGTTCGATGGAAAGGGAAGATACAATGGAACTCTCAGTGGCAGGACCGCGTAAGGGTACATATACATTTGAGAACCGAAACGCGAACCGTACCACGAATAACGGAAAAGGAACGAATCAACTGCAAGCGGCGTTTCGCGCCATTTGCGGTTGCTTCGTTTCTTTCCCATAAGTTGAGGTTCAGTTCGTCAGTTCGGCTCGCGGATGTATATGTAGCATAACGGTTAGCTCTTGGTATTTGATCGAGGGATTTTTGGTTAGATTCTCGTCAAAATACGAAAACAATAAATTATGTAATTATTATCATCACCAAACAATAACCTTCGAATCCACAACACTGTCGATATTGTATCCTAGGCTTCGCCTTTTTTTATTCATCTAACGAAAAACATGCATCATTTATTCTTGCACAAAGATATTTTATTTTCAATTTAAGAAATAATTACAGTGGAAGAATGCATCACGGTGTCGCCGCAAAATGAATGCAACCAATTTTCATTGGAAAAACCTAAAACGTAGACGACTCGTGTGTAGAAAGTTGATAAAAAAGATATTATAAGCATCTTAATTATCAGTCAACAATGGACCTACTACTTTATAAATTATGTACCTAGTCGGTATAATAATGTACGTCTGAAATAAGAGACAGGAAAGTTCATGCTTACTGGTTGCGTTCCGGAGCATTAATCTGCCTAAAAAAAGGTATGCTTTGCTAGCGCTAGATTCTGCATTTAATTGTTGAAAACGTCAGCAAAGGTTAATACATACGGCACCTACGTATAAAGAAAAGAGTAGGTACTCACTTTATTCTATAATTTAAAACTACAGTTAAATATTACTATTTTATCTGTGGAGGAGGTTAAGGCAGGAAATAAGGACGCCATGCTTTTTTGTTGTTGTCAAATCGCTATCTAATTATTATCATCATCTATGAAAATGAATGCTAGAAACATTATTATTGAAATAATGACGTTCATGCACATTGAAATATTAGTTAGAACGCTGATGATAATATTTGACGTGTTGGGACAAATTTCCGTTAGTTTTCCTTATTGGCTATGCAGAAGAGAATATTTATATATTTTAATTAATGTTAAATGAGAAAACACTTTTAAATACACCCATTTTATTGAATTAATTAATAATTAACTAAAAAAATCTGCCTCAACACAGGTTCGCCTAGTGAGGCAGGTTATGCACAACTTAAAATATAGTATATTATGCCATATCTTTATAACACTCGTACATATTATTTACTTTTTCTTCTATTAGAAACTGTTTTATTGTTGTAACATTAGTTTTTCAACAATTTCATTGTTACCAATTTACATAAATATAGGTATTTTACTTACTAATGATATATTATATTCTGTAATTTTTTTTGATGAAATAAATTAATTTTAATTTATAAAAATTAAAAATTAATATCAGTCTTTATCAGGGCTTTATCTTTATCGTTAATTAAACATAATTACGTACAAACATATATATGTAAATATATATAAGAAAATAATACATTGAAGGAAAGAGATATAAATAGAGAAGACGTACTTAAATTATTATAGAAGCGGTAGGTGAGGTGAGAAGAATATGATGGTATCTCTTTTTGTCACCAATAAGGTGTCTTTTATTCTATTTGTATCTCTTTCTCTCACATATATGTGCTTGTGTGTAATTATGATTAATTAATATATTTATTTATTAGTTCAATATAGGTTGGCGTATTAAAAGGTGTGTTTTTTTCATTTGATATATAATGTCAAAGTGTTTGCTTCATTTTATTTTTTAAAATTAATTCACGTCAATAGATGTCGCACATTAAAATAAAAATAAGATATATTTATCTAAAGACACCGTCTTGATTGCATTTAGTTCGGGTTGAATCTTGAGATCACCCATAAAGATAGCTGCCAACAAAAATGTGCAGTGAGAAAAATGAAGACAATGTTGGTAGTTCTTATTCAAAGTATGATACAGTTAAATATGACCGAAGGAGATAGGGTCCCATTAGCTCAGTTGGTAGAGCGGTGCCCCGGCAAGGCAAGGGTCCTGGGTTCCAGTCCTAGATGTGACCGTATTTTTTTTCTGTTTCAAATTTATGTCTTCAATAATTAAAAATTACAATTTAAGGTTTTACTCATTAAGTTATTCCAAAAAATAAAATATTTGTATAACACGATTTTAAATTAAGTACACTATTCACAAAAGAATTTAGTGGTCATAAAATGTTTCTGGGATTTATTTTGCACTGGTAACCCCGATATCTATACTAGCGATACCCTGCACAAAACTGTTAAAAAAAGTTATGTATTTTGGTTACTTCGTTTTTTTCGAAAGCAAAAAAGAAAAAAGTTCTCACACATTCATCTAATAATTATATTATTTTCCATGCTTTTACGTTGACACCCTAGCGGCGAGTAAGACAACTAAAAGAAAATAAAGAGCGCCAGTTTTCTTTTAAAAACAATATGGCGGCGTATCGGGAGTCAGCTGTTCGAAAGATTTCTTCTTGCGGTGTATTATTGTCGAGTATTGAGATCGACAGACCGTTTTCTCGCTTTTCTAGCTATTCCACTTTTGTTCTATAAAATGGAAGTGGTTTACTGCGTGTGCTACTTTGGTTTTTAGTAGATGATCTTTAGTTTTCTACACAACTGCCATAAAAAGTTATTGTTTGACAAACCAATAATTAAAGAGGTTTTTTACTGCAGTACGGGAATATAAACTTTCCCACAGTCATTAAAAGTGCACTTATTTAACAAATAATAAACACTGAAAAATGACGAACCGTCGTTTATGTGTCTAACTCAACCGATTTTATATTAATCTGTCTCAGAACAGAAATATTAATTGCCTTCATAAACAATATTCAATGTTATGTCCATTTGATTTTTAATATTCCAGGAAAATGTGATAATTACATATTTACATGCTTCTAACCATCGCGAAAGTTAAGTGAAATTGATTGAATTGCTGATAGCATAGGAGGATAAGATAGTATCGCGCTGATGAAAAATCACTTTGCTTGTAACTAAGTGGCTGGATATTAATATCCAGGTTCTCACAATCATTCTCTATCTTAATTTTTTTTAATACAATTTTTTTTATCTCATACCATTTCAAACTCATAAGTAAGTCTAGAATTACCATAGTCTCGCTGGTTCCAGAGAACAATTCTAGAATTTTATGGATTTACCATAGTCTCGCTTGTTCCGGAGAACAATTCTAGAATATTATATAGAAAAAGACAATTAAAATATTATATTTTGGGTAGGTACCCTCTTTAACGATCGTCTGAATTTGTTCCAATAAAGAACGAACAGTTTCAATTTTGAAAATGACCCAAATCAAGAATTCATTGAACAGGAGTTCAATGAGAACAGACATAACCGAAATAAGTATATTCATACTAGCACAGACCCGTGAAAAATCACGGGATATTATAATTTCAATTTCGATAATGTAGGACAATAAAAATATTTTTTTGTTAAAATATTTCATTATAGAGATACTACTTTATCGTTTGTCTAAATCTGTTCAAACAAGAATGTTCCATTTTTCAAAATGACACTTAAATTATGAGCAAATCCGTGTTCTAGAGTTCAGTGAACCGGATTTACAGACACATAAACGAAATTAGTATTTTTAATGCTGTCTTTACGTAAAATAAATTAAAGATTATGTAGAGCTTAACTCTACATAATCTACTGTGTGGGGTTAAGAACAACAGTTAAGAGTTCTACATGTTCAGCTGCGTTAAGTTGGCAGCGAATAATAATGACAGACATAATCCACCAAGCAAAGAGAGCTCTTTAACTACAGAACATGAGAGAAGCAAGCACCAAGACGGTAAAAGTTGAAAATCTAAAAAAGCATTTATTTCCATTGTTTTAACCCTAAATTATGTAAAGATTTTCTTTATTCTGAAAGATTTCATCTGCAGCAAGTAGCTCTTTACTATTTTATTATTGAAGTATTGAATCTTCTAGTATTTGCATTCTAGTATTAATTTAAATATGTGTTTAAGAAAGCTAACATCTGGTGAATATACCACATTAATGAATGCAAAACAATGTTTGGGCTACCGTGGTATAGCAGCGCTTTGAAATTGTTTTCCTTAAGCCGCTGAACACAGAACCAAAAAACCACACCAACCTAAAAGTCGAACAACCAAAAAGTCATCCAATCAAAAAGTCACTCAACGCAAAAGTCACACAATGAAAAAGTCATACAACCAAAAATTCGCACGATCACAAAAAGTCACACAACCACAAAGTCACACAATCAAAAAGTCACAAAACCAAAAAATAATTCCATAAAGCTACAAAACCAAAAAAAAACACAACCAAAAGCAGCACAAAATTAAAAATGCCACACATTCACACAACTACACAGCAATAATAAAAAACGTATGATTGCAAAACTATCTACCATTCCATCGCAGAATAGCACTGATCGCCGAGTAATCAATGGGCATCAGATATAATGTATAATAGTACAGCCATTAGCATAAGTTTTAATGGTCTCATGAAATCCATTTACAGCTACGTGGGTAAACAATAAGCTGCAACTGGAAGTGGGTCGTAACCCTGCGAAATAAGTTCATAGAAATTTTCATGGCTGTTGTGTGAACCTGCGTGGTTATTACGTTTTTTCAGCTCTGTGCATTGAAGTAACAATAGAATTCTTGCAATTATTGTTAATTGTTTCCTATTTATAAAATTATCTTAAATGAATTAATACTTTAAAATTGAAACAGTTTAACGGTAATGTAAAGTACATATGTACGTAAATGCGTAAAGGCAAATCGTTTAAAAAAAGCGCATGTTTTTATGTATTTGTGCACTCCGTGGTGGTTCAATCGCCCTGTCACCTCTTACCCTGCAGTATACCACTATACACACAATAATCTTTTTAAATTTATTCCAATGTACATCGTTTCTATTTTAACTGATTTTTTCAAAATAAAAAAAAACAAATCTTTAAAATCAAGGTTTGCGAAAAATTTGTCAAAATGAATTCAACACCGATACATGAATAAAAACAGGAGAGCTTACTATGGGAAGATTTAGAAAGCCTGGATAAATACAGACAATATTTTTAAAGAAAGCCAACATATTATATTATTATTAATATTATAAGTAATAGGCAAAATATTACTAAGTAATAGGGGTACCGACAGATGGCACTAAATACTTTATTTGCTTGGTGTCACAATTCGTTCTGAAAAGTTCTGCCTATTAGACACTAATACAGACGAGTCTTCTTTTCAATGCGCACACAAACATTTGGTGTAGTGTTAAATAAACATTAAATACTCTGACGTGAGCGACATTTGGCATACTTAGTACCTGCTTTTGACACACTATATATATGATGCGCGCGGCGCTGCGATTCGTAGCAGGAACTTCGCATGTATTTTTGAAAGTATGGAATGATTTCTTACAATAAGCTTATACATTTTAATATTTTTATATGAGTAAGGTAGGGAAGGCAGTGCTTATGTGACTTTAAGGAGTGCATGTCAATGCTTTTGTGGTAATCGAATAAAAAAGAGACATGCATAAGGATATTAGTTTGAAAAAATTACAACTAAACATGTTTTTCGCCTTTGTGTAGTTATTTAATTTTAGATGTATTACCTATTTCATGAATTCACTGATCGGTATAAAATACCTCATTATTTTCCACGTTATTCGAACATTTTCATTCCCTTTGGTTAATTAATTAGTTACGTTAGTGTTTTGGTTCAACTCTTTTCTAAAACATAATAAACAATCATGTTTTCGTGCCCATTTATAATAATTACCATTAATTTTTATTTCTGTATGATGTAGCAAATGTAATGCACCAAATCAAATCAATTCGCCAAAACCTGATTATTAATTTAAAGCGTAATATTATGTGCATACGTTATACTTGGATAAATGCCATGGTTTAAAGAACAAACATTCACTTTACTAGCGTAGTCAAGTCTTTTAACAATTAAAAATTAACAATGAAAATACACCGACTATTATGCATAAAATATTAGCATTTCCACGCATGTGCCACACAATCGCTTGCAATTTTTCAGAATTAGCTTTGTTTTTTAACTCCTTTTTACGCCCATGTTCTTTTTCATGGTACATATGGTTACAATTTTTTACACAAATATTAATAATAAACTATGGTTACTTATGGCTTACAATTGGTAGGATAAAATTATAACAAATGAAATAGTCAAAACATTTACAGAAATTATATACTCAAGAATTGGCGAGCTTGCCACATAATTTGTCTGTGAACAATGACAATGAAATAAGACCGTATACCACCTAGTGGGTCAAGAAGGTACTTATTAACTATACTTCAGGGTTTTTATTTTAATTTTAGGTTTATATTTTGTCGTGTAGGTGCAGAATCAAAACCTTGCTTGAAAAAAATCCGGGGTGTGCTGCATTAATCTAGTAAAAAGGTACAGTGGATTAACGTCTCAATTTGTAACTTCTACCCAACTGTTACAATTTAAATACGTAGGTGTATCGCTTTACAACTAGTAGTACACAAAGAATTGTATACCGTGATCAAATTCACATGTACTAGAGATAACACCTAAAAGTATCTTGTGCAAATTTATTGCTAAATAGTACTTGTATAATAATGGCGTACGTGAGGTGTTTGTACTACCTGCTATAAATTCAGGTTATTTATAGCACCATTCAGATATGTGCCGACACAGCGCATCAATTGCATACAACATCTATTTTATCAAACTATCTTAGAAATTTAATCGTTCTTTACTCACCGTAAGACTCTAAATCTTTTTCGAAATACATCGCTGTCAGATAGTTTTTGACTCAATGTATGAAATTGTGGGTACCTAACGGCAATTTCTGTGGAATTTCTTTTAGTGGTAAACAAGGTTAATTTAAAATAATGTTTTAGTTCCAATGAGATGTTTTTTGTCATATTTGAATTATATTTGTCACCATATCTGGCTGATGAAGTAGGAATCAAACTCGTTCCGAGAGTAGTGGGAGGAGTTACATAAGGAGATCGGATTGAAAACTCGACGATCCGAGATGTGCTTAACATGGAACCCATTTGTACATTTTCTTTGTTATTTATTTATTATTTTTCACGTGTGTTAGCTATTTTGTCTTTGAACCACAGTCACTATCTCTATTTCTAGATCAAATCATGAACTCCAAAAGGATATTAGAACACTTTCTAGCACGCAAACTCGGCCATCCTAACAAATCATCAATCGGAAGACCTAAAACGCATCGAGCGCGCCTAATTATGCAAATAATTGAAATCTGATAATTGAAAAATGATAGAAAAAATTGAAAGAGACGACGAGGCTTCTTAATGGTTCTTGGTATCCGGTAATGTACGGCTACACCAAAACTAAACGCCGAAAACCATTTTTAATTAACTAATTATACTGAAATACTTGCCCTTAAAATAGTGGTTCCCAATCAGTTTTTCCTGAGTACCCCTTTGAGAAAGAGTCCAAACTCGCGTACGTCAAAATGATGAAATAAAATATGAAACTAATTTTTCGACATTATTATTAACTTTAAACATTATTAATGGCATAACGATTCTAATAATATTGACGCAGATTGATTAACCCAGAATACGTTCAGCGATTTTTAATGTTTGCGTGTGCGTATCCTTTCAAGCAACCTCACATAAGCCTTGGGTTACCACTAATAACGTACCACTAATTGGGAACCACTGCCTTAGAAGATTGGTGCGTTTAACACGGTATTGCATCTACATACATAAGCACACAATTCACTACAATCTTTGATTACACATCTGCCCTGATAATGGACACTCTAACGCTGTCCGAGGTAGCGCAACATGGCATAACTGTATGTAAAAAATAATTGTGTTTTGTGTCCGTTTAATATTGTCGTAAGATGGTAGCTGTATTGGATAGTAACTTTTTACTCCGACAGAGTTCGCATGATCTCTGAAATCAGAATAATCAATATTACGCGAAGACTGTTTTTCCCAGAACTACCTACTTGTATATTAGTTCGTTTTTTCCTGGAGTCGGCGACAAAAGCTCTCGAATCTCGTTTACGTATATCGCAGAAACCGTCCCTGTTTTCACATTAGCTAAATTTTAGAGAAATGTTGAGATATTTATGACTGTACGACTAAAGATAATTATTGAGTTGTAATGCTTCTAAAGTAAGACAGGGGAGTGTCAGCTTGTCTGCGGTTTAGTGAAATATCGTCAGATAAACCGCACTATCAGATCTTTACTGGCTTAATTGAATATCTTTCACACTCTAGATCCGGCCTTATTTAAATACTAGATTTTCTAGAAAATACGCATTTCTGTTTTATCTATGGTTAGTTTTCACGACGACTAGGTGTCCACCTTTAACATAGACATGCATAATTATAAATAACTACTAGATACCAATAGATTAAAGATTAAAGAGAAAATAAACTGATAAGAGCTTAACGATATGTGACAAAAAATTTAAGAAAATCTAATTTGTCGAAAGTGACAGTAGAAAAGAAATGAAGAAAGTAAATTAAATGGAGTGTTTCGTTAGGTTTTTTGTCACTGTCGTGAGACATCACGAATATCAAAACTGCAACTCAGCTTCTATTTTAATAGAGTTTATCATTAGTAATTATTGTATAACTAGCTCAAATTCGTGAAAAATCACGGGACAATCTAATTTCTTAAAACATTAGTTTTATGATATATTGAAACAATATCTTCAACTTTTTTTGCAAACAAAAGTTTGAAATTGTTTCAATATATCATTTTAATGGAATACCACCACGAATTATCAGTATCAAAAATAGAAAAATCAGTTCAATCAACTCAAATTATTTCTCGTTTCACCCTTCAAGGGTGTTCTAGGATATCGTTTCAAATTATGAAGTGAGCGATGGTGAATTTATATAGTAATTTTGTTTAAATTGGCAAATTTTAAAATTATTTGGAAGATTGGAGTCGAATTCAGACTTAGAAGAGATGAGATGTTGAATGGAGGGGAGGCAATTTTAGATTAGGCTTGATAGAAGAGAGGATATTTGTTCAGAGAGGGACATCAAAAATATATGCGATCTAAAGTTCCCACTTCTAGACCACAGAAGGTACAATCTGAGTCAAGCATGTGAATTTTAAAAAGGTGAGAAGGAACGGAAAAATGTGCAATCCTCATTCGAATGAGTTATTTTTTTTATTTTTTTAACGATAAACTAATGTTTATAAGACAAGTTTTTATACATAGCAAAAAGGATGACAAATAATTATAAGCAATAATTAGTCGTACGCTATGCATAAAACCTTGTCTTATAAACATTAGTTTAACATTTAAAAAAAAATAACATTTGACAAGATAATATGACAAATAATATGTCTCGACGCCATCTAGTGAGAAATTTAGCACTAACAAAGCCTTTCCTTCAAAAATAATGTTGGTGGAAAAATATAATAAGCAGTAATTGTTGATTGAGGTACTAGTACATATTGAATTAGTTGGCGGGTTGAAAATAAGCCGACATATCTCAGTGGTTTCAGAGCACCTGACCGCATATCAGAAGACTAATTATTGCTTATGAGTAAAATTTTTTTTCAGAAATGGGGAAATTGTTGAAACCACGGTTTTTATGAGATATTTATTTGTATCGAGGTATAGCAGGATCCTTGTATTGACTAGCAATGTTCCAATACTCTGACCACACATTGCGGGATCTATCTTTGAGGATGGAAAAATGTCAGAAATGGGGAATATGGTTTACGAGGGTAACAATAGGGTCGGATGCTCCTTGTTTTGCCAAGAAATCCACAATATGCCAACCAGGTCCAGGAATCCAAATCAGAATTACGATTTTACCAGAACCTTGAATGGAGGCTATCAACACTCGAATAAGACATTCAAAGTGATCATCAGGATGAGGAAGAAGTCTGTATTTAAGTTTTTGGGGGAACTGACAAAATCAGAGAGGAATTTTCAAAATCATTACATCATTTTCTGTTCAAATATGAAGTCATAGGGTGCATTATGGCTTGCCTTAATTCCTGAAACAATCATTTCCTATTTCGTAAATTACACTTCTGAGTTCATTGAATCAGAGTTGAACAATCACAGACAGACAACCGAAATTAATATATTACTAGGATGATTTAGGTATTTCAATCCGTTATTTCATTTAATCTGATTCAACGGCTCGGAGTCCTTAAAACAATTAAACATTGGTAAATAGATTCCTTGGGAGACATCTCTTGACAAAAAGTAAAATATTATATTAAACTTAATGTAACTGCCATCTATCGACCAATACTGTATGCTGTGGTAAAACCGTGTAAGATGATGTTAGAAATGTGGAGATTCGCAAAGAATTCAAGGATGATGTAAACGGAATAAGTGAGATTAAGAAAGGGACGCTTAGATGGTTTGGGCATTTAGAGCAAATGAACAAAGAAAGGAGTGTAATGAGAATATAAAGACGGGAATGGAAAGGAGTCGGGGACGCCCGAGGAAGACATAGCACGATCAAATGAACCAAATACTTGAGTTGGGCCATGTCAAGAGTCAAAATATTAGAAGATTATGTGAATGTGGTATTGCTGAGTTATTTGTCGGTCCATCCTCTCTGCCTACCTCTGCGGGGAAACGGCGTGATGATTAGGTATTTAGTTATCATCGACCTAGGTTATAGATGAAATCTAGGTGTAAGCGAAGCTAACTTGATCGTTACCAAATATATTAGTGTTTGAATCATGTCATTGTATTAATTTTAATTAAAAATTATTGTTGCCATTCATCCGGTTTTAATACTGTAATCATTTGAGTGTTTTGTATTAATCATCCATCATGATGTGAAAAATATCAACAATGTAATCAGCACTTGCCAAATAGCGAATTCATTATAATAAATTATATCTTCTACATTTCTTCAGAAACTTTCTAATTTCTGGGGAAAACCTGTGTTTGCTTACAATATTTTCTTCCTGGATCGTTTATTCATTATTTAAATAATGCAAGTTCATCTATAAATCGGTATATTTTTGATTGGAAATTTTCGTACGTCATGTTAATTAAATGCAATTCAATAGTTTAGAATTGTACATTGTGTCATTGATCTTATTACATATTGGCTACATGATATCCTCATTTTATCAATCGAATATTACGATATACTGTTCCTATATACTTTAAAATAAAAGGTATCGCAGTAGTTATCATCATTGTTTTTGATGAGATCATTAATATATGTTTAAAGATGATTAAATAAATTTACGGAAATGCTCAAACAAAGTATATTATTTTTTTAACTTGAAGACTTCGGTGAGTAAGATAGAAAAAAAACTGTTTTAAGTTAGTGGCCGATAATATTATAATTTATTATTAATCTGTATTAAAGTGATTTATTTTTATTAATGGTCTTTTCAATAAACCTATTTTCGTGGCATTTATAAACTTACAACTTGACTTTTAAAATTGTTGAATTGTTTATATTGATTGTAATTATTACATATGTATGAACTATTTTTTTCGCATTGATGTAATATTGACCTTTACATGTATCATAATTTAAGGATATTTTTCTCATTATGGTGGGGTAAAGCTATTTGTGATTTTACTTTATACACTTTGTAGATGTATTATTTGTATATTTTACTGTATTAAATAAATAAAAACGTAATGTACAATTTATAATCTTCGTTGCATGTTATAATAAGACGATTTAATGACTAACCACGGAACCAAGGAGGAGTGGAGAGGAAAGATGAGGCCACCTCCGTGAACTCTTCCTGTGTGGGGCCTTCGGGGAACCAAAGGGGAGTGGAGAGGAGAGATGGGGCTCTCTTCCCTTGTGGGGCCTTCGGGGAACCAAGGAGCAGTGGAGAGGAGATATGAGGCCACCTCCGTGAACTCTTCCCTTGTGGGGCTCTCAGGGAACCAAAGGGGGTGGAGAGGAGAGATGAGGCTCTCTTCCCTTGTGGGACCTTCAGGGAATCAAGGGGGATTGGAGAGGAGAGATGAGGCCACCTCCGTGAACTCTTCCTTTATGGGGCCTTCAGGGAACCAAAGGGGAGTGGATAGTAGAGATGTGGCTCTCTTCCCTTATTGTACCTTCAGGGAACCGAGGGGGATTGGAAAGGAGAGATGAGACCTGGGAAGACACATTGTGGAACCAGAAGACATAGCCACATATCCAATAACAACCCTGGTGAACTTTATAAAAGGGATCGGGTGACTGTTAAAGGAGTGAGGTAAAATGGGAGATAGCACAATGTGCCTATGACCTAAGTGCTCATGGGAACTATATGTAAACCGTCTCCGCTCTATATAAATAAATAAATGATTACTAACATCCTCAAAATAAAGAACGTGCTTCAATTCCGTATTTATTATATATGTAAAAAAGATACTGTACGCTTTATTTTTTGTTTTTGACACAAATTTTAATGTCAAATCTTTTTTTAAGTAGTTTTTCAGATTGCAAGCAGTTACATCAAATTGATAGCAAGTTTTTACTTTAATCAACTTTGGAACATTGTAAATATATAGAAGAATGACCCAGAGACGATTTCTTGATATTTTTTATTCAAAACGTACAAGAAACGATTTTTCAGATATTTTCAATCAAAATACTAAATAGCTTCATCCATTGTGTTATTATGTTTTCAATTTTCCTACATTAAGTCTTCATCCGCCATTTTGCGTCATAAAATATCGAAATGAATTTTTTCTCTGTTTTTGTTATGCGATCTGACAACACCAGTGATAATTTAACACGGCCGTTTCGGTCTGTTTCGCGCCAATTCCTGCGTCAGATTTTCGCGCCAAAGATATGATCCGTTCTCTGACTTTTCCAAACAACTTCGTGGGTAGGTACGCCATATTATTTTAGAAACTCGTTCCTTTTTTGCTGACTTAGTTGTTTAGTTTCTTCGGAAAGTTATATAAGAAAGATAATATCGAAATATATTTTCTTCATTAAGTTATTTCACCGATTCCTTACTTCTGATTTTCTTTACGTATAAATGTAGTTTCCAGGAAGAAACGTTTGTAATCAGTAGCAAGATTATAAAAATGTTTCCTCCTTATTTTACTTCATCTTTTAAATTATTTTTTTACGGTACAAGAGATCCAACTTCCCGGAGACAGTGGAACTATGGCATTCCCCAATTTAATTAATCACAACATTCCACTCTGATCCTGAAGGATATGAGGAATAGAATGGGGAAAAGAAAAGAAAAATGAAGGATGTACGTACCTGGCTATTCATATCTAGTCCCTAAACACAAACACACAAGATTATATATTAAATGTATTATTTTATCTTATATTGTAGATTGTATTTAGATTATATTTTCATATTATAAAATGAAGGCCTCAGCACGGGCAAGCCACCCAGTGAGGCCTACATTACTGGAAAACTTTGAAATGTAAAAAAAATATTGTGCCAAATGAAAAAAATAAAAAAAACATAGCTAAAGCCTTTTAAAAGGTGATTTTGACAATTCTGAATCGTGATCTCTCCAGGGCGATACTAAGAACATATTCTACTATGTTAATTACCGTATTCCCACCATCAAGTCACATCTTTATAATTGTGAAATAAAATTTGATTCCAATCAACTTGATTGAATTAAGGCGTTATAATATGATTTAAAATTTAAACAAACCTTCCTATTTGTGTTAACAACATTTTTTGTTGTTTTTTTTTCCATTCAGATTATGTTAACATTCTCCGAGTAAAATCGCTTTAGTGAAAAAACTTCATGATTTATTACAAAATGTTCCAGTTTCCGCGGAATTTCCGTTCCCAATAAACATACGTACCTAATTATATTGTTGTCTTTGTTTCATCAGAACTCATAACTTCAAGAAAAATAACAATTTAGTTCATTCCCACACTTTTTACTAGTTATCTACATTTTTTTACAATTTTCTTTGGTTAATATAAGCCCTTTGTAAACAACTAATTAAGGGGTGAAAGTTTGACCATTGATCAACATTATAAGTTGGAACCCTATATAAATCAATCTGTATGTATCATTCATTACATAATATTTTATACTAGATTATGGTGCCTTCAGGCGAACCTTTTTATTTTACTTCATTCAACTGCTGACCATATTCAAATCATTGATTCGCCATTTGACAGCCACCTCTTGTCTAGAGAGACTCGAAAACGAACGAAACCATACGAGAGTTTCCCATTAATTTGTTAAAAGTTGATTGCAATCATTAGAAGATCATGTGAAAATGCTGTGTTTGTTTTACCGATATTTCAATGGAAGGTACGCATTGATTACATTGACACCTGAACGAAATACACAGCATCCTCAAAAATTTGATCGTCAACATAAAAATACCTTCATTGTAATTTTTTTTCGAAGAAACATAAAAATAGAGAAAATACCCTATTGCCAACGTTTAATGATTTCATTTGATGAGAATCTAATGTTTTCATTGGACTTGTTTAGTTTATACCATTTTATTTTCAACATAACTGACATGTAACCGGCGTAGCTCGGGGTTGTGAGTGATTTGGAGTCATTGATGTATTATATTTAGATGAGACATGAAGCGAAAAAATAGGTTTCGCTTTTTGACCTCCAACTCTCCCAATGGTCTGACTAAAACTACCGATTCCCATTTACGCGCGACGAGATATTAGTACCTACGCAGTAGCACCTCTAATTATAGCTCTGTTTGGAGTAAATTGCGAATACTTGGATAAACATCGACTTTTCTCTACTTTCTATATAATACGAATATTTTATAATAATATTTGGATGATTTGTATAGCGCTGTTTTTGTGCAAAATCACCTCCAGGGCGCTATACAAATATATAATACATTTCTACAATGATCTATGTTATTACTAACTATAAATGGAGATAATGTACAGTATAATACTTACCTGGTAGGTCACTTGAGATTAACACTTAATTAACATTAACTAATTGACAGCTTAAAAAGGTAAGTTTTTAGTTTAGACGTGAATTCTGTTGGACTTGTTATGTATCTTAGTTCCTGAGGAAGTTTATTCCAAGCCTTCGGCCCAGATACTCCGAAAGCGCGATCACCAAACTTAGTATTTGGCTTGCGCTTAGGTTCCATCAGTCTGCCTACAGCTGATGATGTAACTGATTTAAGAGTTATATGTTTTATATATTATCTATCCGTTGCGTAGTTTAGAAGGAAGAGCACACAAGAGATTTTAGTTTATACTATGTAAAGATTGTTCCACTAGTTTAACTAAGCATATCATCATACATGTCTCTAAGAGAGTGATTCGTAGATCAATAGGTCTATCATTCGATTACTGAATATCATTGGCTCTATTGTGTAAAGTGAATGTTATTGCAAGCGAATCAATAATCACTATTACTGGAATGCAATCAATTATTTTGCAACTGGCAGTCTGCGATAAGTAGGTGAATATGGAATATTAAATTCAAATCTCGTGTAAAGTGTCTATTTGCCTATAATTATTTTTACCGGCAGATAATTATTTATTGTTAATAGAGCCGGAACATCTGACCGGGAAGCGCACTGCATATTGTGCTTGTTGGTTAACTGAGGAGAGTTCTCAAAAAAGAACTTTATAATGAAAAAATTTCTGACATAATTTTATCTAAAATCAAAAAGGTTACGTATTAATTTTTTCATACACTGACATTTGAAAGTTTTATAAATAATTCCCGAGTTGAAAAATTAAAAAAATTATGGAACAAATACGAGTAATTTAGCGTCCCGCCTTATTTTAACAGTTACAAAGCCCCCGCATACCCAATTTTTACCGATTTATAACAAGTTTCTTGTTCACACCTTAAGCTTTTAAGTTACAAAAAAAAAAAAAAAAAAAATAAAAATAAAATTTAAAAAATTAAATAAAAAAAATAAAAAAATAAAATATATATATATATATATATATATATAAATTATATCAATACATTTTTTATGGCGAAACGTTAATTATATGAAATTCCCCCAATAAAAAAAATCGCAAAGTAAGCTCCAAAAATTACTTAAATCACGTTTTGTTCTGTTATTTAATATATTATAGGCATGCGAAAATTCACGGTGTATCTTTAAATGCAAATAAAGCATTTGTCAAGAGATTTTTGCTCTATTTCAAACGAGTCGTGTTTTATTAAATATTATCACCATTTCGCATAATTATTATAGATTTTTAATATTAGCGCGCTCCCTCTAACATTGGTATTTACATATCTCCCTTTCAAACCATCTTTGAACGCTTACTAAGAACCCGCATTCCGAAATCCTACCGAGTTAAACGTACTTCCCTTAAACACTTTCAGTTTTTAAGTTCTTAAAAACATATATATTATTTTATGAAGATAATCTCTATTCAGACGCTGAATAGAACTGAAGAAATCCCTTTCAAATCATCTTGGATAATCTTTTTCTTCTTTTTGAACGCTTTTAACGGAGCCTTGAGAGGTTTCAAAACTTCATAACTCATGATTGAAAGTGCACAGTGGGCAGAAAATAAAATATATGCGTGTAAATTTTACAGCACCCATGAACCCAAAAACCCTGGACAGAAGATTAATGTGATTTTGCATGAATGACGTTGAAGCCAAATCTGGGGTGAGGGGAACTTTCCTGGCAGCCATCTTGAATGACAGAGTTTTGAACTGATTTGTACACAAAGTGTTATAAAATAAACTATTTTAATTTTATTCTTTATATTGTAAATTCAATTTAACGGGTTATGATATTTGGGTTATATGATGAGACGTGAAGTGGGATATGTCATTAAAAATTAAATTAAGTGAAGACATTTTTCATTCACCTTTCCCCACATCTCGCGGCTTCAAATTTTTCTGGAATAACTCTGCCCAGGGCCTTTTGGGTTCATGGCCAGACCTCACCATTGGACAGTTTCTGCTGCTTCAAAAAAACAGGCTTCCGAAAAGATCTACTATCTTTTCTTCTTATTATTGTTTTGCGAACTCTTACCCGCTCCCTCTCAGTCAATTTTCCTTTTTCTTCACTGACACACTTATCACCTTGTTCATCTAATCCAATATCCCTTTCTCTGCCATGTTTCAGTTCCACACATAATATCAACCGCACACCGCCGTGAACTGACCGATTGTATTGAATTACTTCAACTAGTTTTACACGCAAAACAAGTACAGTATTTTCCGTCATGAGCCGATGGTTTAGAAAGTGAGCTGATGTATAAAATATATATATTCAACCTCTAATGATATCTTCTTCTCGATTTGCACGGATATTGGAATAACTGGTGCCATTTATTGCGAACTGACTATGTATTATGATGATGAAACTGATCATAATTTCATTACAAAAGAAAATAAAAAATTTAATGGTGGCAACTGTGAACCGAACCCAGATTCTCTGTCTTACAGGACGCCTCGGCCATTGTGACCGGATTTTTTTACTCCATTTTTGTCGATATCATCTAGAACTATTAATCTTCAACTAATTTCCCTGTGCAATAATAATTTTAAAATATCTTAAAGCGCGGTAAACATAAAACTTTCTGAAATGTTGTGGAATGTTGCGGAATAGTCTGGAACGTTCGAGAACATTCCGGAACATCCCAGATCATGATGAACTAAAAACGGGATTACAGGCCGTTAACTGATAAACTTTTAGTACATTCGTAATGTATAAAATAAAGTCACTATCCGCGTATGTCTGTTTGTGCGCTTACTTCTTCTTAACTTTGCAACGGAGTTGTTTTTTTAGGGTTTTTACTATCATTTAGAGAATTAGAGAAAAGTTTATCATGTAGAGAATATTCAAGCAACGCCGGGTACATATCAGCTAGTTAACAATATTTTAATATTATGCAAAAAGTAAATGAAACCTCATCGGGAATGACGAGCTTTAATATTTAAATTAAAATGAATTTGTAAAGTGAATTTGCAATTATTAAAGAAGTAAAATGTTTGGTTAAGGTTTTAGGGTTTTGAGATCGCAAGTTCAAAACAAAAAGTGGCGCAGTAAAAGTGGTACTTATTGATGAGGTTCAAGAGTAAAATGCACGACGAATTTTGCCTGTCAATAAGCATCAGTCGTATCGAACTGTCGCTTAAACTGGCTTTAGTAACTAGATCTGAATAAACCTAGACGTTTAAAATACTCCTTTATCCCACTTGGTTTCTGCCAGATACCATTCGCGGATGGGGAGTGGGGTGACATATCCCCCTGACTCCGGACATCGGGATGTTGTATATGGGCATTGAATACTCGAAAATATAGAGCAAACTGACCATAAGCATAAATTTGACCCTTTTGTGGCTGAGTTGGCATCGCGTTTGGTTCCCACCCAGGCGTATTGTGTTCAATTCCTCTGCTGGCTAGGTCCTCCATCACAACACAAACAACATTTTACTCTTACTGTGGTGGTAGTAGGAGATTTTCAAATATTGTCAGGTTATTCGTAACCCGGGAATGTTTGTCTTTCTTTTAAACAAATATCCATATTCCTGTCAATAAATGATAACGAAATGCACCATATGTTTGTTCTATGCTTTCATTGGTTCAATACGATAGAAGTTTATAAACTAAGTATTAAAATAAGGTGACTTATAAGTAAGTAACATATAAGTAAGTTAAATATGTCAGGATGTTTTCTATTTTTTTCTCCTCAAATGTAACCTATTTATAAACAAAATAGGTAGTTTCAACTTCCTTAACTTGTTTCATGCTCATAGCTCATATCGTCTCGACAACTAACTGTACCTACATAATGATGCATGTTACAGTTAGATCTAGATTTCTGCCATCACAATAGACTTTTATCTGATTTAATCAAACTGCGTAATTCAAAGATAATGTAATCAGATCAGAAGGCAAATTATAAGGAAAGGATGTAAAAATTCCTCCGTAGTGCCTATATATGTAGGTACGAACTAGAACACATTTTTTCAACATTGAAAATATTTTTAAAACCAAAGAACTAACTAGTGATATTTGTGGGACTGTAATTCAAAGTTAACCCATTTTCTCACATTTCCAAGAAGGACAAACTATATTTATTTATTTTCCGAAAATCGACAGTTTATATTTTATTGTGAAGTTAAGTTTGTACATGTGTAGTATAGAATAAATAAATCAATTATGGATTTCCCCTTTGTGACTGTACCTTTAATAAGACAACACAGTAAAAAAAAATCTTAAAATTTATATAAAAAACAAAATTTGCTTGTAAATAATAAGAAAAACATTTATTTCATTGAGCTTATTATGGTGTAATTGAAGGTATCATAATGAGACAATAATAATATAATAAATATATTCAGACAATAATAAATATGTTGAGACAATCATAATATAATAAATATATTGAGACAATAACAATTTAATAAATATATTGAGATAATAATATTATAATTAAGTCAGGATATAGCATTAATTAAGTTCAATACAGAATTATATAAAACTACAACAACAAAAACTTACTCCTGATAATAATAATTTAGAAAAAATAATCAATGTGCATATCTGTAGTCACGGTTGTCATTTATAGGTAATCATTTATTGGTTAAGCTCGTAATTGAAAATGTCCACTTTTGTTATTGTTTTATTGTAATTATTATTATTATTACATAGTCTGTTCAAGCAAGCATTTTGTTTATAGTGTGTTTTGCTTTGATGTACTTTAAACACGACGGTAGAGCATGTGGAGCGCGCAGGTACACGAAATTAAATCTTATCTAGCACCCAATTGCAATGGGCATTGAATATTACTGTTTTTAACTAATTTATGCGGGAATATCTTGTTATTTCGATTCAATCACATGTTAGAGGTTTTTAGTATGTTTGAGTTGTTGACATCACTTAATTTATATAGAAAATATTTCTCATTACTTCATTTTTTTAAGTTGGCGTAATTAGTCAAGCAACGCGAAAATATAATGAATACACTTTTTATGCATTCTTTTGTTGGTACGCAGACCTAACTTAGCCCCAAGTAATTAATAAGTAATAACTCATTAAATGTTAATACTTAGTCTTAGCCAACATTTTTTAAATAATTAGTTTCTTTTTTTTACACAATCTTTGTCATCTTTAGTTTTTGTCGGCTTTTCATCTCGGAGGTAAACGGAGTGATCCCAATTGACGATGATAACGGTAGCCGTTACACCTAACAATTGCAGTGTAAATTACCCCACTGTGGCAATAATTACAGTCATGAAGACTGTCACAAAAGATATGGCAGACAATGCGTAGCATCTTTCAGCGATGTCAAAATAACACAATAACCGAGAGGCATTTTGATGAGGCCGATACGCCATTAGCTTCAACGCCAAGCAGCAGGAGTGGATGATCCTATCGGTGGTGGATCAGAAATAAAAATTAACTTTACGGAACCAAACCTGTTTTGGACACCATCGTGCCTTCTTTAGTGAATATTTAATCATAAATAAATGGCGTCATTGCTGTTGACTGACAATCTAAACTCCTTCCTTTAATCTGAGACACACTCCAGTCGTTTTACTGACGTAAATAGTAAATATATATAAATAGAATTCTTGCCTGAACAGACTATGCAATAATTACAATAGCGTATTATCTAAGGTTGATATTTTCAGTTGCGAACTTACCAAATACAAGAGTTCCATAAAAGAATATTTCTCCGATGGTTTGTGAATAATGTTTATGTCTCTATTATGATTAGATTTATATCTACAACCTCTCTCCATGGCTATAAATGTATTGTTTTGTAAATTTTTCGTTTTATATAATCTTATTTTTTTTTAAATTTTTTAATTCATATTCCTTTCTCACAAATTTAATTTACTTATTCCATATTATGCTGTCTCAGTTAAAGTCACAAGGAGGAAATCCATAGTTGGTTTTATTTTACTATATAATACTTATGTACAAATTGATTAACTGTAAATTGTCGATTTCCCGAAAATGAATAAATAAATATCACACGAACCTACCTTAGGAAACCTAACATTGAAATTTTAAATCAATCTTGAACTCAAGAGCCTAATTGAGTAGTAGAATTGACTAGCAAGCTGGAGGTCGCGGGTTTAAATCCCGGCGTGCGCAAGTAAAATTTATTTGATGAATTCGTATTATTTCACGATATACTCATTTAAAATAATACGAAGTACATTTTCGGCACATTCTATAGTGGAAGATACTCTCAGTATTTCCCTGGGTAAAGCCACCATGCAGGCCTTGTTTGGTGACCAGATCTGAACAGCCAGGTACTTCGCCATCTTCTTTTTCCCTATCTTCTTACCCTCTTCACTACCTTCAGCCTCACAACATACCCAATTAGGGATGCCATATTTTCACTGCATCCAGATGGTTGGGAACAGTTGGGGCTCTTGTGAGGTTTCACATAAAAAAATTACAAAGGATGCCAGATTACATTGTGCTGAAAAACTTGACCATCATCGGTTTTTCTTTCATCAGCAGTCCACACGCTGATGTGATTCTGGTCGAGTTAAAAGAATTCTGTGACTAGCGAATAAAATAATTATTTACAATGTTCGATGAAACTTTTTCAAAATGTCTTAATGCATCTCTGGGAGTAAGGTACGGGATCATTGAGACAGCCATCAGGCAAATCATATTTTCCATCATTAATGCAAAGTATTTTAGAAGTATACGGTAGTTGAACTCAAATGGCTTTTGCATGTGACTTACTTACTGTGCTGTGGATTGTGAAGTACAAAGAAACAACTCAAATGTACTGTAACTTGTACAAAAGAGAGTTATTTCTTCTTTTTCTGTATAAAGTAATACAGTACAGAGTTATTCACGTTGTTCTGAGACAAAGAATGTGTTATTCATAACGGCAAAAGAATGCTTTGTTTTGTAAGATATTCAAAATTGTTTCGGAATTTAAAATTGATTGGGTTGAGGCATGAGGAACATTTACTGGCAGAATGAGTATTGTCCGAAAAATGGTTTACCACAAGGACGATTGTAACAGCGTTTTTCTCAGTAGGATTATTGGGCATGAATGAACATTCACCACAAATACCTTATCAAAAAAATGTAGTTACTTAAATTACTGTAGAGCTAAAACAGACTGGAATAATACTTCTGGAACTACCGAAGTGCAATAATTAACGACCTAATTTTAATGTACGAGTACGAAAGCGAGACGGTTCACACTGTTTATTTTAAATATCACCATGAAAAGGAGGAAGATTGAAATATATTCCGTCTACAACTATACTTTTTAGACTTATATCATATCATTGCAGTTTTAGAATCAAATTCCTGATACGAAATTTTAGCATTTTTGTCAAATAACATAAAATAGGAAAAGGCTTCAGTTGTAAGAACAATCTCAGATCAGAATAAATTGTAAATGGTAGTTTGTGGATTTTTCTGTAAATTTGAAGATTCTATTTGGCCTTACATGCTTCCTCTAATTATTAATAATTGTTTTATTGCCTATGCCAAGTGTCTATTAATTCCGATTATACTGCAGGCCATTCTCTTTGCGGTCATAAATCCTGGGTTCGGTCAACCGTACACGGATAAAGGATGTAAACACAGCATTCCTACCAGTAACAGCAACAAAAAAATAGAATAAAAAATTAATACGAGTAAGTACGTTACAATTCGCCGAATTGACATGCTTAGAGACAGTAAACCAAAATGTTTTAATTTACTAGAGACCGATAAACAATACGGAAACATAGCATGGCTGAGGACAACAGGTGGAAGGGAAGAGTCCTTTAGAGACCAACAAAAGTCCGTGAGAGTCTTAGAAAAACTTTTATGAGTCCTAGAGATACCAAGGTGAGTCCTCAAAACATAAAGGCGAGTTCATAAGAGACAGAAAAAGTTATCGAGACACACAGAACATGTGTGAAGTGTGTGAATGACAGAAGAGTCTTTGAAAGATTTATAAGATACGTATATATATAATATATATTCGAGATACCTACCAAAGTCTACGATAATCGTCAAGAAGAGTCCTCGACAGACCTATAAGAACGATTAAGAGATGTATAATAATAATAATCAATTGTTTATCATCTGAACAGAGCGGTGAGTGCAATACTGTGTCTTCCATATAAAATCATACATCTAAATAAATTACATAGTAATGATAGTAAGTTGAAAATAAAATAAAAGAAAACATATTTAACACTTACTACGGTGGCTTGAGAGAACTTATCCATCTATGGTGTAGGGGCGCGCCCTGCCACTGGGCTACGGCCTGGACAAGTGGGAGTCTAGCAGAGATCATAGAACTGGTCAAAGAGACCTCGGTAGACCAAAAACACAGTGCTCTGACGACATCTCATAAACAGGCGGAAGAAAAGAGACGATTATATCTTATTACACGAGCGGACCGAGATATCGCCATCATCGTTTTTTTACACACAAACATGGCCATCGTCGTTTTTATTGACATCCAAATCAAAGTCGTTCGCATCCGGGTATTGAACTCCAAACACAATTTGATCATCAAAATATTTTTAAAGGGTGTGATTCAATTACAAATGTTTTTATAACGCCTATTACAAAAACTCACCACAAACCTATCCCATACAAACATAGGTACATATTATTATACTGTAAATCTAACAGATTCTAAGTAGATTCTATATTCTAGATGAAAGTCTTTTACGATATTCAATAATAAGTACCATTTTTCATTTTCATACGCAAAAAACTTTATAAATTATCTTTTTCCCACTTACTTATAAATCTTATTAATATATAAAAATTCATCTTGCGTGTGTTTGTGCTAGCAAAACTAGAAAAGTAGTCGACCGATATCGCTGAAAATTTCAACGTTTATTCTTATTAGTGCCAGAAATGTTTAAAGAGAGGTTTGGGTGGAAAAAGAAGTCGGGGACGCCCGAAGATACGGAGTCGAATTAAAGTCGACATAATGCAGTTTTTTAACAGTGGCTTTCTAGTATATATTAGTGAATGGTTGTGGCGAGAAGTGCACCCTTGACTCGACCCATAAAAAACATTATTTATAATATGCATTCATTTCGAAATAATAGCCTAAATAAATATATTTGGCCATTAGGTAAATGCTACACGAGAAGAAAATCAATTTTCATCACCGCTTGAAGGATGTTTTTTTTCAACCTGTCGTGGCAACAACGATATGACCTCGGGCAATTAGCCGATTGCCCATTGTTAATTTATTCACACAGAGCTTAGTTTTTGCCTAATTCGTTTTATTTTCTATTGTCAAGTTTATTATTTTGCGTATATTTGGAAATCAATTGTTTAACTAAAGCGTGCACTTGACAATATTATGTTTTTATTTCGGTTTTATCTATGGAGCAAGGGATTGTTTTAATTGTTTCATGTTCTTAATAAAACAATTCAATTTATAAATCATTTTTATTTGATTGTGTAGATTTATATCTGTCTAAATCAGCTATTATAGCTGGGAAAATGGCGTGATAAGGCGTTTAGAAAATATGTTTAATCGATCAATTTGTTTGTTTATATTAATTTCGTTTTTTTTTTACTTGGCATCTTTTTAACGACCAACAACGTCGGAAACTATATTGAAGAACCTTGTTTTTTTTATAGTTTATTCATTGTAAAAACCTTAAATTGAAATTCATTTATTATGTTGTTGTTATTGATGGATATAGTATTCAAGAAGATTACTTCCATAGATCACTAGTAAAAACGATTATTACGTCATTGATTCCTAATTCTTCGAATTCGATTTTATGGATACAAATGATATTAATAAAATGTGTAACAAATGTTACTATAATTACTCCAGAAAATTTCTCGCATAGCGCACTAGTAAAAGGTGGCACAAAAATCATTAGTGACATCACCATATCGGAAAATTACAAATGGCAATGGAAGATTATAAATTTTACAAATGGCGTCTTGTCATCACGACTTTGGCATTTGTGAAGTAACCAGAAGCACAATACACTTTAACAATCGATGCATCGCTATACTTCTCAAGAACGCGGAATAAATCAAACCAATTATTTTTATTGATCCTGTGTTAACTCGACATTTTTACATTTCGTCTGTCTGTAATTTTTTTTACGTGACTGGCTCTTAACTGCTGTGAACTTTTGAATATGTTTAGTAAAATAGTTTTTTTTGTTTAACTGAGGTTCGAACCTTCCTCCCGGGGACTGAAGTCAACAACGCTAACACCTAAGCCAAATTCTGATTGGATAGTATTGACAATTATTTCGTTTATTAACTATTAGTAAATTTTTATTTATTAAATATAATGTCATCCAATTTCAAAAAAATATGTGTATTTATGAGTGCCACCAAAAGTTGATAGAATGTATTGTCATTGACAACGAATCAATTTGCCGAGTTTCAGCTCGATCGGTGGTCGGAAAATGGGTAAATTTCCATTTCAAGATTCCACTTAATTCGTAAATTCATTCATTCATTCACGAAAATGAAATCGAAACTCAAATAGAGGTTTAAAATAAAACAGTAAAAATACACAATAGGATATTATAATAACGGAGAAAACAGTAAAAATACGCAATGGGATATTATAATAACGGAGAAAACAGTAAAATACACAATGAAATGTTATAATAACGTAGAAAACAGTAAAAATACACAATGGGATATTATAATAACGGAGAAAACAGTAAAAATACCCAATGGGATATTATAATAACGGAGAAAACAGTAAAATACACAATGAAATGTTATAATAACGTAGAAAACAGTAAAAATACACAATGGGATATTATAATAACGGAGAAAATAGAAAAAATACACAATGGGATATTATAATAACGGAGAAAACAGTAAAATACACAATTAAATGTTATAATAACGTAGAAAACAGTAAAAATACACAATGGAATATTATAATAACGGATAAAACAGTAAAAATACACAATGGGATATTATAATAACGGAGAAAACGGTAAAAATGATTATCTGTAATTTTCGCATCACGTGATACATTAAGCCAGATTGAATTTATGTTTTCAATGTACAGTTTTAAAAATCTACATTTCGTAGGGTGTTGAATGTTTTGCAGATACGTCCAATTAATTATTTTGCACATTCTTAAATTAATAATGTGGTATACTGGATAAATCATTCGATCTGGTATGGCGTTCTCCATTTCTCCTTTTTTTCGTATAAGACTTATTAGCAACTACTTTCTCTATCCTCGCTGAACCAATATCTTACTAACTTTGACATCTCTTTCAGGTCTTGGAGCAAGAGAAGCATCTGCTGAAGAGGAGATTGCAGGCCACCACGGAGGAGAGTGAGGTCAGATTGCTGGAGTTACAGTCTGACATCAGAGAGCTGTCAGAGAAGCTGGGCAATAGAGAAAACAATGTCAAACAGGTAAGCTGTCAAATATATACATTTTATTAAAATCATTAATGGTTCTATGACAATATAGAACAGTGATGAAAAATATCTTACCTAACCTAACATAAACTAACCCAGACTACAGTTTTTTCTCCTGTTTATACGTAGCATTAGATAACCATACATGCGTAAAAACAGGAGAATGCATGTAAACAATAATAATTGTCAATTATTTTTACCATTTTGTTTTAAAAGAGTTTTGTTTTGTATTGTATATTGATTGGATACAGAATAATGCAAAAAGTGTCAAAGGAGGTACCTAACCTAACCTCTCTACCTCAAATGAATTCTGAGAAATAAAATCAGTAATTTACAGAAGAAACCGTTAATTTCTGATATTTCAGTTTAGCAGTAATGTCAGCGAAGATTTACTTCTCCAGCTGAATGTAAGAACCGTAGAATTTATCTCCTCATAGAATTTATCTCTTCAGAAGAATCAATAAAATTGATTAAGCGATAACATTAAATATCGTAATACTCAAAACTTAAATGCGTTACATGTAAAGCACATCATTGCAGACACCTACTAATAATATAATCATAAATCAATGGAATCCGTTTTTGGCCTTCGTTATTTTATTTAGCAATCAGAATCTGTTGAACGTGGAACGTCCTTGCATTCAATTCTACTTTGAATAGTATTCTTCGTAATTCCCTTCTTGATTTTTAATTGTTCATTTTAGAGTCTTCCCAGAAAACGAGGCTTTTAACAGAATTCTTCTTCTTTCGTATGGTAGGGTTCAGAGGGGAACATCTAGGTTAGTGAGACAATCTAGGGCCTCAGGCGTCGCCCTGTGGAACTCATCAATCCCACCGGGGAGTGAATGCAGTGGGCATTCACTGACCACATGTCCGGTGGTCTGCACCGCACAGCATCACACATCGCCGACTCTTTAAGGTACCTGTGCATCATGTAGGCACATCGATTGTGCCTTAATAGAATAAATAGGTTTTTCACAAAAATCCTATAATAGAAAATATGTCGTGTATCATGAAAATGAAAAAATTAATTGTAATATTTCATTCTTCATTCTTCACAAGATAATGTTGGTAGTTCTTATTCGAAGTATGATACAGTTAAATATAATCGAAGGAGATGGGGTCCCATTATCTCACTTGGTAGAGATGTGCCCCGGCAAGGCAAGGGTTCTGGGTTCGTGTCCTAGATACGACCGCATCTTTTTCTGATTTTCTGTTTCAAATTTTCGTTTAGGTATCGCTAATATTGTCTTAAATAATAATTAAATATTAACATATCTATTTATCTGTCAAAAAATAAGACCATAAAAAAAATTGACGTAGGTAACGTCAATTTTTTTTAGCATTATTCAGTTAAATGTAAGAAAATGTGAGTTGAATATTGCTGTAAAAACCAAAAATTTGCTAATTCTTTTAGGTTATGTTAGGTTAAACGCTTCCATTCCGGACTTTTACAGAACTGTTTCAATCCTAAGTTTTATGCATTTTTTTAGCTTTATTACTGTAAGAGCTATAAATGATCTTATACACGGTATCCGGAAACTCGTAGTACAACCTAGAAACTGGTGAATCTACATGACGAAGAACTAAAAAAAACCTATTTGAGCTCATCTATTTTCTTTTTTTCTTTAACTAAAGGGTTTGTAAAAACTAGGGTTGGGTCCACACTTCGACGCAATTCTGACTCACGGGAGCTCAAATCAAAAAAGTAATACCGCAAAATCAAATGTGGTGTGGATTCACCAGTTTCATGTTTGTACTACGAGTTTCCGGACACCGTGTATACCAACCAAATCAAAGCGAAACCAGGTAATAACCAGGTAAACTAGTAATTTTAAATAATAGTGATGTATCGCGGGATGCAGTTTAATGAATTTGCCATTTCTGATCTACTAAATCTGGTTGCATCACATTGGCCAATCTGCCTCCAAGTGTAACTTATTATGATCTCGTTGCCAGCATTGCCCAAATGGTCACCGGACCATCAGAGGTGTCGCCTTGCGCAACCAAACGGCTACTAGAACCACCTACTTCCGATCTTGCGGTCTATTTGCGCAAACCGCCACGTTTTATTTTTAGTCAGTCCCGTAGAGATTCTTGAAAGTGTAACGAATTTGGCAAATAAGACGTTTATTAGATTTTAATTATAGTTTTTTTACTACTTCTATTCCTACAATTCCTATAATTTCTACCTATAACAGTTATTTAATCATAATTCGATAAGTTTTCCTTATTTATTTTTCTAATCGTTTCTATGGAAAAGTTTGTACATGATGTAAGTATAAAGCAGAATATAAGTATAAATTATTATATAATAAGTAAAAAAGAGAAGAAATTACACGGAGAAAGAATACTGAAAATAACACAGTGACTATTTCAACACACCTTTAAAAAGTGTTATAAAGTCATTAAAAACGATGAAAAAATAAATTTTTTAACCTAACCTAACCAAACCTAACCTAACCTACTTAACCCAGTTAGTAAAAATTTTGTTACATTACTTTCCATGGCTTTAAATAACTTTTTAAAGATGTGATGAATTATCATTTTGATGATTTATCCGGTCACCACTGAAAATATATAGTTAGTTTATTACGAATCTCTTCAAATTATTATTAAACGAATGAATTGAGAAACTTTTAGCAAAATACCACAATGTTATCACGATGTCGGAACACGTGTTCATAAAAATCCTAACATTCTCGTATTGCGTCTTTATATGTCATTAAAACAAACGTAGGTGCAAAGGTATATTACTAAGAATTTAGCAAAAGTTTATCAGGAAACGGCCTGTCATACCGTTTTAACAGGATCACCAATAATTTCAAGAGATTCTTAGTAAATAAGCAATACTCAGGAATAGCTAAGTTCTCTTACCCCAAACATCGTCTAACAAATATCTTATCGCGTACACAGGGGGATCATTTTTCACAACCAACACAAAAGAAAACGACAATAAATACGCCCCTCGAGACATTACTTATATATTATCCGAATGAAACATTATATTACTTCTTCAGCCTCTAAAATACATAACATCGAGCTTATTAAACATTACAGTAGTTGATCCGTCGATTGTATAAGTAAAACTTCTTCTTAGAGTGTTGGTCATCGATGGTAAGTTGTAGCAATTGACAAATTCCTCAAAGTGGGTCAACCGGCGTAAGTTGTGATTCAATCTCTTTGTTGATTGAGCGAATATTGGTTTCACCTTCAGGGGCCTGCAGTACAGCAGACTGCAGAGGAAATCGAAAGTGCAAATTATCACTTGGGTTTTGCGGTGTTCCACTGTTTTTGCAGTGAACTATGAAGCTGTATATCAGACAATCCAGTTTTTGCAGTGAACTCTGAAGCTGTATATCAGAGAATCCAGTTTTTGCAGTGAACTCTGAAGCTGTATGTCAAAGAATCCAGTTTTTGCAGTGAACTCTGAAGCTGTATATCAGAGAATCCAGTTTTTGCAGTGAACTCTGAAGCTGTATGTCAAAGAATCCAGTTTTTGCAGTGAACTCTGAAGCTGTATACCAAAGAATCCAGTTTTTGCAGTGAAATCTGAAGCTGTATATCAGATAATCCAGTTTTTGCAATGAACTCTGAAGCTGTATATCAGATAATCCAGTTTTTGTAGTGAACTCTGAAGCTGCATATCCATAATTTTTAAACCTGTCAAAATTATTTATTGTTACTATATTTATTTGTAAATTTCACGGTTTCTCGTAGTCTGATAATATATTCTATGATTTGAGTTAAAGAGTTAGATAGGGTTTTCGCTATCATTTAGAGAATTTTTTCCGGAAGGAATAAAATATGCATGTATATAATACATGCATATTTTATTTATAGAAAGTAGAGAAAAGTCAAGCAACGCCGGGTTCTTCTCGTCAGCTAGTAATCTCAAATGCTATTAATTCATATTTATTCTTTCTGGGTCTAATGCGTGTAAACAACACACGGTTGGACTAATAAGTCAAACAATATTTTTTCATCTTATAAGTTAGTTGTGCCATATTCATTACGAGGTAATCAATACTCGTTTAATTTATTTATTTATAAATGAATATTAGTTACATATTATACATAGTTAATAATTAGGTATACATAGATAATAATTATACAAAGTTATTATACATAACTATTTTTAAAAACTCCTATAACTTTGAAGTGGTCGAAGAGTTTGCCTACCTGGGCTCCATCATAACGCAGGACAACGAAGACCCAGCAGAAGTAAGAAAGCGCATCACAGCCGCTAACAACACTTACTTCGCGTTGCTGCCAGTGTTCAAATCCCGAAACGTCCATAGGAAAACCAAAATAACCCTGTACAAAACAATTATTAGAACGGTCTTGGCCTATGGATGTGAGGCGGGAACACTGACAGCAAAGTCTGCGGAACGGCTGGACACCTTCGAAAGAAAGGTATTTCGAAGAATCTTAGGAGCGGTGCGAGAGGGAGAGGCATGGAGAATCCGCCACAATAAGGAGCTATATGACATCTACCAAGCTCTCAGACTCTCTACTCATTTACGGCTCCAAAGACTAAGATGGGCCGGACATGTGCACCGAATGCCAAGCACACGTGTACCAAAGAAGGTTCTAACAGGACACCCGGGAGGCAAACGAAAGGCGGGCAGACCTAGGCTGAGATGGGAGGACGATGTCAGGAAAGATGCCAGAGGACTACTCCATGTTGCAGATTGGAAGACGACGGCCGAGGACAGAGGGCGGTGGAGGCTCATGTTAAAGGAGGCCAAGGCTCGAAATGGGCTGTAGCGCCATTGAAGAAGAAGAAGATTATACATAACTGAACTGCTTCATTAACAATATTTTGTATTTGTTGTATAAATTGAAAATGTCCACTGCTCGGTGTAATTATTTCCCTCCATCAGTATTCTGGGCAGAGGAATACGTATGGTAGTTAGTCCCAAAATTTATGCATTGAAATAAATCCCGGCGTCTAGTATTACAAAGAGAAATCCGAAAGCTTATTAATGCAAGCAATTCTGGGCTATCAAATGCATCATTTTGTAAAGAAATACCAAGTCAATGTAAATTCTTCTGTCTGACAACACATTTTCATATAATTTAATACAGTGTTTTAGTTTCCTGGAATTCATTTTGTATTCTTTTAATAGCTTATACATGAATATTATAATGCGGGTTTCAGATGGTAAAATTGTACACAGGTTGACCTCTAACAAAGGCAAAATATAACATTGGAATGCACTTAATATTGTTGAAATTTCTAGTTAACTTGGTTATAAATCCCAATATTTGTAAGCCCTTGTTAGAGATTTCCAAATAAATAAATAATGCTGTAAAGTCCTTACCTCTTGTTTATATAAAGGTCAACTTTTATAGCGCCGAATTTTTATCGCATTTTTCTCTTAGAATCTATGATTGAAACAATAAAAATATTGCGACTTTCCACAAATTTGTGATCATTTTGTAAAATTTCTCTAATTACTTTCTGCTGCATTATTGTTATAATGAAAACAGGATAATACAGGATGTCCGGGGGTTAAGTGCGATAACTTCGGAGGGTGATTCTACATGATAGTACAAGAAAAAAATATGAAAAATTATTTACATAAAAAAATTGAATTTTTGAATACGGGAAAATATACATAGGAATTTCGAAAAAAAATATTTGTCTTTTTTTTCCATCTACCACCATGTAACGCATTTTACCCCTGGACACCCTATATAATATAATATGTAAACATGGAGATGCATATTACATCAATGAAGGTAACCTATAAAGGTAAAGCTTATCTCAGTAATTATCTAAAGCTATCGATGATTGTTCCAATATTGATGAAATATTCAACATCCAAGCCAAAATCAAAAGAATCCATCCAAAAACCGAACTATCCACAGATTTTTCATGAAAACCCTAGATAGGTACGTCAACTTTAAAACTGTGGTAATCCATGCTACAATGTCGCACATAAAAATAATTTATCAAGCTTGCAACACCCATTCCTCGTGCCACAACCCGCAATATGTACATCACTTTCATTTTTTATTGACTGGAACCATCTCTTTTTTACTACTAATAACCACGTAGGACGTAATGACGACTTTTATTGCTTGTAAATTATTTTTAATATCTATAATCCGGTGTTCATTTATTAACCTTGCCTTGAGAAAAAATGTAAAACGTCTTAAGTCCATTGCTGTAATTGGATTGTACTATAAGCTGATTTGGAGGAAACGATATTTACCTTAGTTTGAAATCGCCGATCCGTGAAAAATCCGCTTAATGTGTGATATACGTATGTAAATTAACAGTAATACGAAGGGTCTGACGGTGTTACCAAATACTGAATTTGGTGTACTGAATTAAAGTGGAACACATAAAATTTCAATACTGTAACATGCAATACTTTCGATGCAAACCAGGTTTCGTTTACCCTAACCCTTAACCTTTATTAACTACAGAGGATAATGACTTTTCCTGTAATATTCTTACATCTTTCTGTAATACTTCTCTGTTGGTCAATTTTCTCAATTTTTGTTTTTTTTCATTTGTCGTATCTATAAATATAGTTGAAAATACTACATAAAAATAGAGGAATTTATCTGCTCACGGAATGTGTGTTTAAATTCAAAACACATGTTGCAAACAGTCCAAAGAGCATTAATTAACATTTTAAAGAATGGGGGGGGAAGCGTCCAAGATGGTTGTCCCAGGCAACACCGTATAGATATGGGATGTTCAGCTAGAGATATAATATCGATATCGATAAATCATTAAATGCTTTAAGTCTAAAACCAGTATACGTTCCTAGTTCCTAGTTAATGAGTATAAGCAAAGCCTTGTCGGATTCTTAAATATAGTGGTGTAAAAAAACCTTATCGAAGGAAGCAAACACTTTGTGGCTTGACATTATTACACAAATGAAAGAATATCTTTGTTTTAAACCACTTTATTACATTTATATACGTCGACCGGTTTCGGTTGGACTCAACCTTCATCAGGACAGTACAAATATAAACTAAAATATAATACAGAGGAAGATAATTAAGTAAACAATAAAGAAAGAGAAAGTATATAAATGTGAGGGAGAGAGCATCAGGGCAGCGGAGTAGGTAGTGGGTTCGGGGAGGGGTGGGGATTACCCAGGGAGAAAGGAAACATCTTTAAAATAGGGCTTTTAGTTAGTTCTATCTGTTTGTTTAAAATTGGGTAATTATTTTTATTTTTATTTGCTTTTGAGATTTCCAATGATTCTAAATTATTGAGACGTATTCCTATTTTATTTTTATGTAGTATTTGAACTCCCGTCGTTCTATTATAGTTCAAATACTACATAAAAATAAAATAGGAATACGTCTCAATAATTTAGAATCATTGGAAATCTCAAAAGCAAATAAAAATAAAAATAATTACCCAATTTTAAACAAACAGATAGAACTAACTAAAAGCCCTATTTTAAAGATGTTTCCTTTCTCCCTGGGTAATCCCCACCCCTCCCCGAACCCACTACCTACTCCGCTGCCCTGATGCTCTCTCCCTCACATTTATATACTTTCTCTTTCTTTATTGTTTACTTAATTATCTTCCTCTGTATTATATTTTAGTTTATATTTGTACTGTCCTGATGAAGGTTGAGTCCAACCGAAACCGGTCGACGTATATAAATGTAATAAAGTGGTTTAAAACAAAGATATTCTTTCATTTGTGTAAAAAAACCTTATTTCAGTTGCAATGTTGTGCACCAATGTGTTTTTATAACAAGAATAGTTTAACAAACAACTGTTCTGATTGTCATGGTGTTCTCAAACTGTAATGGATGATTTTACCTTCTACAACAGGTGGAAAACTGTTCTCGAGAGAACATAACTACATTATTTTATAGCTTTAATCTAATGTAATTAACGCAATAAAACCGTAATGAGGCATTTATGAATGAGGGTCCGAAGATTACACTGACTGACAGTCACAGCGACAGGGAAACTTGTAGTAAAGAGATGAAAGTAGACTTGTCCAGTATTTCAGTGCCAGTGCCAATGCGTTGAGAGTTAATAACTGTTAAATATTTTGTGAGGAATGCTAATAAGAAAATTTACACAATTTACAAAAAGAAGGAGAGAATTATTTTCCCAACACATTTTCAAGTTAATACTAGTGATTAACTGGATTTAACGCGTAATTTATGAGAAAACATAAATGCAGACGTTGAGGCGTGCCATTTGGCATTCATAATACAGTGTCCGGAAACTCGTAGAACAATCGGGAATCTGGTGAATCCACAAAGAGAGCCCAAAAAAGCATTTCGGTTTATTTTTTTTTTACCTCAATTTTTTTCGGCAAAAAACTTTTGAAGCCGGGTCTTCGAAGCTTTTGAAAATACATTAAACGGCTGATGTTAACCCCCTAGTGACTGATTTTTTTCGAATAGATTTCCAACCTCGAACTCTATTTACTCGAAAGCGAAAGATCAAATCAGTAAATGTTTTACACTAAAAACGACTATAAATATGATGTAGATTCACCAGTTTCCCGCTTGTACTACAAGTTTCCTGACACCGCGTATAACGGGTGTAATCATAATTGATATTATGTGCATTTAGTTGATATATGGCATAAATAATATAACGTATTATTTTATTTTTATATATATTAAACTCCATAACTTTTTTTGGGCTTGACTTTTTAAGCTGAAAACGTTGTGTTGATCTTGTGATTCTCCATATAAATAGCTGTGCGAAATCATGACGCCAGAACTCACTGTTTGAAAGATTGTGCGCTAAATAGAAATCATTTAATAAACCAAAAAACAATCAAATTTGAAAAAAGAAAACTGACATCAAAGCACGATATTTTCATTTATACATTTCTGTGGAGGTAGCGCGGCCCTTAGAATGACGTGAAATTTTAAACCTAATTAATAAAAACAGAGTAACTTTGAAGGTTATTGCATGTCTAGTTTGTGTCAATGTGCCGAATGGGAATACTGTCTAGCAGCCAGAAGCTATGTACCGCTACAACTTATCGATTATATAGTTTGAAAACATTCAATTCGAATCGCTTCAATATCAAGCGATTATCTCCATGGAGACGGGTGGCGCGACTCTAAAGCCTTGCAAAGTTCGAGGAAATCAGGTTGATATGCACCCCTGCAACTTGTGATGGTTTGTTGTTATCTTTGGCGCAGAAGTTTCATCATATTTTGTATGTAACATACAGCCATAATATAATACAAATGGAATCGAATGCTTTTCCTATGTACATTTAGAGATAGACATGTTATTTTCATACTTTCAATAGTATTTTTTTTACATTAACTCCACAGAAAAGGCCTTGAGGAAAATTATTTTCCTCAGGGCCTGTGCATCTTTGGGGATGTTTTGTGGAAGGAAGGAGTGAACGTGGGTCTTGAAGAGAGCCATGTTGTAGGAGGGAGGAAACACAGAGGCCGACAAATATTTCCATAGCCGAGCTGTTTAATACAAGAACTAGTCGTAGACACGACCCGTTCTAATGACAGATATCAAATGATGACAAATATCAAATGATGACAAATATCAGATGACAAATATCAACCGTGTACAAATGTTGGGCGCGCGTTTGGCGTATTTCAAATGCATGCATTCCATCAATCGTTACCGTAATTTATTTATTTATTTATTTATTTAAACGCCCATTGGGCTTTTACATACATTGTTATTAGTGTTATTACATTAACTATGTGACATTTAAAAGTTTACGTACATATATAAATAAAATAGTTATTATATCTGTAGTACATAAATGTTTTACAAATGATACAGAATACCATTATGGAGAACAGTTTTTTTTTTCTTTTTTTTTTTACTTAGAAAAATAAATGGATTGAAATTAATCAGCATTTATAGGGACTTAAAATCATATTCGAATTGTTATTTAAATTACAATATTAATTTGTAAAGTTAAAACATATATATTAAAGTTAAAAGTCATAAAAGAAAAGAGTGAAAAAACAGAAGCTAAAAAATGGGTTTTTCACTATGGAGTGGAGAAGTCATACATTTCAGCAAAGTGTTTATGTAGATTTCGTTTAAGCACTGCTACGGAATCTCTAAATATATCAACAACATTACCAAATTTATTACCAAATTTTTGTATTCGATTTAACGAATAATGGTACGTTCATCTTCTTTTTTTATCATTTATTTTAAAAAATAAACAGAACGTACAAAGGGTATCGCTGATAGGTATATCCTATTTCTAACAGCTAACCTATGAAAGTTAGAAGCCTATTAGAAGCCTTCAGGTTTTGTCTTATTCAAGTCAAAGAGGGGAAAAATACTAAACTTCATCCTTTGCGACATGGTTCGATGTACATAATGATAAATCATTTTTAGTTTACAAAAGCAGCAAAAACTCTCAAACGAAGATCTTTAGTGCCATGATTTTTTGGTAGACGACAAAAAGAAGACAAGAAGCCATATTTTGATTTGATTTTTATCAAAAATTCTTCAATATGAAAATACTTCTTTACATTATATATACCCTGTTGATTGTCGACAAGAGCTCATTGTTACTCAATAAATACAGAATTCAAATAGTTACTTATCTATGTAATTTACTTTAATCAGAAGACCAATACGAAATTAATAACAATTTTGTCTTCGTTTTTTTTTCTCCAGAGCGAACGAGAAAAGACAGGCCTCATAGCAGAACTGACTTCACAAAACAACAGGCTTACGGCCCAATTAAAGGAAGCCTCCAACCAGGAGATTCAGCTCACCGCCCAACTGCAGGGACTGAGGGACCAGTGCTCCATGAGGAAAACTAGTTTGCAGGTAATTATTATAATGATAGGTACTGTTGTAGTTAAAGATGTCACAGAACAAGAGATTGGTGGTAAAAGGGGCCTATAAATAACCATGTGGTAAAAATCAATATCCAGCTGCAGGAACTGAAGAACCAGTGATCGATGAGAAACAACCAGTTAAAAAGTGAGATGAATTAGGAATACGTTTCTTGTAAAAAGGTCATATATCAAGAGACTAATGGCTGAGGTAAAGAAGGCCTTTAATTAGTAAGTTTAATTGCAGGAATTCTGTCCGTAAGAACAGATTTTGTCTGTCTCAAAAGACTTTAATGAACACCAAAACTTATAACCCTAAAGAAGTGAATTAGAGACAAATCGTGGAAAAGCTGAGTGTGTAGAAGAAGATTTGTACAGTATGAGAATTCCTGAGAGACTGGAAATGGTGGAGAATATTTGTAGAAGAGGTCAAATCCAACCGTAAGATGGAAATTCAGGTTAATGACGTCTTTCACGCGAGAAGAGCGGAAAAAGAAAAGCCGGTCCCCAAGCTATGCAGAGCCAAGTCGGATTGCTAATATAATGGATTAAAAACATGCTAAGGGTCCAACTAAATAGAACTTAAATAAGAGATACAACTGATCGCATAACCCCAGGAACTGGAAGACCGATACTCGTTGGATAATAGCTTGTAGAAATGTTGCAATCGAAACCCTTATAGCCGCTTGTAACAAATACGCACTTGACGTCTTTAAGCCGTATAAAATTAGATTGTATTATATTCCGTATTATGCAGATCAGAAGCCATATACAATAAAATCAAACAAAGAACACACCAGTAGCTACTGCAAGTAATAACATAACAAAGTGAAAAACTAAATAGGAAGTGTACTGCTTACTCGTATGAGGCAATATTCTACTCTTTGAGACTTTTCATTTTACTGCGTGCTATTGAAATGATTTCCAAAATATAAAGAAAGGGAAATGAAACTTTCAATTTTCAACAAAACAACGCCACAGAAGATTATTTGCCTCTAATAGTTGGACAAAATTATTTTGTGGGTTTTATGAAGTTATGATTCATTGAAAAACAATTTTGGGTAGTAATTTTTTTTTCTAAAAGCTTTCCTCGTTATTTTTCGGCAGCTGCCCATGGTACCAATTTAACAGAAGAATCAAATTTTAAATGTCTTTAAACACGCCTTAATGTAATGTGCGCAGTTTCTGGGCACTTCGTATTTTTTGTAGGTTTTTTATTCATAAATGAAAATTTTTCGTCTATTTTTTTTCCGAACATTCTCGCATGAGTTTGTACAATAATTTTCTAGTAATTTCCTTCATCATCCCTAAAGATTCTAAAAAAACATTAAACACTGAAAATTGTGAAGAAAACGTACTTGACACTATTCACTTTAAAATGACGGCTAATAAAATGGAGGGGTGGGTGTATGGGGGAAATTTTTTGATAACTTTTAATGAAAAAGCAACTTTTTAAACGTTTTACAAGATTTTTTTCCTAAAGTTTAGTTATTTGTTCAGATGTGTAATAAATCTCGTAAGGCTTCTTATCTTATGGCAAATCATTTACTTTCTTCGTTGTTAATTTTATGAATGGGTGAGCTTCGGTCCAAAAAGTTCACTTTCCTCTTCAATTTGGAAAGTGCGTAGCGCACATGATGCACGCAAGCTCTCAGAGATGATTTAGTTAGGAACGAGATGAGGCATGTCGAATTAAAATTGCTGAATTAATTATTTGTTCGCATCTCGGACATAGTAAATCATTTGCATGCACACTAGTTCTCACTCAACTGGTTATCAGTCAATTATTCCAATTCTTCATAAACACAACATGTTTATGTTCATGTTTCCTATATGTCTCTCCTGAGATAAATTTATTTGTCCATTCCTAATTACGTTTAGTTTAGCTTGGAAAGATTATTTCCGGAAATTCATGCTACAGTGTCGGTTCGGTATCAGAACTCCTCACTGGACTTAACTTCTTCATCTTCGTAAGCCTTTTAGCGTCCAGCTTTTGGATACAGGTCTCAAATGCCTTTAGTCTTTCTGATTTTTGCGTCTTGGGTTATTTTTAAAATGGCGAGCTCTCCATTGGTTAGTTCAGTCCAGCCCCTCTGATTTTTGGGCTATCATATAATGATATTGGAACTTAAGGATCGTTGATTAGTCATAATATATGCCCAGCATAGTCTCACTTGAATCCGACTTCGAATTCAGTACAATTCAAATGATACCCTAGCTAATTAGGCAATGTCTTCTTAATTTGTCATTACATTCAGCCTTCCATTATACAATATGTAATTATTGTATTGCCTACTTGGTTCAATGTGTTATTTTCAAAATTACCCTCTAAACCAATTGATTACTTTTATTTCTTCAGGACCATGTGAGCAGTTTGGAAACCCTCAGAGAAGAGTTGCAGCTGACATCAGACAAGAAGACAGAAATCGAGAGAAGATTACAATCTGCCTTAACGGACCGGGACGACCTGGCGAGACAACTGGAGGAGGCCTGTGACAGAGTTGCAATGCTGGAGAGACACATCAGAGAGCAGGTTGGTATTCTTCTTCTCCGTCAGATGTACCTGTCTGTCTTTAACTTTATTCCTCAGCTAATTTTCATTTTCTCGACAGCAATATTTTTTTGCCGTTAAAAACGTCCCATATTTTGTGTTACGCCACGTTATTTGTTCCTTGCAATCTGCTTTCAGCTATCTCTAAGAATAATGAAAATCATAAATCTTGGAAACATTTTTTCCGTCCAGCGATTTTTCACGGTCTTGGTGAATCTTGTCTTAGGTCACTGTAAGCTTTGTACGGGTAGACCGTAGAAAATTATGTTACTCGTAATTTTTTTGATCAAAGTGAAGATCTATTGTCTCGGGAATCAAGGGAGTTTCGTTGGAGAAAAAGAAACACGCTTATTACGGCCAAATATACCAATTAAATACAAAGAGAAGGTATGTGTATAATTTTTGCAAGTTCAAGAACAAAGAAGGCCTTTGTCGGGGTATCTACATATGTATAATTATTTAAAGATACCTGTGGACTCAAATAATGCTTTACAAATAGAGCAAAGCACCAATTACTGACATTGTTCAGTTTCTATGAAGTTCAAGACGAGTAGAAATAGAATATCATATATGTTCAATGAGGTCGTTGTTTCGGAAGTCTTTTTCTTCTGAATAGAATCTTCTATCATTCTTTTCTTGGAAATGGAATATTTTCTGAATGGAATCTTCTTAGGTTTGATGCGTAGAAATGGAATTTTACTTCGTATTAGATCTTCTTCTTCTGAGTGGATTCTTCTTTGATTCAGTGTATGGACATCGAATTCTTTTTCGTGTCTTCTTCTTCTTCTAAATGGAATCTTCTTGTATTCAATGTCTGCAAATTGTATCTTCCTTTGAATGACTTCATTATGAATGGAATATTCTTTTGTTTAATGCGTGGAAATTGAATCTTCTTTTGAATGTCTTCATCCTATGAATGGAATATTCTTTTGTTTAATGCGTAGAAACTGAATTTTCTTTTGAATGTCTTCATCATATGAATGGAATATTCTTTTGTTTAATGCTTGGAAAATGAATTTTCTTTTGAATGTTTTCTCCGTCTGAATGGAATGGTCTTTTATTCAATGCGTTTTTTTGGAAGTGGAATCTTTTTGTTTAACGTTTATAAATTATAGTCCTCTTTTTGTTTCCCAGGAACTCAAATACCAGAACTCCTTCACCGACATGGAGCGCTTGCAGCGTGAGAACTGCACGCTGAGCGAGCGTCTCGGCGGCGCGCCCGCCTCGCTGATGGGCGGTGCCAGCCTGGGTCCCTTCGGGCCGCGCCGCTCGCTGCATGCCGAGCTGGAGACGGGGACGGGCGAGGACGCGCAACCGCCCCCGCCCTCGGAGATACTCCACGTGTACAAGCAGCTACGGGCCATGTGTTCGCATCTGCGGTCTAGCCACGATGATGACTCTGGTAACTTGAATCCATCACTATCCTATATTAGTAATATTAGGGTGCGTATAAACATGACAGAATTTCTGCGAGCAAAGCCACGAATTACGAATTAGTTTCGCGCGTTTGCGGTTACTTCGTTCCTCTCCCATAATTCGCGTCTCAGCTCGCGGAAATTTTATCCAGTTTATACGTAGCATTAAATAGAGATAATTTAGGACAGAAATCGGCGGGGCTAATGAAATTCATTTAAAATACTGATTTCGGTTGTGGATGACTTGTGGGCGTGTTTCGTTATACAAATATTTGCCTAATCGAGGCTTAAATTTCCAATACAAAACTGTGTTTACGAAATTCAAATGGGATGAAGATCTACGATATCCGGCGAGTGTAAATGAGACAGAGCGCTGAACTATTGGGCAAAATGGAACATTTGTTTCCATTCAAATTTGTATCCTAGTTATTAAGGACGATACTGTCTCTTATGCGATATGTACTATTATTCCATGCCCACCCAAAATACAACGTATCAATTTTCCATGATCGTTGATCATGCTAAAATATCTTGGAAACATACTACCAAATCAGTGGCGTTCAGTTATAAAATCTTACTGACTCCTAGATACATAGTACAAACGGTTCTTCAAAACACGGAAACCAATTACAAACAGACGCATAACCAATCGATTCATTATTCATTTGAGAAATAATACAATTATTTCATACCCATAACAAATTCATTTCGTTCCAAATAATCAGCCTTTAAAACAAAAATACAAAACAAACTTCCGTGTTCCATTTCAAATGTCAAAACAAAAGAAGATTTAAACGACAAAAATAAATGCACCAATCAAAATTTTCAAATTTGGAACTGATTGTGGGAACAATTCATACAACCAATAAAGAAGATAACAAAATTATTTTATTTAAACTAATATTTGAAATAAAAATAATATTATTTATTATTTTATAAGCAATAATTATTAGCATGAAACACCCATCCACATTGAAAAATCTCCTGACAAAAGATACATGACGCCAACGGGAATATTATTTATGCTTGCCATTCAGGATAAAGTCATTAATACTAAAAATTATAGGAAGCATACAATCAAATATACAAATCAATTTGATGATTTGTGTAGAAAATGTTTGGCTTTTCCGGAAACTATAGAACGTATTATATCGGGATGTTCTATATTAGCACCGTCCGAGTATACATTTAGGCACAATCAAGTTTTAAAAATAATTCTCAAAGTTTGGTAATTAAACATAACTTGATTGACTGACGTAATATAATACCATATTATGAATACGAACCAAATTCATTTTTAGAAAACGAATTTTATAAAATATATTATGATAAAACTATACTAACAGACCGAACGATTAGTCATAATAGACCCGATATAGTTTTACATGACAAAATTAAAAAAATAACTTATATCATTGATGTCGCTATTCCAAATTCCTGTAATATTCAAAAATCTGCTAATGAAAAAATAAGAAAATACACAGATTTAGGAAATGAAATAAAAAGAATTTGGCATTCTCAGACTATAAAAATATTACCATTCGTTATTTCGGCTACTGGCATTATACCTAGCTTTCTCATTAAAAATTTAGGAGTATTAGATCTATCAAAAAATTTATATATAAAGATGCAAAAGTCAGCCATTTTGAATACATGTAGGATAACGAAAGATTTTTTAAATATTTATGTTGAGGGATCAGTAGGATTTATAGGCCCTGTTAGGAGTTATACCGAGCCGAACCCTCTGATATGAAAATATCTGGAGTCGGTGAATTATTTTCCCATTTGATCTCTGGTGAGTTGACGTGTTGTTCTTGTATTGTTTTGTATTTATTTTGATTATATAATGCACTTGCATAATGTTAATTGACTAGATGATCATTTTTGGAAAAGTGTGTGGAAGGGTTTAGTTTTTCCTATGGGAAAGATTTAACCCGGACATAAATTCGGAAGCATTAAATATTTGGATGATTTTTTAGCGCCGTTTTTGTGCAAAATCACCTCAAGGGCGCTGTACAAATATATAATACATTTCTACAGTGTTCTATGGTATTACTAACTATATATGGAGATAATATACAGTACCATGCTTACCTGGTAGGTCACTTGATATTAAAACTGTTTATTGTTCATTAGCGAAATTTAGATACAGGATTTAGGACATTATTGGAAAATTGGACATAATTGGACTTCTCAGTATTTATTTTAATAATATATATTTATGTTCTTTAATGAGCGTGTTTAGGAAAGGAAAAGCAAATTTTTTGCTAGGCGGTACTACAGTACAAGGTTTGTTCAGAGATGGTTATTTCTTTCCTTTAAATTTTTGACAGATTTCGTGATGTTCAAGTTGTATACTAACCGTCTTACTAATTAGATTCTTACATCCCCGTTCAACGTTGGTGTGGTAAAGCCGGCCTCGAGCCTTGTTTAAGACCATTTTAACCCAACAAAGCCGTTGTAATGAGTCAAGTCTTTCACCGTTCTGACCTTACGCGCTGCCTAATATTTACACCATGTTTTTTAGTAAGGCTGTAACCGTTTTACTAATTAGATTCTTACACGCCCGTTCAACGCTGGTGTGGTAAAGCTAACCTCGAGCCTGGTTTAAGACCGTTTTAACCAGACAAACGCCATTGTATAAGTCAAGTTTTTGATCTTCGCGAAGCGGAATATTTACACGTTTTTTTAATAAGGCTGTAACTGTGATTTGAAAGATTAATTTCTGATCGTCTCTAAAATTGACAATATTTGTTTTTGAAAGGCAATGATCCTGATGCAAATATTTTAATGCTTTCAACTTTACAATTCCTCGCCTGTATGGTTTCGTCATTATTTTGATTTTAACTGGAAGAAATCATCCAAACATAGCGTGCAATAAACAATATTTCCAACGTTTCAGCAGAGAACTAAAATAATATTACATACTTCATGTTAGAAACGACGTTTGAACTGGGTGTTTCGCAAATATAATCAGATTTTTTACGATTTTAATTTTCAGACCCATTGAAAATCTGCTATTTCAATGTGATGAAATATTTATGTTCTAGAACTAGGCCAAATAGGACAAATAGGTACCTCATGAATGAACTTACTTTCACTAAGAAATAATAATTAAAATCGCACTTCTAAATTCAAATAAACCATGACATTTTTAATTCTCTTGCAATCATGTAATCAACCGCTATGCCTTCTCGACGCTCTCGAAAGATTTGACGTAATTTATAAAAGGTAAGAGAGCCTAATTTATATTCCTTCTTGGATTATTTTTGGCTGAAAATATCCCTCTTTCAATTTATTCAATGTAGTGCACGTGATTTTTAAAGAGTGAAATAAATGACGTAAGAAAGATGATAAATGGCATCATTGCAATTCTAGGATTATGTCTCTTACTAACATTAAAAAAAAAACATTAAAAATTATAGATTTTGTAAAGAGGCTACTTCAAAAATATTGTGCATAAATTTCATAATGATCAGGTGTTAATTAAGTATTATATTTTCGGGTTTGTTTGAGGACGCTATCTGGCATGCTTTTATTTGAGCGAGCAGGTATACATTACCCAGCTGCTCCGCCCTTAACAGCCAGAACGAACCGTAGAGATATTAAAGAAAATATACTGTTTAAACAAGCTTTTTTCTTGCTCCGATTATTTTTTCTTCTGAACTACTAAACCGATCATAACGAAATTTTAACTACACATTTGCCATACGTATGGCTACTGTCAAAACTAGAATTATTTGAAAAATTTTAAAAGTAAATTTTAAAATCAAAATAGACTTATTTTTAGAGTTTAGTTTTTCAACAGCTGCCATTTTGTTATTTTTCCATAAAAATTCATAATTCTAGTTCTTGGAGTAGCCATAACCACATTGAACTCAATTTTTTTTTGTATTTTGAATAAATTTACTCAGAAATAACATCAACGAAGCTGATGTACCTTTTTTGAGGGGCAATGCGGATTCTACTACTAGGGATAGATAAATAATGTAAAATAAATAACATTAAAAGATTTACATCCTTTTATAAGAATCATACGAAAAATCCTTCAAATACCTGATTTTTCAGCCGTCTTAAAGTAGGATGAACCCTTAAGGAAATGAGTAGTAGATGAGGAAATAGGAAAGAGGACGATAAGGAAGTACCTAGCAATGATGTATTCATCAATCTCAGCTAAAGCCATTTCAAACAACGTTTTGATTCTGAATTCAGGCGCCGAGAGTTAAATTCTCTGGTAGTTGTGACCTCCATCATTAGACAATCATCATTGAACGCTTACAATTATGGTAGTAGAAGGAATGTGAGTGTATCTTTCATTTAAAAAAAAAGAAAGAAAGATAATTTGTTTTCCACTCTGGAAAAATTAATTAAAAAATTTATAACGTTTATGAAACACCCATTGTTTTCGGTGACAGTTACCGCCCAGCACCATCTATGATCAAAACCTTAAAGCTACGACGCTGAATGAAAATTTTCCGTACGAAATAATTCACAATTTAATGGATCGATGAGTTGTTCATAATAATATTATTTGTACTTTATGCTTACAACGTATAGTCGGAATTAATGGAGGAAACATCATAATGCGCTTGGAATTATTCATAAGATAATAGAGATTTCAATTATATTCATTACATTGCTTTACAGACGTGACCAAACTATACAATATTAGCGATTATTTCTGTGTGCAACGATTTAACGATGATTTTTTGATTAAAGAACTGATTTTAATATTATTAAACTCAAAAAGTTTCATAACTCTATTTTTTTTGCTTATGCTACGAGTTTCAGGACCCCTAGCGTAAGCATGTCGTTTGAGGTTTTATCGATAAAGTCGACAATCGCTAACAAACAGAGACAGGGTATCTAGCACGGTCGATAAAGCTTCTATCGATAAAGTCGGTAACTCGTTCTTGAGAATCACAGCAGATCACCAACGAACAACAAAAGTTCATGTCGACTAAATGTGGTTAATTTAATCGACGTGAATTGTGATTTATTCATCGAACTGCAATCGTTCTCGGAACGAGAATGTCACCGATAAATATCGATAAAACCTGAATGAATGTTCATTACCAGGGGGCCAGGGTATCTATCTAGCACGGTCGATAGATAAAGGTTTCATTAATAATGTCAGTAACTTGTCATCGTTCCCAAGCACGACTGCAGATCGCCAACGAACAAAAAAACAGTTCGCAACGACTAAGTGTTCTTAATTTATTTAACGTGAACTGTTGTTTGTGAGTTAGCGATCTGTAATCTTGCTCGGGAACGAGAATAAGTTATCGACAATATCCATAAAACCTTTATCGATATGTTTATACTAGGGGGGCTGTACACTGTACTTCTGCGTCGCGAAGAAGCTTATGATAATCTTTTCTTAATTTTCATCTTCGCCTTTCATCACTAAAAGTACATCAATAAAATTAGATCATGTACTAATTTTATATTTCATATTGTAACGTAAAGATTGCAAGATTATCTCAATACTTTAAATAAAGATTGTGCTTAATTACTTTTGCAAGATATAATAATTGATACATAATTTCGTTACGGTTTTAAGTATTTCAAATCATTCTCTTATTTAGCAAATAATTTCTTAATATTTTTTTATTAATGAATTTAAAATGATTTTGCAAATATTATAGATAATACCTAAAACGTTTACTGGATTCTACAAAATATAAATACACCAGCCCGAATTAGATTGCTTTACCGTAAAAATGCTAATATCCAGTAGCGTGCAACTTTTTGACGAGCTTGGCAGCATTTAGATGGTACTAAAAAAGCATCTAGTAGTATTTTTCTAACCAATAATGACAAACCCTAAATACTGTCACCCAGGAGCGTAGGCGTAGGCGTATAAGGTGGGGAGGGGTCCCCAACGGCTTAAGAATTCCGTTGAAAAAAATTAGTACCTTCTCTTGGATTATATTCCTTGAAAATGCACTGATATTATTTGAACCTACCTCTTTTATCAATGTGATGTAAAAAATAAGTTGATGTTATTTGAACCTACCTCGTTTATCAATGTGATGTAAAAAATAAGTTGATGTTATTTGAACCTACCCACAGACATAGGAATTAATAAACGAGAAGATAATGGCGAGGGGTAAAATCAACTGTTGAAGAACGAAGGGAGTGAAGCTGACTGTGATTCGTCAATAAATCAATCTGACAGTAAATAGGCATCTCGCATTATAATATCACCATTTACTTCTTAAAAGTAAAATCTGCTTTTGAATGAATAGACATTTTTACATGGGAGCGCAAATTACTCGCCACGTCATGAACAAATTTGCGAAGTCCAAATTCGGCAAAAAAATTCGGTTTTATTTTCAGAGTCGAATATTTCGTTTAAGTATTTAGTTAAGACACTTTTATAAATGTTCATAATTTACTTCCCAGCAACCAACCAGCTTTGTGTTTCGCGTCCAGACGTTTCTCGATGTGATAGTAACAACTGATTCATATTATACGATGTGAATATGCTTAAAATAAAGTAAAATAATGCTTATATATGGAATGTAATACGACAATTGGGTTTATTCTCTTTTTCACATCTATTTTTACAAGTTTTCATAGCACAAGTCAACATTCTGCCGTGTTATTTCGTAAAATGAACCGATGATGCCTCGACCATAGTTCGCACAAGAATGATGACGTCACGTTTTCAAATTTCACTTGAGGCCATACGCGAGCACAGCCGGCTCCAATGGAACCGGTATGGGGAGTGGGGATAATACGCTTTTAATCACTTAGGGCAGGTCTACTAATATTCATATGTCTATGAACCTACCTCTTTTATCAAGGTGATGTAAAAAATAAGTTGATGTTATTTGAACCTACCTCGTTTATCAATGTGATGTAAAAAATAAGTTGATGTTATTTGAACCTACCTCTTTTATCAATGTGATGTAAAAAATAAGTTGATGTTATTTGAACCTACCTCGTTTATCAATTTGATGTAAAAAATAAGTTGATGTTATTTGAACCTACCTCTTTTATCAATGTGATGTAAAAAATAAGTTGATGTTATTTGAACCTACCTCGTTTATCAATGTGATGTAAAAAATAAGTTGATGTTATTTGAACCTACCTCTTTTATCAATGTGATGTAAAAAATAAGTTGATGTTATTTGAACCTACCTCTTTTATCAATGTGATGTAAAAAATAAGTTGATGTTATTTGAACCTACCTCTTTTATCAATGTGATGTAAAAAATAAGTTGATATGAGTAGAGGTCCCAAAAAACTTTCCAAAAACGTAATTAATGTTTGGATCACTTTTATAGCGCCATTTTCGTGAGAAAATCCCCTCGAAATCGCTTTTAAATATTTACCATATGGAGACACTCTTATATGACTTTTGCATGATTACTAAAAAACAGCACTTCGTTTCAACTTAATTACCGTAAGAAGAAAAAAATAATGCATTTGGTAGTAGATAATATTTCCATCAATATTGAACATGGCCGCAAATTGCGAGGAAAATCATCCGTATGAATTTTTAAGAGATTGTTTCTATTCATTTTCCATTCTCTGTAATTTTAATAGTCTTTTCTTAGAGAAATTTAGTCGAAATGAAGTATTGTTTTTGGTAATTATGCGTGGTAAGATTGTGTCAAAATCTATATGAATAAAAATGTTAATTTGATCAAAATCCTAAATCTCCAAAAGTTCTTCACAAATTGCTTTCAAATTTCGGCACAACATTGCATTTGAATACGCGTGTTTTTTTTACACACCTATATTATGTTTTTTTTTTTTTTTATAGTGAATACCTCACAAGAGTCCCAACTGCTCCCGTCTGGAGCCAGTGAGACTATGGCATCCCCAATTGGGGGATGTTGTGAGGTGGAAGGTAAGTGGGGAAGGGAAAGAGGAAGGTGGAGAAGTACCTGGCTATTCAGATCTAGTCACTAAACACGGCTAAAGCCATTTGGAGCAACGTTTCAATTCTGAATGGTGGTCTTACACCAGGGCGATACTGGTAGTATCTTCCACTCTGGAACGTGCCGCAAATATACTATATATTATTTTAATTAATTATTTTAATTAATTAATTGTGAAATAACACAAATTAATCAAATAAAATTTATTTGCGCACGCCGGGTTCGAACCCGCGACCTTCGGAATGGCAGTCCAATGCGTTACCACTGGACTATGCCCCTCCCACACCATGTAAATGCCATGGCTACGCCCTTGCTGTCACTGATTGTTTCCATTGCAATAATTACATATTTTTAAACTTTAATGGTCTTACTAATAAAATAATTCGCAACTGATAAACAACCTAAGTAAAGAAGTTAATTTGCTAGGAATATACGTGGTGTCATTCTGGAATTCCTTTCTGAACATGACCTTTCGGGATTTGCTGTTATCCCGCGAATTTACAAAGGTTTCCAGAAAGCCTTTGTGCCAAATTTAAATAACCCAGAAATCACAAAACATCTTAAAATTTTGAATCTTAACGCACCAATTGGAAACCCGGTATTACGAAAATTCTTTATAATTTTTTAAATTCCAGTTTAGTTTTAAGGGGTGTGCAATTAATACAAAATCCACCATAGATTTTAAAACAAGATTTTAATACATTGTATGAACGCTACATTGTCATTAATTAACCCACATATTATAATAAGATAATTTATATTGACTAAAGAATGATTACCTAGCCTGTTAATCGAAGACTTTTGTGCATACATATTCTGTAATCAAAATAATGTTGAATTAAAATTTGTCTTACATAATATTTTTCTCATTTGAAAGTACATAACTTATCAACTGTTATTTTTCGACTAATATGACTATTAGACAAAGCTGTCCGAAATTTTGACATTTCCAATAGCGGACTGGGCACGAAATTACTAATTACGCAAGAAAATATGTCGCACTCAGCAAAATGTCAAATGAAACCATATCAACTTCTTATGTACGTTACATGATTAAATATGACGTCCGCAAAAACACCGAAAAGCGTATTACAAAATTAAAACGTCACCTTTAAATAATGGCAAAGTATGCTTAGCTAAAAACGTGAGGATTTGCTCATGAACTATAAACTAATATTTATTTCGTAATAGAGTTAAACTTCTCTCTAATTTTGGCATCATCAAGGGTTCTGAAACACCAATATTAAGGCGATGCACCACATCGTGTAACATTTTGAATTTGAACCTACCTCTTTTATCAATGTGATGTAAAAAATAAGTTGATGTTATTTGAACCTACCTCTTTTATCAATGTGATGTAAAAAATAAGTTGATGTTATTTGAACCTACCTCTTTTATCAATGTGATGTAAAAAATAAGTTGATATGAGTAGAGGTCCCAAAAAACTTTCCAAAAACGTAATTAATGTTTGGATCACTTTTATAGCGCCATTTTCGTGAGAAAATCCCCTCGAAATCGCTTTTAAATATTTACCATATGGAGACACTCTTATATGACTTTTGCATGATTACTAAAAAACAGCACTTCGTTTCAACTTAATTACCGTAAGAAGAAAAAAATAATGCATTTGGTAGTAGATAATATTTCCATCAATATTGAACATGGCCGCAAATTGCGAGGAAAATCATCCGTATGAATTTTTAAGAGATTGTTTCTATTCATTTTCCATTCTCTGTAATTTTAATAGTCTTTTCTTAGAGAAATTTAGTCGAAATGAAGTATTGTTTTTGGTAATTATGCGTGGTAAGATTGTGTCAAAATCTATATGAATAAAAATGTTAATTTGATCAAAATCCTAAATCTCCAAAAGTTCTTCACAAATTGCTTTCAAATTTCGGCACAACATTGCATTTGAATACGCGTGTTTTTTTTACACACCTATATTATGTTTTTTTTTTTTTTTATAGTGAATACCTCACAAGAGTCCCAACTGCTCCCGTCTGGAGCCAGTGAGACTATGGCATCCCCAATTGGGGGATGTTGTGAGGTGGAAGGTAAGTGGGGAAGGGAAAGAGGAAGGTGGAGAAGTACCTGGCTATTCAGATCTAGTCACTAAACACGGCTAAAGCCATTTGGAGCAACGTTTCAATTCTGAATGGTGGTCTTACACCAGGGCGATACTGGTAGTATCTTCCACTCTGGAACGTGCCGCAAATATACTATATATTATTTTAATTAATTATTTTAATTAATTAATTGTGAAATAACACAAATTAATCAAATAAAATTTATTTGCGCACGCCGGGTTCGAACCCGCGACCTTCGGAATGGCAGTCCAATGCGTTACCACTGGACTATGCCCCTCCCACACCATGTAAATGCCATGGCTACGCCCTTGCTGTCACTGATTGTTTCCATTGCAATAATTACATATTTTTAAACTTTAATGGTCTTACTAATAAAATAATTCGCAACTGATAAACAACCTAAGTAAAGAAGTTAATTTGCTAGGAATATACGTGGTGTCATTCTGGAATTCCTTTCTGAACATGACCTTTCGGGATTTGCTGTTATCCCGCGAATTTACAAAGGTTTCCAGAAAGCCTTTGTGCCAAATTTAAATAACCCAGAAATCACAAAACATCTTAAAATTTTGAATCTTAACGCACCAATTGGAAACCCGGTATTACGAAAATTCTTTATAATTTTTTAAATTCCAGTTTAGTTTTAAGGGGTGTGCAATTAATACAAAATCCACCATAGATTTTAAAACAAGATTTTAATACATTGTATGAACGCTACATTGTCATTAATTAACCCACATATTATAATAAGATAATTTATATTGACTAAAGAATGATTACCTAGCCTGTTAATCGAAGACTTTTGTGCATACATATTCTGTAATCAAAATAATGTTGAATTAAAATTTGTCTTACATAATATTTTTCTCATTTGAAAGTACATAACTTATCAACTGTTATTTTTCGACTAATATGACTATTAGACAAAGCTGTCCGAAATTTTGACATTTCCAATAGCGGACTGGGCACGAAATTACTAATTACGCAAGAAAATATGTCGCACTCAGCAAAATGTCAAATGAAACCATATCAACTTCTTATGTACGTTACATGATTAAATATGACGTCCGCAAAAACACCGAAAAGCGTATTACAAAATTAAAACGTCACCTTTAAATAATGGCAAAGTATGCTTAGCTAAAAACGTGAGGATTTGCTCATGAACTATAAACTAATATTTATTTCGTAATAGAGTTAAACTTCTCTCTAATTTTGGCATCATCAAGGGTTCTGAAACACCAATATTAAGGCGATGCACCACATCGTGTAACATTTTGAATCGGGCCGCTAACAATAACACTCCTTATGAAGACGGCGATAAGGTTTAAATTCCAGCTCAACACAAGTCGCCTGTTTTGATTTGTACAAGAAAAAACATCGCCAAAAAGAGTGTTTTATTTTGTTTTGCGAAGTTCAGGTACAAACATTTAAATGTTTTACAATCATCACGTTAACAATCAGTTAACAATTCACGTCGTACCTACAAAGCGTCGCGCTCTGTCAAGCTATCGTTTTATACATGGAAAACAATCTTTAATAATTCCGCCGGAAGAAAAAACTAAATCGTAGTAAAAAACAATTTAAGTTTATCACGTGGTAGTGTTCTCCCGTGTTTTTTTAACATTTAACCATTGTTTTTTTAATATTATAAACAATTGATTTCACTGTTTACCAAACCGAAGTGTTGTGTACAACGTATCAAGTGCGCGGATTGGACGATTAATTATGAGCTCACTTCTCAAGGCTCCTATTGGTTGCGATTGTACTGCGAATCAGTGATACCTATTGTTTACAATCGAAACTGTCAATATAAATTCAAAAAAAATGTCGCAATCTGAAGCTTCTGATGATGAGAATGACCTTATCCCCTTGAACTCACAAGGAATTTTAAAAGAAACTCAAAATGCCCTCAAAACTTTACAAGATACCTTGGGAAATACAAAGGTTTCAAAGGAGCAACAGCTGAAGATTGCCAGTAATATAGCCTGCGTCCTGGGATCTGTTGGACAACTAATTTTGGAGAGAGAAACTCTCCGAGGTGAACTCGCCTTAGCAAAAGCGCAAAATAAAGTAATGCTAGCAGAAAAAATGGTGGTAAAACAGGAAAATAAGCAACTCCAATCCAAAATTATTCAGCTAGAATTAGACCTAGGACCAGTGATGAAAAGAGTGGCAGATGCTACGGAAGCGAGTCTCTCTTTTGCAGAGGTTGCAAGTAAAACAGTGAACTTACCTCCACCATTATCGCGTTTGGACGTCCCCATAGGAAAACCGAGGCCATCCGTCTGTTTCTTTCCAAAATTACCATCGGTGGAAGATAGCGAAGAAACAAAGAAAATAATCAGGGAAGCACTGAAGCCATCCCAGCTAGGAGTAAGAATTACCGGAGTAAAAAATATACGAAACAAAGGAGTAATCATCCATACGGCTAGTGCTGCGGAGCAAGAAAAACTACTAAGGTCGGAAATAGTAACCGAATCTGCGACTCTGAGCGCCCGACCCCCAACAAAAAGGCTACCAAGGGTCATTTTCTTTAACGTTCCAAGGGAGTTGTCTGATGAAGCTTTTCTTGAGTGTTCCCTAAATGGAATACAAAATATCGAGGAGACAAATGAAACCATAAAAAAATGTAAGCTTAGTCATCTAGCTGGCCCTCGAACTGGACCTGCATGCCATAGAATCTACGTGTTCCCCACATACCTGAGACATGCACTGGTCAAGCAAGGACGCGTATTTGTTGATTGGACAGTTTGCGGTGTTCGTGATTTTATTGGATTAACTGTGTGCTCAAAGTGTCAGATGATAGGACATTCTTACAAGTTCTGCAAGGAGACGACGAGATGTGGGCACTGTGCCCGGGAAGGACATACCCGTGAGACATGCCCTTCTGCTACTGCGGAGCCAGTCTGCGCGACATGGCGTCTAATATTGATTTTGAGACCTCAGATATAGAATATGAACGGATTCAAAAGTTCGAAAACTGGACCCAATTCAAACATGAACCAGGCGATAAAGCAATAACTGTCGTTAATTTGAACATTAGGTCTATCTCCAAGTACTGGAATACATTTCTTCTAAGTATTTATAGTCAACTAAATAACATTGATATTATAATACTCTGTGAAACCTCGATAGACGAAAACAGTGTAAATCTATACAAAATATCAGGATTTAACTCATTCTATTATTGCCGAACAAAAAGATCGGGAGGCGGGATTATGGTTTATATTAAAGAAAACCATATATTCGAAAAAAAAGATATAATAGCTAATACATTCGAGTGCGTCTATGGAACCTTCTCCGTAAACAAACACAAACGCATACATCTATTTGCATTATATCGACCCCCGAACACGAACAAAAAAACCTTCCTACAACAGCTCGAAAATATAATACGAAACATTGATATTAAGGAAACCATCTTGATACTTGGAGACATTAACTTAAACCTATTAAATAAACACGACTCAATAATTCTGCAATACGAAAATTTAATGGCTAATTACGGTCTAGTTAAATGTATATATGACATTACGAGAGAAGCGGTGGTAAATACCTACACAACTGCGACGTGTCTGGATCACATATATATTAGAGAAAAAGAAAAGTGTGAAATTAACTCATGCGTATGTGAAACAAGGATAGCCGATCATTATATAACTGCCGTGTCTGTATACCTTTATACTAAGGACAAAAGCATATCGCACCATGAATACTACACTGTACTATCTGAAAAAAAAGTTGGAGAAATGATTACAAAAACTGATTGGAACTCAATTCAAATTCACACTGATCCGGATATCATATATGAAGACATTAAATCACACTTTAAAAAAATCTACGAAAAAAGTAGTATCACAAAATTAGTAAAAAATACGTATCGCCATAATCAAAAAAGTTGGATGAACGATATTCTAATAGAAAATATACAAACGAGGGATAAATTATGGAGAAAATGGAAAAACATGCCAACAAACAAGAAATATGAAAAAGACTACAAAAAATACAGAAATAATCTAAATAAGCAAATATTAGATGCAAAAAAAACATACTTCAATAACAAATTCAATAATTGTTTTAAGGATATAAAAAAAACGTGGAACGAAATAAACAAAATATTAGGAAGAAAAAACAAATCCAGTTGTGACGCAGTTATATCTAAATACTTCTTGAAGACCAAACCGACGGATGAAGTTGCAGAAAATTTTGCTAACTTCTTTGATGAGGGAGTAAATGAGTTACTACACAAATGTGATGTCCGTGCGTCTCCGTGCCAGCTAGACGATTTACCGCATTCTATGTACCTACCCGGAGCTAGCGTAAAACAAATCGAATCTATTATCGAAATAATGAAAAACTCAAAAACACCAGGATTGGACCAAATACGTATGTATGATATAAAAAAACATGTAAAAATACTGAGCCCAGTAATTACTCATTTTATAAACACAATAATTGATACTTGCCAAATACCTGAAGAATTAGAAACTAGTATTGTTAGACCTATTTTTAAAGGCGGTGATCATTCAATTATAAATAATTACAGACCTATTTCCCTATTACCTGCCTTGGAAAAAATTCTCGAAAAATATATAGCAATATACCTAGATGGATATTTAAATAAATTTGGTATCATTGACGAATGTCAGTACGGATTCCAGAAAAAAAAAGCTGTGACGCACTACTTAATAATTTTTCTAATTTCATAAACACCCAGCTCAACTCTCAAAAACACGTACTTGTACTCTTTATTGATTTCTCTAAAGCCTTTGATACACTATGCCATAAACAAATAATAAAATTTCTACAAATTATTGGAATCCGTGGTAAACTGCTAACTTTTTTTAATACCTACTTATCAAATAGAAAAATGAGGGTAAAAATATTGAATGAGATGAGTAAATCTAAATTTGTAAGGTCTGGTGTCCCACAGGGGTCAATTTTGGGTCCAAAATTATATATTATATATGTCATAGCTATGTCGAAACTATTTAGAAAAGCGCGCAGATTCATTTTCGCAGATGACACCGCACTTGTAGTATCTAATGAAAATCCTCAAATAGCGATTCAAGAATTGCAAACCGACTTCGATGAACTGCTAAAATGGGCACACGATGTAGGATTGGTTATAAATGTAAAGAAAACAAAATGCATGTATATCAGATCACCAAGTTTGAAAATGTGGAATATTCCCAAACTAACCGCACATAACTTTGAATGCATCCATAGAAAAATAATATCAAACTGCCAATGTGAGATAATTGATTTTGTCAACGAGTATACTTATCTGGGATTAAAAGTAGATAATACATTTAAATGGGATAAGCAAGTTACTAAAATATGTAACCAGCTAAGAGCTCTAGCAAACAGTTTCTATAAATTAAAATTTGTTTTGCCTCATAGCACACTCAAACTAGTATATTTCTCATTAGTAGAATCTATTCTTAGATATGGAATTAGAAGCTGGGGAAATACAAGCATGACATATATTAAGTATGTACAAAATTTGCAAACCTCTATCATAAAAAAAAATTGTATCACCTAATATGTATAGACAAAGACACAATGTGCAACTCTTATATTGTGCTGAGGGCCTGCTCCCTATAAAAGGTTTATTTTGGTTCCTTACCATTAAAGATAACTGGGGCGATAGTACTTATAAAAAACCACTGGTACATAGCCACAGCACACGTCTTACAGAAAAAAAGGGCTGAAAATACCTAAAATAACAAATAAGTATGGAAGCCGAACGCTGGAGTACTGTGTACCAGTGATTTTTAATAAGCTCAAAAATAAATTTGTTTTTTCAGAAAATAAGAGTTTAAGCATGAAAACTGTAAAGGTGTGGCTTATAAATGAAAAATCTATATATCTTTAAAAAATAGAGCAAACAAATAAGTAAAGGAAAGACATTATTTGAAAGTTTTGATTCTAATATAAATGAATGTAATTATTTTTTTTATTTTTTCACTAACAAGCTTTTGATTTACAGAAAAAAAAAAAAAAAAAAAAAAAAAAACTTTTTTCACTTAGTTAACTAGAATTATAATTCTATTACATTGTGCTACAGTACGATGTTATTCACTTTCAATGTGTGTTATAGTATATGTCTTATTTTTGAATGTGTGTTATCTGTGTGCTATATTGTCTTGTACTTTTGAATGTACGTTATCGTATTGTCATTCAAAGTGTTAGTGTACTTGGGACGCTTTAGTGAGTTCTATGATTGTATGTAAGAGTCTGTTATTTATTTTATATAACGGGAGACTTATATTGTATTATAATTGTATATTGAGATAGAACCTGCAGACAAGCAGCCATGGGGCAGCTTCGTGGGACTATCCATACACTGTCTAAAAAAAAAAAAAAAATGTAAAATTTTCAGTCAATAAAGAATTATTAAATTTAAAAAAAAAAAAAAAATCTATACATATCTATACATCTATATATATCAAGTATACTCGTGGAAGGTCCCATACCCTTTTTTATGCTCCAAAAGCGAGGACTTCTGCCTATCAGAACGCCCCAGTCAACAGAGCGACTGAACTGCTCAACGAGTCTGCATTGACCATCGACATTTTTAACGTAACCTACAGGCAGTTTAACAATTATCTTTTGACGTATGTCACAAAGTAGTGAAAGTGACCTTTTTATGTGTTTTGCTATACTTTTTGTCTAATTTGTAATCTTCTCCATAATGTATTGGTGAATAACCGTTTTACGGAGAACATGAAAAAATAAATAAATAAATAAATCTTCTGAAGAATTTCTTTTGCCACATTATACAATAAAACTATTACCGAAAATGGTTTCGTATATAAAAGATTTTTAACTTAAAAGCAGTTTTTAAGGTCTGATATTTTTTTCTGGACTTACAAAAAGACTTAAGGCCCCGTAGTTAGCGTTCAAATGAGGTTTGAAAGGGAGATATGTAAAAACGAATGTTAGAGAGAGCACGCTAATATTAAAAAACGATAATAATTAAGCGAAAACATTGAAAATATTTAATAAAACACGACAGATTTTAAATAAAGAAAAAATCTCTTGACAAATGCTTTAGTTGCATTTAAAGATACACTGTGAATTTTTGCACGCCTATAGCATATTAAATAACAGAACAAAACGTGTTTTAAATAATTTTTAGAGCTTACTTTGCGATTTTTTTCTATCGAGGGAATTTCATATAATGAATGTTACGGTATAACAAATGTATGGATATTATCTTAAAAAATAACTTTTTTATTTGAACTTAAAAACTTAAATAGTTAACGAGAAACTTGTTATAATTCGGTAGAAATAGGGTATGAGGGGGTTTAAATAAAACGATTGATTATTTCAAACTCCAAAATGTGTTCTACTTCGGCTTAATTAATATATTTTCACATAAATGTATTCTTCAATTTGTTTGCCGTGTACTATTTTATCTTGACTTAATATGGGCACGAATAAAATAATTGATTGAGCATTTTAGTTGTCATTTTTTAATGATAAACTAATGTTCATAAGACAAGGTTTTTATGCATAGTACAAAGGATAATAAATTATTATAAGCAATAATTAGTCGCCTGCAATATCAATACAAATTGAAAATATCTCCGGAGTAAAAATAAATGCCGCCGACGGGAGTTGAAACCACCCCTTCTGATGTCCGGTTGTTTACATATGAAAAAAAATATAATAAGCAGTAATTCTTGATTGAAGTACTAGTACATATTGAAGTATTTGGCGGATTGGAAATAAGCCGACGTGGCTCCGTGGTCCAGAGCGTCTGACCGGACATCAGAAGGCGCGGGTTCAATTCCCGTCGGCGGAATTTATTTTTACTCGGGAGATATTTTCAATTTGTATTGATATTGCAGGCGACTGATTATTGCTTATAATATTTTTTTTATTTTACTTCCCGCTTCTTATTGTTTCCAGCTTCTCGCTTTCGTTTTCATTTTCTTGCCTCTTCTGGTATATTCTTGCTTCGTCTTGCTTCGTCTTGACTCTTCTTGACTAACGATTATTTTTGTATTATTTTTGTTTCAGGACTTCACTCCGACCTCTCCATCAGCAGCATGGAGGGCGGCGAAGGCGTGCAGTTGCGCGCGGGCGTGCTGGCCGAGGTTGCCGAAGAGCTGGCACTGCTGGTGGCTGGCATGGAGGGCGTTCGCTTCAAGGACATGCTGGAGAAGCTGTCGCATCAGCTGCATGACAGGGATGGTGAGCTGCAGGCCAAGAACGACCTCATTCTGGAGCTGCAGACCAAGGTAAGATCAACTAGACTAAGACTCGGGCCCAGAGCTAGCAAGAGGAAATCAGGGATTTTCAAGGAAGATATGTCATGATCAACCTGTTGACTGGGACTTCGGTGACCTTGAGAAAAAGTGAAGCGTCGAAAAATCATAGATATTTTTTTTCAAATCGTCACGCCGGCAGAGAAGCTGCATACATCATATAACAAGTAGTTTCTACGGTGATATTTAGAGCAAACGATTCTGACACCGTCCTTCATACAATTCATTTGTACATAAGCGTTAAAATCGTTTAAAAATATATTATCGATTTTAGTATGGAGGACACCGGAGTTCCAAATACATTTGACATGTCAGAGGAATTGAATAACTGCACAGGAGTACCAACAGTCTGGTATTAGGACTGGTACTACGGTATTTCAATCAAGCAATCTCTTTAGGCTGAAGGGAGTGGAAGAGCTAAAGATGAAGGGGAATAGGAAAATTTGAAAATCGCTGACTATTCTCACATTCCAGGTTACTAAAGCAGCTAAAGCCATTTCAAGTAGATACCTAATATTTCGATTCTAAGTGGTGAGATTGGTGATTTCATCTTCTATCTTCCGTCATACATTTTCCTTTTGGTTACCCTCCTCTAATCCCAATTAACACCATTTTTGTTCAGTTGTTTAAATGTCTCACCCCGTACAAAAAATATGTATATTGTATCGCCTCAATTAGTCACAAATCAAAATTTTCAAGTTACAAACAACTATGTCTACTAAAACAAAAATTTAAAGATTCGTCTTTTCTCCGATCAAACTATCAAGCTATTGCTGCTCCGATTGCTGGGTTCCCACCCGATCTATTCTATGAGAATCTATGGTCAATTTAGAGAACGACAGTCGATTCAACTTTGTGTTTCTATTCCATAGAAAAACCAAAACTTATTTTTAAAGTTATCTTTGATAAATACCTACTTACTTACACTTTCCATGCAGAAAATGCTATTTGAACAACCTTCTCACATGAAAATCGCACTGCGTCTTTTACGAGGAATACGAGGAAGTTGAAATGTGTTTGCTACTTCCAGCTACCGGCATTATCGTTTTAAATAGGTGTCAAAGATCAGCATTGTTATTGAATCATGCTTCACGACCAAGTAGGTCTCCCATAGAATACAAAATGTTTATACCGCCGACAACAGCTTCGTTCGGCTTTACAATACTACGTTTGTCGCAGACGCAGGGTCGGGGACAGAAGTCGGGTAGGTACCTGACAAATTATAATAATCCGAAGCCATACGAACGGTTCCGGTTAAACCTGCAACACGAACGATCCCGCCAATGACGGGGCAAAGAACTGTCGTGACATACGGCATGTCAACCAAGGGCGGGAAAACCTTGTCAGGGCTAAATGACACAATTTAAATTGCGTCCTTATCAATTATTTTGTATAATTTGACGTTTCTGTAAGTCATTTGAGTTGGGTAAACGTTTGCAGACATCCTAAATGACTATTATTTTGTGAAAAACATTTATTTACCCGGTTAGATATGTTTAAGTCAATTAACGTACCCTAATTATTTTAACATTTTATATGAGTTTCGCCGAGATCTCCATTCAGCTTTTATTTTTTTATTATTTTTTACACTCCCTCCATTTTGAAACTCACTGACGTCAGAAGAGTTTCCTTGATTTATTCGGTCTGTGTTAAAGGTATAGTTTAACCATCTTACTAATTAGATTCTTACACGCCGGTTCAACGTTGGTGTGGTAAAGCCAGCCTTGAGCCTGGCTTAAGACCCTTTAAACCAAACAAATGCCATGGTAACAAATTGAAAACTTCACCGTTCTAACCTTACGCGCCGCGTAATATTTACACCGCGTTTATAAGAAAGGGGGTTAGTGTCCAAATATTTATTTTTCTTTAATCTTTCCTTGTCCTCAAGGTTACGCATTTTTTAAAAAGAAAGTATAAATCAGTGATTCCCAAAGTGTGCAAAATAACGAAGGTAGAGGGGAGGGGAAGGAGATGGGACCTGACTATTTCAAGCAAAGTTTTAATTATGAATTGTGGTCTTCCATCAGGGTGATACTGAGAGTATATTTGACTCTAGAACGTGCCGCAAATATGGCTTACATTATTTGAAATGATTAAATTGCGAAATAACACAATTCAATCAAATAAAATTTACCTGCGCACGCCGGGATTTGAACCCTCGGCCTCCGGATCGCTAGTCGAGAGTCTTACCCCTCGACCACGGATGTCATTCTGGTGCTCTCTACATATCTCTGCTCTACGTAGGTATAGAATAATCGTATTGTGAAAAAAACACATGAAAAGCTTTCATTGTGAATTAAAAAGCCAAATCGATATAATTTCGCAGCGCATAAATTTAATATGCAAATTCCATGTAATTATTGTGAAGTGTAAACCTTCCTACGGCACGCGAACATGAATTAGTCCGGGATAGGTGAAGGCCGAGTGACGATAAACTTGATGCTATATGGCCAGTATTTCAGTAGCTTTTTAAGCTCGGCTTTGTGAGATATTACTTTGCTCTCTAGTATGAGCCCGGCCCAGATAAACCTATTGATGCCATTACTAAAAATGACCGATATACTGGCCCATAGACTACGGCTAGATATTCCTCGCTGTTAGGTCAGAAAAATAGGTAGAAAATGTTAGAATAAATGTAGCGAAGTTCATTCAACAATGGCGAATATAAATAAAGTAACAAATGGAGATATGAAAAGGAAGCGCCTACCTACAACAACGAATGTCGCCGGGCACGACCAAACTGTACGGATTATTAAGCAGTGCAGCAGAGCTAATGAAAGTTTTGTGTTTGGTGTGTAGATAGGAACAATGGCGTAGCACCGCTGGCGTTGTGCACAGATGTTATGTGCAGCAGTGAACGATGTTGGTAATACTTAATTATGTGCGTGCGGTTTCATACTAATGGGTTCATGGCCCATCTCTCTTGTTTCTATCCCGCTAGAGTTCGCATGATCGTGGTTCCTACTACGAGCTGTCCAATCGGAATAATCAATATTATAGTACCTACCGGCCTGAAGAAAGTTTGAAAAACGAATTGCCATGGAGATGGTGACATTTCTTTGTAAATCTTACGATTTGTTTTTAATTTATTAAATAAGATAAAATTAGAAACATACTTTTTTGGACGTAGAGGTCTACTGTTCACAGAACTACTAGTTAATTTACTACTATCTTATATCGGTAACACCAAATCAACATATTTAGTCAAATAAATATATTATGTACATAAGCAATAAGGATCTTGAGAGAAAAATATCATGGCTTGAACCAATCGACACTCAAACGCCCTGTGATTGGTCAGCGGGTTCTGACAGCACTTAACGGCTACCTCGCGGGTCGGCCGGCGGCGTGCAATAATAATGCAGACAATTTTGTGCACTGCGTATACTCTTACACAGGCCACTACTGGGCTTAAAATGCAAAAAAATCATGTTTTTGGAAATATTCGAGTGCGATTAGCCTTACTGTTAACCGACAAAACCGAGGTACATATGATGTCATGCCTCACTCTTCAGATTATCCGATATCGATCGTTTTGGCGGGCTTTGAAAAATGCACCTGTTATGAAATCGATATTTGTAAAAAATACTATTATTTAAGTTAGTAGGCAATAAAATAAGTTTATTATTACTATTTACTTTATTTCAATTGATAAATTTAATAATTTATCAATTGAAATAAAGTCAATAGCCAAATATCACACTTTCAGAAAGAAGCTTGCCGACTTTTTTAAGAGTGAAAGTAATAGTGTTAGTGGCCTGTTTCTCATACTCGGATAATGTTGTAAATGTCGGTAAAATATATGGGTGAATAAATAAGTATGTACATAGATATAAGTATATGTTTGTATGTGTGTATATGTGTGTGTACATAATATATATGCGTATGAATATGTGTATTTGGATGTATGTGGGTATACATGTATTAGAAAAAAGAGTTATGTATATGATCTAATCCTGCATAATAGCATGTCTTATTCTCGTTTTTTCTTTTTTCTTTTTATTTTCGTTTTTCTGTTTTCTATTTTATATTTTCTATTTCAGTTATAAATTTTCTACTGTAATCCTTCCTATTTTGAACACGTTTATATATTTAGTTCATATGTTCACACTAGACCTCACATAACTATATTCCATTGGTCACCATGAAACAGGCAGTCAAAATAATAAATAAATGTTATAATGCATTATCATGTATTTTATAAATAAACATAATTAGGCGTTTACTATCACAACAAACACACCTTGTTAGCTAATATACTTTAAGGTGTTCGTTGCCATCATCATCCAACAACACATTTGTTTACTTTTTACGATTCATAACAGTTTTCACCTTGTATAATGTTGCGTGATAAGCAAAAAAAAATACACTCCCTCGGGCTCAAATTAATTGTCTTTGTTTAATATATGAGTTATCCACTTTTGTAGGTTAATTATTAATTAAATAAATATTTAATTTCATCCAGGCGACGCGACGCCACGAGCATTAATTAATAAATAATACATAATTACTTTGGGTGGCTCTCAAAATCGATAAAAAACCCTTTTGTTTCTTCACAAACATTGAATAATTTAGTACCATTCCGCAGTGACATTTTCCAATAGTATCTACGCAAATTGGAAAATACAAACGATATTATATTAGGTACCAATACAGTTTGCTAAGCTTATTTACTTTTCCTCTTCTATTTTGCTTTTTAAGTTCTAGTTTGAAGACTTATCGTGATTATTTTTTGGGTTATTATGCTGTTTTGCGCTTCCTCCTTCCGTTTTCGAACAGTGTTTCGAACGTTTCCAAGTTTCGGACAGTGTCCATAACCAGGGCAAATAATATATGCAGGTTATGGTGAAGTGTGTGGTGTGTATTTATTGAGTGTATACTATGATTCAATCCAGTATTGTATGTGTAAACCTTTCTTGAAAGAATGTAGTTTGTACGGACAAAACTATTTATTTATATTTATATTGCGTATTTATTGAGTGTATACTATGATTCAATCCAGTATTGTATGTGTAAACCTTTCTTGAAAGAATGTAGTTTGTACGGACAAAACTATTTATTTACATTAAAATCGCTTGACAAACGGAGTCTAGAAACGTTCGATTTCAAGCACAAAACTGTTTTTTATTTATTTTGTAAATAATTTTATTAGAAAACAAATCAATCAAGTGAAACTGTCACAGATAATCTTAGCTATAATACTGTATTTTTTAAAGTTGTTTCCTTTACGCGTTCATACATTTCTATTGAAAAAATATTTTTTTAGTAGTTTACATTTATATCTTTTATTGAGTAATTTATTATTTTATTTCTATTCTACTCAAGCGAAACGATAGGAAAACTTTCAATTTATCTAAATCATATTTTTTGGTATTCATAATGTACACCAATTCGTTATAAAAGATTAATCAAAATAGTGATTTATCATTAAGCTTCGCCTTATGGCTCCGTAGTAGAAGAGGAAGAAGAAAGAAAGGTTTGAAAGGGAGATATTATGTAAATACGAACGTTAGAGGGAGCGCGCTAATTAATATTAAAAAACGATAATAATTAAGCGAAAATGGTGAACATATTTAATAATACACGAATCGTTTGAAATAGAGCAAAAATCTCTCAAAAAATGCTTAAGTTGCATTTAAAGATACACTGTCATTTTTTTCATGCCTATAACATATTAAACAATAGAACAAAACGTGATTTTAATAATTTTCGGAGCTTACTTTGCGATTTTTTTTCTATCGACGGAACTTCATATAATTACGGTCCCGACTTTAAAAATGTATAGATATTATCTTAAAAAATAACTTATATTTTTTTAGGGACTTAAAAACTTACTGTGTGTTATACATCGGTAGAAATTCGGATAAAACTTAGATTTTCGTGAAAAATAGTCCTCTCTGAAGTTTCGCTGTACGTGCGTGAAACACGGCTTATAAACAAATATGATTTACTCGCAGCGAAACAATAATATAACATCAAATAAACAATGCAGCATGGATATTGAGATCATTTCCTGGCTTTTGTAGGCTACCAAATATTCCTCGAAAGTATCCACCATTACCTACCGAAGAAATTTATCAAGATTTCTTGAACAGATAAACAATTTGATTGGTCTCTTCGGGCCCGGTGGAATCGAAAGGCCTAGAAAAACTAGAGGTGAATTCGAGTAATTGTCAGGTAGACTATGAGAGAAGAACGGAACGGAGAAGAAAAGTGCCGTGTGTAAATCTCGTCGAATTGAATGCTAAATGAAAGCAGTATAAAGAAACACATACTTTTTTTTATATTGCGTGTCTGGAGTGTAAATTCTCTTGGGATATCTACTAGCGATTTATAATAGTAGAACTACATAGGATGAAGTTAGTTGTGTTGAATTAATCGAAAGATTACGTGATATTTTTCTATTTAATCCATCGAACACGAATGTGGTCGAGTTTAATTTTGATAAAACTTACGTAAAATGACACAAAACCACGTAAAACAACAACGCAAATATTTGTTCCACCCCAACGGCAATATACCATCGCCATTTTTAAAAGCTGTCTCTAAAAAATATCGCAATCATTTCAAATCCGAAGGGTTTATTTGATTATTTCCAAGATTTCAACTATGTAGGATACTCATTGTACTTAGTTGAAATAATCGACTGAATAAACATTTTGAACATTGCGTAACGGCGTAATATTTCAAAACCTTTTATGATTATTAATTCAGTCGATTATTTTTTTATGAAACTTATATGTTTCGATTCTTCTCATTTCAGATCAGTAGCATTTGACTCTGAATCAGAATGCCTCGTATTCGATTACCATACAATGCAATAATAGCTATATAATTATTTTAAATCATTTATCTTATGGTCACCAAGCCGTGGTGACTAATGTTTCTATATTATGTAGTAATTACGTGTTCTAATATCAGTGATTAGAACAGAGGCAAAGATCTCAGCGTTCTTATGACAAACACATCAACAACCCCTCGTACCATGATCTAAAGCGTACGATTTAAAAAAAAAATCAAGGACAATACTCGATAATTCTTTCATCATTCCTTCATTGTATACCAGCCGTCATTTGAGGCACACCTACGCATTTTTTTATCTATCAGGTGAATCAGCCATAAATTTTATTTTCCTCACCAAATAATTTCTTATAAAACTTATGGAACATAAATATTCTATATGAGTTTATTCTCAGTGTGAGCTGATCAATACATAGCGTGAACAGCCGGCCCACCTAAACTAACTAATGAAAACCTTGAACCCTTGGACGAAGCCTGAAAGAAAACACCATCGACTAGTCTACTTAAGTTTTTATATCTACGCCTACTCCAATATAATAAGGTGTATGTTACCCACAAAGGTGCCTACTTTAACAAATTTTCTAAAGCGTTCTCATTTCTAGTGGGCATAATTATTTTTTATGGTGGTACCACTGATTATAAAATTCACCTCTTATAGACGTTTACCATACAACATACGAATCAGTGAAAAAAGTATAATGGAGTAACAAGACGGATTAATATTGTGAATTTTGGTATTTTGAGAATTTCTTAAACGTTTTTTTAATCAGTAAAAAATTACAAATTATGGCGAATTTTATCACCATAGTTATAAAGAACTATTTTAATATGATAGGCGCCGTGTCGCGGAGAGCGATACATACAAGAATTTTAACGAAATATGTTTGTCTCACAGTGCGCGACATATGACCGGTAAGGGTTAAATTGACATTAACCCTTTGGTACACACTCAACTCAAATTAACATTAAATTTTATTATTAAACTGGTACCACCTACCTGGTCAAAAAAACACAGTAACGAAATATTTCAGATATTGTCAAATATTATCTTTTTTGTTAACCGGCCTCAGAAGGTTATTAACAAAGTTGAGACAACCCCTCAACACGTTTTAAATAATTCTAAGTTTGTTATTTTATATGCATATCTACATATGTTATTCAAAATAAAAATAAAACCTACACGTAACACACAAAACCAACATAAACACACATCACTCACAAACACACAAGATTATTTTCATTGTATTATTTTTTAATTTTAAATGTATTATTATGTATTTTTATTTTTAATTTTAAATTTATTATTTTCTTTTCAAATTTACTATCTTCTCTTTAAATGTAATATGTAGATTAGATTTTCATATTATAAAATGAAGGCCTCAGCACGGGCAAGCCACCCAGTGAGGCCTACATTACTGAAAAACATAAATTGTAACAAAATAATGTACCAAATAAAAAAATAATAAAAAAAACTGGGTGCTACAATTTATTAATCTTTTTACCTTTAACAGCTCTTTCGGCATCCTGTGCAATAATATTATGTTCATTAGTACCCTTAGGCATATTGTTTAACTTATGAAAAAAGATTGTTTTAAAATAAATAAAAAATGTAATTACTTGTAGGTGTCAGTGTGGGAGGTGGAGCTGGCCAGCGCGAAGGACGAGGCGAACAGCGCGCGCGCCGACGCGGCCGGAGGCGACATGGCGCGCGACGCCAGCGTGGCCGAGGCACGCGCCGCCCGAGACGCGGCCGTGTCGCGCCGCACGCGCGCCGAGGCGGACGCGGCGCGCGCGCGCGTCGAGCTCGCACAGGCCGCCGGTCAGCTCATGGAAGCGGTCAGGCAGAAGGTGGAACTGAGCCAACAGCTGGACCAGTGGCAGGTGGGTGACACGATGCTATTTATTATTATATATTTTTTCTTCTTCTGATGTCCTCTCCGATTGTAGGTTGCTATTTTTAAATCGGAAGATCAACAGTCTTCACAATTAATGCTTAAATTCTTCGATTTAGGAGGCGGGTAGCAGATCACCCTAAGTGGCTCACTAGGTTTGGTGACTTAGCAGGGGTGACTGGGTTTAAGGGGTGAAGTTTATCTAGGTATTGGCGGCGGATGCGTCTGCTCACCTACTGTGTGGCGGGCCCGATCTATAGAGACTGCTTGAGGTAAACCTTTTGACCTCTCCAGCAGGACTTTTTCGACCCATCGCCTTGCACCGCAGTTGGAAGGATACCTACCCTCAAACCTATTTCATTTCCCGGAACTTCCCTTCCTTCTTTTCCTTAAAAAGAACCTCCACACGGTCTTATTCCCTAAAATGACATACGCCCTGAGGCAAATCATTTTCCTCAGGGTCTATCCCGAGTTAGTTCAAATGTAAAAAGTTATCAAAATAAATGTAGAAAGTTCAAATAATAACGACTTGTTTTATTTTCAGATGGACATGCAGGAGCTGATCGAAGAGCAGATGAAAAGCAAGCTGTCTTCTCAAGAGCGCAAAAGGAAGGTAGCCGACAATGGCAGTCGTGCGGAAGCCACAACCACCAGCAAAATCCTCGGATTTTTCCAGCGATGACATGCTACTAGAAAAAAACAGAATTAAATAATAACTGTAAAAATATGTGTACCAATAGACAATGCAGTAAGTACTTGACTGTTATACAGACGGAAAATACAATCTAAAATTAATATTTTTTTAATAACAAATAAAAATCGCAAGTTTTGCATGGCTGTATTGAACTAACGAACCCATTTTGAATACTGAATGCTGGTAATACAAGGATTGCTACATGCAAGCAGTCGATTTGAACAGCTTCAAGCAGTTACTTTTAAATACACAGCAGTCAGCGTATGTCAAAATAGTTTTTGTTTTCTAAGAGAACTCCAGATTGCTATGCAGTAACTGCTTGTAGCTGTCGATATTAGCGTTTTGAAGTTTGTGTATTCCCTGCCAAACATAACTCAACAGTATTTATCTTATTGTATTGCCCAATTTGGCTTATTCCGCGTACCCACTATCGAGGAGTGCCCAGAGTAATTGTGGGCATATCGATAAAGCTATGCAAAATTATGCTATTTTATTTTTGATTGTATTTTGCACACAATTTTACATGTGTAACAGGCAAGTGCCGATAATGAAGCTGGTTTTTTGCCAAGTCCGTGCGATTGTAGTTAGCATAATATTAATATTAGTGTAATTATATATTTTATTTATGTTGTGTTTTCAGTGATCCATTGCAATATAGAATAGAGTTTGATTTGATCTAATAAGCCAATAATCCAATCGGATTACTTATCTGAACTGGCATTGTGAAAGGATAATGTATTCATTAGTTAGAAAATACATTACAGATTATCTGAATCAATTAAAAGCTGTTATAAAACCCTTTTATTTAGCATCTTTGATACCATGTTATAAGTATAAATGATCTCTGAAAGAAGTCAACCATTTTTCCGACATTTATGAGAGTCCTACAGTATCCATCATCAGACCAGATGGCCTCAAGAAAGAGATCAAAACAAAACAAAAAAGATTAACAGTGAAATTTTTAGAATCATCTTTGAGTCTTTCCATCTATTGAGACAGTCAAATTTCAACCCACCGTGGGTTACATTTGAAACAGATATTCGAAAATTTGCTGAAATATTATGATGTTACATAAAAAATTTAAAATCACAGTGTTAAGTATATGTTAAATAGGTACCTACCTACAATATCTTTTTCAGCCGTTAAAGGCATGTGTAGCCACGCAAATAATTTCCTAAATGACATGCCACAATATCTTTGTCTTAAGTAAGAAAATAGAATTATTTTATACCTTTTTAATGTTTCAACTGCCATTAAAAAAGTTATGAAATAATGAAGTTGTAGATTTTAAACTACACCGCTCTTTAGTGAACTATTGAAAAAATTATGTTTGTGAGACAGCGATGAAGAAATGTACATAATTTTCACTATTTTATGTTGCTTCGTTTTTCTCAAAAGCAGGCGTATCTACATAGTATTTATTTTATTTTTATAATCCATAGCACAATGATATACAATAGCATAGATTTAATAAAAGATGCCTAAATAGATAGACAACAATTTTTCTTTTCTATTGTTTTCAGCACACAAAGGTGTTGCCACAGTAAAAAAAAATAGCCCTTATCGTTTAGGTACCTGCCTATAATATTTTTGTTAATTTTGAAGCAAAACCGGAAAGACTTTGCATAAATAATAATTTTACAATATGCTACTTACATGCATTCACTTAAATGACATTTTTAAATTAAAAGTATCTTAGCGACATAATAATAAAAATCTTTATCTCATCTTTATAAGCTGGCCTTATCTTCTTTTAATCTTTTTATCCTTTTAAAAAAGTTCCTCAGGTATTACAACAAATTTGATAACATATTATTTGCATTTAAAAAGGTTCCTACTTGTAATGATGTATAACCACTGAAGGGATATACTGATAGAAGTGTGTACATTTGATCAAAACAAACTAAATTTGTCCTTACTTCTGCTGATATTTGTCAAACATTTTCAAATATCGAAATTCTTTCTTGAGCAGATAAACAATAAAATTTTGAAAAGGATTCGAAAGGTCAGATTACACTTTTAGCAACAAATTTCTGTTCAGTGCGTATAACTGAACTAAAATAAGTTCTGTCAGTGCTACACAAAATTTATTGAATACAATGGTTGTTTGAGCTTTTTTATAAATATATAAAATACATTTCTTTTCCCATACTGTCGTAGTTTTTTTTAAATTAAAAATATATTGTATTTTAAAATTGCCTTATTTGTGAGTTGTGTTGTGACCTGGCTCTGTACTTAAACATTAAAATATAGTAATAAATTTATCTAGAATAATTTAATTAATATTTAAAGTTTAATAAATTAAGTATTTAATGTTTAGTTTTAAAAGAAAAAATATATCATGATTTAATGTTAAAAAGACTCAGTTGTTTCCATAATATTTTAAACTATGCATTTATTTTTATTGAATAAAAAAATATATATACGGTAAATATGTAGGGTACATATTTTTCATAAAAAAGTGTGCAAAGTGTGTGTTCGGTATAAAGCCACTAATCCAAATCATGCTATTAAATTAAGCTGTATTGAACTAAAAATATATAGTGTCACCACAGAGAGATAGATTCCCACAATGAGATCTGGAACTACAGATGTACTAAAAAACTGTAGTTCCAGTTTTCACAACATGTTTGTATTTCTGTGGTGGTCAAATATAAGCGAATTATCTCAGTTTTTTGCACCTTATAAAGTCAATTTGCAGTTTTCTATAATGATTTTAAGTGAGCAATGAACTTTTAAAAGCACATAGCATTTTGAATTTCTTTCGAATATAAAAAAGGGCATTAAATCTGCTGTGCGTGTTATGCAGTTTGTAAATTATGTGAGATTTATTAAAGTTAAGAATAAAAACCACATTGTTATTGTGTTAGTCATCACTTTTACATTTAATTATACAATGAACTACTGCTAAAAGTATTGTAATTCATGAGATTTATTTTGTAATAGCTGTTCCCCGCCACGCGTTTCTCAGTATGTCTGTTTAGATAGAGAAACAATAGCGCGTGTTGCTTTTACGTCCAACAGATGCGCTGCTTTTTTTTATTTTTTAATCATTTTTTTACCAGTCACAGGTAACATCTGTATAATATAGATATATAAAAACACGCGTATTCAAGTGCAATGTTGTGTCAAAATTTCAAAGCAATCGGTAAAGAACTTTAGGAGATTTAAGATTTTGAACAAACAAATGTTTACATTTTTACTTATATAGATAGATTGCACATTATGTTGAAGTATCATAAAAAACATTAACTACATGAGTATCTTTTATAAATTCTTTCAATGTACATTTTTTCTAAACATATAATGTGATTCTCTTAAATAATAGAAATATAACTATACATAATATTAAATTGTAGTAAAGAAAATAAATCTAATTTACCTACCTGTAAGTGTGCCTTAATTAAGATTATTATAAACATTGTCAAAGAAATTTCTATATTGTGCAATAGCCAACCAACAACATTATTACTATTAATTAAAACTTTTCAAACTTCTTTGACATTAGAAAAAACTTTGAAATTTTGAAATGGGAATACCATACATAAAAATATGTATTTTGTCGTTTGTAGATTTATAGCTATTTGCTGCAAATCATGAACAATATTGCCTTATGTGGTTTTTACCATCAATTTTGCCTAGGCCTTTTAAAGTAATACTTAAACTATTAGAAAGCCTTAAGTTTTAAAAGACATTGTGAGCTAAATATAGAATATTGATATAAATTTTATTATGACTAATAATATTAAACTAATATGATTTCTAAAAATACTGCGGTTAAGAGAAATAAATCCATCAGAACTTATGTGGAGACCTACCATAGATTAAAATCATCTCTTTTTATGCAAATTCAATAGAAAAACTTTAAAAATAAGACTAAACAATTATTAAGAACAGATTTTTACAATTCGGTACTTACCTACACTGAACTTATTCCTACGGTTAAAACCATAGAATAAAGACGAATACAAGAAATGCTATGTGTGAGCATGTTTCGTGATATAAAGCTCTGACCATTCTTTGCTTAAATTTCAAATTCAGAAATTCAGTCTGGGTCTCTTGAAAAAATTCAAAATTAAACGGAATGGCGAATATCTAATAGTCAAAAGGCACCACTGTGTCAGTGGCGACATTGGTTTCCATTCAAATCTATGTGTATTATCTATTCAGTGGTTGAAACCGTGTACCTTTTATTAACTTAAAAGTACTTTATTGGATGAATATAATAATAATGTATAACATTTATTTATACTACAACGATTTACTAAAAGAATAAAACATTGTTTATCCTTTTGTTTTATAATCTTGTACTTTAACATTTTGTCTATTGAATAGAATAATTGTATTAAAATTTAGATTATTTACCAAAAAACTCTTATTTTATATTTGTAAATATATAAATTAAGATGCAATGTTAAACACATCATAAGTTGCCTCTCACTAACAACAATTGAACATGAATAAATTGTGATGTTGCTTTTTAAACCTGTTATTTTCATTTTTTATAATTGACTCCACACATGAAAATAAATTGTCTCAGGGCCAATATAATTTTTGAGGAAGCAGTCAGCAGGGCGCGCCGAAAGTGCTTGCGGGCCTGTCTAATGGATATGTTGTTTGTGGCTAGTAATGTCCTCCAGAACCCTAAGTAAAAAACATAGGGAAGAAAAAGTAATCAAATAAAAAAGGGTAAATATATTTAAAAACCATTTATTTCAATCAAAAAATAAAGTTTGCGACTTCCACCGTCCCTCCAAACCGGATCTGTGCTGCCTCCCGCATTGTCTCTTTGGCAACTTCTTAACAAAACAACATTTAAACAGTATTTCTACAATCAGATATATATTTGTACTGAGCATCATGCGGAGAATAAATCTTTCAAACATTAAATACGAAAATATACAGTTTGCAATAACGATTCTTTGACATCATAAAAGGTTGCTTCGATAAGTTACTTCTGTCAGCAAATATAACATTTTTTAATTTTCTTACTAATTAATAGGGAAACGGTATTTTGAAATGTGGATTAAAGAAAAGCCTGTCTTAATGCTATTTACATGTTTAGGCATTAATGGTTTTGAACATTCTATTCACACTCTTGATGAAATAACTCGGTGCAGCTTGCTTTCTTAAGCAGTGTGGTAACGCAATGTTTGTAGAAAGATTACTTTTGCGACAGAAAGTTCACAAAGGTCACAAGATCGCCGACAGTTTGAGACGAGAGTCACTTATGGTAAAATCAATAACGTAAAAACTACAGAATAATAAAAACCATCTTAAAAACTATTAAAAAATTTATATTATCATCTGCTTATTCTAGTAAAATAACATTGAATCTATTTGTATTGAATTAAATAAGACTTTTAGAATTAAATCCGTTGAGAATTCAAATTCGTAAAGTAACTAAAAGATGCATTCTTTAATCGATTTGGTAACATGAGGCACATTGATTCAGACCATGTACCATGTTTACAATTTTCTTTGCATGTCCCGAAGGTAACACAATTCCATTCCAATATATATATACTTAAATATCATTAAAAACAAACAACCAATTAATTCACTCACACCGCTCAATTTACATTCAGATATCGCCACACATATTAATAAAAAATAAAAACTTTAAAATACGAAAATATTCCATAACATTTTTTAGGTGCTTGCTTGTTGCAATAACACAGAACTAAAATTCTTTTTTAAAAGTATTAAAACCGTATTGAGAATTAATTGATTGAACCATCTTTTCAAAACGCCTTGGCACAAACACACTGTTCAAATAATTCAAGAGACTTCAACAGAAGGAGATTTAATAATAAATGTATTATTTTTTATCTAACTTTGAAAAAATTATATCAAAAAAGAAAAAGTTCAAATTAATACACAAATTCATGTTTACCAGTAATTTTAACAATTGAATTGAACACTAGTGATCTTTTTATAGGAGTATAAATATATATTTTAGCATAACGATTTACATAATTCCAGCATTTTGTTAGATTGATTCCGAAACACAATAAAATTAATTATAAATTAATGTATTTCGACACGGCCGATATTATTGACCACCGAATGACATTTGGCTTCTTTTTTCGTAAAATTCGAGGTACTAGGTATTCACAATCATGACAATTTACAAACTTACCGACATTTCAAACATATTATAGACTACCGTCACTGTTAGCTTTCTCCTCAATAAGGCAAGGAGAGGGGCTACAACTTTACAAACGTCCATTGTACAAAATACAAACATCAATTGATTCAAATACATATTTCAAAATTATAATAAGAATCGACTTATTTTACAGTTGACAAAAAGCCACATAAACGCCAGATATCGTGAAGTCTCACATGCTAATTATTAAAAATATTTTTTAAATGTCATTTTAGTAAAGAACGAGGAAGGATTGGCGACGTTGGACGACTTGTTAAGAAAGGGGGCTGTAAGAAGGGATTTGTTCATGCAAATCTTGAAGAGACCCGGACCAAATGAGGGAGGAAAAACATTTTACATAAGAACGAGTCGATGGAAGGACCTATTCTCATGCAGCCAAAATCAGTTTTGATTTCGTTAGGTGCAAAAGTGAAAGATCACTAACGCATTTAACGATCATGATGTTAATACATATAACTAAAAGTGTCTATTCTATGGATTTCAGAAATCACAAACACACCAATATCCCTCACCCCCACTCGAACAATATAATCTAACACAGAATGGGTGCATATTTCAGTGCGGCGTGGGTATAAAAAGATATTAGATATATATAATGACTACTTTTGAATTCAAATTTCACAAAACAAAATCATTGATGATTTTAATTATTTGAACAGTAAAAACCGTTTTATACACAATGTTGTAAAAGATATCTCTTCCAAAGAATTATATCACTAAAATTATCTGCATTGTTATTATAGCTGTAAAAAATATAGCGTACATTCATAGATGTTTGGGAGATTACTGCCAAAAGATGATAAATCCATTTTTTTTAAATAAAAATAGAGTAGAAATGATTTTTTTTACATATGTAAGCCCGTTCCCTCACGGGTGTAGATTTCATACTGACCTGTGAGGGAGCAGGCTAAGAAGTTTTCAGAATGCCCCACTTCAGCAAAATACATAAATAAATTTTCACAAGTTCAAGTCTCGAGTCTTAAAATTATTTTAGGTGGTGACTCCGTAACATGCTGACTTTTTTAATAGTTTAACTGAACTAATGGGACTTTAATTGTTATAAAATATCTTAACATGCATATATATGATAATATACATTTGTAATATTGAACAATAATATGAATATCTGGGAATCATCTCAGGCTAGCAGGATTAAGCCGTATAAAATTAAATAAGTTGCATTTTGTAGAAATTAATAATGATATCATTTTATTATTATGATACAGTGAAACTCCCTTACAAGGTTTTCCAAAAAAAACTTTTCATGCGAGGAAAACCTCATATTTGAGATAAATTGGACCATTTTTCAAATTCAGCCTTCAAGGGACCGAAAAAACCATCACTAAACCAATCTGCTTAACCCCTCAAACCTCTGGCATATTCAGATAAATGGAATATTTCTGAACATATCCGAAAACTAAAAACTGTTTTTGAAAGATGATGAAATACGCTTTTAAATTTTATTATTAGAAATAAACGTATAATTTTAGAAATATAAAATTTAACGCAAACATAAAAAAGTTTTAAAAATGGCTCATCTAACATTTTTTTAACTAAAATTACTGATTATGGAAAAACATAAAAACGCACACATATTTTATTGGGCAAATATAAATGTTATTTCCACCTCACTTTTTTGTCATTTCTCATGTATGAAAAATTCACAAATTTAATAAACATTTTTCAAATTGCAGTCGGAAACTTTGGTTTCATAGAGGTGTTCATTGAAATTTTAGATTTGAATATAAAGCTTGATGTTTTCTCTTTCTAACATCGTTTAGATCATATTTTTCACCAGGACAGTAAGGGAGAACAAATTAGCCTGAGGAGCTAAGAATGAAACTTCAGCATCAACTTTTTGAATGGGTTTCACTGTATGTATAAGGAAATATGAGATACTAGTAATTAATTTTATTTTCTATCTTTTATTTGAACTTTAGGCTAAGGCAAAGCGATTGAAATCTATTGGTACATTTTGACATTCAATGTTGGAAAAATATATACTCTAGACCGGCAGCCAGGGAAACGATCTGTATTATTAATTAACTCAAGAGATTAATGTAGATTACCCGGCCCTAATTGAAATAATCCTCCCCAGAAATGTAGTAAAGTCAGTTTTGTATTGGAAATAGTATTACTTATAGAAATGGCACTGATGTAAAAATTAAGTAAATTAATATTTACAATAAAAGATATAAATTTGTTTTAGACCACTTTAATTTTAATTGCACTCTACTGGTTTCGGAAGCACCCTTCTTGACGAAGGAAGGGTGCTTCCGAAACCGGTAGAGTGCAATTAAAATTAAAGTGGTCTAAAACAAATTTATATCTTTTATTGTAAATTATGACGAGCCACAAAGTAAATGCTTATTACAAATATGTAAATTAATATTTAATCAAATTTTACAAACATAGTATTTTTATTGGTCCGTGGTATATATTGCCTTTCTTTCGGCAGTTAATCTCCTAGCAAACTTTACAGTCGTCCTAATTTAAAACATCACAAATTTTTAAGAATTTTTTATAAAACAACAGTTATGTCGGATTGCAATTTTAACAAGAGGATTTAACGTTAATTAAAATAACAGAATATCATACCGTTATATATCAAATTTGGAATTTGAAGAATTTTTTAAAAGGCTGGAATTATTTTTATGTTGAAACAACTGTAAAATAAATTACAAAGTAAAAGAGAACAATATAATATTTGCAGATTTCCTAGAATAAAACATTTGTAAGCAAACTGTAGAAAATCTGATTTGCAAACATCATTAGGTTAATTATTAATTTGGTATACATATTTAAATGAAGCGTAAGCAGATTTTTATGCATTCATTGGACGATTTTTAAATTGATTATTTTTCAGCATTTGTGGGATCAATCGATGGGAATTTAATTTGATCGGTAAAATGACGATAGGACTGAATTATTAGGAATACCCTACAAGTTAAATAAAATAATTACAAAACAGGTCGTTTTCGCATCACTAAAGACTTTGCAAGTCTCTTTAATAGATTCCTAAAATGATCAAAACTATGCCTAAAATTAATAAGTTGAAAGAAAGTGCAGTATTAATGAAAATAAGTGCTTAAAAATAAAATTTGAACAGCAGTAGTGGATCGAGAAACAATTATCATTCTAAAATATATTTCACTAAAAGTGTGACCTACACGTACATAATAATATATATTTTTGTTTAATTTGACTTAACATTATAAAATTCAAAACAGTAATGATAATAATATTATAATATATATACATAATATACATGGTGTGTTAAAAAATAATTGAACCTTAATTTTTCCTATGTAAACAAATGGTGACGAGATAATTCATCACATCTTTAAAAAGTTATATAAAGTCATGGAAAGTGATGAAACAAAAACTTTATTAACTGGTTTAAGTAGGTTAGGTTAGGTTAAAAAAAAATTTTTTCATCATTTCTAATGACTTTATATCACTTTTTAAAAGTGTGTTGAATTGTCTCTGTGTTGAGTTATCATGGAACCAAACAAATATAGGAGAGATTCATGGACGTACACTTCCTCACTTATAGGCCGACTGCCAGCGAATAACAAATATAGGAGACATTCGTGGACGTACACTTCCTCACTTATAGGCCGACTGCCAGCGAATAACAAATATAGGAGACATTCGTGGACGTACACTTCCTCACTTATAGGCCGACTGCCAGCGAATAATACTTTCGGCGGATAGGAAAAAATTCACATGAATGTACCCTACATATTTCCACCGAAGGACACTTCTCGTGTTTCATTTGTTCACACTGAAAAATTAAGATTCAATACTTTTTGAACACAGTAGTATATTAGAATTTTGGTAGACTAATTTATAATCGATTGGACAAACAGATGCTAGAAGCAATCTGCCACATTAAATGAAACACTACTGCCTGAAGACTTAGGGCTAAATAATATAAAATGAAGGAGTTAAATCATTACAAAACTAGGCAGTGGGTAAGACGTAATTATCTGCAAATTGGCCAAAATCCAGTAAACAACACATCCACTAAAAGATAGCCGTATTTATATATATATATATATATATATATATATGAAGGTAAATATAATATATTGTATACTCTCATAAAAGCGGTAGTATTTAGATATACTCCAACTATATTTTCTGGTCAGTTTTTTCTTTTAAATAATATTCCTCTCTTATTGGAAAATAACTATTACTCTCTTTCTTCCCGACAAAGGTACACACAATCATTTGACACAACGTCACAAGACACTTGAAGAAATTCTATATTTTTTAATCCGTTTCTCGGACAATTCAATTTTCACAGCGACTCCGTACAAGATACACTAAAACACCATCTGTCCCTTACCCTCATATAACTCTTAACACATTGTCACCCTACGCTATACATATAGAATATGTAATTCATCTTGCTTGCGGGTTCACTTCAACGAAAGCAATTTATTTTTTGTATAAATTAATAAGGCATTGAAATATTGCGCAGAAGTAGCTACTGCGCAAGGTGTTCAAAAATTTGTACATTGGTTGCATATTAAATATAGTCTCAACAAACGCTGTCTCGACACTTGATTGTTGAAGTTTTCATCTGATTAACTCTCTTTCTCTGTTTTCCCTTTTAGCCATTATTTGGTATGTAACCGGAGATTTGTCTAGAATGAGGTTAAGTCTTAGCACTAGTTTAAATACTATCACTTCAGGCTCTGTGACTTATTACTTGGTATAACGCTTTCTTAAACTCTGACGCTGGTTGGAACCCCAGGGGGCCCTCACTCGGCGAGGGGTGATTCGGGGGGCCAGGGCAGTGACACTGTTCCTGGAGCGCAAAATGGGCCGGGTCTCTTTATCCAAGGGACCCGCATCACTGGCCCGATCCGGTGCGCAGCTCGTAGACCTCAACGATCTCTTGTCCACAAGCATCTCCTCAGACTTTTTGCTCAGGGAGTTCTCCTGCTTGGATCGCAGTGCTCTGGATGATAGAGCCACGTCTAGCTTCGGCTGTAAGGGCTCATTCTCCAAGTTAACCGTTGTGGAGTGAACCTCACTGGAAGCGCCATCGTCGGATATGAGTCCCTGTAGCTTCTTGTCTCTTTTGGTTCGTGGTTTGGATTTGGGGGAATTGGCAGTCGCATCTGCGGAATCCTCTGCGTTCCTGAGACTGCGACGGTTTGGCAGATCTGACGGAGCGTGAAGTTCAGCACCTGCGATACGTAAGCCAAGCATAAAGTTAGTATCTTTGTATTGCTGGGTGGAGGAGACATCTTGGTGTTGTTCCTCTATCGTTTTCTCAGATTTCTTTTTGTCATCAAGCCTTGTCCGGCGTTTTTCTTTGGGTTCGAGATCGTTTAGGCCTCCCCCGCTGTTCCGCCTCTTGGCCGACTTTAAAGGGCCAGTAGAGCTGGTTTGTGTCAGTAGAATGTTCTCCTTTGAGCTCTCGGGGTTGTCCAAAGTTGGTTCCTTCCTTCTGAGAAATGTCCCCCCCGCACGCGGGGTGAGGGGGGTTGTTGCCGGGGTGTTTCTATTGCGAGTGAGGACAGCCGGCTTGGGGCCCTCTTCCTTTTGCTTGGGGGCATTGACCTCCGGCTGCTCTCGGTTCCCCGCCGCTTGTTGGGCTTTCCTCACGGCCGTATCTCGGACAGCTTTCAACAAGATATCGGCAGCCGAAGGAGGGTTATCTCGGGACCTGGTAACCCTCACATTGTTTGCTTCGACGTCACCTTCCATTTTTGGCGCTATAGTTTTCATCTTCAGTTCGGCTTGCTTAACTTTGGTAACAACAGGTACAGGTTTTTGTATTTTGGATGAATTCAGCTTCGGTTCTTCGGTTTGACTGATTGTTTTGCCAACAGAGGGCGACAAGGACAACTTTGGACGGTTCAAGATGATGACCTTCTCAAACTGAGGGTTCGGTTTGCCTGTGTGGACAGGGACAGGCACTTTGGATTCGGAATGTTTGGGGCGAGCCGGTGGTTGAGGGGGCGGAGGTGTAGGGCTGGGTCGGCCCCTGTTGGCGAGGCGGGTTTGAGGCCGTGGAGGGGCCACGGGGGTGTCGTGAGAACGCAGGCTGCGCACGGGAGCTCTGGGCTCTGAACCCGGTGTCCCCACAGCTCCCTTAGACTTCCTGTTCCTCTTAGGTGGAGAGTCCACAGGAGAACTAGACGACACCTCATTGATCTGGATGCATTCCTCCACGATGGATGCATCTAAATCTTTGTCGCTATCCTCTTTGGGCTCGGATGTTTTCTCCGGTTCGGCATCGCAATGATCTTCGGTGACCAGAGGCACATCTTCATTAACTGTAGGCTGCGGCACAACCTCCACCTTGGGTGACGGGGCGCTGGGCCTTTGAAGAAGTGAAGTCTTCCTGAAGGGATTCTCTTCGATATTATTGTTGACATTGAAAACCTCCGTGTCCTCTCTTTGGACGATCTCAATCGTTGTGATTTCCTCATGCACATTGTGCAGGCTGTTTCTGATTTGCGTCTTGTTGAGGAGTCTGGCGATGAAGTAGGACTCGGCGGGGTTGCCGTAGTTGGTGATGAAGGTCTCCTCTTCCTCGTGGGCCGTGGTGTAGGAGTAGAGGGTGTGATGGGAGGGCAGGGGTGGCAGGGGAGGCAAGGGTGGGGGAGCAGGCCGGGGGTCAGGAAAGCGGGTGACAATGGACAATCCGCGGGAGGAGGTGGTGTGGGTGGTCTCAGTGGGTGGGGCTATAGGGGTGGGGGAAGTGGGGCAGTGATCCTCTGTTTCTGGTATGCCTGAGGAAAAAATGCACAGATTAGAAGAATGCTCTATTGAATATTTCAGAATTAAAAAAACAGATTACAAAACTGTAGACGTCAAATTAATGAGTAGGTATATAATAATATATTACTTTATGCAAAACGGTTTAAAAAAATAAAAATGAAGTGCCACAAGGTGGTTTTTCTGTGTCCTGAAGATTTTCAATGTGATCCCACATGTGGTAACAAATTTATTCAAGATATGTAAAAGATAATTCAACATATACATACATAATTATGTGTTCAAAAGAAATTACCTATATTAAATTAAAAACACATATATATAATTATGGAAAAAGTCGGTTGCCTAAATTGCAAAACTGATGCAAATATACATTATCACCAAAAACACTCGAGCGCAGCAGATACAGCCATACTTTGTGACGTGCAGTTATAGTCGATGCAATTTAAAAGAGAATATATTCACGTTTATATTAATCATTGGAGTGGAAATACATTCATAGATGAAAAAAATATTCTAGTTGATTCGCGAATTCCATCCATTGGTTTTGAAAACAAAAGCTCGACAAGTTTCGACTTTCGAAAAAAAGAAGACCAAACAGTGCATGCAAAATACGAAAACATAATTATGATTTGGTCGGCAGATTCCGATAGCAATACACAGAGTCCTGAAACACGTAGTAGTAGCGGGAAACTGGTGAATCTAGTTTTCGAGTTAATGGAGTCGGAAGTTGGAATTTTGGTCACTAGGGGGGGGGGTTAAAATCAACTGTTTAATGTCTTTTAAAATGCGTCGAAGCGTCTATATACCTGGCTCCAAAAGTTTTTTTAACCCTTTAGTTACCGTAAAAAGGGAAAACGAAAAATTCAAAATGCTCAGATTGAAAAAACTGTGACCAGATTCACCAGTTTTACTATGAGTTTCCAGACTCCAGGCATAATAGTATGATACAGTAGCAGAGGAGAAAATCCAACCGTCAAAAAAGAAAACGGTGAAAAAATATTCCAAGCTCTTAACACCGCGTAAAAATGACTGGTAATATTTTCCTGGGGAACCACAATAAGTTGTCACATATTATTGCAAGGGAGTGAGAACTCTCAATGAGCGGGTTATTGGCCGAATGATGATTGATTGCTTGCCTCCCACTTCGTCAGCCAGAGTTCAATGACAAATGGCCGTATCCCGTTGCTATTTTCACGGCGTATTCTGTCCAAGCCACCCTTCGGCCTATCAAATCAGAAAATGTATTCCTTTGAGTGACAAATCTTGCACAAACGTCTTAATAATCTTGCAGAATTCTCTAGAAATTATAACAGCTAAAGTAACATACAACTCAAATCTGTGTGCATAAGACGTGCCTACCTACGTCTTACAATGTTATGACAGTACAGGCTTTAGTGTGGTGTTGAATGAGAATAAAAAATAAATAGTACGCTAAATCGATGTGTGGTGACAAACAGGATTATTAAAATGCTAAGGAAGTACTAAATAATGTGTACTTATATTATTTTCATAATGGTTTTCAACATGGTAATAATCACTTACTATCACTTCATATTATCACGGAAATAACACAAAATACATAAATACAATGTTTTAAGATTTGTTTGGGCTTCAATAACAGACGCATGGTTTTTTGTTTTTACTGCACAAAACTGCATTTTTACTTTATTTAATGTTACAAAGAGTTAAATTATTCCCGACCCGGACAAAACACTTTTACTAATGGTCTGTAGACCATAATGACTGCTTGTTACTATTTTATAGGAGAGAAGAAGGAATCCAGTCGAACCAAGTAAAACACATTGACAAGCTAATTGTAAACAAACACTGTCAAAGAAAGCCAATTGATAAAGCAAAACATCTGTTTTATCTGTTAGCCCTAGTTTTACCTCTGACCGCTAGGTGCTAGGCAGGAGCCTATAAAGTAACTGGTGGTGAACTTTGCTAATGGTTCGTACATTTTTAACACAATGCAAATGGAATATATACACAAACTGGCTCTAGTAACGCAGCGATTGAACAGTTCTACCAGCAAATTACAGCTGCTAAAGCACGTAGAGGGGCCTCAATGAGAGGAAGGAAATAAATGTAGCCATTACACATGTTTACATTATTCAACGTAGTTTGAGTTCTTCACGGTTTAATGTGACTAATGGATATTTACCAATGGGTGGCGAGCAGGGGTGTGGTGCTGGGACTGCAGGGGCACGGTTCCTCGGGGGGCCCGGGGGATCCATCATGAGGGTCACCACGGAGGTGTTGTCTGCCCGCATCTTGGTCGAAGACCATCTAAACAAGAAGTACAGATTAAAATACAACTCAAAAATGCACTTCATATCCACTCGGAAGATCGCGTTTATAATTGAAAAACAAGTCGAGCGAGCGTGATTTCTGAGCGTTTGATTTGGAATTATCCCCCCCCACATTAAAAAAAAAACATACCTCCAAATTGTAATATGGAGACATATAAACTGATTACAGTACTATATAGCCAATTAAATCATCTATATTTTACTGTTCATAAAATTTATAAAAATGCACGTATTCTGCACATTAGTTCCTTTGAAATAGCAGTGTGAAGTACTTACTCGGAAAATCAATGAATATTTTCTATTTCTGTTTGTTGTCTATGGCCTACTTGATTATCACAGATACAAATATATATTGCAAGACTCAATTTTAACCGTTAACAGCTGTTCGAAAGTTTTGTATGAAAAATATGGAATTTGGGTTCGCAAACTGTCAAAATTGAATACACTAAAATAAAGTGTATTTAATACATTTACCAAAAAGAACTGCAATTAAATTAGAAAGATACATTCATTGCCTATAATTATCAATAAGAATAATATTGATTGTTGCTATATTTAGTTCAATAAATCGTTTTACAAGAACAGCAAAAAAAAAAAAAAATGAGGTGGAGAATTCACACATTGTTTGGAAAAAAATAGGAAAAAAAGCCACCATTTTTTAATTCACACGAGTTGAAAACACGTTAAATAATTCAATTACAAATACACTGGTATACAAACATGTAGTAAAAATCAAATTTAAAAAAAAAACAATGCCATTTTGACAAGCGTGCGTTCGAAAATAAACATTATTGGAATTTAGATGCGTATAGAATCGGCGACAGGATGTCGATTTGAGACACATATAGATGAAATGGGAAAGTATTATATCAGCTTTCTACTAACGCATACTGCAGATCGCGAGAAAGTTTGAAATTTTTTTTCATAAATGAAAATAAATTGTTCTAGAAAACCTAAATAATTTTGACACATTTATGGCAAGCAATCGCTCAAGACGTTTTGTAAACTTGTAGACATTATATGCCAAAAATCGCTGTAGTGGTGGATATAAGATTTATATACATTGTTCTCGAGTATTATGTTGGATTGATTCATTGGCAGTGACAGTTTTATAAAGATGCAAATTTTCCAAATCGCTGAGAAAGTGGAAATAAAACCAGGAAAAATGAAGAAAATTATAAAATACGATCTTAAAACACGGAATTAACTCCAAATATAGATTCATAACACGCAGTACAGGGGAATTATATAATACAAAACTGTTCCCATGAGAAGCTGCCAAATGTTCAGTGTTTCTGCACCTTTCGTAAATCAGCCCCCATTCATTTAGTATATCATTTTGTATGCAGAGTGGTAGATACTCCCGGTAACTTCGTGGCGAAAGTCGAACTTTCAGAATCGAAGCGTTGCTTGAATCATTGAAATGTTGCCACGTTTGATGACTACATCCGAATAGCCAGGTACTTTCCCACCTTCTTCTTCTCTATCAGCCTCACAAAATACCCCGGTTGGGGATGCCATTGACCTACTGCAGTTGGTACTCTAGTGCTGTATTCACACAAAAAAGATACAAATATAAAACACAGGAAATCCACAACTCAATATTGTAACAAAGAGGAGATAAAAAGTCAAGAACGGTATCTTACCTCTGCAGGGCGCTATCCACCAAGATCTTGGAGGGATTGAGCCACGCGTCCGGGGGTGGAGCGCCCGGGGGAGCCCTCTCGTTGTGTCTCTCGGCTGTCTGCACCAACTGGACTGCAGCCTCGGCAGACACCATGTTCCACAGGCCATCCGTGCCGAATATGAGGCATCTGAGGGAGCAAACAAGCATGTTAGAACAGTGCCATTCCAATTAAAAGACACAATGGGGAAAACCGTAGAAAATAGAAACATCCTACCTGATCTATTTCATAGAATCTATGAAATGGATCATTAAGAACAGGATTTCTATGGAATAGCAAACCAAAGTTGATTCAACTTCAACTACCTTTCTATGAATAGACCATAGATTCTCATAGAATAGATAAGGTTGGGAACCCAGCGTGATTAGTTTGCACGCATAAAAGTGTCACCATCCACCCATACTACTGCAAATCGCATGCATAGCGCCACCCCGCACATGTTTCTTCCTACACTAACCGCATAACAGTCGGCACACTTCGGTGCCATATCTCCAATGTTTCTATTATCTATGGAAAAAACTAATGAAGGAAAAGAACTTAAATATGAAAAAACTATTTTAATTAAATGAGGTTTTGTAACAGAAAAGGTTCTACAGTCCCATAAGATCAAATATCTGTTGTAGTCTTATAGATATCACAAAAAATGACTTAAGATAGTTGTCTCCATGTGGAGTAACGCAACCAAAGTCTCAATTGATCCCAACTGTCTGGAGCCAGTTAGACTAGGGCATCCCCAATTGGGGTAAGCTGTGGGGCTGAGGGTTCGCGAGGAATAGGAACTGAGGGGAAGAGGAAGGCATAGGAAATACATAGCTAGTCACTGATCACCAAACAGGACTAAAGCTATTTCAAGCAATGTTTCGATTCTGAAAGGTGGTGAAATAGTCGTATTGATCATTATTAAATAAATACCTGAACTTGGCGGGGTCGATGGACAGCACCCCCACATCGGGGTCAGGGCTGACGACAAACTCGTCGGTAATGGCGTTGTAGCTCCACAGGTCCCCAAGGGAGCGCGCCACCGCCAGGAAGGGGATCTCGTCACAGCGCATCATCCCGCTGGGGCCCACGGCGGGCCGGTTCCACACTACGCGGTGAACTCCGGCTTTCGCTACCACCTGACCAACAAAATAATGTTATGTATCTGGCATTCCATGAGGACATGAAGGATGGAGGACCAGAGGCGAATTAAGAGGGACCGCAGCCAGAAAGCCAAATCCCACTCCGGTATGAAACTTAATACATAAAAATTCAGCCTGCATATGTTTTCGCTCGCAAAACTATAAAAGTAGTCAACCGATATCGCTGAAAATTTCAACGTTTGTTCTTATTAATGCTAGGAGTGTTAAGAGAATGGTTTGAATGATAGAAGAAGTCGAGGACGCCTGAGGAATACTAAACGCGATATCTCTGCACCGGAATGAGACACAGAGTCGAAATTAAAGTCAATGTAATGTAGTTTTTAACAGTAACATGGTGAACAGTGGAAGAAGTCGGTGAAGCTCGAGAAAGACATTAGCAATAGCGAAGCATTGCGGGGTTTATTAGTGCTTTATAAATATCTTCGGTTTAGCACGACGAGTGGCTAACTAATATTTTTTCCAAATTGAGTTTTCAATAATCATGTATTCTTTACATTGTCGTCTTGAATCCATTTTTAAAAAATTGGTAAAATGAAAATTTTTAAATTATATATTGTAATCATCATTTCGCCATTGCATATTATTAAAAACTCAAATTTGACAAAAATGTTAGTTGGCCTCTTGTCGCTCGAACCGTAACCGACTATAATGGACTGCAATGCTGCTGCGTCAGTAATATGTAGTTTGCTTGTGTCAAAAAACCTGAATCAGCAACAATTATGAACAATACCAGGTTAGAAATATTAATTTGCACTTTCTTCTAAAAAGAAATTACCTCAAAAAGCAAAGTGACGAAATGTAAGTCGTCTTCAATAAACAACCTTGCAAAGAACACCTAAAGTTAATCCATATGGTTTAGTTCAGAATTACACACAATGTACAGGGTTTTCCAATAAGAGGTGTTATTTTGATATTCAATCGTAAAAGATCAATAGTTTCATTGCTTGTGTGGCACGTAGCGCCGTCTTGTTGAAAGTAAACGTTGTCCAGATCAATACCATCCAATTCCGGCCATAAAAAATTATTAATCATCTCTCGATAGCGCAATCCATTCACCGTAACTGTTGCTCCAGCCTCATTTTCGAAAAAGTAAGGTCCAATGACTCCGCCGGACCATAAACCGAACCAAACAGTCACACTTTGAGGATAGAGAGGCTTTTCAACAATAACTCTTGGGTTTTCCGAGCCCCAGATGCGACAATTTTGCTTGTTGACGAAGCCACCGAGGTGGAAATGGGCCTCATCACTCAAGATGATTTGCATTTGATTCACTCAAGTGAATTTTAATAATTTCAATGCGTTGTTGAAGTAACATCTACCGAAATAGCGGGCTATTCAAAATAACACCTCTTATTGGAAAACCCTGTATATATTTAACTTATTATAATTAAATTAGGATATTACAGATATGTTGATGCTTTCAGTATCGCTCAGGTAAAAGAACAAAGTCTCTTGAAATGGATTTTTCTAACTTTCCTTTTTTTTGTGTGAAACCGCACAAGAGTCCCAACTACTCCCAACCGTCCGGAGCCAGTGAGACTATGGCATCCCTAATCAGGGTACGTTGTGAGGCTAAATGTAGTGGGGAGGGGAAGGAGATGGCGTAGAGGAATGTGGGGAAGTACCTGACTAATCAGATCTGGTCACAAAACACGGCCAAAGCCATTTCAAGCAACTTTTCAATTCTGAATGGTGGTCTTACACCAGGGTGATACTGAGAGTATTTTCCATTCTGGAACGTGCTGCAAATATACTATACATTATTTTTAAATGAGTAATTTGTGAAATAACACAAATTAATCATATAAAATTTATATGTGAATGCCAGGATTTGAACCCACAACCTCTGGCTTGCTAGTCGAGGACCCTACCCCTCGACCACGGAGGCGGTTCTTACTTCTTCTACACGTCAATTAAAAATTCCTATATTAAATGAAAAAACACACTTAGTAATACACCACTTTTTTATTGAGTTAATAACTGGCAGCCAACCAGGTTTCGCTTATCACAAGCTTAATTAGGGCTATTAACTAATATAATCATTATCTCAAGCTTCATTAGGGCTATTAACTAATATAATCATTATCTCAAGCTTCATTAGGGCTATTAACTAATATAATAATTATCTCAAGCTACATTAGGGCTATTAACTAATATAATAATTATCTCAAGCTTCATTAGGGCTATTAACTAATAGCCCTGATGAAGCTCGAGATATGAGAAACCTGGTTGGCTGTCATTTATTAATTTAATTTAAAAAAGTGGTGTATTAGAAAATACATTTTTTCATTTAATATATAATGTCACACCCTAAAGTATTTGCTTCGTTTGAAAAAGTTAAATATTCTTTTTGTTTGCTACGCGAATATACAGTAAATATTTCTTCCGTTGTGGAAAACTATTGTAAAAGCCATAGAAGTGCGGAAATCTACGTTAACATTTATCATGAAATTAGTTACATATCAAATTACAAGTATAATCTCTACGCATGGCATGAGTTCAAAAGTCACGTCAGATAAATGATTTCCCTTTCACTGATCAAATTAGCATTTTCTTTCTGTTTATTATTCGACATAATTTAATATCACAAGTTGTATTTTTGTCAGACCTGTTGCGAATTTTTAAACCAATGCGCCTATGTATTGTCAAATCACAGTTTTAATGGTGAGCCCATTAGAAACAATAATGTTTATTAAACATTTTTTATGATCTGTTTCACCACCGCTGAGTAACTGTTGAGTAATTAATTACTCATCAAGTTACTGAAATCATAGAATTAACATGGCTCTAATAACAGGGGACAGAAGGTACTGGTGAAACAGATCAAATTATATGCTACTCCATGGGTAAGTGCTAATCGGCAGTTTATTCAGAAGTGGTGAATAAATACCCTTTTAATAAAACGGAGACATCTGGAAGGAAAGCAAGGAGGTCTACAGCCATTAATTGGATCAGGCCTAAGGCTTAAGCTAACGAAGAAGATGAAATAATGAAATCACCAATCTATTAATCTATTATCAATTAATCTCCGCGCAACTCGGTATCTTCCCCTTTCTCTGATGCGCTGGTCTATTAATTTGCATGTCTATAGAAGTCACTGAATATTAGATAATATTAGTACTTTCCGAAATTGCCAGCTGGGTGTACTGTAAGACGAAGTAAAGGGTTATAGAAAAAGATTTATAGATGCTGCACTTGAAGAGACCCGGATTTAACAAGATAAGAAAGATGCCAGTTTTATAAAATATTAGCTGACGTGAACCGGACGTTGCTGGGGGTTATCCTGAGATTTACATATACCGTCGTGGATTTTTCTGTAGGCCTGTTCAAGATATACAATTCCGTGGTACATTATTTTGATGTACCTCGTATTACATATTACAAAACATCGACTTTTCTTTACTTTCTATAAATATAATTTACATGTATTATATAGTAATCTGAAAGTATGTTGCCTGTTGTATGCTGATGATGCAGTGCTGATTGCTAATAGTATGGATGATCTGCAGTCTCTCGTGTCTAGGATGAACGAAGTATGCGTGAAGAATGAGTTAATGATGAATGTAAGTAAGTCTAAAGTAATGGTGTTTGAAAGAGAGAGTACGAAAACAGTACGCAATATAGCTGTGAATGAGGAATACTTGGAGCAGGTGGATGAATTTGTGTATTTAGGAAGCATGTTTACGAGAGATGGGAAGGCTGACAGAGATATTGAAAGAAGAGTAAATGCAGGTAACTCCATTAATGGAGGACTGAACGCAGTTGGCGCTAACAAAAAATTGTCCAAAGAAGCGAAGTTAGCAGTCCACAATGGAGTGCTGGTACCTACCCTGATGTATGGAAGTGAGGCATGGAACTGGCAAAGAAAGGATGAAAGTAGATTGAATGCTGTTGAAATGAGATCCCTGAGGCGTATGTGTGGTAAAACCATGTATGATCGTGTGAGGAATGTGGATATCCGCAAAGAGTGCAAGGCTGATGTAAGCGTAATGAGTAAGATCAAGAAAGGGACGCTTAGATGGTTTGGGCATGTAGAGCGAATGAGCGAAGAAAGGAGTGTAAGGAGAATATACGATGCAAATGTGAATGGTAGCAGAAATCGGGGACGCCCGAGGAAGACATGGCACGACTGAGTGAATCAGATACTTGAGTCGGGCCATGTGAAGAGTCAGAACAATAGAAGAGTATGTATGAGACGATGTATGAATGTGAATGAGGCAAGGAGTGTGTGCCAAGACCGAGTTGTTTGGCGGTCCGTCCTCTCTGCCTACCCCTGCGGGGAAACGGCGTGATGGTTAGTTAGTTAGTTTTGTATTATATATATAACATTCAGGAAGAAATTCTCTAAATGATAGTGAAAACTCCATCAAAATCCGTTGCGTAGTTTAGAAGAACTAAGGGCACAAACAGACGGACACGGATAGCGACTTTATTTCATACTATTTAGATATTTATTCGAAAAAAATAACTGATTCTCATTATTATTGTACTATAAAGCATATCAAATTAAAATTGAGATTCAAATTTTTAAGGTTATTCAATTTTTTTAATGATATTTCAAATTATCCATACCCATTGACCAAATTAATTATGTTAATTGAATGAAATTACTTGATTTAATCAACTTATCTTACAGAAGAACCATGAACAATTTGGTCAATGCTAATTTGGTCACTAAGCTAATAACGTTCCTGATACCAAATCGTAACACGAGACTTCCCGAGTTGTTCTTTGTTCATTCATCTAAAACCAACTATTTTATTAATTCCCTAGTCCAAAGGCTACATAGACATAATCAATTCAATTCCGTTGATATTTCCATTTTTTCCATACTAAAATTTAAATCAGAAATTTGTAACATATTTATATAATCTGTAACTTACTTTTTTATGTAAATATTTAATTTATAATTAACATTTTCTTTTATGTAGATTTTTTTATTTACTCCACATACATTTTTTCTCTCTTTTTTGTATTGATGTGTTTTACTATTATTATTTATTTATTATTATTATATTAATTTGAATGCACTACGTAATATAATAAAAACCCGACGGTCGTAAATGAATAAATAAATAAATTATGCCTACATCAACCGTAAACAGGATGTTCTACTTTATCTGAAGATTGGTGACTTATTGGCGTTTTAAACATAATGTTGACATGAAGAATAGCATACCTTTCCTCCGCTGGAGTGTATCCTGGACATTTCTTGAGATGATTCTGGTTTGTGATCTAGTGTTAAAGGTTTTGCACTCCAATTTTCTTTACCTACAAAACAAAACATAAAATTTAAATATAAAAAGAATAATTAGTACTAATTGAATATAATATTATGTTTATAATCAAGACAAATGCAGACCAAAATCAATAAGTAACAAATTGCAGATTTGCATTTTGGCAGGAATTACACCAACTACAAAATATTTTTCATACTAGCCGTATATATGCCAACCAGAGTTAATAGACACAATCGTAAAAGCCTTGGGTTGTAAATATGGCATATTAAGTATTTTTGTTTTGTCAGTGCGGGAAAACTAATATATTTTAAGTTCAAATGAGGTTTTTCTGAAAATACAGATAAAATGGTTGTTATGTGAGATTTACAACTGTTTAAAATCCATGTTGTCTCAATAATTAAGACAAAACTACGAACCCCGTGAAGCACATCTAAATTGCACGAGATAAGGCTCATACCAAAAACCCTATAATATTAATAATATCTCCAATTTCTGACATTTCTCATATTTTCTAATGGCAGTATGCTGGACTAGCGCCTCCTAGCGGCGTGGGTTGGTTAGCCTTTGTTTTCTTTCATATATTTTATTTGAAATATATTCTTAATTGAACGTCAATAAATTAAAGCTTAATCATATTTACTATCTATTTATGTATGCTTTAATAAGGACTAGTTAATATTATGAGGTATTTATTATTTATTTATTATTAATTCAATACCCTCAATTATAACATTGTTTTTCAGTGTCCTGAAAAACGACGAGTGTTTTTGTTGTTTGTAATTTTTACATCCGCACATATGGAGCCAATTTTTTATATATATGTACCAAATTAAGCAGTTAACACCCTGGGCCCTTTCTGTAGGCACACACTTCTTGCTTCATCCACGTTCAAACATAAAATTACCTACTACTTTTCCCGATCAGTTGCCTGCAATGGGCAAAAAGCTAGTCTAAATCAAACCTCACCAATTCAAAGAATTTTTATAATTCTAATTGCGAAAAGATAAAACTAACCATCCACTTGATATCCTAGGACGATTGCAGAATCGCCAACATGACCGATGTATATTTTTCCTCCCCTTATGAAGGCAACACTGGCGGTGGTGCCCGCTGTGCTTGGGAGGCCTGACACTGTTTTGGGCCATTTATCTGTGGACAAGAATAATACCATAAAAAGATTAATAAAAAATAGTACAGGTAGTTAGTTACTTAAAAAGAAACATTTCATTTTATGGGTGGATCTATCTATGATGGGTGGCAATGGCTTCAGGGTTGTTGGAAGACAGAGAGAGAGTGGTGATAAGTATTGAAAAAATTTGGTCGGCTGAAATAATTTTGAAACCCTTGTTGACTGAGCGGAGCGAAGTCCTGTTTTAACAAGACCGTTTTAATTTAAATGGTTCGGTAAAGATTCTTGTATCAAATGTTAAATCGTCATGTCTATTAGGAATTTTTTATTCTCTTTTAATCAAAATTATGGTATATACCTGCCTGAAGATAGTTTGAAAAAAGAATTATTATTGAGATAGGGACGATTGTTTGGACAAATTTTATAATAAATACCTTATTTGAAATAAAAGAAGAGACTTATATTACATTATCTCAATAGTTCTAAGCACAACTAAGTAAAACTCCGAGCGAAAATTAGAACCGTGAATATTGAGACGTCATATTGTCACCTAACTATATCCACCTATGTCTATGGAATAAACTCTCAGTGTACCGGACGGGTGTACCGATCCCGGCGGCCGCTATTTCATAATGGTCGAAGCGCCGAGCGGGAGCGTGGTTTTAGAACTTACGTGGGGCTTCGATACCTCGAGTCCCACTCGCCCCCGCATCGCTTCCCCTCACCGCAAGCGCCCGGCCGGCCCAGGCAACTGCCCGGGACCAATCAACGCACCCCTAAGCAACGCTGTACGGGGAAATAGTTTGAATTGACTATGTATTGAAATGTTTAGACTAAATTTGAGAGAGTTCGGCCGTAGATATTACGAAATAAAAGACATTGATAAAACAGCCGGACTCTCCTTAGCATAACTAGATAAAAAGAATTTGTGTAAAATTAAATATAAGAAAATTAATTACGATTTCCCCTGAATATGTTGGGCCGGGGACCCCCACACTGAATGAATTATGTACAACTGATTAATAAATAAAAATGCTAGGGAGGAGTGGTTAGGATTGATTAAAAGAGCATAAAGAGTAGAGTAGTTCTAAAGGTTGTGACCTCCGCTAATTAAATCTTAGCGGACGTCACAGCCCGCGGATCATCAACAACCCGCGAATGAAGGCAGCGCGTCGACCCCGCCCTCCCCAAAGTCGGGAGAGGGGGATTGCACAATAAATACGGCGCGCCAGCCTTCAGCGCTCTCTCTCTGCCTTGGACCGCCACCAGCTACTCTACTCTGCTCTTCCCGACCACTTCTCTCTGGATCTGAACTTGGATACTTCTTTGACTTGGCTCCCCCCTGGATTTCTGCCCCTGCCTGCCTCCTCCCGCACCGAGGATAAAGCAGATTCCTGTACCGACCGGAGCAAGCATAAAAGTATATACCTTTACCGAGCCGAGCAAGGGTAAAGCAGATTTCTACCCGGACCTAGCGGCCTACTACGGACTGACTGGCCCCCTATCTTACAGTCTGTGTAAAAGACCTAGCTGGTCGATTACACTCAGAGTTGATAAGTATGAGTATTGTACTGTCTATATATTGGCATATCTATGGTTTTTTAGGACCAATTTGTTTCATACAAAAAGCCTGAAGATATCGATCAAGTGAGTGGTTTATTTATGGTTCTAAGGCTGGCTTTGCACTCAGAAGTAAAATTTACGACTTATGTAAGCATAAGCGTTTAACAGCATAGGCATGTAACAGGAGCGTTTACATATGCATCCAACTTACGGTAATTAATGCTCACGGAAGTTGTTTGGAAGTTTAACTCACATAAGTGCTCACAGCGACCGCTATACATGTAATTTTATTTGCGGTAAGATGGCTTCCTGTAAACAACAATATGTTGCCGTCAAATTTACGCGATTTTGTCAAAAAGATAAACAAATTGACAAAAAGGCCCAAATAAAGTGTGAAACAATTTTCAACAACTCAGTTAACGGCCAAATTGAATGGAGTTCTTTAATTTAATCCGAATGACAGCCAGATGACAGCATCCATCCGCCGCATAAGCACTAATGGCAGAGACTGCCATTAAATGACATTATACTTAAATAAGATTATTCAGAGCGGCAGATACTCTCAGTATCGCTCCGGTGAAAGACCACCATTTGGATTCCAGCAGTTGCCTGAAATGAATTTAGCAGAGCTTGGTGACCAGATCTGAATAACCAGGTACATCCCAACATTCCTCTTCCCCATCTCCTTCCCTTCCCCTCTCCCTTCATCCAACAATATACCCTTTCTGGCTCCAGACATTCGGGAGCAGTTGGGACTCTTATATTCTTGCAGTATTCACATTCAAAATATTACGTTTGCCTGATCACCAGCACTAGATAGTACAAGTACAGGGTTTTCCAATAAGAGGTGTTATTTTGATATTCAATCGTAAAAGATCAATGGTTTCGTTGCTTGTGTGGCACGTAGCGCCGTCTTGTTGAAAGTAAACGTTGTCCAGATCAATACCATCCAATTCCGGCCATAAAAAATCATTAATCATCTCTCGATAGCGCAATCCATTCACCGTAACTGTTGCTCCAGCCTCATTTTCGAAAAAGTAAGGCCCAATGACTCCGCCGGACCATAAACCGCACCAAACAGTCACACGTTGAGGAAAGAGAGGTTTTTCAACAATAACTCTTGGGTTTTCCGAGCCCCAGATGCGACAATTTTGCTTGTTGACGAAGCCACCGAGGTAGAAATGGGCCTCATCACTCAAGATGATTTGTTGATTTGATTCACTCAAGTGAATTTTAATAATTTCAATGCGTTGTTGAAGCGTGTATCGTTCCATTTTTATTAATGGCGTAGTTTCTACTTGTCAAATGTCAAAAAATGACAGCTTCAAAAGTAACATCTACCGAAATAGCGGGCTATTCAAAATAACACCTCTTATAAGAAAACCCTGTAATTTTGTGAACACTAGAGTTAGCGTAATGTTGATTGCTCCGACTTTTCGCCAGTTCGCAACGCTCAAGTGCTCTGGCAGAGTAAAAAGGTACCATCAAACATGGTAATCTTGACAGAATTGACCGAACATGGAAGACACAAATAAATTTACAGACAGAGGAAATGCAAAGTAGCCGAGTCAAAACAGGACTTTGCTACGCTCGGTCAATTATTCAGTTGGGTTATCATTAGTTAAGTTGAACTGCGAAACTGTGTGCAAAAGGAAGATGCTTGATTCATGTATCCTTTGTCCTCGTTGTGTTTATTCAATATCTCAATCATACATACATTTTGGCTAATTTTTCCTTGCAAGATAAAGGGTGGTCTATCGGGTACGCCTGATTTAAATTTCCCTCCTTTTTTGTATTTAAGTTGGCAACTCTAATGTTTGACAGTTGTTATCTGCTGTTATTGAGGTTATTAAAAATGAGTTGCTATACAAAAGAACAATGTCTTGTTATTGTCAAAACACATTACAAATTTCATTTAAAAATTAAATCTTGCGTATCTGATGGACCACCCATTATATTTAACTAAAGTGAGACTTTGCATATTCAACTAAAAACTCAATTTTTTTAATGATTCTTGGTAAATATTTACTCAACTGCCACTGCACCTTTAGGCACAGATTATGGAAATTACACTTCGTTTCAACTTAATTACTACAAGAAACAACTATTTACATGCACAAAATGGGTTTGGTTTATTTTAATAATTTATGCTAATTTAGATTAACGAAACTTTCACAAACATCAATCCATACTAAAAAAAAAATATAAAATGGCAGCACAAGATCGTTTTATATGGAAAATTTTGTACTTAGAATAAAATGTAACTTTAACCAGTAGAACGCCTATGGATCTCTGGAGAACATGCGAGCATTCTAATATGATCTTTATTAGAATAATTTTGACCTTAATGCTTCGAAATATGTATGAAAAACAAAATCAGCATCGTTTGGGCTAGTAAAACGTTAGGTTACATTAATATTTTTCCGTTTTATGCTCCGGCCTTCAACAGGTTAATGCATCTTTTACCATCTTTCTCGATGTAAGTTTCTTGTAGTAATTAACTTGAAACGAACCTAAATGAAAGTGTAGCATTTAGGAAATATTTACCCGATTTTTTAATTTTACATTATTTATAGAACCGCACTGATAGTTGTAAAATTAATAAGAACCAAATATATTTCCAGTGTTTTTTTTAACTGACATTTTACAAAATCAAATACTATTTTTTTACATTGTACAAAGCAAATATTTAATTTGATAGATGACCCACTTATGCGATGCAAGGTAGGAGGTAAAATTTGACAAGGAAGGTTAGTCAAAAATATTAAATTTACAGGCGAAAAACTTAGACAAACTATAGTTAAATTAAACTAAACATAACAATTTAACTTTGGCGATTGAGCTATGTCAATTTGAGTAGAAATATATGTTTTTGAAAACAATATAAGAATATTATGTGGGTTTAGTACCGTTTGAAGAAGTTTGGTGTGGGCAGATTCATTTAAGTAGTTCTCTGCTATTGCCGCAGAAGCTCAATAAGCAAAATAAATGTTTAATAATGGAATTACAGAAGCATTTAAAAATGAAATATTATGTAAATTGAATCATTCTGACATAAAAACAAATAATATTATGGTTCTTGAAATAGACTGAACATGGGTTTCCCAGTGAGGAATAAGCATCGATTGTTAATATGGTAAATCAAGTATTTGGAAAACAGGCCAGGCACGACTATAAGTTCGAAGCAAAAGTCGCTTTCAAAACAACAAACGTCCATTCCCCTCTCACTTCTGACGTTACCTAACCTTAAAGATTAAGAGGCCATAACCTAATTAAGATCCATTGTTTACCTAGTTCCTTCCACATATTCATATGTGTCATCATGTATCCATTCCTTATCGCCCGAAGCACATCATCGTCGTTATCAGACCAAAACTGTCTCTGCTTTACTATAGAGTCCATTAAATGTTCTTTAGCGAAATCAGCAGCCTCGCTTCCTCCGTGGCCGTCAAAAATGCCAAAGTAGGCATATTCCAAATCTTTCTCGTCCTCCGTTTGCTGATATGCCACGGAGAACTTGTCCTCCATGTACTTCCTGCCACCCTGGCTGTAATGCCCCGTCACGCGCATATTTACTCCGATCGATGCAGGCATTTTAAACTGTATATTTATTAATTTTTGTTCACAATTTCACCTTCGCACAGTCTGTTTTCTAGACATTTTGAATGACTACGTAGGTATGACACGCGATGCCGCTACGACACACTTTTCAGAGAAAGTAAAATATGACACTCGAACCCCAATACACTTCATCTAGGAACGACAAAGAAAGAAATAATAAAGGCTGTCCTAGCTTATGGAAAAACACTAATTTACTGAATTCAGTGACATCGGACCATTATACGACAAACGTTAATATATCTATCTCTATTTCCTCGTTATATTTGAAAAGTTCAGTACGATACCTAATGTCCAAAACTTGAACCTGAACCAGACAACTCGGGCGCCACATTGACAACGCAACTCAAGTAACATATTGACATTTTGTCAATAATTAATTACCTTAAAAATATTATATTCCGAAGAGCGGTCAGACTACATTTTTTTTTGTTTTTTCCTATTTTATTTTCAAATAAAATACGGGATGAAAATATTTTCTTCGGGTTATCGAGAAGTCCAAGTTTTCGTCCAAAGACGTCGTAAATCATTAGTCACGTCACTATCTTGATTGCATTCGTATAGAATCTCAAATTCTATGGTGTAAAAATATAAACGAACAAAACCCTCCATAAAAACCATATAATTCAAGGTAATTTGACATATTAAGTTAATATTTTATTATTTTGATACCTAAACTTATAATTTTAGTCATAACAAACTGTTACTTACATTTGCTACGAATTTACAACGTCGTTTATGTGCATTTGAGGTTAACTTTTTTTATTAAAAAAAAATTATGTCAAATATACGAAACTATACCTTTTCTAATTTGATTTTTCTTGGAAATTTGCTCAGTACACTTTAATTTATCCAATATTTATTACGTTAAGTGAAATAATAATCTTTTTTCATAACTTTGATTGTAAATCTTGACAGTGTGACTACCAATGAACGTGTAATAACTTCAATCGAGATTTTGACAATGCCAGAAGTTCTGCACGAGAATGGAGACAAAAAGAAGAAGAAACACAAGCATAAAAAGCACTCCTCCAAATCAGATCATTCCGAAAAGTCGAAGAAACATAAAAAACATAAACACAAGAAGAAGGAAAGTAAATCAAGATCATCCTCAGCAGAGTCAGAGGAGATAATAACCCAGACAACCGAGAGGGAGATTAAATCTGAGACTGGGACTCTACTCATCAAGTGTAACACATCGGATACTAACACCAAATCATATACCAGGGAAGTGCACATTGCTCCAGCTAACGACCAACCAGTTAACACTACAATGTCCACCCACACCCTAGAAGTTGTTTCATCGGAATCGGAGAGTGAACCAGCTCAGGAAGACTGCCCAAGTCCCGAAGTGACAATCCTAGACGATGAAATGAACCTAGATGAATTAATGAAGCAAAAGGAACTGCTTCAAGCCCATCTCGGAGCCTACCTATCAGAATCTAGTGATGCCCCAACCACACCGCCCATCAACATTTCCATCAAAAGTTCACCTGAAATTATCATGCTTGACGATTTAAGCAATGATGAACCGTCAAAATCTAAACAAAAGAATCGCACCAGACATTCATCGCACACTAGCAATGACCAGCGCAAAGATTCAAAAAGGAAATTATCAGATTCGAAAAAATCAAGCGATGACGATAAAACTAGACATTCTTCTTCTTCTAAAAAGACAAAGAGAGAAGAAGATCTACGCTCCGTCCTCGATAGAGAAGATAGAAAAAAACGGATAGAAAGGGAAAAAAGAGTCTTAGAGCGGGAAAAGGAACAGAGAGAAAAAAGAGAGCTTGAAAGAAAGAAACAAAGAGAGGCGGAACGTGAAAGAGAAAAAGAGCGAGAAAAGGAACGAGATAGGGAAAGGGAACGCAGGCGATCGAGAGAACGAAAGATGGATAGAGAACGAGAACCAAGACATTCCCAAAATAGGAATAATAGAGATAATGACGATAGGCGACGCAGAGATTCTTCCAGGGATCGCTCCCACAATAGGCACGGAAATAATCATGACAAGAGTCATAGTAAACATTATAGTTCTAGGAATAATCGAGGAAAGAAAGATTCTGATCAATACAAGGTATACAAACTGATTTATTAATTTGATTTAGTATTTTACTTGTACATTCCGACACAGGCACCATTCTGAATTTTGACCTGCCCTCAAAGCTTTTGTTTGCATATCAAGTTAAATATGAGTTCACCATTTGGTGTTTTATGCTCTACTACTGTTTATTTATTTATAGAGCGGAGACGGCTTACATGTAGTTCCCATGAGCACTTAGGCCATAGGCCCATTGTGCTATCTCCCATTTTACCTTATTCCTTTAACAGTCACCTGGTCCCTTTTATAAAGTTCATCAGGGTTGTCGTTGGATATGTGGCTATGACTTCTGGTTCCACAATGTGCCTTCCCAGGTCTCATCTCTCCTCTCCAATCCCCTTTGGTTCCGTGAAGGCCCCACAGGGGTAGAGTTCACGGAGGTGGCCTCATCTCTCCTCTCCATTCCTCTTTGATTCCCTAAAGGTCTCACGAGGGAAGAGGGTCTCATTTGTCCTTTCCACTCGTCTTTGGTTCCCTAAAGGCCCCACGACGAAAGAGTCAACTCCCCCTAGGTACCCTGAGGACCCTACCAGGGAAGAGGGCCTAATTTCTCATCTCCACTCCTCTTTGAATCCTTAAAGGCCCCACGAGGGAAGAGGCCTTCGTCTCTCTTCTTCACCCCTCCTTGGTTCCCTAAAGGCCCCACGATGGAAGAGTCCACTCCCCCTTGGTTCCCTGAAAGCCCCATGAGGGAAGAGGGTCTCGTCTCTCCTCTCCACACCTCCTTAGCCCCACGACATAGGAGTCTACTCCCCCTTGGTTCCCTGAAGGCCCCACGAGGGAAGAGGGAGTTTTCGAATGGTCCAATTTTCGTCCCACGAGTATCTAGGGAAATTGAAGGTCTACTCCAGCAGAGCTCCGAGTGCTGGAGTAAGGTCTAAATACTCCGAGATGCGACCCTGTTTCTCGGAGGCACCGTTCGTGACACTGTTCCACAGGTCATCAGCCTGAGCACGGTAGCTCACACCTTAGCTTAGGATGGCTATTGCAGGCCGTGTTTCCACTCCCTGAGCGATGGGTTCACCACACTCCCTACGCTACTACTACTGTTTAAAAAAATGAAAATGTGTGACAGTTCTTTGGAGGGCGTACAGCCCGTCACGCCTTGTAATAAATATTTTTTCAGATTCTTTATTATGTAATTCTATTGTTAATTCAATTGTTTTATTTTTATTTTAGGACTCCTTGAGTGAAGGAATTAAGCCATATGCGGAAAGTTCTAGTGACAATGAAATTGATATAACATATGACACAGATGAAGAAGAAACAGAAGAACAGATCATTGAGAGGAGAAGAAAGCAAAGGGAGCAACTTCTAAAGGTAAATCTTTTTTTTTAACTCTTTTCCACAAAAAATAAGATGTACACTTGTGCAATAGCCGCGTAGCCCACCAACACATGGGTGAAATTATAATTATAATAATCTCGGCAGGTCTGTGCCTATGTGAATTAACGCTTAATTCGCAAACCAAAAGGATAGGTACTCGCAATGTAACTTACGGTTTTTGGTGAGCGCTCGGTGGTGGAGGAATTCACAGGCACCTGGAGATGATTGCACTAAATATATCACTTGTAGCATAAAGTAACATTAAACTCGTTGAAAGTCCGGCTAAGATTCGAATTAACACATCGGTACGGTACACGTTTTTTGGCTAACTGTCATTCAATCACGGTTTCGTTACGGCGCGGGCGCAGGCAGCGCGAGTCAACTCAAAGCCACACTGCGCAGATGCAAAACTGGTAAATTTAAATCCTAGCCTCCTTATTCGTTGGAGCGGAAAAAACGTCAAAACAATTCATCATCACGAAACAACACTGTTTGTAAATAGGGGCAACTAGCAATTTGGCCGCATTACCCTGCAACATTTCTATGAGTATGACGTGCAAGTAGTGGCATTCACCTTATATTTACTATCATTGTATTAACCAACTTATTTTTGTTCAGTTTTGCTGCCATTCTTATGATAATAATAATTATTATTATTATAATCAGTCATTTTAAATACCTGTAGGATAACGAAAGATTTTTTAAATATTTATGTTGAGGGATCAGTAGGATTTATAGGCCCTGTTAGGAGTTCTACCGAGCCAAACCCTCTGATATGAAAATATCTGGAGTCAGTGAATTATTTTCCCATTTGATGTCTGGTGAGTTGACGTGTTGTTCTTGTATTGTATTTATTTTGCTTATATATACATAATGCACTTGCATAATGTTGATTGACTAGATGATCATTTGTGGAAAAGTGTGTGGAAGGGTTTAGTTTTTCCTATGGGGAAGATTTAACCCGGACATAAAATCGGAAACTATTTCACATAAAAAACAAACAATAAAACATACGGAAACTTTGACTAGCCAACTAGGAATGCATCCTGTTTTAGGACAGTCAAATTGACAAGTTTAGTTCATATCATAATTTAGCACATAATATAAAATAAAACCGGTAAAGTAAATAACAACAAGATAGTAGTAATAAAAAGACAGATCACCGCAGGAGTTGTAAGGTAGAAAAAATGGGAAAGGTAGTGTATAAGTTTATAATATAGTTGAGTGATTAGAAAATAATCAATAGCATTGATAAATAAAGTATAGATTAATACAGAATAGACAATTGTGTTCAGAGGTGATAAATATGTGTTTTTGTATTGTATGGACTTTAAAAAATTATGTATGAGTGTTTTGACAATAATGTACATATATATTTTTTATAATAAGATTATCTATTGATCAACATATCTTCACTTTTTACCCTCCCTAAATCAAGGAGCCAGTCGTTGACCAATTTGCGCAAAACATTTGTACTTTTCGTTTTCCAAGCATTAGGAATGATATTAAATAATTTACGTCCTAAGTACGAGAATTGCCTTTGCCCAACGGACGTCGATGTTTTTATTGGGACAATTGGATACATAATAATAATACTTGGTTCATTTTTATAGTGTCCTTTTTGTGGAACATCACCTCAGGGGTGCTTTAAAAATCTATAATAAATGTAAACTACTTTAAAAAACTTATTTGTAATAAGCATTTACTTTGTGGCTCGTCATAATTTACAATAAAGGATATAAATTTGTTTTAGACCACTTTAATTTTAATTGCACCCTACCTGTTTCGGAAGCACCCTTACTTCGTCAGGAGAATATTAAAACTAACCTTAAGGTTAGTTTTAATTTAAAGGTTAGTTTTAATATTCTCCTGACGAAGGAAGGGTGCTTCCGAAACCGGTAGAGTGCAATTAAAATTAAAGTGGTCTAAAACAAATTTATATCTTTTATTGTACCAAAACACTCACTTAATTAATTGGGTCTGAAATAAACTGAAACAAAATGGCAGCCATACTTTATATCCCCTCCTAATTTCAAATGTTCTACATAATACTTTTTTCGACTTGGTATTTCTGTAGTAAGAAACAAATCCTAGTTTAGTACTGACCCATATTTATTGATTTTTATAGCGTTTGGGTGGAGCAAGTGATGATAATGTCTCCATGAAGTCCGACACGCTGCCCGATCAAACAAAAAAAACTGAAAAAGTTAAAAATTCACCACAACCTATCAACGTTGACGAGGATTCAGTCACCCCCCCTCCTTCCAAAAACCAGGCAGATATACAACCATCAATAATGCCAGAAAATGAAGAAGATGATGATGGCACACTCACACCAGTTTTGCCAGTTACAAATAGTTCTCTGGACACTAGCAAAGAAAAAACAGTACCTTCTGTTAAAATTAAAGAACCCGTGAAAGCAAATGATATGGACATGTTTGCAGAGCAAGACAACTATGATGAAAATTTTGATGTGAGTACTTCTAGTGATCATCATAATCGAGCAATCAATTCTAATGAAATCAATTGATTTTCTTTTGAATTTCATTAATGAATGCTATATTAAATACCATTATGTGAGTAAAATTCATGTTTTATACACTTAAAAACATTTTTTTTGTACTTTTCAGTCTCCTGCCAGTGGTAAAGTTGCCGACTCAAAAAAAAACCAGTCGGAGAATCCTGCCCTGACGGATAATTGGGATGATGCTGAGGGCTACTATAGGTAATAACTCCCAATACACTAACCTCCTCTCTCAGTATTGCGCTGTTTGATTATCCGACAACAACTATAATGTTATTTTTACTAGTTGGAACAAATACGCCTATAATATTAATAATACCTCCAACTTCTGACATTTCCCATACATTCTAATTGCATCGTGCTACACTAGTGCCTCCTAGCGGCATGCGCTTTGGTGTTCTTTCATACATTTTAATGGATTTTATGTGTATGTAACAAATTCTTTATTTTTCTTTAATAAATTAGAGAAATGAAAAAAAAAATTGTAATTTTTGGGACATTTTTATATATATTTATCTATATTGATCAAAATACAAATTAGAAAGCGAAAAACACCGCCACCAAGTACTAAATAAATTCACTTTGCCGCCATTGTCAAAGTCAATATGCTACACTAGCGGTTCTAGCGGTCAGCGTTATTGATATTTCGCTGGAATCGGATGTATTATTAATATTATAGGGTATTTGGTTGAAAGCACAAAATCAAAATATATTTGTCAAATTCAGTAGTCCGCCGCTTGCCCAGACTCAAGGGTTGGGTTATTTTACTCGCTCAGTTGCTTTATGTCATCTAGCTTGCTCTCGCTGACCATTTTACTAGTCACCAGGGTTAATAATTATTATTGTTGTTTTGGGACATTTCAATTAGTAACTAATAGTGTAGCACCTTGATCCATCACTTTCACTAATTGGACGCTTGCCTGGTTTTTAGGGCGGCAGATTAGTGTGAGAGAGTAGGTACTGTCCCTAAAATGTATGGAAATATAATTATTATTCTCTCATGCTCAGCCGTTGCCGATAGGCTCAATAAAAGAAGCTATTCTAGGGAAACTGCTTTTGGTAGATTATGTACTATTTTTATAAATATATATACACAGTATCTGGTAAAATTTATTAAAACATATTTTTAGAGTTATTACGAAAATAGAATCGGCTGGCGCACAATAAGCGAAAATTAAGAGTCGGCATACCAAGTCTTAAACATGCCAATTTCAGTTGTTGGTGCGTGGATGCATGCCTGAAGTGATGCATATTCGCGCATAATGTGTAAAATTATTCATGTTCAATGAACTTTTAATTTTCAAAATTGGAACTGATAAATAAGTAAGTAAGATAAATAAGTGGTAAGTCAGCGATAAAGTAGATACCAAATTATTTTATTAATTAACTAGCTGAAATACACCCGGCGTTGCTTTGTTTAAATTTTTAACAGTTATCATAATTTTTTCAAATTTACTCACATAAGAACGGTAAATTTCTTAATTTGATATGCAATGATTCCTAAGGCATTTATTTTAAAAGCATTTTCTTCTTCACAAATCCTACAATAATAATACCCACACTAGTTCTTTTCATTAAAACTCTCCACAGGATGTGTGGGCTTGAACTAACCTCTCCGCAATCCGGAATTAAGGAATTATTATTTTGTCATAATTATAGATGTCCTCTACTTTGTTGATACCTACATTACCTATTCATATTGGAAGTTTGAATGGCAATCATTCACTAAGTTTTGGTTAGTTGTTACGTAACGCAAATAAGCTATAGTTACGGACTATATATATATAAAATGCCGGAGAAAACCCAACCAGTTTTTAGTTCCAACATGTGCCGCAAAAGGCCCCAGTCGCGCTCGATCTCGGCACAAAGCTTGCCCGCGGTCATGACCTGTGACTCCTCATAGAACAAAGCAAGCGCTCCTAGAGCTCGGGCACGTCAATGGTGGTGCTGAAAGCTCCCACGTTTTACTCCAACACTTGCTGCCCATTCAAATAAGGCGGGTATCTTATTTGAATAAACCAGAATCACATGAGTCGTTATTAACCTTTTCTTCCCCTACTGTGTCGTGTATTTCCAATTATTAACTTTAATGCCCCGGAGCCCAGAGAGAATTTAGATAGAGCAGAGCTAGTCGCCGGCACTGTACACCCCCCTCGCTGGGGCCCTCAAATCCACGAACCTAACATAGTGAAAGTTCATGGTTAATTTTTTCTTTAACCCCACAATTATTATTTTCAGAGTTCGTATCGGAGAAGTTCTGGACACTAGATATATAGTCTATGGCTACACAGGACAAGGAGTGTTTTCCAACGTAATCCGCGCCAGAGATCAGGCAAGATCTAACCAGGATGTCGCTATCAAAATTATCCGAAACAATGAAGTCATGTAAGTTGGGATTTTATTACAAGTTTCTTCAATTGGTACTTTTTGCATAATTTCATGGATTTACTTTTTTATCAGACCCTAATGAAAGTTACAAATGTGAATGTTGAATGCATGTGAGTACACTTCACTTATTACATATATATATGACTCCTGCATAAAAGAACTAAGATAATTTATATTCAAAACTAAATGTTTTATCTTTTGTTTTCAAAATAATCTGAAAAATTAAATTCATATTTAACACTGTTGCTAGGGCAAAAGGCAGGCCGAGAACGAAGTTGGTGAGTTATGTTGCAATATCCTTTTTCTGTGACATGTTTTTCATGCTGCTCTCTCACTGGCCGCTATTTATCAGAATGTTGGCCTAGAGTTGCCTGGTTATAATTAACAATAATTATTTATTTCTTTTACATTACAAACTTTAAATTTAATATATAATATAAGAAATTACATCCATATGATATTTGCAAAAAAGAGATTTCCAAAAAAAGAAAAAAATTCGGGCAGTGGTGATGATCACGTCAATGAGGAGAGACTCTTTCAGGAATCAATTGGAATTCCCTTTTGAATCTCTCCTCCCTGATGCAAAACGTATCGATATCAGAAGAGATTCGGTTCAGGAGCTCTATACTCCATTGGCAGGTTGGTCCTACAGCCAGGAAGATAGAATAATCTATGATAATACTGTCTATGATAGTCAGTAGGAACATAGACTCATAAGCGCTCCAAAATAGCTGAGTTCTCGATATAGCCTCTTGGCAGTCTGAATAAGTGGGTGGTGGCATACCCATCTTCTAAGCTGCAAGGAGTGAAGTCCGAGCATGCCCAAAATAAAGTTTGTCGGGTAGAACCATTAGTAGCCGTGGCCACACTCCTAGGCGTGTTTATGCATGGTGATGTCACCCCTAGAATGGCCCACAATATGGTTATATTTACTGAGTGAACCTTTAAAAGGAATATTTCATAATGTTGTTCTCATTTCAGGCACAAAACTGGTCTGAGAGAACTAGAGACGCTCCGCACCCTCAACGATTCGGATCCTGAGGACAAGATGCACTGCGTGCGTCTCCGTCGCCAGTTCTTCCACCGCCAGCACCTCTGCCTGGTGCTGGAGCCCCTATCCATGAACCTGCGCGAAGTCCTGAAGAAGTACGGGGGCGGCTGCGGCCTGCATATCAAAGCAGTGCAGAGCTACACACAGCAACTCTTGCTGGCTCTCAAACTCATGAAGAAAACTGGCATTCTACACGCAGGTGAATATTGTTTTGCTATATTCAATAGGACTGTTCATTTAGTGAGTTGTCGTCATAATCAAATCCTTGTTCATCCACTAGTGGATGATTGTCTCGGCATGTATTTTCAGTTCTTTCATTGGTCATCTGCAACGTCTTTAGTTTAATATGATTTTGAGTATGTTATAATTTCCTCACTGCGTAGAAGGGTGACTACATTCCGGATAAATGAATTAATCTGAAATTTATCCGACAGTTTCAATTAAGAAATTTTCTTATTTTGATATAAACTTTCAGGACAGGTTGTATCAAAGAATTTGAACAATTCATAAAGGTAAAATTCAATTTCTGTGTCCTATTCAAGTTTCCTTTACTATCTAAGTACTGAGAAAAAAGCGGCCAATAATGAAATATTTACAGAACTTGAATTTAAACTTTGAAATTTGATGAATTGTTCAAATTCTGTGAAACAACCCAACATAAAAGTTCTTTATTTTAAACAAGGGTTATAATATGTTTAACCGGTTCAGTGATCAATCATATGTAATTTGAATGGTAACAAAAGCTCCTGGCAGTGAATATTAAATAGCTTAGACAAAAACTCATCATTTGAAAAAACATTGTCAACAATATCTGAGTTTATGGGTGTTTTGATATCTGTTGTAGTCATCCTGAAATTACTATTCTACAAGTTTGAGCAGTTTGTGGTTTTTTAGTATTCTGATAAAAGCCACTAAAACGACAGTTCTGTCACACTTTCTAAACTTGCTACTTATGTGTACTTGCTAAATGAACAGCCCTTTTGTTGTATTTATATTTTAGTGATGCAGCAAAGGATTAGATTAAAGTCCTACAATGTCTGCATCTGGTAATTTTTGACCAACCTTCGTACATGTTTTTCAATCTCTTCTAATTGTAATTTACAATAAATTAGCCCCCACACATTTAATTCTAGTTTTCACTAACGATAAGAGAACAGACTCCCTTGGGATTTTCAGTTGACGGTGTCAATAACTATATGATTCCCAATTTTCAATTTGCCCCGTTTTCATTTCTTACTGAAAATGACTTATTTTTCTTTTAATAAAATTCATTATGTTAAGATTTTTTCCATCTCTGTTTGGCCCTCTGATAATATAGAGTTTACTATAAATGTTTCTGAATTTGGACGATACAGACATTAAGCCCGACAACATTCTGGTGAACGAGAGCAAAGTAAACCTGAAACTGTGCGATTTCGGCTCAGCCATAAACGTTCAGGATCAAGACCTGACGCCGTATCTCGTATCCCGGTTTTACCGAGCCCCCGAGATAATCCTCGGCATTCCGTACGACCACGGCATCGACATGTGGTCGGCCGCCTGCACCATATACGAGATATCGGCCGGCAAGATACTATTCAGCGGGCAGTCCAATAACCAGATGCTGAAGTATTTCATGGACGTTAAAGGGAAGATGCCCAATAAACTGATCAGGAAGAGTCAGTTCAGGGATCAGCATTTTGATCAGAATTGCAATTTCCTCTATCACGAGGTTGATAAGGTCACTGAAAGGGTGAGTTTACTTTTCTTTACTTCTAAACAAAAATAATTACGAATTGATTTGATTGAAAATTAAACATATTGTAAACAAGCACCCTTGAGGCAATTGTATCAGTAAATGGCGCTATAGAATGTTGACCATTTACTATTATCATTATTATTGATAAATTTACATAACATTACCTTATTAAACTATTGCCCGAGCTTACGAAGGAGCCCTGATTATAATGTTTGTTTTTACATGTACATCTATTGTTTTTTTATCATAGAAATAACAGATGTGTAAATTAAACTTGCAATCTAAAATCTGGTGCCAAATATAATTGTATGTTTTTCCGTTAAACATTTTTATTGTAATTGTTAGTAGTAGAAAAGATTAATGTAGTGTTTTCAGTACAAAGCAGCCTTGTAGCTACAATGGTGCTGTCTTTCAGGATAAAAGTATTTGCACCTCAAGGTAAATATTGTATCGTTGATGTACTATTATCATCCAAACCAAATTACATACTGCTCCTTTTTGAACTTCAATGCACATGCTCATTTCTAAACCCAAATACTTGCCGGGAGCCATCGTTTCGCACCCACCTACTGAAAATATGACAAAACTGCTTTAAATCTATAGATGTAATATCGATATACCTTATAACATGAAGTATTATATCTGTAAATCAACCAATGTTGAAATAATCTTCCTTGGGAATATGTATGTCCTTACTTCAGTATGAATATTGGCAGTAATTATAATGTTTGGATGAATTACCCAAAAGCCAAAGAGCACTTGGCAAAACCTCTTGTTGCAATAGTGAAAATCTGCCTGATGCAGATGATTCTGAAACAAAATACATACATAACACATAAATAAACATGTATGAAAATGAAAATGGCTGAAACAGTATTTAAGACAACACGCACTAATATTGAAAGTTGAAGCAGATTTGTTGTTATTTCCCTGTACGTGAAATACCGGCCAGCTCTTTGAATAGTCTTAGCCCGTCGTCCCTTCGGTAAGAAATCGACATAAACCGAATGCTTTAAGGGTCCGTATAAAAAGGAAATTTCCGCAAGCTGAGCCACGAATTATTCGAAAGCAAGCTTTGTTTGTTGCTTCGTTCCTTTTGCATAAAATTTATGCATAAACAAACTTAATTTTGAGTAGAGGTCTTACTCAAAACTTAGTTTATCTCGAATGCTTACGGACCCGTGGGACGACAGGCTTAATTGTGTAAACCGATTGTGTGCTAATTCAGTCACATTTACGATTGTAAATTTAACGAGAATCTAGTATAACCTGAAGATATCCAAATAATTTTTCTTAGATTCGATCTTAAACATACTCTTAAAACTGTAGTAATTTAAAAAAACTGCATTTTCTGATGTAGGTGTAACACAACTGTATTTGACATATTCTTGATGGTGTACAAAAATGTTTAAAAAAATTGAATTTCAATTTGAAAATGCCCAATATGGTTGAAATGTACGTTTGCATTTACCACGGTTTTACTCTGTTTCTTAAGTGTGTTATAAAATTACAGGGTAGCCACATAATTGCAAAATCGGAATCAATCCATTTGCTACAATAAAAGTCAGATCTCAAGCCAATGTAGAATCTTGATACCTAGATAATCCTCATTTATCGATTCCAAAACATGAAAACTAATCTAAACCCAATCTCAAATAGTCCCATCAATTACGCTTGCAGGAAAAGATAGTGGTGATATCAAGCGTGGTCCCTTCGCGAGATATGGGCGCCGAGCTGACGGGGCGCGGAAGCCTGCCCCCCTCGCACGCCCGCAAGGCCACCCAGCTGAAGCAGCTGCTAGAACGCATGCTGGCGCTGGACACCACCAAGCGGGCCACCCTCAACCAGGCCCTGGCCCACCCCTTTCTCCGGGAGCCCATGCAAAACGCCTAACCGCCCACATGATGTGTAACATACATTTTTTCAATCCACTTACAAATCACTGTTTTACCCTGACTATATATTATCATTATTAGACACTGCATATACGATGAAGATGTAAAATAATTCAAAATTACAGTAAAACCCTCTTATAAAGTTTTTGAGAAGTTTTTAAACCTCCCTCGTGTTATTGCGATAAAATAACTGGCGGACCCGATACTCATTTTATCCTGGGCCCCTTTGATATTATCATTATTAGACACTGCATATACGATGAAGATGTAAAATAATTCATAATTACAGTAAAACCCTCTTATAAAGTTTTTGAGAAGTTTTTAAACCTTCCTCGTGTTATCATTGCGATAAAATAGCTGGCGGACCCGATACTTATATTATCCTGGGCCACTATAATATTATCATTTTTAGATACCGCGCATACGAAGAGGATGCTACATAATTCATAAATACAGTAAAACCGTAAAATAAGATTTTCGAGTAGTTTTCACACCTTCGTTGTACTATAATTGCGATAAAATGGCAGGCGGACCAGATACTTACGTTGTCCAGGGCCACTATATATTATTGTGAGTTTACGAAGAAGTTGCAAAATAATTCATAATTATCATAAAACACTTTTACAAGGTTTTTGTGAAGTTTCCACACCTTCCCCGAGCTATCGTTGTGGTAAAATGGCTGGCAGACGTAATTCCGCTGTTCATTACTGTGCCAAACCAAATAATGGGATTTCATTATTTCCTGACGCTGTATGGGAACATTTCTTCACACATTTATTTTTATACTAGACGTGAGAGTGGTTAAGAAGTTTTATGTTTTCAGTTCGTAAAGTAGTGGTCTAATTTAAAACCTGCATTAAAAAAAATGTCCTTGAAAACCTAATGAGAGGGTTTCACTGTATTATTGTTTCAAAAGCATTCTTCTCATTTTTTAATCCACAATACTATTAAATTGAAGGTGTGCATATGATGAAGATATTGATTCATTACTAATTGATTATTGTTTTAGAATCATTCCTCTCACACATTTTGAGAAAGAGAGAGATTTAATGTTCGTTGTGTGGCAATCCGGATTGGGAGATTGGAGTAAATGCATTCTTTCATTGTAAACATGTTATTGTTTGAAGTGATTCTGGAATCGGAATTCTCCAATTATTATTTGTCATTCCCGTTACCTTCACCTATGTCTGCGTAGCTTCTGCAATAACTTTTATCTTGTTTGACTTTTAAGTCGTGTTGCGCTCTTTTCTTTCTTGAAGCGACATCCATCAGGACAGACGTTTGTGTCCATCATCAAGGCAGATAGAGGAAACATAGTCTATAATGCCAGATGTCTAACAACACTATGAATGGCAAAATATTGGGTTATTGCTGGATACGGATGCATAATCGAAAATACTCAATATTTTTTTTGTTCTCGCGATACGCAACAAATATAACTCAAATTAACCCATCAGCATACTAATTTTTATTTGTGACATCTGTTCATACTTGAGAAGGATTATTACTGTGCAGTATTGCACCCCATATTTCCCCAAATTAAACACTTCATGGTTTTATGTAGATTATAATTTTATTGTGAACTATCTAAGTATGCGGGCAATATGCCGATGCGAAAAAAGTGCAGCTCCCCAATCTTGGCGTAAGATATGCCGATGGGTTAAATGTTAATTTCTCCCATTCCGGTGTAGCCTTTAATAATGTAAGATCTGTAGTTGTGAAACTTAATCATGTGTTTCAATAATTTTATTTGTTTATTAACAGCTAACATTACCTAGTGAAAGTCATTTACTACAGAATTAGTATCAATTAAAAACACACTAGTTTTACATTTATGTTTATTGCTTAGTTTAAAAAATACATTACATTTAATCAGCACTTTCATCACATGTAATGGTGCTTAGAATAAATAAATGTTATAGCAATAAAAATATCTTTCATATTAAAATTATCTTATCTGCTAGCTTCCAAATTAATATTGAAAAAAGATTTCACTATGTTTTGATCATTGCCATTCTGTATATGTAAAATATTATGTACGAAGAAGATAATTTCGCTACTACATAGTAGATAATAATATAATATTCACGAGTTATTCATGCATTACTCTCTGTTCATACATGTATTTAATATAAAAAAAGCTCTCTTTATTCTATTTATTTCAAAATATGCAAGGTTCTCGCAATGATTATATTTTTTCTAAATTAATATTCTGTCCAGAAAATAATAATGTTTTTCAAATAAAAGTCTACCATAATGAGACCATATTTATTTATGTTATTGTGATTATGACTGTATGCTATTATTTACCTCTGTTATTCTGTTGAACTAATTGAATTTGATCACACAAGATGGTTAAAGCCTGGTTGGAATATATTGAGCTGCAACTAAGAAGGCCCAATCTCCAATTCTGACGGCAACTTATCAGAATTCTCGCCACCGCTGACACATGAACAGGTGAGCTATTTTATATAACTTTATTATCACTGATTTGGCGACAGTCTGCATAGCCGTAACCCCGTTAATACTCATGCCATGTGTCACCTTATTCCTCTGACGGAAGCCCATTCCCTTTAACATTGGCTAATTGGCCATGTCCTATGATTCCTTTCAATTCTTAACAAACTTACAACAATTATTATAAGTTATCAGAAAATACTGTGTGTTAGCATTTTTCTATTTGGCACACACATTGAATTTTTTTACAGCACACAACGATCGATCTATTTCACTTACATATTTTATGTTTTTTTTTTTTTACTATATGTTGTACAACATCTGTCAAATAATATTTGAATCGTAATATTATAATTCATCTCAATCATTAGATGGTTAAAATTATGTCTATGTAGCAATCTTCTACAATCATATATAAAGAAGAGTCTGGCTGGCTGGCGGGCGGCCTGGCTTTGTTTGTTCTACAAATCTACAGTTTTATTCAGAGATTGAAATTTTTCCCACACCTGACTTTCAAAACAAAAGTCACCGTCTACATGAGATTTCGAAAAACCATCCCCTTTTTCCACCTCGTAAAGCAGAATTTTGATATTTGATGAAATTTTGCACACTTTACATTCAAAATAAGAGGAAAATTACTTTCTACATCTGATTTCGATAAACTGTGCACAAATCAGGGGCAACGCCGTTTATTAATATAAAGTAAGATAAGTAGTTTTGTATGTTCATTAATATTGTTTTTATTTACAATTGTTTCAGAATTCCAATCGCCGGACTGGATTCTGCAACCTATTTAAATAATGCATCGGAAAAGAAAGAGAACTGTGATATAAATTACTGATCATCACAAATGATCAACTGATAAATGCAGAACCTTATACGAAAACTGCAGTATTATTTTATATGTATGCGTAAGAAATTTTTATCAAATAAGGTTACAGGGAAAAAACTGTTAAAAGGAGATATTAAATAATGTATTATTATTTAACTTAAATACTGCTTAATTAAAACTAGAGGACACATTGGCACTGCCGCCAATTTGCAACTTGTGTTCTCAAATGGTAGCCATTTTAGTATCAGTCTTTTCTAATAAAGATAAATTTATAAAATATCTAATTGACATGCCCTGTGAAAATTTTTTATTTCACAGTTATGTGTACATATCTATTAAAAATATGACTTCTAAGTTATGTCACATTTATGTGTAAATATCTATTAAAAATATGACTTCAAAGTTATGTCACAATTTTGTATAATATATAAAGTAGGGCATGTCGATATATTCTTATCCCAAAGTTTACATAAATATTAATTCAAAATGGCTGCCAGTTTATTGACTTTTGATTAAGTTCTTGAAATGGGTGGAACCTTGTTTTAAAGTATGCAATATACAGCACGCATAATATTTTAATTCAGTAATTAAAAAAATAATAATCTAAAATTATAATAAATAATATTTTCATGCAATCTTAAATGTTTAGTAATAATACCTTAACTAGTTAGTGGACAGATAAAATTGACTTCTTGCAAATATCAATTATCACTTTCTATTTTGTAATATTTCAGATATCGTTTTTAAGAAAGGATTATTGTTGAGAAGGGGAATGGTGGATTGATCGAGGAAAGTTACACCACAAAAGAAGAACACGATAATAATAGTTTAAAATGATAAGGAATGTCATTCATGATTATCCTAAGGTGTAAGATGATTATTTATCATTAAAGATGTATGTTTTTATATTACCTTGTTTTTATTTCTTTCCCAAATGCGTGCTTGTGATCTTATTGAAAAAATGTTGGTTTTTTTTTACTACCAAAGATTGCTAGGCTATTATTAGTATGTCGTCTAAAGGAAAAAATCAACAAAGGTGTTTGATGGATCGGAAACAATACTGCTTGTATATTTTGCTCCCTGCAATCCGACAGAAAAAATGCCATAGGTGAGTCGTGTTCAGGATGCGCCTGCCCACCAGCTGTGTGGCGTGCCAGATCAGGAGAGGCTGGTTTGGGGAGACCCTTTGACCATCGCCTTGTGCCACAGTGGGAAGGATATACACACTCCCCAGATTCCTACCCAGAACTTCCCCTCCTTCCTTTCCTTAAAAAGGCCCTCCAAATGAAGATCCTGTGTGGGGGTATGAAAAATAGAGGACAGCACAAAAATGCAGTGACCGGGTATGTCATCAAAATGACAATTCAACACACCTAAAAAAAGTGTTTAAACAAAAACCAGGTTACATAGGTAACTATTAAACCTAGTTTTTGTTTCATCGCTTTTTAAAGGTGTGTTGAATTTTCATTTTGATGAAATATCATGGAACCCAAAAATGCATATTTGAAACAAGTGTTTTGGGATTTTTTTAAATAATTAAGGTGCTATCAGTTGTGCACATTTGCTAAATACACAACCACTGCAACAGTAACATAGGCTATTTTTAAAGGGTCATGCTGCAGTACCCAGTCTCATTTCAATGATAAGAAAAATAACAAAAGACCAATAAAAATCACTGTTGTCTGGCCTGGAATACTGGGCAAACCCTAATCTCCTGTCCTGTGCTACTAGTAAAAGAGAAATAATTATTTTTAATATTCTACCAAAAAATTACATATATAATAATGCAGTAACTTTTGTATAAGAAATTTTTAAAATGTAATTGTATGAATTAGGAAAGAATATTCAAGGCGGTCTTTTATGGCATAATTTTATTAATTTAACAAAGAACAATATAATATTATGTGAGATCAGTGATACATGGTAACGATATAATAATATTATAAACATTAGCAAACAGCAAATAATTATTACATCTATGACTAGATTTGATTTGATCACAATCTTCTAAAATAAAATGGAAAACACAAAAGATGTTTCACAATATTTGAACTTGCACAAAACATAACAATGAAATATGAATGCTAAAAAAAGGCAACAATTTTTATAACAAAATTTGGAAGTGTACAAATGCTATGTTTACAGGTAAAGTTATTTTAGTGAAGTCTATTTGTAGATATTAAAGTTAATTCAACCTAGTGGATGGACAAAAGTGTTGTGTATTATTCATTATAAAAATTGTTTTAAATATCACAATATTGGCTAGTTCAATTTTAAAGCATTTACAATAAATATATAACCTAGGCTTTTAGCGTTCAGTGCCCAACGAAGACTTAAATACCAAATATAGTGAGCATCGGTTTATAATACTATGAGTGGATTAGAATGACGCGTGATAGATGGATTTGTGGTGAATTTAACAAACTATTACTTATTTTAAAAACTGCTTACTTGGTAAATGATTGATCAACTTGAGAATGCTTACAAAAGACGTTCATTATTTTATCTAGCCAGTATGCCGAGGGATGCCCTCGTGGCGGAATTCTCCGGTAAAGAAAGTGCCCACTTGCGTAAGCCAACCAAAAGCACAGATGATAAAACAAGAACAGCCCCCAGGATTGAAAACTTATTTGGGACTTCGTTAAAGAACAAAACTTGCCAAATGAAAGCAAACACAATGTCCGCAGATCTGGCAATGGCGATGGGGCCCGCTTGCTCTAACTGCAAAGACATGGTGAGGAGAATCTGCCCGCTGAAGCTAAAGAGAGCTAAACAAACAACCAACAGTCTGTCCAATCCACAAGCCGGAACACACAGAGCCCCGATCAGCCAACTCACAAACACAGTCTGCACAAGGGCAAAGCTACCAAAATGAGTCATTATCACTGAGAAATGCAAACCTTTCAAGGCTCTCAGCAGTATATAAACATTTGCTCCAAATAACGTAGAGCCGAAAGCAGCAGCTGCCCCCCAGGGATTGGAACTGTCCTCGTCTATATTTAATAAACTCTTAGCCACACTGCCAAATATGATAGGAGGACGGGTGATCAGGATGACACCAATCAATGTTAGGACTATGGATATAACGTTGAATATACCGCAAGGCTCTTTAAGAAATATCCTTGCGAATATGGAAACAAACACGGGAACAGAGAAAACTATGACAGAAGCGTCTGCAAGGGGCATATTTCTGAAGGCGTAGAAACTGAGCATCAAGCCGCTGGTTCCTACGAAGGAGCGGACCATTAACATTACTCTCCTACCTTTAGGAAACATGGGTTCCCCCTTCCAGATCACCACGGGTATTGCTGGCAACAGAACTCCGACAAAGCGGAATGCCGCCAGCTCCATTGGGTCTACGTTTACCATTCCTTTCACGATGACAGAGCATAGTGAGAAGAATAACGAAGAGAGAGTAGCCAACATGAGACCCAAAAACGGACACCTTTTGAGTAAGGGTCTCCTGTTCTCGAATAGGTTGGGTGATGTCTCATCTCCGCTTCCCGTAGAAAGCTCGACGAGATGTTGCAGCTCCAAGCGTTCCGGCATGACCAAGAGCTGCAAATACATTAAAATGAACATCAATCTCACATCACATTGTACATTTTGACATGCGTATTTCGTATAAAACTACCATCATACCTTTAAGTTAATTATTCATTACGAGGTAAAATTTAAAGGGCATTATTTCTCTGTTATGTTTCTCAGCAAAAACAAGATCCATTTTATAACTATTTTCTCATTTTGGGAAAGTTGACAAGTACCATACAAGTACTGTCATTAAACCATTTTGGTACATAGTGATGCAAACACGACGGCCGCGACGGAAATTAATTTATCTTGTAAGGGTAAAGAGTACCTACCCATGCATTTTCCACCCTCTTCCTCTGCGTGTCTATTGCTAGCTGGTCCCGAATGACCTATATATATGGTTCGTTTATTTTCATTCACATTCTTCACAACAAATTTTTCAACAGCTGTCAGCTCTACTGAGTGATAAACCCAAGACGGAACTATTCGAGGAAAATTTGAAGCCGCGGGGTAAGGGGGAAGATATCAAAACCTGATTTTTTTTTACTAAAATTTCCCATTCCCTGTCCCATCAAATACCCAAAACAAAAATCATGAGCCGTTGTAACTGCATTAATAATACAAAATTAATTCAAAATATATCATTATATACCACTTTGCAAACTAATCTTTTGAAAAGTTGGTCATACAAGATGGCTGCCAGGCAATTTCCCTTCACTCTAGATTTGGCTTCAATGCCATTCATACAAATGTCCAGGGCTTTTTATGTTCATGAGTGAATGATATATCTATGGCTCTGCTGCTGTCCGTGATTGGTTTTTTGAAATAACATTTACTATAAAAGCCAACTACGTGTTTACATCCGGGGGGATGGAAAATAATGCATTTAAAGTTACAATTGCGTGAAATGAAAATTTGCCTTTTGATGTGACCATTTCCAACACGGCGAGTTCCGAATAATGGATTTTACGCATATATTAATTATTGGGAAATTAATATTATGTGACAGTTTTTCCATCTCCTACAACTGAAATAAAAGGGTTGTTTCAAAAAAATATGTGTATTAAGAATTTAAGTCGTAGGTAAAAGTTTGCGCATTCATGCAAACGTTTCAATCATAAATAGTGGTCTTTCACCAGGGCGATACTGAGAGTATCTTCCACATTGGAATGAGCCGCAAATATACTATGCAGAGTGTAAAAGCACGTACCGGAAGATTGTAACCAGAACTTTGTGAGCTTATTTGGGGTTGAAAACGTAGATGTCATTTTACTCGATAGTTGGATACAGCCTAGCGGTTAACGTGATACGCACTCTGCCTCGTTCCAGCAGCACGGTGACAGATAAGACATAGTGCGTACGTGATCCGTCGCCACGACTTGTAGCATTGTGATCAGAATGGAAAAGATTTTTTGTTGTTTTTAATTAAAAAAATATATTGTCAAACAGCAAAATGACATATACAATATTACTTCAAATTAATATGCTCAGGAATGCACGGACTTTTTGTTGCTCGTGCATACAACCGTTGTTGACGTTATTAATGTGCACCGAATGTACTCGGTAATTATTATGTACTATGTAATTATTGCCTTTATAAACATGATTTGCTGGAAATACGACGCCAGAAAGTCGAGCATTTCCTAAAGAACTCTGTTGTTGATTTCCAATCATTTTTGTGATTGGTGTCTATTTAAAACAGGTTTGGATAATATCTTATAGATGGCAGTAATAAATATAATTATTTTCTTACTTCAACATACGAAATATTTTTGATTAAATTGTTTTTATTTCACATTTAAATCATATAACACAGTATATAAGGGGTTAAGGGACGTACTTGACTTACTTTAACCAGTGATTCCTGTGATTATTTAGATTAAAAATGTAAATAAAATTTTGATCTCCGGTGACTTTAAATTTTTTTTCTACAAAAACATACAAAATCAGTAGGAATTGGACAGCTATGAGGGATGCATGTGAGGGGTTTGGGCGGTTACTCGGCTGAGTGACAGGTGTCGACATGTATTAGAATTTTTTTTAGAAAAAAAAAACAAAATTGAGAATTTCTGAAATAACATCAAAAAAGTCACCGCAGATCAAAATTTAGAATCACTGGTTAAAGTAAGTGAAGTAAGTCCCATAACACCTTGTGTAGTATACTTACGCGTTGCAGTAGATAATCACAGTATTGTCCGTGAAAGACCACTCTTCGAAATAGAAACAATCCTTGGAATGGCTTTAGCCGTGTTTGGTGACCAGATCTTAATACCTAACTTTGCTAATTAAATATGACTACGAATTTGGGGGACGCGTAATTGGCATAATTAGGTGAGTTGATAGTAAAACCGATTTTTAAAAAATGAAACAGGGTGGCCACAAAAAACGGATTTCAAAATTCCCTGATAATTCCAGGTTTTCCAGGGCAGTTTCTATATTTTTCCCTGATATGTTTTATTTGGTATAAGGACATATCGTTCAAAATTTTATTTTTGAAACACGATTTTCATCTACTCCAGAAAATTAGAACAGATACATAAATAAAGGGAATTCCGTCATCTAAAGCATTTATTATTTCCTTGCACCACAATGATCTATTCAAAACAAAATACACTTATTACAAATCTATGATATTTCGCCTGAAGACAATTTGAGTACAAATGAAAAGACCAGACAAAAATAGACAAATAAACAAAAGTAAGTACAGTAGAACCAGAAATAATTAAAAAAAATTAATAATTAATTAATAATTAATAATTAATTAATTAATTAATAATTATTAATTAATAATTTATTAATTAATAATTCGAAAAAACGTGTAATTCATAATTTTCGCCAAAAAAATTTCCGCAGAATATTTTTTTCGTGCAAATTTTTTTTTATTCGAAATTCGTTAATTCGAAATTTATTTTTGTCCGCGCACGAAAATTTGTTCATAATATTTCGTAAATCTGAATCTAAAAGTCAGCCGTGTCGGTAAAATGCCGAAAAATGTATTTTTACGTGGTTATACATCGTCCTAATTAGTATTATTATTTTGTAAATCTGAATCGATTTACACTGGAATGTTGTATTTTTTCAAATTTGTTTCGAATATCCGAGTTTGAAGGGCCGAGAAAATACGTTTTACGCGGATATATGTCGTAGTTTTACGAGTTTACACCAAATATCTGTATTTAAAGGGTCGGCCGCGACGAAACTCGGCCGCGAAATTTCGATTTACGCGTAAATGTATCGTATATTTACGAATTTATTTCGAATATTTGAATTTAAATGGCCCGCTGCGACGGAAATCGGCCGCGAAATCTCGATTTACGCGTAAATTTATTTATTTATTGTTTATTTATTTATTGTTTGTTTGTAAATATTACATAATACAATTAATGATCTTAAAATGTCCAACTAGGCGATTGCCCGTTTTAGGACATTCCAATATGATAATGTTTTTACATGTAAATTATAGTGTTGACTATTCTGTTGTTAAAATAATACATATGTATATACATAATCTAGAATACTTTCAGTTATACCATGACATATTTTACTATTGTTTAGCTGACATAATAAACTAAAGAAATATTAATAGATAAAAACAAGAAAATGAATTTGAAAATGAAATTGAATTGAAGAAATTCTGTTGGTAAAGTAATACAAATGTATATTCATAATCTAGTATACTTTCAGTTATACCACGACATTTTTTTTTTTTTTTTTTTTTTAATATTGTTTAGCTGATATAATAAACTAAAGAAATATTAATAGATAAAACAAGGAAATGATAAATAAAAAAATGAAAAAATTAAAAAATTAAAGTAAAGAAGGAACTTTTCATTTAAGGAAAAATATCACGAAGAATTGAGCAATTTTCGAACTTACTTTATGTAAAAATACAGTTCCTGTAATGCTAATATAATACCAATATAAATTAAAATGTAAAAAATAATGTAAAGAAAAACAAAGTTTACAATTCAATTACTGTTTTTTAGCATATTCTCGCATTCAGCTCTCCCCAAGACCAGAAGCCAATTGTTTACCTGCATGCGCAGAATATTAGTACTCTTTGCCTTCCATGCATCAGGTATGAGATTGAGCAGTTTAGGGCATAAGTATGAGAATTGTCTCTGTGCTAAAGATGAGGAAGTGGTGGGCGGAACTGTTGGGTTTTTTTTGCATGTCGTGTATTATGACAGTGGTTTACGGAAGCTAAGTAGTGCCTCTGTTTTTGAGTATGTAATATGATTTTCCTCATGTATAATTGTCTTACATCAAGAACACGAAACTCTGCGAACAATGAATCGCTGGGGTATCTGAAAGGTTTTTTCAGTATGACTCTTATAATCGATTTCTGGGATTTAGCTAAGGGATCGAGTATGGTTTTAGCACAACCTCCCCAACCTAAGGAAGCATAGTCTAATATGGAATTGCACATTGCAAAGTAAATACGTTTCAAATCATTTAGAGATAGAATATTTCTTATTGCTATAAACAAAAAATATCGTATTTTTACGAATTTATTTCGAATATCTGAATTTTAAAGGGCCCGCCGCGACGGAAATCGGACGCGAAATTTCAATGTACGCGGAAATATATCGTATTTTTACTAACTTTAATTCGAATATCCGAGTTAAAAAATACGGCGCGACGGAAATCGGCCGAAAAATTTCGATTCTCGCCGAAATATGACATATTTTTACGAATTTACTTCAAATATCTGAACATAAAAGGCCGGCCGCGACGAAAAACTACCGATAAAATTCGATTTACGCGGAAATATTTCATATTTTTACGAATTTACATCAAATATCTTAATTTAAAGGGTCGGCCGCGACGGAAATCGGCCGCGCATTCTCGATTTACACGGAAATATATCGTATTCGACGGAAATCGGCCGCGCATTCTCGATTTACACGGAAATATATCGTATTTTTGCGAATTTTTTTCTAATCTGAATTTTAAGAGCCGGCAGCGACGGAATACGGCCGCGAATTCTCGTTTAACGCGGAAATATATCGTATTTTTACGAATTTAAATTCAGATATTTGAAATAATGGGCCGGCTGCGACCGAAAATTACCGCGAAATCTCGATTTACGCGGAAATATATCGTATTTTTACGAATATCTCAATTTAAAGGGTAGGCCGCGACCGAAATCGGCAGCGAAATCTCGATTTACGAGTAAAAATATAGCATTTTTACGAATTTATTGCGAATATCTGAATTTAAAGGGCCCGCCGCTACGGTAGTCGGCCGCGAAAATAAAGAAATAATTGGTATCAATACGAGTTTACAACTAAAATACCACCCGGATTTGAAGAGGCGGCCGAGAAAATCGATAATTCGAAATTTGATTTTTGATGTCCCGTGGATTTCGAATTAACGAGGTTCTACTGTATTGACACTTTGTAAAAATGTTGATAATGATGATTTTTAAATTTTATTACGACCGTACCCGACCCGGTGTCCGACCCTTTTGACACTTTGTTGTAACTTTGCTAGCTTTTTCTTTACAGATTTCGCACCTACATAGTATAGGGTAAAAACCAAGGCGGGTGGTTTACGACATGATTCTGTTGCAAGTGCTATTTACGAAAATAATAATAAAAAAATACCTACTTATCTAGTTTGTCTTTTGTTACACACGCCGCAAGTAAAAGTAATAAAACACAACTTTGGGACTTCACAAATCGTAAATAACGAATTTCGTTTTATTTTTGGAATTCCCTGATATTTTAAGAATATTTTAAAATTCCCTGATAATTCCCGGTTCGGTAAAATTCCCTGATAATTCCCGGTTTTCCCGGTTTTCCAGGTCTGTGGCCACCCTGTGAAACCCTGTCAGTTTCAAAACAGAAATTTGAAATTACATAAAAATACCAACAATTGGAGAAAAATAAGTGCATTGGTTCCACAGCCACAGATTACATACTTTTCTAACTAATATTTTCGGAATAGGTCCACAAGAAAACTATTATAGTAGTGCTTCTCTAAATAGTATAAAAGAAAGTCACTATCCGCGTTTGTCTGTTTGTGCGCTTAGTTCTTCTAAACTATGTAACGGAGTTTGATAGGGTTTTCAATATCATTTAGAGAATTTCTTCGGGAAGGTTCATATTTATAATGCATGCTTATCATATTTATAGAAAGTAAAGAAAAGTCGATGTTTGTAACCAAGTGGTAAAAAATATATTTTTGGATACTTACATCGCTAACGCTGGCTAAACCGTATGATACACCAAAATAATGTACTACGGGATTGTATATCTTAAAAAGTCCACATTAGTATAATATGTCCTATCTCCTAAGGATAATCACCAGCAACGCCGAGTACACGTTAGCTAGTAATACTATAATTTGAAGAGCGTAGCAGATTACTCTCCACCTTCAAATCCTTTGGATGAGTGTTGTTACACCCTGTATATATTATTAATTTCAAATGAATTACAATATAGTACAACACAAATTAAATATATAAAATTTACCTCTGGATTCATAGTCGAGAGCCTTGACCATTGAGTTGTTCTATATTAAATAATAAACAATTTTATGTTAATGAATAAATTTATTTGAAGACATTGTATTTACATGGGCAGCTCAATATTTAAGAATCTCTATCAAATAAAGATTCGGCGTGAACAAAGGATTGATTTACCCAATATCTTAAATAGGATATATAAATGTTAGCGCTTTTATGTTTCACCCCCTGCCATGAGAACTAGCTCTCAAACGCAATGTTTTGACAGAGCGGGACTGAGGTTTCAATATACAGTTAATTTTTCACAACGGGGAGGGAAATAAACAAGAACGATTTTTTTTTTACATACATGTTACATTGTATTTGGTTAAATCTAGTGCGTACAATATTTAGAATTTTACAATATTGTTACACTTAGGTTGAGATATATGCCATCTTCCTTTATGTTCACAACAGCTCCAAATGATATTGATTATTTATAAAAATATGATTTATTACAATTTATAAAATTAAAGCATACCGACAGTAGCTTTGGGCAGTAGAAAACTTCTAAAAGCAAGTGTTCATTATTTTTTTCATAATATTGACAAAACTAAAGGAATTTACAAAAAAAAAACTTATTGAGGTACAATTTGAACTATGCAACAGATACAATACACAAAATAATGTCAAGAATATGTTACACAGTGATGTAAAATATAACGAATTGGACAGCATACGAGACATGCTTTTAAGTTTTGCTTTATTATGCATGCGATAACTCTTTGAACACCGGACCCGTTTTCAGGGAAATCAAAAATGAACTCTAAAGTGTTTCAAGTGCAAGCGATTCTGTTAATAATTTGTATGAACTTTCTCACTGGATAAAGGTTTAAATCGTATATCAAAAAATTGTAGCTAGGGCGAAATTCCAATGCCAGCGGCGCATGAAAGGTTTGTCGGCGGGAAAAAATTCAGTCACTGGTGCACAAATGGTTTTCCAGAGGTTAAACCTGTATTTTAAAGTATGGCATACCAGCCACAATTTAATGCATTAATTAAAATAAAATCTTGAAGAGGAAGTAAGTCACATTTAAAAAAATTTTTAAACTTATAAACTATGTAATTGTGTTCATTTCGGTTCACGAATGAAGATTTCAATTTTGGACTAGTAATCTATCGAAATAAGTCAACTAAACCGATTAAATTATGATTAACTTAATGTGTGCATTAATTAAATGACTTTTTTATTGTCAGGTTTATTGACTTCTCGATTAATTGTATTTTATTGCGGAATAATTATCACAAACAAGGTCATGGTAGAATTTAGTCATAAGAAAAAAGAAATAAGTTATTTTCAATTACTCAACTTTTATTTCCTATTTACTTTGATATTATTTTTTTACATGCTGATTCTGTAAATTTTGTTTGATTTTCCCTTGTGAACATTTCTAAAATAAAAAAGTAATACAGAACAAGTTAAACAAATGATATAATAAATACTTTTTTTTTAACACCCTTGAGCTGTTAAAACCTTCAATATCAAAACTATTTTAATGTAATTTTTGTAAAATTAGAAAAATTTATTAAAAAAATTCAAAATAATTTTGATACACAAACATAATAATAATGTATTTTTCAACATTCAAATGATTTCTTCCTGAGATTTTTGGTAAATTTTAATTTTGAAGGTTAAGGCTCAAGACAATAAAAAAACAATTTCTTTAAATATCTATTTTGTGCCATCACAATATTATTCAAATGGTTAATTTACTATTTACATAATTATTTTTTTTAAACAGACTTCCACAATAAAGAAAAGTCATTTTGAAAAATTTAAAATTATTTATTTTTAAATAAAATTTGTATTCCTTGTATTTTGGGGGTTAGTTTTAATAATTTCAATTATTCTACTTAAAATTATAATGAAATAATAAAAAAATTTAAAACAACAGCCAAGTTACTTGTATTATCACACAGCACAATGAAAAACTTTCACGGGGAGAGCATCGATACAAAATTCTCAGAGTGGGCTCGAGGCACTCGAAACAAAATAATAACCAGGCCAGAGGTGGTCAATGGTTGAGATGCTCGGTTAACAGTCGGACGGAATGAGTGCAAATCTCACAAAGACAAGTTCCGTTCTCGTAATACATTTACTGGCCCATCAACTGTACTCGTGGCAGGGCCGATCCTGTGCAAGTACAATTAGAGGAGTCCACTCCGGACGCCGAATTAGTAAGGTGCTGATAATACCTAACTCATCGCCCTTGAGGTTTTTACAAGTGCCAGGCGCCGCCGTTTGTCTCAGCGGTTACATAACATTTCCATTTTAAAAACAACACAATTTTTTATTTATTCAGCTAATGACAGTTAAAAATATCGGCCATTTCTTGTTTAGCCATTTTGGTGGTTCAGATCATTCAAGTGACAAATAAAAATAGTTTTATTTTTGTGTTCAGGGAACTTGCATTTCTAGCGGAAAGAATGCGAGATGGAAAAGAGAAAGGAATAGAGGAAAGATGGGAGTATTCCAGACAACATTCATAATAATTATCATAAATTAAAATAAACAAATTCGTACATGTGTAATAAATAATATGAACCATCTGTTTCAAAACAAATTAACGTAGATATCATTCATTATATTGTTTTACATTTAGGCCAAAAACTAAATAAATAATACACAGAAAAAAATATCACTATGCTCGAATGCTACCGAATTTCACTGATTCTAGAACTAACAACACTATTAAAACATGAGTGTTCCGTTAATAATAATAATAACATAACCTACGTGAAATTACTCTATGTACAGAATTCTTCATCGAATCCAAAATATATATTATTAATTAAAAAATTTAAAAAAAGGTCAACCGCATTATACACACTTGTTTTTCAGTTCATATATTGGCGGCGCTTTGCTGTTGATTATTGTTTGACAAACCTTCAAAAATAAGTTTTCAGCATTCATAAGAGACATTGATTAAACTGACATGATTTTTATTTTAACGTTTGCGAGCTCAGTCATTAAGAAAAATGACCCATTGGCTATCAGTCGATAGGACATTGGACAATTTATTGGAATCTTCCAAATCAAAAACATGGATCAGGTCACTAGTATAACAAATATCTATTGGAAACAATTACACAATATTACGTACAACTCACTCACTAATTAAAAACTCTTTGCTTTTTGCAACCCTTCTAGAAACCAAAATTTTATTAACATTAGTCCCTGCTTTTTGCAACAGTTGGAGTTTGCTGCTTCACTCCTCTCGAGATTTGCTACTATAACATCAACCAAATGAATGGCGGAGTCATGAACTTGTGTCAAGTAATTGCTCTACCAATTAATCAACAAATATCCATTCCATTATCATTTTGTTACCATTTCAGCAGGTTCATTTCGATTGGAGTGAATTGAGCAAATGGGTAATAAATGTACTTAAATTCAGCTATCGATCTTACATACGTGCACGTAACAAACAATAAAATAATTGTCCTTAACAAAATATTTGCACAAAGCGTGTAGGGTAAATGTTCTTCCTTCTTTACATATAAAAATATCGCAATAAGATATGTCATATTTCGTAAATAAAATAAAGAATAAGATTCTTATGGTACAAGGGGATCATCGATCGCGATGACGCAGTCATAGATTACTTAGAGTTCTATCAACATCGAAATACTTGATCAATATAAAGAACTTTATGAATACAAGGAACTTTTCTACATTCTTTACTGGAGAATGTACCCATTTGGATCGGGGAATCTAACACCTTCGTAAGGATTGCTCATCCCTAGATTCTGTGTCGTTTGACTCTTCACTTGATGGCTAACACCTCGAAGGACTCTTCGTCCACTTTCTCTGCGTCGGAAGAAAGAGCTTCCCTCAGGGCATCTACGCAGTTCTTAGGTATAAGTGTACCTGAAAATAAGTAATGAATTTAATTAAAAATTTCGAATATGTACATCACTAAACATACGCAAGAAATTATATTTTTGGGGGTCAATGCTGTTCTAAGTGCCTATGTCAGTTTTTGATAATTCGATTTAAGTACTCTGAATCGTCCTTTATTTGAATGCTATGAATAACTATTTTGGGTGTTCTAAATTGATAAAATTGTGGCATATATAATGAAGAAGTCAAAATATTGTTTCAGCTTTTTTTTACATCAAGAAATTTTTTATGTTTGAATCTGTCCTCACCGACGTAAAATATATAGAGACGCCTATTCAGCAACAATATACCCCATGGACAAAACAACAGTCAACGGGAATGTAGACACTCATAACTACCCCTAGGCAGTCTGAACAAGTTCCCTTCCTTCTGATCTGCAGAAGAGGATGGAATAGAGGTTTATAGACAGATTTATCAGAAGAATGTCTTTACAAGAGCTCAGAGCTCCCAAAAAGAAAAAGCTTTCGAAATACATAAACCTTAGTGCTTTGTCACTGTAAACACTGTCCATTTAAAGAATGCTTTACTTCATATTATTAAATCAAGTTGATGTGTTCTGTTTATGCTCACCGACAATCTTGAGTCCCTCGGTGGTCTTGAGTCGGATGACCTGCATCTTGTTGAGGGAGGACCGCGAGCTGAGCACGTGTTCCACGCGCGCCCACACCGACAGCACGGAGCCTGAGAGGACGTGGTAGCTTCTACGTCTTAATCCCACCTACCAAATAATCAAAGCAGTTAAATCTTTTGTCAAAAGAATACACAAACAGGGCATAGAAGAATATTGTAAATTGTTAGAAATGAAGGACTGAAGAGTGATTAACTCATATAATGTTTTATAATCAAATAAGTAAACAAATTTATTAATTATCGAGTTCTGGAATTCTTTTATTGCTGAAATATGAATTCCCCCTAATAATATAATGTCAATGTCCTGTTTCACTGCCAAATCTAAGGTAAACAAACAAGTGCAGAATGACTGTCGTAAGGAAAGAATGTTGACAAATTCTAACTGAAAGTCAGAAATAAGGCATAACTTACTACTTAAGACAGGCTGACCAATGACATTACAATACATCTAGATCCGTCATTGTCTTACAAAATTAACAGAAAATGTGGCAAGTAACAAACACTTAAGTTTCCATGAAATTTTTAATTTAACCACTCAGAACATTAGAACGTCAAAAGACGTAAATATGATAATAGCGGTCAAGACATTAGAACGTCTTTTCACGTAAACGCGCGAGATTTTACAAAAATCGATTTATTTCCATCACTAGTATACGGATTGCCATGATTTAAAAAACAGAGTATCGATAACGAATAACGCTACGCGTCTGTATTCAAGAATATCTATGGAACATAGAAGTGCATTATCTAAGCCGATTGAATCTGTCATCTTGTTCGTTCATAATTTATTGCGTTTATAAATAATTTATTAAAAATATTTTAGTTTGGACGGTTAATATTTTGAGGTGACTAATAGTTTTTAATTATATTTCTTCAATATATAAAGTGTTATTTCTTTATGATACTCAGAAAAAAGTACATTTTTCACGGCTTTGAAATAATGGTAAGCGATTCTTACATATTTTTGACGTTTTCATAAAATGTATATTTAGAAACGCAAATATTTACGTATAACAACACAATGCGATAGTGGATTTCATAATCTTTCCAAAACATTTTTTTAGAATGATGGTGCTGCCACACGCAAAGCTCACATCAACAGATAATATAAAGCACAATAGCGCTCGCCATACAATCCCATACAGACCCGACACACGTAAAAAGATAACGCGCTATAAGTGTGGTTCTGAACTTCGCTAACCGAATTTATTTTACGTATCCGCTCCCGAAGCGATATTTGAAAAGTTATGCGTCCCCCTCTCCGCCGTAAAAAGGAGAGGGGGTCATTTTAATTACGGAGCTACCAACTAAGTTCTGTGTTCCCTTAGTAAAGTTGTCACTTTGACAGATGAAATTATGTTCCTTGGCCGCTCTCGAACTCAACTGACCCCCTCTCCTACCATAGGAAGAAATATTTGATAGCGTCGTGTGTCGGTAGAAAAGATGATGCGCTGTACATTAACTTTTGATGTGAGCTTTGCGTGTGGCAGCAGCTTTAGGCTACGTTTCCCAAAACGTGAGTTATGAAGCTTTTAGCAAAACTCGTAAATAACACAGAAATTATCACGTTTTGACAGTTCTCAAAGGAACACATAGTAAATAAATGTCTTTGTTTGAGAGGTTAAACGTTGTTCATATATGACAAAGATAGACATTCGTAGAATATGTGTGTATGACGAACACAGAACGCAGTATGAGACGACCTACTGCTAGTAGATTGTCCATCTTATTTTTTTATACATTAGTACCACACAGGAGGCTCTAAGGAAAAAAGTCACTCAGGGCCTATGTCATCTTTGGGGATGCTGTTTGAAATGGTTCCCGGGGCGGTGGTACCCATAGCCGCCTCCCAAATTGATATATTTATGTGTTGCTACGTTCGCTATCTCGCTTTCCCTAATGGCGCTTAGAATCTTCGGGAAACAATCGAAATAATTGTACTATTTATAAAAATAAGTAATTTACAAACAAATTGTTATTACTTGGATTTTACTAGTGTTTTCCGTGTAATGGATCACACACGAGGGCATTTTGGCACTTAATTTACGCAATTTGGTTAAACAGCACACGCCCTCAAGCGACAGTTTAGTACTAAAACCACAAAATCAAAAATATGACAATTACCAATCTTTTCGCTTGCCACTTTTGAGATCTCTACGACATGTCTATAGTTTGTAATGTCATTGTGGCTTACACTAAGCAAGTCTCCCTAAATGTCAAATCAACAAATTACAATCCGTTTTCAACGCCGCGGCAAGGCTTATCACCGGAGTATCTAAATACTCCCACATTTCAGAGCATCTCAAAAATCTGCACTGGCTCAAATGTCCTGAAAGAATCCAGTTCAAGGTATGCTGGATGGTATTTAAGTCACTTAACGGAATGGCTCCGGCTTATTTATCAGAATTGTGTATTCCAGAAGATTCCAATTCCCGACAGTCAACCCTTAGGTCAGCAACGTCATCAGCTATCGGAAGGTTGAAGGAACCAAAGCGCACACCAGATACTAAGTTCGGTGAGCGTGCTTTTGCCGTGTCAGGACCTAAAGCCTGGAATGGACTGCCACATGATTTGAGAATGATCGCAGACTCGACAGAATTTAGGTCTAAACTTAAAACGCACCTTTTCAGACAGTCGTATCCATAATTTCAGAAACCTCCACTTTCACAGTTGACGGCAATTTAAATTTAAATTAACAAAATGTAAAAAATACTAAAATAAAATAAAATAAATAAAAATAATAATTAAAAATAAATAAATAAAAATGATAACAAGTAACAATTTGTAGGCTTTTAAGACAGTTAAAATACATTTAAATTAAAATAAAAACTATAGCAGACTTAAGATCATGCGACGACCAGTGTTTTTTGATGTAGTGTCCTCTGCGTGCAGTTCTATCTTTTATAAGCATAAACTTTTTAATATAAGTGTGTTTGTTGGAAGTGACTTGCCAGGTAAGTATGTTTTGGTATCTTTTCTAAATAACAAATGTAGATCCTAGGAAATAAATTGTACAGCGCCCTTGAGGTGATTTTTCACAAAAACGGCGCTCTACAAATTATCCAATTATTATTATTATTATTATTATTACACTAAAAATTATCAAGACCGGACAAAAAAGTGAAGTCAATGATATGTACGACCAAAAAACTGGTTTGGACTAGATACGTGGAAAGAATGCCTCCAGATGTCCAGAAAAGCCACCGAAAAACATAACCAAATGATTGATCCAGGAGTAGCCACCTAAAGGCATTTTCTTAAACTGACATTATGAGCATAGATAGAGCTATTGTCTCTGACTATCATTCGGAAGTGAACACTAACCTCGCAGTCCTGCCCCATGGCCACGTTCCGGCAGTTGGCCCTCCAGTAGGCGTGCGAGCAGGTGGTGACGCTGGCCTCGTGCTGGGAGGTCCACGACTGCTCCGCCTCTGTGGAGGAGGCCTTCTTGTACTTCTTCTCCATCTCGGCCAGGGACTCAGTGCGCACCTGGAGACCCGTGTTCGGTCTGCAATGAAAAGTTAACAAATAAATACATTTGGGGATTTCGCTTCTAGAGTATCAGACCCTAAAGATTGGAATAGACTACCATATAAACTGACAGAAATCAGAACGAAACTCAACACTAATTTCTTCTGAAAGTCAAATCCACAAATAGAGAATAGAACTGAACTCTTATTTTCAAAGCTAGCCCGTAGTACTTAATTTAATAAAATAGATGCATTATTTATTTTAGCAAATTTAGATTTCTTTTTTTTCATTTTGGCAGTTTATTTTACTTGTCAATAATTAACATCGTTTATTTCATAAAGCCTTGTTAATTTGTTGTAGAATGGCAAAGTATTTTTAAGATAATTCAAAGTTATTTTCTAACTTTATAATGCACCTCTTGAGATGTTTATTACTTATTCCAAAAATGGTGATATTAAAATCAGCTAAGCGTTATTATTTGAAAAACTGAAGGAAGTTAAAGTAGTGTTCCGCACTTCCAAAATACCCGAGAATTAAAATGTTGTACATAGAATATTATACCTGTATATCTGGTACATCTGGTCCTTCTTGGACACCTTCTCGCCGGCCTTGTGAGGCACCTCCAGCGCCACGGCCAGCATGGCGGTCTGCTTGCCATTGCGCACCTGGTGCGAGAGGTAGAAGCCTTCGCGGGTACCCGTCAGGCCAGACCACTTATCCACAGCGTCCTGCCAGCTCATGCCGCGCTTTAATTACAAATAGATTCATTTAGCCTAATTTTATAAATACATGCGTATTGCATTTTTTAAACAGTAAACAGCGGTATGTAGCCGGCATTTTTATAAACCAACAAATTAAAACTAAAAATAAAAACTACGCTAATAAAATTGATCAGATGTTGAGTAATCAAAGATTTTTACTTTTGACTGTTATTTAACCACCTAGAAATTTTTCATAGATTGTGGTGGATTGGTTAATATCTGCTACAAAGCTAAAAATCTGTTTTCTGAAGCAGCATAAACTCGAGACCAGTGAAAACTGACATGTACATAAATTGCATAACGTTTTCTGTGAGGAACTTCTAAATCACCGCATCTATTTTCAGCTTGCAAAGCTACTAAATGCTAATTTTTAGTTATATTACCCAAAACGCAAAAGCAAAATAGAGTTAAAAAAAAAATTGCAATAACACAAAAGAAGATTGTAAAATTGCAAATACCTCTACATGAACAAGATGCAGCTCTGTAGGCGCCACACCCGTAGCGTGTTTTCGCATGAAGCGAACCCGCTTGACCCTCGTGACACTCTCCCCGTGAGCACCCAGATCCAGGATGCCGAGATCGAAACGTCCTGATCGGCGCGCCGACGCGATGATGGCATGCAGCGTGTCCGTAAAGTATTTGAACAGCCGGTTCTGGAGTTCCACAGGCATGCCGAGGATGCGATTGAGGAATTTGGACATGTTGTTGTAGTCCTGGAAAAAAAATTATAATGTTAATAATAAGACTTGATGGAATTTAATATTGAAAAGTGATAATATTGATGGTTAAATACCTAGCCTGGCAACTGCTCAACATGGAGGAACCAAAAAGACAATTAAGCCAACTCAGGAGATACTTGCAGCTTTAGGAAATGTGAACTGGATGAAGAAACACCCATTCATCAGTGTTGCCAATGTTCCACCTTTGCGGGAAGAAAGTTTAGCAACACTGCGGAACCAAGAAACATCGCCAAATTTCCAATGACGACACTGGTGACTTCATTAAAGGAAACGAATGGGCTATCTCGTATTTCATTATGCTGCTACTGTATTTATTATCTGCTGGACTCTACCTTATCAAGGGACAAGACTCCTGGCATGGCCTCGCTGTTGACGATGATGCCCACACCCACGAGGGCGTTGGCCACGTCCTGGAAGAAGTCTCCCTTGTAGTCCTGGGGCGGGGGCACCAGGGGCGCCTCGTACTTCATGATGGTCTTCATGGTGGCCTCTAGGGCGCTGCGACCGTACTTATTATCTGAGGAACAAAAAGATTGGCTAACATGAGAGTTCAGGGGGAAAGAATAACCAAAGTGGAAATCAAGGAGTCTCTCGAAATGAATCTCCAATGCTCTTGCAGTGTGCAGATGCTCGTGAGAGTCTTAAATCACAATATGTGCCAAAAATGACTTCAGAATAGGGTTCAATGAACAATTACTATTCAGCAACAGTTTTAGCGGAAATCAACTAAATTTACAATATTCTTTATTAACATACCTATATTAAACTGAGACAAGTCTCTCGTCTCTGTCGCTCTCCTGTCTCCGTGCGTCAGGGCTCCCAGTGACTCGAGACGCTTGGCAACGGTGGAGGCAAACCTCCTCTCTCCAGCCAGGTCCGATATAAGGAACATGTATTCAGGGGCGTTCACTTGGTTGGATCTGTGCGTTCGGCCTATGGGGGGATAAATATACAAATATATAACTTTGAAATGACAGCTGAATGAATCAATGTTATTTGTGTTGTAAGGGTTAGTGTCTTACCAAACTGTTGTACAGCTCTGTCGGCCGACCAAGGCAACTCCAGTGTGATATGTACCCTCCTTCTTTGATTTCTTGCTCTGAAAAACAAATATATATATTTATACATATAAGACACTACAGAATATGTTGTCTCGAAATTGTTAACCGTTTATGACCATTATTTAGAATTACCCGTCGGCAACATTTCATTTACAGAATATTCTCGTCAAACCTTCCCTCTAAACTGTATCTTTGAATACACTCCTTGCTTCAAAAAGATTGACAAAAATCATGCCATACATCCTGGGACACCCCGTACTTTTTCATCCATCCACTTGTCCGTGCACTCTAAACGTCAAACCATTTAGGTGTCCTTTCCTAAATCCTAAAACAGTTGTACATAGTTTTAACAAAGATGCACATTACGATGCACAAATGCGTCAGGTTCCCACTACGGAGTAGTGGGTTCAATCCTCTGCTAGCTAAGTCCGCCATCATTACACAAGTAACCTTTCTACTTATAATGATGGTAGAGAGGCAAACAAGCTTGATCATAGATGTGCAGAAGCCCATCTTGGTAGGAGGCGGCGTCAACTGGGAAAAATCACCATTCTAGATTCCTAAAGTACATAAATTCAGCAATACATAAGCTGCCCACTACATGAAGAGACAAACTTATTCTTTCAGCCGTGATCACATCCGATGATCTATTTCATAGCAATATTCGAATCTACCAAATAGATCAGTGATAACAGGCTCTTCTGACCATAAAAACCAAGGTAATAAATAGGTCAGGTTTTTGACAATTTCAACAAATGTCAGGTTATTCATAAATGTGTCTTTCTTTAAAAAAATTATTAATAAAAGCAGTATAAATGTAATTTAGTTTAGTCTCTAACCTCCTATCGCTCTGCAGGGAGATACCACTGCTGGCCGCCTCGGAGATGATGGCCACGTCTTTGTCTCCGTCCATGAAGCGCTGTTTCTCCGTCAGGTTCAGCGTCTCCAGGGGCACATCCGCCTCCGCGCGGCTCTCGTACATTATCTGGCCATCTTCCGTTTGGATCACACGGCCCTTTCTACCAGTCATCTAAAAGGAAACATTGTTTCATGGACGTGTTTTTCTGACTTACGAAGATCAAGATGTGAGTCGGATGCTATCAGAGGAAACCTATTAATATCTCTAAAATCGAGCTTAAAAATCTACTGAAACAACGATACTCAGCAATACTCAATTCTCGGGTGTGAGGTTGGGAGTGAACTATAAACCAGAACATCTATTTAAAACTGGCAACATTAACTGCATCATCAACTTACAAATATTCATTTAACATAAAAAATGTTGAACCCGGGATGGATAACCTAAGTAGTAAAAGCAAGTAATCTCGCACTGGTCTTGCAATTCCGTCATAAATGTGTTCAAAATCCAACTCACTTCTGCCACATTCTCGGGCCCGCCGAGCTCATCGATCAGCTGATCCAAGGTATTAGCCGGTAGCCTCTCTCCTAGCTTTTCGATGGCAGCCAGCAGCTCCTCTTTCATGGTGCACGCCCTCTCGATGGCATCCCTCGGGGGCGGCTGCACCTTCTGGGGCCCGAGGTAGATACCATTGGTGCCGATGGGGGTGCCCGTCAGACTGCCCGTAGGTGTCTTGATGGTCACCTGGTGGTTGACGATGGCCGCGTCGTTTGTCTTCCGCTCTATCAGCTCTTGGATCTTGTCCTGGGTGGAGGTGGGTTTTTTCTTTGGCGGGGTAACTTTTTTGACTTTCTTCTTTTCGGTGGTTTGTTTTTTCTTTCGGCCTACCCAGGGTTCTAGAAAATAAACAGATAAAATAATTTTAAGAAAACTCGACTCTCTTTTTCAATTAGATTATTTTAGATTTGTTAATAACCAGAGTCAGGAGCCAGAGCTAAAAAGTGCTAAGAGCTAGCTAAAAAAATCCATGCTTAACATCCATATCGTTGGTACAGATCCATCATTTAAACAAGCTGTTTTACACATAGTTATGTATGTCAACGGAGCCTGTTTTGTAGAACTATGTACACTGCCGCGCTTCCAAGCAAAGCGGCGGACACAAGCAGAATATGTATTCGCTATTGAGGTCGTTTGTATGAAAACAGAGCATTTCTTAAAATCGTTCTTATAGAAAACAGGAAGCGTGTAAACGGGTTGCGGGCATTCGACAACCCTCCCCCATTGAATATGGGCTTCTTGAAAACAGATTAACCTATCCCTTCTTACAGCTCCTTAGTTCAGAATGACAGGAGGTCAAAGGGGAACAGGTCATCGCACTTGCTTCGCCCATTGGATCTCGTCGATTCCACAGGGGAATAATGGAGCTGGCATTCATTGGGTACTTTATTAAACTGACTTAACTTTTGACAAAACTGTCAAAGGAGTAACAAAAAAATAGTAATAATAATTACCATCATCGCTGTCACTGCCATTATAGAAGGGATTGAAATCGCTGCTCCGATCGCTGCCCGATGCATTGTTGTCCTCATCCTCAATCTCCAACGTGCTGTTGTTGTCGTCATCGTCAGAGTCGCTGATGACCGCCACAGGGGGCGGCGAGGGTGAACGCTCGGAGCCCGATGACGAGGAATAGCGGCGGGGTCGCTTGACCGCGCGGCCTGAGGAACGCTGGTTGGCTGCTGCTAGACTGGCTGCGGAAGCTGCAAGATATAAAATTATGAATAAATGTATGTTTTTATAGTGAATTTTATAGAGCATGTTACCATTGTAAGATTCTGTAGGTTCCAACAACGGCGAAAGGATTTCTAATGATAGGATGCTGAAAATTATGACCAAGTGGGTGCCCCAGTGGAAGCGACCCAAATAAAGCCTTTTAAAGGTAGGTATAACAGCGTGTAAGATTTGATGTAAGCACATTAATTTAAAGGCGAGCATCTCACGTTAGTCGCGAAATGGAGGTAAAGTGAATGAAATTCGTTAGACAGAGGAAGAGGTGGATACTGTGTGGAAGAGAATTGGAGCAGTACGGGAAAGACGGAGGACTGGAGGCAAATGATGAGGGACTGCAGCCAGTGGAGAACATTACTGTGAAGACCAAATCAATACTGGGAGACCAAATCCCAGCCTGCAATGTAGCGCCGTGATGATGATGATTTTATAGTATGAATATGGTATTAGCGATGGATTCCAGGATATAAATAATTTGGTCACTTACGTTTCCTTTTGACTGGTGCTTTTCCATTGGGCTTTTCATTGATGACTACACCAGATTTCTTGGGTGGCTCCAATCCTAGTAGACGGTGTATCCTATCTCGGTTGGGAGCGGGGAAGTGTTTTTCTACCAAGGTCTGCATTACACCCCTGAAAACATAACACCACACAATATAATACTATATTAACCAAGCAAACCTAGGTTACACTGTTTTAATCATATTATAAATTAACTGTACTAAAAACCCTAGGGATAATAGCGACTATTACACATCCGCTTCGGATCGACGGTGCCGCGCACCACTACAGGCCGTTAGTGAAAAGTTAAGTCCGAAAGTAGGGTAACGGTTTACAGCGCAGCCATTGTGAAACTTTTCTGCACAACTGCCTGGAGCAGCGCATGGTATCGTCGCTCCAAAGTGTACATGTGGGTGGGCCTATTGTGCATGGATATATTAGGTAGTTAGTGTTCGCCTTCAACATAATCAAGAGTGTTAGAAACTTACTTGGCTGTAGAAACAAAATCATTAAGTTCTCCGTCATCTCTCTCCAGCTGTTCCAGTGTGCGCGCCTCTCCCGTACTCTGCAGACCTATCACCACGCACTTGCCACACTTCACGGCCTCACGTGCTACGATTACCGCATGGTTTACCTGCAATAATAAATTCAATATTAGGAAGATACAATAGGAACTAAATAAATATGTATTAACTGGTAGAAAAATTGACATATTATTAAAACATTCTGAAAGATTATTAAAAAAATTAGTATCTGACCTTGGAGGCTATGCAAAGATATTTGAAGAACCTCTGATGCGCAGACCAGAACTGTCCCCACATGGTCTTCTTCATTCGATTCTCTGCGTCTATTAACTCTGCCGCCTCAGTGAATTTTTGCATCGCTTCCACCCACTGGAATAATAATAACGAGCAAGTAAAAAAACAACAGCATTTTAATAAAAGCATTCATTGATATTGTTATAGGTGTACTACTCACAGCTTCATTGCAACCTCTCCCCCATTCTCATAAACAATGTATGTAACAGAAAGAGAAGTTACAAGGGGGCCGTCAGCAGCAGGACCGTAGTAGGAAAAATAGCTGTACTAACCAAAGCAACAGATCTGTCGTAGGTTTCTTTGAATTCCTTGGATAGCGGGACCTCCTCAATCTTAAATGCTACTCCGTGGAAGGATAATTGCCTCGCAATGTACATTCCTCGGAGTTTCATGTCCATAGCTACTATCTCCATAGCGCCAACACCCCTAAAAACAAAAGTAAAAAAATTTCATAACTTTCAAAATTATGTTTTCAATGTTATTTTTTTTTAAATTTACATATGGATGGTACTTAATATTAATTAAATGTGAAATAACACATATTAATTGAATAAAATTTATTTGTGAATGCTGGGATTCGAACACATGACTCATACTCGAGGAACTTAACCACTCGACCACGTAGCCGCATGTCTTTGCAAGATAGAGCTATTAACCAGCAGATCTGATGTATTATTATTATTGTAAAGCTTAGACGGTAGGGCCATTGTGCAATCTCCCATTTTATTTCATTCCTGTAACAGTAACCCTGTTCCTTTGATATAGTTCACAAGGGTTGTCATTGGATATGTGGTTACGTCTCCTGGTTGCACAATGTGCCTTCCCAGGTATCTGATTCCTGTTCCCACCAAGGCGGAATGTTCATCCTCTTTATATTTATTGCATCTATTGGTGTTTTCCACTCCCAACATGGGTCTCCAGAGATGGTAGTGTCCCGTTAGCAGTCTTCCATATTGAATAGTTGCCTGATCTGACGTAAGTTACCTCTTTTCCACGGCGCCGATGAAGTCGTTGAAGGTGGGGAAAGGTGTCCCCTCACCCCACATGCCCAGCCGCACCATGTAGGCCATGTTACGGGGCTCCGAGGCGCCCGTGGCGGAGGCGTACACCACGCGTGCATTGGGCAGCCGATTCTGCAGCTCCAGGGCGGTCAGACCCGTCTTGGTGGGCTTAGACGAGCCCACCGGACACAGGTTCTTCGCTTTGTGGCACTCGTCAAACACAATCTGTTCAAATTCAGTTAAGGAAGATCGTTGTAAAAATTCCAACCAAAATAACATTATCTCGCGTCTCTTAGCCTGCTAGCCACATCCAGGTTCAGACTCATCACATTTGTTTCTTAACGCCGCTCCGAGCAACACATCCCTTTCAGGGTCCTAACAACTGCGTTCCTTCTGATTTATAAATAAAATTATATAGAAATCTAAATACATGAATCGTTAAGACTCTAGTAATTTTAACATTCTCAACACAGGTAAATATTTTACATCGGTGATTGCTTTATGTACATATCCAAATCCAATGATGTTTAAATGGGCTAATCAAGGGCTTTAGAATGATGACAATATGCTCAGTCTGCAAAAAAAAAACAGGAAGTAATTTACACACACTAAGTTGTTAATTGGTGGCGATCTTGCGATTAACTAGACTTGTTTGAGTTAGATAAAGGTTAATATTCCTCATGTAGAAAAACTTGAAACAATGCTAATTATTTTTAAAACCCTATTGTATTGGAGAAACAACAACAGAAAACAAGGTCTGAAAATTGACACAATAGCTCAGTGGTTAGAATGAAGAACTAACAAATGGTTTGAAAGAGATTTATTTAAATTTAAGATATTACCAAAGTAGAAATGGAAAAGGGTTACCTGCACAAATACATTATACACACTAGAAATACCTTCCATGTAGATTTTAATGGAACTGTAGCGATGCTAGGAGATTTATCTAGAACGCTCGCCCATACAAAATGCATTGTAGCGGGAACACTCTAGTTGCAATGGGAGTTTCGGCATTCCTACCTACAGTTTTGAAAGTTCTCGATGCACCCGGGCGCCTATATATTTTTATTTATTATGTGCATCTATAAAAAGGTTTACATATATTTTTTTGGCTTTGCCTGTCTCACTAGGAAATCCTGTGCCGAGACAGAATAGTTTACAAATATTTTATAATATTAAAATAAAGTACATTTTTCAATAAAGCAAAAATATTTGACAAATATTTTCAGGTAGTGGTAACAATAATGAGATAGAGGATAATATTTGGGTGAGGTGACTAATTACTGTACGACCTTTTTCGATGATCCATTGTTTGATCAGTATTTTGTATTTATTAATATTTTTCGATTTTCTTGTTTTTTTCAGGTAGGTATTGTATATTTTAGACGCAATGTATTTGAAATTTCTTTGACCAAATGTTGTGTTTGTATGAGTTCTTTGGTTTTGTGCCTCGTGTTTACAATATTTTGGGTATTTTCGTAAAATGTATGTGTTTTATTTTTAAACAGATGAGTTAAGATAGTTTTTGTGTAAATTTGTCGAATATCTTATACATGGAATTTGTAGAATATATCTGCAGTACTTGTTTCGAAAGGGAACTTTAAGAATAACTTTCATAATTCATTTTTGTGCCTTCGATAATGAATCTATAGCTGATAATGTTGCACCTCCCCATGCGATTATTCCACACTCAATGATAGATTGACAAAGAGAGTAATAAACAATCTTCATAAATTTGGAGTCTAGTATGTTTCTAATGTTTTTGAAGAAATAAATATGTTTTCTAAGTTTATTCGTGATAAGTAGCCAATGTGTATTCCACTTAAGATATTGATCAAATGTAAGACCAAGGTATTTGATATGGTCCGTTACTGCTCACTGCGTACTGAGGAAGCGGCCGACACCGACCGCTGGTTCTCCGCGCGTCGCGTCCTGCTCCTTTTTCACCACACCGCTTCAGGACCTACTCGTCTACACCCGGCATTGCACGGACCACTTCTTGGGATCTCATCAGCGCCCTGGCCCCGGCTATCGTTCCTGGCCAGCGCTGATCTCACGCGCCTAGACCCTGCGACCACTTCGCCGGTCTGACCCGGTCCATCGCACCCTCGGCTACCGCGTTCACACTGGAGTACCCGGAAGACTCCACGCCTTTACCAGTGCTGAACACGCCCACGAGTTCGGTCTCCATCAACGCGGCGTCGACTCACTGACCCGCGCCTCGACCGCTTTACCGTCTACACTAGGTGTCAGCTTCCTCATCGGTCCCAGTCATCTCGCAAATGCGCAACTCACTGACTCGCAATAAACGCTGTGACACACACTACATGCATCTTTCATTGTCTCCTCACCAGATCCCCAAAGAACAAATGTCACTACTGACTTAATACCATTTGGTCCTACTCCATTTAGCACAACTTCATCTCTCTTACACCTGCTTGTCATTGTATAATACACCATCCCATTTCATGATGATGAAACACAGTTTTGTAGTGGAAATTTAAGGCCCGATTGACCAGACTTTGGGATCACGAAACACGCCCACATTGCATTTTTTGTGTTCCTTTTTATTCTATAGTTGGCCAATAAGACAATAATATATAAACTAAAGACCGCAAAGCGAATGGAAACATCAAAGAACATACCAGGCAAGATAAGTTAGTTAGTTAAGGCTTAGTAAACAAAAAAACCAGTCAGACTGAGTGGAAAAGTGACAATGTGTTTTGTTCAATATGTTAGTCGTTGTATTTTCATGAAAAGGATACACATCCATCAAAGTCCTCCCCGCACCACTGCAGTAGCTGTTTCAGTCTGGATTTGTACTTCCCCACGGAGGACTGTGACTCCCCGATGAGGGCGGAGTAGGTGGAGAACACCACGCCCTTCTTCACATTTCCGTTTATGGCGGATGAGATCTTTGCATATTTCAACTGAAAAAAAATATTCACAATACACATTTGAAATTAACGACACTTCAGAAGACATTCAAAATACACAAAATAATTGGCATATCAAAGTGAGGTAAGGTCATTTTTACATAAAATAATTGGCATATCAAAGTGAGGTAAGGCCATTTATACATAAAATAATTGGCATATCAAAATGAGGTAAGGTCATTTTTACATAAAATAATTGGCATATCAAAGTGAGGTAAGGTCATTTTTACATAAAATGCTTCTTTGCGTAATGTTTTCTTTCTCATCAATGTTTATGTCTACCCCTATACGTGGATGTAGCATATGTGATTATGAAGATAAAACACATATTGCATTATGACAAATTGTGGCACTTGGTGGGATAAAATGTGTTGAAAGGGTTAGGTTAGGTTAGGTTGTTGTAAATACCCATTCGGTCATAAAAATATGTATAGTTTTAAGTCATTAGTTAAAAGTCTTCATTGTAAATCACTCGACATTAATCTTAGTTATAAGCCATTCGTTATAAGTCACTTTTTTTATTTTATTTTTTTTATTTAACAATTTTTTTATATACTGGGTACCCCGTTCTAAGGACACATTGTACGGTTATGTGTTTGAAATAGTATAAGTACATATGTTAAAATACTATATAGAAAATTAAAAAACAATATTTAGAGAAAAATAAAACATAATACAAGCTTTAGTCTTTGTTGGGTTGCAAAATTATATCTATATTCATTCTTCCCTTATCCATAATCCATTTCTTAATATTTTTTTTGAAGTCAGTTATTTTTTTAATGTTTTTCATTTCAAAAGGGAGGACATTAAATAATTTTATAGAATAATACTGCATATTTCTTTGTCCAAAAGTTGTTTTAGTTGTAGGTTGGTGTAACATATGTTGTAATGTGGATCTTGTGAGTCTGTCTGAGTTTGTCTGTGTAAAGTTGTCCTGGTTTTTGAATGCGTAAATTAGTATATCTTTTGCGTATAATTGTTTTGGTGTCATTACATTCAGGGTTTTAAAAACATAGTCGGTAGGAGTTCTGATGGGGATCCTAAGTATAATTTTTAGAATTGCCTTTTGTGTTATGAGGACTGGTTTTATAGTGGAATCGCATGAGCTTCCCCATCCGATAAGACCATATTGTAGTTGAGATTGGGCTAGTGCGTAGTAAATTTGAATTAGTTGTTCTTTATCTAAAATGTTTCTTATTGTTTTGAGGAAATAGGTTAGTTTTTTTTTAAATTTGTTGCTCACATTTTCTATTTGGGAGTTCCAATTTAAGTTTTGATCAATAATTATCCCAAGGTATTTTATTGTTTGAATTTCAATCAATTTTGGGCAGTTGCAAGGAATGTGGCTATGTGAACTTCTAAACTTAGTTATAAGCCAAAAGTAATAAGTTAAGTCTAAGTAATAGGAATAAATTAAATGCATAAATTAAGTTGTTAAGCGCCCTTGAGGTGATTTTCTCACGAAAACGGCTCTATACAAATAATCCAATTATTATTATCATAAGAATCAAAATTAAGAGATTTAGTACCTTATTCAGAGGGTATACGTCGATTTTGGAAGCACCGATGTCTTTCAAGTCCCTCTCCGCATCATACCTGAGATCATTGGACACGGAGACCCAGATGGCTCTCTTCCGTCCTTTTAAATAATTTTCATAGATTATTCCTGCTATTGTTCGGCCTTTTCCCACTCCGGCACCATCACCTTGAAAACCAAACAATTGTTATTAGATCATGTTATTCATGATTCGCCATTCTTTCACAGTATTATTGGTTCATCATATATATAAAAGAAAGGATTGTATTTCGTTGCCCTGAACCCCACAAGATCGTATAATTTATTTCAGTATACCACAATATAATTCTAACTATGCGTAAAGCGTAGGGAGTGTGGCGAACCCATGGCTCAGGGAGTGGAAACACGATCTGCAATAGCCATCCCAAGCTAAGGTGTGAGCTACCGTGCCCAAGCTGGTGACCTGGGGAACAGTGTCACGAACGGTGCCTCCGAGAAACAGGGTCGCGATCTGGAAGTATTTAGACCTTACTCCAGCACTCGGGGCTCTGCTGGATAGACCTATTTCCCTAGATACCCGTGGGACAGAAATTGGATCATTCGAAAACTCCTGGGGCCTTCAGGGAACCTAGTTCAGAGAACCTCAGGGTGGACTTCATCGTGGGGCCTTCAGGGATCCAACGGGGAGTGGACTCTTCCCCCATAAGGCCTTTGGGGGGCCAAGGAGTGGGGTGGAGAGGAGAGATGAGACCCTCTTTCCTCGTGGAACCTTTAGGGAACCAAAGAGAAGAGGAGAGATGAGGACACCTCCGTGAACTCTTCCCTTGTGGGGCCTTCACGGAAACAAAGGAGAATGGAGAGGAGAGATGAAGCTCTCTTCCCTTGTGGGGCCGTCAGGGAACCAAAGGGAATTGGAGAGGAGAGATGAGACCTGGGAAGACACATTGTGGAACCAGAAGACTAAAGGATGGCAGAACCAGCAATAATCATTAACATCTCGGGACTTACCGATCAGAAAACCAGCCCTGGACTTGTCGGGCAGCAGATGCGAGTGAGCCTGCGCGGCGTACACCACCGCCTCCAGCTGCAGGGCGCTCAGTCTGCCAGTGTTGATGGTGTCGTCAGGTAGCACCGTGCGGTACCAGACATCTGCCGCTTCCACAGAGGACAGGGAGGCTGTCTCCACAACGGGATCGGGATGCTTCTTGCCCAATTTCACTGTCATAAATGAAAACACATTAGTATGCACACATTGTAAATTCTGGTCACCCAACAGAATAAGGTGCTCCCACAGTCGTTGTGCCTCCTCAGTGCACATGTGGGGTATTAGGCTTGGGCTGCACCCACAGAAGTGGATAAAATAAGCCCCGCCTCATGGAAAGAATTCTAACCGTATTCCAAACAAATGTTAAAATTTTCTGCATGTCGGCTACAATAAATGCTGATTTATGTATGCCCAAATGTCGTGTATATTCGCACAAGCAAAATTCTAGCTTGAAGAAAATATGGTGCTGTATGAAGTAGGTTATATGTATACATAATTTAAGTAAAAATATATCCGTAGCGAAGGATGTCTAGTTCCATTTCATATATTTATTTGTTATCAAGCAAATGGTCAGTTAGCATTTCCAACAATTCGGTTAAGTTATAAAGATAGAATGTTGTTTTATTAAAATAAAGTACGTTTCGATTGTGACACGCAAAAAGCAAAGTAGATATTGCCTTCAACAAGTAACAAAGGTTAATACATTCAAAAACGATTGGTGTTGTGTGTTCCCTAAGCAATATTGCTCGGTTTCACTGTGGACAGTAATATAATTGGAATATACAGTAAAACTCGCTTAAGAAGTTCCCACTTAAGAAGTTTTCACGTTTAAGAAGTTTTGATTTTTGGTCCCTTGAAAATTCCATACAAAAAACACGATTTTTTCCCACATAAGAAGTTTTAGAGTTAAAACTGCTTCCCGCTTAAGAGGTTTTAGAAATCCGGCGGTAAAATCAACACAAACGAAATATTGTGTCGCAAAATATCTAAAATGAACCTTTTTCCAAGTCATAAATTGAAAGACGTTGACTGAAACCCATACCTAGTACCTGAGACCATAAAACCCTTTGTCGGCCGCCGGGCCGTAAGCCGTAACCTGCCGTAACGTGGCCGTAAGCAATAAATAAACCAAATACCCCGTCTCCTAATCCCCTAACTGGGTAAAATAGCAATGGAACGAACAAACAATGCGGAATTATGTAACAAATATGCAAGCGTCTTTAAGGCCGAAATAACATGAAAGATTATATTAAACTCAACCTTAATGACAACGTGGGCTAGATCTACATTTGCATACATTTGACGCCTCCTTCAATAATCTTCCCTTTGATAATGAACATAGAGATGTTTCGTAATATTATTGTATAAAAAATTTTATTCCATCGAATTTGTAAAACACGAAAAACTTTTGATAATCTATCGGATCACGGTTAATACGGAATATTTCACCTTTAAATACATAACAACATGATATGTATGTTGTTTCCCCCGCCATATGGCGGGGGAAATGGTAAAATATGCATTATAATTACGTTTTTTTCATTCAAACATCAAAAATTGCCGTGCATCATGTTTCATCTGACATTTGTCGTAAATTAAGTTTGAAGGTTAGGAAATACATATGCATAAATTTAAAATGTAGATTGAAACGAAACTTCGCAAATGATTTTTGTAGTTTTTGGATGCGTTCACAGATTATAATTCCAGCGTCAAACAGTTCGTATGATATAACTTCCTGATTCAAGCATCAAGCCATTTATTTATGTGCGAAATCGTAGCTATTCGATGTCTGCTAGTTAGGTAGGACCATAAATGAACCTACAGGTAGGACATAATATTGAGCTGCGCACATTATTTTCATAAGGAATTTCTAGAAAAGGATTAAAATATCTTTAAAAATATACGATAGTCGACTGTGCCTGGCGAAAATACATCATAACAATAGTCTCTCAAATCTCAAATGCCATTGGAGCAAGCAGCAAGCGTGCAAAAAAGTTAAAGTCCGCCAACTAATAAGCAGTTTGCCGCGTAGACTTTGTGAGATTTTTCTGTGCAGTGCCATGGCAGGGTTGCAGTACGCAAACGGTTCTGAGGCAAAGAACCCGCTATCATTAGTTTGCGGTTAACAAAATTACTTGCGGTGTCCTTTTATCAAACCGCTTGGTAAAATTAACCACAACAAGTCTTTCTTTCTCCCTCAGTTCATATAGTAAACGAAAGCGTAAAAAAGAGACGGCGTATATCCACAGCTCTGTCTTCAACTGTCAAGTTAAGAGTGAGTAATCACTAACAAGTAAATATGTATAATCCATTGCCTTTACACCAATTTAAAATAAGATCAACAGTATGAACCTTTTGGAATGCTGCAACTTTTACTATCCGATTTCGAGTGGCTTTTTCGAGGGATGTACTTTAACAGTTTTAAAATTGTGTTTACTTTGTCCATGGGATGGTTTTGTTTTGATTTGATAATCAACTATGTTCTACCATTTTTCATTTATTTCACATTCCCACCTTTTTCTAAATACATATGTAATACTAATTACCATGATAACTAGAAGATGTATAGGTATATATATTTTTTTTTTTGACCGCTTGGATCATATGAGCTTGTTTTCACGATAATTTAACGTAGGTAGACATAGGAATGACGTATGCACCGGACTCGAGTTATTAAATGGCTAAAATTGAATCCCACTTAAGAAGTTTTCCCACTTAAGAAGTTTTTTTTCCCCGGTCCCTTGGAAAACTTCTTAAGAGAGTTTCACTGTATTGGAAAATAGATTTACATTTTGAAGGCATGTAGTCTGCATATGTTTCAGCTACTCCCATTTCTTCATCATCTACCTCCTCTTCTTCTCCGACCATCTGCAAACAAAAATTGATTACAATTTAAGGCATTAACAAGAAATTACTTAGGACCGGTTGTTTCGGAGAATTTGAACAATTCTTCAAATTTCAAAGTTGATTTTCAAGATCTGTGTAAGATTTTTTCAAGTTCTGTTATTATTACAGTTCTGTCAAGCAACTAGCCTATAATGATATGATATCAGAACCTTGAATAAGACTTTCACAGAACACGAAAATGAACGTTGAAATTTGATGAATTGTTCAAATTCTCCGAAACAACCCGTCCTTAATAAAACTAGACTTTTACAAAAAATAACTTAGGTCGGGTTGTTTCACAGAATTTGAGCAATTCACCAAATTTCAAAGTTTATTTTCAAGTTCTGTGAAAGTTGTGATGATTTAAACTTTCTCAAGCTTTCCACACCCAGAAAAACCACCCCCGATAATAGAAAATTTTGAACGCAACATATGAACAGAAAACAGGATACCAGCAGCAGCTAACGAAGATTTTCGAACTGTTTACAGATAACTGTAAATAATATTATAAACAATTTGCTAATTACAGGAAAGATGTCATCGATAAAATATAACAGAAGACAGGAAGGAAGGATTAAACCAATGAAAAGATAGCTTATTTGTTTAGTTTTAGGCCTAAACTAATGAAAATATAAATAGGCCTCAAAATACCTAATACCACATAATACCTGGTATTAAAATTAATTCCGACCAAACTCCAGCCCAAAGAAACTATCTCGCAAACTTACGACTAACCCTAGACCGAAGAACCCAAGACGGTGAAACAGGTCTAACAATCAAATATAAAAACAATAAAACTGTAATAGTAAGTACTAATCCAAAAAACTAAAACCTATTATGGGGTACAACCAGAATATTAGGGGCTGACGCACCAAACTTACTGAATTAAGATCATCGATTACAATCCATCCCTTCCACATATACTTCCTGACTGAAACTTGGTTGGATCCATCTATCAACACAGAGGAATTAGGCTTCACTTCTCACAACACATACCGCTTCGATAGAAGTACCTCCACCAGCACCAAATCAAGAGGAGGGGGTGTAATAATATCTGTCACAAAAACTATAATTTCATCCAGATTAAAATGCAAACACAAAAATGTAGAACAACTTTACGTACTACTCAAGACTAACCTAGGAAAAATTATTCTTGGATGTGTTTATATTACACCCGGATCAATTACACAAATTTACAAAAACCACACTGAAGATGTAGAGGCCCTTAAACTCAAATATCCGGAAGCTAGAATGCTGCTAATCGGTGATTACAATCTTCCAAATGTAGACTGGACTACCCTATGTAATAACCAAACAGTCCTTTTAAATACGTCAGCTAATGCTCGTGAAATTATAAATATGTCAAATTTCCTCGGTTTTAAACAAATTAACAATGTATTCAATTCAAATCACCCCCTGCGAGACCTCGCATTTAGTAGCGATCCTTCAGTAAAATTAAGTAAATCAATAGCCCCCTTCTCCCCATAGATTCCCAACATCCTCCCTTTCTTAATACTTACTGTAACACTGTTCCTAATTACTCATATCACTTTGCAAAAGCTGATTATCCACTAATAATAAAACACTTAGAAAGTGCAGACTGGTCTTTTTTAGACAATATCTAGAATCTTTTCACTCCATCATCAACACGGCTATCAAAAAATATGTGACCTCAACTCAAATCAAGACATCAAAATTTCCTAAATGGTTTAATAACGACTTAAAACACTTAATAAAAAACAAAAAAATCTGGCACAAAAATTTCAAAGAGAGCAAATATATCTCGGACTACAAAATATTTCATAAATACAGAACTGACTGTAAATTACTCGTCAATAAATTATATCAAACATACATACATTATACAGAAAAGTCTATTCCATCAGATACTAAAAACTTTTTTAGACACATAAACTCACTAAGAAAAAATAAACCCAGCCTACCAACTTACATGTATTTCGAGGGGAAAAGTACATAGTAGTGATTCTAATGACATTGTTAATTTCATTGCCGATTTCTTCAAAAATGTATACGATATAGACATCCCAAATGATCAAATTCCACCCTTTCATCCAAATGAATCGATCCACATTCCAGCTTTACATATAAATGTTCCTGATGTTATACACAAAATAAAATCACTAGATATAAAGAAAAAAGCGGGTCCTGACAAAATCAATCCAGCTTTTCTAATCAATTGTGTATCAATACTTGCCAAGCCACTATGTCAACTATTTAACCAATCATTAAACTCGGGCTGCTTCCCTGATCTATGGAAAGAATGTTATCTAACACCTGTATTCAAAAAGGGAGATATTCATGATGTCACAAATTATCGACCCATTTGCATGTTATCAACTATCCCCAAATTATTTGAAAAACTTATCCTTGACAAAATCTCCGTACATATCAATAAAATCATTGAATGGTTTAAGAGTTATTTAACTAATAGAATCCTACAAGTAAAAAACAACTCTAACTTTTCACATAAATTCATGGCTACTAGCGGTGTACCACAAGGGTCGCATTTAGGCCCAATACTTTTCTTACTTTTCATAAACGATATTGTCACTGTTTTCGATAACAATGTTGAAGTGTTGCTTTTCGCCAATGGTTTAAAACTATTTAAAATTATAAAAACACTATCTGACTGTATCAACATTCAAATTAATTTAAACAAATTACAAGATTGGTGCCAACTTAACAAACTTCATCTTAACATTAATAAATGCCACATTATAAGATTTTTCAGAATAACTCAACCCTTTAACTACCAATATAAAATCAATAATGTTCCTCTCACCTCTGTCAGTGAAATTAACGATCTTGGCGTTATTTTCAATTCAAAATTTAACTTCCTTTCACATATAAATTCAGTTACTAACAAAGGATTAAAAATGCTTGGTTTCATTCTTCGAAATGGCAGAGACTTTCGTAATATTTCAACATTAAAAATCTTATATTCTTCTTTAGTTCGTAGTCAAGTCGGATATAATTCTTCTATCTGGTCCCCTCACTTCAAAATCCACTCTGACTCCATAGAAAAAATTCCTAAGATTCATTAACTATAAACCCGGTCTACCAATTGAAACATTAAACTACAATCACTTGATGAAAGAACTAAAATTATTAAACTCTCAGATAGAAGACTTGTTTCCGACTTGATTTTTATTTATAAAATTGTTAATGGTATTATAGACAGCCCTGATTTATTAAGTCTAATTACCTTTCATATACCTACAAGAACTAGTTGTTCTAAAATTATTTTTAATTGCAACAAAATTATCAGGACTGAGTCATTTAGATACTCGGTTGTACCTAGATTGCATGCAGTTGGCAATGTTTTCTCAGAAGTAGTTGATGTGTTCAAATGCACGGAATGTAGTTACAAGAAGGCTATAATATCACACCTCATAAATAAGTATTAATGTTAGCTTTTATTATATTAGTGCTAAATTATTATATTTACATCACATGTTTGTAAAAGCCACTATGGGCGTGTAATATAAATAAATAATAAATCGTGTCAAACGCAAATTCCTACTTCAAATATCCACCTCAAAACTAGGACAATCCAAGGATCAAATTAATTACCCATTTCTATTCCTGTAATTACAGAAATGTTACCAATCCAAAAGCGTGTATTAAGTTCCCCAAAGCATATCTGAATATAGGTCAGTAGGCCAGAGCATTACATTCAAGGACTCTATTATTTACATACAAGCCAATGTCAACAAAACACGCATTCATCCCAACCGGAGAAAACAGTTGACTTATAGGTAACGTGTACACCACGTGTATACCTAATGTACCTATAACACATTAGGCAAATTCTCGAATATCAAATTAATGCGGAAAGATTATGAACTCTGTATTTACTACCTTTATAAATCATCAAATGATAATAAAATATTAAGTTTAACTGATAACAAAATAGATCACCACAAAGGAATTCATTAAATTTTACAGAAAGATAATTACAAACAAAAAAAATAGATCAAGGCATAATCCATCCAAGTATCCCAGCTGTTATGAATTTGAATGTAAACAAAATATCCCAGTGGGGCAGGTTTTTTAAAGAATGTTTCTTCATACCAAATCACAGTAGGCATATTCATGTGTGTTATATGCATAGCTAGAAATCAAAATAATACTAATACGGAAACATTCCAAATACCTACCTACGGACGTCAGGTGTCTTATACCTATGAGAGATGAGAAATCTACTCAAACATCTATTTCAAATCTTCGTGAGGGTAGCGACCTCAATAAAGACCTATGCTGAAACAATAATTCCTAACCATTTATACCTACCTGGGAGGTTAGGTATCCAAAACCTTCCTATCTACTACACAAGGAGCTAGTGACCTCATAAAAAAAAAAACTAGACATCAAGTGAATTTACACTCAGTCCCATCCTTCCATTTGGTCATGAAGAAGGTCATGCGTGAGAAGAGATGTCATCAGAGCAAGGTCATCCGTCGAAGTGAATGTAAACCAGCCTTTGAACTATCCAGAACATGTGGAGATTGATGGCTTGTTCGTATTACCATCTACCAGAATTAACTTGGTGAAGGAGGAGTCAATTCAGTTTGAACCAATTTTACTTCCATTTTCCTTTCCTTCCTAAAAATTTTAGTGTTTATTAACAATGATATAAAACTTTTGTTAGTTGGAGGTTGCAGACAAAGAGGACTTCGATTGAAAAATTGAGACCCTTACTGATAATTTAATTTAAGTCAAATATTAATGTTTCTTTTATTTGTGTTTATAACAGGATACGGTGCTCACCATCCAAAAACTATGCCAGTGGAATTAGTTAAATTCATGACTAGAATCGAAAATAGAACAGTGTAGAAAGATTACTTAAATATACATTTGGTTTAATGTTTGAGTCTTTCAATAGCCGAGTTTTTACTAACTCTACTTTCAAAAGAATAGGAGTTACCACACTAACAAATTAAACTCAAGTATTTCCATACTTTAAATCAAAAATAACCACAACGTTAGGTTAGACACTATTGTAAAAGTAAATCTTATTTACTATGTGAGAAATCATAGGGACTCGTGGAAGGTAGTTTAGGAAATACGTACGGAGTATGCAAAAAGGGTTGGTGACATGAAGAGTCAACCCCTAGACAAGACAGCTAAAGTTAGCATCATCACGTTAGTGACGTGAGCAAGAGGAGGGTTAATCAAATTTCCCTCCCTACGTTTGTTTAGATAGGTATAAAATTTATTTATTTTCATAAACCACCACACAAAACCCCAATTCATTACAAAGTTCTATTTAATTATGATATAAAAACAGAACTTGAATAGAACTTCTACAGAATTTGATGAATTGTTCAAATTCTGTGAAACAACTGGACCTTAAAAGGGCAAGACATTTACGAGAAATAATTTCAGACATTTTCTAGAAATGACAATAGGTGAGAAAATTACAAAACTATAAGAAATAACCAAAATGTCAGACATTTCACCGAGCTAAAATTCTACACAAGACATTTTGTTTCAAGACTGCTCAGTTTTAGGTGAGTGGATAAAACAGAACATTATCAACATTAAACACGATTTTAAAAAAAGCAAGGTTTAGTTTTTTTTTTTGCATCACTTTTATCAATGATGTTTTATCATGGAACTGAGTTTTAAACTTGAATCCATTACAGCAATTAATAATTCCTACCTTCTGCTGCTCCCCGCCCCACATGTTGGCTAGGGGAGCCCCCTGCCCGGCCCAGCCCTGCTGCATGCCTCCCATGCCCCCCATGCCGCCCAGCATGCCTGCCAGGGGGCCCCCCATGCCCCCGGCCAGAATCTGGTTTAGGTTCTGCAGCAAGAAGGGGTTCATCGTCAGGCCCATGCCCGCCATCTCCACTGAAAGGGAAGAGATCAAATGTTTTAGGAGTGACAAACAATACTTTTTCATTTTTTAACAATTATAATACACGAATGGGTCGTTAGGTCTGAAAAAATAGTTGGGAATTATTTAAGAATTATTCCCGAAGTAAGTAGTAACAAACAAAGGGGCGGGTTTTCCTATCCCGTCAGGGACGGATTCATATTTTTCACTACCATTGTCACTACCAGTGTAAGATTTTCGGCTATGTGAACCATTGGCACAGTGTAAAATTGTCATAAAATCTGCGAAAGTCGTGCAAAATTTGAGCTTCGCAAATGTTCCCTATTTACGTCTTCTTTCGTTTTACATCACATTGCATGTGATTATTCAATTCATTGTTAATTACTGTGTTGTCTGAAATACCGAAAAGTAACTACAAAATATAATATTTTATAGTAGCTATGTATATAATCCTTATAATGGTTCTGACGGTCAACGAATTAAATTTATTTATTATTATTTGGAATAAGTAAATTTTACCAATTTCTGTAAAATCAGAATTTTATTATTTATAATTAATTGATGTTACGCACATAGCTTGCACAGTCCTGCACAAGAATTGCCCTAAATGTTGTCTATCGTTATTTATCTGAATAATATAAAACATATGATTTTATTGAAAAGCACAAAATAAAACAATAACTTTTTGTGATTGATCATACCAAACATAAAAAGAAAAAAAAATAATAATATCATAATTACTTGGAATGATGATAAAAAATGATAAACAAAAATAAAGGTATTGATAAATTTAATAAAATAATTTTCAATTATTGAAGACAATATTAGCAATCTTTTTCTGATTTTTCTGTTTCAAATATTCGTTTAGGAATTGCTAATACGGTCGAGGAAAGATACGGGTACTCGAACCAAGGACCCTTGCATACCGGGATTCGAGTTCTAGATGTGACTGTATCTTTTTCTGATTTTTCTGTTTCAAATATTCGTTTAGGAATTGCTAATATTGTCTTCAATAATTAAATATTACAATTTGAAGTTTTACTCATTAAGTTATTCCAAAAAATAAAATAATTTTATATCGTAAACTCATTCAAAATTGGGTTATAGAAATGTGTGTTGTGTCAAAAATATTAATATAATACAGCAAAATAATCTATAATATCTGTGTTAATGTATTAAAAATTTACCAACAATAATATTTTTTTTTATTTCAGCAAGCATGAATTATACAAAGACTGTGGATGACTGAAATGCTAAATCTCAAATTACAGTTAAAATGGTGAACTCTCAAATATGACATTATGTCAAAAACCAGCAGATGTCAAAACATGACATTACGTCATCTGTCAAAATTACACATCCATGATCAACTGTCAAAACATGAAATTGCATCTATGACCAGCTGTCAAAATGTTTGTCTTGCAACATATATGGCTGGCCACCTGTCAAAACATGAAAAACCATCTGTAAAAATAACAGATGACTTTTATACCATGATCAGCTGTCCATAACATGAAATTGCACTATAAGTAGCTGTCAAAACCAGAAATAAATCTTCTTTGACTAGCTTCACATTTCAACTACAACTAGCTGTCAAAACAGAAATTACATCTGTGACTAGCTGTCAAAACATGAAACTATAACTAGCTGTGAAAACAGAAATTACAATCTGTCAAAACATTGTGAGTAGATGTCAAAATATCAAATAATTTATTGCCAGAAATAAAATGGTGTCATTTGCAGTTGAGATATATTTATTTGAATGTTCTTTACAATAGCTGTATGCAGTAGTGGTATTTTTTTAGGTCAATTACAACAATTATAAAAATCAACATCACAACACCCAGACCCGGCAACACCAATATTCAAATGAAAAATTGATGTTAATATATTTTTGCACTGGAATGGAACTCGCCATCTCCCGAAGGAATGTCAAACGTAACCAAGGAACGTAAACGTAACCACCATACTATCGATACTGTAAATACAACAAAAAATTGTCTATAAAATACCATTTTTGCAGTGAACGTGACCATTTAGAGTAAATAATATATTTCTGACTAAACTTTGAACATATCAGAAAATCCAGCTAAGTTAATGCATTTTTAATAAACCGTGCTTTAGCTTGATAGAAGCTTCGTAATTTAAAGCGAAAAATTGCTTATTATTTGAACACGCAAATGATCATTGTGTTGGTTATATCAAAAAAACTGCCTACAGATAATAGAAGTGACAAACTAATTACAATAAAATTGTTAATACTTTGATTTAGCATTGGAAAACGAATTAAAAAGTGTAAAATAAATTCGAAAAGATTAAATATTTAGGTTATGTATTATATTAAAAGATTTCAAGATCTAAACTACTAAAAAATATTAAAAATAATAATAATGAATATGTATAGAGATAATTTAATAATGAATACAACATTAGCCCTTGGTAAGGTTATTGATTATCAAAAGATTTCAAGAACTAAACTACAAAAAAATAATAATTAATGCAGCACTGATTAAAAAGTGAATGTAATACAACATAATGAAAGTGAATCTATTTAATACAACATTAATAAATATATATATATATATATATATATATATATAAAATAATTGAATACAACATTAGCCCTTGGTAGATTATTGATTATCAACAGATTTCAAGAACTAAACTACAAGAAAATAATAATGAATGCAGTGAAGATTTAAAAGTGAATGTAATACAACATTAATAAAAGGTGAATCTATTGAATACAACATTAGCGCGTTGGTATAAGACGGTGTCATAACGACTCACTCTGTGCGAGCAGAGAGGCGGCGTTATAGGCGGCGGTGCTGGCAGCCCCGACGCCCCCCTGCTGCAGCTGCTGCATGTGCTGCTGGCTCTGCGGGGCCTGCTGGAGCCCTTTGGGGGCCCCCCGCTGCGGGCCCTGCCCCGCCGGGCCCCCGGACATGAAGCCGGACATCAGGGGGCCGAGGCCCGCGTTCATGGTGTTCATAGCTACCATACACATATAATGTTACCCAGGTACAAACAACACACACTGGTCATCATGTCATCATGAACGTTTGTTTTTATGGTTATAAATATTATTTGTTTGAGTAAAATTAGGCAATACAGTCAATTCTGTTTTTAGACAGTACTTATGGATATTACCATCAGCAAGGCGTGATGGTAATATTCATTCTTATAAAAGTCCTAGATCTTTTCCACCCTGTATATATTCCCCACGCTAATATTAATAAATACCAAGTAATTCTAAATGATCTTGTCTGCTAATTTTTAAAATGTATTATATTTGAAAAGATGACGACAGTAAAATTAGTTTTTCAATGTCTCCGAAATTGACTAAGTGTGAGTTTTCAAAGTGAACTTGTGTAAAACACATACAATTATATCATGATGTCACACGAGACACAATTCATAGCAGTGCTGCAGTCCTGCCACAGCAGTCATTGTATGTATGCGCTTCTCAGCCGGCCGCAAATATCAACATTTTTACGTCTTGTATCTTCGGAATTATTAGGTATTTTCCAAAAATTCTACAAGTTCTGTCCTCAGCGGGCTCTAATTAATATGATACAATTGTGAATTACATGAAATTTCATTGCAGGAGAAAACCTCTTAGGTTAATCTGGGGATTCCACCATTTAGATTAAGATTCCCCAAAAATAAATTCCGGGTAATTTACCCATCACTATAATCTTTGTGTGGAGTGTTTACAACCTAATAATAGTGTAAGAATAAACAATGGTGTGATTTTTATACAAAATAACCTATGTGCTGTATTTTTTTCACGGTATTCTGTGGAATGTAACCCTTCTAAAAACAGAATTAAGTGTTTAAGATTTTAGTCATTAACTGAAAAATAGCAAACAGACATAAGTCATTACGTATGTTTATTTCAGTTTGTAATGAAATGATTTCATTGGTCATAGGATTAGTTAGTTAGAAATATTATTTGTTAAAATCTTGGCAATACAGTCAATTCCGTTTATAGACAGTATTTTGATAAAACACAGTAATCAACGCTTAATGGTAATATCCATTCTGATTACAGTCCAAGATTTTCCCACCCCCGTGCATAGTTATGTGCAACTGGATATATTCCCTCGGATCATAAGAGATGATCACAGAAAAATAATGTCAAAATTATTCCTATTTTCAGGGAAAAAATGGATATTACAATATACTGGAATATTGGAAAAATCATGGAAAATCATTATCTTTACTAAACGTACTTTTACTTTAACAAATGGAATAATATATTTAATTCCTGATCATTCCCAGTTTCCTGAATTTATGAGCATTTGAATTAAACTCTAATAAAGGTAATTAAAAACTAATGCCGTGATTCTGTACACATAAGGTAAAATTGCTATGAAAATATTTAAATAATTTTAGCTGCCAAATTTCCTTTTCCTTCAAAATTACTTTTAAGAGTTTGATTTATTTAGATAAATTCTGTCCGTGATGGGATAGTAATGTAATGTATGTGTAACTATTAGAGAAGAATTGAAAATACTCTCTCAGTAATCTTTGCTCCATTTTCCCACTACAACTATATAAAATTCACCATTATTTTTACTACATAGTTGAAAGCCCAAATCTAGCTCTATAATTGCCCGGTATTCATGTCAAATTCAGTAGTCAGCTGCATGCCTAGACTTGAGCGCCAAGCTTTGTACGCTGACGGGTTCGGTTATCTTACTCTTAAACTCTCAGTTTCTGTACCGCCATCTAGCTTGCTCTTACTGACCATTTCTAAACATGACACCTTAACTTTAAACAAAAAAAAGTGAAATTTTACCAAAGATCGATAGCGGCGTTTGTTGATTTTACTGTTTCAATTTAATGAGAGAGATAGATTTTAGATTAATGAGAGAGTACTGTAATGGTAAGCAGTGTTGTTATAAGCTGAAATATTCTTCAAGCAATTAGTATATTATTATAAAAGTATGTGTAGGTACTTTAATTTGGTGTAAATGTTCACTATAGCACAAACATTTATCAAATTAGTCACAAATGAAAGAAAAAAATTATCATTGTGGAAATTTTAAATCACTATCATGTTTTCAAAAAAGTTTTTTTAAAGAATAGTGAATGCATGAGACAGGTGTTTGCATAAATCTATCATGCTAGGTATTAAGAGTAGAAGTAAAAAAACAATAATTATAGATTATTTAATTTTTTAAATAATACTTAACAAGGCATCAAAAAAAAAATTCAAAAATAAATTTCAATTAAAAATTGGCATTTGTTACTTAATCACCCAAAAAAGTAGTTTATACATTTGAAATGGCTCTCCTGAGAAGTTCTTGTTTTGACTTATACTCTTTATGCTTAGCATGATATAAATGATAATGGCTGACAGTGCTCAAAAATATTTATAGGATTAAAAAAAATTACCGCCAAGTTTAAAACAGCATTTCTTATATCAAACAATATATTTATAATCTAATGTGTATATTTTTATTATTAATCTAGAATAGCATTTGTTTTAATACGAGTAAGAAATGAGACACTTTAGTTGATAAGACATTGAACCCATCCCAAAACAATTCAATCGATTATTGTGGAGAAATGTAGGCACATTTATATTTATAAATGAATGATTTTGATAATATTCTCACCTGGGTTCATTCTGACCATTTCGTATCCAGGGGCCACATTTTGTTTCGTAACGAGACCTCCTGGTATTTTGAAATTCTTATTTATCGACATCCCAACCGGCACATTTGCTGAAAAGCAACGAGATTATTAATTTTTCTGTTTAATTACAACAGTTTTGTTGTAAATTACGCCAATCGACATAGTTTTGAATATGACTAGCTACATCTATGAAAATTATACATGATAATGTTTGCTGAACAGATAAAAAAAATATCTATTTCGAAATAAAATTCTGGCGAGATACTAAAATTTCAAGATACAAAAAGTACCTCAATGAGATTAAATATAAAAAATAGGAACCAACCTACATAAATGGTCAGTTCATACATATCATTCATGCTAAAATACTACACAATATTTTTTATTAAAATTGGTTAGTCATCAATGTTGACTAAGCATGATCTAGCATTTTCATGATTGAGAAATAAATAAGTAGAAATGTAATAATTACCGGAGTGCAATAAGGAATTGGGATTTTTTGGTTTAGTATTGACGACCACCAACGGGGGTGGCTTTGTTGATTTCGGCGGTGGTAGTCCTGCTGCTGCAGCCAAGGTTTTACCTCCGCCTGAAAAATAAAAATTATTAAGTGTCAAATTTATTAAACAAGGTCCCATCAGCAACGACAACCCGCCCTGTGTACAAAAAACTTTAGTAAAAACATATTCACCGACAATAAATCTTTAAAATTAAATATTTTGGAAAATAATTTTCATTATAACTGCAAAGCCGTTCTTGGAAGTTCCGTCAAACTTAAGAATGCCCTGACAGGCAATGCGTATGAAATCATAGATAGAAACAAAGGGAGATATGGCATGTGTGTGTGGAAGACTGTTGCCGAGCTATGATTAAACTGCACGGACTAACAAAGACAGAGCAAATGAAAATTTTGCATTTGGTGGACAGGTAAAAAAAGCGTGGCACTGATCGCAACCATGTAACTCCAAGTCAAATGCGTGTACCATTATTCCAAGTAGCTAACTAACCATCACCCCATTTCCCCACAGGATAATAATAATAATAATAATAATAAAAAATAATATATTGGACAATTTGTATAGTGCCGCTTTTGTGAGATATCACCTCAGGGGCGCTTTACAGTTGATGCAGGTATTAAAAAAAAAAATATTACAAAAATAAAGTGAGATTAAGTTAAGTAAAATGAAGAACAGGAATAGGTAAGACTCTGCAGCAAGAATCCTGGGTGGTGAAGAAACTGGACTAGCTGCTGCAGCGAGAGTCTACCGCGTCTACCAATTTCGCATCATGTATTCTCCTTACACTGCTTTTCTTTCATTCATCCACTCTACATGCCCAAAACCATCTAAGCGTCCCTTTCTTAAGCTTAACCATTATGCTGACAATCAGCCTTGCATTCTTTTCGGATCTCCACATTTTTAACACAGTCATACAAAGTTCAAGTACATATACGCCTTAGAGATCTCATTTCTACAGCATACAAAGTAATATCATAGAACAAGAAATGTAATGTGGGCGTGTTTCGTGATCCAAATATTTGTCCAATCGAGGCTTAAATTTCCAATACAAAACTGTGTTTACGAAATTCAAATGGGATAAAGATCTACAATATCAGGCGAGTGTAAGTGTAAGAGACGGAGCACTAGACTAGTGGGCTAAATGAAACTTTTGTTTCCATTCAAATTTGTACAGAAGGCACTTCTATTTTTCTTCTTTATTCTATGAGTAATATTATGCTCCAATTCTTTATATATTTTATAATACAAAGAGTATACAAAACAAAAAAAATTCAGCTTCTAGAGATGAATTACAATGAAAATGATTTTTTTTTTCCACACAGGAGGCCTTCAGGAAAATATTTTCCCTCGGGGCCTTTGACATCTGTGCGGATGCTGTATGGAGGGTCTTTTAAGGAAAGGAAGGATAGGAAGTTCCGGGAAGGAAAAGGGTAAGAGGGGTGGGTAGGAATATGGGGGTCAGTGTGTCCAGAAGTGAAGGACGTATGAATCCCACTGCGGTGCAAGGTGAGGGTCGATAGTCCGCCTAGAGAGGTCAGAGGGTCTCCCTAAACCGGCCGCTCCCTATGCATCCGCCGCCAAGACATGAACAAACCTCAACTAGTGAACCTGGGCACCCCTACTAAGACACCAAACGTAGCAAAACACGATGACCTATGGCAGAGGTGTTGGTTATTCAATGAATGATTCCCAGTGCGGCGGTACCCATATCCATAAATGAAGAAAGGTTAATATTCTCACCAGGGACTTCCAAATTATCAGGATCATCATCTTCGTCAAAGTCCGAGTCATCGGAACCAGACGGAGGACTGTCTTCCCCATCTGAATTAAACTTGTTCTTCTTCGACTGCAAAATTGAAAACAATGAATTTTTATATCTGTAAGGAATGGCTATTTGCCGTATTTCATATATCCCACCACGCGGCACGTCTTGACACAAGACATCCGCGTGTGGGGATGTATATACGCAACAGTCGCGTACATAAGATTGATCCTCTTAGCCCGATCTATCAATGAACCTAGACTGTGCTAAATGCCTCATAGGGCAGATTGTGGTCCTTTGATAAATCAGAACTTTGATGTACAGTGAAACTTATCTTGATATTGTTTGTGTTATTATTCTGTTTTGCTCTTCCTCCTTCTTTGATGGACACTGTAACGCTGTCCGAAACATTGGCTAAAAAGGAAGCGCAATACACCAAAATAACCTAAAAAATAATCGTGATGAATATCCCATGCCCCTAGTAACGTATGAACACTACAGGCGGGTTGGCGCAAAGATCCTTTCCAAGACTAAGATTCCAAGCCAACACGTACAACGGTCAAGTGGTCCTGTACACGTTGGGCCAGCGCATTGGTCTAATGCGTGGGCCAACGTGTTCTAGTGGCATCAAATCATATCTTTAGTAAAACTCTCTTTGAGGTTTTCCACAGACATAGGAATTAATAGACGAGAAGATAATGGCGAGGGGTAAAATCAATTGTTGAAGAACGAAGGGAGTGAAGCTGACTGTGATTCGTCAATAAATCAATCTGACAGTAAATAGGCATCTCGCATTATAATATCACCATTTACTTCTTAAAAGTAAAATCTGCTTTTGAATGAATAGACATTTTTACATGGGAGCGCAAATTACTCGCCACGTTATGAACAAATTTGCTAAGTCCAAATTCGGCAAAAAAATTCGGTTTTATTTTCAGTGTCGAATATTTCGTTTAAGTATTTAGTTAAGACACTTTTATAAATGTTCATAATTTACTTCCCAGCAACCAACCAGCATTGTGTTTCGCGTCCAGACGTTTCTCGATGTGATAGTAACAACTGATCTATATTATACGATGTGAATATGCTTAAAATAAAGTAAAATAATGCTTATATATGGAATGTAATACGACAATTGGGTTTATTCTCTTTTTCACATCTATTTTTACAAGTTTTCATAGCACAAGTCAACATTCTGCCGTGTTATTTCGTAAAATGAACCGATGATGCCTCGACCATAGTTCGCACAAGAATGATGACGTCACGTTTTCAAATTTCACTTGAGGCCCATACGCGAGCACAGCCGGCTCCAATGGAACCGGTATGGGGAGTGGGGATAATACGCTTTTAATCACTTAGGGCCGATCTACTAATATTCATATGTCTATGAGGTTTTCAGAGATTGGAAAAAAAACTTATTTATGTGGGAACCTTGTAATCGGGTTTTACATAAATTATGCAAGACATCGGAAACATTGTAAATCAAGGAAAGATGATAAGATTAACCTGTCATCGAAATAAATATACTGGTGTAACATAATTCTTAAACACTTTTTTTCTGAAAAATTTCCGAGGTTAAAGGGATGATCCATTTAAGCAATGCATATGCTTAGAAATGTTTAAATATACAGAGAAATTAACTTGCGTAACTCCCTTAGTAAACATTACAATAATTATGAAATGTCATCACGCCCATAATGCCCGCACAACACAATTTTTTGGAATAAAATGATGTGAAAACATTCAGTAAATCGTGTAACTCAATACAAGATTGAACATTCTAGAATATTATGATATGCAAACAAGATATGCGTAACTGTTCCCGCCCGTTGAGGGTGTTGTTTAAATCTTGACAAAATCCTTGATGAAATATTTCATCATACCCTGCTGTCAGGTTAAAAACTGGTCAAAATCACAAAGAAACAGACATATGATAAATTATCACAATAAACTCTCTTCATAATATTATCCAATTTTAACAAAGACATTCTTGGTTACCATAATTTCCCTTGATGACATAATAATCTACCAATAATAAACTCTCTTTCGTTTTCCACTGGATTCGTAATAACTTAAGTTTGAGTGAAAACATTGTTTATAACTTTTTAAAAAAATATTTGGAAAGATAGAATTATAATATCATATAAATCCATCATATTCAAATGAGGGATATAATAATTTACGTTCAAGCATAATAAAGTCTGTAAGGTATTTTTAGGAAAATAACAAAAGTCTACATTTTTACTAAACAGAAACGACATTTAACCTGAGAGGTTATGTTTTGTTACTGAATTTGCCATTTTCTTCGAAATTTCTTTACGTATCGTCCTTTTCAACTATTTATCGTCGTAATTTCATATTTCCGTTTCGAATTTCATAAAATATTGCTGTATTTCTTAATGTCTTAAAATGTACGTAATCTAACTTTACCCAAATGGATGACTATATATTATCTAGAAGCGTTCTTGAAGTTCAACGAAAATGTTCTTAGCGGCTGTGTGGAGCAAATCCAAGAAAATCAATAAGGCCACACCCAAGGAAATTAATTATTAAGTTATCGTCTCAAAATCACGATCTAATATATGTTACTACTAAAATTAGTAAATATAAAGTGATGTTTTGGGTCGAGAAACAATGCTTTTTTTTGACACTTTTTATGGTTATATTTTTTCGACGGTAAATATTTTTTACACGCACATTTTAACAGTTTTTTTAGTACACCAAAGCAATAAATAAGAAACATTGAACATTAGAGTATAAAGATTTCAATGGCAATGTAATGTAAAAACCATAAAACGTAAAAAAAGACTTTAAAAAATATCAAAACAAAAAAAAAACGGCATTTACCATTTTTCTTTTAAAATCTATCCGATTTCACCTGATAGAGTCTGCAAAAACAATTTATATAGTTTCCGGTTTACGATATAAATGTTTTCAATCAATTCACTGGCAAAAATAGTAAAAACTCAATCGTATTTTGACAAAATAATGACGAACACTTTTTCCGCACTTTCAGACTGCAAACGCTCCCGCCATGTTGGAAGTACATCCCGATCGCTCGCGCATGTTCCGTAATCGATTTACAGGTTATGTAAGAAACTAAAGAGAACAAATTTTTGCGAACTTTTTTTATCTATTTCAGATGTTGTCTATGGCCTCTTTCTTTCTCTTTCGGGTACATAGTCATCAGAGAGCCACATGTGAAACAAAAAGAACCATAAACTAGGAGCTTCAACGTTATTGAAAATTCGTTCTCAGTCAATTGGGACTTCCAAAGACTGAATTTTCTTTAAACCATCAACTTAAAACGCCATCGTTGAGTTGTTTAGGGGACAGTTGTACCAATTTTCCCTTTTAACATTTTCTACGACTAAAGGCCCCAGTACACATTCGGCCAACGCGTGCGGCCAACGCGTTGGCCGAATGTGTACTGGGCCATTTTGTGTGAATTTCGCGTTTGCGGCCAACGCTCGCCGGCGAGCCGATGAGTGTCGGTTTTTCGTGCACGAATCAAAGGAATTTGGCGCGAGCGGCAAAGAGCGTTCACACATTGGCCGAACGTTCAGTTCATAGTTGCGCGTCGGCCGGAGTGGACGTGTGTGGTTTGGTATATTTAGTAGACTGTAGTGTCGTGTCGCGAATATGGCGCCATGGAGTAACGAAGAACTGTTTAGGTTCATTGATTATTATCATAATGAATCCATTATATGGAACCCCAAACACCAGCAACACAAAAATAAAAACAGAGTAAGTAACTTGCCTCACTACATAAAATAATACATGTTTAGTTGCGATATTAATTTGTCTATAGGTATACCGTTCCTAGCTACTTTTTTCGTTTTTACTATCAACTAGAGCTAGTAGTTCCTAACTACTTTTTTTATTTCAGGTTAATGATGCTTGGAGTAGAATTGCAGACAGTATGAATATCCCTGTAAGTGAATTAAAAAAAAAAGAAGGAGTCGTTAATGGCAACGTACAGAATTCATCGTAGGAAGAAAATCCAGTCCATTAAATCCGGCATGGGTGAAGAGGAATATTACAACCCAATTTGGCCGTTTTATGAAGCAATGGACAATTTTTTAAATGACGTTTATGAATTTTCCAGCATTATTAACACAGAGGGTAACAGTGTAAGTAAAACAACATATTTATTTTGACAAATTTTAATTATTTTCTGTACTGTTTCTACAAAAATAATTCATAAAATCCAACCGTATCTGGGTTGCTGTTTGGGTAGGTCTACGTGGCACATTTTGTAATGGCAACAAAGCACTATCTCTATTTTCATTTCTCCATGATTCTGGTCGTACAAGTTCTCCGTTAATGAAAGTATCAAATGAACCTGGGGGTGTATAAATATTCCGAGATGAACTACTGTATCTCAAGAAGTTATGTAAAAGTAGACAAGACATTGAAATAATAGAGGCTCGTAAAGGGGTTTCCAGAGCTATAGCTTTTTTAAAAAATCGAAACCTGTTGGATAGGATGCCGAAAGTATTTTCTACTTTTACACGAGAATGAGACAATTGCTGATTAAATATTCTTTCCGGGGATCCTTGGGCATGGTGGCCTGCAAAAGGTTTCATTATGTGGCTACTAAGCGCAAATGCTCCATCTCCTAAAAATACGAACGGAATATCATTGTCGCCATCCGGAAGTGGGCTCGGAGGTGGTAAATTCATAGTGCCAGAAGATAGTTTTTGACATAAAACACTCTGATTAAATACGCCGCCATCACTTATCCGACCTTTACATCCTACATCGGCAAACAAAAAACAATAATTACTATCAACTAGAGCTAGTAGAACAATGCTGAAGCTGCCTTTATAGTTAATATAGTCAGACGCACTCTTTGCCGGTGATTGTATAGTTATGTGTTTGCCATCTATAGCCCCAAGGCAATGGGGGAAAGTAAATCCTTCTGACTTGTTAACCCATTCGTCTGCAGTTTCAGGCATCTGAAAAAAAAGTTTTTAACGAGTTAAAAAATTTATTAAAAAAATTTCAACATGTTTTTAACAAGTTATTTTTTTACAGGCCTCATCATCGACATATTCTGTAGAAGATACACTAGATGAACAAGATGATAGTCAAGGAAACAACTCCGTAGCTGGGAGTAACAGTAATCCAGGAAAAGTTCCAGCTACAAAGCGACGTTGCAAAAATCCGCCAGAATTAGCAGAGGCTAGCAGAGAGATGTCAAATGCTTTCAACACTTTAAATCAAGTCCTTAGTAAAGATTCTTCAACACGAGAAGATGATCCATGCGAATTATATGGAAAACTTCTTGCAACAAAACTGAGGAAATATACAGAGATTGAAAGAGAAGAAATCATGTTAGATATAGATAACATGTTGTTAAACAGGCGTCGAAAATCACAAATGATTCCTAAAAATTCATACTTCATTCGTCCGCCCTCTTCTCAAAATTCATATGTCATTCGTCCACCATCTTCTCAAAATTTATACCGATCTGAATGGTCATGCTCGCCTCCTCCGCCTTCTTCCCCTCAAAACAGACCATTTTCAGCAAGTACACCACCATCTACATATTATGTTCCTAATCAACTTCTACCTCGACGAGTTCAAATAATTTCCAATGAAGTTTTAGCCCCAGCACAAATATACACGTCACAATCTTCACCCAACCCAACCCATCCACCGTCACAAGAACAGCAAGAATCTCCTGTTGTAATAAGTATACCAGAAGTCTCTCAACATACTATGACTGATGATCACAGTTACACGTGCGAAGGGTACAATTCTTCAGAAACTGACGCAACTCCATCACAAAATATTCTTTATCGAGCATATAGAGATGCATAAAAAAAAACAAATTAATTGAAACCTATTTGAGTCAAATATTTGTCAACACAAATAAGGTAAGTATTATCTTGAAATAAATAATTGATTAAAAATAAAACCTTTTTTTTTACCTACCTTAATCATATCTTTTAACACTTCATTGAGTGCTAAACAGACTTCAATCACTATGCGTGAGATGGCTGGGCTTGACATTTTAAACAGATAGTGCAGACTTCTGTAACTGTCCCCGGTAGCTAGGAATCTTAAAGTCACTGCTAGCCGTATTTTTACTGGTATAGCTTCCCTCCATTTTGTGTCCTGTTTTGAAACGATCGGGGAAATTTTTTGTACGAGGTATTCAAAGTCAGTAGGTGACAATCGTACGAAGTTTTCAAACTCTCCAGATGGCTCTGCTAGAAGCTCGGCAAGTTGGTTGTTCATGGTCTCCCTAAAAAATGTTTTTTTTAAATTCTATATAATAAAAATAAATACCGTCACGCCTATATTTTCACAAAGGGGTGGCAGAATACTCTAGAAGTACACACATTCAAAATAGGATACTAACAATTAAAACAAAATTTGATTTACCTTGTTCTGTTTCGATGAATACTCAGCATCCACCATCTTCTTTTGCGCCATCTTTTTTTAATCACTCTTCTCTGGTGCACAAGTAAAAAAAATCTGAAAGCGCTGTACAAGTATATCGCAGCGGCCGCAGTCGCCCTAACGTCCATCTTCATCTAACGACCAACGCCGAATGAACACGCGAATGTGTGAACGGTATCACGAAAATCTGCCGGTCGCATTCGCCGCACGCGTTGGCCGAATGTGTACTGGGGCCTTAAGGTATAAGATTTACGAAAAAATACTCATACGTAAAAGTAAATAATTTAGTTGTGTAACAAATTCTTAAATTATTATTTTTCTTAATATTATATAAATTAAACTATAAGCGGATCAACAGATCGGTGTAAATGCTACAACAGACCCCCACCCCGGGGTCAGTTGTACCAATAACGGAATGCTGATTAATATCAGCTGCTTTACACGATAATTTTTTTCATACCAGTCCCCATATCGGGACCCATCCAATTTTTTTTTCGCTTTACACTAACATTATTTTCATAATTTTCATACAGACAGTTGCCAATGGCCAAACAGCACCACCCTATATCTCTGAGCTATGAATTTCGGAAAATACTGATCTCTGAAGTAGATACATAAATTCTCTAGCGATTCCGTTCAACTACTCATGATAATATCAAAATTTTGCTATTGATTTTCTTACCAATAGACAATATCAGTGAGAACATAACACGTCAACCGGTTTAATTGTTGGCAGATTAATCATCTAAATGCGGTAAAAACCGACGGTTTTCATTTTTTCGACGGTTTGACGGACATTCATTCATCATTTAAGATATATATGTATACTTTTATCTAAATCCAGCTAACCGACTGGGCGCACCCGTCTTCTAAAATTAATTATGAAACACCCTCATATTATACAACTTCCTTCTTTTTCTGGCGCTAGTAAAATTATTACAAAGAGTATTTATAAATATTAGTATTTTTAAATTTAATTACGTTAGTTATTAGTCTCAACATATGTAAATATATATGTCATTAAGACAATAGTTATAGGCCTTAGTCGTAAGTCTTAAGTTTAAGTCACTAGTTATTATGAATCCTAGTTGTAAGGTAGCTGTATTTATTATTTAATAAATATATTTGCACAACGCCCTTGAGGTTATTTTTCACAAAATTTTAAATTAACCAATCATTATTATTATTTTTACTATTAGAGAAGAAATAATAAAATTTGAGACGTACTAATGACTGCTTTACACCATACTTTTTTCATTCGTTTCGCAAATTGGAACCCACACGAAAAAAAAATGCTTCACACTTTCAGTATTTTCATACTTTTGATTTCATTTAGATCAGAGGTTCCCAAACTTTTTTGCCCCGTAGACCACTTGCCATTTTTTTTTCCGTAGACCCCCTGCCTGCCGAATATTGAATTTTCCTAAAACTATTTACGTCCCATGTGATAATCATTTTTTTTATTCAAAATATTCCCTTTCCTTGCCTGCCCAACAACCGGGTGGCGGTATAGTTGCTCTGTCTTTACACCAAATTAAAATGAAGCAGGATAAGCAACGGTAATTTCTTTCTGTGTGTCAGTGCTTATTCCGGTCAGTCTTCTTGTCACATGATATCCGATTCTTCAACGTTGCATTTCCTTAATCAAAATGTCCTCAAACTTAGTTTTGAAGTCTGTTTGAAGGGCATTTAAATGTTGAAAGTCATTATTACCCTTGACGTTTTCAAAAACAAGTTGGGGAACTAGGGAAATTCGCGGATTCCAATGTGCAATGTTTTGCTTGAATATATTAATTCTGATGAGAAAAGGAACGAAGACTCAATTTATATACCTCAATTAACAACTTTACGAAATACAAAAATCAAATAAGTAATTTCACAGTCTATTATATTTGTCTTAGGTATATTGTGTCATTTACGGAACTCCTAAATGTTGACTTAAGGTAAATGGGGGTCCGCTCGTATGTACCTCCATTTGAATCTCGTGGACCCCCAAATTTTTTTCTCGTTGACATAGACCCCCAGCATGCCGATATTGACCCCTGGGGGTCCATATAGACCACTTTGGGAACCTCTGATATAGATACTAGACAGAAGAAATAATATTTTGAAACGGTGGTAAATCAACAAAAATGGCAACATCTTGACCATAACCATAGATCACAATCATCTGTCACTGATATTTGCGAGCTTTGTCACTTGTGTTGTCATTACAGAGTGATTTATTTATGGTCATTACCGGGAGTCGCTATATGCACAGCGACTAATCGACAGGGGGCGTGGCCAACATATCCGAGCATACCCGAAGTGAAGTATAGGTATAAAAGGGACACTTTCTTTTGAATCACAAACCATGTTACACAAACCTAGCGTAGCCGCTAAACTAATTGAAAACTGGGATGTTTTTCTTGCCTTGACGCGAGCAGGAGGTATTAAGGGGACACTTTCTTTTGAATCACAAACCATGTTACACAAACCTAGCGTAGTTCTAAAAAGGTTTGTTTACATTATATTATTACAACGCCATTTCTGACGTTTCGTTTCACCCTCGGGTATACTCGGATTTGTTGGCCACGCCCCCTGTCGACTAGTCGCTGTGCATATAGCGACTCCCGTCATTGGGCCGTTTTCGCAAGATTTTGGTCGCTAGAGGCGCTATTGTTCTACCGGTCCAACTTTTTGTGTTTAACTGTCAGATCCCATACATTTTTTAGGCCGTTTGACGCAATTTAGTGTTTTTAAATATTACATTAATGCCGTCAACCTGTTGTAGTGTTCCTATGTGTAGACATAGGGGTGGGCACGAGTTTCCCAAAGATAGAGACTTAAAAGCCAAATGGATTCATTCCATCAGACGTCTAAAATGGGCACCGACTCCTACATCTGTAGTCTGTAAAGCTCATTTCAAGGATACAGATTATGTAGTCAATGATATTAACCATAACAGTAAGTACATGACTCATTTAATTAATATCTTACTATAATTGAATACCCAATATAATATAAAGAGTACTTGTATAGTATAATGAACAAGTAAAGAAACATTTTACATAGAATGCACAAAATTTTATACACAATATTTTGCCTTCTTTCGCAGTTGACATTATTTAACAAACGTACCTAATAACCGCAAATATAAGTGTAGCCAATCACAACTAACATTAATAATTATGGTAGACATAATATCTTATTTCCTTTTTTTAAATTAACCATATTTTGAATTATTGCAATAATTTTATTACACGGTTATCAAACTGTCTGGCACGAGATTTCTGGGCGGCTGATTCTTCATTGTTGGCAATCTAATTTACTTTGCATTTCTCGTCCAATGTCTGTGTATCTCGTAATTGTAATTTAATTTTCAGTAGCAGTGTTTTAGGAAAAAAAAATCAAATTGTTATTATTTCTTAACGTAGACCATTTTGTATTTTATATCATTCAAGTATGGAAGTTTGAGCCTAATTTTATTTTCAGATGTACTGTACAGGCAAAAGCTACTGAAAGGTGTAGTTCCTTCAATATTTCCCTGGATAAAAGTAGAAGGAAGTAATTTAGAATTAAGAAACAGACTGGAAAGGCATCTGAAACGTGAAAAAACATATATAAATTCTACAAAACCAAAACCACAAGATGAAGCGGCGTTGCCTGTGAATCTACAAGACGCGGCGTTGCCTGTGAATCTAGAAGACGTGGCAGTGGAAGTCATATTGCCTTTTGATACTCCGTGTGATAGACCGACTCTAGATAAAGACACTCAGACAGATAATAAAAAGGAAAGGTTAACAAGAGAATTTTCAAGTCAAACTATAAAACACTCTGAGTTCAGTATAATGACATACAAGAAAGACCCTGCCTCAATTCATTTTTATACCGGTTTAGAGTCATACGAGAAAGTGCTGTTTGTTTTTCAATCCTTAGGACAAGCCTCACACTGTTTAAAATACTTTTATGGTAATCCTCCCAATAATATAAATGCATTTGAACAATTTTTTTTAACATTAATGATATTGAGAACACACAAAACATTTTTTGAAATTGCAAGAATGTATCTTATATCTATTAAAGACGTTTCTAATATTTTTATTACATGGGTGAAATTCATATCACTGCAGTGGAAAGAGCTCAACCTTTGGACATCAAAATCAAACGTAAAATTTTTTTCTCCAACTGATTTTAGAGACAAATACCCTAACACGAGGTTAATGATTGATGGCACGGAATGTCCAATTAAACGGCCTACACTACCGACTGCCCAGCAAGCAACCTTTTCTACCTATAAAAACAGAAATACTGTTAAAGTACTTATCGGTGCTACTCCTAGTGGCCTCATAAATTATGTGTCTCCAAGCTATGCAGGCTCTGCCAGTGATCGCCAGATCATTGAAAAAAGCAACCTTTTATCCCTGTGTGATGTTGGTGATTCTATTATGGCTGACAAAGGTTTTAATGTCCAGGACATCTTCGCACCATATGGTGGCACCATAAACATTCCTACATTTTTCAAAAAAACAAACAGAATCACTAGGAGTGTTTTAGAAAATGACAGAAAAGTTGCTAGCAAAAGGGTGCACATAGAAAGAGTAATAGGACTTTTAAAAACATATAAAATTTTGAAATCCCCTATGAACTATACCGAGACAATACTTTCATCGGATATAATATTTATATGTTGCATGTTGTGTAATTTTAGATCAAGTATAATAGATAAAGATGCTTAATAAATTGTATATAAAAAAAAATAGTGTGCTTTAGACCACACGAGTGAAGTAAAACTTCACTAACTTATGCCGGGTACACGCTATATATAATGCTAAAATACGAAATACGGTAGTACTCGTTAGCTAGCTCTAGCTCCTTCTCCCGCCTCCGATCACTGTTTGCATCGATTAAGACCCTCCTCCGATCACCGTTTCATCGATTAGCGTTGGCATGTGATTTTTCGTAACGCTTTTCGTAAGGCACCAGTTTACCCCCCAAGTGTCGAGCGTGCGTAAAGAAGTTTTACTTCAAAAACTGTTAATGTAAATATTGTTCAAATTTTAGATTATATATTTTAGATAACTTCCCGAAGAGCTCATTCATCAGCGCGCACGATTCTAACTTAACCCTTCTTTGAAGTTCCTTTTGTTATATGTATTAAACAAATATACAGGGTGTTAAGGGACGTACTTGACTTACTTTAACCAGTAATTCCTGACATTATTTGGAATAAAAACCGTTTCTTCTAATTTAAAAAATTCTTTTATTTCTCGAGGTCAATATGAAAAGAACAAGATTACAGACATAATATAAATCTGTCGTAAAACATTTACAAACATTATACACATAGAAGAACATATCAGTACAACAAATAATTAACATTATACATAAATTATTTATTGTTTTGGCATTTATTTTATTTTTTTACATCCTAAATAACCTTGTGAACAGTCAACCTGTTAAAATAAAGAAAATAAGATTAGCAAATTAAATATGCAACTAGTGCAGAATAAAAACATAAATATTTTTAAGTAAGTTTGTCAAATCAATGCCTTCTGAAGGCGAAACAGCTGCCATGCATAGTAATAGATACACTTAGTAAAACATTTTAAATCCTATTTTATTTAAAATAATTATATTAAAAATATACAAGATATTATTTTTCCAATAATAATTTTGGATGACATGTATTTATATTACTACTTATTTACATTCTGTACAGTCATTGGAGGTTGTCCACCACTTACCCGCCCTGGTATAAGTAACATAAGGTTACTCCTTCAAGGCTCTCACAAGGACGCTATATATATAAGAACGTTTAATAAAACGAAGCTAGACCTCCAATGTCCGTGCATATGGTGTTAGGTAGCAGTATGCAAGTGCTTACAAATACACAAGACAGTGATTGTTAGTAAACAAAGGCATTGGAGGTTATCCACCACATACCCGCCCTGGTATAAATAACAGATGGTTACTCCTTCAAGGCTCCGAATCTACATTTAAGTTTGAACGAATCTAGACCTCCAGTGTCGGTGTTAGGAAGCAGTGCTTACATAATATACAAAATGCGAATGATATATGATCAATAATATAAAGTAATTAAAAACATAAACATACAAGGCTGCTGGTATTGGCATCTTGCGTATGCTGCAAGCATCTGCAAGAAATGATAACAAAAACAAGTATGGTGAAGAACGCTAATATCGGGTGGGATACCTCTCTCGTCATGTGGCAGTACCAGCGAGAATACTGTCGGACTGACCGTGAACGAATCTCAACGTCCACGTCCTTTAGTCGGTTTCTCGGTTATGCCTTGACGATAGTGAGTGGGGGGACATACCTTAAGGATGGAAGCGTCGAGTTGCCGGAGGGGGAGCGGAAGGGCGTCAAGTAAGTACGTCAAAAACTAAGAGGCAGGAAGAAGCAGCAAGGTAGTTATCTGTATACTGTAAGCACCTGTAAATTGTGTTGGAAATACATATGGTTTAAAGAAACAGAATTGGTAATCCACCTTACAACTGGCAGGTCCCAGGAGAATGCACAAGGGCTTCAGACTGACCGTAAGCGAAATCAGATGCCCACGCCCTTCAGCCGGTTTCCCGATTGTGCCAATTCCTAGTGGGGCCGTTCCCTCTGTCAGCTCACCAAAGGTTGTCCCTGTAAACATGCTTCTTTAACAAAGCTGGTTTAAAGTAATCTTCATTAAAACTTATTAATTTGTGTAACATTTTCTCAATAAAATCTTGGTCCCTTTCTATTTCAATGATTTGAAAATCCTTTAAGGTAAATATTGCTAAGAATGCCTTAGACCTGTGAGTGCATAGCAGCTGTCCTTGTATTTGATAATAATAGTTATGGTTTTTGTCTAACTCCAGCTGGCCCGAGAATTCACCTAAATACAAATATGGGACAGTCTCCACAGATATGATGCTGTCCTTGGCTGTATATGGACATTTGACTTCTAATAGAGCATCTTCACCAATCAGTGCATCGGGAGAGCTGCCTAAGAACTGATGTTCAGGGTGAATGACAATTCCACAGGGAGAAGTGGAAGTATTTGTTACAAGCTCAAATTTTCTTATCGCTGCAGCCTCAAATTTTGATCCATATTCTAATGATGCAACTTTGACAACAAAAACTTTCAAAAAAGATCCTGCCAGATTTCTATGATTAGTTTTCACCGTACTTTTACATATTTTGCCGAAATTTGAACTAGTTAGGCGTAGGCATCGTTCAGTGAACCAGTTTTTAGACTTACCCTGAAGTCTAGTTGAGGATTCAATCAAATCAAGTTCTACTTGTGATTTTTTATAAATCTTAAGGAAAGAATGTTCAACAGTTTCCCTTTCATAGAAATGATCAAACGTGGCAGAATATTTGTCTGCTGGTGGAATAATTTCCATGATAGGCATGTGCCTTAAATTTGAATTATGTGCAGAAAATCCTATGGCTAAATTACGGAACATAGTCGGGTAATTTTTGTTTTTAATCGAAGTAGTAGGCCTAGGATCAAAATCAAGGAGCTGTTGTTGAGACAACTGCTGTTTTTTTAGTTGCAGATATTCCGCTTTTATAGGCGCACCATGATATTTCCTTGGTGTATGAAAATTTTGTAACATGCTTGTACAACTTTGTTGAACAACAATTTTTTTATTTTCACTAAAATCTACTATTCCATGTAGAACTACAAATACGTGCTTGCAATGTGCATTAGGCCCCACGCCGGCTGCACACTCACATTGGCATTCCAATATAGTATTACAATTATAGTGTATATAGACAGCATAAGAAAGATGTTTCCTGTACTCCGAAGCACACTTTCCTAAAATATAGGTTGTGCCATTTTCATGTGCACTTCGAACACTCAGCAAATATTGTTCAGAATACATATTTAACGCTTTGTCGGTGTTCTTCAAACTTTCCCAGGAAACACTGAATTTATGTAGTTCTTCCCGCGTCAGTGCTGGAATATTGGAGGCCATGCTGATGTCTTGAAAATCTTCCGGCTTCGGCGTAACCATTTCCAAGACATCTTCGTCTGCAACGCTAGCAGGATTGAAATTGTGAAGTTTATCATAGTCTTCGAGTCTTAAATAAAACGTATTATGATAATAACTATTGATAAATTAGAAAAGAAATTATCGTAGGCAATATAAATAAGCAATAGTGGTGTATTTACTAACCTTTCTACGAGAATTGCTTTTTTACCAACAGTTTTGGCATTACGTCCTTTTAATTCTTCCTTCAATTGGAAAATAGTCCACTGACCGTAATTTCTGTGCATTTTACTTACAAATCGAGCAAACTAGGTTTGTTGTCGGAAAACAAATTGCAAATAGCCATAAATAAACATCAAATAGCTATCGAAATGACAGATCATTGGAAGACCTCAGTCCATAGATTTGGTCGACAGAATAGGTGACAGGAGGACCGGTAAACACCGTGCTGCCATCTCTTGGATATTTTGAAATCACTCAGAAAACGGCCCATAAAGGTAACGGTCCGCAGCTAAGCTCAGTTCGGAACTTTTCTGCGCAGGGTCATAAAATGGTCATAAATCAACTATCTACGCAGGGTCTTGCAGCATTTGTTTATGTCGCTTGATTACTTTCCGGTGGGGCGACGGGCTTAAAAAGGCACCGAAAAATACTGAAAACGAAAAATGTTTTGTGCCAATTATGGCTTTTCTTTAACCAATTAAATTTGAACTTTACCTTGCGATGTGTATTTTACTTAGCGGTTTTTGTGTTTGACATAAATGTCAAAATATCTATGGTTATAATTTCCTGCACCATTTGCGCTTATTTGTGCGTTTGCGGTACTTGGATTTCATGAGAGTGATTTATTTATGGATTTCATGCAGGGAATGTCATCGCAGTCGGTTCTTGTGTTTAAATTTATTAAGTGTCATATTTACTTTTTCATTTATTACCACACATTTGTTGGGATATCGCTTTCGCTTATGATAGTGAAACAACGTAGCGTTAAAATGGCATGTTCTCGAGTGGTTGTAGAAAGTTAAATGATTTATGATGATCATTTTCCTCATAGCAGTAAAGTAACCACTCGAACGATCGCGCGTCAAAAAACTTTTTTCTCCGATTGCTCGCGGTTTTTTGGCGACGAATTTGAATATTTTCCGCCAACATTAAAAAAATCAAACCTCCGAATTTTAATACGGAGACATAAAACTGATTGTAGTGCTATACAGCCAATGAATTCACCTATATTTTTATAATTATTCTATATTTTTAGAATTGATAGATAAATTATTAAAAAATCTTAAACTTTATGAATGCGCGAAATTAGCGTTTTTGTGATTTGAAATTGCCGCCAGTGGCAGTTTTAAATATCTTTATAGAATATTTTCTACGTTTTTATGTTCTCTATGGCCTGTTTGATAACCACAGATGCAAGAATATAATGGGAAAATATTTTTTTGTACGTTATGCTCTCTTCAAAAGTTTGGTTAGAAAATAATTTTTTAAAATTTGAGTGCGTGACGTGTCAAAATTGAAATCACTGTATTATACTATATAATAAATTTACCACAAAAACTGGTATTACGTTAGGAAGATACATTAACTGTCTACAATTATTAATAAGCATAGTCGCCGTGTTGGCTTTATTTTATTCATTTGATGAATTATACAGAGAGCCTATTTCACGATGTCAAAATCATGGTGCTACTTTTTAAATAATTGTAAATTAGAACTGGAGATTTGTAACCATGTTTTTATATAACGTGCAAAACGAGGAAATAAGGCTTAAAATGAGATATACATCATAGATATAAACATTGCCAATATTTCAGGGGGATACTTTGAAAGTTGATGAAATTCACCAATATTTGACGAAAAATCACTACTGACAGCTACCTTAAGGTCAATCTACATAGGGTATATCGGAATATGTAAAATGATGATAAATTTGTATATATATATCAAACCTTTGTATGACCGTAGAATGGCAAATAAAATCATAGTGATAATTTTATATCTAAACGCAAAGGTATCGAAAAAAAATGGATGAGGGGAAAATAATTGATGGAACCAATAATTGATTTATTTATTAAGTCCTAATATCCTTTTAAATCAATATTACAGTTGTATGGTTACAATGAAAGAGCAGTATTTTGATTTAAACATTGTTTACACACTTTGTCATAATAAAAATGTATTCAGTTTATTGGTTTATTCATAATTTAAGAAAATCAATACATAATAATATCATTGTGCCTCGCTATAGAGTGAGATTCTGAGTATCGCTCTGGTGAGGGACCACCATTCAGAATTGAACATTGCTTGAATTGGCTTAGTTATGTTTAGTGACTAGATCTGGAAAAGACTAATACCTTGATACATTAAAATTGCCAAGAATACATACATTTCCTCTTTATTCGTGGGAGCCCATTTATTGGTACGCGCATGACGCTTAAATTGTTTTTTCGCAATCCATTGATCTGCATACCTGTTGGTCTCTCTCGCGATCAGTTCAACGAAATCTGCATCAAAGATTTTAAGAAAGGCATCCACAGGTTTGCCCATTTCGTCGGTATTGAAAGTTGGTCCCGGCGTGCCTGTGAAAGTCTCCCTTATCCCAGTAAAACGTAAGATATCATTAGACCAATCGAAAGAGTAACCTTCAGGCGGCAGAATCAAACGCATTGCCTCACTATCTACCTGGTCTTGTCTACTAAAGTCTATGGCCATAGCGGAGTTAGGTGAAACGTTGATAATATTATGATAAGGTATTGGCGGCATGCAGAAGGTATCCTCATCGCTCTCTTCGTGGTCGACGTCACTCGCTTCGTCATCCTCGTCGCTCGATCTGTCCATTTCTGAAACAACAGAAAACCCAAATTAATTTAATGTGTCTATATTACGATAACCCACTGCCTCTGGTACGGCTTATGACTCGCAATACGATGGTCGCGGGATCAAATCAAATAAATTATATTTGAATAATTAGTGTTATTTTCACACAAAATTCATTTAAAATAATATATATTATATTTGCGGCACGTTCCAGAGTGGAAGATACCCATAGTATCGCCCTGGTGTAAGACCCCATTCAGAATTGAAACGTTGCTTGAAATGGCTTTTGACGGCCGGCATAGTCCAGTGGTAACGCATTGGACTGCCATTCCGAAGGTCGCCGGTTCGAACCCGGCGTGCGCAAATAAATTTTATTTGATTGATTTGTGTTATTTCACAATTAATTAATTAAAATAATAATTAAAATAATATATAGTATATTTGCGGCACGTTCCAGAGTGGAAGATACTACCAGTATCGCCCTGGTGTAAGACCACCATTCAGAATTGAAACGTTGCTCCAAATGGCTTTAGCCGTGTTTAGTGACTAGATCTGAATAGCCAGGTACTTCCCCATCTTCCTCTTTCCCTTCCCCACTTACCTTCAGCCTCACAACATCCCCCAATTGGGGATGCCATAGTCTCACTGGCTCCAGCTGAGGCTCTTGTGAGGTATTCATATAAAAAAAAATATAAAAAGTTAATCAAATACTTGAGGCGGGCAATGTCAGGAGTCAGAATAGCACAGTCGGGTAGGTATGGAATGAAGAAAAGAGTGTGTGTGCCAAGATCGAGTTGCATGGTGGTTCATCCTCTCTGCCTACCGAAATGGCGTGAAGGTAAGTTAGTTAGTTTTATAACTCACGGTTTCCAAGTACAGACTCTTCTAGTACAGCTGCCTCGTCCACGTTACTTTTTCTGCCCATGTCTGACTCTGAAATAAAAGAAAACACAAATTTACAGTAGAATTTGGATATAATGACTTTGCATTTAACGGTCTACTGTTTTAAGTGACGATAATGTAAACTCTAGTAAGGTTTCATAGCTTTTAGTAGGAAAACGTATCCGTTTAAAGTGACCAACTACGTAAAGCGACCTATTTTAATGATAATTTGTCCGGTTACAAAACCCACCTACCAATACAGCCTCGCAACACAATGAGTCCCGTGAAGCGAAAGTGTTTTTTCAATTTAAGAAAAAAATGCTGTATTACACCGTTTAGAAGCCGGTGAATCAAATGTAATCCTCGCAAAGAAGTTCGGCATGTCTTATTTCTCACTCTGCAATACCCGTTACAGAAAAAAGATGTGTAATGATGCATCCACGACATAACAACAATACATTTTGTATGTTTGTTATGTGGAATTTTTAAGTACTATGCTTATTTCCTGCCAATATACCAACAGTGAAACTGTGCTAGGGATATCAATATAAAATATAGATAATTGATTTTATATTGAGCCCCTGGTATGACATTTCAAAAAATAAACTCACCGTTCCCAAACGCCGACAATTCTTCGTAGAATGGTACGTCCACCCACAGCTCGCTGTGATAGCCGGCTTCCGGAGAGAAGAGTTCCCCACTCCGCGATGTCCCAGGTAACGGCTCGGGAGATGCTGCACGGATAGGCATAATTGGTGCATTGGGAGCCGTTGATTGGGTCTGTGCGGGAGTGGACATCCACGGTGGTGGTACGGGTCGTGGCAACGGTGAAGGCGTCCCTTGTGAAAAGGGACACGTTGTTCTCTCCGGAGATGGAATTCTGAAAACATTTACATAAATCATAGAAAATTGTTCTCATTCACGTGTGAAACAGTAAGTACAGTATGTAAATAAACAATAAAATAAGAACTCTGTAAAATATGCACTGAATGTGCCAAATGCACAGAGCGCTGAACTTACCAACTCTCACTGTAAGAGTGGAACGCTGTCAGGAAAAAACAATAATATTGTACCAAGCATCTAAATACGATTACTTACTTTTGTTTAGTTTTTCTTGGAGGTGCGGTAGGGAGCAAAATGCGCGCCGCCTGCTTCTTGAATTTTCGGCTTTCCAGCTCTAGCCGGATGGAAGCAGGCAGGGCCCTAACAGCCTTTAGGGCCTTGACGCGATCCTCTCGCACCAGTAGCAAAGCAGGGTCGCTGTTTAAATAAATACAAATATATGATGAGTTCAACGGCCACAGCAAAGTACTTTCATAAAAAAACATTAAAAAATACTAACACTCCAGACGAGGCTGCAATTGCAGCTCTGCGTTGACGTCCACGTGCAGGTAATCCGGCACCAGCTCGTACCCCACGTCTCCCTTTTCCTCTGCCTCCTCTTGCAGTCAGCACCGCTCTATAAATTTTAAATTGAAAACACTTAATGTAAGTACTTAAATGTTTAAATTTTGTTAAATATTGCACTAATATAAAATTTGAAAATAATTATTGGGTTGTGGAGTGATCCCTTTCCCTGGACGACAGCTGTTTCTTCACAAATTTGGTAAAAGTAAACAAATTAATTAATTATACAACTAAATTACTAAATTTTTATTGTGTGACGAAGGCTTTACACCATTTTACATGTGAAAAAGAGTCAACTTTTTGACATATGACTTAACATAATTGGTTAGCGAATATCTGTATTAATAATGAACCAATTCAAATAAAACTTATATATATCTCTTTGTTTTGAATCACTGTGATGGAATATCTATATTTCAAATGCGCGAGTGCAGTATTTAAGACATTATTGTAAATCAAAAACAGATGACGTCTTCAGTTGACGTAATCTTACACAAAAACTTCAACCAAAACAATATAATACAAACAAACGAATTAAAAACGCATTTCAAAGATAGATAAGTCAATCATGATTACACAGATATATAATTATGCGTTAAAAACCCAATAAATTAATTACTTACGGCATTTTAGGAAGAGTCCAAAATTTCGTGAATGTTGAAAATTTATAATTTTGTTTTTGACAGGACGCCATAAAAAAACCGCGAAAACTCGTTAAATAACACTTCAAAGACAACGGATAAGTTCATAGACAAAGAGAATATATTATCAGCTATTCGATAAAACAAGTAGCTGGCCATGGAAACGTTTTAAATAATTACAATAAATATTTTACGAATGGTAGAAAAATCGGTCCATTTTTGGACCGATATCAATCGCAGAAAAATAAAAGTGGTCGATTTTTCGACCGAAATCGTTCCAGTGGGTAAAATAAAATCGACTTGTATTTTTCCTTCTCCCATAATATGCCTGACCTTGTTTCCAACAAAGATCTTGATTCAATTATAAAGTATGTGTGTATTATTTAGAATTTTTACGTTAATTTATTAGTTACAAAATTCCTATAAATTCTTATCTTCGTGTAAGCATTCCAGGTAGGTGAAATAAATTTCATGTTTGTGAATGTTTATATTTCAGATTTAAAATGAGAATAATAAACGATACAATTTGTTGATAATATAATATATATATATTATATGCAGTAAATTATTTGAGTGTGATAAATATATCATAAAGATAAACTTGTCGAATTCCGCTGCACGCTTAATACGCAAAAACACATAAATAGCACTTGGTTCAACTTAATTTCTACAGCAAATAAATATTTATGTCATGGGAGATGGTAAAAGATGCATTAAAGTTTCATTTTTTCGCGGAGTTATGTTTGAAGTTTAGGAAATATGAAGAGATTATTAAACTAACCCATACCAACACCTTAAAAACCTATTTTGTGCATTTTTACTTAAATACAGTGGAACCTCTCATAAGGAACTTAATTTGTTCCAGAATCTTACTTGTTATGTGAAACACTCGTTAAGCGAAACAATTTTTCTCATATAAACACTATATTGCGTTCAATATCAAAAAAAAATTGCTGTAAAAATTTCAAAGCAATCGGAGATTTAAGATTTTGAACAAACGAACATTTACTTTTTTATTTATACAGATTTATGACAAATAATTCATTCTTTTTATTAGAAACCTGTATAGAGACATTTGTTTTTGCCGACGCTTTAAAATTTGGTGAAAATGTGACACAACCTCATCATTGAATAAATTTTGTAGAACGCATAGCCACCTCCTTATTAAGCCATTAGACACATTACGTTATATTATGGGTGCATAAATTGGGCCTGGCATGTATGTATTATATGTTGGGCTGACATGCTATAATCTTCCTCAATTGGTGGACTGCCGTGGATTACTAATATGTAAAAGTCCTCTAGGCGTTAAATAAATAAATAAAAGATTTGAAAGATTAGGCAAGTATTTTATTCATGCATTTGGACTTGCTCTTCGAAAATGGTAAACGTTTTCTTTTAAATTTGAACTTGTATTGTCGAAATATTAGAAGCTTGAGAGGCTATATATTTTAAATTTGAGCAATTAAAATGTTTCTAACATGTAAATTTGATTTGGAAAGACTTCCGCCAACCAAGAATGCGGCCCGCCAGCATCACGTAATTTTTTTTAACAAAAATCTCATTATTATTGGCCAAACTATTGAAGATTACAAAAAGTTCTGTATAATATAATAATTAGGTTGTTTTATAAATAGTCCATTGGTGGAAAGTTTTTTTTCGTTTATTGTTTATTTTAGGAGATATAATAGCTTTAGTAGAACCCTACATTTTCATTGTTTTAGGGGGCACAGGGGAGAAGCAAGCGGGGGAGGAGCAAGTGGGGACTTTTGTAAAAAATACTGCCTAGGGTAGGTACTTTTCACCTGCAAAAATTCAACTTTCCCCTAATTTGTTCCAATTCAATGCCTTCATTGACCAGGCTAATAAGTATGTAACACAAATCAAAAGACAAATAAATAATGTAACCCATTTTTATTAATCAAATTCACATATTTTATACTTTCCAGGTTTCAGTCAATGCCATCCAGTTCTTAGGAGATGTCATAAAATTGATTACTCTTTTTTATCAATGTCTCAAATAAGGATGCCTTAGTACCACTGGCTCCGGGCAGTCGGAACTCTTGCACAGTATAATATTTATATATAGACAAATAAGTAGGATCAATATAATATTCATGCATTGGGTTGAGAATTGAACTAAAACATCTCGACTCAAAAGTCATATACATATATGCATAGGCCATAATGACTAAATAGCAGTATTTAAAAGTTGAATTAATTTTGAATGTGGTGCAATAACCAATCTGCCATATTAAAAAAAAAGATGCACAAAGAAAGTAATCTAAAGTTATGTACCCACCAGTGACGGCGGCTTATGAATTTTGAGCGTGATAGAGTGCTAAAGTTTTGAAAATTCTACATTATTAATGTTTAGTTTTTTTAGAAGTCAATTTTTTGTATGAAGATTTTCTAAAAAAAAAAAAAAACGTTTTCGGCCATATATTTTTAATGTGAATACTGCACGAGAGTCCTAAATGCTCCCCACTGTCCGAGCCAGTGGGAATATGGCTTCCTCGTTTGGGGTAAGCTGAAGGAAATGGTAAGGGGAAGTAGATGGGAAACAGGAAGGTTGGGAAGTATCTGGCAGATCTGATAATGGATCACAACTAAAGTCAAAAAAAGTTTCAATTCTAAATAGTGGTCTGTCACCACGCGATACTAAGAGTATCTACGAATCTGGTAACTGCCAACACTCAGGTTAAATGAGAGTTAAGTATTTTCGCAGTTAAATAAGAGTCATGTTATGAGGTGCCACAAACACAAAATTACCCAATAATTCAGGTACATAGCAGAGGAAGAGGGTAGCCAATAGTATAGCCAACCTCTGATAGTAGAGGGCCGGGGAAGAAAGTCTTAAGAATGCCATATTCTACCTAATCATATGCCAGAAGAGGGTTTCCAATAATCAGGGCCGGCACTGTGCAGGGGCGATTGGTGCAGTCTGCCCCGGGCGGCGACTTGCCAAGGAGTCAAGAAGCCAAGGCGCTGATAATACCTAACACCTAATACACCGCCCTTGAGGTTTTTACTAGCACCAGGCGCCGTTTGGCTTAGAGCCGGCCTGCCAATAATAATTGCTACTATGTACTACAATACACAAAAATAAAAATCTTTGAAGGGAAACAAAACTTTCTGTACAAAGTATTTTTTATGGGAGTCGATATGTTTTATTTTATTTTATTTTTAGGATTACCTTCTTTTAAGATCGAAGAACACAAGGTAAAATGTAAGCATCTTGTCACTAATGTTATCGTACTGAATCAAAGTGCAAAAATGCATACACAACCACACCTGATGAACAATGTTTCCAAACTTGCATTAAAATATTTCATTGGTTCAAATTAATATGAATGTGAATCAGAGTTGCCAATACATACATTCTAAAATAAAAAGAGATGAACAGATTTTCAAATTCCCCAGAAGTTCCTTTACCTCCCAAATGAAACAAAATTCTTTTGAAATTAGTTTTTTTTTTTATTAACCTATTTCGGATTTTCTCTTTCAAAAATAGACTTTTTTTGAAAATTTGCTGCAAACGAAAACAAAATATAGTGCGTTCTCACAATTATTGTAAATATTATTTTTCATATGGTTGAATACTCAAGAAATGCCAGAATCCTGCAAAAAAACCAATTCTTGAAAATCTTAGAAATTCCCCGCAATTCGGAGAATTCACCACGAATCTACAACCCTGATGTGGATATTGCAGGCAATGTGGTCCATAGATATATTACTTATGTAGACTGGTTGTGATAAAACTGCAGATTTAGTCGTACCAACCAAACGGTGTGTTTTAATAGGATGGTATTTTATTTGTTAAAACTTACATTTTCAGAATCAGCATTTGTTTATCTGTATTAATATATATATATATTTTTTTTTTAAAGCCACAGTATTTTTAACTGCAGTTCCTTATTATGCAATAAGCTATTATGTTGATGTTAGAAAGAAAGGTGAATAGAAATCCCCTTACTGCCTAAGTTGTTGTTTTTCATGCGTACTGATTTTGATATGGGGTGCCAAAATTTTATCTTTACCAGGCGCCGTTTAGCTCAGGGCCAGCCCTGACAAGTTATTTCTCTATAAATGTTAGTTATAAGCGACTACTTAGTAATAAAACTTAACTAAAATAAGTTATTAGTTAAATCTAAGTGATAGGTTATATACGAGTATATGTAAATTAAGTTTTAAGTTGTTGTTTTAAAGAGCCCTTGAGGTTATTTTCTCACATGAAATGCCCTATACAAGGTGTCTGTGGATAAAGTGTAATAACTTTGGTGGGTGATTCTATGTGATAACTGTTACAAGTAAAAAGATTAGTAACTTTTTTGGAATTTCCAACCTTATACCTTTTGGGTAAAAATAAAAAAAAACTCATTTATCTTTTTACTTCTATTACCATGAGGGGATCACCTCACGAAGTTAGTGCACTTTACCTCCCCAACACCATGCAGAAATGATCCAAACATTATTATTGTTATTAACAATAATACGATCATCTTATAGATAATTTGAATAGTTGAAAAGTTTTACAGGTCTTCTTTTTATTACTTTTGTTTCAATTTCACTGGAATTTTCTTTTCTGAAGTAGAACAATATGTTTGAAACATATTGCAAGCAAGCAATGCAGTGCGAGTACTGTACCAACCAAAAAATTTATATTGGAAAAAGGATATCATGTGTGTAGTGGTACCTGTTTTGAGGTATCACCGCTATAAAGACATAATATTGACTTTACACAAGGGTTGTAAAGGCGGTATCAGACGGTTCACTCGGGTGAATGTTCACTCGAGTGAACGTTCATTTTTATTTCGTTCCGCGTTCACACGGCACATGCAGAATGATGTAGAAATTAACATTCATCCATCCTTTAATGCAAAATGGAACTTTAATGCATCTTTTACCATCTCCCCTGACATAAATAATAGTTTCTTGGAGTAATTAGGATGAAACCAAGTGCTATTTATAATTTTTTTGGCATATTTAGCGTGAAGAAGAATTCAACGAGCTTATTTAAGATACTTTGGTGAGAGAGAGTGTATACCTGCACAAATAAAACTGGAAATTGTACTGAGAGAAATGAACGAGCGTGTTCAGACATTTATTTATTTGTCATTTAGAGTGCGAGTGAAAGATGCCGAATCGATGGATCGGTTCACTAATGAATTCTTTAGGCACATTTGTATTATTTTGTGTTCAGACGTTTCACTTCGATTGAAAGAGGCAAAATGAACGAAAGGTGAACCGTCTGATTCCTGCTTTTTTTATTTTTTTAAATTTAAACCCCTCACATGAGGCCCTGAGAAAAATGATTTTCCATCTTTGGGGATGCTGTGTGGAGGGCCTTTTTAAGGAGAGGAAGTTTTGGGAAGGAAAAATGAATCTTAAAATATCAATAAAGATGATGGGGCTAATTTAAATAGTTCTTTGCATCCGATAATTGATGGCTACACCAAAACTAAACGCAAAAAAACAATATTAAATTATAACATATTACCAGCTCTTTTAGGATTGGAGTTGGCGACATGGTATCACATTTACAAACATAAGCACACACTTCACCACAATCTTTACACATCTTCCCTGATGATGGACACTGTAATGCTGTCCGAAACGTTGTCGAAAGAAGAAGGAAGCGCAACACGGCATAATACCTCAAAAATAAATAACTATGATTTAAATATTGTAGTTTGTAACTTTCATTGCTATATATGTTATGCTTATATTAGTATATAATGTGTGACAATGTTCATATTTATGTATTATTTTAAGTTCAATAAATAAATTAAAAACAACATATTTCAGATTTTTTTCTGTGGAACGACTATAGAGCTGTATATAAGACGGTGAAGAAAGACGTTTGTTTACTTTTGTTCATTAACGGTGACGTGTTTGCAATAACCGCGCAGACATATACGGACAGAATATTGCATGCGTCTGCACGGACACGTCACGTTATATGTGAATATATTTGCAGATAACGTAAAAAATAATTTTGTAATGTCTGTCACGCGCGGTGCCAGTAGATGTGAATAGACCTTAAAGAGGATGCGGCACCCCGTTTGCCACTCCTATTCTATGATCAATCTCTCTGACTTTTCAGCCATCGCTTGAGAATTCAATCCCAAGGTAACTAATTAAATTGGTCAACCTGTTTCAATTGTTTGTGTAGATGTTGCACTGAGTTTAAGATATACTATAAAGATATAGTGCTTAAGATATACTATAAAAATATAGTGCTTGATATACTATAAAGATATAGTGCAATAAACGAAGGCCGCTCTAGTAGCACAAGACAGGAATGCCTTGTCGAAAGATGGGACCCCGAACTGACAAGGAGAAGAGAATGACATTCTAAGTTATTGCATATACTATGTATTTATAACTTTGTAAATGTAAGCATTGCAGTTGTATACTTTTATCATATCAAAATTCTTATCGATACTTGTCTGATTTGGTTTAGATAAAAAAAACTCTTTAAAAAAAAAATTCTCTAAAAATTCTGTGCTCATGTGAATATATTAATGGTTTCCCTCAAAGGACTGATCTATTCAAATCTAAGATGAAAAATCCTTTCGCATAATGCTTCTATAAAACAGAAAAGAAACTGCAGTACAAAAAGAAGTAAATAATCTATTACCAAGTTTCTTATCATTACTTGAATATTATGCAAAGATAATGAATAAGTAGGTACCTAGAATTCCAGGAAAACAATCAGTTCAAAATTAAGTGATTTTATACTTTATAAAGAATCAGTAGTGATTGTGCCCTGTAGTGAAACGTTCTCATGATAGTGATTGCAAAGTTGTAAATTTGGCATATTGGATGTTTCAACACTTCCAAAGTCAATTATTGCAACATGTCATTGTGAATAACCGCAATGAATTTGTTATCATTTCAAGAATGCAATCGGGTGTATTTGATGTGAAGTGCAAATATTTCAGAATATAAATTATTATTATCCTCAACTTACTACAAGAAGAAAACATAACAGTATTTACTCAATTAACCAAACATTCAGTGCTGAAAAATATTTAAGAAATCGTGATAGATTGTCGATGCTGAGTAGAATATTTGATAATAAATCAATACGTATTGCACAGTGATAATAAATAAGTTACATACGAACACAATAAGATTGTTTTATTTACGATGAATGTCAATACTTTATCCTGACCCAATGACATTATAAAAATAATCCTGATCTGACATACTTAAATCGAAGTCAACTAGTGAACTTTGCAAGGGTCACAATGTCTCGGAACGAACGTCATCAAAGGGTGTGATTTGGAACTTTAATATCAGCAACCTGCATGCACAAATGCACGAGAATTATTCATTCGATGACTCATTTTCGCGTTAGATTCACAATCCAAATAGCTTATTATTTTAAATGCTGCGTCATATAATGAAGTAAAATCTTCTCGTGGACAATATTGCGTTGTCGAAAGATACACGATCATTTATTCTATTGCACATTATATTTATATCTAGCAATAATACCAACTTACTGCTTCATCAAATATTACAACATGTTCTACTTAGCACTTTTAGCAGCAGATTCACTAGTCATGCCATGCCAAAATGGCTGATGGTGGCCGACGTTGGCTAACGTTGACAGCCTTTTGATTATATTCAAGCGCTACAACTTCAGAGGTGTGAACCAGTAAGATAATGGCACATGGCTGGGCACAATTCAGTTCATGATTTGCTTGAAGCTTACTCAGGTCGGGATTATTTTTTATGGTCGGGATTGTCGCTAATCGCGAAGTTGGCGCACGACACGGAGTTCAAGGTTATGTTATAAGCACCCACGGAACAATTATTCGAGAAATGGTCAGAGCGGATGACCCGAAAATGTGAGTTACACTGTTTTGTTTCGATATCTAAATTCAAATTATTTTTTCTTTCCTTTGTCGCTCTCTACTTTATACTAACCTAGAATTTTGAAAGCACCCAAAGACTATTGACAAGTTCTATTTTTTTCGCCAATCTACTACGCATTAATTAAAAGGTGAATGTTTATTGTCTTCAAAACTTCAAAGCACGAAACCGGTAATTGACATCGAAATTGTATTGTTAAACCTTGTGGTTCTCAAGAACACGTAGGTAGATATTTGATAATCGCAAGTAAATTACATAACGTAAACGTAATATACAATGTGTAAAATACCAATAAAAATGTTCCGATGAAAAATTAAAGCATGACTATTGTTTAAAAAAGTTTTCATTTTATTAACCGACGTTACTTCGTATAAATTAGTTCACAAAAAATCTACCGTTACCGGATGGAATACGGCATAGGTATATACGGTAGCGTCGCTAGTCCTATATTATTTTGTGGATACAACAAAATAAATATCCACGAATTTAAAAAACGGTTCGTTCTTTCGTTAGTTTCTCCTTTGGCCGCTTGCAAAATTATTCTTATTATAACTGTATACCTATTGCCATTGCCATATTACTAGTGGCGCATGCACAGAATTTACTCCTATACTCACGTTGGTGTTTACCTTCCGCTTCCGAAAGCGAAGGACATGAAGTTAGTTGTAGTCTGCTATCGTTGGATATCGGTTCGTCTCTCGTGTGCTGCTTAAAATAGTATGAGACGTTAGTGTCTTTGTTTTAAAAGTAAGTAAAAAAAGGCTTTGTTTAGGATCTCGCGGCGTAATATGTGACATAAATCATTGTATCAGTGGTAAAAAACGTGATCGTGTTTCTATTTTGTAAATGTATGAACTTTATGTCGGGGGCGTATCGTCTGCGGCCATCTTGTGTATCGATATATTATTGCATAATAGAAAAACTTTTGCTTCTCGTTGTGTATATAAAAGTTAAGAACTACTATAAAAAAACAATGTCCTATTCTGCAAACGTGTTGTATTACTTAGGTAAATCTAATACTTGAATCCGCACTTAATGATAAACGCTACTGATGTTGTCATTAGAGGACGCCACAAGAAGTTATGCATAGAAATACGTGTATTTTGACGAGTGATCGGAAAAATTATTGGTACAAACATGTGTATAGCTTGGTGTATTTAAAATAAAATATTGCACCAATTTTAAGTTCATTTTCGTTCGCATATTCACAAATACTACTTATATTAAATTACATTTTGTTTTCCTAAACATTTAATTTTTTCTCTCATGTCGAAAGCAAAATGGCACCTCATTAGTTTTCGTTACCGAATTTATCATTTAATTGGATATAAAATATTAGGTGAAAAGGGCATAATAATGTATTCTTCTTATTTGATTGATAAATATCTACACGCTAAAAGAGTTCCATTTCAATATTTTTATTATTACAGAAAATGGGATATCATTGATCAAGTGTTGCCACAATGAAAAATATGGCGACTTTTTAAAATTAAAATAACATTCTATCTAACCAAATATGTGCTATTTGTGCTTTCCTGGTCATTTAAATTGTTGTACTTTTTAGAAAAGTGGCAGTTGTCTAAAAAAAATTATTGGTCTAAAACAAAGATATTAGAAGAACGAGATGTGCTATGAGCAGTTCATACTGTGTGGAATTGGTTTGCCCAGTGTCGCCGGTTTTGTTCACCAATACTACTGCACACCTTCGCTTACGCTAAGGTACCCGCACTAATACATAGAACAGATTTCTGTGCGTACACGTCCCGATAGTATTCAAAGTACCCTAATTAGGTAGTACTCCGCCTACGGTCCGGCGTCCAACATAGCATATCTCGTTCTTCTAATAATATCTTTGGTCTAAAATGAGTATGGTGGAGTGACATAGTTACCAGTTTTTTTTTATGACCCTAGGTATACTGTTCATCAACCCACACCCCGAAATGCATATGTTTTCATTCATTTGAAAACGTCGAATCATATTTTTTTACCGATTACTGTTATGATTGTTAATTAAGAAAGAATTGAGGCCCCCTAAATCTCCTCTAATACTTATTAATTCGAAGAACGCTTACGTATACGTATACGCTTGCAACTAAATTAAGGCTAAGGTTAAGTTTATGATAGCTAGTTCCCTCATTTGAAACTGTTGTCTTCCGAATTCTTGGAGTTTATCCGCTCCATAGTAAAATTATTAAGTACAAAGAATACATTTAGCTTGAACGTTATGTGATTTATTAGTGTCAACCAATAATTATTTGGTATACGCCTATCGACATAACTTTCAATGATATCAAAAAATATATATTATGGTAAATATGTCCGGCTTGAGGTCCCCGTGCGAGCAAACCTAATGTGAGCATACTTGTACTACGTGATATGCACCCTCCCGTTGCCACAGCATTGATCAGAGATGTACCGTGCAAATCACGTTGTTCGAGCGAGATGGCATTTTTGTATTGTCTTCAGGCATCATTTAGGTCTATACGCGGCATGTGACATAAATATTTTTGGAAATCCAAAAATAAAATAAAATCACCTATACAATAAATAGATGTCACATATTAAAATAAGATATTACATATGTATAATACATAAGCTAAGTCGAAGGTCCTGCGTTCAAGTCCCAGATGCGCCCGTATATTGTCTGATTTTTCTGTTTCATATTTTCGTTTGAGAATCGCTAATATTGTCTAATAATTAAAAAAACTATTTTTATTTGAAATAAGTGTCATCGTAGACCATAATGCCAGCCACATTTTTTACTCCAAATAAGTTCAGCAATCGCTTTTAAAGTCTGTTAGGTATTTCTACATCTTGTAATGTATCTTGATACAATCCTGCAATGATAAATGAGGATACAATACTAATAATATATAGATGCGCTAAAGTTAATGGGACAATTTTGGCCGATTTAAAAAGTACATGTATGTATGTAGCTTTTCTACTGAACTATATTATCATATTGTAACATGCAGGTATTTCAGTTCAATGATCTTTTGTCATGAAAGATTTGTAGTATGATTGATTTTAAACTGGCTTAACATATCTTTTAAAATTTGTGATGCAATAATATTTATGATCGCGTACTCTAGGGGGTGACTTAATCATGAGTTTTAAACAAATACATTGTTTTAAAACTATTATATCGAGATCTGGGAATCATTTACTTAGCCAAAAAGTAACTTATTTTGTAGTTTAAAACATGGGTTAACCGTTACCGCCGATATACAGGTCCAGACCCAGTAATGATTTGAGTGATGTTGTGTTTTAAAAAAGTATATTTTTTACTATAGAGTTTTTTTCGATAGAATACATGAGTTCAAGCGAAACAAGGCTCGAATCTGTACGAACATTTTAATGTCGCTAGAGTCACTGCTAATTGGCTTAGCCTGCTGTCCTTCATTGGCGAATTCCTATTTAAATAAATCATAATATCTATTAACAAACACTAATTCTGATTATGAACGTCTTAATGTATATATGATCACATATATATATAATATAATAAATCGATATTGAAAAATGATAAAATATCCAACACAATGTCTTGACGCCCCAAAATAACTTGCACTTATCAAGACATCATCGGATAGGCAGATTAAAAACTGTTTTTTTTACACAATGACTCGTTGATTGGGTCATTTTTGGGGGTTTAAAAATTCAAACTTGAAATATTAATTTTACTGTGATATCGTGCTTTACCAAAAACCTGGGTGTTATATAGTGAATATTCAAAAAATATATTTATTACCTTACTGAATTTGTAAAAAAAGAAAAAGATTTAGTTATATTACTCGGAGGTCGTTTTAACGCATAATGTAATTATGACTTGTAACATGTTCTGGGCCACCGAAGTCATGTTAAGTTTTTTTTTGTTTTCGTAGATATAATCTTAATTATAACACAACAGGCGCCTTTTTATTTGTTTGCAATTAATAGATCTCTACATTCTATACAATTGAATTGTTTACTTCAAAACTGTCTCTCGTTAATCTTGAAATAAGTGACGTTTAACTTGTTGCTGTTAGATTTTCCGTGGTTTCCAGTTTATTCGACTGAGAAAAATGCACACCTCATATCCCATTTTGACAGATTTGATATGCAGGGTGCAACAGGACCCTGCTGACAAGATTTTCCACGTTTATTTAGCAGAGTAACCGTCCGCTCCCTTACCGTCCCTTGATATCCTTGTCCTAGATTATGTATTATATTATTTCTAAAACAATATGGCGGCCAAACTTATATAACAGAGTTAGCGTACGCTCCCCTACCGTCCATTGATTTCCTTGTCCTAGCTTGTGTGTTATATTATCATTGAGTTATATGTATAAATAGAGTCTACATTCCTTGCAATATCGGTGTAAAATATTGTTCCCGTGCGGGAAGTAGGAAGAGGGGTTGATGTCGACCGAATCCTTCCGACTACGAACGAACTCAACAAACAAGTAGAAGGTGACCGGCGGCCGCGCGTCGCCTCTCAAATGCTCCAGGAGTTTTAAACATTAATAAGCCAATTTTCACGACTACCGATTATAGTAAAATCCTACTTATCATTTCTTTCCCTATATTTTCCAGTACGACTTGTACAATATCTCAACGTGCATGTCGGCATTTTGAAGTTATCGCCGGAGACCTGTACCCGGCGAGCGCTAGTAACCGACTGATGCCTCAGATATCCCACATCGGACAATGATCCGATATGCGTGGCTCATATTTTGAACGCCAAAGCTAACTGTATAAACCTCATTGTATATTATATCTAAACAATATGGCGGCCACCAAGCATTCATTTAATAAACAATTCACTTATGCTAGCTTTAAGTTGTAAGGTCTACAAAATAGGGGTAGTACATACGTGTGTAGGTTAAATCAGTAAGTCTATCTATACACAAATAAAAAATAAGTTTATTATTTTTTAACGCCTTATTGGGAATTAACTTTAAATTTAACGTTTTATTACACAACACATATCATAACAGTACTTAGGTATCTCTAAACGACCTGAAATAGTAGATAAAACAAAATATAACATATAAAAGCAAGTATGTACGTATATGCGTATGTAATTATTGATGTATAAAATGGTCCCATATATACACGGTGACCGTGAACATGTGATACAAGCAGGAAACCGGGGAATATACATAACAGAACTAAAAAAAGTGTTGTTAATTTTTAATATTTGGTTTTTATTTAATTTTTCTGAAAATTCTGGTTTAATAAACTGTTGAAGCCGGGTCTATGCATCGACGCATTTTAAAAGACAATAAACAGCTGGTAGCAAGCACACACCGACCGAAAATTTAACCTCAAAGATTCCTAATTCGGAATCAACTTAATCGAAAACGATAGCTCATATAAAAAAAATACACCATTAAATCGACTCCGAATGTGACCTAGATTCATCAGTTTTCCCGATTGTACCACTAGATTCCAGACACTATGACATCTTCATTCGCTATACGTATTATTCTACTTAAGATCATCTTAGATATATATTATTGTGAACATGATATCATTCATGATTGTTAAAAGCATGATGACGTATATATTTATGTATAGTAAAATAAAAACTGTTCACCCGCTCTGCCTGTCCCTGACCGTTTGTTTCATCTGTTTCTACGTTCATATGCGCTCGTCCACGGTGATACATTTATTAGTTTGTATTAAATCTATGTATTTCTATTATTATTTTACTTAATAAAATGTTTATAAAAACGAACCCTTTTATTTCTCGCACTGTAAATACGTACTAAAAGACTGCAATTTTATCTAGGCCATCCTTTTTCAGATTTGATTTGGTGTAGAAGAACCGAGAGTACAAAATGGACCGGGACAGTTTCGAATATGACGAGAAGCTGTCGCAGATGAAGAGCTACCTGCCGTTCCTTGAGAGCATGGAGAAGAGACTGAAAACTGCAAGCGGTGACGGAATAGGAATCCAGATCTCAAAAATCCAAGGACTTAAGAATTTACTACTAGGTAGTAAAAGGTGAAAAAAATTATTCTATAAATATACAAATAGATTTTGACGAACTATTATTACTGGAGTGTTATTCTATAATTTATATCCAAAGTTATCAAGATATTGTGGCCGTACCGGTTCGGCGCCGTTAAAAAGGAAAGCTGTTGTTGTCGTTGCATGCTTGGATAGAAAAGACTCCTCAAAGCTGTTTTTTTTTTACTCCGTGTTAATAATATGGCAGTATGGCCGACTAAGCAAACATTCATGGATTATCCTGAATGTGAATTGTGGATACAAGGTGTCCCGGGGTAAAGTGCACTGCAATTAAACTTTTTTTTCCCGAAAGTTAACGTTGTCATAAAAGTAAAAAAGTTCTTCAATTTTTTTACCTCTACCATCATGTAGAATCACCTCCCGAAATATCAATCAGAGATCTGGGAATCACCTTAAATTTTAAACTTACGTTCCGTTTATGTACTCGAAAAATGGTGAATAAAGCGAATAAATGACTTACTTTTATAATTAGATTCACGAAACTATTTATAAATCCTGAGTGCTATAAGTTATTAACTCTAAATAGTATAAAACAAAGTCGCTATCCGCGCCTGACTGTGCTCTTAGTTCTTCTAAACCACGCAGTGGATTTATAGGGTTTTCACTATCATTCAGAGAGTCTCTTCCGGAAGGTTTTTGTTTATAAAAAATGCATATTATATTTTTAGAAAGTAGAGAAAAGTCGATGTTTTGTAATCAAGTCGTAAAAAATATATTTTCGGGCGCTTACATTGCTAACGCTGGCTAAACCTTACGAGATACATCAACATAATGTACTACGGAATTGCATATCTCAAAAAGGCCTACAGAAAAGTCCCGGTGGCATATGTCTATCACCTAAGGATAACCCCCAGCAACGCCGGGTACACGACAGATAGTTTTTTATTTTGTTTATTTAGGAAAACCAACAGATTTTTTACATCTTTAAATAATTAACTTATAAAAAATACAAATAATATCTAATGATAGGTTTTCACTTAAAAAAATAATTATAATAACAAACTAAGGGTCCAGTACCCGTGGGCAAAAAATATTTACAGAAAATAAATTAATAAAGTAAACATAACATCGGATATAAGAACACAAGTAAATTACAAAATATCAATTTTATCCTCACACAACACCAATAATCACCAATATATGTATATACCTACAACTAAACTGAACAGATGTTTATAAAATGAGTCACTTGTAACTGGACAGGGTTCATATCAACAACATGATAACTTGCAGTATGTTATTAATTATTATTTAATAATAGCTAAGGTTTTTTTTTTAAATGTTCCTAAACTACACGAAAATATGTCAATACAATTAAAATTCTTATTGTATAGGGTACAAGCTCTGAAAATAAAAGCGTTTTGTCTGAGATTAGTAGAGCATTTTTGAAGATTTAAAAGTGACTTATCTCTAGTTCTAAAGCTAGGGACTCTAAAATTAATCTCAGACAAAAGGGCGAACAATCAATAAGGCCACTGATAAGTTTATAGAGATATATTATATCTGCGGAGTTTTTAATGGTATTAGTCCATAATATTCCATCGAGCTGTTAATCCCGTGGTTACCAATATTCATCTTAACATTTAAATGATTGACAATTTTTTTTTGGATGGCTTCAATGCGCTTTACATAAATGTTGCATTGAGGATTCCATATCTGAGAAGCAAATTCAAGATGACTACGAACATAAGAAAAATACAATATTTTAAGTGTTTGAATATTATTGAATTCTTTTGCAATACGGAATAAGAATCCTAACATTCTAAGGGCTTTCTTCACAATCATATCAACATGCGCCTCGAATGTAAGTTTACTGTCAAGCAGAACACCTAGGTCACGAATTTGTGTAACCTTTTTAAGTACTTGACTGGCTATGTAGTAGTTATGTTCAAATTTTATTTTGTTTCTAGTGAAGGTAATCACATAACATTTTGAGGTGTTCATGTTGAGATGATTGATAATGCAGTAGTCATCAAGTATATATAGATCTTCTTGTAATTTATAACAGTCAATAATAGAATTAATAGGAAAGAATATTTTCATATCGTCGGCGAAGAGTAGAATATTTGCATAATTAAAGCATTTTATAATGTCGTTGATGAAAATTGTGAACAGCAACGGTCCCAGGTGAGATCCTTGGGGCACACCTGAAGGTATATTTACAATCTCAGATATGAAGCCATTAATAGTTACTCCTTGAGTGCGCCCATTACGATAGGAGACCAGCCATCGGTACAAATCCCCGTGAATTCCCAGAGCTAGTAGTTTAGATAAAAGAAGACTGTGATCAATTTTATCAAATGCTTCGGAGAAGTCTGTATAGATTACGTCAACTTGGATTTGATCATCCATATATTTTGAAATATTTTCAGTGAAAGTTGCAAGATTAGAGACAACTGATCTTTTTTTCATGAATCCATGTTGGTTAGCAATTATTACAGACTGGACACAGTTATACAGTTGTTCATGAACAATTTTTTCAAATATCTTACTGAATATCGGTAATTTAGATATTGGACGATAGTTACGGACTTCATTTTTCGCCCCAGACTTAAATACTGGTGTAATATGAGCACACTTCCAGCGATCCGGAAAGACACCTTCTTTCAATGAGGATTGAAAGAGCAATAATAGGGGCTTCGAGATTACCTTGCTACACATTTTGATAAAGAATGCCTGAATTTTATCGCTACCTGCACCCAATGAGCAAGAGATAGTATCTGCGGTAAACCAGAATTATTTCTCTTTCCTTTAATATAGGTCCAGAAATGTTTCGGGTCACGGGATATATTAAGTTCGGCGTTTATTATAAATTGTTTAAGACATTCCCTAGACATTTTCTTTTGCCTTGATCGAAGAACACAAAATTCACGGTAGTCCAAAGGATTTGACCACTTTTTCCACATTTTGAACACTTTATATTTTTCTTTAGTGAGTTTTATCAGGGCTGGATTAAACCAATAAGGATAAGAGTTGTTAATATGAACTTCCTTTGATGGGACGTTCAAACGAATAATTTCATTTAAAATAACATAAAAACGGTCAATGGCATTATTAGTTGATAGGTTTAAAAATTCTGCATCCCAATCAATATTATTGAGGATGTTATTGATCGTTTCAAAATTAGCATTCCTGAAGAGATAGATTGTCCTTTTGTTGTCCACCATAGGGGTTTCCAGAGCTATATTGATGTCGAAAATAATGGTTTTATGATGTTTACATTCAGGTATGAGATAATCATCAGTATTAGACACATTAACAGGGAACGAACTAAAGACAAGGTCTAGGAATGTACGATTATTATTCGGGAAGGTGCAGTATTGCGAGAGATCAGTAAAAGAAAGGGTGTCTGATAGTTTGGAAATAATTTCAGATTGATAACCATTCATAATTTGCATACTGTTACCGTTACCAATAGACCAGTTAATTAGTGGTAAATTGAAATCACCTGATATGACGAAGTGATCGTCGTGGTAAAGTTCTCGAAGTGCACATAATTTATCCATGAATTCATTTATGCTTTGAGAGTGATTGACTCCTGGTGGTATATAAACACAACATAAATGAATATTTTTGAAATTCTCAATCGAGATAGTCACCCAAATGTCTTCAGCACTCGTATTCCAGTCATTTTGTTCGTGAGCTTTGAGGTGCTTCTTCAACGCAATCATTACTCCACCTCCTCTTTTTTGCTCATTGCGATCGCGCCTAAATACCAGGTAACGGTTGTCAAATAGCTCTTCACTAGCAATACTGTCTACAAGCCAAGTTCAGTTATCATAATAATATCATAGTTGTTATTGGTAACATTAAAATCATTTTAATGGAAAAAAAATGTTACCGGACAGCAAAGCGCCCATAACATTTTTTACTCCAAATGTGCTAAGGAATAGCTGGTTAAGCTCTTTTATTCTTTAATAATCCCCGATATAACAAATACGAGTTACCTGTATCTTTTCAGATTCATTTATTGATAAATCACTGAAAGTGGGACGGTTACGCCGCGGCGTGTGGCTCCCCTTTCCCTAATTGGCTCGTCTATTAATTTGAATGTCTATGTTGGAAATTCTATATTGCTTCTGAATGTTTGTAGTCAAAACGTTTCATTTTCTTTGTTTTCTAGTTCTTTTTTTACTATAGAAATTAGTATTAGTAAGATTTATATTAGAAATTAGTTCTAAAGCTGGTTAAAGTTTGTCGGGTACTTGCCGATACACCCTGTATATTTGTCAATATTTTTTATCTTATATTAGTTTTTAATATTCTCCTGATGAAGGAAGGGTTCTTCCGAAACCGGTAGAGTTTAAATGAAATTAAAGTGGTCAAAAACAAATCTTTGTGTTTTTTATGGCATAAAAAAATCGAGACCGGACATTTTCACGTAGCAACCGTCACCAGCTAAAAACGGATTTATTTAACGTAAAAAAAAAAAAAAAATTTTCAAAATTTTCATAATCTTAGTAGAAACATCTATAAGAATTTTTCCAAGTCAATATTAAATTTCATGCAAGTGGCCTCTTTGTTTTTAAATCTGGTATTTCCACAAACTAAATCTTTTTTATACCACAGTACTCGCATTATCCACCCGTGGAAAAAAAATAAGCAATAAGCTATTCTTATTTATTTTATTTTATTTTTTTATTTTTTTTTTGTTTTTTCCTTATTCTTATTTTATTGTCTTTTAAGGTTGAATATTTACAATAAAAGTTATATATTCATGCATATGATTTAATTACGTTGAGAAAATTCGAAAGAGAGAAGTCGAAAATTTTGTAATTAATTTAACAGCATTTTATTTACTCGCGACATATTCGATAAACCAGCTCCCAAGCTGTAAGTTTTGCCATCACGAAATTGGCACATAATTTTCGGCTTGCAACGTTATTTCCATCATCGACAATGGAACTCGCTATACTGCTTGTTCAGAGGAAAGGGGGAGAAGCAGGTGGTAAATTTAGTATAATGTAATATGGTGATTATCAAAGCGTATTTTTATTTATTCAGTAAACACGCGATATTAATTTTAAACTCTACATTAAAAATCGTTTACCCAATATATAAATCGTAATAAGTTCACTTAAATCAATAAACATAATTTTAAACTAGGCACAGTTTAGGATACACAAGATAAGAGAACTGAGCTGAACACACACTAGAGAGCTATTTAGCCCCGAGTAATTTCCAGGAGCCCATTGGATACGGTCCAAATTGGGGGAGAACACACGACCGAGCCAACTCATGTCGAGCCTGGCCATTATTATCTATGACACCATTGAGTTAGCTAAAATCGTACATGGGTATATAAAATAGGCCATTTTTTCACAAATATTCAACAACGGTTTATTTTACAACTAGCTGACGTGTACCCGGCGTTGCTGGACTTTTCTCTACTTTCAATAAATATAATATCCATGCATTATATAATTATATAAATGAACCTTCTGGAAGAAATTGTCTAAATGATAATGAAAACCTTATCAAACTCCGATGCATAGTTTAGAAGAACTAAGCGCACAGACAGACGCGGATAGTGACTTTGTTTTATACTATTTAGAGATTAAGTAGTAAAAATAATATCTGATAAAAAACATCTATCATCCAGAACAAAAGCACGTCCGCTTGAAGAGGCCGTACTTACGACTAGAGATCTGAAGTCTGAATTCAGACTGAACGGTGGGTAAATTTTTCCCATACGGCCGAGCCGAGCCATTTGGAATTTAGGCGCTTTGGAATTTAAACTCACTCAATATCAAGTGGAGGCAGCCGCGTCGAGCCATCTGTATTTCTCCACACACGATGAGTTTTGGCTCGGTGCGGGGCCATTTGGCTCGTTGGCTACGACTTGTGTGTCCAGCATTACGAGATTACGCCTTAAAAAAATACAGATTTCACAATAGTCATGTACAGCTTATCTTGATCGCAAAATTTAAAACACGCACCGCTTTGTTTAATTTATGCTTTAAAGTTTACACAAATAGCTCTTACCACCCATCATTATAAACGGACCTAATATCGCTTGTGCAATGATGGAGGACTTGGCTGGAAATTCATTATAGTGATTTTTGATGTATTATGCCGTGTTGCGCTTCCTCCTTCTTTAGCCAACCTTTCGGAAAGCTTTACAGTGTCCGTCATACTTCTTCCACATAGATAAACTCTATTCACCACAATCGACATATCTGTCCTGAAGATGGACACTGTAACGTCATCCGAAACGTTGGCTGCAGAAGAAAGAAGCGCAACACAGCATATTACCCCAAAAATAAATCATGATATTACTTTTGGCCGTGAAAATATCAAATCATCAACAATTATCAATATTTTATCTTATATTGTAGATTGTATTTAGATTATATTTTCATATTATGTTTTCATATTATAAAATGAAGGCCTCAGCACGGGCAAGCCACCCAGTGAGGCCTACATTACTGGAAAACTTTGAAATGTAAAAAAAAACATCCAAATGTAACGTGAAATCTGGGTATCATTTGGACGAGCTGGAGGCAAACCACGTGACCATATTTTTGGCACCAGGAGGGTTCAAGAATGCTTTGAATAAACTATGACATCAGTCGTACACTGACCACAGAAGGGCGCACATTGAAATAACCGGACCATATTCAGAAAAGTAAAGTTCGCTAAAGTAAGGCAAGGGGGATCAGGGATCTCATTTCAACAGTATTCAATCTACTTTCACCCGTTCTTGGCCAGTTCCGTACCTCACTTCCAAACATCAGGGTAGGTACCAGAACTCCATTGTGGACTGCTAACTTCGCCTCTTTGGACAATTTTTTGTTAGCGCCAACTGCGCTCAGTCCTTCATTAATGGAGTTATCTGCATTTACTCTTCTTTCAATATCTCTGTCAGCCTTCCCATCTCTCGTAAACATGCTTCCTAAGTACACAAACTCATCCACCTGCTCCAAGTATTCCTCATTCACAGCTATAGTGTACACTGTTTTCGTACTCTCTCTTTCAAACACCATTACTTTAGACTTACTTACATTCATCATTAACTCATTCTTCATGCATACTTCGTTCATCCAAGACACGAGAGACTGCAGATCATCCATACTATTAGCAATCAGCACCGCATCATCAGCATACAACAGGCGACATACTTTCAGATTACTCAAATTCGCGCCCAATCCCACCTCTTTCAATTCTTGCATACAATTATCCATGTATAGATTGAATAACCATGGTGACATTACGCAGCCTTGTTTAACACCTTTTGTGATATCAAACCACCCCGTAAAACCACCGTTCACCCTAACACATGCAACGCTTCCCTCATACAGAGACGCAATTGCCTGAGTCAGATTCGTATTCACTCCATACTTGGACAACACCTTCCATTCACTAACCAAATATATCTAGAATCGGACTAAACAATCGATTAATTTTGTTATTCATTAAACTAGATTTATTATTTAGGGATTTTCTGATTTCCAGTGCTTCTAAATTATCCAATTTAAATATTAGAATCACGGAACATTTGAGATGTTTAAAAAATATTGTTATTTAAACATCTCAAATGTTCTGTGATTCTAATATTTATATTTCTAGTTGTGTTGCCAAATTTATGTGTTTTTTATTGTAAATTATGACGATCCACAAAGTTAATGCTTTTCACAAAAACGATTTTTTTATGGTTCAAATACTGTTGCAATGCATTCTCAAAGTACCCAACTGGACATGCTTTTATTCTTTCTTATTTCTCCTTGTAATATTTAGTGTTTATGTAGTCTATATTGCTTCACTCAAATGTGTAAGTTGTTAACCTCGATAAAGATTATTAGTCCCAGTGATGTCAAATATTATGTGAAAAATTAAGCTTTGTTTTCATAACTAACGATCACGCCGTTTCCCGTAAGGGTAGGCAGATAGAACGGACCGCCAAACAACTCGGTCTTGGCACACATTCTTTGTCTCATTTACATTCATCCATCGTCTCATACATACTCTTCTATTATCCTGACTCTTGTCATGGCCCGACTCAAGTGTCGTGCCATGTCCCAGACTTCTTTTACCATTCGTTTTTGCGTCATATATTCTCCTTACACTCCTTTCTCCGTTCATTCGCTCTACATGCCCAAACCATCTAAGCGTCCCTTTCTTAATCTTACATCAGCCTTCCATTCTTTGCGGATTTCCGCATTTTTCACACCATCATACATGGTTTTACGTTTTTGTGTTCTTTAGAAGTAATAAATAAATAAATACATTATTTCCTATGCCAACGAATAGAATTTATTTTATTATGCTATCGGCATTTTTTAAGGTACAAATTACTATAAAACAAGGCAAGTGAGGCGATTTTTTAGCAAATATGCTACGGATCGCTAGCGTTCAAGGGTTAAAATACAACAAACTACTGACAATCCCACTTCCACAAAATTTACTCCAAATGTGATTCACCAATTTCCCGCTTGTATCGTTTCCGTCACGGTGTATAATTTACTTGCGTTAAGAAAGATATCAAAATTATAAAAAAAAATCTTTTCAAATTCAGACCAGAGTTTAATACCAACTATTTAACCATATTTATACCAAAAATTACTTTTGTTCTTTATTATTTGAAATGTTTAATATTTTTTAATTCCATAAAAAAAATATATTTTCAGATTTCACCTTAAAACGTCGAGTTAAATATACCGTGATTTTTCGCTAGTAACACAACAACTATTTTATGTCATAATAAATATTATAACATAACAAAAATAATTTAAGCAAAACGAAAAATATATTTTACTAGCTGAAGTCCTCGGCATTGCCCGGGCTTTAAAAGTATTTTTTTGAAATCGGAAATAGACTGCGATCTTCCGTTTCTTTTGAAGGTCGAGTGTGCAAAATGTCATTAAGCTCGAAATAAAACTGTAGGTATGTATACACATATTTCACACACTTCTCTAATCGAAAAACATTCCGTTATTAAGGAATAATAAATCGTTTTTGACCCCAGATGGTACTTCGGTCTAATAAGTCGGTCGGTTACAAGTTGTATTTTAAACTGTTTTGGTTCACCAAACATAGGATACGATAAATCGTTTCTTGTGGAATCATGACATCACCGCGCGGAATTATTTTGAGTTTCGTACTCTTCGTGCCTAATAAAATTTGCCACTGTTTGTTTAAACGGAAGTCACTAGAAAGAGTTGCAAGAGCAAGGAACAATATTCCAACACGTGCCACCATGAATGATATTAGGACGGGTTGTTTCACAAAATTTGAAGATCTCATCAAATTTTAAAGTCGATTTACAAGTTATGTGCCGGTTCTATCCAAGTTCTTTCATTATTTCAGTTTATTAAAGCAACTGGCTAATAATGATAACACAACAGAACTTGAATAGAACCTTCACAGAACTTAAAAATCAACTTTGAAATTTTATGAATTGTTCAAATTCTTCGAAACAACCCGTCCTTAATAAAAGTTATTTGAATTGCTCTGTGTGAGAAACTCTAGTAACATGTTAAAAATAGTTTTTGTTTGTTAAAGGGTTAACCGCGCCACCTGAAGATATCATCGCAGGTCAATCGAATTTTGTGATTTTTCTCATTTAGTATAGGGTCATTCATTAAACATATACCGTCTTACGAATTAGATTCTTGCACGCGTGTTCAACGTTGGCGTGGTAAAGCCGGCCGCGAGCCTGGTTTAACATAGTTTTAATCAAACAAACGCCATAAAATCAAGTTTTTACTTTTCTGACCTTACGCGCCGCGTAATATTTTACCACGTTTTTTCAGTAAGGCTGTAAAGGATTATGGAAATATAAAAATCCTCTCCGGTTCATACTAATTTTTTTTATTTATTTATTTTTTTTTTAAATATTTTTATTATTTAATAAATGTTTACATGTTACATTTTTTGACATTTTTTTCAACTACCATACTAGACTAATGCCCGTGTTGTGGTAGTTATACATGAAATAATAATAAAGATAACATAAAAGAACAAAAAATAATATTTTATAGAAACATAAGTATGCAAGTATAAATCATACATGAAATAATAATGAAAATAACATAAAAGAACTAAAAAATGTAATTACTATTTTATAGAAAAATAAGTAATAATAATAAATAATAATTTTTATATTATACAATTGAATAAAACATATAGCACGTTCCTGTTTCTAGATTGAAAGCGATTAAAGAAACGCATAAATAAAGTTTAGCCACGACGAATATGTGTTAACGAATGAATTAGCTACTTATAACATCCTTCGTAGCTAAATGGAACGAAACGCATTAGAAAGGGAAAGCTATTCAAATAAATATGTACGGATGAAGAAGCTATATTATTATGAACGCTCTCATTTCTGTATAAGTGCCTCGTGACATCAGTTGCGAGTTTAATCGAGGAAGAGATGTCTGCGGGAAGCATGACATCACAGGCGAGCGACGAAAATTTTTGTATGGGTGTCACGTCGTCATACTGGGACTCCTTGCCGCGGACATGCTTGCCCGTCAGTGGACTGCTCAAGCCCCCTTTTCCCTACTTTTCGACGAACAAACAAGCGAGCAGAAATTACGTATTTACACTAATTCACTGTTTCTGCGTTCGCTGTCACACTTTCCGCTACTCTACGTTTACCGTTTTCGAGTAGCAAAAAGCATTGAGAATAATTGTATTTATTGAAACCATAAGTGATTTTTTAGACGAATCGGAAGAAAATTCGATTTGGCTTTTGCTCGAGAACGATTTGTACACCTCTCAAAAACACAGCAAGGCATTTTTTTCTCAAAAAGACAGCTCGTCCCAGAGCGACGTATGTGTGGCAGCTTTTCTGATCAACGAACTTGAGCGCGAAACTAAACGCAGTAAATCTCAAGTATGTCCGCTGGACCTAGTTCAGTGAAACCAAGCACGTTAACCTATCTTCTCTTTTAATTCACCTAAGGTTTTTGAAGAGCATTTATTTGGGTTCAAGAACCCGGGCGAAATAATTAAAATTCATTACGTTGCAATGACCAAGGCGAGTTTATTCAATTGAGTGTAGCAAACTGCTCGCTCCAGCAATATTCAATTGCACATTATTCCAAAGGAAATTACCGCAACCCGCGACGGTGGCAAAGGAGAATGAACAACAATAAAACACCCACAGCACTCTTAACGCTTCATCAATAAAAGTTTGCCTACTCTGCTTTGCACTCTTATCATATAATTTGCAATCTACATAACATTAACAAAATATACTTTAAAATATATTTCTTCTTTCAGATTATTTTCAGCTGCCAATTTGAAAAAATATATTTCTATTTATAGTTTTTTACAGCAATACATTGGAGTCATTCTGTGAGGTTAAGTCAAGAGCCGGACTTCAGACATTAGGCGCTTTTAAAAGATTTTTTAGAATTATAAAAGCTCCCAATCATTTGAACTATGGCTTTGACGATGAGTACATAGATAGCAAAACAAAAAGATACTACCGATTAAAAATTACTTTGCTTTACCAAAACAAAACTTAACAATATATTTTTTTCTAGGATGAAAATGGAAAATCTACGGAAATGTGAACAAGTCTTGATTAAGTTGCACCAGAAAACACATGAGGTAAATACATAATTTTGTTCTATTATTAAAATACTAGAGGTCAATTTATGCGGGTCGCATGCTGCTCAGAATCCCCAATTAATTTTTTTTTTGTCAATAGTATTAGCGAAAACAACCCACAATCAATCAGTGCTTAACCTAAACTACTAAAATATAATCTTGAATTACATATTTTTTTGTTTAATTTCAGAAAAAGTCAGTTGAGTCATCATCTGACGCAACTAACAAAGTTCTGGAAGAATGCGATACTGTTTTTGAAAACAATAAAATCAAATTGAATTTGACTTCAAAAGTGGTTAGTCAAAATGTGAACTCTTCACGACCGGTCAATCAAATTAATGTGAACTATTCGTCAGTTGTTAATCAATTGAAAGTTACTTCCTCGCCGGTTGCTAGTCAAATGAAAGTGGACTGTTCATTAGTAGCCAGTGTCAACTCGTCACCAGGAAAGGACTATAAGAATGTTAATTCTTTACCGGTAGTCAATCAAATGAAAGTGAAACCTACTGAAGTCATTAAAATAAATGTGAACTCTTCACCAATAGTAAATAATGCAGGAATGAACTCTTTACCAGTTGCTGGGTATTTTAATGCGACCTTTACACCGGTAGTCAGTAGCACGAATGCGAACTCTTTACCTTTAGACATTCGCACAACTGCAAACTTTTCTCCAGCGACCCATCCAATGAACGTTGGCGTGTTACCAGTAGTCAACCGAATTGAGTGCATCTCTTCACCGGCAGCCATTCAAGCCATTCGAGCCATTCAGCCAAAGGTTAATTATTCCCCGATACCCAGTCTTATGAATATCGACACTTCACCTGTGGTAAGTCGTATGAACATGAATTTTTACAAAGAAAATACAGAAGCCGTTGCAGTAAGAATCGATAATAAACCCGATTCCAATGTCCAAACGGAAGTTGAAGTTGTAAGTTCGCCGCCCAAAGATCTGGAATCTGTTCGTGCAAAATTAATGGGCGTAGTTGCTTTAGCCGTGCCAACTCCCGAAGTTGTAAATCCAGTAACACATATATCGCAACTCTATGAAAAAGAAATTCAATATGTAACAACAAAATTTATTCAGAAACAAATTGGTTCTGATGCCGATGCATCTCATCACATCTCAGAGTGTGAGGCATTTATAAAGCAATGTAAATCCGCTAAATCTAAAGGGAGTGTGAGCGAAAAAGCTCCGTCTTGTAAAGAATTGCCTAAACAACGTTTTTATACGCGTTCACTCAAATCGCCGGTAAGATATCCACCCGAGCGGAAAGGCAGATCGCGGAGAAAAAGTAGATCTTTTAGCCCTGATAGAAGTAATTCTAAGGATTCGTACCGAAGTCGTGGTTCGGGTGGCAGAAGACATCAGTCGCCTAAATCTAGTTCTGAAAGATTGCGCTCAAATGTGCCTGTCAGAAACAGCCCCAAAGAATACGAAAGAAGGAAACCATCCAGTGACAGAAGTAAATACATCATTTCTCCTCCGGTTAAGAAAGATTGGAAACAACAGATAATTGATAAAAGAATAACTACTCAAGAAAATAACCAAGAATTGAGCGAATTGAGAAAAAGAAGAGAAAAGCTTGTTCTGGAGCTCCAAGAAGAAAACCTATTTGAAGCCCTTGCCAATGTTTCTGACTTACCGAACGAAGAACTTAAGTATAAAAACAAACTAAAAGTTGACAAGGAAGACGGAGAAATTGGTGAAAGTGAGGATGATGATGAGAAACGTATAAAAATGCTGTACGAAAATTTACCGAGTGATCAAACAGACCAAAAGCATTTAACAAGTAATAATCGAAATTCCACAATACAAAATGATTCACGTAAACTTGATCATCGTAATGCAAAGCACAAGGTTGATCGAAAATCCACAAATAATGAAGGAAAAACTTCGGCTGAAATATTACTCAATTTGAAAGCACTTAAATCGGAAAGTGATAAAAGAGATATAGAATTTCTTCTGAAAGAACGAGATAAAAAAGCAAACTTAAATAATACACACAACTTGAAAAGTGTCAGTGAACCTATTAAAGACTTGGAGAAAAATAAGTGTCACTCTGTGAAAAATCCCGATGAGACAAATAAAGAAATAGTCAAAATTGACAATAATGATGTTAAACATAGTATAAAACCTTTCGACACTCAAACACACGAAGTCAAACCCATGGCGCGGGTTAAGTCTATACCCAAAATATCTTTAATAGATATGATGGCTGACATAATAACATCAGAAATAAAACCACAAAGCGATCAAACTGAAGAATTGATGTCGAATACTGACGTAATTGGACATATTGTGCGTAAAAAAGATCAAGACGAAACATTAGCCAACAAACATAAGTCAACACCTGATGAGAACAAAACGCCTGAATTGGACTTAAGAGAACACAAAAACAATATTCAAGAAGATATACTGAAAGCTCTTGCTGATGATTCCATTTCGGGAAATTTATCAAATTTTAATGAAGCCACGAATATATTATTCGGGAATAACAGTCTCCAAAATGTGGTCAGTCAAAAATCAAGAAGAATAAGTTTGGAAACGTATAAAGAAAAACATTCCCAGGCAACACCAGGCAACTTCAATTTTAATCAGAAACTCAGTGAAAATATCAATAATTACGTTGATATTGTAAATCGTGTTTTTACAGCTAAAGAATTGGAACGATTTAATCCTATTATTAAAAAAGCAGTAGAATCAAAACTAGTTACTTCTGATCTGACATTTAAAATAGGATTGGACGATAAACCGCCAACAGCGATTAATCAACGCGAACAAAAATCGAACCCGGATCTGCAATCTCCAATTAAACACACTCCGTTGCAGTTAACGGAATTATTCCATCTCAAGGAAGAAAAAGATGTGTGTTTCCGTAACTTCAACAGCAAAATGAACAACGACCGCTTTCGATCCATGCCTTCTCAAGACATCAATAATCTACCTCCATGGGCTACACCAAGTCAAAGGCCCTCAGATTTTAATCAACCTGTCAAACATGTATATTCTGGGGCTTGTACTTATTCACTCAACGGTAGCCCTGGAATTGATCTCTTTAGCCCTAAATCTGAAGACAGTAGTTTTATTGCAATGGCAAATTTGCAATCGGCTTCAAGAATGATGACGCCAAATGTCAGAAATTTTAATCCAGCTTCTGCTGAAATGCAAAACATGATTAACTCTAAAGCAACTTACGAAAATTCGATAACTATGAGGAATTTTAATCCAAATGCAGAAAATTCCAACAATTTAGATGTGGGGAAATTGCAACCTGCTTCAAGATTAATGTCGCCAAGTATAATGAATTTTAACGTCGGCTCTGCCGAACAAATAAATGCCACAAATTGTGATTACGAAATGGTTCACCAACAAAACCGGTGCGATTCTTTGAATTCCCCCAGAATATGGTCTGGGCCTATGGCCCACCTTGATTTCCCCGTCAGTTCCAATTATAAAGGGAAAAATCCAAAACCTTTAATGGGATTCTTAAACATAGCTCAAAATAAGAATTTACGTGATTCTAGTGTTATTTCTCCTGACTACATGCGCGATCCAAAACATATTGTCACAAGTGACATGAATATCGTTTCAAACTCTGGATATCAGCGTTTTAATGACAGAATTTACGATGTTGCCAAATCTTATAACAAGGACCCACAAAATGAGGTAGGTTTCACTAGTCGTATGGGGCAAGGAGATAATGGAAACTATATGAATGAAAATCAGTTTGACTCACCATCTGGTTCTCAAATTTCGATGCGTTTCGATCCTAGGGATGAAAGATGTAATTCAATTTCTGACTCTAGAGGATATTCCATGCATAGAGAATCTGGACCACATTTTTCAAATGACACATATAATTGGAGGTCTCAGCAAAGAGAGCAAAGTGTTGGACGATCCAACCGAGCAGAATTTGTTAGGCAAAATTCTCAGAGAGAGCCAAGTGCTGGACCAACTTTTGAAAGATGTCAAAGTATGGGACAAAACTTCCAAAGAGGGCCAAGCGTTGGGCGGACCTTTAACAGGGAACAAAGTGTTGGACGATCTACACCTCGAGAAGATTATATCAGAACAACGTTCCAACGAGAGTCGAGCGTTGGTAGGCCATTTTATCAAGACCCTGTCGAAGATTTCGCACCAAAACAAAACTCTTGTGGTCGATCATTTAGAGAAGCTAGCATTGGTCGTTCGTGTAATATTGAATCTAACGAAATAAAAGCTTGTTTTGCGAACCCAAGCTCGAGGTTCCAAAGAGCGCAAAGTGTTGGACGATTACTGAATTCAAGTGAAGTTCGACGTATGGATAGAAGTTTACCGTTGAGTACAGCGCGCGTGCGAGAAGGAAGTGTCGGGCGTTTGTATGCTCGGGGAAAAAGTGTAGGACCTGCTTCCTATCAAGATGTTGACTACCGCTGTCTCAACCCCGAATCGAAATTTAAAAGGGGGCAAAGTGTGGGACGTTCTCTGCATATCTTCAAAGGAGAAATGAATTCTAGTTGCGATTCAAACATGGGTCGTTTTCAACGAGGAAGGAGTATGGGACGTTTTACCGAAACCAGCGAAAACCGTTCATTGGAAGGCGACCGAAATAGATTTAAGAAAGATAATCATTCGCCTATCTTTTCACACTCCGACGTTGATGAAAGAACTGCACTTTTTAATAATTTGAAAACACAACAAATTGCATTCAATGAAAAAGAATATAAATACAGTAGGAATGTTTTCGATAAAGAACGAAGCATCAAAGACCCCAGGCTTCGACACTTACAAGAAAAGGAATTAGAATCTAAAAAATCTAGTTCTTTAAAATCTCATAAAAATAATGAAAGTGGAAGCAATAAAGATAGCAAAAATAACAGCCGAACAGAAAAGTATTCTGACCCCAGACGCAATAGGATCGACAGTAAACATGATAATCGGAATCATCGCAAAGAAAGAGATTCATCAAAAAGCTCTAGGAGATCTAAAGATGACAACAGTAAGAATCGAGATGACAAATCACGAAGAAGATCGTCTCCTCGCAAAGAGTCTTTTAGTAAGTCCAAAAATTCAATGCTTAACTTTAAAATCCCTAAGCTCAAAAAAGATGAAGGCACAGATACAATAAAAACCGTAGAAATAAGTAAATCAAAACAAGATATTGATGAAAGAAAATCTTATTTCACGGAAAAGATACCGGAAAGCAAAACAAAAACCTCCGTAGCTACAAGTATGGATGAAAAGAAGATGAAGGAAAATCTTTCAGACCTTTCTAAAATCAACGAAGATGCCAATACTGAGAACAAAGGAGACAATCTAAAGGACAAAAAAACGAATCTTCCTAAACTGAATGATGATTTTAAAAAAGAGAGCCCCAAAAAAAATCAGCAGTGCGAAACTAAATATTGTTCGAAAAAAATTGATGATCAACAAAACGAGCTGATCGAAATGGTTTCGAACGATGAAAAGTTAAATTGTTCTAAAATAAATAAAGATTCTGGAATAGATAGTACTAAATGTGACATAGCGGAAGAAAAAAGCAATCCAATAATTAACGCCGATTCAAACCAAGAGTGTCATGAAAGTGATTTCAAAAGTGAACAACGGGAAAATACACCCGAAATCATTAGCGATTCCAAGGAAAATAACGATTTTAAAGCTGCAAAAAGATGTAATCGACAAAAACTCGTTCCAGAGGTTGATCTAACTAGTGATCGAAAGTTACGTGACCGTTCCAAAATTAACAAAACTTCCCAAAATATAAATGTTGATAGTAATTACATCAAGGAAAAGAGACCAAGCCGACTTTCAAAAGCGAGTGATTCCGATGTTGAACATGAAAAATCACCAATTAAAAATAAACCAAAAAAAGCGGCTAAAAAGAAAAATGCGGAATGCGAGAGACCTGACATAGATTCAACAGAAACATCTAACCCGGTGAATTTAATTAATCTTTCCAACATAATCGACGTCAGTGACACGATAAATGCAAACCAAATTGTTGCTGCTGATGGTGGAGTAGTGAATACTAGTATTAAATATCCCTCACCTGAAACTAAATTTGAGGAAAGAGGGTTAGCTGTTAACATTGATGCACCATTGTCCAATAGATATCTATTTTTTAATAGTAAAGAAAGCCCCATAACTTCTCCTGACGACGTTGAACAACCACAAACAATTTCAGAGAAAGTCTCCACGTCTGCACCCGAACCGTCAGAAAACTCAAAGGAACAACCTGATTTTCTAAATTATCCCAAAGAAAGTAAAGATAAGGAAGTCAAAGGTATATCTGATATTAACAGTTTGATGGAAATATTAAAAAATAAGAACAAAATGTTGGAAATATTAGAATTATTAAATAAAAGTGGAGATCAGACTGTTTCAAATAAAATTAGAAAGAGAATCGAAAAACTCGCAGAAATTGAGTCCGATGACGATGACAATAATTCTGACGAGTTATCGGTGAAAGATAATACAAAAACTGACGTTAGGCTGTCTGATCAAGAAGGCAACAAGGAAGCAGTAATCATTAGTGAGTCATCTGTTGAGGTTGAGAAAATACCTGGCATTGTACCGAACGTTGAATCGTCCGTGCCGGATAAAGATGTCGTGAAGTCGCTTGAAACCGGTGACAAGCCGGACATATCATCTCAGATGGATAAATTGGACAAAAATAATATAAATATTAAAGAGGACATTGAAAAAACTGTTCAAAAGTCTGACCTCTTACTGTCCCAGGTGAGTAACGAACCAAGTGTTAACGAGATGTCCCTGAAATTGCTGAAGAAAACTGAAGAAAAATTTTCCGAATCATGTGACGTTGAGAAAAAGTCGGGACCTGTCAATTCTGTACCTATATTCAAATCGACCGATAACGAAGAACAAGAAAGTAATACTCCAGTCTCCACGGAAATCACAAAACCGAAAAAGAAATATACCAGAGGTAACAGGGAATTAGAAATGTTACACGAATATAATTTGGGAATGTTCATCAGCAAAGATGTTCTCAATGCAACCGGGGTAAGATCATGCACCAAAGCATCTGAAATGCTTGAAAAGAAAAGTGACCAAGAAAAGAAAAACAACGAACCCAAAAAACGGACCAAGAAAATGAATGCCAAAAGTTCTAAAGCAAATATACAATTATTGAAAAGTAAATTTTCCACTCTTGAAAAGATGTCGAATACACAAAATTCCATATCTACACCAAAGCTTTGTGTCATAATAGATAAAGTTAAGGCAGACGACTATAACAAAAATGAGAGTCGAGATGTTTACGAGTACGATGATAGCAACCACGAAGTTCAAGGATACGAGACGTTTAAGCAAAAGCCATGCCCGAAATCCAAGAAAGTGTTGTACCCAAATACCGCTATGGAAACGAATCTGAAGGAGACAAGTACAGATTCCATAGAAAATATCATAGGCAATCAAACCGACCCACCGATGCCGAGCAGTGATTTGCCAGTAAAACCAAGTAGATTCCGCAAATGTAAATTGACAAATAATTTAAATTTGATTTCAAAACCTTCTAGTGAATTAATGGAGGAAAAAGAGACTACCTTGACACCCGAAGTCATTAATGCCGATATTAAGACTGTGGAAAAAAATAAAAAACAACCGATTTTATCGCTGAAGGATGAAGCATGTAATGGTAAAAAAAAATATATTACTGCTAAACCTACAATTCGTAAGAAGAAAAGATTTGTGTGGCAGACCGGAGTCATTAGAAAAAAGCCAGTTAAAAAGGATATAAAGGGTACCACCAGAAAACTTATAAAGGAAAAACCAGCAGTAAACTATACCTCCAAATCATACCATTTCTCTCCGGACAAATTGGAGTATGAATGCAAGTTATGTCGTAAATATAAAGGTTCAACGATTGTTAATCACTTTAAGACCAAACATCCTCATTCAGAAGTGTTTATTTCAAGATTACACCCAGAACAAGCCAAACTTGCAGTCGATGAAAGTAAACTCAATGTCGATGAAGTTTCTGAAGACAATGTTTCCAAGAAGTTCAAACAGTATAGGTGTCGGTTTTGTATGTGCCTGTTCAAAGTAAAGCATTTAAGATCGGTATTCGAGCATATCGCTCTCAATCACACTGGCGAATATAAGTACCCGTGTAATTTGTGTGCTACCAAGGATTTAGTCAGTTGTGTCAGTGTATGTAATAGATCTAGCACACTGCCCCCTGTATTTGATGGAAATAATTCTGTCAAAGGTTTCATGTGCAGTTTGTGTAATTACATTCAACTATCCCACGAAAACTTGAAGACGCATATAACCTTGCGACATTTCGATAAAGAATGTGAACTTATCGAGGTAAGCTTAACACAACCAAATGCTAGACGGCGCCGAAATCATGTACGAGAACTTGCAGGTATAGAAAAGCGGAAGAACGCCAAACTTTCTGAGACATCTGAAAAAACTGACAAAGAACCAAGCCAAGATGACATCCATTCTTTGAAGAGTGTTACAGTTAACATCATAGAAGAAGCCCACGCTTCTCAAGACACGTTATTGCTTCAAGTTCGTGAAGAAATTGAAAAAGAAACTAATTCTGAAAATGTCCGTGTGTTATCTGTAACGGCTCAACAATCGGAACCGACAGAATTTCCCAACAACTCGGCTCAGCAATTGGATAATGAAGTCAGCAAGATTCGTAGAGAAAAGGTACCGATAAAGAAGGAAATAATCTGCCACGAACATGACAGTCTTGCTGATGCCAATAACACCCCTGAAGTGAGCTTATTAGAGGTAAAGAAGGAAGTACCTGTTTTCGAAGACGAACCTTCCGTACCCCTGATAAATGATTGTCGAGGGATAGCTGTATTCGAAGGCGAACCTTCTGTGCCTGTAATAATTAATACTAACCGGGCTCAGACACCGACTATTCAAGATATATCTGAAAATGTTAAGAATGAGGTTTTATCACCTGTAAAAACTTTAGATATAAGTCGAGGTCACGTCCAAGTGGGTGCCATTCAAAGAACATTCTCTGGGGATTCTACTAAATATTTATGTTTTATTAATAACTGTATATTTACTTGTCAGTTTTTATTTATATTTTCGAGACACTTGGATCAAGATCACAGCAATGATAAATGGAACGGGTTTTGCCGTGAATGTGGCAAACATGTATCGACTTCTACGAGTCAACGCTTTGAATATGGATTAGCTTTAGATCACCTGTTACATGTACATGTTAATGATAGTGAAACTAGGACAAATGGAACGATTAACACCGATGCAATTACATCAAGTTTGTCGCCAAGAAATTCGCCAAAAAAACATTTTGTTTCAAAGATTCAAGTGCGTCCAATGACTGATTTAATGACCACGAGCTGTCAGGCTGAAATGCCTGAAGACACAGAAGATCCGCTGATAAGTGAGACTGGTATTTGCCATCTAAGAATAGAGAATGTCGTGAGTTTAAATCCCAATATTATAGAGAACCAACGGTTGGCAGAATGCCCCGAGGCAATATTATCCAGTCCTTCAAGTGACAAAGAGATGATTTCTCCTATTCCTCCACCGCCGCCGTTAAAGCCTGCGCCCCCCGAGAGAGTGGTCATATCCAACAGGAAACTTCTACAATCGTCACCAAGCTCCTTGATCAAAATAGCTCCCAAGCCGCGACTACGCAACCCACCGCAGCTCGTGGCAGCAAACACCAAAATCGTAAAATACAATATGAGAAGTCAACCGCTGTTCAAGTGCTCCACAAACTTTTGCAGCTTCTCTACGTCTCAGATGGACGAATACACCGAACACCTGATCGGGCACGAGCGCAGTGGCAACGCGAAAGACTGGAACGAATGCATGTACTGCGAATTCAACGCTCAAGTTCCTCATGAGCTGGCCCATCACGTGTTGGAGGAGCACGGTGCGTGCCGGTTCGAGTGCCCGCAGTGCTCGTACCGCGCTGCGGCACCGATGCTGGTGATGACGCATAGCGTGGCGATGCACCGCACCAAGCTGTCGGCCATAGGCGAGGTGGACTCGCACCCGGACGCGGCGGAGGGCGCGCTCATCCGGGGGCTGCTGCCGAGGCGGGCCTGCATCCAGCCCTACGTGTGCACTTACGGTTCGTAAACTTCAACACTTCATTACTATTATAATGCAAACACTAACATTATCTTTTTACACTTTTTATTTGCTTATCGCTTGGCAGTATATAACTATTATTAAGGCGATGCCATACGTAGTAATTCAAAATCATGTGTTTTTGGTTTGATAATTTGGTCGCCTAGAAAATGTTTCAGATGCTTTAATTAAATACTGCGAGTAGAATACATCTTGGCCTTGAAACAATCGAGTATTTTTTAAGTCTTTTTATAAGCCCAGAAAAAAATAATGTATACGGCCTATGAAAACTCCTTTAAAGTTCAAAATTTCCTACTTACGAACCCATTTTCGGTTATGATTTTATTGTATAATGTGGCAAATTAAGTTATTTATAAAATGATCAAAAAAAATTTAATATTTATGCCTTAACATCCACAAAATAAAATAAAAGGCACTTTTTGGCCATGTTTTTTTCTTGCATAAATCAAAACAGGCGGATGGTGTTAAGCGGGAATTTAAACCTTATCGCCATCTACGTAAAGGTGCTGCCACACACAAAGCTCACATCAACAGATAATATAAAGCACAATAGCGCTCGCCATACAATCCCATACAGACCCGACACACGTAAAAAGATAACGCGCTATAAGTGTGGTTCTGAACTTCGCTAACCGAATTTATTTTACGTAACCGCTCCCGACGCGATATTTGAAAAGTTATGCGTCCCCCTCTCCGCCGTAAAAAGGAGAGGGGGTCATTTTAATTTACGGAGCTACCAACTAAGTTCCGTGTTCCCTTTGACAGCCATGACATAAGCAGCCTAATAATGCATTTCTTATTTATTATGTTAGCTCATATCGTCATGTGTGCTAGTAAATTTAGAAACATAAAAAAAAACTTTATTTGGCAAACATACTTAACATATATTTAAAATATAAATATAATCAATATTTGAATTTGAAGTAAACAAATTTTCGCCCTTTCAAAATTAATCATATTTTTAATCTCAGTATGTTTATATGCTAATATTATTCGGTTTTTTGATAAAGTTGGACGGCTAGGACGAAAGTTGAGCTTATTTTACAATAATTTATTATAAGTCGCTTTCGTCGATCGGCCGCGGCGTGCGAACTGCGAATTTCCTGATTCGACGGAGAGGTTATGTCAGGTTATGTGAAAATGCGCTATTTACGCGCAGATTGTTTAAAATCTAAAAAGTTTATAAATAGCATGTATAATTAAATAGTTGGCGGCATCATCATCTGAGGATGAGCTGTTCAACAGATCCAGCAATAGGCGACAAGTATCATCCATTTCGAAAACGTGCTCAAGCTGTCAGTAAGTAAAGTTGTCACTTTGACAGATGAAATTATGTTCCTCGGCCGCTCTCGAATTCAACTGACCCCCTCTCCTACCATAGGAAGAAATATTTGATAGCGTCGTGTGTCGGTAGAAAAGATGATGCGCTGTACATTAACTTTTGATGTGAGCTTTGCGTGTGGCAGCAGCATAAGGGTTGTTATTGATAGCGGCTCAATTTAAAATATTACACGACGTAGTGCATCGCCTTAAGTGGATTTCGTGTCGATACTATTTTCTTCTTATTATTAAAACAATACTATGGCTTTTGTATTACTAAAAAATAATTTATGTTTTTTATAATCACCGATATGTTAGAGATGATGATGCGTGCTGCAATAAAAAAGTTGTAATTTGTGCTCGTCCTACATGGTGTCCCGAAAGTATTGGTACAAGCGGGAAACTGGTGAATCTACGAAACCGATTTTGTGGAACCTATAAATTTTCATTTGAGATTTCTTCGGAAAAACGCTTCGCATCCGACTGCGAACTGTACATTTTGATTATAATAATAATAAAAATGTACAGTTCGAAAAACTTTTTTTGGGTTTTCACTATATGTGATGTAGATTCGCTAGTTTCCCGCTCGTACCATTAGTTTCCGAACACCGTGTATATTACGTAAGTAGGCTGAGCTTCCAGCCATGTGACAACCATTTGAAATCCCGTGCCACATTACGTCGCATTTTGACAGGAGTCATTCTCTGAAGAAGCTCTTCGGAAAAATGGCTCCTTTTGCCCTATCGGCGATATTTCCCCCCTTATTTGTGGTCTTTAACCGGTACAACACTTCAGAGAACCACTCTGGAACTTACCGCACAAAAAAATGTATATTTATAATATTTTACCTTTTCAATTTGGGATTCGGGTATGTGTACCACCTCATTGGATAAATAACACCTTTGTGTAGGTCACCCTAAGGTTTCGCTACGTTTGGTGACTTAGCAGGGGTGCTCGGGTTTATGGGGTGAGGTTCGTCCTATCGTCCATCACTCCTGGACACATTGACCCCAGATGCTTACCCATCCCTCATACCTTTGCTTCCCAGAACTTCTTCTCCCGTCTTTTAAAAAAAAACCCTTAACACAACATCTCCAAAGTAGGCCCTGGGTGATGCGAGATGTCAAAAATCAAAAGATAGGCTTCCGTAAGTTTTTTCCTATAAAAACTAGTATATTTAATAAAAAAAATAATTTAATTTATTTGTTTAAATCTGATTAGGATACATTGTTAACTCCCAAAAAACAATATAAAAATAATACTAGAAATAACTCGAATAAGCACTACGAAAACGAAAGTAAACGGTTCTATGGCTGAATTTGGATGATGGCAATTAAACTTTGCTAGCATAGTTCTAATTAATCGTTCTAAGTTATCTAAATCTGTATTGGACCATTTAATTATGCCAAATGAGTACGTTAATAGAGGTATTGCCCAAGTATTTATTGCTTTTACTAAATTTTTAGCAGATAGATTGCATTTTAAAATTTTCCTGATCCTAGTTTGAAATTTAATCCTAATATCATTTTTAATACTAGTATATTCTAATCTATTTGATTGTGGGTATCCTAAATACTTATAAACCTCATCCCTTTTCATACTAGTAATTTGGAAATTTCTAAATATACTCTCGTCCCCATCTACAATTTTGCCTTTCTCTATATGGATCGTTCTACAATTATCTAAACCAAAAGTCATTTTGATATCATCTGAAAAGTTTTCAACTACCTCGATCATTTTCTCTAAATTTTGTTCAGAATTCGAAAATAAATTTATATCATCCATAAATAATAAATGCGAAATTGTACTACACTCCCTTGTATTACCCTTAATTTTTATTCCAAACTTACTTTTAATTAACATTTTAGATAGAGGATTCAATTCTAAGCAAAACCAAAGAGGTCTCAATGAGTCTCCTTGAAAAATCCCTCTTTTGATTGAAATGCCCGGTATTACTATTTTCTTACCTTTTAAATTGATAAGTAAATTGGTATTCCAAAAGGACATAATTTATTTCCAAAAAGCTAATAATAATGGGATTAATTTTATATATATTTAATACTTTGATCAGCCACGAGTGCAGGACACTATCGAAAGCCTTTTGGTAGTATATATAGCAAGTATGTAAATTACGTTTTCGAGTTTGAATCTGTTTTAGAATTACAGAATCAATAACTAATTGTTCTTTACATCCCATATGTTTTCTGCGACAACCTTTTTGTTGTTCAGATTAACACTCCCGCACCGGACGGGGGGAACACACTTACACTAACGAGAGTTTTATGCTATATCTAAGTTGTTTTTTACACCACATACTCTGTAATTTAGGTAATCCTAAAAAAACTATTTGGTCATCGATCTATATTATATTTCTAGTTTCTTAGATATTAAATCATTTGTACAAAATTCCGGCGAAATTCCTGTCCCCTGCCCCGCACCTCAGCTTAGTAGCATCGGCTAAAATTCCCCCGTCTCTATCCCCACTCCCCGCTCTTCACCGAGAACGATCCAGCGAGCTGCGAACTGGACCGTAAAAGTTGCATTTTATGGAAAGGGCTAACTCCCGGTCGCGTACACTGCACTACTGGTATTTCCTTTTGCGATGCTAAAATGTTCACTTGCCGGACTAAGATCGGCCTGTCTGGGGTGCATCCGGTAAATTTTTCATGTTTAGAGACAACATTAAAATTATGTCTTTCTCTGTTTCTCACATGGAAAAGAAATCGGTCAGAAAGAGACACATATTTTGTTTACATTTTTAAGTAATTTGAAGGAACTTGAATAAAAACAGAGAACTATATGGTTAAAAAGTCTATCGCAAACGTGTGTTAAATTGGATATTGGGTTTTAGTTGCTAATTTTCTAAATTTTCGTGGTAAATAATTCTGCAAAACCGGACTAGTTTCGCCCTGCTATGGGCATCTTCAGACTGGTAAGTAGTTAATTTATACTTATGAAATGGTGTTTATAAATTAATATCTATTTCAGGGTTGTAAAATATTTATTCTGTACTTAAAATATTAGAATTTATGTAATCAGTCGACATGTATTTATTGCAATTTATTACTGCATATTTACCAATGTTTTAAATTATATCATAAAATTCTATGGTTTTAATTAATTTGTGTGAAAACCGCACAAGAGCCCCAACAGTCCTAGCCAGTGGAACTATGGCATCCCCAATTGGGGTATATTGTGAGGCTGAAGGTAGTGGGGATGGGGAGGGGGAGGATATAGGTAAGACAAAGGTGGAAGTACATGCATATTCACATCTAGTTACCATATAGGCTTTGGTCATTTCAAGCAACGTTTGGATTCTACATGGTGGTCTTTCACTAGGGCGATACTGAAAGCATCTACCGCCCTGCAACTTGATATTATATATATTTTTTATTTCATAAATATTACAGCATCCGTTGTCGAGGGGAATGGTTGGGAATGCTCTAGACTAGTAAACCGGAGGTCGCGGGTTCAAATCCCGGTGTGCGCAAGTAAATTTTAATCTTTGTGATATTTCACAATTTACTGACCAGAATTCATTTCGGTAACTAACTAACTAACCATCACGCCGTTTCCCCGCAAGGGTAAGCAGAGAGGACGGTCCGCCAAACAACTCGGTCTTGGCACACACTCCTTGCCTCATTCACATTCATACATCGTCTCATACATACTCTTCTATTGTTCTGACTCTTGACATTAACAAAATTCTCGGTTGTTGCTTGAAATGACTTTGACCTTGTTTGGTGACCAGTACTGAATAGCCAGCTATTTCCCCAACTTCCTCTTCTCCATCTTCTTCCCCTCCCCACTACCTTTAGCCTTACAACATACCAGTACCGGCTCGTGACTTTTGGGTCTACTATTAATTGTAATATTATCACTCTAGTACACCTAAAAGTTACGAGCCGTCACTCCAACATACCCCATTTGGGAATGCCATAGTCTCACTGGTTCCAGATGATTAGATAGGAGCAGTTGGGACTGTTGTGTTGTTTTATATAGAAAAATCAAAAACAGGAATATCCGAGGTTACAGTAAAAAATAATTTACTCCACGTTTAAGTTCTAAAAATACCTTTTTTTTCACTATATTCGAAAAATTCGTTGTATTTCGGACCCCTCGACATACAAATGAACCCATTATTTATCGTAAGGCAAACACTACGATTTGACCCTAAATGTAAATATACTACATAATATCGTAAATTAGGAATTATAACCTTCACTAACATCTAAATATTCCATAATATTCGAAATAACATCCGTACCTAGTTTAGTAGTGGAAGGTTTTTAAAACTTAAAAATATGTATTTATAAATAGATCCATCATTTACGGACCACCCTGTGCAACAAACTAGCTACGCTGTAATCGCCAATCGCCAGTCGAGATTCAGAATCGAGGAGTTATGCTCGTTATCGGCCCGCCTTCCCTGTTTTGTATGGAAAAAGGCGCATAATTATCTAAATTCATTAGAATATTAACTACGACTTTATTTATGTAAATATTTTGATAATGACTTCTGAAACACTTTGAATATACTCTCCCCTAATTATTACTAAAACAAATTACACAATATTATGCCATTAACAACCTTTAATAAGCAAAACAAATTGGGAGACCCTAGTGACCCCCCTTCGGATCTTATGTGATTTTTTTCTCTCCGGGACGAAAAGGTTAAAAAAAAATTTCATCTAAATGAGTATATATTAAATCTGTCAAACAAGAGGTTAAAATTTTGTATATTGTCGGTAAACATGTAATGGGTCTATACTGAGAGGGATAATTAATATTTTCGCTTTTAGGCAACATGTGAGTAATGCCCTTAGTTAGAAAATTTGGAAAATTTTGAGGTTGACTGAAAAATTTTGAAAGATTTTTTGCCAAAAGAGGATGTAAAGTAGTCGAACTAATATTTATTTATTTTTTTCTTTTTAACTGTTCTAAAAATAATTATGTATATTATTTCAAATATGGAATGTATTGCATTGCCACTACCCCGTTATAAATTATTATTATTTTTATTAAAATGAGCATCCTTTTTAATTATCGGTCCAATCCTTTCTAATCTCAACGTTTCTGTTTACAACATTACCTATTTGAATTCGAAGTGGGTTTGCTTTCATCTGGCTGTCATTAGGATAAAATTAAAGAACTCTATTCTATTCCGCCATTAACGGAACTAAATGCACGTGGATAATTGTTTCTCTCATGCCGGCGCCAGACATGTGTTCAAAGAAGTGTTCACATAAGTGTTCACATGTGTGGCACGGGCATTTGATACTGTGTTCACTTATTTGCGCACTTAAGTGCGCTTTGCCGTTCCGTGTCGGTTTCTTTGGCGCACATCAAAGGGATCAAAGTCAAAATGTTTGCATGCCTGCCACACTGCGCGAAGCCCAGTAGCGCGAGCGTCGCCGTGGAGAGTTGTCGTGCCGCGTGCGTACACAAACAAGCCATAACCAAGCGAACTAGCGATGGAGTGGAACAATGAGGGCGTGTTTGAATTCATTGAATTATTACAAGGAGAGCCTGACATATGGGACCCAAAACGAAAAGGGCATAAAAACAGAAATTACATTAATGACGCCTGGAGTAATGTAGTGTAGTAATGTAATGTACGCACGTGTAATAAATAATTACTAGCACATAAATAATATAAGCAAACTGTGTCCACCAAATCGTCGTCCATGTTATGTGAGGTCTATTTGAAAACTGTGAGCTCAAAGAAGTGATCAAATCTTTGAACACATATCTGGCAGAGACACACATAAGTGACCAAATGTGTGAGCAAAGTCTTCAAATAAGTGTTCACTTATTTGAACACATGTCTGGCGCCGGCATCAAGCCAAGGCCTTTTCGTCTTTATTGAAAAAAATCGCGTAAATTTGACAGCAGTAAACCTTTGTTTACAGGAAGCCATCTTACCACAAATAAAATTACGGGTGTAGGGGTCACTGTGGGCACTTATATGAGTAAACGTCCGAACAACCTCCATGAGCATTAATTACCATAAGTTTGATAGATATGTGAACGCTCCTGTAAGTAACATACGTAAGTCATAAATTTTTACTTATGAATGTAAAGCCAGCCTAAAGAGGACCGGAGCTTTACGCAGCATTCGAGTGACGTTTGCGATCTTATGTGGCCCCTTTGCATACGTCATACGGTTGGGTTTAGAAAAGGAGGCGGTAAATTGCTACCCCCCGAACAGCTGAGGCGCAGAGGTTATTGCACCCTCGAGTTGATAGTAAATTATTCCTGCCGCTGAGAGCTCTGTGGCGACCTCTACCCTTTTTCATAAAACGATCGTAACAGAGCGGTTTGTCTTTACAAATTAATAATTGAATAATTATTGTAAATTGCCGTTCTCCAAAGAGTTCATATTTTTACGTGGTTTATAAGAAATCAATGACGAAATAATATTTCATTTAAATATTTCATTAATCTACAATATAACCTCGAACTTACGAAATTAAAATTTATTTTACGCAAATACCTATATTATTAACAATAAACATAATATATTATATTATATCTATGTTCATAAATGCGTTGTTCTTTGTTGTCATTTTTATGATAAGGATATCTATTGCTAAAAATGTACAAAATATGTTATATTATATCTATGTTCATAAATATGTTGTTTTTCTTTGTTGTAATTTTTATGACAAGATGCCGAAACGCAGAGGTACCTGCGATCTTTCTTTTCCTATCAAGATAAGATAACAAAATATCATTCTTACTTTGTGCGCTGGTAGACTGGTACCGGGCGGCAACCGGCCGGTTATTTCAACTAGATGACACACCACCGCTGCAGAACGATTTTCGCCATAGATAAATATCATGTTTCCGCAATATTGCTGAACGTGTCGTTTGTGCGTTCGCGCCGTATTTCGAACGCATGCGATGGAATATTGAACAAAATTAGGAACTGCAGTCCATTTTTTCAATCTTCTATCTTAAACACTTGTATTTTTATTGTTATAGTTAGTTTAAATAATTTTCAGTTTTAATTTCACCCGTGACGTCACCGATAATCAGTAATCAGTCTTTTTTTTCAACCGGCTCTGTATTTTTTTGTACTGGAGTCGAGACGTTTTTTATTCTTACGATTACCCGCTTTTTACATCGAAGAACACTAGATAAAATGTTAGCACCCCGTAGTGCAAAAATGCATCCATGACCGCACCTAATTTACCAGTGTTTAAAAACCTGCATTAAAATATTTTCATCTGTTCAAATGTGAATGTGGACCAGAGTTTCTAATGCATAGGTTTGAAAATACTCACATGAGACGAAAATATTTTCAAATTCAATAAATGCCCAGAATCCCGCATTTTCCCCCAAAAACACAATTCTTGAAAATCTTAGAAATTCTGTTGGACAAACATGCTTTAAAAAAAACAGCCATCCGTTGGGCGTAAAAGCAACACGCGCTATTGTTTCTCTATCTGCACAGACAGACTGAGCCATAGCAACGCATTGGCGGCGTACAGCTAGTATATAATAAAACTTAAACATTCAGAATTAGCGTTTGTTAATCTATATCAATATATTTTTTAAGCCATAATATTTTTCATTTGAGTTCCTTATTAAGACAACACAATACCCAAAAATAAAGCCAGAATCTTAACGACGTATTTGAAGTAGCCGTGCACAAACATATGCGACGCGCGGCCCTGATGTATTACTTGCGGTTGAATTTGCCCTATCAAATCTCTAAAATAAAGTGGGAATCTTAACGACATAAGGGATGAAGTCATGTGAAAATAATATTCGGCGGCGCGGCCCGGCGTAATGTACGGACCTACGGTCGACTTTGCCCCAGTAGGCCAATAAAATCATCTTTCCGTAGGGTTTATTTTAATTATATCTGATGAATGTATTAATAAAACCTCAAATGTTTATAGAGGGGATCTCTCGGGAAGTTACTAATTCATCGTCTAGAAAAAGAAAATTAGGTGCTAACCGCTAATTTTATAATTGAAAAATGTTTTATACATTTTTCAAACCTTTTTACATAAAATATTTTTATGGTAATGTCGTGTTTTTATTAATCTTAAATATAAATAACTTACATCTGTAGGGATACTTCTAGAAACATTTGAGATTTTAGTAATACGTTATTCAGAAATAATTAAAATAAACCCCACGGAAAGATCGATTTTATTGGCCTGCTGGGGCAAAGTCGACCGTAGGTCCGTTTACATCTGTAGAGATCCCTCTAGAAATATTTGAGTTTTTAGTAATAAATTCATCAGATTAATAATTAAAATCTAAGCGTCGAGCAAGCCCCCGTTATTATGGTCTTGTCGCCAAGAAAAAAATCTACATGCATGAGAATGTCGATCCCTCTCGATCCACGTAAATTTATGTAAGCTTCAAAGGTGATTAACAAATTTTCTCCGCATTGATAACATCTTTGAACGGAATATACATTTTTTTGTTACGTATACGATTGTTATTAACATTATTATTTTTATCGAGCTTAGTGATAAACACACCTTATCATGTTAAATAAGATTTTATATCTGCAATTGTTATCAAATAAATTGCCATTTAGTCATCGCGCGAAAATTTGTTTTTGACAGCGACACGTCTTCCGCCGCCGCCCTGCCCCGTGGGTTATGTATATCGCCGGGACAGTTCCGGACCGGTGCCGGTGTGAGTGTGCCACCCTGCGTTTATATTACTATAATACAAGTCAGCATCGGTAAAGCCCTGCAGTATACCAGCACACTTATAAATTCGCTTTTTCATTATTTTCAGTAGGTACCTATTTATTTTTTATGTATTGATAATTAAGAACCTATTGCCTTAATTTTTCTGTTCAGTACTCGCTTTAAATAATTAATTGAATTATGAATGGAACTTCTTCAAAATCACACAATGACACTACCGCCGGCCGTTCGAAGTTTCGAGGAAGCAAAAGGGAGCCGCCAGCCGCCATTGCCTACGCTTGGTCGGTCACGTAGGGAACGAAAGTTTGCTGCAAGTTCAACGTCCGGTTTGAGAAAATTTTTCATCGGGGATTATGAATTAATTTGTTTCGGATAATAACAATAATTTGACAGTCGATGTTGAATAGCTAGATTAAGTTTTCGTGTTATTTCAGTGTAATGTTAAATAAAAAATATTGTATTAGAGATCAGTGGGAGGCGGAATAATAATATTATTATTGTTTTTTTTTATCTTTGCGCGTAAAAAAGCTCCATGTTTTTGCTCGTGTATTCAAAGTAGGTATGTATAATGTAATTTGTATTATATCATTATCATATAGATTGAACGTAATATTTTTATGACATAATCTGCTAAAATATTTTATTGGAAATTTTCTTGTTGCTTTATTTATTATAATTTATAAAAAAATAGGTACGTATTACGATTAAGAAGTGCTGTACAAAAAATATTTATTTCTATTATTTTTTTTATGATTAGTAATAATTATATCTACAAGGCGTCTCTACAATTAAAAATGTAATTTTTTTACATGCTGTAATATTGTTATTGTATCCAACTGACTAATCGTCACAGCATTTCTCCACGGGGGTAAGCAGGGGGGGGGGATGAAGTCACATAAATCTGTTTTGACACTCCCTCATTGCTTTATCCACATTTTAATACTGACTCTTGACATGGCCATTAAACCTTACCCTTTGATCGGTCCTGCATTCTTTTCGATTTCCATATACTTGATTCAGTCGGTTCAACACACGTACACCTCGGGGATCTCATTGTCAGAACTACAACATATTATCATCATTATAAATGTCGTCTACGAATTTATTTGGATTCAAAATATTACCAGACTACATATTGTTGCAGAAAAATACTACGATTCAGAAAATATTGTTTAATTACTTTTTCTGTAATTTTCCGAATGGCACAGATGGAATGGTACACAATTTACGAAAATATTAAATTAAATATTTTATTTGTGTGACAGCGATAGTTCTAATCTTTGATCTTTCCATTTTTGAATACATTCAACACAAATAAATAAATTTTACTATTTTTTTTTTGCTGCTGCATTATTATTTATTTAATTATTATATTTTTCCTTATTATTTAACCTAGTTTTTGTTTCATCACTTTTAACGACTTTCCATCACTTTTTAAGAGTCCAATGAATCGTCATTTTGATGAGTTATCCGGTAGCCGCATTTAAGGTAAGGGTCATTGACGTTACAATATATATATATAGACTTGTTATTGTATACAAAATTAAGATAAAATGTGGCAAGTAAGAAACACTCTAATGTTTCCAGTGAATTTTAAATTCTAACGTTGCTCATGTATGACAAAGATAAACATTAAAAAATATATGTGTGTAAACGATAGTACCGGACGGCATTTTCATATTCAAAAGTTGCGTCAAATACTGCCTCTAAGCCGACTAGAGTTATAAGCCTGATAAGTTCCGTGCCATAATAGAGCAACGACAGTTTGCAAATGGCTCGATTCTTGTTGATACTCGTTGTTACTGCTGATTTGTATGTTGTTTTAAACAGAGTTATTAGACTATTTTAAAATACCCTAAAATAAAGCCAGAATCTTAACGACGTAAGTGGAGCAGCAGTGCACAAAAATTTGCGACGCGTGGCTCTGGTATATTGGACAGACCTGCGGTTGAATTTACCCTATCAAATCTCTAAAATAAAGTGGGAATCTCAAGGACACAATTGATGAACTCGTGTAAAAACAATATTCGGCGCGTGGCTCGCCATAACGGACGGACCTATGGTCGACTTTGCCCTAGCAGGACTAGAAAATCGATATTTCCGTGGGGTTTATTTTAATTATTTCTGATTAACGTACATATTACTAAAATTTCACATTTTTCTAGAGGGACCCCTTGGGAAGTTACTAATTCATCAGCTGGAAAATTAAAATCTAGTGCTTAACTTTGATTTTATGTTGAAAAACGTTTTATAAAACCAAGGGGTCGCTCTCTAAAAATATGTGAAATTTTAGTAATACGTTCATCAGAAATAATTAAAATATGAGCGTCAAGCAAACCCCCGTTATTAGAGTCGTATGTAGCCTTAAACAGTGAAGTTCAGTTATAAGTAGACTTTATAATTTGGCTGTTGCTCGCCCAGACCTATGCTCTAGTCGGCCTTTCATTTTCTCTATGGTGCATTAAATCTTTGGACAGGAAACAACTTTATTATTTATAATAATTGAGAAAGATGCATGCATTTTCAAATGAAATGTTATTTCTTGGCTTTTACTAGTGTTTGCCGAGTAATTAAAACACTTTCTCAACACACAAGGGCATTTTTGCACTTTTTAAGGCAAATAACTTAGAGGTAGCACACAACCTTACCCAACGCTTGACAGTTTAGCATACTTTTTGCTTTCCATTTTGAGACTTCTATATATATAAAAAATGACGTGACAATATATTGTCACGTTATTTGTAAGAGCTAATTTTAGTCTACATACTTTTGTCCTTCCTTTGTCAATTTGGTACATCTCTGCCATGTTTATATCAGGGTTGCTAACGGTATTCCATTGTGGTTTTGTCAGAGGATTTAGTGCTTTATTCTCAAGTCCAAATTATATAGATATTTACAAATTTTTTTAAATCAACTCCCAAAACCTGCGTGTCAAAAATGGCTGTGTTGACAATTGTTTATTATTTGTAACCACGAGAATAATAATAATAAGCTCTTGTAAAATATTGGTAGTATTTACACAATGCTGGCCGCTAGAGGCGCTAGTGTAGGTTGTTGAAATTACTTTCAGACGATAGTGGCAAATAATTGAATTTATAAAGTACTTTGTGGCGGAGTTTTGCGCTTTCTAATTTGAATTTTGATCAATATTAACATACTTCAAGCTGGCGAAAATAGGGTCCCGTCTGAGAAAATTGATTTTGCTTTAAACTGCTATATCTTTGGAAATAATACATACATTTGAATGATTTTTTTTTACGTAAGCCACCACACCCGAACTATAAAACACTGTCTGAAATGGAAGCTTACTTTGTAATACATCTCCATAAACTGAAGTTAATGTCGGATTACTCCCTTTCCGCACTTCATTTATCCTCACAACATAGTCCCACTGTCTGGAGCAGTTAAGACTCTTGTGCAGTATTCACAAAACAAACAAAATAATGTATCATGCTCCATTAATGCAGTGCTGCAGCGTTCAAAAACCTTCTCCGAACGATCCTTTATTTATTTCTGACAAGTTTTGCTCAATATATTTTATTTTTTTAGATTTTGAAGGTGCTGTGTGCCGAAGTGAGTTCTACACCTTAGACAACTTCCGAACTCACCTTCACCAGCACCAACGCACTGGCTGCCACTGGCTGTGCTCCGAGTGTGAGCTGGACCTCAAAGACGAGGGCACCAGTGAACCTCCCACGCGGTACGGCATCAACAGGCTGCTGGCTCATCTGCGGGTAGCTCACTCCTTCAAGTTGCTGGCCTGTGCATTCTGTGCCAGTTCCTTCGAGTCCCATACAGCAGCCCTGGGGCACTTGGCACTGAAGCACCCGTCGCGTCGGTCCCTACTTTACCTACGAGTTTGGGTAAAGCCTAAAGTAAGTACTCTTTTAACAGAAATACCTAAAGTCACACCGCAGGACCTGCAGGAGCCTATTACTAGGGCTATTCCAGCCATGGGTTAAAATACTCATTATTGAGGCAACTACTCAAGTAGAATGTTTTCTTTAAATGTGGTTAGTACTTTATTCCATTGACGTCTGTTGAAATATTCAAGAAAAAATATCTTTTACTTCACCCAGACACGTGAAAAAACAAATTCCCCAATTCTCAGTGGTGCTGATCTCCCACCATCTAGTAAATAAGTACCCGTATCTCTGGCTTTGGTTTTGTTTATTCAATTTTATGTTTTGTCTGTATCTTTAATTATGATTATAACTTTAGTATAGGATGGGTTAGTACCTTATATGCTTAAGTAATAAAAAATTCAAGGTTTCAGAAGAAGAAATATGATAAATTTTATTAATAATAACGTTTTAAATAATAAATAAAAAAAAATGTTAAAATCGATATTCAGATATAACTAACTAACTAACCATCACGCCGTTTCTCCGCAGGGGTAGGCAGAGAGGACGGACCGCCAAACAACTCGGTCTTGGCACACACTCCTTGCCTCATTCACATTCATACATCGTCTCATACATACTCTTCTATTGTTCTGACTCTTGACATGGCCCGACTCAAGTATCTGATTCACTTGGTCGTGCCATGTCTTCCTCGGGCGTCCCCGACTTCTGCTACCATTCACATTTGCATCGTATATTCTCCTTACACTCCTTTCTTCGCTCATTCGCTCTACATGCCCAAACCATCTAAGCGTCCCTTTCTTGATCTTATTCATTACGCTTACATCAGCCTTGCACTCTTTGCGGATATCCACATTCCTCACACGATCATACATGGTTTTACCACACATACGCCTCAGGGATCTCATTTCAACAGCATTCAATCTACTTTCATCCTTTCTTTGCCAGTTCCATGCCTCACTTCCATACATCAGGGTAGGTACCAGCACTCCATTGTGGACTGCTAACTTCGCTTCTTTGGACAATTTTTTGTTAGCGCCAACTGCGTTCAGTCCTCCATTAATGGAGTTACCTGCATTATGCAGATATATAACATTCATATTACCAGCGCAACTATGAAATCCAAAAAAATTCTGGTAAATTGGGTGTCGGTTTGTTATACACGCTGTCCGGGGATTAAGTGCATTAATTTGGGTGGTGGTAAAGATAATTTTTAAGATAATGTTCATTTTCCCATACAAAAATATTTTTCCATAGTAGAATATTTATTTTCTCTTACAATAATTCCAACTTACCTTAAAATGGAATTTTGAAAAAAGTTAATATTTTTTTACTTGTACTATCATGTAGAATCACCCCCGAAGTTAGTGCACTTCACCCCCGACACCCTGTATAATATATTTCTTTAAAAATTTGTGATGTTAATTTATATTTCGTCTTTTGGAATTTCGCATAAAAAAAGGTAAGGTCCCAATTGTCCGGGGCCAGTAGATCTATGGTATCCCCAATTTTGAAGAAAAATCATAATACAATCCTTTGGACATCACTGAAACTATAATAATACATTTGTTTCAGGTGGCGGGCGATTTGAGTGACAAAGTGGTTCTTCTTAATTTAGACAAACCAGAGCTCTATCTGAACACTACTGGAAAGAATTCAAAGTACATGATAGCTACTCCCGGACTCACCCCCTTTGAGTTCCAAGAAATCACCTCCATCGAAAAGGCATCTAATATTGCAGCAAATGTCAGTACATCAGATGATCGCTGGGAAATAGCAGTTATTAATTCTGAATCCATCCAAGTGTCGTCTAGCCCCACTACAGAGCCTGCGTCTGACGAGCATTATAATATAGACAGAGCATTCTCCAAGCAAGCTGTCGGCGAGAATTCACATCTTATACCATCATCTGATTATGTTTCAACTAAAGAACCACCGTGCATAAAGCCTGCGTCTGATGATACAGGCAGAGCACTCTTAAAGCAACCTAGTTTCAGTGAGAATTCACCTCTCATAATACCCAACGATGTTTCCACTAAAGCACTGCCACACGTAAAGTCTGCGTCTGCGTCTGATGATATAGGCAGAGCACTCCACAACCAACCTGGTTTCAGTGAGAATTCACATCTCATACCCGATGATGTTTCGACCAAAGTACCACCGTCCATAGCAACACTTGAACACTTAACATCTGAAGTTGCATCTATAATATCTGCTAATATATCTTCCACAAAAGTATCGCAAGTGTCTCCCAATGTACCTTCAACGTCGACAGTGAAACCAGGTATATTATTACAAACCTTGCAAGGAACATCTCCTAGTTTAACAACAGTATTAACAGCGCAGAAGGAAACTGTTAATTCAACTGTGACATCCAAAGAGATTCCAACCATTGTATCAGAAACATCATCAAAAAGAGTGACTCGTAATAATGTGTCTTTGCGTGTTGGGGAACGTACCTTAGTTTTTACAAAAGTGAGTGCCAGTGCCACTCCAGCAACTGCTGTGAAGCCCACAGCAACCCTAAAAGTAATTTCACCAAAGTGTGCTGACAAAATGACGTCTGTTCTAAAGCCTTGCACCTTTAACCCGTTTGGTTTGAAAAACAATTCCTTCAATGAGCCACCTGTCACTAAAGCCGATAATCCTGCTTCTGTCGAAAGTGCAGAAAATGATGTTGATGTTATCAATCTAGATAGTGACGATGATGTGCCTCTTGCTGTTACTAAAACTGTTATAGACCATGCCAGTCAAATTGTCAAATATCCAAGTGAAATAGTTCTGGCTAACAAAATAAAGATTCCCGAAACCCTGACTATACACAGCGATAAAGAAGTGAACCAGGAGTCAGACTATTCTGTAGAATTCCTCTCTGATGATGAAGCCGCTGTGGTATCGGCGCTTATAGGGGAGGAAGAGGATTCAAACTCATCACTAAATGAGTCTCGCTGCTTCACGACCATGTCAGAAAGTGGTATGATGAAACTATCTAAGAACACTGGTCTATATGGGAAGGATTTATTCAGATGTGGTAATCATAATTGTAAATATTCTTTGGAAAACTCTTCGGAATTCAAAGACCATCTGGCAATTTGCGAAAATGCTAAAGAACAGAACAAACTTTCTTGCTTTCACTGCAACAGAAAATTCAAGCACAATGTGGGACTGCTAGATCATGTGCGCATGCATGGGACACATCGCTACCAGTGCAACATCTGCTTTTACCTGTCTCACTCCTCCCAGTCTGTGGTCTGCCATATGCGCAAGGCACACAAGACCACCGTGACACATGTTGTGCCTGTCAACCCCTTCAAGACTAATGATGATACTGACTTCTTTATCGTCAAGGCTTCCGAAAATATAGCTACATCTAAAGGGAAACGTAAAAAGCCAGGGCCAGTGCCCAAGCCTTGCGTGGCATCTGTGCCCGTCGTTCAACCAGAAACTCCAACCAATTCTAAAAAGAACTCCTTCGGGCCAGATGAGATTGACAATTTGCCCTGGAACCCCATATTGACCTACGAAATTAACTGCGCAGTTTGCGGCTTCGGCACCAAAGTTCGCTCCAACATGCTGAGGCATCTTCAAATGCATTCCAATGAAATAGCCGTTCCTTCCGTAGCCCCAATCAACCCTGTGCCACACCTCGAATCTAACGAGATGCACTTTGACAAGATGGCTAACCTCGCTCTGAGCTCCAACATCGACAGGATGCCACAGGTACGGAGCGCCGATAAGAAGGAAAAGTCGGACCTCACCAAGCCTTTTGTACACGCCAAAAATGTTCCCCAGTTTATTCCTGAAAAAGAACGATTCGTTTGTGGATCCAAAAGCTGCTGTTATATATCTGTAGATGAAAGAATGCTCCGCCACCACTGGGAGGCTTTGCACCGAGAAGAGACAGTGTACCACTGCACTCACTGCGGGAAACACGTGTCGGAGGGCAACCGCGCCCTGTCCACTGCCCACATCGCCTCCCACCTGCGTCTGCACGAAGAGAGCCTCTTCGGCTGCGAGCATTGCTTCTTCATTCATCCAAACTCACGTGTGGTGGAGCGCCATTCCCTGGAGGCCCATGGCCGCTCTTCGAGTCGATGTCTCCGCAGCTTGCCTGGTGCTCCTGGTGCCCCTGGCACGCCTCCCGCTGCCAGCGATCCTGGAGAGATGGAATTGCGTTCCTGGCACTGCTCTCTGTGCCCCACAAAGACCACCTTCAAATCGGACATCATAGCGCACTGCAAGAACATGCACTCTGTGCGCAACCAGTACAAGTGTGCCCTGTGCCCGTTCGGCTACTCCACACGCAACACCTTCGATACGCACTTCACCGTGAAGCATCCCGGCCGCCAGGTGGATATCCTGACCATGTATACTAGGGGGGATGAACAGCTCCCTGTGGACAATTCCCCTCTGTGGTGGAAGCAACGGAAGCGGGGCTCCACATTTACGGAAGAAGTTCCCTCCTCTCCAGAACCTAACAAACATGAACAATCCCCTCTAAAGAAGAAGAGAACTTCCGTTGAGGCTGGGGAAATCGTCAAAATCAAAGAAGAAAAATTAGATGATGATTTGGAAATTTTGTCAGTCTTGACTCCGAATAAAAAAGTGAATGAATTAAAAATAGTTCCAAACACCAAGTTACTAAATTCGCAGCTTTCATTATTGAAAACTACTGAGGATATTATTGTCCCTAAAAAAGTACAAGAAAAGGTTTTAAGACAAACAGATTTGTTGGCACAAAATATAAAGAAGTTAAATCCCCCAGCTAAGGTTGCGGAAGAGATAATTCCAATAAAACAAGAATTTCCATCTACCAACACCAACAGTCCGGTGAATCATAATATCATCCAAATACTGCCAAGTTTTGGTGAACCCAAAGAAGACCAATTCTCATGTCCATTTTGTAAAAAGTTTACCTCCAAAAGTTCTCCAGAAATGAGATTACACTTCTACGAAGAGATGAACTACAGACCGTGAGTATAACACACCTTTTATTATTTGATATTTCTACTTTACAGATCAAGCATCAAATTTCATGGTCTGATTAATATTAATGTACAGATTTGTGCATTATGCTTTTTAAAAATTTAGTTACTACTAGCAGACGTGTACCCGGCGTTGCTCGACTTTTCTCTACTTTCTCTAAATATAAAATGCATGTATTATATAATATGAACCTTCTAAAAATTCTCTAAATGATAGTGAAAACCCTATCAAAATCCTTAGCGTAGTAAAGAAGTAAATGCACAAAAAGACTGACCCGTATAGCGACTTTGTTTTATACTATTTAGAGATGTACACCATTACAATATGTATTATTTTTTCAGGTTTGTTTGCCCGGTATGTGCTTATAAATCTTTTAATGAAACCAGGATATTGGAGCACTCTAAGGAGACTCACGGAACTGCCCAAGCCCAAGTCATCATCGGGGATCCTAAAGTAGAACTATGGGTCACCGATTGCCTTCAGATGCAGACGAAATCCATCAACGCCTATCTTGCCAAAGTCAACACTAAAACTCCACAAGTAAGGAAGTCTGTTCCTGATGGCGATGACAGCTCCAGTGACGAAAGATTGGTTATTGTAGAAGTTGATAAAAGCAAAGCAGTAGAAGCAAGTCCCCAATCACAGTCACCCAGTCATTCCGCTACCCTCATCACATCTAAAGCACAGTGTTCGCCCACTAAGCAGAACTTGCTTTCTGCCAATATTTCTCCCAAGAAAGTGAATAAACCGGATAAATCCAAATGTCCATATTGCGACTTTGAATCTCATTCAGGGATCCGAGTGCACATAATGCGACACTGGAAGGTGAAGCCTTTACAGTGCGGATATTGCGATTTTATGGCTATAAGAAAAATAGAACTGCGGCCACACATCACCAGGATGCATGCTGGCGAACCCTATCTGGCTATCAAAAACAAGTTACCCGAGACACAGGAAATAATCCAAGTGGGAATTAAAAAGAACCAGCAGCCAATTACTAAGATTGCTAACACCCAAAAGTTATTCATGTGTCTTAAATGTGAACATTCTTTGGATTCAGATGAAAAAAAGCAGCATGAGCTTCTGTGTCATAATGGAGATAAAGATGCTAAAATTATGCCTAAAAAATCTATTGTGTACAAGTGCATAATGTGCATGCAACTCACTCCAGACATCCCATCGGTCATGGAGCACTGCAAACGCGAACATCCCAATCAAGAAATGAACTATGTCATGCACAAACTGGGAAATCCTAAAAGTAAGAGGATCATGCCCAGAGACTCTGTCAAGATAGTTTACAAGTATTCGTGCCTGCATTGCCAGATCAAGACACAGAGCTTCTGCGAGCTCCTAGACCATCACAAGAACTCACACCCCACCGGTCAGATCTACATCAAACCTCTAGAGTTCTGTACGCTGGAGTGCACGGGAGAGATCAAAACCACTCTGGCTCCAGGAGTCAATGAGTGCTTCATTCAGGGTTGCCAGGCCTTGCTTCCTAACCCTACTGCCTTGAAATTCCACCTTCGCTCTCATTACATGGTCTACTCGTGCCAATGTTTAGCGCACTTTCATACATACGAAAATTACACAACCCACGTGAAGCAGCATTCTGATACAACAACCCGCTTAGCTATGAAGCATACCTTCACCGGTGATTTGGTTTTACACGACAGGCTAATGCAGCTATTCTCTCTATTCAAGAGTCTGAATTCTTCATTCCCAGGCCATTACAAAGATTTTATAGTTCACGATGAGGATGATGAGAATGTGGTATCGAGTTCCCAGAGGGACGATTCAGACTGCATCCTTATATCTGACTCTATGCTGGACAACTGCGGCCAGCCCACAACTAGTAAACCCACCCGTGCTAAATCCCAAGTTGCGCGCAAGTCCACCACTAATGTAGGCGGCCTTTTGAAAAGGCTTAAATCCTCCGACGATGACAGAGGAAATGTTCACATGTTCGAGGACTTTTCTTATTACAAGACTAAACCCTCAGCCCTCAACCTAAAGAAAATCAAAGTGGAAATGCTTTTCCTAGATAAGTTGAGATCTTTTACAGTGGAGCAATTGAGCGCAATAGAGAATATAAATCCAATAGTTCTTCTGAAAGATCATTACAATAAGACACCCGAGTGACAATTGGAGTTAGTCAAACAATCCGTGATATCTTGCCAAATACCTTGATGATGATCATTTTATCTAACTTAACATTGGAATAAATGTTACCTGGATATAAGTCACGATATTATTTATTTTTTTAAATTCTTTTTTCGGTAATAAAAATAATTATTTTCAATAGTGATGTTACAAACGAAAAACTCAGTAGAAAACTCCATTCACTTAAATTTTATCTAAGCCAATTGAAAACATTGGCAAGGGGCTCATTGTGTTTACGTTTCTGATCATTTTCTCGATACTTTGTTATGTGAGTCGGATAATTCACGTAAATAAAATAGTGTGGCCGGCTAAATTATACCATGAAAACACTAATGCATGAAAACCTTATGGGTTCCAAATTAGACCTTTTTTATTTACTTGAAGGGATCGAAACAAAAACTTCTTAACCTGTTAACCGGGGAGTTCCGTTTTGAATTACGCAGCATATAGCGGGCGCAAACCCTTTCATTAGTCCCGCTCGGTTAACAGGTTAAGCATGAGAATTGCTTATGGTGTTGGTGTTATTGGACAAAATTAACAATGCTGGCAAGTATATTTTAAGTAAGTTTTTCTGTGAATCAAATTGTTTATCTGTAATCGTTACAATTTTAAATAGTAGTTGTTAAGTTGGGATTATGGTATCCGTATTTAACACTTTCAGCATTTGCATTATATAACAGTTTGTTATCAATATGCCATTTTGTATTTGACTGCTAAGTTTCTTGTTAATATTAATATGTATAATGATGTAAGCCACAACGTTGGACGACTGATTAGTTTAAAAATTTCTTAAAACTTATTTTGCCGGTGAAGCTTTATCATAAAAAAATGTATGTATTAGATTAAGGTCCATTAATGGTCCTCTCATTATCCTAATTAATCTTTACTTTTTATTTTATAGTTATTTGAATTGTCATAACAATTAGATTAGGAATATAATTAAATAGTTATGAATGTTTAGTTTGAAATCCCCACATAATAGAAATGTAGGGATTGTATAATGTTTCTGAAACTATGACTAGTTGAAACGTTAGTGAATCTTCCAAGCGGATGTCTATGTTTATTGTAATTATGTATAAGGATGAGAATCAGCTATCTCAATGTAAAATCTTTTTTTTTTTGTTACGCAATGATACAAAAATTGCAAGATTGAATAAATTACAGTTGCTTTGTTTTTGTTTCGTAGGCCGGAATATTCAGTTGCATTTTATGAGAATATTGTTTCATATTATTTAATGAGAATGTAGCATTTTAGAGAAATTTCATATAAAAATGTACATCCATTTTGAATAGATTCATACATATTTCATACCAAATTGTAATGTCTGTCCTAACCGTTTGTCCAACGTTATTGTTGTTAATTTTTCATAGATTCAATAACATTTGCTTAGTTTTACCAGTATTGATAAAAATTTGATAATTTCATTGTACATTCGTCACACATGCAAAAAGATTTCTACCATTTTTTTTATTGTGTAAAATAAAACATTTTTGCTACATTATTAGATTAAGAAATTAAAATGTTTAAATATGTTGTATATATAATAAATCCAGTGTAACCAAAGGTAGGTGTGAAGTATTTTGTGGATCTGGTATAAGAAATTGCAACTACATTTATGCTTTTTTTTTTGTGAGGCTTTGGTAGCTATGTATTGCAATATCTCGCATTCTTTTATTGCAATACAATTCAACTATTAACCTTTGCTTACTTGAGTACCTACTTTCTACAAGGTAAACTTGTATTTTCCTATCCTTATAACATAGTTACTTTATAATACTTATTTAGTCTGATAATACTAACTTTTAATTACATTCCAATGAGTTTTTTTTGCAGAATTCACCTATGGCTGAATATCTGAGATGGTTCTATGTTAACGCAGTGAAAAGATGACTTATTCTGATTCTGTATATATGATATTCTGGTAATCTCAAAGCTGTTACTTTCTGTTTCCTCCGTCTTTACCAGTTTCACCTGTAAACCTGTGGTACATGTTACGCATGTAGTATGTGCCTAACTAACATTACCTCTTTCTACGTGTTCCATACATATAACTGTACCCTCTCTTCTGGAACTATCACACTTTTCATTATTCAATGTGATATTAAATGATGAAGAAATAAAATGGTTCTTTTGTTTTGTACTTTCCACTTCCTAATGCCTGCTATGCATTCTCAGCGAGATCAATGAAGGGAATACATGGACTACGACATGCAGTTAATATGGGCAGCTTCAAGCAATGACTGCATAGATAAAAACATTTCAAAACGACACTGCCATCTGTGTATTTTGAATATTCACCGCTTGAAGCAGCCTGTAAATCCAGCCTACCCGAGGGTGGGTTTTCTGCCAGCCGAATGAAGAACTTGTCTGCAGTGGATTTGATGTACCGAAAAGGGAAAGGAATGCATTTCAATAAAAAATAATTATTTCAACATAAAATAAGAGAAGAAGGTTAGGAGAAATTCTTTCATTTCTCAATGATCAAAAGATTTATCAAATTGTAATTTGTGTTTTTCATTCTTAATTATGAGAATTGTCAATAATCCATGGAGATTGAAACTGTTTCCTGTTATATTTGGACAAAAACATGCTAAATTAAAAATATATTTCCAACGTCGGATGAGCAGGTCACAGGGACACATGTTTTTTCCCATTGCGGTCACTAAGTTTCATATCGTTGGAAAATAAACATGGAAAAATTAAAGGATCGTTCTTCAGGGATCTGCATCCATCCCTCATTGGGTGGAGAGCTGAGCTGTGTTCTTGGTTTACGTATGGCTAAGCCACTCAGACTCACGGGGCATTAAGTGTCATGTTATGCCGATAAATCAACACACTGCACATGTTTTATCTATCCAACATCTAATGCACTGATGCAGCGTGTACCATGAATAATCGGAAAGGAACCAACCGCAAATGGCGTGAACTGCTGCTCGACTTTGATTCTTTCCTTTCCCATAATTTGTTGTTCGGTTCGCAAACGTATACGCAGCATAAGTTCAAGATAACTATTTTACCGTGACCTAATAAAAAAACTCCCAAGAAATTTTCTATCGACTACTGCCATCTTTTGGATTTACTATAAGTTATTTACATCGAAGAACCATAATATAGCAGATCCGACCAAGAGTGGAATTATCAATATTTTAGAAGATAATATATTTTTTACATAGATGTCTCTATTAAGCATTTTCATGACGCGTTTTACGGTTTCAGTAGATTAGTGGATGGTTTATTTGTGGTAGATTACAAGTATAGTATTCCCAGAGAGAGGTCGTGTGCGGTCGTATGTACGTCATCGATGAAAAATTATCCTTCCCACACGTCTTGTATGAAAACGAAAAAGACAAGATACTAGAAAGATGACGTCGCGTACGACCTCTCTCTGGGACTACTATAGGGAGTGTACCATCTGGGCGGGAAATCAATTTGTTGGAATGAAGGGATGACATAGTGAAATGATGGTGAAAGGGTAATTATAAAATAAAATACCTCTGGCAGATGTGAAACATCGAAATTGATTTTTATTGAAGGAAGTGAAAATGGAGGTAAACAAAGTCTTTATATTTTTGGTAATAAAATAATTATAAATCTTGATGTATAGATATTTATTTATCGTTTCTTTACACTGTATAACTTTTTTAGGTTAGAATTTTTAACCTCACTAGGACAAGCCTGTGTCGAGGTTAATACTTTTACAAAATAATAAAAAAAATAACACAAAGATTATATACTTATTAAGATAACAATATTGTTACATTGACGTTTCTACGAATTGGATACCTACATGGTACCTATCAGCCTATTCATTACAGTATAATGTTGTAAACATGTAGGGTGACCATGATATACCTTGATATTTAATTGCAAGAAAAATGATAATAAACTATTATTTTTAAAAACCGAGAAGAAAGAAAGAGAGAATATTAATATTGAAAAAATATTATATTACTGCACAACAACAAAGTTTACTTTGGAATGAAGAAAAGTATTTGAGATTAGTTTCAGGACAGCAAAACATCCCACAAAGTTAAGGTACTCTTGGTTGAGCCTTCCCAGCACAGAGTTTTGTCCATGCAAGAGCGTCTTGCCACGTTTGACGCAAGACTCGCAAGGAGCAAGACAACCAAAGATGTTTCACATAAAAAATCTACCCACTACTAGCTTGACAATAAGTGGAGGATGGATGACAATTTTTTTTTATTAATCATAATTAATATTACAGTAATAACATAAACGTCAAGAATAAAGATCTAAATATGGAAACAAATAACTAGGTAGGAGAACACGTATTTAAAAAATTATTTTACAGAGAATCTTCCGACGAAATATTATTAATTCTTTGCAAAGAACCAACCAAAACGGTAAAATGCTAAACTGAGAAAAAATTTTTAATCGTAAATTTCCTACAATAAATTTAATATAATATAAAATATATACATATATAATTTATTTGTAACCCTAATAACCTGACAATATTTGAAAATCTCCTACTACCACCACAGTAAGCGGAAAATGTTGGTTGTGTTGTGATGGAGGACTTACCAACCGAGGAATTGAACACACCACGCCTAGGTGGGACCAAATGCGATGTCAACTCAGCCACCGACCGGTCAAAAAATGTAATTATTTTGCACTTTTAGCAGAGAATTGAACCCGCCATACTTAGATGGGAACTAATTTTACTATGCACTTCTCTCTAACGAATAGTAGCATCTTGAAAAAACTAACAAATCCAATTATTTTTTCAATACAAGTTGCAAGTAAAGTTAAGTTTTAATAATAATAATAATATTGGACAATTTTTATAGCGCCGCTTTTGTGAGTTATCACCTCAGGGGCGCTTTACAGTTGATGCAGGTATTACAAAAATTATAAATATTACCAAAATAAAGTGAAGTTAAGTAAAGTAAAATGAAGAACAGGATGCTAATAATGCGCTGACACAATATCCTCACATAGATAACAGACCTTGGCAGCACCGTTGTGACGTTCAACGAAAATAGAAAACGGAGATTCTGCAGCAAGAATCCTAGGTGGTGAAGAAACTGGACCAGCTGCTGCAGGGAGAGAGTCCACCGCGTCCACCAACAGTGCCAGCGCGAGGTTTGTCATCCGTTCAGGTATGTGTCTGCTGCTAATAAAGCGCTAACATAATATCCTCACATAGATAACAGACCTTGGCAGCACCGCTGTGACGTTCGACGAAGATAGAAGATGGAGACTCTGCAGCAAGAATCCTAGGTGGTGAAGAAACTGGACCAGCTGCTGCAGCGAGAGAGACTACCGCGTCCACCAACAGTGTACACGAGGTTCGTCATCCGTCCAGGTATTTGTCTGCTGCTAATAAAGCGCTGACATGTGTCTGCTGCTAATAATGCGCTGACACAATATCCTCACATAGATAACAGATGTAGGTAAATCTTGACAGATTGTCTGCAGATTGCGGGCGTCAAAGAAGAAACTGACAAATATTATTATTTAGGTATCTATCTACAGCAATGTATTCGACGAGAAATAAGTTAAAAGATGTAGGTATCTCTCAAATTTTTAAAAGAATCACCAAGCACGGTTAAGGTTATTTCAAGCAACGTTTGAAAAGGGTTGCGCAGCCGTTACCTAAATAATGGCGAAATAGTTCCATATTTGAAGAAGTTTGATCAACTTTAGCATGTCAAGTAAAAGTCGCTGGACACGCATAAATACGAATATTTTTTTGAAACATTACTTCGTTACCTTCATTACCTACTATAAGAAACAACTTAACTATTTACGTTGAAGGAGTTGGTAAAATATGCATTTGAGTAAAATTTTTTTTTCAATTAAAGGTGTTTTGACATTTTCGTCAACCATGTTTTTCTTGTTTGTATGTTCTGTCATTTGTGAAGGTTATGAAATACACTTACATTATTTAAATAACCCGAAAAAACTAATAACCTATTTTGGGCATGTTTTTCAATAGCTTCGTCCAAACTTCGAGAAGCGGCGACGCTTGATGTTAGACTGCGAAAAAGTTTAAGAACAAGTAGAAGAACACGTTGGAATAAAAGGAAATAACACTAATGCTGCAAACAATTTACCAATTACTTGCGCGATTACAATGAGCTTTTTACCTTTCTGCTCAGTTCCAGGGGACGATGGCCTTTTTCAAAATTCTTTACTAACGTAAGAAACAAATTTAAAGAAATTTTATTAGCGTGATACAAATTTCAATTTATATAACGCCACATTTATTTTTTTTATTAAACTCAAAAGCATGGCCAAATACAATTCGTGAGCATATAATTTTTTTATTTCATAATTTATCTACACTTCTCTGCAACTTCTCTCGACACACCCGAAGCTAGGCACCTTGTCAAAATGGCGTGGTTATATTTAAAATAAATACGGAGGTAAAATTCCAATAAATTAATTTGCAACGTTACAATTTTTATTTATGCAGATGAAGTAAAATCTGTTAAAAAATCCAAATACCACATTTTTAAATAGATGTATTTGAATTTCTCTTTTGTTTTTGGAAATGAATTAATGCAAGTCTTGGAAGCAAAAATTAACCCTCTTCTCGACATAAAATTGAGCTGAAACTCAGCAGATAGACTCGTTGTCGATGACAATGCATTCTGATGACTTTTGGTGTCAATCACGCACAGGAACTGGAGTCGACAATTCTACCAACCTCGCCAAATGTCGATCGGTTAGGATCGACATTTAGTTCGCATATTAATTGCTGTAATGTCATCCGATTTCTGAGAAATGCATCTGTACGTGATTTACACTAAAATTTGATACAATACATTGTCATTGCAACTAATCTCTGTCGATTGGATGTCGGGAATGGTTAATTTCCGCTTCCAAAAATTGCATTCATTTATACCAGAAATAAAAGTGAAATTCAAAGAAATGTATTTGAAATTTGAAATATTCTAGGAAAATTTTTATTCATTCTCTGAAAATTTCGAAATATTTAGCTTTAAAAATATTGTGGAGAATCATTCCTCTAGAACAATGATACTCAACCTTTTTCTTCTGCGGGCCACATTCATATGTTTGTAAAGCTACGCGGGCCGCAACACTATACTGGTATGAGAAAAAATATCATGAAACCCACCACCCCCGTTTTTTTGGAAAACCATTTGAGATTTATAAAAATATAACCAAAACAGAATAATAAAAGTTATGTATAAAAAAAATTTATGTGTTACCGCGAGCAAAATTATTTGCGCGCATATTTGTCTGTCAAATCTTTGTTTTTTGGAGATAGATCTAGCGTGTGCAGTAGCAACACTCTTATACCATCAGATCTGATGTTGACACGACAATGACTATCCTCTTCTTGTTTCAATATATATATTTGTTTGTATGCAAATGTATGATTTGTTTGATTATATTTTTGTAATTGTTTGTACCTATTTATGAATTAACTGAATTTTTACAAGTGAATTGTTCTCACAAAAGAGGGAACATCTAATAAATAAATAAATCATGTTTGTTTTTATTATTTTGGCAAAATAAAATGTTCATGTAAAATATTGTATGAAAAAGTGACAGTATTAATTTATAAACACATTGAAACGAAAGGAACGAAGCAACCGCAAGCAGCGTTATGCGTTGTTTGCGGTTGTTTCATTCCTTTCTCAAAGACAAATACATAGCACTATCTTTTTTTATGTCAATACAAACATGGGATGCTAGGAAGAGGAATATGGGAAAATACCTGGCTATACAGATCCGGTCACCTAATACGGCTAAAGCCGTTTCAGGCCACATTCCGATTCTTTTTTTTTTAAATATATTACTTTGAAAAAGTTTATTTGTATTTATTTTTGTTCCATTTCCATAGTCCTCAATAAGTTTTATACCTGTTCTGAGGTCTACATACTACAAACTGAAACATGAGTATGAAAATTAGTCAAGTTGAATATTTGCCAGTTTCGTTCCAGATGCGATTTGTTGAATACAAGCGAATTTTGGGCCCGATGGCGTTTCTCCATATATTTTTAAAGGCCGGTCTCCGCCGATCAAAACACGAACATATTTTGTGGACGGTTCGGTCGGAGCCGCAATGTTTTTTTTTTATTTCTGTGGGCCTTAGAAAACAATAATGTTATTTATAACGGTTATTGTTGACCGAGGGAGAACGAACACAGGTTCTCTGTTTTTTGACCAGATGTAGGTAGGTCGCGGGTTCGAACCCGGTGTACGCAAATAAATTTTATTTGATTGATTTGTGTTATTTCACAATTGATTAATTAAAAATTAATTAAAATAATAAATACTATATATGCGGCACGTTCCAGGGTGGGAAGATACTCCCAGTATCGCCTTGGTGTAAGACCACCATTCAGAATTGAGACGTTTCTCCAAATGGCTTTAGCCGTGTTTAGTGACTAGATCTAGATAGCCAGATACTTCCCCACCTTCCTCTTCCCCATCTCCTTCCCTTACCCACTTACCTTCAGCCAAACAACATACCCCAATTGGGGATGCCATAGTCTCACTGGCTCCAGACCGGAGCAGTTGGGACTCTTGTGAGGTATTCACTATAAAAATAAAAATAAAATAGTTTTTTTAAAACCTAGCTAGAAACTAATATCGACCCGACAAGAAGTATTAGCATTTATATATGAACCTAGATATTTATTCTGGACCACAGAATCAATAAAATTTTATTTTGTTAAAAGTATTTTGGTATTTAAAATTTTAAGTACTTAAAAAATTATTTATTTATATTATTTCATTTAATTCATTGTTATCTATTGAATTTAATGTGTTAATTATTGTGCATAAAACTATGTAAAACAAAATGCCAAAATGTTTTTAATAGAGATATACATAATTAAGAAATTAGCACATACATCATCATACATGTCATAATATGGAAAATCAGGACTAAAGATATATGAAGAAATAATAATATAAAATGAAATGTCAGGCTTTCTGTAAAAATATTAAAATACATATAATTAAATTAAATGTTACCTTGTATATATTCGTTTATATTCTAACGTAGTACAAAAAAAATAGTGCCATCTGGTAACTGAAATTCATAACTTTTATAACGATGATAACGAAGATTTACATTACCGCCATCTTACTGTTTTCAGGCAAACGTTTTTAAAATAAATTCTAGTTAGAAAAAATATTGTTTTGGAAATGAACAACAGAGTTCGTGTGTGTCGAAAATAGTTGATTTTGTCAGGTATACAATCCGTCTTAAGAGGGCGCCTTCCGTGTAAAGAATTTAGATTTGGGTAACACCCACAAAAAAACAATATTTAGTTTTAAAAGAATCCGACAGAGGTGTCACTGTTTGAATTCGTATTAGGAAAATTAAATTACCGACATCTATTGCCATTTTTAACGTGATATAGAATGCCAGATTTTGTAAATCATGTTCCTGATATTAAATGTATTGAGGGCCGCACAAAATAGCTTGGCGGGCCGCAGGTTGAGTATGACTGCTCTAGAAATTCCCTAGCCAACCCCATTGGATAAAACGTGGTTATACTCCATTGGCTATGGTAGTACTGTTTAGTACTAAGAATTACTACGTTTATCTAGGATATCTGACCGGTGTTTCCCAAACTTTTATAGTTGTCCTTTGCGACCCAATTGCGAATCAATTTTAATACTGAAATGGTTTAAGGTTGTATAGAATAAAACCATTCCCATGTTTGGAATGAGAAAGTCTTCATCAAAATAAAATTATAGACAACAATTTTATTTATAAAATTAAAAAATTAATATCTAGTGTACATCTATTCTAAAACAACTATAAATATATGCTATTACCTACGTACTAATATTTGGACTTAATAACATTGAGACATAACCAACCCTTGTAGTAATCGCGTTCTTACTAGCGCTGGAAAGAAACCATTTCAATGTTCTGATTGCACCATTAGTGTTCTCATAAATGCAAGATTTCATTTCTCAGGCACTCTGGAAAGAAACCAATTCCATGTTATAAATGTAGTTTTAACATCTGAAAAGCCAAAATTAATCTTTACAATGCATGAAGGCGGTCAGAAGAGGAACCACTCCCATGTTCCGAAGAACAAAATTGGAAAAATGTCGTTGAGTTACGCTAGATTTTCTATTGATATCGGTGGATTTAGATCGTCATTTGTGACGGAATGTTCGTGACCCGGCATTTTTTTCTTTCATGGCCCGGGCCAGGAGTTTCGGAAACAATGACCTAGACTTATTGTATAGTGCGATTTTGAAGGCCAATTATTAATTAAAAATAGTTTTTGGTAGTAATATCACATAAGCTAAGACTGTATTTACTTTTTTAATTGTACTCATCTTTAAAACAAAACACATTATTAAAGTATATACTTGATGTTTGATCTGCTTGGTGATCCAAGACTTGGTGTAAAATTTATATATTCAGCTCAATTTATTTTATTTAAGTTTGCACTTTCGTATATGGCGCCAACTCTTGCGCAATTTTTTGACAGTAATGACAATCTATGAATTAATAAAATAATATTTGTTCAATAAAATATGCAGATACAAAAAATAATAACGTATTCAAAATGTTCAAAATACAGAAAAGTTTGACCGTTGGTACATTGTTTATAAAATGAATAAATTGTTTAAAAAATGAATAAATTGTTTGTAAAGCGATTAAATTGTTTATAAAGTGAATAGATTTTTTATAAAGCGAATAAATTGTCTGTAAAGTAAATAAATTCTTTTCAAGTGAATATTTTGGTTACAAAGTGAATAAATTGTTTTGTAGTCTATAAATTGTTTATAAAGCGAATAAATTGTTTATAAAGTGAAAATCGTTTAATATAACAATGCATAATTTCGGTAAATTTTTTAAAATAAAAAAGTAAATCATTTAAAAAGCGTTCGTCATTTATTGTGTGTAGAAGAAAAACTAGCGTGAACCCATAAGAAAACATGGGATATAAAATTTTGAAAAAAAATGTAGGTGTACTGATATAAAATTTAAAAAAATTCCATCTCAGAGAATCGAACCCCGATCAACTGCTTACAAGATAACTATGCTGATCATTACGCCAAATATTTTAAGAACGGCGCAAAAATTCGTTTTAACGTGTGTAATGAAAATATAAAAGCGTTAGAATTATGTATTTTAGAATGTTACGTGTGTATACGCAACTATCACAAAGGTTGTTATTATCAACTATAGGTACTTTGCGTACGTAAAAATCCATCTAGAGTTTGCATCAACGGTTTTTGCATCATTTTATGTATAAACAGAATTGAATCGACCTCATAAAATACATTTCTTACAGATCGCACAATCGATTTAATATTTATTTGTATTCAACGGTATTTTTTCAAAATTGATTCGTTGAGTGTACGTCGACAATATTCAGATGCGATGTTGATATTTAAAATCGTAAGCAACATTACCGACGGTCCGGATGTATTAGACATAATTGATTTGATAGTATCTACACACGTTCGTACAATCTTTTTAATTAAAAACAATGTAAAACCAATTGAAACCAAAATGATTCACTGTATTAAAATGTTAATAAAATTCTCACTGATGTAAATATCTTCAATTGCAACGAAAAAACAGAAAATTTCTGTTAATATACTGTTTAATTGTTTAATACATAATGCATAATGAGGAAATCTATAATTGCATACTCAGGTAAGTAAATTGCACATGTATAAACCTACCACATAAATATACTCGTATATACGGAAGGCGAAAGGAAAATCAAAGGATGCCAATTTTCCCTCAGCTTTATCGATTCGCCGCCGCGGCGCTGTGGTCGAGCCTTCGCCTGCAGCCAGCCGCCAGTCGCCTCGCAGCGCGGAACCTATTTCCTAGTCAGTATTATTTTGTCGACTGCTGACGACGGTCGTACGCGAATCTCGCTATATCATGCCAATGACTCCTGTCAAATACACGCTCACTAAAATAATTCCGCGTAAAATTATGATACAGAATCATCCGAACTATTAATCTCGACGAAGACAGCATAACTTTACCTAATTTGTTTTTAAATTTCTCGACCAGTTTGTTTATACGTCGCGCGAAATACATTGTTTTTGTTGTAATTATGGTAATTTTCGTGTTTTTATTAAAATAAAACTGTTTTGTGGGGGCAAACCAATATTTGAAGTGTGGGTGCTACAGGAGATACAAGTAGTGACATTTTGGTCGGAGCGCGACATGTCAAGCGGCTGCTTGCTTTTGGATTTCTTGTTTTGAGGTGAGGACTATTGATTTTGCATTATATTTGGCACAGTGAGGCAACAGCTGATGTTAGGGTGTCGAAGCTTTCCCTCTCAGTCGCTTTCAGCTGTTTCTGAAAATATTCTCCTTTGTTATTCTGTACTTTTTAACTCCGATTACGATTATCACATTTTTTTGGAATTACAATTTTATTCGACTTATTAATTACATAAGAAAAAACCATTAAATTATTTCGTTCAAAACAAAATTAATATTTCACGTCTTTAGTATAATCTTGAATGTCGATAGAACTATAATCTATAATAAAATAGATGTTTTGGCTGTATATTTTCTTTTCTAATTAAACCCAAACTAAGAACCATATTATTTTGTAAAATAGGTAATAGTGCATATTGAGTGTGATAATTGAACATTTACCATCATTACTAGATTAATGCTAAATTTATTAGTAACACAAAATATTCATACTTGCCCTTTAATGGAAAGTTTAAAAAATAAATGATATTTACGGCTATGCGCTGGTAGTCATTTTTAATACGTAAATTTCATATTAAAAAGGCACTAAGTGGGTTGATAAACTGATTCTTAGCGATACTTAAAAACCTACGTAAAAATACATATTAGGTGAGCGAATATAAACATTGTTTTAAACTTTTGCACCAACTCAGTTCATTGTTAGTTTCTGTTTTCATTAGCTTATATAATATGTAAATCACTATGATATTTATCATTATAAAATTAAAATAAAAAGCATGACAGGTTTACGCACAATTTAAAAAAAATAATATATTCGAATTATAGTTGATGAATTCAAAATATTTTGTTTAAATATTTCATTGTATTGAATTAGATGAAATCAGCATTGCCACCTGATTATAATTATAAATTATCATTATTGAACATTTAAAATAATTGGTCTTAATTAACACTAATTAATATCTCAATATACGCCATTTAAACATTTCTTAAAAATCTTGTATTAAGTTGTCAACTTTACATAGCGCTCTTTAGTGGTTAAATCACTTCAATAAAGTTTTATTTATAGTATGTTGAAGCGTTCGAAAATATATAAACATATATTATCATTAGGCATCTAAATACCTAAAAAATTAACATATATTATCATTAGACACCTAAATACCCAAAAAATTTTAACATATATTATCAGCGCCCTTGAGGTGATTTCTCACGAAAACGGCGCTATATAAATTAGCCAAATATTAAATATTATTAGGCACCTAAATACCTAAAAAATATTAACATATATTATCAGTGGGCACCTAAATGCCTATAAAAATATTTTAATCTTTTTTACACGTTCCTCTAAATGAACTATAAAAGTAAACACATTATGATAAAGCCAATCACGTTTCTTATCGTAAAGGTCGTTAGAAAAACAATTAATTTCCTTTTCATCACTTTCAAACTCTAAATAAATTACAATTCTAAAGAAAATAGGTACGCATAATAAATCTTTTGCAATTTTTTCACACCGTCATTATATAATAATTAGTAAGAATATTAATATCATAGAAGATAAATACATGCGTGAAATCTGCTAACGAGGTCCATTATTTCCCTTTTAATCAAAAACATAGAAACGGAACCTTTCTAAGAATTGGCCTGACCGTTATTCGTCCTTAGTCCTTCCCTAATGCTAATGGCGCCCTTATGAAAGAAGCGAAACATTTTTTACCTGCTTTAACCTTTTCTTCACTTCGGGTAGAAAGATAGACGCATAAACAGATCCCCTTCAAAGGAATAACGCAAATTGGTTACTTTGATATATACATATGGCTTTTATGTTACGCTATTATGAATACCTTTACCGATTATTTAATTCTGAATGATGTTTTTTTTCTAAACTTATTGAGAAAAGGATACAATCAAATATGTGGGGTTGTTATTTAGCTACCTACGCCAGGCAATACTGTTATTCAGCGAGTTTCAGAAAACATTTAAAAATACGCATTTCCGGAAACCCGTTTTAAAAGTTTTTTGAATTATCTCACGATTTCCAGAAATGTTGTTAGTTAAATTATTTTAGTCGTTTTATCAGCAAGTTAAATAACACCGTGTTCTCGAGGAAACTTTATTTTAAATGTTAATGTATTTCAGTGATATATTGAGTGATAAGATTGAAATATTAGTGATATTGTTTTAGGTAAAAATTTTTTTTTGTAAATTTAAATATTTCAGGATTTTTCTTAGTGAAGCGTAGCATCCTCAAACTGAAAAAAATTACGTAAATAAAAAAAAATCAGTTATAACATCATTAATGTTTTATGTTTCAATCTTGCCATTATAATGTAGCTGGCTGAAAAGTCACGGACCGCTACTGATGTATGGTATTATTACCTCCGAAACATTTACGTTAATGCAATTTTTTTGATGCAATAAACCTGCGCGGAAATATTTAGACATTATTAAAATAATTTGCATTTTTATTCCGGGTTGCAGGCTGCAGGTTTAAGATTAAGAATGCCCCGACGATAGCCAACCTCCGATAGGATAGGGCAACAGAAGAAGAATAACGAAATTTGAATATCTTTTATCTATAACTTATTTCATACATTTCTTTGTTTGACTGCTAATGACATTTGTATCTTACTGCAGCGAGTATTGGTATACATTGTTTATGGAAATCTGTATCTTTGGAAATTAGATAGCATCTCTGAAGCTGGGTATTGAATTTTTGTATTTTGGGGTTAAAATTACTTTTTTTTTTATATCCATATTATTTTTTTGAGATTACAAACGTGGGGTCACAGGTTGCAATTTTTCTCACGTTAGATTCGCTAACACTTTTAATTTATTACAAAGGTGTGTTTTTGGGAGTTATTACAACAATAATTCTTCGTTTTTATACAACTGAAATTGTTAAAATAAAAAGAAAAAATCGCTACAAAGCGATGGTATTTAACTTTGTATACAATGTCACAGGTCAAATCGTTTCTTTGTTCGCTTTAATAGAGATTTATCGACAAAATATTGGTAGGTATTTATACTTTCATTGGATGATAAATGAATAATATAGATGATAATTTTAGTTGGTAATAAATTAAGACAAGCCCATTTTTAAGAAAGTTACTCACACAAATAAATAATCTTTTTTACTTGGAAGGGATCCCCTCAAAAACCATAGACATATTAGACACCAGATTCTGTAGATTTTAGATAAGGAATTGTAAAGATTTTGTAAATAACGTGTAATCTCCTGTCATTTGAAATTTAAATTACTTCCGCTGTGAGTGTGTAAAACTTTGTAGGTACGTTTAGATAAATATTTATTTAAATTTTAAAGAGTTATGTGCAATTACCAAATAGGTAGGTACATACAAAGAAATATTTACACCTATTTACATACGTGCTTTTAGGTGCAGTCAAAAACGTAATGAGAATCAGGCATATGATAATTATTGTAGATTAGGTATAAAATAAACGTATATTGATTGTTAGTCGTCAATTCATTTGAAAACAAACTTGAAACTTTCATTTAATAGATATTAGTGATGATTGCTAATTCCAATTATTGCCATGATAATAATTATCTTTTTAAATACATCTCTACGAATTTTACTTTTGTTTTCATGAATGAATGTAAAATTTGGAAGTGGAAATTAACCCACTTCCCGGAATCCTATCGTGCTGGAACTCGGCTCTATCAATATTTGGTGACAATCGCGCACATACAAGCAATACAAGACGCACACGCATTTCTCTAAAATTCGATGACATTACAGCAGTTAATAAATGCAACCATCTTATACAATCGAGATTTGGCTCGGATGGTAGAATTGTCGACTCCAGTTCCTGGGTAGGAAGGTTCAATTCTCAGTCAAACCAAAAAGTTTTAAATAAATTTGAAAAAACATGTATTACAGTAAAAAAATGTATTTTTACTTCGGTTTTTTACTTCGAACTTGGACAGAGTTGTAATCGTGAAATGACTAGATTTTTAATAGTTAAAGGTAGGGGTAGGTAAATCATGTTGAAAAGATAGAAAACAACCAACTTTATTTCAGGTGAAAAAATGTAACAAGCAGTAATTGTTGAATGAAACACTAGTATATATTGAATTATTTCGCGGATAAGAGATAAGCCGCCATAGCTCAGTGGTCAGAGCTGTCGACCGGAAATCGAAGGGACACGGGTTCGAGTCCCGTTGGCGTCATGTATCTTTTATCAGGAGATCTTTCAATGTGGGTGAGTGTTTCAGGCGAATAATTATTGCTTGTAAAATAATTGTTACCCTTTGTGCTACGCATAAAAAATCTTGTCCTTAACATTAGTTTACCAAAAAATAATAATTTTGAAAAGACCCTTGCTTGTGCAGTGGCGTACTGGATGCATAAAAAATGGTTTTGTTAGGAAGCTGACTATACTAAATAATAATAATAATAAAACAAAAAAAACATGAAAAGAACATTGCCGAATTGATTCTTGAGTCTTAATTATTTATAACTTGTTACTTGTTCTTGACTTGTTATTCGTTTCGCACCCAAATATCTTTGGGTATTTGCGGGGTAAGATGGTACTGTGGGCGGGTGTTCTAAACTAGATTTTTTTTTTTATGTTTCGATACTATCGGATTGCACAAATAACTTTATTGATATAATTAATGATTAAAATTATGTATGCATGTACCTGTTACCTCTTATAGAATTTGATAATAGCGCTATGTTTGTTAGGAGATTAAATAAAAAGGTTTATTTAAAACTATATTTTTTCAAAATCTTCTCCACCTTTTGAATAAATCGTGATAAATTTAATTTTTTTGTAAATTTTTTTACATTCCGAAAAATTGGGAAAATAGGTAGGTAACTACCTAGTATGAGGTGGTAAGTAAATAGATACTAGGTAGGTATCTACCTAGTCGCAGGTAGAACGTAGATAGGTACTGGGTAGGTACCTACCTAGTATCAGGTAGTACGTAGATAGGTACTATATAGGTACCTAGTATCAGGTAGTACGTAGATAGGTACTAGGTAGGTACCTACCTAAGTTTGCAGAAAAAACTCGAATTTTAAATTTTAAACAGTGATTGGCCTGACACTATTAACTTTCCAGTCGGTGACGTCGCTAGTGGAGTAGATTATGCGTACACAAAAAAAATCAATGATATTAAACAAATAGTTCTAGTTCATCACCTAAAAAATAAACCAGAGGCAAACCCCTCTCACGATCATAAAACCAGAGCCAAGCAAACAGACATACTAAATATTCCTAAATGTAATTCTACCTTTGGACAAAGAAGCTCTGAATTTTTAGCAATAAAATTATATAATAAACTCCCTCTCAACATCAAACAAAGGAAAACGAAAAATAACTACATTAAGGACATCAAATCTTGGCTTAAGGAAATATCGGAAGAAGAACTAGCTAATTTATTAAAAACATCATCTTAGTCGCTGAAAACATATACCTACTAAAATATATAGCCCCCCTCAGCACAGGATCTCCTCGTGAGGAGAACTTCGATGATCTGTTTTAATTTTATATATATATTATTTTTTTTCATGTGCCATACAAAAATGTACCTAATTATTTAAAAAAAGTAACTAAATAAAAAATAAATAAAAAAGTTAGTCATAGACTGCATAGATATCCTTATCAATCTATAAAATCATTGAAAATAAGTTAATAAATAGATGTATCAAAATTACTAATTTCGGTTGTTTGTCTCTTTCTACCCATAAAATATATTCTTTTCCAAAAAATTATTTTGATTCTATATTTGAAATGCTTATTTATTTTTTAATATGCGATTATCAATCTTACAATTATTATAATATGCTGCACTAATGTATCTTGTGAGTCGCGTGTTGGGCAGGTGATATAGATTCACTTTTCCATATAATCCGATAACTTAGAATACCGCGATATAACTGAAGTGGGTTATTTATTCTCGTCTTGTCTTTAGAAATTGTATGACGCAAAATACAACCGGAATTTCCTATTACTTCGCGCTTTTCCTTGAATATGTTGCGGTGAAAAATATACTATGCGAAAGTAAAGAGGTAATAATACACTCTTATGATTTCCTTAATAGATGAGATTAGGTACAGCTACGAGGGATTTCCTTAATAGATGAGATTAGGTACAGCTACGAGGGATTTCCTTAATAGATGAGATTAGGTACAGCTACGAGGGATTTCCTTAATAGATGAGATTAGGTACAGCTACGAGGGATTTCCTTAATAGATGAGATTAGGTACAGCTACGAGGGATTTCCTTAATAGATGAGATTAGGTACAGCTACGAGGGATTTCCTTAATAGATGAGATTAGGTACAGCTACGAGGGATTTCCTTAATAGATGAGATTAGGTACAGCTACGAGGGATTTCACTCCTCAGGCCTCTGGCATATTGTCCGTTATATTTCTTTAATGAATTGTTAAATGTCTGATAATTAAAAACTTTTGGTGAAAGGTGATGAAATACACTTTCAAATTTTATTATTAGAAATAGACGAATAAATTTTAAAATATTTAAATTTTGAAATAAAACATAAAAAAGTCTACACGCTGAACTAAAATTACTGCTAGTAAAAAAACATATTCTCTGGATAGAAAGAAAAAATATTAATAATTAATAAAAATGTACAAAATTTTATAATTTTTTCTCAGATTGCTGTCGGAACCTTTGGTTTCATAAAGGTGTACATTTTAATTCTTCAGTGGTTAACTTTTAAATTTAAATATAAAACGGGTTATTTTCTCTTTCTAAAACCGTATAGTATATTTCTTAGGGGCTAGTGTCGTTCCATCAGTAAGGGCATGCCGGGTCGGTATGAAATAAACAACTTATTAAGTAAATAATTAGCAAGAATTAGAAAACACGAGAATATTTAAAAAAATAATATTGGTATGTCATGGTGGTTAATATTTTTTTTAAAGAAAAATAGAAGAAATAGTCTATTCCTCGTGAGTAGTTCATCTTTGGCCGCATGAAAAGTTAAGTATGTCAAACTTTAAATGAATTAAAAAACTTACTCGTCGTTCAAATTGATGTTATTTAAAAATGGTATAATTTCCTATATCCCACTGTCGACCGGTTGATCGAAGGTCTAATTGCAAAACAGTACGAATATTTCGGGTCAACGCACAGCGAGGACGATTTGCAGGCGGTTTGTACAACATTGAGAGATATTATTGAGGTCGATTATTTTTGAATTGAAACTAATTTACGCGATAATATAGAATAACCTCACCAAGGTTCTTAAATACATTTATTTATTCTCATAATACCCCCACAGGGACTTTACAAACATGTGATGTATATAATAATTTAGTAGAATGTTATTAAATATCAAGATTTGTTAAAGAAATTATAAAATAGAACGCATGTAAAAGAATAATAAAGCTACCATTAATTTTTACTTAAGATGTATCTTTTTATATCCTTCTTGTAACTAAATTCCGTGCAGATGAACATATCTACTATATCTGAGATAGTATTACCAACTACATGCAATCTAGGTATAAGCGAGTATCTAAATGACTCTTGATATTGCTTTTGCAATTAAAAATAATGTTTTATGGAGTATTTTTAGTTGGTTAATGGAAGATAAGTAATAGGCTGAGTAAATCAGGGCTGTCTATAATACTATTAACATTTTGAAAAAATAAAAGTGATATCGGAAAAAAGTCTTCTATCCAAGAGTTTTAATAATTTTAGTTCTTTAATCGGTGATTAAAATATCCATTTTTATACTATTAGAAATCATTTTTATTGGAGTCCCTCAGCGGGTCTTAAGGTTGTAGCAATAGCTCAGTCGTTTAGAGAGTAATTACCCAGTAATTAAAAAATAGTAAAACTGCCTTCATGACCTTTTTATACTTAAATTTACCTCAAATTTGTAATATTATCTCTTAAAAAATAAAAATAGTTTCATCACTTCAATGATTAAATTAATGTTAGGCTTTAGATTTGGTCAGTTTTAAATTGGTAAGGACACGTGTTGAAAAATAATAAACTACGTATAAATAACAATTCTCAAATACCTATAAAATATGACCATGAGAGATACCCACCTTCAATTTGCTTGTAAAATATTAATTTTCTCATAACTTCATAACTTATTTAATTTCATTAATTTAAAAATCAATAAAATTTGCATAAAATATGATTATCTAATTTAGCAGGCATCAATTTCTCCAAAGCAGGATATGTCCAATTAGACCGATGTAGCTATAGCATTCACCGCTTGACTTGAGACCGGTCGCGGAGTGATCTTGTGATAGCAGCCTCCCCTATAAGGCGCAGGCGGTACGGGGTCCCGCCGCAACCTTCGCGGGTTGTTCACCCCTTGACGGAACACTATTATTATTTGGAGGCCGTGAGTCACAGCCGACTTACAATCATACCATCATACAGTCATACAGTCATACAGCCATACGGCAGTACAGCCAGCCAGCCGAAACTACGGAATAGAAGTAATTCTATAGTTGCAATATAATTATGGGTATTGGCCCGCGGCGTTGATTGCACGCAATGTCCGCTACCGAAAGCTTCTAATCAAACTAGGACAATTTAGGCCCCACGCACATAATATCTATTTAATAATAATATATTTTATGGTTTGTATTTACAGAGCATTGATGGAATTCCGGTTGATTTGAAATCAATATGTAATATATATGATGGTGGCCTTCACTTCGAATGTGGAATCCTACACAGTGTGTGAACCAAAAATTTTATCGTGTTTCCAAATGGTGAAGAGATTTTAAAAACGCTGGTTAGGATTGGTAATGTTTTACCTTGAGCTATTAAGTCCTTTTGAGTCCTTTTTTATTACATTTTGTCCTAATTTATATCAGCTCGTAAGTACTTGGTTTCACGGAAGTTGGTAAATTAGAATATTGGCATCCGGGAATCAAGAATATTATGTTCATTCTAAATTTCAGATATGGAGAAGTTGCGCACTCAGAATTTCAGCTTTCGAAAAGTTAGTCATTCGGGATTTCGGCTTTCGTAAAGCTTGCCTTTGTGATCTTGACCCACACGTAACCTGGCACATAAACCAATAGATTTTGACCCTGTACAACCTTCGAGAGTTCATAACTGTTTAGCCATGTCCCCTATAAGCCTTATTAGGTACACGTTTGGAGGTCATACTTCGTATTATACCACTAAACATCTACATTCTACACTTATTATTGTATAGCCTTGGCGCTCGGGGCGTCGCGGTCGTCGCGTCACTTCGCCTGTAATATATTATCTACATTTAGGTATATACAGTTTAATAACAATAGGCCTCTCTTCAATCACCATAATCCATCCAACTTTAAACGTTAGATTGTGTTATCACCTGTAGTTGAATTCCGAACAACCTTCGTGGGTTGATAACCTCTGCCATATATTTATTTGAAGGACATGAGTCATATGTAACTATTCACTGAGATAATACTAGTGCAATGGTGGTTTTGCGAATTTTACCAATATGGATTAACCAAGTAAGAGTATATGTCCGGTTTTTAGTGCACATATATCTTCCGGGTTTAAGTTATTATTTTTTCAAGATATTAGTCAATGGGATGTGGCATATTATAATCCCCAAAATGAAATCGTTATTATTTTAGAAAACCGTAACATATCTGACTTCAGATTACGTCCTTTATTTTTTCAGAGACTCCTGGATTATGTCGACGAGCAATCTTGTATTTTATCTGTTTCATATTTTCAACCGTCTTCTTTTTCTGGTGCCTTCTCTTATCGAAGTTTGGCTATCATCAGGGAAATCTTCCCCTTATTGACTGCTATATGATTAATTTCCAAAAATCATTTTCTTTTTTCTGTTCCTCCTTCAAATTTATCTTTTAGTTTTGAGTAAATTGATAAATTGACAATTATTATTATTTTCTGTATATTTTGCTTTTTCCTCGATAATATTGTTGACCAATATATTGTTTCTCTTGCATTTCTTCCAAAAATCTTTTTCGTTTTTTTACCGTTTCCGGGTTATTAACCATTGCATTGTTTTTTTAATAACTTAAAGGCCTTGATTCATAGATAAGCATATATCATAGAATTCGTAGACAAATCACTCAACTTTTTATTAACGTTGCACGCAACATCGCGGCGATTCGCGTGTCACATACTATTGTACCACCAACGACCTCTGAATCAGAGGCTTTGATATTCGGCAACCAAGTATGTAAAATGTACAATGATTCACAACATTACTTAAAAGATACAAAAAAAAGAGACAAAAAAATCTCTATCCCATTACTGCCGGTCATATGCAATTACTCAAGAAAACAAAAAAAGACGCAGTTACCTAATGTTCGTAGTTTGGAAGTTTCGGAAGAAAAAACTGAGTCGGAATCGTGTCTAACTGTTTTTTAAATCTATGCTGAATATAATGTTTACATCCTCTTTGTTTGTATCTCTTATTCTTTTATGTAATAATTAACCTATTCGTGATTCGCGATTGAATTGAATCGAATGCTTTTAACGAAATTAAACTGTGCGTCTAATCAGGAAAGAAACCTAGTATTCCAATTAGGTGATGTGGAGTACCACAAGAAAGCAAATTGGGTCCCATTCTATTTTAATATCAATACGACCGGTCGGTGGCTGAGTTGACATCGCGTTTGGGTCCCACCCAAACAGTTATTGTCACTTTATTCGTAACCCGTGAATGTTTGTCTTTCTTTAAAAAAAATGAAATGCATGACGTTATCATTGCCAAGAGTAAGATAATGAGATCTGGTTATTCTAGTCAAATGTATTACCCTTACGTAACTTGATGATTTTTTTCTTGTGACTCTTATCCATATTCCGGAGTATCCATTCAACAATCTCTATGACTGTTGTTTTACCATTCATCATTTTTGTGCAATAAAATAACCGCTTCTTCGTCATCAACGTGTCTGGTTCTCAGAAACAGAGAATCTAAAAATGTTGTAAAAAGTATTCAAACGTTACTACGTTTGTAACACTATTATATCTATGTGGTATAATATCGCCGAGTCATGTGACGTAAGTTTTTCATGATTGAGTGCTCTCAATACACATATATGTATTTATTTTAAAGTAAAATTTGATGCAATAATTGGTGCAATATGTAATTTCAGGTTGGGAGTACATTTTATCCGAAAATGAGGCCAATATCGATTATTTATTTGTTTATATTCTTAGTGAAATGAAAGCGTTTTTAAAATTTGCCATGCGTTACGACGGTTTGCAAAGGAAATTGCGCAATGGTCGTCATGTTGAGATTAAAAACTCGCTTAATTGATATTTAATTAGTGGTTTGATTTAATAAAACAAGCCGTAATATTATCTTCTTGCCGTGACGAGAGACATCATTTTTAAACGCTGTTTATCAAAACGGGATATTGATCTACACATATTAACGAAGATAAATTATAAACGTATTAATAAAAACATGCAGTCTTTATCTTTGATAATCGAACGTCACATTTACAACTGATGACTAAATTTGGATATTAACACCCTGACCAATCTTGATAGGTAAATTAAATAACTAAGATTAAACATAAAATTATTAATAATCTGCTCGTTCATAGATGGCTCTTTTTTAATTATTTTAGAGAATAACACCTTTGCAAGTCGTGCAAAAATATTTAGATGTGATTATGAATAAATGGTTTTGTCTGTATAAAAATTCAATTCTTACAAGAAAAGCATGCAAATGAGCTATGGAGCTATGGAACACAATTTATGTCAAAAAGGACTTATCTCAAAAGGAAAACTGTGTTGAAAGTCGGGTTCAGCCTTACGTCTGATAATTTGTGAGATTTTACTCGCTTTGCACACTTGTATCTATATACTTGTAAGTACATTGACACGTGCGTCTAGGGAAATTTCCGTTTCCCCTTCGTTCGGCCATTTTCCTTTACGTCATTTCCGGTTATAAATCATCGTCTTAGTGAAAGCACTTCCGGTTCATGAATTTTTCTTTGATCATTTATGTTGCCAAGATTTCCATACAAATGGCTCATGATTCACACACACATCCAACAAACTGGGAACATGAGATTTTATTATTATTATTATTTGGCAGTAAGCCCAATGATCATCCTTTCTGATCTTGATTCCCTTATTTCGAAATTTCTTTTCCACTCTCGAGCCAAAAATACGCCTTTCTCTTTTAGTCAGTGAAGCTCACTTTTCTTCAACCCTTTCAGTAAGTTCAGTAATTTAAAATTCTCATTAAAATGTTCGGATTCTGCCACATGTCTGTTTTCTTAAACAAGTTCTTTTTGTACAAATTTGCTCTGATTTTTTACAACAAATATTTCATAGTCCCGTCTTTTCGTTTTCACATTTTCCCAAGTAAGATTCTCATGGGTGTGCCGCCATTTACCGAGCGGTCGAATTTGTTTGAGATACTGCAAAAAATATTTGATGAACTCCTTTCTTAGTTAACACACTACACGAGGGCGAATACAAGAGTCCCATTCGAGAAAAATGTTCATGTTTGAAACACCCATATCTTTGAAAATAATACATAAATTTTAATTGCTTTTTTAACTTAGTTCACACACCCCAACCAGATTTTTTTTTGTCTGAAATTAAAACCTACTATTTTAAAACGATTTCATAAATTGAAATTAAAGTGTTGGGCCTTTTAGTGAGGTTTTGTGTGTAAAACTTGTACTATTTTATTACATTACAAAAACAAATGTTTTCATTTTCGCACAAATCATTACAAAAAAACAAAAACTTTTGAAATCTCCTTATCCAGCGTAAGGTAAGTTGGCGTTGGCGTCATGTATCTTTTATCAGGAGATTTTTCAATGTGGATGAGTGTTTAAGGGTAATAATTATTGCTTGTAAAATAATTGTTACCCTTTGTGCTATGCATAAAAAAATCTTGTCTTAAACATTAGTTTACCAAAAAAAAAAAAAAATAATATTTGACAAGTTCTAGTATCTTCACCAAAAAATGTAGACAATTTGTCTCGACGCCATCTAGTGAGAGAGTTAGCACTTACAATGCCTTTCTCATATAAAAAAAAGTTGGTTGTTTTCAGGTGAAAAAAAAATGTAACAAGCAGTAATTGTTGAATGAAACACTAGTACTCGTATATATTGAATTATTTCGCGGATAAGAGATAAGCCGCCATAGCTCAGTGGTCAGAGCTGTCGACCGGAAATCGAAAGGACACGGGTTCAAGTCCCGTTGGCGTCATGTATCTTTTATCAGGAGATTAATTATACGTTCAACGGGTTTAATATAGTTTCCATTTGATAAGTTGAAGATGGGGAAGACTTGGTTTACATTTAAAAAATACATATAAATATGGTTGGAACCTTTACAAAGAGATTGATATAAAATTATCGAACAGCAATGCCTTCCCCGCCATTCAAATAGGACCAGCGTAAAAGGTAGAACTACCTTTCCGCCAGAAGTGTAATAAATAATTTGTAAGAAATGTTATAATCACTTTATTATTGCTAAGGTTGTTCTGGTTAATATTTTAAAATTCACGCAATTCTCGACCATAAGTTTGTATGTCGGGAAGGTTATAATGTTAACCAAAATTTTATACAATAGGGTAAAAATGATTTGACAGCGGTTGTTAAAATGTTTTTAGCATTGTTAAAAACATAATCTATCTTATCTTATATATAAATAAAATAGTAAAAGTTCGTTCAATAAAAATCTTAAAACCCCGAAAGTTCTTCACCGATTGCTTTGAAATTGACGATACAACGTTGCATTCGAATACGTGTGTGTTTAATTTACCTATATTATATAGATGCCTCCTGTGACAGGTAAAAATATGCTTTAAAAAAAAAACAGCGCCATCCGTTGGAAGTAAAAGCATATGAGCTATGGTTTCTCTATTTGCACAGACAGACTGAACCACAGCAGCGTGTGGTGGGGTACATCTACTTACAAATATATAAGGTACCGACACATTTGTTACAGTATTCTGTTATATTTCAGAAAAAAAATTAATCTACTTTCTTAGAAAAGTCTTACTCGTTGTTTAGTAAGCAAGAAAGCTAGTGAAAGACACAATTGTCTTACACTCTATTATCGTCCTTATACAAACTCATTCGCTGGTCTTTCAGGAATAGATTCCCTGAACCTTTGTCTCTAGGATCTCTAGAAACCAATTAGTTCTAATTATATTAGCCTATTTTTTTTAAAAACATCATTTTGAATTTTGTTTTCTTTAATAATTGAATGAATGAAACAAAATCATGGAAGTGGAAATTAACACAGTTTCCGACATCGAATCAAGCTGAAATTCAGCAGATAGACTCTTTGTCGATGACAATGCATTCTATCAGCTTTTTGTGGTACTCACGAACACACACGCGCGCACACACCCATTTCTTCGAAGTTGGATGTAATATAAAAATTTACAGCAGAACTTACGAAATAACAATCAGCGCTATCCAATTAGAATTTGGCTCAAGTGATAGCGCGGTACACTCATTTTAGTCAGTCCCTGGGGAGGAAGGTTCAATCCTCAGTCAAAACAAACAAAAAGTATATTTTTAAATACAAATAAAATATAATAAAATTAATAAAAAATAAGACTTTGTTTTTTACAATTCAGTAGGCCAAGAAATTCAATAATAATAATCACGTGATTTGCAGCTATTTTGAGAGTTGGTCAGGATGTTAAACAATGAACTTTCTAACTATTATTATTTCAGTTCATTATTCTATTAATGTCAATATTGCTATTACTTTTGTAAGTAACCGGTCGATTACACACATCGTTGGTTTTAAATGAAAAAAATAAATTATCATGAAATTGCCCTCTCGGATTTTTACGCATCGGATATGTACACATCTATTTAATGTGTAATTAAAGCACTTAAATTATAAACTAAACATTCAATTTATAAATTACACCGTTTACATTAAATTCCACAATTTCAACTCCCTTCAAACACGACGTTAAATTTTGAATAAATATTATTGTACCAGCTTTTGAATAATAGCCTGGACTCGTCAGAGCTTGTCGATCTTATAAAATATCACATACTGTCAAGATCAACCTAACAAACCCATTTAAATGTGTAAATGAACCCACACGTAAACCAGTGTTAGAAAATATTCCCCAATTCCGTCTATATTCCGCCTACGCAGTATATCACAAATTTCCATAATGTAGACATTCTTAGCAATAAATAACCTTAAAAAATATCGAACCGAACCGTACGATCATAAATTCATGCATGATTATAGAATGCATCGGGAGCATCTCCTATCCTTACCCTATATTCCTATTTACCTACTTATTAGTTTCAATGCATAATAAAACTCATGTGTTTAACAACTTTAGCATTTATACTTTATTATATATTATATTGTGAATACAATACAATCACTACTTAACATTCCAGCACCCTTTTGGTCACAATTTTCTAAACCTCTCCAACACATTCATCCCGCCTCTTTCTCGGTATACTTCAAGTTCGCTTCCACTTAGGCACCTTTTGGACATAATTTTCCAAACCTCTCCAACACATTCATCCCGCCTCTTCCTCGATGTACTTCAGGTTCGCTTCCACTGGGGCACCCTTTTGGGCATAATTTTCCAAACCTCTCCAACACATTCATCCCGCCTCTTCCTCGATGTACTTCAGGTTCGCTTCCACTGGGGCACCCTTTTGGGCATAATTTCCCGAACCTCTCCAACACATTCATCCCGCCTCTTCCTCGATGTACTTCAGGTTCGCTTCCACTGGGGCACCCTTTTGGGCATAATTTCCCGAACCTCTCCAACACATTCATCCCGCCTCTTCCTCGGTATACTTATGGTTCGCTTCCACTTGGGCACCCTTTTGGTCACAATTTTCTAAACCTCTCCAACACATTCATCCCGCCTCTTTCTCGGTATACTTCAGGTTCGCTTCCACTTAGGCACCTTTTTGGTCATAATTTTCGATGACCTGTCATCTGGCATTCTTTCCACATAGCTTTTGGAACCTACACAACCTTATATGGGTGGATTGACGAGTTCATTGTTGATTTTTAATCTTGTAGGGACCAGTTCTAGATTGGGTCAAATTATTTTGAGACTGCTAATTTATTTTCTTCATTTTTGGTTAGGCAACATCTTCTAAAACATTGTATTAAATAATTTGTTATCTTGTATCTCCTTTTAGAGTTTATAGTTTAGTATGTCAAGTATATTGTATAAGCAATCGATAATGACTGAGAGGCCCTTCAGTTAGTACCTACCCAACCAAATACCTTTCAATTGTATAATATGTATGCACAATGTACAATGTTATCTTAGAATTTTACGGACAAAACTTACACCCATCTGTCCTGTTGATGGACACAGTAATTTTTATTTTATTGTGTTAAACATATTTACCTAGGTGTTGTTTTTGTAGGAAATGAATCAGAGTTGTAATAATATTTATGTACCTATCAGATATGATTTGAGATTTTCGCGGGGTAAAAAGCGCTAATTTCGGGAGGTGATTCTACATGATGGTACCTAGAATTAAAAAAGATTTTTTTTTTGAAAATACTATATTTTTCCATAGAAGAATATTTATTTTCTCATACAAACAATTCAACTTTTTTACTTAAAAACTACCGTGAAATGTTGAAATTACGAACAAAGTTATTTTTCTTTTTTACTAAAATCACGTAGAATCACACTCGGAAGACACCCTGTGTATATTGGTTTATTTTTGGGGTATTATGGATATTATAGCGTGGAGGGCCCCAAAAATAAACCACCATTATATTTATGTGTTAAATCTAAATGAAATCAAATTTCCACTAAAACACTGTTAGTTTTATCGTGATATATTTTTGGGGTATTACGCCGTGTTCTATCTCCTTCTTTAGGCAATATTTCGGACAGCGTTACAGTGTTCATCATCAGGGCAGATGTAATTACATGTATATTAAATATCTGCCCTGATTATGGACACTGTAACACTATCCGAAATGTTGGATACAGAGGGAGGTAGCGCAACACGGCATAATACCTCAAAAATTTATTATCACGGTAATACTTTTAGCCGTAAAAATCTAAAATTATATCCCACTCTTAGGACAGGTTTATTAACAGAATTTGATCAATTCCTCTAAATTTAAAGTTGATTTTCAAGTTCTATGAAGGATCTATCCATGTCCTTTTATTGAGAAACAACCGGTCAATAATGATATAATAACAGAACTTGAAAAAAACCTACACAGAAAATCATCTTTGAATTTTGATGAATTGTTCAAATTCTGTTGAACAACCCGTCCTCGGAGAATTTGAACAATTCATCAAATTTTAACGTTCATTTTCGGGTTCTGTGAAAGTCCTATTCAAGTTCTGTTATTATATGATTATAGGCTAGTTGCTTGACAGAACTGAAATAAAGGCAGAACTTGAAAAAATATTTCACAGAACTTGAAAATGAACGTTGAAATTTGATGAATCGTTCAAATTCTCCGAAATAACCCGTCTGTTTTGTGCTGTTGCTGAGAGCTCAGTTGAGAAATTACTATTTACTTTAGAGATATCAACGGTTTGCCTATTCATCTCTTTATTTATCTGAAATGCCAACCGAACATTTGTCAGGGCAGATATAAAAAATTGTAATATTTTCCTAGATATGAACATTTCCAATCCATTGATTAACAATAGATTTTTCAAAAATAACATCAAAAGATGAAATAAATATGATTTGTCTGTCCTAAGGTGGCATCATTCAATTTAAATCCCAGTTACATTCAATTATTTGGTGTTATCTAATTTTTATGAATTATGTTCAATTTACACAAAATTAAATTATTTAAACATTGAGAGATAATGATGTTGCAATCATTATTTTAGATTTGATCTCTTTAGTGGGGGCGTAAGTACCAGGTTGTCAGATATGACAAAGGTTAATCCATGGCAGCCTCGTAATTCCCTGGACAAAATAATCACATTTCCAACGTAATATGTTGGAAATAATCCTTTTTAACATGGCCTTGTCAATCTACGAGATGACATTATCGAAGACCTTTGGTAGGAGATGCATCACAATAACAAAGATTTATTCACAACGGTTTTTCGTGTAGGCTTTCGTCGATATATTTATATAACATATGACGACAAGCATTAATCCTCTACGTGATAAATTTCACAAATATTGACAGAGGTGTTCCAACATAAACTGATGAAGAAATGTCAATTTTATGTATATATATTCATTGCCAACGTGTATTTAATTATACGTGAATATTAAGACTCGTTTAATTGTCATAATTATTAATTACTTGGTGAAGCACCCACACGGATAATGATATTGCTAATTTAATAAAAATCTCTTTAAATTGTTCGTTACCCTGTTAAAAACGGGACTGCAGACCCTTAACGAATGAATTGATAGGTTTCATGTTTCAACTTTTAGTGAAAAATTGATGTGAAACACGTGTTCATAAAAATATTACATTTACGCATTTCGTCTTTATATGTTAACAAGGCAAACGCAGGTACATAAGCAGGTGTTCCGATATATTCGGAAAGTTCTCAAATTTTGTTAGGAAGGGTCTGCCGACCCGTTTTTAACAGTATTTGAATAAATCTGCAATACTCATTTTTCTCCGTGCAGCTTTGCCCGTGCTTTATTCTGTTTTAAAGGCTATGAAAAGGGGGTGGGTTGGTTTTTCAAAATCTCGTGTAAACAGTGACCTTCTTCTTGTTTTGAATGTCAATTGTGTAAAATTTCATCAATCTCGGAATAAAACTGTAGATTTGTGTTAAAGAAAACTCACATACTTCTTTATTATTGTGTAAGTTAGATTTTAGTAAATGGATTGAAAAATTACTATTATTGGTCGTTTCCATTAGTAGGATCATCATAGTTATTGTTAAATAAACAAAATTTTCGTGATATGACCGTTATTAATGATATTTGTTTACATTTTCAGTGATAAATTGTAAATTCACTTAGTGGCATCATTTTAATCAAATGAAAATTTATTTCTGAATTTTTTTTTTTTTTTTTTTTTTCTGAATACAATATAATTTGTATCTTGTTACAGGACCCTTTGGTTCTAAAACACGCAGATATTTTTTTTTATTAATTTAGTGGTGTAAAAAATGTTTATTTTATTTATTTTGATTCAATAACAATTTATATTTTAAACACATACCTAAAATTTATATTTTAGACACAGATATAATATTTATATTTTAGACACAGACCTAACATTTATATTTTAAACACATACCTAACATTTATATTTTAGACACAGACCTAACATTTATATTTTAGACACAGATCTAATATTTATATTTTTTTTTTTTTTTTTTTTTTATAATTATTTTTTATTTTTAATAATATGTTTTACATGGGACATAATTCATTTTACATCATTGGTTTTTTACTACTCTTCCATTGAAAGCATTTGCTTGTGTATGGAAGGGGAGTGTACATAAATGTTGTTGTTAGTTAGTACTTAAATAATTCATTGTACATAAATGTATGTTTGCTGTAATATTTCTTTGGAAAGTAGTGAAGGATAATATATTATTTATTAAATTTTTAAAAAGAAAGGAAGCTATGGAAAACTAAGGATATTTGTGAGATTAATTAAGTGACAGTAGTTTTTTTTTTTTCAGAATATTTTTAAAGTGTCTCTTGACAGAGAGCAGTATTCGGGTTTTATCATTAATGCTTCTGATTTCTTCTGGTAAACGATTGAAAAAAGTTCTTCCCTGGTAAGTATAATGATGTTGTGCAAAAGACGTATTTAGTTTTGGGCATAGAAAAACATGTCTAAGTCGCGTTTTGTTTTCATTTAAAAATTGATATTTATCTTTTTCTTTTATAATTTGGATTAATGAGTTTTTAATATATAGGTCTTTAAATGTAGGTACTTGAAATTCTTCAAACAGGCGTTCTGTTGGGTAGTCAAAGGATTTTTTTAATATAATTTTAATAATTGTTCTTTGTATAATTTCAATTGGAAGAAGGTTACATTTATACGCGGATCCCCAACTAATAATAGCGTATTGTAAAGTGGATTGAACTAAGGCATAGTAAATTAAATATAGATTTTTTATCGACAGAAAGTTTCTAATTCTTAAAAATATATATATTAATTTTCTAATTTTGTTTACTACTTGACTTATTTGTTCTTTCCATTTCAGATTTTTATCAATAATTACTCCTAGATATTTAATTTTATTTGTTGTTTTTAGTACTGTACAGTTTGATTTGCAATAGTTTTGGCTGTGAATTTTAGTATTATTATGTATGACAATGTTAAAATTTTTAGGAGTATCATTTGTATGTATTGCAAATGGAATTACAAATGTCTTTTCATTATTAAGTGACAGTAAATTAGTGTCGAAAAAATTCTTGAGCGTGTTGATGTCTTCCGTGGCCTTTAATTCTACATTTTCCCAAGTCTTATCACTTATTATTAATACTGTATCATCGGCGTATGACGTAATTTGACCGTGTAAAGGTTGAAAAAAAATATCGTTTACATATATAGTAAATAGAATTGGTCCAAGCACTGTACCTTGGGGGATTCCAAAGCTTGTAATCTCTTGATCACTATTAACACCATTGATTTTTACTAATTGAGGACGGTTTTTTAAGTAGTCGGTGATCCATTTAATCGCGTTGCCTTTTATGCCGATATTATTCAATTTTTTTAATAGCATCTCATGGGATATGCTATCGAATGCCTTTCTAAGGTCAATAAATATACCCGCACATTTTTTACTTTTATCTAGTGATTCGTAAATGTATGAAGTTACGTTAGCAATAGCATCTTGTGTGCTGAGTGATTTTATAAAGCCAAACTGGTTTTTGTGTAATATTTTATTATTATCTAGAAAATTTACCAATTGTTTTTTAACTATTTTTTCAAAGATCTTTCCTATATTAGAAATTAGACATATTGGGCGATAATTCGTTGCTTGATGTGGATCTCCAGATTTGTAAATAGGTGAGATTATTGTGGTTTTGTAGTTCATTGGAAAAATTCCATTTGTTAAACTTAAGTTTATTAAATGAGTGATAGGTTTTATTAAGTGAGGTTTCATAGTTTTTAACATGTGTGTCGTAATAGAATCAAAACCGGGGGACGAACCTCCTTTCATATTTTCTATTATTTTCGAGATTTCACATTCTGTTGTTGTTTCAAACATTGAAAGTATATTACGTTTCTGTATATTTTTATTTTTATGGTTTTCTTGGTTTGAAGGCTTATGAATATTTTTCGCAAGATTTTTCCCAACATTTGCAAAGAAGGAATTAAATATGTTTGCACATTGTTTAGGCTGTATATTGGCATCTATAATTTTTTTATCATGTTCAATGTACTTAATGTTTTGTGTTTTTTTTGTATTTTCTATGGCGAAATTAACAGTTTTCCACATTTGTTTATGGTTATTTTCTGAAGATAATATTTTATTTTTAAAATACTCTTCTTTACTTTTTTTAATATAAGATGTTAATTTATTTTTATATTTTTTATAGAAAATATATGCTTTTTCATCTTGGGGATTTTTTAAAGTTATTTTGTAAAGTTTTTCTTTATTTCTGATAGATATAATAAGTCCTTTGGTAATCCAAGGTTTTAAACATCTTAATTTTGATTTTATGTGTGTTGTTATCTCAGTTGTCGAATTTTTAATGTGTTGTGACATAATATTTTCGAAGTTAGTCGAACAAATTTCAGTATCATCACTGTTTAAAACATTATTCCAATCTTCCTTTTTTAATTTTTCAGAGAGAATAGTCATATCTATTGTTGATTTTTTGGTTAATAAATTATGTTTTTTATGTTTAATATTATTATTATACAGAAGTAAGCATGAGTGATGATCAGTTATGTTAGTTTTCCAAACAATTGATTTTATTTTGTGAAGATCTTTAATGTTTATATTTGTCCAAATGTGGTCTAAACAAGATGGAGTATGTTCTTTTATTTCCCTAGTATTTTTATTTATGCAAGATATAAAATTTTGTTCAGTCATACAATTGATGTATTCATTTTTGTTATTATTTTCTATTTTTTCATTAATATTAATGTTAAAATCTCCTACGACGAAGCAAAGTTTATTTTTTAATTTTAATAATATGTATTTGAGGTCATTAATAAATGTAATAATACTCGAGCCATGCGTTCTATAGATAGCTATTAGATGGTATATGGATTTGCCGAGTTTGAAATGTACTTCGATGCAGTTTACTAAGTGTATTGGATGTTCTAATATGTTAACAATACTAAATTTATTGCTTGCAAATATTATTATTCCCGAATTTTTATTGATGTCTACTTTGGTAGAAATATAGTTGTACTCAGGTAAGTGGTAAGACGGTGACTCAGCGTTCGTAAATGTTTCGGTTAACACTATAAAGTCCGGTTTTTTAATTAAATTATTTATTTTTAGAATTAATTCATCTAAATTTTTTTGAACGCTACGGATGTTTATGTGCATAATAATTATATCATTGATGTTTTTAGAAATAATTTTGTTACACGAATCGGTACATATACATTCATATTCTTGAATTTTAATATTTAACTCTAATTCGTTACTTAAGAAATCATCCATTTAATGCATTTTCGGTTGTATTTTACAAAATTATTTATAAGGTTTTTATTCAATGTCGTAGTTAATTCTTTCTTTGGCTAATTTAAGCATGTAAGATCGGAACTTACATGTTTCGCTGTTTGTTCGGTGGTCTACTTCATTCATTTTACTGTTCAAGGAGTTTATTTCTTTCTTCTTGTTAGCTGAGTTGCAGTTAGCGCATTTGGGTGGCAGTTCCAGGGATTTACACTCGGAGATGGGATGATCTTCTGAACAGTGCTTGCATGTTGGTTTATTCATTCTATTGTAGCATTTTTGTGCTGTGTGTCCAAATCTTTGACAGTGGAAACATTGGGTAAGAGGACTGCAGTCTTCTACATAGATTCTCATGAATCCTAGATGAATTTTTTTTTTATTAACAAGATGTAGTCTCATTTCGGGATTTGTTTGTAGTATTAAGTTTTTGCTGTTAGTTTTTTTGTTTGTAATGATGGCCTTAACTTGTAGTTGAAATTGACCTTATTAGACACATACCTAACATTTATATTTTAGACACATAACTAACATTTATATTTTAGGCACAGACCTAACATTTATATTTTAGACACATAACTAACATGTATATTTAAGACACATACCTAACATTGTTTCTCTAATTCAAAACGATTTTAAGAGAAATATTTTTTTTTCAAACACAGCAAACCTATTTTGTGGTACCATTATTATTAAAAATTAATAATAATTCATTATTTTGAAGACAAAATATTGTTGGTGATATACTTTTTTAAATCTCTTTTTATAACTCCTTTTTTTTACAATTATTTTTAAAAAGGTTAATTTTTTACAATTATATAAATATAAAACTAGAGTAAGTAATGGTAATGGGATTCTACCAAGGCGCTGCCTGTGTGTGGGTAATGAATAAAATGAAATCTTGAGTAGGTCAGTAGTATTTCGAAATTTAATTAAGGTCTCATTACTATGTAGGTAATTTTGACCACGAATTCTGACTTTCAATACAGACTGTGAAAATAAGTGGTTTATATTTGCGACAGTCGCATATGGGGTAACCCATTAAAATCTCACATCAAATTAGGTTACTAACATAGTCGTACCTTGTAAGCCTTCTTTTATTTTTTACCATAAAACAACTGGATTTTCGGATAATGGACTCGTCGGTTAATCTATTCATCCCCACCAACCCTTAAACTATCCCCTATCAATCATAGCGCGTGAAAAGAAAGCGTTGAAATGCGAAAATTTTCAAGGCTCAGCCAATAAATGTTGTTGATTCTTATCGTTCGGAAAGTCAGATTCCAAAGAAAAATATAGTCAAAATAATATGAATTTTGTGTGATGGAAACTATTAAATTGCATCGCAAACCTTTAAAAGTGCGGAATTATCTACAGGGTATAATAAAGTAAGTCCACAGAGTGTGCCTATAACCCAAAATTGTATTAAAATCGGCCGCCAAACATTAATATATTATATTTAGATGAGACATGCAGCGATAAACTAGGTTCCGCTTTTTTACCTCTAACTGATTTCAAACTGAAGTCCAACTGACCTCCAACTCTTACGCGTTCTAATAGTGGAACAAATTTCGACGAGATATTAGTACCCAGTAGCTAGCGCCTCTAATTGTAGCCATATGTCGCCAAAGCACTAATTAATTAATTCTTTAGGACGGTATTGTCCAGATTGGAATCACTGATCTACAGTACTGATCCTATGTCTTCTTCTGTTATCTCGTCTTATCCTGGATGGGTCGGGGACGCATGGCTTACACAGGGCACCTTCAGGCGTCTCTATTCTCCGTTCATTGCAGGTCCAGTATCCTCTTGCACTGCCTCATCAGCTGCATTCCCAAACAAGGACGACCAACTGGAAATTGCCTCCGGTACCTTCTCCGGAAGTCGCTCAGTTGACAGCTGAAATATTTGATTAATTTATTTTGATATTGAAGAAAGAAGAAATTCAGCTTGCCAACATGGCGGCCCCCAACAATGAAGGTCCGACCTTTTTTAGCGCTGATAATAATCGTTTCGTAATCAAAACACTAATTCCGGAATAAACGAATTCGTTCGTTTTTGGGTCCGCGCCATTTTAGGAAGATGGCGGTCACAGAGGCAATTAAAATCACGTGTCTAACATTGATTTACTTATGTTTTATGTAACATTTCGGAGCGCTTATTATTATTGAAACCATTTGGTTTTTGTCTAGTTCAAGAAACTCGTGTTTTGATTTGGGTTATGGAGGCTAGCGAGTTCTGTTTGTATCGTTTGAATGCTGCCGGACTATTTTTGGTTTTATCTACGATTAAACTGATTATTGTAATTAGTTATTTTCTTAATTAGAACTTAACCATTTTAATTTAATTCTACTACACCCACTCTCGATTCATCATAGTTGACTTTATTATATTTTTTTGTGAAAAACATATTTTAATAGTGGCCACCTACTACCTACGGAACCTGTAAGGAAATAATACGATATTATTTTATCTCTTGACGAACTAGGAGATTTAGATTAGTAAGTTCGTTGACTCTAGACAGCGGAGTAAAAGAGGTTTTTTTCTTACAAAATCAATATAACGTACTTATATGTATATTTACGAGTATACCTCGTTCCAGAATGGAAGAAACTTTCAGTTTACTAATGGTAATTAATCTCAAATGAATTGAGGCAGCTTGAAATGACATTAGCTATATATATATATATAGCAAATATTAAACATTTAAAAAAATATTTTTATTTATTAAAATAATTACATGATACATGTTTGCACGAACCAGTGGAATTTCCGCTTAAGGCGAAGCTTAATGCTAAATCACTATTTTGATCAATCTTTATAACAAATTGGTGTACATTATGAATACTAAAAAATATGCCTTAGATAAATTGAAGGTTTTCCTATCGTTTCGCTTGAGTGGAATACCAATAAAAAAATAAATTACTCAATAAAAAATATAAATGTAAACTACTAAAAAAAAAAAATTTTTCAATAGAAATGTATGAACGCGTAAAGGAAACAACTTTAAAAAAAATACAGTATTATAGCTAAGATTATCTGTGACAGATTCACTAGATTAACTTTTTGCTTCCTTATAAAATTATTTACAAAATAAATAAAAAACAGTTTTGTGCTTGAAATCGAACGTTTCTCGACTCCGTTTGTCAAGCGATTTCAATGCCTATTACCTACAATACAAGGTATGCCAAGAATATACACATTTTCGGCTTGTAGCTTCCTCTTAAGAATGGTTACCTATAGCTGTGTCAAATATTAAGATACCTCTAAGATCGCATTCAAATTGAGGAGGTGACACAATTTCTTATTAAAAAAAAACCAACCAAAAAGCAATCTTTAAAGACAATGTCAAGCCTTATAACTGCTTCTCCGCGGAGGTCGAAATGGTCGTATACAGAATATGAATATATTTTCGTATTTATTTCGTAATACGAATGAATCACATCACACATCTTTTTACAGTCAAGTCGGTGGGATTGTAATATTGTAAATTAGCCAGCATCACAATGGACATTTAAGGTAGACAAAATATTAAAAACCATCATTTCGACAGAAACAAAAAGAACTGAATTAACATACAGTTATATTTTCACAGCCATCTCTGGCCAAGCGCTCTGTCAAAGTGTTTTTATGAGGCGATAAGATGAACGGTTCAAGATTATTAATTTTAGATGCTGCCTTGCGTGAACACAATTTAGGTATATTTATTTTCTTATCTTGAATTATTTGAAACAAAAAAACTCAGTATAGGAACCTATAGAAAACAACACTACTTAACTTATAATTTACATAAATTTTATAATATTTGTATTTAGTAGTTAATAACCGGTTTCTCCTGAGTTTTAACACCGTTTGTTCGAATTCAATACAACAATAAACAACATGGCGTCATGGATTTTTCTACGCGAATCCGTTCAAGAGTCCCAACTGATCCCAACCGTCTGGAGCAAGTGATTCTATGACATCCCCAATTGGGGTACGTTATGCCCACCACTTTCGTACAGCATTTTCGAAGAAGACCCGCTACAAATTCTTTTATTGCAAAGTAACATTTTTTTAAATCTTTGTTGTAATAATTTGCGGTTATGTGCGCTTTGTTTAATGTCGCATTAGCGCATTCTTCCGTGAATTAAGTTATTCTTATTGTTAGGCTCAGGCCGCAGGAATTTGCGTTGTTTCTTTATATTTCCCACGATTTATAATAAATTCATATCGTTAGACTATTCTGCGTTAATATTAAAAACTTTGTGGAATGTGAAGTGGTCTTTTCCCTTTGGATGGAGGGTTATGTGAGGTTATTGTGTGACACACGTGTGCTGTTGATATTTTAGGTAATTTTATATATTCTTCCTTCTCTGTATTAACTTTGGTTTCCATTAAATTCTACATGGATGGCATTTCTAGTGTAATCAGTGCATATTATCAATATATATGTGTCAACTCGGTCGGTGGCCGATTTAACATCGCGTTTGGGTCCCACTCAGGCGTAGTGTGTTCAATTCCTCGGCTGGCTAAGGACGGGTTGTTTCGGAGAATTTGAACAATTCATCAAATTTCAACGTTAATTTGCGAGTTCTGTGAAAGTCCTATTCAAGTTCTGATATTATATCATTACAGGCTAGTTGCTTGACAGAACTGAAATAATAACAGAACTAGAAAATATCTTTCACAGAACTCGCAAATTAACGTTGAAATTTGATGAATTGTTCAGATTCTCCGAAACAACCCGTCCTTAGTCCTCCATCATAACAGTTGTAGTAGGAGATTTTCAAATATTGTCAGGTTATTCGTAACCTGGGAATGTTTGTCTTTCTTTAAAAAAAAAAAAAATATATATATATATGTATATATATTAAAAGTAGCTGACGTGTACCCGGCGTTGCTGTGGGTTATCCTTAGAAGATAGACTTTTCTGTAGGCCTTTTTAAGATATACAATTCCGTAGTACATCATTTTGATGTATCTCTTAAGGTTTAGCCAGCGTTATCAACGTAGTGATCGAAAAAATATTTTTACGACTTGATTATAAAACATCGACTTTTCTCTACGTTCTATAAATAAAATATGCATGTATTATAGTGTATGTGAACCTCCTGGTAAAGATCTCTAAATGATAGTGAAAACCCAATTAATATCTGTTGCGTGGCTTAGAAGAACTAAGCGCACAAACAGACAGACGCAGATAGTGACTTTGGTTTATACTATTTAGCGATTACTGTCTAACTCATCGATTATTCTTTAAACGTATGATAAAATAAGATAAATAAAATTACCAACCAACCTACATAAATATCATTAATTTTATAACCATCTTAACCACCAACATAACGTTACCTTTTCACGAAATTAACTTTAACCTATTTGGAGATATGCATGTCTTTGATCTCATAATTTCTACCTAGTATATACGTAATTGAGATGAATAAAATGTAATCGGGTCTTCGCTGAATTTAAAATAAACCCAAACAGCCGGATTCTTGAAGTTATGTAGGCGATAAGAATTGTTATCTACATAATAATTTCCAGAATTCTCATTATTGTTTATCACCGAATTTGTAATTTTATCTAGAGTACCTACCTAGCATAGCCTCTTGTTGCAAATTCTCAAGGTCATTATATTTTTTCTGGTAATATAATTAGGGTTTATTAGAGTTCATCCTATTGTAATGATAATGTGGAAATGTTCTCACAATTTGGTCACAACCAAAGGTATGGAGAAGATGAGATTGGGCTTTCATGTATGAAAAATGACCGCACGTCAAAACATAAGGAATAGTAGTAACATTACGTTTTTTCTATTACCTCTACAAGACCCTCCACATAGCATCTCCAATGATGAAATAGGCCACGATTGAAATTATATTCCTCACGGCCTTCTGCGTGGAGTTAACCTAAAAACCGTTTACCCCATGTGGAATGTGAAAAATTCCACGATAAATTTGTTTAGGTTGTAAGCAATTGAAACTGGTAAAAAAGGTCTCCTTTGTAGGAAACTGCGATATAATTAAGTTATACTGGAGTTCAAGACTTATCAAATTTATAATATTTTTGTGTAATTTTTTTTTAATTAGTAAGATATAAACAAAATTTATTTATTTATTTATTTTTTCATGTTCTCCATAAAACGGTTATACACCAATATATCATGGAGAAGATTACAAATTAAAAAGTTTACAGAGGCAGTTTTACTATTTTGTGAAGATGTTACTGAATTGTCTGTAGGTGACATTGAAAATGTCGATGGCTAATGCAGTTGAGTCGCTCTGTTTATTGGCGCGTTCTGATAGGCAGAAGTCCTCGCTTTCGGAGCATATAAGAGTGCATGGGATCTCCCTCGAGTATAATTGTTAGGGACATAAAAGTTAACCTCTTTCAACATAGGCGGATTATGATTATATTATATTATTATTATTTATGATTACAAAAGATTTGAGATTTATTTTTGGGGTGTTATTATGCATCACATCATCACATAATGCATATTACGCATTACATCCACCCCAATGTTGGACACTGTAAAGCGATGGGCATTGAAACGTTGGCTGAAGAAGTACGAAGCGCAACATGGAATAATATTACAAAAATAAATCACGAAAATATTCTCCAACGTAGTTTAGGTACTGGCTCATCTATCGCATTCAATTTCAAAGGCTACTACACATTAATTAAATTAAAATACACCTGTAACAAGTTTTTAATGATGTGAGATTAACAATATTAAAATAATACGCAAAGGTGAATTTCGGGTAAAATTGAGAACAAAATTATGTGACCTACGTTTTGGTAACATAATAAAATATTATATAATGAGATTTTTTTTTAAATACAGCGTCGCTACCATTAATAAAGAGAATAATAACTATTTTCTTTAATCATTGGTCTGTTCATCCACCAGCATGCAATTTTTTTTATTCAGCTTATTACGTTCTCAAACGAAAATGTTTGTTTAGCAAGCAAATTTTTGTTGATTTTTTTCTGTCAAAAAATCAAATACTTAAGGCGATGCTTAGTGCCAAATCGCTATTTTGATTAATCTTTATAACGAATTGGTGTACATTATGAATACCAAAAAATATGATTTAGATAAATTGAAGGTTTTCCTATCATTTCGCTTGAGTGGAATACAAATAAAAAATATAAATGTAAACTACTAAAAAATATTTTTTCTATAGAAATGTATGAAAGCATAAAAGAAACAACTTTAAAAAAATACAGTATTACAGCAAGATTATCTGTAACAGTTTGACTTGGCTAACTTTTTTACTTTCTTATAAAATTATTTACAAAGTAAATAAAAACAAGTTTTGTGCTTGAAATTGAACGTTTCTAGACTCCGTTTGTCAAGCGATTGTAATGCCTATTACCTACAATATAAGGTATACCAAGAATATACACATTTTTGGCTTGTAGCTTCCTCTTAATGTGTTTTGAGCAGGCGGATTCTACTAAACTAATTTATTTTTTTGACTGGTTTGGGATGAATCCTGAAATGATGGTCAGTCAAATTTATATTACGATTATAACTCATTACGTTTCAAACTAACTGATTACATATATTGCAAATTTATTAAGAGTCCCTACAAACGGGATTGCAGGCCATTAACGAATGAATCCACAGGTATTCAAAATACCATTGTTTTGTCGCGATGTTGGGACACGTGTTCATAAAAAATCCTAACATCTTCGCATTTAGTCATTATATATCATTAAGACAAACGCAGGTACATAAACACGTGTTCCAATATTTAAAAGTTTATTAGGAAGCGGCCTGAAGTCCCATTTTAAAACAGAATACAAATAATTTGAAGACATTTTTAATAAGTTAGCAATACTCATTTTTATCGGTACAAACTTGTACATCTGTCCTGAGACAAAAAAAAACAATAATAAAACGTTGCTTTGGAAAAATCTTTTTTCAGTTTTTTTTTCATGAAGATATTGTTATTATTCAATATATTAAAAAAAACGTTAAAGTTAAATAAAATATACTTCCAAATCCAAAAACATCAAACTCGGTGGCAATTAATTATAAATATTTTTGTAGGCTCTGGTTACGATATTTGTAATCTTTACTTATGTTTCAGACTTCCATTAAAATGTTCTTTCTCGTGTCATTCACTTGGCATATATATGTATAATTACTTACGATTAAAATTAATTAATAGATCTCTGAGGCGTATGTGTTGTAAAACCGTCTATGATCTTGTGAGAAAAGTGTAGATCCGCAAATAATGCAAGGCTGATGGAAGCGTAATGAGTAAGATTTAGAAAGGGACGATAGTTTTGGCATGTAAAGAGAATGAACAAAGAAAGAAGTTTAAGGAGAATATTTGACTGAAATGTGAATGGTAGCAGTCGGGGACGCCCGAGGATTACATGACACAATAAAATTAACCAGATACTTGAGTCGGGACATGTCGAGAGTCAGAATAATAGAAGATTATATATGAATGTGAATGAGGCAAGGAGTGTCTGCAAATACGAGTTATTTGGCGGTCTGTCCTCTCTGCCTGCACTTGCGGAAACGGAGTGATGGTTAGGTTAGGTTAGGTTAGGTTAATTTTAAAATAAATCTGGAAAGATTATTAGGTCGATGTCAAAGAACACAACAGTGTATGCAACACCCTGAATTCCTTTACAAATGTTATTCTAAGTGTTTTTTTGTGACAACATAATATTTATATTTATCATATCAAATTATATTTTACTAAAAATAAATGAACACTTATTAAAATCCTTGAAAATATGATGAATTACGACTACTGCATACATAATGTGAAATGGAAGATAAAGCAAAGGGTTTCGAGAATGATCGAATATGCAAATTCATTTTCGATTATTAACGGTTGCGTCCACTCGATTAATTTATCAAATTTCGCAAGGGCGTCAAAGGGACTTATTTGATCCCAACCAATGACGTTCAGGCTGTGTGCGAGTGAGGAAGGTATTGAATTGCATTACAGGATTACATGAATATAAAAAAATGGAAACTTATGTTTCAAAGCTACCATGAAATATATTAAAATAGAATGAGTAATAAAATATTGACAAAAGTTTTTAGTGTTTATTCACAATATTTTATGACTAACCGTGCTTCTCAATGTGAGCTTAAAAATATAGTATGCAGCTGTGTAGACCTCAAATTAATACTCTGAAACCGACAATTTGCAGCAGATTTTGTATGGCGTGACTAAGCTTTCTGTGTATTGTTAGTCAGAAACTTAAGCTTTCGCAAATAGAGTCACTTTATATTGCGAAATGTCTTTCAACTGCAAAATGGTTCAAATCAAATGCTAATGTCAATGAATATATAAATTATTGACAACTAACAATGACAACATCGTGTCCGATCAAACGTTTTGAAATGAGTTTAGGTTCTAGGTACGTTTGTGAGTAATGAGTCGCTTGAATTTCTTTGAAATAAGATCACTATGTAATGAGATTTAGCTTTGCAATGATGCGTAAACAGTAAAGAATAATAATATCAACTAAATAATCACCCATTGTGGCCCGGTATATGAGTTGCTTTTAAGCTCGGCTTGGTTGAATGGCGAGCTTAGCACATAATCCGTAAATAGGTCGTAAGCATGGACATCACTAGTATTATGTACACATTTAGTCTATGATTTTAATAGAGGAGCGTGTTTGTTTTTTTCTTATCTAAACGCATTTAGTCAACTGCTGTCATTGCAATATCTATGGCGATGTTTCAAAATGTCAGCGACCGCAGTTTATTTTTGCACGGGTTTAATTTAATATTTGATAAAGTTTGCAAAGATACTGTTTAATTATTGTAAATAGCGTGGGGAGAAGTATTCACCTTCAAGACATGGACACACCTCATTGCAGCCCATGATTCCTGCCAAGTCACCACACAGTCACACTGGGGGTGACCTAAGACAGAGGTGTTGATTATCCAAAGAATAGTTCCCGTGGCGGCGGTACCCGCCTCCCAAAATGTTCTACCACATTCTATTAACTTACGTCCTTTCTCTGTCAGTTCCATGTGTCAAACGCGTCAAATAAATACATAAAGAAACTATAATAGCTACACGGGTATACCCAATACAGTGCACGCAATATCCATATAGTAGTTTGCATTTGCTTGCAGTTACTGCATTCGCCACGCTTGAAACATCTTAATTGGCAAATGGTGCGTGTGCCACTGGCGCCTGTCTTGGTCCAGAAGCGTCTGCAGACTGTCTGCCGGCGGCCCTCTCAGTAGCTGGTCCAGCCGAGAGGCATACAGCATCCAGTCCGCCTGATGACTGTAGTACCTAGTACCTCTCTTAGTGTTGGGCAAGCAGCTTTATGTAAAGCTCCGTGCGTCAGATGATGATTAATTAGCTGGATTAAACTCTATTGTAATGAGTAGTGCACAGTTGATTTCATAAGCTAATAATACAGAGTCCAACCTAAGCTACTTATTAGCGAATGGAAAATAATCTTTGACAACTTTATAAGCCGTATTCGCAAAGGAGTTAAATATTTGCCAACTGAGAGCTTTTAAAACGGTGAAGGTATAATTTTGTTTATTTAAAACTAGCAGTATATTTATATAATAAAGGTTTAGAAAACCATACGCGTATTCGAATGCAACGTAGTGTCAAAGTAATCGGTGAAGAACTTTCGGAGATTTAAGATATTTATTTATATAGATTATATAACCTTTAGCTCTTTAGAAATACTGATAACAAGGAACTACTCTGTAGGTATCGGAATTTGAGACCGATTTTCGGCCAAAACTGGAAGAAATCGAATATTTGATTGGATTCTAGTTATAATAAACACGAGTTTCTTACTGACTTACTTGTTTTTCGGTAACCTGAATAACTGAAAGTATGTTTCAAAATCTCCCAAAGTTATAGTTGTTTATCGAAAAAAATGGGACACTTTAAAGAAAATGTGAAAACATGAAGTGATCATTAATTTAATCATCTTGAACAAATAGAGAAGTCTTTGAACGCCCGTGAAAAATAAATAGGAACTAGAAACTTGCACTTGAAACGTTCTCGTATTAAAGTAATAGTAATTGTATACCAACATGAAAATAGTGGCACTTGTAAAAAATGCCCAAATTACATATCGTAGATTTGTGAACCAATGACCCATTTATTTCAATGGCGGCCGGCAATTATTATTTGAATCATGTTTATTTAAATAATAACATTTGATACGCACCATTATGTTTTTTATTCCCCAAATAAACATTGAAATAATGCGCTGTTGATTCAAAGAAAAAATGATTACTTTCATCTCTCTGTTTTATTTTCATGATCATGACTTTTACCGTCATTAGATCTGTAATTTTAGACATAAATCTAGGCTTTTAACGATCTGTACAAATTTATCTTTAATGTGCGGATACATTTCTTTGCAATTAAAATGTTTTAAGTGTTGGACAGGGATAAGTTCTAAAAAAATGAAATGTTCGTAAATACTCGGCGAAATTATGAATACAACTTTTTTTATCATGTTCCATCGAACCTTAGAAGGGAACGCTCTAGGGCCTAATTATAATCAAAAAAATTGTGTTCTTCTACTGTTACTAGGTCAATTAACGTATAACTCAAATTGATATAGAAATTGTGTCAAACTACAAACTTAAAGTAAGTATAAAGGTACAACATATCAGTGGCGTGTCATCCATGGAAACAGATTCTTATGTATGCAATTATTTGTATAACGTTAAGTATTATAATGAAAATCATTTTCAGGCTTTTAATATGAATTTCTAAGTAGCAGCTTTTAGTCCATTGCAATCATATTCTCCACTTGATATTTATTTATTTTAAGAAACATCGATTAATAGATACTAATATAATGTGCTGAGAAGAATGACAAAAAACAAATTAAGTAACAAAAAATATATTTTCTAAATATTATGAAAGTATGATGAAAACATATTTGTGGAGGTTTATAAACTAGCACTATTTTTAAACTTTAGTGTTGATATAACGATATTTTTTTAGGCATTTAAAAATACTAGCTGTACCCCGCCACGCGTTGCTGTGGCTCAATCTATATGTGCAGATAGATAAGTATTTACAGCTAGTATAAGTATATAAAAAACACAGGCGTATCGAATGCAATTTCGTGTCAATATTTCAAAGCAATCGGTGAAGAACTTTCGGAGATTTAAGATTTTAAACAAACATTAAAATTTTTATTTAAATAGATTTATTTGTTTTCGGGAAATCGAAACAATAGTGCGTTTTAAATATGCATGGCACAATATGTATGCTTCTCTTTTTGTTTCCAAGAATATCGATAGGTAGAACATTCTTTCTTGCTAAAATATAAACCAAAAAAATATTATTTAGTAATAAAGATGTTCCAATTGGCTGGTGAGTCCTAGCTTTATATCGTAGATAGTTTCTATTTTGACCATTTCATAGTTTTTGCTTCTCTGTTTCGTTTTCCATACTACGTTTCTCATGATCAATAATACATGTTACTGTACGCCAATGACATGTTTATGTAGTTGAAGGTGGTAGATATTGAGATATTTTTAAATTCGATTAAATGGCTGAGTCCGAATAAAGGCTGACACATTAATGGCAGTAATTTACAATCTATGCTAACAAACCAAAGAGAAAGAAAGCATTGGAACCACAAAGCAATGAACACTCTTCTGAATAACAATTCCACGATTGCAACCTAATCAAGCTATTATCTCTTTGAGTAATTTGTTGGTATTAAAACTTAGTCCGTTATCCGAGTAAATCTTTGAGTGGGCAGTTCAACAAAAGTTTGTGGCTTCAACAAACGGGTCTATGTGGATTGCAGATGACAGGTGGGCGGTAAGGTCGAACCTACAAATAGCTGATGTATGGTATGACAAATATAATTTTACTAGCTTAGAAATGGTAAAATTGTGAATAGGGACAATGCTAGAAGCAACGGAAAACAACAAACACGTGATAGTGAAGGTATGTAGAAGTTACTGATGGGCCCATGATACCTCGTCACAGTGACAATTCAACACACTTTTAAAATGTGATATAAAGTCAATAAAAGCGACGAAAAAAAAACTAATTAACCTAGTTCCACTTTTCATAACTTTATATCACTTTTTAAAGGTATGTTAAATTGTTATATGGATGAATTATCCGGTCACCGTTTATTACCACATTTATTAAATTGTGTTTCCATTACTACCCGGTTTCACAAAATTTTGAACATTATTAATAAAAAATCTTTTTTATATTGAACATTTCTGAAAACAATGTGGCGTCTTGTCATAGTTTTTATTTCGTTTTTCGATATTTAAATGGAAATTCCACAGCTCATGATGAATTTTCTAACTTAATTTAATAACTTTAATCTAAAAATCTAAGAGTTTTTTCGTAAATTTCCTGAAGCCAGAGCTCACCGTCCAAAGCCAAGCAAAAATTTGCTTCCCATGCAGCCAGTCTTGTGTCTAAAAACACCATATTATTTTTAGCAACCAATTTTTAGTATCTCAGTACAAAGTAGAAATTACATGTAAATTATCCTTGGAAAGTTCATCGCCTGTAATAAACCCGTAATAGCATTAAACAGGTGAAAACAATATCAATTTATTAAACCCGCATCGATCTCAATTTTTGATAGTTGTCCATTTAAGTATGCCGTTCAATTTTTACGTAAAAGCCGATATTATGAACCGGCTTGGTCTCCGAGAGACTGTGGCCCGCGGGCAGTGGTGTGCGGAGGGGAAAGGAAGGCACCTAACTATTGCGTAAGTCGCAATCTAGTTAAATTAAAGCAAACAAGGTGATTGATTGATACATCTTTCTCTGTTTTTACTCAATTAAACGGACTGCATTCACTCGGTAGGCACAAGGGGAAGCAAACCTTTGAAAATGCGATAGCTTAAACACTACCAGACACATTCAATTTGTGTTCTTCGTAAAATATATATTTTTTTAAATTAGAATATTCTGAGGCACATTTGCGACCTCCTGAATAGTTAATTTTTCAAAATGTGGGATCTCTTAGCCACTTGAGCGATTTTTGGCACAAGTTTGGAAAAACGTTTTGATCGTTCGCTTGCCTTAATGTGCCAAATTTTTAGAACTTAAAAATATTGGATTAACAGCGAAATCTTAGTGAATTCAATGCATCTAAACCGCAATAAGCAGTTCTTATGTTTTGAATAATGATTTTTGAAATAAGTGGTAACTGATCGTTCCAGTGGAAATGAATAATGTACTTACATTTTTTATTCTCTTGAAGAAAGACACATACATGTGTTATTTCTAATTTATGTAGAAAGTCGAATGAGAAAAAAACCCCTTTGCTCTAAAAACTAAGAAAATTTGGAAATAATTTTGATATGTACTAACAATGTTTGCTGAATCTATCAAACTTAACCTATCTTTATGGAAAGAAAAAGGCCATAACCCCACTTTTTCAACTGCAACAGGAATCGAAACCACAATCTTCAAACTCAAATTTACGAAGCTACGGAAGCTGCCAATATTCCGAAAAAAAATCGCTGTGAAATCCTTATTTTTTTATGTTTATGGTCGTTAAGAAAACGTTAATTGCTTGAAAGGTTTTGCCTTCTGCCTAATGGAGGCTCAATGAATTATTTGACTCTGGGTACAATTCGCTTTGGGTATTGGCATTTTAAACACATCTTCTAAGCAAAATTTCTACTAGAATCGAGTGCCACAGTTTGGCCACAACATGTCGGTAGGATGTGTGGTTGCATAACATGTCAATGTATACGTTACTGTAACAGACCGAGGTGCCAACGCACAACTTTTCACATTCGGCTTTCTGGACCAGCCGCCTCTCTGTACCTATACTGTACACTGTGCTTTATATTTATACAGTAAAGTCAACCCAGTCAACATATCTACTGTTTTGCATACGTACAAAAGTGCAGATAAACAAATAATGCTGTAAGTTGATTGCAAACACTGAAGATTGTTCGCTTTTTTTCAATCCAGGAAAAAATTACGTGCATTGATGCGAACTACGTTTTTCTTGTTTGTTTTGTAGAATTATCATAGTTAGGCTGTGTGTAATTAGCTCCCACTATGAATTTTGCAACGAATATTAATTTGCAAATAACTATTTTACTACCGTCTTCCTTTGATTGTGGTGGCCATCCGAATAGATGAGCGAACACGAATAATTAAAAAAAATATATATAAGAACTTTAGATTTCATTAACTGAATGGTATGCTGTATCAAAGGTAAGGACTGTGATAATCATTGGATGTCTATGAGTATAATCCAATTTAAAAAAAATTTATTTAAAAACAAGGAAAATATATATTTATTGTTCTTTATTCTTGTTCTGTATTATTTAGTACGCTAGTCGACGTTTAAAAACATGTTCCACACACACAAATCATTTTTTATAATCTTTTAATTAATTTCATGTTTAATCTCAAGTATTAACAATAAACTTTTTCAATTAACTCGCAAACAATGTTTTACGTACTTACGTCATTAATTGAAAAGTTTCTCACAATTCCATAATCACGCAATTCCAAACGTCACAGAGCTCATGCGTTCCCGACGCGGAATATAACGAACAAAAGCTTTCTGGTGGCTGTTTCAGTGGATGCTCGTTAAAAGCTCGTTATCTCAGCAGAACGAGCTTTCTGCCGCCGACATTTTGTAAAGGAAACCCCTGTTAAATGACAAAAACACTCCTAATCCTCCATTGTCTGACCCTGGCTCCGTAGTAAAGGCTACATTTACGTTTTACCAAGATATTCGTTTATTTATTACATTACACCTTTATATATTAAATTAATTTATAAAGGTGGGCTTATTGCCAGGTGGCAATTTATTCCAACAAACCCAGCTTTGATCGAGCTTTTTCGTATAATGTGTGGCCCGGTAGGTTCGAAATAAGGCGACGGACTTGGGAGATGATTTCTTCATTTTTAGTTTTGTAGATTATTAATGAATTGTATTGTTATTAATTACTAATGTAATGTTTTCTTTTTGTTACAGATACGAGTATTTTCTCAAACACAAGAAAAAAACGTTGGAAATACATTATTTTTTCGCTAAAAAATAATGGTGTTTGTCAGCAAACTACAAAACGACAAAAACTTTAGTGAAAAAGTTTATAATCAGTGATAAAGTGAAGTGCTATTACACAAGAAATATTTAATATAACTCCGATGTCTTTTTATAAGACAACATTATCGAAAAACGATAAATAATAAAATAAACAAAAGCCGCTTTGACAGCGCGCGCTTTTCATTGCGAAATTCGAATCCGCCATTTTGAATGTGCGTTCCGTGATAAGCGCAGACTGCATTAGCATTCTGTATTTTTTTCCATTAGTTTTTCGGCTTTTGAATTTTGAAAGAACAAAGCAAGATGGCTGTCATGATAGAAGCGAGGTCTTTTAGACCCTTCAAGTCTTCGGAGGAGTATCTTTATGCCATGAAGGAGGACTTGGCCGAATGGTTGAATACCCTGTATCCTGAACTGATGATCAACGTGGACAACTTTATGGATCGTCTGGACACCGGTGTTGCACTATGCAAGGTAAGAATTTTTTTAAAACATTTAATATAATTTTAAAGTACGGTTAGACGGGTAACCGCCATAGACAAAAGAAAACTGCTTGTTTCTTTTAAATACGTAAGTACTGGGCACTACTGGGTTTAAAATACTTTGTATTAAATATTATTCACTATGCACAGTAGGTCCGAGGGAAATCTCATGGGTTATGTATTTTTTGAGGATCTTGGGTAGGGTTTTTAAGGAGACGAGGGTGTGGATCTATGTTATGAAGAGACCTCAGATACGTTGTAGGAAGGACAAAATACAAACCCAAAATGTAATTTAAAGCGGGCTGAATAAAAACGACCCATTTTCTCTCGGGATAACATGTCGAATGCTGGGCATGGTTTTTCATGGTACAATAAAATTTAGTATAATTTATTGTAATATATTTTTAGTAGTAATTTAGTATAAATCATTAGAAACACACCATTTATTTTACTTTTTCATACAAAATAATAATTTCTATACAACGTATCATAACTAAAAGTAATGGGAATCATTTTTTACAAGTCTTTAGGTAAAGTTAATTAACTTTCTCCGTATTCATGGCGGGTGATTGGGATGTCAAAACTGATTGAAATTGTAGGCGATTTTTTATTTATGGCTTTTCATTACCGGAATTACCTGCGACGTGTCGTGGCTCGTAGAGAGACCACTAAGGTAATTCACCTGGGACCCGGGGCCATGTGAAATGACGCAACTTATTTTCTTTGATATTTCACGTAAAACGTATTAAAATTACAAACTTTTTGTGATGCCGGTTTATAAGGATGCTAGTGCCAAACGATAAAGAAAAAATAAAACTTTAAAAATTTGAAGTCAGTTATCTTACTGCCAAATTTACATCTTGCAGCGCAGACCCGTGAGAAATCACGGGATATTTTAATTCCAATTTTGAAAAAGACAATTAAAATCTGCCAAAATATGATATTATAGATATGTAGATCGCTTGTCTGAATTTGTTCAAATAAACAGTTTCAATTTCGAAAATGAAACTTAAATGAATAGTAAAATTTAGATCCAGAGTTCATTGAACTGGAGTTATAGACACACAACCGAAATTAGCATTTTTAAAGTCTCATAAATATTTGGTATCTAGTCCTACACAGCTTGCTAGAAAGAAAACGATCGTGTTTTTATTAATAGCAGTTTTAAAAAAAATTATATGTACCTCTATATGAGCTTCCATGTTTAAAGAAGGATGAACTGTAACGCCACTCGGTTAGACGACGATGTGAGGTGGGTTAGAGAAGCGGTTGGAGGGAGAGATTTTTAACGAGAGTCTGAATGATTGCACAAAACCAATCGTAGAAAAGAATCGTTCTCATGCTGCCGATATCATCTGTGAACAATTGTCCGACGCGTGTTTCTGACTGAGTTATCGGTGGGTCTGGGATTATGTGTATCATTATCTCGGTGTCTGAACTAATCCGTATTTTGTCATGATGTTATTAGATAAAACAGTTCAAAGACTCATCTGCATGCTGATAAAATTAAATCATTTCGAATGGTGTTTAAAACAGTAGACATTGTTGGACATCCACCAAAATAGTATCCACCTACACAAATAAAATAAAAAAACACTCTTTTCAAACTGCTGTTGGAAGGCGAAACAGATGTCACAAGTTGAAATAACTGTAGCTAGTAGAACTACAAATTTAAAACGTGTTGTATTTAATTACAATGTGTAGGCATTATAAGATTTCAATGGAAAGTTCTACAAAACATTATTAAAAATACTAGTTTTGGTTGTGATTTCATCCGTCTCTCTGTAACTCCGGCTCATTGAAATCTAGAAATTTGGTTTGCTTTGAATTTAAGTGTCATTTTCAGAATTGGAAGTTTTTGTTTGAAGGATTCCGGCTATTGATAAAGTACCTAGCTAAATATAAAATTAATTTAAATGCCATTTTCAATTTAAAAAAAATATTTATTTTATCTTTTATTAGTTGCAATTGCAATGTTTTTACATGATGCAGGTATAATAAAAGTATATATTCAATTTTTTCACAGTCTTCTTCACTAGTTTTTTCTTGTTCTCTATGTTTTTCTTTGGGTTTCCACGGCTACAAACACTAAAATCGATCATTTTTTTAAATATGTTCTAGGTACTCGTTTCCTATAATTCAGTCTTAACCTTTGTTAATACAATTAAAATATGTAAGTATAAAATTTATTTCAATTTTATTTTGAATTTTTTTTTAAATGTTTACAGTACAACGGTATTAAATGGCACCTCCGTACAGAAACGACTTCCACAAAATTGAGAAAAATTTCTCACGGTAATGCCGAAAATATTATTTAACTTCAACATGGTGCAAGTTCTTCACGTAATTATAATTACATTGGACAATCTGCGTTATTAAAAGTAATTGAAGTAACTTGCCTGCCGCTTGCCGTTTTAACATCATTAAATAATAAAAAGATTCAATAAACCAAGAGGATTAAGTAACTTCTTTTGACATTAACTTCTCGTTAAGTAAATTAAATGTGGCTGGATTAAGTAAACACAATATGTTGATGGGATCCGGAATTAAATGTTAAAAATTGCTTTTTTTAATTTCACAATATATTGATCAATAGCGGGAGTTTTCCAGTTGGGCAACTTTGAAGAATTTATTGTTTTTGTGTTTAATTCGTAGAACTCCATTTAATTTTTTTTAATAAATTTAATTAAGATTAAATTTGATAATATTATTATTAAGTTCTGCAAGTGTTTTAGTTTTTTATTATTGTGACAGCTGTTTCGGCTTACAAGGCCATTTTCAAACTGTGGTTAGTCCACATTGAGACGACGTATTTATACTATTTCAAATGTAAATTTTGAAGGTGTATACATTGATTTATTACTGGTTAGACCGATGACATGATATATTGTTGGTTAAACCAGTCTATGTTTTCCCCTCAGTAAATAATAAAAAACTAAAACACTTGCAGAACTTAATAATAATATTATCAAATTTAATCTAAATTAAATTTATTAAAAAAAACTTTGAAGAATTTAATTTACATACTATGGTTGTTGTCATAAAATTTAATTGATCGAGTGCGGAGGAAGTTCTGTTTTAACTCGACCGTTTTGCATTTTGCGTCTATCTGTAAATTTTTATGTACGCTCCGTTTCCGTTTCAATATGGAGGCCGTTTTAATGGTTCAGTAAAGATTCTTTTTTCAAACGTGAAATCGTAGTGTTTGTTTTGAATTTTTCATTGGCATTAACTCAACACAATGACAATTCAACACACCTTTAAAAAGTGATGTAAAGTTATTAAAAGCGATGAAAAAAAACTAACCTATAATTCTAACCTACGTGACCTATTTAATCTAGTTTTTATTTTATCACTTTTTAAAGGTATGTTGAATTGTCATTTTGATGAGTTATTACGGTCACGGTAATCTTATGATTTCAGAGAAATTTTTGGTTTGGATTTACTAAACAGGTGAAGATTAGAAACATACTCACCAAACAGTTCACTGCACTGCATGTTAGAATTATTTGATATGCTTTCTATTGTAGATTAACTTTTTGTATTTTGATTCACAATCTTAATTTGTTATTTCACATATCAACTTTTTTATGTTCGTGATGTAAATAAGTAATCCGATAAGTAATACTATCGAAAAAGCCACTGTTTTTTATGCCATTTATTCAAAGTATCAAATGCCCAGAGTCAGTGAATCTATGGCATCCCTAATTTGAGTTATGTTGTATGGTCAAAGGAAGAGAATGAGATGAGAAGAAGAAGGTTGGAAAGTTCCGGGCTGTTCTGATCTAGTCCCAACCACCATTACATATGACTAGAGACACCCATTAATAGCATTAACGATATTTTCGCGAATTAAAGCGATAAATGGCTTATAAATGGCTTGCACCAACAATCAAATCTGTTGATGACAGTAAATTCCTGGAAGGTAACAGCTATTTTCAAAGAAAACTTGTATAGCAAGTGAGGGATAGAGTCACTGTACACATAATTCAGCTACTTTTACCTGTAAAAATTGTTCACAGAGAATTTGCTGAGGCATCTCTGATGACTGTGTGGGCCCCTGTGAATAGTGTTGACGCAGAAAGATTTTTTAGTCGCTACAATCTTGTATTGACAGATCGTAGAACGAACATGACACACTCTACTGTAGAAACATGTGCCATGTTGAGTTTCAATCAATAATATAATAAACATGTTTCAAGTGATTTTGATAATTTAATTGTTTTTCCCCTCTTGCCGACTCCCATTCCTTGACGTTATCCTATTTAGCTATAAACGCTATGAAAACGCAAAATTAAAGCCATTTTTTCAGTAATTAATGCTACATTTTTTAAAAATTATAGCCATGAATGGGTGTCTCTACATATACATAAGGACGGGTTGTTGCAAAAATTTTAATAATCTATCAAATTATAAAATTGATTTTCAAGTTCTGTGAAGATTCTATTCAAGTTCTGTTATTATTTCAATTATTTGCCAGTTGTTTCACAAAACTAATAACCAATAAAAGAACTTGAATAAAACACTCACGGAACCTGAAAAGCAACTTTGAAAAATTTCTAAATTATTCAAATTGTGAAAAACAACCCCACCTAGGCCTACGACTGTCTATCTCTCTCTTTGCGACGCACCATACGTGACAAATAAAATTAACATCTTTATTTGCTACGTGCAATAGAAAAGTAACATTTTCATGTTAAGATTAACCATGTTTTTTTTTATCTCTCGTGTCGTGCCAATTTCGGAAAAATTCAAAGCTTAGGTATCTATTTGGTATCTTTCCATTACACCATTATCTCTTTAATCATTTCATATAATTGTCATCCGTGTAATTCGACTTGTCGTTTTATCGGAATAATAAAAACACGACAAGATATAATTAAAAATATTGTAATAGCGCGAAAACAATTCAATTGCAATATAAATTTAATATAATTCTCATCAGTGAAAACGAATTATTTTGATTAGGTAAGAACCTTAACAGTCCCGTAGATAAGTGGAAATTTTATAAGATTATGTTACAGGGCGACCTAAATAAAGCCTTTCGGATGTGCCGCATTTTTCAAGTTATCTAACTCATCTGCGTAGACATCTGTCTTTGCCATTAAAGCCCAGCGTCCATATTATATAATCATCTTATGAATTCTAATCTTGATATACTTAGTTTATATAAAATGCATAACTATATTGATAGCCCATTCTTCTTGGAATGCTGACAAGTTGTGAAATAACACAAATTACTTCTTTAGCACGCCGGGATTTGAACCCGCCATCTCCGTATTCGTAGCCGAGGATCGTTATCACTCGACCACATACGTCGTACTAGTCTAAACAAAAAACGCCATTATAAATTGAAGTATTTTGACAGCCAATAGCCTATTGCAAGTAGCAGTGGGCAGAAGGCGAACAATGCAAATAAACCTTACTTAATTTCAATTTAATAACAATGCGTCTCAAGAAATGTATTTAATAAGGACTACTCCAATTATTTATTTTATTAACTCACTTTTCAAGTAACTTCGAAATATACAGCACAGAATGCTGCATGATTTAATAATGCATACCAGATTTTCACAGTGGCATAGCTATGTATACGGAGACAGAACAAAGAGGCATGAAATTCCTGAAATGTTTAACCACAACCTTAATACATAAAAAAGGGACACCTATTTCGAAAATAAAAACAAGTCAGCTTTTTCTACACCCGTAAAACATAAAAACAAATACCTATGTATTTATGATTGCATAATGGCTTCAAATATACATAACTACAACGTAGAAGAGAATCTTTAAAATAAAACCTTTTTAATAACCTAACTATAAACGCATCACGTAAAATTTTAAAACTAAATATAAACCATTTTTTAATATCATACTACAACACGTTTTGAGTAAAACTTTAAATTTAAGTATTAGAAACAAAACTTACCGATAATATATATAAAATAAATTTTAAAAATCAAGAGATTTTTTACAAAAAAACTGAATACTACTCAGTTTTGTAAGACCTGTGTAAACACTAATTGTAAAAATAAACAACAAAATAAAACTATTTAAAAAAAAATCGTGTGGAATTTTTAGTAACCTGCTGGGGCCTGGGACATTAGAATAAAAATAAAATATTTTATTTTATAAGCAATAATTATTAGCCTGAAAGACTCATCCACATTGAAAAATCTCCCGATAAAAGATACATGACGCCAATTATTGCTTATAAAATAATTGTTACCCTTTGTGCTATGCATAAAAAATCTTGTCTTAAACATTAGTTTACCAAAAAAATAATAATAAAATATTTTGTTGCTAACTCTTTAATTGTTTCTGGAATAAAGGAAAATGTATTATAAAATATCATTTTATATGCTTAACAAGTATATTGATTTTAAATGAAATAAATAAACTATTTTTCATGGAATCCTCCGCTATTATGTTTTCCGACTTTATGTCCGGGTTAAATCTTCCCCATAGGAAAAACTAAACCCTTCCACACACTTTTCCACAAATGATCGTCTAGCCAATCAACATTATATAAGCAAAATAAATACAAAACAATACAAGAACAACACGTCAACTCACCAGAGATCAAATGGGAAAATAATTCACCGACTCCAGATATTTTCATATAAGAGGGTTCGGCTCGGTAGAACTCCTAACAGGGCCTATAAATCCTACTGATCCCTCAACATAAATATTTAAAAAAAATTTCATTATCCTACCATTTAAAATGATTGATTTTTGCATTTTTAAATTTAATTTTTTTGATAGATATCCATCATCTAGACAATCTAGAGATTAGCCACAAGTAGCTCAATACAGTTTCAACTGTTATAGCGAAATCAAACAAGAACATTGTCATAATCTTTGATAATTAAATTAACATTTCAGAGCTCCAAAAAAAAATTAAAGCTGATAGTATTAACGACGCCAGAGTTGACCACTCGAGGGTTTTGTTCTAAGAACAAACACAAACGGATGTTCTGCTTTTAAAACAAATTGTTTTTCAAAGATAATATCAGACTCTTGTGAATATCTGAAATACGAATGTATTCAACAGTTTAATAGTTTGAAGAATGTTTAGAATTTTACATAATTATTATACAATGGAACTAGGTACCTACCTACCTACTACCTGTAATCTCAATCAATGAGTTTAAGCTTATAAAGGAGGTGAAATTCCTCTTATAAAGTGGAATTTAGTTGTATTCATGGTATGGTAATGCATGATTTATTATCCATGCTATATAATCTGCTCGGTGGGAGATTGCATCAGCGCCACAGTTCAAAGGTGGAATTCCTCGTGACTAGGAGTATTATTAAAGTCAGACGTGACTGCGTTCTGTTTGTTTATTTTATTAATTAATTGAATGGATCAGAAAGGGGTCATCCTCAATTATTTACAAACAATAATTGTTAATAGGATTTTATTGATGTTATTGGCGTACGTGTTCCCAACCTTGCACATCTTCTTCTCGTCCTCACAACATTGGGGATGCTATATTCTCATAGAAGTAGGAACGATTACTTTACGAAGTGATCTTAAACGTATGATCAAAAGAGTCAGATGAATATGTTACACGAAAGTGGATGAAACGAGGATGAGTTAATTAAAAAAACGCTCTGAAACTATGAGAGTCAAAAAGAAGCACGAATAAGAAAGAAAATCTCAGAAGAAGCAAAAAGAGCTAAGAAGAAGTAAGAAAATAAAAGGAGTCAAGAAAAACCAATAAGAGACAGAAATAAACAGAAAGAGCCAGGAAGAGGGAAGAACAAGGAAAACAAAGAAGACAAATGACAAAAACGACGTTTAATCAATTCTTGTACTCCTGCCCATCGATATGGAGTAATACATATCATACCTTATCGTCTTGTATCGCCTAAAGTAAAAAGTCAAAAAGAAGCACGAAGAAGAAAGCCAATCCCAGAAGAAGCAAGAAGAGCTAATAACAATTAAGAAAATACAAGAAGAGCTAAGAGGAGACAAGAAGAGCCAATAACAGACGAGAATAACCAGGAAGAGGCAAGAAGAAGGAAAACAAAGAAGAGAAAAATAAATAAGACAAAAATACAACAACGACTTTCAATCAATTCTTTTACTCCAGTCCATTGATATGGGGTGGCACATATCTTATCGTCTTGTATCCCCTTAAGTTAAAATATTAAAACAAACATTATTTTAGATTCTTTCAGCACGCATCTCTTCTGCGTTCACAATTATTTGTTTTAAACAATCATGCATATATAAACAATGTACACTCACTGTAAAGCTATGAGATATTTCAAGTTCATCATTCTTGTCGCCTTGCACCATCTACAATGCTCTAAGTGTTCAGCGTTCTACCGATCATACTCGTATTTCAGAGCTGGGATTTACTTGCATTCCGTCACGGAACCGTCAAGCATCCGTCAAACATTGGATCCAAACGTTCGCCCGTCAAATAATGATCCGTATCAATTCCGTCTGCCGAATCGCTTTCGTAGACTGGTGATAGTGCAATGTTTGATAGCGGAATGTTGTATTCATAATGTGCATGTCAAATACAAGTAGGAACAGATATTTGCTGAATGCGGATGTAATGATAGTAAAAACTTCACGAAATTAAAGCAGATAATTTTGACGGATTTTTAATGGAAATCGTGGGTGATTTTCTTTCCAAATTGTTGCAAAATCATTTCCTTCCTATCTAGAACTAAAAAAAATTGGAGGCTTTATTTTCAAATTGCTGGGATAACTTACTGCGCCCTATTTTGTCAATACAATTTAGCTACTCGGTCAAGGGGTAGATATTTTAAATACATCTATTTGATTTTTACCTTTGTTTTTGATGATAGATTAATGCATATCTTGGAAGCGAAAATTAACCCACTTCCCGACATACAATCGAGCTGAAAGTCATCAGATACACTCGCTGTCGATGAAAATACATTCTGACAACTTTTGGTGTCAATCACGTATACACGCGTTCAAATACGCAATTATCCCACTGAACCAGTGAGAATATGGCATCCCCAATTGGGGTTGAAGGTAAGGAGAAGGTGGGGAAGCTGGCTTTTCAGATCTGGTCATCAAACATGACTTAAGCCATTTCAAGCAAATTCTGAATGGTGGTGTTACACCGGGGCGACTCTGAGAGTGTCTTGAAATCCGGAACGTGCCACAAGTATGTTATTTTTAATTAATAAATTGTGAAAAAACACAAATTCTTCAAATTAAATTTACTTGTGCACTCAGGGATTTTCACCCGCGACCTTCGGAATGCTAGCCGAGAGCCTTACCCCATCACCACGGAGGCCGTCGAATATAGCTAAAGCCATTTCAAGCAATCTTTAGATTATGAATTATAATCGTTCACCAGGGCGATAATCATGGTACAGGGTTTTTCAATAAGAGGTGTTATTTTGAATAGCCCGCTATTTCGGTAGATGTTACTTTTAAAGCTGTCATTTTTTGACATTTGACAAGTAGAAACTACGCCATTAATAAAAATGGAGCGATACACGCTTCAACAACGCATTGAAATTATTAAAATTCACTTGAGTGAATCAAATGCAAATCATCTTGAGTGATGAGGCCCATTTTCACCTCAGTACCTTCGTCAACAAGCAAAATTGTCGCATCTGGGGCTCGGAAAACCCAAGAGGTATTGTTGAAAAGCCTCTTTATCCTCAACGTGTGACTGTTTGGTGCGGTTTATGGTCCGGCGGAGTCATTGGACCATACTTTTTTTGAAAATGAGGCTGGAGCAACAGTTACGGTGAATGGATTGCGCTATCGAGAGATGATTAATATTTTTTTATGGCCAGAATTGGATGGTATTGATCTGGACAACGTTTACTTTCAACAAAACGGCGCTACGTGCCACACAAGCAACGAAACCATTGATCTTTTACGATTGAAAATCAAAATAACACCTCTTATTGGAAAACCCTGTAAAATATTCAAATTTACTATGAATTCTTTATGAAGCACTTACTAAGTTTAAAACACAAATTAATAACTGACATCTGAATTTGAACCCGTAACCTGTTGCAGTTCTTTAAGCTATTCTCTCTGTGTTACCAGTATTATGTAGGTATATCTATGCGTAGTATATGATCGTATCAAAATTCTTAAGAATCAATAAATTCAAATTATTTTCGGCGTCGCGTCGTTTGATAGTAAATTTAAATACATAATTCCCGATCCACGAAACATTCAAAACATTTAGACTGTGTTGCAAGCGTCTCGTAATGACTCGGCGCTGATGGTCCCGTTTGCAACATCGTTTAATATGATTTAGTATCACCGTTTAAATTAAATCGATAACGAATTCGAATCAATAACTTTAATCGTTCGCTCCACCCACGGTTTAAAAATATATATACGAGTATTCCATGAATTAGATTCCTCTAGGTTGCATGGGATACTCGACTTTCTAAACAGAGATTACAAATAAAATTAATGAGATAAAATGACTTATGTTTACATGGTTAATAGTGGCGTGCGTAGATCTATAACCATAGGCGTATTTTTATAATAGGAGCAATTTTTTCTCTTCTTTTAAACGTCAACATCAAAATTCTGCGTTAAGGGTGTGGAAAAAGGGGGTGGTTGGGGTAGTTTTTCACAATCTCGTGAAGACAGTCACCTTCCTCTTATTTTGAATGAAAAGTGTGCAAAATTCATCAAGCACGGACTGTAGATTTGTATAAAAATCTAATTCACGTCGCTTGCTACAGACATCCTTCTTTATACAAATAGACAGATAAATATATATATGATTTAATATTTTCACGGCCAAAAGTATTTTTGTTTTTTGTTATTGGGGTGTTATGCAAGGAGTTAGCGCAACACGGCATAACACCCCAAAAACAAATAACCAAAAAAAAGATAAATATATGTTTGCATAATTTATTTTTTATTTTTAATTTAATTTAATTTTGTATTTTTAATTTTATTAATTTCAACGCCCTGGTGGGCTTTTACATTTATTATCATTTTGTTATGTTAATTATACAATTTGCTTTTAATAAATTATATATTAACACAAAATTACCTGTTATTTAATTTATTTTATGTGTATTTCGCACAACAGTCCCAACTGCTCCCATTCATGGAGGGGAAGGAGATGGGTAAGCATTAATAAAATATGATCACTAAAGAAGACTAAAGCCATTTTAAGAAACGTTTCAATTCTTAATGGTGGTCTTACAACAGGGCGATACTGAGATATATCTGCCACTCATATGATTGGTTAATTTAATGATTTCTGCTGAAAACAGCATCCTACAATCATATTTGCATTTATAGTTTAATCCAGATAATAATAATAATTACAATAGCAAGCAAGGTGCAGAATTCCATGCAGTTCTCAATCCGCCTTTTGTTTCTCTCTGTAATGTTTTGCTCTATTTTCACCCGCGTCCAGAAATATCAAACACAACTGAGATTGCAATAATAAGCCTTCGAGATTAAACATTGGTACAGAGACGGACTGGTCGGCAATTTCCCAGTCAACCAATTGAAGTTTATTATTTCATTTCATTCATTTTAAGTTCATTTGATACAGAAAAAAACTTAAAAGTAACATATATGGCCAAATAATATGTTACAATATTGGATATGTGCACAAGATATGTAATAAAATGAAAAGTACAACGTACGTCATGGATAAAGGCGTGAAACATTATGGCCTGGTCAATATTAGTTTCTAAATAGGCAGTGCCTTTTCTTGAAACTTACTTGAAACAAATCATTTATAAATATAATTTATACCCCTTTTAGATGCGAATTATTACACTAATTTCACAGATAGTTCCTAAAATATTAGTTACTGTAGTTAAGCCTCATTCAGAACAGGAGTCTTTTGACGCGATGTAGAAATTTTCGATTTTTCCAATCGATATTTATTTATTTTGTAAGAAACAAACAGATTTTACATAATATACAATGATAGATATAAATATACAAGTTAACTGAAGTCAAGCCACAGAAGTTTTTTATGCTAAAGTTCATTGGAAATGAAGTTTTAATATCTTAAAATTAATTTTGTGTTAAAGGAAGGGGAGAGGAAGAGGAAAATAGGAAGAGGATAGGAGATGCTCCCGATACATTCCATACTCTCATATTAATAATCGATCGTACGCTTTACTTCATATCGATATTTCTTTAGGTTATTACCAAAAATGTCAATGCTGTAAAATTTTGTATTATATTGTGCACATATACGAGGAATTGGGGAATTTTTTCGAATGTTTGTTCTACACGAGGGTAGACAAAATAAATCAGATTGTCCGGTTGATCTAGACGGAATATGAAGATTTATTAAATTGGTAAGTTCTGGTGAGTCCAGACCATTATTTAGGATTTTAAACAATAAGATTTGATCAAAAATTGGTTGGGTTAGGTTACTAACGGCGTTTGTATGGTTAAAACGATCTTAAACTAGGCTCAAGGCCGGCTTTACCACACCAACGTTGAACCGGCGCGTAAGAATCAAATTAGTAAGACGGAGTCTTTAAAAAAACTTGCAAAGCGAAAAGGGATAAGTTTCAAATTAACCCGGGCAATTTTAGTCGTCTGTTGGCCACTGATCAGGATAATATCGTATTGCACCCAGCACTGTGCAGCGAACACCGGGCAGCCAGCGGGTACACAGGGTAATGGATATTCACAATGAAAAGCCCATACGGGCTTAATGGTAATAACAGCGTATCATTGAACGTTGGAGCTGGGCGGCGCAATGAGCAACGAGCGGGAGTAGGTTTAATTCTCGGCAGGTTTATTTTAATGGAGTGTCTTTATCGCTGAATGAGATTATATTTTAAGCTATAATATAGTGAACATTCCCCTTACGAATAAACGTGTTTTAAATTTTACACAATCATTATACATGGTAAACAGTTGTTTATCAGCTTTATGTAAGCCCTTAGGAGTTTTATTTCCTGTTTGTGTGTGGAGCTACTTTTAGGTTATTTATTAGTTATCTTTAACGCAGATTATTAAAAAAATACTAATTTGGGTTATGTGTCTGTCTGTAACTCTGGTTCGATGAACTCTAGAACTCTTTGAATTTTGTCAAGACTTTCAACATTGGAACTGATTGTTAAGACAAGCGATAAGGTGGGAAGGTACCTACCTCTAATCAGATTTGATTTTTTTAAATTGATTTATAATAATAATTCTTGAATAAAATGTGAATTTCTTTTGTTTAAATTTTTGACAGATGTCGTGATTTTTCTTTGTGAGGAATTTTTCGAAGAGCTCTTTCAGGATCGAACGGAGAAATTCCTGATGCTCTGAATCCGGCGCGGGCGGTGTCTTAGAGTCTATTGATTTAAGTGATCAAGCATCATGGGAACTTAACAATTTGGCAGTACTCCCTTATTTCTCAACCTCCATTAGATTATTTGTTTTCACTGTATTGTGCTCTACTCTCTCTCTAGGTACATAATATTTTTACTATCACTTCTAAAGGAAATATCGTTCCTCAGAAACGGCCTTTTTACTAAATACTTTCAGCTTCACGAATCCTACAATTATAATATCCTGTGCTTTTTCACGGGTGTGCGCTAGTACGTAATAAGATTCTTCATCGAAAGCTGTCAGTGAACAAATTGAAAGTCAATATTTCTAACAGGGTTATTTACATTTTCTAACGTAAGTAGGTTCGAATATGATCAATCTCTTCCCAAAAGGAAAAAAAAAACTAAACTGATATTGTAGTTTAGTGTAATAGAAATAGTAATCTTGATATTAACTATCTAAAAATAAACAGTGCGCCATTTACCGTAGATTCAGACAAAGAGGATGCCACACAACTTTGTCCTTGGATATACTTGTACTTTGCTTTAGCCACATTCATACAAATTTCAATATTTTTGACATAACTCAAGTCCCTTATTTTTCCATTCACTTGGCGTCACACGTTCTCCTAACACATGTTTCTCCGTGCATTCACTACTCGTGTCCAAACCATCCATATCCTATTCTTAATCTAGTTCACTACTCTTTCATCGGCCTTGCATTTTTATCGTATTTCCTGATACGTAATTCGGTCACGGATGGTTATATCGCACAGCTGCACAGAGATTAAAAATAATTTGAAATACAACTGTAATAGAGTTATTTTTGAGTAGGAACCTATTAAAAAATACGTACATACACCACTTCAGGATAGGCTTACAGAAATAATAGAGTTTTGGCCTCCTTGATGAACCCATTTTTGCTCCGAGAAAACTTCTATCTAGACTCCAGGTAGACCAGTAGTGTCCATAAAAACCATGACTTGGTCTTCCTAAAGTTCCACTACCATATGGTCTGTCTACACCCATCGAATAAAAACCAATACATAATTTAAAATTGGCCATTCAGCCAATTCCACTTACATCTGGAATGCCAACAAAAATAATACTGTCATCTTATCATTTTACGTAAAGTATATTTACAATTGTTATTACTTTTAATACATTGTCCAAAATGCGATTGGGTTAAGACAGTTTGACACAAAATCAAATTGCTTTTCACAAGTCGATCTTTCTGTCAATTTTGGCGTTACCTTATTGAGTGGTGGCAAATATAATGCTGCAAAAGATACTAATTGTATTACGGTATCGATCAATATCGGTAAACCTCCTTGGATACGTATATTGGAATATTATAACATTGCAAAATTTCATTCCAGTATTGATATATTTAATAATTTAATCAGAAAGTTTATGTAATACGTGTGAATTATTCACGGAGAAAACTTACTGATATAAAAAAATAGCCAGTTTTTCCTGTTAAAAACGGAACTGAAGGCCTTTAAGAGAAGCTACAAGCCAAAAATGTGTATATTCTTGGTATGCCTTATATCGTCACAAATATAGGTAATAGGCATTAAAATCGCTTGACAAACGGAGTGTTTTTAAAAAATTATTTTGTAAACAATTTTATAAGAAAGCAAAAAATTTGATCAAGAGAAACTATAATGTTGTATTTTTTTAAATTGTTTTTTTTTTATAAGTTCATAAATTACTTTTTTTTTTCATTTAAATAAGTATTTAACAAATAATTAATAAATTTACGGTACAATAGTATTACAGAGTATAATCAATAATGTTAACTAAAATAATTCATATAATTAGTTTTCACTGCTTTTGATTTTTTAATGTTCCTCTTCTATAGAAGCTGACGCTTGTGTAATACCATAGAAAATATGTTTTTTTTAATAGTGTACATTTATATTTCTTATTGAGCAATTAAATTTTTTATTCGTATTATACAAGGGAAACGATAGGAAAACCTTCAATTTATCTAATGCATATTTTTTTGTATTCATAATTTAAATCAATTCGTTATAAAGACTAATCGAAAATAGTGATTTAGCATTGAACTTCGTCTTAACGAATGAATTTGACAGGTTTCCTAATAAACTGTCGGTAAAACACAAATATATTATGGGGATGTCGGAACACGTGTTCATAAAGATTCTGATATTTTTTGCATTCCGTCATTATATTCATTAAGATAAGCGCAGCTGCGTGAACACACGTTTAGATATATTCTGAATGTACTGATAGTTTGTTAGGAAATGGCGTGCCATCACGTTTTTAACAGTATTTTAATAAATCAGCCGTAGTCATCTAGGGCCACAGAGCACGTAAGAGGGTTAGAACATTAGTTAATATTGTTGGTGGAAAAAAGCATACTATAATATAAAGGGTTCCATGATAACTCAATTTTTAAAAAGTGATATAAAGTCATTAGAAACAATGAATTTTTTTTTTAACCTAACCAAACCTAACCTAACCTACTTAACCCATTTAATAAAGTTTTCGTTTCATCACTTTCCATGACTTTATATAACTTTTTAAAGATGTGATGAATTATCATTGTGATGATTTATCCGGTAACCAGTATAAAGGTATTTCCATAAATAGTTAGTAATAACATAGATCACTGTATAAATGTATTATAAATTTGTACAGCGCCCTTGAGGTGATTTCGCACAACAACGGCGCTATACAAGTCATCCAATTATCATTATTATTATAATATTTTGATCGCTGGGCAAAGTCAGACTGTGTACTATGCAGGGGTATGAATTGTCCATTGAATCATTTTTTATTTTTTTATTTATTCTTTAACATATTTGTTATACAATGGTATAGTATATTGTCCTCCACGCTAGGAGTTCACCTGTGTTGTTATGCATTACATTATCATCTGCCGCTGATTGTTGTGACCAACAAAAGTTCTTTACAAAGTTCAGGGAAAAAACACGTTAATCAGAAATATGCGGATTCAAAAAAAATATTTTAATGGGTTATTTTCGTTATTCTTAGGGTCGGTAGGCAACGCTTTTCTGTCTTTACGGACTGGACGCTACTGGTATTAGGATAAATTTATACGTAAGCTTTGTTTCGACTCGTCCAGATTCCATAAAGTTGTTTGGTCTCACAAGTTATCCCATCATATTATTGTGATTGCAGTAATTTAATTTTAAGTATGTTGTAAAAGCGAAGAGATATTACAGGAAAATCATATCGGAAAAAAAACATCAGTGATTGTCTATGGTATTAATGATAGATAGAGTATTGTGGGCCACGTTTTTCTAAATATGGTAGATACTCTCAATATCGCCCTGATGAATGGCCGTCATTCAGAATCGAAACGTTGTTAGAAATGGCTTTACTCGTGTTTAGTGACCAAATCTGAAATAGCCAGGTACTTCTAAATCTCCCCCTCCCTCTTCCCGACCCCTTTACCTGTTCACTCCATTTAGCCTCTCAACTTCCACCCCAACTGGGGATGCCATAGTTCCACTGGCTCCGGGCAGTTGGCACTAGAAGAACTTAAAAAGTAGGATGACCTTAACGAAAATACCCCTAATTCCTCCTTACTCTAATGCTCCTTATATTAAGGTAGTGGGTTGATTGTCATTATTATAGCTAATAACCTTCGTATTAACTGACTTTTTTGACAGAAACCATTCTTTACCAGTATTTGTGATTACGATAACCCAAATCCGATCTACATATTATTTAAATACAGTAATTGAGATTATACGTCTGTCCATGAAGCAACATGTCAAAATCAAACGTCAAAGTACCAACCCGATACCTCACATTTTCCAGAACAAGCGTGGGCGGGTACCGGTGTAGTATTAATTTGTTTTAAATTCTCTGTTCAGATGTTGCGCAAACAGGCGCACGCTGCGTACCTTCTGCGCAGCGCAGCTCCATGTTATCCAACACTGAAATAATAATAATAATACTCCGGCTGTGTGAAAAAGGCATGTTATGTCATCTAGCCACGCGGGGGACCTGGCAAGATGGCGCCCGTCTGACAGATCCCGCCAAAAATGTTTGGGCCAATGTCAAACTTGATGTTTCTCTCAATATAATTAAATGTTTTTTCACTGCAACGTGTAGTCACATAGTCTTGACTCATTATATTATGCAGACATGGAATGATATACGACAAAGCACAATACTAAAGATATTACATGCAGGGACGAATTGGATGTATTATATACAGATATATTGGTACCTGGTACCCATTTTAAACGTGCGTTTCTGCACATATTTTTCCATTGTTTTGTCCAGATATTTTCAACGCGCCACAGGATAAGTTTTTCGTTACGTGTAAATGCACACATTTATTCAATATCACCTCTCAAGAGATATGAGGTTCTTTATATTTCCTACGATGAGTGTAATTTTCATGCAACATATTGCAGCCCAGCTAAAAGTTTTGCTTCATCTTGAATTTGATAATTTGAATCATGTTGAATGTGATCAGGTTCTTTGGCCTTGATTCAGAAATAAGTATGTTGTTTAACCACATATTTGTTGTCTTACAAGAAAAAAATATTCATTCAAAACAACATATTTCTATTTCTTTAGTTGTGTATTTTAATAATTTTGCTTACAACTTCTTTTGACGCAATGTTTGTTCAACACAAACTGAAACTTGAGATTTCCATGAACTTCTTATTCAATACATCTTGCTTAACCAGTCCGCCCCTGATCTGGTTGAGGCATAATATATTTTTTGAAGTCATAATAATATTTTCACCGGCGTAGAGTATTTATAAAGGTTCTTATTGATGCTGTAATACACAAAAAAAGTAAATTTTCAAACAATGCAATATTCAATAATTTTTTAATCAAATGTGTTGGGAAAATCGTATTGTTCGTAAAGATTGATATCATCAGATCTGTAAACATCAAAGACTCTCGAATCAATCCATTATAAATACATACAATGTATAAATTAATTATAACGCATTGTCATCAATCCATCATATTATTATTTCGAATGTATACGTTTCTCCCGATATTTTACATAACTGTTTTTTTCTTCTCTTCTAATTAATATTACATCGGTACTTTTAACATTTTTTTATATTCAAAACTTTTTGGTTATTTGAAAATAATTAGTTTTTATACTTAATTCTTGTTACTTTTAACTTTCTTTATGTTGTTGTACTTTAAATATGTATACTTATGTTAACCTTTACGTACTTGAAGGTAAAAATCACAACACCCGAAGGGAGGTCTCCAAAGATATTAGAGTTCTTCTAATATCTTTGGAGGTCTCTATGATCCCCCATATTTCGCAGAACGATCGTGTCTCTTGAGTTTTTATCTGAGGCTGTAGCACACTTGTGTGATTCGAAAAGTGAAGACCACGGATCAGCTGAAGCAAACGTGTGTGATCGAGCTACACCAAGGATTCAATTCAAAATTTCGCGGTAAAAACGTATCGGTCAAAAAGCACGAAACGCGGGTTTAAAATATGACCTTTTCTTTATTCCATTGACAACTGTTGAAATTATTGAAATGGTAAAAGTGATTAAAAGAGTACAAAATCTACGCGTTTGGGGGTTGTGTCTTACCCCCCTCCGGTGCCGGAGGGTTAATGTCACTTTTTGTGCCGTATATATGAAAAATAAATTAATAAATAAACTCAAAATATATACCTAACTGATAACTTAACGACAGATTTATAAAAAAGTTGATAATTTTTTATTTATTTATTTACTCCCAAATATAGCTTTGCAATTCTTTTTTTTTGACAGTGCAGTATCTACGCATAAGTATTGCAACTAAGCAACATACATTGGAAAGACGGTAGAATTTTTAATATTATGATTAAAACACTTTTTAAATTTGTTTCAGAGGTTTATTTTGAACCTGAGTGGTTCTGCTGCGGTTATCTTAAAAGTATGGTTTTATTTCAATAACACTATTTCAACACAAGCCATCTACAAATTGTGACATTTTTATTTTTAACTGCAGTTGATGCACTTCCAGAACACTTGATTAAATATTTTTATTCTTATTTACAATAATAGTATGTTTTTTAATGTTAATAATAAAAGTGTATTATTTTTGTCGGAGTAAGTCAATTAAATATGCATGACACATGCCTTAAAACAATAAAAAACACATGTTTTAGAAATACGTTCAACATTTCGTCATTAAAATTGAAGAACAGTTCACAAGCAACCATTATTTATATCCAAACATTATGTCCGTCTGTGCATACGTGAATGTTTGAAAAGAGATGTTTGTGTAAACATTATTGTGAACGTTTTATTAAAAAAAATCTAAGGACACTCATTAATTACAAAAATCACCCACAGAAGTATAAATCAATAGAATTACTCATATTTATGGTTCCATGGTAACTCGACAAAGTAGAAATTCAACACACTTTGAAAAATTATGCAAAGTCATTAAAAGTGATGAAAAAAGCCCATAAACCGGTGACCGGGTATGTCATCAAAATGACAATTCAACACACCTACAAAAAGTGGTATAAAGTCATGAAAAGTGATGAAACAAAAACTAGATTAAATAGGTTATATTGATAACTATAAAACCTAGTTTTTGTTTCATCCCTTTTAATGGCTCTCTATCACTAATAGGTGTGTTGAATTTTTATTTTGATGAAATATTATGGAACCCCATAAATCCAACCTATCGAAATCTGATTAATCTAGTTTTTTTAATCACTTTTCATGACTTTACATCACTTATCAAGAGTTTGTAGAAGTGTGTTGAATTGCCACTGTCTGGAATTGCCCGGTTACCAATATATTATATGGTGACCGGATAAATCATCAAAATGATAATTTATCACATCTTTAAAAAGTTATATAAAGTCTTGGAAACTGATGAAACAAAAACTTTATTAACTGGGTTAAGTAGGTTAGGTTAGGTTAGGTTAAAAAAAAATTTTTTTTCATCGTTTTTAATGAACTTATATCACTTTTTAAAAGTGTGTTGAATAGTCACTGTGTTGAGTTAGCATGGAACCATATTATATACATACTCAAAATAAATCGAGAAAAAATCACTCAAAACATATAGTTAGAAAGATTAAGTCCTAAGGGATTAGGTCCTTTTGGGACCTTTTGGACTTTTGCTGGTCCAATAACTTGCAAAATGTAATATGATTACATTTTACCTTTAACATAACACTTCTGGTTCAAAAATAAAATCTTTCGTGAAAACATCCGTATATATTTGCGTTATTGTGCTGGGATCAAGAGTTACTCCGTCATTAAACGATGTGTATTTGATGTACCTGCTTATTGATTTAAATTACTTATAATACCTATAACTGAAGTAAAGATGATGTGAAATTAATATTAGATTGTCATATTGATGGTTAGGATCTCTGCGTGATTAATAAGTCACCGACCTTCAGCATCAGTATCTTCAAAATCCACTCCTATAAAACGTTATAATATTTATCATCTATGAGTTAATATTTACATCTAAATGCAGAGGTCATGACATTATTGACAGTCATCAAACTTTATGATATGTGTCCATCAAGTTGATATCAAATAAACACGCGACATTATCAAGTTGACTTACACAGAGATGGTGTTTATTTTTATCGAGATCATATTATTATGTACTGACGGCAGAAATTTCAAAACACGATAAAAAAATCGAGGACTTAAAATAATTAAATTCACGAAGATCTTCACTATGGATGTTTTCAACGGTGACCGGATAAATCATCACATCTTAAAAAAGTTATATAAAGTCATGGAAAGTGATGAAACAAAAACTTTATTAACTGGGTAAAGTAGGTTAGGTGAGGTTAGGTTAAATTATTTTTTTCATCGTTTTTGATGACTTTCTATGACTTTTTAAAGGTGTGTTGAATTGTCACTGTGTTGAGTTATCATGGAACGGTTTTCAACTATAGCTGTAGGCGTATTTCAGAATGTAGTTACAAAAAGGCTATAATAGCAGTTGCATGAAAATTCAACACGCCTTTGAAATGTGATACAAAGTCATTAAAGCGATTAAAAGGTGAAATAAAGTCATTAAAAGTGATTAAACAAAAACTAGGTTAAATACGTACATATGTAACCTACTTAACCTTGTTTTTGTTTCATCACTTTTCATAACTTTATAACACTTTTTATAGGTGTGTTGAATTGTCATTTTGATGAGTTATCCGGTCACCAACTCCATCATGACCAATGAGCCTTTGAAATTGAATTTTCAAAAGTATATTTCTAATTTCATCTTTTTTAATAAATCAAAACCAAAATTTCCTCTGAAATAATAGTTTTTGTAAGTAGGTACTTAAATATCTATCTTCTTAGTTATAAACCACATATTTTATGTAACATGTTTAATTTCAAATAATGAATTATACAATTTGTCTTAAGAAACGTCACTATCTCAATGATTTTTATTTTTACTAAGTTTCTTCAGGTAGGTAGGTACCATAATTTTGAAAAAATGCTAAAAGGAATGTCTAAATAAACACGACCACACATGAAAAAATATATTTTTACTGAACCATTGAAACGGCCACCATCTTGAACCGGAAACGGAACGTACAAACAAATTTACACGCATATGAAATGTAAAACGGTCTAGTTGAAATCTAAATCTAGCAATATCATTATCATAAATATTCTATATAAAATTATCCCGAGAATCATTTTTAATCGATCGATAAAAAAACTCGATTCGACGCATGAATAAAATATCGATTTGAATTCTAAGCACGATTACGAAAATAGGATGATAATATTAATTGTTAATTATTGGTAATCATTTGCATAAACCATCCAAATGCTAAATGTTATATTAATATTAATCAAGCTACCCAACCGATTCAGTACGAGCAGCTTACGGTCACGACTTATCAACACTTTGAGATATTGTTGTATTAATACATTATAACTGACATTGGTAAAAGATTTACTAGAGAGGCCATTCTTAAATATTGAAATGTATTATTAAGCATATGAAATAGCTGAATTGTTTTGAAAATCTATCAAATTAAAAGAACAAAATTTCACTTATATAAACTAACTAACTAACTATCACGCCGTTTCTCCGCAGGGGTAGGCAGAGAGGACGGACCGCCAAACAACTTGATCTTGGTACGCACTCCTTCACACACATCGTATCATACATACTCTTGTATTATTCTGACTCTTGGCATGGTTCGACTCAAGTATCTGATTCACTTGGTCGTGCCATGTCTTCCTCGGGCATCCCCGACTTCTGCTACCATTCACATTTCCATCATATATTCTTCTTACACTCCTTTCTTCGCTCAATCGCTCTACATGCCCAAACCATCTAAGAGTCCCTTTCTTGATTTTATTTATTATGCTTACGTCAGCCCTGCACTCTTTGCGAATCTCCACATTTCTCACACGATCATAGATGGTTTTACCATACATACGCCTTAGGGATCTCATTTCTACCGCATTCACTCTACTTTATCCTTTCTCTGCCAGTTCTATCCCTTATTTCCGTAAATAAGGGTAGGTACCAGCACTCCATCGTGGACTGGTAGCTTCGCTTATTTGAGAAAAATAGAATAAGAATAGTAAAAATCTTCTTAGATATGACGTTTTGAACTGAAAATAGTGGCATTCACCTATACAGGGTGTAACAGCACGCCCCCAAAGGAGTTTTTTTTTAAATATTACTGTTAATCGTGCGATACGCGCTCTGTCTCGTCTGTTACCGTACTGTTTCACACGACCCGCTAAACTGTTCCCAAGTAGTGGCGAGGTGTTACGGAAATATATATATATTTTAAAATTGAATAAAAAAAATTGCGGACAGCAAAATGACGTCCTATCTTTTAACTCAAAATATGCTATTACTCCATGTACATTATCGACAAAAAAATTGTGCAGATTTTACGATGCCAAAATTCAATTATGGAGTGTTTTCGCTCATTAAGAAGTGTTAGAGTTTACCTTTTGCCATTTTTTCTGCTTTATATTAACGGTTATAATAATATTTTTCAACGTTCATTCTTCTCCAGTCCTGGAAGCACCTTATCCTGCTGATGGAGGACCAGAGTTTACGAGACAGTGAAAACCCAGGCTGTGTCACGTATGAATATGATTCTTATTCCACCATCTTTGCCTATCCCTATGTGGGAATTGAAATGGTGTATTGGGTTTCTCTGTAATTAGTTAGGCCAATCTAGTTTATAGTTTTTCTATGTTTTGTCTGATATCCTACACAGAATCGTAAGACACGATCTTCGACATTTCGTCTGACCTTATCTCATAAACGAAGATGATAATAATACGTAAGTAATACTCACATAATGTTTAATAAACATTGTTCTGCGTTTACACATGAGAGAAATCACAATACCTACATAGATATCACGTCAACTAACACAGTTTATTTAAATAACTTTCCATCGTTACACTTTCAAAATTGGTGGCTTAGAGTAAAAATAATGTATCTCCATAAATCACATCATTGAGAAAACTGAAATTGAAAGTTTTTTAGTTCCATGTCAAAGTATCTGTCGCTGATGTAAATACAATATTTTAACTTAGACTTTCGTCCGCAAAAAATGTTAAGCAGATACAATAACTGTGCTTACAAAAAAAATCTCGGAGGATTAAAAATATTTTTTTTCGTGTGATTAAATACATTATCCCGTTAAGACAGAGATCCTGGGTTCGATTCCCAGTTATGACCGTTATCTTTTTATTTTTCTGTGTCTTGTTCGCTTAGATTTGTTAACTTAAATGATTGGTAGATACACATAAATAAACCACTCACGGTACAAAATCCCTTTTTGTTGTACACTGTTGTTTTTGTATGGAACATACTTTTCTTATTGCCACCTAAACTATTTTGTTTTGAATGGATTACAATTTGAATGGCTATTGAACATTAAAAGAATCATTAAAGTACCTACCTAGAAAGTACCTACTTAGAAAGAACCTACTTAATAAGTACATACCTAGAAAGTACCTACCTAGGAAGTACCTACCCAGAAAGTACCTACCTAGGAAATACCTATCTAAAAACTTCTTACCCAGAAAGTACCTACTTAGAAAGTACCTACCTAGAAAGTTCCTACCCAGAAAGCACCTATTAGAAAGTACCTACCTAGAAAGTACCTACCTAGAAAGTACCCACCCACCTAGAAACATTATTCTATTATTTCCCACTAGAAGACTTACAATATCATTTTGTATTAAATACTTTAAAATACACACATTGTTAGACAGGCGTAAAATAAACGACTTAACTTTTTTATTCAAGATTCTAAACGGTAAATTCGACTGTTGCGAACTTCTGCAAGTCATAAACTTACGAATACCTACAATAACAACAAGACAAAATACACTATTCCAATGCAACACACATAAGCGCAATTACATTGCGAACTCCCCAATACAACGGTTTCACACTATGGGAAACCAATACTTAGGTGATTATTAACTATGCGAATTTTGTGGATTACGTAAAAGACTTATTTAAACACTATTCCTAAATGGAAGTTATATTTTCGTAAGCCATTCAAATTGCTGTATGTTTTAATTTATGTTCTTTTATTTTTAACATTTCTTTCTCATATTTCAAAACTGTCATTATAATTGTACCACCTACATGTAAAAGCCTCCTGGGCGTTAAATAAATGAATAAATGAATTTTCAATTTTAATCAGTGACTTTTTGGCACTTATCAAATACATCTAAGAATGCAGTAGTTTTGCTATTTTCAACAACTTCTGATTTGAATAATTAGCATACAGCATTGTATTACAATCTGTTTTAGCTTCTTGATCGTGGTTGGGATTTGAAGCCGACCTTTAGGTCAATAGGCATCGGCGGAGCCCCAAGAATGCTACCCATCTAGCATTTGAACCCCGAGAACCTCATTAAGGAGTAATGTATTCACTTTAACTAGTAAACTTGCAATCAGATATTAACCGCTTTTATTTTTTCTGCAGAACGACTGCAGTGGGTATTAATGATGATGACTCGAGATTAAATAATTCTATGCAGCTTCCATCCTCTGATTAAATCGGGACATGCGACATTGTAGCATCGCAGCATCTTCGTTCTAAGATGTTTAAATAAAAAATCAACCCTCTTACCACGAGAAAAATAAGATGCTAGCTAGGTAATAGGTGTAGGTATTTACATATAGGTCCAAGTACTGACATCGGACTGTCACGTATTCACGTCTATTTCTTTGAAATAGCAACTAATATTTTGATTATTTTAATATTATGGCGCTATTTTTCCAAATTTTTTCCAGATAAAGATTAACCATTCAATTGAGCCGTGGTTGCAAAAAAGAGCTAACTCAATTGATAGCTAGCTCGTCGCGTTCAATAACTTAAAGCTTTGAAAAAATAAATTGTTTTGACTGAGGATTGAAACTTCGTCCCCAAGGACTGGAGAGAACCGCGCTACCACTTAAACCAAATCCTTATTGGATGGTATCGAGATTTATATCCCATATAAACTGATGTAAATTTTTATAATGTCATCAAATTTAAGAGAAATGCGTGTGTGTGCGTGAGTGTCATCAAAATTGATAGAATGCATTGTCATCGACAACGAGTCAATCTGACGAATTTCAGTTAGATCGGATGCCGGGAAGTTAATCTCCGCTTCCAAGATACAACTTCATTAATTAATTCATTCAATCAAGCAATCAAAAAAGGAAATTCAAATAGGTGTACTTAAAATTAATACCTATTGACTTTAAAAATTCTAAATGAGGTTTTAGTACTGCAGGCTATAAAGGCTGAAAAGCTATGATCAATGAAAAATGAAAAATTAACTTTAATGTATTTTTTCCGTGAATTCGGCAAGGAACTTATACGCTCATTTATTCAGTTGGCCACAAGTACAGCGAATGATAAATGTCAATTGTCAAATAAACAGTGAACTCGAATATCCGACTTACACACAGTCCTTCGATCAGAGAGCAATGCACGCCACTGGGTTTAACTGTAGTGTATTGTTAGTCCGGTTTGTCAAACTTAACCTCACTGGTAGTGAACAAACACATTGTAATCATGTTCAATCAAATAAAATTGTGTTCACGAAAGGAAGATATTTTGATGGTCCTGAAAAGAGGTCAAATTTCAGATTCTTAACATTGCGTTGCTTGAAATGGTTTTAGCCCTGTTTAATGGCTTATTTTCCCGTCCTCTTACGCTCTCTCAATTATTACAGGCTCTCATTTTTCTCAAAAACACTTAATTTGGATGTCTATGGTATAATCTATTAAAATGTTCAAATCAACTAGAAATTATGTTTTTTTTTCACACATTTTAAATAAATAAAACAACGAAGATAAAGCATGTTTAAATAACGCTCGAATAAAATAGAAAAAAAAACTATGAACTGACGTTTTTAAAGTTTTTCTGGCCAATCTACATGCACTTCAAAGGGGTATACTTGATATTATACGTAAATGTGTGTAATACGAAAAATCAACAGTCAAGACACTCAAACACACAAAAAACTTTAAATTTGCAAAACAAACTTTTTACACAAGTTCTTACAATTGATGACCTTCAAATTATTCTTATTTAGGTAGTGATAACCTATCCGATGAGATTCTGCGAAGAATCATCGATGCTGACACATTACATACTCGTACCTCAAAACCTGAATCCTCTCTGGTATCACTGTCATTTTTTTTTTCATTTTCGTTAGCATGATTGATCGGTTCATAAAAAAACAAGATTATGTTTTCTCATTTTTAATATTTTTTTGCAATAGACCTGTTTTTGCCGACACCAAAACTGGACTTTCGCGATCTTGGCTTTTAACAATGGAATAATAAATGTTACAGTGAACATAAATTAAATACATTGCCCATTAGTAATAAAAAAATTGTGACATTTCCTCGGACTGGTTTTCACTTATATATTTATTTTATTATAGACTTAAAGCCGCTTATAGTATTTTTTAATGCTGCCGATACATTAAAAAGCAGTTTATTTAATAATGATTGAACAGCAATACATCACATTATTTCAAGAAATAAATATGGTTTATGATACTATATTGGCACTTCAATTTATTTGTTTTCGCTCATAATATTAAACCCTTCATTAAACATTATGTTTCATACAATCACTTTCAATAATGTATTATATAAATATAAAACAAAGTCAGTAATTAAATATAAACAATTGTAGTATAAAGAAATTAAACAGTAATTTATTATTATACAAAAGTAGTATTTAAAATTTTAAACAATACCTACTAATAAGGCTTGAAAATAAATTTAAAGAGACTTAAAGATAACAAATTGAAAAAAATATACAAGAGAACAACAGCAACAAATAACCAACGTCAAGAACTGCGCTTTTATTGACTACTTAGCAGTACCCCGCCACGTGTTGCTGGAGCTCAGTCTGTCTGTGCGGATGGAGAAACATTGATCTTCTTTGTCTGGACTATTTTCATTGTAAACTTACTTATTTGATATTATTTTAATGATATATGTTTATAAAAAAATCTAAGTTTTCACGATTCCTGTTTTTTTTTCTTTACACCTTTGTTTTTAAAAACTGGTATAAAATATCTTCAGCATCATCTTTTTCGGGATTATTTTCATTTTATTACATCTAAATGAATAAAAATGTAAATTTTCCTTCGTTCACAATCTGAAAACTCTGAAGGTTAAAAGCGTAAAGTTAATTTTTTCAATAGCGCGTGTTGCTTTTAAATCCAATAGATGGCGCTGTTTTAAAAAGTGTGTTTTTAGCTGTAACAGGTGACATCTATATAATATAGATATAAATAAAAACACGCGTATTCGAATGCAACGTTGTGTCAACATTTCAAAGCAATCGGTGAAGAACTTTCAGAGATTTCAGATTTTTGACAAAGGAAAATTAACATTTTTATTCATATAGATGTAATAAAATGAAAATAATTAAGAAGAAGATAATGCAAAAGATGTTTTATACCAGTTTTCAAAAACAAAGGTGTAAAAAAAAACAGTAATCAAATAACAGTAAAAGTAGATTTTTTTATAAACAAAAAATAATTTTAATCATGTATGTTTATAATTTTTTTTAAAAACATAAATCATTAAAATAATACCAAATAAGTAGGTTTACAATGAAAATAGTCCAGACAAAGAAGATCACAACAACGAAAGCAAACAAAACGTCTAGACATAAGCCGGACTGACCGGTCCGGTCAAACGGACATCCCGAAAAAGAAGATACCAAAATCTGTGAATAATGCAGTTATTTTTGCCAGAACATAGTATTTATTGCGCTATTCTTTTCGCCTTGACTTTTGTGAGTGGACTATTTTTCTATTTTAATGCGTTTTAAATCTAAACTTTAGAGCGAAAAACGGTTTTCTGGACCAACAAAAAATTCCCAGCTGTGAGCTCTGATATCAAGACTTTTCGTCTAGAAACTAGATCAACGCAACCATTTTCATCTCTTATCGTAATTTACACCATTATTTATGAAACACAAAAAAAAAGTGTTTTGCGATATATATTTTGGATATCAACTGCTATAATGTCAAACGATTTCTCTGAGATTTTCAGATGAATCAGATGATATTACAGCAGCGTCCGCGTGTGTTGAAGCGATTGTCACTAAAAGTTGATAGAATACATTGTCATCGACAACAAATCCATCTGCTGGGTTTTAGCTCGATATGATGTCGGAAAGTGGGTTAATTTCCACTTTCATGATTTGCATGAATTCATTAATTTATTTATTCTATTACAAGAGTGAAATTCAAAAAGAGTGATATGATTTGAGATTTTCCAAAAGTATTATAGCGTTTTATTTTTGTGGTATTATGTCTCACATGCCGCATACATCTGCCCCGACGATGGAGACTATAATGCTATCCGAAACGTGGACTAAAGAAGGTGGTAGCGCATCACGGCATAATAAGAAAAGAAATACTGTCTTGCAAGAATCCTGGCATTAATAACCACTAAATTGATATTATAAACAATTAATCTTAATTGTCAAATATCGGAAAAGATTGATTACTAAATATAATATGATTATTTATAATCTAAATACCTACATTTTTTTCAAATTTGTAACATTCTTTTTGGAATTTAAGTGGGTTGTATTTTTATTCGCTTCCAAGGTAACCCTAGAGTGTTTTTAACTATACATTATTACATCTTTGTTACAATAATAGTAATTTAACATGAAACCTTCCAATCAAGTCCTGAATTCCTTCGACCACGCATTTCGTTTGTCCCTTGACACACAAACACGCTCCAATGTTAATTGATTCACTGTTAGTAATTACGTTGCCATTATTTAATTAATTTTCCATAAAGTAGGAAGATAGAGTGTTGTTGCCGTCCTAAAGATTTCTCTGCCAATGCCATACGATGACATTGAGGCTTAATGGACTGAAATATATTTAATAAGGGCGACCAGCTACTAAGTTTGTCTAATCAATGATTGATATAACTACATATTATTTTGCTTCATTGTTATTGTTACTTTGTTGAAATATATTTTATAAGGGCGACCAGCTACTAAGTTTGTCTAATCAATGATTGATATAACTATATATTATTTTGCTTCATTGTTATTGTTATTTTGTTGAAATATATTTTATAAGGGCGACCAGCTACTAAGTTTGTCTGATCAATGATTGATATAACTACATATTATTTTGCTTCATTGTTATTGTTACTTTGTTGAAATATATTTTATAAGGGCGACCAGCTACTAAGTTTGTCTAATCAATGATTGATATAACTACATATTATTTTGCTTCATTGTTATTGTTACTTTGTTGAAATATATTTTATAAGGGCGACCAGCTACTAAGTTTGTCTAATCAATGATTGATATAACTATATATTATTTTGCTTCATTGTTATTGTTATTTTGTTGAAATATATTTTATAAGGGCGACCAGCTACTAAGTTTGTCTGATCAATGATTGATATAACTACATATTATTTTGCTTCATTGTTATTGTTATTTTGTTGAAATATATTTTATAAGGGCGACCAGCTACTAAGTTTGTCTAATCAATGATTGATTTTCCTAACTACATATTATTTTGCTTCATTGTTATTGTTATTTTGTTGAAATATATTTTATAAGGGCGACCAGCTACTAAGTTTGTCTAATCAATGATTGATATAACTACATATTATTTTGCTTCATTGTTATTGTTATTTTGTTGAAATATATTTTATAAGGGCGACCAGCTACTAAGTTTGTCTGATCAATGATTGATATAACTACATATTATTTTGCTCCATTGTTATTGTTTATTATTATTTGGCAGACGACAATTTTTGCTTAATGTTCCTTGTTAATAACAATATGCATTCTTTGTTTCTGTTCATTTATTTATTGTAACTGTAGAATTCGTAACGTTCGTAGAACTCCATTAATTTTTTTTATAATTATGATAATGATTAGCTTTTGGATTCCACTACGTAATACTAGAAGTGGAGATTTATTTTAGTGAAATAATTTTCACTATGTATTCCTCTTTGTCCAGAACGCTTATGGAACGAAATAGTTATATCGAGTCTGTAGACATCTTCAATCAAATACAAAAAGATTGTTACTGATGCAGTTTAGTTGTATATAATAAATATTTAATATTCACATGTAAAAAGCTACCAAAAACGTTAATCCATATAAATGAACGTGTAAATGTTCGTTTGTTCAAAATCTTAAATATCCGAAACTTCTTCACCGATTGCTTGAAATGTTGACACAACGTTGCATTCGAATATCCGTGTGTTTTTATATACCTATTTTTTTTTTTTTTTTTAAGTTTCTTTATTCAATAAAATTGTTAGTTACATGCATTGAGGAATTTTTCGACCACCATACTAGGCACATGCCCGTGTTATATTATATAGATGTCACCTATGACAGCTAAAAACAGACTTTTTAAAAACAGCGCCATCTGTTGGACGTAAAAGCAACATGCGATATTGTTTCTATAACTGCACAGACAAACTGAGCCACAGCAACGCGTGGCGGGGCTGTGGCAGTTGTGGCTAGTTGATAAATAAATAAATAAAAAGGAGGCGACTTATTTATATGATTTTACTAACCCTACCCTATTTTTATTTGTATGATAAAATGTTAAGTGATTTATTAATATTTTCGGTATGAAATGGATTTATTTAGAAAATCAATTGTGTGATTACGATTACAGTTAACATTTTGGTTCCCCCTCTTTTAATTGATGATTTCTATTCTTCTCTTTCATCCTTCTTTTACAATCTGTTAGGTTCGTTAGAACACTGTCCTCCAAAAGCAGTCTTCTTCATCTTATATCTTATGGTGGGGGGTTAGAGGGTTACATGGCACTGGTGATGGAATTATTTAGAATTGTTATGAAATATATCTAACAGCCCTCAGTCTGGTGACTAAATTATTGTAAAGATATTACTTAGATTAAGTAGTTCTAAGATTCAGTCGCAGATCTAAGCTTTAAATAAATCGCAAATAATCTTAATTAATGCAGCTCTGCTCCGCTAATATATCTATAACAAACAGATAAATACATTTTTCCATTTAATAATAAAAGAGTAAATTTAATAACGATTATCTTATCTCTTCCCGGCTATTTCGGAGAGCTGTCTGACTTAAGACTTTTACTTTCATACGTGTTCCTTGCAATACTCTAGGTATAATACCTGCCCATTTACAATAAACCTAATGGTAATACATTTATTAGTGTCGGTACAAAGTATTAACATATTTGAGTCATAGTCTAATCATCTATATATAAACCTGAATCTTCTTGAAATCAAGAATGATATTGATATGAATCCAATTGATATATATGTGTCTATATTATTACAATAGAGTATTATCTAAGGTTGATATTTTCAGTTGCGAACTTACCAAATACAAGAGGTTTATAAAATAATATTTCTCTGATGGTTTGTGAATAATTTTTACGTTTCTATTAGGATTTGATTTATATCTACAACCTCTCTCCATGGCTATAAATGTATTGTTTTGTAAATTTTTCATTTTCTATAATTTTGTTTTGTATACATTTTTTAATTCATATTTCTTTCTCACAAATTTAAATAACTTATTCCATATTATGCTGTCTCAGTTAAAGTCACGAGAAGGAAATCCATAATTGTTTTTATTTTACTATTTAATACTTATGTACAAACTGATTAAATGTAAACTGTTGATTTCCCGAAAATGAATAAATAAATAAATATTGTGGATACATCTGGTGTGGATTCCTTTTAAGTATTTTTTTGCTTGCTTATCGCTATTCAGTATTCAAAGCCCGGGTCTCTAGTTCCCAGGCCATCTCGAATCACAATAAAATGATGAGGCCCATTGGTTGTTTGCGGAGTATATTATTACTTGAAAGTCGATCAGCGATCGGGAGTGTTGGATTAACATAATGAATTCAGTTTCCATTGTATTGTTTCCACTGTGCGCTGGATGAGCATCTTACATGATTTTTTCTTTCAAAGCGTAGTAATTTTTGGAAAGTGGTTTGTGATTTTATTTGAACAGTCATATTGCCTAAATATTTAAAAAATAGAGCCTACATGTTCGTAGTTGTAGGTCAACTGTAACATTTAGTAATCATACACAACATAAGCCAGACAACTGATAAATTAACCGAGGAATCTCTAGTAAGACTATTATCAGAACACTGCCACCTTAGAAGACACATGATCCTGTTGGGAATGGAAGGAAACAATAACTGTAGAGAATATTTACAGAATTATGAAGCTCAAATTTGCTTACAGTGGCAATGCCTGGCCTTGATGGGAAGAAGTCTTAGATACCTGGGAAGACTCGTTGTGAAACAAGAGACATAGTCCAATACTCAAAGACCCAATATCAACCTTGGTGAACCATATTAGAGAGATTAGGCAACCCTCGAGGGAATAAGGTAAATGCATACGTCAATGTATATGTATAATTGTACAATGGCTCTATGGTCAGCGTGCTTATGGGAACTTTTCTAACTTTCTGCACATCACTGATAATATATTGGCTTATAATCGTAAAAATATATCAATTTATGTATTTTTTTAAATGTATTGGATTAACTTTTTAAGGTTATACCTACCCGTCAATGTAATATCTTCATTGAAGAATACAAATTAAATGAAATATGAAACAGAACAAGACACAGGAAACCAGAAATTGGGAATGGAATACAGGATCTTTGTCTTATTAACCCAGAATCTTGTCTTTTGTCACGGCTAGGGCGGATTCTGCGATTATTTTTATTTTCTGTGTCTTGTTCGGTTTCATGTTTCGTTTAGATTTATCAATATTATCTTCTTCTTCAATGATTAAACATAATTAAAGATAAGTTGGCAATAATTTCGTGCAACGTGCTTGCTAAAATCGTCCAATACGTTGGCTTTAAAATGTCAATCTATAGAAAAAAAAATCACTTTCATTCAGTGACATTTGACATCATTCCTCAATGGTGACATGAAGTTTTTCGTCTACATAATTTTTTTTTTATACATCGTCTCTGAAATCTCAGTAGAAAAATCTATCTATATGAATTCATACACGATGCTCATTAAGTATCGATAAAAGAAACGGGCTCACTTTTTGCTGGTAATAACGATAATCTCCGCGGCGTGAACCCGTGCTGATTTGTTCAGGTATTTGCATACAAAAGATCGTAAATTGCTATGACGCTATTTTCTTATTAAAGCGACGCAATTCGCATGTATTGCCAATACACGATCGCCATTATCGCCAAGCCATATTTACCCAAGGGGAAAGCGCTGACGATTAACCGCCACCATTATAATGCAGACTTCCATAAGGTAATGCGTACAAATGAAATTCCTCAGAATTTTTTAATAGACCAACTTGGCAAAATGGGACTTTGCATAGTATACATGGGTTTATCTCAGCGTGTAAATTACAATTCCTTTCCCGTAGCTGGTGTTATTTATTTGTTAATTTGTTAACACCCTACTGGGATCACATGTGAATATAATTATATCTGCGTGACGTGCCAGATCGGGAGAGGTTGGTTTGGGGAAAACGTTTGCGAGATTATATTCATATGTCTGTCACTCCTGGAGACAGTAATCCCTAGGTTCATACCCAATCCTCATACCTTTTTCCTTCCCAGAACTTCCTCTCCTTCATTTGCTTAAAAAGACCCTCCACACAGCACCCCAAAAGATGATGATGGACATTATTTTCCTCAGGGCCTCGTGTGTAGGGTTAATTTAAAACCAATAAGTTAGTAGGTAGGTACATAATTCACAATACTCGCTAGAAGTGAGTCTCGTTTAGGCACCTACATGAAACCATTTCTTGAAAAATGCATTACACAGTAGAAGTGAACTCGAATCAACACAGATATATAATTTTTTTCTTTAGGCTTTTCAATATTTTTACAAAGTTTGAGGTTTTTCTGATGAATTTCAAATGTGCTGTTTGTAAATGTTTCAAATTTTCTTTTGTGTAAACAAATATTGTTTTAAAATTAAGATAAAATTATCTTTCAAGTATACAAACATTGAAATTAATAAATGATCAACTTTAATGTAATACTTGAAAATTGTTGTTATAAAAGCTCCTGCAAACTCCATATTTCGAAAACAGCTCAATTTTATTTCGGGAATTTATAAGAAAACTGGAACTTCACCTGTTATCTCTTTCATATAATAATTAATAAGAAATCATTTTTTACAGTTAAAGCGAATATTATTGTGTTGATTGGCACTAATTATGAATTTTTTGACTGGCTACTTTTTTGATTTTATTCGAGATATCTAGTATAATATTTTAAACAAACTGAGAAGAATTATTATTTATTTTAATAAGTCGAAACTTATTTCCGCGTGATGCAAAAAAGATTAAAAAAAACTCATATAATGTATGGACGCCCTGTAATATAATATAGTCGACTCCAACATCGTCATAACACATGCATGTTTTGCTGATATTTTATTATGAAATCTGTCAATTCAATAGTTAAAGGCCTGAAGTCCCCTTTTTAACAGGAATACGAATAATTACATTATTTTAAATCAGTAAGTTTTCTCCGTGCGAAACTATGTCATAATTTTCAAATTTCCAATCAGAATTTTTGAGGATAGTTTAAATCAAAAAAGTTTTTTTTTCAATGGGACGATGTCACCCATGGGTCAAAGTAATGAAATTTTACGATATCTACATCATTACAGGTGAGTTATTGGCCTTTATTGGATCTTTAATCACCTGCTACTAATTCGTAGCATATTCACCAGGTAGTTGGTAACTGTGGCAGCTCATGCGTCATATTATTTATTTAAGCTTGTGTACAAAACATTATAAAAGTATACATTATGCACGTGAATAATTTGCCGGCATTCAGACAGCGTTTAATCAAATACACGTCTTCCATTAATTAGTTATTCCGCCGCCATGTTCTCAACTGGCGGATGAATAAAGAGTGGCTCCTCTAAATGACACTTTAATACCCGGCGTGACTCGTGACACGACCATTATTTATGGTTTTTTGGTGGATATTTTTTGGAACTTATTTTTTTGGAACTTAGTTTTTTGGTGGATATTTTTTGGAACTTATTTTTTTGGAACTTAGTTTTTTGGTGGATATTTTTTGGAACTTTTGTTTTTCTTTGATTTTTGTTACGCTAGATTGCATATTGTAAGGTGAAAAATGAGTATTGCTAATTTATTAAAAACATATTGTTTATCCGGTAAAACACGGGATTGCAGGCTGTTTCCTGAAAAACTTTTAATAAATTCTTAATGTGTCGGAATACGTGCTCATGCACCTGCATTTTTACTTTGATAATAATCTTCGTGTCACCTGTTTCTGTACTTGATTTTATTTAACTTAATTTCAATTTCAATTTGTAATATTTATATTTTTTCTGTAATATCTGCATTAATTGTAAAGCGCCCCTGAGGTGATATCTCACAAAAGCGGCGCTATACAAATCATCCAATAAATAAATAAATGACGAAATGCGAATAGATCAGAATTTTTATGAACACGTGTTTCGACATCGTATTTTATTAAAAAATTATTAGGAAACCTATCAATTCACTCGTTAAGGGCCTGAAATCCCGTTTTTAACCGGATTACGAATAATTTGATTAGATTCTTAATAAATTAGCAGTATTTAATATTAGTATTTTTTCTTCGTATATCCATTAAGCCATTACCAATCTGTTTATGGTGTCAGTAAATTAGAAAAATACTATACAATATTGAAAAACATATTTTTATTTTTCTACCACGAAGTTGTTAGTTTGAAATTTGTAAAGATTATCACTTTGAAATTGAAATAATATTTTAAGCTCACAACCCTTTTTACATAATGTGTTTTGAAGCTATTAAATGAATACCACATATTTTTCAATATTTCTTCAATAAGTAAAAATAATGTTTTAAAATCACAGGCGTTACTGGGAGGTAACTACTTAAGTAGGAAGGAGAGGTCCTCGAGTTAAAAACGCAGTAATTTTCTTTACAGAATGAAGGATCGAAAGCCATATTGGTAATTGTTGGAAGAATAATTTGGCGATGTTAACAGGAATAGCCAAATTAAACGGATTCTGAAAATGGGCAAAGCGGGGAGTTTGTCCTTCAACGAACACCTACCGATAAGGATTTGATTGGTGTCAACTGCGTGTACAAATTTGTTTTTTTTTTAAAATTTAATTGCTGGTGAAAATAATAAAAAAAAAACTGACGGTGATCAACTTGTCTTGAAACAAAGAAAATGGATCGTAAAATTGGAGTTGAAATTCACAGACTTACATTGGTAGAAATATATTTTTTCAATATAATTCAACAGACGATCTCTAATTTCTAAGAACACCCAATTCATGACTGTCCTGATCCTTCTCCACTCTTCACGGTCCTGTGCAGCTTAGAGAAATGTGGACACTGTAGTTCCTGAACTTTTGAAAATTTTTGAAGTTCAGTCTAGCGCATCATCTGTGATCTCCCTTCGGTTATCCTGCCACTCTACCAGTTAATTAACAAGTTGGTCCAAGTTCTTAAGTTTGCATATATGTATACAGCATACCCCAATGTACTTTAACGAGCGTTAAAGACTAACGGGTATTCTTCTGCCGGTAAGTTTCGTTCTCCATTATTTAACAATCGTGAACTATGGGCCGATCGTGTCATTTCCCAGGTTTCACCTTGAAACCTAATTCCTTAATCCTAATTCTTATTGCTAGGATTGTTATTAGGTATTTGGCTTTGCGTGGCCATGTCACCTGGCGCCACAATGTGGTTCCTAGGTTTCCGAGTCTTCTTCCTACCAAGGCAAGACATATATAGGCACCGTTGTTGAATCGGTGACTAATCGGTGAAAATACTACCAATTTTAAATATATTTTTTTCTCTTTGCAATCATCAGAGTCATTTACGTATTTCTTTCCACAAATCATCGCGTAGTTAAGGTTTAAGTTCGACATATTTCAATGTCCAAATTATGCCAGGCTTCGTAGGTCGTTTGCTTTTTTTCGGTTCTTGCACCGACACTTGACAGCGAGGAACGAAAAAATTGGCAGGCATTGAAATTTATCGCCAAGAAAGTACGCACAAAAACTAGCAACGCCAAATCTGTATGAAAGCGTCGCGGTGTAAATTTAGTTGGCTTATTCCAAGCGATTGAAGGTATCGTAAATCCACGCACGTGACAGAAGGACGTTCTCAGAATTCCAGAAGATGAAGGTAATCCAAATTCCAAAATAATATGATCTACCAAAGTTTATTAATAGAAAGGGAACCAGTGTTTTGAAGGTTTGTTTGAAACTGTGTTTAAATATTTAAATTTTGACACACAAAATTAAATTATTCATCAAAGTTGGTTATTTTCATTTGATTTAAAATACCTCAAAGTAATTTTTCAAATTTTTGTAGAAATTTTATTATTATTTTATCATCTTTTCTAGCCAAGGTACGCATGTTTTTAAGCATACTTGGTTTTTGTCATAATATTTTGTCATATTATCTGTCGTCAGGTTGAAACTTTCGGTAATCACCCGTTAATAATTATTCATGCCGGCATATTTTGTTGTTGGTTTTCCTTTAAATTTTCAAGTTCGAATATTGATAATGACTGTAGTACTCTACACTTTTAAACTATGTAGATACGCGTGGTCTGTCGAAAACAATTTAACATTTCAGTTTGGTATTTAAAAAGGAAGAATTTGGGCTTTTTGTGAAATGTTTTTGACCTATCTAAGAAAACAAAGTAAACCTTAGCTTCCATGCAGCCGTCTGACATAATTAAAGTTTACACTTCTTTCTTCTCAGCAAGCTCTAATAATAATTCACAAATGACCACGGCTCTCGGCACTAAATCATCCTCGCTCCTTGCGTTATTAACCCTTCACACGGGCGTCGACTGCTGTGAATTTCAATGCGACATTTTTGCCATTATGCTTATTATTATTTGCTGACTGTTTAGTTTTGCATTTCGCCCATGCCGCCGTCTGCAGCTGGGGGTCAACGCTCGAGGCAGGATATCCTTCATCCTTTGGGTGAAGTTACTAGCTACTTCTGTTTGCTGATTCGTTCCTGGTACCTACTCTCCTCCCGGAACCTATTTAAGGATTCTTGATTATTGTTGCCCTTTCCAACTCTATACCCAGAAGTCAAAGATCGGAAGTCATATCTTTTATTGCATATTTGGAATAATCAACAAGTAAGCTTTGACTTATTTTCCTTTATGTTTAACTAGCGCAGACCCAAAACCACTCTCGACATTCTCGACAAATAAGTTCCAATTTTAAAATGGCAAAAATATTATATTATAGGTAGGTACTTTATCGTTTATCCGAATTCTTCAAACAAACAGTTACCTAGAGTTAATTGAACCAGAATTACAGGCACACAATTGAAATTGGTATTTTTAATATTAGTAGTTTCTTTCACTTTCTCCTTTATTTTCTCATGTATCTAGGCACTTTTTTGTTTTTCTTCTATACATTCAATTAACTGTTAAATTTAACAAAAAACAGTATAATTATAAACAAGTTCTGCTCTGTAATCTTTTTTTCTAGTGGAGAATTATAACAAAATGAAACAAAAAATATTTCGTATTTTTGTCTGTTATTATACCTACATTGTTTTGCTGCTTGAAAAATCAAACTTCTGCTGTAATGTTATGAATATGTCAAAGAAAAACACCAATTTTTATAAGGTCAAATGTTGTACTTAGACAGCTGGTTTATTTGAATTTTGGACACTACGCTGTATGAAATTCCTACCTATTTCGACGCCCAGTTTTGGGCTTTCATTTCTGCTGACATTTTAGGATAATCAGCTTTTAGCGATTGTTGTCTGATTTCACTACCATTTTTATATAAAAATAAGAAAATTCTACAACTTGCTCGATTTACCTTCATTACTACCGCCCATTTCATGTCTAAGAATAAATTTAGAATTCAAATTATAATTTACAGTCGAATAAAACAGTAACATACATTTCCTCAAAACATGACGATGAAATAATTTGAATTTTCGACGAATTCTAAATTGAAATGTTTGTCTTAAGTCAGAAATGAAAATCCCTTTAAGCTGTTTACTGACCGCAATTCTCACATACAGCAATGATTCATATAACAACTGTGCACATACCATTTATGTCAAGAACTTCTCGCAGTTCTTCCGGTGTGGTTTTTAATGATGTAATTATACTAAAATGCGGCAGAGCTTTACATTCTAATACATATTGTCGCCTAAGTAGGTACTACGCGCTACACATGTCCATTTAAATACTCGAGTGCTATTTTTGTTATATTGTTATGTTCTTATATTCTGTATAAATAAAAATGTTAATGTTCGTTGGTTCGAAATCTTGAATCTCCGAAATTTTTTCGCCGATTTAAAGTTTTGACACAATGTTGCATTCGAATTTGGTACAGCTAGTATTATATAAAATTATAATTTCATTGTTTCAAACCTTGAAGTTGAACTACAGAAGACGCTGACAACCCTACATCCAAAATCTAGTTCGTCTCAGCACGGGATCTCCTAGTGCATTCGAATTTGGTACAGCTAGTATTATATAAAATTATAATTTCATTGTTTCAAACCTTGAAGTTGAACTACAGAAGACGCTGACAACCCTACATCCAAAATCTAGTTCGTCTCAGCACGGGATCTCCTAGTGCATTCGAATTTGGTACAGCTAGTATTATATAAAATTATAATTTCATTGTTTCAAACCTTGAAGTTGAACTACAGAAGACGCTGACAACCCTACATCCAAAATCTAGTTCGTCTCAGCACGGGATCTCCTAGTGCATTCGAATTTGGTACAGCTAGTATTATATAAAATTATAATTTCATTGTTTCAAACCTTGAAGTTGAACTACAGAAGACGCTGACAACCCTACATCCAAAATCTAGTTCGTCTCAGCACGGGATCTCCTAGTGCATTCGAATTTGGTACAGCTAGTATTATATAAAATTATAATTTCATTGTTTCAAACCTTGAAGTTGAACTACAGAAGACGCTGACAACCCTACATCCAAAATCTAGTTCGTCTCAGCACGGGATCTCCTAGTGCATTCGAATTTGGTACAGCTAGTATTATATAAAATTATAATTTCATTGTTTCAAACCTTGAAGTTGAACTACAGAAGACGCTGACAACCCTACATCCAAAATCTAGTTCGTCTCAGCACGGGATCTCCTAGTGCATTCGAATTTGGTACAGCTAGTATTATATAAAATTATAATTTCATTGTTTCAAACCTTGAAGTTGAACTACAGAAGACGCTGACAACCCTACATCCAAAATCTAGTTCGTCTCAGCACGGGATCTCCTAGTGATGAAGACTAAATAAACATTGCTTTCGTTTCTGTCGCCGTGCTGCTCGCACTCTAAGGAATTGCGATATACATAGTTACCGCTAAATACAGTGAAACACTGTTAAGGCGAAGCTTAATGCTAAATCACCATTTTAATTAATCTTTATAACGAATTGGTGTACATTATGAATACCAAAAAATTTGCTTTAGATAGTTTTTCCTATCGTTTCGCTTGAGTAGAATACAAATAAAAAATTAATTACTCAATAAAAAATATAAATGTGAATTACTAAAAAAAAATATTTTTTCAATAGAAATGTATGAACGCGTAAAGGAAACAACTTTTAAAAAATACAGTATTATAGATAAGATTATCTGTGACAGTTTCACTTGATTAAATTTTTTGCTTTCTCATAAAATTGTTTACAAAATAAATAAAAAACAGTTTTGTGCTTGAAATCGAACATTTCTCGACTTCGTTTGTCTAGCGATTTTAATGCTTATTACCAAGAATATACACTTTTTTTGGCTTATAGCTTCCTCTTAAATATATTGTTGTTGTAAACAAACAGGATGTCTGACGTTCACTCGTCAGGCAGGCCGCAAAAATAAACAAACACATTATAAATTAAATAAACACATTATGAACCGAAAAGTACAAGGATTAATTGATTCAATAAAAGCAGAAATTAGAAAATCTATCTATCAAAGAGGCGAAGCAACGCATAATTATAGAACAGGATATATGTGTATATATATGATGTGAGGAGATATGGTGTAAGGAAAAACTACTACTACAAGAAACAATAATTGAACTACAAAAGAAACTCATATCAAATGGAGAAAATTTTTGTATTTTTATAGAGGAAAAGAAGGACTCATATAATACAACATATAACAAAGCTACCTCAGCAATACCAATACCATCTAATAATTACTAGCGAACAAACAAACACAACAACCGAAGACATTCAAGATATGATTATTAAAAAAATTAAAACATCGCAATTGGGGGTTGCCGTAAATGGGTTGCAAAAAAGCATCATAAATGATTCATCTTTTGCCCTAAAAACAAATCATGCAAAAAAACTAACAGAAGAACTAAAATTACAGACACAAATTTTTATATTAATAAATAGCAATTAATTCGTATTGAGTTTTTTTCTGAGATTAGAAACATATAATAATTGTTTTATTTTATAGTACCTACCTACAAATAGATTCTAAAGTTAAAAAATCTCGATTATTCCTCCATCAGGGTCTGCCAGCCAAAACAGCCAAGAGCCGCTTATTACAAGCCAGTAAAAATAGTAATGAAGTTAATAATAAAATACCATTCTCCCCCATGAAGCAACATTTCCGCTGATGGTTTCTGTGAAGCCAGCGTATTCTGGTCCTGTCACTTCGCGTGATGTTTGGTTTCATGGCTATTTGTTCCTAATGAATATATTTAAGGGAAATATTTATGGGGTATGGGTAAAGAAACTTTAATACGCGAGCCAGTTTTCAATAATAAGACTTAATATGTGTTATATCTGGTCTTACTTTGCAGATTTAAGGGTTGGGAACTCTTTGTTAAAAAGTAAAAGGTTCTACTTATAATTGCGTTTATTTACGTTGTAAATAATAGGTCTGGATTTAGCTACACTGTTCATTACCCGAGAGTGGGTAATTCTTTGGTTCGAGAAGCTTGTTCCCTGTCAATCTCATCTCACAAGTAATTGTTACACTCTAGCGACATCTGTCGGACTCTGGAGTAAGCTTTATGGCTAGCGCCATCTATCGCTTAAATATTCAACTTATTACCATACATCACAATATGTAATATTGTAATCTACAAGACTTTTTTTATTACACTAAATAGATCCAATTAATATAGTCTAATAAAAACATAGGTACATTTTTACATTTTAACTAATACTTATTACATACAACATTTTAATTATTTTCTTAAATTAGGTACATTTTAATTTCACTAGGAACTGAGCCATACATTTGAATTCCTTTAAACAGAACATACATAATTCAAACAATTCTGTGTTTTTGATTTGTTCAATTTTTAGGTTTGATATTTTCTTTGTGTATTTTATGGTGTGTGTAGATTGCAATTTAGTTTATCTCTAAATTAACGATATTGAAAAATATTTGTTTTACACTAATTATATCTATTTTTTAAGCATTTTCTGAATTGATTTACAGTATCTTGTATATAATATATCTCCTGCGCGTATTGTATCGATGGATAACTGGAAAAGTTTGCATGGAAAATAAATAAATTAGGTATAAATTAAATTATTTTGTATTTTTATTTACTTAATTTTGCTCTTCTTTAAACAATGTTTTTTTAAAGCTAATCGTTGTATTTTATATAATACTTAGAAGCCTTATCTACCGAATGATTACTTGAGCTTTGAATTTTGGTGCATTCGAATAATCTTTCATATAGGCATTTTGAAACTCGATAAAACAATATATCTGATTTTTTTTTTTTTTTAAAGAAAGACAAACATTCCCGGGTTACGAATAACCTGACAATATTTGAAAATCTCCTACTACCATCACAAGAAGCTGAAAATGTTGCTTGTGTTGTGATGGAGGACTTAGCCAGCCGAGGAATTGAACACACTACGCCTGGGTGGGACCCAAACGCGATGTCAACTCGGCCACCGACCGGTCAAAAATACACAACTCTTCGCTTCTAGGTATGTAGGTGAATACGTGATTTATTTTGGTTTTTGCTATTTCATACTTATTTTGTCTTGAGGCACGCATAATACGAGTCGATTTACCAAAGTTAAACTTAAAATACTTGATGTGTATGCCTAGATCCTAAGTCTCAGGTATGAGAAAAAATACTTACTATCTTCCAAAGGTAACTGACCCCTGATCCATAGTTTCCAGAGGGGTGGCAGATGAAAATAGAAACTGCATGCGTGTTCGTGGACCAAGCTCTTCCATAATGTAATACAACACCCAGCACTAGTGCAACGCTGCACGTGTACATTCCTAATGTAATTACGGCACCCTCCCTAACTACCAAAATAGTCAAATGCACACGCCGGGGTGGCCTGAACAAATTATTTATTTTGTTCATGTTTACATAGTCCTGTCATATATTTTGGGGTACGAGAAACAAACACCGAGATTTGTTTGTCACTCTGATGCCAATTTTAGTTTATTTGTTCAATCAACCGAACTTCCCTTTTTTGTCCCGCTTTTTTTGCATTAAATCCGCACAGGAGTCAGAAGTTATTTTTGGGGATGCTGTGTGGAGTTTTTTTTTGAGGAGAGGAAAGAGTGAATATGGGTCTATTCCCATATTGTAGGAGGGAGGAAATACAGAGGCTGTCACAGCGTTCCAAAGCCGAGCTGCTGAACTCAAAAACGAATCTGATCTGAAAAATGTCAACTGTGCGCAAATGTTGGGCGCGCGTTTTGCTTCGTGACTATGAACGATCACTGACGCTAGTTACTCGGAGTATCTCCCATTAAAATACCGATAGTACAAGGATAGTACTTTACTGTTCGAAATCAGTGAAACAAGGGCATTCTCGATTGAGGCTTGTTGTGAGGCTGAAATAAGAGAGGGAGAGGAATAATGATAGGAAGAGGAAGGGTGAAAAGTAATTCGTTATTTAGATCTGAAGACAAAAACAATAGCAATTAAGGCAAATTTTTCATTCTCAACGGTGGTTTCTTTTCAGGACCATACGGAGAGTATCTACCAACTCGTGGTACTCCGTTGTAACCTTTATTTCCTTTTACCTTTACAATATCCACACGATAATTTATTCCTCCCAAATTCAGCGATAATGTCTGGTGTTCCCCAAGGCTCGTTAACGCCCCCTTTCAAATAAAAGAATTTCTCTGTTTCATTTAAAAACGGTTTTCTAAAGATACCATTAAAACAATTTTTACTCATCAAGAAAGAATAGTAAAAAGAAGTTTTTTTAAATACTTATTTCATTAATTAATTTACTCCAGTACACCCAACAAAGGAAATGCTAGTAATTTGGTCCTTCGATCCGGATTTTATGGTCCTGCCACTGAGAGCTCAATTTTATAATCTAGCGTCATTTATGTCAATTATTAATAAAATAGTCCATGATAATAACACTTTTAATTGATTACAAAAATTGTAATTACAAGATATTTACATATTTGGCTTAACTATGCGCTAGTGTTTGAAATTAGAATAATGTGTCTATTGTTACGGTCTAATGAAAACACAAATTATTAAATTTGTTTACTTGAGTTATAAGCAGTATCTATCTTTTGTTTTGTACCAATTAACTCCTACGAATATTTCTAAAAACAGCTAGAAAAAAAAAGTTTGAAAAATATTTCTACATCCGCCGTTGACATTCAAATCAATTTGGTATGGAATCATTTTAAGAAATGACGCAAGCAGGATGACGATCATCTTGATATTGGTTTTGAACAAGGATGCGTATTCATTATTCATTACACGAAGTAATGATTTGATTAGCGCAACGAATGCTTGTTTTAGAGCTCTTCAATCTTTTACGCAATTTGGATGAATACGTTTGTTTGTTGTCCTTATACTCGTAGACATTGGTTTTTTATTTGTATTAATCGCGTTTCTAAATGGATACCCAATTTAAAAACTGTTAGTGGAATTAAATCAAAAAAAGGTTTACCATTTTTAAATCTTTAGGAGTCGTAATAGTAATTGATCTTGTACAGATCTGGATCTGATTAATTTCTTGGTAGTTCATTCAATTAGTTTTGGTTTATCATCTATTTTAGTGTATCTGTCGTTTTACTAAGTATAAGTAATGGTTAAAGTTTCGTTGTTTCTTCTGTGTAATGCGGTGTTTTTAAATTCTGCGTCTACTTAGTAAATATCCTTAATCGAATAATATTTTATAATTAATAGTTACTAGTTTACTATGACCTGCCACTAAGGCTTAGCACGTAGTGCAATTAAATGCAAGCGGTTTTGTAATAGCTGAAAACGCCAAACAGCGTACAAACACGCACTGCGGCTGGCGGTTTTACTTAATATTTCAGTACCACAATGGATTTATGGCGAGCAGCGTGTGTTGTGGCTTTGGTTTTAAAAAATAGAAAACGTTAACAACGCCGCCGTCATAGTTACTGGGTACATCCACTAACAGATCAAAGACATTTGAAAAGATGCTTTTGCAAAATGTACAATGACGTGCGACAGCATCCCGATAAGTTTTTTAAATACTACAGAATGTCGATTGGTATTTTAATAAATTATTACAAGCTGCGGTCCAGTATCTACAATTTGAAGATACTGCATTTCGTAAGGCATTATCACCAGAAAAGCGACTCTGTGTTACGTTGAGGTACGAAACAATTTTTAATTATCGAGAAAACGTTTAATTCAAATGTTTTACAATTGAACAGGACAAATTTAATAATGAACGTATAATAATAAAAAATAAGCACATTTTTGAGTGATACCCTCAAGCAAACTCTTCGGCATAGTCTTGGTCTTATGTTAACTGATATTCAAATTGTGACACATAATTGGAAGTCGCACTGGCTTGTCTTAAAACTTCTTGCCCGATAATTTGCTCCCCATTTGGTTTTTGATGCGTTGGTGCAGGTGGTGCTTGTAGAGATGTAGTTGGTGGAAGCTGAGGAGATGAAGTTGCAGGTGGCTGTGGAGATGGTGTAGATGGAGGCAGTGTTTCTGGTGGTGATTGGATTGGATATATTGTACCCATAGATGAGGATTGTAGAGAATATTGAAGATACAATGGTGAACTACATCTAAATGTTATTGTTCCTTGATTGTTGTGGAGATGAATGAGAACGTGCTCTTTTTAAGACATTTAGGATTTCAATCTTTGCATAATGCTTTTGATCTTCATTTAATTTGCGTAACATAGGAACCATCATTAGAGCAAAGTTTTTCTCCTCGTCTTCGTCGTCTACTTTCTTGTATTTTAATATGTCAAGAAATTGTTTTTCATATTCTGTTGAACGATTCTTCTTTCGTAGTTGTATTCTATTGTTATTGGTTGTTTGTGAATTCTGTGATGGTGTAGGCAATGTTACATCAGCTTTAATGTCCTGAGTAGAAACAAGAGGCAATACATTACCAGTCGTTTCTCGTTTCTGAATGGAAGGAATAAGAAAAAGCATTGAATCGAAATGAACATATTTCTTTTTCTTTGGAGGAGCAGCTTGTCCAGATTTGCCTTGTTGTGCTGCCAATTCTTTAGCGAAGCAGTCTTTTATGTTTTTCCATTTCTTTTGTATGGAGTTCCCTGAAACCAAATAAACAAAATCAATTTCTTGTTCACGGGTACCTTATTACAGGAAATAGCATGAAATCGTTGTACTTTGAATACTTGATTGGCGTCACGACTATCAGTGAAATTATTTATCAAACATACAAGCATTTGTGGTTATGTTTGCAGCCTATTTAAATGAAATAAATTACAAAAGAAGATTGGATAAACATAGCAAAATCGTTTTTTGAACAAACACACTTCCTAAATTGTGTCGGCGCAGTTGATGACAAGCACAACAGAATGGAAAGAACCAAATATACTGGCTCAGAATCATTTAATTATAAAAAGTTTTATTCAATTATTCTGCTATCTATTGCCGATGCAAACTGTTGCTTCGTTTCCATTGACGTGGGTGCATAAGGATCCAATAGTGACGCCAGCTTATTCCGAAATTCTAATTTTGGTAGAAGACTTTTAACAAACCAACTGGATTTACCAGCATGCTCAATGATACCAAATTATAATAAAGGAACTGATATGCCATTTGCATTTGTTGCTGATGAAGCTTTTGCACTTTTAAAATTTGATGAGTCCAAGCAGAAATTTTTAAAAGAAAAAAATTATATCCACGGATTTTCGTATACAAAAACAGTTGAATGTACATTTGGTGTTATGGCAAATAAATGGCGTATTTTTCACAGGCCGTTAGATACAAAACGTGAACTATGCGATTACATAATAAAAGCGTGCTGTATATTGCAATGAACTGTATTCATTATGAACTGCAAAACTTAAACACAATTAGACTTCGTCCTAGTAATGACATTACATCTCTACCTGGAATAGTACGATGCAATGTAATTAATTAATTGATTTCAATAATAAAACTGTAACCCATCACTCACCTTTATTTTTCTTCTCTACCTCCGACAAGCTTGCCCAATCCCTGCACACTTTTTGATAGACCTCTAGCCAAAGCTGGGCCTTAATATTTCTATCTCTGCATTGATTCAACGATTTGTCATATAATGCCGGTCTTTTTTCCACCTCAAAAATAATGTTTTTAGACACATTTTCGTAGTCTACTGACGTTGTTTCTGAGTCGGACGACATCAGATTATATTTTACAGTAGCACTGCAAACAACGTCTCACCGCTGAGCTCGCCCAGTCAATACTGAATCTAAACTGGAATGCGGGTAACCGCTGTGCGTGCGCCACCATACTATTATAATGGGATACAAAAAAATCGCGCGGTTTCAAACCGCTATCCAAATATAGCGTGTTAAGTTTTTGATTTCAAAACGCTCGCGTTCAATCGCAGTGCGTGCTAAGCCTTATATAATATTAGAAACCGTTATAACTGAGGATTTAACATAATGCTTGAACTTAGTTGAAGGAGCGGTTTTTTGGAAACTTAACTGCTGTAGGTACATACTTATCCTACATCATATTTATTCACCGCTTTAGCTAAAAACAAAACAAAAACAACAACCAAGCCTAAGTAGGTCAATGTAACTTTAATTTTAAGTTATTTTATGGCTGTGTATAAAGTTCCCTTATGATAATATTTTGCCTATCCCTCAAATATTCTACTTAAATCTTTTACCAATAGACGCAAAGTCATTGGGTTTAATAAAATAAAATATTTATTAATGTTTTATTGTGAAAGGGTAGCCCTACCATCGACTCCCTGTTGGGTCTGTAAGTCTATATGTCTGTAATGCCTGGAGGGGAAACGTTACAGCGTTCCCGACAGATTTTCAAATAAATTCATATGGCTGGATATACAGTACACGATGTACAATACACTGCAGCATACCGTTGATAGCTCCGTTGCAAACTCCCCCTCTTTCACATAAACGATGCATGCAACAGAAAGGGAGGTTACACCGCAGTTCTCAGTGGCAGGACTATACTTAAAATGTGCATGTGCCTAAAATACAGTGTGGTGAATTAAAAACCGAACAAAAACATTGAAGAATTTTCTGATTGGTTTCAAAGTACAAATAATACGCGTCGCAAATTCTCCCTAAGATTAATGTTTTTTACAGGCATAAGCTGTTATTAGGCTTATCCAGTGGTGCGACTACCGCTTGGACAGACACTGGGGCCCGAGACTGAAAGTGGAAAGCGCCAGGGCAAATAATGTATTCAATCAATTGAGCAACAGCTCAATTGGTAGAGACCAAACGCGCGCTTAACATATGTACACGGTTGACATTTGTCACATGAAAACGGGTGGCTTCTAGAACTCTTTCTTGAGCTTCTGTGTTTCCTCTCTCCTACAACATGGGTCTCTTCAAGACCCATGTTCAATCCTTCCTTTCCTCAAAAAGGCCCTCCACAGAACATCGCCAGAGATGACATAGGCCCTAATTGAAATTATTTTCCTCATGGCCTCCTGTGTGAAGTCAATGTAAAAAAAATAAGAGAAAAAAAGACGTCAGTACCTACGTGTAGGACTAGAGAATCTGGGTTCGAGTGCATTTGTGATCAAACCTTTTTATTTTATGTGTCTTTATCTTTTTCGTATTTTCATTGAGAATTGTTGATATTATCTTCTTCAAATATCAAGTAAAAAAATATTAGTATAAATTGAATAACATAGAAACTTTCTTCGTTCCTTTAAAATAGTGTACGCGGAAACCAACATAGTTTTATTGCCAGCGCCATGTAAAAACATCATCTTTGATAATTTTTGCACATTGGTTCGAGTGGTAACAGGATATATCAACACAGTGACAATTCAACACAATGACAATTAAAAATACATTTAAAAAGTATATAAAGTCATGAATTGTGATGAAAAAAATGAATATATTTAACCCCAGTTTTCGTTTCATCACTTTTCATGATCACTATTTAAAGGGGTGTTGAATTGGCATTTTATCCGGTCACAATAATTTGTTATATTTAAAAAAGTTGACTAATTACCCGTACTCGTAGACGCTTAACACATATAACTAATATAACTTGATTTTTATACTAGTGTTAAATCCCTGAACCAACATATTGTCTTCCTTTGTAATCAAATAAATAATTTTATTTCTCTTGTTTCAGGTAAGAATTTTCAACAAACATCGATTTACAATTCGTAAATCTTAACGCAGAAAGGGTAAGTTAGTCATGTATTCTGCCGTTTTCACCAAAGTCACTCACAAAAAATTTGCGTAGGTAATATTCGCTAAGCGGCACAGATTCATTTGCTTGGGTTAAATTCACCTACGTGATAAACTGACAAAGTTATTAAGTCTACACAGAGCGAGTTAAACATCATTCATGTACATATATATATATACTTTATTTTATTTTACTTGGTTGTACGCCCAGCCGGGCTTTTAGGTGGATTTTAAGAACAGAATATACCTAGTGAGCTATTAAAATTATACAAAAATATTTAAAGCATGATGTAACAGTAAACTGATAAAACTGAATATGAAACAATATTAGTAAGACATGTAACAGTAACATAAAATAATATAGAAACTAGAACAATACTATATGTAAAACAAATCACTAAAACAACATTACCAACGCTACTATAATTTGTAGAATACAACAAAGTGCTGGTATAGATTACGCTTAATTCTATAAATGGAGTCGATAAATATATGAATAGTACCCCCAAACTTGTTGCCTAGATCATGCATCCTATTGGTTAGTGAGTGTGTCTGATAGTCGGTTGTGTATGTATTGCAGAAGAATGTTACATTTTGTTTTGTATTCCTAGTTGGTACATGGAATTTTATTGTGGCAATATGTGGCAGTGGTTAAATAATCATTGAACTTGTATTTGTTGCGTTTGATAATGTTAAATAAGCGAATTAAAATTTCATTAAAAAACAAACACCTATTTATAAATCCCCACCCTGTATATGTACAAAATACTACAGATGCGCACATTAACTGCAGTCCGTAGTCCCGCAGTTTAGAGCATTGCCAGATGCAGGGGATAATCAGATTCGACCGTACAGAAATAATTATAAGATGCGTATGTAATTAATGCTCGTATAATGATAGGCTTTTTGTAAACAGTTAGAGCAACGTCATATAGCACTATTTTGGATGATTTACTGTTTAGATTCTGGTTTGTTGATAAGGAATAAGGATGCGGTTTTATTAATAATTACAGGTCAATTCCTGCCAGTATTCTGCTGTCTCCCTTTTGTTCCCTATATCCAAGGATATGGTGTTCGCCTTCACATCGTTCAGTTACCCATTTTTATATCTCCCAAGACTACTTTTCTCTCCAGGCTTATAAAGTATCTTTTTTGGTGGTCGTTCATCGAATAAACCTAAAATCCTATCTTTAAAATACATTCTCACTTTATATAACGCATGAATAAAATACGCAGTTACCTATAGTAGTTATATTTTTTTCAATTTGCCGGATAGTATAGGAAAGGAGATAAAAAGTGCGGTGGATTTCAAGGGTTCTCTCATCACTTAGCGAAAAGGGAGTATGATTGAGAATCATTTATACTCGGGTGGATGATAGAAAGTGGCAAGGCTTGATTCAAAATTACAGGTATTTATGTGAAGATGTATAATATGTTGATGTGACCAGAACAAACATATTAATGAAAAATAATACCTGGATAGTTTGTGTAGCGCTGTTGGTGTGAAAAATCTCCTCAAGGGCGTTGTAGTACGAATATGACTTTCAAGGCTCTATTGAATTATTTACAAACAAATACAAAAAGAGCATACTTACCTGGCAGGTAACTTCAGATAATCACACTTATATTGGATAGTTTCAGCTTGGAGAAGATACGACTTTGCACTCAGAGGACACACTACAGTACCTACTACAATGTATAAAATGTTATGGCTTGAATCAAGTTTAACTGCTGTTAATTTTGCTGAAAATTTTTATTTTAATGATTTTCAATAGCGGAAAAAATGGCGCTTAAATTCTTTCTCCCCTCGGTGAAGTTTTAAGTTACTGCATAATATTTAAATGAGGTTCATATTTCCAATCTTTCCATTTACTATTGTTTGTTTGGGGTGAATGTTTGTTTGAAATCACATAATTCACCACAGCTTTAATTACTGTTTACTTGCCAAACGAACTGTAATCTTTATTTAATTAATAAACGATGTACTTCAGATAATGTAAAAGATAATTTTTTTCCAAACTCCAAAGTTTGTTTTAAATATTTCTTTGGCTCTCTATAAATTATGACAGCGTTCTCCCGAAATCAAAAGAGCAACACTGAATTATAATTTGAGTGAACTGACACTGACTAATCGAACAATTTACAAAAAAAAATTAAAAATATATGTTTTGTCAAGTGTCACAGATTATTATAAATAATGCATTTTAACAATGCCAAAAGATAATTTACTGATTTTCGCGTTGAAATTTTTGTGTTAAATATCGCAAATTCTGGCCATAAATCTCTCAAAATAAACATTAAAATGTGATAAATGGTTCTCTGAAACAAATATTCGCGTACCTGTTGCGTCTTTTTTTGTGAACGCAGATGATATATTGCACCACGACTATCGTTCGTGACCTTTTATTATTAAAAATGTATCCTTTTCCGAGGTATTTCATCAAATATCCAATTAACCAAATACGGCAATCCTTGTGCAAACTTTCCCAATTCGATTCACAAATTAATAACATAAAATCGTTCGTGCTAACACCAATGCCAAATATATCACTTTTGGAATTATGTTTTTATTTATTCCTGTTTTTGCATATGGCCAACTCACCCCGCGACATATGCATTTAATTTGGTATCACCCCCTTTGGCTGTTTTTCTACCCCTTGAAATAATCCAAGGGGATAATCTATGACACCACACGTCATGGGGGTTACCCGCTATCCCAGTGCCATTCGCACTCTTTCACATTGCATTTTGAAATAAATTGTGAAGTTGATAACTAGTACGCAGTATTTGTATTTGTACATTCATGACTCATTATGATATGTCTTGAACGTCCAAAACTAACGTGCACCTTGGTGCAGATATTTGTCACGCGATCATGAAATATAATAAAACAGAACTTTTATAATACAATTGGATTAGAAGATCCTGCGAAGATCTCTAGAGTCGTATAAGCAAATTGATTTTTGGTGGTCAATGTATCATTGCGGATTATCATGAGCCAAATAAGTTCTTCGAAGAACCGTCAATATACAGACAACTAGATGTAAAGTTTTGATTGCTCCGCTGCGTAAGGCATGTGGCAAGGATGGTAAATAGTCGACCACCAAAGACGTTCCGTAATGAGGGGTGTTATGAGATCTAAACTTTATTGGTTACACGTGTAAAAGCAGCATCGTATTACTGGGTATATTGAACAGAAGAAAGACAGCTGGAGAGGATGCATATCAAAGTGGGGGGTCTGAATTTTGCAAGGATTGTTGTGTTGATGATGGCGATGCTGATAAAGGAATAAATAATTCCTGCCTACAATAAAAAAGATATTATATTGATAAATTATTACAAACCAAATTACTGCACAATCATTGCATGACATTTTCAAAAGGAGCTTATGGATTCACAGAGTTTTAGAAGTTTAAAACGTATCAGAACATTTACAAAACATGACTAAGAAAGCTTTTTTTACGAGCTTCAAACATCAAGTAGCTTTTGATTTTTATAAAGCGTTTCACCTTTTTCTTTTTCAAGTCCTTAATAATTCTTACCAAAGCTACTGCACCTCAAGTATGCGGTGAATTTCAAGAGCTGTTCGACATTTTGTCAGTTCATTACAAAGACTAAGAATAATGTCAAGTGGATAGACACTTCAAATTCGGTAACTTGAGGCAAGTAGAACAGGTCTTTAATTTGATCCTTGGGGGTCGCTTTGCTAATCGATATTTCTGGCACATAACAAACAGGTATTTTTATAACAATGGGTAGTTGATTTCTGCATTGAACATTACGTTCCTTTTTAGTTGAACATTGAATTTGGTGTAACATTTTTAACCATGTTTTTCAATCGATACTCACGTAATAATTTTACAAATTAATATGTCAGGCACATAACGAATTGGATATTAATAGCATTATTAAAATTATTATAAAAGGTGTTACATTATTTTTTATTAGATTATTTTATTTTATTTAATGCATTATTGTGCGACATCACTTCAGAATTTGACTGCCCACATAAACAGATCTTAACATAAGTCAGAAAATATCTAAATAAATTAAACATTTTGAATCCATATTTCAGAGAAAGTACGAAATAACTATGACCAGTAAATTAAATAATTTTTTCTAAACTTTTTTTTAAATTTATTCAGTTTAACGTAGTTTAGGTGTTAAAAAGTCTTCAAATTTGTTAATCTGCAAATGATTGAAAAAACTTTGCTATACTTATATATTTATTCGGAACCAGTTTAACTCTGTTAAGGGTATCTTCAGACTGGCCTGACCCAATTATGGACAACAAACTTAATTGCATCCCCGTATTGAATTCCACCACTGTTTCGAAAAGAGAAACATCAGCAAGACATCAGTGGGGAAGTTTGTTACCAAATTGATAAAATTCTGTCTCTAAATATTTACCTTCAATTCTATACAAACATTTTTCATAAGCATTATTAACTAAACAATCGTGACTTTGTACCTTCTAGATGTACCTGTCTGTCATACCTTTAGGAGCGACATATAGCATCTGGGCCGAAGGCATAGAATATACTCCCGCCGGAACTAAGATGCATAACAAGTCCAACAGACTTATCTTTTTAAGGTGTCATACCCTTAAATTAAGTATGCCATTCCTGAGAGTAGCATTCTTGTATTGCCTATAATATATCTTAGTGCTTAGTGCACCCTACTGTCGAATTTGGCAGCCATCTCTGGTCCGGAGCCCCAAAATACCTGAAAAAAACCCTTGACTCTGTGCAGAAACGGGCGGTCCGTTTGATAGATTCCCCAATCTTAACAAACGGACTGCAATCTTTAGAGCACAGGCGTCAGGTAGGTATGCTGTCCTTGTTCTATCGGTATTACAATGGAAGATGCTCTGAGGAACTAGCGTCATTGATCCCTTCGGCACCGGTGCGTAGTCGGGATACACGCCAAACGCGCGCCCAACATTTGTACACGGTTGACATTTGTCACATGACAATGGGTCGCTTCTACGATTCGTTCTTAGGTTCAACAGCTCGGCTGTGGAACGAACTGCCGGCCTCTGTGTTTCCTCCCTCCTACAACATGGTACTCGTCAAGACCCATGTTCACTCCTTCCTCTCCACAAAAAGACCCTCCACACAGCATCCCCAAAGATGACATAGGCCCTGAGGGAAATTATTTTCTTCAGGGCCTCCTGTGTGGAGTTAATATAAAAATAATAAAAAGTCACACTTTTCTTATTGGATTTACATTATTCGAAATCTGTCTTATACCGAGGAACGAATCACATTTAGAAAAGTGAATTCTGATCAAAACCTTGTACCTAGTACCGCTCATCATAAAATTTGCTTTTCTTTTCCTAAACACACTCATTCAAGAACATAGATAAATATTATTAAAATAAGTAGCGGAAAGTCCAATTATGTCCTAAATCCTGTATTTAAATTTCGCTACTGAACAATTAGTTAATGTTAATTAAGTGTCAATCTCAAGTGACCTACCAGCTAAGTATGTTACCTACTGTATATTATCTCCATATATAGTTAGTAATAACATAGATCATTGTAGAAATGTATTATATATTTGTACAGCGCCCTTGAGGTGATGCACATGATTGAACAAAAATGGCCCTATACAATCAGGAGTTTGATGGGAGAAGAGGAAGGATGAAGTGAGCACCAGAAGAAGAAGGTAGAAAAAAATGGCCTTCTTGATGCAACTGAACTCCTAATAACTCCTGAATAACTAAACTAAACTCATGTAATTATCACGAATTTTAAACACAACTTTCTCATTACACTAATCATTTCTATTTATATCAATACCTCACACACTAAAATCTAATAAGCTAATACAGTAGCTTATCTAAAACTCTGTAAATATTAAATCAATTTTCATTAAGAATATCAGTGGCAGGATGTGGAGAAGATTTTATTTTCATTTAATTTTACTTGTTTGTATAATATGTGAGAATCGCTCGCTTTGTAAGCATACTTAGTTAGATGCATTGGGCAAGTATTGTATTAATTATTTGTCCATAGATTCCTCCAAGACGTTTCAGTCTGCAATGCGTTATTTAATCTAATGCTACAGTTAATGTTCAGCCATTTAATCACTGCCAGCGGTATAAATTACCGTCTTGGAACACGGCCGGTCGCAAGGTTTACAATTTGAGGAACAATAAAGCAAGTTAAAGACATAATCATAGTATGCGAGTCGATATATTTCGCCATTGTAGCTGTCAAGCGGGACTTGTATTCTTGTATAAGCAAAGTGGAGCCATTCATTGACACAGAATGGCGTGTCCGTGTCAAATAGTCCGTTGGGAAATGCAATTCTGAATTTACACCGTGAAATAATGCACTGAATTGAATGCACTTACTAACAAAGACATCATTATTGTAAGAAATCTCGACGAATATGAGATACTTTTTTTATTTATAATGACTTCACCTAGGAGGCCTATTTGGACCGATGAATCAATTGCGTATTATTTATCATATATTCAAATCAAACGAATGAAGACACAAACCTAACGAAGTGAAATACTGTTTTTTTAAGAAAGACAAACATTTCCGGTTTACGCATGGCACGAGAATGTTTGATTTTCTCCATTTCCCCATCATTAAAAGCTGTAATTGTAGCTTGTACATTGATGGAGGACTTAGCCAGCAGAAGATTGAACCTGTGAGGACTGGGTACCAATTCGATGGTCGGACCATTTGGTGGGTCTTCTTCTTCTTAGTCACGAGTCTTCTTATTTCCAGTTTTGAACTTAGACTATGCCTAACCCCCAAATTTCTCAGCTTACCAGATAATCGACGAGTCTCACTAATTCAAAGTGAAAATGTTAAAATCAGTCTATGTCACTCTCTCTATTCTTCTTCTCTCTTCCATCTATCTCTATCCGATGACAGCGTAATTCCAATGGTCATCGGTTAGTTGTGCCACTCGCCCAGCACAGTCCAACATGATGTTTAAAGAACGTGATGCAACGTATTTGCAATGATTTGAAGTTCAAATATTGACCTAACACCGCAGTACATAATTTATCAGCACTTACATTTAACAACAATCAATCCAAACAAACAATCGATCGGTGGCGGTGTACCGCACGTTCGTTCCACTGGTCCCATTTGCATACACTTGTCGCGTCCTTCCCAACAAGTCTCCGGGAAGCCATTACATACATTTTGGGTGATCTGTCAGTGCAGGTGACAGCAACAATACAAACAATTAACCTGGTTGTCATCACGTAGGCAATCAGCGTGACGGTGCCTGCGGAGCAGGAGGCAAGTGAGGGGTACGAGAGACGCAGCAACGCCAATAATGAAGGATGGTATCGTACGGAGCACTTCCGGCCGCACGCGCCAATTTGATGAAGTTTGCAAACACAGTGGGAACCGTCCTTTACTTATGCTTAACCGATATTGTTTTTGTGGATCACGGTAAGACTAATTTTTTTAGGCTGCTATATGTATAGATTATGATTTACAAGTAAAAGCTGTCTTTCGATCATAGAATCCAGTAAATTCTATATCTAAACCATTGCGTTTGTACATTGGTGAAAGTGAAGATTATTAAATTTATGTTATATGACGTTGTTTAGGGATACTGTATGAAGAGTCTTTTTTTTGAGAAAAGGGATCCACATTGTTGGAATCCAGAAAGTCTTTCCACAGCCGAGATATCGAGTGGTTTGAATTGTGTACAAATGTTGAGCAAGCGTTTTTCATGTCTCTTACTTATGCATTAATGTCGAAGGTATGATTTATGCTATTCCGAGCACCTTCCATTAGCTACCAGTAGAGTACAGCATTCTCACCTGATATGTCGAAGTTCCAAAGATTGCAATTTGTCGAAGGGTGTAATCGATTAGGACTTTTTGAATCACTTTTATTTAAGATAATATATAATTGAATATACTATTAACAACTCTCAAACGAAAAATGTGAAAAAGGAATATCAGAAAAAGATTTGACCCTATTAGTACTTGAACTCAGGATCTCAACCCTGCCGGGGGTTTGCTCACTTACTTGTTTATTCCTCTGTTCTTTATTGCGTCTTTCTATTTGTCGCGACACTCCGTGTGAGTTAGATGGATTGATATCATTTGACAGGTGATTATATTATATTTCTGATTTTGTAATTTAAATATGTTTAGTGGGTTTCAAGGATATCGTTTCTGAATATTCATAAATCGTAACCGAATCGACTAAATAAGTTGCAGTTTTTTTCAGTATTAATTGGCACGTTTGCTAAGAGTTTTCGCCAAACAGAACAATGCTTATTATTATGAATGATGTTTGAATGACAAGTTAGAGGCCACTTATTCAATCGATATCAATCGGAACAACCTATAATTTCCGGCGTCACTGGCGTCATACAATCCAAATGCGAACCTAAGATTGACGCAACACTTGAGATTTCTCTTTTAAAGAATTCATTAGCGTTAGATTTTAACGCTTTCTACCTACCCTTCTTTTAATAAATTATACGATATAAATTATTTGTGTATTTACATTATTAATTATTATACATTGTACATGTATTATGTTTGACGTTTCCGCGACACAAACAACAGCTGCAAATGCTTTTCGAAGAGTTATCTTTCCATTCAGAAGGTCTTATTAGATAAATCGGTGTAAGTAGATATTAATACTTTTAATAAGGCGGATCAAAGTAAAACATTACATAATTACTGGAATACTCCACAAAGACGTTCGTTACATTTATCTTTCGATTTGAAGATGAACAAACACTTATTTACTTTTGATATGTTTCTATTGGTTTTTATCTGAACTATAAGTTTATACTTGTAACGCAATAAATGACGTATCGACTGCTTGGTGGGTTAAGTAACTGTCCCTTGCTGGTTAAGACCGGTTTGATGACTAGCTGTGAATTGCTGGGTACTTTCTGTTTTCTATTTTCAAAATGTCTTGAATTGGGGTGCCTTAGTCACGTTGACTTTGAGCAGTGGAAAAATCGTGCATCGCATTAAAAACACGAATTCCTCCCTAATTTAAATCAAGTCAAGAAAGAAAAATTTCTCTGCATTCGTAAATTTTAAGCTTTGTTTGCTTAGGGCCTGTTGTTTTACAGAATTCATCAAATTTCTAAATTAATTTTCAAGTTCTTTTCAAATTCTGTTACTGTTCGATCCGTCGTGGGCCAGTTATTTCTCAGAACTTAAATAAAAATTGAAGAGAACTTTCACAGAACTTGAAAATTAACTTGTAGTTTTATGAATTGTTCGAATTCCGTGAAACAACTGTCCTCAAGCAAATAATTTATTTTATTGCGTACCGTTTTACGGTGTTCGAGTATGTCATCAGAATGACAATTCGACACACCTCCAAAAAGTGATGTAAAGTCATGAAAAGTGATGAAACAAAAATTAGGTTAAATAGGTTACATAGGTAACTATTAAACCTAGTTTTTGATTCATTATTTTTAATGACTGTATATCACTTTGATTGTTGAATTTTCATTTTGATGAAATATCAAGGAACCCCGTTTTGCAGACACCTACAATAAATTATTGGAATTTATTTACTTAAATGCCAGTTCAGCTGTTTGATCAAATGCTTGTTAAAGAGAAGCTAGATTAATTGTAGCGCATTTAAGTTGATCACTGATCACATGAAAATTGCACAGTAGAAAAATACACAAATTAGTATTCTTTATCCTCAGTTAAACAATAACTTAACATTATTTTTTTTTATGATAAAGTAATGTTCATAAGACAAGGTTTTTTATGCATATCACAAAGGATAACAAATAGAACTCGCACCTTTTTATGTCCGGTCGTGTGCTCTGAGACCACTGAGCTACGTCGGCGTATTTCCAACACTCAAAATAATTCAATATGTACTAGTACTTCAATCAACAATTACCGCTTATTTTTACTCGAGAGATATTTTCAATTTGTGTGGATATTTCAAGCGATTGATTATTGCTTATAATAATTTGGTAATAACTTTGCAATTTTTTCTCTCCGTGGATGCATTTCAATATATTATTTCCAATGCATGTATATTATATTGGTGATATACAGGGTTTTCCAATATGATGTGTTATTTTGATATTCAATCGTAAAATATCAATGGTTTCGTTGCTTGTGTGGCACGTAGCGCCGTCTTGTTGAAAGTAAACGTTGTCCAGATCAATACTATCCAATTCCGGCCATAGAAAATCATTAATCATCTCTCGATAGCGCAATCCATTCACCGTAACTGTTGCTCCAGCCTCATTTTCAAAAAAGTAAGGTCCAATGACTCCGCCGGACCATAAACCGCACCAAACAGTCACAAGTTTAGGATAGAGAGGCTTTTCAACAATAACTCTTGGGCTTTCCGAGCCCCAGATGCGACAATTTTGCTTGTTGACGAAGCCACCGAGGTGGAAATGGGCCTCATCACTCAAGATGATTTGCATTTCATTCACTCAATTGAATTTTAATAATTTCAATGCGTTGTTGAAGCGTGTATCGTTCCATTTTTATTAATGACGTAGTTTTTACTTGTCAAATGTCAAAAAAAGACAGCTTCAAAAGTAACATCTACCGAAATAGCGGGCTATTCAAAATAACACCTCTTATTGGAAAACCTTATATTATATCCGTGCAATCTGTTGCGCTTTTCGCCTGCACTCAATATGCTTTAGGCGTGCGATATTATTTAATCTGTGTGAATTGATAAACCATATTATAATATGAGCCGTGTTTTATTTGATATCGAGAAAGGCTAAGCGCCCACTCACGGATTGGGCAACCATTAACGTAAACTAATGCATTGGATAAAGGTTAACTGAGGGATGCAGCACCACGATGAAGTTTGCTGTTATTATTAAAAAAAAGTTTTAAAAAGTGTCTCTTAGTTATAAATTTAACATTTATCAATGTTTAGGTTTGCTTTGAATCTACAATAAAGGAGCGGTAGATACTTTCAGTGTGACATATCTTGAAATAACTTTAGCCATGTTTGTTGATCTAAATAGCCAATTAGGTACTTCCCAATCTTCCTCTAACCGATCTCCTTCAAATCCTTACTACATTCAGCTTCACAATTGTGGCTGCCATAGGATATAGTCCCACTGTACCTATCTATATATAAATATCATTTTTTTTCTGTTACACGGAGAAAAGTGAGTATTGCTAATTTATAAAGAATCTTTTCAAATTATTTGTAATCCAGTTAAAACCGATTTGGAGGCCTGTAAAAAAATTCTAGTAAACTGCGATTATCTTATTACGATGTTGGAATACCAAGGTATTAGAATTTTACTAAAATTTTGTCGGGAAAGCTGTTGATTTATTCGTTAAAGGCCTGAAATCCCGTTTTCATTCGGATTGCCGATAATTTGAAGAGATTCTTTTTAAATTAGCAATACTAATTTTTCATCGTGTAAAACATTATTTTAAAGTCTTATTTTTTAGACCTTTGAGATGAAGAGTTTTTATAATAATGATAAAAATAATCTTTGAATACGTTACCATATTGCATAATCAGCACAGTATTTTATATTGAGTAGGTATATATAATTCATTTATTTTTTTGCAATAACTTAGTGAGTAAAACCTCAAATTGTAATGATTGTTGTCGTTGGTCTTATTCTCAATATATTACCTTAAATAATATCATCTACAATTCATTCTTAGATGGAAAATAAAAGTGCTAATAATTTGAGTTCATTTTTATAATCGACACGAGATGTGTTTTAATAAGCTACTTATAACGGTGATGTAATTATATTGATCCGGGTGATACGCGGAATTGCACGATTGAAAAAGAACCGCGGTTTTACTCTGAAATAATATCAATAAACTGTTTTGCCTTAATAGTAGTTAATAGGAGCGAAAACGTGCCAAAATTAAAAGGAAATGAGATTTCGGAAACGGAATAAACATGTGAAGAGAACCTAGACACTTCTTTTAAGGATTATTTTTGAAAGTCTTATGGAAATTATGTATTTTTTCCAAGGGTCAATAAAAAAAAGGAATTTTTTTTTGCGTCCAGTTAATAATAATAATAATTGGATGACTTGTATAGCGCCGTTTTTGTGCAAAATCACCTCAAGGGCGCTGTACAAACTTATAATACATCTCTACAGTGATCTATGTTATTACTTAACTATTTATGGAGATAATATACCGTACAATACTTAGCTGGTAGGTCACTTGAGATTAACACTTAATTAACATTATATAATTGTTTATTAGCGAAATTTAGATACAGGATTTGGGGAATAATTGGAAAATTGAATATAACTGAACTTTCTTTTAGGAATGGTATATTTAATTTGGGTACGACAGGTTAAAAAGGTAAGTTTTTAGTTTAGAGTTGTCAAAGAATTCGGATAGAAATGCAAATGCTTACCTTTGTGAATATTTTTCATTGATGTTCTTGAAGTTCTGTTATTATTAAAGTTATATGAAACAACTGGCTAATAGTGATACATATAATAACAGAACTTGAATAGAACCTTTACAGAACATGAAAGTCAACTTTGAAACTTGGCGAATTGTCTAAATGCTAAGAAACAACTGACCCTCAGTCAACCGATATTTTTCATATTTTTATTTGCCTTTGAATAACTTCAGTAGTACGAGCATTGTACATGGTGCATAAATGCACTTATCAGCAATTCCGATGTAAATTTATTTAGTAGGGCTGAACCAATTAATCAATTAACAAAACAAAATACAGAAGTTCGTGCATAAATCTAACTCTCAATCAAGAAAACAAAGCATTGTTATTTCTTGACCTCTTTATCGTCAAGGTTTTCATAAATAATTAATTCGTTGGGCCTAAACGTCTATCTTAATAATGGATTAAGACAGAATACCTGTTCGGTTACCTGCTAAAAACTGAATAAATAAAGATCATTATATACACAAAGATGGATCGTTGAACTCCCCACACGTGTGAAGCCGACAAATAAAACAAACACTTTAAAATATTTAATTTGTCTATTTCCGTTTACGCAACAAGTCGTTAGTTTGGGTGTGGACTTGACCTGCTAATGTAAATACTGGCCCCAGCGAACAGAAAATCCCTAGAATTGTGATCTACATCGATTTGAATGACAACCTACGACTCTAAATTACATTAGAACTCTCGCAAGTCACAAGACAGTGAAAAGACGCAATAAAATCGATTATTCGTTAAAGAATTTTGATACGCATTTTTGTGTTATGAGAAGTGCTTCTTTTTAAAAGATCTCGAGCTATATTTTTAACAAACTGTTTTAAATAATTTTTTTTTATTCATACTACTAAATTTTAATCATATGTAAATCAAATAAGCCATAATGTACATAATAAACTGCACACTATATAATGTGCTAAAAAAATATGACCAGAAGTCCGGGCAGTATTATTTCAGCGGTACGCTAGGGATATCCCTGTGTTATGTTAGGTAAATTTAACAGATTCAATTTTTTCATAATACACACAATAATATTTGTTAATAATTTATATAATTCAGATTTAGTTATAAATATTTTATATGATAATGTAATTAAGAAAATTAGATAAGGAATGTGTGAGATGTATGAAGGGGGATTAGGTGGTTATAGTGTAGAGTGGTTATGATTGAAATGTACTGCAGATGTAAGGATCCATGGCTTTTTTTTTAAAGTAAGGAGTTGGGTTTCGGTTTTTAAGTTATCAGGGATAAGGTTGAAAGTTTTGGGAGCTAGATAGATGTATTGTCTTTGTGCTGATGTAAAATGCAGTTTAGGTACATAGTAGTGTTGGTTGGTTATTTTTCTAGTGGTGTGATTGTGTTGTAAGAGTGTTTTTTGTTGTATTTATACACGAAATATGTTAGCATAAATTTTAGATGGAGTTGACGTATATTTAAGACATTATACTCGAATGAGTCGAATGGAGGAATGGCATTTTTGTGCTTTTTGTAGAAGTCAATAATAGTTGGAGCATGAAAATATTTGAAAATCAAGACATTTGGTTATTTTTTAATGATAAACAAATGTTTATAAGACAAGGTTTCTTATTCATAGCACAAAGTATAATAAATTATTATAAGCAATAATTAGTCGACTGAAATATCGACTAAAAATAAATGCCGCCGGCGGGAATTGAACCCGCATCTTCTGATGTCCGGTCAGGTGCGCTGGACCACTGAGCTACGTCTGTCCATATATTTCAGGTGACTAATTATTGCTTATAATTATTTCAAGATATTTGGCTTTAATATATACTTTAGCATACAGACACTCCCATTAAACTTCTATTTGTTTTTCACTTCAGTGCCTATCCCTTTCTGTTTGATTTTGTATCTAATAGTTTTATAGAATTGTTATCTTTCGGAAAGCGAGAGTTATTTTATCTTAAAACGCTGCGTTCGCTTTCTCAGATCTCTCAAGTTTATCTTCTATCTTCCTAGTTTATCTTCTGCTTCCTCGTAAACTGTTGTCGGCTCTCGACTGCACCCAATGTGTAAACAACAATATAACACTTAGAGCGGCTCCAATATCTACTTGTAAATCGACGGAGAAGCTTAAAAGCTCTGAAAGTTGTTAAGGGCGCCGGTACGTAAAAAAGGCGTCCCGACAAAATAGAAGGAGCTTCCGTTGTTAGTGTAATAGTTCTGAGCTAAAATACATATTTTTTGGAATAACTTGAGTTATTCCAAAAATAAAATATTCATCCCAGACTTGCAGAAAAAGTTAATAGATGTCGCACATTAAAATAAAAATAAGATATATTTATCTAAGACACAGTCTAGATTGCATTTAGTCCAGGTTGAATCTTGCGCTCACACGTAAAGATAGCGGCCAATAAAAATGTGCGGTGAGAAAATTAAGACAATGCTGGTGGTTCTTATTCGAAGTATGATACAGTTAAATATGACCGAAAGAGATAGGGTGCCATTGGCTTAGTTGGTAGAGCGGTGCCCCGGCAAGGCAAGTGTCCTGGGTTCGAGACCGTATCTATTTCTGTTTCAAATTTTCGTTTAGGAATCGCTAATATTGTATTCAATAATTAAAATAAATTTAATATTAACATTATTCTTAAATATCCACGTTTGAGTGAATTTTGAGATATAGAAACATTTAAAGAACTCCGTAGAAGTGAAAGATATACGAGCCAAGATTGGAAAACATATTATTATCATGATTTGGTTTCGTGGAAAATTTACGCGTTTCTTTTAATGCCCACAATTTATAGAGACAATATTGTTACAAAGCATTTACCAACCACTAAGTTCTAAGGCTCCAACTTTGTAATAGGCTACAAAATGGATTTTCTATACAATCACTTCCATCGACAATGCACGCAGCCAAACGTCGTTAAAAATCTTACCTCTCAGTGTTATAAAGTTAGTTTTAACTATCTACCGTTTTAAGCTTATTCTTTTACAGTTAAATTAATTAAATTATATATTTTTTTGGTTTATGCTATCTCAAATTATAAAGTGTAAAGTAAAAAATATTTACATATTATAATGCACTGAGAAAACTTACTGGTAAAAAAATATGGCTAATTTATTAAGAATTGCATGCTCTTGATAGATTTCCTTTTGGTTACTTTATTTTATTTACCTTTTGGTTAAATACCAATGTATTGTCATGATGTCGGAACGTTATTTCGTCATTATATTTTATCAAGACAAACGCAGATGCATGAACATGTGTTCCGATATTGTTACGAATTTACTTAAAGTTTATCAAGAAATGGCACGCAATCCCTTTTATAACCGGATTACCAATAATTTGAAGAGGTTCTTAATAAATTAGCAATATTCATCTGCTAGGAAAAACTGTAACGAGGAGTTCACATATTTTTGATATAGTATTGTTGTGAATTAAATTAAATGTAGCAATTATGTTTGATTTGGTGTTATTAAGTTATGAAAAAAATACTGTGTCCTTTGATTTCACACAGACCGAAGCAGTATGCTTGATTACATGTTTACGTGTGTTGGTCTATTCTGTGAGAGATGTTTAAATGAAGTAAGCCGTGATTATAAATAAACAGTTTAATTGCATTGTACAGGGTTTTCCAATAAGAGGTGTTATTTTGAATAGCCCGCTATTTCGGTAGATGTTACTTTTGAAGCTGTAATTTTTTGACATTTGACAAGTAGAAACTACGTCATTAATAAAAAATGGAACGATACACGCTTCAACAACGCATTGGAATTATTAAAATTCACTTGAGTGAATCACATGCAAATCATCTTGACTCATGAGGCCCATTTCCACCTCGGTGGCTTCGTCAACAAGCAAAATTGTCGCATCTGGGGCTCGAAAAACTCAAGAATTATTGTTGAAAAGTCTCTCTATCCTCAACGTGTGACTGTTTGGTGCGGTTTATGGTCCAGCGGAGTCATTGGACCTTACTTTTTCGAAAATCAGACTGGAGCAACAGTTACGGTGAATGGATTGCGCTCTCAAGAGATGATTAATGATTTTTTATGGCCGGAATTGGATGGTATTGATTTGGACAACGTTTACTTTCAACTAGACGGCGCTACGTGCCACACAAGCAACGAAACCATTGATCTTTTACGAATGAATATCAAAATAACACCTCTTATTGGAAAACCCCGTACTTAAGACCGTGGGTGGTATAATTTTGGAATATTAAGGATGGGTGGATTCACAGAATTTGAACAAATCGTCAAATTATGAACTTAATTTTCAACTTCTGTGAAAGTTCTATTATGTTTTGTTATTATTTGAGTTATGTGAAGCAGCTAGCCCATAATTATTTAATAATAGAACTTGAAGACGACTTCCACAGAACTGTAGAATTAATGTTTAAATTTGATGAATTTTTTAAATTCTGTGATACAACCCGTTCTAAGGGTGTAGTTATGTTAAAAATCTGGATATTATTGATGTTTGAAACTGTAAAGGAATATGGAGATTGGATTCGAAAAATCAATGATTTATTATTTATTATTTAAAAAAAACGTTTTATCATTCCTTCGATAACCCTACAGCTTTCAGTAAGCAACGACACTCTACGGCACATGATACAATCTCTTTCTACCCATCGATTGTCAAGAAGTTGTTTAGTGTTGGGCACTTGTTTATCGGAGATCGTTATTTCACGAGATGAAGACGTACAATCGTGACGCCTTCTGTACACGATGCTCGACGCTTTGAGAGGCAAGATAATTTACCGTTCAATTTTACAGCGAAGATTTGTCAATACAATTATATATATATTTTATGTAGGCTTTTGTATTCAGGTTTTATTTTATGCATTAATAAAAATGATAACAAAAAATTTATTGATAAAATCACTACACGATGAAACCAGTATGTTTATATTTTAAATAAAATAAAATTACCACATTATTTAATGTAATATATTACTCTCGATGTATATTATACTCGACCGGTCAGTAGCTGAGTTGGCATCGCGTATTAGTGGAAGATACCCAAAGGACGGATTGTTACAGAGAATTTGAACAATTCATCAAATATCAACTTTGATTCTTAAGTTCTGTAAAAAAAAAATCAAGTTCTGTTTTCAAGCAAATAGCTTATAATGACATATTAACAGAACTTGAATAGGATTTTCACAGAACCCGAAAATGAAATTTGATGAATTGTTCTAATTCTCCGAAACAACCCGTCCTAAGTATCGCCCTGATGTAAGACCACCATTCGGAATTGAAACTTTGCTTCAAATGGCTTTAGCCGTGTTTGGTGACCAGATCTGAATAGCCAGGTACTCCCCAACCTTTCACTTCCCCATCTCCCTCCCCTCCCCACAACCTTCAGCCTAACAACAACTCCAATTGGGGAAGCCATCAGTGTGGCTCGTGATTTTTGGGAGTAATAGAGTGTTAATATTAAAATAAAATGGCATTATTGATTTTGTTGTAGCCGAAGATGTTTTTTTTTTTTCGAATATTCTATTTTTTGTATGAAAATTTTCAGGAAATCGGTGCAGTGCACCGCCAAACTGAAATTTCCTGAAAATCTTCAAAGTATGTGGACAATTTATTGCCATCGTAACTTGTCCCTATATATTAAGCACGTTCATAAAAATCAGCACAGTAATAGTAATAATTATTATTATGAAATCCAATAAAATCCGATTAATGCGAAGGATTACTGCTTACGTACGTGTAAATATTTTCTCTGTGCGAGGATAATTACTGTCCCTTGAGATAAGTGCCGTAAAGATCTGCCTGTCGAGATGGAATCGCCGCAATACGGTGGGTTATCATTACCACAGTAATGTTGAATCTGTAAGTACAAACGTACACCTAAATATTTGCGGTTAATTACCGACCAATCAAAGGTACATTCGGGTGCTGATTTGAAGATCAACACGTTGCTGAAGAAAGAGAATGCAGGTGATTAATTGATGGCGAAATAACAACTGATTAATCTTATATGTTACATTTCTATATATCCTCGCGTTACTAAATATGATATAACTAGAGCAGACCCGTGAAAAATCACGCCATAGTCTGATTTCTTGAAAAATCAGTTCCAATTTTTAAAATGAGTTTTTAGTTAATAATATTATATTAAAGGTAGGTACTTTATCGCTTGACTGAATTTTCAAACAATCAGTTCATATATTAAAAACAAATTTGAGTTCATTGAATCTGAGTTACGCAGGACGCACAGACAACCGAAATTAGTATTTTTGATTATTTGTGCGGTCTTGATATGCAAAAAGCCGAAAGAGATCCTTCAGAAAAATCATCCCACTGCATGCAATATTTTTCCAAGACAAATAAACTATTGTTTTAAATTAATCATTCCATAATAATTCAAATTTTAAAAGGGCTAACCTTGCGCGGTATGACTCCACATGCAAATTTAAAAAGGTCCCAAGAAGTTGAAATCTTTGGAATTGTAAATTGTACTAGCGTTTGTCTGATACAAAGTCCATTACGGGATACGCTATGAAAGTCGACTCATATTTTGTGGAATTTCCAAATCAAAGTTTTTATCCAGTCTTTTAATTGAGTATGTAAGGATAATTTAATAAAATATTATACAATTTTTATTGGAATAACTTTTCTTTTAATAACTCTTGAAGTGTGTACTTATCAACGTAATACATCATTAAAGAAGAACATAATACTGATATCCAAAAGAAACATGAAAAATTAAAAAGATTTATTAGTATAATCCTCTTTTCCAATGATAAAATATTATATATTTATCCCAACGAAGAAACCATCGGTTTTGAAAAATGACGATTATTTTGATTAAATAGTTATGAATTTGCGATTATTGAAGAAGTCATTTGATAAAATTAGTAACTTTTTTTTATGCAAACTCTAAACTCTCCTCACCACAAAGTCACAAATATGAATAAATACATGAAATTAATGTTAAATATCCACGTTTTGCCATATATAGTTCATAGTACCTACAGTAGAATAATATCTATTGATCGAGTTTGTCATTTTAAACAATTTTTCTACAAATATGTACATTTTCAGAGATCCTTAAATGAAGTGAACTTAATAAGCAGAGATAAGATGGAGCACCACGTAGTAATGCAAAATCATCGGTTTTTGGTTTGAAAATTTGATGGCTTGGAAATATTTTAGATAATTTAATACTGTGTTCTCATCTACATATTTTATCATTTTGAAATAATCCAGCATTTTTATGATAATTTTATTTTTAAGCCCAGAAAGCAACAAAGTATCAGGCCTATAAAGACTACTTTAAAGTTCAAAATCTCCTCTACGTATGAACCCATTTTTGGTTATGGTTTTATTGTATAATTTGGCACATTAAATTCTTTAGAAAATTATCGTAAAACATATAAATATTTGTACCCCAACTTATCAAAATAAAATAAAATAAACTTTTTGGCGATGGTATTTTCTTGCATAATTCAAAACAGGCATCTGGTTTTATTTATTTATTGCCTTAAAGTTCGTAATTTAACAATGGATAAAAGTTATTTTCTTCCTAAGAAAATTTTTACAAATTTTACAAAATATCAACACGATAATAATATCACATATTGCTGTCATGATGATCAGCTAGTTCTTTTGACTGATAGGAAGATTTGCTAAATATTATTTTAATAATATTGGAGTAAGTACGCCAAAACCTTTCTTAAATTAATTGATGTAGGTTCAATAAATGTTTTTAATTTTACGGCTATTTTCATCAGTCAGCTTCATCCCATTCTCAACACTCAAAGCGCGGTATTTAAGTTCACTCTTTCGCTAATTAAAGGTATTTGCGGAATCTGCAAGGTTCCCGACACAACAATAACAGCCCGTGTAATCGGCCCTCGAAGGCTGCCCGGTGGCTATGGTTACTGGCCCTACTGCCCGGTATCCAGGGCCCAATGGCTAGTGGCTGGTGGCTTCTGGGCCCTACATGGTCGGCCGGCGGGACTGATTCTCAGCTAGTTTTTTCACGTAGTCTTTGATATATTATTATCACCGTCTGCTGCGAGGAGTTAATCTCAGACGTGTAATTAGAGGACAGGAATAAAAAGGTTTGAGTCAAAGTGATTTCAGGGATGCTAAGGATTGGTCGAAGAAAGGATTGTAAAGAAAATCATTTATGTAGAAGATCTCAGGTCTTCAAGAAATCAAGTTCCGTCAATCAGTGGCTCAATTGGCATCGCCAATTTGGTTCCCACCCATTCGTAGTGTGTTCAATTACGCGGCTAGCTAAGTCCTCCATCACAACACAACCAACAATTTCCGCTTACTGTTGAGGTAGTAGGAGATTTCCAAATCTTGTTAGGTTATTCGTAACCCGGGAATGCTTGTCTTTCTTTAAAAAAAATAAATAAATACACAATCACTTTAATTCACAGTTTTTGTTCTGCAAAATATTGATTAAACGTATCTTCATTAAATTACACGTAACACGTTATCTATCTTGGCGATATGGATCATTTCAGAGTTATTAATCTGAAATACCGATTAATAAAACACTTCTCGGCTATTAGATGCCCCTCCACTCTTCCCTTCTGAATACAGATCATCAAAATTGCTAGTAATTTGAAAAAGCTGTTATGAATATTGGTTTTATTGATTTTGAAATTGCTGCACGAACGACGGTAGAATCGTGGCTGCATGATTCGCTAAAATTATAGCAGAAGATGATATGGCGTGAAATAATTATAGTTTCACCTCAGAATCCGTTTAATTAATTTGGTACATTCGAAGTGCACAAATGTTTCTTGCCATATTTACAAAACTCTTCAGATAGGCGCTACAAATTAAAACTACTAAACACGTTGCTTCTGTTGCACTGGAAACAATTGCCTCCAATAGCGACACATTTTATAATCAGCTATCAGAAGGTTGAAGGAATCTAATTGCAATTCAGATGCCAAGTTATAATATTTGTCTCAATTCTGATAAAAGAACTAGAGCTAGCGAACCAAGCCAATATATATCTATATTATATCAAAGTTAGTTATTTTAATTTATATTTAGTCATTTATTTTTATTTACTCTTTATATATGCCCATTGAGCTTTTAAAATAAGGCTTTGATATATAAACAATGCCTGTAAAAAAACTATTTTTTTACGTTACAGTGATTTACAATTGGATAAAATAATAAAAAAATTAACTGAAATTATCAGAAATAATGTATTGATAAATGTTCAAGTATGTTTTAAACATCGAATTTGTTACATTAAAAATGTCGTATCAGTATAATTGGTATATTCATTTGCTAAACTATGCAGACGAGAAACTGGCGAGTTTGCTATGTAATTTGTTTGTGAATGATGACATTTAAATAGGTCCTTATGCCTATTGTGTCGAGTAGGTACTCTTAAATTGATCAGACTTAAATGCTCGAGATAAATGGAGATCTTACTGATATGAAATATTGTTAATTTATTAAAAAATTCATGTTTAAAACGGGACTGGAGGGCTGTAATGAATGATTTGACAAATTTCATAACAAACTATCAGTAAAGCACGAAGCACTTACAAATAGTAACATTCCCATCTCGTCCATTATATTTATTTGGACAAAGCCACCCGCGTAAACACGTGTTCAGATATATTCTGAATGACTAATATTATATTAGGAATTGGTCATGCAGTCACATTTTTAACAGTATCTTGATAAAATATCTGAACTCATTTTTCTCCGTGCAGTTGAGCTCTGAATTTACAATTTTGTAAAAAAAGTGGGTTATCTTATGCCGATTCTCAAGTGTATGTATTTTTTGATGTAGTATTTTAGTGTAGTAAATTTGTATAATAGGGGAATAAACAGTAAAAATTTTCACTGAATTTTTTAAACATTGTTAATGTGAATTTTATGATGTGGTGACCAAATAGCGGAATTATACTCTAATTGGCTACGAACTAATGACACCTATAATATTTTCATGCAAGGAAGTGAATTAAAGTTTTTAATATTTCTCAGCAAAAATCTTAATTATTATTTTTTTGGTAAACTAATGTTTAAGACAAGATTTTTTTATGCATATCACAAAGGGTAACAATTATTTTATAAGCAATAATTATTAGCCTGAAACACTCATCCACATTGAAAAATCTCCTGATAAAAGATACATGACGCCAACGGGACTTGAACCCGTGTCCTTTCGATTTCCGGTCGACAGCTCCGACAGCTCTGACTAATAAGCAGTAATTGTTGAATGAAACACTAGTATATATTGAATTATTTCGCGGATAAGAGATAAGCCGCCATAGCTCAGTGGTCAGAGCTGTCGACCGGAAATCGAAAGGACACGGGTTCAAGTCCCGTTGGCGTCATGTATCTTTTATCAGGAGATTTTTCAATGTGGATGAGTGTTTCAGGCTAATAATTATTGCTTATAAAATAAAAATCTTAATGAAATATATTTTCTTAATATATAATTTCTTAATCTTTAGAAAATGTTTGGTTTTTCCGGAAACTATAGAACATATTATATCGGGATGTTCTATATTAGCACCGTCCGAGTATACATTTAGGCACAATCAAGTTTTAAAAATAATTCCACCACAATTTGGTAATTAAACATAACTTGATTGACTGCCGTAATATAGTACCATATTATGAATACGAACCGAATTCATTTTTAGAAAACGAATTTTATAAAATATACTATGATAAAACTATACTAACAGACCGAACGATTAGTCATAATAGACCCGATATAGTTTTACATGACAAAATTAAAAAAATAACTTATATCATTGATGTCGCTATTCCAAATTCCTGTAACATTCAAAAATCTGTTAATGAAAAAATAAGAAAATACACAGATTTAGGAAACGAAATAAAAATAAATAGGCATTCTCAGACTATAAAAATATTACCGTTCGTTATTTCGGCTACTGGCATTATACCTAGCTCTCTCATTAAAAATTTAGGCGTATTAGATCTATCAAAAAATTTATATATAAAGATGCGTAAGTCGGTCATTTTGAATACATGTAGGATAACGAAAGATTTTTAAAATATTTATGTTGAGGGATCAGTAGGATTTATAGGCCTTGTTAGAAGTTCTACCGAGCCAAACCCTCTGATATGAAAATATCTGGAGTCGGTGAATTTTTTTTTTCCCATTTGATCTCTGGTGAGTTGACGTGTTGTTGTTCTTGTATTGTTTTGTATTTATTTTACTTATATAATGCACTTGCATAGTGTTGATTGACTAGCTGATCATTTGTGGAAAAGTGAGTGGAAGGGTTTAGTTTTTCCTATGGGGAAGATTTAACCCGGACAACAAAATCGGAAGCAAAAAGAAAATGAATAGTTTTGGAATATCAGGCCCCAAAGCTTTGAATAGTCTTCAAACAAAACCAAAAAAGACGAATAAACGCTCAACGGAGATATACAAATACACTTGGATAATAAGGATTGAAGACCTTATTTTAGAGCTCGTAGTATCTTCATTTTGAAAGATTTTCTAAGAAGTCAATTTTTCCACTATTGAGCAATTTTGGAATATTTTTTTCACACTATTGAGCAATTTTTGAATAGTTTTTTCCCTAAATCTTAAAATACTTAACAACCCACAATATCTGTAAATACGTAGAAACTAGTTTTTATTTCTTTAATTCGTGTGGCTTGCTAAGTATTTTGTATGTGGCTATTTCATAGTTTTAATATTTATTTTATGACACAACGCTGTTGATATGACATTTTTCTTCGAGTATTCTAATTATTGTCACTTTCAATTTCTTGAAGGGTGTTGGTTTTACTCCCAGTTCGAACATGTGCCAAGGATGCGTAAGAGTGAACACTAACAAATTAATGAACACCAAACCAAAATAAATCCCAACGAACCATTATGAATTAGTTATTTATCTCAAGATTAATCCGACAGCAGGAATTATGCAGAACATTATTGAATGTTACGCGTTACCAACTTATGTGACAATCCAATTTGCTACGGTTATTCTAATTCAACCCACGACAATCTACCATGTTTAATATAAAATAGTTAGTGTGTTTCTCCACGGGCATCGGGTATTGGACGCCAGTATTGTGCTTGGAATGGATGGAAAATTAATATTATTTACCTGTTATTAAGCACCATTGTACGCGTATTGAATGGAAGAATGAAAGTAATGAATTTCGCCAGTAATGGATTGAATGTAACGCCACACTTGAAGATTCTAACACCATTTTCATTGTTGATCTAAGTGCGTGTTTGTTTGTGTAATTGTGTAGCTTTTAGTGTTGAAAAGACAAAAAAGCTCTTAACTAAATCTTATATTTCGTCTTGTAACGAATTTACGAAAATATGAACCAATTTGTAGAAGTAACTTTTGACTTTTTTCGTCATTTAGCTTTATTAAGAAAGGGAAGCTTAGATGGTTTGGGCATGTAGAGCGAATGAGCGAAGAAAGGAGTGAAAAGAGAATATATGACTCAAATGCGAATGGTGGCAGCAGTCAAGATGACACGGCACGATCAAGTGAATCAGATATTTGAATCGAGCCATGTCAAGAGTCAGAATAATAGAAGAGTATGAGACGATTTATGAATGTGAATGAGGCAAGAAGTGTGTGCTATCCTTGCGGGGAAACGGCGTGATGTTTGGTTAGTTAGTTAGTTAGCTTCGTTAAAAATAAACTTACGCATGTTAGCAGTCGAATAAAGGTTTTCAGGCATTAGAAGCGCAGCACCAACATTTTAAAAATCGTATAAAAGTTTATATTTTTAGAAAATTACATGTTTTTATTTCATTCTTAAAAATGATCGTAATCTTTTATTGTCTTAAATTGTCTATAATAATAATAATTATTAATTTCTTACACAATTACAAATTAGGGTTTAATGCATATAAGAAATTAGGTTATATAAATTTTTTACAAAAGATTGTTTTCAAATATTTATACATAAAAAAGAAATTTCAAGAAATGTGGAATTTCCAAAAAAAAAAATTCAGAAAAATGTTCAAAATTCTATGTCGATGATGGAACACGAGTTCGTACATTGTGATTCTCTATTCAAAATGTAAAAAAAATTATCAGGAAACTTGTTAATTCATTAATTAAAGGCTTTAAAAGCGATTACCATTAACATTTCTCAGTGTTGGAAAATATATTTGTACAACGCTCTTAGGATAATTTAACCACGAAAAATGGCGCAATGCAAATCATCCAATTATTATTATGTTATTTTACAGCTTTTTATAACATCCATTTGATAATATTTCATAAAAGTGGCGCCTAAGAAATGAGCTAAGACTATGAATTATTATAATGGTCTGAAGTGAATTAAGAAGCCATTAACGGGTACCACCCAAGCACAGGCGTTTGATCCACTAGAGAAAAGGTTAACACTGGAAAGGATTCAATCAAGTGACTAGTCACTAGGTGCTCGACCAGCAGTGGCCGAGTGGGTGGCGCTCTCGCCTCTATGAAGAATGTTCAAGTATCGAACCCCGGCACACGCAAACTCAAGTAGCCTGCTCATTATGTACGGTATTTGCATAAGGAAGGTCGCTGAGGTGGGTATTGAATGCATAGAAGTACACATTTGTCAAAACGTTGTTTGTCACAAGTGAGAGTTTACACTTGTTCAATCAAAGGTGTGGGAAGAAGAGTGGCTTGAAATAGAAAGGAGTGTCAGCAGAATATATGTGATTGAAAAAAAAAAATACTTGAGAACACCCAGGAATATATTGCACGACAAAGTAGATCAAATACTACGCCACGAAAATTGCTTTTCCATCCTGCTAAACTCTTTTTCAACATCGTCAGTCCGTCTCTTATTTTGTCTACCTCTGGATTACTTCAACTAAGGCACCCTTATGATTCTTGATGTCCTGTTATCTGGTATTCTTTCCACAGGACCAGCCTTTGCAGTTCACGATGGTATCACGCTAAATTGGATTATCGAGTTCATGGTCCAATTTGTGGCGTAGGTCCAGATATGTTTCAAGTATTTTGCTTTCAAAGCCTTTTCATTTTGCGAGGAACCTTAGATTTGTCTTGTTTTTGCTTATTACAGAGTACTTGCACAGTATGTTAATTTTATTCAGTAATATATTCGAATTGTAGTCGTACTGGAAATCTTGATATTGTACTGGATAACGCGACGTTACTCCTCTTTGGATTGCAATAGCGCAACGAAAAAAGGCAAACAAAAAGCAGTACTTGCTTAATCTAACACAACATAATTATTAAGTCAGTATTTCCGGAAGTGGGTGTTGCGGGATAAATCCGTTGGCTTAAGTTCCGCAATAATGTTGAAATCGATTCACGGCTCAAGGTTGATCGCATAATTAATCACTGAGGTGGGTTTAAAGAATCGTACAGCCAGCGGCCATTGTCGAGAAGTTTAGGATATGTATCCATTCCTGCCGCTGAGAATTCATTTGTAACCTCTCTTTTTGTTAAGTTAGTCGTATGTGAGAAAGAAAGAGAAGTTTTAATGAAGCTATAACCTGTATGCTTCTATTATTATTTATTTAATATTTTGGCACGCAGTCTTGTAAATGGATCAAAAAGGTCGATAGGCGAAGTCGTTTCTTTTCGAATACAGTTTTATACTACTTCAGCGCTAGTAATTCAATTGTATTGTATTGTATTTTTCAACCTACACGCTTTTAGCTGTATTATATTATTAACTACGCGTTGGTAATACTATTGCTAAATCAGTAGTCATTTTTTTATGGAACCGAGTCATGGGCAATGAACCGACTTGTCCGCAAATAAATCAATTTCATCATTAAAATTTTGCCTTAAAACTTCCTACTTATTCTAATATTCAATGCTTTTATGTGATATTGAGCTTCACTGTTGAGTTTGCTAGCCAACTCTGGTCTGGAGCTTAGATTATCGAAAGTAAAAAACGGTTCGTGCTTGATAGTTTCCTCTTTTTTTTTAAAAAATAGGTCGCAATCGTTGGAAGACAAACGAGAGGTTTAAATACCGGGTTAATTTTATTTATTTATTTATTCAAACGCCATATAATGGCTTTTACAATACAGTGATAATCGAATTACAAGTGTACAGTGGCAAACAGGATAATAATAGGAATAAATTAAAGAACAATTAATGTGTAAACAAAAACACTATTGCAAGTGATGCAGTTATTGATATAAGTGCAGTAAGACAATGCATAATTCAAAAAAATATATATATGTACTAGTGTAACAATAGTTGAACTACTTTATACTAGGTTTGTATAACACCTGTCATAAGTCGAAGTAAGAGGTGTCTATGATAATAGTCAGTAGTGAGTTATATATATCAATGAAAAATGTTACGGAGATCAAACCTCAATGATTCAATCGGCTCAGGCATGTTCAGGAGATATAACAAAATCATATACCCAGTATCCGTACAGTGTTTACGAGTACATTTTTGCATGAGAACAAGTAATTGGTAGGACTTTTTCTTATGCATGTGTGTTAAAAAGCTATGCTGTGAATAACTCTTATTTTTCTTCCTCCTTCAGCAGGGTTCTCTTTTTTATTATTTATTTTGGCTTTCACCCATTATGGGATTATCTCCTATACTTGTTGACTCTTTTCTCTCTCTAAATAGGCTCTCGTGAAGTCGACAAAACGCCCTTGCTGCCTACTCTCATCGCTGATATTTTCAACACATGATAATAATACATTATTGAACAATATGAATACATTAAATTTCACATATTACAAGGTTGATATAATTGCATTGAATTAGGAAAGAAAGGCTGCTGCCGGTACCCGAAGTTCACTCTCAATGAACAAAGTTAATAATTCATTTATATAAATTAAAAATGCTAATGTCTGGTTCGTTTGTTCTCAATGCCAAAGAAACGCAGGATACAATTTGCTCATTAAAATTAATATTGCATATCGTTTGTTTCAGGAACGTAATCATCAGTTTTCATTGAACTAATTTAAAATATATTTTTGCAGTAACATTGTCTCAATCGAAATGATTGAAATTCATTGTTTGGCTTAGTTTAAACTTTTGTCCTACTGACTATTTTACATGACCTGTCTACAATAAAAGTATTTGATGCGCTTGATCGTAACATGTCTTCATGGGTCATACGCAATTGATTTCATTTCATGTTCCTAATAGAGTCACACGAAATAAAATTATTTTTCAGTTCAACAATAATGTCATTACCAATTTGTTTATGAATGCATTTTATCATTTTATATAGAAAGATTAATGCAGGTATTTTCCTGTTATTTAACATTCAGTCAACATCCAGTAAGAATTGAATGAATACCGAGTTAATAATTGAATTAGTTTGCAATTTCTCCGTTAATTTCTATTCAATTACTATGTCACAATATCTCTTTCAACGTTGCCTGCTTTATGAAATGATCTCATAAAATGGTTTTCTAATGCAGTGCCTTTAGCACTAATCACAATCATAATGAATTAAAAAATAGATCCAGTAGGTACCCACATAATAGAGTTACACATCACAAAATCCAGTTGAATACAATATCCGATGTGTTATTGTTCCTAAATGAAATATAAGAAGCAATTACGATTCACAAAGGCAATCCCTCCGCGTCTCTGCATGAGATAATTCGCTTTATTTGACCTTATGGAATTGAAGAATCATTTCTAAACCCACTAGAGAAATTATCTATTATAATTTTTTTTATATAAACTCAACACATGAGGCCTATGTCATCTTAAATAATGGTGTACGAAAAAAAACCTGTTAAAACACAAAAACGAAAAAGTTTTCTACAGAAAATATGAACCGTCTACACATTTTAGGCGTTTACCGTGCCTTTTTTATCGGCACCCAAAATGAAGCTGAAAAAATACACATATTGATGTTAGGCACGGGTTTACATTGTCTGTCGAATAGATCGATATCTGTGTTGAATGGATCGAAAACATAGTTCCTTAGGCTCCGCTGTAAGCGTTAAAAAATAACAAGATTACTGAAGATGGTTTGAAAGAGAGGGCACTAATATAAAAAAACGATTATAATTAATATGCGTAAGGGACTGTTGTGAAAATATTTAATAAAAACGTCTTATTCAAAATAGAGCAAAAATATGTCGACATCTCAGTTAAGTAGCATTTAAAGAAACGCTGTGAATTTTTTCATATCTAAAGCGTGTTTAATAACAGAATGAGGCAATCAGAATCAGAACGGAATTCCATATAAATACTTTTCAAACTTGGCATCTTAAGATGAGACAATACCCTGAAATAAACCCAGAATCTTAACGACGTAAGTAAAGCAGCAGTGCACAAAAATATGCGACGCGCTTCCTTGGTGTATTGGATAGAGCTGCGGTTGAATTTGCCCTATCAAATCTCTAAAATAAAGTGGGAATCTTAACGACATAAGTGATGAAGTCGTGTAAAAACAATTTTAGTTTAATTTTGGTGTAGCCTTCTAATACCGGATAACAAGAAGTTAACCCCGTTATCTATTATAGAAGTACATTTATATATTTTGTTTTATGTTTATCAATAAGCAACTACCAAAAAACCAAAATCAGGCACTGATGTTTTGCGGTATTATTAGCATGAAACACGTTGTTTCGGTACCCATTCAAATTTTCCGACTCATTAAAAATAATATAATTCAAATATGAAACCCATAAAATTATTTCTAAACGTTGAGTTTTTAACGCCTTTACACAAATATTATTCACCCATCACCAGCTGATCAAACTTCTTCCTCTTTCAAGATCTTCAATAACACATTATTTGCACAAATAAGTGCTTACCTATTCTATATAAGAGGCCGCGCTGAAAAATCTTAAGAGGAAGCTATAAGCCAAAAATGTGTATATTCTTGGTATACCTTATATCGTAGGTAATAGGCATTAAAATCGCTTGAAAAACGGAGTCTAGAAACGTTCGATTTCAAGCAAAAAACAGTTTTTTTATTTATTTTGTAAATAATTTTATAAGAAAGCCAAAAAGTTAATCAAGTGAAACTGTCACAGATAATCTTAGCTATAATACTGTATTTTTTAAAAAGTTGTTTCCTTTATGCGTTCGAAAAAAAAAATTTAGTAGTTTGCATTTATATTTTTTATTGAGTAACTTATTTTTTTAATTGTATTTTACTCAAGTGAAGCGATAGGAAAACCTTCAATTTATCCAAAGCATATTTTTTGGTATTCATAATGTACACCAATTCGTTATAAAGATTAATCAAAATATTGATTTGCCATTAAGCTTCGCCGCGCTGTAAGCCGTTATCTCACTTTCGGACTTCGGCCAGGAGTGGCGCGTGGTACCGCCGCTCCGAAGCGTACGTGTGGTAGAGCTTATTAACGAAGTTACAATTATTTTGATACTATATTATTATTCAATGTAAAAAAAGTGACATAAAAAATATGTATATTTCAGAGTTAACCAATTATTAATTTTTGATCATGTTTTTCTGATTTCTTAAATTGCTGCAAAATGATAATTAAGGCCGGTGCCTACAGTGAGGGGTACTTGAACCGAAATATTCATTGACGTAATAAATGTTTGATATTGTATTTTACCTATTATAGTTACCTAATATTAAAATTTTTAATTAAACTTACTTTTCTATTCTTGAACAATTTTAAATCTCAATTCTCGTTCTCATCATTAGACAAAGTGGCTCAAACCGTGACAAAACAGAGCCACGTGGTGTACCTAATAATCGCACCGGGACAGGAGTTCTCCTAACTAGGTTGGTAAAATCATATCGTGAAAGATTACTTACGTAATGGTTATTTCGTGTATAACTTTGCAATTACTCACAATGATGGCGGCCGTAAAAAATCAACACTAAAAAAATTATTAAACCTAGTTTCAAATATATTTTAAAACTTATTTTTTGTTTTGACTGAGGATTGAACCTTCATACCCAGAAACTGGAGTTGAAAACTTTACCAACCGAGCCAAATACCGATCGTATAAGACCGACATTTATTGCGTATATTATCTACTGTAATGTTATCGAATTTCAGAGAATTGTATATATTATGTCCGCGTTTGTGTGCATGGTTGCCAACATAAGAATGCATTGTCATCGCCAACGAGTCTTATCTGCATAGTTTCAGCTAGGTCGGACGTCGGGAAGTATGTTAATTTTTACTTTAAAAACGAATTAAATAAAAAAACGTTAAAAATGATCAAACATAACTCAGTAGCTCAGTAGAGTGTTATTCCGGTAAGAGAGGAGATATGGGTTCAATTCCCAGTTGTGATGTATTTGACGCCAAAACGAGATGTTCGTTTTTGTTGGTAAATATGGCGTTGACTTCACGCCACTAACGTCAGTAACAAACTGTCTTACCAGCCAGGCGTGTTTTCTACGTCATAATTACGTTGTAGCCAGTTGGAACCGTTTAGGAATGTGTGGTCGTTTTTTAAAAACAAATACGCATTTTTAGTACTGTGATTAGATTTTTAATGGTTTTAATCGTTATACTGCATAGGCTTCGGAGTGTTGGGAGCAGTTGGTACTCTTTGAAGACACTTACATTATATTTTGTAGGAATATTCCACAATATTTCGCATAGAATACCAGTAACCCTGTACGTTATAATTAATGATTGAACTGTCATAAATGAAGATTAGTCACATAGTCACGTCAAGTAATACATAGCTGAACGTGGACAAATTATCAAATACTTACCTATATCAGGAAGATCATGTTGCATGAATAACTTGTCAACTCCAAGTGTCAAGCTATTTCGAATCGTTAACTTTGTCAAATTATTTAAAGCTGTTTTTTCTATGTCCATCAATTATCATATTATACAATTATACCAACGAATCTATTTCCTATATGGGTTTCAATTTGATTAAAATCTATTAAATTTGATTTGCATACGCTAATAATGTTGTTGTCTCGGTTGCTTTAAAAAGAGCAAAAAACTGTTTAATTATGTCTCTTGCTAGTAAATAAAAAATGATGGTAATAAATTAGCCTTTTTTTATAAATATTGATAAATATAACATGTCGATTAATGATTGGATTATAGTTAAGTATGGATAACTTCTGTAACTATGAGAAACTAAAAAACGATTTAACTGTAATATTTTTTTTTTATTGGTGCCCTTTTTTACTCATTTAAAGTACGCTCTAGCGTGTTTAAATCGCACTTTATGGAACGCGCGTTTTTTAAAGTTACCATGGCAACATCAACAAATCAACAAAATGTGAAGTCTAAATTAATGTTTGTGTTTTTCATTTCCATGACAACAAGATATTGTGATGTCACATCACGAATTCATTAATAGGTCTTATTTCCAAATTTTTAATAATAATATCAATATTTTTGTTTTCAAAGTATACCAATAAAAAAAAATAGCGTAAAGTATTCGTGGATAACTGGTCTTTAAAACACTTGCTTTATTTCGAGCACTTGGCTACGCCGTCGTGCTCGAAAAATCGCGCGTGTTTTAAAGACCTGTTTATCCACTTATACTTTAATATACTAATATACCGAAACTAATTGAATTACCTATTTGATTAATTACGTTATCAGGTTTATAAAATTTTGAGCTGTTAATTTGGGTATTATGAAGTGTAACGAATAAAATGATTTAAAAAAAATCAGGAAACAATTTAGAATCTTGTATATATGTATGTACCTACATTTATATAAGTGGATTTCTTATCGAATGTGTTTTGGCAATATTACTTTTCAGTGATTTCATCTTTAAATAGTATGAAACAAAGTCACTATGCGCGTCTATATGTTTGTGCGCTTAGTTCTTCTAAACTATTCAACGGAGTTTGATATGGTTTTCGCTACCATTTAGAAAATTTCTTCCGGAAGGTTTATATGTATAATACATGGATATTATATTTATTGAACGTAGAGAAAATTCGAGAAACGCCGAGTACACGTCAGCTATAATAATATAGGATAAATAGTCTTCAAAGTACAACACAGTAAAGTAATTTTGCTGATTAAGGTTAAAAGCAACGTTCGTTATAATCTACGTTTTAATAGATGGCGTTAATTTAATTGTTTTATCAAAATATGCAAGTTATGCTTTAAATACAAAGACGAATTATTTGTTTGCGCCCGTACATATACAATTTGAATTTGAATAAATAGTGTTCTGCGTATAAAAACTCAATCCTTTAAAAAAATGCATGCAAATACAATATTGTACCGATAATTGAATTCGTATGCATTGCTTGAAAGAATTGATCATTATATATTTTTATATTATAGTGTCAAATATTGATTACAGTCCACAATAAAACAACTAACTGATTCGCATACAATGTTGTAATTGGCATCCTGTCTTCGACATTATTTGATCCGAAGACAAATCTGACCATAGAAGGTACATGTTTCGTTTAGGCAAGCGATCAACTTGCATTGAATATATTCATTGATACCTGTCCTAAAATATGAGAGCTTAACTCTTGACAGGCCAAGATGCCAAACAAAGGTGGGTGTTCCGACGACCCCATGATTTTCCTGTCTTATGGGCTTTTAAACTATAGAAATCCCAATTATTCAGTCAATTATTAATGGTAACTTATAAATTTGCGCAGGAATACGTTGAATACTACAGTAATGTGTCAAATATTTAAGCTAATATAAGGAGGATAGTAATTTTGGGTACTACCTACCTACTCCCCCACTTGGCTGCGGGATAGTTAAAAATGTACAGTGTTCAAGGGAAGTATGTTATATTATGTCGGTAGAAATTCGGAATGAGGGGTCTTTGGAGCTATCACCATTAGGGGAATGTTGTGAGTCTGAAGAGGCTGAGAGATGGGGAAGATGAAGAGGAAGTTTAGGTTTGAAGCCATTTCAGGCAACGTACTAAGAATTCTTAATGATGGTATCTCATACTGAATGTATGTTCGGGTCTCAACACTCTCAGATAAAAGACTTGTTTCCGACTTATTTTATTTTTAAAATTGTTAATGGTATTATAGACAGCCCTGATTTACCTGAAGACTTATCTGACCAAAGAAGGTACATGTTTCGTTTGGGCAAGCGATCAACTTGCATTTAATATATTCATTGATACCTGTCAACGTGTAGGTAGAATTAAAGACCCATATATGATTGAATAATTATTATGTTCAAGCAGGATGTAAAAAGTTATCAAATCATTATAATATGATGTGCATGCAAATTAACCATACTTAAATTCCATTATTTGGTTTTGGCGCGTGTTCTTTTTCTTGATTAATTAATCTACGACTTTGCCACCGGAATAAATAATGACTTTAGCTTTTTTGTAGGTTTTTGCAACGAGTTTTATAATCCTGGCGGGAGATCTCCAAAGGGGGTCTATTTTAGTATAAAGATGCTGCGTGGGTTGATAGGACTCTTGTTTGTAATGCTGGCTGTTCAGGTATGGTCACATAACATGGTAAGGCCATTACCAGGAGCACAGAACATCACAGAAGATAATGGAATTGTATTGCAAAGAAAACATTTTTAAATTATCCCATTTCTTATCGGCGATATAATTTAGTGCACGTATAAGGCATCGATATAGATATTATATTCGCTCGATGGTATGAGGCTTCTAATCTGGTCGCACTTTGTACCTCGGTAGTCAATATATAATTTTTTAGCGCATACCAAGAATTTTACCAGCCCTAAGGCTCTGTTATGAGAGGTCAAAAAGATGATGAAGATTATTGCATATGATTTTAAAGGGAAATATTATGCAAATACGAATGATAGAGGGAGCGCGCTAATATTTTAATAATTACGCGTAAGCGACTGTTGTGAAAATATTGAATAAAACACGACATATTTAAAATTGAGCAAATATTTCTTGACATCTGAGTTATGTAGCATTTAAAGAAACGTTGTGATTTTCTTTATATATAAAGGGTGTCAAGTAACAGAAACAGAGGTGTGTTTTATATTTTTTTATAATTTATTTTTAAGAATTTCTTTTAATTACTTTTTCAACTCAATTATATAAGGAATCGAGATTATCTTAAAATATGAGAGCTTAACCCCAGGCTATGGGCTTTTAAACTACAGAAATCCTAATTATTCAGTCAATTATTAATGATAACTTATGTAGGTATTTGCGCCGGAATACGTAAAATACTAAAATCACGTGTCAAGTATTTAAGCTAATATAAGGAGGATAGTAATTTTGGGTGCTACCTACTCCTCCGTTTGGCTGCGGGATAGTTAAAAATGTACAGTGTTCAAGGGAAGTATGTTATATTATGTCGGTAGAAATTCGGAATGCTGGGTTTTTAGAGCTATCAGCATTAGGGGGATGTTGTGAGTCTGAAGAGGCTGAGAGATGGGGAAGATGAAGAGGAAGTTTAGGTTTGAAGCCATTTCAGGCAACGTACTAAGAATTCTTAACGATGGTATCTCATACTGAATGTATGTTCGGGTCTCAACACTCTCAGATAAAAGACTTGTTTCCGACTTATTTTATTTTTAAAATTGTTAATGGTATTATTATAGACAGCCCTGATTTACCAAGCATAATTACCTTCCATATACGAACTAAAAACACTAAATAAAAAATTATATTTAATTGCAATAACAATATCAAATCAGTCATATAGATAGTCGCTTGTACCTAGATTGCATGCAGTTGGTAATAATTTCTCGGAAATATTAGATATGTTCAACTGCACGGAATTTAGTTACAAGAAGGATATAAAAACATACGTCTTAAGTAATCATTAATGGTAGCTTTATTATTCTTTTGCATGCGTTCACTGAGTCATTTAGATACTCGCCTGTACCTAGATTGCATGCAGTTGGTAATATAAAATAGTAGATGTGTTCAACTACACGGAATTTAGTTACAAAAAGGCTATAATAACATGCAACATAAATAAATATTAATTTTAGTTTTTATTATGCTTTTGCAATTGTTATATTTTATAATTTCTTTCACAAATTTTACTTCTTTAATTATGTTCAACTAAATTATTACATACTTACTCACGTGTCATAAATGTATATTATAATATTCAATTTGTTAAGTAAAACTTATTGAAATTATATAAACCTCATTGTTATATTTAATATTTGAAGAAGATAATATGAACAACTCTCAATGAAAATAATTTATAAAACAGAAAGACCCTGAAAATATAAAAGTTACTTGTCCCGGAAAGACTGATTTGGATTCGAGTCCCAGTTGCAACCGTAACCTTTTTGTGTCTTCACCTGTTTTATATTTTCATTGAAATATGTTTCAAATACCTTCTGCATGTAAAATTAATAACTTCTCTTTAATTTGATCAGTGGAAAAAACACAAAGAAGTTAAAAAATTAAAAATCTTCCGGTATTGCCAATATTGAAAAAGCTTTATATGTGTTAATAATGTTGCCCCGCTGATTAATTACGTTATGAATGCATGTGTTTTTTTTAGTTTTGAAAAAAGTGCAATTTAACAAATATCTACGTAGTTATCGTCAGGGTCTAGCCTTTCTTACTAAACTGAGATTGAAATAGATGGCAAAAATAAAAAAAAGTCGGAATAACTCTATGTCTGAAGCCCGTCGAATTCTCCGGAAGCCCTTAAGCCCTGAGGCTTTGAAAAATCCAGCTCTGCATAATCCCTATATTATTAGAGTCGAAGTAGGTCACCTTTTCCCGGAATAAGTTCTGCAATTAAACAAGTGTGACATAACACATACCTAGCCTAAATCTGACCAAAAATATCATAATATTCACATTTAAATAGATATATTATTTATTTTCTCATATTGTTGAGTTACAACATTTCCTTAATCATCACCTATTAGTTTCTCCTTCAAATATTGTTGAGATACATAAAGCCCTAATCATCACTTATTACCTTATTAGTTTATCCTTTAAATATTGTTGAGATATGCCAATTTCCTGATAAAATATTAGTCATTCAGAATATATTAAGAACGCGTGTTCTTTTCCTAATAATTATCATGACGCAATGCGACAATATCAGTATGTCAATATCAATATCAGTATTAGAATGAACACGTGTTCCGCCGTTGTTAGTGGTAAAACGAATTATTTGATCACATTTTCAATACAGTAAGTTTTCTCCGTGTGCATTTGTAATCGTTATTTTCTCATCACCTTGTATTAAATTTTTTTAAAGTTTTTTGTCAAGTTTCTCTGACACGGACTCCTAATGCAGTCAGATTCATACCCTTGGTGAACTCTGAGAATACATTACATCCTTTCCTTGAAACATCATCAGTATTCCTTGCACCCAGCTAGTTAGATGTAATTCCCTGTCGTCATCGTTATTTAAATGATATTAAGATGTCATGATAATGGCCTTTATGCCAACAGCTGTACTCACCGTACATTTTATGTGAATTTTTCTAAGAATTTAAAGTCACGTTGAACACATGAAATCACCTCGAGAACCATGTCTGGATTTTAAATATACACCAGACAATCGTCTTTGCAAATGACTGAAGCAGCAAAAACTCTCGATCTTGTCAATTTGAAATTTCTAATTCAACAAAATTACTTTCAGCTCGAATCGTTATTTCATTTATGATTTATTACACGGTTTAGAAATAATCACTTATCTGACATAGTAAGAAAATACGTCATTCTGCTTGTTTAGTGTCTAAACCCTAAGACCATTGAAACCCTTGAAACCACGTAAACTTAAACCCTAGCACATAAAAAGAAAGGGCCTTAGATTAAATTTACTTGAACAATTAGAAATCAATAAAAGAACCAATGACCCAAATATAACATTAATTAATAAAGTAAGGAAAATTATTTATTCCCCGCTTCTAAGTATGTTCACAAAACCTAAACAATATAACACATTTAAATAAATTAATAACTGATACATCATTATTAAACAATTAAGATAACATTAATGTGGGGAAAACAGACTTCAAAATACCCCCACAGAATATGAAATCTATTGTCACAATTATTTTATCAGCAAATTGGTTTAACCGGTAATAAATTATTTTTAATTGGGAGGGGGTCAAATATAATCATATTGATAAGTCGTCTAAACGTGGCTAAAACCACAGTTTGAAAATGGCCTTGAAAGCCGAAACAGCCGTAACAATAACAAAAACCAAAAAATACTTACAGAACTTAATAATTATATTATTAAATTTTATTTTAATTAAATTTTAAAAAAAAATCAAAACTACAGATATTTAGGTGTTGAATTGGGAGGTCAGTAAAAGGAAAGGGGTAATTAATTATGGGAACTACGGGGAGAACATAACAGTTTACTGGAAATATGTCTATAAGACAAATTTAATTTGTTATTCAACATAATAAAAGGTAAAATATCCCAGGAATAAATGACGATAATAATGACTTATTCTTCTTCATATTTTAATAATTCTTAGATCTTCATATATTGGTCCCTCTCCAATCGAAGGCTGGCTATCAACACATTTTATTAGGTTTTACGCTCAGCCGGGCTTGTATGTGGATTTTAAGAACAAAATATACCTATTACCTATCGAATACTATACACAAAGTTTTTAAAGCATGAAATAACGTTAAACTGATAAACTGAATACGAAACAATATTAGGGGAGTCAGTAAATATAACAGTAGTACACCCAAACTTACTGCCCAGATCATGCATGCTATTGGTTAGTGAGTGTAGCTGATAGTTGGTTGTGTATGTATAGCAGAAGAATGTTTTGTCTTGTGTTCCTAGTTGGCACATGAAATTTAATTGCATTGAATTTAACATTGCAGACTAAAATTGCTCCTAAATGTTGCTAATTTTGGACAAAACCTCTTCAACTCAAATTCGTTTCCTCAATTAACTGAGTTCTGATTCATACTTAACCCTTCCTCCGAAACGTATTTTTCTTACTTCCACCTGCAATAAATTTACCAATTTAGTTCACGTCGAAGAAAGCTGCTTATCCAACGCTGATCGGGTCGGCTACAGTAACAGTTCTTCGCGTTCTTGGATATTCTCCCACTCCACCTACTCAAGCTTTTGCCGAAGGATCGATGAATGCCGTCCAAGAAGCATGCAGGCAGTAGAAGAAGTGATGTAAGCTTCTAGGAATTATTATTATTGGACAGTTTGTTCGTGTCGCAGCCGGTGTATACAATAATTTATAAGTCAATCGGAGGTGCATAATTTATTTATGCATGTGGGAATGGTAGACGGATGCACAATTTATGTGAAACAGACTACGTACGGTTAAAGCTGGTTGTGCAGTGAATATAATGCACTTTCATTGATATGACTGTATTTTGCTTTCACGTGTTTTAATGTGATTCTGTTTTTGTGGGCATTTGTTATATAAAGACCCGGTTTAACAGTTTTAATGTTTTTTTCACACCCCTATTTTAGACTTGGTGATGAATCTCCAACCAAAACTTATTATTTTTATCATTGAAGAAGATGATACTAATAAATCTAAACGAAACATGAAACAGACAAATAAAAGGGTCAGGATCTCTTGTCTTACCGGGATAGGCGTCTTAACCAACTTGAGAATTGGGACCTATTTACTAAACGTCAATATTTGTCGATATCATATTTCAAATTCAGATTTTTTTTAAAGTTTCTTTATTCATTGAATTGTTTGTTATATGCATTGAAGATTTTTCGACCACCATGCTAGGAATTAACAATAACATTTTGTAACTAATTTTTCCAATGTTTTTTGGCATCTATCTAATCAAATTTTCGTTTAAGAATCGCCAATATTTTCTTCAATTATGAAATATTACAATTTTAGGTTTTACTCATTAAGTTATTCGTAAAAATAAACATTATTACAATAATTTAGTCTCTCATGATGATTGGTTCACAGCTGATCTGTGTAGCTCTCGTACGCACACGAAGAAAAGTTCCTGATAAAAAATATTACTAATTTATTTAAAATCTTTTCCAAATTTTCGTATTCCTGTTAAAATGGGATTGTAGGCCATTAATGAATGAATTGATAGATCTTGATAAACTTTATGTAAAATATCAATGTTTTGTCACGATGTCCGAACACGTGTTCATAAAAAACATTTTTTGCATTTCGTCATGATATATTATTAACACCAACGTAGGTGGATGAATACGTGTTCCCATATTTTTCCAGATTTTAACACTTTATCAGGAAGCGGATTGCAGTCCCGTTTTTAACAGAATAACCTTTTCTCCATGCACTTAGGCTGAGGGCCTATTGTTCTAATTAATATCTTCAACGTTTAGCCTGATCTTTAGAGCACTAACTTTGTCGTTGGGTGTTTGACGATGTCTACAATTTTAACATGGTTCCCCAGATCACCGTGTGACATCTACAACGTAGATAGTTATTTTGTTGATAAATTATGTATCATGTTTTTCTGCGCATATTCGATATATTATAAATTTGCATTTATTGTTTGCTTTGCCATTTCAATTGATTAATTTTACAGAATCACGCAAAATATTATAATATTTAACGGTCTTTGATGATGCGCATGAATCATGAATCACATAAGCACAAATCACCTCACGGGAGCGAGTTGCTGAACCATTATAATAATAGTACGCCGTTTCTGTCACACGGTAAGACAACACTGTGAGAAATCGCCTATTAAACCTCTCAGCCACATGTTGTCTGAATAATGGCAAGAACCATCATTTCCCATAGTTTTCATGAGGTAAACATACTTAGAGCAAATGAAAAGTTTGATAATTATCTTGTTTACTCGAGGATAATTACTTCACGTCTCTCTGGGAGTTCAGCAAGCCATACATTAAATTAATATGTTCTTTGCACAATCCGCCTTGCATACATTATGGCTTGTTATTCCAATTCACAGATGTAAAGTGTGCATTCTAATTAGCTTTCCATAACGTCATCTCCACGTACCATCTTTTGATGTTGGCATAGCCGCTAGACTGTTGAAACTAAGAAAACGTTTGTAAGAGATGCCCGAGTTGATATCATCAAAACAATATTACTGTTTTCTTTTACTTGACGTAAAGTTTTATGTGGGAATGGTACAGGATTGGATAAGAAGTAATCTGACACATTGGAATTTACTTGAGTCAGCTTATATTTATGTTTCGGCTGTATTCAAAGGTCCAAGTATTTTATGTAATTCCTTCTGTAGAGGCACCTGTTCGAATCGCCTTCGTGCGTTGCATATTATCATTGCCATTTTAGGGAAAATAAATCTCGTAAGATTGGGCAAACCCACCTTTGTGGGAAGGGTCATAAACCACTGTAAAAAATCATTCGAATTACAATTATTGCATTTCCGAGAAGCTTGTTAGTTGGGTGAGCGAGTACTCTTAAGCAGTTTGTTTTTACTTTTAATCTCTCATTGTTTTCATTTCCTTGAATACTGCAATTCAACCGTCTATGGGGTACAATTATGGAATTTCATAAACAAGTTGCAAGTGTACTAAACAGCAACAGGGTTAAAATTGTTGTTTTATGAATTCTATGTTAAGACAACAATTTACTCATCATAAACCTGCTGTTTTTTTTCTTAGGACCGTGTTATGTTCTTCATTAAATTATCATGATTGTTCCATAATTAAAATACCTTCGTTTTAACCTTTAATTGGGTTTGAATGGCTGTTTTTCGGAGTTGTGCGTTCTCTTTCCCAATATGTTTGATTTTCATTGTCAAAAGGCATATTATTTCCTGTCTTAGTTCAACTGTAAGTTTGTTAATTTAATTTAGGCTATTACGAGACCGGCTACACCTCCGATCTCTTGGTTACCTTTCATCCTACTACCATTATGTCTAAATGCTACGTGGTTTTGCAATCAATATAATCTCACTGAATTTGTTGAGTTTTGAGTATCCAGTATTTGAACACGGTTTTGTGCAATTAGTTCTATCACCCATTTGACCATTTGCTACTCAGTTTTGAAATCAATATTCACTTACTTAACCTAAACGTTCTTCAATATTACACCTTTTCTTTGTTTTAGTACCTTATTTCGACTATTATTACAGTATTATGACCTATCTGCCACATTGTTTGACAATCAATATGCCCTCACCCAACCTGTCTAGTACTGAGTACTAAATATTGGCCATTGAAACGCGGAGGGCTGTTGGATTGATTGAGTTATCCAACCGTATAGCCGGAGCGACAGACCGGCGCAGTGGCTCGTTGGCCAGGGCCGCACCTCTCCCACGTGGCGGGCCTCTACCCAGTCAATAGATAGGTACCTGGCTCAGTACCTGCGGAAGTACACACTACAGTCAGTACGCAGTGCAAGTGATACAGTTTACCACCCACAATATGTACTGATAAACACAGTGAGGATTTGAAGATTTGAACGCAAAGCATCGCGTATTTTTATTATTTTAGTATTAGCCATACCCTGTAACGCGTTACTGTGGATCAGTATGTCGGTGTAGATAGATAAACAATAGCGTGTGTTGCATTTACGTCCAAAAAATTGCGCTTTATAAAATAAACAAATAATTTACCTGTCACAGGGGACATCTATATAATATAGGTATACAAAAACACACGCGTATTCGAATGCAACGATCTGTCAAATTTTAAGATTTTGCACAAACTAACATTTTTATTTATATAGATTGTGAACGTTATTATTTTGAAAGTTAGGTGTTAGCATAGTGACTATTTTAGCGTAGTTTTAACGACAGTTAAGTGATGGAAATATCATATTTTTTGCGAGGTAACTTTCTTTCCTTTCCTTTCAAAACTTTCTATAGGAATCGAACCATTGTTTGTTTAGTGCCTGGATCTAAATGGCCAGGTACTTCCCAACCTTCCTCCTTCTCCCTTTCTTTCCAATTCCCCAGTTTCTTGAGCCTCACAACATTCCGAAATGTTAAAGTAATGGATTTTGTCCTTGAAATAATTGATAACATTAGATATTATTAGAAATGACAATCAAATCATCACACATTGTGGTTTACCCACGAAACCTTGGTGAGTCCAGGAATGAAATGTTTTTATCTACACATAACGTTATCAAGTTCACTTGCCATTAATTATAACAAATAATGTTCAACTTTTTATAGCGCCATTTAGTGATGAAATCACTATAAGGGGGTTTCACATTTGTTAATGTTGGTAGTTCCTTTTAAAACATAATGATTTTGATTTTTTTTTTAAGTTTTAAAATGAACTTGCTTTATATTTATGGCTTATTAAAGTTATGCTGAAATGCGTTGGCATCATTAAATTGCATTGGCTGGATTTTCTAGTTTAACGCAAGTATATACTGCTCGTAACGTCATTTTAAAAGAGCTTTGAAATATTAATTGTAAAAAAATGTGATAAAATGTCAAAACGTTTATTACATACACAATTCAATTAGACAGGGTTTTTGTAACTTGGGCGAAACCGGGTAGTAATTATTGTAATTTTATTTATTTGAATTTGGCCAAATGTCCACTAGGACTAGGCGGCTACCGTCTGCTGCGTTATATCCTCGGCTGCGCGCGAAACTGGTTTGCGCGCGAAAATTGCGCGGGCGGATTCAAATCGCGACACCTGGCAACACCGCTGACATTTTTAACGATTCGCATTTCCAACAGATTTATGATCCGTCGGGCAGGTACCACCGCAGACCGGAATACATTATTGTTACGTATCTTCATGTGTGTTTATCTGTGGAGATCATTATCATTTCTTTAATTTTATTGGGTCCGCTACCAATAAAATACACATATTATACCAGCCTACACTTTGCGGTGCACCATTAATGTTTTATTTATATATTATGAATTTGACTGGTCAGGCGTCGAGGGGTTTAATTCCTATGCGGACATATCTATCTTCCGCCTATAATGAGACAAGTTTCATATTGAAATTTATTAGATTAATTATTCCAATCCCGGGAACGTTATGTCTTTCATAGACATAAAATTCATCTTTTCAGAATGATTTGTAAACGTTCCAAAGGTTATAAAGGATACAATGTTGGACCACTTTTGAAAATCCCAGAAAGTTCAAATTAAACAAAACCTATAGGTAGGTAAATATTTATAATATTTTATTTTTTTATAGTGGAGTAACTTATTGAGTAAAACCTCAAAATTGTAATATTTAATCACTGAAGAAAATATTAAGAACTGACAACGAAAAATGTGAAACAGATAAAAACAGAAAAAAAAACTCGCTTTTAATTTCGGGTAGAACCTTGCAATTACGTATAAAGATAGCAGCTAAAAAATATGCGTTATGAAAATGAAGTTAATGTTGGTAGTTCTTAGTTGAAGTATGATACAGTTAAATATGACTGAAGCGGATGGGGTCGGATTAGCTCAGTGGTAGAGCAAAGTCCCGACAAGGCTGCGGTCCTGGGTTCAATTCCTACGATTTTTCTATTTCTTCAATGATTAAATATATATTCTTATTAAAGAAATACATTAATCACTTTTATTAATTTTTCTCTTGTTATATATAAAGAAATCAAAAGTGATAATTTAAATTTGTAGTTTATTCCACTGTTTTAGTCTAAGGGACTAAATCTATGTATACAGTATTCTCGAATATGTATTTATTTAGTCTTAAATTTAATAATGGTATAACTGTAATTTTATCTTTAACTAGTTGACCCCGCAACTATTGCTAATATCTTTCTCGGGCGTCTTCGACTTCTTCCACCATTCAATACTGTATACCATAATGTTACTATTAAAAAACTACATTACATCGGCTTTAATTCGACTCCGTATCTCATTCCGGTGCAGAGATATTGCGTTAAGTATTCCTCGGACGTCCTCGACTTTTTCTATCATTTAAACCACTATCTAAACACTCCTGGCACTAATCAGAACAAACTTTGAAATTTTCAGCGACATCGTTCGACTACTTTTCGAGCTTTACGCAGGCTCCATTTTTATATATTAAGATTACTAATATTACAGTATAAGTCTACTAGAAATGAAGTAATTTTTTTTAAAGCGAATATTTTTTTATTTATACTTCTACTTATTTGGATGCCACCGAGTTTATAAATACGTAAAGAATAAATTAGTCAGTAATACTATCTGTAGTGTTTTGTATTTTACTACACTTTTTACTGAACCGCAAGGCTCGTTGTGTGATTGAAACGCGGATGGTTCGTATTCAGATTTATTACGATATTATATTATTACAACCGAGCTGTACAATCTTAGTTTGGTAACGTGTGCTCGCTAGCAGGGTAAATTTCCGTCTGGCCGCTGGCTCCGCGCAGCGCTCGCCGTTTACGCGACTGGATCGGAAGCGCTCGGCCTTTCCGAACGGTTCCGATCCGCCTGTTCAGTGTTGCTCGACACTGCACTATCCTTGCAGCAATCCTTGTTTTTAATTCCGACTAATTTAAAAATATATATAAACACGTCTTGTTTATGTAGAAATGTTAAAAGATAATCTTTTCATAAAATAATTTATTTCTTGCTGTCTTTCTTCTTGTGGGGTCATTTTAAGAAAATGACAAATTGAAATGAAATAAAATATTTTATCTCGGTTTTTCTGACTTACTACTTCCGTGATCACATCCTCACCTTCGAACTTAATTCAATCGTAAATAACGTCAAAAACCTTGTATTTTTTATAGGATATTATTGATACCGTATTGAAAATGTACTAATACTAGTTTTTTTACTTGTTTCAGGTAAGCTCTCATCTCATTTCACCCAGGTAATGTGTTTACTCGCTTTGTGCATCTATAGGTAAGTGGAAAGAAAATCATTGTGTCAATTTATAAAATTTATTGTAAAACTTTTCTACAAAAAAAAATGATGGAAAAATGACTATTGCTAGTTTATTATTATTGGTAATTCGTATTAAAGACGGGATTGCAGACCATGCGAATGAATGGACATGTTTTCTAATATATAAAGTTTTAGAAAATTACCAATCCTTTTTAATTTTTGCATTACAACGATGTTTTTTGTATCGCCGTGATATATTATCAAGGCAAATCGATAAAACATTCTGATATTGATGTTTTATTAATAAGGCCTGTTAATTTTTCGTGAAATCAAAAATCGTAGTAGTCCAGTGAACATTAGACTTCGCGTAATGTTGATTACTCCGATTTGACAGCTCACAACAGTCGCACATGCGCTCTGGTGGAATAAAAAGGTATTATGGAAGATGGCTACCATCTTGAAAGGATTGACCGGATACGGAATACACAAACAAATTATAAACAGACAGAGAGACAGAGGACATGCAAAGTGGTAGAGTCAAAACAGGACTTCTATACGCGCAATCAATAATTGTTTCACTTTAGTTACTTTTACGTTTGTGGAAGAAATAAGCAATGTAGATCCTAGAAGAACCATTTATTTCCGAATTAAATCATCTTCAGAGATACATTATAAACGCGCGCATAATGATAACATGTAATTACGTAATAGTGCACTCATAAAATCAAATATTTATTAGGTGCATTATGCCACCGGTACATTTCTCCTCTATTTTTCTTTCGTTCGAATTCCAAAACATTTGTTTGATAAGAGAGAACATGTTTAGTAAATATGGTTCGATAAGCGATTACTTCAATATTTATTCGACCCGCCAAGTCGATATTGCATATATACGATAGCATTATGTCACCCTCTCGCTATCGGACACGATATTGCTGTAATAATACTTGTAACTGGAAGTTGGAAGTTTATCAGTTATGTTCCCGATTAACTGGAAGGAATACGTAATCATAGTTGTAGGAATATTGTTGTAAATTCTTCAAACATGATACTTAATAAAATAATGACTAATAATTTCCGGAGTGTGTGGTCCATGATAACTCCTTAAAATGACAATTCAACACTCCTATAAAAAGTTCTATGAAACAAAAAACTATTTAACCAAATTTTTGTTTCATCAGTTTTCATAACTTTATAGCACTTTTTATAGGTGTAATGAATTGTCATTTTGATGAGTTATCCGGTCACCATGAAGGACTATGCACCTCGAATGAAGCGAGGAGCTTTTGTCAATATGACAGTTCGTCCTTTCTGCATATTCCTGATGGGATTTGCCGTCGTGAATAATTAATTAAGTGTTTTACCTATGATGAAATGCTAAATTACCGGACAATTTTTTCAGAGTAATATGTTTCACTAATTATTTAAGAGACGTCCATAGTCAATTTATGATTATAAATTAAGATTTACGAGTTTTACAACCTGTCTGTTTTCATATTTCAATACTGTTTTTGATGTGTTGAATAATAAGAAAAATGTGTAACGGGCAGCCTACTTTTTAGACTTTATTTTTTATAAATCAAAACTTCATAGATTGTGATGTAAATTATGCTGTGATATGCAAATATGGTAACCGTGCAACTCAGGACAGTGGCAATTCAACACACTTCACACACAGAAAAGTGTCAAATATTTGGTTGCGTTCAGCTAGTAATATCAAGCAAATAAGCTGTGCAATTTTCATGACGCCAGAAACCATCGTTCGAGAGTGTTTGCCTCTTAAGAAAACCCATTTTTGAGTTTCATAAATATTCAATATCCTACGACAGATGCAAAGTGATTTTTGATATGCTTAAAACAACTCCTGGACTGACTGAAATGAAAATTGAAGAATGAATCGACCCTGAAATCTTTTGGTTCAATGTCAGATGCGTAGGTCATAGCTTTAAAAAATTAATTTTATGTTCTATTAGTAAATACGGATGCGTATTATCGATTTGACATTAAACATGTTATCGAATAGTTAGTCTAACTCGTGATAGCAGTAAGATAAGTTTCAAGAACCCAAATCCTAAAACAATAGTTTAGTTTCTTATCTTGGTACAGTGTGACCAATAACTGTACTAATCGTAGGCACTTCCTTTGAAGTCTGAAATAGGGCAACATCTAATTCAATATGTATTTATCAATTGTTTAAGTATACGATAATAATAGATAGTTTAAGTAAAACAAACCTTATTATCTAGGAAGGATGCTTACACAGACTTTAAATATCAGTAAAATTATATTACATATTTTTGTTCAACATCAAATGTCGTATTTTACAATATTATCACCCCGGCTCACTGAATTGAGGTTACGTAAGTAATTATTTAACATAGTTTTTTTTTCATCACTTTTCATAACTTTATAACACTTTTTATAGTTGTGCTGAATTGTCATTTTGATGAGTTATCCGGTCACCATGCAGTTTACTTTTTAAGTAGTTAAACAGTCGACGTTGCTTCTAAATATATATTTTTATTGTAGACATATTATAATGTGATTATTCGTACAATTAATTAATCGCTTTTTGAAAAATGTTTAAAAATATCAAAACATTAAAAAAACTCATTAATTCAGGAAGTTTTGTTAAGAGTTTGACAGCTAAGTGACATCATCTGATACGAATTCCACTGATTGCCACTTCTGACCTGTTTTCACGAATAAAAAAAATAAAGCTTGGAATAAAAAAAATGGAATTAAAACGTGCTTACTTTTACTATGATTATTGTTTTGTTCTTTGCATCCCTCATTGTATTGAAACCATGGCCATATGAGTTGGATATATTGTCATTTCTTATAGTTTAATACGGCCCACTGTAGTTTTTTCCAATTCCCCAGAAGATATATATCGTAATCTCTCTTGTTGTATCACCTTAAATCCATATTAGTAAAACACTCAGTTATTTTTTAAATGTTGCCATTATTTCACATTCTGGCTAGACTTATTAGTCATAGCTACAATAGCCGATATGATCAAACACTTAGTACATTTGGTTGGTAGTATCAATTTTTCATGTATTGAATAGCCCAGGGTTGCATTAGAATGTTGTTACGCCACTAACTAAATGAATTTTAATATTTCTCTATATAATATCTACTGAAGGCGGAAGTATTTCGCAAAATTAAAATAAATAACATTAAATTAGAAAGAGTTTTCCCGCTAGATGGTGTTTTCCAGATGCATTTTAAGGTTTTAATTTATTTATTTTTTCTAGTTACCCAAAATAATTGGGAAAAGCTAACATAGAACGAAAATATCATGAAATGTGTTCGTAATAAATGTCATCACACATTAATTTATTTCTAAAACTAGAACTTTTTAATATATTTTTTTGGGATAAGTTTTTTAAAATAATAAATGATACTAATAATAGGCTGATTTGTATTTTTTATGTGAAACCGCACAAAAGTCCCAACAGCTCCCCACCGTCTAGAGCCAGTGAGACTATGGCATCCCAATTGGTGTATGTTCTGAGGCTGAATGTAGCTAGGAGGGGAAGGAGATGGCGGAGAGGATGGTGGGGAAAGTACCTGGTTCTTCAGATCTGGTCACGAAACACTGTCTAAGCCATTTATTTCAGAATGGTTGTCTTACACCAGGGTGATACTGAGAGTAACTTCCACTCTGAAAATCTAACACCGTTTTTGTGAAAAAAAAATTGTTTTTGAGAATTTTGCACAAAAATGGTGAATTTTTAAAAAATGTGTAATGGATTACAATTAAGATTTATAAAAACTAGTAATTTACATCTAAGACTTATAGCTAGTGAAAGACTGAGGGCCAGTTGTTTCACAGAACTTCAATTTAATATTTATGTTCTGTGAAATAACTGGCCCATAATAGGAAGTAATAGAACTTACGCAGAACTTGGATATTTGATGTATTGTTCAAATTCTGTTAAAGAACTGGCCCTAAGACTTACTTCTACTGAGTAGAAGAAAATGGAGTTCTACAAATCAAACTTAAACGATACATGATAAAAAATTTATTGCAAACTGTTTTTAATATGCATTTATTCCATTGTGTCAGTCGATATATAAATATATTTCTTATTGCTTTTCTAGCAGAGAGTTTTTACATCATCAGCCGCTGATTCACATTGATGACCTCATGAAATTGATCTCTTCATTAAGATTAATTAGTTATTTTGCAATTAATCATTTATCCTTTTGCAATGGAACACTATAAAAAACGTCAAAAATTATTCTACATCTCATTTTAACCAGATATTCTCAACATTATCAAAAACTAAGTTTTTGTTTACACTCTCACGGATTTGTATTTTTATTAATTGGCAGTTAATTAATTGAGAGCACGTAGGAGTTTTATATAACTTGACACTTCTGATGTGAAAGATTTGCTTCTGTGCCCACCGACTAAGAGACTTTCATGTAGAAAAAGTAGAGTGATTTTGACAGAGCCTTTTTTTTCGCCCACGCGTCTAAAACTTGAGATTTGATAAATCCCCAAAAAATGCATTCAAATTGATATGCACCAAATAAGTTTTCAGAAAATAGCATAGATTATTTTATTTTTAATACATATTTTTGTACATAGTCTTGCGAATTTTCCTGTAACAAATTAAATTAAAAGCTGTAATGTAAAACTTAATTTCATTTTTGCGAGATGTAACCTATTTGGCTTAAATAAAATAAATTTAAAATATTACATTGAGTGAACTTTAATGAATCAGTTTTTTGTAATATCATATTAAAAGTGTAGGTAATTCAGTCAGTAAAGAAACTTAAACAACAATAAAATGAAGGGCTGTCATTTAATTATGTAATTTATTTTCTCATCATCGGAATTAATGAGAATATTTAAAATCTTAAATCCATTTACATAGTATGCACTTGTATTTTTTCTGACAATATGAATATTTGTAATTAATAATTACGATTTCCATGTACTTAAGCATGAAAATGTCTTGGTTATGATAAATCAAAATAGTAAAATAGCAGTACTTCGTAAATGCAAAAACCAATTGAAAAAAAAATTGGGTTCAACATTTAAATTACAGCAAAAAAGGGTTTTAAAGTCAAGCAAAAGAAGTAAAATATAAAAGAATAAACAAAATTAATATAAAACATAACCTTATCACGACTGATAAGGAATACATTTTCTTTTAATTTTTGAAGGATATACCCATAAACGTAATATAACATCGGAGAAGAAGTTAATAATAATTTTACATAAAACATGAAACGGAAGATGACAAAAAATAAAAAGGTAACGGTAAAACTTAAAAATTTTATTCCAATAAAAATGTAATATTTATTTAGACCTTTAGAAAAAGTCAATAGGTGTCCCATATAATTAAAATCCGATGTTTGTCCAAGACACTATCTAGGTTTCAAACATATATTCTTTAGAACGTTGTAATTATTCAAAAAGCTAGCAGCCAAAAATATGGGAAAAATTAGTTGAGGATTAGTTAAGGAGTTAAGTGGCTCTCCCAGTAAGAAAAGAGATCCTGGGTTCGATTCCTAGATGTGACTCTTATCTTTTTATTTTTCTCTGTCTTGATCTATTTCACGTTTCATTTAGAAATATTTGTATTATTTTCTTATTCAATGATATATTAAATTGATGAGTATAACCTTCAAAATAAGTTCCTAAATATTCATTTAGATTTTTAAAAAGTCTAGGTTTATCCGACACACTATCTAGGTTACAAACCAATTTAATTTTAAACTTGTGTCCATTTAAAAGGTGGATGCTAAAAATATGAAAAAAAATAGTCAAGATGATATTGTTAATTCAGACTTTAAAATATGAGATCGACAAAAATTACATAAAACAATTACTTCTCGATTGCGGAGTGATTAGAGGCATTGTTCCCGTATGACAGATCCTGGGTTCGATTCCCATTTGAAACCGTTTCCCTTTTATTTACCTGTGTCTTGTTCTGTTTCATGTTCCCTTTAGATTTATTAGTATTATATTCTTCTTCAATGATATAATCTTAAAAGTGTCCAGTTTTTGATTTAGGTATATAACAAGTTTGTAAGAATGACAAGGAAGAAGATAAACATGACGTATTATTAATTATTGGTAACAATTGATGTGGTAATTAGGATCGAGTGTTGTTTCCAATCCGATCCTGTTTCTTTCATAATACCTGCTTGACTCATGAGTTACAAAATGGCCATAAAAATCTGCGATGAACAAGTCGAACGTGGGCCGTGTTTGAACACGCTAAGGAACACCTCATAAATTTTGTTTTACAAGATTCATTTTGCGTTAAGACGAAATAAGATCCCAAAAAAATATCAGTTATGGGCGTAAACGCGCTTTAAGTGGGCGAAACAAATTAGTTTCACACGCGCTCCGCTTCGTAATATTATAATATTTCGGGGTGGAGAGGAGAGGAGAGGTGAAGTAAGTTGAAACGGGGAACACGCGACACTACGAACAGTACGAAGTGTGAGCAGCGATGAAATCCACTAGATGGTACCCATGAGTAAGGTTTGAACATGAAATGCTTAATAATGGGCGTCTTTCAAACTATGTGAATAGTAATATTAAGTTGAATGTGCATGTTTTAGGTAAATTTCGATAGAAACGTTACCTATTGCAGAAGGAGCTCATGATTTTATGATTCTTATCAGATTTCTGTAACCATACTGCTAGACGGTAGGCAGTAACTTATGACTCGTAACCGACGTGTTCTTCATTGACAGATGTCAAAGCAATACGGTATTCAATCACGAATCATTTTCATAATATCTGATCATAATTATATCTGAATATATTGACAAGATAAATAAAATATCAGTCATTTTCAATATTTATTATTATCGTTTACAAAAAGTTACATAAAACAAATAATTATGTAATGTAAAAAGCATAAGATGCAACTTTTTTTGTATAAAGGCCATCATTTATTATAATATACCTAAGTTAGAAATAGTAAAAATAATTTTATATAAAAAACGAAAATAATTATTCAATAAACTAGCATTTCGTCGAAATCTAAACGACGCTTTCCAAATTGACGTTCTTTACATACAATATCTAAGATATGTGGAGGATCACGAACATTCATAGACCTTGTGACTCCAGGATCGATAAGCTCGACAAGAATACAATCCATTTAAAAATTAGTTAATTTAATAAGCATTTTTTCTTCCCAGAACTTGTCATCTCGAAGTATACGCTCAACTATCTCTAAGTTAGATAATTACAATCATAAAAAAGAGTCGTGCTGCGAAATTCTATTTAATACATTTTTAAAGAAAAAATATGTCTTCTATTCTCCTTCCTTCCAGAATAACCGGTTTCTTCTCTTCCTGTGTAAACAAAACTTTTACTTTATTTACTTCAATTGAAAACAATATGTATTTGAAAATTTTTTACGACTTCAATACGTTCATAATAAAATTATATGTTTAAATCAGTTATTACTTGCTCAGAATTTTTCTCCGGTAAAATCGGTCCTTTCGGCATCGGATTATTGATATATTAAGTATTTTCGTGATGAAATAAAAACAATATTAGAAACATTGTGTTAATTCACTTTTCAATCAAATTTTGGCATTATACACACGAGCGTATAAGTACGTATAGACGGGTATATACAAGTGTATAAATTACCTGCTGTAATATAGATAGAGGTGGTATATTGTTGAGTCTAGAAGCAAGCATTAATTGCACATTTTTTCTGTGTTCTTTATTCTGCATTTGATTTTTTTCACCCTGCTTACTAGCGGATACCTGTTCTTTTTTTCTTTGTTGCCATATGCCTTTGCCTTTGTTGTTATATGATATTGGTCGGTTTTTGTATTGATTTGTTGATGATAAACGTACCTACATGTTATCTGGGTTATAAATGTGAGAATGTTATCGATATATTTGGGGATTCCGTATTATAGGCCAGTACACTTAGCGCCAAAAAGGGGGTTGCGATCGTAATTATTCCGGTAGTCCCAATTTTTTTATATGTTTTATAAACTGATCCCATGATGTATAATCTGAATTTCCGACCATGTCGCACCTGTGCTCGCGCCACCATTTAAAAAAAAACGGCTGTAATCGCGCCAAAATCTAGTTTTTCCAAAATATCTCATTCCCAATGCAAATTTTGGTTAAATTAGCTAAATAATTAAAGTAAAACATAAAATTACCTACAACTTTTGTGAAAACAATTTTCTTCAATCTCTAATAGGTACCGAGGTAGAAAGTCGTAAAGTTGCGTATTTTTTTGAAAAAACAAGTTTTTTGCGCGACTAGCTTTGATTTTTTGTAAATATCTCGTTTCCAGTACAATTTTGTGTAAAAATTATTGATATTAATTTTGTAGAAAATAAAATTTCATAAAATAAATAGGTATATAATTTATGTGTTTTAATTCTAATACGTATCCAAGCTCTAATCCACCAAAACCAGGCCAAAAATTGAAATAGAGGTAAAGTGTTTTAAATTTCATTCCTTAATTTTATTTTTCTTCAACAATTATTGTTGTGAGAACATATAAGTTGACAACAATCGTCATGCCTGCGTCAGACCTAGCTATAAATATAGTAGATGGCCTATTTCAGCATATCGGTCGCATACATTCCCAATGGGAAGACCACTAAAATAGGCCAAGCCACTACATTTATACTGACCGATAGATTTAGTATCAAGTTTCACTTGAGCGCCGCAACGAATCAAAAATATTTCGGGGTGGAGAGGAATGAAGTAAGTTGGAACGGGGAACACGCCACGTGCGCTGGTCAACACAGTTCGAAGTCAGAGCAGCGATGAAATCCACTAGATGGTACCCATGAGTAAAGTTTGAACATGAAATGCTTAGGGCGAAATAAGAATCCAAAAAAATAACAGTTATGGGCGTGAACGCGCTTTAAGTGGGCAAAGCCAGATACCGATCCATTTAGTATCAAGTTTCACTTTCGGGCCGCACCGAACCAAATATTGCACAGTGTGACATGGTTTGATTTCACACGGACATGTTTTATTAATGTAAATTTCTCTACGATAAAAATAATTATTATTATTGTTAGCATTAGTTAATGAATTGCATAATTTGCATGATGTTTGGAGATTCATGGTATCTACGTACAGTGAAAAAAATTGTAAGGGATCCCAAAAAATTATAAATCACAAATCTTTTTTTGGTTAATAAATGTATATTTATTTGGTAGACACTTTTAATAGGAGCCAATGAAAGCTAAAAAAAAAATTCGCATGTTTTTAATTATTAATGATTTTTTAATTATTTCTTGCTAAAGCAATCCCGATGAGTTACAAAACTCACTGAAATACGGGAGGAACTTACAATACATAGGTGGGAGTTAATAATTACAATTTTACATTGATATTTTGATGTCAAAATTACAAGTTGCACATACGAAACAGTACAAAAATAGAAAAATATAATATATTTACTAATAAAACTTTTACACAAAAAATAGTTTTTACATTACAGGTATTTTACATGTCAGATTGTCGCCATAGATATCATGTCTCAGCGATCACTGTACGAGTCGGTCGAGCGTGCGAGCCCACATACAATTTAATACTTAATGACATTTTTCCTATTTACAGAATAAGGAAATCTATTTTTAAACCAATATTTAGCTTCTAAATACCTAATGTATTTTATTATAATATGTATGTTTTATTGTAACAGTTAGTTTTAATGGTTAAAATAATTTTTCTAGTCTCGGCAAAACGCACCAAATCGCCACAAGTAACAAGGAGCTTACCTTTATTTTCGACAGGGTAAATTTAGTAACTAAATAACTGTTATTACTCAGAACGGATACGCTTTTTTATTAATTAAATAAATCGATTTTAATTGACTAATGCGTTGTAAAATATCGGCATCTTGTCACAATTTTTATTGAATGATGGCAGTATGTAAAAATTCAACTTTTACGCAATATATTGAATTTTTCCTTTTTTTAACCACTCTGCTATTTTTGTGTACTTTACAGCTCAAATTGCGATCGATTCATCAACGTCGTTCTATCTCCTTTTGTATTACGGTAAGATATATGTGATTTAAGCAGTATTCGAAAGAGGAAACACTGCGCTTTTTATTTGCACACAAACATTTATATAAAAAAATGTTCATCTTTGCAGATTTTGCAGATTTCTGCCTAAAAACTGCTAGTAATTACTAAAATCGACGATTGAATCAATTGTACCGAGATCGTTATAATATGGACTAATAGGCAATGCTTGTAAATCTTCTACATTATGTACAGTACCAGTAGACAATGCTGCTTCTGCTTCGTTTGGAAAGATCAAATGTTCTGCGTTGACATATAGCTTTTCAGAGTCATTTGGTTGGCATTGTGTTTGTTTCGTAGTGGAAGTCAATTTACATGTCTTCGTATTTATCCTACTTTTTTTAATTTGGCGCAATTGCATAGCTTCAACTATAAACTGAGGTTCTTTGATTGGCATATTTCGCATTAAACGGGAATCAAGGAGTTCCGGTAGTAGACAATCCATGTAAAATCTTATCAACTTTGTTTCCATACATTGTTTCCAAAATGCATCGTCCTTTCTGATATATTCTACTTTCATTGTATTTTCTTTTCCAGTCCAAAGGCCGAACAAACACTTTTCTTTGCCTGTGACACGGAGTTGTTCTTGTATTTGGTAATACCACGAGTGTTGTTTATTGATGACCAGCTGGCCTTTAATTAATTTCCAAAAAGTTAGTTTTCTTTTACGTATAGCTTCGTCTAATCCCATTTTAAATGCTGTTATTGGACATTTTACTTCTACAACCATATCCTCGGTAACGCCGTCCGGCGAAGCGCCTAAAAACGGGTACTCCAAATCAATGTACAGTCCACAAGGACTAATTGTCACATTTTCTTGAACGGACAGTTGTTGAAGAGCCACCTTTTCACTGTTGATTCCATGCCGAATGGCTGCTACATTTAACAGACTTTTTGGATTTAACAAGTTTTTCACCAGCGGTCCGCAGTTAATATCTTCCCTTCTTTTGACTACAGTTCCGAATAAGGAAGCCGTTAACATATTCCGCCTTAGTTGCAACCATTCACCAGAATCTCTCTGCAAAATGGTTTCTTTTTGGATTTTGTCCCGGTTTATAATATTTTCTCTTAAATTCAAAAGAAATTCTTCTTTGCTCTTCTGGAAACATTCTGGTAGCATATCTGGTTGCTTGACATTGACACCATGAATTTCTTCATTTTTAGAAATTTGTTGAAGAACACGATTCTTTTTCCTCATATACCGTTGTGTATTTAATACTCTCTTTTGACGTTTGGCTTCAAGAATTTTCACACGTGTGCTAGGATTATGATAAAAAGATTTTTGTAAATTGCACAGTGGGGCTCTTGTATTAAAAGATACCACAGCACCATGGCATCGTGCCTCATAGGACTGCCTCATTGCAAAATTTATCCTCTTTCCACCTATGAACTTGGCGATTATGCCATTAAATCTTTCAACGACATTACTATCCACATCGTGTATGAGACTGCGTGCATGTGCACCGACAGCAGATGTTATCAAAACGATTCTTAACCACAGCGGGCTTCCTTTAAGCATCATCAATAATCTGGAGTCACCCGTCTTTTCCGCAGAACAAAAATAATTTCTACACTTGTCATGGTTTCCGAAAACGTGATAGGGTGAATTTATAATGTCTTTATGCAAATTTTCGATTTTTTTCGACAAGGGAATGTTAGAAATTTTATTGTATTTGATTGAACAGGTAACAGCCTTACGGAGAGACATAATATTACTAATGCTCAATAATTTTCTCAAATTCTTGGGATATTTTGTGTCAGTGACAAGAGAGCGTAGTTTTGTACAAAAGTTACGTAACACGTGATTTCTGCATTCGATCTTTTCCACTGTATTGTCCAAGTAAGGTCGGGCCTGCAATATTTTGGAATACGTGCTGGAGTCTCCATCTGATACTAGGCGAGCATAAATTAAGTTGTATTCTTTAATCGATTCCCTAAAACCCTCGAGAAGAATATCTGACTCCATGCCGCTTGAAGAGCCGGTGTAATTTTTAAAACATACATGTCCTTTAGGTTCAGTGGCTTTTTTTTCTGCTCGAGCGCAAATACAACAATATTTGTTACGAACTGACATAAACAATACCTTTCCAAACTTCTTTCCAATAATTGCCGCTGCTCCTGACAAAGAGGAATAGTTTGTTCGGTATGATCTCTTACCCCAGGATCCATCTGCAATCACGTCAATCATGGCGGTTCCATTTTTGTTGACTCTTCCTTCTTTTAATGCTGCATCCCTTTCTTCAGCAGCTGCCAACGCCATACAATCGATAGAAGTTTCCTGCCATTTTTCAGATACTTCTGAATGTATTTTCGTATATAGTTTTGGAGACATTGTTGGTATGTCTACTGCTGCTAAAAACTCCTCCAACTGGTACTGTCCCCCACCAATTGCCATAATCCCAGACACCGCACATCTATTAACATCCAAAGATGCACAATCATCATCGGTCGAAAGAAAGCTTTGATAATTGCAAAAATTGCATTTTATTGTAAATTTAGAAATAAGACCAGTTCTTTTTTCGCTTACTATTTCCAAATTTCTTAGACTACATCCAAAATTTTCGCAATGTTGACTAAATATTTTGAGTTTTTTTAGAAACATATCAACGTTAACCAATCTACGGCCTTCAATCAACATCTCAGTCTTGAACTGTTGACAAACTTCCACCTAAAAGAAAAAAAAAGTATATTTTCACATTACTTCTTCAGCGTAAAATGATTCATCATTCAAACATATAAAATAGAATTTTCTATTCAACTATGTTTCTCTTTATATTGCTTTTACATACCTCGTATGAAATTGGGAAGGAATCAACTTCAATATCATGAGTGCTAAGCCCGAAAGTTGAGGAATCCCAGGCGTTTGTATCTGGTGTAGTCTCTTGTACATCCTGTAAGAAGACTATTTGTTGGAAGCTTTGCATGTAAATATGTACGGTCATTATATTATATTTGGCAAAACAAACAAATGGCTGCCTTCAAGGTAAATCTGCGGTGGCTGGTTTCTACAAACTGAGCTAGTCTTGTTTTAAAATAAAGTGTTCTTACTTTAAGGTTTGGGCTGGAAACGGCATGCACGTTAGTGTCATAAGAACTAGAGCCAGCAAATAGTGAAAAATTTTCAGGTTCATTCATCTCTGGTCCGTGCTGAAAAATAATGTCAGTTTTTGTTATTTTTTTTAGAGCGCTTATTTAATCATATAAAAATAACATTATTTACTTTATATTTACAGAAATTGTGAAAAAATTACCATGTTGGGTATCGGTATAGCGTTTAACACAATACTCGTATTTTCTTTATTATTTGCAACATTATCTGGATGAAGTCTTGCGGAATTTTTCCTAAAATGAGAAATACTTGTTAATTATTTATACTGTCTCTATTCCCTAATTATTTAGAGATGTATTAAGACATGCCCGAAAAACTTTCACCAACAATTCCTGAGCTTATTTGGTGTAAAAAATGCATTCCGGTAAAAATAAAAATATGTCACCGGAAATCAAAATTAATTTACTTCTTATACTCCAAATTCAATATGCTCAGAAGTTTATCGACTGCGTATATATGTATATATCTACATATATAAAATTATTTAAGCTGACATTGTACAATTATGTTCTGTAAAAAACGTATCCCAAAGATCTACTTTTATGTGTGTATTTAAGTAGTACCTTCTCCATTCCGTTAAACATTTTCCTTGGTGCCGTAATTTTCTTCGGGATAAAACTCCTTTTGTCTTCTGTTTTCCCATATTTAACTGAAACGTAAGTATATATTAGCCAAGAGATTTATTATAAATTGGTTCAATTTTACCTTAAATTTGAAAATCATTTCAACGTAAGTAAGTGCAGTAACTTGGGGAGATAATTGCACAATTCTATCTACAACAAATGATCTAACAATCTAAACTTAAAAGATTAATGACTCTATTTAATATTCGAATGACTTTAGGTACTTTATAGGTGACATATGTCTAATTTTCTGTGTGGAGAAAAACTTTCGATGGAGAGTTTTTGTTTTATGGAAAAAAAACTTTCGAATTTCAAAAATTTGTTGTTGGGTAATTTAACTGGTTTTGGTTGATTAGAGCTTGGATACGTATTAGAGTTAAAACACATAAATTAAATATCTATTTATTTTATGAAATTTTATTTTCTACAAAATTAGTAACAATATTTTTTTCACAAAATTGTACTGGAAACGAGATATTTACAAAAAACCAAAGCTAGTCGCGCAAAAAACTTATTTTTTTCAAAAATATACGCACCTTTACGACTTTCTACCTCGGTACCTATTAGAGATTGAAGAAAATTGTTTTCACAAAAGTCGTAAGTAATTTTATGTTCTACTTTAATCGTTTAGCTAATTTAGCTGAAATTTGCATTGGGAATGAGATATTTTGGAAAAACTAGATTTTGGAGCGATTTCGGCCGGTTTTTTTCAAAATGGCGGCGCGAGCGCAGGTGTGCCAAGGTCGGAAATTCAGATTTTACATCAGGGGACCAGTTTATAAAACATATAAAAAAATTGGGACTACCGGAATAATTACGATCGCGAAACGCTAATTGCCCTGGAGTATTAGTAATGAAACGAACTCTTCACAAACACTTTATTGAAATATAAGAGAATACCACTCCTTAGTAAAAAACTCCTTTTATTTTACCATAATTTATTAGATATACCATTGTTACAACTAACATGACTGTATAATTAGAAATTTATGTAAAAGCCCAGTAGGGCGTAAATAAATAAAACTAGGAAAACGATTCTAATGAAGGGGCACTCTATAACATTCTGTGCCGCTGGTTGTGACAACCGGCCAGACAGCTGGTTCGCCAAGGTCGTGAAAAAATGGATTTATAGTAAAAAAGTCTACTTGGGCTAGAAATGATACATAATAACATAACGACAATACTTTAGTGTCATCTTTTTTCTCAAGTGCCTACACATTTACGCATTTAATAATGTATTCTTTTAAAAAAATATATTCTTTTAAGAAAAATATAAAAAACCTTTACTCACTTGAGGAAGAAGTTAAATTATAAAAAACAGAAAATTTCACTAATAGATTTCAAAGTAATCGTTTGATTAAATAAAAAATACGTAAAAGAAATGACCGAAGCGACGGGCCGGGTGACACAACCTTACAGGCCGGAACTTTGACGGCGTCTGAATCAATACGTAGTAACTCCTTACCAACGCGCACACAAATATACTACGCACAATCCAGAGTTTTGAAGTACTGGCGGTCGACTTTCGTGTATCTGGCCAGAAATTTGATTTTCGCGAGTGTTTTTATTTTAATTAATTCTTATGAATACATTAATAAAATCTCTAATCTTTTGTGAGGGAGTCGTCGGGAAGTTACTAATTCATCGTCTAGAAAAATAAAATCTGGTACTTGCCGCTTATCTTACAACATTTTACATTTAATAAAATGTACTTATCGTTTTACATAATATATTTAATGGTAAGGTCTTGTTTTTATTAATCTTAAATATAAATAACTTGCATCCCTTCGAATCCCTCTAGAAACATTTAAGATTCTAGTAATAAGCTCATCAGAAATAATTAAAATGTGAGCGTCGGGGCAAATCCCCGTTATCAGGGTATTGTGTCGCCTTAAGTACGGGAATTCGACAAGCGCGATGGTCGTGTCGTAACGTCCACGCAGTCGAATCGAGAGGTCATTGGGTCGATCTCTAAAAGGTGCACTTTGTAGGCGATTTTTGACAGAATAATTACAGATTTGGTAAAATTACCATCTAATTAGTTATGATGCTTATTTATTAAACAAAATTTTTACTAGTATTTACAAACAAACACATAAAAATTTACCGCTTTGTAGGCTATTTAAAAAAATATATATTCATTCAATGAGAAAGAAATATCACCATGACTTATTCGTTTTCTGATTTTCCATAACAAAGATTTATTTTATAGCTAGAGATTTCTCTCCTTCATTCGATTATGGCAACGATTTTTTTAGAATAATAAAATGTAAGCTTAATTTTCTTAAAACGTGATACAGTTGACTGTGCGTTGCGAAGTCCTTTTTTAACTAGACAGTTTTGCATTTTGTCTGTCTGTAAATTTGTTTGTGGGTTCCGTATCCGTTTTGAGATGGTGGCCATTTTAATGGCTCATCAAAGATTTATTTTTCTTAAGAAAGTTTGAAAAAAGAATAGTCATTGAGATGGTGAAATTATATAATTCCTTATTAGAAATTTTATAAAAATGTTACATAAAATCTATAGTTTATAATTATTTAAGAAGGTATTTAAGTACTTACTTACAAATCTTTAGATTTTTTAGGAAATTTTGGTTTTGATTTATTGTAAGAAAATATTAGGAACATACATTTATTGACGCGAGGTCTACTGTTCACAGAACTACTAGTATTATATTTAAACATTTGACACCTCACACTTTCAGCTGTTCTAACTGTACTCTATGTGAACTTTACCGCCAACCGGTTGGGCGAAGTTGTGAGGAGGGTTAAGAGAGAAAGTTCAAAAAAGCAAGTGAATGGTGTGAGGACAAAGTATGACTTGGAAGTGAATGTTTAAAAAAGTCGAAGAAGACATGGCACGACAAAGCAAAACAAATGCTTATTATAATACAAAAAATATATTTCCAATTTAAAAATGCACCTAATTGACAGGTACACTAGAATTCACAACCTTTAAAAAAACTTTACCCCAAATTATTCATAAGTCCCCGAGTAACGCCGGGTATACGTCAGTAAGTATTATGTAAATATTACTTACATGGCAAACACACATCGCTCTTTATTATTATTAATAAACATATTATTTCGACTGTCCGTGCGTGGGTGAATGCTTATTTTCAAATTGCATTCCCGCGTAATACGTAAAATTATTCAAGTTCAATGAACTTTCAATTTTATAAATTAGAACTGATTTGTATGAAATCATATCACACAAGCGATTAAAGGTACCAAAAATAATTTAATTTAATAAATATTTTTTTAAATGTGTGTTTATTATGTTAAAATTTTTGACTGATTTACCTTGCTGGTAAATTCAGATAAACATGCTATTATCAGAAAGGTTCAGCTTGAAGAAAATACGAAGTTCCACACATAGAACACTACTCTTACATGCTAAAAAGATTGCATATCGCATCATTTATAGTTTTTTATGTTATCCTTCATTCCTATTTATGTTATAACATATATTGTATGCTCTAATTTATCAAACAAAAAAAAATATTATTAATTTTTTCTAAAAAATGTCGATTGAAAAAGCATAAAATTATCATAACCCGTGAATATATCAAGTTATCTATATTAAATATATAGCTCCAAGAGAATTATTCTAATCTATTCAAAAATCTATGCGACATTATTTTAACTTCTAAATTTAAACTCTGTACGCATTAATCGAAGGCCTGTGCTAATTATTCTTAAGAGATAAGATCTTGATTCAGAGTTAATTCAATGCTGGGTAATGAATACTTAATGGAAAATATAACTTTAATTGTCTGTACTTAATACTTAATTGCGATGTATATTTCAAACGAATGCTCGCCTACCGTCTAGTCACGGTTACTTTGGATTCAATCAATATTGGAATTATCGTGTTCTGAATACGAGATTAAAAGAAAAGAAAAGGGAAAATAATTCATTTTCTGTGAATATATTATAAAGAAAGAAGGTTAGGAATATGATGGAAATATACGACGAAAGAAGGTTTGGAATATGACGAAAATGTACGACGAAAGAAGGTTTTGAATTTGATGAAAATATACGACGAAAGAAGGTTTGGAATATGATGAAAATATTAGAGAAAATCAAATGGTTACAAAACCGTTAGTAACTATTATGGCCTACAAAGGAATTCTTGATATTGTTCATCACATATGACGGCCGGCATAGTCCAGTGGTAACGCATTGGACTGCCATTCCGAAGGTCGCGGGTTCGAACCCGGCGTGCGCAAATAAATTTTATTTGATTAATTTGTGTTATTTCACAATTAATTAATTAAAATATAATATATAGTATATTTGCGGCACGTTCCAGAGTGGAAGATACTACCAGTATCGCCCTGGTGTAAGACCACCATTCAGAATTGAAACTTTGCTCCAAATGGCTTTAGCCGTGTTTAGTGACTAGATCTGAATAGCCAGGTACTTCCCCACCTTCCTCTTTCCCTTCCCCACATACCTTCAGCCTCACAACATCCCCCAATTGGGGATGCCATAGTCTCACTGGCTCCAGACAGGAGCAGTTGAGACTCTTGTGAGGTATTCACTATAAAAAAATAAAAAAATCTTTATTTTGACATTACTCTTCACAAAAAAGAAATCATTTCGAAATTAAGTTCCAGTTTATATTCCGTGGATCCGATGGTGCCTTTTGGGGAAAATTGTGAAGATTAATAATTTTAAGAGGACCGTGACGTTTGGATTCTGATTCACCAGGACAATGCTATTTTATAGTTCATTAAACTGTTAATTCTGGCCTTGCAATCTTTACTCAATATATTCCTTGTACAAGCATATTGCAATAATTAGAGTAATTAGATACAGGTCCGTTTTGATTTTTAAATACATACATCTCGAATCATACATATTGCAAATAATTTACTACTACCTAGTTTAATGTAGGTAGATACTTTATAAATAAATAGCCAGCACTATTGATAGAAGGACGGTAAAATGAATCGTACTAAGTAGATACACACTAGAAACATTGAAAAAATAATATATATTGCTTGATTATGATAGCTGATTAATGGTTAATTCATTTGTAGAATTTTTTATTGGTGAATAGTGGTTAGTTGAACGGCTTTCGCGGTTGAGTAGCTACTATCCTTGACTACGAATCCGGAGGACGCAGGTAAAAATCCAGGTGTTTGCACGTCAATTTTATTGGATTAATTTACGCTATTTCACAATTTATTCATTAAAAATAATATATAGTATACTTGCGGTACATTTTGTTTGATTGAGTGGTAAATACTTTCAGTATCGCCCTGCTGAAAGACCAGCATTCGGAATTGAAACGTTGCTTGAGATGGATTTAAGTGTTTGGTGACTAGATCTGAATAGACAGGTACTTCTCCACCTTTCTCCCCCTCCCCGTTACCTCCAGTAACCATCCAGTTACCCCCGCTTGGGGGATGCCGGTCTCACTGGCTCCAGACTCACGTAAAAAATGTTAAGTAGGTACTTTAATAGAATGATGGATATAGGTAGTATAAAATATTAAATTAAGTAAAAGGCTAAAATACTATAATAACATTTACGTAATCATCTTTAAAAAAATTATGGAGTTGATTTACAGAAAACATTATTTTTGTATTTTTTCCGACCTTCAATAACTCGCAAAAGTATTTATTTATTTCCCAATAACTTACCATTGCAGATAAATGCATTAAAATTCTTTGGAAAAGGACACCGAGTTCCAGTACGCAACTTGTCACTGCCAATTTCAATAAAATAATTCAAAATAAGTTTAAAATAATATCTTTATTATTTTGATGATCGTGTTTGACTGCGAGCTTACCTTGTATGGTCTCCTGAAAAGTGGACGAGGAAGATTATAGTTTATTTTTTATTTCGAAAAGTATATTTCTCCAGAAATATTCGCTAATGATACATTTCGGCGAATGGATGGAGAAATAAGTGCGTGTACCGTGGAGGCGCAAGCAGCATAAATTAACCGTGAAAATGGAGCCATATGGTCAGATGGGAGAAAGAGATGTGCAATGATATCCAGGGGAGATGGGCAAAGTATACAGAACACTTCCGCAGGGTTGTCTTTGACCTGTTTCATTTTGACCTTTTGAACTATGAGTCGAACGTTATAGTTCCATTGAAAATTGAAAGTTACGAGTATATCAAAAGCTATACAGACATTAGAGACTAATTCTGAAAATATGTTATATTTTGCGCGTATGTTTAGCTGAAAACATAACGTCATGTGACTAACTATACTTCCACGCGATTTGTTTTTGCATGAACTCTTGCTACAAACCGGACATCCCCATAACTTGCGGCATGATCTCTAGCTGTTAGTTCGACTTCTGCATGACTTACTCTACAATCACTTAATACTATTTCAATTTGGGGGGCGGGCGTGTGTGCAGCCGCACCGCGAATTAACACCGCTGCCGTATATCATCTCAAGTGGTTAACCAGCACCGGGCCATGCACCGGCTGCATGGCGGGCCGAATCGGGAGAGGTCGGTTTGGGGAGATCCTTTGACATCTCCAGCTGGTCTCTATTGACTCATCGTGTTGTACCACAACGGGGGGATTCGTACGTTCGTCACTCTTGGGTACACTGACCCCTAGATTCTTACCCACCCCTCATATGTTTTTCCTTCCCAGAAATTCCTCTCCACCCTTTAGTTTAAAAGACCCCCCCCATACACCATCACATCTCCTGTTTGATGATAGCTAAGATTTGATGTATAAGCTATGAAATAGCCTTCCACGTGAAATTGCTAGATGTCCCTATAATTTGTTTCACGATCCCGATTAAAACTAGAATGACTTGCAGTACAACCTCAGGAAACAATCTATGCTTTCCTAAATTTTCTTTATACCCTGAAATTTGTGGCTGTCTTTGATTCTTTGGCTTATCTTAGACACTTCTCATCATAAAGTAAAAACAATCATTGGATAAATCACGTACGATCCAATTGAGTATCTACTCACTGTCTTAGAACTGTGACATAAACATTTTCTTCTTTGCACAACTGACACACTCGTAATGAAAAAAAAAACATTTCTTTACTTCTGGTGGCATCCCTAACAATGCTACATGATACAGCATCTCATATTCGTAAGCGACAAATGGCCAAGACTTACGTTCGATCAGATAATATGATTTCGGCTGTCCTGACTCCGCGTGTCTGATTCCCATCGCGGAGTTATTGATCGTACAACACAACTCCCATTGATACCGAATACCGACACCACAACAGCCCATATAAAAACATGCACCTCGCGTTACGAAACTGACGAAACGCTTTAACATTATTTATACGCGGTTTACACCTTAAGCGTACAAACACAAAGGAAGAATGGGCGAAATTGACAACTTTATTACCGAATTACGTCGAATTGAGAAATACTACTGAAGTTTTTTTTCGAGTGATTTGCTGCAGAGAATTTAAAACATATTATTGCTTTCGTAAAGTATGCCTGCGGCGCATTATTTGTGACAAAGTCGCCTGAGTTATAACGTTGAAAGCAATAATAATTGTGATCGGATCTCGTCGCGTGTTTCGGAATCGAATTATTGCGAAGTGATTTTGTGGCATTATTCGTTGGGAAATCGACAAAGTATTTTATAATATTGTTTATTGGTGTTAGCATAGCAGTTAACACCCTCGAATCAAATAAACTTAAGTTAACTGCTCGAGAATCGGTAAAATTAATAACTTTATTGCCAAATTACTTTGAATTGAGAAATCAAAAGTGTTTTCGTGATGAATTGTGTACACGGCGAATGATGAGTATTGCAGATTTATTAAAATCCTGTTAAAAAGGTGACATCAAACCATTTCATAATAAACTATTTAATGCTTTCATAATATATCGGAATATTTGCTCATGCAGCTGCGTTTATCCTGTTATTAGAATTTTTAGGAACATTCGTGTTTTATTGATAGTTTATTAGTAAATTCTTTATTATTAAATATTCATTCGTTAAACAGATTATAATAAGCAATAATTAGCCTGAAACACAAAAATAATTTTTAAAAAACTTAAACCGAGAAAAAATAAATGCTGCTGACAGGAATTGAACCAGCACCCTTCTGATTACCGGTCAGGTGCACGAATCCACTGTGCTACGTCAGCTCATTCTTAAGCGATAATTTAATTTTCTAAATAAATGAAATTTTTTTCAATTATTATTGCCTATTGATTTTTTGCTTATATTTAATAAATTAACAATATTTTATATCACAAAGTTTTCTCCGTGTATTTACTTGATTTTGTTTTGTGATAATTTATTTAAGCAATGAACTTTTACTTACATTTAATGAACCCACTTATTTTGCTTCTATAATTTTTTTAAATTTAAATTTAAATTAAACCTTTATTTCAAGTAACTTTAATTCAAGTTATTTTAAATATTTGAATTCCAATTCCTGTTTAAAGTCTTACTTATAATTATAATTGGCGATTTAATTGAATTAAATTTAAATAATTTTTTTTTCCAGAATATTCATTTAGACTTTCAAAAAGTTACCTTTAATCCCATATATAAAAAATATCCCATTAAATAGTTTATACGAGACATTATCTAGGTTGCATCCAATTTAATTTTAAGCTTTGTGGCCATTTAAAAAGGTAGATGCTAAAAATATGGGTAAAATATGATATTGTTAATTCTGAATTTGAAATATGAGATAAACCAATATGACGTTTAAAATGGGTCCCATTGGTCGAGTGGTTTAAGACGCCTGTCCCAGTAAGAGATACTGGGTTCGATTACTATTTGTGACCGTTAAAATTTTCGTTGTCTTGTTGTATTATCTTCTTCTTCTTCAATGATTTCTTATTATATTCATTGAAATTGCTTAAGTTAAGTGATAGAAGAACATTTTTTGATCTTATATTTTTAGACAAAATTATAAATTATCAGTTGGATAGCCCTGACATATTAATGTTCATTCAATTTCATGTACCTACCATTAGATCAAGGTCCTCTAGTATGTATTATTGTGACAATTATACCACAGATATAACTCAGTTATAAATAGATTGCACACACTTGGGAACTTTTATGCTAAAATCGCAGATACTTCGTGGTAGAGCACTGTCCCGGAAAGACAGGGGTCCTGGGTTCGAGTCCCAGATGTGACCGTTTCCTTTTCTGATTTTTCTGTTTCAGATTTTCGTTTAGAAATCACTAATATTGTGTTCAATATTTAAATATTACAATTTGAGGTTTTACTCAATAAAGTTATTCCGAAAAATAAATATTCATTCTACACTTGCAGAAAAGTCAACAGATGTCGCACATTAAATAAAAAAATAAGATAGGTTTATCTAAAAAAAAAAAAGACGTTGTCTGGATTGCATTTAGTTCGGGTTGAATCTTGCGATCATACATAAAGATAGTTGCCAATAAAAATGTGCGGTGAAAAAATGAAGACAATGTTAGTAGTTCTTATTCGAAGTATGATACAGTTAAAAGTGACCGAGGAGAATAGGGTCCCATTAGCGCAGTTGGTAGAGCACTGTCCCGGAAAGACAGGGGTCCTGGGTTCGAGTCCCAGATGTGACCGTTTCCTTTTCTGATTTTTCTGTTTCAGATTTTCGTTTAGAAATCACTAATATTGTGTTCAATATTTAAATATTACAATTTGAGGTTTTACTCAATAAAGTTATTCCGAAAAATAAATATTCATTCTAGACTTGCAGAAAAGTCAACAGATGTCGCACATTAAATAAAAAAATAAGATAGGTTTATCTAAAAAAAAAAGACGCTGTCTGGATTGCATTTAGTTCGGGTTGAATCTTGCGATCATACATAAAGATAGTTGCCAATAAAAATGTGCGGTGAAAAAATGAAGACAATGTTAGTAGTTCTTATTCGAAGTATGATACAGTTAAAAGTGACCGAGGAGAATAGGGTCCCATTAGCGCAGTTGGTAGAGCACTGTCCCGGAAAGACAGGGGTCCTGGGTTCGAGTCCCAGATATGACCGTTTCCTTTTCTGATTTTTCTGTTTCAGATTTTCGTTTAGAAATCACTAATATTGTCTTCAATATTTAAATATTACAATTTGAGGTTTTACTCAATAAAGTTATTCCGAAAAAAAAAAAAAAAAAAAAAAATGTTATTTTATTTGTTATGTTTTAACTAAATTTAATTCTTTAATTTTTCTCATCAAAATTTAATACTGCACTATGTATATGTAAAAAAATAAAACAAAAACTTTGTATGTAAATGGCACTTGTGCCGTAAATTCTAAATAAATAAATAAATGAATTAAATTTATTGAAACTTTTTAATTCTCATAAATAGTAAACATCATTGAATGCTTACATGATGAACAGATTACAATAGATGATCTGTCAAAAGAAAGGTATTTTCTATCCCCTGTCGATTGTTAAACGCTATACAGATACAGCCTTTCATTCACCATTGATTCGTATCTTGATGGGAATCCTTTAAGATAGAAATAGACAGATTTTAGTTCGATTTACACTTATATATATTATAAATATAAATATATATAAATATATAAATATTTCAAAATCATTGTCGCGTTTAATACTTCAAGTGTACACGTACCCACATAAACGTTCTAATTATTTTAATTTAATCTTCACTTTAGTTATATAAAAAAGTGTTATTATTTTCATTAATTTTAATTTATTTTAATTTTATTTATATGCCTACCACTCTAGGTGACTTTAATTTCATTTTTAAAGGAAACCACAAGCCAAACATGTGTATATTCTTCGTGTGCCTTATTTCGCAACGAATATGGGTAAGAGGCGAAAAAATCGCCTGGCAAACGTAATCTATAAACGCTCGATTTCATGTGCAAAAGTAGTTTTTATTTATTTTGTGAATAATTTTAAAAGAAAGAAAAAATGTTTTTCAATGGAAACTGTCACAGATAATCTTACCCATAATATTGTACTTTTTAAAAGTTGTTTCTTACATTCGTTCATATATTTTGAATGAACAAAAACAATAGTTTACGCTTGTACTTTTATAAAGTAACTAACAATTTTATTTTAACTCTAATCAAGCGATACGATGGGTAAAGCTTCAATTTATCCAAAGCATGTTTTTTTGATATTCATAATATAAACTGATTCGTAGTAAATATTAATCCAAATAATGATTTCACGTTAATAAGTCTTAAGTTGTGTAAACATATATAATTTGTTATTTAATACTTGAAACTTTTCACAACGAAATTTTGGATTCCAAAAATGTTTTGTTTGACAAATAAAAGCTATGTTAATTTTATGACGCCAGAGCTTACTGTTATAGACTGTTTCAGAAACACAGTCAAAACCTTGTCCTTGGTTGATAAAAATTACCACTGAAATTTGCTTTCATGAGAGTATTTAATATTATAAAACAATATTTTTCAACTAAACTGAAGGTTTTAAAATATTGCAGCCTCCTACTTGCATTCCTCCAAAGCCTCCAAGTCACCGGATTAATAAGTAAACAGTGTAGTTTGATTTTAAGCGAGTCTCAACTCAATTAGAGTGGAGATGTCCAATTTGAGAGTATCAGGTTTCTATTCCGAAAAGGAGACAAGGCAAAAAATGCTCGTATAAATATCCCACTGCTGAAACCAGTTTTTCACTCATTGGTCCTTAATGTTAAGGGCCTCGCAATAGTTGCCAAAGAATTTTAGAGAATGTGTTAAGTTGTTGGTCTATATTAATTTAAGTATTTACCTTCTGTTATTAAAAGAAGAAGTAAACGATAAATGGTTGGATGATGATTACCGGCCTTATATCTCGATACCTATCGGAATACCTATTTCTTATTCTATTTTTTATGTACTCTTTTATATGTCATTGGGTACATTGAAATGTTTACAATTTTGTTCATAAGGGTTATAAATAATGGTTGCAAAAAAATTTACAATAAATGAAAAAAAATAATAAACTTAACTTAACAGAAATAATATCTTGATATTAAAAAAAAAAAATTATAAGCTAAAAGTCGCTTACAAAAATGCTTATCGCCAACTATTCCGCCTACCGAGATACTACAGCGCTACGGAAATGTTCCTGGAGCGACGAGTGCACTCTTTCAGAGCGTTTCTCCTCCATCACATGGGAAACTCATGGCGCAGACCACGCTAATCAAATAACACAATCATCACTGCCATGGTTGTCTGGATGGAGTCCCCCCTGATGATCCTCTGGAGACGGGAGATGTTGAAATGTCCTCCATAAACGGCTGCTTGCACAAATTTTTGTGCTTATTTTTTTTCACGTAACAATTTCCGTACGAACGGGTCGTTTTTTTTCAAAACAGTTCAAGAAAGTATTAGGCGGGTTGCGAACATAACTGATTGGATCATACTGCCAAATATGGTAAGTCTTTTCAATTCGCATATTCCTTATTATCTGTAACTAATAGATGCTTTCTTAGATAGTTTTCCATAATTTTTAAAACAACAGATATGCGTTGCAGGCTAAAATTTTCTAGTAGTTGAAATAAGCAAGAAAGATAAGAGTTGTTGGTCAAAAGAAATTTTATTTTTTAGTTGGATGAAAATTCAAAATCTGTTGATTTGGATCAGTCCTTAATTGCCTTTTCAATAATTTCATCTTTGCGCTGCATCCCCGCTACACAACACAGTATGTCGCCGTATCCTCGCCCACGGCGCAACAAACGCAACATTAATGAAACGCGGACCCGATATATAAAAATCCTAAAATAGCCGCGAATACATTACCATTACACTATCCGCCATATGTTTTACTTTTCCCTTTGCCACATTTGTACACAGATTATACAACTGCGGAGGAGGAAGTCAGATGGTTTAAACGTTTAAATGATTGCCAAAACTTTATCCAAGATAAGACTGGAGGAGGAAAATTTATTTCTTATGTACGGAAAGATGAAAATCTGAAGATTATCTCTTCAAGGTGGACGCCAAACCAACAATTGTTACGTAAGACGGAAGCATAATAGGGCTGCAGTGGACGCCAAACCAACAATTGTTACGTAAGACGGAAGCATAATATGGCTGCAGTGGACGCCAAACCAACAATTGTTACGTAAGACGAAAGTATAATAGGGCTGCAGTGGACGCCAAACCAACAATTGTTACGTAAGACGGAAGCATAATAGGGCTGCAGTGGACGCCAAACCAACAATTGTTACGTAAGACGGAAGCATAATAGGGTTGCACCTACAGTGTACCATCTGAGGACCCTCCTCACAGAATCCTCCAAAAATGATAGAGGCCCCATGGGAAATTGTTTCGCTCAAGGTATCCTGTGTGAAGTTAATATAAAAAGGGTAACTAATAAATGAGGTTTAATCGAATAGACAAAGATAGCGACTTTGTATTGAATCTAAAAACATCTCCAATATCTCGAGCATGTCATGAGGAGTGATAAATTCATAATTATTCATCTGATGATCTAGTGGACGATTGAAAAAATACTTTTTTGAGGAAAACACCTACCAACACAAGTGTCTTTAAAACTTTTGACTGCAATGAGTGCAAGTCTGTAATGCTAATGTTGCCCTGGTAATAGCCAAACACCGATGAAATTTTGAACAAGTTGACAAAGAAGAAGATGAAGATATGAACTCAGTTGAAAACGAAGTATATAGGCAAGAAAAATATGTTACAAATAATGCAGACTTTGAAGAATAACAAGAAAAATTGCTCACCTTTTAGAAATACTTGTGGCCTTTATAGTATTTTTCTTCGTCGATAATGTTTTTATCCTCTTTTAGTTCTTTCAATCCGGTGTTGCCTAAAATGTTGACAATATTGCTTCGTATAACAAATTACGATCATATGAAAAACGCGCCTAATGCGTGATCTCAATTAAAAAATTCTTCGCACCGCAATGGGAGTTCAGTTTAAACAACTTAAAAAAGCATTTGACATGGTTAATTCAGTGCCACATAACACCTAATAAACATGACAAAAAACATCTGGAAACAATGATGAATTATTTATTGCATTACCTCTACGGGGTACTAGGTCAGCAAACTTATTTATTTGTATATTTCTTTTGTATCCATCGTAAACTAAATTATAGACTAGGCTGGACTGCCGTGGCATTTTTTCTAGTTTCGATTAGTCAGAGTCTCAAAAGTTGCGCATTCAACTACTGACACAGTAAAATAATCTCTTTATCAGAGACGTGAAAAAAATTTGAAAGGCTTTCATGCTATTTCAATCTATCTAGTAACTGTCTTATGAGTCAAACGCAACTTTTGATACCCCCGAGAGAGCAACATCGCAACAAATAAGAAAACCTTCTCATATTGACAAACTAACATACTGTAACCGCGTCTCACATGGTGAAGGTCTTCAGGAATGTGTAGTTTACAAGTACCTACCTTCTTCTTCTTTATAAGCCTTCTGGCGTCTAGCTTTGGATATGGCCTCCTTCAAATTTTGACAGTTTTACGGATCCTTGGTGACTCACACCATCTAAAGCCTGTAGTTGTCTTCAGATCGTCCTTGTCCCCAAAAGTAATATTGAATCAAAACTAAAAGTGTGACATGATAATGATTCGCAACTTTTGAGACCCCTGAGATAACGATATCTCAACAAAAACTCCTTCATTGACAGTCCAGCCTATTGTATGCTGCTTCTTACACGTTGCTGGCCTGAGGAATGCATGATATTCGCTAGCGGTGATGACAGCTTGGCTTGTTGAATACCTCTCGTCAAGATGGTCTAGACCCCGTGGAATTTGCCTCTGCGAACGATCAATTGAATTGAAATATGCTGCGTGCGTTATTTACGTTCTAGTGACCTATATTTTTGCTACTCCTCAGTCAAATATGTCATGGCTGCCAATTATTGGCTATTATCCTTTTCTGATGAATATCAGAACAAGGTCGAAGATAGGGCTATTGAAAGACATTATTTACACAAGTAGTTCAGTCACTTATATTAGTTTTTATTTCTCCAGTGTCCTCTCCCATCGGAGTTTGGATTTAATTAGGGCATTTTTACACGACAGCCTCTATTATAGCTTGGAATAATGTGGTGTAACTGTACTCGTGCCAGTTCATGTCTATTCAATGAATGAACAAATAGATGCAAGAATATCCATCTTAAATGTTGAAAATCAAGTTTGTCTGCAGCTAATAAAGTTAGATTAGTAAAGGTTAGGTTAGGTTAGTATATGTTAGGTTTGGTTACAACGGATAAGGTCAGGTTAGGTTAGGTGAGATTAGATGTAACAATCTTTATCTTAAATGTTGAAAATCAAGTTTGTCTGCAGCTAAAAAAGTTAGATTAATAAAGGTTAGGTTAGGTTGAGTTAGGTTAGTATATCCTAGGTTTGGTTACAACAAATAAGGTCAGGTTAGGTTTTTTTAAATACAAAAATATTTAAAAATTGGTAAAAAAACTTAGTACCCTATTTTTTTTTACTCCATCGTTATACAAAATAGTGCCTACCTAAATATGTATGAATTAAATGGTACTAACGTTTCTTCTAGCCCCGCGTTTAGTATCGGGAATACCGACACATGAAAATATCGTAGACAGAAATTATTGGAAATGGTTGTCATACCATACAAATTTCATTTTACATAATTAAAAATTAGAATGTTAATATTGAAAATTCAAAATTTCCCAAATCCAGATAGTTGCCTTTTATAGTAATTAAGGTGAATAGGTTGTATTAAAAAAATCATTTTAAGGCGATGCACTACGTCGTGTAATATTTTAAATCGAGCCGCTATCAATAGCAGCCCTTACGTAGATGGCGATAAGGTTTAAATTCCCGCTTAACACCATCCACTTGTTATGATTTATGCAAGAAAAAAACATGTCCAAAAAGTGCCTTTTATTTTATTTTGTGGATGTTCAGGGATAAATATTTAATATATCTTTAATAAATAACTTAATTTGCCTCATTATGCAATAAAATCATAGCCGAAAATGGGTTCGAAAAAAGTAGGAGATTTTGAACTTTAAAGCAGCTTTCATAGGCTTTATACATTATTTTTTTCTGGGCTTATAAAAAGACTTATCTAAAAAATTCTCGATTATTTCAAAGTCCAAGATGTATTCTACTCGCAGTATTTAATTAAAGCATCTGAAACATTTCTAGGCTACCAAATTTTCAAACCAAAAACACATGATTTTGCATTACTACGTAGTGCATCGCCTCAAGTATTAATCGTGGCCAGCGCTCCCGAACCTTAAATTGTAAACGCAACTATTTGCAGCTCTCAGTGTTGTTTCTGTCATGAGTTATCAAGCCTTGAACTATTCACCCAACTGTCGAAAAACATCCACATTTTTCAAATGAAATCTTTTTTTAACAATACTAGTTCTCCGTATTTCTAGACACTCCTACATTTCTGGATAAGTGTCTTTGATACCCAACTCTTAAACAATAAAATCCATCATTCTTCACTTATCTTTCAAGTTAAATAGTGCTTCACTAAAAATAGATTGCCTTTGATCTATCACATTAAGAATGCATTGCTTTTCGTTATTATTTCTGGGACTGTTTTTCTTTTTGACATCCAACCAATCTACTTTACTGTTAAGTCCCAGTGTAAAAATAAAAACATTACTGTTATGTAATCGTTTGTTGAAATGTTGTTTACTTTGTATGAAGCGCAATGTTTGAATATCCATGATCTTGATGGCGTTGAGGGTATGTTCCCTGTTTATGATCCGGGCGTCCTTGCGACAAACAGGCAGATGTTTTCAACCTTCACACTTTTTGTTTAATTTAAAAGAGCAAGTAGCAAATTTTCAACTTTCCGAAGAAATTGGAATCGTGGCATCCCTTATTGGGGAATTTTATAAGTTTTTAGGACTGGAGAAAAGTTATCGAACACTGCTATTCATTATCTCGTTACTAAACGTAGTTGGTCCTGTCTCTGAGAGCTCCGTTGTAACTTATCTTTCTGTTGCTTGTGCGATGTTTATGAAATGTGGGGAGAAGTTATACTTATTTTCATCAAACATACTTTTTAAAGAACATACTTTTTCGGTAACCGGATAATTCATCAAAATGACAATTCAACACATCTTTAAAAAGTGATATAACGTCATGAAAAGTGAACAAAATTAGTTTAAATAGGTTACTTACGTAATGTTTATATGTTAGTTTTTTTAATGACTTTTTAAAGTTGTTGAATCTCATTGTGTTGAGTTATCATGGAACCAATAATTTTGGTTGTGGGTCTGACTATCAGTGATTGTATTTCTGGTTCAATGAACTGGGATTTTCACAATTAGAACTGAACGTGTCAACTGTAATATAATATTTTACCAGAAAATTGTTTTAACTGTCATTTACAAAATTTGGAACTGAAGTGACAAGAATTCAAACCGACCAGGAAAAAATATTAACAAAAAAAGTTTTGATTAATATTATTTCTTGTTCATTCTGCAGCAATAGTTCTTGTTCTGATTGGTTCTTTAAATAGACTTCCAGCTTTACAAATTCTATAATTGTAATATCCCATGATAATTTCCTTAATATGTCTAATAAAATATATACAATTTTACTAACAAAATGCCGGGTTTTGAACTCATAACCTCTGTATACAAAACCGTCGATTCAAATTTTGCAAATTTGATTGCAAGATCTATCCTTTCTATAAATTAAGCTCGATGACTAACGCTCCAGTTTCTTGTCTATAAATTAGCAACGAATTTAATTGAATGCGTTTAACATTTTAGAAGTGATTAAAGCCAAGCATTATATCAAATTAGTGGTCAAAACAAATCGGAGGCGGAGCGGTGCCACCAAACGGACCGCTTGCGTAAATTCTGCATTCCGGCCCGCGACTTGACAACCCATTCTTGTTGTGACCGGTGTTGCCAGCTTCAGTGTAAGATTAATAGGGTGGCTGTCAAAGGTTTCTTTTAAAATCTAAATCAAAATGGTCTAAAAAGCTGAGCATTCGAAATCTGAACGAAAAATGTTTTAAAAAATCTACACTATTTTTAGCCCTATAACAGATGTTAAAGTTTTAATTTTTTTTAAGATTATTAGGATTTTTACGTTTGACTGCTTTTAGCCTACTAGCTATTTGCGAACAAAACTACATTTATGACTAGCAATAACATCTTCCACGATAATCATTTGCGTAAATTGCATTAGTTCTGTGTCTTAGGTAGACGGTATATTATAACATATTTGTTTGTATTGTGTTTTTTGATAATATACCCATTGATGTATCTAACATACTCGATCAGGAGTTTTGAAAAGAGACGAGGAAAACCCATTATTTGTCTCGCTCCATTCATCTAACTGTTGAAATATGATAATATTACGAATACTTAAAATTAATTTGTAATTAAAGGTCTTTCACACTAGCCACCGAATTACTTAAAAGTGTTGAGAAATCAAATAAAAAACATTCAGTCAGTCACTGGTGTTGTCGTTAAGTATTTCGCAATATCGTCGCAAAGGGGCAATAGCACTATCAATCTATAAATTTAAAATAGAATATTTCAAATTAGAAACATTAAAGATGGGTTGTTTCAGAGAATTTGAACAATTCATCAAATTTCAAAGTTAATTTTCTTGTTCTATGAAGGATCTATTTTTGTTGTTATTATTATTTCAGTTTTGTGAAACAACTAGCCAATAATGATATAGTAACAGAACTTGGATAGAACCTTCACAGAGCTCAACAGAAAATCAATTTCTAAATTTCAACAATTTTTCAAACTTCAAAGTTAATTTTCAAGCTCTGTTAAAGATTTTATCAGGTTCTGTTATTATTTCAGTTCGGTCAAGCAACTAGCCTATAATGATATAATAACAGATCGTTGAAATCTGAAGAATTGGTCAAATTCTGTAAACAACCCATGCCAAATGAACGTCGTGATAAAAATGACATCAAATTTATTTTCGAAAATATAAATAACTGTGTAGAATCTTCCCTTTGGCTACAATTAAAATTAACACCATCTCCGAAATTTTACATTCCTTTCCAAAGAAAAACTTAACCTTCCCAACCTTTTTTGTGAATGCGCCGAGTATATTACATCCACTATAGTGGCAAGATTCCGGACATTCATTCGTATTTAGCGATGGCCCCCAAAACTTCACAAAATCTTAATTTTCATTTGTTTTTGTTGTAGTTTTTTTTGTTAATTGCCGGTTGTAATTTATTATTTGTTTTGTCTTTGTAATTTTGTCTGTTTACCCTCTGCCTGTTGTGAACATAAATCAATTATGCAAAATAAAAAAAGACTATTATCTAAAAATTCATACGTAACTTTTGGGGTCCCTGAGAGACCGATATATTAATGAATTTTAAAAAGACCTCCATATAATGACTGTCCAGCCTAAGCTACCGAGAGCATGAACAGTCCATTGACGGGTACGCCTCCTTACAAGGTGCCCAGGGCCAGTATTGCTAACTTGACTCACCGTCCGACCAAATTAGGGGTTTCCCGCTCAAATTAAAGACAGCTTTAAAAACCGAGCGCCTTTTATTAGTTTGTCTCTGCTTTTATCCAATCCGTTTCTTCTGATTTGTTTTTGGTTAGACCTGCTGACTTTATGTACTGCGCGAATAAAAACGTAATTTTATGGCATACTTTGAAGCTTTTTAGTCGAATCTAATTGGATTCCTAAACCCACTTCGTATTGCCGTGGTCTTTTGAGTTGAAATGCAGATAATATACTCGTAAACTGACACTGGTTAGTTTTGTGAGACTTTACGTTCCATATTGCATTTTATTATTGTCATTCTGTATAGTGTATAATAATACTCCGTTCCTGTTTAATAATGCCCGCCATCTTTGTAAGCAGTCCCACACACTCGATGGAAAATTCAATATTATTATAAAGTGGTCAGTGAATTATATGGCAACACCCATTCACTGTTTGAAGAGAACTGCTGTGAAGTTCGTATGATACACAATTTGTTACTTTGTGTTATATTGTTTTGATAGTGCGTCGACCAATGCCAGAGATAACTTCAAAGATTTTATCGAGTGGAAATGAGAGACAATATAATGGTGAGCTCTGGCATTATGAAATTTTCACAGCTGTTTCTAACTATTTATTGCTCAAGACATCTAGTTTCAGATCTCATAATTTTTTTCATCTATGGTGCTTTGAAAACTACAATGAACTACCAAAAATTAAATGAAACCATACCATTTTTCCATAGTTTTTAATTGCTCAATTAGAAAATATCCGTCACGTGACTCCTTTCAGATTTAAAACTACAAAATTAATTTTTATTGAAGGAAGTGAAAATGAAAGTAAACAAGTCTTTTTTTTATAATAAAACAATTATTTTATTATTATTAAAATATACCCAAAGAACATATTACTAACTAAAAATTCACCATCATTTAAAATAAATTAATTACATTGATGTATTATATTTTGATGAGACATGAATCGAAAAACAGATTCCTTTTTTTACCTCCAACTGACCTCCAACTGACCTCCAACCGACCTCTAGCTGATCTCCAACTCTCCAAACGCTCTAACTAAAACTACCGCAGCCACTCTACGCTCACCGCTTATTGCGTTCCAATTGTGGAATAATTTTCGACGAGATATTAGTATGCAGTAGCGCCTCTAATTGTAGCTCTATGATCCATTGCTATTTTAGTGAGAATATAAGCAAATATACCGCACAGAGTTTTGGTGGCCGGGCGGAAAGAGCTAACGAGTCACGAGTCTGGCCTAAAGGAACGTCATCCAGTTTCCATGCAAGAGCGTCGTCCTGAGTTCAGGAGTCGGTTTTACCACCCTAAAAACACCCTAAAAGGTCTTTTACTAAACTTCCCAATAACAGAAAATAATTTGTCACAATATTCATTGACGGCCTCCACGGTCGAGGGGTAAGAATCTAGACTAATCGTCGCTGAATGTCACTGGTACAAATTCCGGCGTGCGCAAGTAAATTTTATTTAATTAATTTGTGTTCTTTTACATATTAATTCTGTAACCTGACAACTCAACAAAATGACAATTCAACACAATTTTTAAAAAGTGATGTAAAGTCATGAAAAGTGATGAAACAGAAACTAGGTTAAATAGGTTAGGTTAGCAAGTAAGTATTTTTTTATCGCTTTTAATGACTTGTGTGAAAGGCGTTTTAATTGTCACTGTGGTGAGTTATCATGGAATCTATTAATTCATAAAAATAATATATATTATTTTTTGCGGAATGCTTTAGGTTGGAAGATACTCTTAGTATTTTCCTGATGAAAATAAATAAAATTATTAAATTATAAAAAAAAAATAAAAATAAAAAAATAAAAAATTGAAAGTTGCTTGAAGTGTATAGCCGTGTTTGTTAACCACATTTGAATAGGCAGGTACTTCCCCATCTTTCTCTTCATTTTGTTTTTCCCCTCCCCACAACCTTCAGCCTCACAACATAACATAACACCAATAATAGTAATGCCATAGTCTCACTGGCTCCAGACGGTTGGGAACAGTTGTGACTCTTGTGTGGTATTCACATAAAAATATCAAGAAAATAAGAATGGAACTCGGCAGGATAAAGATGATCACCTCAATAACAGATGTAATGGTGAAAGGAACAAACTAATCTAAAAAAAAAATTAGCACAATTAGCGCAGTCGTTCACTCGTGCCAAAAGAAGGTGCAAGTCCTTTTGGGCGAAAGCAAGGGAGTTAACAGCCTTAAACTCGAGCGGGGGAGTGGGTGGGGAAAATTCCTTAAACACAGCCTCCTCTGCGTGCCTCCGGAGAATTAAACAACCTCATGACTAATTACTTTGAGTCATCGAAAGATTAATATCAGTAAAAATAACTTATTTTTTTATTGATACACTAATGTTTATAAGACAAGGTTTTTTATGCACAGCACAAAGGATAACAAATCATTATAAGCAATAATTAGTCGCCTGAAATATTCATACAAATTGAAAATATCTCCAGACTAAAAATAAATGCCGCCGACGGGAATTGAACTCGCACCTCCTGATTTCCAGTCAGGTGCTTTGGACCACTGAACTACGCCGGCTTATTCCCAACCACAACATACCGATTTATTAACATTTTTACGAACAACTTAGTACATTATTTGTTTTCAACACGACCGACGGAAAAGGTACTGATTTTGTAGCAATGAATTATTGGGTACCTACTAATTGTTTGATAATATTGACTTTACAATGTAATAATATTAAAATTAGTTTATTCAGTAGAACTTATATCGAAAAACAATGCATTTTGTTGATGGTTTAAACAGCTATAAGTAATTATTGTAGTAATGTGAATTTAAATTTCAGACGAAGACATTTTATTCTTTTCAAAATTTAAATGTTTATGCAATTTGTGGCGCGGGTTCATTGTCTGTTGCCTTCATAGCTTGTGCTTAAATACGGCCCTGTATATAACAGTTCTTTTCTTTTTTAGTACTGCAATTCACTTATCATGGTTACCACCGGGAACCATTCATTGATACACCTCTGCTATAGGTGGTAGGCTACGTTTGGTGACTTGCAGGGGTGCCCGGATTCATGGGGTGAGGTTTGTCTAAGTTTTTGCGAAAAGAGGAAAATTGATTGTGTATTTGAGGAAAACCCCTTACACGGCAGAGAGAGGGATGAATTCATACTTGACTCCTGGACCCTCTGACCACGGGATTCTTACCCATCCCTCACACCTTTTTCCTTTTTTCCTATGAATTTGTATTTATTTTTCCTCAAAAATCCCTTTGTCCCGCAGGTTTACCAGGACCAAGCTTCAATACTTCCATCCTTACTACATGACCAATATCATTTATATATCTCATCGAAACCTTTAAAACTATTAGAGCACAATAAGCGTAGCGCGTAGACCGGTAGTTTTAGTTAGAGCGTTGGGAGAGTTGGGGTCAAAAATCGGAACCTATTTTTTCGCTTCATATCTCAACTAAATATAATACATCAATGGTTATTGACGGCTCTTCAAACAGTTGGCATACGAGTAACTGTAATACCATTCATGAATTTTAAATTACAGGTTGCTCGCATAGTGTCAATTCAATGTCCAAAGTCCCAAAAGTCGGTTACGTAATGCCGTTTCAACAATGCATTACAATGTTCTACAAGACGAGACGGCTACATATAATGTATGCCACTGACATCGCTGCATTATGGAGGTGTATGAGTCAGGTGTCAAAACCACGTGCTCCAAACCACAGAATGGTACCTACCTAAGGTATATAATATATACCTCTTGTTATTATGGTTATTTATCGGTAAGGCGATGCCATACGTAGTAATGCAAAATCATGTGTTTTTGCTTTAAAAATTTGGTCGCCTAGAAATGTTTCAGATGCTTTAATTAATTGTAGTATATATCTTGGCCTTTGAAACAATCGAGTATTTTTTAGATAAGTCTTTTTATAAGCCCAGAAAAAATAATGTAAAGGCCTATGAAAACTGCTTTAAAGTTCAAAATCTCCTACTTACGAACCCATTTTCGGTCATGATTTTATTGTATAATGTGACGAATTAAGTTATTTATAAAAAAAAAAAATATTTATCCCTGAACATCCACAAAATAAAATAAAAGGCACTTTTTGGCCATGTTTTTTTCTTGCATAAATCAAAACAGGCGGATGTTGTTAAGCGTGAATTTAAACCTTATCGCCATCTACGTAAGGGTTGTTATTGATAGCGGCTCAATTTAAAATATTACACGACGTAGTGCATCGCCTTAAGACGGAGTAAACAAAACGAATTATCTTCATAATGTCTCATATAACCTTTTCGGGGTTTTGGCAATTTTGACAAATTGTTACACAAATTGAAATAAATTTTTTTTTTGATAAAATCCAATTTTCTGGAGCATTTATTAGTATTCCAACCGGTTTCCCTTGTATAAATTTTAATGTGAAACCGCACAAAAGTCCCGACAGTCTGGAGACTATGGCATCCCCAATTGGGGTATGTTGTGAGGCTGAAGGAAGTGGGGAAAGGAAGGTGGTGGGGAAGAGGAATGTGGGGAAGTACCTGGCTATTTTCAGATCAGGTCACCAAACACGACCAAAGCCATTTCAAGCAACGTTTCAATTTTAAATGGTGGTCTTACACCAGGGCGATACTGAGAGTATCTTCCAAACTGGAACGTGTCGCAAATATACTACATATTATTTTTAATGAGTAAATTGTGAAATAACACACATTTATCAAATAATATTTACTTGCGCATGCTAGAATGGACCGACGACCTCCAGCTTGCTAGTCGAGAGCCTTGCCCATCGACAATTATTAACAATATGCCTTTCTGGAGAGAGGCAAGCTATAACTTCAAGAAGGGTAAGCTATATACTAATCTTGCGTAATAGAGATTGTTAATTAGAGTAACATAGTTTATAGGCTAATGTGAACAACAATTTCATCCTTTTTTATTCAATTGATTTGGAGGATATTGGCAGATCATATATTTTTATTTCATTTACTTAAATTTCATGTTACCTACGTTTTGTAAATTCTTGTTTCATGTTACCTATATTTTGTTAACCTATGCATTGTTAAATCTTATATTTTATGTAATCTGTATATTCTTATATATTATGTAAACTCTTTATTGTTATTGTATTTAAAAAACATAATTGCATTGTATGTAAAAGCCCTATGGGCGTTTAAATGAAATAAATAACGTCAAGAAATTTGGGCAGATTTTAAAGTCATCAATTTATTGATCAATAATTCATTTCCATCATAAGTTCTTGAGCTTTGCTTCTATTTAACAATCACACGCCAAAATCACGTTTGAATGAATCACTCCATTTTCTTACAATCGCTCAAGATTCAAAATAAAGCTAATCTTTACGATGATAAAAAGATGAGACATTAAATTTGCTAGGAGTCAACGAACACTAGATGATGTATGACCGTGTCTTATAAATCCAAATGCGGCATTCGGCGACATTGACTAAGCGATTAGGTTCAGTCATGTCGTCCGTCAGACCTATTCATTTGTCAGACTTAGCATAATGAATGATGAACGTTTATTAGTTCCAATTACTGAATGAAATTTTGACCTTGTATATTTTTTGCGACGGGCCTGAGAAGAATTGAAATCAACTTATCGGAAACCAGAACTAAATGGTGTATTATTTCGGGAAATCGAGCGGATTAAACAAGATTTATTGGATTTAAGATAAAATCTTATGGAGTCATTATTAATTTTTAGCAAAATACGGTCCAATCTTTGGTCTGGTCAACTAGGTACAACCATAGTCGTTCATAACAAGATGTATAATCAATAATAAAATATGGCATTATATGATGGGGTGGAACTTATAAAAAAACACATATTTTTTTATTATTTTTATTTTATTGATTTATTATGAAAAACAGTATAATCCATTTACATTTCACAAATAACAGTTTATAAATTACAGTTTATAATAAGTAAGTACATACATTTATTTGCATGGGTAAGTACATCAATACTATCTGATTAACCAGATTTGTTAAATAGTATGCTTATTGCCGTCTTAAATTCTCTTTGGTTCAAATTGAAAATGTCAATCACAGAAGAAATGTGATTTAACAAAGTAGTTATTCTCCCCAAAGGCATGATCATTGGTAGTTTGGTCCTGCCCCTTGGAAAAATAAATAATCTGTGCTGTCTAGCTCTGATGAAATTATCAGGGACATAAAAAAAAATCGTTCCAGAATATCTGGATTGCAAATGTGCCCATTTAGCAGCTTGTGCGCCACTAACACCATTGCAATATTTCTCCTAACGTCTAGACGTTCTATCCCCAGCATTCCGGCAAGAATATACACAGCTTTACATAGCGTAAAAATTAAGATTAAAAACAGTTCTATATAAACCATATAGAATAAAACAAATAAAAAATGCACCATTTAAAACCATTAGATTACTCGGACAAACGTCAATACTCCCAACACCAAAATTAAAAAAAAAAAAAAAAAAACAATGGGGCAGTTTAACTACAAATATCTTGAAGTAAAATTTTTCAATTCATTACCAGAAATTATCCGAAATATAAATAACAACAAAGATTTTAAAATTCACGTTAAAAACACACTGAAAATATAAACTGAATATTTTGGCATATACTTAAAAATATAACAAATTAAATGACACATCCCCAAATAATAATTAATATTTTTCTGTAAATTATGTAACATTATTTTTTTGACTTTTTGACTTCGGGCAGAAGATATACGAAGGATGAAATATAGCTAACCACTAAAGAGGCTTCTATATGAAAAGCCTGTAGGTTAAAGGAGTGTTGGTTTAGTGAAAATGCCAGGTCGAAGAAAACGTAATTCAGAACATCAATAAAGGGATGCAAGGACGTTAGAGATACGAAATGTAGATGCACCTAAAGAATAGTGTTACAGGATTCTGTAAGATCAATTGATTAAGATGATGAATTGGATGTCGGGATGTCCTAGGAAAACAGAAACAGCCAAGTAAACTAAATATGTAAGAAGGGCTATGTCAACTATAGAATATTAGAAAACAGTGAATAACTGTCAGATTAGAAATCTGCGACGTCTACAGACCAGAGTGAAATGACGTGTCTGTCAGTTTTAACAATAACATACTTTTTCATGTTAAGTCAAAGTTAAGCTTCCTCTTGTATTCTTCTTATAATAAATTCATAAAATAAAATTACAACAATCCAATCGTGAGGTTGGATTTATCTCGATTTACTTGGTGACCGTGACACTGTGATATATTAAGTTAGCGAAGCTAACCACAAACATTCTTGCGCTATTATTTTATGGACAATTTATAAACTAAATTGTCTGACACATGCATCATTATATATTCATCTATTCAAATAAGCTAAGCAAAATTTTGAATCAGAATTTGAGAGTGAATTCGATAGTATGTAATTTGTAATGAGATTTTGGATTCGCACAAAAATTGATGGTCTGTAGACGAATCCATGAAAAAATCATTCTAAATGTTTTGTAAAACCACTCATTAAGTTTATGGGTCTTAAAAATTCATCAAATTTCAAAGTTCAAGTTCGTTAAATTCAAGTTCTGTTATTATTTTAGTTTTGTGAAGCCAATAATGATAAAATAATATAACTTGAATAAAACCTCCACAGAACTTGTAAATTAATTTGAAATTTGATTGTTCAAATTCTGTGAAATGACTCGTCCTTAGAGTTTATATGAACGATGTAATATTTTATTTGCGTATGTGTGTGAGGTTATGTATCAAATCTTTTTTTCTGCAAGACGAAGGAGCGAAGAGGAAACCCAACAAGTCAATTTTCCGTGGCGTTTAGATTTTTCCAATCTTTTCTTTCATGATAAGTTTAGAAATACTGTTTTTTTTCTTTTCTTGGAACTTTACATAAATTTTACAACAAACAAGGATCGTGAGTACCTTATCTTAATCCATAAGCAATTATCAGAAAGAGAGTTTCGATAGAATCAACCTGTTAAAGATGCGAATTAAATATTTTCCAAAATTGACACATTTTCGGTTTTTCGATAGTGTTACCATTATTTAGTGACTAATTTATTTCCAGGTAAGCTAGGTAAGGCAGATATATACTAGTATGATACGTTAATACGCCCACGTCTCGAAGGCTCGCACACAGCGCGTTGCACAGTCCGATACTTCAATGCTTTTTGTAATGAAATCATTCAAGGTCTCATCAATAAAAGTCAGAATGGATTCTGAGATCATACTTTAGGTCTTAGTACCGGAGAAGAAAGAACTACAGACGATATATGCATCGCTAATCGGTAGTTTTTTAGTATTACATTTTCTTTGATGACCTCCTTGTTCGCTGGTTAAAATCCCAGCGTGCACATAAATTTTGTTTGATTAATTATTATTGATTAAATAAAATAATATGTGGTATATTTTCGGCACGTTCCACTGTGGAAGATACTCCCAGTATCGCCCTGATCTAAGACCATCGTTCAGAATTGAAACTTTGTTTGAAATGGCTTTGGCCGTGCTTCGTGTCCAGATCTGATTAGCCAGGTACTTCCCCCACATTCCTATTCCCGTCTCCGCTACCTTCAGCCACACATTACACCCCAATTAGGGATGCCATAGTCTCACTGGCTCCGTGTGCGGTTCCAGTTATAATATTACATCTTCTGAATCATTTTATATTAGTTTTTAAAACAACGGATCTAACTAGTGTTTACAAAATGCATTACTCAATCAAAACTCTATCAAGACAGAATCATGCGGTTCATAAAAGTATTTTCGTAATAATCAAATTATGACAAGCCTCAGTGTAACTGCTTTTTATGAACATGATATTTTATCGTAAGTAGTAATTATAGACAGCAAACATTGCAATAATTGGAATACTTATGTAACGCCGTTTTTGTGAATACAATGGTTTTATAATAAGATTGTGATCAATTCATTCATACATGTCCTGAGTTTCTCAACATATCAATAATCCATCCTTAGAGGTACATTTAAATATTACGGTTTCGCCATCTAGCATCATGTTTTGAGATGTGCTACGAGTACGTTATGCATGTCTTTGGTTTTCAAACTTATAGAAATAACACCTAAACAGGTTTGACTATTTTGGAAATGGCTGCACGAACAACAAACACTCCCACGTGTGCCTTTTTAAATTCATAAGATTGACACAACCGACAATAATTCTAAAGTTACACGGATTTAAAGAGGCTCAATGATTATGCAACTCAAAACTCAATGAATCAAAACTCATTGGTAAATTACATACACATGTAATTTACTCTATCAAAGTACCTAAGTCGTATTTTTTTGAAAAGATTCTTTATGATTTTAAATACACAATGTAATAAGTTTAAACAAAGTTACACTAATTTATAGAGACTTACAAATTATGCAACGAAAAACTTCACGAACCAGTTATATGTGTAATTTAGTTTTATCTCAGTTCTGAATTATTCACGGTAATAAGTTTGTTAACCTAAATTTTGAATAAATTTGTTAGTAATCGTCTTACAAAGGTCAAAGTAAATGAGTCAAAATAATCAGTAAACGATATAACGACAGTCTCTGTTTTTTTTTGTTTCTTATTGTTGTCTTGAAAATTAACTAATTTTTTTTCTCTTGTTCTAGGTAAGCTATTCAAGATATTTCACCAAGAAACAAATTAACCACGTTTCAATGATTATTGGTAAGTGCAAATAAATTTACTATATATATGCTCTACAATCCATGTCTCTTGGAAATGCCTTCTGGTCTCTTGGTATTTCCCCCCCCAGTTCCTTATCTCAAAGGCTGTGATATTGGCTTCCACACATTCCAACTATTTAAGAATAGTCGTACTTAATTTTTCAGGCTTATTATAGAGAAGCCTCTTTGGTGGTCAGCTATTTATAACCAGTCTCTCTGTGATTGTCTTTTATACTATTTTTTTCATGAGCCTTTTGGCTTCCAGCTTTGGACCTCGTAGGCTTCCAGATTTACCGAATATTGATTGATCCCACCCATCTTTCCGAATTGAACCCGCGACCCTTTGGTAAGCTCCTTACCTCTGGCCAAGGAGCTTATCGAAGCTCTCCTAAGCTCTGCCAAGCTAGTACCTTCGTCATAGTCTTGTTATTTTATCTTTTTTTTATTTTACGAATTCTGTTTCCTCAATTTAAACGAAAACTATGACTTGGGACAATGAATGTCTAAAACATTTAACAAAATCGAAAATTTTATTTCTTTCCCAGCAATTGCTCAACATCAACATTTCCTGTTGAATACTTGAGTGGTAAATCGTGGTACTATCGCCCTAGTGGAACACCACCATTCATAAATGAAATGTTGCTAATAATGGCTTTAGCCGTGTTTGGTGACAAGATCTGAATAGCCAGATACTACCCCACCTCTCTTTTCTCCATCTCCTTACCTTCCCCGATCTTTAAGCCTCACAACTTATTCCTGTTGGGGTTGCCAATGTTGCCATAGTCCTAGCATTTGGAGTTATTATGCGGTAATCACATAAAACCACATAAAAAACGTTACTATGGCCTTGCACGTGAAAGCTCAGTTGTCACCTATATCTCTCTCTCCAACACACGTTTGTGATATTGTCAGATGACGCTATACACAACAAGGGTTTTTTGGGCGTGGCCAGTATCACCATATCGCTTGCCATTCAATCTCATACTCCAGACAGATGATGTGTAATGCGTGTGGGCGTGGTTGGGATGATATGCCGTGATCTGCTAGCCGAGCGATATTTAAAAATGATGCGACACCCTCACGCGACAGATCCCGTAAAAATAAATGATTCCGTACATTTTGTGAGAAACGGTGAAAGGTTGCATTGAACGAATTTATAAGCGGCAGATTTACGCTTCATAATATAAATCACGCCGCGGCAAATTAATCAAAGGATCTTATTAATAAGTAATTAATTATTAGAGGCAGATCGGTGATACTCGAAATCTTGTGTTATTTATTTGTGGGAAGGTCCTCAATTAGTTATTTCTTATTACTAAAGACTTCACAGTCCTTCAATTAATGTAACGAAATAAATCCAGCTACAAAAAACTAAATTAAAAGATCTTAATCCGACCTTTTTTTCGTTCATACATTTTGGAACTTAATCCAATTAATAATCTAGTTTTAAAACTGTTTATGGTACACATCGGCGTGATTCGAATACACTTGTATCTGATTTTTAATTGTAACACGTTTTATTCGAACGTAAAACATCAAAATTGTATCAATCATTTTTAATAACTTATTAATAGAAGCGGGCGGAACGTTAACCAGAGATGGCGGGTGAAATAGGGGCGTGATCCCCATTAGTATAATACGAATAAATTGTAAATCATTGTTATTAGTTCGATTGTTTCTACCTGTGGATAATAGAAACAAGGGTAATGTGCCATGAACCATTATTATATCGCGTCCATATAGTATCGCTAACATTGTTCATCAATACTTCTACGCCCAATGGCGCACCGCCTTCGTTTCTACATACACTCCAAAAGCATAATTTGTATTGGCTCTGCCGCCTTGGTAGTCCGTGCATTCTGGTCGTAGCTCAATGACAGTCGATACGCTTCTCTTTGTTTATATATTTAATTTTCATATCTACCTTTGTTTGTTTACCGAAAAAATCAACAAGTAAAAAAAAAACATGTTTTTACTATAAAACAAGATGTAATTAAAAATATTAATTTTTTGCTTTAACTGAGGGTTGAACCTTCCTAGACTATAGTCAACAGCGCTAACAACTGAGCCAAATCCCAATTTAATTGAACCGACATTTCGAATATTAACTGCTGTAATGTCAACCAATTTCAGAGATGTGCGTATAATATACGCGGACATGTTATGTCCGCATGTGTATGTGTGATTTTCACCAAAAGTTAATGGAATACATTGTCATCGATAACGAGTCTATCTGCCGAGTTTCAGCTCGATCGGGTGTCGGAAAGTAAGTTAATTTCCGCTTCCAAGATTTGCATTAATTCATTACCGAAAACAAAAAAATTCAAATAGACGTATTTAAAAAGAATTTTTATATTTGAAAATGTTAAATAATTTTCAGTAAAGTAAACAAAATATGATCAGACGGAAACGTCAACAGCGCACTTCTTCCGATATTTCGTTTCATTGAGCCCATTAAATTAATTCATAAATATACAGGATGTTTTATTATCGATATACATATAATATTTATGATAGGTCGCTTCCCACTGAAAATGCTGCCATGTTGAAACTAACCTCAAAATATTGACAAATCTGACAGTTTCGCGCGGGAGTTACAAATTAAATGTACCGTGCCGATTAGACGATAAAAACCAAATAATTTGTTCTATTTGCATATTTAATATCATTCTGTAATGGCTTACAGTTTCTTATTTCGTAATTATTTTTAAATAATACAATTAATAAACGAACTTGTGAATAATTTGTGAGTTGATTCGATAACTCGTTTATGTTGTAGATGAAATAAATAAAAAATGACAAGTACCTAAGTAATTCATGTTTGAACTTTTGATTTCAAAAGCCAATTCAAATAAGCAACCACTAACTTAGTGACTAAAAAATATTGGATAAATGTTGTAGTGAATATATAATAAGAGGTGTTGTTTTGATATTCAATCGTAAAAGATCAATGGTTTCGTTGCTTGTGTGGCACGTAGCGCCATCTTGTTGAAAGTAAACGTTGTCCATATTAATACCATCCAATTCCGGCCATAAAAAATCATTAATCATCTCTCGATAGCGCAATCCATTCACCGTAACTGTTGCTCCAGCCTCATTTTCGAAAATGTAAGGTCCAATGACTCCGCCGGACCATAAACCGTACCAAACAGTCACATGTTGAGGATAGAGAGACTTTTCAACAATAACTCTTGGGTTTTTCGAGCCCCAGATGCGACAATTTTGCTTGTTAACGAAGCCACCGAGGTGGAAATGGGCCTCATCACTCAAGATGATTTGCATTTGATTCACTCAAGTGAATTTTAATAATTTCAATGCGTTTTTGAAGCGTGTATCGTTCAATTTTTATTAATGACGTAGTTTCTACTTGTCAAATGTCAAAAAATGACAGCTTCAAAAGAAACATCTACCGAAATAGCGGGCTATTCAAAATAACACCTTTTATTGGAAAACCCTGTAGTGTACAGAATAATAAAATAAATTAAAACTACTTTCAAGCACTGCAATTAATTTCGATAAATTTCAAAGTGGCCTCTTATTATCGATGACTTTTATCATGTATTTCGTGTAGGTACCCATATCAATAAAGTTTTACAAAATATTTTTTTAAATGTATATTAAATAATTCAAAAATAAAGTTTTCAAACAGTAGTGGATTAACTTAAAAAAACGCACACAAAATGGCGCTAGTCTCCTCTCAAAAAATGTATTACACGCGTTATTCAAAAGTAATTATTATTCTTAGGTGGTTTCTGCGAGACTTTTCTTATTCAAAAGTAATTAGAAAAACTATTGGAATATTCATTATATTAATAACTTCATAGCATTATTACCTGCTATGTTTATAGAAATAAAAAGTTAATTATAATATGAATGTTTCCCGTATAAAGAATGACCTTTAAAATATCGATGATAAAATGAACATTAGCCTAATCTGACGGCCTCCGTAGTTGAGGGTTTAGGCTCTTGACTAGCAAGCCGGAGGTCGCGGGTTCAAATCCTGGCGTGCGCAAGTAAATTCTATTTGATTAATTTATGTTATTTCTTTTTAAGTTTCTCATTCAAAATAATGAATAGTATGTTTGCGGCATTTACCAGAGTGGAAGATACTCTCTGGCGTACGACCACCATTTGGAATTGAAACGATGCTTGAAATTACCAAATCTGAATAGCCAAGTTATTTCCCGTCGTCTTCCCCATCTCCTTCCGCTTCCCCATCTACTTCTCATCACTCACTATCTTCACCTTACAACATTCCCCAATTGGGGATGCCATAGTCTCACTGGCTCCAGACGGCTGGGAGCAGTTGGTGTTCTTGTGCGGTTCACATAAAAAAAAAAATTAAAAAAATCCTCCCTTCCGTTCAAAATCTCATCTGAAGTTATCTCTTCTAAGTCTGAACTTGACTCCAGGAGGGCGATTCTCGTTCTTTTAGCCTTAAGCTAAATGATAGCATTCGTCAACGACTGCTATCGTTTGCGAAAGATAGCTGTCCGTCGCTTGTAACATCTTTTCTTAACTATTAAGCGATTCTCGTTCTTCTGATAGCCTTACAAGATCGATTTTTGAGAGACCTAGTAAAAAATCCTAAAGAAGCGTGGTTAAGAGCATCTACGATATTGTTAAGAGATTATTGAAAACACAAATTGGTGAAATATAATTAAGTGACGCAAGGTTTCTAACTAAAACTTAAAAAAACAAATACTTTGTATTATAATGCATTTTAATAACTGCTTATTTTATTTATGAATGACATAAATAAGCCATTTATCGAAGATTTACGTTTTGTGAAAAGGTACTTACCTCGCTGGATAGTAATGACTTTGTTACAGATTCACCACTTCTAAAGTGACGTTTGCTGTCAAACTAACGCTGCCGAATGGCGCTAACTGTCACCCAAGTTGATTTAAGAATGAAAGGGATTCTTATTTCGTTGTGGTTAACTTCAAAACCCACAATTTCGAGCGCCAGCTATTCTGCAGCCATTTTATCTGAAACTTATTATTATTTATATTGAAATCCTCAATGGTATGTGTAGTTTATTGTAAATTAAATCACTTATCTGGCTTTCGACATGTTACGTACTTTACAAACATCGCAATTACCTGATTCAATTCATTTAATAGCATTATTGTGCCACAAACAAGTCACTAATCACGTTTACAGTCAATACTTACGATAATATTAAGTTTTCTCTTGTTAAAACTACGCAAATAATGCTAATTGTCAAAATGTCACAATTAAATGAAGCAAATTCTCCGCGAACGCTAGCGTTCGGCCGCCGAAAGACAGGTCTAGGGGTACCCTTCGCGTAAGGCTAAAAATTTTGGCGCGCAATCGAAAATCTAAGGATTCCATCTGTCAACGAGAGAACCGGAATCGCTTCATACGAATAAACCGAGAAAAATCGTTAATTTGAATGTAAGGACGATTTTAGTGTCGTTAAGTAGAACGAGAATCGCCCTCCAGTCCTCTAAATAATAATGAAATTCGCTCTCTTCATTATTTTAAATTTTGACCTAGAACACAAAGAAAGGGCGAAAGCCAACATTTGGAATTCTGGCCTAGAACACCCTTGAAGGGCGAAAGCCAACATTTGGAATTCTGGCCTTGAACACCCTTGAAGGGCGAAAGCCAACATTTGGAATTCTGGCCTTAAACACCCTTGAAGGGCGAAAGCCAACATTTGGAATTCTGGCCTAGAACACCCTTGCAGGGCGAAAGCCAACATTTGGAATTCTGGCCTTGAACACCCTTGAAGGGCGAAAGCCAACATTTGGAATTCTGGCCTTAAACACCCTTGAAGGGCGAAAGCCAACATTTGGAATTCTGGCCTAGAACACCCTTGCAGGGCGAAAGCCAACATTTGGAATTCTGGCCTAGAACACCCTTGCAGGGCGAAAGCCAATTTTTGAAATTCTGGCCTATAACACCCTTGAAGGGCGAAAGCCAACATTGAAAAAAACGCCCATCTTAAAATAAACATATTTATGAAAATAATGCAGCCTGCTTCTTCTTTGGTTAGTTTATAATGTTATGTACGTGCTATCGAATGCATTGTAATGTTGCATCTCCATAATATTATAATTAATTGGCATTGTAATCGGCTGGCATGAGTATAAAAATATGTGTTAGAAATTACCATTCTCTGCGGTTTTCTCGGATGTTTGTGGTTCAATTTGCACACGGATGATTGACAAAGCATTCTTGCGTTGTAACTGGAGAGAAACGCGACAATCGTGTGACTATTGAAGATTATAATGAATTTTTTTAAATTTATTTCTTTTGTAAAAATTCGTCATAAATCAAAAAATAATTATCAATAATAATACCTTACTTTTCCATATAAGACTCCTTTATAAGCGTTCAAAAAGAAGAAGAAGATTACTGAAAATGGTTTGAAAGAGAGATATTATGTAAATACGAGTAACAGAGAGAGGGCACTAATATTTAAAAAAAACCGATATTAATAGGCGCAAGCGAATCTTGTGAAAATATTTAATAAAACACGACTTGTTCCAAATAAAGTAAAAATCTCCCGATTTCTGACTTAATGCGAAGCTTAATGCCAAATCACTATTATGATTCATCTTTATAACGAATTGGTGTACATTATGAATACCAAAAATATGCTTTAGATAAATTTAAGGTTTTCCTGTCGTTTCGCTTGAGTAAAATACAAATAAAAAAATAAATTACCCAATAAAAAATATAAATGCAAACTACTAAAAAAAATATTTTTTCAATAGAAATGTAGGAACGCATAAAGGAAAAAAACTTTAAAAAATACAACATTATAGCTAAGATTATCTGTGACAGTTTCATTTGATTAACTCTTTTGCTTTCTTATAAAATAATTTAAAAGATAAATAAAAACCAGCTTTGTGCTTGAAATCGAACGTTTCTAGACTCCGTTTGTCAAGAGATTTTAATGCTTATTACCTACAATATAAGGTATACCAAGAATATACACATTTGGCTTGTAGCTTCTTCTTAAGTAGCATTTAAAGAAACAATGAATTTTCCATACCTTCTGCATGACACCATAACAGAACCAGACGTATTTTTTTATAATTTTCTTATTTTATTTTTTTTTTTTATATCGAGGGAACTTCTTGTAATTACTTATTAAACTCGGCATCTGAGTAGAGATTATCATAAAAAATAACATATATTTTTCATCTCATAGTTCATAGCTTTTACATAATACGTACAACAATTTTCGGTCACTTTCATAGAACTTAATAATTTTGCAAAATATTATAATCTATTTTTTTAACGAGTTTCTGAGATGGCGAAAACATTAAATCTTTTATCTTTGCTGCGCCAAAACTGCACTTTACACTGATTACATGCAATGCGATATTTTCATACCAGCCGTTTTGTATAGCTGCGCATATAAACATAGAACCTAAACACAGTTCCACAAGCTTTACACTTTCATTTCTCCATTTCCTTTGTGAAACCATGCGAAGTGTGAAGCACCTATGACGTAAGTCTCTAGAACAATTAAAATCTCCGAGAAGTATGTGCGGTACCTACTTCATTTGTCTGTTGGGGGAAATATGATGAAAGCGTGGGTTTTTAATAGAGAAGTAGAAAAGTTTACTAATGGAATTAAGAGTGCACTTTGATAATAATTGTATTGTTATTTCGAAAATACTGAGTATTTATGGTAGCTTTTTCATGTGGCTGTTTGTGATGGCTTTATGTCATATTTTGGAATGCCGTAAGGAAAGACAGGAGAAGACTAGTTTCTTGAAAATACCTCTGTTGTAGGAGAGATGAACCTCAAAAACCGTCTTTCCATAGCTGAGTCCTTGAGCACAATAAACAAATCATAAACATGTATGCTGCAAATATCAACAAGTGTAAATGACGGAATTTACAACAACAATAACACAGTCATATTCAATTTATCAGGGAAAACTTATTGAAGCTCATAAAATAATTGTAATATTTAATTTTTGTATTAGATAAAATCAACAATTCTCAATGAAAATATCAGGTTCGTGTCCTAGTTGCGACCCTTACCTTTTTATTATCTCTGTCTCTATCTATTTCATATTTTAACTGAGAGTTTTCGATATCATTTTCCTCAATAATTAAATATACCAATACTTCGCTACTGATTACAAATTGATTTTTTGTAAAGTATCACAGCAAAGGCTGAGCTAGATAAGACAGAGCTAGATAATAATATAAATGCGAAGTAAAATCATCTTAAACATACTTAGCTATTCACTCAAATTAAACGTGACCTTACATATCTGTATAGCAATCGAAACGTCGTCGTTCGTTTTAACGTATTTACAGAAGTTGCGGACTGTGACGTAGATACCTACTTATTTCACGAAAACTTATTAGTTTCCATAAATCTTTCAGCATTCAGCTTTGGACATTCCTCAAATCTCTTTAAACTCTCTCCCATCCGAGATCGGCATTTCTCTTTGGGTCATCAAACCCATCTCCTTTTCACCACGATAACTTAAAAATAATAATATTTACAGTGAATGTGTTGCAAATAACGATAATACTGCCAAAAAAAGTGCAGTTAAATTCGTGCGAAATTCTGAAGTCGCGAGAAACTCACAAAAACATCGTTACTCACTGCGAAAATTCATATTCACTCACCGTGTAAGTGACAAGATAATTATCATTTCGCCGGTGAGAACTAAAATGGTAACAGTAAAAGGTTTTTTTGACGAAGTATTATTGCGTTTGCATGAAGGCATAACTGTCAGCTTTGCGGTTTGCAGCGTACAAGAGGTACAGATGGAAGTATAGCAGAATACAAGATCAAGATCAAAACGGGAACGAAACCGCAATAGGCGCCTCCAGTCCGTCCTTCCATAATTGTACATGTTAGGGTTGTCAGTTGCCAGTAATAAAATGTCCGATATAGATTCTTTCGTACTAGTGATTGAACATTCTATTAATCTTAGAATATATACACATTTCTGAAATTTGACAGAATGAAAGGAAATTGTAAGACGGGAAAACACATAATACTTCATTACATACTTAAACAAGTATGTAATTGTATAAGTATGTAACAAGCGGAGTGAATTGATTTATAAAAAAAATCTATACATACCATTTCAATATTTCTTGCTGTGGTCATTTGAAAAATGCTTTTAGAAAACAATTATTTCTAAAGCTTGCTTTAAAGGGGTATTTTTAATGAATTCAGATTGGCTTGTTGAATCTCGGAAGAAGTGATCTTTTGTTGTGCAACGATGAACAATTCAAAATGCTAACGATAATTTAGGACGGGTTGTTTGAGAGAATTTGAACAATTCATCAACTTTTAAAGTTGATTTCCAAGTTCTGTGAAAGTACTGTTGAAGTTCTGTTATTATATAAACAAGGGCCTGTTGCCCTAACTGCCAGTTGCATAACTGAAATAATAATAGAGCTTGAATAGAACTTTCACAGTCCTGGAAAATTACCTGTGAAATTTGATGAATTGTTCAAATTTTCTGAGCATTCTTAGCACACTAAGGACGGGTTGTTTCGGAGAATTTGAACAATTCATCAAATTTCAACGTTCATTTTCGGGTTCTGTGAAAGACTTATTTAAGTTCTGTTTTTTATATCATTGTAGGCTAGTTGCTTGACAAAACTGAAATAAAAACAGAACTTGAAAAAATCTTTCACAGAGCTTGAAAATGAACGTTGAAATTTGATGAATTGTTCAGATTCTCCGAAACAACCCGTCCTAAGTATTCTTAATATGAAGTTTTATGAAATCTCACGGGAGAGCCAAAAATGACAACTATTTTACTAATAATCTATAAAACTATCCCGGAGCAAGTATGGACAATCTCATAGACAACCTGGTGAAGGAGTAATTGGAATAATAGGTCTACAGAACAGCCACGAGGTAGCCATTAGCAATACAGCCAACAAAACCCAAATTTGACAGTCAGATTAACAGAATTAAGACATTTTAAAAAGACGTGGTTTTCGATACACTTAAATATATTTGGCAACCCTAACACCAGTCTGTTGTGGCATACCTCGACACCACACAGCGCTGGATCGTGTAAGTGTTTCCATGAATGGAACATAATATTGCATAAGGTTCATCTCGTTGTGGATAGCGGACACACTCATCTTCCAGAGTGCACTATTAGTTTCTGGACCGATGTATTCGACTGCACTCGGCGCGCTGTAGAAGAAGTATCAATTTCTCTAACTCCACACTCAACTAGTAACTTGACTAGTTTAACTAGTCAATTTATTCAAATATAGATCATTTTTTCAACTTTATTTTTGTTATGTATTTTACGTTACATCACATCTCAAGTATGCGCGGTGTAATATATGCACAGTGATTAAATAAATAATACACTATTATTATTACTACAAATTATGTAAGTACTTCTTATATATAATTGTGGTGTTTTCATTTAGACCAAACTAAATTCTTTAGCAATTTATTTGTTTACATTAAATCTTTGTGGAGAGTATTTTTGAGGAGAGCAAGGAAGTCTTGAAGAGACCCATCCATATTGTAGGAAGAAAGAAACTCAGAAACCGGCAAATCGTTCCATAACCGAACTCAAGATCGGGTCTTAGAAACGGCCCGTTCTCCTGTGACAAGCATCAACCGTGTACAATTTTGGACGTATGTTTTACCTGAATCTTCTATGGAACGATTGCAATCCGTCTGTTAATTTGTTTGTAGGAATCTATTTAAGGGTACGCATACATTTGCAAACCGAAATGGTACCACGAATTACGGGAAAGGAACGAATCAACTGCATGCGTTCCCATAAGTTGAGGTTCAGTTCGGCAGTTTGGTTCGCGGATGTATACGTAGCATAACGGACTGCCCGTTTCTGAACAGAGTCAAGGGTTTTTTCAAGTATTTTGGGGCTGAGCAGAGGTGGATGCCAAATTCAACAATGGGGCAACAAGCTATATTCACAGTGTCAGAAGTTACTATCTTACTATCAAGATTACAGATAATAATTCGTGGTACGTGTAAGTAAAGTATTCAGTAATCCGCGTACTATTGTAATGATAAATTTCGCATTAGTCAGAAGTACACTGGAATATGCATCGCCAATTTGGAATCCACAATATAAACTTTACAAAGATAGTATAGAACGTATGAAATGAACTTTCTTACAATTAACATTCAACCCCGTAATATTTTCTTAATATCAAGTACTTTGTATATTTAAATATTTTCATATGGTAACACCCTGGGGGCGTTGACCATTATCGGGGGAAGCGGGGCGAGGCCTCAGTCCCCAGCTCCGATGGAGGGCAGGGCTCTCTTAGTTTCTAGCTTTCGGGAGGATAGGTTGTTTCGTTTCTCCGATTGGAATTCGAGATTTGCTTTGCAAAACAGTGTTTTGAAAGTGTTTGTCACCAAAAATTAAGTACTAGTATATTTCGAATCTCTGCTGCCACCCTGGACGTCTGCAAAATCCCTGCGGTATCGTTCTATGTTTTATTCTATTTATTTCTGTCTCTGCTCTCTTCCCATAAATTTAACATCATTTTTCATTCTTTTAACCGTCCACAAAGAGATTGAAGCTTTTCCTACGCCTAGATTAAAGTGCTGTAATATAGGTCTTCTTGAAGGCATTTAAAAGCACCATAATAATAGTGTTTTATTTCCAAGAAACCCCTTTGCTCTATCCACCTATAGGAGGCGGCTGTTCTCTCTTAATACAAACGAACTAAAGACACGGAACCTGCTTCAGCTAGCCCGGTATTCTTGAATATTTCATATTTAATTTCCCTACGCGGTTCGACTCCGTGGAAACCCATTATCTAACAGTATCCAAAATAAGTTTATAAAATAAATTACCTACAAATTCAACAATAATTTTCCGTGTACATTTGAAACTTTGCAGAGAAGACGAGCAGTAGCTGACTCAATATTTATACATAGAATTTTAAACAATGACATTGACTGTATCGAACTTCTGTCTTCTGTCCCTTTTTAACTTTAACATACCTTTGATACGTACACGACACACAGTGCTATTTCACACGTTTAACTATAAAACAAATGCAGCATCTAATTTGCCAATTAACCGAGCTCTTCATACTATAATTAATATTTGTCTTAACTCTAACATTGATATTTTTTATGATTAACTAACTGAATTCAAACTTAGCATCAAGTCAATAATTTAAACTGTTCAATGCTCATACATACAGATACATATACACAAACACTCACACATACATTACACACGTCACAAATACACCTATATACTACACACGTCACCTGGTAATTACAAGGAAACATATCATAGGTACCCAACATGAAGTATGTTATTCCTCTATATTGTTTATGTAATGTTTGTTTCTATAATATGAAATAAATTAAATATGTTATTACACATATGTTTTCCAAAAATTTCTATATTATTTTATTTGATCAACGAGAAAAGTCAACTAAAAAACAATTGAAGCTGTACCAACGTAATTATAACATTAAGATTCTTGTTATTAACTCGTAATTATGATCTCTTCACTACGGATTCATCTAGTGACTGTTTTACACACAGCTTCGAATTCCTCAGAAACTAATAATACATGTTATTTAGCAGTCATTGCGTGTCCGACACCATAATGGCCAGTACTAGAGCTAGTCCATGTGCCATTTCTTTAGGCTAGGTGTGGCGTGCCTTGCTTCAGAACTATTTGTATTTAGATCAAGCATTGGTGTAGAATTCACAGGATGAAGTTATTGCCACTAGAGTGAGATAAAAAAAAATCACTGTAATTACTGGATATAAATATTGCATAGCTAGACTAGAAATCATGATGAGAGGGTTGTAAGAAGAAACAATATTTGTCAATTACAATACATTTGGGCATCCCTAATTGAGGTATGTTGTGAGGCTAAAGATAATGGAGAGGGGAAGGATATAGGACAGAGAAAGGTAGGGAAGTATCGGGCCACTTAGATCTGGTCACCAAACACAGCTAAAGCATTTTTAGCATCGTTTAAATTCAGAATGGTGGTCTTTTAAAAGGGCGATACTGAGTGTATCTTCCACTCTGGAACGTGCCGCAAATATAAGAATTATGAATTATTTTTAATTAATAACACAAATTAATTTCTTAAATAAAATTTTTTTGCCCACCTCGGGATTTGAATCGGCGAATTCCGGATCAGTCGAGAGCCACACATTGACCACGGAGGCCGTCAAATGTCATGATAGTATTGGATATAAGAAGTAACTGGAGGAATAGACAAAGCTAAAACATAAGCTAAAGGCATTCTGAGAGTATAATGTGAAGTGAAGATTTATGTCGCCTTAATAAACAAGTACTGGGTAGAAACGAGAAGGGGAGGAGAAAGGTTAGGGATTAAATGAAAATTTACATTACTAGACACAGCCACAGCATTGAGATATATGATATATATACCTCAGAGCTACAGCCTTACCACTAAAGACGGGTTGTGTCACAGAATTTATTTAAAATTTTTATTTTTTTTATTTATTTAACGCCCATAGGGCTTTTACATGTAGGTGGTACAATTTTGATGATAGACAATTTTGAAACACGAAAAAGAAATAATAAAAACAAAATTACATTAAAAATAATATATGCAAGAAACAAAAATAAAAAGAACAAGAACACAAATTAAAAAATACAGCGATTTGACTGGTTCACAAAAATACAACTTCCATTTAGGAATAGTGTTGAAATAAATCTTCTACGTGATCCACAAAATTCGCAAAATTAATATTAAATATATCGACATCACCAAGTATTGGTTTCCCATAGTGTGAAACCGTTGTATTGGGGAGTTCGCAATGTAATTGCGCTTATGTGTGTTGCAGTGGAATAGTGTATTTTGTCGTGTTGTTATTGTGCAGAAGTCGAATTTAGAGTTTAAAATCTTGAATAAAAAAGTTAAGTCGTTTATTTTACGCCTGACTTCCAATGTGTGTATTTTTAGAGTATTTAATAAGAAATGATATTATTGGGATATTTAATTTAAAATTTATAAAACGTAGAATTTTTTTTGTATTCGCTCAATGTTATTAATGTGAATTTTGTAAGAGGGAGACCAAACTACTGAGTTGTATTCAATTATGCTTCTAACTAGAGATTTGATCTATTCATGTTTTATTTATGTTATGTTATTATCTGTTAAGTACTGTGAAACATCCGTAACACGATGAAATAGTAACAGAACTTTAATAGAAATTACACGGAACTTTAATATAAACGTTGATATTTGATGAATTGTTCGAATCCTTTCAAACAATCTGTAATCTGTAATTTAACCAACTTGTCATTTATTGTTAATTTATCATCAACATTATACATACCTACATACTGTTTTACCATTGTACCATGTTATTGCAAAAATGTTGTCATTATGTACCTGCTGACAAACTACATAAGTAGTTTAGCAGGTTTGAATGTTAATAAATAAAAAATAAAAAAATAAAAATAAAAAAAATCCGTTACAAGAGTTATTTTACTCAGCAACGTGCAAATCCACAATTTTCACTATTAAGTGAAAACTATCACCATTAAGTCCACAAAATTCGGTTTGAGACGATATGCGAAAAACACATAAACTAAACAATGTCTTATAATAGTGTCGGCCTCTGGGTTTAGAGCCAAGGATTGTACTTCTCTGCCACGGAGGTCATCAGAACGTAAATCAATACGATTATATCTTTTATTCGACATCAAAATAAGAGATTTGTGCTTTTTAATGTCGTTTGCAACAATAGTAGTGTAAGGGCTATCTAGTATTTTCTGCATCACTGATCCCAGGTATTCATCAGGAAACTTTAAGTAAGCCAGTATCTTGGCTATACTGACTAACGTGTCAGTATTGGAACACAGCTAGAATCAATGTTTATTTTGTAAGGAATTCTGCAATGTACACCGCAGTCTATTTGCACTGAAAATATCAAGGAAACAGGTGCTCTCTGTCTGACACTTTCATCTGACTCGTTCAAGTTAATTTTATGTACGAGGTCTTCTAGAAATAAGAATCTAATGTATCCAATTCCAATAAGTTTCTTTTCTCTTTGCTTGATTTAAAAAATAGCTTAAACGTATTCTTCTTCATAAGTCTTTTACTGTTTAGCTTTGGACGTAGGCCTCTCAGGCTTCACATATCAGAAGCCAGCAGCTATCTTAATATTGTCAACCCATAGCTAAAAACGCATTTTTACGTAGGAACATAGTTTCTTCCAAAATTTGTATGAGACAGCTTATTTTAAAGCGAGAACAGAATCGATACATGTTTACCTATAAGTGTATTATGTTTGGGCTTAGTTGCGGACGTGTTTTAACCGCTCCGGTTTGTTTAATCCTTTCAGAAGGTTTCCCTTGTTAAGAGATCGCTGAAAATTGTTCAGCATCCGTGTTTTATATAGTGCTTACCTTCTTATTTCACGAAATGCGCGTAACTTCTACCGTTTAGCCGGAATTTGCAATTATTATAGCATTTTAAACCGATTAAATTTTGAAAGTGAAGCTAGAACAAAGATTTCTCAATGCAGTCGAAGATTTTATACCTGACTGAAGTGTCAAGTGGTGTCGGGATTTACGGGACCTTTTCAACCGAGGATGTCTGCATGGAGGACAGATAAGCCATATTTTGTTTAAAGTTTTTGTTTTGTTTTTATTTTCTGTTTTTGTTTATGTATTTTGTTACAGATGACACACATAAACTTCACTTTGACTTTGGTTCAAGATTTTGCTTATGATAGCCTGCGATAAGCGAGCCCTAAGGGTCTGAGACAGAGGTGTGAAATCGTCGGATCACGACAATAGAAAGAATGTATTGGAGCCAGGAAGGAGTCTGAAAGGGTCGAGAGGATGCACTAGGTGGCATGAAAGGCTGGAAGGTGACTGGAGAGACTAAGGTAAACTAGGATGAGGTGATTTTGCACAGCGGTGCTGCCAAGGTCTGTTATCTATGTGAGGATGTTGTGTCGGCGCTCTTTATTGGCAGCAGACACATGTCAGCGCTATATTAGCGGCGGACACATGCCTGAACGGATGACGAGCCTCGTGCTGGCACAGTTGGTGGACGGGGTAGTCTCTCTCCCTGCAGCAGCTGGTACAGTTCCTTCGCTACCTAGGACTCTTGCAGCAGAGTCTCCATCTTCTGTCTTCGTCGAGCGTCACAGCGGTGCTGCCAAGGTTTGTTGTCTATGTGAGGATGTTGTGTCAGCGCTCTTTATTGGCAGCAGACACATGTCAGCGCTATATTGGCGGCAGACACATGCCTGAACGGATGACGAACCTCGTGCTGGCACAGTTGGTCTAAATAACAAATGTAGATCCTAGGAAATAAATTGTACAGCGCCCTTGAGGTGATTTTTCACAAAAACGGCGCTATACAAATTATCCAATTATTATTATTATTAAACATTTGAATCAATCCCAATGTCCAATTAGTTTGAGATTTTAGGAGTCATCTGTTGGTAGTGCACTCCGCCCAGCTTAATTAAACTTAAGTATGAAGATTGTGTTGGTACTTTAGGGAAACTATTACTTTGTTTTCAATCCAATCGTTCGTCTGTTTAACCTCGCAAGGAGATACTAAAGTAGTAAGCAAGGCTTTTCCATGGCCCTCTTTTCATTGGCATTTTAATCGCTTGTAGTTCTTGGCGATGGTCCATATTTTACGCTGCAAACTTTAGTACTGGTACTGAGAATTCATTCAAAACACGTGCTTGGAGGTATTGAGATATCTTTATAAGTTTGCCAAAGGCTTTCCATCCAGATGATCTAATAAAACCTTGATGAACCGTTTCTCGGAAGATCAATTCGATCCAGAGCGATGCATTTCACGATTGTGATACTGAAACTGAAAAGATTTTCCACTCTGACCTTCTCTACCTTGCAAAATCTCATATAATTTATCCGACAACTAATAACACTCGATCCATATCTCTTGGCGATCTAAGTCGCATATCCCTATAAGGAAAATCTAAATCTGATCAAAACTATAACTTACAATCAGTGGCGTTGTGAGCCACAAGGGAAAGGGCTTGAGGGGACCCGTTAGGAAAAACAAAATATCGCTTTGTGAAGTTTTTTGAAAGGTGGACCTATTTTAATTCAAGCGCTGACTTATTAACTCAAGTCAGGGCTTTGCATTTTTTGGTGTAAGCTTAATGATTTTTGTCAGTCATAATTATATACATCACAAGTAATATTTTGTATTGTTGTGGCAGAAGTCATGAACTCCGTCGAAACCCTGTCCCTGTCTTGAGTTGACAATATCTTTATTGTTTCTCTTTGTATTAACTTCTTTTAATATGTCATGTGTTGTAATTAGACGTAGTTGTGATTGGACAAATAAATAATAACCACTTAACCCCCACATAATACCCAAGCTTTTCCTTTATGTGATTTTTTCTACATGTTTATATTACTTTGTTTTAACATGCTTTTATAAATATATATCAAAAGTTTTGAATAAAATATAGAAAATAATACACTAAGTTTAACTAGAAAGGAAGAACAAGTCAGGGATTCTCCAAGAAGAATGGCACGATCAAGTGAATCAAATATGTTGGTATTAAATTTGTACCAAGGAATAATAAAGTGGATATGAGTGAAAATGGAATTTACTGCAAACTTAAAATGATTTACAAAGACAAAAACTTGCACATATCATGACTCCAAAGCTCACCATCAATGACTATGACGAACAACTAGTTTATTCCGATCCTATAATGCGCTTTTACGTAATTTGTCTAGCAATACTATTCATAACTATTTAAAGACAAAACTTTGAAAATGTATTTGTATTCATGTCCAGTAAGGGTTTGCCCGTTGACCCGTAAATTATTCGCCGCGCCACTGTCACCATGATATTACCATTACAACTCCCAGCAGTAAGTTTAATAATGCTCCCATAGCCAGCCTGGGTCTTGTTCCCACAAGTCATTTGAATAACTACCTGACCCACTGCTCGCTGCTCGCTGCTTGCTGTTACTTGCCACGGTACCTCTGAACCTAGGACAACCTTTATACGGTTGGACTATAAGTAGACATAGCTGACTTGGTAACAATTTGCTTATGGATGAAAAGCCTTTGTTACAATGGACGATATGATTATCTCCATACGTATGATCCAACATACATTAAAGCTAGTTGTTGTAGCGTCATGGTGAAAATAATTTTGGTAATAGAAAGTAGTTGAGTTGATCCTCAAATTCCAGACAAAAAACTGTGTAATTTCCACGATGGTCATTGGTTACACCATTCACAGTACCCCACTCTCATGTAAATGATATAAACATAAATACAAACCGCTGTACTTAGGGTGGGATATTGTTGCATTTTTCGTGAACTCTATATACATTATTCTCTGTCCACACTCTCTCCGCTTGCGCGCACGGCAGTTCGTCGGTCGCTTTCCACAAAATCAAACTACAAAGATTACAAAGATGCTATAAAACGCGTATAAAACTATTTTTTGGTAGTGCTATGCGCGTCAATATATAATAATTCACAGTACTCTGGATACGCTCCGCAATCTGATAAAAGGCAGAGAAGTTAACCAGCACCGAGGATAGCATTGTAGTACAAAATACGCTGTGAGTTCCTTCCACTTTCCTTATGCGACATATTTTTTCTCCTTGGTGCAGTGTTTTTTTCACACACATACTTCAATTATCACATAAATTACACATGAGTCAACGTTCAAGTGTTTTTAATGGGATAAACAAATAGATTTTTTGCTTAGAGATAAGATTAAAATACACGCATTCTAAAGTGAAACTCTGGCTGGAATAGCTTTGTTGATTGACTAGATCAGTTTGGTCAAGATACTCGTATCTTAGTCCTCGCTTGTGGAGTCAAGATTGAAACAAGATGTGAAAATAACTTGAAAAACCTTGAAAATTATGAGTACTATATGTGTGAGTGGGTACCTTTTATAAGTGCTAAATTTTGCAAGTTAAATTAACCTGATGACCTGGAAAGATCAACAGGCTTTTGGTGTGTGAGCGCTGCCAAGAATAGGCTAGAAAATGAATTGATTTCTAGACATTGATGGTATTGGCATTTAAAGCATATTGTTGTTAAACCTTGAAAAAAGAGAGTTTGTTCACTCCTCGATCTTATCAATTGAATTTCTACGCTGTGATTATATCTACTATTCTTTACTAGAGAACTTCCCCCATATGTTCAATGTAGGAAACTTACTTGTTTATGTTCTGTTTTTTAGCTGTTCAACGAAGGGGCTTTTTTGTAAAATTGACCTGTTTTGTAACTTGGGCATTGAATGAGCAGGAATCCCATACTACAATCCACACCCCGAGCATTTTTCTCCCGATCCACATATATCTACTAGTAGTTTTAAGAACAGTCAACTTCGCAACAAAAAAAAAATGTTTCTAATTTTCTTTTATTAAATCGATGCCAACACTTCCTCTGAAATCGTAAGATTTATAAGTAGGCACTTAAATATCCATTTACTTAATTATTAAGGAATTGAACAATTTGTCCGAAGAATTTTTCACTATCTCAATGACAATACTGTGTTCAAATTTTCTTCAGGCCGGTAAGTTCCATAAAAGTGATCGATTATTGAATAGCTTTGGCAGGATAAAAAGGTAGTATCGAACATGGCCACCATCTTGAATCGGAACCGGAATATAAAGAATAAATTTACATATCTATGAAATGCCAAATAGTAGTAGAGTCGAGAGAGAGAATCAGCTACGATCAGTCAATTTGAGTCAGGTGATTTAAGAAGAACCTCCTTTATAAAGTTATTCAGGTGTCGGATCTGTATAAAAGGTTGCACTAGCAACGTATACAGTAGCTTCCGATCATGTTCGAGAAGGTTGTCTAAGTTTTGTTTCATCTGCATTTTGATCATGTTCCACTTTAAATATCTAACCCAATAGAAATAAAACAGTATATGTAGTTGTAATTGTTAAATTTTCTTCTTTCATTTCTGTACATACTATTTGGATGGTGCCATTCCAGGCGAAATAGCTATTGCCGTTTACAAGTAGCACCTTAGCCTTATTTGTGCACAGTTTACGATGATTGTGTCCGCATTTTAATGGTTCTGGCTTTATTCAGTTGATTTCTCTTGCGGTTTCTACCATTTCTCGCTATTGTTTGCATCTCGTCTCCGGGGGATTGTGATGACCTTACGTTGGTAACTCCGTCACGTTTAACTTTATGACATCTTTTACTCTCGAAAGAGGCCTATTGAAATTCTCTTGTTCGCCTGTAACTAATGTCGAGAAATCTCGGGTCCCGGAGACGGAAAATAGGGTGCGAGAGATTTAAATTTGAAACAGTTGTAAACCAAGTGAGAATATGTATTAAAAATAAAATATTTAGACTGAAAATTGCATATAACCGGAGTTTTCTTTCAACTTACTCGTATTTTAAGAAAACGAATAGACATTTGTCTATAAATTATTTTGGACAATTTTTTATGGTGAAAAACAATTATAAACCTAGGTACATTGCAGAATATTAGTTTGTTTGCTTTTTTTCTAAAACCGCAATAATTCTCAAGGGGTGAGTTTTAGCCTAATGAAATTTTCACAGATATTTTTTTTATTTATTTATTGAGTATTACGGTTATTACAATTTTTCGGTATGTTTAGACCATCAAGCTAGGCACGTGCCCGTGTTGTGGTGGTTGATTATATACAGTACATTTCAAAATATTGAAATATAGAAGAATTTAAAAAGAATAAAAAAGTATATTATTTTTTTAATGTTTTTAAGGTCTTTATGCATAGCACAAAGGATAATAAATTATTATAATCAATAATTAGTCGATTGTAATATCAATACAAATTGAAAATGTCTCCCGAGTAAAAATAAATGCCGCCGACGGGAATTGAACCAGCGCCTTCTGATGTCCGGTCAGACGCTCTGGATCACTGAGCCACGTCGGCTTATTTCCAACACGCAAAATAATTCAATATGTACTAGTACTTCAACCAACAATTACTGCTTACTATATTTTTTTCACCTGTAAATGACCAACTTTATTTTTGTAGGAAAGGCGAGATATTGATATTACAGGCCACTAATTTTGCTTATAATAATTTAAAAAAACGTATATATTATCTATTTAAAAATGTATGTTAGTATAATTTTCATCGTGCGCTAAAGAGCTTTTAAAATAGGTGTCCTTTTCGCTGATAAAAATGAATTTTGATGCCATGTTTTTAATTGTTCAATAAGTTTTAAAATGTTGCATATAGTACAGCGCCGTGCAACTGCTAGTTAAAAAAATATACCAGTACAAACCATGATAAACGAGGATATTATTTATGAATTACAGAAAGTATGCCAAAGAATCTGAAAATGTTTGACTTATTTTCCCATGGAAATAAAATATAATCTCAAAATCAGAGAAATAAAAAGTTAAACATTTTCAACAAAGAGATTATTTGATTTTTGATTCGACGTTGTCAAAAGACTGGAGCAGAAGTAATTAACATTATTAATTAACCAACGTCTGGCTGAGATTTATCCATCGTTTAATTATTGTGTCCCTACTTAGACGTCCCAGCATGATATTTGCTGGTGCAGTGTTCTCTTTGGCTGGCTCTTTGTACCAAAAGTGAAAGTAATAATTAATTATAACGGCTGGCTATAATAAGTTTGATTGATAGCTTGTTAAATTAATCCAAGCAAAAAGTGTATTCAATTCAATTTTATTCAGTCATCTATGGCCGGTCTTATCTATCGTACTGGCGATTGAAAACAAAACGATATTATTCTTTCACTAGGGGTAAGTTAGTACTAAGGATTTTTTATTATTTATTACTACAACTGTAACAGTTTTTGATAATACCTCCAGAGGACGAAAAAGCTGTCACGCATAATAATAGTTACACAGCAGAAATTGTTTGATAACAAACTTTTTTTTTTTAAATTTAATAATAATACTGTTGAATATACAAAAGAAAAACCAAAAATTATAATGGAGTTCTATAAATTTAACTTGATAACAATAAATAAATAGTACTAAGGTTTTGTAAGAAGCAAACGTTACTAAATATGTATGAAATTTTCATTCTAGTTTGTTAAAATGATTTCTTTGTTTTTTCTCTGTTCGTGTCTTATGGCATGGAAAATAGAATCAAGCATTGAAACTGGTTTAAATATTATGCATTGGCAGGTACAGGCAAATTATTTTTAAAGTGTCACGTTTGAAAGTATTTGAGCACATCCGATAGTCAGTAAAGTTTTTCAAACTAGTTTTGAGCACTCTCCTACAGTCCCCTCTTACCCCGAAAATGTCCAAAGATACTGGGTGCGTAGCGACGTTTCAATTTTTTTTTTCACCTAGCATCAGTACCTACCTACTCAAATAAGTTAAAATTATTTAGACTCCTGATTTACGTACCTTTATTGACACATTATTTATTTTTATTATCAAAGCGCCCTTGCGGTGATTTTTTACTTAAACAGCGCTATACAAATCATCAAAATATTATTATTTTTACCCTTAACTATTTATATTTAACCCCTAATGAGTAAAATTCAATATTCTTGTAAATTTCAAATACATCACGTTCTTTTTTTATATTTATAGTAAAAAATTTTAAAGTTTATATCTAGAATTATAATTAATCAACCTATTTTAAAATAGGTTAATTATATGTGACTAACAAGTATACTCGTGGGCAGTGACGGCTTGTGACTTTTGGGTGTACTAGAATGCTAATTTTATAAAAAAATGCATTTTTGATGTTGTTAAGCTGAAAACGATTTTTTTTCGAAAATTCGTTTTTTTGTATGAAAATTTTCAGCAAATTTCAGTTTGACGGTTTTCCTGATAATCTTCATACAAAAGATCGATTTTTCTAAAAAAATCAAGAATTGTTTTCAGCTACAACACCATCAATAATGCCATTATTTGTAATATTTACACGCTAGTAACCCAAATGTCACGAGCCGCCACTGCGTCGTGGGAGATCCCATGCACTTTTTTATGCTCCAAAAGTGAGGATTTTGCTTATCAGAACACGTCGATCAATAGACCGACTCAACTGCTTAACGATTCTACATTGACAATGGACATTTTCAACGTTACTTACAAACAGTTCAGCAATTATCTTTTGAAGCGTGTCACAGAATTGCCCGTCTGTCAGTTTTATACTTATATTTAACCTCAATTTTAAAAATTAATAAATTGGTGCATAACCGTTTTATGTAGAAATAGACTAAATAAACTGGTCTAGTATCCCCTGTAAATATTGACATCATCAACAGCATCAATAAGAGATGCCTCGCTCCACCTGGCCAGCTATCTTTGGCAACATTAGTCTCCCTATTGACGTATTGGTTATTGACACCGTTCACACGCGGTTTGTCCCCCGCGGCTGCCCTCGCAGTGCCGAGGTGCGAACGTAGAAAGTCTACACCGAGCCGAGTCTTCCGTTCAATTACATTATCTCACTTTACAAAGGCAAAACGGAAAGGGGTGAATCGGAATACAAACGATTAAAAACACTAATATATATTATGCAGTCAGAGATATCACTACGTATTCTAGTGTGTATATTGTGGATACAAAAAAGCGTTAGATTTTAAAAATAAAACTACCAACAAAAATAAAATGAAGCCACCCCCTGTAACATCAATTATTATTTTGCCATATCCTCAAAAATATTACATTCTAATGAAATTGTTTTTCTTGTTGCAGGTAAGAACCTTTAACCATGTGTATTCGTTTGAGACGATATTTGCAATGAAGATCAGGTAAGAAATAGAACCAAAATGCCTTAATTACTATAAATCTGTGTTAGCTGATAGCAGCCAAAACCTTCAGAACGGTTAGCTATGGCGTTATAACAGTTTTTTTTGTGTGGATTTTCTAGGTTAACAGAACTATATCAGCTCGAACCAATCTGGTAAACATAAAGCGAATGCCATCTGAAATTAACAGTATTTTTAACACTGCTGTTAACAACTATCTATCGTGAACACCCCACTAAAAGCACCTATGTTAAGGTATTCAAGAGGTTCAGCATTTTGGACTATTCCAAAAATCAAAATGCGATTCTTTTAAAATTTGCTGAATTCAATTCACTCAAAATTATCTAATGTCTAATAGTTTCGGAAATTTATTTATTTATTTATTTTAATATCAACGGTATAAAATATACCATATACAGTAAATTATAAACAGTGACATTAGAAAATATACAATTAACAGAAACTCTAGATGGATATAGAAAGTTAGAGATATAAGTACACGCAAAGCTTATAGGTAGACTAGGTTAGATAAGAATTGATTGAAATATATGATAGTATAGATAAATGATATAATATATTACAAAAGCTAAAATGTATGCATTTATATTCAGGTTTTGGTTGAAAGTAGTTAAGTGCCAATCAAACTGTTGGTTCACCTTATTGACTATTTTTATTGACCCAAGTTTCCTCAGTTGCCCCAGGCAGTTCATTTTATATACATATTTATTTGAAATTTTACGTAAGTATGAGTAGACTTAGATTTTATTGGCCATGATTTAAAAAATATGATATTAAAGATTTTTTGTACCTAGCTTCTGTGCAGTTAAACAGATCCGCTACATCTGCGTACCTATTACTAATTTCATGTAATCTAGGTACAAGCGAGTGTTTGAAATGTTCAGTCTTAGAATTGTTACAATTAAAGAGGGTTTTAGAGCGAGTAGCTCTTATGGGTACATGAAATTCAATGAGGTTAATTAAATCAAGGCTGTCTACACTACCATTTACAATTTTGAACATAAATATTAAGTCGGATATAATTCTTCGATCTGAGAGTTTTAATAAATTTGAAACATCTAATGGTTTTCTTGTCCGACCCTGCCCTCTTTGACCACGTGCATCTAATTAAATCGACGTGCTGTGCATCCAGGTTTCCCACCGCGACTCTAGGAGGAGCATTAAGGTTAAACAGCAGACCACACCAAGAGCGCAGAAGACCGAGGAGATGATTATCAGCAAATTCGCAGAAACCGTCGGCAAATCGCCCGGCGCACTATCAACACAAAGAGTGCTCGATAATACCCTTTGATTCTGCTTATCTCCTGGTAGTTTTATTTTGAATTGAAAAAAGTCTGTTCAATTCAATCTCTGATCTATGGCGCATATTAAAAGCAAGCCCGTAGGGGTGGCCAGAGTAACCAGCAGGCCGTTCCATCTTTTTCATGATTTGGCATACAATTTATCTATTGTTTGTGAACCTGCTTACAAGGAAATTGTGGCCGTACAAACTTAAGTTTGTAACAAAAATCACGATAAAGTGACCAGTGGTCTCCTTATATGCAAATAAATTAACAATCAATTCGTGTTACTTGTTAGCTTGTCTTAATTAGAGGACATTTGACGCTACTCTATACTAATATATTCAGTAAGGTTGCAGTTTTTTCCTCTTTTTTTCTTTTTTACATACTTTTGCTTTGCCTGTTAGATTTATGACCATATTATTCTTGCTGGTATTAGATTAACATCATCATCACGTGCCATCTTCATGCTGTGGTATCTACCAGCAATATCTTCACATTGTCATCTGTTGCACGTTTCAGTCATTCAATTGGCATGCTGGTGGACTGTTTGATGTTTCCATGTTATCTGTTATTATAGAGGACGTTTTGCATGCTCATGACGTTTTGCATGAGCTTGACTAAATCATTTTATGAAGCATGCATTTTGGTCATAAAGATTACCTAAAAATAATTATTACTATTCAACATTTTTGTAATGACTTCCACTTTCACGTTGGCACTTACCACTTACATATTTTTTACAACAATTATGGTATTCTTTATGTTTAAATTGAGGTCCATCTTTTTGCTTTCTTTGGAAGCCAGTTCAACCAATCCTTGTAAATATTTTTCGTTTTCTGTTATTAGCACTCTTGTTTCTTTGTACATGCTAACATTAATGGTCATGCTAGTAGGGAGAGCAAACATTTCCGTTGAAGAGAATCAATTCGTATATCGACATGTTTATATTATATAATGAAGGTACATTTACAATACAAGTTCTGTTGCTACTAGTATAGTTGATACCCTTTTTTTAAATTCTCCTTTACAAATAGATTTAAAAAGTAATTAACAATTTTGCAATGTTTTTAAATGATAAAATAAACTAAATTGAATTCTAATTCTCACTGAAAAGTCCTTCAAATCGTAGCTTACACAATTTTGTGAAAAGTAAAAGTAAAAAACCAATCCAGCCAATATTTAAAAAATCTTCTACTACTATCACATTACGCGGAAATGTTGCTTGGACTTAACCAGCCGAGAAATTGAACACACGACTCCTGTGTGGGAACCCGATGCAATGCCAATTTAACCATTGACCGGTCAATTATTTTCTGAGTTGGTAATCCAAATGAAACTATGTTGCTTGTTTAAATATTTGGTCTTTGTGCAAATTTGCCTATGAGTGGTCAGGCGTGATGGGTTCTTGTCTATTTACTATTCAAGGGATCGTGTTTATTCCTTACCGGTCTAAACTGGGGATCAAATCACTACACCCATATTAAAAGTAGGTTCATACCTAGGCTGGAGCTAAAAGTTAACCGCCCTCGGCGTTCCCATGGCTCGGTGTAGTTACTCTTTGCGGTAAACGAAAGTGATTTTCGTCGTTCCAAATTTGGTTAATTCCAAACTGACCGCAAGGTACTCTGAATCTGCGATTTCACTTTTGAGTCGATCATTTGCCAGATTAGAATAACCTTTATGTTATTTCGCATTTTGTGGTTTATTTTACAATCTGAAAATGCCGATAATCTTAAGTAGGACAGTAGGTGGGTTTGTTTTTCTGATGGTTTCTTGTCAATTATTACCAGTTAAATGCCTTGTATTTGATATTAAACGAGGTATTAAGACTCTTGTGCTATTGCTGTGAAAGGCCACGGATGTATAAATACAAAAGGCAGTAGGTAGATTGTTAAATGTGTTGAAGTCTTTTAATTAGCGTCCAATTCCGCGTTTTTTTCAGATCAAAACGGCCGGTAAAGAGCGAAACTTATTTTTGTTTTATCTGCACTCTTCCATTTAAATTTCAACGGTTTTAAAAAATCAAAATTACCTTTCCAGCGAAAGTTTCTACTCAACTTTCATTTATTTGATAAAGTGCTGTAATTCTCATTCATATGAAATCTCAGGGTCTTTATTAGTTAAACGCACCTATATCTTTCTTTAATTTTTTTCAGTTTAAATTTCAATGTTTAAAAAATTTTTACTCTAGTTTCTCTGAAAATGAACCAATATTAATAATACAATAATAATAGCCCAATATTTATAATACGATGTTATTCATACAATATTTATAATACAATGTTATTCATACAATATTTATAATACAATGTTAATAATACAATATTTATAATACAATATTTATATACGATATTTATAATATGATATTAATAATACCTACAATATTTATAATACAATTTTAATGATACAATATTAATAATACAATATTAATATTACAATATTTGTAATACAATATTTAGAAGACATAATTTATAATGCAATATTTATAATACAATAATAATAAAAAAATATTTATACATTACAAATTATACAATATGTGAAACCGTAAGCTAAAATTACTAAGCATTCTAAGCAACCATTGCACTATTTATTCGCGGGGGTGAGGAGAGAGGATGGAATGTGTTCCATGGAATGTGTTCCATAAAATGTGTTCCATGGAATGTGTTCCATGGAATGTGTTCCATGGAATGTGTTCCATGAAATGTGTTTCGTGGAATATGTTCCATGGAATGTGTTCCACGGAATGTGTTCCAAGTGTTCCATTTTTCCTGGCACAGTGAGATATAGGTAATATGCAGACATCCCTTTTTTCTCCTCGGCACTTACGGTATTGTAATTATTATTGCAACAATATTATTACTGTATTTTCAAGATGGATTTTACGGGTATGTTTACTTTCTCTCTTAACACCTCACGTTAAATTAACGGCTTGCAATTACTCAAAGTAATTTATGTAAAAGGTAATATAAGAGTTGCATGTCAGACATACGTGCAAATACAATTTGATTTTAATAAAAAAAAAACATATTTCTGTTTGCAGAATGTTTGTAAATCGTCACTTGTAGATCCAAATAAGAATAACACGTCTAATCACAAAGGTTAACACAGTGGATTATTTTTGGAGTGTCGCATATTTGAAGTTTATTTTTCTGATACTAATCAGAATTCTGAAATTGTGTGACTTTAATATTTAATGCATAAAAAAATATTAACCGAACATTCCTAAACGGTTCGAATTTGACTATGACGTAGTAACGCTATTGGCAGCTAAAAAAGCTCTCCTCGGGACCCTACCAACGTTGGCCGGCGTGACGTCACAGACGCCCTCCGCATTAATTGCATGTCGTTCGTACGTTTCACGAACAAGTATGTTACTCAGAGGAAAAAACCAAAAGGGTTTTTTTTGTCAACTTTCTTATTTTTTTTTTCGAATGACTTTCGGGCTTCTCCCCGGGTATTCGGGTGTCCGCCGATGATATGCATATTTTTTGCAACAATACTAATAAGACAGCTCGATTGACAGTCTTAATTAGAATTTAGATTATCACCATGTGTGCTGAGTAACTGGCAGTAGATGTGAAATATTTAAGAAGATAAAAGGGACATTTTCCAGCAAACTAAAAATTATATAATAGTATCAATTCTCAAACATTTCGAAGATATAGATAAAGCATTAGAAAAATAGTAAAATTCAATTTGAAATCGACTACTAGTCTGAACGAGCAAGCAGAGAATGTCTTTTTTGCAATACACATTCCTTAAAAATGACGCGATGCGCTTTCATTGACTTGGTTATTATAATTATGCGTGTAGTTGTAGGTACTATTGTACGTGTCAAATATACGTGCAGTGCAGGTGCATTTGAATTACGCGTTAACCATTTGTATGCGGGTCATCAAAATTAATTCAGATTCAATCATGTTTATGCTTTTTTTGAATAATGATTATACATGGAATAATGATAATATTAGAGGGGGATTTTTGTCGGTCAGAAGGCAGTGGGAAGAGAGATGAGAAGTACCTGGCTCTTCATATCTGGTAACAAAACATGGTTAAAGCCATATCAAGCAACGTTACGATTCTGAATGTTGGTCTGGAATGTTGTTGTAGGTCACCTAGGCGATACCGATAGTACGTAGCACTCTGGAAAGTTGGGCAAAGAAATATTTGAGAAAAGCCTAAGTCAAAAGCTTGTACTAAATACTCTCTGTATCGCTCTGGTAAAGACAATTGAAACAGAAAAATTGCTATAAATGACACAAACCGTGTCCAGCGACCAGATCTTAATAGTCAATTTCTTCCCAATCTTCCTCTTTTACATCCCCCTCTCATTTTCTTCAGCCTCACCATATACCAAACATCGGCGATGCAATACCTAGTCCCAATGGCTTCGGGTAGTCCATACTCTCTGTACTGTGTGGTAATCACGTCATTTTTGGTTTGTACATCGCCTGTATTACTTGTACATTTTATTATCGTATTTTAAATTCCTGCAATATTTCGCATCAAATACAAGACAACCTGTATCACCGTTAATTATAAATCCAGAGGTAAAAAACTGAATGAACTAAGTACCAAAACATGACATGATTATTTTTCCTTTTATTCAACAGTTGAAATCATAATGTTCCATGTGCCAAATCAAGGCTGATTATTTTTTTCTTTAATTAATTAATTCTTAAGCTCTCTGATTCATCGCTAGTGACTCTTTAGACGCGGTTCGACTCCCATTGTTAGGTTTTTTTAATGAGTTATAATATAACTTGATGACATTCGTTTCTCATCAGTTTTTTCTAACTATTGAAGAAACGTCTGTGTGGAGTGGAGTGCCAATGACCCAATATAAAATAAAACGAAGTTTCTAAAATTTTACATTTGCAATATACATATGTTACGTGGACCAAAATAACTGGCTCAAAATCTACGTTAGTATTTGAAATTATAATGTAAAATAAAATCACACTTTTAAAGAGTATTTTTCGAAATATATTGACTCAATGGAATAAAATTTATTTTAAATGTCTTCTTTATGTACCTTTAAGCTGAGTGGTATTTAAAGGAAAAAAAAAGATTTTCTGATCTTAAATTATTTAAGGCGATGCCATACGTAGTAATGCAAAATCATGTGTTTTTGGTTTGAAAATTTGGTCGCCTAGAAATGTTTCAGATGCTTTAATTAAATACTGCGAGTAGAATTCTTCTTGGCCTTTGAAATAATCGAGTATTTTAGAGTAGATAGAGTCTTTTAATAAGCCCAGAAAAAAATAATGTAATGGCCTATGAAAACTGCTTTAAAGTTCAAAATCTGCTACTTACGAACCCAGTTTCGGTTATGATTTTATTGTATAATGTGGAAAATTAAGTTATTTATAAAATTATCGAAAAAAAATTAAATATTTATGCCTGAACATCCACAAAATAAAATAAAAGGTACTTTTTGGCCATGTTTTTTTCTTGCATAAATCAAAACAGGCGGATGGTGTTAAGCGGAAATTTAAACCTTATCTCCATCTACGTAAGGGTTGTTATTGATAGCGGCTCAATTTAAAATATTACACGACGTAGTGCACGGCCTTAAATATGAGTTGTTTTTTTTTTTTTTTTTTTTTTTTATATTTACTCCACACAGGAGGCCCTGAAGAAAATAATTTCCCTCAGGGCCTATGTCATCTTTGGGGATGCTGTGTGGAGGGTCTTTTTGTGGAGAGGAAGGAGTGAACATGGGTCTTGAAGAGTCCCATGTTGTAGGAGGGAGGAAACACAGAGGCCGGCAGTTCGTTCCACAGCCGAGCTGTTGAACTTAAGAACGAATCGTAGAAGCGACCCGTTCTCATGTGACAAGTGTCAACTGTGTACAAATGTTGGGCGCGCGTTTGGCGTGTATCCCGACTACGCACCGGCGCCGAAGGGATCAATGACGCTAGTTCCTCAGAGCATCTTCCATTGTAATACCGATAGAACAAGGACAGCATACCTACCCGACGTCTGTGCTCTAAAGATTGCAGTCCGTTTGTTAAGATTGGGGAATCTATCAAACGGACCGCCCGTTTCTGCACAGAGTCAAGGGTTTTTTTCAGGTATTTTGGGGCTCCAGACCAGAGATGGCTGCCAAATTCGACAGTAGGGCGCACTTGCGATTTGTACAGGGTGAGCAGTTGTGTACTATTAAAGTATCTGCGGGCCCTGTACAGTACGCCCAGCTTCTGAGAGGCCAACTTTACTCTGGCTTCGATGGAGCCCCCGTACCTGAGCTGGTCACTTATAGTTACACCAAGCATATCAATGGAAGGCCTGTTCGGAAGATTGCTTGTGTTATTTCTTAAAAAATATTTTAATTATTAGTTGTTGCGCAATATAAAGATATTGAGTAAGAGTTTTATAAGTGCCACCCCAATCTTTATACCATATTATAACAAACTATCCAGCTATTATACATATTGATTGGTTCTTCGATCTCAAACACTTTCTCAATCACACATCGCTTCGTCTCTTACTAATTAGGGCGAGGGAAGCTTTTGTTTAAGGTCATGTTTTGCTATAGAAAATTAAGCTAGCTATCTTTTGCTTCCTCTCAGGTCTGGCTCAAGAGACACTTCGTAAATCTTCTGCTTCGTAGATCAGCTATCATAGAGAGAGAAAATACTCGTTGAAACCTATAGGGTTAAGGGAACAAATTACGTTACTTTGGGAGAACTGATACAGGTGTAACTTTTTTCCTAGGTGAACCCATAGAGTGAATTTAAAAGTTTGTTACACTATCTTACTATCATTGTTGAACTGCTATAAATACGTTTCATTGTTGCAAATCGATTGTACCCAAAGTAAAGACTAATCACCGTTAAAATTGTGAATTTATTTAATAACCCCGTTACAATATTGAAATATGGATTGACAGAAAGCAAAGTAGGTCATTATTAGTTCTCAAACGTCTAAAGATATAGGTCAACTATCGATTTTTTTTTTTTTTTTTTATGTATATTTTATTTAGTTATAAGAGTTTACATCTTATACCTAATATATTATTTTCTGTGACTACTACAATATTATTTACTTCTTACATACTAAAATTTAGATTTCACAACATTGAGACATAATCCACGAAAAACTGCAAGACTTTTAGCTTCCTTAACAATTACCGGGAGTTCATTAAACATTTTGAAACCTTTATAATAAATATTGTTTTATGTTTCTGATAAGTGTGTTTTAGGAAGCCTAAAATCGTTGCAGTTTCTCGTAGGATATAAATGAACTGCACTATTAATTCTAACATTCTTTGACATATAGTCAGGTAACATTTTATTTTTTAGCTTATAAATAAACACTAAGGTATTATAAACTAATCGTTGCCACACACTTAAAATATTGAGTTGACGTTGCATGGTTTTTATTCTGGTGTACCTGCTACAACACAGTATTGACCTCATGCCTCTGTTCTGGATTACTTCCATTCTCTTAATTTGGGTTTTGTTACTTAGAAATATTACACTTGTACAATAATTTAGATGGGATGCTACAGTGGTATTGTAGACCAATATCCTTGTTTTAATGTCCAATTTTCCTTTTATCCTACTTAAGAAATTAACCTTTTTCGCCATTTTTTTATTTAAAATTTCAAAGTTAGTGTTAAATTTTAACTTGTTATCTATTATGATTCCCAGGTATTTAATTTCTTTTACTTCTTCCATACTTTGATTGTCTATATTTAGGACAGTATGTACGTTTAGTTTTTTCCCTAATACCATGAATTTACTTTTAGTTACATTTAATTTCAATTTATTTATGTTTAACCACTTAGATAATTCATTAAGTTCATTTTGTATTTTTGACAACGCATCTTCAATATTATTTGCTATAATATATAAAAGTGTGTCATCTGCAAAAAGTTTGATGGAACAGTACTTTAAGCACTTCACTATATCATTAATATATAAAATAAATAGGAGCGGTCCCAAAACAGATCCTTGAGGAACTCCAATGTTGATTTCTTGTTCTTCAGAGATAGTATCTCCAATTTTGGTTTTTTGTTTTCTATTTTTTAAGTAATCAATAAACCACTGCAATTCATTAGCACGGATTCCTATGTCCTTCAATTTCATTATTAGTCTTTCTCTGTCTATCGTTTCAAAAGCACGTCTAAAATCCAAGAACACTGCTATTGTGATTTTCTTCTGATACATAGCTGTTTTTCATTCATTTATCACATAATTTATTGCTGTTTCACAGGAATATTTATTTCTAAACCCAGATTGTTCTTTTACTAGGATGTTATTTTTTTCTATAAATTTACTCATCTGTTCTTTCACAATGCATTCTAGTAATTGTTCATATTTAGGCAATCCATTTATTGGTCTGAAGTCTTCGAAATTTTTAGCATTTATTATTTTGGGCACTGGTGTTATTATGGAGGTTTTCCATGACTGCGGAAAAATTCCCTTAGTCAGAGATTCATTTATTAGTGCAACTAATCTGTCTCCTATAGCTGGCAGTGCATCTTTGATTATGCTTATAGTAATTCCATCCGGCGATGATTTTGGTTTCATTGTTTTAATGATTTTCATTAAATACTCATTGTCAATTTTACTAAACCTGAAAATATTTTTATTCTCTCTTTTTTCCGATGATTGAGAAGAAGTATCTGCGACTAATGGAATACTCTTATTTATGTTTTCGACACTAAGTACAAAATTTGTGTTAAATTTTTGGGCTATTTTAAGTGTATCATCTTCAACTCCATCTGGAAACCGAACTTCCTTAATGTTTTCCCTCTGTTTGCCGCTTATAATTTCTTTAAGTGTAGTCCACATTTTTCTTGAGTCACTTTGAGAGGTAATTATTTTTTGCCTGATATACGAATTTTTGGTATGTTTTATTTCTGTACTGTACATGTTTCTAAGTTTCTTATAAGTTTCCCACCTTTCTTCAGTGAATTGTATTTTACAGGCTTTATAGGCTGTATCCCTTTGTTTTTGTAGAATATGTAGGGATTTCGTATACCATTTATTTGTATCTTTTAATATAATATTAGTTAAAGGCATTAGCTCATTTACTACTGTTTTCAGATTTCCTACTAGTTCATCGGCTTTTCCGTCTAAATTTCCTTGGGTATCGCAGATCCATTTTTTGTTTTGTAATGCTGTACACAATGTATCCTTATTATAGTTATTTTTTTTTTCTATACGTTATATTTCGTATTCCCTGTGGCTTCGGACTTGTGGTCGTTTCAAATATTGTTAATATGTTTTCGTGGTCAGATATTTTTGGAGTATCCATAACATTAACATTCAAGTAAAAATGATTTGTTATGACTAAATCAATAATGCTTGCTGATGTATTTGAGATTCTAGTTGGTTTGGTCACAAGTTGTTTCATTCCTAGATAATTCACTAAACTCTGAAGTCTATTACTGTAGGTATTCTTGACTTTCATGTCAATGTTAAAGTCACCGGTTACATAAAACATATCTTGATTTTTCATGTTTTTACTACACCAACTTTCGAAAAAATCTAAGAATTTTGAATGGCTTTGGTTTGGTGAATGATATAATACAGCGTATGTTCCTTTAATAAAGTTTTTTCTTATTTGTACTGCCAGTATCCATGTATTTTTTTCATCAAACACTTCCTTTGATATTATTTTAAAAGATATACTATTTTTAATAATCATTAGAACTCCTCCCGTATGCCGACTAAATGAATCGCATCTTACAGTTGAATACCAAATAAATGATACTTCAGAATCGTAAATATCACTAGTTATACATGTTTCACTTAACATTAAAATTTCTGGTTTCAATTCTTGTAATAAAACTTCAATTTCATTTACGTGGGCCAAAAGACTTGAAATATTTAAATAGTATACGTTTGTCTTTTTTTTTTATCCTAAAAAATCAATTTTTCTCTTCTCCGATTCTATGTTTCTTTTGTAAATAGGACACTCTTTGCTCCATGCATGGTGATAATCATTCAAATTTAATGAAAGTTTTTCATTTGTCAGTTTGCAATTTACACATTTGATTTTGTCACTATTTTCCTGACAGTCTGACGTATCATGTTCATTTGAGCATCTTCCGCATGATTTTTTATTTTTACAAACGCCTGCTTTATGTCTGTATCCGTTGCAATTGAAACATCTCAAAACTGAGAGATGATCGAAGACAGCACATCTATTCCATCCAATATTTATCTTCGCTTCCTCTAACATTTTTGAGTGTGTTTTTCCATCTACTTCTATGAATACAGTAAAGTTATTGTTTTCACTACTTTTTTTATTTTCTTTTATAAATTTTACCGATATTTTTGAGTTTTCCTTGTCTATATAATCATTTTGCATCCTTATTTTATTTTCTATTTCTTCGGCGGTATATTTATCCGTCATTCCTATCACTTTTACTGTTGGATTCTTGGGTTTAGGAATATCAACATCATACCTATCCCCAAGCTTAGTGATAACTTCTTTTCGGATCTTTTTTGTTGCCTCTGTGTTTTTTAATTCCACTATAACTGATCCTTTTTTGAAATTCTTGATTCCGGCCACTCCCACATCAACTGGATCTATGTTGTTCTTTATGTCCTCTTGTGTTTTTGTGTTTTTTTGTTCATTCGTGAATTATTATTTTTTTAAATCTTTATATGGGGTGACCATTTTAGACCAAGGGGAAGCTTAGTGCTAAATCACTATTTTGATTAATCTTTATGACGAATTGGTGTACATTATGAATACCAAAAATATGCTTTAGATACATTGAAGGTTTTCCCACCGTTTCGCTTGAGTAGAATACAAATAAAAAAATAAATTACTCAATAAAAAATATAAACTACTAAAAAAAATATGTGACAGTTTCACTTGATTAACTTTTTGGCTTTCTTATAAAATTATTTACAAAATAAATAAAAACCAGTTTTGTGCTTGAAATCGAACGTTTCTAGACTCCGTTTGTCAAGCGATTTTAAAGCCTATTACCTACGATATAAGGTATGCCAAGAATATACACATTTTTTGCTTGTAGTTTCCTCTTAATCAACGTTTTAAAGCGCCGTAGCTCATGTTAGACTGGGTTTGTTTTCTTCCTTAACGAGTTGAGACAACAATTGGCTCAGTTTGAGTAGATTTTTCAAAATAATATTAAAATGAAACCCTTGCTTTTTTTAATCAAAGAAAACATTATTTATCATAGAACAACGTGTTGTATGAAATTATCAACTGTAAACATGGACGTGATTTAATTAACTTTATTTATAGCTTTATTATCCCGCGTTTCTGTAAGGTCTCCATAATGGGTGACCTCTGCTCCTTTACAGAACATGACTACTGCCGCCCATTCTGTGGGAATAATTGCCTGTGGCGTTAAATAGCATCTACTACAATACCATTATTTCAGACTATCTAATAAGGTTCAATTATTGCTGATTTTGAATAATAAAAACGCTGTGAATATTACAATTCTAAGTTCAAAACTTTGGTTTTAATTTTTTTTTATTTAACTGATAAATTGTCAGGAACTTTGTCAATTCATTCGTTAAAGATCTGCAGTCATGTTTTTAACAAGACAGCCAATAATTTGACAAGATTTTTAATAAATTAACAGTATTTTATATCAGTAAGTTTTCTCCATCTACACGCTCAAACACATAATTCCTCTTAAAATGTTAAAGCATTAGGTACTTACAAAAAGTGTTTTTCGTTAAATAATTAAATTAGCGCCATCTATGAACGCATAGATTATAAAGTAACTTCCGTTTTCCCCTAAGACCTGCATACCCAATTTCTACCGATTCAAAACATGTTTCCCTTTAAATCTTTAAGCGTTTAAGTTAAAAAAAAGTTAAATTGATGCTAATATCTATACATTTGTTAGCTTAAACGGTAATTATATGAAACTCCATCGATAGAAAAAAATCGCAAAGTAAGCACCGAAAATGATTAAAAACACGTTTTGTTCTGTAATTTAATTGGAGGCATAAAAAAATACACATTGTATCTAAGGCAAATAAAGCATTTGTCGATAGATTTTTTTTCTACTTCAAACGAATCTTGTTTTATTAAATATTTTCACAATTTTCGCTTAATTTATATTTTTTTTTAGATATTATCGCGCTTCCTCTAACACTCATATTTACATATCTCCCTTTCAAACCATCTAACGCTTACTACGGGGCCTTAACTCCTTGTTCCGTCTACAGCGAGCAGATACTTAGATTTTATATATTTATGACTCTATTACCTGCCCTGTGGGGTCAACATAATGGTTGACCCCTGCTTACTGCTATATGATTATTGCCGCCCATTGCTCTGTACTGAACTAATGACGGTTAGACCATTATTTATATTATTTAACAAGGAAGGTTCTAACTGCAGTGGTATCAGGAACAAATAATATTTAATAGATTTTAAATCCCGTATATTTTGTAGAGCTGGAGGGGTGAGTAGAGGAAGAAGATTGTAAGATGAAGGTGGCGAAATCGGTAGTAGGTGAACTTATTATTCTTTCTCACAAATAATTGCCAAAGTTGCCCCAAAACTCGTGAAAAATTGAATTCTTCAATGGTATTTATTTTATAATTTACCAACTGACGTGTACCCGGCGATACTGGGGGTTAGGAGATAGACACATGCCGTTGCAGATTTTTAGAATACCTTTTTAAGATATACAATTCCGTAGTACCTTGTTTTGATGTATTTCATAAGGTTTAGCGAGCGTTAGCAATGTAAGCGCCCGAAAATATATTTTTTACGACTTGATTACAAAACATAGACTTTTTACAATTATAATATACATTTATTATATACCATAACCTTCCGGATGAAATTCTCTAAGTGATAGTCAAAACCTTATCAAAATCCGTTGCGTAGTTTAGAAGCACTAAGCGCCAAACAGACAGAAGCGGATAGCGATTTTGTTTTATACTATTTAGAGAAATCACAAAAAAGTGAAATAGCTAACATCCATACTAGATTTTTGCTATACCTTTTTAAATTAAGAAAATTCTGATTTTTTGCGTATTTTCGCCTCATATCCAAAAGTGTTTCGTATTAAAAGGCCGCGCAGCCGTTTCTTAACATTAAAAAATATTTATTTTTATTTTAACACGACACTTTTAGTTTAATTTTGTGATCGGTTGTCATACGTTAAGCCTGACTGCTCCAGACTGCTGAGGCAGAAAGAGTATGGCATTCCTAATTAATAAATGCCATAGTCCTACTGAAGGTTTAATGGAGTGGGGAAAGGAATGTGATTAGGAAATTAAGGTTTAGAAGAACTGGCTATTCAGGCCTGGTCACCAAACACGGCCAAAGCCTTTTTATATAGCGTTTTGGTAGCTTCAAAATGTGGTATTTCATCTGAACGATATCCACTAAAAATATTGCTCAACATTTTTGCAATTTGTTGGCAAGCGTTATTGCATTCGCACTTTGTATATTGAGTGTGATGTAGGTACTAATGTGAACTTGAAACTGTAGTGCCTACGTATTTGCATATATTCGACATTAAAACTCTAAACAATGGACCCGTCATTATATAACCGGAGGCTGTGGGGTCAAGGTCATAAGTTTAATGGGAATCTATGGGTGGAACAATGTGTTCGGTTCTGTAATCGACAGGTGACTCATTCTGTAAACTGATGCTTTGTTATTTATCAGGAGTTGACGTCAAAACGATAAAGAATGTTAATTATGATATTTACATCAAAACATCGGCAAAAAAGGTTCTTACATAAAAAAATAAAATGTTTAACACCAGCAAAATTATGATAAGTATAAACACCGACGAAAATATTGGTACTAACATCAAAACACCGTCCGAACGTCAAAGAAACTTACAAACTTCGAGAAAATATAGGTACTTAGCCAAAAACTGTACAAAAATATAGTTCCATGACAAATCTGCACAGTGATAAATCAAAACATTTTTTAAACTAATACAGGGTGTCCGGGGGTAAAGTGCACTTGATTCGGGAGGTGATTCTACACGATGGTAAGATAAATAACTTTTTTCCCATATGAAAATATTTTTCCATAGAAGAATATTTATTTTCCCATTCAAACAATTCAACTTTTTTACCTAAAAACTACCTTAAAACGTTGGATGATGGAAAAGAATTAGCCTTAAAACATAACCTATCCTAACTCGTTTATCTGTCTAGTTTTTTGAATCACTTCATGACTTCATGTCACCTTTGTTCGCTTACCAAAAAAATGATTTTAGCTAGAAAAGATGTTCTTCCCGAAAAATGCAAGATACGGTTGTTTCCAAAACTAAATAGGAAACACTTGCGTATTAATTATTTTTAAAGCACGAACCACAACTTTTATGTGCAATGAGTTGGAAGAAACTTAAATAAATTTGAAGACACTAAAATAAGTTTAATTTGGCTAATTTTCTTGAGATCTTTCTGTTTGGTCAGAGGGAAAGCTGGCTTTATTGAATAATGGCATTATAAGTGCCTTCAACAAACCCTCGCCTCGAGCTATTGACTAATTGAACGTCATCCAATTTGACTTCAATTGTTTCATGGTTGTTGCACTCAAAGAATAATAAGAGGCGGATTAAGAAAAAATGGAAAGTGGCAATTATGTGTTTTTTTAATTTTTAAAACAGATTAATACTCAGGTAATCTCCTAAGATAGAACTGGTAGAAATAGGAATTGTTTTAAGGGCCCGCTTTCCGCGTAAAGAATTTAGATTTGGGCAACACCTACAAAATTTAGTGTTAAAAGAATCCGACAGAGGTGTCTGAATTCGTATTAGGAATAATTTTGGGGATTATGAAATTAAATTACCGACATCTATTGCAATTTTAGAAAAACAGAACCATTTTTAGTTAGCACCGACCTTAGAGTAATAATGCACCGACCAAATGAGAACGAAGTCGATATGAAGATGGTTCTCAAAATATGGGTTTTATTACGGATTTAATTAAATTTTTTTTTTTAATTTTACAAAAAACATTTACGAAAGTTATTTGTATAGGTATAAAAATTACTTTACTTTACTAAAATACTATTCTCACTTTTATAAAAGTAATTTATAACTTTTATAAAATCAATAAATATATTTTTACATCAATAAGGTTTTAAACTTTTTTACTCGAAAACTATCTTAAAACGTTGGAATTCCAAAAAAAGTTTTTTTTTCTTTTTTACTTGTACTATCAATTAGAATCACCTCCCGAAGTTTGTGCACTTTACCCCCGACATCTTGTATAATATGCGCAATATAATATTTATACAAGTGTAATATCTACTTTTGTACATTTATATAAATTATATACACGTTTACATTTTTATGCTCATCAAATTTATTATATTATAAAGATAGATAGAAAGATCCTTAGTGCTTCCTGAGGACTTACAAATCAGAAGACTTTTTTGTAATTATTTATTTATTCATTTAAACAATTCAATAATTATAAAGAGTAATAAAACATGTAAGCAACATAAAATTACATTCTAAAATGTGAAAGGGGCTCTATTTATTTACATTTTTATGAAATTACTACTTTTAATAGTTTAAGCTTTCAGTGAACTTTCAATTTTATTTTTAACTTCTCTAAATATTATTTGTTTAAATTGTCAAATATAATTTAATCACAAACACAAGATTCACTCAAAATGAAAGATTGGTGGTTCTGAAATGTTCCCATAAATACGGTGAAAGAACCCTAAACTATGAACTTATTGCCCTAAACATGCTTCGAGCGAAATGCGGATCTGGAAACCTTATCGTCAATCTGAGCAAAACATACCATGAACGTCAATATAGCAACAGCCTTTGTTCTGCTGCAGTTTCATTAAATGCCGAGAGATCCGTTTACAGTCTCCAAAAAGCAATACTGGGGCACAACCCTAGAAGCCAAGCTAAATGATTGGAATACAGAAAGATAAAAACACACCATTGTCAAAAACATCTTGGCCGTAAATGATTAAATAAAATTAGATTTATTCAGGAAGGCAAGCATTACGGTGATCGATGTTAAAAATCTAACATAGCCCTAGAATAACTCCAGTATCTTTAAGAAACCTTTCTCTTAAAGCTCAGAAAAAAACTTTCCATGACAGTTAGATATACCACTCTACAACAAGGCCGCGTACGGTAAAACTGTAAAAAAAAATAAAGTAATAAATAACAAAATAAATATTTCACAACACAATAATTTCATCGAAAATCTTAAATCCGTTTCACCTTTCTACATTTTCTATATTCTCCTTAAGAGTATAATCCTTAGATAATGCCTTTTCAAATTATTCGTGGAAGCTAGAAAAAAAATAAAATCATTGATTATAACTGCACTTCAAGTGACCTTTTAAATAACAGTAAAGGGCTCAAATGATTTTATTGTTACGTCCGTGCCTTTGCATCTTTACAAGACTTGGGCAAAACATTCTGTAGCAGAGTATAGATTTCACATCTGAAACATAATTAAAGAGTTTATTGAAAATAGAACACCAAGGTACGGTTAGTCAAAAAACGTACAATAAAGTTAATTCTGGGAAGAAATTGTACAGTTGACATTCAGGACAGGTTCACTCCCTCCTCCTCAAAAAAGACCCTCTATACAGCATTCTCAAAGATGACACAGGCTCTGAGAGAAATTATTTTCTTCAGGGCCTCCTTCCGACATAAAAAATAACATCACTGAACTAAATTATATTATTGTAGAAAGCAATCACTTTGTGGTTTGACATATTTAATAAAATAAAATACTTTTTTGTTTTAAAACCACGATATTTATTAATTTAAGAACCGACCGGTTTCGCTTTACTTAAGCATCATCAGGGTAAAAATTAATACTAAACAAGAAGTACATAATGTGTGCATATATATAACAAAATATAGAGGGAGACAACATGATACAAATATATTATAGAGGGAGACAACATGATACAAATATAAGCAACACAAAGACGGTCATAAAATACATTAACATAAGTGTACAAGTAATGGAAAACCGCTAGATAATTATGTAGACTAATGGGTTATACGAATAAATCGGGAAAAACAAAACATCAATAAAACCTCAATAATAACGGTTTTTCCGAATTTGCAAATCATTTGATCGATAAAGATCATACATTCTGTCATAGAACCGGTGCTAACATCTTACATAAAAACGGGCATGGTAACAGACTAAACAATTTAGAGGCACTAGAAATTAAAAAAGCTGTAAAAACCAAAAGTCAGATACTTAATAATCAATTAGACATATCAAGTAGTCCAATATTAAGTCTGTTTCCAATAAACCCATAAAAAATTCCCAGTTCTCCTTACCTCCTTACCACCTTGCCAGTTGATGTTTTGTTTCTCCCGATTTATTCGTATAACCCATTAGTCTACATAATTATCTAGCGGTTTTTCCATTACTTGTGCACTTATGTTAATGTATTTTATGACCGTCTTTGTGTTGCTTATATTTGTATCATGTTGTCTCCCTCTATATTTTGTTATATATATGCACACATTATGTACTTTTTGTTTAGTATTAATTTGTACCCTGATGATGCTTAAGTAAAGCGAAACCGGTCGGTTCTTAAATTAATAAATATCGTGGTTTTAAAACAAAAAAGTATTTTATTTTATTTAATTATATTCCCCACAGTTTCAGAACTTTCGATAGCTTTTTTCGCTGGCCCGTTCATTATTTTTCTGGATTCCAAGTTCGAGTATTGTTATTTGAAACAGGTGGCCCATATTATTATTACATATTATATTATATTTCGGACATCGTTGCATTGTGAATCATTAGAGCAGATCTTAGAGTAATATTACTCTAAGGAGCAGATGTAAAGTGACGTGTGTATTTGTGTACGTAGAAAGTTAATTCGCAAATAAATCACGATCGTATAGGAACAAGAAAAGAGACAAGACAACAAGAAAATTAAATTAATAAAAATTTACCCCGTAATTTCTAATGCATTGGAATTAGTTTTATTTCCCAAAGTACCTATTCTGAAAAAAAAATAATAACTTTTTACTACACAATACATAAATAAAAATATGAATTATTAATTTTTATAGTAAATTATCGTTTATAATAAATATAAGCTTATAAATCAAAAATTGTATTTTTTTCTTCTCACCTATTAGATAGGATATAATTTTATGAGATAACATTTTTTCTTTGAAATACGGGATATCTTTCGTGTATTTCCCATCTTTGAAAAAACAATATTTATTAACTCATAAACTTTACACGCGTAAAAATTATCTTTATAAATTCAAATATTTGCACGTAATCGCACGTCTGTAGATCATAGAACGATGAACGACACGTCTGCCCCCAAAGCCCTCGAGTTGGCGAATGAACTTCTCAAAGAAAGATAGTTTAATCTGCAAGTCGGAGCGAGCGCGCTATAATAAATATGATTTAAAAGCAATAGGCGTAAGCGACAGTTGTGAAAATGTTTAATAAATCACGGCGTATTTCAAAAATAGCAAAAATTACTTATGGGGTCTATTGAGTAGCATTAAAAGAAGCATTGTGATTTTTTTCATACATATAACTTGTAAAATAACAGAAATAAACGTGTTAATAATATTTTTCGGAGCATACTTTGCGATTTATTTCTATCGAGGGAATTTCAAATAATTACCGTTTCGGCTTTTGGAACAAATAGATACTATCTTAAAGAATAACATATATTTTTTTAAGAGCTTAAAAACTTCAAAATTTTAAGGAAAGTATGTCGGAAATTGGATGAAATTCGAATAGTGGGCCCTTAATGTGCAAATACAGCACTAGAGGCTCAATTGCTCCAAACCGCCTGGAACCAGTCAGACTAAGGCATCCATTAGAGTATATTGTGAGGCTGAAGGCAGTGGGGAGGAGAAGAATATGGATAAGAGAGAGATGGGGAAGTACTTGACTACTAATATCTGGTCACCAAAGACGGCTAAAGCCATTTAGAGCAACGTTTCAATTCTGAATGGTTGTCTTCCACCTGGGTGGTATTGAGAGTATCTTCAACTCTGAAACGTGCCGCAAATATACAGGGTTTTCCAATAAGAGGTGTTATTTTGATATTCAATCGTAAAAGATCAATGGTTTTTTTGCTTGTGTGGCACATAGCACCGTTTTGTTAAAAGTAAACGTTGTCCAGATCAAAACCATCCAATTCCGGCCATAAAAAATCATTAATCACCTCTCGATAGCGCAATCCATTCACCGTAACTGTTGCTCCAGCCTCATTTTCGAAAAAGTAAGGTCCAATGACTCCGCCGGACCATAAACCGCACCAAACAGTCACAGCGAAGATAGAAAGGCTTTTCAACAATAACTCTTGGGTTTTCCGAGCTACAGATGCGACAATTTTGCTGGTTGACGAAGCCACCGTTGTGGAAATCGGCCTCATCACTCAAGATGATTTGAATTTGATTCACTCAAGTGAATTTTAATAATTTCAATGCGGTGTTGAAGCGTGTATCGTTCCATTTTTATTAATGGCATAGTTTTCACTTGTCAATTGTTAAAAAATGACAGCTTCAAAAGTAACATCTACTGAAATAGCGGGCTATTCAAAATAACACCTCTTATTGGAAAACCCTGTACCTTATATTATTTTAAATTATGAAATAACCCAAATCATCCAAAAAGTACGCCGGGATCTGAACCCGGATTGACAATCGAGAGACTTGACCCTCGACCATGAAGGCCGTCAAAGTATATATGTCTGTCTTTGGAAAGGATAGAAGGCACAGGAAGGTAGCCAAACATCTAAGGGTCTCTACTATAATTAGTCTGAATACTAAGTTTTCTGATGATGTTTTGGGAGGTAGACATCTCTAGGCATTATGAAAAGAAGGTAGAGAGCAGATACACTTCCTCCTCCTTCCCGAGGGACCTATTCACACAGCCTTATAACATCCATCAGAAGAGATCGGAAATTGGTCGAATAAGCAGTAACAATAATTCCGCTTTCTTTAGGTACGTATCGATCCATTGCTTGTTGTGAACAGATATTTGTCTACAACGTAAATGTCAAAGCACAATGTCATTTGACGATATTTGAAAAAAAATATGGCATAATCACATTTTGACGTTGCTTTTGCCTCACATTTTAGTAATAAATCTAAAAGAAACATGATACAGAACAAGACGCGGAAAATAAGGAAAAGGTCACCGAACCCAGATTATTTGTCGATCTCATATCTCAATCAAAGAATTACCAAATATTATCCCCTTTTTTGGCTGCATTGGATGATTATTTTTTAATTCTTTACACGCCCATGGGGCTTTTACATTGGGTACATATGGTTATATTTTTTTCAACAAGGGTCAGAAATAAACAATGGTATATTGTTTATAATTGGATAAAAATAAATTCAAATATGTAATAATCTAATCATTTTCAGAAATAATATTTTCACATTAAAAATTTGTTGAGGTATGTTTTGAAAATCGAATTTGTTATGTTAAAAATGCATATTCACTTGTTAAAATGAAGGCTAATGTAATTTGTTTGTGAACGGTGACAATCCTTACTGCCTAGTGTTAAGTTCTAATAAATATATTTGTAACCTCGATAAGAAATCATCATCTAAGCTTTCTTATAATTTTGGTTTGCAGGGTTAAAATTCAATAATTTATTAAAAAAAAATTTACATGAACATAGTTCGTTCTCGTTCACACATCACAAAACACCATAACGCTCAGGGGTCACTCTCCCATTATTTCATTCCGTCGCACCAATCGAACTCAATTGCATGGTGATTTAATGTCGCTGCACTTCATTGCCTCGCCTATTATACATTTACTCCATGCATACCTACCGTATGTTGCAGTGGTACGCCCCTCTGTGCATCCGACATAATAATGATCCTACTTCCCTCCATTGTCGAGCGGAATGCTTAGAAGGAAGCACTCAATCATTCCACTCATTGTGCTCGAGATTGATATTCTTTTAATTTTATGATTGTTTCTTGCATAACTGTGCATCAGAGGTTATGGGTTATTTATTTAGTGGCGTGGCGACAGAAGGGGCGACTGGCTATAGAAGGGGCCCGAGCCCAAGACATTTATTTTTAATTTTTATTTCTTGCTACAGCAATCCCGATGAGTTACAAATTCATTGTAGGAACTTACAATACATAGGTGGGAGTTAATAGGTACAATTGTACATTGGTATTTTGATACCAAAATTATAAGTTTCACATACGAAACATACAAAATAGTACACAAATAGAAAAAAGGAGGTTAAGTAGAACAAACAAGAAGAAACAAAAAAGTAAACAGACAGGGACATACACATAAGCACAGAGCCAAGGTAGGAATTTAGAAGAAGGTACTTTTACCCACTAATAAATTGGTAAAAATAGATTATGCTCAATTACAAATACAGAGGATAGAAAAGGGGAGAGAAAAAAACAAAAAAAAGTACAACACGACAAGAATTACGTATTTTCTTTTTTATGTGTTTAAAAAATTATTCTTTTAAAACCTAACTTTGAATTTATGCATTATTCTGGCTGTTTTTATAGATAAGAGAAAAGAGTTATAGAGTGTGTAGGAAATATAGTTAAGATATTTTATTCGAAAGTTCATTGTACTTGAAAGAATAATTTTACGCATGCACCTACAATCGAAATTAGCATGTTTAATCATGCACATAAAATATGTAAAAGCTCCAGGAGGGGAAATTGTTAATCGAGTTTTGATCAAATTACTAATAAAGTTAATCCTGTGAATCTACAAAAGTTCAATAAAATTCATTGAAATCGTGCTATAAATAATTAAATAATTTTCTATTTACTAAAAGGACAAATAATGAAATACGAATATTTGTAAAAGCAGATCAATTTGGGAGGCAGGTATGGGCACAGCCGCCCCGGGAATCATTTATTGGATTACCAACACCTCTGCCATAGGTCACCTCAAGTGGTTTTCTACGTTTGGTGACTTAGCAGGGGTGCCCGGGTTCATGAGGGTTAGGTTTGTCTAGGTCTGGGCGGCAGATGCGCCTGCCCACCTGCTGCGTGGCGGGCCGGATCGAGAAAGACTGGCTGAGGAAGGCCTTTTTACCTCATCGGCCGGGCTCGAAAAAACAATTAGATATTTCATGTTGGGTACCTATGATATGTTTCATTGTAATGTCTGGTAAGTGGTATGATTATTCCTTAATTACCAGGTGACGTGTGTAGTATATAGGTGTGTGTGTGTGTAATATATGTGTGAGTGTGTATGTATATATATGCCCATTAGGCAGTTTACATTATTGACACAATGCCACGTTTGAATTTGGGCAGTGAATCCAAAAAATTGTCCATGTATGAGATTAGACAAATATCATTTAGACAATGAAGAGCTCGGTTAGTTGGTGAATTAGATGCTGCATTTGTTTTATAATTAAGCGTATGGAATAGCGTATGTCGTGTACGTATCAAAGGTATTTAAAAAAATAATAAGGGACAGAAATTCGGTACAGTCGATGTTATTTTTTAAAATTCTGTGTATAAATGTTATGTCAGCTACTAGTCGCCAATTTAACAATTTCTTTCCTTTTACGTTGAAATAATGTTTATTATACTATCCAAATTAGTTTGCAAAACCAATCATTTCGACTAAATTTTGGCCCGGTAAATAGTATGTTTAATAATTTTCATTGAAGGCAAACTTATAAATTTTCTAATTTTCCCCACTTCTAGAGTCGTCGTTACAAAATTGCCATGCCTTGTATTAGGATTGTACCACCGACTACTTCATTATTTGTACATACAGACTTGTAATGCGTATCCCAATTGATGTATCCTGTTTGTTATAAATGCATTATATTTTATTATCAGCTAACGTCATTCTATCTCCCCTCTCATGTTGATTATATTTTAATGTACATTGGTTCCTACCACATCCGCTGCTTCATTCCCTTTCTTAACGCTTGCTCCCATTGATAACAGATGTGGAAAAATGTGGTATTTAATTTTAACAGAAGCGTTTAGCGGCTTATGTACGATATCGTTTATGCTTCTGTTATCGCTCAAGTTATAATATTAAAATAACAGTATAAAGTATTCGTGTTCTTACTCCACCCTAAACCTTAGAAATATAGAAAATAATATACATGTTTGTTCTATTGGCAAAATCATTTTTTCGATTTAGAAGATGAATCATAGTCGTTCATCAGTATATCAGTATTGTGGTGATAAGATCGAGATCTTTAACGTCTTTTGCGTCCGACAGAAGCAAAATTATGTTATAAAGAAATGCGGTTTTTATCGAAAATTAGGAATGATAGTTAAATTGTAATATTTGCTGCAGAAGATCTCGTGCAGAAATGAAAATGAATGCGGATTTTGATGGTCTTCTTTATCGATGAATGCATTTATACGCATTGCCATGAGAACAGTGTAGAACGTGGTTATAGATGACATTAAAGTGTCGATTTCTCCACCGCACTGTAGAACATTGTAGTCCCTGGTTAAATATATACATAAATGACATTAAAGTGTCGAATTCTCCACTGCACTGTAGAACATTGTAGTACCTTGTTAAATATATACATTAAAGTATCGATTTCTCCACCGCACTGTAGAACATTTCAGTACCTGGTTAAATATATATAAAGATTACATTCAAGTGTCGATTTCTCCACCGCACTGTAATTTCTAGATCTATATGACAGTCCTGAAAAATTAGATGATGTTTATGTATACCCCTCTCTAAAGCCTAAAATAATTTGTTGTTATTTTAAAACTCTCTAAAACTCTAAACTACGCTCTTAAAGTATGTTTTCTTCGTGTTAACTAATAGTTTAAGCTGTCAATGCGTCACTCATATAACTTCTTCTATTTCTATTAAAATCTATTGGTAACTGCTTCCACATACTTAAATACCAAAAATGTTACCTCATTAAGCGCGGAGTGGCATTAAATCGACGTCAAACTCTTGCATGGCTTCGCTTTGCTACCGTTTTGTCTAAGATGCTGTCTGTATCCGGCTGTCATTCATGTTCTCCTGGTATTTTGAATAGTATTTGTCTCGGCTTCTGAAATGGTAATCTCCCAGCTTGCCCTCGCCGCACGTATTTGGGATAACTGATTAACACAATACATAAATATTATGTTTATTTAAGCTTTTTCAGCAAGGGTTCTCAACCGGTAAATTCCAATAAAAATAATCTTAAATTTTGAAAATAATTTTAACACCCACATTGTGAATACGTGTTTAAAAAATATATATCCGGGTCATAGGACAAATTTATTTTGCTAGATTCGCGCTTTTCTGTTCCTCAAGCTAATTTGTTCGCTTTTGGAAACAGAAAATATGGTCTCCTAGAAAACGTTGTGTCTCCCTCACTATCATGGTGAGAAATATGATCTAAACGGTGTTAGAAAGAGAAAATACCACGCTTTATATTCAAATCAATTAATAACCACGGAAAAATTAAAATGTATACCTCTATGAAACCAAAAGTTCCGACGGCAATCTGAGAAAAAAATATGAAACTTCGCGAATTTTCGTTAATTATTTTTATGCGAAATGACCAAAACGCGAGGTGATAGTAATGTTTATAATACAGATGTTTAACAAAATGTGTTACGAAAAAAACGTAGATGAGCCGTTTTTAATTTTATTTATGTTTGCATTCAAAATTTAAATGTTTCTAAAATTATGTTCATTTCTAATAAGCGTATGTTATTACCTTTCAAAAACAGATTTTAGCTTTCAGATACTTTTAGAAATGTTTAAATTATTTGAATTTCATTGCACAGCGGAAATACACCCAAATTCTGACAGAATGTGTCAGAGGCTTGAAACTATGAATTAAAATAACATTTAATATATCTTGTAAGATTCTTGATAGAAGTCGATCCCCACTAAAATAAAGATACAAAGTAGCTCCTAACCTCAAACATGTTGGCAACCCTTAGCTATCAGTGTGTTGTGTGAATGTTTATTTGTAAGCTTATAGCTGTTGACGTAGGGTTTTTTTTATCTAGGTTTCTAAATCTACTGACTGTCGAAGCTTTTCCTGTTTTATGAGCTCGGTATTAACGGGGAATAAAAATGTTTGTTGATTCTCCATCATTTTATTTACTTTATCACAATATTGGATTTTGGATGATATGTGAACCAAATAGGCAATGAACTAATTTTCAGAAATAGTAAAGGTTTATCTTTGTTACAAATGAAATTTTAATCCGTTTTTAAGGAGAAAAGCTTAAAAAATGTCTTTCACCTAAACGAGATTTATTTTATCTTTTTAATGATAAACTAATGTTTTGTAAGACAAGGTTTTTTTATGCATAGGATAAAGGATCGCAAATTATTATAAGCAATAATTAGTCGCCTGAAATATCTATACAAATTGAACATACCTCCTCAGTAAAAATAAATGCCGCCGACGGGAATTGAACAGGAATTTGTCTCGACGCCATCTAGTGGGAAATTTAGCACTAACAAAGCCTTTCCTACAAAATAAATTTGGTTGTGTACCGGTGAAAAAAATATAATAAGCGTTAATTGTTGATTGAAGTACTAGTACATATTGAATTATTTTGCTTGTTAGAAATAAGCCGACGTAGCTCAATGGTCCAGTGAGCGAATATCAGAAGATGCGGGTTCAATTCCCGTCGGCGGCATTTATTTTTACTCGGAAGATATTTTCAATTTGTATGGATATTTTAGGCGACTAATTATTGCTTTTAATAATTTGTGATACTTTTAAGCTATGTTTTAATTTGTTTTATTTTATTTATATTATAGAAACCAAACATTACATTGGTTACAGTGATAACACGTAATGGGTTTGTGGTATTTACATTTATTACCGAGTGACGTGTGTAGTGTTTAAATGTGAGTGTATTTGTGAGTGTGTTTGTTGTGTGAGTTGTGCGATAAGTGGTGATTATAAAGTGCAAGGTTAATTGGCGAATTTGCTGCTGAATTTTTTTTTGTAATTTGGGTACACCTCAAATGTATGTTCAAATTAATTAAGTACAGGAGTTCGGTACAATCGATGTTATTGTTATTGTTTATATGTTACAATTCATTTAGAGATTAACATATCGGAGCACTTCATTCAGAGCATAGAATAAAGAAAAAAATCTTTAAAAAATTGAATGGAAACAATTTGAACCTATTTTAATAATAACTGCTTGTGTTATTCTTTGTTATATGTGTGCAGGTCAAAATCTCGCGATCTTCTAATAAAAATGTATTAAAATTATATGCATAAAATTTTACATTTTTTCTCTTGGTTCGACAATGAAAGACATTTGGATCTTACCTTTGAAAGATTTTTGCTTCAATTACTTAGGTATTTTGGGTATGTTTAAAATAGGAGCTATTTGTCAAGAATTAAAACCTTTCATTTCACTTCGCCTCACAATAAACTTTTAATTTCGTCGTCTTAGATCCTACAACTTTGAAGCTTTCTCTTCTGTAACTTTCAAATAAAAATATACGACAAAAACACTAAATTGTAAAATAATATATTTAAATATTATACCAGTTAATAAATAAATTATGTACACGTCAATGTTTAGTTTCTCTAAGTCATAACTCTCCATCAACTTCAATGTTTTCCCCAATGGATCTAACAGCTTATTTATTATTTACAGAGTTAATTTAAAGGTTAGAAACGAGATTGAGTGATATATGTCTCGTGTTAACAATATGGCCGTAACCGTGGATAATCAAGTTATCTATTATTAAATATGGGGTCAGCAGTTCAACTCTCCAAAGGAAATATACTTCTTGTTCACAACTGTTTGTAAATAAGTCAATTTCTCTCTGACGCGAAAATTGCACTTGAACACAGTACATTAATTTGACTTCCTCTTCGAAATTGAACTAGCGCCTGAGTTTAGATAATTCATAGCTCTTCTGTTTGACTTAAGGCCCCGTAGTAAGCGTTCAGAGATGGTTTGAAAGGGAGATACGTAATTACGATTGTTAGAGGGAGCGCGCTAATATAAAAAAAACGATAATAATTAAGCGAAAATGGTGAAAATATTTAATAAAACAAGATTCGTTTGAAGTAGAGTAAAAATTATTTATTTGCCTTTAAAGATATATTGTGATTTTTTCGCATGCCTATAACATATAAAATAATAGAAAAAACGTGTTTTTAAGAGAAAGCTACAAGCCGAAAATGTGTATATTCTTGGTAAACCTTATATTATAGGTAATAGGCATTAAAATCGCTTGACAAACGGAGTCTAGAATCGTTCGATTTCAAGCACAAAACTGTTTCTTTATTTATTTTGTAAATAATTTTATAAGAAAGGAAAAAAGTTAATCAAGTGATTATCTTAGCTATAATACTGTTTTTTTTTAAATTGTTTTATTTTCGCGTTCATACATTTCAATTGAAAAATATTTTTTTTAGTAGTTTACATTTATATTTTTTAATGATTATTTTTTTTTATTTGTGTTCTACTCAAGCGAAACGATAGGAAAACCTTCAATATATCTAAAGCATTTTTTTTTGGTATTCACAATGTAAACCAATTCGGTATAAAGATTAATCAAAACAGTGATTTAGCATTAAGCTTCGCCTTAATAATTTTCTAATGAGGGAATTTCATATAATTCACGTTTCGGCATAACAAATTTAAAGATATTATCTTCAAAAATATTTTTTTTTGGAACTTTAAACTTAAAGAGTAAACGAGAAACCAGAGTTGTAATATGGTAAAAAATTGGGTTTGCGGAGACTTAATAATGTAACTTTAATATCAAGATTTACCTTTTGTTGAAATATGTAACGGCGTTATGCTGTTATATCAGTGTTTTTGGAACTATAACTAGAACCTACATACTTGAGGGTGGTCTGAAAAATTTCCGACCTAACAATGAAACAAGGTTTTTACCCTCAAGTTTTTTTATTTATTTTTCTACATAGTCTCCTTGTAACTCTACACACTTCTCCCAGCGATGCTCCCATCTCTCTAACCCGTCCAAATAGTACTCGGCGTTTTTCTCTGCAAAATAATTGTTCATAAAGGTGATTGCCTCCTCATTTGACGAAAATCTCTGTCTTCCGAGCGCAGTTTTTAGATTAGGAGACAAAAAGAAGTCGCTTGTGGCTAGATCTTGTGAGAAAGGCGGATGGTCAAGCAGTTCATACCGCAATTCGTGAATTTTCGCCATGGAAACCGCAGTTTTTGGTTACTTTTTTGCTTTGTCGAAAATTTAACGTATGCCATTTCCTACGGCTAGTTCACGAAAAAATAATTTTATGTTTTTCAACAGCTCCAAAGGAAACGCTTTGATTTTTTTCTAAATAAAACTTGGAAATTTTGTGTGGCCATTTGAGGGGCAAGGCTTTCGACTAGTAATCCGAAGGTCGCGGGTTCAAATCCCGGCACACGCCGTAAATTTTGTTTGATTTATTTGTGTTATTTTACACCTCATTTGATTAATATTATATGTAGTATACCTCTCATTTTCGCCAAGTTGTGAGACCACCATTCAGAATTGAAACGTAGCTTGAAATGGCTTGAGCCGTATTTGGTGACCAGATCTGAATAGCCAGGTACTCCACCACCTTCTTCTTCCTCAACTCCTCCCCCTCCCCACTACCTTCAGCCTCCAACATACACCGATTGGGGATGCCATAGTCTCACTGCCTCCAGACGGTTGGGAATATTTTGTGGTGTTCACAAAAAAAAAGAAGATAAATCACTTAAATTTGTAACAAAATGCTAACCGCTTTCGACAATAATAATCCCTACACCTTGTGAAGGCGCAATTGTGCCGAAATTGGCGTGTACCTAACAAATAGTACAAACGTACACTGCTTCAATCCTTTTAATGTTCCATAAAACACTAAAGTTAAGTACCCACTAATATCCATCGCATTATGTTTTTCTACGACAAACTTTCCAAACATAATATTGTTCATCAAACATATCTAAATATTTATTCTATTTTGTTATCAAATCATAAAACGGATCGAACGCAAACACGGATGTAAAATTATCATAAATAACATTTGGTAGGATCCAATATCCAATGACGCAGCTATTTCATTTAGAAGTTTATCAGACTTTGGGAAAAATTTTGTATCTGCTTTGCAGCGATGATGAATTGTGTGAAATTATACCAATAAGAAGAATAAGGAAGCATGCAGCTGTATTTAATAATCAGATCTGAAGTGTCAGCGAGTTAACTGATGCGTGAGTTATAAATGAGAACAAAATTTAATAATGAGAATCTTCCGAGAAGAGAGGAGATACAGAAATAGACTTGTGTAATAAATGTTAACTCAAGAAGCTCTGTTATTTGCTTTTGCCTGCGCCAATCAGGCGATGGCAAAAAATTGATTCTAGAAGTGCCCAAAAGAAATCATTAATCAGAGATTACTTATACTTGGGGAAAATCCATTATCATGTTCTCTGATGACTTTCACTCACGCTTGAGTTTTTTTGATTTTATGAACGCATTTTTAAACCAAAATGTTAAATTACTCATTATTAACAAGTATCGTAAGAGTAAATATCGCACATCTCTGTCTTCGCATTCGTTCCTTGCCTTGCTACATTTTCGTTCCTAAATATTCTCATGATTCGAATCAAGTATTTGATGCATCTGATCATGTTATGTCTTCCTAGAACATCCCCGACTCCTGAAACTCCATAGCCATCAGTTGGTCAACATGTTCAAATCATAATTACGACTTATACTTTTGTACCTCATGTACATACCTATGGAAATATTGATGCGACTGTTCATTTGTAATTGTTTGTTATTATGATGCTTATACTGATTTTTATATATTTACGTTCATAATATTCCGTTCATTTAAACCACTGTCAATTTATCACCATCATCATTATTATTTTATTTTCTTCGGTTTTAGGCCCAGCTTTTTACATGGATTTTAAGAACAGATTATCCAGTGAGCTATGGAAAATTATACATAATAAATTTAAAGCATTATATAACAGTAAACTGAATATGAAACAACATTAATACAACATGTAACAGTTACATAAAATACTATAAACTAGAACAATACTACATATAAGAAAAATCACTAAAACTACTTTAATTTGTAGGATTCAACAAAGTTCTGGTATAATTGCGCTTAATTCTATAAATGAAGTCAATAGATCATCAATAGATATATTAATAGTACCCCTAAACTTGTTGCCCAGATCATGCATCCTATTGGTTAGTGAGTGTGTCTGATAGTTGGTTGTGTATGTATTACAGAATGTTACATTTTGTCTTGTGTAATTTAATAGTGGCAACGATGGCAGGACTGTCAATTATGATGTTAATGACTCTGTGTAACACAACCAGGTCCGACATAATTCTCCTGTCAGACAGTGTTATTAGATGCAATTGATTCATAAAACTGACATAATTAAGTTATTAAATTGGAATTTTGAGCTTAAAATTACTATTAAATTATTACGTATATACCGATCGTGTATCATGTTTTCACATAAAATATTATACCTACTGACAAACTACACAAATAGTTTAGCAGGTTTGAATGATAATGTAGAAAAAAATTCATGCCTCCAGTTTTTTGTGAAAACAGCTACACAAAATTACCAACCAACCCTTTTTGCCCTGTGCTCCGGATCTTATCGATCTACTACAAAAGTCATAGATAATCTTTGTGTACATTTTTTAAATGGTGTAGATTTAGGTAGGGAGGTACCTGTCTACATATTGAGATAAAAATATGTATTGATAATGTATTTTACTAGTTAATCGTTTTGTCGCAACGCCCACAAAATCGATTAAGTTATGTTTGTCATGTCAATAATATTTTTAAAGCATGTCAATTAACAGATAATATCTACTGACAGCAATGAGTCTAGTTACACCTACACTCAAAAGAAGTACGCACCAAAATGTAGACATGTTTTATTTCAATTTGTCTAAACACGTTTAACCAACAAACTGTATCGCTGACATTTCCGTAAAAACAAAAACATTTTAATTGCTTTTGAAGATTATAAATACTAAAATTTACCTTGTGTAAAACCCACCTTTATTTGTGATAAAAGCATTTCGGGGTTTTATTGATTTCATTATTATTTATTACACCAAACATCAGCCATGACATTTGAAAAAAGAATGAACATAATTGGAATATGAAAACATAAAGTATAGACTACGTCAAGAAATTTTGAAATGTAATAGATTGGAATTATACATTACTATTACTATGGCAACACTGATAGGGTAACACCGGGTAACACTTATTTTAGAACAAATTGTAATTTTAGAATACAAAAAAAAGTGTAAACTATCAATTTTCTGGTGGCATCCTCCCAGGTATACCAACTTCCATAATTTCTTTACCATAATCGAAAACAAAACTTCGCGGTCCTGGATTGCACTTTACAAACTTTACAGTACCGTTGTGCTTTTTAAAGTTACATTATTTTTCCTTACAATCATCTTGGAGTTGCCATTTAAAACCATTTAAACGATCGCAGCGTCATTTATTTTGTGTACATTTTCTTGACAGACATTAGAAATTATTTTTTTTGTACGTTATAGTAGTCCTTAGTAATAATTGATAATAGTTAATGATCGTCGTGAGTTAACTTCCATTGCAACTGCTGAAAGGAATTAATAGTAATGATAATGTTTTATTTTGACAAGATAATAACTAGCATTTAGATATCATTTAATCAGCATAAAGGAGCTAATTAAATGAGTATCATCTCCACGAGTATCTCTTGCATACAGGGCGGGATTAAGACCTTTAGAGGCATATGAGTATGAACCAAAATATTATTATATGTTTTAACTGGTCATTAGCTGAGTTGGCATCGAGTGTGGTTCCCACCAAGGCGCAGCGTCTCGGGTTCAATTCCTCGGATGTCTAAATCCTCCATCACGACGCAAGCAACATTTTCCGCTTCCTATGATTATAGTAGGAGATTTTCAAATACGAATATATTCCTATTAGAGTGATGCAAAATAAAAATGTTTTTCATTGCGACAATTCCAATTCGTTTATGAACTCCCTTATTAATTAATGTCAATTCCGATTCGTTTATGAACTCCCTTATTAATTAATGTCAATTCCAATTCGTTTATGAACTCCCTTATTAATTAATGTCAATTCCAATTCGTTTATGAACTCCCTTATTAATTAATGTCAATTCCAATTCGTTTATGAACTCCCTTATTTATTAATGTCAATTCCAATTCGTTTATGAACTGCCTCATTAATTAATGTTAATTCCAATTCGTTTATGAACTCCCTTATTAATTAATGTCAATTCCAATTCGTTTATGAACTCCCTTATTCCACGCATAAAAAGCTCAGGTAACCGATATGTAAGAAGCAGCAGATATTTTAATATCACCGAATAAATTTACAAAAAGCATTTAACCTTTTTTTAAATAGTTATCAGATATTGTTTTGTAATTTATTTATTTACACTATTTAAAATTATTTATGTAAAAATGATTACTAATAAATACCACAAATAAATAATTACGCTTTTGGTGAAACTTATTTCAGCTGCACGATTTGCAGTTTTGTAGAGAAAACTTTCTGATTTAAAATATTGCTATTTTATTAAGAAGTCTTCAAATTATTGACTGCAGGCCCTCAACGAAAGAATTGATTGGTTTCCTGCTAAACTAAGTAAAAAGGAATGTATTATCGCCATGTCGGAACACGTGAATTATCAGGACATTTTTTGATATCCGATATAATAGGAATGTATTAAAAGAAAACGAACTGCAATCAGGTTTTATCAATCAACAATACTATTTTTTTCCACTTGAGCACGTATTTTTATTGTTTAATAGTAAATCTAGCCCTGTACAATTATATCCATATATCTAGTGACGCGATAATTTAATAATAATTCTTCCATTTGTCTCACATCTGTACTAATATTTAGCATTGGATTAACGACTTCAATAATTTGAATTGCATTTTTTGTGCTAACGTTGTACCATTAGTTGTTGGTAAACTACGTTGGTACATCATTGTTGAATGATGTTAAATGTTTTGATGTATTGATGTTTTTTCTGGCAATAAATTTTATGCTTTTATAAACAAATGATGTCGTTTTTATATGTCTACGATTTATCTCAATAAAACTTCCGTAGTGGTTCTCTTTTATATTGTGAAATGAAAACGTTTCACGTCAACGCAAAATACTAACTCATCAATCTGCTTGTATTGATTTAAAACATTATGAGATGAAACTCAAAAAGTGCAATATTTGGTTCCAATATGATGCGCGACAAAACTGCCAACTGCTCTCCACTGTTCGGAGGCAGTGAAACTATGGCACATGGAGAAAAATTAGAATCGATGATTTAGTAAAAATCCTTACAACTTATTCGTAATCCGGTTAAGAACGGGATTGTAGCGCGTTTTTTGTACAAATTTTAGTACATTCCTAATATATCGGAACACGTGTTCATGCATCTGCACTATTTCTTGATAATATATAATGACGAATTCTAAAATATTATGGAACACGTGTTCCGACATCGCGATAAAACATTTCTCGTTACGAATAATTTGAAGAGATTCTTAATCAATTAGCAATATTTTTTATCAGTAAGTTTTCTCCGTGCATCCCCAATCGGAATATGTTGTGTGGCTGAATGTAATTGGGGAGGGAAGGAGATGGGGAAGAGAATGGTATGGAATTACCTGAATATTCAAATCTGGTTAACATTTACGGCTAAAGCCATTTCAAGCAACGCTCGTATATCTACCACTCCCCTGATGATAGCCAACGTCTGATAATAATAATATTATAAACGTAAACTATGCTACTATCACTAATCAAATCTCTAATAAAAATACCTGTTTGTGCATGTTATTCAACGGTAGAGACAGGTGCACAAAAACATGCAAATATTCCTACATGTTTTTAAACGTAAACATGTAAACTGCAACAGAGAACAAACTAAAAACTCTCAGACATATTGCCAAAACATTTTTGTGGCAGACAACATACAAACATAAAACATCAACGAACGACAGCTACAACCAAAACATTGAGAGCAATTCTCCTATGTTTTTTGTGAAGATTCTTCTTTTATTATGATAGTTCTTCGAAACAGTGCTGGACTTAATATGGTATGCATGCCATTAATTTCTAGCGGTTTTTTGTTCCATGAGGCTTTTATTTATCATTGACTAATTATTTTCTTATTTTTTTATACACGCAAAACTCGGTTAAGCAAGTCATTCTTGTAGCACCGTTAAAGCGAAGCTTAATGCCAAATCACTATTTTGATTGATCTGTAGAACCAATTGGTGTACATTATGAATACCAAAAAATATGCTTTAAATAAATTGAAGATTTTCCTATCGCTTCGCTTGAGTAGAATACAAATAAAAAATAAATTACTCAATAAAAAAATATATATGCCAACTACTAAAAAAAATATTTTTTCAATAGAAATTTATGAACGCATAAAGGAAACAACTTTTGAAAAATACAGTGTTATAGCTAAGATTATCTGTGACAGTTTCACTTCATTAACTTTTTTGCTTTCTTATAAAATTATTTACAAAATAAATAAAAACCAGTTTTTTGCTTGAAATCGAACGTTACTTAGACTCCGTTTGTCAAGCGATTTTAATGCCTATTACCTACGATATAAGGTATAGCAAGAATATGCACATTTTTCGCTTGTAGCTTCCTCTTAAACAGTTTTTATCATCTTTAATTGCGCTCTGAAATATATTTGATTTGCTTAGGATTGTAGATAATATTTCAAAGACTTCTTCAATAGATGTAATTCGTGTACGTTTATCCTGACGAAGAAACCATTGATTTTGAAACAAATCCATTATTTTGATTAAGTAGTGTTGTGAATAAAGTATTTTATTTTCATTGTGCCCTATAAGTAGGTACGTAGGTCTTTCGAACAATTCAAATAAATTTATTTTTATTTGCGTTTATACGTTGGCAATACTTTTTACATGGCTACACCTGACCTTTTTTTAAGATTTTGAATGACAAGACATTTAATATAATATTTCCTATGTGCATATTGATTTTTTTGTTCGCGTAATAATTGTAGGTCATAAGTTGTGATTCTGTTAGCTTTTGTCTAAATACAGCTCTGTTGTGACAAGAATTCACAACATAACAGGTCAATTTCTTAGAATAAGTCGACAATGTGCCACAACCATATTGTGGTGGTAAAGTCTCTCATTCACCGCATTCCGTTATGTATGTCTGTCAAAAGTTTTGATTCAGTTACTGCAGTACACACCTACTCGGTTTTGTCATTTAACTGACCCAGATTTCACCCGACCGTTCAAGTGAAAAGTCTTAGATTTTAGCATAAGTCAATTTAAGATTTCAGCACAAGTGTTTGGCCGTTTGTAGGACAGCGGTCAGACATACGATGCTATTATTAATAATGACAAAACTTTTGATGGCGCAGACAATAAAAAGTAGAAAAATCACGTCTGCTGATGATTACTTCTTTTGTCGTGGAGATTCTTAGTCAGATTGGATAGGGAATGTTGCATGGACTTTTGCGGTGTCGCATAAATTAATGTTGAATAGTACAACAACGCAGTAAGGAATACATACATATCATTAGATAGGAATAATACATACATATCATTAGATAGGAATAATACACACGTATCATTAGATAGGAATAATACACACATATCATTAGTTAGGAATAATACAAACGTATCATTAGATAGGAATAATACACACATATCATTAGATAGGAATAATACATACATATCATTAGTTAGGAATAATACATACATGTCATTTGATAGGAATAATACGTAGATATCATTTAAAATTTGGGAGGCGGTTATGGGTACTGTCTCCCCAGTAACCATTTATTGGATAACCAACACCTCTGCCATAGGTCACCCCAAGTAGTTCGCTACGTTTGGTGACTTAGCAGGGATGCCCGGGTTCATGTGGTGTGGTTTGTCTAGGTCTTGGCGGCGAAAGCGCCTGCCCACCAACTGCGTAGCAGGCCGGATCGAGAGAAGATGGTTGAGTGAGGCCTTTTGACTTCTCTCATTCGGGCTCTCTCGACCTATCGCCCTGCACCGCAGGTGGATTGATTCATATACGCCCCTAATTCCTTTTTCCTTCTCAGAATTTCCTCTCCTTCATTTCCTTGAAAAGACCTTCCACACAGCATCCCTTGAGATGCCATAGCCCCCGAGGGAAATTATTTTCTTAATATCCTCCTGTGTGGAGCTTATGTAAAAATAAATAGAAATGCCACTAGTAGGAGTAGTCTCTATCCTGGAATGCACTTACATAATAACTTCATCCATTATACAGACGAGGTAGATTATTAGAGAATATCCAAATTCTCATGTTTTTCGTCTAAGCTGGTAATTTTTACACCTGTTTTATAATTTATTCAACTAATTGTTGTTATTTATTTAAAGCTATATTTTATGTAGAAACCATGGTTTACAAATGTGATGGAACATTTGTGCGCGATAAGCCTCCCTTACACAGTGTCAAAGATGTCCACAAATATCTTGCCAAGATTTGCAAATTCCAACGCTCCCATGGCCAGGATGTAGCCTCCCTCGAAAATGTCTAATAAATCGAAAATCTATGGACGATCGTGAAGAAAGAATTTGAGAAAAAAAAGATAACCAATAAGTTAAATCTCATAGAGGAACTCATAAGTATGGCATCACAACGTGGAAATAATAAAAAAAAACACCTGTATAATTTAGTGCACAGCACGCTGACTAGGATTAAATTTCTTCGCATAAACGAATGTTATAACCAAATACTAGATATAAACCATTCACGTAATCAATCTAATTATACGTCATTAATATTTGTAAACTAAAAAAAAACATTTGAGTGCATTTGTATTTTGTATTTGTTCATTAATAATAATAATATTTGGCTAATTATATAGCGCCGTTTTCGTGAAAAATCACTTCAAGGGCGCTGTACAAATATATTTATTAAATAATAAATACAACTGGCTTAAAACTAGGATTCATAATAACTAGGGACTTACATCTAAGACTTATTTCTAGTGAAGTACAACTAAGGCTCATAACTACTTACTTAAAACTAGTGACTTACATATAGGACTTATGTCCCTCTCACAACAAAAAATAAATGTATTTTTTTTTCCCATAAGAAGCAATTACTTTGTGGTTAGACATTATATTTTTTTAAATAAAACAAACACTTTGTATTTAACCACGAATAGTTATTATTTTACACATCGACCGGTTTCGCTTCAACCAAGCTTCATCAAGATATAATAATAACTCTTTATTATTATTATATTATCGTTATTATTATATCCTGATGAAGCTTGATTGAAACGAAACCGGTCGATGTGTAAAATAATAAATATTCGTGGTTAAATACAAAGTGTTTGTTTTATTTTAAAAAATATGTAATTTTCTCTCATCTATCATGCCCCAGCCAAGTAAATGTTTAATAAATTATTATATGCAATAATTAGTCGCCTGTAATATCAATACAAATTGAAAATATCTCTCGAGAAAAAATAAATGCCGCCCACGGGAATTGAACCCGCGCCTTCTGATATCCGGTCAGGCAGGCTGATAATATTAATTATTAATAATATAATTTATTAAATAAAGCAAATGTTTGATTGATCTTGTCATATATTCGTGAAACATCATCTGGTTTTGATTGCCAAACGATCTGAGAGTCAATTCGCTTGACTTGTTATCGATTCGGATCTCATTACCACACATTATCCTCATTGATATGACTTCGGGGTCACTGTACCTTTCCCCTTGACATACGTATTGCACGAATAGAATCGCCAAACAGTAATACTAAAGAATATGTTCACACAGTTTGCAAAACATTACTGGTAAAAGCTATATATTTATTAACCGCCGTGGGTCTACATTAGATAGAAAACAGCGAAGGTATTTTAATTCTTTAATATATTTATAAGGCGCCAACACTCAAGTTGCTTCAGGCGCCATTTCCTATTGTATCGCTCAGCTTTTGTACACATTTGTACGTGTGAGAATTTGATCTGATAAATCTTTACCCCTGAAGGCACACCTGTCCAAAATCTCCGAGGTCAACTTTACTATGTATGCCCGGAGTCCGTTACATGAAAAGGGAGTTTAAACAACACATTCATGTTTTAATATATTTTGGCACAACGTATCCCGCATGTAGCCGCAGGGCCTCACGTTTTTGGGGTCCCCTTTCCGAAGTGAAAAGCGAAAATTTTAAGGTCAAGGTGCTCCATTTTCCATGTGTTATAGGTAAACAATGGTATTTTATATGCCATGCCAATTATATTTTAAAATTACCGGAAGCGAATTTAATATTATCTTATAGTTTTCATACATATAATTTTAAAAGTCTTAATTAAAGGCCAGGTGGAGTAAAAAAATTCTGTCAAAATAAAATAATTAACAAATGGAAAATTATACCTAACTTGTGTCTCAAGCAATTATGCTGTTCTTTAAAATTTCTTTTGTTATAATTAAAAATAATTATTTCTGCGGTGTGTCTGTGTGTAACTGCGGTACAAAACTCTAGGAATTTGCTTTGATTTTCAAATAGGAACTGATTGAGGGAACGATTCAAACAAGCGATGAAGTATGTACCAACATTATTTTATTGTAATTTTTCAAGTTTACTAACAGTGTTCATTCGAAAGGTTAATTTAAACGTCTCTAAAATTAAAATGTTCGTTTTTGAAAGGCAACAATCCAAACATTTTTTTAAAAAACACTTTCACTAGCACACATTTTGGAATTATTATAATACCCCGTGATATTTGACTTATATGTGTGGCCTACTACTAACCATAGATAAATATATTGTAACAACTTATAACGCATCCAAATATTTAGATTATTATTACCTATATATATATATATATATTTTAACTCTTAAATAACTTTTAGATTATTGTTATCTATATCTATATCTTTACCCTTAAGTAATTTTTAGATTATTATTACCTGTATCTATATCTTAACTCTTAAATAACTTTTAGATTATTATTACCTATATCTATATCTTAACTCTTAAGTAACTTTTAGATTATAATTACCAATGTCTATATTTCAACTCTTAAGTGACATTTAGATTATTATTACCTATGTGTATATATTAACTAACTTTTAGATAATTATTACCTTTTTATATATATATCTTAACTCTTAGGTATATTTTAGATAATTATTACCTATATCTATATCTTAACTCTTAACTAACTTTTAGATTATTGTTACCTATATATATATCTTAACACTTAAGAAACTTTTAGGTTATAATTATCTATGTCTATATCTTAACTAACTTTAACATTATTATTACCTTTATCTATATCTTAACTCTTAGGTATATTTTTTATTATTATTACCTATATCTATATCTTAACTCTTAAGTAACTTTTAGCAGATATGCGAAATGTGCCGAAAAGTAATTTGGAAAATAACATCACTTTGACAAAACAAACGGACGTTTTTAAATAAATTATAGTTAATAAGTAATAACATTTTGACCTTTCTTAAATTTAGCGCTTGTTGATTTTTGCGCTCTCTGAAATAGAATTGCAATGTCAAATGAATAATCAATATTTGAATTTCTGTAAAACACGTTATTATGCAGATTCAATCAATTTATAGTATTATCAAAGGCGGTAAAAAGCATTTAAACATGATTAAAATATGAATTTACTAAATTGGATGTTTGTAGGAACCAAAGCGCAGTCTAATCAGAGTATTGTCAGAATCGAAAAGTTGTTGCTTGTAACAGCAACAGCCGTGTTTTAGTTTAGTGATCGGATCTGAATAGGCCGACACCTTCCCAACCCTTCTTTTGCTCAACTCTTTCCTCTCCCCATTCCCTCACACGGAGAGAAATCAATGTTTGCCCTCACGATAAATTAACAGGCCGTATTAGTGAAAAATAATTTAACAATGTTTTATTGATTTGCCTTGAAAATATATCATGACGCATGACCATACAAAGAATTTACGTTGTAATGCAAATATATTGGAATTTTCATGAACACGTGTTCCAACATTATGATATATATATATTCGTAAATTATTTATTTTTTATATACCTTACGATTAAATTATTTTCCTGTTTTCAGTCTTACTGGTTTTGCAACAAACATTAATATTTGTATGCACATACGAATGTACAATGTACATACTTACTTTATATTTAAAACTTTGCTTTATTTACAATATCAGGTGTTATTATTTCGATTTGATGTTAATCTTAGTATAAGCATTTGATTTTTAATTTTTTTTATATAGTTATGCCATTATCCATGTATATTGTTACACTTACATACATAAATTGTCAATTTCCTCTGTAAAAGCCCGATAGGGCGTTAATGAATAATAATAAATAAACAATAATTATTAGCCTGAAACACTCATCCACATTGAAAAATCTCCTGATAAAAGATACATGACGCCAACGGGACGTGAACCCGTGTCCTTTCGATTTCCGGTCGACAGCTCAGACCACTGAGCTATGGCGGCTTATCTCTTATCCGCGAAATAATTCAATATATACTAGTGTTTCATTCAACAATTACTGCTTGTTACATTTTTTTTACCTGAAACAACCAACTTTATTTTATATGAGAAAGGCATTGTAAGTGCTAACTCTCTCACTAGATGGCGTCGAGATAAATTGGCTACATTTTTGGTGAGAATATTAGAACTTGTCAAATATTAATCATTATTTTTTTGGTAAACTAATGTTTAAGACAAGATTTTTTATGCATAGCACAAAGGGTAACAATTATTTTTATAAGCAATAATTATTAGCCTGAAACACTCATCCACATTGAAAAATCTCCTGATAAAAGATACATGACGCCAACGGGACGTGAACCCGTGTCATTTCGATTTCCGGTCGACAGCTCAGACCACTGAGCTATGGCGGCTTATCTCTTATCCGCGAAATAATTCAATATATACTAGTGTTTCATTCAACAATTACTGCTTGTTACATTTTTTTTACCTGAAACAACCAACTTTATTTTATATGAGAAAGGCATTGTAAGTGCTAACTCTCTCACTAGATGGCGTCGAGATAAATTGGCTACATTTTTGGTGAGAATATTAGAACTTGTCAAATATTAATCATTATTTTTTTGGTAAACTAATGTTTAAGACAAGATTTTTTATGCATAGCACAAAGGGTAACAATTATTTTTATAAGCAATAATTATTAGCCTGAAACACTCATCCACATTGAAAAATCTCCTGATAAAAGATACATGACGCCAACGGGACGTTTGTGTCATGTTTCGTGAGTGTTTCGGGCTAATAATTATTGCTTATAAAATAAATGTTACCCTTTGTGCTATGCATAAAAAATCTTATCTTAAACATTAGTTTACCAAAAAAATAATAATTAATAATAAATAAATAAATTACTAAAAGTTTATCATGAAACCTGTTAATTCATTCGTGAGGCCTGCAATTCCGTTTCTCAATAAATTAGCAATAGTTATTTTAACATAATTTTTTTCCACTGTAAATTGTCCTTGAGGTGCAAAAGTACAGCTTATTATGTAATAATTCTGTAGAACTCAAATTCTTTTGAAGGTTGTCATATTGGAGAGAAAATTGTCACATCACGTTTCATTTCAGGCATTCACATTATGTTGATAGTTTGTTTGTTTCTTAGCATTTCTGTATTAAAATACAAAGTAAGTGCTTGGAAGTTAATGCTAATTACATAGAACAGTGACAGACGCCCGACAAATATTTCATTTCATTTCTGCTAATAAGTTCGAAGACCCCACTAGAATATTGTTTGAGTAATGGGATTCTTTGTTATGCGAACTTGGAAGTATTACGAGATAAAAATCATCAATTTGGTATAAGACCTAGGTCCTAGTTCAAAATAGTTAACCTCATATTTTAAGTAGAAAATCTGATTTTGTTTCACCATAATAGGGATCTAAGTGTAAGCCCTGGCGTCGTGAAATTTATACAAGAAAATAATAATTCAACATTTTTAAAAACGTCAATCGTTTGAAAAGATATTTACGAGTACGTTATGGTGACGTTGCTGAATTCTTGATTGATTTTATTAATTATTTTCCTAAGTTTGGAGTTAATGTTGAAAATCTTAATTAATTATATCATCAAAAACAGTTCAAAAGTATCTATGTACTAAAACTTTTTATTTTGTAAGAAAACAAAATTTTTATTGCATGAATTTATTAACTGAGCTTAGCGAAGTCCTATTTTAACTCGACCATTTGGCATTTCATCTGTCTGTAAATGTGTTTGTTACATTTTGGTTCAAGGTGGTAGCCGTGTTGGATACTAATTTTTTTATCTCGCCTGAGTTCGCATGCTCGTAGTTCCTACTACGAGCCGTCAAATCGGAATAATCAATATTGTGGTACCTACCGGCCCGAAGAAAGTTTTAAAAAGAATTGTGAGCTTTCTTTGAACAATTTGTTTAACTCTTGACAGGCCAAGATGCCAAATCAAGTGGGTCTTCCGACGACCCCACGCAATTTTCTGTCTTTTAAACTATAGAAATCCCAATTATTCAGTCAATTTATTATTAATGGTAACTTATGAGGTTAGTAATTTTGGGTACTACCTACTCCCCCAATTGGCTGCGGGATAGTTTAAATTTTAAATTTAAAAAAAAAGTTACATAAATATATGGCTTTTAGGTACCTATTTGTAGTTACAAATCTTACAATTTCATAATTTCATTAAATTTTGGTATTGATATTTAAAAAAATAGAAACATGATTTTTTGGACACGAGGTCTACTGTTTACCGAATTACGCGTATTAGTTACATACCTAAAAACGTTGTGATTTTTTTTACAGAGTTTAAAACCCATTATCGTAATTCGAAAGCTGTGTTGGTTGAAGCCGCTAATGTAAACAATGATACAAAAAAAATCTTGGAAAAACCCTCCATCAATAATAACTTCTCATATCATATAATAAAAACTTGCAGTGACCTTTCCTTTGCCAAATTGACTTTGGACGTCAAACATGTCAGCCAAGCTACGAACAATTATTTGTTTAATTTGGCCGATTTGTCTTGTATTGATTTATTGACTTTGAGATGCTGTCAACCCGTGTTAGTTTCGCTTTTGTAAATACTGCTTACTTTTTGCTGCAGAACACACAATAATGAGAATGTGTAATTAGTGCTTAACCTTCGAGTAATTAGTTTGCTTTGTTTACGGTTGATTGGAATTCAAAATAACACACTTCCTATTCGTTGTTTTTCGTAACTAAGAATACTTTGATCATTGGAGTACTTTTTGTCTTTTGTACGCTTTTGTCTAATACTTCCTTATCTTTGTTTTACCATGGATTCATGGATTTAGATGAAGTAATTATCAATTTATTAAAGAGAAAATACGTTATTGAGACAACGCGCGAGCTCGAACTGAATTAGGCCCAGTGGATATACTTTAGCGGTCCGTTCATATACCTAGTATAAACATGTCACTGTTTAAGGATATTTTTTTCGTTAGTCATTTTACATAGTATCGCTTTACAAACTTTAATCAGATTATGTCGACCGTTTATTATGTTGACCGGTCAGTGGCTGAGTTGGCATCGCGTTTGGGTCCCACCCAGGCGTCGTACATTCAATCCCTCGACTGGCTAAGTCCTTCATCACGACACAAGCAACATTTTCCGCCTACTGTTGTGGTTATAGGAGATTCGAATACTGTCAGATTATTTGTAACAACGGAATGCTTGTCTTGCTTTTAAAATAAAAAAAAATAAATTTCAAATATTTAACAATATTTTTAAATGTCCTTGGAAAGATTCAGTGACCAATTTTGTAAAAACCCATTAATTAGCTGATGACAAAGAAATACATTGGTTAAATCGAGGTTACTAATTGCCCGGTATATATAATGTTCCGCTGGCAGATGGATGTTATTTTTCAAATCCCGTAGTGGGTACCATTCAATTTTAAACGTTCACATTTGAGACCGTTACAACAATTTTTTACACCCGCCCTAATTCAAATATGATTATTTTTTTTGTTCAATATTAACAGTGACGTTCATTATTTCCAGCACGCCAACAATGTACGCGCCTCCGCCCTGGAGCACGGCAGCCGACGCGCCGCCCGCGGTCTCGCCGCTCGCGGACCCGCCCCGCCCACCGTGCCCTACCTGCCCGCCGCACGCCCGAGCACCTTCTTCGCGCGCGACAACGTCTCCAACTTCATCTCATGGTGCCGGCGCGCTCTCGGCATCTTCGAGTGCCTGCTCTTCGAGACCGACGATTTGATCATGCGGAAGAACGAGAAGCACGTGATCCTCTGCTTGCTGGAGGTGGCTAGGAAGGGATCCAAGTTTGGTGAGTCCAATATCATTTTATTTATATTACTTCCCATATCTTTTCACCTTTACAAAATTCCCTATTTGGGGATGATATAGTCCCGGCTAACTGGCTTCATGCAGTTAGGTTAGGTTGGGTTAGGTTATTTGAAAGAACAAGAAGCACGAGATCCTCTGCCTGTTGGAGGTGGCTAGGAAGGGATCAAAGTTTGGTGAAGTCAATGTCATATTCTATAAAGTTTTTTTTCTCAACCTTTCTCCTTACTCATCTCTTTCTCTTCTCCATTTCTTTCAGCCTCACAACATAACATTCCATTTATGGATGTCATAGTCTCACTGGCTTCCGACGTCCAGCTTTCGACATATGCCTCCCTTGAAGGTTTTTTAATTTTGCCGATTCTTCTTACCTACAGGTCATCAAAACACCTCATCTGTGGGTGACCTCTGTTTTCTTTTAACAACTAATGACAACAGTGGTCCATGATGTTGTAATTTGTTAGTTGCTTATGCTATATGTCCAGAATGATCCAATTTGAGTGTGGAGTTTGGGAAAGTAATGTCGACAACCTTTGACTTGATTCTAATTTACTCTTTCGTGTTTCTATATCTCAAGAACGTACCTAGCGTGGCTCTTTCCATGGCTCTTTGAGCGATTTCCATTTGTCTCTACGTTTTTGGTAAAAGTTCGTGTTTATGTTCTAAATATTTGTCTCGGTAGAATGCATTTATTTAACACCATTTTGCAATATCTTTTACTCAACAACTCTCCAGTAATAATCGAAATGAATTGTACGCTACTTACAAATTTGATTGTTCTTGCATACGCAACATCCTTTAACGAATTACAAACATCGAATTCTTGAGATGTCAGTAAAACTCATTCCATGCAAGAACACCGACAATATTCAATCAATTTTTATAATTAGAGTTTCAGCGGCCCCAGACAATGGCCAATCTCGAAATCTTGGTAAATATAATAATCATTACTTGTACAGACAAAGCAGCAATAATTACAGCGGCAACTGTGGGTTTCAAAACAGGGTCTAGATTGGATTGACTGTCTTCCTTCGTAGCACATGTAATAACTTGCGAGACAATAGATACGCAATAAGATATGCTCGTACAAGCAAACAATCTAATTGCAATTCGCTATTGCTGGTATGACAAATAAGAATGTTACTTTCGCAACGTATTTATATGTTTTAAACCCCGGATTTAGTTTGTCGAGTAGTATCAATCAACATAAAAATGTTTTAAAATTATTTGTACATGGTTGTATTATCTGTTTATTTAAATGTCTATGTCCGATAGTGATAGTTTGAACTAGGTATTAGAAAGTACTCCAAAACTTACTCCCCTTTAATTCTTTTTTTATTGTGACCTGTCCAGTTTATAATGCGAATTTCAAAATAAAGTTTCCTCAATAAACCGCCATTCTCTGAATAGTTCATTTTGTAGATTTATTTTAGCCAGAGTTGATGATTAGTCCTTAGGCTCCTTGGCTCTGTAGTAAGCGTTCAAAAAGGAGAAGAAGATGGTTTGGAAAGGAGATATTGCATATACGAATGTATTTGCATTGAGGGAGCGCGCTAATATTAAAAAAACTGGTTATAATTTATAAGCGTAAGCGAAAATATTTAATGAAGAATGACTTATTTAAAATAGAAGAAAAATCTTGTTCATACTTATAACATGCTAAATAACAGAACAAAATGTACAATAAAGGATATCAATTTGTTTTAGACCACTTTAATTTTAATTGCACTCTACCGGTTTCGGAAGCACCTTTCCTTCGTCAGGATAATATTAAAACTGCTAATTGATACTGTAAATTATGACGAGCCACAAAGGAAATGCTTATTACAAATATGCAGAACAAAATGTGATTGTAAAAAAAAATCGAAGCATGCCTTGCGATTTTTTTTCTATCGGGAGAATATCATATATTACTTTTTAGGATCGGAAAATATATTGATATTATTTTAAAAAGTAACTAATTTTTTTAAGTGCTTTAAAAGTTTAAGTTTTGAAGTGAAATATGTTATAAATCGGTATAAATTCGGAATGTGAGGATATAAGACAGCCTTTTGCGTGTACCTTAATAAGGTGACGCAATAATATGTGTTTCCAAGGTTGCTCATAAAGAAGTTGATCTTCGGAAGTAGATCAACAAAATGGCAGTGTAGGAAGTTAGATAACATCAAGGAAAATTACTGACGCATGTCGCAGATGACAGGAAATAAAAAAAAATCAGATTACTTGGAGTCCAAAGATTGATCACTACGATGAAAATATTGCTACTAAAATAAATTTATTGACAGTAATAAACTTCACGGGTACTATCCCAAACAAATAAAGTTCCCATTGATTAAAAAAATCAACCCGTATAAACTAAGGACGGGTTGTTTCGGAAAATTTGAACAATTCATCAAATTTCATCGTTCATCTACGGGTTCTGTGAAAGTCCTATTCAAATTCTGTTATTATATCATTATAGGCTAGTTGCTTGACAGAACTGAAATAAAAACAGAACTTAAAAATATCTTTCACAGAACTTGAAAATTAACTTTGAAATTTGAAGAATTGTTCAAGTCCTCCGAAACAACCAGTCATAAGAACGAATTGTTTCACAGAATTTGAACAATTCATCAAATCTGTTATATATAATTATTGGCCAGTTGTTTCAGAAAACTGAAATAATGACGTACCTTGAAAAGAACCTTCACGGAACGTGAAAATAATCTTTGAAATTTGATTAATTGTTAAATTTCCGTGAAACAACCGGTGCTAAGTTTTTTAAACTATAATATATCTATTTTCAATTTTTGATGTAGTTGCGCCATTTCTTGAGTCGGCTAGTAGTCAATTTGAAAGATTTTTTTTTGTTCAACTGGGTTGAACCTTCATTCCCAGGGATTGGCTCTGAAACTTTTGAAATGTATTTTAAAACGAAAAAAAATCGTTTGACTAACGATTGGACATTCCTCTCCAGGGACTGGAATCGAGCCAAAACCCGATTGGGTAGGACAAACATTTATTTAGTTTATTAACTGTTATAATGTCATCCATTTTCAGAGTAATGCATATATGTCAGCGTGTGTGTGTACGCGATTGCCACCTATTTTAGATAGGATGAACTTTCGTCGACAACGAGTCTATCAGCCGAGTTTCAGCTTGGCCGGATGTCAGGAAGTGGCTGTTCGCGAACACAAAAGTGAAATTCAAAAGAGATGTATTTACAAAAGGACTTGTGATGAAGACCTTTCAGTAGCAAATAAAATACGTTTCAAAGCTATAAAAGAAGTAGTTGAAGAAGAAAAGCACCTAATTTGTGAAAGAAATTGTGCATTTATAAAATAATTTAATATCGTACAAGATCTCTTGAAAAATCTATATTCTACGCACAAAGCAATTGCGGTATTGAAACATTTAATTGATTAGGTGCCAGTGGAATTAAACTATTAATGTTCGCTTGATTGGAAAGATAAAGACAAAAGATTACCGCTGCGTACTATTGCCCCATTGTGAAAAGTTGTATCCAGTGACAAATATATATTTGACGCAGTTAGGCGATAAGGCTGATTAATAGGATGGAATATGCGGTCAAAGCATTCCGTAAACAGTTTATCGGTAAACCATTGACTTGGGAAATAAGTTGTCTTCAAGGATAAAACAAATAACAAACACATACTATATTACAATAATCATTGTTTCAAAAGAAGAATTTCAATGATCCCTTTTTGTAAAGATTGTAAATTCTATCGAGGAATGTCAAAAGTTACCTTTCAATACCTTGCACATAAGCAATATAACGCATTACCTAGTAATCTAAAACTTCCGGCAATGAACAAAAAAACATTGGCAAAAGCTATTTCCTCAGCAGTTTTATTAATGACTGGCACATTCTTTCTTTGGAACTCCAAAATAATTTCTGCGTTTATTTATTTTAATGTATCTATGTTGTCTTGTCTTTAATCTACTGTTGTCTTTCCTGAAATGAGTTTTGTAAACTCATCGGGAATAATACATTATAACGTATTATTTTGTAATAGTAAAAATAAAAAAAGTTTTTGTTGAAACATTATTTTAGTATCCCAGTCTGTAGTCTGCACACGCGTAGATCTCTCTCTTCGGCGAAAATGAAATATGCCTCTCTTCCGTACATCAAAATTATGTACCTGCATATAGACTTATTGCTTATAGCTCCGATGTAGTCTGTTCCCTATTTCATAATCGATGTATGGAAAACGAAAGATTTCAACGGTGGTCTTAACGGCAAGACTTATATTAGTTAATTATTCACTGTGCCCGGAAACTCTTACTACAAGCGGTAAACTGTTAATTTACAGAAAGATCTACAAACAGCTGATATTAACCGCCAAGCGAATGATTTAGTCAAATTAGATTTAAAAAATTCCAAATCGGACTCGATTTACTCTAAAACAAAAGCTCAAAACAAAAAATGTTTTTCCACAAAATCGACTGCAAATGTAATGTAGATTCACCCTATGATGCATAGTAAATGTTGAAAATCGTAAACATTTGTAGATTTAGCATAATTGATTGGTTCAATGTAAATTATCATAGCATGATGAGTGACGACTTCTTGAGCACATGAAAATAATTTGGCAAAATGACCACCAGTCACGAAATCTAGAAACGCAATCAATTTAATTTCAAACAATCACCGCAAATCATTTACGCGAGATTTATAGATTGGTAGTTTATACATTTTGCGTTCCGCCATCCTTCACTGAGCCTCGCTGCATGATTTATTTCCAGATAGCAGAAACACAGGATTCGTTCTTCCGTTAAGGTTTCACTTTTTTCGCAACACCTCTTGTAAAATTATTGTCAACCCGCTCGGCGAAGCGTGGTCCGCTGTGGCGACCAAGCGCATCAGACCTGGAAAAGTCAAATTAAAATAAAAAATAAAAAACGAGAAATAACAATGGAAAACCTTGATATAGAGATCACTGGATTGGATAATGGTTAAAGAGCAAATTTATGATGAAAAACGCGCACCAAGATGATAGTGGAAACAAATTTTTGCTAGATGAAATTGGGTGAAGAGCCCGTAAGGAATTAACAGAAAATTGTAGAACTGATTACACTCAGAAATAGGAACTATTTTCTTGCTAAAAACTGACATACGCCAAGAAATAAACAGAATATGACAATACAATGGTCAATAGATACTAAGACGATCTCGAAAGACAGTTCTGGAGGATATTTGATACTTAAAAGGAATCTTTAGAGATATACACGCAAGCAATCACGGATAAGGTATTACAACCTTAATCTTTACCCAGTTTTTTTAATAACCATTAAAAGCTTAATTCATAATGTGATGGCTCTGTTAGAATGGAAGGATGGAAGACTGTCGATTACCCAAGAGGCTTCTTCATAATAAGCCGGCAGGATGAAGAAACATTGGGAATTGGGAGATCTATACTTATTTGACTAGTTGGTGGGGAGACCAACACCGGATCCTTGTGCATAAGAGACAATAGAAAGACTGCACATAAACGATACAAATAGAGGTGTTGTCTTAATGCAACCAGAACCCTTCAAAAGTTTTAGCGATATGAATGTGATGATAATATTTTTATGAAGAGGAGGACTTAGCGTATAATTGAGCTATTAGGAAGGAAACTTTGTTTGAAGAAGTAATGGGCATATAGTGTGGAAACCTGATGAAAGTGGATGCAAAGAAAATTCTTGACATGATATGTTAATACCTTCATGACCAGGGCTCGTGGTCTCTGAAAAGAGTGCCTTAAATTCGTAAAATAAATTTGAAAATGAAAATGAGGAAGTCGACATAATTGGATTCATTAGTTCATTTATTAGACAGAATTTTTCGTACTGTTTCAAATTACTGAATTTTATACGTTTGCTTTCGAGCGGACGTAGTGAATGTTGTATTATTTCAGACCTTGGAGTTTTGTTTCAATTTGTTAGACGCACCCACCGTAAAAAGTTTCAGGAAAATTACATGGAATTTGAAATGAAACAATAAAGAGCAGATTGCTCCATTGTTTAGCCTAGTTTTTGTATTCAATGAGACGTTTGGAAGACGATCTTATCTATGAGCTAATTTTAATGATGGGTGATGATTCATTTACGAATAATGAAAGGAATTTTTTGAAGAAGAAAATACTCAAATAACCAAAATGGCAAATGAATGCCGTTGTGATAACTGACTTATAACATTTTATAATTTATTTATTTATTTAACGCCCAGAGGGCTTTTACATGGGTGATACAATTTTGATGACAGACAATTTTGAAACATGAGCAAGAAATAATAAAAATAAAAATTACATTAAAAAATAATATATGTAAGAAAAAAAAATAAAAAGAACAAGAACATAAATTAAAAAAATACAGCGATTGACTGGTTTACAAAAATACAACTTCATTTTGGAATAGTGTTGAAATAAATCTTTTACGTGATCCACAAAATTCGCAAAGTTAATATTAAATATATCGACATCACTTCCCATAGTGTGAAACCGTTGTATTGGGGAGTTCGCAATGTAATTGCGCTTATGTGTGTTGCAGGGGAATAGTGTATTTTGTTGTTTTGTTATTGTAGGTACTCGTAAGTTTATGAGTTGCAGAAGTTCGCAACGGTCGAATTTAGAGTTTAGAGTTTAAATGATTGGGATACATATAAATGACCAACTGCATCGTACTTTGTAACAGAATATTTTTAATTTTAACAAAAGAAAGTTTTCTGTTGAAAATTCATTGTTTAACCACTTTCTTAACTGTCTTTTAAATCTAACAGCAATTTGAATGACATTAAAACTTCTCTGCAATAACATCGATATAAATGACCAACTGCATCGTACTTTGTAATAGAATATTTTTAATTTTAACAAAAGAAAGTTTTCTGTTGAAAATTAATTGTTTAACCACTTTCTTAACTGTCTTTTAAATCTAACAGCAATTTGAATGACATTAAAACTTCTCTGCAATAACATCGTACTGATTGAACACAAAAACAAGCGCCCTATTTTTTTCAAAGAATTTTGGTTTAAGAGCGAACCCTAGAACACAATTAGCGATTTTACTCAAAAACGTATAATTCTGTACGCTCGTATGTCTTTAATTGCGCCTATGTCTTCAATCGCAATAAATAATTTACACATATCCGCTGTCTATGTATACTTCTCGAAATTCTACTACTACTTTGGTGAACCTCTTGCATGAAATGGTTTTGTCTTTATAGTGACCATATCAAATTCTTTAAAACTCCGTATGACCCCTCAGCTTTCCTCATTATTAGGAGAGCCTCTTATTTCCTGGTTGCTGGGGTTAATAGTCAGTCTCTAATCGGAAAATTTAAAAAAATAAGTATTTTCTTCGTTTGCTTTCTATGGGATTCGAAAGATATTTCTTATTTAAAATAATTCCAATCTCAAGTTCTTCATTTACTAAATTAACATTAATAAAATGAAAACCGACTATTTTCTAATTTAAAATCATTTACTATTTTAACATTAATTCGACGTAAACTGAAATGTTCTAATTTCAAATCTTTTACTACTCGTATCTTAACATTAATTAAACTGGCTTTGTTCTTATTTCAAATCTTTTACTAAATTATTGACAAATTCTTCCTTCACATAACTTGATTTTCAGGAATGCTAGTAGACTTTTCTATTTTAAAATTCTTCAATTACTAATTTAACATTAATTCCAGGAATGCTGGCTCCAATGCTGGTCCAGATGGAGCGGCAGATAGACCGAGAGATCTTGCTGGACGCCAGGAGGGCTGGCGGAGCGGGCTCGGCGGGCGGCGCGGCTGGGGCGGGTGGCTCCGAGGAAGAGGAAGATGAGGAGGATGAAGGTGTGGGCGGGGGAGTGCCAGCACCGCCCATGGTCTATGGACCCATGCCGCAGATCGTCACAAATGACTTGAAAAGTCTCGATGAAATGGTGAGTCGAATTTTTTGTTTGTTCTCATTTTTATTTTAAACATATATTTTTCCAATCTGATAATTATCAACTTATCATTTTTATGATTAGATCGTCGAGAAATTAATCTCTTTAAAATATTACTTATTTCGGGATACGGATGTGAAAAAATTCAATTCAATTCAATTTGTTTATTAATTTCAAAAACATTACAAAATTGTTCATTTCAAAGCGTTTTTAAAATATTTTATAATAAGAATTCTAAGATTAATATTTACAGGGTGTATATCAACTATACAAGTGATAATAGAGCTTGCCTTTTAAAGGAAGCTTCATTAATGCAAAACATGTCGATATCCGAATTGATTCTGTTCAACAGCAAGATTGCTCTCCCCACAGGCATGACCATTGGCAAGTTAGTTCTGCAGGCCGGGAGATAAAATAGTCTATGTTGTCGGTGACGTAGATAACCATCGGGAACATAGAAATGAATGCTCTCCATGATGACCGACTTTTCAAACCATCCACGAATCAGTCTAAAGAAATGTGTAGCAATGAATACAAAATTCTGATACCACGTTTAAAAAAATGTATTCAAGGACAATCATAGGACAATGTAAAAAAAAAACAGACGTGTGTTGTATATACATATATACTAACATTTAGACAAATAACTAAGCAGATACGTCGATTGTCCTCAGAAAATGTAAATTTTTGCAAGATAAAAGGATATTTCATGATGATCTTGTTAAATTTTGTAGAGTTTGTGCGAGCATCATTCTCTGTGCTGAAATATTAAAACTTAAACGGGCCTCGATAAGTAACAAATTTACAACTCACCTTTGACTAGGGTATTAAGGGTTTTTTTCCTCTTGACATCACAAACAAAACAATAATTATTACAACCGTTAATTTGAAATATGATACTAACTTGGTTTTTCTGCCATAGTACTTTTTATAACGGAAATTTAAACGGTATCTCACATGCGGAAGGTTTATTAATGTATTCAAATTATTTTTTAAACTATTTATTTGATTCATCCAAGGTGATTAAAGAAATACAGAAGCTGTGTTGCTCGTGTTAGTTTGTCAAAAAATTGTAGACATGTCAATATTACTTCAGTACTGTGTTCAACATTCAATACAAAAAAAATAAAAAAGTCAATAGGTACTATGATAAACATTGAATATATTTGTAAATAGGTCAAAATTACGTAGATACCCTAAGTATAATCAGTCAACATTGAATACAAAAACTTGTGAAATCAAAATTACATACAATAATAAATTAAATTTTGATCTCCTTTTTAATGTTTTTTTTTTTATTTTAAATTTTTTTCAAAAACAATTTAAGTAATACTTCTTCCACATGTCACTGGTCACTCAGCCAAGTAACCGCCCAACTCCTCACATCGAACCTAGCTGTCCAATACCAGCTAATTTTCTATGTTTAAATGTCTAAATGTCACTAGACACTAAAGTGAATAAATAACAGAAGAACATGTATGAAAATGTATAAATGTGGATAAAACAAAGAGTTGTGTAACGATCCATAAATGAAGATCCGTCAGAAATGCCATTCATCCTTAAGCTGTATCCTTAAATCTATGGTAAAGTTTTCCAATTCCTCATTTAGACCCCTCGTCGTCCTCTCAAAATTAGTTTATATTTTCGATGAATGATTTGTTTTTGCTCCGTCATTCTCCTCTCAGTGGAACAATAGTAGAATCTAGTAGTATATAACCGGCGTGCAAACACCTTTAATTATTTCGTACACACATTAATGATTTTTAATAAAATTTTGAATCGTATAACTGTAGAGATTTCAGCGTTACGATGCAAATACGTTTTAAAACGGGCTCTTTGCTTTTATAAAGCTTGATGTGAATAATAATCTACAATATACCGGGTGTATAAGCACGTAGTTAGGTACCTGACAAATTTTAACTAGTAATTACTGACCATATTTGTAGTTAAAAATGTAACGTAAAGTTTGGTCTCCGTCCACTGTCCAAAACCCAAACTGTTTTTTAATGTTTTTAGGTGAAATAAATGTCACTGCAGACGTACACCAAAATGCAATCTTCATTATTTGTCTGGTTTGTACCGATACAATCTGTGCATATGGTCTGTGTTCAATAATATGAGAAGTAAAGTGTACATAAATTTTGTCATTCGTGAGTATTTGTATTCGTTGATATCTTTATCGTGTTCAAAACTGATTCACGAAAACGACAAAATTATGGAAATCAATTTAACGTATATATCCTGAAAAAAGTCCTTTTTGTACCTTATTATATTTTGGCACAAACACCCTTCTCTAATATCCTGAAAAAAATATTTAGTTAGTTATTCCTCAAATACGTGCTCAGACAACCAGTCCTTAATATTCTACTTAATTATCATAGATGGATATTTAAAGAGGTCGCCTCTATTTTTCGATAAAAATGTATGTTTAAAGGGTTATTAACGACAGTAGAAATAGTTATGGGCTTTCAAAATGAATTCACTTGTGTAAAACGAATGCAATGGTCAGTACCATCAGTGTCAGTGTCGTCATACAAGACACGAGACACGATTCAGTACTGCAGTACCGCAGCAAAATCTTCGGCCGGCCACAAGTAACGACATTTTGACGGCTTATATCTTCGGTACTTTCCGGTATTTTTCAAAAATTCAAAAAGTTATATCCTGATCATGCTCTGATTAATATAATACTTACTTTTGAATTTCGTTATGTTAGCTTTCGTTAGTTTTGATTTAGTGTAAGTGGCCATGAGAGCTTTTGGAATATAAGTGAAGGGATCAGTAGGAATAAAAACCCAAAGCTTTTAATATCTCCAATTTGAGAGAGATTCTTCTAAAAAATAAATTAAAGCTAGAAAAAATTAAGCTTCGTAAGTTTTTCTATTATCGTTATTTTCAAGTCACATAACCTCTTTGTCATCTAAACTTATAGCATCGTTGCAATAATCTCGTTTTATTGTCTATCCCCGCGAATCCAAGTACTTACTTCTCGATTGTTTTTTTTTTGTTTAATTCGTAGGCGATCCTAACCTCTGTCGGTGTTTGTAGCCCGGTGACTCATTGCGTTGTTTATTGAACTTTAATTTAGGTAGGTACTATGATTCTTTGGTACCTTCTTACTGTGGAACCGAGGAAATATTAAAACATATTTGAGATGTTCGTGTAACGGACTCGGAGAAAAATATTTACATTCAAAATAATACGTTTGATCAACGTAAATCAAAATAAATTCCCGTGCCGTTCGAAATGAAAAAATGCAGAGTTGTAATTTAACGTATTTTACATTCTTCATATAGTAAAAAAAAGAGATTTCGACGTGGTGCATAAAACAAAAATTCTCAATGACAATTATTTTGAAATGCTTTCATCCAGCAGTGTGACGAGAATGGCCGAAAATGGTGCATTAAAATATATTTTTTTTTATAATTATTTAATTATATTTGTTAGACAATTCATCTACCTAGCTACTGATATGTTCAACATTATCTTCACAAATATCGCTATGGATCCTTACATCTTCAATAAATTTCAATCATAACACCCATACATTTTACACTCCAACCACCTAATCCCCCTTCATACATCTCTCACATTCGTTATCCAATCATCCTAATTAAATTATAGTATAAAATATTTATAACTAAATCTAAATTGTATAATTTAATAACAATTAGATGCGTATTATAAAAAACACAGAGACATCCCTAGAAAGGCCGCTGAAATAATACATTGTATCTACTGTATTTTTTTTTTGAGAGAAATAAATAAAAATATATATATTGTTTCCGGCCCCCTTAGGTCCACGTTCTTTGGCGGTTGCCCTAACTACCGATACGCCACTGTTTCAGTGGATAATTTAATTGCGTTCAATGTTAAAGCTAGCACGTACTTTGATGATTTAGGTTTATATAAAATTCATTACTTGTCAAATTCTAGAACCTATTTAAGTACCTACACACTACACAGATAATACGTGTACGTTCTAGTTTTGTTGTAAAAAACTTTGAACGTTAACTACGACGTCAAATATGACAGTTATAATCATATTCGGAGATTTGAATCAATTTGAAACTTTGTAAAAAACTAAAAAACCAGCTTTTGAGATGTTGTCGACAGATTTCTAGCACGTAAACCAAATTAAATAATATCTTCATTGAAACAAATGGGTACTTAATTTCGAATTATACTAACTTATAAAAATGCTCAGACCTCCCTGGTAGTGTGTGACTACGCATTTGAATGTTATTAATTATAAATATGTTGATTGTGTTATCACACTAGATTAATAGCTGCTTTTCAAGTACCAGGGCGATAAGTGTAATTTATTTTTAACTAGCTGACGTGTACCCGGCGTTACTCGGGGTTGGGAATGATTTGGGGTAAAGTTTTGAGGTTATAAATTCTTCGACTTTTCTCTACTTTTCATAAATATATCTGCATGCATTATATATATATATATAAACTCTCCGGAAGAAATTTTCTAAATGATAGTGAAAACCCTATCAAAATCCGCTGCGTAGTTTAGAAGAACTAAGCGCACAAACAGACAGACGCGGATAGCGATTTTATTTTATACTATTTAGAGATGTGAATAACACGCAACAATCCGAACTGCTCTCAATTAACCAGAGCTAATGGAACCATGGCATCCCCAGTTGATGTATGATGTGAAGGGATTGGGTTGAGAGGGAGTTGGAGAGGAGGAAGGTTGGGAATCACCTGGCTGTTCATATCTGGCTATTAAAATGGTAATTGAAATATAATTATTCAAAATAATTCGTAGATAAATAATTATTAATTATAATTAGGGTCGTGAAGTCCTGTGTTTTAACTTGACTGTTTTGAATTTCGTCCGTCAGTAAATATGTTTGCATGTTCCGTTTCCGGTTCACGATGGTGGCCGTTTTAATGTTTCCGCAAAGATTCATTTTTCAAATGTAAAATCGTCCTGTTCATTTGGACATTCTGATTTGCAGTTTTCAATATTATGATGGGTACGTATTGGGTTATAGAGTTAAAACTGCCTACTTTCAATTTAAATATAATTTTTGAGATTTTTATTTTGATACCACATGAAGATATTGTTCCAGAGATTGAAAAAATGAAAAAAAAACTTACATATCCTTTTTTTTAACTTATAATCTTCATACTTAACATGATGGATATAGTGAAAAAGAAACAAAAAATAATGAAAATCACATTTATATAATCATTGGATTGAAATTTTTTTAAACTAGTCTTCTAATAAAGCCATTTTGTTCTGTCCGTTCTTTGAAAAGATCCACCACATTGTATCGACAATTTAAGTGATTACAGAAATGATTGAACAATAATCCCCGTGAGGCATAAGGTCAGACCGCAATGTTTAAATGGATTTACTCAGCAAGATAATGCAATACTATCCGATACTAAAATATGTGTAACTCGACACGTCATGCAAATGGTAAATGATTTGGAAAATAACCAAGTTAAAAACTTTTAATTTCTGGTATATCAAATTCATGATTATATAAATCATACTAGCTTTAAAATACAGGCGGATTATCTTACTTCTTGTTCAGGACCTAATTCACTTGCTTATAGTATTCAACTAGTATTTAGTTAATACCCGATTTAGATCAAGTTTTCACAGTTTTAGTTTTTTGTTTTTATTGACAGTCGAAAAGTATGGTTCAATCAATATGGCGTCTTTTTTAAAACAGTTAAATCGCTATTTCAAAGCTCCAAAGCTCATTATGAAAATTCGCATAGCAGAAAAAAGTTGTGTTGGCTTAAAAATTAGAATTAGAAAAGGCTGTGCAAATTTCATTACAACAGATCTCACAACTTATGAATTATTACTGAATGAGAAAAGGGTTTGCTTTGCACACAATTTACTCAAAAATAGTATTATTTGTAACATAATGTAGGTATAACCCCTAATATGTCATTTAGGGGATTGTAGAATTTTTTATATCTGTTCAATTTAGAGTCACTTCTTATATTTGTTCCATATCAGTAAAAATAAACTGTAGCATTTTCCACAATAATTGTAACTTTTAAATTTCAACGATAATCGTGTATTTTTAACAACATATCAGGAATTTGGTTCCTCCAGATCTCGTTTTATAAAAACGTTTTTATCAATTTTATAACCAGTTTTAATAGGTTTACGACAGTAAAAGTCTAGAATATAAACAAAGTATTAATTTACAAGTCTGATTAATTAATTAATAGTTCAATGCAAAGGTGTTACGCAGCGAATCGTACGGTTTTTTTTACATAAAAATGTAGTTTTCCTGCTTACCCGGAAAAGGCACAATTGGAAAAAAATGATTCCTTGGTCAAGGAAGTTATCCTAAATGTCGTTGATTTTGCGATTGAGAAGTCTGTATATCTTTTACAGTACCTACATAAAGCAGTGAACGGTTTTAAAAATGACCATCAACAGAATGCTGCCTGTTTATTAAATAATAATACAAATACAGGACATCACTATTAGTAATGTATAATGAATAACAAGTTCTATTTCATAAGGTCTTCAATTAGTTAGTAATTTATTTATTTATTAACGGACATCGTCCAAATTACAAAATAATAACACGAATACAGTAAAATGAAAAATACAGGAGTAGACAAAGGTACATGAAAGCAAAGATATAAGGCAGATATAATATAAGAAATAAAGTGACAAGTCGAATCAAGTCAAGACTACGCCGTGGGTCAGAACGACTGGACACTTATAATATTCCGTCACTCGTTTAGCGACCGGCAAAAATCATTCAGACTTATCCCAAAAAAGTTAAGGTTTTTACTTGAGTTGACCAGTCTACACATTCTGGACAATGGTGAATAATATCCATAATTTTTCGAATGATGGTTGAGGAAGAGCAGTTCATTATTTCTGAGTCTGTGCGAGGGGATATTGAAGGGAATGAGTTGCAGTAGAGTAGGTGAATCAATAATACCATCAACAATAGATATTATTATAATAAATTCTGCGTTTTTTTTAATAAACATTTATTTAGTTGGTTTGATAAGTCATTTAATAATTACTGTTTCGCCAAATACGTAATGCAACAATTTTAACTCTAAAGTTTTTCTAGTATATAAATACATATTATGTTGTGTGTTCTGTGTGTCTGTGACCTGTGAATATGTAATGTTTTGTGAGTGAGTCATAACCATAATCATAATCACGTGTATTTAAGTTGTTGCCTCGGGGAGTAGGTTTGTGGTCTGATCAGTATCTAACTGGACAACCTGAAACAACGGGTTGAACTTCTACCAAAAAATTATAATTGCGGTACAAGTGTGCTGTCTATTTCTGCTACGCGACCCAAGAGTTTGTGTCTATACACGTACTAATTGTAGAAAATTAGTTTAACAAATCTTTTTTTATCCGTATTGTTTTGATGCTATTAAACCCTAAATCCTGTGACATTTTGCAATGTACTTCTCTTAGGAGAACTGTCAGAAAACATAATATTTTCGCATTACGTTTCATTCCAGATAAATTTGCTGATTTTGAACGTGTTTCAAAATAAACGATTATTCTTGAAAGCAAATGAAAGTCTTTTAGTTAGTATTAAAAATCCTCACTTGCAATCAAAAATATTTAAATTTTGGACGCAAACAAAGATAAAAATTTTAAACTTGCTTACTTATGATTTTTATAGTGTATACTATAATCACTACTTTATTAAAAAAACGTATTCAACTAGAGAAAACAATTATAAAAGTTACTGTCTCTTCACTTTTTGTCGTTGTATATAATAATATTTATTTAAAAATTTGCAAACCTTGACAATATTTTTCAAATTCTAACTGTCGTTTTGTAAAATTATTATTCTATCGGCAGGTACTTTATCGCACTTCTGAATTCTTAACCCATCCGTTCCAATTTTGAAAATGACAATAACTATAATTTTCTGTTAAATTATTATACTATAGGTAGGTACTTTATCGCTTGTCTGAATTCTTAACCCATCCGTTCCAATTTTGAAAATGACACTTAAATTCTAAACAAATCCGAGTTCATTGAACCATAGTTACAATCATAGACCCACATCAGAAATAAGTATGTTTGATGATGATGTATTTTTACTAGTAGTACCTAACATAGATACAATAGTTGTTCCGTGCAACATACTTTCGGAGTTGGAAACTATGGTGTCTAACAGAAATTACTGATTTAGATAATTTAGGTAATGAGAAAAATTACTAATATTGAAAATTGCCAAATTATTAAGAATGTCCTCAAATAATCTGTGATCCGGTTAAACACGGGATTGCGAATTAATTGATATGTTTCCCAATAAACTTATAATAAATTATAAATGTATTATCACGATCTCGGAACGTGTGTTGAACACAAGGCAGATGAAAGTACTTGAACACGTGTTCCGATGTATTGGGAATTCACTAGAAGTTTATCGGGAAATGTAATCCTGCAATTCGGGTTTTTAATCGGATAACCAAATATTTGAATAGATTAAAAAAAAATTGCAATTTTGTTCTCCGTGTACTTACAAATTCTCAAGCAATAATAATTTTAATGATCAATTTGTATGCACACACCTATTACAATTACGCTGTTATTTCTCTCTCCTGAGTAAGTCCTGAAATAAATCTCGTGGCAAAGACCTTTTGCTTCCCTTCCAACCTTCTTATTATAACTCTACAGTCACAAGTCACTACTCGCTGCGTTAGCTCCCGATGCTCCGAGCTCTCCATGTGTTTGCCATGTGATGCACGAACAAATTAAGATTGACTGACGCATCCAAATAACCGACATAACCCATTGGACGCCCAACAATTTAAATGCATTATTTTCAGTTTAATGTTTTAATGTTTCATCTAAGTCGTGTATGAATAATGATTCTTGAATATTCTTCAATAAGAAATTTAATATCCACTTAATATGAAATATAGCAATGAATTATGTAGGGATGTGTTGATTAATGGGAACATAATTGTTATTAAAAAACTGCAAAAACACTCGAACGGTGAGCTGTGCCGTCATGAAACTTACAACTACTCGTACGGTGAGTTTACGTGACTTCCACTATGAGTTTATCTTTTGCGAGTACAATGCACCCATCATACATTTTTTTTAAATAAAATATGAAAATACAAAAGCTTTTCCCCCTTTAATTTAGTCGTTCCATCAAGAGCTACGAAACATTTAATTTTTTTCAAAATAAGTCAACACACTAATTGTTCAATTGTTTAAAAATAAAAAAATAAAAATTTCCAGTGAATAATTTTGAAACAAGGGTTAAGCCTAGTAGTAACTGTCAGTATTTTATTGAGATGATCTGACGATTACGATTATCGGTAAAGATTATTTAAAATTTGAAAAATCAGGGCCTGTAAAGGGTTAGTCAGCTACCTATGGGTCCAGTATTTTCGAGTCCTAATTTGACATTTGACTGGAACTTGGTGTAACGGATTGCTGCAGAGTCTTCCCGCCAGGATTTTGTTCTAAATTTAAATTTTAAATTACAAAGGCCACTCCATTCTGGAACGCGGCGTCTAATTAATTGTCCGCATTTAAACGAGTAATTAAAATAGATTGACAATTAGACGAAAGCGAGTGCTTACAAAAAGGGTTCATTTAATTAATAGTGAAAATTTTCAGTAACTTTTTAGAAAGTGGCTCGACTTCTGTAATAAAATTACTTTTTGATACAATTCGTCAATTCCCATCTTGTTAGCAATAATTAATGTTGTATTTGAAACTAAAGAAATTATTAATATCAATTTAGAAAAATGTTTTTTCGAAATAAGCGGAATATTTTATATGTGCAATGGTGTAAGAGCAAACTAGCAGAAGATGTAGCCCTCGATGCCTGTGAGAGAAAACGACGCTTTGGACTGCTCGACTCACTAACCATTATTTCTTCACAGTGTTTTTGTATTATTCTACTTACACAAACGTATGTAAAAACGAGCAGAGAAAGTACTAAAATTGGCTGAATGCAGTGCAAATGAGAACCCTGAGGGGTACGTGTGTACGTTTACCACGTAAAACTGAAAAACGAACGGAGTGATCAAAAACGAAAGTTCTGCTGATATAAGCGTGAAAAAACAAGATTAATAATTGGCTAGTTTGGACATATTATGTTAGGTTAGGTTAGGATGGAGAAATATAACAGAGTGTTAATAATATTAAAAGAGATACTAACATAATTGGTACAAACCAGAAGAAATTTCTTCTCTGTTTGTTTTTTATTCACAAAAAAACATCCGAAACTTGTTTAATTTACTTTCTGTTCTAAATTTAAATTCAAATTCTCACGTGATATTCTCCAACAAAGCCCCTACTTCATTTATTTTTTAGTAAAAATGAAACAGACGAAAAATTATTTACCCCGCTCTTTGTTCTAAATTCAAATTCAAATTCTCAAATAATTTTCGCCCTTTAGTTCTACTATTCTATTTTCTCTCCTGTGCTTTTCTTTGTTTAGTGGTTGACTTTGAAAAGCAAATGGCGTCCATAAAATAACGTGACATTCAATTGTTACGGCTCCTAGATTATGGCAATGTTTGCGATTGAAATGGCTCCTAAATGAATATGGCAACACCGGATCATTATTTATTATGAATGATTCAACGATTGCGATTCTGGTGCATTGAGGAAGTCAAGGTCTTTGATTTGATTTGATGAAGCGATTATTTTAATAATCTATTATTTCAACAATCATAGTGATCGACTTGACGAAGATAGAATCATTTCGATAAAAATTAAATTGTTTTATAATTCATTCATTTAAATTCGATTGAATAAGCGACTAACCGAATTAATTGAAAATTCGTCGAAATTAAAATAATTCTGTTTTAAGAATCAAAACTGGACCTCTTTTTAAAAGAAGGTCCTATAAAATTTTGGCGTTGTTCTTTGATGTTGAAAAAAAAATGTGATAAATTCGATTTTTAGAACTTTGGAAACGGTTTCTATTATGCAGATCGATAGCTCTAAGTATTGAAGTTTTAAAAATGAATAAATGCATATTTTTGTTATATCAAGTGGAATACCCATATACCTATCGATTACGTTAATCACAATTAATAAACGAAAGACATAATCGAATTAATTTACAAAGTAATCGAAGCCACTAATAATCTAAGTAATAATCGAAAGTTTGTTAGTTACTTAAGTTATGAATTGATAACGTTAATAAATAATATTAAAAACTAGCCGATATAACTTACATAGTTAACCTAGTTTTATTTTCATCACTTTTCAAAAGTGTTCTAATTTGTCAGGATATCTGTTTATATCTAAGAGTTTGTTCAAAAAGAAAATTTAAAAAAATACTAGCCTATGTATGTGACTTTTCAAAAATTTTGATTTGCGCCGTTACCCGTTTATATGCAACAAAAAAAAATTGTTGTAAAAGATAATTTTTATAAATTCTGACATTTTTAAGCCGAAATGAAATAATTTTCGTGCTGGAAAAGGCCCGCAAACTTCTTTATTTGGGAAAAATGCGAATACTTTAAAAAACAAAAAGTCAAAAGGTGTTCGCGGATAAAGCATCTGGGTGGTCCGACTACAAATTAAAAATAAACGTGTCTTTCATCACGTGAAATTAATTAAAGAAACATCTCGTTAGCCGAACACAATACTTGTTAAAAATACAGAATTCCTGCTTTTAATTAACCTGATTGTCGATAAATCGCCAACTACAGATTGGGCGAATTTCATGGCAGTGAATCTGCTATTTCATAAAAAACTGGTGGTATTATTTATTATATTGACTAGGCAAATCATAAATTTTGATTTCATATTCATTTAAAAAAATAGAACCAAAAATATGGCAGTGTCATATTTTATCCAGTTATATTTATTATATTCCACAGCCCATGATGGAATATACGTTGTGAAGTTTAAAATTGTTACATTGCACGAGAAATTCTTCATAGAAACATATTGTTTTAGATTCAACTATTAAATGTGTGATAATGAATATAGATAGATAAATATTCGCACATTTCAGAACACCTTCATAACTTTAACTGGCTCAAGTGCCCTGAAAGAATAAAGTACAAATAGTGCTGGATGGTGTTTAAATCCATCAATGACATGGCCCCACCCTACAACTCTGAACTATGCATCCCGGAAAACACTAGTCTGTGGCAGTCAACTCTTAGATCAGCAACATCAGTAGCTGTAGGCAGACTGATGGAACCTAAGCGCAAGCCAAATATTAGTTTGGTGATCGCGCTTTCGGAGCTTCTGGGCCGAAGGCTTGGAATAAAATATCTCAGGAACCATAGTTATCATAGATTTAACCATAACAAGTCCAACAGAATTCAGGTCTAAACTAAAAACTTACCATTTTGCTGTCATTCCCTTAAATTAAATGGTGACCGGATAAATCATTAAAATGATAATTCATCACATCTTTAAAAAGTTATATTAAGTTATGGAAAGTGATGGAAAGTGAAAAACTTTATTAAGTAGGTTAGGTTAGGTTAGGTTCGGTTAGGTTTAAAAAAATATTTCATCATTTATAATGACTTTATATCACTTTTTAAAGGTGTGTTGAATTTTCACTGTGTTGAGCTATCATGGAAGCAAATTAAATATACAATTCTTGAGAAAAAGTCCAATTATATCCAATTTTTCAATTTTGTCCTAAATGCTGTATCTAAATCTCGCTAATAAACAATTAGTTAATGTTGATTAAGTGTTAATCTCAAGTGACCAACCAGGTAAGTATTGTACTGTATATCATCTCCATATATAGTTAGTAATAACATAGATCATTCTAGAAATGTATTATATATTTGTACAGCGCCCTTGAGGTGATTTTGCACAAAAACGACGCTTTACAAATCATCAAAATATTATTATTATTATTAGATAGCTACTAATTAATAATTAATGTTTTATAAGTTCGAATAAGAATTACTGTTATTAAATAAAAAAATTAAATACACAAATTCTGACAGTTTAACACTATTAACTGACAAAGGCACTGCCTTTAAATAAGATAAAGTATTTCCTCTAATTTTAAATACGATGTCTACTATAATTTATTGTATCGTTCAATCTGACAAATGGTTAATAATGGTATCTGGACAATTCGATCGACTGATTTACATGATAAATACAGATATTTACAACCACTATTAAGACTGGACCTTTCACGATTTGATCATAATACATACAGATTAGATAGATATCAGATATAGTTTATTTATTTCTTGAGATAACAATAGTGACAAATTATCATCACGTATATACATTCATTTTTAGCAAGAACATGAAAATGTGAAAAAAAAATTCTATTGTGTTTTTTCTAAATATTTGGTAGTTGTGTTGATATTTTAAAGATCTATAGCTCGTGATGGAAATTATGTTGCGAATGTTCAATGTATGAAAATCATTTCTGCTTCCTCAGATGTCAATTTTATAGTTGAGATATTTTTTATAATGGTTCCATGCTAACTCAACACAGTGACTATTCAACACACTTTTTAAAAGTGATATAAAGTCATTAAAAACGATGATTTTTTTTTTAACCTAACCTAACCTAACCTACTTAACCCAGTTAATAAAGTTTTTGTTTCATCACTTTCCATGACTTTATATAAATTTTTAAAGATGTGATGAATTATCATTTTGATGATTTATGTCTCCTTTTATAATATATTATCTACTAAGGACGGGTTGTTTTAGAGAATTTGAACAATTCATCAAATTTCACAGTTAATTTTCAAGTTCTGTGAAGGTCCTATTGAAGTTTTGTTATTTTATTAAAATTGGCCAGTTGCTTCACAGAACTGAAATAATAACAGATATTGAAATTAACTCTGAAATTTGATGAATTTTTCAAATTCTCTGAAACAACCCTCCTGAAAACAATAGTTCCACAAATTTTAAATAATTTCTACAAAATATTCCTGCAAACATTTTCAAACCTTAATCACACTTATTTCAACTTTTCCCGCTCAAATTAAGTTTTCCTTATATTATTTGTAAGTACCTACGTAATATTTTATCTTTAAATTAATGATAGGTAGCTACTTTATACCATACTATGACATTCCTAAGATAACCGGTAGGTACTAAATTCTTACAAGCTTCCGTCATTTGATCGACTCTCACCTCGGAGACGGGTCAAATAGTTTTAAATAATTAATTTCGTGATATATAAAATGGAAATTTAAATGTGCAGTCGTGCCGATCCCCGTTGGGTGAAAGTAAACATAATATTTTATTGATTGATGCCGGGACTTCGGAGCGAATTCGACACACAATGTATGTTAAATATTATGCATATAATCTAATTATATCGGTACGTAATTATTGTATTAAGAAAGTAAAACTAAATAGATTATGCAAATTCGTTGAAAGATAGGAACATTCCCCTTTCATTTTTTTTTTAAATCTGCACCTACGATGGCAGGCAATTTTTTTACTAATTAATTTTATTGTCTCTTTATTACTGTGCCATTAATGATGAGACAGTAAAAGTAATTTTATTGTATCTTTATTACTTTGCCATTAATGATGAGACAAAAATAGTAATTTGATTGTCTCTTTATTACTGTGCCATTGGTGATGAGACAATAATAGTAATTTTATTGTCTCTTTATTACTGTGCCATTAATGATGAGACAATAATAGTAATTTTATTTTCTCTTTATTACTGTGCCATTAATGAGGAGACAATAGTAATTTTAATGTGCCATTAATAAAGAGATAAAAACTAAGTATTATTTTTATATTATTATATTTTTATACCTGCTATGTTTTTTATGATAAATAAATAAATTAAAAGTCGTAATCATGTATAAAATTTTCTTTATAGAAACAATTCAAAATGCATTTCTAAAGGATGACAGAAAACAACTGCTTTCGAAGAAAAATTCGAACGCTGTCATTGAATAAAAAACTCACTTTTTTCTTTCTTGCACTATCCATCATATTACTCTGTCTCTGTCTCATAAATGAAGCTTTCACGCATCCAGTAAAGTGTATCGGTATATAAGACATTAATATCGTGCCGAATCAACGAGTTTTAACAGCAATGTTTTTTTTTTACTTATGTTACTTCGTAAAATTATACCAAATACATAAAAAAAATATAAACAATGCAGCCCCATAAATATTGTAAGTGTTCCGTTAATTATGAAAATAAAACTAAGACAATAAATACGCCTTTCCTCTGTTTTTAACACATATTCAAAGATCTGGTCGTGTATAAAAGGCGTGTTCTGTCAATCGCATTGACTTAGAACAAGTCATTTCCTGTTATGTCAATGCATCATTGCAATTCATAACCTTGCACTTAAAAGTGCAATACAATAGGTTATAGATCAATATATTTTATTTTTTAAAGCACACAACAAAAAGCTGCCGCAGAAAGAGTGACTAATTTTACACTAAGGCTGGGCGCACACTAGGCAGCCAAGCTGCGCAGGCAAAATGATCTTCAAATTTGTACGATAATATATTCAAGAGAACGCAGTAGGCGACCAAAGATTGCTGGCTGCGGGAGTCAGTCGAAACATGGCCAATTCCCAAGCAGCCGTGGCTGCAGGCAGCCAATAGGACTAGATAAATAATATATGTGGTTGCCTCAGTCCTAACGCACTTGTTGCGGCAGTCAGTCTTTTTTGCCGATGTTGTGACAAAGTGTAACGAAGTCTTTTATGCTTATTCACATTACAGTATTCATGTACAAGCTATCCAAAGAATACTAAACAAATTAATACGTTTTCTAAGTTTTAAAAAGGGTATTCCAGCAATTTCGTTGAACCACAACAATCTTTTAAATGATATTAATAATAATAATAATTGGATGATTTTTAAAGCGCCGTTTTTTGTGCAAAATCACCTCAAGGGCGCTGTACAAATATATAATACATTTCTAAACTGATCCATGATATTTCTAACTACATATGGAGATAATATACAATACCATACTTACCTGGTAGGTCACTTAAGATTAATAGTTAATTAACATTAACTAATTGTTTATTAATGCTTGAATTATCGGACAGAAGGATTTTCACAGATTTTGTATTTCTATATAAAATTGTAAATGACGCATTTTAAATTCCAGAATGCCTATAATTCATAATCATTCTGATTCTATTACGTAATACTAGAAGATGGAATTTATTTCAGTGCAGAAAATCTGGGGCTAACTACTATATGTATTCCTCATTACCCAGAATCAGACATCTTCAATTTATCATTAAACAAATACCAAAAAAAAGTTACTAAAGCAATTCAGTTATGTGTGATGATACTCTATAATTTAAAACTATGTAAAAGCCCTTGAGAAGGGCGTAAATAAATACATAAATAAATAAAAATATATATAAACACAGAAAGTTTGATGAGAGAAGTAGAAAATCCAAGAGCACTCAGGTATATTTTTTCAAAATAATGTTGTGATGCAAAGGAATGCCTACAACGAAATTTCATCTTACTTACTGTTATATCTCTGCTTACTAGCAGATTTCTGTGTGTTGGGAACTCTTGATAAAGTAAAAGGTTCTTTACAATAATTACGTTTATTTACGTTACAATAAATTAAGTCTGGATTTATATACACTGTTCATTACCCGAGGGTTGGTAATTCTCTGTTTCTAGAAGCTTGAAGTCTGATAAGGATACCCCGCAGGCAATTGCTACACTCTAGCGACATCTGTCGGACTCTGGAGTAAGCTTTCTGACTAGTGCCATCTATCGCTTGAATACCCAACTTATTACCATATATCACACTTACAAATGTATCGTATTAATTGGAGTATGACAAAGACTGAGGAGGAATGAAAAGTTTAATTATTTTTGGTGTATTCTTACGTATGCTACGCTACACTGGCTGCAAGCATTGGACCCTTCAAATTTTGACTGCATAGTGCGCGCCTAGCCTTAGATATTTCTGCTAACTGCTCGAAGCCACCATCAAAACAACACATTGCAAATTAACTGTCCGAAACGTTGGATCGAGAAGTAGGTACTAGGAAGCCCAACACCGCATGAATGCACCAAAAATCAACCCACAATAATGAATAGCGTGTTTTCTAAATGCCAATTGTTATATTTGCACAAAAAATAGGACCATTAGTAAAAATTGTTCCGGCACATACATAAACTGACGCCCATTGAAAGGAATTCTAATCAAAAGTTATGATAAATATTGAAAGGTATCATGAGCTACGTTCACGGTTCACTCATTACTTTCGATTAACTTTCGATCATTCGATCTGTCACACTTGATCGGAACGGTCAATCGGCCGACAGCGTTCGATATTTTTTTCATTTATGTCATATTGAAGGATATGTCACAAGGTATGAAAAATACTTTTTTTTATTTCTACATCCCTATCTATGTAATAATTTCCAGATATTTTGTTTTAGAAAAGTTTTATTTTGTAATGTCTTACCTACAATTTTATTTTTATTTATTATATTTGTTTACCGTTTTCGACACATTCGTAACATAGGTAGTATTCACAGAGTAAATTTAGATACAAATAATTATAACCAATTCGTGACATGGAATTGAAGAATCATACATTTAAGAGGAGTTACGCGAATTTATTTAGTGTCATTATGCTCAAGGCCTACGGGATTGGCGCGCGACGAATTTTGAAGTATCACTTGATCAAGTCAGTGCCATCGTGCAACGACAATTTGTTAATGGCTGCAATTGTTGTTGATTTTCGTTGTTACTGCTAATTTATGCATTTTATCAGAATAAATTGTTTTGTACCTCACCCCGTGAACCTGGGCATCCCTGCTAAGTCAATAAAAGTAGCCAACCACTTGGGATGACCTATGACAGGGGTGTTGGTTGTCCAATTAATAGTTCCCGGGGCGGAGGTACCCATACCCGCCTCCCAAATTGATCTGCTTTTAAAAATATCCGTATTTCATTATTTGTCCTTTTAGTTAATAGAAAACTATTTATTTGTTTATAGCACGATTTTAATGATGCCGTATTTAAAAATTTGAATTAGATTAAGTAAATAATTCTCGCATTTTGCGAGATCCTTGATACATCGACCAACGTAGTTCATAATAATATTGCTAAGAGAGTATAACAAAAATTTGACTGTCATCACTAAGCTGCATCCTATAAACAAATAAAGTATCATCCAATTTTTTCTTGGCTCGATTGTTCTCTGACAAGACTCCGCCATGACACTTGATGTTAGGCCAGCCGCGATTGACCGCCATCAATATCTCGTTAGTGCCGCCAGTAGAAAACTAGCCCGGAGCGGGATCGAACCCAAGTTCGCCATTTGATGAACCTACTTAACCATCTAACCAAATGACTTACGGTTTCTGCGCTTATTGCTTGGATGCATTATAAATTCACATGTTATGTGCTTTGTAAGGAGTTAAAAGAAGATACTGAGATATGGGTACTATCCGCCTAAAAAAATAATTAATTTATCTACGACTTCATCGGTGAGTTTGAATTTCAATTAAGTGAGGGCCCATTGTGCTATCTTGCATCATTCCTTTGACAGTAACCTGGTCCCTTTGATAAAGTTCACCAGGGTTGTCATTGGATATTCGTTTGTGTACTGGATCCACAATATTTCTTCCCAAGTAGCTGAGCCTTTTAATAATAATAATAATATTTGGCCAATTTCTTACCATCAAGGCGGGACATTGGCACTGGAGGTGAATTAGAATCTCTTTATCTTCTTCACATTTCCAGCATCTATTGGCGCATTAGACTCCGGACAGCTGTTGTGTGTCCCCTTAGATGGCAGTGTCCCGTTAGTAAGTCTTACCAGTTCGCTCAGCGAGTTTCTGTCCATAATGAGTAGTTGCTTGGTTTGTCTAGAGGGTTTGGTCCATTTATGAGTACTTTGAATTGTCTCATTTCGGGTGCCCTTTTCTATTCCTTCCAGTGCTGGGGTTTGATCCACCTTTCGATATGTAGTTTGGTGTGGCAAGCTGCCAATCCTACGGTCGGCCGGGTGATCCCGCAAGTGTTGCTTCCTTCCCTTTCCTTGCTAGTCCATTAGCACGCTCTTTGCCTTCAATAACTTTATGTTCTGGTTCTCAGATCAGGGTTATTTTATTGATGGTAGCCAGTTCTTCAGTTTCTACAGTCATGAAGTGTTCCCAATCTGATCCAATCCTCTTCCACGTTCTCAATCCACCTAACGTGTTTATTGCTAAGTATGCGTTTTCAATTAAGCGATTATATTTTTCTAAAGATTAACTTTATTCAAAGGTTTCAGAAAACGCAAGGGATTATTATGCAAGAATTGCGTGCGGCCCCTCAATCGGACACAGAATAAAGTTCCTACGAGAACTTTTTAGAAAACGCACTGACTCGTTCGCTGAAAATCGCATGCGTCTCAGAGTGGCGTTTAACAAAATGTTGCCAGTGTCTAAAATTAGATTATTAATAGTTCCTACAACATCTTCCACGACCTACCCTTAGGCATGAATATGAAGTTTATTGGTATTTTTTATAGATCTGCGGGGAGAAATCAACCATCTTATCTTACATACTAAAGAAGTTTACTTGAATATTTTTCTACCTGACTGTAACTATTTGTGTAAATATGTAAGATGTATATATTTTCAAATACGGTATCTTTTTAACGCAAGCCACCTCACAAAGAGCACACGCTACCAAACACACCTCAGCAATCAAATCACGACCGTTTCAGATTGGCAGATTTATCATGAAAAAGTTAGTCCTAGCTCGAGGCCGTTTAGTCGTGTGTTTTGCTTGATTTGTCATCATTAGTGCACGCATGCCTGCTTTAATCTTATAGCATAAACACTGACATCAATTAGGCATTAGGCCTAGTTCGTGGAACCGGCGGTGTGCAGGGCCTGGCCTGGGTTGACTAGCTACTTGCTGCAGCCCTGCCAGGCCGCATTGCAGTCAAATGCATATTATTTTAAGTTGCATGGAAAAAGAAGATTAATAACGTAGCTCGGTTAAAACTGAGTGTAATTCCATGGGTAGTACAATGACTTATAGTGCACAGTAACGGAATCCTATTTGCATATCTTGAAGTAACTAAAAATATTAAATAATTATTTTACTGAACAAAATTTAATGAAAGAATCCTGTTGATGTTTAGGACCCAGAACGTGAATGGTTGGAGATAAGAGTCTCAGGAAAGCATATTATGACTATTATTAGGTGCATGTGAATGGAGGAAGAAGATCGTGACTCCCGGGGTAAACAAGACACCATCATTTGAATCAAATACTTGAAAATCAAGTCTAATGGGCGTTTTATACGATGCTTTTTATCATCCAATTTCCGTGTGGGTCGTCTTTGCATCTGGATTCGGGATGCCAAAAATAACTTTTTCTGTTTTGGTACCGATTTTCGCATTATTTCAGATGGCGGACAATATTTCACATCTGTCGTCTTTGATTGTTTTACTCAACTATTTTATGTGGATAAGTTGCACGTTTACTTCGTTTCATATTAAATACATATCGGTTAAAAGTCTATTATATATTTTTATAACTGTTCTTAAATTTGTTTTTGACATATTATTTCATGTCATTTATATATTTAGGATGAACAGAAATTATTTACAATATTAGACCAATAATGTTCCATTAATTCTAGTCGTTGATTCAGTATTTGCACCTATACAATATATTTATAAATGACAAAGAAATATAAAGAATCAACATTATAAGGAATTACAAAATGTTATAAAAACAATTAAAGACATTTAGTACTAATACAGTTTTCGCATGATAAATACAAACAATAAAATAAACTAAGATGTTAGGATTACACAAAATAAAAATGTGATCTACGGTTATGTTCAAGGTATTGCCATTATGTACCATTTAGTATGGTCCCAAAAGATTATTTCTTATACTGTCTGTATGAAATCGTGAGTATGTAAATAATGATCCTGTAAAGTAAAGATTTTTCATGTGGGTTCCGATATTGTTTTTATGAAGATCGGTATGAAAATAAGAATCGTGTAAAATCACATAAATAAGCATCGGGAAATGTCATGATGGTTAATAAGTCAGTAAAATTGAACTGATTATTGATTAAATTGATGTATAAAACCCTACGGGGTGAAATATACTCTCCAATAATATAGGATATCCGGGGGTAAAGTGCTCTAACTTCTGAGGGTGATTCTACATGTTTATAGAAGTAAAAAATATAACTGTTTACTCAACGGTAATTTTCAGGTCAAAAAATTTAAAATATATTATAGTATGGAGAAAAAATGGCATTTCTAAAAAAGTTATTTATATTTTTAATTCATCGTGTAGAATCTAACTAACTTAGAGGAAAAATTCTATCCGACTTTAATAAACGCCTCGTTATCGAGTTTTTTGAAAAGCCATGCCTGAAAAAACTAATAAAATGACGATTTATTTTCAAAATAAAAATACGTTTCATATTTTGTCTCATTTTTCATATCTAAATCGGAAACAGGATATCAATTCGAACTTCCTTTTCTCTTTTCGCTTTCAGTCATATATTTATTTTTATTCTGCCGAAGAAAAAAGAAAACAGAAAAAAATATAGTACCTAATATCCTGTACGTATGCCTTTGCAATCAAATAAATTAATCTTAAATGCTTTATGGTTCGCAATAGATTATGTAGTTCTTCGTTCCGAAACTGCGCTCAGCGATGAAATAAATACGCGATTGTTGGTATTGATTTATTTATCTCTTTTTTTTCTAAACCACCCACTACACTAATTAGTAGATCTTAACGAGTATTAAGTTTACCTCATCTACCAAAAAACCTCCCGACATTTTCACGCCATCATAGTTAGGTCATAAAAATATGTATATCACGATATATTTACGTAATATTGTGAGCAGAATCTAATTCAACTACCATTATTATTACACGAACGCGATTAGAATAAAAAATTAAAAAATATTATTTAGATTAATCCAACCACCAGTTAAAATGTGACAGTTTCGTGAGAGGCACTTCCATTAGCGCATTTTAACCCAAACAATATTAAGAATTACGTACAATTAAAATCAAGCTACAATACCATGGGCTAACCTTTAATAATTTGTATAAAATGGCGAAACACACCAAACCATAGACATTTAATTTGTTATCAAATCGTGATAGAGCATTGATTTTCCTTCCTTCCCACATAATATTGGGTAGGTACCATATTATTTGTGTTCACGCACGATCTATCGGGACAATGAGTCACGCACACGCACACACAGATGGAGTCGTGTCTTCCATATGATAACATAATAAACATAAAAGGCCCCACACACGTGAGACGACAACCGGAAGGATGTTGTGTAAAGGTGGAAGGTGTTATTGCATCCTTAAAGCAATCGTGGTGTGCACGCAAAGACAATTATGTTTGCTTACAAAACACACACAAACACGCGTATTGTGAGGATGGTTCTTACGTAATGTTTTAAACAATGAGTACTTTCAGTACAAGGAAATGATATTTTATTTAAAATAACTCACCTTATAAACACATTTGGCGGTTTTTTGTTCAGCTCCTAAAAATATATTTGAAATCTTGGTGTTTATTTGGAATTTTGCTGTACCTACACAGAGAAAAATTACTATTGATATTTTATTAAGAATCTCTTCAAATTATTGGTAATTCCGGTTAGAAAACGGGATTGCAGGCCTTAAGAATGAATTATCAGATATTCAGTAAATTAGGAATGTATGTTAATAATTCAAGACGTCGGAAATCGTGTTCTTGAACATCCGAATATTTTTGCAGTACCTGCCCGAAGAAAAGTTGAATTACTTGTCATGGATATAGTTACTTATTTGAAATCCCAATAACAAGTTACGTAAAGTATAAGGCTTATAATTAAGTATATATTTTAATATTTCTGAGGAAATTTAGGTTTTGATTTATAGAGAATATTAAAAACATACTATTTTCAATGCACGGTCTACTGTTTACGGGACTACCAGTTAATCATGCTGAAATAGTTTCTCATTAGGTTAATTATAATTTTGAATGTCGGCGGCCTGAATTAGTCCATGTTTTCAGGTGTCCTATCATCTGGTATTCTTCAACGCTCAATTCGAATCGAAAATTCTTTATTCCTCAAAAGTTTCTCGTATCACAAAACTCGGCTAAGAATTTTATGCCTGTACGCAAGCGACAATCATAAGCTTGGTGACTTCAAATTGGCCACAAGGTGTCAAAGCTAAATCGGGGGTCAGTAGTTCAAACATCCCGTGTCAAGCGGTAGCCGATTGATCTTCGAATCTCCGGCCTGTGGGCCAGTGTTCAATTGTTCCGCAGCGATACGGCAGATATTGCACCAATCGCTAACTTGGCGCACAATCAATATTGTTTTATTGTTGCCGGTTGTCGGTTGCTGGTTTGCAAGATAAAAGCAGGAAGCGGTTGTCGAACAGGTAAGTTCCCATTTGATGCTTCCGTCAGCGTGCATGATGTGGCTGGAGTTACAGAACCATCGATGTATTTTAAGATCAAGCCCGGTTTCACCCATGTTTTTAAATAATTATGTTTTTAATGTGATTCGCACAAAAGTTGTAGATACTCTCAGTATGGTCCTGATGAAGAACATCATTCAGAAACTAAATATTACTTGCAATGGTTTTGGCCAACCTCCCTTTATTTCTTTTTCTTCTTGACTCTCTTCGGTATCACAATATATATCCCAATCGGGACTACCGGGAGCAGCTGGGTCTCTTGTACGATATTCACACAATTACAACAATAACCAACTAAATTCGTTTTTGGGGAGAAGTTTTTAGACTTGATTAAGTGGGAGAGGGAAAGAAAAAAATAAGAGAATCGGGCTATTAAGATCTGGTTATTAAATGTAGCTAAAGCCACTTCAAGCAACATTTCTGTACATAGGGATTGTTTCGTTATAGAACCATTTTCCTTTTCATTTGTTAGTTTGTTTCAAAATTGAAGAAAAAAAATATTTGGTAACGATATCCTTTTAGTGTAATTGTTGTTTTTTACGCTATCAAAAACCTTTTAGTGTAATTATTGTTTTTTACGCTATCAAAAACCCCTTTAGTGTCATTATTGTTTTTTACGCTATCGAAACCATTTACTGTCATTATTGTTTTATACACTATCAAAAACCTTTTAGTGTCATTATTGTTTTTTACGATATCAAAAACCTTTTGGTGTCATTATTGTTTTATACGCAAACGAAAACTTTTTAGAGACATTGTTGTTTTTTAAGTTATCAAAAACCGTTTAAAACCACTATTTGATGTTTTTAATAAATACTTCAAAGGGTCAAGGATAAAAGTTTGGTATGGAAAAAAAATCAAAATATTTGAGCTCACCGTGAAAACCGCTTCTAAGCACGTTAAAGATTTATTTTACTGGTGTTCTGTTCAAGAGTTTCTCAGCCTAAACATCATTTACCTTATCTTTAACTAACGCGCCAATCATCCCTTTTACAACCCATCAATCTCATTTGAAAAACAAACTACGTGCTGAAGGGTTAGGGTAAAAGAAACATCCATCTTCGTAAAGATATTACCTAATCTGACACATAAGTTGGCAGTTACAGATAGGTTGCGTGTCCTCGTCAAATAGATTAATCCATTTTTTGGTGGCACCCATCAATATGCCATCTATATAATATACAAATAAGATTAAATGAATAAACATATTTATTAAAAATCGTTAATGGCTCTTGTTTCTGTCTTTTAAATCAAAAGAGTTGATTGCTTAAAAACCAACAGCTCTAAATAAATCGAGATATGAATGCCATCATGGTAAGTGTGATGTATGGTAATAAGGTTGAGTATTTAATCGATAGATGGCGCCAGTCATTAAGCTCCCTCCAGAGTCCGTCAAATGTCGCTAGGGTGTAACAGGTACTTGTGAGATTATATTGTCAGAGAGCAAGCTCCTCGGGAGCCAGAGAATTACCTACCCTCGGGTAATGAACAGTGTGGCTTAATCCAGACCTTTTATTGTAACATAAATAAACACAATTATAAGAAGAACCTTTTACTAATTTCAAAGAGTTCCCAACACCGAAGTAAGAAGTAAGTAAGAACCATTTAATGCTCAATGCTCATGTTATTGCAATGCTCACGATATTACAATGCTCATGATATTGCAAGGCGCATGAAATTGCAATGCTCATGATATTGTAATAATAATAATAAATAATAATAATTGGATGACTTGTATAGCGCCGTTTTTGTGCAAAATCACCTCAAGGGCGCGCTCATGATATTGCAATGCTCAGGATATTACCATGCTCATGATATTGCGAAAAGTGCACATCAGTGCTCCTAGCTTTAGAAACCTGAAACTGAAATTTATTTGAATACCACACAAGAGTCCTAATTGCTCCCAAACGTCCGGAGGCAGTGGAACTATGGCTATCTTGTGAAGCTAAAGGCAGTGGGGGAAAGAGGGTAGTCAATATGAAGATGGGGAAGTGCCTGGCTATTCAGATATTGTCAGCAAACATGCCTAAAGCCATTCAAAGCAACGTTTCATTTCTGAACGGTGGTCTTTCACTAGTGTGATACTTATAATATATCTTTCACTGGGGAAATTTACTTGTATAATTAATTGTATGTTTTAATTTCCATGGGTATCTTCAAATTTTTGACAGTGGCTTCGAAGGTCGTCAAAAAAATAATAACTGCTTAATATTGACTAATTAAAAAAATAACCTTTAAATATCTTAAAACCAAACTCCGTGTCTTTCTTAGTAGCGAGATAATTATGCATAATGTCTTAATTATTTGTCCTTGCGTGCATTTCTTACGTTTATTAACTCATGACCACCCGTTGAATAAAGATTCTCAATACAGGGTGGTCCACCTCATCACGGTAAGAATGTGGGCGGTATTTAGTTCACTTGATCTTACCATGTTCTCACGCAATGGAAAAACTCACTTTATTTACGCATTTTTCTTCTCATTTACCCGAATCTATGCATTAAACATTATTCAGAATTAAAAGCATTTTAACGTGTTTTTCTACTTAGCTTTTTCGTAATTCAGGCCTAACAGTCCGGTCCGTTCACGATTGAGCCATCATCTTGTATTGCACAGAGATGAACGAAAGTCCTTTAAGCACAGTAGAGACCTGTAGAGAAAAACAGTGCATGTCAGTTTTTTCCAAAAAGATTTTTTGTTGCATTCTCTATTTTTTGTTTCTTACTTCAATTATTCATATGAAACTTCATCGGTTAATGTGTGATATTTTCATCTAACTGTGAAGCATTTAATAGTTTTTAAGATAGTCAGAGTCTATCAAATACTTTTTACTTACTTAGAGTACACGTATATCGTAACAGCTGGTATTTTAGAGTCTAGAGCAGGGGGGGGAGGGGTGTTATTTATTTAGTTATTAAGAATGTTTTTACTATTGTTCTTGAAATTGTTGTTGTTACGAAGGGGAGTTCATTTATTGCCTAGTTAAGTAAACAATTAGAAACGTGCTGAAGTAATTTTATCTACTTTTTCATCCTGAGTGAAAGATACTCTCAGTATCACCCTGGTGTAAAACCACCATTAAGATTTGAAACGTTGCTTGAAATGGCTTGAATTTGGCCGTGTTTGGTGACCAGATCTGAATAGCCAGATACTTTCCTCCTTCCTTTTCCCCATCTAAAAAAAAATGTAAAAAAAAAACTTTTTGTTAGCCTTAATAAAAAAATAAAAATAATACATACCGTTGTTACATTTTAACAAATTTTCATCCCTTGAGGTTTCGCGGCAAGGGCGTGAAATACTACGCATGAATATAATATATGTTTATAAAAATGTCCAAAATCTAAATTTAATTTTTTTCGGACTTGCGTCACTATTCCTCGTGCACCGATATTAGCAAAGTCGACATCGGTCGGGAATTTCTTATTGAATTTTTACCGCTGAGAGGCGGGCGGTCGCGTGCTCCGCGGGCGAAAGCGCACGACTTCGTGCCGCCCCACCTCCCCACGACTCCCTCGCTTCTTACCCCGGCACGTGAACACCGAACAGGTATATTCGCATGAACGTCTCAGGCCGTTTGTAATTTAATGCGTTTAACGTGGCCGGGCAATGGACATGTTCGGAATCAGTCGAGATCTCGATCTTGATCAATATTGAGATTATGATCGATTAAAAATATCGTGCCAAATTAATGTTAATTCAATGTGAATGATATCCCGTTCGATTTATGAGTACAACGATACCGACGGAGATATCTGCTTATCATTTCTAAAGAACGTGTATTGAAGAAGTATATTTTTTTCTATTTAAAGAAATGTATTAACACATGGTTTTGCTTCACATTTGGAGGCTAGGATATCAAAAAAATAAGGCAAAGATATCAACGAAAACAATCTGAAATATATTCCAAAGAAGTGTTTGTAAATGATATCACTAGAATTGTAGGACATATTGATTATCGTATCAGTAAATGGAAGAGTTTCATACGATTAATCGATATTTCGATGAGAATGTAATTTTGAAAATTCTATCCTTACTTAATTTATTTTTACTCGGGAGATATTTTAACTATCAATTAATGCTTATAATAATTTATTAACTTAAATTCAATTTATTTCAGTCGAATGGTCATAAAATAAATCGCCTTAAAGACACTAATAAAATGTCAATAAAAATTTCGATTTCATCAGAATTTGTAAAAATTACTTTAATAAATAATTCATGTTGTATTGTTTGTAGAGACATTATTATTAGTAGGTATATATTGCTAAAAGACTGTGTAAATACTTCATTCATCAATAATTAATTGATTTAAAATTCCTCACAAGATTGCACGGAACAGGATGAATACAGTCATTAATAATTTATTTTTCTTAGAAGTTCGCATTTTTTCATACTCTCGATAAATTCATTGATATTCTTTCAGATAAAGTTATTAAAGTCATTATTTTCCGTGATCAGAATTTAGAAATAACTTACAACAATATCTGCCAGATATGTATATGGAAGATGTTAACAATATTACAACTTTCACCAGATGTGTAAATGGCAGATGTTAACAAAATTACAACTTTCACCAGATATGTAAATGGTAGTTATTAACAAAATTACAACTTTCACCAGATATGTAAATGGCAGATGTTAACAAAATTACAACTTTAACCAGATATGTAAATGGCAAATGTTAACAAAATTATAACTTTCATCATTCATTTTGGGTATATCACACTATAATATACAACGTAAATATACATAGCGTCGTTTATTGATATGATCAAAGGTAGGCTGTGTATAGTTTTCAAATTCCGGCATGATATCAATAAATTATGCATATAAAGTTTGCAGATTACTGCTTTATAGTCTTACAGCGCCCTTGAGGTGATTTCTCACGAAAACGGCGCTATATAAATCAGCCAAATATTATTATTACTAAAAGGATTAAATTTGTCAAACAGAAACAATTTATCAATGTGGAATAATTATTATTATGATCTAAAAATATTCACAAATTTATAGAAAAAATCCATTTTGTTGAAAAATTCTTATAATGGTTCGTTTTTCTTTGCGCACACGGAGAAAAATGAATATTGCGAATCTCGCCGTTTTCCGATAAAATTTTAGTAAATTTTTAATATATCAAACACGTGTTCATACATGTGCATTTGACTTGATAATAAATGATGACGAAATGCAAAAATATTAGGATTTTCATAAACACGTGTTCCGACATCGTGATAATATATTCATAATTTACTAAAAGTTTATCAGGAAACCCATTAATTCTATCCTTAAGAGCCTGTATTCCAACTTTTAACCAGATTACGATTAATTTTAAGAGAAATTTTTAATAACTTAGCAATACTCCTTTTTCTCCGTATAGGCACGGGTTTTCAGTAGTCAGAATTGAAAAGTCATCCAGGACATAAAGCTTAAAAATGTTAATTGCAAATTCTATCAAAGTTAAGATTTTATTAGATAATTTTACATTAATTTTGAAAGTAGGCTATTTCCTGTAGCAGTGCAGCCAATTATTAAAATGATTCTCAATAAAAATGGTGGCATTTCATCAAAGCATGGATTCTCACTTATTACTATTAATCCATTCGACCTAGATTACTGTTAGGTATTTGACGCTAGTTTGTAGGCGTCTCTTGTCTAATCTAAATTATATAAAAGTGTTGGAAAGGTAACTTTTAATATATTAGTCCCAGCGAGAGACCATACGTGACGTCATCGTTCTAATCATAGTATCGTCTGTTTTCAAACAAGACGCGTAAGAAAGAAGAGAACGAACGTTGGTCCACACGATTTTTCGCCGGGACTAGTTACTAACTTATTGAATAGCTTCTTAAGTATTGTGTTTATTCTATCGATGTCATTATTTTTCTGACAATTTGTATTTATTTTATAAAAGGTCTAATGAAAAATTTAACCAGCGATTCCGAAGTAAAAAATGAAGAGGTCATTTTGCTATCTGATGGTTTTATTTAAATTAAGATTTATATTGTTCTATAACACGACGCCACTGATCAAACTGCTACATGTCGCAACGGATCACGTGAAACGCGCTTTGTCTCTTCTGTAACCGTGCTACTGAAAGAGACGGAATGCGTATCACGTAACCTAAAATGTTTTTTTTTCGAAAAAATATTACTTTAATATTAATATTATTTCTAATATGCTCGTGAATCTCTGGGTAAAATCTTCGGGTACGTGCTTTTACTCCCTTTATATAAAAATAAGGTTACAGGATTATAAATACTGGAATAACCCGTTCCACATTTTAATTATTTTCCCATAGAAAAAGCAATAAGGCAACATACAATTAACCACACCACCCCATGCAGTTTCATCCCGTTAAAAGGATGAAATCTCCTCACTTGTGTAGTATATTTTATCACGTGAATGCCTTCGCGTTGTCCTCTACCCCGTAAATAGAGCCTTTCTAGTATCTCAACTATTCTCGAACACTTCCACCCGACATAAATTGCCGTAATGTCCCAAAATACAACAGCCTTTGGGGGCGTGTAACGGCGGATATTTATCCCCTTGAACTCTAAGGAAAATAACCCCAACCCTCTGTGGAAAATGGTGCCAAGACCATATTTTTCAAGACCGTTATATATTTGTGAAAATGAGGCCGCCAGACGAAACATCTTGTGATATTAATATAGTATAAGAATTATGTTATTTCTTTATAGGAATCGCTAGAACAAAAAATGCTAATGGCAGGCCATTACTACAACGTTTTCAATACGTTTTCCTTCATCATAGAAAAAAACACGTCTTGTTCATGCACATACAGCGAAACTTTATGGTGATTAAATTTTTTAACAAATAGATCCTAACTAATAAGTTTCTCAAACAGTAATTTTCTAGCTTAAAAAATATACTAATTAATAATTTGTCGAAGAAAGCAATCATTTTGATTTTGATACACGATATTATAATTAAATGAAGAGTTACTTTGTTTTTAACTACTGTTATATAATTTATACATTGTGTCAACTAGTTTCGGTTATATCCTAATCTTCTTCGGGACAGTATTATTATATATACACTGTTTATTATTGATTGAGCGTAGCGAACTCCTGTTTTGACTGGAACACTGATGGGTTGTTTCAAAGAATTTGAAAAATTCATCAAATTTCAAAGCTGATTTTTAAGTTCTATGAAAGTTCAACTCAAGTTCTTTTATTATTTCAGTTTTGTGAAGCAGCGCGACAGTAATGGTATAATAAAATAACTTGAATCGAATCTCAACAGAACTTGTAAATCAACTTTGAAAATTGATCAATTGTTCATATTTTGTGAAACAAGCATTTCGTTTGTCTGTAAATTTGATTGTATTTTACTGTCCAAGATGCTGCCAATAGCTATGTTTGATAGTACGTTTTTATTCCGCCAGAGTGCATGACTGTTGCTAGCTGTCAAATCAAAGTTATCAACATTACGCTTAAGTCTAGTTCACATAACTGCTAGTAGTAGTACAGTTCTGAAGAAGGTTAGGATATAACCGATACTACAAAGTAACTTTTCATATGAGGCGAAATAGGTAGACTTGACCTGAAATTTTTTTATATCTACAATGTCAACGCACTGCATTTCTATTTATTTATGTTTATGCACTCCGACGTATAATTTACAAATATGTATGTAACTACTTATTAGGAAGAAAGCTACAATCGAGAACTCAACAACAATAATTGTTATTTCATCGGAACCATGCTGTAGTTTTTGTCAGCCACGCAGGTGTTCGACTTGCAGCGGAATGAATTCGGTATTTCTGTCTCGTTCTAAAAAAATGTCCGATCGCGAGACCGTCTTTTAACGAAATTTGAATTCTCGTCCGCTGGTTTAGACGCCTTAATTAATTTAATAATTTTTTTGTTTCATACTACATTATTAATTCATATTTTTAAAGGAAGTCTTTAATTGGTGTTAATCTGAGAGAAATAATCAGGCGAAATCTCTAGTTAATGTTTGTATATTATTTTGTTAATTAGCGTGTATATCTGTTTCTTTTTTTGAAAAAATTACAACTAATGGTAGGTAAGTTTATATACAAACATTTTGTCAGCTGGACGCAAATCAAAAACAACACTTCCTTATGATATATCATATTGAAACAATTTAGACTGTTGCCGAGCTACGACCAAACTGCACGGACTATCAAAGTTGCGGAGCCATTGAAAGTTTTGCGTTTGGTGTGTAGTTAGAAACGAAAGCGCTACGCCACTGTTCGTGGATGCGATTTGCACTGTGATCGATATTGGCGACACGCGTTACGTGCGCGATTTCTTACTAATATCAGCTCATTGTTCATTTTGGTTCTATTATCTACGATCACAACTAATTTATTTCAACCTTACTAAAAAATAATATTAAAACTTTTTACCTGAAACTTTCGTGAATAATTGCTGTCTGAAATTTTATGGCGTGAGCGAGAACGTTGTAATATTATATTCAGATGTATTTTTCCCAAAGGAAATACAAACTAAAGCGATTTATTTAGACCACGTGAAAAATAGATACACCAATTTTAAAGTCCAAAACGTATTCGTGGAAAAAACTGTATATTTTTTTTATAAAGTTTCAACATAAATCGTATCGTCATGAAAACCGAACTAATGATTCGTTCATTATTCATTTGTTTGAACGATTCAAAAACACGCAATGACTACCCGATCGTTTCGCATCAATTCCGCAGCAATTAGGTACACGACCTTCCTCAAATAATATACGCCCGACATAATCACTATAAGCCAATCGATCAAATACAGGCGTACGGTTATTAGCTCCATCGTAACGTCTCTCTCTTTCTCATACATGATGCGTGTAAGAGAAAGAGAGGTTGCAACGGGGCTCTCAGCGGCAGGACTATAATTCTTGATGTGTTATTGCGGCTATTGTCTGAGTCAGATAATTCCATGCACTGAAGAGAAAGATGGATAGTGGTTGTGGTGGGCGTGTCCAAAAAATTGATAAAATATATTCAAATATCGAATTTCTTTGGAGAAAAAATGATCAAATTCAAGTACCTGTCTGGGATAATGTAAGGAAATAATATAGGTAAAGTTTTAGTATTCAGACTGGTAGGTACCTAGTACCTATATTGCATAGAATATAACATAAGTTCTATACAAAAAAAATCCTAGGTTGAGTTTTTATTTATCCACTACTTTAGCCAGTTATTGTACATAATTCTAGATTAATCTACAAAAAACCCAACACAAAAACCCTTTATAATTTTTTTATGAAAATGGAATCTATTTTCCACCTTTTTCTATTTTTTTTATTGGAATAACTTTTCTTTTAATAACTTTTGAAGATTATACTCACTAATTGAATATTCATTTAGACTTTTAGAAAAAGTTAATAATTCATCAAATTTCAAAGTTGATTTTCAAGTTCTGTTTTTACATAATTGACCAGCTGCTTCACAGAGCAAAAATAATAACAGAAATTCGGTATAACTTTCATAGAACTTAAGAAAAAAAAACTCCGAAATTTGATTTCAAATTCTGTAAAACAACCCGTTCTACGTGTCCCATGTTAATAAAAATGTTATATGTTTATCCGAGACACTATCTAGGTTTAAAAAATATATTTAGATATTTAGAACTTATTTAGATAATATTTAGAACTTTGTAATTATACAAAATGATAGCAGCCGGAAAATTAGTTGATAGATAATATTGTAATTTGTGAATTTGTAATAAGAGATGGACAAAAATGACATAAAATAATTAAGTCCCTATGGCCGAATGGTTAGAGGCGTTGTCCCGGTAATACAGAGATCTTGGGTTCGATTCCCATCTGAGACAGTTACCTTTTTTGTTTTCTGTGTCTTGTTCTCTTTTTATTTTTAGTTTTTTTATCATTATCTTCTTCTTCGATGAAGTATTAATTTTAAAAAAGAACTAGTCCAAATAATAAATAAAAATATGTCACAAAGTTACAATGAAAATTTAGAGTGAATGTAAGCTTCACACTTCTACGTATTATCTGTACAGCGGTTCCAGGGCTGTTTCTGACGAGATTACTTCTGGGAACTTGTCAGGGGGTGAGTCACCCCTGACCATTGGGAAATACCCCTAGAAAACTACCCCTGGCTTCGTGTTTTGGAAGGCCGTACAGTTATTATTACACGGAATAACGTCTAACTTGTATGAGTTAACCTTTACCTGCAGTCCCATTGCGCCTGTAATATGTAAAATGATTTTTAAACTTTCAGTAGAGTAAGAAATTGAATTTACATTCATTGTTTTGCATTTGTGATTAAAAATTGCTATATAATATTCTGTTACACCATAAACATAGCAACCCCAAAGATGATATGTGGAGTTAATGAAAAAAAAATAATACATGATGTCTGGAAAACAGAATTTAATAAAACATACTGATATTTTATTGAAATGTGTGGTATTTGGAACTATTGTGATTTTAGGGTTTTATTTTTGGTAATACCGTACAGGGGTCCCAAAACCTGGAGATGGTGGGACTACGTGATTTATCAACGTACTTTTAAGTATAATTTCTGACATTTTTTAATCAATAATGATCAAAATAGTACGATGTAGTTTTTCGACAAATTATTACTTGACTAGGTATAATTTTTTACCATTTTTTTATTTAGATTCTTAAACGCTAAAGTTTCACTGCATTTATTTTTAATTAATTATTTTGAAGACATTTTAAGATCATGTGTAAGATTTAAATATTGAGCAGATACAGAATATTTTCGTATTCCTCCTCACTGGGAGATCCTTTGCTAAGGAGAACTTGGTTTTGGATGAAAGTTTTTCAACGACATCTGTGCTTCAACCATAAGCTTGCATAAGATTGTATTTTCTATGAAGACATAGATAGTATAGAGTAGGTACATATTGTTGTTAACACTTAAATATAACTTTTTTATTACTCAAATACTGCATACGAGTCCTTTCCCAGAGCAAGTGTGGCCATAATAGCGACCTTTAAAGAATAATTACAATACAATAACTTAGTTTGTTATTAGTGTAGCAGATTAAGCTAATAAAGTGTAAGGGAATGTAGTAATATAACGAAGTAATGAACAGTTCATATTGAGTTATAAGTAAGGTTATTAAAAAAAAGTTTCCAAGAATTTTCCTGTTTTCAGAAATACATCGTTCAATCACCTCCACAAAAAACTTTTATCCTTCTTTTCCAGGAACCACAGCGTTTAGGCCACAACACGAAATAGATTTAACGTTCTTTCCGATGCAATCGTCTTACATATAACTCAATAGTTCCAAAAGATCCCGACAGAAGTTTCTGTGGAAGGATCCCTGCCTAAAAGCAATTCCATTTCCAAAGCGCAATTTGTCAAAGTTTTGAGGGATAAATCGTGCGAAACGCCCCTTTACGTGTTTCAAAATAATAATATTTCAAAGTCTTTACACCCTTTTACAACGTCGTCTGAACGCTATTGTGTGAAATATGAATGCTGGCATATTTTGTATTCTGTTTTTTTAAATTTATTCAAAAGTTAAATGAACATTTTATGACAATTTAAATGCAAATTCATTTTATTTCATTCCAGCTCCCTTGTTATCTATTAATATCACCCTCAGTACTTAACTTTTCTATTATACTGAATTTAATCAAAAACTTTATTACGTTGTTCCTCTTTTTACTGGTAATCCAAACCAGTTTCAACCTGTTATGGTCGCGTATTTTGAATGTATAAACGACAAAAACGTACCCATTGTGGTTTCAGAAGTATAAAGAAATACATTCTTTAGAAAGTAAAGCTATACCATTTGTGCGTGCTAATCACGTATAATTCCTACCCTCGATTAGTGCGGGCGTATTTTGATCGTATGCATGGCCAAAACCATGCACCAATGCTGTATGGTTTCAGAAGTGTTGGTAAGTATACACTCTGTGTTCTAATATTGTATATTTTCAACACTACGACGTGCTATCTAGATTTGAATGTATACGCTATTATCACGTTCCTCTGCGTTATAACACTGTATATTTTCGAAATACACGTCATGTCATCTTCAAAGAGACTACACTTCTATTCAATTGTTTTCTACTAATCCTCCTTCAAATGGACCAAAGGTTCTCACTTTTAGATATAATTTCATTTTTATTCCAATTTAATTACTATACTTTTTCTCACTTCTCCCATTTCACTGCAGTAGACAGCTACAATATTGGTGAAATATTCACCAACTATTTCACCAACAAATTTAGATATAATATGTCTCGACGCCATCTAGTGGGAAATTTAGCACTGACAAAGCTTTCCAACAAAATAAAGTTGGTTGTTTACAGGTGAAAAAATATAATAAGCAGTAATTGTTGATTGAAGTACTAGTACATATTGAATTATTTGGCGTGTTGGGAATAAGCCGCGCTGCTCAGTGGTCCAGAGCACCTGATAGGACATCAGAAGGTGCTGGTTCAATTCCCGTCGGCGGCATTTATTTTTACTCGGGAGATATTGCTTATTGGGACTAATTACTGCATATAATAATTTGTTATCTACAATATTTTAAAAGGGCCTGCCATCTTGGCTATCAATACGTGGCCATTTACACAGAAGGTGCTGGTACAACTCCATTTATTTTTAGGGCCTCAATTTACCAACACTATTGCACATCACTGATTTCAGATAAAGAATGTTAGATTAATATGTTTTTTTTCGTTATTATGAACATATTTTAATCCAACTTTGATTGCATGTTGTTTTATGTTCATTTTGGATGCTACGAAGGTTTTACAAACAGTGAGTATTTCAAAAAATGTCAGCTTAGTGTCTTGTATCTTGTTTCCTCCAGGGTATAATGCCTCACAATGTTATCATTCATATATCAAAATAATGTTTCAAAATGTCGCTTTGTTCACTTTTCACCACCACCAGCAATCAACCATTTTGTGTGCTTGTGCTTAGGCTATCGATTTCACCTGCTTTTGATATTGTTATACATTCTTCCTATTTGGTGTTCAACTTAAACATAAACCCATCACCAAACATACTAAATTCGGTTGTCTGTGAGTTAGTCCTGCGCGAAATCTGGTTGAATATTAACTAAAATTTTCTTCGAATTTCACTGTCTATTTTGAAAATTGGAACTGATTGTGTGAAGAATTCAGAAGTACCTACCTACAATGTAGTATTTTTTTACAGGGATATTATTTTAATTATATATTCTATAATATTTGAAATGTGTATTTCTTTTGTTTCAATCTCTTTGGGTTAATTTTGACAAGTAAAGCCAGATTTCGTGATTTTCGAAGGTTCTGTGCTTTTTCCGTTCTCAAGAACGTGTTATTTTCTAGGTAACATAAAGGTAACGTAAAATTTCGGATCGCCTCCCTAATTTGTCAACTAAATATTATAATTATACTGTAAACAAAATTGGCAATATTTGTTTTTGCATGGCGTGGTCCCGAAAAAAAAAATTATAAATTCTTTCAGTTTCACAAATCCTGCAATAATTATAATATTATGCGGCGCGTAAGGTCAGAATAGTGAAAAACTTGACTTATTACCACGTCGTAGTTTTGGTTAAAACGGCTTAAGACCGGCTCAACTATACCAAAGCTAAACCATCGAGTAAGAATCTAATATATGTACCTGTCTACTTAATGTACATATTTTAAATACAATACATTTTTAAATATATACGATACGCATTCTTAAACATTCAAACAATTTCATTGACCTATCTGTTAGGGGTCGAATGGTCTTATATGTAAATTGGTGACATCTGTTTTCTTTCAAATCGGTATAGACCACACAGGTATTATCGGTTTAATGCCATTTATAATTATTTTAAAAAACTCCGTGTCCAATTAAACTTTTTTGCTAGTCTACAAGACGACTTTGCAAATGAAAATTTAGAATTTTCAAATTTGTTTTTTTATATTTCAATGATGTTTCATAAAGGTAGGATTTTCGTGGTAAGTAATGAATAAAATATTCTATTTCCAAGGGCGGTTCGTAACTGTCACCCAAAGAACGCCTGCCAAAATGTCAGTTTGCCAGAATAAAAGTGATTTCAAAGACGATTGCAAGTTGTAATTCAGCAAGGAGCTCAAACTCCACGGAGGTTGCTTGTGATGCTCATGTTTGAGATTCGAAAGTGTATACTTACCAAAATATATATATATAACCATTTCAATTGATGAAACAAAATCGTGACCCAGTTGAGCAGCAAGCTAAAAATAATATAGTTTCAACCTTCCCCTTTCTCTTCACAATTTTCTTCAGCCTCTTAAGTGGATGGCTATCACATTTTTAGAAATATCTCGTCACTAAGCATGTCTATAAACATTTCAAACAATCAGGATGCAACTGAGATATTATTGAACTCATCCTTACGAAAGCCGTAAGTGTACAGTGTTTGCTAGACTTAAGTTAGATGGTGATTTTTAACCTAAACACTTACAAAAAGTCAATATTCTCGGACACGAAGATTAATTGTGTTATATTCTTAGCAAAGTAATTACACCTACAATCAAAAATGTGATTTATGGCGCACCCATTATTTTTTTTCCTTCATCCTTGAAATTCACCCTTGGCAGAGAACGCTACGTAGTTTTCAGTTTTCCATTTTCAATTTTGTCGGGCGGCTGTCCCGTCAGGGAGGGGGAAGGAAGGTTGTGGGAAAGTGCCGGGGGGGAGTGACGTGTCCCCCCTTCCTGGCGGCCCCCCTTGGAGGGGGGATCGATATTCCCGTCTGGATCAGAGAGATGGCGTCTGATAGCGGTACAATACTACAAACACTATGCTGAAAGAATTGATATAAAATAAGCAAGGTTTTCCCTTTAAGTACAACAGTTTAAATGTGGAATAGTTTTTGTGCGTTTCGATAAAGTTTAATTCAAATTGACTAATTCGATATTTTATAGCTTATATTAGCAAACGAATAGCTATTGAAAGTTAGGCAATGCGTATTTTATAGAGATATAAAATCTGTCTTTTCTGAAAGTCTCATATAAAATAGGATCGAAAATTGCTTTTCACCGTAATATTAAAATTTATTTTACTTGCCAGGGCCATAAAATAAAGAAAAAACTAGAAGTATACATATAAATTTGAAAGAAAACTAGGGTTCCATTTAGCTGAACAGCACAGCGCTCCGTCTCACTTCCACTCGTCTGACATTATAGATCTCCACCTCGTTTGAATTTTGTTAACACAGTTTTGTATTGGAAAATTTAAAGTTCGATTAGGGAAATATTTAGATTAATCATGAAACACGCCCACAAGGCACTTTTTGTGTTCGTCTTTAATCTATGGTTAGGGCCAATGTAGTACATTCTTTATCGGTGGGTGAATGGAAACACTACTAAAGAGGTTATGGTCCATTGCCAGCTCTCTCGTTTCTACCCTAAAGTGATATTTTTCTCTTTTCTGTATATTCGTGATTTAGAGTTGAGGGTACGTACTGGTTAAATAAATTAAGATTATGAACTCAATAATCTCAAGCATATTCTTTTAAATTGGTATTTAAAAAAAATTATTTATACAGACATGTTTTTATTGCAAGCTTATGTATACAGTTCTCCACCTGTTTTGTGAATGATATTATTCTGATATTTAAATAAGGTAACTTGATTCAGTATGTATGTAGGTATAGTGGAAGACTAAATTAATATTACAAATAGAACGATGTCGCTACTGATATACCTAGTACCTTTTGACGATAAGATCGAGACAGACAATCAACATTGCATACTCTGTCTCTCTTACACTGCCTGACGTCGTATATTGCCATTCCAATTTTATTTTGAATTTGTACTGAGATCGAATTTCTGAATTGGAAATTTAAGGGAAGACTGCGAACACTTTTGGATCACGAAACCCACCCACATCCAATTTTTTCTATTATTCTTAATTTTGTGAATTTAAACCATTTAAACCATGAAGGAACAATTTAAACCATATTTAAACTCAACAAAAATTCGACATTATTCAGGGGTAAATTTATTTAACATGTGTAGTGAAAGACTAAGGACGGGTTGTTTCGGAGAATCTGAACGATTCATCAAATTTCAACGTTCATTTTCAAGTTCTGTGAAAGATTTTTTCAAGTTCTGTTTTTATTTCAGTTTTGTCAAGCAACTAGCCTACAATGATATAAAAACAGAACTTATTTATTTATTTATTTATTTACGGACAAATAGTCCATTAACAACATATTAATTACACGAATAAGTTTTATAAACAGAGATGACAGTGAAAGGAGAGCATATATAAATGAGGAGCGAAGACAATAATAATGACAATAATAATAAAAAGTAAGAATGGGAGATAATAATAAGTCAAAGCATGAAGATGGTTCAAAGGGCATTAGAAATTGGACATTGCGTATTGACTGTCGAAAGTCATTTAGGCATATACCACAAAATTCAATGCTTTGACTTGACAGTGAGTTGACAAGTCTCGACATTCTGGACAAAGGAGAATGGTATCCATAATTGGTAGAATGTTGATTGACGAACAGCAATTCATTATTTCGGAGTCTACGGGAAGGGATGTTGAATTGGATAAGTTGCAACAAAGCAGGTGAGTCTGTAATACCATTGATAATCTTAAATATGCAAATCAGATCAGTGTCCCTTCTACGTTTCTCCAAAGAAGAAATGTTTAAAGTTTGTTCAACTTCATCATATGAGTACTCTCCTCTTTCAAGACCCAACCTCCAAGCGATTCCTCGTAGGAAGCGATGTTGTACGGATTCTATGTGAATAAGTAATAACTTGAATAAGTCTTTCACAGAACCCGAAAATGAACGTTGAAATTTGATGAATTGTTCAAATTCTCCGAAACAACCCGTCCTAATATATATATTTTTAAATATATTTACAATACGATCGTCTTTGTATTTCGCTCCTTGGAAGTTGGACATCATCATTTATTGATGGAGCCTGGGATAGGGATGTTGTGTTTATTTTTTTTTTAATAATTATGATTGTAGCGTATATTAATTATTTTGTCTTCTCCTTTGCAGCAAAGGCGAGTAGTAGCTGACTCAATATTTATACATAGAATTTTAAACAATAACATCGGCTGTCCCTTATAAATTTTAACAAACCTTTGAGACGTACACGACATACAGTGCTATTCCACACGCTTAGTTATAAAAAAACACAGCATCTAATTCGCCAATTAACCGATCTCTTCACACTCTAAAAAACACAGCATCTAATTCGCCAATTAACCGATCTCTTCATACTCTAAATAATATTTGTCTAAAATCTAACATTGACTATTTTTCAGATTCACTGCCCAAATTTAAACGTGGCATCATGTCAATAATATAAACTATTCAATGCGCATACATACAGATACACACACACACACTCACACATACATTACACACACACCTACATATACACACACACACACACACACTCACACATACATTACACACACACCTACATTACACACACACACCTATATACTACACACGTCACCTGGTAATTAAGGAATAAACATACCACTTAGCAGACATTACAAGGAAACATATCATAGGTACCCAACATGAAGTATCTTATTCTTGTATATTGTTTCATCGCTGTAAATCGTGTACTATTTATTTCTTATATAATAAAATTTAGTAAATGTGGTGTTGGGGAATAGTCAGTTACATTTTTATCCATTCATCACATTTATCACAGATTTTTCATATTTTGCACATTCACCTCATCGATAAATGTGCTAAAAGCTGTTGGTTATACTCTGTGTGTTATATGTATTGTTTGTGTGTTTTTGTATCGTCTCTGCCTAGAATGTACAAAATTTTGTAGAATATAAGAAGTGGTTATACATTAAAATGTAATTAATATCATCAAATAAGATTTTGTGTTCACTATTTGTGTTTGTCTATTATAAGAATATTCGTTTCCTTCATAATAATTTTATTTAGTAATCATCACTCCTTTTTGTAGTAATTTTAACGCAAATTGAACTTTTAAACGAATAATATAAAATAAAACAATTTTTTCCATAATTATATATAAACTCTCATAAACAACGATGTTCAAAGTACGATGCTAATAAAAAAATGCATGTTAAATAATTATAAAGAATTTGACAATATACTAAAGAGTACTCGAAACGGAGCTAATTATGTGAGTTAGTATTTTAAAAAATTTCTACTTGTCGAAAATTACCAAAATATGCTATTTTTGTACGTGTATAGATATTGAAATATAAAAAAATATACCACCACATTTCCTAATTTTACAATATCAATTTCTTGCAATCACGTTATCAATTCAGTTTCCCATAATATCAAATTGTAAATTGGCATTCCGTACATTGATAGCTTAAAACCAGCTATCGTTGTTCGAATAGTGTTTGAAATTTATTGTTTAATGTTATACGCAAGACACCACCATTAGAAATACCTTAGAAATATCTTGATACCTTAATATCTTGTATTAGTTCCGAAATATCTTGCTAATAACGTCTACCAGGTGTAATCCAAATGTTGGCATTCAGATAACAATTATACAGGTACTAATATTGGTATCTTGCATCCGAGAGGTTAGTTATGGCGCTACGTGTTCACGTCTGACTGCATTACAGCCTAATCCAGCGAACATTGCTGCATTGCAGTGGTTCTGGGTTCAGGGCACCTCAAACGTGTTACTGCGCGACCATTATGAAATATTTGTGGTTCAAGATATCCCTAAACAATTGAAAATTGATTTTTAATCAATTTAAACTCATTTTGGGTAGTCACTCTTCTTATTTCCACTGAAATTAAATCTGGATTCAGAGAAAAGTGTATTTACCTCTATACAATAGAAGATGTAGATTTATACTTGAGTGTGGTAGGTCTTCTGCTCTGTAGCGCGCAGATACCTTCCTCAAAAAGTCACTATGTGTTTAAGCGGCAATCTGATTTATATACTCGTACTCCCCCATCTTTTCAAAAGGATTACATTCTTTAGAAAATAGAAGATAATGGACATTAAGTAGGAATTATTTATTTTTATGCTGTTTTATTTTAGGTAAGGTGCTCTGATGATATCCAGAGATGGTGACTATACCTAATACCTGATTTACCTGAGCTTATTCATAGAAAATATGTAAATAACATTGGGTCTCCAGTGACATTTTATTTAATGTTTGTTTATCTAAAAACATTTAAAACAAATCAATAAGTTGGTTTCATTATTTGTTTACTCTAAATATGCTCATAAACCGATTAGGTTATAGTTTTTCTTGTCCTACACACCCTGCAATATCCGGGAATACAATAAACAAAGTGAGAACTGATTTTAGAAGAATGGTGTTAATAAAGGGGAGGTGTTTTGCGCAGGGTGCTAATAGAGTTATTGAAATAGTTAATTTCCTATAGTCTTCATCTTTCTCGGCAAAGGCGCAGCTTTTCTTAACTTTATAATATTTTCATCAAATATACACGTCCCAAACTTTAGATACCTTTGTAACTATTCTTAACGAACTCGTAATGCAAACTATGAACCGATCCCCGCATTAATTATTCAACGCATACAACAAAGCAAGGCGGGGTGCTGGTTAGGTTGGGGGCTTACCTCGATGAACTATATCGCACCGAGCAATAGTCGAGTCGATCGAGGTATCGAATTGATTGAATTTTCATATCATTGGTAGGTTTTACAAGCAATAGGTAGACAATATACAGCTTCTAAGTAAGTACTACTCTTAGCGGTGACATAATTTCTCAACATCTATTTTCAGGATAAAGTAAAAGGGAGATAAGATAGAGAAAAGGATCGCAAAGTGTCTGGTTATTCTGAATTGGTCACCAAATACTCTATGGTTGACTTGCACTATAAAACAATTAGTAGAATTTCCGATGCACTTGTGAACATTGAACATCTCCCGGCGAAGAAACTACTTTAGATGACAATGCACTTTTCGCGGTGAATTTGTCGAACCGTAACAACCTTGCCAGGTCGTTCCAGGGCTAGAGGTAATTGTCAACTTCTCTGCGGCCACTACCGAATACTGATTCAAGGTTAATGTTTGAATTCTGGATCTGTGATTGGCGAAGAACAAAACAAATCCATGGAAAACTAATGGCCATCACAAAACACCCTTAACTAATTTAGACTTGTAAATTTTTTTTAGTTAAACATGCACCTACATTATAGTAGTAGTTATAGCGGCCAATAGAATACCTTAGAAAGCTGCTTTTCACAGGTGAGTTAAACAGCCTCATTATCTGCCCCATGTTCAGTGTTCGGGTTGCAAAGCTTAAGTAATGACTACACTGGAACCCTTAGAGCCTAATGAAATGGAGAGGAAACGCCACAGAAAGGGAGAAAAACTAATTAAAAAGATTTGTGAAGGCGGCTAGGGCTTGTAGGATAATGAATTCTGAAAGAATGTTCTCTTTAATACAAATGGTTGTGAATTGGTCTGGGATCCACCAAATTGTGTATTATGTGCCTTGTGTAGTTTTAGTTTTTAGGATTAAAGGTATATTTAGCTATGCAAAATATTATAATCAGGTATGATTTGATGTTGAGATGTTCACAACTGAAAGTATTATCGTGATTATTTTTTGGGTTTGTATGCCGTTTTGCGCTTCCTCCTTCCCGATTCAACGTTTCGGACGGCATTATAGTGTTCATCATCGGGGCAGAAGTGTAGATAATGGTGAAGTATGTACTTATATATGTAGAAGTTATACTGTGTTGCCCGCGTTAATTTTTTCTCATGGCGGGCAATAAAGTTTTTTTATGGGAATATTGCACAAGAGTCCCAACAGCTCCCAACCGATTAGGAAGATAGGAAGAGGGGAAGTAACTGGCATTGATGTTCGAAACACATATATATACAATTCATAGCAGTGAATTTAGAATCTAAGAGATATCCAGATGATTTTAAGTCCGTTTACGTCGTGTAGGGTTAAAACTTTTAGAAACATCAAACTATGTAACAAATAAGTAATAAATAACTTAAGTAGAATAACTAGAAGTAGAATTAAAAGCTCTCGAAGAATTGCCACTGATATACAGGAACTTCCTAACCACTGTTTTTATTTTATAATTCATTATTTTCTCAGATTTCATCAAATTTGTTCAGATTTCATCACGCCTTACCATCGGAGAGTTTTTTCTGGGAAAAAACAGATTTCCTGATTAAAAGTTTTAATTCTATTTCAAGAAAGAATTATAAAATTAAACTAGCTGACCTGTACCCGGCGTTGCTGGGTGTTATTCTTAGGAGATAGACATATACCCTTTTAGACTTTTCTGTAGGCCTTTTAACGATATACAATTTCGTGGTAAATTATTTTGATGTATATCATAAGATTTAGCCAGCGTTAGCAATGTAAGCGCCCGCAAAAATTTACAATTTGATTACAGAACATCGACTTTTCTCTGCTTTCTAACAATATAATATGCATGTATTTTATATTTAAACCTTTCGGAAGAAATTCTCTAAATGATAGTGTATACCCAATCAAAATTAGCTGCGTAGTTTAGAAGAACTAAGCGCACAAACAGACAGACACGGATTACGACTTTATTTTGTGTGTACATAGGTATATCGCATTTCCTGCATTTCGTGATGAAGCCATTTATTCAAATTTTTCTTCAGTTTGCCTGAACTTTAAATATATGTACGACCATCTTAACAAAACGCATTAAACTTTATGTATTTTCCACTGCGGATTAAAACATAAAACACTTTTTATAATTTTATTAGTCTCATCGTACATAATAATATAAAATATAATGTCATAATAACTTCTGGTCCGATACCTTCTGGACATGTTTAATGTTGATGTTAACAACAATAAATGGCGTATCGCAATATATATAATAATGGATAGAAGTATTTAAATGGTATGGTATGCAAGCCATAACTGCATGAGTATTTATAATAAGACTGTCGACCTAAGATATAACAGCTTCTACAAAATATTCAAGAAATGCGGAAACAAGAGCATGTTGCTCATTCCTAAAGCAAGGTGGAAAAAGGAGCAATACAATTCATTATAGTAACTAATTGTTTGTCTCAGTAAAAACTCTCGAAAGGTGAACTCTGACGTCATGAAACAAAACCACTGTTTTCAGTTTGAGTATTGATTTTCATCAAGAGCTGTGGAGCTCTGAAAGCTTTCTCATTAAATGTTATTGGCTGAGTGTAGCGAAGCTTATTTAACTTGACAGTTTTGCATTTCGTCTGACAATAAATTTATTTGTACATTCCATTTCCGGTTCACGAAGGTGACCATTTTAATGATTAAGGACAGTTTTTTTATATCTGAAATTGTCAGATTTATTTGGACTTTCTTACTAGCATTTTTTCAATATTATTTACGTCTGATAGGTACCTACATGAAGAAATTTTAAAAAAGAATTATTAATTCTATAATTCTATATTCTAATATAACTAGGTATTTAAGTACTTATATATGTACTTAAAAATCTTGGTTTTGATTTACTAATAAGAGAAAATTAGAAACATTTTTTTTTTGACACGAAGTCTACTTTTCACAGAAACGCTATTTATTATTAGGTAACTGTTAAAAAATAAATTCAGACGCCATATTGTTTGTTTCATATATTCGATACATTGTCGAAAAAAGTGTTGAAACTCCGGAGAAACCGGGTAGTAAATACTAGTATACGAATACTATAAAAGTATCCAATAATATTCAAAGCTAGTAAAAAAAATGATAAAACAAGTCGGAGAAAATTTATGGCGGAAATAAATTAGAAGGAAATTAAATGTTTGGGAATTTGGGAGAAACTAGCTTTTCGGTCGTATCGTGTTTGATATTCACAGGAGGTAAATACTGACTATTTTTTCAGAAGCTCTTATAAAACAGCAAATTTTCACGACAATTTATTGCCGGTCAAGATTGGACAAGATTGTCGTGTATTGCCTATTCACGTCGACGTCGACATTATGGCGATATTTTTTCTGTTGTGAATTTGTCTCATTCTCTACGGCAATCTTGACAGGACACGATAATATTGACAGCCAATATCTTGCCCTGCAAGACGATTTGTTCTGCAAGGATAATTGTTCGGAAATATGCAATCTATCGTGCTCGTTTACTAGCACCTTTAAATTTAGGATCTGTTGTAAAATTATTGTTAATAAAAGCTTATTTTTTATTGAAATTACTAGAGAAAAGGAACGTATATTTTCATTTGCCATTCTCACATGACAATTCTGTGGTACCTACCATTTTAGTTAAACACTTCTTGTTGACATTTATCACATTTGACTTCTTTCTATGGAAGCCACAAGTCATTGGGTCTCCAGTACACTGCCCGGGGTGCGTTTCACGAGCATTAATAGCCCCATTCTCATACCGCAGGGGTCCGTATTCCTTTAATTTGCAATTCAGATATGCAGTCGGCCAACCAGCGCACCTGCCAGATGAAATGTCAACCGGCAGGTTTGCAAATCGCAGAAGATCTAGAGACGAAAGTGAAATCTCAGGAGTTGTAGGTTATGTTTATGGGATGCTGCGGAATTAATATCGATGTATATTTGTACGCGAAAGTCACGCACATGTAATTTCGTCATAAAAATTCGCGATGTGAAAAATTGAAACAAACAATTTGGCAACGAATATGAGTTGCGAGCTGAAATCTCTTCTCTCTTATGTGGCTTTGACCAACAAATTCAAGACCGAAACATCTATGCAAATTTCATTACGCCAGACTTTAGGCGTTTCCGAGGATTTTAATTTCATAGAGCGAATGAATTTGAGCTACGGTAAAATAATTTAGAATTTTTTTTCCTACGGTTTTTAAATTTATTACAGGATTCTGTATTACAATAGAACCGAGAATTAAGTGCACTAACAAAATTTACCATATCCACCCAGTAAGGTTAAAATGTTCAAAAGCCTTAGAAATTAAAACGGCTATACATGGTGTCCAGAAACACTCAGTATACACGGGAACCTTGTGAATCTAAATCATATTTGGAATCGAACTTGTGGTATAACTTTTTTATTTAAGCTTTCGTTTTCGCGTCAATCGAGTCCAAAGTTGGAAATTTTCAGGACAAATTTGAAAATAATTGTCCCATAGGGGATTGATATCGGCTTTTGATTATCTTAAAACGCGTCGTAGTCGAAGCGTATACCTGGCTCCAAAGGGTTTTTAATCCTATAGTTGCCGAAAAAAAAGATAAAAAAATATATATATATATATACGTATATCGAAATGCTCACGTAGGAAAAAATACTGTTTTTTAGATTCACCAGTTTCTCCGTTGTACTGCGAGTTTCCGGACACTACATGTATAAAAGCATGAATTCACACACTAAATGGATAATGTTCCAAATAAGGCTAATCCTCATGATTCGATTAGCAAATATTCATGAGCTATTTTCAGCGCGGAAAGGCCTGGGGACCTACCTAATTCAATTATTAACACTGACTTTCAACATTTATGCAAAATACAGTTGGATAATAATTTACTGGATAAGGGTATTAAAAACGAATAAATTCACTACATTTCGAGCTTTTGGCAAGGCTTTGATGGTATACATTTTTTATGCGCTTGAATTAAGTACCTACGTTACAGCTTTTCAAAGTTGCACAGTGCACAGCCTTATACGTTACAAATTAAGCTGCGCAATGTATAATAATAATATTTGGATGATTTGTATAGCGCCATTTTGTGCAAAATCACTTCAAGGGCGCTCTACGAGATAATATACAGTACCATACTTATCAGGTAGATTATATTACATTTGAGATTAAAGCTGTTTATTGTTCATTAGCGAAATTTAGATACGGTTCGTACGCACAGGACATAATTGGAAAATTGGAAACAATTGGACTTTCCGGTATTTATTATAACAATATATATTTATGTTCTTTAATGAACGTGTTTAGGAAAGGAAAAGCAAATTTTATTCTGGGCGTTACCACAGAACTCACTTAGAATTCACTTTCCTTATTATGATTCTTCCGTCGGTACTGATTTCTTACTTACTGATTTCGAATAATGTAAATCCAATAAGAAAACTGTTATTAGGATGTATATATAATATAAGAATGCTACTCTCGTGAATGATATATTTAATGTAAGGGTATGACAGCTTAAAAGGTAAGTTTCTAGTTTAGACCTGAATTTTGTTTTACTTGTTATTCTAATTGAAAGTTGTACGGAAGTTGTTTTCTAAGCTTCGAAAGGTTTTTATTTTATCATTGTGTCGTAAGAGCTAGCACCAAATGCAGTGGCTTTCATAAAAATCATAATCAATTACAGTCTACTAAGAAACCCCGAAACTTTCCATATTCCTTTTCCAAAGAACCAACTTAAACTTCTCCTAACCTCTTGTGCGAGTGTGTCAACTATAATACACTATTAAGATTCCGGACATATACGATAGCCCCCAGAACTTTACAAATTTTGTCTAATCTCTTGTTTTCTTTGGACATCACTTAACCCAAACATTATTGTTCGTGGTTTTGTTATTGTTATTATTGTTTAACATACTTCAAGCCGTACCGATAAATGTTTTATTTTTATTTTACACCACTGATAAACAACAGTTCACCATGTAAAAATGGTTTTATTTCAGTTGTGCAAAATTTAAAACACTTTTCTTAGTAAGACCCTTATTATCTTATTCTTACATATTTTTGTACATCGTTATTGAACAGTTGATATTTCTTGATATTTTGAATACAGTTAGTATTCGTTAATATTTCTTTGTAATCCTAATTTTACTTAGTTAGTTCTTTCTGTCATCCCGATGTTTCCCAAATAAAACACTCTTTAATTATAGCTTTTACATTCCTGCATATTCCTAAAAACTTATAAAATTTTATGTTTGTTCTTACAAAAACAACATATAGGCTTAAATCCATAATTTCGTGTGTTAACATATTTCATTTTATCACCATTTCAATCTTGAAATTTTAATGAAATTCAACGTGGAGATTAAGTTCTTCAAGTGACATTTTAAGGTGATTAAGCCTTGTCCCGAAAACCGTCGAGTCAACTATCGCTTTAGATAAATCCAGGAAGGCTTTTAAGAGCACATCATTCATAATTAAGGGATGCTGAAGTAGAAGCGGTTTCACGATAAGACTTTTCCCAAAGACTGAGGGGTTGATAAAACTACCTAGCTAGAATATAGCCAGGAGCAGTGGGGAATCAGGGATGTTGAGGGTAGATGAAGGTTGTTGGGGGAAGGGTGTAATGTGACGTAAATAAATGGTGGAATGCCGTAGACGTTTATTTCAAGGGGTGATTTATATAAACCTACGCCTACGGCTTAAAAAAGGTAAAAAAGCGAAGCATCATAATCGATACAAACGATGTCTTTTGTAGACGCTGAAAAACATATTTCAAAACGTATGGGGCTTTTTGTATTCTTTGGAAAAAAAATAGAATAGCTAAAGATCGAGGCAATGTATGACTTTACTATGACAGATTTGGTACGTCATTGGTACCTGATAATATTTAAATAAAACTACTAGTAGAATAATAATTATAAACGAAAAATGTAGTTTTTGCAATGATGGCCATTTATACATATTTAGCACCTCCTTTGGACATAGGTCTCTCTCAGTATCGCCCTCCATTCAGAATCAAAGCGTGGCTCGAAATGGCTTTAACCGTATGTGGTGACTAGATCTGAATACCCAGATACTTTCAAACCCTTCTCTCACTCAACTCCTCCTGCTATCCACTACCTTCAGACCTCCAACTTACCCCAAATGGGTATTCCATAATCCCATTTGATCAAGACCTTTGGGTGCATATGGGACTCTTGTGCGATATTCAAATTTAAATTTACGTTCTATTTAGGACGTCAGGATATCTCACCTGTAGATTTATTCTCTCTGATTCTTTGTTCAAGTTAATATATATGTCTAAATCGAGTGCTAAATATTCTCAGTATTGCCCTGATGAAATATCACGATTTAGAATCGAAATGTTTGCTTGAAATGGCTTTAGCCATGTTTAGTAACCAGATCTGATTAGACAGGTACTTAAAAACATTCCTCTTTCTCGTGATCTCATGACCTCACAACATACCTACCCCAACTGGGGAAGTCTAAGTACCACTGGCTCCATAAGGTTAGGACTCTACTGCGTTAAAAAAAACCTACCTAGATAGGGAAAACCTAGAGATATTTTAAGGAAACATATGCAGTGATGCCATAAGACTCATGGGAAAGAAAGGGTAGATTATTCGAACTCTAAAGCCCAATTGTTTTACTGTCACCAGATGGCCATTGAGCGCCATTTTGTTTTTTTGTTATTTGAAAGGTCCCCATTAAACGCCGATTCTAGAATCTAGGTTTGTTTCAGCTTTTCATCAAATCGTAATAAGCTGGCAAGCGTATAAACATGATTGTTGCCTTCTTCTGCTGATCACAATTTGTCTAAAAGCTGAAACGTACTTAGAATGGCTTCTTTCAACTGTCAAAAAAGTCTCCTTACAAAGATATAAAAGGAAAATATAAAAAAAACTCTTTTACAACACAACTACACCACCAGAACAATAACCAACGGTCACTAAAAAGTACCTTCACTACATACCACGTCAGCTCAAAGACAATTTTTATTCCTAGCTCCTAAAATCTTTAACCTTATCCCTGAAAACCTAAAAACCGTGAGTCAACCCCATTCCTTTAAAAAACAAATTACGAAATGGATCCTTACACACGGAATACATTGCAACTACAATACCCATTCATTCTACACTCTTCAATTTAATCACCTTTCAGACAAAACATAATATATCCTTATTCACTTAGCGGTATAGTATGTACATAAATAAATAGTGTGATCTTATAATCTTCTTATATTTCCCTAACTTCTCCTTTCTCTTCTTGCAACCCAAACTGGCTTTACATAATTTTTCTTTTTCATATTATAGTAATGTATAGATTCTGTTCAAACTGTAAAATTCACCCGCCATAACCCAGGGTTATCCATAGCATGTAGGTTGAAATATCACAAAAAACAAATGTACCCTCTAAGTCTTGTATTAATAAAATAAATAAATAAAAACATCTAAGTAATAAAAAACGTAATTATCTTAATTCATCTTACATCTTTACAAATAACTATCAATAATTATCCTGTTTCCCATCTAACAACCATGGAATAAGCGAATTTCGCAAATTACAACTGCCACCAACAATATCAGTTATGCATTATTATAAGTTTGATGAGTGGCAGTTTTCGTAAGAGCTAGTCAAGAATCATTCTTGTTACTGCGTACAAAAGTGATTACTTGTGATGAAAACATAATTGATTGTCTATCAGCAACTGTAATCGTGATTCAAACTGTTAAAGCTTTATCTTTGACTTCTATAATATGATGTTAATATTAAGAATTCAGGTTTATATTGGGTAAAGTCAATCATTTTTAGGTTTGTAAAAGTAGCTAACTATATTTCCTCGACTAGGAAATCTTTTTTTTTCTTGGTCGATTTTATAAATGCTTCATCTCATTGCTCTGCGATTCTTTTAGGTATGTTGGCATGCACATATTTTCTTACTGAACAATTGGAAAAATACGAGCGAAAAAATAGTTGTTCGATTTGATGAATATTTTAAAGATCCACAGCTCAAGGTGGCAATTAAACTTTTGCATTGACAGAAAACTCTGTACAAATTCCTACCATAACTTACCGTTTTCTCTCAAATCTTGCTTGAAATGTAATTTTTAATAACCCTTCCGGTTTTATGAAGCCATTAATTATGCTTTAATTATGTCTGAATTATGTTGTGTGTATTAGAATTATACAGGTTGTCCAGGGGCAAAGTGCATTAACTTAATAGTAAGTAAGTGGGGTAATTCTACGTGATGGTAGAAGTAAAACAGATCAATAACATTTGAGTAAATTCCGTTGTTTTTTATCCATACAAACACTTCAACTTGTTAATCTGAAAACTACCATTAAAATCTTAGAATTTCCAAAAATATATACATATCTTTCTTACCTGTACTATCGTGTAGAACCACATCTCGAAGTTAGTGCACTTTACCCCCGGACACAATGTTTAGGTTTTTTTTTCATTTTATGGAAAAACACGTTCATCGTGTACACGTGTGAATTTTATTTCGTTTAATGCTAAAAAAATTTATCTTACTTGCCTCATTATACTCCCCATCATTTCAATACCCACGCCAACGAATTCAAATATGGTCCTTATTTAATCTAAGCGCCTATAAAATAATGTCGACAGTCGCTCGGCAAGCAGTTCTGTCTGCATGCAAAAAGGGTCATCTAAACTAAAGTGCATTATGCACTTAGCGCTAGTAAATTGAGATGCAATTTACATATTATTATTAATAATTTCACAAGTAGTTTCCAATATCCCGACAAGTTGCTGAATCTTGTAACTTCTAACATAGATCACGATATCTGCAGAGTATCTGCTCGAACTATCTGATAAATATATACTAGAAGGGATGCAGGAGAATTATGAAATTTTTACTATTACTTTTTCTAAGACGCAATCGAAAATGTAAACTGTCATCTCAATAAAGTTTTAAATACAGCTACGCTACCGTAATTTAAATTTAATTTCTGTTTTTTTTTAATTTTTTTATTTTTTTTTTTATTATTTTTTATTTTTATTTAAGGGCAATATAAAGTAGTATAAAAATGATACAATATTAAGTAAAAAATGTTATAAACTGATATAGTTTTTTCTCAGTCCTCCTCACTAGGTATTCCTGTTCCGAGGCGGACTGTAGTTTGTTGTATTTGTGTTGATCATGATTTCCTCATCTTCCAATTTGTTGGTTCCCACAAAATATAAAATAAATTAAGCAAAAAGTATTTATGTTTGTTGTCTGTAGGTTGCGTTGGGGTACTTCATAAATTTAATGATTTCCTCATCTTCATGTTGCTCTCCATGTTTTCTTTTCTGATTTATATTCGCTAAATGCCTTATTATTAACATCTTAACATTCCCAGGAGGTGGATTCTCGTCTGCTAGTTTCTTTGGAAACAGTGACGGTTCGTTAATTATTTTTTTTTTGTGCATTACAGATTGATGCAATCCTATTACAATACACGTGAAATATACAAAGCTTTAAATAAAACATTTTACAATGACCGATATTTTAGGGTTCTTGCCTAAAATGTCTTTTTAAATCTTCAAGGCTAATGTTGAAAATGTCAAGAGACCTAGAGGTATCATTTAGCAGCACCATACCTCTTGTCATGGTCATAACGTCCGTTTTTCCGTGTGGAATACAGAGCAAGTCGTGGCGTCGACCCTATTAAGATAGAAAGGGAGAAAAAAATCTCTCATCTATAAATCCTATTTTGGTCTATTCCATAATGATTATATATTGAGATTTTTTCCCTAAATCTAATGGAATATAAATTACATCTTCAGTAATTAACGTATTTTAATAACAGCTAAAAATACGATAATCGCAGAAAATCTATTGATTCTTTCAAAATACTAACATTTTCCTAGTCTGGTGGTAAAAAATGGCAATTACGTACTGATTAAAGAAAAACAAAAATTTAATTCATTCTTACTAAATTTGCTGTTTAAAATCTTATAGTAGCTGCGCACCTGGGCAGCTAACGGACTCCTATGGTTTTCATGCTTGCAAGGTTTACCGCTAAATATGTGATTCATGAACTACGTCTTAGAACAAATACTCCTATAGGCGCTGAATTTACATCGCACGTATGGAATTCATTTCTCGGGCAATATTTATAAGGATGAGTGATTTTTTTAACACTTAGCAAATAGAACTCTATTTAAAGTGTGTTAGAATTATAATCGAAGTTCACGTCTTATTTTGTTATCTTTTTTTATGGAAGTTCACTGCACAGACGCACTTAAGAGAAAACCGCCACTGTGCGAAAGACCAGCCGTTGGCAGAGAGTTTATTTTTTTTAAATGTTTACCTTTTTCTATCTTCCACTTTCTCTTCTTCTCACACCAGCATTTAAAAGTAGGGATATCATCCCGCATCCCATTCTAGCTAAGGCTTGTCTCTAAGGGGCGTATGGCGGCTATCTTTAACCTTCTTCCCAAAATTCGAATATTAACGGCTCTGTGTTTTGTTCGCAACAAGTGCTTATAGGTATAATCAATAATAAAGGTCCCTGTATAAAAACCTTGGGGCAGGGCTACAATGTTTTAGTTGTCCGTGGCCGATGGAAAACAAAAAAAAACGTTGTGACCCCGACCTAATATTTTATTTGTTTTAGTCCGATGTTTTGAAAACATTTTGTCGCTGGAGTCGCGACTTTAAAGGAACATTTAGTTCAATACAAATTTTTATGGAAGACATTTTTAGTGATCCCTGTGAAGTATTACTTGATAATTTATATCGCATTTAATAAGAATCGCTTGGTAAAAATAAAACTGCTTGATTACTTAAATATTCCCTTCACAAATAGATTTCTTGTGAAATAACACGATCTCTCTAGCTTTTTCAGCATCGCTAAAGTCGAATTAAAGTTTTATCTATGAAATTGATTATATTCAATGCAATTCGCTAGAGGGCTCTCAGACCAATTTCGTGATTGGAATAATAATTAATAATAGAATGCATAATATGGCATAATTATAATGGACTTAACAACAAACTGTTCATTTTACTGTTTATTATATAACCTTCTCTTTCGGTACTGTTTCCTACAAATGATGACTTAAATGGTGTTTCTTGTAGTAGTGGTGGTAGATATTCTCAGTACCGCCCTAGTGACAGACCACGATTCAGAATCGAAACGTGGTCACTTAAAATGACTTTAGCTATGTTTAGTGACCTATCTGATTAGTCTAATTTATATCAAAATTTTGATTGTAATAGTGCTGAACCTAACCTAACCTAACCTACTTAACGCAGTTAATAAAGTTTTTGTTTCATCACTTTCCATGACTTTATATAACTTTTTAAAGATGTGATGAATTATCATTTTCATGATTTATCCGGTAACCGATATAAAGATCCACACACTTCCCAACCTTTCTCTTCCCGTCTTTTATCGCTCCTCACTACCTGCAGCCTCACAATTCAGGATGCTAGATACTATTGTCCACCTGGCTTCAGGCAATCGGGACTCTTATGCGGTGATCACAATCAAAAACACATTATTCGCTTTTATTAGTTGTAGAAACTGTCAATATCACCCTGTTGAAAATTTAACATTTTGATTAGAAACGTTGAATAAAATGTCTTGATCTTTATTTAGTTACTAGGTCTCAATAGTTAAGTTATGTTAGGTTAGGTTAGGTACTCATTGATCTTGATCTTTCCCATATTTTTCATCTCTCCACTTCCTTCAACTTCTGAACAATGTGGATATCATAGCCCCACTACTGTCTCCAGCATTCACTTAAAAAAAATTATTACACTATACAACTTTGCTTTGCGTGAAATCAATGAATTACAACAAATATAAATCTGAATTCACGAACATACGTGTTTAATTTCGTGCCTCGATAAACACTGAAATAATGCCAATTAAATTGAAAATACAAATTGGCATTGGTAAAAAGTATTCATTATTATTTATCTTTTAATATATTTTTCAACCTTCAAGGTCTGTTGATCGTTAATAGAGTACCTACTCTAAAAGGACAATCACAAAATAATTGGAATTTTTGCCTTTTGACAAAAATTTCTTCACAAATTAATCAACTTCTAAATTTTAAAATTTCCTGACTCAACTTCTAAATTACTAGCACTATATTTTCAATCTATCTATTTATACAGGGTGTCCGGGCGTAAAGTGCACTAACTTCGAGAGGTACATGATGGTAGAAGTAAAAAGGATTTTTTACTTCTGAAAGAGAACTTTTTTTCCCATACTAAAATATTTGTCCATAGAAGAAAAATTATTTTACCATACAAACATTTCAAATTTTTTATTACAAAAACTACCTTACAACGTTAGAATTTAAAAAAATAGTTATTTGTCTTTTCTACTTCTAAAATCATGTGGAATCACCCCCCCAAGTTAGCTAGTGCACCTTACCTGCGGACACCCGTATCTATGGCAGGCGGCATGAATTTGTTTTTTGTACAAATCTATAGTTTTATTCCGAGATTAATGAAATTTACACACTTAACCTTCAAAACTACAGGAAGGTCACTGTCTTGAGATTTAGAAAAACCACCCCATCCACTTATCCCTTTAAAGTAGAATTTTGATACTTGTTGATGAAATTTAGCACGCTTTACATTCAAAATAAGAGAAAAATTACTGTCCACATCGGATTTTGAAAAACTCCGCGTAAAGCCCTGGAAATTCACCTAGTTAGGTAGGTACGTATACATAACAAACAACATGGCGTCTTATTTTTTGACAGCAAAATTTAATTTCTACAGCTTCATAGCTCATAATATAAGTGGAGTCCTGATCCAAAAATGGTTGCGTTGTCTTAGAAATTCCTACCGGAATATCGTGTCCAAAAATCAGGACTTTAAAGCCTTTCTAAAGTTTTTGTCGAGGCTTTTCAGAAAGCTACATAAATTTCCGTGAAAAGTTTTGGGATGGACCTTGATAAACATTTTGCAAATGCTAACCTTACAAAAAACTTTTATTTCGGAAGTATAATTATGTGCTTTTTACATCCAAGTCTTCAATTATTACTTCGAAAAAATTGTGAAAATAATTTGCAACAAATACCGTGCAAGCACTTATCGATTTAAGTTTTTTTATAAAATATTGACGTTTTAAAATAATACGTTGACAAATCGAACTATATTTGGGCATTTTCAATTGGAATTATATAATTATTTACGTTAAAATTAATAAATAATAAGAACTTAAACCTAACGAATCAAATGTATCATTAAATAAATAATTTAAAGCCCTGGTCTTGTAAACTATACAACCTTCATACTTCATACTTTCGTTGAATATTTCCTTATGAAACCAATTGAAATTATTATTGTAGCTAGCGTTTAATACCTCGTATGATTGGCTGGACATTAAACTTAATGCTTTCTTCCTTATAAGGGATTGAAGCAAGAATTATTGTAATAATTTCAGAGATATCACGTTTCAATATTGTAAAGACTATAATATTATTATAATTTTATAGTTAAAAATAGCTTGTCAGGAAATAATGATGCTTGAAATTTTATTACTTGTTTAATGCGGGTCTCTTTTACCTGACAATAGGTTGGGTATTATTTCTTGGACATCGTAAAATTATGTTAAAAGTAAATTACCCGTCAACGATGACAGAATAAATTGAAGCATATTATAATGATATTCTGAAAAATGCCGACATTTTGACCTTGTAGTGAAGAATTAATAAACGCGTCGTCTGATCCGGGGTTTAAAATTTTCATCAAAGGGAAACATACTCAGAGTTTCTGTGATTTTTCTGCCTTTTGTACAATGAATGGCCCTTTATGATTAAGATATTACTGTGATTTTGGGATGATTAAATAATACTTAACAAGTAAAGGACCAAACGGAACGCTGACAAAATAAAAAAAACCTTCGAAAGTGAAAAAACTAGGTTAGGTTAGATCAGTTTTTTTCATCACTTTACAAAAATTTTCTGTTTTGAAACACTTGTAACTGTCCTGTTTATGTAGTTATGTAACTTTATTTATATGGGTAACCACAATTATCTCGCTTTAATACCATCTCTTTCATACAACACTTCAGTCGTACGTTTATCACATCTTCATGCTTTTACGTGTCAGTTTGATGTTTTTTCGCTGTTTTTCCTTGTTTGTTAATATTTCTCATAATATTTAATGTTTTAAAATCAATTCATCATTTCATTATATGTTAAATCAAAAACCTAAATAATAAATGTTATATTATACACTACACCATCCATATAATAACGAAGAACACAAGAAATGTGATGTGGGCAAAAAGTCCGACCATTCTTTGCTTAGATTTTATATACAAAAATGTAATTCATCATCATTAATTCAAATGGGATGAAGATATACGATGTCAGGCAAGTTTAAGAGAGGCAGAGCGCGTGCTAAATGGGCTAGAACCAAAAGGAATTAAGTCATTGACATACCAATTATATTTATTCTGTTACCCGGTTTTTCCCGGGGTTTCGAATTATTTTTGAACATTTTTTGATAAACACGGTACAAACAATTTGGCGTTTTGCATTATTTTTCCGCAGTTGGATTTTCACTAACCGTAAAAAATGACTAAAATTACAGACTGAAAAAAATCTGTGCAAATTTTATGATAACATAACTTTGCTTTCGAGAGTTGTTACTGTTTCAGAACACGAAGTTTACTATTTCTTAGTTCTGCTTTAAAGAATGTTCTTTATAATGTTGTCGGTCGGTTACTTATCATGTTTTAATTTCACTTTTGTTTTTGGGAATAAATTAAAGCAAATCTTAGAAGCGAAAATTAACAGACGAGCTGGAGCTCGGCAGAAAGACTCGTTGTCAATTATAATGTATTATATCAACTTTTGGTCGCAATTACTCATACACACGCGGGCATATGAGCATTTATCTAAACTCTAATAACATAACAGCAGTTAATATACGAAATAATTGTCGGTCCTACCCGATCGGCGTTTGGCTCGAGTTCCTGAGTACGAAGGTTCATTCCTCAGTTAACCCAGTTTTTTAAGGGTTAATTTTTTTCACCTCCTGATTTTATTTTTTTTTAATTAAATAATACCTACATTATTCAATCTATAGAAAAAAAAACAGTTTAATTTAGAAACTAGTTTTGCTGTGTAATTATTATTACGCGTGACAGTTGTTAAGCGACAGTTTGAGATTGCCTTCAGAAAGCGAAACAGCTGTCACGCGTAATAATAATTGCACAGCAGAAATTGTTTTCTAAATACACTGTGTTTTTATAAATAGAATAATAGGATTGAATATATAATATAAAATAAAAAACTTAAACTTGATAACGATAAATTACTTTTTATTTCGCAATGTTCTTGCTTGATAAATGCATCTTGATTATGTGTGTATGATTATTATTTTATTTATTGATAGTCTTTGTATTTATTCACCTTTACTAACATAAACCTATTTATTTATTTTCAGGTTCGAGACTTGGTAGAACGATGCAACTGCCCCACACAGTTCCCCATGATCCGAGTTTCGGAAGGAAAGTACCGCATCGGTGACACTAAAGTGCTGATCTTCGTCAGGGCAAGTCTCAAATCACCATTATTATCTTACTGGCGTGTGTTACTTAAAAACAAATTACGCAATTGATACTTCAATTTAGGTATGACACGTTTAAGTTTTCTTTATACAAGGTGGCGCGAAAGTCGTCACTCAATATCCGTATTTAGCACAGACATAGGAATTAATAGACGAGAAGATAATGGCGAGGGGTAAAATCAACTGTTGAAGAACGAAGGGCGTAAGGCTGACTGTGATTCGTCAATAAATCAATCTGACAGTAAATAGGCATCTCGCATTATAATATCACCATTTACTTCTTAAAAGTAAAATCTGCTTTTGAATGAATAGACATTTTTACATGGGAGCGCAAATTACTCGCCACGTTATGAACAAATTTGCGAAGTCCAAATTCGGCAAAAAAATTCGGATCTATTTTCAGAGTCGAATATTTCGTTTAAGTATTTAGTTAAGACACTTTTATAAATGTTCATAATTTACTTCCCAGCAACCAACCAGCTTTGTGTTTCGCGTCCAGACGTTTCTCGATGTGATATTATATGTTTCTAAAACTGATCTATATTATACGATGTGAATATGCTTAAAATAAAGTAAAATAATGCTTATATATGGAATGTAATACGACAATTGGGTTTATTCTCTTTTTCACATCTATTTTTACAAGTTTTCATAGTACAAGTCAACATTTTGCCGTGTTATTTCGTAAAATGAACCGATGATGCCTCGACCATAGTTCGCACAAGAATGATGACGTCACGTTTTCAAATTTCACTTCAGGCCATACGCGAGCACAGCCAGTTCCAATGGAACCGGTATGGGGAGTGGGGATAATACGCTTTTAATCACTTAGGGCAGGTCTACTAATATTCATATATCTATGGTATTTAGTTAAATTGTTTGTCAACAAAAATAATTATGTAACTTCGTTATTCCGCGTTATTGAGGAGTACAGCCATCATAAATAAACCACTCACTAGATCGATATCTTCCGGCTTTTCGTATGAAACAAATCGGTCTTAAAAAACCATAGATAAGCCAATATATAGACAGTAAAATTCTCATTTGGAGCCAAGAACCAATGAAAAACTCTGTAAGTTTATTCCAAAGACATTCAGAGTTTATCATTGGTGGATATAGTTAGGCAATCATATAACATCACAATATTTCGATCGGAGTTATACCCCCCTCCCTGACAGCGATCCATGGTTTGTTAACTTGTATTCTGCTTAAATCATAGATGTCAAGGTCGTGATGACATAAGAACATTTGTAAAATTGAGAGTATCGTCCGATAAATGGTTGACATTTGCGCCATCTGATAGTTAATGTAATTTTTACAATTTATTGTTAACTTTAAATAAGAAATTTTAAAATCAAAAAACATATTCATTCATGGTACTTAAGTATGGTAACTTTCGTACGAAGTTTGTCAAAAAGAGTGTTTTTATAACATTGAAAAATTTAGTGCAAGCCAAACTCAATCTTTTTTCACTTACCTTGTCACTTGGGTTAGGCACCTTATTCGTATAACATTATTTTTATATTATTCTTAACCCTTAGGATACGACAAACTACAATAGCAGTTCAGTGAAATCGTGACTACCTTCAGGTGCACTTCAATGTGCAGTCTGTACAACTAGGTTTTAGATGTTTTGAACGCATTTCAATACTGTCCATGTCCTAAGTAAAACGTTGACACTGTAGATGCCTGTCAATTGTTTAAAATATCATTTTCAACATTATATTTGGCTTTCATATTTACAAAATATTACCTTTCTTCTAGAGGTTAAAACTTCTCATACACTTACTATTATCATTACTTACTAAGGTTACACTTAATAGAGGTAGCACGTGTTGATATAACTTTGTTGCATAAAAATGAATAACACTGTTAAAAAATGTATGAATGTTCCTGTAGGTGTGTATAATCGTGTGTTTAAATTATAGGTTTAATGCTTCACTAGAAAAAGAAAATTATATATCTACCTAACAAACTTTAAATTTAAATTCGTAAGAAATTATATTTCTTACGAACAGTGGCGTAGTACATAAATCTTCATGCTACGTCTTACTTTACGCAACAGTTTGACTTGAATCAATTAATTGAGCTCACATCGATCGATCTAATGATCAAGAAGGCACCCGCCGTGATCGCGCTTTCATTGCAGAATTACAGACGCAATAAAACTCTGTAATTACGCTTAATGAAATCAATTTCAATTACAGTGATAACGAAATTACTCGTTTTCCGTTCGAAATCGACGATTTTCACGACATGTTTGAAATTCCTTTCTCGTGATTGGTGACCTTGCCATGTGACCTCTGGCGCCGGCCAATCAGGCGCCACCCAGGGTTAAATGGCGCCAGCGCATGCGCTTACTGCCCTTTATGGATAAAATAAACATTTTGATCTGTCATTTTCCTAAATCCTTATAAGGTAACAACGAGAAAATGTGACTTGATTTGTTCATTGAATAACAAAGACTAGAATGATAATAATGTAGAATAGGATACTATTTCACTTTGTGGTTGAGAGTTAGTCTATGGTTTATTCATTTCTGTACAGATCGACACGCTTAACTTTGCAGTTGACGGCGTCGTTACATTGAAGAGATTGGAGATATCGCTACAAAACAAAGATACCTGTACAAAAATGGAGTTATCGGTGATATGGGTTTTCAAAGTCTATGAATGTTAGTTGTAACATTCATAGACTTTGATAAGAAAAATTTGAAAAATTTGTTGAGAAAAATACTTCGTGCATCTCTTTTAAAAGATTTGGTAAAATTTTACCAATCTTAAAGTTTTGGAAAAAACATTTCCTTTCAACTTAGAAAACTACTTTATTTATTTTTTTGTGTTTAATTCGTAAACTCCGTTTAATTTTTTAAAATTTAATTAAAATCAAATTTAATAATGTAATTATTAAGTTATTTTTTGGTTTTTGTTATTGTTACAGCTGTTTAGGCTTTAAATGCCATTTTCAAACTGTGGTTTTACCCACGTTTAGACGACTTATTTTTATGATTCTATTTTACCCCCTACCAATTTAAAATGATTTATTACCGGTTAAATCAATTACTGAAAAAAAATATATGACAATAGATAATTACTACAATGAATAACTATTATGTCAGGGAGATGGAAAAATTTGCATTTAAATTCATATTTGGTAAAAACTTTTACGAGTATAAGCGGAATTAGTCATTAGAATTGACACCATTTTATTTTTATTTTTTGCTAGTGTTATCTTTTTGGTTGGCAGCATTGTATACTGTCATTTAGATAAAACATATAAATATACAACATGTTGTCAAATGAAAATGACAAAACACGCGTATATTCATTTTAACAAATTTTGACGACTTTAATATAGTTGTTTCTTTTTGTAATTATGTTGAAATTAAGTGATATTTCAATAATCTGAATGAGAGGGAAAAACAAAATTTTAATAAAGATTTCCATGTTTGAATAACTTCATATCGTAAAAACAACAATAAAAAACTTTATAGAAACCCAAACAAACAAACAAAAACATGGTTAACCGTGTCAAGCTGCATAACTGCGCGTATTTCTTGTTTGATTGCACAATGGGCATTAAATCTCGTAAATGCAATCTAAATCTTAAGTATTATGGAGGAATTATTGAATTGACTTGCCTATCAATAACTCGTCTAAAGTCTAGACGTTTCAGTTGTGAGATATAAATAATTCGGAATACAAATCACTTACGAGTAATATCCATTAATTATTTGAAATATGCTTGTTCACAACATCGCCATATAGGCAAGATTGAGTTATTTTCATAACTAGTTTTAGCAGTAAAGCATTTTGTTAAAATTTTTAGCTTGTAAAATGAAAGAATGCATTTGCCGATCATTCCGAAGTTATTAGAGAAATCTAGAATGGTGTTCTTTTTTTGATTGACCCCGCCTCCGAGCAAAATCGGTTTTTTGTACATTCTCTTGTTTGTAAGACATTATTATTTTTTATGCAGTCTGGAACAGTACCCAAAAAAAACTTTTATTAATTCTTTTTTTAGACTTCTTCCATTATTTCTGCATTTAAAGGGTTAAAAAACTATTTACCTATGTCAGCGCCCAGACGGCCCAGACGGCCTAGAACGATTTTTTTCAAATTGATCTAAAATGGACACGATTTACTCGAATAAGTAAATACCACATAATCAACTCAAAATGTGACGTAGATTCACCAGGTTCCCGCTTGTACAGCGAGTTTCCGGACACCGTGTATAACTAATCCTACCTGCCGTAGCCGTTGGATCTATGGTATTACCAACATAAGGAATGTTGTGAGTCTAAAAATGAATTAATGGAATAGAAGAAGTTGAGAAAGATAAAGGTTGAATACTACCTGACTTATTAGATCTGGTCAATAAACCTTCTTAAATACGTTTTATTCATTGTTTCCATTTTAAATTAAAGTCTCTCGCCGTGAAAAGACCATTAATCATATTCGAAACGTCGATTAATATGGCTTTAGCTGTGTTTGAAGACCCGATGTAAGTAACCGAGTAGTTTTCAGCCTTTCTATTTCCATCTCATTTACCTACGAATTCTCTTCAGTTAATAACACACATTATCAAGCGAAAGGATGCCATAGTCCCACTTTCCTCCTAAAAATTATTGTGCAGTATTCACTACAAAAAACGGTGATACTGCGAGTATCTCATTCTAATTGTGGTAATTTAACTTGATTCTTTTTAATTTTTGATGAATTTGTTTTTGTATCAAATTAAAACAAGTCTAAAATAAATGTGCAATAATAATTTCATTATATCATATTATCTTTATGCATTGGCATTACGAAAAATGCTACCAGTTTGCACCTTCCAACCTGGCAACTGTAAATTCGATATAATGTACCAAAATAAATATTTTATCTTTCATCACCATTAAATAAAAAAAAACAGAATAAGACATAAATTTGTATAATAATACAGGGTGTCCGGGATATAGTGCACTAACTTCGGAGAGTGATTCTACATGATTTTAGAAGAAGAAAAGAATATTTTTTTTCAAATTCAAACGTTTTAAGTTAGTTTTTTTGCTAAAAAAGTTGAATTGTTTGTATTAGAAAATAAATATTCTTCAATTGAAAAATATTTTACTATGGGGAAAAAAAGTTGGAATTTCGAAAAAAGTTGTTTTTCTTTTTTACTTTTACCATCATGTAGAATCACCTCCTGAAGTTAGTGCATTTATCCCCGGACACCCTGTATTATTTTTAAGAAATATCCACTCACTAACAACCTAGCCCATAAACGTATAATTCCATCACCATAAATTATCATTTTATAGTTTGAGATTAGCTTCCAATTAAAATGACACTTTTTATTCGTTTTGCAATGTGGATCTGTTAAGAACTTAAAACATATTTCTGTGTATAAACATATTTTTTTAAGACTTCGAAATTTAAAAACTTTCTTAATTCATTTTCGCACCTTTCTTATCCTGTTTTAAAAGGTTTAATTTTATTACAAAACCATTACAAAAGCTTTCTTTGGTCTATTGTATCAAATATGTTTTTTAATCTTTAGAAGTGTCATTTTATGTTATATATATAGTTATTGTAATCTTATGTTTTGTCTGCTACAAAGAATTATGTTGCAAATTCTTAATTAATTTTTCATAGCTAAATTACTTATTTCTTTTTGAAACATTAAATGTTATTTATTTCAACAGTTTCTACAGGAACATAATTATAGCATTTCTTGACTCGATTTTAACTTTTTAATGCCATTTTTGCGTTCACAGTGATTTTTTTGTGGGAAATCTTATGAAATTTGCAATTCTGGTAGTGTGTTCATGTTATCTCATATTTTTTTATTTGTTAGTTTTTTATTATAATCGGTTATTTAGTGTGCCTGTCTTGCTAGGAAATCATTAAAAATATAATATTATTATTAAAATGAATAGTGAATTAACATTGTACCATTGTTAGATAACAGGTCTAATAAAACATTATACTTGATATTAATGGTTACGTATACTATGTATGAGGAGGTTTTAAAGATCTGTCTTGGCTGGGGATCCAAGACTACCTATTCATACACATTTTTCACTTGTATTCCGCATAGCCTATCTATGTATTCTTATTATTTGTTTGTTATTTTAAAATATGGAATGTATTACGTTGTACTACCCCTGTATACATTCTGGGATAAACTCCTATTATTATTATTCATATAAGTCGTAGTTAAGGTTCTGTTTGCTAGTAATGGCTAGTGTATTTTTTAGCTTTGTTGCAAAGTTTTTCTTTGACAAAAATGTTGATTTAGCGTAAGAGGTTATGCCTTTTGAATCTAGTATCGCGAGCAGTATGAACAGTGTCAAAGACAGTTTGTTTAAATACAGGTATGTTTTTGGCATAAAGTTGCCCAAAACGGAGATTCTCGTAAATATTTCGTTGGAACTGCTGGTGATGTTTATATGACAACTTTTATGCATCTAAGTAGTAAGTAAGTGATCAAACAAGCCAAGCAAACACTTAATCTGCATAGAGACTTACTGAGGGAGGCAGTAGGTATATTAACATGACACTGCCATCTCAGAAGATACGAACGAATATACAGGAAATGTGAAGAGCATGAAGAAATTCCAATCCATCTATGGTGCCAATGTTTCTACTTGATTAGAAGAAGGCTTAGGTACCTGGAAATTCATATTGTTGAACCAGAAAACATCTATATACTATACACCCAATGACAATCTTGGTATGCTTCATTAAAGGGACTGGGTTACTGTCAAAGGAATGAGGTGAACATCAGAGATTACACAATGGATCTATATCTCCGTATCAATAAATTACGAATATATCATCAATTTTAGACTTTAGACTATGGTTATAAATAGACAATTACCAATTTTTCGCTAGTATTCTATATTCGAACAGTTGTGAAAATACCATTGTGAATTGTGTGAATTTTTAATCAAATAATATAAGCTTGCTAAATCAACATTGCCGCGAGACCAATGAAGTAACACTTAGCAAAATGTATTTGCGTTTTATATTTTCAAAATTAAAACCGTTACGGAACTCTCCGAATAACCCAAGATGGCTTGGTATAGTGACATTGCAACAGCACGTGCCTGCCGATCGCGAATATTACGCAATGTTCGTAGAATTCGGCACTTTGAAAGGTGACGGCTTTGTTATAATATTATTTTGAATAATGTTAGTGGAAGATGCTTTTAGCAATATTGCCTAATTTACTTGAAATGTCTTAAATTATCAGATCTGAATAGCCAGGAAGTAGGTAATCAACCTTCATATTCCTTATCTCCTACCTCCTTCCTATATCCCTACATCCTTTCATCCTTCCTTCGGTCAGTTGAGACTCTTGTGTGGTAGGTATCTATTTTAGGTTTGTTATGTTTATGACCAGAATCGAAATTATTTTTTTTAGCATTAATTCCACACAGGAGGCCCTAAGGAAAATAATTTCCCCCAAGGCCTGTGTCATCTTTGGGGATGCTGGGTGGAGGGTTTTTTTAAGGAAAGTAAGGAGAGGAAGATCTGGGAAGGAAAAATGTACGAGGGGTGGGTAAGAATCTGGGGGGTCAGTGTGTCCAGGAATGACGGGCGTCTGAACTCATCCCTCCCACTACTGGGCAAGGCGACGGGTCGAGAGAGGCCTGCTGGAGAGGCAAAAACACTAGACAATCCTCATCCCGTGAATCCGGGCACCCCCGATAAGTCACCAAACGTAGCGAACCATTTGGGGTGACCTATGCCAGAGGAGTTGGATATCAAAGGAATGGTTACCGGGGCGGCGGTACCCATACCCATTATATTCTCAAATTCTTCCCCCACGATAATTTGTTATTTATACAATGTCTACATATAAATAATTTACGTAGCTGATTCTACATTATTATTTTCTTATATTATTTTTCCCTGCTTGTTTTTCATAAACGAAGCATAATGATAAAAATGGTGACCGGATAAATCATCAAAATGATAATTCGCATCTTTAAAAAATTATATAAAGTCATGGAAAGTGATGAAACAAAAATTTAATTAACTGGGTTAAGTAGGTTAGGTTAGGTTAGGTTTAAATATTTTTTTTCATAGTTTCTAATGACTTTATATCACTTTTTAAAGGTGTGTTAAATTGTCACTGTGTTGAGTTATCATGGAAGCGATAAAAATATAGTCACAATGGAGGTCTCAGCGGCAGGTCCATTTTGGCACCGTGTCAAAACATGCTACCGACCCAAATGCATTATTTATTGTTAAAATGGAGAAAAACATCACAGGATATTATATATATGAACTCTTTCGGCGGTGGATATTATTATATACCCTGTATCCTCGCCTAAAATCAGAAACATTGAATTACATATCGCTTAAATTGGTGTCAAATTATAATAATATTCAAATTAACCTTTAGATAATTTCTAAATGGATGTGTAACACTTTGCATAATTATTGTGTCATGTTATTATGAACTCTTGCCTTTTCTCGATGCATCACAATATTTTGTTGTGCAGCATAATGTTATTGTAAAATGAACAAAAAATATTGTAAATTCTAATACTCAGTATAATATGTAATTACGAATATTTTTCTATTAGAATTTTATTTTTACATTCGGTAATGAATGAAATCAAAACTTGGAATGGAAACTAACCCACTTCCCGACATCCGATCGAGCTGAATCTCGGGATATAGGTTCGTTGTCGATGAAAGTGCATTATATCACCTTTTGGTGGCAATTACGCACTCACATGTGGACGTATACGCATTTTTCTGAAATCATATGACATCACAGCAGTTAATATACGAAAAAAATGTCAGTACTACCCGATCGGCATTTGGCGAGGTTGGTGTAGTTGTCGACTCCAGTTCCTGGGTAGAAAGGTTCTATTCTCAGTCAAAAACCAAAAAAAAAGGTTTTGTACTTAATTTTTCAAAGTCTTTTAAATTTAGATGTTATTATAGGGAAAAAAACTTTGTATTTTACGCGTTGATTTTTTAAAAGCAATGTAATAATATGAATGGTTAGCCATTACATTATATAATATTAGTGGATTCCTAAATCACGGTGAGGGGGATATATTTCTTATTTTTTTATATGATTTCTGCTCATGAGTGGCCAGAACCAGTGGTATTATGGCATCCCCAATTGGGTATGATGTGACGCTGAACGTAGTGAGGAATGGAGGGAAATAGGGAAGAAGAAGTACCTGGCTATTCAGATCTGGTTATCAAAGACGGCTTTAGTCAATTCAAGCAATATTTCGATTCTGATTGGTTGTCTTTCACCAGGGCGATACTGAGAGTATATACCACTCGAGTAGGAAGCGCGGCTAGAGTTTGACGGATGGAGTTCGATTATCAGTGTTTCCTGTTTATATTTCTCGGAACAAGAACGCACCAAATATAAATCTTCGGGCATATGCTTTATATACACCTTTAATATTACTAATTTACAAATGCATATTGCAACTCTTAGGATATAATGCATAATGAGTGCACTTACAACTTTACATTGAGAATAAATTAGCATAAAATTTGCATTATTTAGTGGTCTACAGCAAAGTATCTTTATTCAAATTTATTGATGCATACATTTGTGATTTGCCAAGGGCGTTGCGATAAAGTGCCAGCCCCGGGTCAACCCTATCAAACTTCATCGTATGAATGACTACAATCTATTCTTAAAGAAATTATTTCTTATGTTTGTCCAATATATATAATTAGTTGGTGCCACGCCACTGATTTGTGAGCGTGCCATTAGAACAAACTAACTACAGGGAGTTTGTAAAGTTTAAGAGATTTTTTAACCATCTCTCCTATAAAAATGATTAGACTCTGAAATGTTGTCATCTCTTCTTTAAAAACTTCTCCTTTGAATTCGTATTCAACTGCGGGTAAGATATTATTATCGTTCCTTTATCAAGTTATTCCATTAAGTTTTTTAGTTCTTGATGTGTTCGAAATTTCGGAGCTTTTTAAAAAGTGTCAAACATCACATTAAATATTTATAAAATAAATTCATACATAAAATTTAAAAAACAAATGTTCCAGTTCGGTTATATGAAAAAAATCTATTCGTGATGTTATGTTTTCTTTACACCTACAAATGTCTTAAATCTGGGAAAAGTACTGGGCGGGTTATTTTGACTTTTGTAAAATGGGGTTGGGGTAAATTTTGAACGGATCATAGTTTATATCAAATACTGATGAAACTTTTAACGGATCATAGTTTATATCAAATACTGATGAACTTTTTAACGGATCATATTTTATATCAAATACTGATGAAACTTTTAACGGATCATAGTTTATATCAAATACTGATGAACTTTTTAATGGATCATTTGATGAAACTTTTAACGGATCATAGTTTATATCAAATACTGATGAAACTTTTAACGGATCATAGTTTACATCAAATACTGATGAAACTTTTAACGGATCATAGTTTATATCAAATACTGATGAAACTTTTAACGGATCATAGTTTATATCAAATACTGATGAAACTTTTAACGGATCATAGTTTATATCAAATACTGATGAAACTTTTAACGGATCATAGTTTATATCAAATACTGATGAAACTTTTAACGGATCATAGTTTATATCAAATACTGATGAAACTTTTAACGGATCATAGTTTATATCAAATACTGATGACACTTTGAACGGATCATAGTTTATATCAAATACTGATGACACTTTGAACGGATCATAGTTTATATCAAATACTGATGACACTTTGAACGGATCATAGTTTATATCAAATGATTATGAAATTTTGAACGGGTCATAATTTACATAAAATACTGACGAAACTTTGACCCGATCTTAGTTCATTAGTTAGTTTCCACGTGACAGAAGATTTTTAGCATGCGTACATTCTCAAAACGTAGTATCCATCGCACAATAACTCATTGGACTATAAAAGTGCATTCTAGAAGTCCTCGTCTTTGATGCAAATTTATTGCGCACTTTAATGTTGTCGTCAGGTTTAATTGAAGTGTCTGTTGTTAAGTATTGGAATAAATGGAAAATTTATGGTAATATTTATTCATGCTATCGTTATCAGCAATATTTATTAGAGCCTTTTAAATTATGTACATACGTCATTTTGTAATTATTAAAAACATAAATATTATCTGAAATTTATTCTTAAGTGTGTAATATTTAATAATAATAATATTTGGATGTCTCACCTTTTTCTAAACTTGCCTCCCCTTCATTCAACATATCATTTATTCTAAGTCTAAATTCGACTCCAAACTTCCATTTTGTTTATGTGAATACCGTGCAAGTCCCAGCTGCTCCCAATTGTCTGGAGCCAGTGAGACTATGGCATTCTCAATAGGGGTGCTCGAGCCAGTTGCGTATAGTATTTGGTTCGTTTGTTTCCCGCCCGCCTTTACGTATAACAGTCAGTTGTGTTAAAATTACCGCGCCGCAAAGTACAACCGATCTACCGCTTTCCGCATAACCTATCTTGAGTTTTTACACCACCGCGCCGCACTGGAAACAGCAAATGTTATACCGCAAAAGATCGCCGTGACGAAGTGCATAAAAAATAGCAATCTCTAACGCATTGACCATTTCGCAAACCCAATATCACCATTCCCTTTCCTGACCTCTCTTCCAATACTAACAATTACCCTACCGGTGATTACCGCAGAGCAAAGTGGAAGGTGCCGACAGCTTGGAGATATTGGTAAGTCAAATCAAACAAATTCACAAAATATCGCAATTACAGTGCATTCACGCCGCAACAAGGGGTATGTTGTAAAGCGGAAAGTAGTGGTGAGGGGAAGGAGATGGGTAAACGGAAAGTGGGGAAATATCTGGCTATTCAGATATCGCCACCAAACTCAGCCAAAGCCTTTTAACGCCAATGTTTCGATTCTGAAAAGTGTTCTTCCACCAGGGTGATACTGAAAGTATCTACCACTCTGGAACTTATATTTTTTATTTTAATAGCATACATTAGTCTGACTACCTCCGGATTCATAGCATCGTAACTACTGAACTGCGGAGGCCGTCATAAATTCGTATTTACATTTTTAAGGCCAGCATTCAAATCAGCCAATTCTCACGAAAAGCACAATCAATAGGTACGTTTGTGCAACAAGCAAACACTTTCAAAGTTTATGTAAATCTCGCCCTAGCGAGGCACGAATTTCTTGTTCGTGGAGTCTTATTTTATTTACCAATCTATTTGAGTACAGTGTCAAAAAATCATGACATTCCGATATTGGAATATATTTCACTGTTGGCCTGGTCTTTCAAATTAAGTTATTGAAGTCTAACAGAATTTAAATAAAGAACTTGAATGAAATTTATTAAGGATCAAAATCAATTAAAGAACTCACATTTCAACCCCCGTTTATATCTGTTCCTTTTTTAAAAAAATCTCTAGTTTCGCTTACACTAGATGCAATGTTATCTATACTTGAAAATTTCAAAATATAAATATTATTATCGGTTCCATGGAACATGAGTAACATGTTACTCAACACAATGACAATTCAACACACCTTTAAAAGGTGACATAAAATAATTTAAAAGCGATGAAAAAAACTAACATTTAAATCTAACCTACGTAACCTATTTAACCTGGTTTTTGTTTTATTACTTTTCATGACTTTATATCATTTTTAGAGGTGTGTTGAATTGTCATTTTTATGAGTTATACTGTCACCATTATTATCTATATGTAGATACCTCTATGTAGATATAGTATATGATCGTGCGGAGGAGGTACCAATACTCAAACCGAAAATTTACCGTTTAAAAACTATTTTTAGTATTATACGGTACCTACGTTGTACTACTATAGTCAGGAGAACTCCTGTCCCTGTGCGACTGGTAAATCTGTATTTTGAAAACTTGGAAAAAAGTTTCAGCTGTTAGAATTTTTTTATTTCAATTCCGCGCAAGGGTGCCAACTGCCCGGAGCCACTGGGACTGTGACATGGGGGAGAAAAGAAGTTGGGTAAAATAAGGTGGGGAAGTCCCGGCTAATCAGATCAAATACGGCTAAAGTCATTTCAAGCAACCTCTAAGCTTCGATCTAAAGCTCATCTACAGAGTTCCCCTGGATAAATATGGTTATTTGGAATTACAAAATTGCTTCAAATCTATTTAATGATCAGATCTGAATAGTCAGAATGAAGGTACTCAACCTTCATCTTCCTTATCTCCTTCCTCCTACCATTCTCTTCAGCCTTCAAACATACCATTGGAGATGAAATTGTCCCAAAAGCTCCGAGTAGTTGAGAATCTGGTGTGGTATATTATATGTTTGACCTGATTGGAATAATTAATTGTCTCTATATCATGCACTAAATAATATATAACATAAAATCACGTAAAAACCCATCGGGCGTTAATAATTAATTATAAATAAAAATAAAAATTGGAAACATATATCTATCTATATGTTTGGATTAAGTCTCAAATTGTTTTAAATGTATCCTTCTGTAAATTAAGATTGATCTAAAGCTACTTACGCATCGTTTTCTTTAGCAAAGCTTGACCTGTATCTATTACTGCCACTCTGACACCAATCCAATAGCGGGATTAACATTCTCATATCAGATGACTTTTAGTTCATTTAAAGGTTAAACCATAATTGAAAGTTAACTCAAATCGCAGGTCACTATTAACTTATCAGCCACACCTGCGGTCTAATTCCGACTGCCGATAAATAGTGACTTTTGTGTGAACGCTGCCATTTCCCGTTAATCGATCCTTTTAAAAGGGTGATGCTTGAACTATGGGAGTTGTTGCACTTGTCTAACTTTTCCTTGAGACCAGCGACTCGTTGCTTTGAAGGAGGCAAAGCTGTGTATGTAACCATATATTTTTTCAGAGCGTCGCATTAGCGCGGGAGGCTATATAATTTTTAATTCGCTTTATAGTACTGCTCTCATAGTTGATTTGAATAACTTGGTTTAATCTGAACTTAGATATACTCGTAGGTCTCATTCTAATCTAGAAAAAAAACTAAACTAGGTACTTCTGTATTGAATTGGTGGAAACGACAAAAGAGCATATTTGCGTTCTTCAAATTCAATTTTAAATATTTCATCTTTTGTTCAGTCCGTTTTCTTTAAAAAATTTAATTAAAACTCCGTTTTCCGACAAACTTTTAGAACGTGTCTTAGGACGGTTTGTGTCACAGAATTTGAACAATTAATAAAATTTCAATGTTAATTTTCAGGTTATGTGAAGGTTCTATTCAAGATCTGTTATTTTTTCAGTTTTGTGACAACAACTGATCAATGATTATTTAATAACAGAACTTGAATAGAACTTTACTATATATATTATTTCGTCAATGTATTCAAATGAGCTGAAAATAAAAAAAAACAGGGTGTAGCAAAACATACAGTACCGTTTTAAAGGGCCGATACATCCCGTGTGTCGGGAGGGTCGTGCCGTTTTCAGTCGTTACCATGGTTTGATACGGACAACACCTTCTTGAAAATGGCCGTTCTTTCGTCGCCACCCAGCAGGGCTTTTGGCTGCAATTTGCGACTTTTTCCTGCGGGACTGCCTGAAGGAAAAAGAAAATCATCTTGGAAATTTGATGAATTATTCAAATTTTTGTTAACAACCCGTCCTTCATAAAATATGACATTCTTAGCGTATTTAAAGAAAAAAAAGTCAGAACTTTAACCATTATGACTTCCTCCATTTTTAGGCCAAATTTAAAAAAGGCTTATCTTTTTCCACGAGCTTAACGCTACCCTTCTCCCCCAACTTATCTCATAAGTACAAATCATCCCCTAAAATAACGTTACATTAAAGTGTTAGTAAGATCACTGCATTAAATCAAGCTTGGGTTGAGATATTACCACCAGAAACTAAGTCCACCTTTATGAAACTAAAATATACCAAAAAGAAAAACACACAGCTACAAAAAATTTAGAGATTTTGCATATAAAAGATATGGCTTCAGAATAACTGCAGTGTAATGGAAGCGTCGGTAATCCTTATCTATAGCATGCAAATCCTGGCGCTTGGAATGCAACACTACTTGCCTGGGTATCGAGTTTGACTTTACTAACGAGCTACGGGTAGCCAGCCACTGCTCTACCGCCGACAGCAGTCAGGGCTGGAGCTTTCAAAATACGTCTTTCAACTACACGAAGTTATTTATTCCCGAGGTTATTATGAATAGTACTAATTTTTAAATCCAATTTTCTTCATAATGATATTTATTATAATTTTATCGAAAACTTTATAAGCCAGCTTCGTAACTTCTGTCATAAATCACCTTAGAAACCACATATTCGATATAATTCATTTATGTATGTATTATGTACTTTACTTATTTGATTAAATATAATTGTTTTATATTTAATCATATAATATGCTTATCTCGACACAGGAATTTCCTAGTGAGATGAGCAGCGGAGGAAAAAAAATCGTTTGAAATAATACCTACAATTGTTTTGGTTTCTGTAAAATGTCCTAAATTTTGACTTAAAACCCTTAAATGCATGACTTTTTAGATTGAAATCTATAATTAATTTGAAAGGTTCCTTTTAAAAAATGGAAAGATAAACAAGGAGAGAAAAAATAGACATTCGCTGGCAAAAAATAAAAACAACTTAGAGAAAGTTTCAAAAATTGCATAAAAGTTCTTCAAATAAGATATAAAATACATTGAAAGCGTAAAAAATAAATATTTTCACAATAATAGTTTTTTTTTTCTGCAACAATCTGCAATGCAATTTGGTGATATTTTGCAACAATATGTAATCTGGTGATATTTTGCAACAAAATGCAATCTGGTGATATTTTGAATCCAAACATATTCGTAGAAGATATTTTGGTAAATTTTAATTCTGCCACGTGATGCATTAAGGTTTTAGAAATATTAATTATTTAATTCATAAACCTAGAAAAATAACGCTTTGTAGGATGGCTTTTTCTAACCCAGAATATTCATTTATGCGACAGTTTTGTCGATTAAATTTTGAACCAAAAACATTTTCTCTAACGGAATTTTTACAGCATAATTACAGAACTGCAGTCTTCGTGATGCAGCGAGGCAATTTCAAGCCAGTGGTGTACGTCACCACTGCTTAATTATAAGGAAAAAAATATTTTATAGACCAGATTTGTAAAGAATTTTACAGCCGAAGTGACAGATTATCATATTTAAATGTCTAAAACAGTTTTTATGTTAACAAAGTATTTTAAATGTTCAACCGTCAAAAATATCGGTTTGGGAAACTTCAGTAGCGTACTGGTGCAGTCCGCCCCTGGGTGTCCCTGGCTACATTCGGTACAGTAGGTAAACCCTGGGAATGGTTGAAAGTGTTGGAATAGAGGGACATATCTCGGTGTTGTTTTTCTCAATCAATCCGAGAGGCGGTGTTCTGGGAAAAACGCAGCGCGAAGGACATTGTTACTTTTGAATTTGCATAGCTGGATAAAAGATTTATTGATTGAAAACAATCGTTTATAAAATGTATTATGAGCACGTTCTGCTTGCCTTTAAAGGAATATTTAATTACATTAACTGTCATTTTGGTAGGTACTCAAACAATAATAATAATAGCGTAAAGGGATATATTTATTATTTAATATGCTAACTTGGATTGGATATTATTGAATTTAGCGACGGTCTAGGAAAAATCTTTGATTTTATTTCTTGATATCGCCCTCAATTATCAATGATAATTGAGGGCGATATGAATTGATATTTTTTCTGTATTGTTTTATCAAAAGTTATGTGCCCTGACAACAAAAGTACGAAGTTATTTTCTTTCCAGTATTGAGTTACAAAATGGAAAACTTTTTTAAAACGTACGATCTTTTTTTTTTTTTATTTGGTACAATATTTTTTACATTTTAAGTTTTCCAGTAATGTTGGCCTCACTGGGTGGCTTGCCCATGCTGAGGCCTTCATTTTATAATATGAAAATATAATCTACATAATACATTTAAAGAAAAATAATACATTTAAAATTAAAAATAATATAATTTAATTTTAATTAATTATAATCTTTAATTCCTATAAGAATTTAACTACTATCCTAACCCGATTCAAAGAAATACAAAAGTAAAAATAATTAAAAGCCGCCGACGGGAATCGAACCCGCACCTTCTGATGTCCGGTCAGATGCTCTGGACCACTGAGCCACGTTGGCTTATTTCCAACACGTCAAATAATTCATTATGTACTAGTACTTCAATGAACTCTTATTTTTACTCGGGAGATATTTTCAATTTGTATTGATATTTCAGGCGACTAATTATTGCTTATAATAATTTTTAACCTTTGTTGACATTCGTAATGCCGTATTATTATTAATTAACGTTAAAAGGGTTAACGTAGACATTGAAAAGTCGTTTACCTTCTTCAACCTTGATACATTTAACATTAAATTACAGATTTATATTTTAAAGAAGAATTTCAACCACCCCCATTAATTTCACCATAGATTATGGTGTTTAGCTTTCATAATGAATATTTAATTGTTTCTCCATTGCAATGTGCGAAAATCCTTGTTGGACGCTTATAGAAATCAGTAACGTTTTCAATTTATTTCATATTAGTTTAGTTTCCAATAGTTTTCTCGTAATCGCATGACGCTACCAAAAAGCTCGTAACATTTTTGGGAAAAGCAATAAACCCATTACTTAGCGATCAATAATATCGAATAACCATTAAATACCCTCAGATTTTCGGTCTGTTTCACCCTTAACTAACGCAGCCTGTTGTCAGCCTGAACCAACAGTAAATCACTTAGAAAACACCCCAAATTCAGGGCATTGTATGTCATAGGCCTTGTATTTATTACCGATTTGGTCTACTTCTATTGAAAGTGGGAAATTTATCGGACTTGTCTCAGAGGCGGGCTGTGACTTATCTTAGATTTTTACGAAATTCAGAAAAAAATAGTATGCATACTATCAACTTCGTAAAATTAGGAAACTAACTTTTTGTGATACCGCATAAAACTGTCCTTAGCCAGTGGGACTATGGTATATCCAGTTTGCAGAATGTTGAGAAGCTGTTGGAACTGTAGAGGCATGATGAAGAAAGAGATGGAGAAGAGGAAGTTTTCGGCTATTATTATATTATCACTATACGTAATTAAAGTGATTTCAAATTTTTGAAATGAAAACGTCGTATTTAATAAATAATGTACGATGCAAATGAATAAATAATACAAAACAACAACAAAAAATTCATAACTTCAATATGCGCATTCTTCTGAAAATCTGTGAAGAGTATGCTGAAGAAACAAATATGTTATATAACCCCGCTAAAACGGCTCTATTGGTCATAAGACATGGGCAAGGCCCGAAAAATATTCCTCCAGCTACCTTGAACGGTGTGAACTTGAAGGTGACCAAAGGAACTAAATACCTTGGACACATAATCACCAGTAATCTGATGGACGATGATGGTAACGATAGACAAAGGCGAGCTCTCAGCGTTAAAGCAAACATGCTCAGTAGAAGATTTCGCCTTTGCAGTACCGCAGTAAAAAGGACGCTCTTCCTTTCCTTCTGCGCAACGTTGTACACGTGCGAACTATGGGTAAACTACAGAAAGAAAGAGTAGTATATAAAGACTACGGGTCCAATACAACAACGCCTTCCGCACAATGTTTTGTCTCCCCAGATACTGCAGCGCTTCCCGTATGTTCACGGAGGGCCGAGTTCCCGGATATGCAGCCCTTATTAGATCCAGGGTGGCAGGAATGAGGGAAAGGATAAGAAGCTCTGGAAATATCCTCACTATGGAAGCCCGCCTCACTCTATCCTCCAGCATTGACGCACACTGGAGAAAAATACTAGCGCCTAATATAGTCACGGCTCCCTAAAGGCTTCAACTTTCTATTATTCTATTTATTTTATCATTTTATTCTATTTTATTTTCAATTTATTCTGTTTTCTTTTCTTTGTTTTTCTGTTCTATCTTTTTGTTTTTGATTATATATTTTGTTGTATCTCTATATGGAATGTGTGGGACTGCACTAACCTCCCCACATACCGGAATAAACACCTTATTATTATTATTATTATTAATACATCGATTTAAACACGATTGACGTTTTTACGAAAATAACTGCAGCAGTGTCCGACACACATTTTTTGATTTTCGATTTTCAAAGTATGTTCTCCTCTCACCAGGGCGATACTGAGAGTATCTTCCACTCTGTTTCGAATTGCTTAAAGATTTTTATGAATATACCTTTCCACGATTTTTTCAAAATGAATGTTGGAATTTGATTTTTTAAAAACCTTATTGGCCTATTTTTTGTTGTAAAAATAAGAAAATCTTTAAAAAAAAAACTAAAAATCAATGGCACGCCAGTGCACTGGAGGGCTTAGAAAAGGTGCCGGCATTGTGTTATTTAGCTACATTACAGAAAAGGTCACAATATTTGATCGATTGTCACATTTCTTTGATTTCTTTAATGTAGCTAAGATTTATTGAAATAAAACCGTCTATAATATACTTTAATCAAATTAACGTAAAATTAATCCTCATCGTACAATTCAAAGTCTTCTAATGATTGAAGAAGAAGATAATGCTAATAAATCTGAACGGAACATGAAACAGAACAAGACATAGAAAATATAAAGATAACGGTCTCAACTGGGAATCGAATTCAAGAGCTGTGTCTTACCGGGACAACGTCTTTATTCACTTGACCATTGGGACCTAAATATTATACGTCATTTTTGTCGATCTAATATTTCAAATTCAACATTACCAATATTATCTTGCAACAAATTTTTCCCATTTTTGTAGGTATTTTGGCCGCTTTCTTTTTTTAAGTTCCATGATAACTCGTCAAAATGACAATTCAACATACCTATAAAAAGTGTTATAAAGTTATGAAGTGATGAAACAAAAACTAGGTTAAATAGGTTACATATATAACTAAGTGATGAAACAAAAACTAGGTTATATATTTAAAAATTTAACCTGGTTTTTGTTTCATCACTTTGAATGACTTTATAACACTTGTTATAGGTGTGTTGAATTGCCATTTTGATGAGTTATCCAGTCACCCTCTTTTGAATGATCACAAAGTTCGAAAGAACTAGTTTATAACCTAGATAGTGTATCGGATAAACATATCCGATTTTTATTTATTTTGGATACGAATTGACTTTCTAAAGGTCTAAATAAACATTCAATTTTTGTTGGAACAACTTTTCTTGAACTTTTGAAGGTTACAGGTTTAAATTAATAATAATTTTTTTCTAACACGAATATACCTATGGGCATACAACAGAGTTTAGCGTTAGTTTAGTTTTTTTTTTGTTTCGGGTTTATATTGGTTCGAATTTGTAATGTTATTATGACGTAAAACTAGGGTTTAATGCTTAATTAATTTTAATTAATATTGCACATAACTAAAACATCGTATTGTTTTCACTAGCCTAGAGAATAATAGAGAAGGTTCATCCATTTTATTGATTAGAATCCTTGATATTAAAACTAGAATCTACCCACATAAATACAAATAACATATTATGCCCATTTATATTTCAATGACTATAAAAAATACATATAGGTCAATGAAAACGTTATTCGATTATATTATGTGGAGTTATTTGTTATGTTCGAAATTCAAAGTTATTGTTGGCAGAATTTAACCTTGGTGAATTGAACAAACAACTCAAATTTTTCAAAGGTCTTCGAAGATCCGATCGGATAAAATATGACGTTGTAATTTTTTTCATACGAGTATGAGTCAGTGGACATATTTGATTTGAATATAAATTGTTACTGAGACAGTTAATTGTGTATAATAAATATGTACTGTATTAACATGTATTTTTACTATTCATATTATGTAAAAGCCCCTAAACAGGGCATTAATATAGGGTTTTCCAATAAGAGGTGTTATTTTGAATGGCCCGCTATTTCGGTAGATGTTACTTTTGAAGCTGTCATTTTTAGACATTTGACAAGTAAAAACTACGCCATTAATAAAAATGGAACGATACACGCTTCAACAACGCATTGAAATTATTAAAATTCACTTGAGTGAATCGAAAGCAAATCATCTTGACAGATGAGGCCCATTTCCACCTCGGTGGCTTCGTCAAAAAGCAAAATTGTCGCATCTGGGGCTCGGAAAACCCAAGAGTTATTGTTGAAAAGCCTCTCTATCCTCAACGTGTGACTCTTTGGTGCGGTTTATGGTCCGGCGGAGTCATTGAACCCTACTTTTTCGAAAATGAGGCTGGAGCAACAGTTACGGTGAATGGATTGCGCTATCGAGAGATGATTAATGATTTTTTATGGCCGGAATTGGATGGTATTGATTTGGACAACGTTTACTTTCAACAAGACGGCGCTACGTGCCACACAAGCAACGAAACCATTGATCTTTTATGATTGAATATCAAAATAACACCTCTTATTGGAAAACCCTGTACAACATAAATAAATAAAAACTAATTAAAACTACTGAATCCGGTCTACCGCTTATCGAGTTCTAACAGTGGAACCCGTTTCGTAGAAATATTAGTAAACAATAGCGCCTCTAATTGTAAAGCTCTACGTATTATCATTTTACCTAATTTATTATCTTTTAAATCGCTTACTGTAAAAGTATGCAAAATGATCCCTTTTAAATAGTTGGGATTAAAATGAGTACAAAATGGCGTGAGTTGTATCGCGATATAAACCTCCTACAATGAATTAGGCTTTCGGTTGACCAACCAATAAAATCATATGCCAATAAAGGTAGTACATACTGTAACAATTTAATAGTTTATCTGTCTTGTTAACAGATAAATATGCATTTATCTCAAAATAGTATAAAATAAAGTCGCTATCCTCGTCTGTCTGTTTGTGCGCTTAGTTCTTCTAAACTACGCCACGGATTTTGATAGGATTTTCACTATCATTTAGAAAATTTTTTCCTAAAGGTTTATATATATAATACATACGTATTATACTTATAGAGAATAGAGAAGATTCGATGATTTGTAATCACGTCGTAACAAATATATTTTCGGGCGCTTTCATTGCCAACGCTGGCCAAACCTTATGACCTTATATCGCATACAATAATGTTCTACGGAATTGTATATTTTAAAAGACCTGCAGAAAAGTCCGATAAGGTAAATGTCAATCTTCTAAGTATAACCCCCAGCTACGCCGGATACACGTGAGCTAGTTTATAAAAAACATCAACCATTAACTAACATTCACGTTATGCTATGCTCCTCATTAATATTATTAATTATTATTGTTTCGAACTGATCATAAGTAATTGAAACAAATTATAATACAGCAATAAGAACTGGTGGTAGTTAGCAGTAACATTATAAGATTTATCGACTTTTAACGAAGTAATTAAAGTTGTCGCAAGCTCGTTGATGCAACACACTCTTAACTTAACTATTAGTGTTTGATGCCAACAGTGGTGGACTTACAAATAATTATAGAGTTTATACACCGTGTTATAAACTCGTGAAAGGTTATGATAATAGGTAATAATAATCTAAAAAAAAATGTTTTTTTTAAACAAAACACCTCTAATAACCAAAAAAAATTGTCCGGTCTAATTGTACCTTTACTGTTGCAAGCAACGCACGTGTCCGGATGGATAACAAAATGGCCACAATTACATTTTAAATCTTAAATGGAGTAGCCGACCGAGCGGGAAGAAATAAAAATAATAAATGTTTGTTTTTAAATAATCAATTTATAATACTTTTTTTTAAATTTGGGAACCAATGAAAAAAAAAAAATAAGTTTAAGTTTCTTCCTTATTTTTTCGTGAATTTTGAGGTTTCGCAGTATGAGCGTGGTACAAGGTTTATAATGATGTTCTTGTGAAAAACATCACAGATTAAATAAGAAACTATACATAAAATGCATAATTTCAAAGGCAATCAATATTATGAATAGCTAGAATTTAGGACGACACAAACAAAATGCTTGAGATTTCTTAAAAGGAAAAAAAACATGCTTAAAAAACAATTAATGCTTATTTACCAAACTAAGCAACTTTATAGTAAAAGGTGTTCTTGAAGAGATTATTCAAGAATGTAATTAATTTAAAAGCTCTACATATCTTAATAGGAATCGAAATGTCATAAAAAATATTTACAATAAAGATAAAATTCTGAAAATTTCATGACGCCAGTGCTCATCAGATTTATTTATGTTGTAGAAAAATTTGTACCTTTAATACCATAGGTATTATGTGATACCAATATAATTACAAAATACAAATAATCCGCTCCTGGTGGCAAAAGATGTAATGATTATACCAATTGCTAACATGGCACAGTGACCCAGAAATGTAATGCACAGAGTAAAATCAACGAGTTCTATTAAAACAAGAAAAATTAGCTTCCAAAGTAAAATAATGAGATGCTACATTCCATCGACCAAACTCGTGTAAAATTATTAAGAAATCTGAAATTCAAGGCTTATGGGCGTTTCGATATTCTTTTATTCATACCGATCCCCGTATGGAAACTATATCGGGACCAATATGAAAAATCTTTGATTCGTGCGATCATTATTTGCCATTAGAAAAGAAATAATATTTTAATAATGCACTAAATCATCAATAAATAGCAACACCTTAAACATAACCATTTGAAAGCTTCTGTTATTTGCCTTTGCCGTTAACATCAAGAAATCACCAAAAATACAAACGAAAATCACAACGTCAGAGAAATGTTCGTAGTAAATCAGGAATAAACACATATTTTAGTCTTTTTATCAACATTTTATACATAAAACGGAATAAACATGCAACATTTCCACATAACATAATAACATAAAACAATGACGACAGGTGTCAAATAAAATCCGCCATCATTTGTAAGAAAATGGGTACCAAAATTGAACACGTCCTTTTTCAATCCAAATGAAAAGCCGACCCATATGGAAACTGGACGAATAAAGGCATCGTGTAATACACCCCTTAAACTACAAATTACAAAAAAGTAAAATGTATTTCTACTACTCTCTTTTAATTCATCTAACCTGCTACCACACCTTTATAAAAATACATTTTAATATCGATGTTCATATCTTCTTTCGGTTAAAACCTTATTAAATCACTTAAAAATCAATTCTGATTCAATTGAAAATATTCACGACAAATTTCTAAGATGTTAACTATAATCTCAGTATACCTATAGAAACGATAATTTACAACCACTTGATGAACGAATTAAAATGATTTTGAAGACTTGTTTATGGTATTATAGCCCTATTTACTTATTAGCCTAATTATCTTCCGTATACCAACTAGAAATACTCGATTCAAAATTATTTTTATTTGCAACAACAATATCAGGACTGAGTCATTTAGTACCTACATTGCATGCAATTCACAATACTCTCTCAAAAATAGTAGATGTGTTCAACTAACCGGAATTTAGTTACAAGAAGGCTATAATAACATACCTCATAAATAAATATTCAAGTTAACTTTTATTATTATTTTCCATGTGTTCTTTCATTTTGTAATTTCATTAAAAAATTTCACTTCTTTAATAATGTTTCACAAAATTATTATATATACACATGGGCGTATAATATAAATAAGTAATGAACGCCTAAACATATCTTGACTGCCTCGCAGAACTGACTGAGTTAAGATATTCATTATTAGATAAAATGCATAAAAAATCAAAGTTATTCATTGAATATCTAGAGAAAAATGTATTTATGTTAGGGTAGCAAATAGCATTTTCGATTTAATGCGATATATAGCTTTGGACTTCGATGGAATCTTTGAATTGTAACACTCCATAAAAAAAGTATCGCTGATGGAAGACGATTGGTCGGAACGGATATCGCATATTTTACGCTGCATTCATAGACGATTTTATTTATCTAATATATGCAATATATTACATGTTTACTATCTAATATTTATGCAGGTGTATATGTGCATATGTTTAAAACCACCTTGCCACTTTAACATTCACCATTCTTATTAATGAGTTTTTAATCGATTTGCATTCGTCGCATTGCAAACTAAGAATTATAATACATTAAAACGTATCGTACTAAAATATCCGTTGACAGAGATATAAGTTGAATTATAATTTATGTTCACAAGGATCTTACTGGTCAGGGCTAGACTTGTATTGCAACCGAGTTGCAGTTTATTATGACAGAAGCAAAGGGGAATTGAAAGATAAAATAAATAAAGGAGAAGATTTAATTTCTTAATAATTCTTGTATATTATAGCAATTTTTATTACAAATAATCTTTGCACTTGAATATCACACTTTGATGAGCTTTTACGTGTTACAAGTGTTTGGCCTAGGAAAAGCGTCGTCCATAAATATATAAAGCAAAACCTAAAGAAATCATAAACATAAAAACAAAAAAAATATATTAAATAAAGCATTTTGATGGGTGTCAATTTAAATTACGAATTACCGATTTATGTTGGACCAAAAATTTGTCGTATGAAATATTAAAATTTCTATCCAAATTATAATGGCACAGTTAACCTTCCAGCGGGCGCGTTTTTAATTTCCCTTGAGCGGGCGCTTGTCGTAAATTTTACGTCATCAAGTTTTCTCCATGTAAGTGGTGTTTTCTTTATACAAATGTTAGGGAATTTTTTTAAGGATATGAAGAATGATAATAGGCAGTACTTAAAAAAAAAAATTTGACTTTCTTAAAAAAAACGAAGCAACACTCTAAACATTTTAATATTTTAAAACAAAATTTGTTATCGACCTATTTAGTCAGAATCAATATTCCTATCCTTACAATTGTTACAAACCACCTCAACTGAAGAATGGTTCTTGCATGTAAAGGACTGGCAACGGCAACACTTCATTGATGCTGAGGATCTTTTCTTATCCATTGCACATAACCGACAAACACCGACTTTTGGAAAGCTTATGTTTTCTTCTTCTGTCATCGGTTCAATTGCCCTACCGTAACTTACTTTGAGAAAAACATTTATATCTTGCGGTAAATGTTTGAAATTTGATTTGACTCTAGCATAGCTCGAAGCTCGATGCTTACAACTAAGTGGAAAGAGTGGGGGAAGCGATAAGGCGCGTCTGTCGTAAATTTTACGACAGCGCGACCGCTGGAAGGTTAATAGTGCAAGATTATTCTTATAATAATTATAATTAGCTCACAAAAATGTTAAAGTTGCCTCCGAAATCATGCAAAATTGAATTCTTTAATGACCTATGGATCTTAATTTAAATCAAAATAAATGAAATTACACTTATCCGTATTAGATATTTGATAGAGGTAGCTTTGAATAAAACATTTATTATTCAGTTTGGTTGGATATTTCGGCCTCAAATTCAAATATAAGCCTCGCAGCAAAACATCCTAGATCCTAGGCCGGGACACTCATTCAAAGCAGCCTGGAGGCTAGTCTAAATCCCATACAAGTTAGGAAACTTGTGGGGGATTTTACCAATCTGTACGTAATACATGGAATGTGAAGAGACGTGAATATTGAGGTTGAGAAGGATTCACTGCATTCTAGTCATTAAACATAGCTTTCAAGCACAGATTAAAGAAATAAGTAACGTTTCTGAGAATATCTACCAATCTATCAAGTTAGTTACACAGCTTCTAGTTGATATTTAAATAATATTTAGTAGGAAATAAATCTAAAATACTATTGACCTACTAAAACACAAACAAATAATATGGATTATTTATTTCGCTCTCAATGTAACAGCCTATCGCTTCCTTAGGTAATAATTCACACTCAGCAGGGTGGCGTACTTAATCGGTGGCAACTGGCAACAAAAAATCTTGTGTTGACCTTAACACAGATGCTTAATCTCCGAGTGTAATGAACTCTCTTAGTTTGTAAATCACCTCTGCTAGTTTCTGGTGCGAAATAATCCGCTAATTAGGCTAATTCAACGTCACGACCTCTCATTGAAGTACTATGTACTTGCACTTTTTTGAGATGGATTTTTCTTCAATGAAATTAATTGCTTTGCAGTTGTGTATTGTAATGAATAGAGCATGGTAGGATAACGAAACCATCTTGAAACACGCACTGCTTGATGCAAGTTATTATATCAGTCAGTGGCTGAGTTGGCATCGCGTCTGGATCTCATCCAAGGCGTAGTGAGTTCAGTCTTCCATCACGACACAAGCAACATTTTCATATTACTGTGGTTGTGGTAAAAGATTTTTTAAATGTTGTCAGGTTATTCGTAACTCGGGAATGTTTGTTTTTATTTGAATTATAAAAAAAAACTAAAAATATAATCAAAACTTTATTAGTCACCTTTCGAGAAAAAAAGATTTTTTTTTATCTTCAAGTTGAATTAATTTGTTGTTCAATAGCATAATAGCTTTTTTAAAATACATAATTAATTGAGCATAGCAAAGTCCTGTTTTAATGTTACGTAAGTATTGAAAAAAAAACATACTGCAATAAACAAAACTATTGTACGAGTATAATCAAATAAATATATAAAAATGAGATAAGACTTATAATTAAACTGAATATTACGCAGTTTGGACCTATGATGCAAAATACAATTATTAAAAAAAAAATAACCGAATAAAACTATATATATATTTTTTTTTGTTTAATTCATGGCTATGACGATTTTTTTTTGATAGGAAGTGAAAAAGTGTCATGGGTAAATAGATTTTTAAATAAATTAATGGGTTCGGAAATATTGTTAATTTATTAAAAATCTGGTCAAATTATTCTGTTATAAATGGGACTGGAGGACTATAACGAATGATTTGACAAATTTCATATCAAACACTCTGTATCAGTAGAGCACGAATATGTTAGGAGGAAGTTGGAACACGTGTTCTTCAAAATAATAATAGTTTTAGCATCTCGTCCATTATATTTATTCGGACAAGGGCACCTACGTAAACACGTGTTCAGATATATTCTGAATGGCCAATATTTTATTTTGAAATGATGATGCAGTCACATTTTAACAGTATCTTGATAAAAGAAAACCGTACCTATTTTTCTCCGTGTGAGGAGAAATTTCCTTGGAGAACAAAAACTCTCGAAAAAAGTTCGAGATATAAAATAAATAATAATTTTCGTATTTAATGTTCAGCGTTCGTTGTAATGCAATTAAAGCTCAAACAACTTCGATTGATGCCTTATCACTAATCCTTTCTTAGCATCCCTTACTTATGTTTAGATTCCGCTCACTTTACTAACAACTAAAGTTGAGTTTCGTCCTATAATTCGAGCCATTATGATAATTAGTAACGTAGCATTGAGCGTGCATTGAGTAGTTATTGAGTGTGTTGAGCGTATATTGATTGCATATGGCCACTGCCGCCACTCCTGCCAGAACCGCCTGTACGGTGACTAACTACTGCTAACTGCCTAACCCGACCACGACCGACCAACATCCTTCTTGGAACGCCTTATAAGGATCTGCTTCTAACGATAGCGGAATAGAACTTAGACTTTGAACTAGTAAAGTACAGAGATATGTGTAAGTCTGGAAACTTCAGAGCAATCATTTACAGAAATATTTATTGTTTTGAGCCTTTATTTTTATTATTTTTAATACAGTTAAATATATTCTCCATGCAGGTACAAATGACAATCGAACTTAAAATATGTATATCGGCATCAAAATATATAAATATTTTTTTAATAATTTTAAAAACATTTAAAAGGTCATTACTAAAATAAGAAAAAATGCCACGCAATATTTATCTGGAAGTTCTGTACGGGTAGTAAGATTTCCAGTGAAAAAACAGCTATATATTATGAAATTGTATGCTAGAATTTTAGGTAAAATGATCGAAAATGCTTTTACTAATTTTGAAATTGCACATATTTTTAGACATTTTGGTATATATTTAATGGAATTTAAAAGTTTACGGTTTGAGGATCTTTGTCGCTGGAAACCTTGGTCATTTTCCTGAATAACCATATAAAATTTACAGATAAATCATTAATGTGTAGTATCGCTTGAGTTATCGCACCACAAAATTATGTTTACGGCATTTTTTAAGTACCGAGTGCTTTGTTTGATGTTTTTATTTCTTGAACTTATTAACATTCCGCCACAACAATGGTGCCATACAAATCAACTGTATTTCAAATAATAAAGTCATATAAGTACTAAAATATTGTAAATAACAATAAGTGTTCTAATTTATTGTGTTAGTCAATTTGTTTGTGGAATTCAAGTTAGCAATCGCTTTTAAACATCTGCACCATATTTGAACTCTAAATTCAGAAGCAAATGTTATGTAAATTTTCGTATAATTTCAAAGGAAAATTTATACATTAATCCAATTTTTTACACCCCTCTATTAATTTTGAATATGTGGGGCGATTAAACGCATCGGTTTTGGTACGTGCGCCCACTTAATTTGCCTACAAATAAAGTTATTAATTAGCACTCAATAATAAAAAAACCTATATGTCTCCTTTGAGAGGTTCAAGGAGAAAGAAATAACACAAATTAAATTTAAGTTTGGTGATCGCGCTTTCGGTGTATCTGGGCCGAAGGGTTGGAATAAACTTCCTCCGGAACTAAGATCCATAACAAGTCCAACAGAATTCAGGTCTAAACTAAAAACTTACCTTTTTAAGCTGTCATACCCTTAAATTAAATATACCATTCCTAAGAGAAAGTCCAGTTATATTCAATTTTCCAATTATGTCCTAAATCCTGTATCTAAATTTCGCTAATAAACAATTAGATAATGTTAATTAAGTGTTAATCTCAAGTGACCTACCAGGTAAGTATTGTACTGTATATTATCTCCATAATAACATAGATCACTGTAGCAATGTATTATAAGTTTGTACAGCGCCCTTGAGGTGGTTTTGCACAAAAACGGCGCTATACAAGTCATCCAATTAGTATTATTATTATTTTATGTATAGCAGTAAATTGTAGTTATAGTTTGGAAATTCTAGTTGTAACAAAGGCTTTAAATTTACTTGCGCACGCCGGGATTTGAACCCGCGACCTCTGGCTTTCTAGTCAAGATATTTACCAACCTTACTCGACCACGTCACTCGTTATTAGATACTCGTTATTACTTACGTAGATACGTAAGCTGTAAGCATCTGTAAAATGTATGTAGGAGAAAATAAATAAATAAATGTGATCGTGAATTGCGAAGCATTTCAAGACTTACCCACATCATTGAATGATACTATATATGGCGCTTCTGACATGTGGTCCGTTCTTTAGGTGAAGGTCGTATCACAATAAATTAGTGTAATTCTTCCGTTCCTGTTCGGAAAAGGAACTGATTTTTTTCCTTCCTCAAAATAATATTGTTTAATTTTTTATGGTGACCGTGACTGGGCCAAGGTGGCCACTAATTCTCGTCTCTCCCGCACGTGTCGGCGTTTGTGACAGAGAAAGGTCGTGGATCTGTCACAGGTGATCATGACATTTCTATTGATTAATATCATTGTCCGAGAGTTAACAAATTGATCGCTATAAATCGGACATCCAGATACCTAGATGAATTGCATGTTATGTTAAAGTAATTATATGTAGGTATGTACATTCATAATTACCAGATTAGTAAGAATTTTGGTCTCGGTATGTTTTGTGTTACGGCAATGTTGAACCTAATGAAAAATTCAAAAATTCCTGACCGGTTGAAACCATTGTTCGCCCGTTTTTTCTTCTCCAGCAAGCAATTCTTTTGCATTTCGTGTAGTATAACGAAAATATGTATAAAAAATTGAATCTGGTTTTTTACAGGTAAACAAATTTAATAAGCAATAATTGTTGAATGAAATACTAGTGCATATTAAATTATTTGGAGGGTTGGGAATAAGCCAACGTAGCTTAGTGGTCTAGAGAACCTAACCTAAGGCGCGGGTTCAATTCCCGTCAGTATTTATCGGGCGTCCCCGACTTCTTATACAGTTACAACCACTCTCTAAACACTCCTGGCACTAATAAGAACAATCATTGAAATTTTCAGCGATATCGGTCGACTACTTTTCGAGTTTTGCTAGCACAGAAATACGCATGCTGATTTTTTTATATATTAACGAGATTATCGAAGTTGAATTCTTAGTTCTGAGAGTTATTAATCAAATTGTTATTTATCTTCAATACGTTAAGATTTACGTAAGTTTTTTTTAATTCATTCAAACAATATATAAAAGTCATAATCATTGCAACTCTCTGTTCCTCCCTGTTGAAAACTCTATCATTAATTATATTAATTTACCACTAAATCAATAGTGAATACTTATTTGCCTGGATTACTTGTTGGCACAGTCATCTTTTGGTCCTTGACCTCCTGGCATTAAAAGTGGCGCCTCGCAGTCGGTATTTCTGCCTCAGTGTGTGGCCTCTGCGTTGACCTCTACTTCCTTAGCTGACCTCTACGCCTTTAGTTTATCTCTAGTTTTTTGATTGACCTCTTCAAATCAGGCTGTTGAACTTCGTGTTCGAATTGTGGCGACCTCCCGTTTTGTGTTTGGTTAATCGCGAAGTTGACCTCGCGTATAAATACCGATTTTATTTTTTAAATACGAGTGTGTTCCAAGCGGAATTTATTATTGCATGATTCAGCAGCTTTGTACCTATATTTTTATACGGATGTCGTTGAAAGTGATTTTTATCTAAATGCTTTTACTTTTAAACACGAATACGAAATTATAACGTTCAATTTTTATTTACGTATATTTAAAAAAAATCTTTTTACCCACGCCCATGGTGTTTTGTACTCAGATGTTATGTACTCAGATCTGATCATTAATAATAGCCAAAAAAATTTTTTGGCAATGCCAATGTTTCAGTTCTGATTAGTGATCTTTCACCAGAACGGTACTTCATCAGCGTTACATCCCTTGGATCCATACACGGTCGCCTCTATAAAATGCATCCGCTAATGCTGTTTTCCCACTGTTCCTTATTCTTAGAGATGCGATTTTCTCCTCCACACAATCTAGCAACCAGTATAGGCTTAGCAACACTCCTTTATCTTACAGGTTTTTATAGAACCTCTCTAATGCCCAGCTATCATCCATCGATTTAGCAAGTGCCTGGCAGGCAGAAATGTACTATTTTTATAAATTTTGTTATTGACGTGTCTTAAAAAAATTCGTATAGCTCGTGGTTGTACCTCGTGCACGAGACACTATTTCTTGCATGGCTTCAAAGACTAAACCATATTATAAACTTCATTTAGGATCTTTTCTCTTTTCAAATTCCTATATCTATATTAAAAGGAAGACATCCAGACTCCTGTTGAGCAGCACAGTTTAAAAAAATCATCTTTATCTGATTTGACTTCTTTTCCCATGTTCTGTGAAGCCATTTTATTGTTCTCCATGATAGCTCCAAAGTTTAAACCATTTTAGAAACGTGATTCCTCCCAGGTTCTTATACTATTTTCAGTGTCCAGAGAAATAGATATTAACACATTTCATTAGTTATTATGTGTCTTAATCTTCTCTTAATAGATTCTCTTTATTTTGAGAGTAAGCTCTTAAGAGTAACTAAAACTGTTATCTAATTGTTGACTTCTTTTTCCTCAGGTTCTGAGAAGCCACGTCATGGTCCGCGTTGGCGGAGGATGGGACACGCTCTCTCACTACCTAGACAAGCACGACCCCTGCCGTTGCAAGGCCCAGCATCGCCCCACCCTGGGAGCAAAGGTTGTCCAGCGATACCCTCACGGGCAGGCCGCTAACCAGGCGATGGATTTGGCTGGAGCAGAGGTCCATTATGACAGGTGAGACATAATTAATTTCCATTACAATTTTTCTTTCCAAATTTTTTTTTTTATCAACAACTCATCATAGACATTTGAGCACCTAGTGGAAGTGGTTCTTCTAATTAGGTATTCATTAAATATAAGCATTTATAATACGTAATCCTCCGACACAATAACACACTCCCACAATAATGACCACTATTTGTTTATCGATGTATTGTGTTATTGTGGAAAGCAGTGCAAACTGCATATTAAATATTTTAGAACTATAGCATTCCTTCACAAAAATTTTGGAAAAGACACCACGAATTTTCATGGTTCTTCTTTGAGATAGATTCTTGACCAAACCATTACCCTCCATCAAAGGTATTCACTATGATAAAACCATCTTTTATGTTCACTGTGGTGTTTAATTGGTCCACTCAATTTTGATGAAGGTTTTTTTTTTTTAATTACAATCTTTGAAAAATGTAAATACTCATGAATTTCTTTGGTTTAGGTCTCCACCACGCACTCGCCGTTCTTCCGTATCTAGCGTTGGCTCTTCTGGTGGAGGAAGCCCACAGCATACTGCCCACCTCGGGGCTCCGCAGAACACCGCGGCCCGCCAACGTAGTCGCTCTCCTGCGGCTCCCAATGACCGTTCCTGTACCTCTCTCCCTTACATGGGGCAGACCAACAACGCCTTCGAGAACCAGGCGTTCAACCACCTATCTGCTGAACAGTACAGATACACCAACAGGCGCTCTGTGTCTCCAAGCCCAGCAAGGAGGAACACAAGGAACCCATCACCGAATCCACAAAGAAAAACATCAAACTATTCATCAAACTATGGACAGTATCCAACAGCTGTATACAATAATCCAGCTCTTGTACCATCTTCTTCACTGCTTCCGAATCCACGCAACACAAATAGATCCAGAAGTCCAACACCAAAACCAACCACTCTAATCACCAACAATCTTGGACCAGACACACGCAAAAATCTGATTTCTACTCCAGAAAAGGAAATTACTAGCGTGCATCTCTTTGATAATACAGCATTCACCAACACTAATGATCTGTCCGTATTAGATGGGGCTGCAAATGGTTCAGAGAATGCGTCAGATAATGGAAGCGAGGTTTCTGATGAAGGTTACAGGAGCCTTGGTATTATACAGAATGGGTCAGCACACACGACTCCTCCAGGACTGAATGGAAGCACCAAAGACATCACTGATAGAGGTTTGGGACTGAAGCTGAACAGACTGTCACTCAATAGCCAGGCATCTACAGAGGACGCGGATATAAATGGTGAGTAATAAAAATAATGATTTTAAAACTTTTGAAAATAGTCCTTTTGGTCAGTGCTCATTTTTTAATATTGTTATTATTTTTCCAGAGCGTCCCGAACTACCTGCTTCTGATACTGGGTTCAAGCGTCAGACTTCATCTAGTGATTGCAGCTCTCAAATGTCTATAACAGAAGATAGGAGTCGAGGAAGTGAAGATGGTGCAACTCTCAACTCCGAAAAGACCATAACCGAACGAGTCCGCAAATCTCCAGTCGTTGAAGTGAGCTCAGTAACAGGTCTGAGGAAAACTAATTATTCTGAGACTTTGTACGGTGATAAGAAAACAGCGCTTTCAATGATGGAAAAGAAACACACCAGGAATTCAAGCAGTCCTCCAATTTGCTTGGATGGAAACGATTCTCCAAGTGCAAGCCTACAAAAATCTGGAACAAGTTCGAGAATTCCTCACTCACCTGTTTTAAATCGTAGAAGACTCTCAATGGAGAATCTTTCTTCAGGCAACAGGTCAAGGTCTGTTAGTAGAGATAGATCAGCAATGTTGAGAGATAGATCCGTATCGAGAGATACTTCCAGTCCTGTGAAACGTCCTTCGACAGCGGGTAAGGCCAAAGATTCAGCCAGCAAACCACCAGTTCCAGTAAACTCGCCAACCCACGGTGGCCATGGAAGCTTTGGCAAAGTTGCAGGTAACAAATTGAATTCTGCGATTAACAACACTTGGAATGGTAGATCTCCAGTACCGAAGGGTAAAAATAGGCCAACAGTCACAGCTGATACCTTCATGTCTCCATTGGCGAATAAAAATCTCACAGCCGGAAACAAAGTGTCTTCCCCTTCTTTCCAACGCAACTCAAACTTGCGTTCAAGCACATCAGCTCTGAGAAACATGAACGGATATGACCACAATGGAAGAAGGATCCAGGTCAAACCATCACCGCAAACATCTCCTGTAAAAACTTCAAGCAAACTGATGAGTCCGCTGTTGGAAAAGATCTTGAAAACAGCTGAAAACGCAGAAGACGACATGATGATGCTTGAAAAGATGAAGGATATTATCAAACAATATTCCGGACTCGTTCAAGGATCTGAAAAGTCCAGGGACGCAAAGCAGATGAGCGACGATCCAGACTACTCAGACTTCACATCAGCCTGGGTCCATTCCAACGGAACCCTTGAAAGGAGCCAAAGCAGTAGACAGTTAAGAGATAGCCTCAACAACTGCTCTGTACCAACATCCAAGGAAGCTGAGACCGTCGATACCAGCGATTCAGCATTAAAGTCTGCCGCGTTAGTTAGCAAAATTCCAATGTTCTCACCTAGGAGAGACTGCAAATCTGTTGGGATCACCTCAAGAATACCAGCGCCCGTATCTAGTGGTTCATATAAAAAGTCTTCAGACTACTATGAATGAGCGTTGTTTTCTGAAGATATTAAGTAAAAGTTACCTTTAGTGTTTTGAATGGAAGGAATATGGTTTTTGTAAGACTGTCAACATGCAATTTTTAGAGCCTATTCTCTGAGAACGGGACCTTTTATTGTTTTACGAGCTTGCATTAGTTCCTATTTCTCAAAAGTTGTCAGTACAATTTTCTTTCAACGAAACTGGAATTGATAAAAAATAGTTTCGATAGACGAATCAATCATTCCTTTGTAAGTTGAAATATTTTCATAATAATAAAAGTAGTTATTTTGGATTGTTAAAATCAAAGGTGCAATAATATAAGTTTAATTTTAATAAGAAGACAAACGAATGATAATATAATATTAGAGCTTTTGACAAGAAAATAATTTATTTGACCTTAGTTTTAAAGATAACTTAAATTAGGAAAAAACATGAATGATATTGAAGATGATAAGGGCGATTTTTTTACATCAGCAGTTAGTGAATTATGTGTTTGTCTTCAATGATAGACCGACAAGTAATATAACATGCAACCTTACAATCGGTGTAAAATTAATCTCTTCGTGAAGGTTGTGTAAGGCTGTTGAAAGTAAGGCTGAGAGGCTAAGATGAGTTTGCATCTTGCAAAGACTGTGCAAATAATTGCAAACAAAAGCGTGCGACCAGAAAAGATAAGACGATTCAGATTGACAGTTACATTCCCGCCTATTTACTTGCCAATTTCATGAAAATCGCAGGAGATGATTTTTCTCAACTGTCATCTGTCAAGTTGAAGAATTTTGTCCATGGAATTCGTTTTACATTATTTCTAGTTAGCCTCGAATAGTTTTCGCGTTGTGGATATATGTACAATGTACATTGTACAGTTTACATAGCTAGGTACTGTTCTTGACGTGGTCTAGCTGAGAGAAAGTACTTGAAACTTTTGACAGAAAAATCAACTCTTCGTGATCGGAAGAATACGTCCCGTTCTCAAAGTATGGGCTATTTTGTCTTTGGATACAGCATTGCCCTATGACACCGATTCGGTAAACTAACTGGAGAAAGTATTAGGTAAATTGCTGAGATTGACTGTTCAGATAAATGGGACGATAAGTTATACAACATCAAGAGCACACTGTCTATGTAATTAATTTAGCATGACGTAACCATATATCTATGTTTTTAATGTTGAATCAAAACAGAGAAATCATAGATAAAAGTAACACATAAAAACCATAGATATAACGATTTGAACATGCATAGATGAATATAGTACCAGCGCATGAAAAATATTTTTGTTTTGCGAAATATATTTGAATATTTTGCTTTAGCGTAATTCTACCCAAAATGTGGTGCTAGTTTATTTTATTCATATTTATGTACGTTTAGTTTTCTTGCATAATTATTATATATTTAGCCTGCGTTAATTGTTTTAAAAATATTTTAACTCTGATTACTATATGTATAATTATTATATGTTATAGCATTTAATATGAAAATAAATATGTTAAGCTAATAATATATAATTTAAAATGATGATACTTCACAATATCATTAATGATTTACATGTAGTAACGTTTAGGTGTTGTAATTGTATATTATTTTACATCAGCATTTATTTTCCGTATGGAGCTAGTAAAAATGTCGCTTTTCCTCAAAAAGGTACACAACTCACAAAAAAATAGTTAAGTTAAAAAACACAGAAATATTTTTTTGATATTTTCAAAATGTACCCGTTACATACCTGAATGCCTTTCTAGTGTAGAAAAAAGTTAATTTAATATTTTAATCTTTGATAACTGTTACTATTTAATAGTATGATCATAATCTGATAATATATTGTAATGGTGCTTAGTTTTAAAGTGTAAATTAGAGAAGTTTATAATAAGGAATTCCAGTAAAAAGTTTGACCGCAAGACTTTAATGACGTCATAAGTACTCATGTTACTATCCACGAGCATTAGAAAAAATACCGATTTGGATACATGTGACCTCACCTATAAATGAGGGCGTTTGGTGAGATTTTAAAATAAAACTAAATGCAATATTTGGAAACGTCTTACACTGAAATTCTTTATTTAAACTATATTGTTTAAAATACTGTGTGTAATTTTATTGAATTTCGTTAATGCAGGACTTTATTTAAATAATACATTATATATAAGAACCACTGTTAATTTTATCACTTTTAATATAAAAATATGTCCGTACTCAGTGTCATGTTACAAACAAATCATTAAAATTAATAAATAATTTCCTTAAATGAATAAAAAAAATCATTCCATCCAAAAGAATTCCTCAACATAATTAGATGTAAAAAAAATCAATGACTATTAACTTTGTTATAAATTTTTTTTTAAATACTTGTATTTCTGAAATAATTAACCTATTTTATTTACCAATTCAATATTTTAAATATTATACAATCAATAAACTTATTGAAAACCCTTAATTATTCAGTTAACAATACCAAATAGAAATTCTAATCCTAGATAATATTTTTTAGTATTAAGATAATCATTAATATTATTTCGTATGAACTAATTTTACTTTATTTTTCTCTGGATATTAAGTTTTATTGATTAATTAATGTATGTTATTTTTATATTTAAATCAAACAAAATACTGCCTAAAACTAACCTTAGTATTATTGTACTAAATAAAAGACATGTAGAAAAAAAGCATATTTTTTCACCATCCCCCCTTACCAATTTATTTATTTTATGTTTTGACAGCTGAATGTATATTTCAAAGCTCCAAAGCTCATGGTATGACATGACATATTAAAAGACATCATGTGGCCCTAAGCAAAGTTGGGAGATTCAACTCTAAGGGTTGTGTGAGAAGAAACTTTTCCTATTTTGGAGAGTGGCCGCTGAAGTAACAAAGGACAGGGACGCCTGGAGGCGCATCCCCGACCCGAATAAGACATGTAGAAGAAGATGAGATGAAATATTGAAAAGATAAAGCGAACCAAATTGAATGATTCCAGAACCTACAGCTCGAGAAGTTTTAGTGGTAGGAACAGGGCCGGCTCTGAGCCATACGAAACCAGGCACTGAAAAAAAATTGACGCCCAAAATCAGTAAACGCCTAGGTAATCAATAATAATAATAATAATAATCACTGTAATCAATAATATTCGGATGATTTGTAGTTTTGTGTAGCGCCGTTTTCATGAAAAATAATCTCAAAAGCGACTTGTTAGAATTGTTAGGTTTTTTTTTATATCAACTCCACACAGGAGGCCCTGAAGAAAATAATTTCCCTCAGGGCCTATGTCATCTTTGGGGATGCTGTGTGGAGGGTCTTTTTGTAGAGGAAGGAGTGAACATGGGTCTTGAAGAGTCCCATGTTGTAGGAGGGAGGAAACACAGAGGCCGGCAGTTCGTTCCACAGCCGAGCTGTTTAACTTAAGAACGAATCGTAGAAGCGACCCGTTCTCATGTGACAAATGTCAACCGTGTACAAATGTTAGGCGCGCGTTTGGCGTGTATCCCGACTACGCACCGGTGCCGAAGGGATCAATGACGCTAGTTCCTCAGAGAATCTTTCATTGTAATACCGATAGAACAAGGACAGCATACTTACCTGACGCCTGTGCTCTAAAGATTGCAGTCCGTTTGTTAAGATTGGGAAATCTATGAAACGGACCGCCCGTTTTTGCACAGAGTCAAGGGTTTTTTTCAGGTATTTAGGGGCTCCGGACCAGAGATGGCTGCTAAATTCGACAGTAGGGCGCACTTGCGATTTGTACAGGGTCAGCAGTTGTGTACTATACTATTATAGTAGGTGTTAGGTATTATCAGCGCCTTGACGCCTTGGAAATTCGGCGCCCGGAACGGACTGCTCCAATTGCGCCGGCCCTGGGTAGGTACATAAAAACTGGTATTTCTACATTGAAAGACATTAAAGACTGGAGGCAGTGATACAATGGCTATGTTGTCAAGTTGAGGGTAGTAGTTAGTGGAGTAGTTATTAGTTATACAGGTGTCCCATAAGCTATGGATCAAATGAAGTGGGTGATAAGGGAGGCCATTTGCAATCAAAATTACCTCATAGTTAGTGGTCCGATTCTCAACCCTTTCAATGTTATACCGATTTTTGTTATAAATTTGCCATCCAAAAATTTTCATAAAATAAGTGCACTATTTTTCATAGTTTTTTTTCATATTATGTATATATCTAATGAGAGTATTTTTTTGAACTCCGTATCCATATTAGAATAGGTAATCTGGTTTTTGTAATATTATTTTTTTGAAATAAAACCTAGCATTCGAATAAAGCACAAAAGATACAAAAACTAAACGATTTTTACTGTACAAATGTTGACTACCTCCTAACATACATGAAATTTTAAACGTGAGAAGTTCCAGTAAAATGAAGTCAAAATTAAAACACTTTTAAGATATTCATGTAATCAGCTTCATTCGAATTCTAAGTTTTATTTTTAGATAAGTATTATTCAGAAAAACTAGATTTATTATTCAAATGCATATACGGAGTTTATTAAAAATTCTCTCAAAAGATGGATACATCATTTAGTAAATAGACCTGCCCCTTTTTGAATGATATTTTTTAGACATAATGGGTCACTACACATTACACACTACACATGGAGTCATTTTGATTGCAAATGACCTCTCATATCACCCGTTTGATCCATAACTTACCTGATATCATGTAAATGTATTTAAATGGATTTTAATATATCTACCTACAGGTGTTCCGGTGTTCAGGAATTTGTGACGTTCGAATGGTTAGTTCATAGAATGATTATTATTCATTATCCAGAATGAAGGAATCCGCACCGAAAACAGAAGAAAAAACTCATTGAATATAATGCATCCATTTTGTTTTTGTAAGAAAGGTTTTAGGTGGTACGCCTGCTTTTTGAATGTGTAAGAGCGAGATGACAGATCGACGTATAAAAGATGATGGATGCATCTGCTCGCCCTCTTTTCCCAACCGACAGCTAAGAAGATAGTAGTAGACAATCCGTTCTAAAGTGTTAATAAACATTCTATCCGCACACGCGTATAATTATTGAGATCCTCACAGTACCACCAAGTCTGTATATAACAGTTTTCATACAGTATTTGTTCACTTCAACCACAATAAACGACTCAAATCGATTTTTATTATTTTCTGATGCCTATCTAAGATCATTTTAATCAGCATAATTTGCTGTTTTGTACCCGCTGTAAGCATCGAACTCGATCAGTGCAGGTGTCCTACCGACAGGACCACCATACGTTATATATCTGATGGATTAGTTAGGTTAAGCTTCCATACTGAGGGCTTTAAATTACTCTAAGGAGCTTTTTTACCCCTATATTAGACTATGCTAAGCCTGAACAAACTACAGTCGACCATTTGCGGGGCTTTGTAACACATAAAATTGCGGTATTTTATTTGAAGTTTTAATGTTAGTAGTTTTTCATCACTGAAAATACAAGGGAAACTGTTATGGTGGCGACACAGCAAGATGGAAGACTTCGGAAGGGCTGACGGGTTTATTTTTAGAGAGTCTGCTTGTAAATTACCACTCTGTGTTAAGATTAAGGAGATGTGATGTTGAATTATTGTTTAGTTAGCTGTTAACTCGCTGCTTATTGGATTTATTACTTGCGCTCAATAATGCGTGTTAATAATAACTTGCTCGTACTTGCGTACTTTCTACTTTAGTTGCACAATGACAATACGTGTCTCCGACGGATGTTGCAGAGAAGAAGCGAACAATAATTGAAGATCTCCTGCGAAGGATCTATATGCAAAATTAATTTTGTTCAGTAGAGGAAAAAAACAGTTTCTCACCTTCGTATCAAAAACCCATACCCAGGATAAAAACAAAAATAGTTACATATTATTTAAAAAACAATGTTAAAATTGTGCTGAGTTTAGTTGGTACCAAAGATATTAGAAGAACGAGATATGCTATGTTGGCCGCCGGACCGTAGGCGAAGTACTACCTAATTAGGGTACTTTGAACGGTATCGGGACGTGTACGCATAGAAATCTGTTCTATGTATTAGTGCGGATACCTTAGCGTAAGCGAAGGTGTGCAGTAGTATTGGTGAACAAAACCGGCGACACTCGGCAAAACAATTGCACACAGTATGAACTGCTCATAGCACATCTCGTTCTTCTAATATCTTTGGTTGGTACCCAAACAATGTACATATCTACTTGTTAATTTCTTGAACAATGAACACTATGCAACAATGCGTAATTACATTAGATTTTAAAACAGGAATCTCCATTATTTTGATCACAGATTATTAAATACTCACATGGCCCGCTGAAAAATCACCATTTTGGATCGAAATGTTGCTTGAAATTGCTTTAGCCATGTTTGGCGACCACTGAATAGCCAGGTACTTTCCATTTCTTAACATACCCCAACTGGGGATGCCTGAGTTCCACTGGCTCAAAAGAGTTAAGGCGATGCACTACGTCGTGTAATATTTTAAATTGAGCCCCTATCAATAACAACCCTTACGTAGATGGCGATAAGGTTTAAATTCCCGCTTAACACCATCCGCCTGTTTTGATTTATGCAAAAAAAAAACATGGCCAAAAAGTGCCTTTTATTTTATTTTGTGGATGTTCAGGCATAAATATTTAATTTTTTTTCGATCATCTTATAAATAACTTAATTTGCCACATTATACAATAAAATAATAACCGAAAATGGGTTCGTAAGTAGGAGATTTTGTACTTTAAAGCAGTTTTCATAGGTCTTATACATTATTTTTTTCTGGGCTTATAAAAAGACTTATTTAAAAAAATACTCGATTATTTCAAAGGCCAAGATGTATTCTACTCGCAGTATTTAATTAAAGCATCTAAAACATTTCTAGGCGACCAAATTATCAAACCAAAAACACATGATTTTGCATTACTACGTAGTGCATCGCCCTTTTGGGACTCCAACATCTCTGCCATAGGTCACCCCAAGTGGCTCACTATGCTTGGTGACTTAGCAGGGCTGCTCGGGATTATCGGGTGAGTTTTGTGCGGGTCCTGCCCACCTACTGCGTGGCGGGCCGGATCGGGAGAGACTGGTTAAGGGAGACCCTTTGAGAAGGATAGATTCGTACTTCCGTTACTCCTGGACACACCGGCTTCTAGATTCCTACCCACCCCTCATACATTTTCCTCTCCTCAGAACTTCATCTCCTTCCTTTTACACCGCATCCCCAAAGAAGACAGATCCAGAGGGGAATTATTACTGTGTGGAGCTAATGTACAATAGAGTTAGGTTAGGATGAGTAATGTCTTGAAACAGGTTCTTATTGTAACAGAAATGTATACCCATTAAAGGAGTAATTGAGATAACTACTTGTCGAATAATAATTTTAAACAACCAGTTCCAACCTACCGTAACATTACGGTGATGAAATGAAATTGTATGTAATATACCTATATCCTCGATATTATTTCTAAAATGGAGCTTGCCTGACAGTTGAGTTAATACGACTGTGTAACCTTGCCACCATATTGAATGGTATATATGCAAGCATACTCCCGGGCAAACAATGCCACACCGCCAAACATGGAATCAAATCCACGTACCTTCGATCTACAATTATTATTATTATTATTACGAGCATTCATAGTTCTCAGTTGCCCACTGACACATAAATACGCCTCAATCATGTTTCTATTTTGGGAAATAGAAGTGTTGCCATAGGTCTGTTGTTCTGTTATTTTCGAGGACAATACCAATATTTTAGATTATTTTAACAGGCAACAAAGATAAAATCGTGTAGTCTTGTCAGCTGAAAACCAAAATGGTTAAACCAAACCGGTCTCCAATATTTATTCAGTGTGGACAGCCTCCAAAAATGTTTGCAACCTATGTAGTTTGATATTTTCCATGGCAGGGAGAAATTGGTTTAGTCAAAAATAAGCAGATGGAAAAAAGTATTTTTGTGACTGCTTCCAACAGTCAGTGAGACTACGGCATCTCCAATTGAGGAATATTATGAGGTTGAAGGTAGTGGGAAGGGAGAAGGGGAAGAGGAAGGTGAGGAAGTAACTGGCTGTTCCGATCTGGTTACTAAACACGGCTAAAGCCATTTCAAGCAACGTTTAAATACTGAAAGGTAGTCTTACGCCAGGGCAATACTAATATCATTTTTTCCAGAGATTCTTTTAATTCTGGATCAATTCGCTGTTTTTGAACGTATTTCAAAATAAAATACTGATCCTGAAGGTCACTGACTCAATAAAATACCGTTCTCTATTCAAAGATTCAATAAAATACCGTTCTCTATTCAATGACTCAATTAAAAACCGTTATCTATTAAATGACTCAATTAAATACAGTTCTCTATTCAATGGCTCAATAAAATACCTTCTCTATTCAATGACTCAATAAAATACCGTTCTCTATTCAATGGTTCAATAAAATACCGTCCTCCATTCAATGATTCAATAAAATACCGTTTTCTATTCAATGGTTCAATAAAATACCAATGACTCAATTAAATACCTTCACTATTCAATGACTCAACAAAATATCTATTCAACGTTGAAAACAGATGAAAGACTTCGGATTTTAATATTAGAAAGCGAAATTGCAATAAAAAATATTAAAATTTTTAACGCAAACAAAGAAAAAGTTTTTATCGTGGAAACAACAATTTTAATTTCCACGAAACTGGGAGATATATCCACCAAAAAAGGCCATTTGTTGTCTGTAAAGAATATCTCCCAAAATTGCCCAAGGGGTTAAACACAATACAACAATAATTTCACAACAACTTAAACTTTTCTATCTAGTTTATATATTATTGTTAACAACAATTTTACACAAATTTAAATACATCTATTTGAATTTCACTTTTGTTTTAGGTAATGAATGAATGTTAATCTTGGAACTCGATAATTAGCTCACTTCCCTACATCCGATCCAGCTGAAACTGGCAGATGGACTCGTTGTCGATGAGAATGTATTCTATCAACTTTAGGAGGCTCTCACTTATTGTTAGGCTGAAGGTAGTGGGAAGGGAGAAGGGTAAGAGGAAGGTGGGGTGATCTGGTTACTAAACACAGCTAAAGCCATTTCAAACCATTTATGTACCCGCCTCAGAACAGAAACCTTCTAGTGAGGCGGGTTAATTTCACATTTGTTATATTAAACATGTAATTGCAATAAACGCCCGGGTTTCCGACAATTTAAAAAAAAAAAAAAAAAAAAACAACGTATAAAAACTGAATGGTGGTCTTACGCAAGAGCGATGCTGATAGCATTTTCCCGCTTACACACATTTCTCTGAAATTGTCATGTTTTCTGTTTCCAACATTTTTTCATTTAATTTCTTCTCCCTCTGGGCCTTTAAAATAAAATTTATTTAAAAAAACTTACGTACTAATTACGTACCCACCAAGTGTAGGTGAAACCAGTAAGGATTATAAATTAGATACAAATAAAGATGTTTAAAAAAATATATATTTTATATACATTTTTTTTTTGATGCCTATATATTTTATGTTCGACTGTCATTTGTACCAGGTGGGCGTCTGGCATATGGTTCCATCAAATTGCTAAAAAAAAACACCTTCAAAATTATCCTTCCTGTAACATCATTACGTATAAAACATAATTCTTAATAATTAATATTGCTTTAATTAAATCAACTTTCGCTTTCATCTCAGGCATTGCACCTTACGTACAGTACAGTCCTTCACCGACTGAGCAGGCAGTGACCTTGAAGGTAACACACCAATATTTCCACCTGCCATAAATGGGCATCCCGCAATTTAATTCTCTATGCCACATTACATACATAAGCTATGACCTGCCAAAGAGATAATATATATTTAGTAAGTAGGTACCTACAACTGATTAAAAAAATAATATTTCTTTAAATTTTTAATATGTTTTTTATCATTTTTTTCCTCTTGCCATTTTTTGTCGATATTAAGACGAATGCAGAACAAATCACTACCAATCATGCCTTTTCCCCGTCAGGGTATACAGAGAGGATGGAATGCCACACAACTCTATATTGGTACATAGTCATTACTTATTTTACAATCATACGTAATCTTATATTATATCGACTCACTTGATTGTAACATGTCTTGTATAATGGTAAGTATTCATTTGCGAACTGAGACGCGAACCGAGCCACGAATTAAGGGAAAGGAACGTAGCAACTACAAGCGGTGTTTCGCGCCATTTGTGGTTGCTTCGTTCCTTTCCTATAAGTTGAGGTTCAGTTCGGCAGTTCGGCTCGCGTATGTATACGTAGCATTAGCGGTCATCTCCGCTTCACAAATCATATGATATAGTCATTAAAACTGTCCTATAAACCTAACCTAACGTAATTTTTTTTCATCACTTTACATGACTTTATAACACAATTCAAGGGGTGAGATTCAAGATGAGTGTTGAATTGCCATTATCCTGAGTTGCCCGGATTTGCATTATAAACATTCTTAAAATTGTAAAAATATTATCAATATTTGGTTGATTTGTATAGCGCCGTTGCCGTAAAAATGAATATTAAAATAAAATTAAGATAATTGGCCTAAAGTTAAAATTTCTAATTATAACTAGTGACTTAAATCTAACTCTTATAGCTAAAATCTAAGACGAATAAGACTACTGGCTTAAAACTAGTGACTTAAAATGACATATTTATTTACAACTGTGGCTTAAAGTTAGAGAACTACAACCGACATAATTACATATACGTGATGCAAAAAAAATATATAATTAACAAAAAATTATAGCGGGAACAGTAGAGGGCAACAGTAATATAACTAACTAACTAAGAGAGGACGGACAGCCACACTCGGTCTTAGCACACACTTCTTGCCTCATTCACATTCATACATCGTCTCATACATACTCTTCTATTATTCTCACTCTTGACATGGCCGATAAGTTGCGAAAGTTATTCAATTTAGCTACATGCCGTCGGATTGTTATAGATAGGATTTGTTTGCCGTCGCCTCCCTAGATTTACTTAACGCCCCCTAATTTTCTTTGAGCCTTCTACTGCCCCCTTGAAAGCCTCAGAAAGACTGGTATAAATGCATTACATTATTATAGGCGTACCGCCAATAACTCCGTTGTAACAAATCTTTTTTTATATAAACAAGGCGCGTAACAGAAATAGAGCTTCCATATACAGGGTGTATCGGCACGTACCCGACAAACTTTAACCAGCTATTCCTTAGCACATTTGAAGTAAAAAATGTTGTGGGCACTTTGCTGTCCGGTAACATTTTTTTTTAATAAAAAATTTATTATTCATATTTTCACCACATGTCACCAATGTTTTATCGTTTGTCAAAGTTTGAAAACCCGTCTGGCAATATTTTGTTCGAGTTTCGTTGAATAATGTACGTACGTACCTACGTTGGCGCGCTTTTACAATCACAACGAAATGGCACAGCACCATTCGTCTCATTTTTAACTATTATTTTTTAGTGTGTACGAAAGAGCGAGGACACTTTTTGAGGCACTTGCTAATAACAGCTGTTGAACGCGAGAAACAAGGCAAATGACAGTGAGGGAGTCTGGATTTTTTATTTATTTTTTTGTTTTTAATGGAAAAAAATGTTACCGGACAGCAAAGCATATAACATTTTTTACTCCAAATGTGCTGAGGAATAGCTGGTTAAAGTTTGTCGGGTACTTGCCGATACACCTGTATACAGGTTGGTAAGGGACGTACTTGACTTGCTTTAAACAGTGATTTCCGACAATATTAGGATTCAAAATTTTTGTCACCGGTGACATTTTTGATGTTTTTGTTCAACTATTTTTTTTAGTCAGTAGTTACTGCACCATTAGGGTCGGTGCGAGCGGTTAAGCTTTCAATCAGCCGAGTGACCAGTGACCAGTGAGAACATATGTGGAAGAATTTTTGTTGCATGGTTTTCGAAAAAAAAAAGTCACCGGATTCCAAAATTTAATTAACATTTGTTACTCCAAATAAGGTCAGGAATACCCACCCTCTATATAATATACCTTTAAAGACACATACATATTATATGATATTCATATTGTATCTCAAATAATTAAATTATGTCGATAGTTCGTTGTTCCATGAAAATGTGAGATAAACTTTTGGCAATCACAATAAAAAGTATAAGATAATACAGAGTTTTCCAATAAGAGGTGTTATTTTGAATAGCCCGTTATTTAGATGTTACTTTTGAAACTGTCATTTTTTGACATTTGACTAATAGAAACTACGCCATTAAAAAAAATGGAACGATACACGCTTCAACAACCCATTTAAATTATCAAAATTCACTTGAGTGAATCAAATGCAAATCATCTTGAGTGATGAGGCCCATTTCCACCACGGTGGCTTCGTCAACAAGCAAAATTGTCGCATCTGGGGCTCGGAAAACCCAAAAGTTATCGTTGAAAAGTCTCTCTATCCTCAACGTGTGACTGTTTGGTGCGGTTTATGGTCCGGCGGAGTCATTGGACCTTACTTTTTCGAAAATGAGGCTGAAGCAACAGTTACGGTGAATGGATTGCGCTATCGAGATATGATTAATGATTTTTTATGGCCGGAATTGGATGGAATTGATCTGGACAACGTTTACTTTCAACTAGACGGCGCTACGTGCCATACAAGTAACGAAACCATTGATCTTTTACGATTGAATATCAAAATAACACCTCTTACTGGAAAACCCTGTAGTAAGATTTTCCGTCTTAATGATAATAGATAATATGGAGGGATAAGAGGAGTTAGTAGAAAACGTTACACATAATCACGCGCGTGCATACTGCCTATACCGGCCGTAATACCGCAGTAAAATAAAGTTAGTTAAACCATCCGACCCCCTGGATTAGGGACATATTAGTATGGTATTAAGACGGAGACCGCGGAAGATGTAAAAAAGCAGTATTACCCATTGGTAGCACTATCAGAGGAAGATTTTAAATCAAAATATCGATTTACCAAAGCAAATACGGAATGCATAATCAAACTGGCCAAATTTCGAAGCAATTCAAAGCACACTGGGTCAATGAAATCATAAATTTCAACTGAAGAAACGTGAAGTTAGCAACTAAACGCGAAATAAAAAAATAACCGTGTTTTTTAGGATTAGGACAAAGTGATGCCAGTCTAAAAAAATCTTGCGTGAATTTTTTATCTTACTATTATATTGTAATCTTTATAAGAAACACTGAAAAGTATAAGATAAAAACTATAGTAAATATGTAAATATATAATGAATGCCAAATATGCCATGATGTATAGGTTAATTAAGGCGAATTTAACCAGTAATTCAGCCGTCATACATGATCTGAGAACCATTCCAGTAAATCACAATAATACGCCATGATATTGTAAATATTACATCTCATGCATTCTTTAATCAGTAATAAATTAATAAATCACCGTCACCGTGATAAATAATATTTACAACATTTATTCATCCAATACATTGATGACCACAAAGTATATTATAATTATTATCAATCATATTTTTATAGTCATTACCTCAATATTTATATTTATAAAGTGGCTCTGTAGACCGTAGACATCGGGTTCATAATGCATGTTTCTATTTTAATTAGATTTGTAAGTAGGTACTTAAATACCCACCAACTTAATTATAAACAATAAATATTATGTGCATAATTTTTTTGATTTCAAATAAGGAATTTTACAATTTATCTAAAAAATGTGGCCATCTTAATGACAATTCTTTTTTCAAATTTTTTTATGCCTATTACAGCTCGCAATAAAAACCACGATCATGCGAACTCTGGCGGGATAAAAAGGTAGTACGTAGTATCCAACCACATTTATGTATCCAACACGGCAACACCATCTTGAACTGGAACAGGAACTCTTCGAACAAATTTTTAGACAGTTTGTTAGTTCAGGAAAAAAAATGACTAGCCTACGCTCAACCAACAGTGAACTTCAGTGAAAATATTATGACTTATAAATATATATTATTATAGATAAAATTACGCTGATTCTGAATATTTTAGTTTTATTATTTAGAAACTAATAAAACATTATCACACTAAAACGCACTGTTTGGTTGGCACGACTGAATCCGATAATTCTGACATGATTCTGACGTCACGAGTCACGGAACTCAGTCCACAAGTCAACATTTCATTGTAGTTTTGAAAGGAGATTAAACCAACGAAACTAAGGTTTTTTGTTGTTGTTGTTGACGGAATTGAAATAGAATGTTGGCCTTCAATAATTTAACTCCTGCCGGAAATGACAGAAAACCGTTTACATTCGTGGTCATCCGGATAATCTTCCCTTAATTGATACGGAGATGATTATTTTATTCCTTAAGTGGTGACCGGAAAACTGATAAAAATTACAATTCAACATACCTTTAAAAGTGATATAAAATCACGAAAAGTGATGAAATAAAATCTAGATTAAATAGGTTAGGTTTACACGCTAGTTTTTTTATCGCTTTTAAGCTTGTGACAGACCACGCTATAATATATTTTTTCGTAGCTTATCCTGTTTCAGCATATCGCTCGCTGTAAATTCCCATTGGTAGTGTATGGCGAGCAATGCGCTGTATAGGCTAAGCCATGATGAGTATAGCGTAATGTGTCACGCTCGAGCGATTGGTTGTATATAATATACATTTAATTAATATCATTTCATAAAATATTAAAATGGAAACATTAATAACTGCTTTCAATTTTAATTTTAATTTTTGATTCTATAAATGAGTTGAATTGTCACTGTGCTGAGTTATCATGGAAACATTGTGTGAAAAATTCAGACAAGCAGTAAAGTACCTACCTATAATATTTTTTTATTTTTTATTTCAAAAATTTTAAAAAACTCATTCCGACTATTCCTTAATTTTTCAATGGTCTGCGCTAGTTAATAATCCCCAAAATAATAAAAAAACAATAAACCTAAATACCCGGGTCACAGAAACATGACTGGGTTGCAAGTCAAGTTAGTTACATCTCGGGATTTTACATTTTACTTTTTAAAAATGTGTTGAAAAAATATTTTTGCTATTAATTAATTCAATGAATTGAAAAAATGTCATCGGACAGTGAAAGGACATCTATATATTTTACTCCAAATAAGCTCAAGAATCGCTGGTTAAAGTTTGTCGGGCACGTACTGACACATCCTGTATAGATCGCACTTCTAGAGATTATCTGTACACTAAATAAGAAAAATGATTTCACTGAGCAGATAATACGCCGAATGTATTAATTTCAGACACTTCGGATGCCACCGACTGCAAAATTTAGGTTGTCAACGTCAACAAAATTGTCAACATAAACTTCAACAAAGTTGTCAACATCAACAAAGTTATCAACATCAACAAAGTTGTCAACATCAACAAAGTTGTCAATATCAGCAACATTGTCAACATTAACAAAGTTATCAACATCAATATATTTGTCAACATCAACAAAGTTGTCAACATCAACAAAATTGTCAACATCAACCAAGTTGTCAACATCAACAAAGTTGTCAATATCAGAAACATTGTCAACATTAACAAAGTTATCAACATCAATATAGTTGTCAACATCAACAAAGTTGTCAACATCAAAAAAATTGTCAACATCAACCAAGTTGTCAACTACAACAAAGTTGTCACCATCAACCAAGTTGTCAACTACAACAAAGTTGTCAACATCAACATTAACAAAGTTGTCAACATTAAAAAGGTTGTCAACATTAACAAAGTTATCAAAATTAACAAAGTTTTCAACATTAACAAAGTTGTCAACATTAGCAAAGTTGTCAACATTAACAAAGTTGTCAACATCAGCAAAGTTGTCAACAACAACAAAGTTGTCAACAACAACAAAGTTATCAACATCAACATTAGCAAAGTTGTTAACATTAACAAAGTTGTCAACATCATCAACAAAGTTGTCAACAAAGAAGAACACTAAAAAATGTCTACCATATAGGTTTGAATGGAAACTAATGTCGCCATTGACTTAGTGCCTTTTGGTTTTAGCCCTTAGCCCATTTGTTTCTCTTATATCTGCCAAACATCATATATCGTCATCCCATTCAAATTTCATAATAATAGCGAAACACAGTTCTACATACGAAATGTAAGCAAAAAATGGTCCGACTTTTAGATCAGGAAACATGCCCACTTGGCATTTCTTGTATTATTTTTTATTCTATAATTGTTTTTTTGTAGAATGATTCATTGATGACTCATTTTATTTTTGTATTTATTAGTACTACTTACCCACTTTAGTCGCCCTTTTCTTTACCTTATTAGTAACGCCCTTAGTCCTTGCGTCACATTTGGTCCTATTTCCTATGTTCCTAGCCGTATTAGGAAGGTAACCCCATTTTGCTCTCACGGCTCGGTCGGTAATATCTCTTATAATATTTATTTAAGGCCGTGTGATCTTATATCAGAATGGGTTCTGACGTTCTGACCTCTCAGACTTCCTTTCTTAGGTCACTGAGGTCGCAAGTATTACTTCACTGAGGTAAAATAGACCCCCAAAGAAAACTGAACGAACTTTATTTAGGATCGTAGCATTGATACAAACTTAACAAGTTCGGTCTTTGTGGCGCGAAAAAGACCACCAACAACAAATAAATCATCATTGTAGGTATAATAACGTTATATTTCTGCTCTATAATAAATAATTAAACATACCTACTTTTTTCATTGTTGGTGCATGGGTGCTTGCGTGAAGCGATTCGTATCCTTTTTAACACCAGACCCTTTTTGAGGAAAATCAAAAATCGAATCAAAAATTGCAAGGTGAAAGCGATTCTGTTAAAAAAAATATGCACTTTCTCATGGCTTACAGGTTTAAATCGCATATCAAAAAATCCAGCTAGGGTGAAATTCAAATGTCAGAAAGTATATAGGTAAATTTTGTATTTATTTAACAATAATCAAAAAAAAATCATGTGCATTTCAACGATTTTTTTTTTTTAAATTTTCTCTTCCATAAATACATACAACTACAAATTTTAACTTCCCTACATGGAAGGCGATCTGTGGGAGGACAACGTCTTATATTATAAAATACATGCCAAATGGTTGAGTTAAATTATAACTGGTTTCTAATCTTAGTATATAAAAATTCAGCCAGCATATGTTTGTACTCGAAAAGTAATCGACCAATTGCGCTAAAACTTAACTAAACCCCGAGGAATACTTAACACATATCTTTGCACCGTAATGAGACACGGTGTCGAATTAATGTCAGTGTAACGTAGTTTTTTAATAGTACCATTGTGGTTAATGGTGGAAAAGTTGTAAGATATTAAGCAATAGCGAAGCAATACGGGGGATCCAATAGTATGCAAACAAAAAAGAAATCTCCAAGGACAAAAACAAAAGAATAAATCATTTGCTACGGAGTTGGGGTAGGTAATATACCCGTTTTAGGTAATATAAGATATGGTACATAGATGGAATCAATTTGCACAGTGAACAGCTTCATTTCCGGTGACGGAAACTTGGACGCCAAACTATGCCAGTGAAGACAAAGTATGCTGAACTGTGTGGTAGAGTCTGAGAATCATCATCAGGGATGGGCACTGTTTTTTACATTAATAAGAGCTTTGGAATCATAATAAATAAAATAGATGTGGATTGATATTAAAGTTTGTATTAATTGATATACATGGAAACACATACCTGTGGACCAATTCTACACGTGAGCTATCTATCTAGAACCTAACAAAACTCGATGCGACGATTCGGGTTCTTGGAAACGGGATGTAGACTCCACGGGCCTGAGGAGCCCTCTATCTCCCTCCTCATGGCATCAGTGTCTGGTCTGGTAGCTCCTCCCTCCCTCTGGCTGGAGTGTGCGTGGATGCAGAGAGAGGTCGGTGGAATCCCCAAATTCCACAAATAATCGGACACGAAGATACGGTAGTGCGATATGCCGTTTATTTAGCCACTGTGCAGCTCAAACGTAGTCGGATGACTCCAATATCCCGCGGATATGAATGTTACATGGAAGGTATCACCGCCCGCCATTATAACAGGAATTCCGAACTTGAATTTTCCCGATAAGACAATAAAATCAGCGAAGTAAACTTAACGATCACATAATACTGTTAAATAGCACACCGATGCGTTACACTTTATTAATAAATAATCCACATTTTGGTGACCAGTCGGTAACGTGCCGTGGCCTGTCGACATGTTGAAGAAGAAAAAAGGGTATTAAAATCTTATTTTAGATAGGTGCCTAGTCCAATTTTACTCCCATCAAAAGAAGGACTCATCTAAACATCTAGTTGGCCTCAAACCTATGGTACAAAACAGTACGTAATAACGTATTTGCTTCCTGCTGGCTGTTGTTTGCCATAGTTTTTATGGCAATTTCTGCAGTCAAAGGTCAACTTCTGCATCTAGTAAAAGCAAAATAATATCTCTATTCCATTGTACACTGCTAAATGTTGGGTAAATACTTATATAAATGTATGACTCACGTAAATTTACCGGATATTTATTCAATTCTCCATACCTAGCACCAAGTCGCAATACAATCGTAAATTAGGATGGCTATCTTTGGTTTTCAAGACCATATGTTTTTATCATGCATATAGTTAAATACGTGAGTCAGTTTTTAAGGTTATGGTTCCTAACTTGATAATTATTGTTTATGGATTTATCGCGATTTTAATTTATGGTTATAAGTCAAAGAACTTTTCGGGGTCGCCATATATTTATTATTTATTGTTGTGTTTTGCACGAAAACACATTTATGGTCGATATTATTTTATGACTTGGGGCAATTTTTTTTGTGGTTAAATGGAAAACAGGAACTCGCCCATTATTTTATTTAATGGTAGGGGAAAAAACTATTTTTTAAAACAGTCAACAACAAAACGTTATTTAAAGACGAAGCTTAATGCTAAATCACTATTTTCGATTAATCTTTATAACGATTTTTTTTACATTATGAATACCAAAAATATGCTTAAGATAAATTGAAGCTTTTCCTATCGTTTCCCTTGAGCAGAATTCAAATATAAAATTCATTTACTGAAAATAAAATATAAATGTAAATACTAAAAAATGTATTTATACAATAAAAATGTATGAACGCACAAATGAAACAACTTTAAAAAAAAAAACAATATTATGGCTAAGATTATCTGTGACAGTTTCCCTTGATTAACGTTTTTTACTTTATTATAATTTTTTGCGCTTGAAATCGGGCGTTTCTTGACTCAGTTTGCCAAGCGATTTTAATGCCTATTACCTATATCCGTGACGGTATAAGGCATTCCAAGAATATACACATTTTTGACTTATAGCTTCCTCTTAACTTCTGCAACGTATTAGGGAAAACTATACTATGATTGCCCACAACTAGTAATTGCCCACTCCCACTTAGAGTGTTGTTTTCTCAATAAAATATGGAAATATTTCACCGAAATCTCAACAGACGTCTCTATCAAATCAATGTGAATTGACAAAGTGACATAACAGCAGAAACAGCCAAGTTGTTGAAAAGTGAAATCAAAGTGAAGTTTTTTTTTTCAATTTTGCAGATATTTCTTATATTATCTTAATATTTTACCTATTATTATTAAGGCGATGCCATACGAAGTAATGCAAAATCGTGTGTTTTTGGTTTGAAAATTTGGTCGCCTACAAATGTTTCAGATGCTTTAATTAAATACTGCGAGTAGAATACATCTTGGCCTTTGAAATAATCGAGTATTTTTTAGATATCTTTTTATAAGCCCAGAAAAAAATAATGTAAAAGGCCTATGAAAACTGCTTTAAAGTTCAAATGGGTTACTTACGAACCCATTTTCTATTATTATTTTATTGTATATTGTGTCAAATTAAGTTATTTATAAAATGATCGAAAAAAAAAATATAATATTTATGCCTGAACATCCACAAAACAAAATAATAGGTACTTTTTGGCCATGTTTTTTTCTTGCATGAATCAAAACAGGCGGATGATGTTAAGCGGGAATTTAAACCTTATCGCCATCTACGTAAGGGTTGTTATTGAAAGCGGCTCAATTTAAAATATTACACGACGTAGTGCATCGCTTTAATGAATTTTATCGAATCACTAAAATGGGCAACTCAGATGACTGAGCGTTGTGAATTTGAAAAATTTATTGATTATTAAATGTGGAAATCTAATATTAGTATTTGTATTTTTAAGTACAATTTATTAATATGCTATAAAAGATAATAAATAATGTTGCAACCTTGTTAGTTCTAGACGGTCTACTGTGCGGTTGTTGTTTTTTTAATATGTGAAACCGCATAAGAGTACCAACCGTCTGGAGCCAGTGAGACTATAGTATAGCATCCCCAATTAGGGTATGTTGTGAGGCTGAAGTTAGCGGGGAGGAGAAGGAGATGGGGGAGAGGAAGGTGGGGAAGTCCCTGGGTATTCAGATCTGATAACCAAAGACAGCCAAAACCATTTCAAGCAACGTTTCAATTCTGAATGGTGGTCTTACACCGGGGCGATACTGAGAGTATTTTCCACTCGTGCCAAAAATATGCTGTTTATTATTTTTAATGAATTATTTATAAAATAACACAAATTAAATTTAAATTTGAACCCGCGACCTCCAGCTTGCTAGTCGAGAGCGTTACTCCTCGACCCCTGCATAAATTTAACTCTATGATAAAGAATATTATTTGCAAGTTATTTTTTTTTGTTGGTGACTTTTATCAAAATAACGTGAATTTGCCTGATTTAGAAACAAAAATGATTATTCTAAAACTTAAACATGCTTCTGTAATATTAATGTATGTTGAGAAGTTTTCGATTTTCAAACACATACCATGTTTACTGTTATTAGTCTAAAACTTAAACATGCTTCTGTTATATCAGTAGATGTTAAGAGAATTTTTTTAAACTTAAACATGCTTATGTTATATCATTAGATGTTAAGAGAAGTTTTCGACTTTCAAACACATACCATGTTTACTGACAAAAGGCTTAATTTCACACATACCATGTTTACTATTATTAGTCTAAAACTTAAACATGCTTCTGTTATATCAGTAGATCTTAAGAAAATTTTTTTAAACTTAAACATCCTTATGTTATATCAGTAGAGTTAAGAGAATTTTTTTAAACTTAAACATGCTTATGTTATATCATTAGATGTTAAGAGAAGTTTTCGACTTTCAAACACATACCATGTTTACTGACAAAAGGCTTAATTGCATAGTTGTAAGGAATAAATAAAATTTAAGGTTAATATTATTTTTACTGTTCTATTTATTGTGTTATTTACATCAGTAAACTGTTTAATACACGCAATGCAAAGCAAAACGCAAACGCAACGCAATTTCCTTCTATTGAAATTACCTTCGCCAAAACTCAGAATTTCATAACACAATTCATTAAATTTTATGTTAACATATTAATTAGATTCATCTCTTTCCAGCATGATTACTTATACCTTGTTTTCTATCTAAATTACATTCACCTTTTCTCTTTATAAATGCTTATCATGTTTTGAACATTGTAATCCAAAAGAGGGGAACAAATACATGTTTTAATTTTCATTTTATTTAGTAGATAATATTCTACCCCTTTAGTTTTGAACAAAGGCGTTTTAATGAAGATATTATAACGTTAATTAAAAACTACATCTATTCCTAATGTTTTTATTTTTACCTCCTTACTAATGGCGTGTTTTAGATTTTGTTCAGATGAGAAACATTAATTTACTCTACATTAAGTGTTCGTTATCAATTATGTGGGGTTTAAAACAAGTTTATTATACGACACAAATACCTACTTAATTTGTATTGTCTACCTTCTATGCAAGTATAATGTATTGGTCACCATGAAACAGGCAGTTGCCTAGTATGGTCATTCGGTTCCATGATAACTCAACACAGTGACAATTCAACACACTTTTAAAAAGTGATATAAAATCATTAGAAACGATGAAAAAAAATTAAACCTAACCTAACCTACTTAACCCAGTTAATAAAGTTTTTGTTTCATCACTTTCCATGACTTTATATAACTTTTTAAAGATGTGATGAATTATCCAGTCACCGGTGATTCAATGTATCAATGCCATGTAAATGTCTATTTAAAAAAAATGTATTTTATTAAATAAAATAAATATCAACAATATTATTCCCAACGTAGAAATCAATGAAAAAAATCCAACCATCGAATCCAACATTTCGGATATTACTTGTTTTTTTTTCTAAACCCTTACATTTTTTGTCAAGTTTTGGTTTATTTAAATGTTAAATTTTGATTTTACCTTGCATATTTTCTATATCTATGGTTGCGATGAAAATGTTGGCCACCTTAATTTTACTCCTTATTCATGATCGCAAGGAGATATCTCTGGAGATGGCTCTTTCTGAAATGTCTCTATATGAAAAGTAAGTTTTTTGAAAAAATCATATCTTAAAAATCAATAGCATTATGAAAAATCGAGATCTAAAATAAGAGTGCGGTTGCCGTAGAACCACAAATGTCTAAACTTGTGCCAAATTTAACAAATAGCTTAGAATGAAGAATAACACGAAGCTACAGCTTATGACAAGATTAACAAGTTAGTAGTAAAACTTACTACATATTTTATACGTCCATTAATGTGTCACACGTAATAAACGATCCGATTTATAAAATTTCAAAGTGCTTCGGACGCATCAATAACTCTATAAAAATGCCGCGGGAGTAGAACCGCTGAATAATATTTTAATCATTTTTAAAGAATCATGTCCGCGAATTCATTACATTTATTTATTTACAACATGATGTGATTTTTCATACTATTTCAGCTGTCAAACTGTCGTTGCAATTTCCCGCGCAAGGGACTGACATTCTGATTTGAAAAAGGAACATCAGGTTTCAATGTCGCCAGACCTAATAAGGTGTTGAAGGTGATAAAATTATATTGTTAATATTGCATTTTCGTCGGGTAAGTACTGAAGTAGGTACTTACTCCGCTTTATATGTACTGATTTATTCAGTGCGAAGTTATTTCATTTAATTGCTGGTTTTATGTTACTGCCTAAAGTGGTAATGGTTACGCTTCAATACAAAGTATTTATGACTTTATAATGCAATAATCACAAAAGGAAATCAGTACATCGCGTACTTACTTTGTTATTGTGCACAACAGGTACATGTAAAATGTTTTGGCAGCCATTTGGAATCTATCCATAAATGCGACTCTCCCCAAATTTGGTTACTTTTTTTCCTAACGCACTCGAGAACCGTGCTTTGTCTTTTATGGTTCCCTCTCTTATCAGGGCCGGTTCTGTGTAGGCGCTCGAAGCTTCCTTCTTTCCCTGCATTATTACTGCACTCGGTTTATGTCGATTTCTTACCGACCCGTTAGGGCGCGCACTCTCCAGCGCGCATTCCTGCGCGCTGGAGAGTGCGCGCGAGAGTGCATGTGTGTGGAAAGAAAAGGGGAGATCTGGCTTAAAAACTACCTCACACAGAAATCACAAACAATTACTATTAAGTAATTAGTAAATGTCATTCACTAAAACCAAGAATAATCTCGTACGGTGCGCCCCAAGGAACTATTCTAGGTCCATTCTATAGCTGGAGGTAAACCACTTGACCACCTTTTTTGCACCAGAAGGGTTCGATAATGCTTTGAATAAACTAAGACGCAATAATTTTTTCAATTTTGGAAATAAGCCGGAACTTTTGTTCGAACAAACGATTTGGGATTTGTATTTAAGTTTTTTACGCAGCTAGCAATTTGCGCACCATTGTAAAGAGGACTAGTGATTCACAAGCAGACTTTATTGACGAGGACCCGTATACTGTCAGATTAATGTATTAACAAATCACATACAGCGAGACAGTCAAGCCGCCTCCCGCGCTCCATGCAACTTGGTTTGATCCCCTTTCGATTGGATGGTCTATCGTTTATTAATTCTGTGGTCCACTCTTACTACTCACACATACGCACTCTATAATGAATTTGGATATCAGTGGTTATAAAATATCTTTCACCGAAGACATGGTTATAAGAAATCTTCAATAGGGGAGACAAATTGTAGACTGAACAATGTTTAAAAAAATGGTTAGACGTTAACCTCCTCACTCTAAATAGACAAAAAAAAACAATACTCACATTTTTTCCCAAACTAACCATCCACACTTGCTTACGAACTCTCATATCTCATATGAGAGTTCAAAATCTGATATGTTAGCTGCAGTTAAAAAACTCAAAGCGAAAACGTCATTTGGACCTGATTTTATTCCGTCATTTTTATTAAAGGGTTGTATAGAGCCTTTATTAATACCCCTACTTTACATTTTTAATTTTTCACTTAGCACGGGAACATTTCCTAATTTATGGAAGATCTCTAAAGTTACACCACTGTATAAGGATGGGAATAAATATTTGGTCTCTAACTACAGACCAGTAGCGATCCTCTCCTCTCCGGCAAAATTGTTCGAACTAATAATTCATAAATATATCTACGCCCAAGTAGAACCTTATTTAATAGACGAACAACATGGTTTTAGATCTGGCAGATCGACTGTGTCAAATCTGATGGTCTTTACGGAATATGTATCTCAAGCTCTTGACGGTAACAACCAAGTTGACGTCTCATACAACGACTTCGCAAAGGCTTTTGATACCGTAGACCCGCTGATACTCTTAAATAAATTAGACCGTTTTGGATTCTCGGTAAAAGTTTTAAATTTATTTGTAAGCTATTTATCATGTAGACAGCAATACGTAACGTATGGTATTTCTAACTCGACGTACTTTCCCACAAACTCTGGGGTTCCTCAAGGGTCTAATCTTGGTCCTTTACTTTTTTCCCTTTTTATTAATGACATTCATCATGCTATAAAGTTTGCGAAATTTTTGTTATTTGCAGATGACTTGAAGCTATTTTTAAGAATCCGGACCTTAGAAAACTGCGCACAGCTCCAGAGAGACATAAATGCTATCGTGGTATGGAGTGAAATTAACAAATTAGGTTTTAATTTTAAGAAATGCGCCATAATGTGCTATACTAGAGCAAACACTGTGATTTACTTCAACTATAGGATGTCCCAATGTTCTCTTAAACATATTTCTGAACCGAAAGATTTGAGAATAACCTTTGACCCACACTTAACATTTCACGTTCATATTGAAACGATATGCAGCAGGGCTTTGAGAATGCTTGGATTTGTACTATGTAACTCCAGGCATTTCTGCAGCTCTGCCGTGGTTCGCTTGCTATATTTTAGCCTAGTACGTAGTATTTTGGAAAGTGGCTCAATAATATGGGGACCAGGGGATGCAACGTACACTTCTATAGTAGAGAAAGTACAAAAGAAGTTTCTACGTTATCTTTATCTTAGAGACTTCGGGTACTATCCCTATTTATACCCATCAGCCTTCCTTTCCGGAATGCTAGGTATCGATAGTCTTGTCAACAGGCGGAAAGCTGCGTTGCTGATGATGGCCTATAACTTGTTGAACGGTCACATCAACAATCCAGAAATTTTGAATAAAATTTTATTTTACGTCCCTGATAACTTCGTAAGAGCGCGTAGACACAAACCATTCATTCTTCCGAGATGTAGGACTAACTTACCATCAGCAATGCCTCTCGGAAGAATGATAGGCCTTCTAAACTCACTAGCCTCTGACATCGACATTTTCCACCTGAGCATTCTTAAATTTAAATTGCTAATTAGGCAATTATGATTGTATAATGTATCTTTGTTATTGGATATTTTTATTCTGTAAATATACATTTAAAATATAAATAAATAAATAAATCTCCACCATCCCCTCATAATAAAATAATTGTTCATGACTAACATCTTTTCAAATCGTCAAATAAAATAAACTACCTAGGATCATAACTAAGCTGGGAGTACTAAATCAACTCCACAACAAAGAGAATCAGTAAATTATTATGCTATATTTTTTACTCTTAGAAGTCAATTTCCAGACAAGACAATTATTGTTTGGCAATTGGAAAAGTAGGCAATTTATCTTGCTCGTTTATGGGCACCTTAAAATGTTGCTCCTGGAATAGAAGAGTTTAACGCCATTATTGACTGTAGGTAGGTACTAAATACAAATACAAATTTTCCGGAAGTATTTTTTATTGAGCAACATTAGCATCAACTAGAAATTTGGCGCCATTTGGGGCCCACAAATAAACCTGTTGGGGCCTTTTGAAATGTCAGAAATGACAGTATAAAAAATGTGGTTTATTTTTTTCCAGTGGTGGCGTTAGTCATTATTTTTCAAACTCTGGAATAATACGCTTTATTCAGTGTAGTAGATAAAATACGAACAAATAAAGTTGATGAAAAGGTTTCTTTATTAAATATGAAATTGTTTATGTTACAAAATTAATATATTACAAAAAATGGAAATATACATGTCATGATAAAATACATTCAAAATTATTATAATTATAAAGAAAAAAGCATATTATTAATATTATGAAAACAAAACATTCAGTTGAAAATATTATACAAAATGATTCTTGTTTGTTTACAGAAATTAACCTGGATTCATTATTATTTACTTCTTCGATTATTATAATGTATTCATTGAGCATTTTAAATTTTTTGTCCCTTTTTGTTAGTAGCCCATTTTAGGCATTTTGAGATTTCTCTACGATTTTGGATGAATTTTTAAAAAAAATAGTTACCGGGCAAATAAGAATCTAGATCACTTCTAGTTACTTCAAACAACTTGGGAACATCTTTCGAAAGGTTTTACATTATTTATATTTTTAAAAACTTTTTATGGATTTAAAAGAACATGAATTTTGTTTGCAAATAAAACTAGGTTCTTAAAAAAATGTGGAAAATGCGAAAACGTAGGTGTTTCTGTATTTCCCTAACATTATGTATGCACATCATACCATAAAAAACTATAACTTTTAGGACATTAACACAATTGGTGTTTAATTAAGGATATCATTTGATTACTTGGACTTGGATATTATTTATTTACAGAGTTCCTAAACAACTAGTTTACTCACTCTAGCATAATTGCAATTGGTTGGATTTTCATGGAGAGACCCTGATCAACTTCAACGCATTCAACGCTAATCAAATGACTTTGTTTTGCAGGGTTTGTAATTTGTTTAATTGTGTGTGAGCTGCGTGTCCCCAAATGGGTGCAGCGTATTATGTAAAGCCAGACGTCTTGTATGTAAGTAATTTGTCTGCTGATAGTCGACTATTTTTACCTAGCATGGGGTAGAGTGCTGATATTGACTTATTTGCTGATTTTACTTTTTCATTGTAAAGCTGCACATCTTGATACAGGAATGCCCTAGTGAGATGTGCAGAGTATGCTTTTTATGTAAAAACTGTATTTTGAATGAAATAAATAAATAAACAAATTGATGTGCTGGTATTTAATTGATTTTTCCGATGAAACCTTTTCCGCAAACAGTATTATGTTCGGAGGCTGCTTGGGTACTCTTCGTGAAAAGATTGCTGCAGCACTTTTAATGGGATTAAGTAATTTTTTACAGTTTTTACAATAATCTTCGATTAGAGTGGTTTGGATATGTACGCGGTGTGTAGCAGTGGTCACGACAGTTGAACGTGAAATTACATTTGTATCGTCTGCGAATTGTGACATTTTTACATTATGGTTCATTGGTCATCGCTAGAATATACGTTGTGGCATTCGACAGTGATCCGCCTTAACACCGACTTTTAGTAGACGTTCTGAGGATAGAATATCATCCAATTATTCTTGAAAGGTAGCTAAATATCATTTAAATAAAAGTTTTGGTAAAGCCCATAAGATAGATTTTATACAATGAACTGTAATGCCACACTCTGTCGAATGCTTGTCTTATTTCGAGGGTAAGGATCACCGTATGTTTGTTTATGTTGGAATCTTCTGTTATGTGCTCGACTACGCGAAGAAGTTGATGTACGTGTATTCAAGAATGTCCCGGTCGAAAGCCGTGTTGTAAATCTGGCAAGGTTTTATTTTCACGCGTAAATGATTCTAATCGAATTTTAATGATTTTCTCTAAAATTTTACCTAAGCAACGAAGGAGACTGATTGGGCAACGATTCTCGGTTAATAGTGGGCTTTGCCCGGTTAAAGTATTAAAATTACATTTGGGTGCTTAAATGCTTTAGGAAAGCAACTAAGTCATAGTGATGCATTATAGATGGCTGTTAGGGCGCTGATGCTTTTAATAAGGAGACATTTTACTACTTTATTAGTATGCCGTTTGGACCGCCCGCTTTTTTATCTCAAGATAGATAATTATTTTTTTGATTTCTTTAGGTGTTGAGAATTTGATTGGCAAGTCGTCAGATTCTGAATTTAAAATTGAAGCTACTTTTGAATCCACCATCGAAACGAAAGATGGGTCATCACAATCGGTTATTGGGGTAAATTGGGCTTCAAGACTGTCTGCAACGGCTTCTGCCTTGTCTGCAGTAGAGTATACTACTCCGTTTGGGCCTTGAAGGGGAGATATTCTGGTCTTTGGACGTTTGAGAGTTTTGGAAAGCTTCTAGTACGCTGCTCTGTCATTTTCGTTGGACGATATATATTCATGTCAGCTTTGATTGCTGAATTCATTTAGGACATCTCTTAAGGAATGCAACTTTTTTGCCATTCTTTACGAATAATATTTTTCTCCCTAATAAGATCTTTGATCTCTTCGGGGATTCCGTGTTGACTTTTTTCGTTGGGAATATCAATGGATACCTCGCTTATACAGGATGAGTTTATTAACATAGAAGTGGCTGTGTTAAGACTTACTTCGTCAGGAATAGAAGTTGACACTGTCGTAGTTGAATTTAATAACTCAATAAGTTTTGGCAATTAAATTTTTTTCAGAGTTGGCTTGTACGGGACCAGTGGATTTGAACCAACCGTTATTGTTAGAAGAACAGGCTTGTGGTCAAAATGTACGAAAAATGAAACAGAATTTGAAGGACTCGAGACGAATGGCTGGTTACCGAATTTGGTGAAAACATTTTAGGAAGCTAAATCCCATCGTGAGATGCTGATGATTGTTGAAATTATTTCACATATCGTCAGAGTGGGCAAGATATTATTAAGTGACATCTATGTTAAATTTGAGTTAGAAAACATTATGTGTTATTTTTTTATGAAAACTATGAGGACAAGATGTCATCTGTACCTACGCTTTTTGATTAAGAACAGCTTCTTTGGGGGGAAGAAGTCATTAATCATATAAAATGTACTTTTATTAAAATAGATATCATTAGATTACATTACTTACTTTATGTTATCTTATTGACTATGAATGTTACTTAGTGATTTCTTGTGCTAAATCGATAATGTTAAGGAATTGACGAGAGAGGAAAATAACTTCCACCCAAATAGCATCCAATGACCATAATTTTATAAGAAAAAATCTAGTGTATGACAACGATCGAAGAAGTAAATAAAATACTTCAGATTTAGTTATTGGTGGGCGGGTTCCTGGGGTTGAGCATTGTCTGGCCCGTGAATCGGATGTTGACATCCTGGATGGCCATGTTAGGTGTAAGGAACTCCTCAATGGTCTCAACGTTCGGGCGCGCCATGCGGTCGAAGGGGTAACCCATGGAGCGCTGGTCGGGCCACAGGCGGTCCTTAATGCCGCAGTAGCTGGCGGCGTCAGCGCACACACCATCAAGGGATTGCTCAACCTGTCGAAATATTAAAGATTCGTTGTAGTATGCAGGACATAATATATTCGTAAGATGAGGAGAAAAAACTTTGAGAAGAAAATCTCTGATTTCATCTCGACAAACAGTACATAGATGAAAAATATCTCTGGAAATACAATCTGATAAATCAGATTACACCTCAAAATTATTTCTCCTTCTCAATAAGTCTTCTGGCATCCAGCTTTGGATATAGGCTTCCTTTAAATGTCTCCCAGTGTTGTTAACTGTAGGCAGCTCTCACTAATCTGTCAACTCATTTGTGGATGACCTCTATTCCATTTTGTAATCTATGGACTATTTGAACTCCAACAATTAGATGTGGTATATTCTCAATATAGTTACCACTTCAACGTGGAGATTGTGGTCATTTAAACTTTTGTTTTATCGAAGATATCTCTGTTTTTATGTAAAGTATGAAATAAAAAAAATAATTTCAGAACTGGCTTCACGCCCCCTGCGAAGAAAAGCTCTACAATGGACTGATCTTTCTGAAGCATACGTGTGGGATAGCCTATTGTCCATCGCTTTCATAGTCGAAGAAATACAAAATGGACAAAAAAAAACTTCCCAAAGATGCTGTCAGTTTGACAAAGTAACAACAAATTATCAGCAAGCTCTGTGATCTTTTTCTCTAGTCCAAAAGAACATCTCATCTTCTCCGAATACCAATGAAAAGATACCGATAATATTTCTGTCGGTTGCGAGTGACCCAAGCGAAGTCCAAATGAAATGTAAGAGTTGCCAATGACAATTAGAAGACCAATAAAATGATACAAATAGTATATTATGTCTTTCGGTCACTAAATCTGGAGGAGAATACATTCCAGGGTCCAAGATTTTCAAGAGTGGCAAGAGTAGCTCGCGGTGAACTAAACATCGAACCCCTGGTACTATTCATAGAAAAGAATGCCAGAAAATTGAGTTCAGACACATTTGGGAGAAACAACTCCAGAGGCTGTGCGAGGAGAGATTAGTCCTACTATGGACATAGACCGCTGAAGTAGCGCCGGACAGGAACGACTGGAGGCACCTTATCAAAGTCCTCCACAATAATATGACAGGGAGAAGAAGATTTATGTATCAATATGTTATTTTAATTTTTTTTTTTACTTTATAAATATTAAAAAATTACAATTTTAGTGACTTTCTCAACTAACAACCTAGGCTCATGCCTGTATTATCGCAGTCGATATATTTTTAGGCTATGAGTGGTTCAATATAATAATATATAAAAGCATCTTACCCTATCGCGGTCGTAGTTGGAGATCATCACAAAGAGCGTACAGGCCATGCCAGCCTGCGTGCCTCGTGGCAGTAAGACATGCTGGGGCCAGCCGCAGCCGCAGAAGTTGAAGGAGTCATCATCGGTGGCGTCTCTCCCTGTCTCCAGGTTACGGAACGTCCTCTCCCACGGGATGGTCACCGAGGATTCATCAGAGCGGCGGTTTATGGTATTGTCACCAGATTGCACTGGGAATTAAAAAAGATGATTAATTTCTTGATGATATTTATGTAAATTGTTCAATCTTACCAAATAATGTTACCAAAAGTAGTTTCCCCCAAATAGCTAGTTATATTCAGAGAAAAGATTTTTTAATAGTGTCCTTAGGGACACGCTGGGGAACGAGAGGTTAAAAGGGTGAAGACTCAAAAATGGCGCTAAACATTACTTTGTAAACTTCTATTACAAGCAATACTACAAAATTTGATTTAATGATAAACATATCTGTAAATTCTATACCTAAGTGTGGTTAGATAAAGTATTAAAAATCTTAAATGAAATATGTACATACTGAAATGTCTATTAAAACAAAATTACCAAGAATTTGATGCATTTCACTGAGAATTTAAAAGATACTGGAAAACCATATAGAAATTACGGATAAATCATTTGTAGTATGTACGCTTGTAGTAGAAGTCTATTACATCAATGAGAAGTCCACATAGTGTGCATATGTGAGTACAAATCTACTTAGTGTGTATTTGTGAGTTATGACAAAAGGTTGTTTGATCGGTCTTGCTTGTTAAGCTTAAGGCTTAAAGGTCTGCAATGTAAAAAAATATGTATCTACTGAATGTAAGAATTTGTTGGAAAATTCATAGTATGAAGTGACCAAAGTAATTATGTAGTTGTAGATGGCTATATATTTAAATATTTGTCTTTTTGACATTGTGTGGATGCAGTCGTATGTTAGTGCTGTATTCCTGAAAGTGTTGAATATTTTTGTTTGTTTGTTATAAAGTAAAATAATAATAAATGTAGAATAAATAGTTTAGAAATTCGGGCAAAGCCGGTTAGAAACTTCTAGTACGTATTATATAAGTGTTAATGTAAGGAATTTTATCCATATTTATACTTACACTGCACGAAGAACTTGTCCATCTCGATAAACATGTGGCGGTGGTCCCTGAAGGCCCATGGGAGAGAACGTTCGTCAAATTTGGGCGCCAGGAAGATACGCACTGTACCCATCTTGGCATTACCAGAGTTGTTGTAGTTGATCCTGGAATAATAATATCAAAATTGTAAAGATAATGCACCTACATAATTTGTAATATATTATTATAACTAGACATCTAGCCACAAGTTATCTTTCCGTCAATCTCTGCATCTCTTCCGTGTAATTTATTAATTTTAATTGATGTAAACAGTAAAAAGAATTTTAACCAATTTCTTGAATAATAACAGTAAAAACTAAATTAATAAGAAAAAAGAGTTGAAAAATGCAAGAAATACTTTATAAGTTGCGGCAACTAAATATATCAACGTTAAGGCTTGAAATCTTTTTTTATAATAATTGAACTTACGTATAATTGAAAGGAACATGATCCAAATGAGTTGTCCTCACAAATAGACCTCCGCCTCTCACAAAGTCGAGACCTCTGGACAGGTCAATGTCACTCTGGGTCCAGTGGGTCTCCAGCTGATTGGGCTGACCTCCCTGAGGGGTCACTGCTACTGAGGTCAGGGTTATGTTCGGGTTTCCAAGCTGCAAAATCATTCGATATTAAAATTGGAAAAGAGCATATGTGAGAATATGAACCCTTTTGAATGAAGCAGCTTAAATATAAAATCAATAGATGCAATATATAGTAGTTTGTGAACATTGCACATAGCTTCTAAAAAAGTACCTATGTATCTAATTTTCTCTGATTATATCAAAACAAAAATTTCCTCTGAAATCATAAAATTTTTAAGTAGGTACTTAAATACCCACCTACTTTATTAATAAACACAATAATTAAATATTTGAAAAAAGAATCTTTAAAATGAATAAAATAAATCTTTCCAAATCATTAAACAGCCACCATCTTGAACCGGAACCGGAATTTAACAATAAATTTTTTGACAAATAAATAAAAAAAATTATAGAAGAGGTGACCGAGGTTAATTTTTTTTAAAAAGAAAGAGGAGCTGGAGGAGAGGAGAAAGAGGAGTGGATGACTGTTTATTCATAAAAACGCATTAAATAAGGAAGGAGGACAGGTACTCACCATTGCGACAGTGTAGCGAGGAAGAGTTCCCTTGTATGCCTGGAACATGCGATCCACAAAGGCGTGAAGGCGGAAGAAGACGGGGTCACGAAGATCTGTAGCGGGGTCAGCCATCACAGCAATGTTTTCCTGAATTCAAAAAAGGTAACATATTTTTTACTTAAAAATAAAATAAAGATTCTTTGTTAATCGTTTGAAATCTATATCACAGGAAATGAAAAATTGAAATTTTTTTTATTTTTGTAACTAACAAAATATTACAAATGCCCCACGTTGGGCGCCATTGTAACATATTATGAGTGAAAAAAATTTTCAGCCATTACAGCCATGTCTGAGAGATATGCCAATTACTTTCCTAAATTTTCTATTTAAACTTAATCATAATAAGCATTATCGACACCACAATATAACTTCCATCGTACTTACAGACATAAGGTAAATATTGGTAAGATCGGAATAGTGAAAAACTTGACTTGCAGTATAGGTATAAGTAAACAAGCCCTACCTCCGGTTTTACTATAACAATGCTGAACCATCGCGTAAGAATCTAATAAGTAAGACAGGTTATGTTTTAAATGGACTCCACCAACTATAATTCTTATGGTTGATCATCATCATCAGCACTGAACTACATTCCGGATACATTACTTCCTCCACAAATTCTCTGACTACGGTCCCTCGCTATTCGCATCCAGTCCTTGGTCCTTCCAATCCTGCTCCAATCCTCTTCCACACAATCTATCCACCTCTTCCTCTATCTGCCTCTGGGTCGCTTGCACTTACCATGGGCACCCACACAGTCATAACTTTTGAAGTCCTATCCTCTAGCATTCTTTTTACGTGGCCAGTACATCACAGTCTTTGGGTCCTACAGAACCTTACAATGGTCTATGTAATAAATAATAATGTTATAATAATAAACGTATAATGTTTTCAAGTTCATAATTCATCTTTATCTTGTAAGAACCATTTTCTCTCCAGGTCACTATTTGAGCTTTCTTCTAGTACTTGCATATTTCTTTGTGCACAAAACTTTACAGCATTGGGCGGTATCGAGACAGCTCGTCCGGCTGAAACCGTGACATGAGTGAGACAGATTATGCTCATAATGGCAAATCACGTGTTGAAGCAGTCCAGATATAACTTATCGCATGCACTATCGATGCATGCGCGAAGTGCCTTGAAGGAAATTGAATATTTCACCACTTCGATCATGCATAATCTAATGCGTATGGAATGAATTCATTTAGGAATATCAATTAACATTGTTGAGCTACAACATTCACACATTGGCACTGAATTTAAACGGTTTTGCGAGATTTTCAGTGATGAATTCTGTGAATGCTGACGGAGCAGTTTTATTTTACAAATATAGCTTAGTGTAGTGGTTGCATTGCAGAACCCTAATTAATTAATTTGCTATATCTATGTTATATACTAGGTATATTTTAAGTAAAATGCACTGCTGGCAATTTCAGTCATGAGCCACCCCTGGTTGATAATATGTATAAGTTTTATAAATCAAATTATACACGGTGTCCGGAAACTCGTAGTACAAGCAGAAAACTGGTGAATCTACATCACATTTGCAGTCTATTTTGTGGTAAGTACAACTTTTTTGATTTGATTTTTGATTTTGTTGGAATTTTTTTAGGTCAAAATTATAAAATCTAAATTGGGTTTGCGACGTAAATTTATCAGTGTTCCGCTTCTACTACGAGTTTCCGGACACTGTGTATAGTGGCATCAAGAAGTTAACTTACCAAATATTTGTTCTCGGGATCGTGTACATATCCGATGAACAAGTGGCCGAGGTTGTGCATGTTTCCGTAGTAGCTGGCGTTCTGGCTTAGCGATGATGCCTCCAGCAGGTTACCGAGTACGTCTATTCCATCACTCTCGTTCAGTGGAACTGTATCTCCGTTTGTCTGTTGACATTGACATAAAAATTATTATTAGTTATTATTTGATACATCACAATATTATAGTTTTTATTTTAACAGAAAACATAATTTTGCTGGATGAATTCTACACAATTTGTTTTAAAAAAGATAGAAACTAATAATTATTCACTGGAAGATGCATTCAAATGAAACAATGATGTATTTTCTTAACAGAAGATTTTAACAGAGATTTTTCAAAAATCAATCCTACCAAACATTACACTATATTATACATATAACATTTTAATAATATTATCTATATAAATAAAAATGTTAGTTTGTTCAAAATCTTAAATCTCCAATAATTCTTCACCAATTGCTTTGAAATTTTGAAACAGTGTTTCGAGTACGCCTATCTATATTATATAGATGTCACCTGTGACTGGTAAAAACATGCCTTTTTTGAAAAACAGTGCCATCTGTTGGACAAACATGCTTTTTTTAAAAAAACAGCTTCATCTGTCGGACGTAAAAGCAACACGCGCTATTGTTTATCTATCTGCACAGACAGACTGAGCCACAGCAATGCGTGATGGGGTACAGCTAGTATTACAATAAGTATACATTTATTGATTTGTTTAATTATTTACCTAAAAATTACCTAACAATCCATGTGTTTTTTTTTCTCCCTTATAACTATTAACACAACGCGTAAGAAAGTTTATAAATGTAGAAGTATCGAAATAAGTATCTGTAACGTTGCCACAGGGGCCGGCCCTGAGCCAAACGACACCTGGTGCTAATAAAAACCTTTGCTGTATTAGGTGTTAGGTATTACAAGCGCTTTAGCTCCCTGTATCTTGCCTACACAGGGCCGGCCCTGGTTGCCACTGTTCACTCACAGAGTATTTAGTGGGTAAATTCGATCTTACCCTACAGATTTTTAGTAGGTATGAAAAAAAAGGAATTTCTAAAAAAGTTATTAATCTTTTTTACCTGTACTATCCTTTAGAATCAACTCCAAAAGATACCGTACTTTACCCCTGTATATCTTGTGTGTGTTTTAGTTTAGTGATAGATAAGTTTGAACTCACAGTAATCATTGTGCCAGAATGGATGGCATCGTACAGTCTCTTGATGTAGAGCTCAAACTCATCCAGGGTCACCACCAGCTCATCCACTTCTCTCCTCAGGTCTTGCAGAACCATATTTTCCTGGCGGGGAGCCCAGCCTCTGGAATATAAATATCCTCATTAACTCTTTCTGTGCTTTTAACATAATGAGTATTTATTATTAAGATATTGTGATGCTAAATGGTAAATTTAAATTAATAAAGTGCGTACCTTGAAGCGATGAGGGAATCCAGTTTTGGGTAGTACCCTTCCTTGATTGGGTCTCTGAAGTTCAATGGCTTCACACGCTGTAGGGAATTTCCCAATCTCTCGAAATTGTATCTGGAAAAAGCATACATCAATTAACACCTGCTTCGTGAAAACTTTTTTTTAAAGAAAAGTATTTGTCTGATTTTGTTCTCTCTTTGACTGTGAAAATGTAATAATGTGGGACGAATTTATGTGATTTAATTCTGAATGGTTGTCTTTCACCAAAGTCCGAATAGTGCAATAGATTATCCCCTAAGACTGTTGAAAACATGACACCACACCAACCTAGCCTGGATTTGCTGGTGCATGTAGTAGAACAGTTCCCCGCGCCTGTCCTTGTTGACCACAGCGGGATTGGTGGACGTGAAGGGGTACACCAGATGCCAATGCCAATGGTGCAGGTTGAGGCCGATGTCCTCGCGCCAGTATGCGCAGCGGTGCTCCTCGTCTAGGTCGGAGGCTGTGAACTCCAGCGGGATGACTATAGGCCTCTGTAACACATAATAAACATTCCAAATAATGTATAGTAATCCCCATAGATAATACAAATAAGGAGGTGGGATGTGAACCATTATTAATACGAAACCATGTGAATGTTCACCGATACTACTACAAACACCCTGCCTTTCTACCTACAAGCCAAAAGCATAACTTTCATTGGCTTTACCGCATTGATAGTCTATGCAGTTAGGTCATAGCTCGGCAACAGTCATGACGCTTCCATGCCATATCTCCCTTTGTTTCTATTATTTGTGAAGGAATTTTAGCTCCACAATAAGGTTTTTTTCACTTATAATGATTTATTTTTCCTCCTTCTTTAGCCAACGTTTCGGACAGCATTACAGTGTCCATCATCACACATCTGCCCTGACGATGGACACTGTAATGCTGACCGAAACGTTGGCTAAAGGAGGAAGAAGCGCAACACGGCATAGTACCCCAAAATAAATCACTGTAATACCTTTGGTCGTGAAAATCTCAAATGATATCAGGTTTTTTCACTGTGTAAAAAAATGTTAAGTTGGTGTATGTTACGATTTAAAAAAAATAATCTCCCAAAAAATTATTTCATCATATGGGAAATGAGCCTTATAAAGGACCCTATAAGTACAATATTATAACCTATCAAATCAAATCAAATCAAATCAAATCAAAAATTATTTATTGTAAAATAAAAATTACAAAAGGTGTAGCTTATGGGTAGACCCCATTTCTTCCAGCTAACCACATTTATTTAATTACAATGTTTATATAATATTTTTTGTACAATGTTTATACAGATAAAATAACAATATACCAATGAAAAAATAAAAAAATACAAATATATATACCAATAAAAATAGGCGTTTCATTTACGTGAGGTATTCACTCAACGTGTAGTGACATTTATTAACAAGGAAAGTGTTTAGTAACGATTTGAATTTGTGTGTATCTTGTATTTGTTTAATGTTATGTGGAAGGTTGTTATATACTTTAATGGCCATGTAGTATGGTCCTTTTTGGAATATTGTTTTGTTTGCTTTTGGTATTAGTAAGTTTTCTGTGAGCCTTGTAGCGTATTTATGTGTCGAGTTTTTTAGTGGGAACTTGTCTGTAAATGATCGCACTAACATGCATAACTCCATAATATATATATCTGTGACTGTCATAATTTTCAGATTTTTAAACATAGGTCTACATGAATCTAAACGATCAGAGTTTGTAATTTTTCTTATGCATCTGTATCCTGTATGCTGTTCGCATAAAACCTTGATCAATATTATCTTTAAAGATGAATTAAAATTGTAGTTTGCAATGTTTTTAAAATGATTGAATTGAATCTTGTTTTTTAATTAGTACTTACCCTGAGTGCAACGGGAAGCGTGTCGGCCTCTTCTCTCGCCTGCTGAAACACGGCTGAGTCGAAGAAGCGATCCGGGAAGGACTGCACTAGTGTCGGGACAGATACTCCCCTAGTGTCTTGTCTGAAATATTAATATTCAATCAGATACATACATACATACACATAACACCAACCATATATTTTTATTAAATATTTCTATCTATGCAGTTTTTTTATTTATTTATAGCCAAATGGCGATTACTTATCATATAAACAATAAATAAAGTGCTAGTTAAAGGTTAATTCTTTTCCAATACACCAATCATATTTTTTCTCTTCGCGTTTTTAGTAGGTTCGAGGGAGCCATTATTTCTTCAAGGCACCTTCACATTAAACGTGATTAGTTCTCAAAAGTCCCAACTGCTCCCGACTGTAAGGAGCCTAAAGGGAGCCAGGGACTAAAGAGAAAGGTTGGAAGATAACTGGATGTTCAAATCTGTTAACCAAACACGGCTAAAGCAACATTTCGATTCTGAATGCAGGTACTTCACCTGATTGATATTGAGAGTAACTTGCCAAAAATATACTATAAAGTATATTATTTTATGTTAATTATTTGTGTAATAACACTTATTTATTAAATACATTTATTTGCGAACGGTGGGTTTCGAACCGTATCCTTTGAATTCGAAGTCTAGGGACTTAACTGGTCAACCACGGAGATCACCAATGATAATGATTACGTATTTTTACCTGTGCAATAATGCAACGGACAAGCAGTAGTTGAATAAACCAGCATTGATGCGATCCTTGCAGAACAGAGCAGTTGAGAAGAGATTTTCAGGATCCGGAGAAGCTGTCAAAATCAAAGTCAACATATTAGAAATCCATGAGAGCAGTTTTATAAAGCGATTGGTTGACCACAATGTGGTTTAGGCAATTTCTTGAGGTCCTTAACTACTTCCTTTGTGATATGACCACAACGGTGATTGTGACTTTGAACAAACAAAAAACATAGGTCAAGATTAATATTAAATGTGTTTATATAATGAAAAACACTACCGCTGATTGAAAAGCTATCTGAAAAGATTGAATACCTGATAACATACTAAATAAGTATAGGTTTAAAAAAGATTTGCGGTAAAGTGTGTACCTACTTCAAAGGAACCAAAGTCGAAAGGTAAGGGATTTGCTCAAAGAAATGTATGAATACAAATTTGTTTTTGATAATTCATCGATTAATGAAAATGCTTTAGAATAATTTTGATTTGGAAATATTTTGGACATATTGAACGAACCTTACCAGAATAATTTCAAGCCTTGAATAACAGACATTAAAAAAATACAACATATCTTTTTACTCACCCATCATGATGTTGATCAGCTCATTAGCGACCCTGCCGTGTCGAGGGATGAACACGGAGAATTTCTCATCACGACCGATCTGCGTGATCACGCTCAGGTCAATCTCCCCGACCGCCTGCACGGGCACATGCTCCGAGGCATCCTCGCCGAAGCGATTGGATAGCCCTGGTCCGATGGATTGGAAGCGATCGGACTGGAAAGAAACAAATTAGCATTTATTTCACCTACAATAATTCCGGGGGAAGACGTTCAGTGGGCCGCTCCTGAAACGGAGACACGGGAGAAATAACTCCAGAGGCTGATGAGGCATGCTATGGATGGAGGCCGCTGAAGTAGCGCTGGACAGGGAAATCTGGAGGCGCCTTAACGATGCGATGGGTTCCCAACCCGAATAGGACAACGGGGAGAAGATCTCGTCTGATTTTGTACTATTTGGTTGGGACTCATCGCTTTGACAAAGGGCCCTGTAGGCGTCCCTGTCATGGGCTGGATCAGCGGCCTCCGTTAATTGTATTTTAGTAGTAATAATAATGTTTTATTTCACTGCATTTGTGTGAGGTGTTTATAAGTTAAAACATTTTAACTTATTTTTTCATTTAAACAGCATACCGAAATGAGTTATTTTTAAACTCGCTGGGGGAATAATATATTATTTTTATTTACGACTTATTTACTGTTGTTATTTTGTAATATATTATCATTAAATAATTTTATTATTTTTTTTAATACAATTTTAAGATAACATTAATAATTTATGATGTTAATAAACTTGGCAGTATTTTGTCCGCGGGAGTTCTAAGTACGGGTTGTTTCACAGTATTTGAACAATTCATCAAATTTTAAAGTTGATTTTCAGATTCTGTAAAAGGTTCTATTCAAGTTCTGTTATTATTTCATTTTTGCGTAACAACTGGACAATAGTGATATAATAAGAGAACATGAATAGAACCTTCACAGAACTTGATAATTAACTTCGAAATTTGATGAATTCCTGATAGTATGACTTGTTCTATTTAGTGGGAATAAATTTTGAATGTGAGTCAGTGATGTAACATTAAAATTAAAATTTGAATAAAAATATTTTTAATAGCCTACCTGTTATGTTAAAAAACTTATGCATTTTTTTTCAAATTTAACCATCTTTTTGAATGATAAACAATAAATAAATTATCATATTTTATTACTCTTTTGCAATATCATTTAACGCCTGTATTATTTTTTTTTTACTTAATTTAGAAAAATCCTCAAGTAATAATATAGTTTTGTAGAAACTAGACAAAACACCCAAACTAAAGAAACTGCTCCAAATAATATTAAAATTTCCAGTGCGTGCGAAGTTAGGAAAAATGTTATATTTTTTAAATTAAATTCTTGCAACAACAATAAAAAAAGGATTGCGAAGAAAATTGATAGTTCAAAATGTTTCACTCAAGGCAACCTACTCGGTTTTCGTAAGTTGCCTAATAATGAAGAAAAAGGTATGAGAAATTGATAAAAAGGTAGTATTTTTTAATGTTATGGACGCCTATTTATGAATGAATTTAAATGACAAAGATTGTCTACTCACCAAATAGTTCTGTGGGACATCAAAGGTCACATTTTGTTCCCCCTTAACTGTGAAAATGGGCTCGGAAGGCCTATCAAACAGCAATTGTAGATTTCTCTTAGTACTCATGGTAAAAAATATTCTTCCTCCTCCAGTTAGTGAAAGCCACACACCAATTGACAGAGTGACAAAGTTGCCAATGACTTAAATATAAAATATTAAAAGTTAATTCAATGAACAAACAAACATTTCCTGGGAAGAGTTGGGTGCAAAACCACAGTGTTTTTATTGGCTACAGGGTGATTGTTGTATTATTGTGCTCCGTTGTGGTTACGAATCTGATAACTTGATCGATTTATATTACTTGAAGTCTCGGTTGATTATAAGTTTTAAAGCTTTTAGACAATTTCTTTGGACCTTGGATTTTCAAAAACATGAGCAGGGGGGTGTAACTCCAATTGAAAATTGGAACCGAAATATTGTGATTATATGATTGCCTAACTATATCCACCAATAAAAAGTTCTGAAATTCTATGGAATAAACTTTCAGAGTTTTTCATTGGTGTATAGTATAATAAGTAGGCTCCAAATGAGAATTGTACTGTCTTTATATTGGCATATCAATGTTTTTTTAAGACCAATTTGTTTCATACAAAAAGCCCGAAGATATCGATCTAATGAGTGGTTTATTTATGAACATGAGCATTGTGTCAGTTAGCAGTGGTTTAGTTTGAGATTTTTTTTCCTCTTTACTAGCTTACAGCTTTGGACACGGGTCTTCTTATAACCATACTTTATCTATGACTATCGTAATTGGGAATAATTGCCAATGGGATCCATTGGCGGTTATCTCCATATTTAAGTCATAATCAGTAGTGTAGCTATAGCAATCACATTACGGGGTGGGGATTCTACCCTAAGGGATGAGTTCGACCCTTCATTAGAAAGTTTTTTGGTACCTCCCTTACAAGGCTTATTATTTATTTTTTATTAAAACACAAATAACTTAGTTTACATCACTTTATTTCGATACAAAATCTCAACATGTTTCGTGAACCAAGTTCACATCATCAGGAGCACAAGTACTTGTGCTCCTGATGATGTGAACTTGGTTCACGAAACATGTTGAGATTTTGTATCGAAATAAAGTGATGTAAACTAAGTTATTTGTGTTTTAATAAAAAATAAATAATGCCATCACAAAGTGAAAAGCAGTTAGAAGAAGTTTTCTTCGAAAAATTAATGCTTATTATTTATTGTATTTTCTTGTATTTTCCAGGAATGTAATCAACGAGCTCTTTTTTCTTTTTTCCTATGCAATACTGAGGCCGGCGGCTTGGTTTTGAACCCTCTAAACTTGCTGATATGATGCGTTAAAGAGGTTATAAGTATTTTAATTATAAAGCAGAAAATCTATTCCTTTCTCTCAACAAAACCTATCCAAAGGAAACCTCTGGGATCGTGAAATTTCCACAGCTGTTTTTGTCAACTTAACTATTTAAAGCTCATTTTTATAATGAGCTATGTAGCTATTAAATAGTAAAAATAAATTCAGCATACCGCATTGTTTAGTCTATATTGTTAGATATTCAGTTCAAATTTTTTAAAATCAATTCAATATAAAATCCTTTATTTAAATTCCGTGATGACAAAATAATGAATATAACTTTAATAAGCTTGTGGTTTGGCTTGTAACGTTGCAACGGTCTATGGGAAGGAAGTTGTTGACCATAATATGTGATAAAGATTGGAAGCGGAGTGCAAATGAAACAAATAACTTAAAGGTGATTTAGCTGCACGAAACTTTGATAATGTGCTGTTATTAATAGAATTAAAATAATAATGTGTAAAAATATATACCTATAAGTTTTAATAAGCTATCAAATTCTGCAATCAGAACTGATATATATTATGGATAATTTATGAATGAATAGGTTTCTAATATATTTTTCTGATAATAAATAGATAATATCATAATGAATAGGTTACTGATATTATATTTTCTGATGTAGATTGTAAGAATTAATAAGTCCCTAATGAATATAGATAATGTAAGAATGTATAGGTTCCTTAGATGTTTTTTTCTGTTATAGATAATTTAAGAATTAATAGGTTCCTAATATTGAAAATTTTATAATGTATAGGTTCCTAAAACGTTTTTCTGATATAGATAATGTAATAATGCTATCAAGACTGCAGCCAGGGCCGGCCCCAAGTCAAACGGCGCCTGGCGCAAGTATAATTTTGGCGCTCCTTGTCAAAACCAGTAGAAGCCTAGATCACTGTAATCAATAATATTCGGATGATTTGTATTTTAATAATTTTATAAAAATAATTTCAAGGGCAACGTGTTAGGACTGTTAAGTACTATTAGCGCCTTGGCACCTTGGCAATTTGGCACCCGGAGCGGACTGCTCCAACTGCGCCAATCCAACAGGGCCGGCACGGCCGTGCAGCTTATGGGACCGCACCACAAATAATTGTTTAAAGTTAATCTGTGAAGATATTATAAGTAGCTTCGTCAGTGTGAAGTGCAGATGCAGACCAATATTTGCCACATAGCTATTTTCAAATTAAGCTGTATACAATTGCAATTTCTTACCACAACTTCTTATCAATTAATTTCTATGTATTTTATATTTAATTATTTTGAAAAAGAAAGAACACAACTTCGTGATCTTTTTTCAATATAATTCATAGTTTTTTGTAGTGATATTAATAAATTGTGTGGAATATCAATGATTTTCATTTCTAATTTTTTTTAATTTCTGGGGCGTACCCTTTTTACTGTAGGTTATGGATTTCCCACAGACCCCTCGGTAGGGTCCGCACCACAGGTTCAAACTCAGGGTCTGCAGATCCTTAATACGGCCCTGTTCCTTAAATATTTTTCTGAAATTGATAATGTAAGAATGAATAGGTTCCTAATATGTTTTTCTGTACCCAGATGATATAATAATGAATAGGTTCGTAATGTATTTTTTCTGATTAAGATAATGTAGTAATGAAATGACTCTTATATATTTTTAATGGTAGGAAATCAAATAAAAATTATTGATCCAGCAGAAGAGTTCAAACTGCCCAGAGGCAGTGGATCTATGGTATCTCCATTTGGTATAAGTGAAAATGAGGATGAAGGGTGAGGGAAGGGGACGTAAATGGTGTAGAGGACGGTTGGGACCTGGCTGTTCAGATCTGGTCACCAACTAAAGTCAAGTGACCATGCATTTTATTTCTTTATGTGATAGTGGATAAGAGTTCCGACTGCATGAAGCCACTAGAACCATTGCATCTCCGTCTGGGGTCTGTCATTTAGTGGATAGGAAGGAGACTTGTAAGAAGATCGTCGAGAATTTCTACTCGTCTGGCTACTTAGATCTGGTCATTAAACATAGCTGAAGCCATTTTTAGCAGTGTTTGGTTTCTGAATGGTGGCCTCTCACCTCTCATCAGGCCAATATTGTGTGAGACAGAGTTATATAGCATTTTATTCTCTCTTCATGCTCTTGCAGCATGTGTGAGTTAGTTATTATCATTAATTTGGGCCTTTAATGGAAACTGTCCTGAATTTTATCACAAGATGCATAATAGCCAGGGAATGGCGGGAATTCAGCTGAACAAATATAACTTTTATTTAATTTAATTCCCTATTATTGAAGTGAAACTTCTTTACGCGCGTTATGCAATTTTGAGGACCGGAGTAAAACCAACTCATGACTGTCATGAAAAACCGTGATCATTTCGCTATAGGAGCTTAGCCAATATTATATACCTACTTTAGGTCACTCTCCAAACTCAGCTTCGCGGTCTAGAGGCAGAGGGCCCGATTGTCGTCGTGTAGAACCGAGGTTCGATCCCCGCTTTAACTAATTTTTTTTTTCTTTTTGTGATTTTTTTAATAATAATTTTTTAAAAGTGATAAAATGCTCTCGTGCTGCGACTTTTAGATATTTTGACTATATGATATTTTGGTCGAATACGTAATAACCGCGGTCTAGAGGCAGAGCGTTCGACACTCGTTATGCAGGACCCGGGTTCGTATCCCATATTTTTATAACTTTTAATTTTTTTTTATCAACGATTTGTAATAATGTAGTAAAAAATTAGATAAATTTGTTAATTTTAATTTAATTTAGTTTACGGTACCTATATGATATTTTGGTAGAAATATAGCTTACAAATCGAGCCGGTAGAGTCGCTCGGTATTTTGATTAATTATTTTTATTTATCAACGATTTGTAATAATGTACTTAAAAATTACATAAATTTGTTAATTTACCTTTACTAATTTACGATACCTATATGATATTTTGGTCGAAATATAGCTTACAAATCGAGCCGGTAGAGTCGCTCGGTATTTTGATTAATTATTTTTTTTTATCAACGATTTGTAATAATGTACTAAAAAATTACATAAATTTGTTAATTTACCTTTACTAATTTACGATACCTATATGATATTTTGGTCGAAATATAGCTTACAAATCGAGCCGGTAGAGTCGCTCGGTATTTTGATTAATTATTTTTATTTTGAATCATTAAAATTACTAATCAAGGCCGATAACGCCGCGTCGCGCGAAATATCTCTCCTCGCGGTCTAGAGGCAGAGCGTTCGACACTCGTTATGCAGGACCCGGGTTCGAATCCCATATTTTTATAACTTTTAATTTTTTTTATCATATGCTACTTATAAATATGTCAATAGACAGAAAAAAAGAGAGAATGAAATTAAAAGAGAGAGAGAAGAATAATAAAAGTTTCATTTCCGTCGTGCGTAGGCTTGCCACACACTGTATTTTTTTATTTTTTTTATAAATTGTTCATGCATTGATAATTTGCTGGTCCGCGAAAATTATATCATCAATCAGCGACCGAGCGATTCTTGCGAAATATCGTGATAAAAAAATTATATTTTACTTCGTGTTTCGTAATTAAAAATGTTGTGATTTTGTTCAGGTAGGTACCTACTTTAAAAAATATTTATTAATTTTCCAAGGTTTGTATTTAAAGCATTCAATGTATTTTTAAAATAAGATAAATCATGTGGCTTAAAGAAACTATAAATTTCCAGCAATTTGCTATTAAAAATCAACCATTTATATCGAAACACGTCAGCGTTGATTTAATAACAATTAGTAACATTAACTGGCCATGTACACACGCCACTGACGCCATTCAAAATCAAGTAGTTGAGTTCACTAGAGACTGCGGTTTGCGAGACCGCAGACTGATGTGGAACCGGTTCTATATCCATTTTGATTGATAGCCGGTTCCTAAAAAGAAAGAAGCTTGGTTTGGAATTGCTAGAGATTTAAAAAAAATTACGCCTCTATGTGAAAAGGGTTGTATATGTAGCTCCTTTATAATTGTTTTTCTAATATTTTGATAAATATTCCAAAAGGAATCAGTTCCAAAAATAGCCGGTTCTTATGAGAAATAACAAGGTTTACTCAGTGACCGGGTATGTCATCAAAATGAAAATTCAACACACCTCTAAAAAGTGATATAAAGTCATGAAAAGTGATGAAACAAAAATTAGGTTAAATAGGTTTCCCTGAACCGGTTTACTCTTACAAGCACTTTTCTGGTGCGGTTGTTGTCCGAAAGGAACGATTTCCAAATTTTTTTTCACCAGGTACTTAAATAATATTATTTTTTGGTAAATGTAAAATAATTTCCTCGCAGGACCGATCTATTCAAGAATTGTCAAGGCACTGATAATACCCAATACCTAACAGTCCGAACACATCACTCTTCAAACTATTTTTTTTTAAGGAACAAAAATAGAAATCATCCGAATATTATTGATTACTATCCGAATAGGCCCCGAGAGAAATTCTTTTCCTAAAGGCTTCCTGTGTGGAGTTCATATAAAAAAAGTACTTATATCTTTATCCATTTTAAAATTTGGCTTATTTTGGTAAAATGATTTTGTATTATAATTTTTTTACAGCATGTAAAAAATAAATTGTATTATTTAACATAGCTGTAATGAAAAGGGTTTGGGCAATTTTGATATGGGGAGGGGAAGGTCACTAAATTTAGGCAATTTAAGCAACGTTTCGATTCAGAATTAATAGTAGTCTTTCATGACTTTCACCCAGGCGGTACTGAGAGTATCATCTACCAGCTTGTGTGATTTTTGAATAAAATTCTCAACACTTTTTTGTCATGTCATGATAGTTTGCTAAATGAGACTTTCAATTTGAATGTTTACAAATGATATACACAAAGCGCTAATAATAACTATGCTAACTAATTTATAAGTAACACTGCAAGACTTATTACTTTATTACGAAGATTTTAAATACAATAATTGGTATAATATTAACAAGTATTATAAACAAATCATTTGTTAATGCATTCAGAGTGGCTTGATGCCACTTGTGTTGCAATAAATTTAAATCTCCCGGTGGAAAATGAACTACAAGCTACATCACGACTTTTGAACTAATCACCGCTCTATCCCCTCGATGTACCTTGGTGTATATTTTCTATGAACCCTGATCGACGGTTCCAGTGACAGCAAAGGAACCGGCTTCTTGTAGCCGGGACAGGAATATTGACCATCTCTAGAGTTCTTTATTTATGACTCTTCACCAGAAACGTCAAATTTGAGTATATAAAGCTATTTGTCAGAGGGAGTGTTTTCGCCGGTTTCATATTACATTATACAGTTGAAATAAAAAGTGTAAATAAAGAACTCGAAACGTAATATAAATATTAGCCGATATATTTTCACAATGATTTTTACAAAATATCTGTTGCCATTTGTTGTGCTGAGTATTTTTAGAGCGTATGAAGTATCTGCATGTACCGGTTGCATTCAGCTAGACGAGTACACATTCGACAAGCTAATTAATAAATTCGGTGCTGTTCTGGTAAAGTTCGATGTGGCCTTTCCTTATGGAGATGAGCACGAGGCTTATGCTAAAATCGCCAAAGATGCAAAATCTCACGACGATTTGCTCGTCGCCGAAGTAGGAATAAAAGACTATGGGCAAAAAGATAATGAAGTTTTGGCACAAAGGTACAATGTGAAAAAGGATGATTATCCTGTCGTGAAGCTATTCCTTGAGAACAAGAAGGAGCCAATCACGCTATCGGAGAAACCACTGACCCAGGATAATTTACAGAAGTTTTTGAGAGCAAATGCTGGAATTCACTTGAGTGGACCTGGATGCATTCCTAAACTGGATACCTTGGCTATCAAATTCCTGGATACACATCCTGATAAAAGAACAAAGCTTTCTGATGAGGCTAACATTATTATCAATGGCTTGCCAGAAAAGGTTGGTATATTGATCTTATCTACATTTTAAACAGTTTAAGTTGTGTATGTTTATGTTTATGCTGTGTAGGTTTAGGTTTATGTTTGTGTTGTGTAGGTTTATGTTTGTGCTGTTAGTGGTTAGAATATACTTTAAATAATTCGTAATCTGCTCTTTCGAAGATAGCATTAATTTAATTATATTAGGAAAAAGCTCTTTTCCAAAATATGCTTTAAAATATTAAGATGAATTATTTGTTTACACCTGTACATAAGCAAAATGAATATAAATAAATTGTTTTGTCTATATACAAATTCAATAGGTATTTTCACAGTTGTTTCTAACAAAATAACCATAATGAAGGTATTTTTATGTTGACAAATAAATTTATTCGTAATATGTGTTCATTTAAAGGATTTTTGGTCTCAGATTTCGACGAGTCAGATTTATTTTAATAATGCCATTTTAAGTTTTATTGATCAATTTTCAGTATTGCTTATAATGTGTATGTGTGTATATGTATGTGTGTATGCATGTATGTATGTATTTTAACTGCTTACTATAAATGTGTCTTAGTATGATTTTCATTAATTAATATTTTTGATGTGAAATCGGATTTCTGTAATGGAATCCTCGATTCATATCCTTTATCGTAGGCAAAATATGGGTTCCTCTCAATGACATTGCAAACATATAGACACGTTATTGTCTCACAAAATTAACACAAAATGCGACAAGTAACAATTTTTACTACGTTTATATTCCCAATAAATTCTTAATTCAAACGTTCATTCAAGTATAACAAAGATAGACTTCCAAAGGACATGTGTGTATGAATGAAATAGATATAGGACCGAGCAATGTTTACATACTTAAAAGTTGCTCGGTCCTATATCTATTTCATTCATACACACATGTCCTTTGGAAGTCTATCTTTGTTATACTTGAATGAACGTTTGAATTAAGAATTTATTGGGAATATAAATGTTGTAAAAATTGTTACTTGAAAATTTTTACAAGTATCAATTTTTATTCCCAATGAATTCTTAATTCAAACGTTCATTTAAGTATAACAAAGATAGACTTCCAAAGGACATGTGTGTATGAATGAAATAGATATAGGACCGAGCAATGTTTACATACTTAAAAGTTGCATTGAAAATAAATTTCTACATCACGGGTATGATTGAGATGACAATACGCTTATTCGCTTACACTAAGCGAATACTTAACTGTTGCTTTGTTCGCTATCTCACTTCTTTAATGGCGCATAAAATCTTTGGGAAATAATTGTATTATTGTTTATAATAATATAAGTAATTTGCGTGTATTTACAAATGAAATGTTATTCCTTGACTTTTATCAGTGTTTCCGTGGAAACAGTTTCTTATCACACATGAAGGTATTTTGGCACTTATTTAAGCAATTTGGTTAAGGATAGCACACAACCTCACGCAATGTGTGACAGTTTAGTACATACTATGTAAATCGAAAGGACGGCAATTACCGTATCTTTTGCTTGCCACTTTCAGATCTCTATAACAAGTCTATATGATTTGTAATATCATTGGTTCCACTTACAACTGCTCGGGTAACAATCATTGTCCATTTGGATTTTTAGAACTAGAGGGGGTCTCCTGTAATGTATTATTTCATTTAATTATCTTATATTTTGTTATTTGGTCTCCTGTAATGTATTATTTCATTTAATTATCTTATATTTTGTTATTTATGATTTCAGGACAAGAAAACAGGGAGTGTTTATCTTCAAATAATGAAGAAAATCACAGACAAGGGAGAAGATTTTATCAAAAATGAAAATGAAAGATTATTGAAATTGCTGGATGGAAAGATATCCGAAGACAAAAAGACAGAAATCAGCATCAAGTTAAATATTCTGAAAAGCTTTTTCGATGTCAACCAAAAGGCAAAAGATGAATTATGAATAAAATAATAGATACACATTAAATGACATTCCAAAAGTAATTTTAAAGGCAGTACAATAATAATTTTATGTTCTCAAATATGTATTGCATATACCTGGGTATTATTTTATTTCTTTAAAAAAATTGGATTAATTATTTTTAGGTACTATCTTATACTCTGCATAAAAATAGATACACAATATTAAATTATAATCTGAAAATTCTTCCTGAATACATTATAGAGCTCCAGTAAGTAAAGGTACTGCATAGTATGTAGAGGCAACCGTGTTAAAATTAAGCCATACATATCGTTAAATTAATATATCTTTCTCAATATTATTTGATTACTATTTTATTTATTTATTTATAGAGCGGAGACGGTTTACATATAGTTCCCATGAGCACTTAGTCCATAGGCCCATTGTGCTATCTCCCATTTTACCTCATTCCTTTAATAGTCACCCGGTCCCTTTTATAAAGTTCACCAGGGTTGTTGTTGGATATGTGGCTATGTCTTCTGGTTACACAGTGTGTCTTCCCAGGTCTCATCTCTCCTCTCCACTCCTCCTTGGTTCCCCACCCGAAGACCCCATGGCGGTAGAGTCCACTCCCCGCTGGTTCCCTGAAGGCCCCATGACGAAAGAGTCCACTCCCCCTTTGTTCCCTGAAGGAAGAGAGCCTCATCTCTCCTCTCCACTCCCCTTTGGTTCTCTGAAGGCCCCACAAGGGAAGAGTTCACGGAGGTGGATTCATCTCCTCTCCACTCCTTGGTTCCCCACCCGAAGACCCCATGGTGGTAGAGTCCACAGAAGAAGAAAATGAAGCAGGATAAGCAACAAGAATTTCTTTCTGTAGCTGGCCCTACAGAACTGCCCCTTAAGTTCTTTGTCAGTGCTTATTCCGGTCAGTTCTTCTTGTCACATGATATCCGATCCTTCAACGTTCCATTTCCATAGTCGAAATGTCCTCAAACTTAGTTTTGAAGTCTGTGTGAAGTGCATTTAAATGTTGAACCTTCATTATTACCCCGGAAAGAAGTTGGGGAACTAGGAAAATTCGCAGCTTCCTATGTGCAATGTTTTGCTTGAATATATTAATTCTGAAGTGAAAAGGAACATAGACTCTATTTATATACCTCAATTAACAACTTTACGAAACATAAAAATACAAATATCAAATAAGTAATTTCTCAGTCTATTATATTTGTGTTAGGTCTGTTGTGTCATTTACGGAACTCCTAAATGTTGACTTGAGGTAAATGGGGGTCCGCTCGTATGTACCCCCATTTGAATCTCGTGGACCCACAAATTTTTTTCTCGCTGACATAGACCTCCAGCAAGCCGATATCGACCTCTGGGGGTCGATATAGACCACTTTGAGAACCTCTATTCTAGTGTATCCCACGGATTCTCTCGCTGGAATGCTAGGACTAGATGTTAGGGAAAAATTGCAATGGTGTTAGTCCCACATAAGCTGCTCAATGGGCACATTTGCAATCCTCATGTTCTGGAACATTATTTATGTCTCCGATAACTTCACCAGAGCTGGGCAGCACAGGTTAATTTTTATTTTTCCAAGATGCAGGACCAACCATGCCTTTTTGGAGAATGACTACCGTTCTTCTGTGGTATTTTTCGTTTTAAACTTCAATGACTTCAAGATGGCAATTCTGAAAGCATAGTAGTCTTTCACCAGGATTCACCATACTGAGAGTATCTTCCATTCTGAAACGTGCCGCAAATATACCATACATTAAATACATATTAAATTAAATGAATTGTGAAACAACTCAAATTGATGAAATAAAACTTACTAGCGCACACCGGGATTTGAACCCGCATCCTCCGGATTCGTAGTCGAGAGCCCTACACCTCGACCACGGAGGCTGTCAAATTACCATCACTTTAGTTAATACCCATCCATTTTTGTAGCAAAATAAAAATGATTTATCTGAATTCTGTTTACATTATATAATTTTAAGGCAGTTTGTATTCACATTCTTAAAAATTGAGCGTTGTAAATCACAAATAAATTTAATATATCTAATGATATCTGCGCAACTGACAATACATTTTGTGATAATGTATTGATCTAACAGCTATACGGAAAAGCAAGCTTTGTGGAACTACCTTTCCAGTTCTTAATTATCAGACTCTGCCACACCTTTATTTTTAGTATAACTTATTTATGAATTTTATTTTAGACTTTTGAAGTGTCATCAATTTCATATTGCAACAATGTTCATTATTATACAGGTATATTAGGAGATCGGGACGTATCTGACAGAATTTATTTTACCAGTGATTCTTGAGCTTGTTTGGAGTATAAAAATTAGATTGCATTTTGGTCTACGATTCCTTTCTTCAAATTTTAATTTTTTTATTAAGCTGACCTTTATTGACTGAAAATTACACTTTTTTTTTTTCTTGCCATGAGGCAAGACAAATTTTAATTTATAGAAACTGTTTGCTAGAGCTCTTAGCTGGTTACATATTTTAGTAACTTGCTTATCCCATTTAAATGTGTTATCTACTTTTAATCCCAGATAAGTATACTCGTTGACAAAATCAATTTTCTCACATTGGCAGTTAGATATTATTTTTCTATGGATGCATTCAAAGTTATGTGCGGTTAGTTTGGGAATATTCCACATTTTCAAACTAGGTGATCTGATATACATGCATTTTGTTTTCTTTACATTTATAACCAATCCTACATCGTGTGCCCATTTTAGCAGTTCATCGAAGTCAGTTTGCAATTCTTGAATCGCTATTTGAGGATTTTCATTAGATACTACAAGTGCGGTGTCATCTGCGAAAATGAATCTGCGCGCTTTTCTAAATAGTTTCGACATATATAATTTTGGACCCAAAATTGACCCCTGTGGGATACCAGACCTTACAAATTAAGATTTACTCATCTCATTTAATATTTTTACCCTCATTTTTCTATTTGATAAATAGTTATTAAAAAAAGTTAGCAGTTTACCACGGATTCCAATAATTTGTAGAAATTTTATTATTTGTTTATGCCATAGTGTATCAAAGGCTTTAGAGAAATCAATAAAGAGTACAAGTACATGTTTTTGAGAGTTGAGCTGGGTGTTTATGAAATTAGAAAAATTATTAAGTAGTGCGTCACAGCTTTTTTTTTTCTGGAACCCGTACTGACATTCGTCAATGAAACCAAATTTATTTAAATATCCATCTAGGTATATTGCTATATATTTTTCGAGAATTTTTTCCAAAGCAGGTAATAAGGAAATAGGTCTGTAATTATTTATAATTGAATGATCACCGCCTTTAAAAATAGGTCTAACAATACTTGTTTTTAATCCTTCAGGTATTTGGCAAGTATCAATTATTGTGTTTATAAAATGAGTAATTATTGGGCTCAGTATTTTTACATGTTTTTTATATCATACATACGTATTTGGTCCAATCCCGGTGTTTTTGAGTTTTTCAATATTCCGATATAAACCAACCGATAAAACCAAAACAATCTTTATTTCTTTCACATTCCGGGTTCTTGGCACGTTTGTACCACACGATACGCACCGTGCCTTACATTGTAACGCTATGGGAAGAAATTGGTACATACCACATGTTTAATCTGTGTTTTATCGAGTTACAGTGAAACTTGCTGAAGTTCCCACTTAACCTTTGGAACACCAGACCCTTTTTGAGGGAAATCAAAACTATTGTTAAAAAAATTTACGCATTTTTCTTATTACTCGCAGGTTTAAATCGCATACCAAAAAATTCTAGCTAGGGCAAAATTCCAATGCCAGCAGCGCATGAACGGTTTGTCGGCAGGAAAAAATTCTTGTTTTCCAGAGGTTAAGAAGTTTTCAAGCTGAAATGCGTTTTTTTCAGTCCCTTAATGACTTAATTTTAAATATGACCCAATTTATCCCACAAATAAGATTTTCCTGCTTAAAAACCTTTTTTCAGGTCCCTTGGAAAACTTTTTAAGATTTTTAAATTATATAAATTAATCAATAAAACTTAAAATATTGCTCATTAAAAAGCGTCCATTTCATGCAGCTTCCACTAAGAGAGAAGAGCATAATTAAACCACTCACTAGTCGATATCTTCAGACTTTTTGTATGAAACAAATTGGTTCTAAAAAATCATAGATGTGCCAATATATAGACAGTAAAATTCTCATTCGGAGCCTACTTATTATATTATACGCCAATGAAAAACTCTGAACTTTTATTCCATAGACTTTCAGAGTTTTTCATTGGTGGATATAGTTATGCAATTATATGACATCACAATATTCGTAGTTATACCCCCCTGGAGTTCAGCTTATGTAATATGAACACTTATATTTATAAATAAATGGAAACAAAAGGCAGTATTTGTTTTATTTTGTTTATTGTTTATAAACGGAATGTTTTACACAATCATAACCCGATGCTATGGAAATTTAATAGTAATTATTTGCTGCCTTTCTAAATAAATTAATGTTTACAAAATTAACTGCATTTATTTTTTACAAATTTGTGCATTATCAGTATTCAGCCAATATCATGAAATTTATTTAATTTTATCAGTGATTCATATAAAGTTTGGGTAAAATTAACTACCCGGAAACGTGCCGTAAAATCACATCAGAAGATTCCTAGAAGTGTGATCTATACATATTTGAAAGAAAACTAATGTCACTAATTTACATAAGACCATTCTACTCCTAGGCCCCAGACGTATCGATGACATTAATCATCTGTAAGAATTTCAATATTTGAAGGGGTTTGATCAAATTCACCAGAAAGTAAGGAAAAATTGAGCTTACTTGCCCACAACCTTTATCTCTTAACGTACTGCAACACACATTCTTGCGGTCAGTTGGAATTTGAATACATACTCAGCTAGTAAAGTGGTGAAAATAAATCATCAGATAAAAATAAACTAAATCTCTATTCAAGATTTTGAGGAATAAAAAAATTATTATTTCTACGTTAAATTCAGATCTTGGCACCAACAGGAATATTATTTAAGACTAAAACATACATATTTCAAATTGTAACATTGAAATGTACATTATGTAACATTTGACTAATTTCATATGATAATAAACCTTTTTTTATAAAGTTTATGGCTGTAAATTGGCAATATTAATATTTAATTATTCAGGAGGCTAAAAGTAATTTTTTTTATTTCAAAATATGTACCTGCTTAGGTTTTAGAATATTTTGTGAACAGCTTTCAACGTGTCGGACAAAATGGGAAAATTTGATACATTATTGTTGAAAAGTGATAACATAACTTGCAATATTATAAATGTAAAACATTATAAATTCAAAATAATTTAAAGATAATATGCAACATAAAAAAAATAATAAAAGAATTACCTAAATATTAAGAATATGGAAAATTCATTCTTAAAACTAATTATTATTAGAAAACTTAAGCAATTACTGGTTTCAAAACTTTGGGAGATAAATGCTTCAAAACGCAAGCAAAACTAGTTTAAAACAATTATGCATTTACATAAATATATTATCGGAATAATAAAATTGTAGTTTTGGTTTAAAAAAAAGTATGGATTTATAAGTTGTGTTTGTTTTAAGTATTTATAGGATAAAATTAAAAGACAATAATTTTTATTAAAATATGTTCTTACAAAGATATTGAAAAGGCACATTCATTCAGGTTGCATTTGGACCCTGTTAAGATGACAAAAATGTCATTAATATTGACAGTGGATTGTTAGAATTTTCTATAAAAAATAATAATATCAGTGAAACTCGCTAATAAGGTTTTCACACAAAAATTTTAAGCTTAAAAAGTTTTGTTTTTCACTCCCTTAAAAAGTGGAATTAAAAAATGGCTATATTTTAATAAAGTACTTTTTAAAGTCTGTTGAAAATCTCATAAGTGTGACTTTGGACATTGGAGGTTGTTTCACAGAATTTGAACAACTTTAAAAGTAAATATTCAAGTTGTGTGAAAGCCCTATTCAAGTTATGCTAGTACTAAGTACTGTGAAACAACCTGCCCATGATGAAATAATGACAGAACTCGAATAGAATTTTCACAGAAATTGTTAAAATTCTCTGAAACAACCCATCCTTACTGTAATACCAAGTCAAAACATCTGGATACATTTCTGATTCACGCAAGATAAAAATTACCCAGAACACCCTTGAAGGTGAATGCCAAAATAATAGTGTGTAATTTACATTAATATTTAACCGTGCTACATTTTAAAAACGAATTTTGTAAATTTTAAAGCAATATAGTTTTAATTAGTGGTAGTTTCTTCGTTTTTTACAGTGAGCTCAGACAGTTTCAGAACAACTTCACTGGTTTTGCTGGATTCTATTTCGTTTTGTATTTTTTCATTTGCCGATTCATTGTTTTTGTTTTCGATGTTCTCTTTTTGGGAGGACTGGGAGTCGTCACTTTCCTCGCCCGAATCAGAGACGTCCTTGGAGGTGTTGAGTTCGGAGTCATTGGATTGGTTGAGGTCAGATCCGTTGTAGAGGCTGCAGAGGGTTCGGACTATCTCCTGGGCTTCTGCGAATTTAGTCTTCCAAATAGTGGCATCTGAGCACAAAACATAATAATACATATTTAGGTGAACAAAATAATTGAAATGTAATAACAAAAAATGTGCAAGGTCTAAAACTGTGTGGCTGGATGGTGTGGAGGTGAAAAGTGCAGTCTTAGACAGAAGAGGAACTGCAGGATAGAAGACATTTCCTTTAACATTAACATATAACCAGTTGTTGGTAATAACAGCTAGATGTCAACGCTATGATACGATAACATCGGTAACGACATGCAAATATTATTCAACACAACGCAATCTATGACAGAGTATTATTTTAGTAGTCTTTTATTCAAATTAAAAATAATAATTTCAGTGGTGTGTCTTTGTGTAACTCCGATTCAATGACCTTTGGAACCGGGATATGCTTTGATTTGAACTGATTGTAGGAACAATTCAGACAAGCGATAAAACAAGTACCAAAATTATTTTATTGATTAATAATTCTATATTTGAAATGTGTATTTATTTTGTACTAATTTTTTAAGTTTACTAAAGGTGTTCATTCGAAATGTAAATTTCTGATTATCTTTTGGAAGGCAACGATCCTGAGACAAATACTTTCAGCTTCACAGACCCTACAATTATAACATCCTGTGATTTTTCAGTTCTGCGCCAGTAAATAAAAGGTATAACAGTTTATACTTCGTGAACGTTTATGTGTAATTCTTAATTTGGAAAATGGACTTTTGGTTGTGTTCCTTCCTACCTGACTACTAGACGTTCTTGTGAATTTTCCTATCCAATACCGTCAATGCGCAGATGAATTTACCGGCATCAAGTATACTTGTAGTCATTATTAAAACAAAAATTGTCGACGCCCATTACTTGAACGTTACATGTTAAAAGTTTGTACTCACTCTCAACATTTCCAAATTTGATGGCTAGGAACTCCTGTTTGGCGGTCTCGTCAGCAAAGTCTCCGTACGTGGTCCAGTTGAAGGCGCGATCGGAGCCGATGTGCGGATTCAGCTGGATGTCGGCCGTGATGTAGTGGTTGGCGCAGATCTTCAGGGTCTTGTCGCGCCGCATCACCACGCGTACCGTGTTCTTCTCCGTGTGGTGAAGGAGCTTCACATCTCCCGTGCCACGCTCCTGGATCAAAAAAAAATATTTATGATAAATTTAGCATCATGAGAAATAATAGAAAGTAACCTACTCAATGTAACCCTTTTTAATGTGAATACCACACAAGAGTCCCAATCTGTCCCTAACCTCTGGAGCCAATAGGATTATGGCATTGCCCTTTGGGGGATTTTTCGAGGCTGAAGGTAATGGGAAGAGGAAGAAGGTGGGGATCTGTTCACCAAACACTGTTAAAGCAATTTCAAGGAACGTTTCCTTTCTGAATGGTGGTTTTTCACTAAGGTGATAATGCGAGTGCCTTCCACTCATGAACGTGCCGCAATTATATTATACAGCGTGTATCAGCATGTACCTGAAGGATTTTAACAAGTGATTCCTGAGCATACTTGGAGTAAAAAATGTAGACTAGTTATTTTACTGTCTAATGATATTTTTTTTTTATATTACAAACAAAAAAAATTACTACCATACAGCCTAGCGGGTCATGTGATACACACTCATTCCAGCAGCACCGTACAGACATTGCGACATGTGGCGGTGTGATCAGTGGCAACATGCGATAGAAAAAATATTTTATGTCTTTAATTGAAATTGCAGTCCGAATCGCTGATTAAAATCCTTCAGGTACATGCTGATACACCCTGTATATTATTTTTGAGGAATTACCTGTGAAACAACATAAATTTATTAAATAAGATTTATTTGTCGAGATTTGAACCTAAACCCTCTGGATCACAAGGCCGGGACACTGCATCAAATCGGTCTCCTAACTTGTATAAGTCCTACAAAAATTATCGTTTCAATTCATTCTTTATTTAAACATTTTAAAACGATTCAGTTAATTTAACAAAATAAATAAAAATACTTTTTTTGGGGGTTCTCATATAGGTTAAGAGGCCGATTTGATTCAGTGTCCCCAGCCTTGTGATCTAGGAGGTTTTGTTGAACATGCGACTTATGGATTTGTAGTTGAGGATCTTAACCACTCAAACACAGAGGCCTTTAAATTAATTTCCCATTCTGGTTGTAAGTTAAAAATGTCCCCGTCGAATATGACAATTAATAAAAGAATGTTTCCATTGATCAAAAAATTGTTTTAAATGTATAAAAATATTATTTCTAATTTTGAAACTTTTAATCCATGGTGGAAATTCATTTTAGTATGACTTATTTTATGGATTACACCTTTAAAACTTAAAAAAATGGAAGAAAGTTGCAAAGGCATTTTAATCAAGAAGGTCATATAATATAATATACTAGCTGACATGTACCTGGCGTTGCTGGGGGTTATCCTTAGGAGATAGACATATACCATGGCAGACTTTTCTGTAGGCTTTTTAAAGACATACAATTCCATGGTACATTATTTTGATGTATCTCATTAGCCAGCTTTAGCAATGTAGTGCCCGAAAATATATTTTTTAGAATGATTATAAAACATCGACATTTCTCTACTTTCTATAAATATAATGTGCATGAATCATATATGTAAACCTTCCAGAAGAAATTCTCTAAATGATAGTGAAAAACCTATCAAAATCCGTTGCGTAGTTCAGAAGAACTAAGATGTGGAGTTGTATTATGAAATTACTCCTAAGTGGTGCTATTTTTAGACAAAATTTAGTTATGAGTGGGTGAATCTATTTCTGTACCTCACAAGTCAAAGGTCGGTTGTCTAGTTTTTTGTGAAAATGAGTTATGTATGAGACCTTTTTAGTTTTTTCAGTATCTACACAGAGGTATAAAGACGGTTGTCCTACGACAATGTAAAACTAAGTTAGGTCAACATAAAAGGACTGGTATCTATACAATGTTCAAAAGATTTTTTTTACTATTTCCTCTCTCCTGAACAATTTCAAAAATGTGAGAACCGACCTTTGATTTCTGAGGTACAGATTTTTATTCTATATTGATGGATTACACCCATTTAAAAAAAAAACCCTTTTTAAAAAATCATCAGATATCTTCAATTGTAAAAATGCTGTTCAAAATAAAATAAAACTCAACCAAGGCCAAGGATTGTTATATGCACATGAATAGAAAGATTACATTTACAGGTGTGGTAAAAATAGCTACCGGAGGTGATTTCATTATCAAACTAGTTTGCTTCCTGAAAGTATTAAATAAAAAACATATCTAATTCATTCACCAAGGTCTGGCTTTTGATAACAAAGATGTTAATTTATCTATTGATATTTCTTGCAGCAGCTGCCCATTAAGATCAAGCAAACTTAGCATTGCAAACTGGCAGTTACAGTATCTGTATAAATAAAAATGTAAATGTTGTTTTGTTTAAAGTCTTAAATCTCCGAAAATTCTTCACCGATTGCTTTGAAATTTTGACACAACATTTCATTTGAATATGCGTGTTTTTATTTTATATAGATGTCACCTGTATCAGGCAAAAACATACTATATGCACAGACAGACTGAGCCACAGGAATGTGTGGCGGGGTCCAGCTAGTATTAAATTTAAAAAAATTATATAGGTATATCTGCATTGCATAGGAATTCATGCAACCTTCTGACTCCAAGTCAAATGCATAGACAATCCTATGGCGGAGTGGTATCACGAATCGAAAGTACTATTATTTTTGTAGACCTATTTCCATACATTGGAAAACCTTCATTTAAAAGGTCTAATTTTACAACTGCTAATAATTCTTTGGTGGAATTCCATTGTAATGAGTATAATTAAAACCGATTTTAAACTTCATTTTACTTGTTTTATTTTAACTTACCATACCATTTCAGACAATCACGTCCATCCTCAGACTGATACATTTTTGCTTAAAATTATTATATTTATACTTCATTTGTTAATTATGTACTAACATTATTATATATTTACAATAACTTGATAAATTTTTGATTTGTTTACATAACACTTGAGAATAACATACCTACATGCCACCCAAACATGTGTTTTTGGCATACAAGGGCGAGGAATGAAGTTATGGTTTCATGTTTAATTTAAAAATGTTAATTTCGGAGTTACCTAGCTGTAGTAATTACCCCACAATATATCATAGAAAGGTCATAAAAACACACAAGCTGACTCTCTCATGCTTATTTTTGTATCTTGATACAGTTGTTACAATAACATGGGTTTTTCAGTTAATATTGGGTTTAATTTAGGTCTACAGTGGTAGATACTCTCAGTATCACCGTGGTGAAATACCACCATTAAGAATCGAAATGTTGCTTGAATGGCTTTAGTTGTTTTTGATGACAAGCTCTGAATAGCCAGGTACTTCCCCACCTTCCTCTTCACCATCTTCTTCACTTCCCCACTCCCTTTCAGCCTCACAACATACCCATATTGGGGATGCGGACAGTCGGGAGCAGTTGAGACTCTTGTGCGGTATTCACATAAATAAAGATCTGGGTTTTAGCCAGTGGAACGCCGAAGGGTCTCTGGAGAACATGCGAGCATTCTAATATTATCCTATAGAATAATTTGTGATGCGATTTTGACCTTAATGCTTTGAAAAAATATATGAAAAACCAAATCAGCAACGTTTTGGGCTAATAAAACTTTAGGTTCCACTAATATTTTTCTGTTTTGTGCTCTGGCCTTCAACAGGTTAATGAATTTTATAGATTAACCTAAAAGCATTGATAAGTTTCACATTGATTATGCATAATGGTACAATATTTGTGTAAAAATTTTTCCCTAACCGCCGAACTTATACTAGGCACAGACTTAGTTCCAACTTAATTACTACAAGAAACAACGATTTATGTCGGGATAGATGGTAAAAGATGCATTATTAATTCCATTTTTATTACCTTTTAAAACGATCCCTTTGCCGCCATTTTGTATGGAGGACACTTGCGAGAGTTTTGTTTCAAACTAAATATGCATAAATTACTTAATTAACCGAAACTAAGAATCTAATAACCTATTAAAATTAAAAAAAATGTAAATAATTGTGCCTATTAGTGCGGCGGATAGGGAAATAATTACCAAATATTTACCTTCCATTCATGGTCGACTTTGTCAAAACGGTAGAGCCTAGCTCTAATTTTGCACATCTCTTCCTCGTCTTCTTCATTTGTGGAAACTGTCACCAGTGGAAGCTTCACAATGGGTTCAAACTGGGGATCATGCTCTGCTCCTTCAGCTCCATCGCTTTCACTATTCCTGGACACAGGCGTTTCAATATGAATCTAGAAATAACAAAATATATTAGACAAAAGCCTGTTTCGTTTTGCGCACTTATTTAGGAAAATAAAAAAGGCTGACAGGCGGTTTGTAAACATAAGAACGAATCTAAAAAATGATACCTAACGTGAACAAAAGCATCCAGTCTTGCATAATAAAAATGATTGAGGTAGTTTTGACATGGGGAATAAAGCATGGTTTATGGACAGGTGTTCAGGAAACATACGCCGAGTGAAACTGGCATTACCATGGGAACCAAAAGGTTCAAACTTGTAAATGTTAATAAATTATGATTGTGTTTATTAAAAGTTGTGTATGAACGTTAAAGAAGTCAAGACTATTCATTGAGGTATTGAATTAAGTTTACTGTGTTTACACTCGTAGAGAAACTACGTGCTGAAGTCACATTTGGAGTCGTTATAGGTTATAAAAAACTGCGCAGAGATTATCGCAAAAAATTTACTTACAGTATCAGACATCTTTGCAAGAATCAGTTTACAATAATAAAAAAAACTATAAGCAAATGAAAGAAAATAATCGAGTTTTAAAGGCGCCTTTGTTTTCTTTGAAACGTATTTGCAGGCGGTACAAACAAAAACCACTTGTGTGAAAATTTAAATTTCGAGTTCGAGCAAGTACCTTAGTAAAAATAACGAACAAATAATATAGGTGGGGTAATTCTGAACATAGGAAAAGAACCCATATTTTATAAATATAAGTCGTGTAATATAATATATTAGTATATAAATAAATTATTTACATTGCGTTATTTTATATTATAAAGAAAAGTATCTGCGATTTGTTTTTTGTACAAATCTACAGTTTTATTCCGAGATTGATGACAATTTAAACCCTTGACCTTGTTCCCAAGGTCAAGGGTGCAAAACAAGTGGAATGTCACTGTCAAAGTGAGATTTTGAAAAACATATTTGATTGTTATTGTATTTTTATTGCACGGTTTTTCGTAATTTATTTTGGCTTCCGTGGTAGGGGGGATAAGGATCTTGACTAGCAATCCGAAGGTTGCCGGTTCAAATCCCGGCGGGCGCAAGTAAATTTTATTTGTAATTTCACAATTAATGCATTTAAAATAATATACAGTATACTTGCAGCATGTTCCAGAGTCGAAGATACTCACCGAATCGCTCTGGTATAAGACCACCATTCAGGATTGAAATGCTGCTTGAAATGGTTTTAGCCTTGTTTGGTGACCAGATCTGAATAGCCAGGTACTCCACCACCTTCCTCTTCCCCACCCCACTACCCAGCCTGACAACATACCCCAATTGGGGATGCCATAGTCTCACTGGCTCCAGACGGTTGCAAAAAAAAATTGCGAATTCCAATAATGTATGTGGAAGGAGTATCAAACAAATAAATACATAAAATAATGTTGTTTTTAATCAAAGAATCACTAATATCTCTGGTTTTGATAGGATAGCTCTCTCTAATCTCTTATCAAGATATTACTTTGAAGTAAATTTTAAAAAAATCTCTTTTTTTTTGCATCCTGTTTTGCAAAAAAAAAAATTGACAAAAAAAATTAATTATCTATTTCGAAATGATCTAGTTATCTAGTAAAAAAGCTATGAAAAAACCACCCTGATCAAACAACCAAGTACCTACCCACAAATTGAGAGCCACTTTTAAAATTTTAATAAAAAAGGTCTATTGATTGTTTATGAACTTTTTAATAAAATAACTTTAAAACGATAAATTTGTTCACTTTTATTTTAAAAATCAGAAATGCACGAGAATGGATTGTTTCCACAGCTCGCTCTCGAGTTCAATAGTTCGGCTGTGGAATTTTACGGCCTCTGTGTTTCATTCCTCCTCTAACATGAATCTTTGGTTTCATAGAGGTGCACATTTTACTTATTCTATAGTTACAACTTCTAGATTTTTATTTTATTTGGGCTTACACCTGGGCTTTTACATGGATTTTAAGAACAGAATAAGCTAATGAGTAATCAAAAATTATTATTTTTTTTTTAATCATGATATAACAGTAAATATAGATTTGAATATAAAGTGTAGTGTTTTCGCTTTCTAACACCGTTTAGATCATATTTCTTACTGCGACAGTAAGGGAGACACAACGATTTCTATGGGACCATGAGAGCTGTTCCCAAAAGCAAACATATTGACTACGGGTAGTAATAGCCGTTTGTTCACAAAACCAAACAAATTAGCCTGAGGCAATAATATACAGGGGAAGCAGGGCAAAGAATATTAAAAAAAGGTGCTTAAATTTTCATAACTTTATTTTATATAAAACACTGTTAAACAAAAATGAGATTATGATTTGCAAAAACAGAAAAGCTTCAAACAATTATGATTTATTATGTACATTAACATTAGAGTCAAAATAAAATAAATAACAAACACTTAATAAGTAATGTTCTTAAAAATACTAGCATTAATCTAGAACAGAATAATATGCGAAAAAGGTAAATTTGTAAGTGGCCCTGATATAAGCTGTCATACAAAAAAATAGCTTTGTACAGACCACTCTATAAGACTTCAAAACCAGTTTAGCCAGCCCAGTTCCGGGCCCGACCTCTTCTAATCTTTTCCTTCCCTTACCTATCTCTCTTTCATCCGACATAATAACTTTTAAGAAATGGCACAGTGAAACCCTCTTATAAGGTTTCCACATAAGAAGTTTTCATGTTTAAGAAGTTGCTTTTTCGATCCCCTGAAGAGTAAAATTAAAAATGGCTCAATTTATAAGCAGAGCCGGCCCTGAGCCAAATGGCGCCAGGCGCTAGAAAAACCTAAAGGAAGCCATTACGTTAGGTTAATATCACCGCCTTGGCTTCTTGGCGCCTGGTCAAGTCGGCATCGGACTGGCCCTGCATGTAAGGTTTTCCCGAATAAGAAGTATTTTTAGGTCCTTTGGAAAACCTTATAAGAGAGATTCACTGTATTTATTACTCAAAATGCAAATGTATTTCAGTATTTTTAAATTTTTGTTCTGCTCTGAAGAAGGCAAGGAATGTCGGAAACTAGTTTTAAACTCTAATAAAGTAGTGTAGGTATAAAAAACACATTTTTAATACTGTTCAACCACAAAGTTACAAATTTTCAAAATAATATATCTAACTCATTCTCACAAGAACAGGAGTAAATGCAGTGATAAATTTAATCTGATCTATGCGCTATTGCATATGAAATCCATCGGCGGCTATCCCAGTACACGGGTGTCGCATATGTATCCACACACTAAAATATATTTATTGTTTCAAAACGTGTCAGGGATGGGATAGATTGCGTGGAGAAGGCCAGTGTTATTAAGTCAATATTAAATTATAGTATACACACCACATAAGTGTTCCAGAGAACCAAAGTAAAAAAAACTTTGAAAATTAACTACATATGTACAATTTTTTCAAAATTTGCATTGTTTCTTCGTAAATTTGACTTTATCTGAAATTTTAAAATTTTACGTACCTCGATCATCTATGCTTTGTATGTACATGTTTTTTCAAAGTGTAATCCTTTCCAAAATAAAATTTGTGCCACTGTTAATTATACAATATCAAACAAATAATTATAACAAGTAGGTTTTAACATTTAAACATGCAAAAAAAGGTTAATACATACTTAACATGAACAAATATGAATCGGTAAAGGTTTTTTAATAACCAATTGATTTTACGTAAACTAAATGAGGTACAAACTATAAGAATTCTAACACATAAAACTATAATTGAATTTACAACAATTATTTTTTAAACAGCTAAAACTCTTAAAGAATTCTATGACAAAATACTTTTGATATATTAGAATAGATTTTATATACAAACTATACTTTCCAAGTAAACAATGGAAACATTCACTCTCACCAAACTATGCATTCATTTCGCATAGAGAAATAATTACATACATATATACTTCATTCATTTCACACAGCGAAATTATAATTTTATTTATTTCACTCAAACAGTAATTAAATTAGAAATGATATATATTTTGCATAGAAATGATCAATCAACAAATAAAATAATTGTTCCATGATAATTCAAAAGAATGACAACCTCTAAAAAGTGATAGAAAGTCATTAAAAGAGAAGAAAAAAACTAACATATTAACCCAAGTAACCTATTTAATCTAGTTTTTTTTTCATCACTTTTCACGACCTCATACGAGTGTGTTGAATTGTTATTTTGATGACTTATCCAGTCATTTTACAAGCAATAATTGTTCGCCTGAAACACTCATCCACATTGAAAAATCTCCTGATAAAAGATACATGACGCCAACGGGACTCGAACCCGTGTCCCTTCGATTTCCGGTCGACAGCTCTGACCACTGAGCTATGGCGGCTTATCTCTTACCCGCGAAATTATTCAATATATACTAGTGTTTCATTCAACAATTACTGCTTGTTACATTTTTCACCTGAAAACAACCAACTTTATTTTATATGAGAAAGGCATTGTAAGTGCTAACTCTCTCACTAGATGGCGTCGAGACAAATTGTCTACATTTTTAGGCGAAATACTTGAACTTGTCAAATATTAATTATTATTTTTTTGGTAAACTAATGTTTTTAAGACAAGATTTTTTATGCATAGCACAAAGGGTAACAATTATTTTACAAGCAATAATTGTTCGCCTGAAACACTCATCCACATTGAAAAATCTCCTGATAAAAGATACATGACGCCAACGGGACTCGAACCCGTGTCCCTTCGATTTCCGGTCGACAGCTCTGACCACTGAGCTATGGCGGCTTATCTCTTACCCGCGAAATTATTCAATATATACTAGTGTTTCATTCAACAATTACTGCTTGTTACATTTTTCACCTGAAAACAACCAACTTTATTTTATATGAGAAAGGCATTGTAAGTGCTAACTCTCTCACTAGATGGCGTCGAGACAAATTGTCTACATTTTTAGGCGAAATACTTGAACTTGTCAAATATTAATTATTATTTTTTTGGTAAACTAATGTTTTTAAGACAAGATTTTTTATGCATAGCACAAAGGGTAACAATTATTTTACAAGCAATAATTGTTCGCCTGAAACACTCATCCACATTGAAAAATCTCCTGATAAAAGATACATGACGCCAACGGGACTCGAACCCGTGTCCCTTCGATTTCCGGTCGACAGCTCTGACCACTGAGCTATGGCGGCTTATCTCTTACCCGCGAAATTATTCAATATATATCCCGTTGGCGTCATGTATCTTTTATCAGGAGATTTTTCAATGTGGATGAGTGTTTCAGGCGAACAATTATTGCTTGTAAAATAATTGTTACCCTTTGTGCTATGCATAAAAAATCTTGTCTTAAAAACATTAGTTTACCAAAAAAATAATAATTAATATTTGACAAGTTCAAGTATTTCGCCTAAAAATGTAGACAATTTGTCTCGACGCCATCTAGTGAGAGAGTTAGCACTTACAATGCCTTTCTCATATAAAATAAAGTTGGTTGTTTTCAGGTGAAAAATGTAACAAGCAGTAATTGTTGAATGAAACACTAGTATATATTGAATAATTTCGCGGGTAAGAGATAAGCCGCCATAGCTCAGTGGTCAGAGCTGTCGACCGGAAATCGAAGGGACACGGGTTCGAGTCCCGTTGGCGTCATGTATCTTTTATCAGGAGATTTTTCAATGTGGATGAGTGTTTCAGGCGAACAATTATTGCTTGTAAAATAATTGTTACCCTTTGTGCTATGCATAAAAAATCTTGTCTTAAAAACATTAGTTTACCAAAAAAATAATAATTAATATTTGACAAGTTCAAGTATTTCGCCTAAAAATGTAGACAATTTGTCTCGACGCCATCTAGTGAGAGAGTTAGCACTTACAATGCCTTTCTCATATAAAATAAAGTTGGTTGTTTTCAGGTGAAAAATGTAACAAGCAGTAATTGTTGAATGAAACACTAGTATATATTGAATAATTTCGCGGGTAAGAGATAAGCCGCCATAGCTCAGTGGTCAGAGCTGTCGACCGGAAATCGAAGGGACACGGGTTCGAGTCCCGTTGGCGTCATGTATCTTTTATCAGGAGATTTTTCAATGTGGATGAGTGTTTCAGGCGAACAATTATTGCTTGTAAAATAATTGTTACCCTTTGTGCTATGCATAAAAAATCTTGTCTTAAAAACATTAGTTTACCAAAAAAATAATAATTAATATTTGACAAGTTCAAGTATTTCGCCTAAAAATGTAGACAATTTGTCTCGACGCCATCTAGTGAGAGAGTTAGCACTTACAATGCCTTTCTCATATAAAATAAAGTTGGTTGTTTTCAGGTGAAAAATGTAACAAGCAGTAATTGTTGAATGAAACACTAGTATATATTGAATAATTTCGCGGGTAAGAGATAAGCCGCCATAGCTCAGTGGTCAGAGCTGTCGACCGGAAATCGAAGGGACACGGGTTCGAGTCCCGTTGGCGTCATGTATCTTTTATCAGGAGATTTTTCAATGTGGATGAGTGTTTCAGGCGAACAATTATTGCTTGTAAAATAATTGTTACCCTTTGTGCTATGCATAAAAAATCTTGTCTTAAAAACATTAGTTTACCAAAAAAATAATAATTAATATTTGACAAGTTCAAGTATTTCGCCTAAAAATGTAGACAATTTGTCTCGACGCCATCTAGTGAGAGAGTTAGCACTTACAATGCCTTTCTCATATAAAATAAAGTTGGTTGTTTTCAGGTGAAAAATGTAACAAGCAGTAATTGTTGAATGAAACACTAGTATATATTGAATAATTTCGCGGGTAAGAGATAAGCCGCCATAGCTCAGTGGTCAGAGCTGTCGACCGGAAATCGAAGGGACACGGGTTCGAGTCCCGTTGGCGTCATGTATCTTTTATCAGGAGATTTTTCAATGTGGATGAGTGTTTCAGGCGAACAATTATTGCTTGTAAAATAATTGTTACCCTTTGTGCTATGCATAAAAAATCTTGTCTTAAAAACATTAGTTTACCAAAAAAATAATAACTTATCCAGTCACCTAAAATAACACATACATTTATTCATTTACTCCACACAGAACAAAATACATTCATTCATTCATTTAACATAGGAAACTATGCATTAATTAATTCAACAAAGATATATCTACATATCTCTATAGCTTAGAAACTGCAAAGGTTGTTTTTCACAAATGAAATAACAAAGCACTTATGAATAATCCCTGGTTACCTAGTTAAATCACTTATCCTCAATATTTTTTTTTATCTATTACCTTATCCAAAAAAGTTCTATTCGTGGCCTAATTTCAATACATAATGTTATATAACTTGGCATAATACAATCACATCATAGATCAAATCTTTAATTTAGTATACATACTTTTCAAAATCAAACATTTCAAAGATGATAGTTTAACATTTGTGCAGTATAAATGATACAAACCAATCCATATTTCGATATGCATTTTTCCCTCAAAAGTCTTAACGTTTAATGGTAGCATTGACGGCAAACTTATAATATGAAAACACAATATGCGAGTAGTGAATACATATTGAGAATTTGACCATTAACAAGAGAAATGTGGACACAAACAATTTTAGTCAAATGATCGATAAATAATGGTCCAGCCACTGAGAGTTGCGTTATAACCTATACAGTCGACTCTCGTTAATTCAAACCTGCGATAATTCGAACCTCTCTATAAATCAAAGTTATCACGAGTTCCCTACGAAATCTCTTTATATTTCGAACTAAATCCATACATTTTTGTACACTTGGTAATTCAAACGAAAAAATCATTGCTATATAACAAAACGACGCGTTAATTCGAACTCATCGGCGTTCAACATTCGACAATTCAAAGTTGCAGAGAGAAAGAGGCGGAAAGATTGTTACACACACGTTAGTACAAATACAATTTTGCGACAAGTTCAAATGTGTATTGTTTTTGTTATGATTAGTTTGTGACACACACTCTCATTCGATACCTTACAAACCTTCTGTCTACAAATGAAAGTGATGAAAAAGCATTTCAGGCACTTTTTCTCTTAAAAAAAATTATTGAGAAGTCTGAGCAGCAGCAATGTGCTAGCAAAACAAGTATAACAGAGTTCTTTCTTTCGAAAGATTAATTAATTCACATTATGATTACATGTATGTACACGAATGTACCTATAAACTTTTGTCATTGTTATAGAATAGGAGTTAATAAATAATAATTGATCAACACTTAAGAATTCGAAGTTTTATTTATTTACTCTCACAAATTTCGAACCATTTGATATTTCAAACACTCGATAATTCGTAATATTTTAAGAGTCCCTCGAGTTTCGAATTATCGAGAGTCGACTGTATATCTTTCTTATAAATGATGCATGTTGAAGAAAAGTTACATTAATCAGTTGTACGCCTTTATTTAAACATGGAATAAATATAGATCGACATTGCACAAACAATGATGAATGACAAAATTTAACATCATGTAAAGGAGGAAGAAAACTGCTTAGCTGATATGTATTTTACAGTTAGTCCGGTTGAGCACAAGAACAATATGAACCGTGTGCGCGTTTGACATGTTTTTCGGCTGTGCACCGGTGCCTAAGGGATCAATGGTGATAGTTCTCTGGATCACCTTTCATTGAAATACCGAGCATTCTTATTTGAAACCCAAGTTCAAAAGATAGTCAACTGTCCGTTAAAATAGAGGAATCAGATTTCTCGATGTTGCATCAAGATGAAAGTAATGTTTATGCGATGCGTTGTTATTGCAATGACTTCAATAAAACTAGTAAAGAATACTGAATCATTAACCAAAAAATCAGATATAAAGAAATATGAGAAAATTAAAGAAGAACATAACATGAGGGACACACAAAATCGGATCATATAACTAACTACAAGATTGTTAAACCAATCTGTCTTGAATATAATATATGTACACATGCCGCAATCGTCGTAAAACCATGACATTTCTAATTTTTTGCGTAGGACCGGAGTCTCATGTTTGCCTCCTGCAGCCATGACCCCAGGTTGTACGACGATCATTTGATGCTGAAAGGTTCACCATCCACTTGCTTTCGATAGTGCATGGCGTCCTGGTAAGCTTTCTTCACGGCCTTCCGATCCGTGGGTTTCCTCGACTCGACCAACTTGGCCTGATCCACCGCCTTCTTAATGCCGAGAGGTTCCAGCTTGTTCGGTGGCAGCCACTGCCAAGTTCGCTTGGCATCGAAGAAGAGAACCAAGTACAAGATTGGTTCGTGGGAATGGTTCTTCTTGAGGGCAAGCACGTCTTGTGGCGGTACTGGGAGAGGTACTCCGTTGTGGATGAAGCCTTTGGGGATCTTGGGGTCAATGATCAGCGCTGGATACCACGGGTAGCCCCTGAAAAGTAAAGAAATGTGCCTTAAGTCAAACACACATTGGCATCCATCTCTAAATAAATTTATTTGCTGAAAGCTAGGGGAAGATGAGAGGGGAAGTGAAAATTATTACAGGTTAAAATAAAATATATGTATATTCTTATAGATCAACAAACGCTGATTACTAATATATAAATATTATTAAATATAATTATACATGCAATTAATAAACCGATATATAAAAATGATTAACCTATCAGACTAATTTGTTTACTTTTGGGAACAGCTCAGAGAAATCATTGTGTCTCCCTTACTCGCATGTTTAGAAATATGATCTAAACAGTGTTATGATCAATTATATGTTTATTTCTAATAACAAAACTATAAAGTGTATTTATTCACCTGTCAAAAACAGTTTCTAGTTTTCGGATACACTTAGAATTATTCCATTTATTTGGATTTTATTGCAAAGCAGAAATACACTGACATAATGCTAAGTATACATAGGCGAGCTAAACTGATGAACTGAACCTCAACTCATGAGAAAGGAACGAAGCAACCGCAAGTGGCGCGAACGCCGCTTGTAGTTGCTTTGTTCCTTTCCCTTGTAATTAGTGGCTCAGTTCGCGTTTCGATTCGCAAATGTATAAGTATCATAATAGATTTAAACGCCCTGTGATTGGTTGGCGGGTTCTGACAGATCTATGGCGGTCCATCCTCTCTGCTTACGTATCTCTGTGGCGAAACTGATGGTCGGTTAATTAAATAAAATAATAAATTGGTTATAAAATCACCTGCACTTTGCCCAGACCAGCTGTAGCGGCTGCAGGTTTGTAGAGTCCAGTCTCTCCACCTCCTTGCTCCGGTTGGGGGTGCGCCCCCTTCTGCGCTGGCCCTTGCCTGTCTCCTGGCTGCGACTGCTGGCTCCGTCCGATCGCTCCGAGGACCAGCTGCGGGAGCGCGGTGCATCATGGCGTGGCTGCGACATGCGCGTCACATTGGGCTCCGTGTCGCTCATCGTCTGATTGGTGGTGGACTCCATCGTCTCATTGAAACAGCTGGATCTAACAAATGATGATGAATAAATCATGAGTTAATTAAACTGTTAAAATAAATAACATAAAAACAGTAAAACATTTGATAGAAGAGAGATTTTTTGGCTTTAATTATACATTTAAGTTCACAAATTACTAAATATAACTTACACACTATTACATTTTGTACTGCTTAATATGGTTCTTACAATCTATTTTAAATTTATTAATTGGTTTAGTTTATATGGTTTGTGGCAGCGCATTTTAATATTTCAGCCATTTGTAAAATAAACAGTAGTGTGTATTGACATTTTTTGGAAGTCTGATTTCATTACATACCCTTGTGTTATGTCCGTGAATGTCCTTGTTGTGTAAATATTTTTTTAACAGGTTATTTATTATTTTATGTATAAATATCACCTGTTTCACTGTTACGACAATTTAGCTCCCGTAACATTTTAGTTACATTTGAAAATCTGTATTATGTAAGTATTACATATTCTCATTGCTATATTTTGGAGAATTTGCAACTTGTTTGTCCTCTGGTGCTACACAAGAAAAGAATCGTTGAGCACTAGTTGAAATGTGGAGCAATAATAGAGTTGTATGTAGTGATACATAATAGTTTTTCTGGAAATTTTTTGAAAAATTCTTCCCAGAAAATAGATTTTCTTCCCAATTTCCTTTCATGTACATGCTTGTTAAAGGTTTGTTTTGAATCTAATATAATTCCTAACTATTTAATGTCATTAAGATTTTCAATAAATAATTTCACCATCAATTTTGATTTACAAATCTTGAAGGTATTAATTAGTGCACACTGAAAAAGCGTTAAAGACATTACGCTATATTATGCGTGCATAATTTGGGCGTGGCATATACATATTATATGTTGGGGTAACACACTACGCTATAATCCTACTCAGGAGAGGGGGTCAGGTCAATTCGGGAACTGCTGCCGATTATCAGCAGAGAATTTACGGCACTCTCTAAATTGTTCGTACCCCTTCTCATGCCCTAGGTAGGAGAGGCGGTCGCATAGTTTTCAAATATAGCCTGGCTAGCAGATCACAGCGCATATCGTCGCCACGCCCACACTTATAACACATCATCTTTTTAGGTGCGACAGGTCTGCATCGTGAGCAATATGGAGTTATATAAAACGCTTAACCTGTTAACCCCTTAATGGTTTAAATTGGTTAGAAAAAGTTTTACCTATCACTTCCGGAGGACAGGCTGCAGCTGTCGTCGCAGCTGGTGGCGTCGTCGTCATGGCTGAGATGCGTGCACGAGGAGCAGCTGGAGGAGTAGGAGCCCGTGGAGCGGGCGCTATCGCTGTCCACGCCGGAGCCCGCCTCGTCGCGGGGCCCGCGGTACTCCATGAAGGATGCGGGCACCGTGGTCTGGGACCCCACGGAGGCCTGGCGGCTGCCGGTCGGCTTGTCTTGGGATCTGTGAAAATAAACAATTGTTTTTTTTATGTCATTTTCGTACCCAAGAGTCCCAACTGCTCCCAACCGACTGGAGCCAGTGAGACTATGGCATCCTTAATTGAGGAACATTTTTTTAAAACTCAACCTAATCAAGGTCAAACATTTCCAGGGCCATTTGATTATTTATAATTGCTTTGTTTCAAAGTGAGTAAACGTAATAAAACTGAGATACTATCGTTAAAAAATGTAAATAGAACCCAAATACAAGCGTAAAAATTTTCACGTAGAGAATGCTGTGATGCGCTACCTCCTTCTTTAGCCAACGTTCCAGCCAACATTACAGTGTCCATCTTTGGGACACATCTGCCCTGATGATGGACACTGTAATACTGTCCGAAACATTGGCAAAAGAAGGAGGTGGCACATAACCCCAAAAATAAATCACTATAACGGATAGATATTATTTAATATCTTAAAAAATAGTAATGGTTTTTTTTTTTTAAAGTGATTACCAAAATTGTAGAGTTTGTGATATACAAAACAACTAAGATATCGCACAAAACTGTAGTTTGGGGGATGCGTATACACACTTCCGGTGCGGGAGGGTTAACTGGATAATAATATAGATGGTGAAACTTACCTGTTTTTGTCTTGTGAACATATTTTGTCTTTGTTGTGCTTTCTTGGTCTTCCTCTACCTTTCTTCTTGGCGACGATTTCCGTTTCTTTTGACTTTACCGGGGATGCTGCTTCTGGAAGTGAATACATAATTTCATTTACTATTTATTGAATACATAGTACAGTTGAATATCAGTCATCACAAAAGCATCTGAATTATGGCCTTTTATTCACTTCCGGCAAGGCAAGAGCGCATTGCAAAGAAGAAAGCCAATTTAGGAAGCAATGCAGTTGGTACCTTTTCTTGTACAATCAAGTTTTGCTGTCCTACTCAAGACAAGATGCCAGTCAAATGAAGAAGTATGAGTCAGTGCCAGTACAGTCGCGTCCAGTTGAGTCACACGCTTCTTGATTAAACTCAAAAGAATTGTTATTGATGTTAAAAAAAATATAAGAATTTGTTTTCAAACTGAACACCCATCCAGTTCAGTCGAAGTCGAGACCGGCTCTAACTCGCCGGCCATAGGAGTGGAAGCTTGCCACACTAAACTACATATTGAAAGGTGGGTCAAATCCCAGCAAAGGAAGGAAGAGAGCACCCGGAATGAGACAATTCAAAGTATATACTCATAAATAGATCACATCCTAGACGAACCAGGAAACTACTCGATATGGACAGAAACTCACTGAGGGAATTGGTAAGACTACTAATGGGACACTGCCACCTGTAAAATGGGAGATAGCAAAATAGGCCCTTTGCCAGAGTGCTAACGGGAACTATGTAAACTGTCTCCGTTTTATTAAAATAAAAAATAAAATTTGCTGGATTACGTTCATCTTCAAGAAATTGTTTTCACAAAGTGAGTAAAACTTTGTAATGCTGACGTATTCAGTGCGTAACCATGACTGAAGTGATTTGACATGACGTAACTAACTTGAAGTGGGTAAGCATGAAGGCATTCCGGCAGTCACCAAAGATGCTATGTAAGATGCTTATGACGCTTAGTGTACAATAACAAAATATGAACCTAAATAAAAAAAAAAAACTTACTAGTAGAATCTTTAGCCGCATCATCACCGTTGGTCATCGGTGTCTGACCCTGCCTGCTTCCGGATGGAGCCACCGAGGGGGGGGCTTCCTCGGCCAGGGCGGTTAACTCGGAGCGGCGGGGGACACGAGCACCTCCGCTGCTGTTGCCGCCGAAGGAGGCCGCGGCCGACTGCGCCTTGCGGGTGAATAGAACAGCCGTGCGGCGGTTTACTCCTGGACGGATGAAAAGAATGTTTTAGATAATATTATGAGTGTAGTTCAACTTACTGAAACACAGTGGTGTTCAAAACAATGCGTCTTTCAGGAATTCATTAATGGATAACTCCACAGACATACATATGCATATAAATTTATTTTTTCAAAAAATTTAACACTGGAGCCTGCTAGAAGGTTATTGACACCACTAGGATCTGAATTCGCTAAAGGGATTAAAAAAGATTTCTCAGCCAGTGATTTTCAAATAAGAATTACTGTAAACAGGGCCGGCCCTTTGCGGACGCAATTGGCGCAGTCCACTCCAGGCGCCGAATTGTCAAGGCTCTGATAATATCTAACACTTAGCAGTCATAACAAATCGCCCTTGAGATTATTTTTCATAAAAACGGCGCTACACAAAAATACAAATCATCCGAATATTATTAATTAAAGTGATTACCTACCAAGGCTTCTACTGGTTTTGACAAGGAGCGCCAAAATTTTAATCGCGTCAAGCGCCGTTTGGCTCAGGGCCGGCACTGACTGTAAATACATATTTTATTTAGCCATTTGGGCCATGCGATTATTTGAGGCGTTTGTTAAGATTTCAGTAAAGTATTTACATACGTTAGTGAAAAAAGGACAATCGAAGTAAGAGTTGGCTATCACTAGCTGCAGGCAATCAATACCCCCATAGTCCAGTTTATCCTATATTGAACTTATCCATATAGTATAATGCCTGAGCAACAGAAGGCCTTTAAACTAGGGCTTTCAATCCTGGAAATTTGTTCAAAACCGGAATTACGGTACTAGCATTTTTCAATCCCTGGATTCCAGTGCTGGCACCGGGAATATAAGTGTTTAAATTATTATGAAAAAAACTAGCTGTACCCCGCCATGTGTTGCTATGGCTCAGTCTGTCTCTGCAGATAGAGAAACAATAGCTGTTTTTACATCCAACGGATGGTGTTGTATTGATTTAAACACTTATAGAATTTTTCTAAATTTACTCCACGCTGCGTTTTGAATTCAAAATTGGCCAGCTCCTTTTCATAATATTTTATATGTCCCTGGTTGTTTTAATTTTTTAAGAGAATTTGGAATTAAGTCCAAGATCAATAAATAGCTCTGTCGAGCCTTTCTTGTAGAGACAGATTTAAATCGACTACAATATTGTAATTTTTTACAATATCAATGTCTAATTCCGTCATAGCGAAAGACATCTTTTCTTCGCTCGATTTAGACAGGTCAGCAATCGTGTGTCGTCTTCATAGTCTGGTAAGCCTTTAGTATAGATTTCTTGTAGAGAACATCACAAACTGCTAGATGAAATGCATGTGCGAAACAAAGAGAAGTGGAAGCTCGTCTACCTGAATAACCCCGGTGTAGTGATGCCACAAGATTAAATACTGAATGTTATTCAGGCGTCAATAAAACTTTCATTGCTTCCAAGAAACAGTGCAATCTTTATGACCTGAATCCCGAGATCTCAAGAATACTGTGCTATAAAAGACATGCTGTAAATAAAAATACATATTTCCATAGTTGAAACAAGATTGTGAAACCACCAAAAATCTGGTATTTCCCGGGATTTCCAAGATTGAAAGCTCTACTCAGACCCTTCCTTCTCGCATTTCCAAATCCACAATCCTCATACATAATAAAAAGCAATCTACTTACCCGTAGGACTGGGTTCCATCTTGTTCCCAGAGACGGGGCTTCGCTTGGTGGGGGTCCTCTCATTGGCCAGGGGTGTGTGGGGGGTACCTGGGGGCGAGGAGGCCACCCCACCCGGACCTTCACCTTCTTCAGCCTCTGATTCTGCGCTACCTTCACTGTGACCTGGGGGAAAGTAAAAATAGGTTTACTTATGACATGGATAGGCCTTTAAAATGCTGGAGATTCCATGGACAGCCAGGTGCACTAATCTATCTGTGATATTTTGAGATGTGAGTTTCAGTCACCGAGCTTAGATGGCTCTGGTGACGGAGTTATCGACATCTTTCGATAAGATGGATCCTAGAATAGTCATAATAGTCCTACAATTTAAAGATAGTTTAGCAGCCGATTCCAAGGGCAGAGAGATTTAAAGGGTACATTTATCTCCTTGCTGTCCAAGCTCCTCACAATTGTTAACTCTTCAGGTTAATTTATTGGCTATTGGAAACAACTCATACAGTCTCACAAAAATCATTGTATCTACCTTACTCTCATGGTGAGAAATATTATCTAAACGGTGTTAGAAAGAGAAAACACCACTCTTTATATTCAAATTTAACTAACATACACTAAATAGAAACTAACAACAGAAGAATTAAAATCATTACCAGTATGAGACCAAAGGTTACGACCGCAATTTGAAAAAAAAAGAATGAAACTTTTTATTTAAAAGGGCAAAAACGTGAGGTGACAAATAACATTTGCAAAACATGTGTCTATTAAAATGCGTGTGTTTTTACATAATTACTATTAAAATTTATTTATAGAGGAGAGACAGTTTACATATAGTTCCCGTTAGCACTTAGGCCATAGGCCCATTGTGCTATCTCCCATTTTGCCTCATTCCTTTAACAGTCACCCGGTAACTTTTATAAAGTTCAGCAGGCTTGTCATTGGATATGTGGCTATGTCTTCTGGTTCCACAATGTGTTTTCCCAGGTCTCATCTCTCCTTTCTAATTGCCCTTGGTTCCCTGAAGGCCCCACAAGGGAAGAGAGCCTCATCTCTCCTCTCCACTCTCCTTTGGTTCCCTGAAGACCCACAAGGGAAGAGGACTTTGTCTCTCCTCTTCACTACTCGGTTCCCTAAAGGCCCCACGGTGGAAGAGCACTCCGTGTCTCCTCTCCACTCCTTCTTGGTTTCTTTTTCATCACCTTACAAAAACAGTTTTAGTTTAATAAATTAGACACCGTGCTTTTATTTCAACAATACTATCAGGGCCGGCCCTGAACTAAACGGCGCTCTATTAGGTGCAAGATATTTTCATTGCCTTGGCTCCTTGGCAAGTCGGTGCCCGGAGTGGACTGCTCGAATTGCGCCTGCACAGGACCTGCCCTAAATACTATCCATTCTGTAAGAGTAAGACAACCAAAATAGGCCGTCAACCGTCTGCTTACAACGTAACCTAAGATTGGTACTTTAGACATGTCTCATAGGAACTTCGTAGCCACTGCCAAAGTGAAAAGCAGAGGAGGATCACCGATGCGTCGGATTGACCAAGTGTCCACGGCTCTCCACACCGAGCAGGACTATGAGGAGTGAAGGAGCTTAGTTCATTAGGGCAATAATTATTGAAGAGGGGTCACAATCTTCAGCAATGAGGAAACAAATCGAGAAGAAGAACAGGAAGAGGTAATAAGTGTCTCAAAAAAATATTTCAAACAACATCACACAAGAGACTCAATGCCCGGAGCCACTGGGAGGTAACCCATTAAATTTGAAAATATTTTGACTTTTTAAACCCATGACTTCCATGAAAGCAGAGTTGGTATTTGGTTGTCTTCTCACCTCTCCTGCGTCTCTTCCTCCGGCTGCCTCCCCTGGCCTGCAAGACAGAGCGCAGCCTCTTGGCCAGCCTCGGAGAAGCCTGGTACTGGGCGGTCTTCTTCCATCGGGCAGACAGGGTGGTCAGGCGCTGTAGGGTGTCATCGCTGGGGTGCTTGTTGGCCTTGAGAAGAATAATAGGAGCTTACAATTGGGAAGTGTTTAAATGATGAGCCTTATCGATGCGAAACGAATAAGACAGCGTGTAACGGACTTTGTTGGCCACATTTTTTCATTTTGTCAAAATATGTTTACATTTATAAAATTTGCCAACTCCACGCCACTGGCAAATTCCTCACTCCCCGCCACTGCTCATTTGTATCCCATTTCGGTCAAAATTGTGACCCCGAAAAGCATCGGTAGCGTATCGCGCACGTACCCCGACCGAGCGGTATGATGTTCAGATTTTTCTGTATACAAATTTTATTAACAAATTATAATTTACTAAATGTTACTAATACCTATTTTAACTTGTACATCTCCTCGGCGGTAGTTAAATAAAAACTATTTATAAAACTAAACTATTATACTGAGGAGATATTTAAAATTCCCTTTCTAACGATTTTATATAACCATTTTTGTGTAATTATTTTTACATATTTGCCTCTACAAAAATCCAGGAACCTCGTAGCATAGTGAATCTTTCCTCTTTCGGAGCGCTATGTCACGGGGGACCTGCGAAAAATACTGCCATAACCATTTTACAAATTTGATCGCTTCAAGATCATTTTTACAATTTTATTTTACAAACATTTCTTATTTTTTGTCGTATCTTGACAAACTAAAAATCTAGTTGTCAAGATACACATTGTTATAACTGCTATGTAATAAAACTATGTAATTGTAATACAGGCGAGCTTGCAAAATCTTTGCAAACTCTCAAATTCAAGCGTCTGCCTTCGGCTATACCACCGGCAAAATGAATATGCAAAATTTTACGGTGGCTTATGTACGCGTTTGAGGCGCGGATAGAATCCCCACCCTTTTTCAGTCGACAGCCAAATGTCGGCTGCGAGTCGACCTTATAGAATATAAGCAGCGACATTAAAAATATTAAATCAGTTCAACTTTACCATAAAAAAACAAGTGTTTTTATTTCAACAAGTGACTCCTGCCTTCCAACTGCCTCACCTCGCCTAGTCTTCTGCTCCAAACCTTCTGGTGTTACCTCTTCAAGACCAGCCGGCCCTGCCTAGGAAAACCGCCAACACCAGAAGCGAGCAGAGACGACAACACACCCAGTGCCCAACATTCACCGAGCACCAGGTGCGGGAGGCAGATTGCAATAATTTCTACAACTATCATCATCATCGGCTGTAAAGGAGCATTCCCATCGGTTGAAGACACGGTTTGGACCCGGCGCCCAAATCTACAGTCTTGTGCGGACTCCCGTCCAGTACACAGGCGGAAGAAGATGAAGGTATACATTTATTCTTTAAAAGATTGATGCTCAATACTGGAACACTATTACTTTTATTATAAAAGAATAACATTACCGTTAAAAATAACCTGATATTTTTCTAACCTGACCTATTTTTGAAATTGATGAGTTTTTTCACATAAACAATAAATACCGAATGATTCTTTCAGTTTGTACATATTGCCCCCACGAGGCAGGGACTACAATTCAGAATCAGAGTTGCTTGAAATTGCTCTAGCAAAGTGAAGTATTTTTTTAGAATTATAGCAAGTAAAACGGAATAACCAGGTGAATTCTAACCTCCCTTTTCCTACTAATATCTACCTGCCTTACAACAATTTTATCTACTTGTATAATAATGTATTTGATAGTCCAGAATTGGGTGCGTTGATGTGCTTTCGGATTCCACTGATTCCACAATTCTGGGATTAACTGCCATACGTATTCCTCATTGTCTAGAATACGTAATGGAGGGAAATATAAAAGATTGTTTCTGGGGCAGTTCAGTTATGTATAAAGAAAAAGAAAAGACTGTATATTTTAGTATTCCTATGTAAAAGCCCCCAAAAAGGCTTTAATAATTAAATAATATTTTAAAATTTAATTCTTAAATTTCATTATAAATATAGAAGTTAACATGGGTACGTACAGAAACGTATCTAGGCTTGCAAAAGAGGAACAAACAAACAAACAATTTCTTTGCACGAGTATCAACATCTACAGCAGTAATGTTCCCAACTGTACAAGTGTGTGTACGTCTGTAAAACCGCGTATAAAAGTTATATTCACCAATAAACTTGTAATTTCATCCTCGATCTTGCTGTCATCTTTACTCGGGCTACTTGTAGAGTGTCTCTTCTCTCTCTTTTTAGTAGGTGTCCTCTCCAGCCTGTCGTTTCTTTCCGCCTTCTCACTTTTATCCGCCTTCTCGATTTTATCAACTCTCTCGCTCCTATCATTTCTTTCTGCACTTCTCTCAGTAGCGTCTGTGATCATCTTGGCGGCGGCTTGCAGGGGAGAGGGAGATTTCTCAACTCCGCTATTACGGATTGAAGGCGGGGTAGGAATGGGCGATTCCTTTGCACGAGGAGTTGGTTGGTCCGTCTCGATTAGCCCCGCTTCTTTTAGATCACGCCGGGCCTGTTTGATCAGTGCGTTTCCTTGCTCCATCATTCTAATGCCAGCCCTGGATGAAAAGAAAAGAGATCATTGGTATTTTTGAAGATCATGTTACATTCATAATTTGGAATCCCTCAAAGTTCTAAGTTCTATTTAATTTATCAAATATATATTTATATAGTTACCACTGAACAGATAAAGAAATCCAGACAAACAGTGAAATTTGATTATCTGTTCAAGAAAGAATTTCGACACATGAAAAATATCACATTTCACTCAAAGGGAAATTATCTTTATTTCTGGCACACCATACATGCTCACAACACACTTTTCTATGGTAGTAACTATGGTCCTGCCGCTGAGAGGCATAATAACCTATTCATTATAACTTCACTTTCTGTTACATGCTGTTTATGAGAAAGAGGAGAGGTTACATCTCCCTATACCTTGGCTTTACGAACATTCTTTTCTTATTGAATAAATGAAAATAATTAAACTTCTCATTTCCGAGAGTTGTGATAATTTATTTTTAAAGAAAAAAATTACACTGCAAGTGGAAAATAGTTACATTGGCTTAGAAATTCCAGACAGAAAAAGCAGTATTAATTTCACAATGCCAGAGCTCTCCGTTTGAGAGTTTTAGCTAAGTTTACATAATGAGGAAAGGTAAGGTGTTCACATGAAAGAAATTTACCAATATTGCACGATTTCATTATCAATTACGATTACATTGACAACTATCATACTCACTTGTAAAATACGGTATCTTTGCTATTATAGGCGAGACAGTTGGATATCATTAGGCTAAAGTCTGTCTCCATTTCTTCAAGATCCGCATACTGTCCCTTTTCCAGCTTTGATGACATGGTGCTCAAGTCCATCGGGTGGGTGACCACGGAACTGTAGTCTGGAACCTGGAAAATAAAAAAAATACATCATAGTATGTAGCCATTGTAGGTTGAACTCTTTATTTTCTTCTTTGTATGGTGGAGGAGAGTTGGTGGAGATCAAAGTGGGATGCTGAGGTTTTTCAGCCAGTTGACGCATGGGGAGTCACTTGATTCAGCACAGATGGACCTTCTGGAAACTGATGAAGGGACATTCTTCTATGATGTGTTCTGTTGTTTGAAATATTCTTCAGGTACTATCTATGGATATTTTTAGATTATAAATTTCAATAAATACCTCAGTTGGGTCTACGGGTTCGGAGAATATATCCGACGTGTCTCTCACAGAAACAAGGTAGAGCAGTTTCCTCAGAGAGGCATCCGTCGGCTTTAGCTGATGCATGAGACATCTCTCAGACACCCGCGTGAACTCAGCCTTCATTCTCTCCCTCTTCCTGACCAGTTCACAGAGCAATCTACAAACAAAAAAGAAGAACATAAAGTGGCTGAAAGATGGAAAAATTCTGACCAATTTGAACCCAAATAAGCTGTACTTTTGTGCTTCTGATATCAACCAATTATACAAAATAACTATGTACACATGTAGCTATTTTGCTCTTTTATCAAGGGGTGGGTAGAGAGGATGGAATGCCACAACTCTGAGCCCTGGCACAATGTCCTTGCTTCCTTCACATCCATATACACAGTAATATTTACTTATTAAAAACTTCCTTCACATAAGCAAAAAGGCAGCTGGAGATTTTGAATAGTCACATTCTGATACACAAGTCCTTTCATGTTTATCAACCTATTATAATAAAAGGTATATCAGAATGTGACCACTGAAAATTTCCAGGTGCATTTTTGCTTACAACGGCAGAATATTCCATTGCTTTCAATTGTCTGTCCAAGGTATTTTGAAGATGCACTTATATATCCACATTTCAAAGGTTTCCACCATCCATATTAATGCTTGGTTTAGGTTAAAACTAACCTAATCACAATTGCCAGAAAATGTTCACATAATATGAAAATAAATGTTTACCTAGCCCTTTCGAGGTCTTGTCGAATTCGCTGCCAATATTTAAGTTGGTTGTACAACTCACGAGTATCCACGCTTCCATCCTGGACACCACTTCTGCCTCCTCCTGTAGAACAATGAAAACAATACATTATTACAATTCACAATCTGTATTTTGTGGTTAGTAAATTATTGGTTAGTAAAATGTAGCCGCAAATGGGGCAGAGGCATTATAATAAAATCATTTTACACTTTTAAACAGTGTCAAATTAAATGCCAACAGAATGGTACCATAATGTAATGAAAATCAGACTATTGTGCACGAAAACATGGATTTTTTTTACTCGTTAATTGGTTTAAAACAGTGATGAGTAACACGTGGCCTGCGCGGGCCAATTTCGTGCGCCTCATAAGCCTCTACATAGTTCTCATTGGGTTATCAAAATATCGACAAAAAAAACCCAACAACATTTTGCCTGTGGCGCTTTGATTGTTATTTATGCAAGGGTTCTGTTTTATAAGGGTATGCTTCCAATTGGTGTTTCTGAAAACATATTATAAGAATACTAGAGTTTTGATATTTCTTATTTAATAGTAATAGTTCAGATTTCCGGGTGCTATGATAAAATATATTAAAAATCTGCATTACAAAATAGGTTTGCGAAAAACTTTTGTTCGGCTGTTTTGAATCAGCCGCAAATATTATAATTTTTAACATTTGAGAATTTTGATTTCCGCTTCCAAGACTTGCATTCATTCATTACCGAAAACAAAAGTGAAATTCAAATAGATATATTTAAAACTCGATTTGTTTGACCTTGGCGATATAAAATTTTCGCCTGCAGCGATTTTTTTTATGTTGTGTGATTATTTTATTGAAAAATTTAGGTTTAAGAAAATATAAATAAGTTTGCGACATCACGGGCTGCAAAGTCAACCATGTCTAGCTGTGTGTACCCTATCCCATGTTGCCCTTGAACAAATTAAAGATGGATAAATTGGCCCTCTGCTTAAAAAGGTTGAATATAACTTATTTAAATGTTAATTTATTATTTAAAAACATATTTGCTTTGCCTTGTGAATAAATGAACTGGTTTTAACTGGACGGCACATAAAATCTACTCACCAGAAGAATGATGATTTAAACTCTGCAGTCTCCTGAGCAAGGGTACCCCGTTTCTGTACTGCCGCTTGAGGGTCCAATAGGCTATCAGTCGCTGCACAAAGGGGGCCCGGCCTGCCATGTTTACCAGAGAGGCTATCTCCTGCACGCGCTCAGGGGGAATTGTGGGGATCAGCACCACGGGGACACTGCTGCGCTTCTTGGCAAGCATACGACGGGCCTGGATGAGGAAATTGGATAAATTAGTACATGCCACAGAACAACCAAACCACAAACGGAGTAGGCTCTAGAAAGCAGGTATAGATTGGCATTTTTCCTAGTTTATAATAGCTGATGGTTTCTTTTAAGGAATATATTGCCATAGATGTTGACAGTGCAGATTTAAATCCGAACTGGTTATCCTCTGCCTTTAGATGGTCTGTTAATAATAATCTTGCCACGGCGGTTGTGAAATTCATAAACAGAAACTTACTGAAAGGGCTAGTAGGACAACTAACAGAACGCTAACACCTCAGGGGGCTTACACAGCTTTTAAGAGTGGAAAACACCAATATTCGTAGGGAATGTGAAGAGGTGGAAGAAATCCCATTCTCCTAGGTGCCAATGGCCCACCCTCAGGGAAGAAGGTTAATATTCATATCTGGGAAGACTCTTTGTAGACAGCTAAATAATAAAGAACTTTGTTAAAGGGACTGGGCTACTGGTAAGGAAATAAAGCAAATATAAGAGATAGTACAATGGGCCCATGAGTGCTTATGGCAGCTACATCGACCGTTTCATTACCAAGAATTTACAAAGAGGGGGAATGGTTAGTCATTAATATATTATACAACGACTTCACACCATGGGAAATCATTACTTGGGTGATGTTGACATATTCAATACCAACTTGGCAAGTTTTGTGGATCATTTAAAACATTTACTTCAACAATACTCCTAAACACATCATGTAAACCTACAAATAGCTGTAATTTTCTGTTTTTGTTTCTTGTGTTTGTATGACTTGCTGCATAGCTTTTATCAAATGTAATTTTATTCTTATTTTTTATGTTTCAAAGTACCTGTCAAATTAAAATTATAATACCAACCATGTAAAAGCCCTCTGGGCGTTAAATAAATAAATAAATTAAGCTATAAACCTACAGATATCATCTAAGTTGTCCGTACAAGACGATCTATTTTCATTAATACCGAAAAATATGACCGCGATGGATAGGAGGAAGATTAAGTAGTACCTGGCTATTCATATTTTCATCTATTTCAAGTAGTTTTGATTCTGAATGGTGGTCACCTGGTCATACAGAGAATATCTTCCAATAGATGGACTTTACGTACCTGCTTCATCTTCTCCCTCCGCTGCGAAGTGGGCTGCGCCGTGCCTACGGCCTTCTTGCCTGGAGTGGGGCCCACTTCTGCCTCCTCTTCGCGGCGCTCCCTTTGCACGCCGGCAGGGGTGTGTGCATCGCAGTACGCCATCTTGGCGACTTGGATGGACTGTGCCGCGTCTAGGGCTCCGCCCCTGCCTGGCCCGTTCACTGCGTCCATCTTCATGTGCAATCTGAAATGAATTTAAATTTTTAGCGGAGGCCAAAAAGTTAACGTGAGGTTAAGTGCTCAGTGCAATGACCTGTCTGCGTCAGCAATATTCAACGCGCAATGGATTCTAATTTGTAGCAGAGGCGGTCAGTTTGATAGATTCCCCTATCTTAACAAACGGAATGCAATCTTTAGAGAATAGGCGTCGGTGGGAATGCTGTCCTTGTTCTACCAGTATTTCAATGGAAGATGCTCTAAAGAAATAGGGCCATTGCAAAAAGACCCTCCACACAGCATCCCCGAAGTTGACAAAGGAAAATAATTTCCCTCAGAGCCTCCTGTGTGGAGTTAATGTAAAAAAAGAGGAAATACAGATAAAGTGGTTAAACTGTTCGGTGCAACAATCCATAAAAGACAAACTGCCCGCATCAGCAATATTCAATTGAACATTGTTGTTGTAAATTGAACAATGATACAAAACCAATTCAAGAAACGTTTTGTTTCAGAATGGTTACTCTCACCAGGACGATTATGCGAGGATGGTACATAACAAATAGAGCTCAAATTGAACATAGTTACGCAGAAACCAGCCAGTCACAATTTTGGCAAAAATAAGATACTGTTGCCATTAAATAATTGAGGAAGGTCAATTCTATGTTCTACTAAAAACAGCCAGGGTGCTCTCATACAATTTTTTTTAGTAATTGCCTTACAAAATTTTTGCTAATACAGTAGAACCTCGTTAATTCGAAATCCAAGGGACATCAAAAATCAAATTTCGAATTAACGAATTCCCACGTGATTCGAAATTTTATGAAAAAAAAAATATGCCGAAAATCGATTTTATCGGCCGCCTCTTCAAATCTGGGTGGAATTTTAGTTGTAAATTCGTATTAATACCAATTATTTCTTTATTTTCGCGGCCGATTACCGTAGCGGCGGGCCCTTTAAATTCAGATATTCGCAATAAATTCGTAAAAATGCTATATACGAGGGTGAGTCAATAAGTCCTTAGAAAAGCCGACAGGTGGCGCGACTAGTACTGTAAGCGGTTTGTTTTCATGTAGCGGCACTACCGATTCAGTATGCTGCGAAGTTTCAAGCAGATTGGTCGGGTTGTTGTGTGTTTCTCGTACATAAAAAAAAAAAAAATTTGCTTGTTTACAAAAATGGAGAAAATTTAGTTTAGAGCTGTTATTAAACATTTTAATATAAAAGGGTTAACAGCAAAGGAAATAAAAAATGAGTTGGATTTAGTTCACGGCACATCTGCTCCTTCACTTGCAACTATTTATAACTGGTTAAATGAATTTAAACGTGGTCGTACATCAACAAAGGATGAACCACGCTCAGGACGTCCTGTAGAGGTGACTACACCAGAAATGATCAATAAAATCCACGATATGGTGTTAAGTGACCGAAGATTAAAGTTGAGTGAGATAATTGAGGTTACAGGGATCTCAAAAGGTAGCGTCATTTCTATTTTACATGACAAATTGGGCATGAAAAAAATTTCTGCAAGATGGGTGCCGCGTTTGCTCATAGTCGACAATAAACGCAATAGGGTGGTGGCCTCTAAAGCCCTGTTGTCGCTCATGCAACGCAATCCGGATGAATTTTTTCGTCGCTTTGTGACTGTAGATGAAACATGGATACACCACTATACTCCCGAGACGAAAGAACAGTCAAAGCAGTGGATTGCGAAAGGCGAACCATGTCCAAAGAAGGCGAAAACCGTAAAATCAGCTGGTAAGGTTATAGCTACTGTATTTTGGGATGCACGTGGAATTATTTTCGTTGACTATTTGGAAAAAGGAAAAACAATAACAGGGGATTATTATGCATCTTTATTGGACCAGCTAAAAAACAAAATTGAAGAAAAACGGCCTCATTTAAACAGGAAAAAAATCCTCTTTCATCAGGACAATGCCCGTGTTGACACATGTTTACGATCAATGGCTAAAATTGAAGAATTGAAGTTCGAATTGGTCGACCACCCACCGTATTCGCCAGATTTAGCCCCCAGTGACTTTTTCCTTTTCCCAAACATAAAAAAATGGCTAAGTGGACAACGTTTTTTTTCAAATGAAGAAGTCATCGATCGGACAAATGCTTATTTTGAGGACCTTCCGAAAACTTATTTTTCTGACGGTTTAAAAAAAATTGAGAAACGTCTAACCAAGTGTATTGAGCTCCAAGGAGATTATGTTGAGAAATAAAAAAAAAAAATACAAACTGTTTTAATGCTTTTTTCTAAGGACTTATTGACCAACCCTCGTATTTACGCGTAAATCGAGATTTTGCTGCCGATTTCGGTCGCGGCCTACCCTTTAAATTGAGATATTCGTAAAAATACGATATATTTCCGCGTAAATCGAGATTTCGCGGTAATTTTCGTCGCGGCCGGCCCTTTATTTCAAATATCCGAATTTAAATTCGAAAAAATACGATACATTTCCGCGTAAAACGAGAATTCGCGAACATATTCCGTCGCGGCCGGCTCTTTAAATTCAGATATTCGAAATAAATTCGCAAAAATACGATATATTTCCGTGTAAATCGAGAATGCGCGGCCGATTTCCGTCGCGGCCGACCCTTTATATTCAGATATTTGATGTAAATTCGTAAAAATATGATATATTTCCGCGTAAATCGAATTTTATCGGCAGTTTTTTGTCGCGGCCGGCCTTTTAAGTTCAGATATTTGAAGTAAATTTGTAAAAATATGTCATATTTCGGAGTGAATCGAAATTTTTCGGCCGATTTCCGTCGCGCCGTATTTTTTAACTCGAATATTCGAAGTAAAGTTAGTAAAAATACGATATATTTACGCGTAAATTGAAATTTCGCGTCCGATTTCCGTCGCGGCGGGACCTTTAAAATTCAGATATTCGAAATAAATTCGTAAAAATACGATATATTTACGCGTAAATCGAGATTTCGCGGTCGATTTCCGTCGCAGCGGGCCATTTAAATTCAAATATTCGAAATAAATTCGTAAATATACGATACATTTCGAAATTTCGCTGCCGAGATTCGTCGCGGCCGACCCTTTAAATTCAGATATTTGGTGTAAACTCGTAAAACTACGACATATATCCTCGTAAAACGTATTTTCTCGGCCCTTCAAACTCGGATATTCGAAATAAATTTGAAAAAGTACGACATTCCAGTGTAAATCGATTCAGATTTACAAAATAATAATACTAATTAGGACGATGTATAACCACGTAAAAATACATTTTTCGGCGTTTTACCGCCACGGCTGTCTTTTAGATTCAGATTTACGAAATATTTTCGCAAAAATCAAATTTTTTCGAATTACACGAACAAATTTTCGTGCGCGGACAAAAATAAATTTCGAATTACGAATTAACGAATTTCGAATTAAAAAAAATTTAGTATGAAAAAATTTTTCAGCGGAATTTTTTTTGACGAAAATTTCGAATTACGCGTTTTTTCGAATTATCGGGGTTCGAATTAACGGGGTTCTACTGTAGCAAAAACCATTTAAAAATCCTCAGACAGCGCTCAACGAACTCAAAACACTGTGGTTATAACATATTTAGCAGAAAAAAGCCACAGTCAACTGGTCGATTTCAGTAAAATATTTAATATTCAAACAATTACATTTACCTAATGAACAGAAAACATTCACGGCGCTTGTAATAACAGATTTTGTGTTTTTATTCATTAATATGTATTTTACAGAAAACAGCCAGATCCAAAAAAACACCAATACATATCTTCAAAAATCTACATTTAAATCCACTATTAAGTTTAAGAAATTGGTAACCACATATCTATACACGGTGTCCGGAAACTCGTAGTACAAGCGGGAAACTGGAGAATCTACACCACATGGGGAACCCAAAAAAACATAAAGTTTTTTGATTTGAGCATTTTCACAAAAAAAAAAAAAAAACAAAAAAAAATATTTTTTGGCTATTTTTGGGTTAAAGTTTTTTCTGGTGTTTAGGGTTGAACAACAGATGTTTTAACCCTGCAAAGCAGAAATATTTTATGATTACACCGGATTAAATGAAGGGTGATTTCAAAATAATGCTTAAAATCCGAGTTTTTTCATTTGTTTTACTTTCAAATAGTTTTAATTAGTTGGGTACTTTATCTTCAGTAATAATTTATAAGAATTTGATTAAAAAAAAAAAAAAAAAAAAAATGAACTTCTAACTCGATTTACTCGATAACGAAAGCTCAAATAAAAAAAAAATATACTACAAAATCGACTCCAAATGTGATGTAGATTCACCAGTTTCCCGCTTGTACTACGAGTTTCCGGACACCCTGTATAGATGAAAATGTTAATGTTGTTTGTTCAAAATCTTAAATCTCCAAAAGTTCTTCAGAAATTGCTTTGCAATTTTGACACAAAATTGCATTTGAATACCAGTGAGTTTTTATATACATTTATCATACAGATCTCACCTGCGACAGGTAAAAACATTTTTTTTGAAAAACAGTGCCATGTGTTAGACATAAAAGCAACACGCGCTATTGTTTCTCTATCTGCACAGAAAGACTGAGCTACAGCAACGCGTGGCGGGGTACAGCTAGTTATTTATAATTTTGTGAAGTAAAACACTTTCTAGGTGATGTGTAGATTTTATTATTCAATCTTTAGACAAAAGTGCTTTTTAAGGCTCGCTGCTTTCTGCATAACTACGCTCAATTGAGGGTTCTCTGGACGAATTACGAATTCAAAAGAAAAAAGGCCGTTTCAAGCCATGTTTCGATCCAGAAAGGTGGCCTCCTAAGCATACATATAATTCTAAAGATAAAAGCATTCATTGTATTGAAAATGCTAAAAAAAACTCTATTGTCGATTTGCTCTATCTCACTCAAAGCAATTTAGACAAAGATACATTTATGTGTCTTATTTCAAGTCCACGGAAATAGTGAGCATGTTCACACATACCCAGCGTGTTGAGCACAGGTGACGTGGAAGGCGGCATAGCAGTTGGCCCGGTGGCACTGGATGCACGCCCCCTCTCCGCGCTGCTTGCAAACGTAGCAAGTCAACTTCCAACGAGCCATGGGGATAGTCTCAATTGAATCTGGAAATAATATGTAGATATTCCGTTAAAACCTGTTAACACCGTAATAATATTCATGCTGGATTTTTTTAGACTGGCATCACATTCCAAACCTCAAAACCACAGTCATTTTCGTATTTCGCGTTTTGTCACTAACTTCACGATTCCTCAGATGACATTTGTAATTTCATTGACCTGGTCTGTATTTATTTGCATCGAAATCCAGCCACTTCGATTATGCGTCCCGTATTACTGCTTTTTACATTTTCACTACGTGACAGATCGAAGATTGTCAAACTTCACGAAAAAACATCAACAAATTCGGGCATTCTTCATACTGTCGGTGCTATACTAAGCGGCCAGCCGATATAAATCTTACAGCTACTAATACGGCCGGTATGCTCATCCACAGCTATTATGAGTAACATTTTCCATTATTCCGACCTTATACGCCCGCATAATTTTTATGTGCAGTTTTTAGTACGTTTACAGATGATTACGTTAAATATAACATTAAATATTTTGGAGATCAGGCTAAATGAATATTTTGTAATATACATATTGTAATACTCAGTTTCTTTGTTTTTTTTTCGGGGGGCATTTATGCGAAAAGCGACCGCTCTCCCCCTCAATTCGATACGACTCGAGGTTCGTTTTGGCGTGAGAGAAAAAAAGTTGCCTTTCATTTGTTTCGGGCTTCAGGCGAAAAGCGACCGAGACGCCTCTCTGTCGGCATAGAACCCGGGGTTCAATTCGGCGTGGAAAAACCGAAAAAACGAGTCAGCCCGATTTTGTATTAACTCGACCGGATTCGTTCGGGGCAAGATGTCGACAAAAATTTGAGGAACCTCTGGCGGCGGAAACTAGAAGCGCTTGCGGCGCGCCATATTAAGGCGCCGCAGTACGCTCTTCTGCCGCCGGGATGGACCCACTGGCGAAAATTTGATTTGCGGCCGTTTAATCGGCAGAGCTTCCCGGCGAGGAATCAACATTTCCCCGCGAGTGTTGCCACACGCGAGGTTTCGAAACGGCCAAATTTTGGTGCATTTTCTCAATGTTTCGTTTTCATCGATCGCCATCGATCTGTAAAACTTTTTCTCCTTCACCGATAATATTTTTATTCAATTTCGAACGCACCCCGAACGCGAAATGATTAAAAAAAATTTTCGTGCGCCTCTTTTGCTCGAAAATGTTTCGTTTTTCGCATTACTCTAACGTAAATTAAAAAGACGATTGATTTTGATCGAGCGTCGGGTCTGATTTAATCAGGTATCGTTGATTTTTTTTTTTAAATTTCACAAAAAGTTTTATGAAATATCCCGATTTTTAGGGAAATAGGTTTAATTTAAGTGGAAATGTTTTTCTTTGCATAATGGTATCATCGGCCAAGAGAGTACCACGTGGTCACTCAAAACCACGTGGTACGCTTTTTTTATCAAATCTACATGGTCAACCTGATGATTGAATTCCGTCGAAAAAATGGAGGCTACGGTTAAAATATTCGAAAAAAATCATCGGCCGAAGGTTTAGGAACGTTAATCGGCCGTCTTACATATGGCGCTCGGTTCAAAATGTCTCACAATAACCGGCTAAAGTTTGACATTAGCTATTTTAACAAAAAAAAATGCCATTTTAAAAAAGAAAACAGTCGGGCTTTTGGCCAATCAGAAATCAGCCAATCATAGACTAGCAGCGAAGTATTGTACTATTATTTTAGGGTTGTGAATTCAAAGAAACGATAAAATCTGTGTAGGTACTTAATTTGGCAGTTTATCTTTTTAAAATCGATAATGCTTTTGAACGAAATAAAATGAAGTTTGGTAAAAATAATTTGGCACGGGTACCGTCGCCCCGTAGTGAAAAACTACATCAATAGCGTCACGCAAATTTATAACCAGGAGCGCAGAAGTTAATAGGGTGAAGCGATGTTAATTGTTTTGTAATATAAACATTATTTTTAATCAAGTTTTTCCAGTTTGAGTGTTTGTAATATAATAATTTAATTTGGGAGGCGGGCATGGGTACCGTCTCCCCGGGAGCCATTCATATTTAAAGTTTTTATCTCTTTATTTTTTAACGAGTAGGTACCTAATTGCATTATGAAAATATTTTTTCGGTAATTTTTTTTTAAAATTAAATTAAGTTTGAAATGACAACTTTTTTCCTCCATAATGATAATTCTTATAAAGCCATTTCTGCCAAAAATTACCTCGAGGATGCTGTAATCTACCAGGAGCACAGAAGTTTGGGAAAGTTATTTACTATTAAAAACGGATTATTGAATTGTTTTTTTTTAATAAAATATTTTCCAATAAAAGTTTTTACATTTTGCGTGTTTATAGAGCAATGTTTTTTTCCAAAATAAAACTCGCTGGGACTTTTGAAGAATGTCGGTGACAAAAACCGTACATACGATATGGGTATCAAATTACGCATCTCGACCTACACAACCCGAACGGCTCGGTGAAAAAATGATCAGTAAGCTCCTTGGCACTTTTTTTTCTCAAAATATCCACTTCTTTCTAAACATACATATATTTTAATACATTTGTGGTCACACACTCATTGTTTCATTTATATGCAAACATACATATTACATCGATATGGGTATCAAATTACGCGTCTCGACCTACACAACCTGAACGGCTCGGTGAAAAAATGATCAGTAAGCTCCTTGGCACCATTTTTTCTCCAAATATACATTTCTTTTTTAAATTTTGTAGTACCACACTCCTGGCTTTATTCACATTCAAACATTACACCACGCACCAAATATTTACCCATTAGTTTCGGGCAAAAAGCAAAAGTGTCGAAACACACTCTTCGCTTCATCCACATTCAACACCAAAATACATATAATTTTTTATTTTTTACATCCACTTACTCGAATAATTTTTACCCATTAGTTGCCTGCAACGGGAAAAAAGCTAGTCTGTTTAGTAAAATTCAATGAATTTAATTTAATCTGTAATATAAACAGATAACAATAAGCCTTCAGTCTAATTTGTTTGCGTTTGGGAACAACTCATATGGTCTCATAGAAATTGTTGTATCTCTCTTACTGCTATGGTGAGAAATATGATTTAAATGGCGCTAGAAAGAGAAAACACCACACTTTATATTCAAATCTAGAAATTTACTACAGAAAAAAATTATGTGCACTTTTATGAAACCAAAGGTTCCAAACACAATGAAAAAAAAATTGAAAAAAACGATAAAAAAGTAAGGTTACAAAAACGTTTGTAATACATTTATCTAACAAAGTGCGTGTGTTTTAATATATTTTTTCGTTATCATTAATTTTAGTAACAAAATACGTTATATTAGTTATAGTTAAAAAAGATTTAGATTTTTTTTAATGTTCGCATTCAAAATTTTAATATATGAAATTTTTTATGATTGCGTATTTTATTACCTTTCAAAAGCAGTTTTTAGTATTCGGATGCATTTGTAAGTATTAATAAGTATTCCACTTAATTGGATTTTACTGCAAAGCGGAAATACTCCGACCTTCTCTCAAAATATGGCAGAGGCCTGAGGAGTTAAGAGGAAAGTAGAAGCAATAAGGATTTTCAATGTGAAACTGTTTGGTAGAAAAAAATGCTCAAACAAAACATAATTTTTGAAGACCCTCTTTTAACTTGCACAAAAAATTATTGTCAACGCAATGTGTATGCCATACATGCACAAATAAACTAATACATATAGATGATATTTTGCTTTTAAAGCTTTTGCTTTTACAATTTAATTGTACATTGTGGAGTTACACCAGTAATATTGATAAATGTATGTAAAGTACAAATAATATGAATGCAGAATGATGACCCATAATTCACTAAGCATGACTTTTCCTGAAAATGCAAGTATTTTTATTGACTCCAAGCGAATGAATAACACAGAAAATTCCACTACCTAGGGCCAGTGGGAATACGGAACACCCATTTTGGGAATGTCGTAAGGAAGAAAAAAGTGGGGTGTTAATTCTGGGATTCAAGTAACCATAAAAAATTTGTATCCCAAGTAGTCATTTGTAATAATAAGAAGAATTTATTCCAGAATGTATGCAGGGATAGTGCAATGCAATACATTCCATTGCAAATGTGTACATAATGTAATTATTTATAATTTACCTATGGGCTCTAAGAACACAGTGTTAGCGAATCTGACTTCTGGGATCCATAGAGCACAAACCACGTGAGCCCAGGTGCCTCTGTCTGTCTGCTTGAAAGCACCTGAAAATACATTAACAAATAATATGTTAAAATACCCATTCAAAATATTTATAAATTATAATAACCATTGATGCAAGAGAGGGTTAGAGTTATTCAATATATAACACTATAGCCATTTAAACTGCGAAATGATTGCCTTACCACAACTTTGGTAAATTTTGTTAGCACGTAATACATAAGTAGCCAGCGGGAAAAAGAGAACATACCTCCGGTATTTGGACATAGGACACAATCGACTAGCCTTGAAGGTGATTGTAAGCACCGCCGACAAAGCCACTGGCCTTCAGGGATGTATGGGACCTATGAAAAAAACACTAAATTAAAAGACAAACATAAAAAAAAAACTTTCATGTGAGCACCAAACAAATTATGTTGACATCATTATATGCATCTCCCTTTAACATTTCCTACATTCCTGCACCAAATTACTTTTTACCCAATTCCCTGTCCCTGTCTGACAGTGTGGAGTACATACATACCTGCATAGGTATTGCAACAATTTATTATGCATTAGCAGTCTGTTAAGAAACCTGTGCAGTGAAAATGTCAAGTACTACCTCAGTGTGTTTGAGTCTATTACCGAAGCTTGCGCTTGCGCAGTGATCAAACGCAGTGTCCCTCAAGGCCATACTATCAATTTGCAAAAGACTTGTACCAAAGACCAAGGGTAAGTAAGAATCCCTTTCCAATTCTAACTGTTAACTACAGCTACCCCAATAGTTGTCAAATATAATTACAGTTCATAATAAGCCACAACTTGATTCGCATACAATATTTGAGTCTCCAAATCAAGAGGGCTTAATTCAGACTCATCATTATGGTGCACACATTTCAGGGCGGAATTTGACCTCCTTCACAAATGTTCCACTCCGGTTCTGATTAATAACCATTCAACAGAAACTCCAGTCTTAAATACTGCCCATCCTGCTCCAATGTTCTTCCACACGGTGAGTCCACTTCCCTCAGCCTGTCTCTGGTTTGCTTCCACTGGAGCACCCACTTGGTCATGATTTTTGGTGTCATGTCATCTGACATACTTTCCACATGACCAGCCTATTGCAGTCTTTGGAACCTTGGTCCTTGTTTATTATTAATTTAATTCCATAGGTTAGATAGCTCCTTTTTGCATATTTTTGGGGAGACTCTTTGACCTTCCCAACAGTAGCCTCCTGTGTGGGGTCTTCTCGACCCATCAAAGTTTTCAAAGTAGTATAAAGGTAATTATTTCTTTGAAAACACCCTGTAATTAATATGTTACGCATAGAGCATGTATTCAGGTTTATGTAGAAACAATAAAACCAGTTTATAATTTCTTATAATTATTTTTTTTAACGGTACTTGTCTCCTCAAATGGGAGATTTTATTTTATTATTATAGACATTATTTTCGGTAAAGGTTACGAATTCCGCTTCACGGTAAATATGGAATGTTTACTTTGAATTAATACTTGAATTTAGTTATATTATTACTAAAAGTTACTATAAATGTTGGGGAACCTTTAATAACGCCTGCTCGCGTCCCCTTTAGAGTTATATCCCAGTTTTCAAGTAGTTTGTGGGCTACGCTAGGTTTGTATCGTTTGTATAGACTGGTTTGTGATTTAAATCTAATACGATATTATGAATATAATCCAACTCTTGATATGAACATAGTCGCCGTCGGCTGCGACTATAACGGTGCCGCATACTAATTGACATATTGCGTAAGTGACTTAATAAACGAAATTAAAATTAAAAGTGAGTATTTTTCGGTCTCCCCCGACATAATAAATCATGTTTTGAATTAATAAAGCTAAATTCATTTATTTGAAAGTGAAATATTGCGTATTAAGAGTGAAGCGGAATAAGAGAAAAATAATTTATTTTCTTTACCCAATATTATACATATAACTGATTGTAAAGTTACCCCGTAACAATCTTGGTGCACTGCCAGGTTGCACATGTCACAGAAGAGGATCACGTTGGTGTTCTGGCACTCCCCGTCCATGCAGATGCAGCACACGGCATCCTCATCTACCACGGAGCCACTGGACTGGCCTGACTGGGCTGCCTGGAAAGAGTCATTAAGATTAATTCTATAATCTATCTTGTAAAATACATATTAACAGATGATGCAGACAATATTATAGGATAATCTGGCTTAGACAGGGCATTCAGGAACTCGGTGGTCAAAAACTGCAACTGCAACTCCACGAATGTAGACTATCTGTCACCGGAAGTTTTTTCAGTGTTGGCATTTAATAAAAGCATATTATTTGGGTAGGTACCTAAATCAAAATTTTTAAAAAGAGTTTTAACATAATAATTTAAATATAAAAATGAATAATATGAAAATGTACGATTATACACTCTCTGATTTCCTCACTTTTTAGGTATTTTGGTATGCTAGTATATTTGGATTTTGAACATGCTTGAAAACTCTGGAGATTTCACACATGGAGATTGTAGTACTTATTTTAGCAATGAAGCATAACATTTACAGTTTTGGCACCATGGCATTTACACAGTTATTTCAGTATGGAACATCTAGGTCATTGCAACTATTTTCAGTTTGTAATCCTGATTCTATTATGAGCTATGAAATAACAATTGGATAATTTGTATAGCACCATTTTTGAGAAAAATCTCCTCAAGGGCGCTGTACAATTTATTACTAGTTCCTAGACTCTATCTATATTTACAGACAGTTACATAAAAACATACTCACCTGGCAGGTCAATTCAGATAAACACACTTGCATTAAAGAGTTGACAACTTTGAACGCAGAGGACACCATAGTAAATAGAGCTTTAAAATATTAATTTGACTGTTGAATAATAAGACAAGACACCAAACTGTTTTTTTTTTCTCCATATTTTTGAATTTATCCAAAAAATAAAAAGAATGGTGGTGAAATGTCCGGTAAAGCAGGCTAGTGAGGCTAGTTCTTATAAAACAATCAATGTGCTCACTTGAAAGAAAGACTGAGGCTAGTTCATTATAAAACAATCAATGTGCTCACTTGAAAGAAAGACTCCTTCTCCAGTCTATCCATCAGAAGCTCCAAGGTATCCACAGAGACGGAAGGTAGATTCTGCTTCTGCCTCTTCTCATTGAGGATAGACAGCCATGCTGTGTCTTCTTCGTCCACATCATACTCAACCTGAATAAAATAACTCAAAACTATTATTATCGTAATACAGCATGAGGAAATTGAGGTAGGTACTTAGGTACTTAGAAGATTTTCTTTAATATTTGAATGTGTTCCATTTTTAAAGGGGGCTAAAATAAAGAAAATAAGTTGTTTTGACGGATGAATTCTGGAGGGAAAACAGAAATAAAAGCGGCAAAATTAGTAGGAAAAAATCTTGACATAGATACAGCCCTTAATTATTTATGCAAAACAATGGTTGATTAAAACAATGTACTTACTTCACCATCCAATTCTTCCGCAGATTTTTCAATGAACCTTATGTAAGCATTCGGTCTTGGTGGGGCATCGGCAATATTGTAGTCATCCAATATCTTGTAACTTGCTTCCGGAAGTTTTATCTTTGGAAAATATTCAAATTGAAAACATTAGAATAGATTTTTAAGTAACTGGGCTGCTAATAATAAAACGTCGGTAGGTTCTGTGGAAAATTTAATATGATAGGTACAGCCAGGGGGTATAACTCCAATCGAAAATTGGAAATAAAGAAAAGACACGAGAATCTCCATCTCCATGGCTTGTGACGTCACACAATTGATAATGTCTATGGAAACACTGTTGAAAGGTGAGTGCCTGCTAAAGAGCAAAAGGCCAGTGGTTTGTTGAGAAATTGAGCATCGCCAAAGCTTAATTTATTTTTTTGTTTAAAAAGAAAGACTAACATTCCCGGGTTACGAATAACCTGACAATATTTGAAAATCTCCTACTACCACCACAGGAAGCTGAAAATATTGCTTGTGTTGCGATGGAGGACTTAGCCAGCTGAGGAATTGAACACACTACGCCTGGGTGGGACCCAAACGCGATGTCAACTCGGCTACCGACCGGTCGAAAATCGTTAATCTTTATGACATCTCAAACACAAAATAGGACTCGCATGAAAGTTCTATGTTTTCTCAAAGTTAAGTTTGAAGGTTAGGATATATGCATAAATTATTAAAATAAACCAAAATAAACCCTAAAAACCTATTTTGTGCATGTATACTTAAAACCCATACTTAAATAGTTGTCTCCAATAGATATTTAAGTTGAAATTAAGTGTTTGTTTTGTTAAGTGCCTTTGCATGCAGCGGAATTCGACAAGTTTACCCTAATTTGTAACAGCCTATTTTCTTTTTCAGACCATATCCATGTTCTTTCCAGGATTGTGCGTATTATATTGTACTGAGAGTGGCCAAAGATTTTACCAACGTCAAAGCATTAAAACTTCTGTACACATCAATAGTAAGGAGTCAGCTTAAATATAACTCAACTGTATGGTTTCAACACTACAATGTGCATTCTCAAACAATAGAAACCGTGCAAAAAAAAATTCCTAAGCTTTTAAAATTATAAACTCAATATACCTAAAGAACAAATACAAGAACTACACTTATCTGTTACGATTAACGAATTAGTTAAATTTGAGTGACAGAAGAATTGTTTCCGATCTAGTGTTTTTATTTAAAATCGTCCATAATATAATTGACAGCCCTAATTTACTGCAGCTAAATTATCTTTAATGTGCCTTATTACTGTAACAATACTGCAACTGCCGCACAATTCAACAGTCCGCTACATAGAATCCAGAACTTGGGTTTACCTCATTTTTATGTTAAGTAATTTACATATTACATTAATATATGTTTTTTATCATTGTATTGAGTACAGGATCTCACTGTTAGCTTTTTTAGGTACATTTTTTATGTTCTTACCTTCTATTTTGTATTAAATTGATGTTATACAAGCATGTAATAGCTGTTTATTATTTATACGGTTCTCATTCAGAACTTTTATACTTGAAATATACCTGTAAGAACTTACTGTGTCCATCATTTAACTTAAGTCAGTTACTTAAAATAGATAAGGTATTATTATTTTATACATATTTTTTTCTTTTTAATACTGTATTACTTAAATAGGATCTCAATTTGCTTTGATATTTACTCATGTTCATCACACTATAAGTATTATATATTTATTTATTTAACGCCCAGAGTGCTTTTACATGGTTGGTAGTATAATTTTAATTTGACAGATACTTTGAAACATAAAAAATAAGAATAAAATTACATTTGATAAAAGCTATGCAACAAGTCATACAAACACAAGAAACAAAAACAGAAAATTACAGCTATTTGTAGGTTTACATGATGTGTTTAGGAGTATTGTTGAAATAAATGATCCACAAAACTTGCCAAGTTGGTATTGAATATGTCAACATCACCCAAGTAATGATTTCCCATGGTGTGAAGTCGTTGTATCGGAGAGTGGGCAATGTAGTTACGCTTATGTGTGCTGCTGTGGAATATTGTATTTTGTCGTGTTGTTACTGTGGGTGTATGTATGTTTATAAGTTGCAGGAGTTCACAACAGTCGAATTTAGAGTTAAGTATTTTGAATAAGAACGTTAAATCGTTTATTTTACGTCTATCTTCTAATGTATGTATTTTTAGAGTATTTAATAAGAAATTGTATTTTAAGTCTTCGAAATATAAAAGAAGAAAGGCGTTAATTTTATATAAATAAACAAAATACATACATGAGGCTCTGGTACAGGTTCAACGAAAACAAATGGTTTTTCCAAAGCAGAATTCTTCTTCGTCCAATCTTCCAGTGAAATGACAGGCAACACTTGATCAATAGATATCTAAAATAAATAAAAACACATTAATTAGTTCAAACACGAAACTGCATTTGGTTTCGGTAAATAGTCATTGATACCGGCAAGTTGACTATATGGCTGCAAAAAAATTATCTATATATAGGTAACTGTGTACAGTAAAATTATTTTAACAAATGACAAGTTCTTGTTTAACTGAGAGAAATTTTACAGTATTTAATAAGTATTTTTTTCTAACCGATAGCTATGATGAAGGGTTTTAATTTATCACTGACAGGACGGGCAACAACCATAACATAATCTATGGTTTCATAGTGAATTTACACAAACGAAGTATTGAATTCTGTAAGTCTAAATTTAGGACGGTTTATTTCACAGAATTTGAACAATTCATCAAATTTCAAATTCTGTGAAGGTTCTACTTAATGTCTGTTATTATTTCAGTTTTGTGAAACAACTGGTCATTAATGATATAATGACAGAACTTGAATAGAACCTTCACAGAAATTGAAAATCAACATTGAAATTTGACAGTGTTTAAATTTTTTGAAACAACCTATTCTTATACTTTATTTTGTAAATGTTAATATGTATGTTCGTTTGTTGCAAGTCACTAGTTATAAATCACAGTTGTAAATCATTAGTTACAAAGCTAGCTTCACACTCGTAAGTTAAATTTATGTACTTATGTAAGTTTTCGATGATAAGTATGTTTACATATTTGTCTAACTTATGGTAATAAATGCCCACATAAGTTGTTCGGAAGTTTAATTTAAGTGACTGATACACTTGAAAGTTTATTCACGGTAAGAACGCTTTGTGTCAACAACGAAAAAATTCTCCGGATGCTTTCATTTCGTTAACGGCAGAATGAAGAATGGAGGACCAATAGCTGCTCAGAATAATAGCCAGGTGACAGTAACCAACTTCGAATTTAGCATGTTAGAAAGGATTGAGCTGCAAAAGAAAAAGAAGGTTGCTTATTTAATTGTTTTTTTACCACCTAAAAAATATATAATATCTCGATTTTTGGCATCATAAAATATTCATACCGTTTACATTGGTTTTCGTATTACTTATTTGGGTTTTACCCCGTGATAGTTGTAATATTATTGTTAGGAGATAATTACTTTTCCTCAGATCAAATTTTAGTTCAAATAATAAAAAAAGGTAATAAGCTTTAAAATTATAATAAGCTGTCAAAAACTCACACCACTTACGAATTCTGTAAGTTGCTATAAATTACAGTAAGTAACTTACAATGTTATTCACATTGGTAATTTCGCTTTAAGTCACTTACTGCGTAAGTTTCAGTTGTCAGTCGCCAGCTACAAATCTTAATTGAATCACTTATCATAAATGTAATTGACGTAAGTCAATAGTAGTTATAAGTCACTAGTAATAAGTCTAAGTAGTTCGTAATCACTAATTATGATCATAAAAAAAGATTTTTTGTTCATAGTTTAGGTTGTTTTATTATATAATTCCTTAAGTCAATAGTTTCACTGTGGATTTCGATGGTATTAGTACATTTATGAGTACTTTCCTGTTATATATAGACACATAATTAAAAAAAAACACACACAATTTACCTAACCTAACCTAAAGTCTGTTGCAGACTAAGCTATAAGCGTGCTATATTCTCGTGGCTTGGCCTATTTTAGTATATCGCTTGCCATACATTCCCATTGGTAGTGTATGGCGAGCGATATGCTGAAATAGGCCAAGCGTAGCGTAATGTGTCTCCACCTTTAATGGTTTCATTGGTAAATGTGACTGGGGAAAGAGAAGCGGTGTATAAAAAAGGAGGCTGCACTTTTTAGGCACAGATTATGGAAAATACACTTTTTCAACTTAATTACTACAAGAAACAACGATTTACATCAGGATATTTGGTAAAAGACGCATTATAATTCCATTTTTATTCAAACCAAGTTCAAAATTTACCTTATAAAACGATCCATTTGCGAACATTGTGGACTTTTTTTGTATGGAGTGACATTCACAAGAGTTTCGTTTCAATCTAAATACGCATAAATTATTTAATTAGTGAAAGAAGAACCTAATAACCTATTTTGTGCATGTAAATAGTTGTTTCTTGTAGTAATTGATGAAACAATTTGCATAATCTATCCCGAAAAGTGCAGCAGTTAGGGAAATAATTGTCTAATTTGGTATTTAAATTATGTGTCCATATAACGGGCAATTGCTCATTTATGCAAATATGAAGAAAATAGATAAATCAACAAGTCTCACCAGCAAACTTAGAAATGAAAGGCACATCTAGTGTACTCATAAATGTAGCAATAGGTTAGACAAAAAATGCTCATCAAAAAGCTTAAAATGTTATGGGATTCGTAATAAACAAGAAACGTAATGTTTGTTATTCTAGTTCAAATGAGAAGGTAAACATGCAATATAAAACATGAATTATTTATACACTGATTCACAAAAAACTAGATAGAATAGATTTCCAAATACCCTGCTTATTTTGCCGTCAATTTCAAATTGCACAACTTTCTGGGCCTCGGCGAAGGTGAGGGCCTCTTTTGGCGGACTTTGCAGGGCGATGTCTCCCGTGGGGACTGGGGCACGGCATCTCCCTTTCTTCCTGTTGATAATCGTGGCGGGAGTTATAGGCGTGGGATTATCGTGGTCATAATTCACAAGATGATACTGCAGGCCGCACAGCGACTTGTAAACACGATCGCACTTCTCCAGTGGGCACTGATAAGGAGGTGGCCTGTCCTGCCGCAGTTTCTTGCAAAACTCCAGAACATCAAAGTCCAGACCCATTTTTAGGCGTTTATCAGATACGTCTAAGATAAATGCATTAGACTACGGAATTTTGAGTAAACAATCACAAAAACACGGCCCGTGGCGCTGGCGAAACGGAGATTCAATTCGAGATTGTGACGCGAGAAAGCTCGTAAAGTCGCTAGCCTACTTTTGACAGTTGTCGCGGTATGTTTTGTGTCTCATTTGTAGTGATGGACAACAACATAAAATTAATCGAAATACTTCTACATTATCCAAAAGGGTCTCGATTCTCAAAAAACCTAAATATATTTAAAATAGTAAAAAATATTTTTTCTGCTTCAAACTTAAGTGCAAACATAGTAACAGTAATCATTATTACAGAAAAAATATAAAATATAATATAAAGTTTTGCGTGATTGTTTTGACAGGATTAATACATGAATTTATTCTGAGTCGTACATGAACCCGTTTTTATTATTTTGCAAGACCTCAAATTATATTTCTACTTAAAATGTAAGTTTTTGTGAAATTGCTCGAAAGTTCGATTAAAATAAACGATTTGAGAATGTTACACATATGAAAATGATGTTGTAGTCCCCACCTCTACTAATTTGCATATAACGGAAATATGTAATGCGCACGCGTTACTCATTATCAGAAGAGCGCTTCTTTACCACCATTTTGTAGACTTTCTACAATATTTTGACTACGTTCGAATACTTCGTTCATAGATGTCACTAATTAAAAATAGTGTCTAGGATTTCACAATCAAAACAACTTTTTAAAACAGCCAATGATAATTTTTGGTAGATGGAGGGTTCGGGTTCAAATTCGTGTTAGGAAAAAATGCAGGTATTTTTTTTGTTACGCCGTTAGTATAAACATACTATTCCAATACATGTTTCAAAATATTTTTTTTTTCTGAGGTTAAGGTAACCTCACTTTACAAAATGCGAAAACATACACTTATTATTACTGAAGTGCGTAACCAAAATGTTATGCTAGGTAGGTACCCTACCCACTGCAATAACTAGTAACACTACAACATTTCTAAGCCTTATATTTTAGTGGAATTATCGAAAGATTAATAATTGCTTCGATTTCATTTCCATTTGAAATGAGATATTCACCGCTCCACCCAGTAGTTCCAGCACCAAGAGTTACTTACTTAGTAGCTACGGAAGCAGACGAAACTAATCTACCGGGTGGAAATTGTAATTTGGAGATAATCTTTAGAGACTAGACGAGAGATAGGTGGGTTGTGGAAGATTGTCAGGTTCCAGTGCTTGAAATTTATATTTTTACCAACCGGAATGAAAGATCCTATTTTGATAGATGTTTAAAAAAAATTATGTGAATACCGCTCAAGACTTCCAACTGCTCCCAACCGTCTGGAGCCAGTGAGACTATGGCATCTCCGATATTTGGGGTATATTGTGAGGCTGAAGGTAGTGGGGAGTGTGAGTAAATGGGAATAGGAAGGTGGGAGAGTACCTGGCTATTAAAATCTGGTCATCAAACACGGCCAAAGCCATTTCAAGCAACTTTTCAGTTTTGAATGGTATTCTTATACCAAGGCCACACTGAAAGAATCTTCCACCCTGGAATGTGCCGCAAATATACTATTTATTATTTATTAGAAATTTATCTTTAAAAAAAATTAATATCACCTTTCAAATGTTATAACTTCAATTCATGTTACAACCAAAATTAACGTCACAATCCTCTTTTAAGTTGATTTTATTGTACTGTATTTATGTTAATTACTGATATAAACATGAAATAATTGTGAAATAACTCCTACGCCAAGCTCAAGAGCTAGCACTCTTCATTGGAGTAGAAATTCAACGACATATGTTTTTCACTATTACCTATTATTACCTAATTTTATGTACAATGTAACAATGTTATAAGTTAAAGAAAAAAAAAAACTATTTCAAATGAGTAAATTGTGAAATAATATAAATTAAATAAGTAAAATATATTGCGCATGCTGGGATTTGAACCCGCGACCTCTCCCGCTTGCTAGTCGAAACCCTTTGACCACGGAGGCCGTCAGGTCGACGAGGAACAAACAAATACGAAAGAAAACAGAGAATGACGAACTTTTGGTGAATTATTAGAATTTTTTGTTTTATATCCGGTTATGGAACAAAGCATATTGTTTTTTCTCATGGAAAAATATAATATCAGTATCGCCCCGGTGTAAGACCACCATTCAGAAGTGTTTTGTGACCAGATCTGAATAGCCAGGTACTCCTCCCCACTACCTTCAGCCTCACAACATACCCTAATATTGGCGATGCCATAGTCTCACTGGTTCCAGACGTTTGGGAGCAGTTGGGACTCTTGTGCGGTATTCACATAAAAATTAACGTAACTATCAGCGTTGTTATTTTATTACAATTTCTTAAAATTGTCAATTTAAGTTTTTTCTTCTCGGTTTTTTATGTACCTACTTTTTTGTGCATGTTTGTTTGACTGTCTGTCAATTTAGAATGCACATTTAACATATATAGACTACATATTTAAAAAAAGAAGAAACATAAAATACATATTATAATGGGTAATGAATGGTATGTACAAGCCCCTTGAATCCTTCAAAGCTACTGTTAAAAATGTCAACAGTCTAAGGCTGGCTTTATACTTATACGTAAAATTTACGACTTACTCGTATGTAAGTTTTTTATAAGTTTCTTACAGGAGCGTTTACATTTGCATCCAACTTATGGTAATCATGGTAATTAATGCTCACGGAAGTTTAACTTACGTAAGTGCTCACAGCGACTGCTACACCCGTAATTTTATTTGCAGTAAGATGGCTTCCTGTAAACAACGATTTGCAGCTGTCAAATTTACACGATTTTGTCGATACAGAAGAAAAGGCCCAAATAAATTGTTGGGATAGAAGTTGGTTTGAGAGACACAATTATCCACGCAATTTTGTTCCGTTAACGGCGATTTAAATGGAGTTCCTTAATTTTATCCGAATGACAGCCAGATGTCAGCAACCGACCTCGTATTCAAATACGTAGGGTTATAAACAGAAGCGTTGAGATTAGGATTGCGACGAAAATTAAAAAGAAGAATGCCATTTTTAGAAAGCTTTTTTCCACCTGAAAAATAAATTATAACTCTTCACTTTTTGGAACCAGAAAAATTTCTTTGTATTTACATTCGTTTTCGTAGTGCTTATTTGAGTTCTATCTAGTGTTATTTTTTGTTTTGTTTTCGGGAGTTAACAATGTAATTATTCACTTATCCTAATCAGATTTTAGTTTTTATATGAAAAAAAATCACACTAAAACCTGCCTAGACATCTCGCATTGGCGCGTTTTGGTACCATTTCTTACGGTAAGCGTCTCGACTTATTTAACTGATTATATAAGCTGTGAAAAGGCTGTAAGTTAGCGCGGGTGCGACTAGACCTGTCAAAAACTTACGACTTTTGTAAGTTGCTATAAATTACGGTAAGAGACTTACAGTGTCGTTTACATTGGTAATTTTGCCATAAGTCACTTACGCGAACGACTTACGGGAAAAAACGTACGTATGTAAAGGCAGCCTTAGAAATATTATTTAAAAGCACCATACCTCGTGTCATGCTATGCCTAGCCAGTAGGTCCATTCTTCTATGTGGGATACATAGCAGATCACGGTACCGTCGCTGGCTGTAGTCCATGAATGGAAACGGAAGAAAGTGAGCACATTCGTCTCTAACCGGAGCGGTGTTACGGTTTCGCTCCGGTTGAATTATGATAACTGGTATCCATTGGTATCCGAATGTATCGAAGGTAGACAGGTAAGTAACAGCCTGAACAATTGAACGACTTAGTTCATAGTTAGTTTCAATGGCATTTTCTAATTTAAAGTAGCCTCGACCTATTTAGGTATAATAGGTTATGTAAACCAAATTCATTAACCCTAGATTCATAACCATTCGTCCCACAGACCGCTCAAAACGTAAATTTGTTTCTAGTGTCTCGAGTGAAAGAGATAGAATGATGACCTCTCAAGTACCTTCCTAGATCGCTTGTTCATTAGTAATGGGGGTGCGTTTGCCTTGCAGTTAAGTTTTGTGGACAAGTTATAGACCTTTGAACGTCTGAGAGACGAATGTTTATGAATAGTGTAACTTTTGACGAGACTGCAAGTTATTTTGAAAACATTGTTTTTGATGAGTTCTGGTTATACAGAGTAAAAGTAAGTATTTGATATTATTCTATATGAGTTATTATTGATAATTACATCTTATTTTATCATTCAAAATGTATTATTGTGTGTATTTTACATCAAATCTTTATTTTATTTTAGAATGGATGATCGGCAAATTGATGACCATTTGAATCGTTTATCTGATTCTGGTGATGATGATTTTACCAGTCAGCAAAAGGAAGTAGAAATCAGTGATTTCGAAGATCATGTTGAATTAGATGAAATGGTCCCGACAGATTCCGACAGTGATAACGACATGGTTACGTAAAAGACACGAAATGCTAACTTTGAAGAGATGCCTAAAAAGGAAAATGGCCGAAGTTTTAGATGAAATGCCTACCATTGCCACACCTGGTCTAAGTGGTACTCAAAAAAGGTTTGTGGTTATTGTGATTATAAAAAACGTCATATGACAAGGTTCCAATGCAAGCAATGCAAAAAGTATATGTGCATGGACCATCGCGGCCTCATGTGTGTGGAATGTAGCGATGAAATTTAATTTTAACTCGTTTATAATTTTTTTTGTTACCTAATTAAACATATTAAAGAGTGCCATACTTTATTTATTTATTTTATTTACAAGTACCCCAAAACTCGTCACTTAAATTTAGTCGTCTGTGAGACGAATGTTTATGAATAATGTTCCTCTTAGATAAGGTTATGAATCTAGGGTTAAACTTGTAATTTTAATTTTCTATAGGAACACACTTTTACAGCTACAAAGCTTGTCAGTAGTTAATACTACATAATATATTTATCACTGGTAAATAAATAAAAAAAAAACTACAATGAAAATGTCAAATGGACTTTCATGACCCATTCAGAAACTACTTTCAATTTGACATTTTTATGGATGTTTTTATCATGGACTTTCTAGCGGACGAAGAATTGCAGAGTTTTCACCTATATACGAAGGCCACAGGCTTAATTTATGTACCCACCACCAGCGTTATTGCGTGAAGACTATGAAGACGGAAACATTTCACGTAGTGTTTAGTTCTGACGGGTTCAGACATTTCGATTTTAGTTGAAAAACTTTTATTATAATACAAAATATAAAGGCAAAAATTGAACAAGATTTCGTTCAGACACTTCAGTTTTAATGGAAACGAATATTTGAAACAGAAAAATCAGAAAAAGATACGATCACATCTAGGACTCTAACCCAGGACCCTTGCCTTGCCGGGGCACCGCTCTACCAGCTGAGCTAATAGAACCCTATCTCCTTAGGTCTCATTTAACTGTATCATATTTCGAATAAGAACTACCGACATTGCCTTCATTTTTCTCGTCGCCCATTTTTATTGGCTGCTATCTTAAATAAATGATGAAATTCGGATTAAAATTTTTGATAAAGTTGCGAATTCCGCTGCACGTACAATAAGCATTTTTATAAATATATATTTTTTAAATAACGTTATTTGATTTCTATTTAATTACCATAGGAAACTACAATTTAAGTCGGGGAGATAGGTTATTTAAAGAATTTAAGCGTATTTCCAACCTCCAAAATTAACTCGGAACGCGATTGAGAAAAATGGAACTTTAATGCAACTTTTACCAACCCCCCCAAAATAAAGAGATGCTTCTATTAGTAGGTAATTAAGTTGAAACCAAGTGTAATTTTTTTCAAATTTTGCATATTTAGCGTGTAGCGGAAATGGACCCTCGTCAAAAACTAAATTTGAAATGACGGTGGCCGAGTTGACATCGCATTTGGGTCCCACCCAGGCGTAGTGTGTTCAATTCCTCGGCTGGCTAAGTCCTCCATCACAACACAAGCAACATTTTCAGCTTACTGTGGTGGTAGTAGGAGATTTTCAAATATTGTCAGGTTATTCGTAACCTGGGAATGTTTGTCTTTCTTTAAAAAAAAAAAAAAAAAAATATCTGACCTGGGAGATTAATTTTGAAGTTATTGATTTCATTATTTTAAAAATTTCTTTATGTGAAACCGAACAAGAGTTCCAACTGTTCCCAATCGTCTGGAGCCAGTGGGACTATGGCATACCCAATTGGGGTATGTTGTGAGGTTGAAGGTAGTGCGGAGGGGAAGGAGATATGAAAGAGGAAGGTGGAGAAGTACTATGATGGTCTCACACCAGGGCGATACTGAGAGTGTCTTCCACTCTGGAAATACTAATACTAAACCTGTTACGAGTTCTACCGAGCCGAACCTTCTGATATGAAAATATCTGGAGTCGGTGAATTATTTTCCCATTTGATCTCTGGTGAGTTGACGTGTTGTTCTTTTATTGTTTTGTATTTATCTTGCTTATATAATGCACTTGCATAATGTGAATTGACTAGATGATCATTTGTGGAGAAATATGTGGAAGGGTTTAGCTTTTAAGATTTAACCCGGACATAAAGTCGGAAATTAAAAAAAAAAAAGATTTTATTTTTATCTCCCAGAGTCAATCCGGCAGCACCCATTTCGAAAATATTTTTATATTATTCGCATTGTTATACACATTAGACATTAGTCAGCGCTTTGGTAATGGTTAATAATCCTGAAAATTATGTCATCCGACCACTACAGACATTTTTTCACGAAGATGCCATGTTCCTAAATAGAAACGTCTTTTTTCGCCAAGATACGCAAGGAACTAAAAATCGCAAGCGAGTTGAAACATGTGTAAAACTCGAACTTGAAGAACAAAGTAGACGGGCTTTCAACTTTAGTTGCTCAGCTAAAAACTTGATCTACTTTGTTGAAAGGGTATTCACAGTTGTCGATATGCAATTGCATACAATTTGATTTCAAGTGTCATTCAACAGAGAGTTGATCAACTAAAGTCGAAACGTCTGAACCGTCATACCTAATACAAGATGCACTACAACTTACAAATAAATAGTGGTTATATAATATGTACATCGGATAAGTAAGCCGCGTTTTCTATCTATAGCGAGTACCTAATTATTTATTATAATGTGTAGTTGTTATCGAGAGTATGGTGAAATACCCCATAAGTAAGTAATGGTTTTTGCGCACATAATATAGTTAATATTGAGCTTGTTACCAGTTTGACTGTAAGCTTTTCCAGCCATTGTTACCACCTGTGCGGGGATTAAAAATTACTTACTATTATAATGCCTTTGTTGCCATTGGCGCAAAGTAAATAAGGTTGGATTCTGCAGTGAAAAAATGACAAAATTTCCAACTTTTTGGTGACCCTGTCAAACGTACATGGCTGACATGTTTGTAAATGTTCAATTAAACGGACACGGTTCAGAAACAAACTTATTTTATTTTGTTATTATAAATCGCATTTTCATTAATTTTTCATTTTGGAATTTGCAGTTTGTTGGTCCTTATATAGGTACATGCTTTTACAGTCGAAAATGTATCGAACATTCATACATAAATTTGCGAAGAGTAATCAAGAAGTCAGTTTTGAAGCACATCCCACTGAAATAACGGTAAAACAAAAACACAATTGATGGAAACTGCAACAATTTAATATTTTTGTAAATTGCCACGAGTAATCTGGGTTGGAGGACAGAAATCACCAGCTGGGGTTTATTTAAAGTGGCTAGTTAAATAACAAATGGTTGATAAATAAATAAATGAGATATACCACCTGTATCCTGTTGTATTTCAACACGCAATTCGTTATTATTGTAGAAAAAATATCTGATGACTAAATACAATACCCTTAACTTGGCATACCAATAAAATTTTCTGTCCAAATAAAAGTACACAAACGGCTGCCAAGATGGTAGCAACGCCTAACCGTTTCCATGGTTATTATTCAGGGGTTTGACATTTTATTGACATTTGGGGGAAACAACAATAATTTCTTACTTATCATAACCTATTCCAATTAAATAAAACACATTCTTATTGTGCAATACTGTTCTGTTAATGGGTCTCCGGCTTATTTCCCCTTCAATCCCAATAAATTCTTCAAAGGCCTATTCGGGAAGCTGGTTTGCAGCTGGTCCAATCGCTCAGCTCATCCTTGGCAGGACTACCAGACGACTGCAATTTAGCTGATTTGGTCAAGTCTCAATCTCATCATAATATTTCATTTATAATATATAATTCATATAATTCTTGTTAATTTTTTGTCTTTATCTTAATAAAATTTTAGCAGCAACAGTAATTGGAGGAGATGAGATGTAATCCAGTTATACAACTAACAGCATGTAAGCACTCGCATACTGCCTATTAACACTGTATGCCTGGAGATTAAGGTCTAGAGTCATTTTTATAAAAAGTAGCTTCTTTTATAAATAAAACATTATGTTTTAGGAAACCATGTGTTTCATTAGAACACCGCGGGAAAGTGGTGGGCAACCTCTGTACAGCACTGTATGGCAAGCCTAGCACTGTATTTCGAGGAAATAGTAACCAAATTTAAAAACGTGGATTCACATCTTTTCGTTATACGAACTTTAATGTTATTTTTTACTTAATAATATATAACCCTATAAACATACTTATACCGAGATATAATGTTGTGGGCTCTGCTTCATCCATCTAGTTTAATATTCAATATACTTTTAACAAAAAATTCTTCAAAATGTTTTAAACACAGGAAAGTTCTTGATTGACTTCCAACCCTCAGGTGGCATAGCTTTAAAGCACCTTTTTTTCGCTACTACGGGCGAAGTTTGGAAACCTGAACGGTGCACATATATCACAAACATGTTATACATATACCTACGAAAATGGAAGGTACCAAACAAAAAAAATCGTAAAGCAACTTGTGTATGAACTTTCAGCAACAGCTGTAATAGTGATTTATTTATTAATTTTCGGGAAATCGACAGTTTACATTTAATCAGTTAGTACATAAGTATTATATAGCCAAAATAAAACCAATTATGGATTTCCTCCTTGTGACTTTACCTCTACTGAGACAGCATAATATGGAACAAGTGAATTAGATTTGTAAGAAAGGAATATGAATTAAAATATTTATACAAAGCAAAAGATTATGTAAAACGAAAAATGTACAAAACAATACATTTATCAATACATTTATAGCCATGGAGAGAGATTGTAAATATAAATCAAATCATAATAGAAATATAAACAATAGAGACATAACATTATTCACAAACCATCAGAGATATATTCTTTTACGGACCTCTTGTATTTGGTAAGTTCGCAACTGAAAATATCAACCTTGGATAATACGCTATTGCAATTATTGCATAGTCTGTTCAGGCAAGAATTTTACTTAGAGTTCGTTTGATCCACCCTGAACAGGACACAAGAGCGTGTTGAATTGTTGATTTCCTAATATTCCATTCTTAGTGTGTATGTAATAAAGAAAAGAAAATAGTTTCCTTTGTCAAACTAATCATTTTTCACAAAGGTCTTAAATATTTTAGCTGGTAGATGATAAATCATTAAATAGTGCTTAATTAATATTTCCAATAGTAAAAATATCAAGGTGTTGTAAAAAATATAAAAATTGACAAAATTTAAAACAAACTGCTAAACCAAAATATATTAGCCCCTGGCCACGCCGCATTTTCGCTGAGCCTTTGTGTTTTTAGTGCGCAATGTAAATTTTTGCATGACGGCTGCCCATTTAATTGATGAAATTTGGCTAGATTTATTGTCATAAAGAATAAACTCCTCGGTGAATACAATATTAACTAACAACATACTTAAATATCGTACGCTACAAAATATCTAAATGATTAAGTAAAATTAAAAAATTGTCTAAAATGATATTCGTGCCATTTTTTTTTTTAAATTCAAAGCGGAATATTTTAACATTGAGCCCATCAGTAGGTAATATTGACTAATACGTGCTAATGTTAATAACATATTAGTGGTGTTATCTAGAGATTTTCATACCGATGGATGGTCTGTTCATGTTGGTAACGTTTATAAATACGGGTTGGAAGTACATCCAACAACCAACAACGCAAGTGCATCAAACAGTAATGACGGAGGCTAATGGTAACCTCTGAATTGTGAATTTTAAGCTACCGGATAACATTATTGAATTGTTTAAACTCGACGTACTGTTTCCAGTTTCGAAAATCTGCTGCATCCACTTTATTATTCAAGCATGCCTTACTTTGACTAGATGGCTAACAATCACTTAGTTATCTGGCACCTACCTGCCAGAAGAAAGCTTGACAAAAAATAATTCGGTTAGCGACGTTTATTTGGACAAACTGTATAATTCCTTATTTGAAATTAAAAAAAGAGCTATATAAAATAAATGGTTTATAATTAAAAAGGTAGGTATATTAGTCCTTACCTACTTAGAAATCTTACGCTTTTAGAGCATAGACATGAGAAAGTATCCCGATAAAGGTTAGGAACGGGGAAATGGCGTAGGCGTCGTCCTTTCAATGAATGGTAAATAAATGAATCGGACAGTTTACAGGCAACTCGCATTCTACTGTCACTATTAGGATCGAAAATAAAATTTGCTTACGAATTATAAATAATTTTTGTTTCAGCAAAAATTTTCGTTTTGATTTAGATCTACTATTTAATTCACACAACTACTAGCATAGATAAGCACAAGACATACATATTTTTGAATAACCCCTAAAACGTATCCTATAAATCTGCGTTATTTCGTTATATACCTATTCCGCTAAGTAATACTCAGTGTGTTATGAGTTGGATTGTGTTGTCAACATTACTACCTAATAGCAAAAAGCAAATGAAATACCGGTACTTAATCTGCTATAATTTGGTTTATATCCCGGTAGGTACCTACTTATATCTGTTTTTTTTAAAAAATAATATTACCTACCCGTTACCCGTCTCACAAAAATTATTTGGCATCAAGTACAACATCAACATGTAGGCAGGTAGGTACTAAGTATCATTCTGTACACAAGGCCTCATACACATTACGCTATATTATGGGCGCATAAATTGGGCGTGGCATGTACATATTATACGTTGGGCTGACACACTACGCTATAATCTTCCTTAGGTGAGGAGGTAAGATCAATTTGGGGACGCCGCGGAATATCATTTCTTTATATGGTATCTGTCACTTTGACAGATGACAGCCGCGTAATTAAGGTACTCCGTAAATTGTTCTGACCCCTTCTCATGCCGTAGGTAGGAGAGTGGGTCGCATAATTTTAAAATATAGCCTGGCTAGCAGATCACAGCGCATATCGTCGCCACGCCTACACTTATGGCACATCATATTTTTAGGTGTGATAGGTCTACATGGGATTGTATGGCGAGCATTATATGGAGTTATATAAAACGCTTTGAACTTATATCGTAATCTGTCACCCTTCTTTATAAATAATGAACACGTGTTTTTTTACGTTTGCACATTTTTCCCTTTGTCGCTGTTTCTTTGAACAAAAATAATGGAAAGCTTTCTGGGTTCTTTTGATATGGCAATACATTATTATAGGTAATTTACGAAGTTCGTAGACGCAAAAGAAATAAAACTGGGGACATTCCATGTTATTGCTTATGAACCTGCATCTTTATAGATCTACGATTCTTTTCATGTCATACAAATCACATCATTTTTCATAAAATAATTTCTTTAATATATGCGTATATATTTTATTTGTTACTATTACTTAAATTTTTTTAGATTTCATTAACATTTAATTTCAAGCCTTTTTTCACACCAACTCGGAACTGCTTTATTGTTGAAAGCTGAAACCAAACCAGAGAAAACGCAACACAATATTGCATTACTAGCTACTCAATATAATTAAAACAAAATCTGTTTTACTAGTAGTTTTACAAATGCCATTAAAAGAAAACGGTTGGAGAAACGCAGGAACAATACCTAATACAAAAATGTACTGTAAACTACTAAAGTAAAATGACATTTCAGTTGAATCTATGTAGTGCAAAGTTCAGCTGCCGGCGCGTGACATCAAAAATTGTATATCGCAGCGCACAACGATCGTTTTATTTTGGCGTACGTTATAAAATTTTACAGTCGCACAGTGGGCTGAAAATCGCCTTTCATAGACATAAAGACTTGAATTTTCAAGGGTATTTTTTTGGCTAGAAATGGATTCTGCTGATCATTACTACGCTATAAAATTTCGTATGAAGCAATTGCGTGTACAAATGAAGGAGTTATCATTTTTTTAAGAAAAATTTAAATGGCACTGACATTAAAAATGAGGTTATCTCTGGAATCATAAGGTTGGCCATTATATCCTTACACACAGATATACTACTATTTATTTGTATTTTTTTGACATACTTCGTATTGTGGCGCAACTGGCGATTTTTTTTTTAAATCCTCAAAATTGAAAAAATACTTTTTAATGTTGATGATTCATTTTAATGCTTAAATGCTTTACATATGAGTAGGCTTGCAGTGCAAATAAAATATTATAAACTAGACAAAGCATACTCATATGTAAAGCATTTAAGCATTAAAATGAATCATCAACATAAAATTTTTTTTTTTTTCAACAGCTTAAATATATAGTAAAAGAAAACAGCTTGTTTTCGGTGCAAATTATTATTTTTTCAATCCCGAAATCGCGCTAATCCCGCACATGAAAATCTCTCAAATCCGCGGGATCACATATTGCTGAAATCCCGCGGGATTGCGAGATGCGGTATTGCGTGATAGCAAACCATACTCGTAGCCCATCTACTTTGTTATGATTATTTATGGCGCTTGACCTTTTTTGTCCATCGTACTTACAAATGTGATCATTTCGTACTCTGTCCAAACGCCTAATCTCCAGATAATCTCGCAGTTTAGGGGAGCAAAAAGACCCGTTTCCCATTTTGTCCCGTACGGGGAACTTAGGGAAAGCGCATCACTTATTCCTTTACAATAAGTCCTATCCCCGTTCGGGACACGTATAACCCATGTCAACCCGCTTCAGTTGTAAATACTCGCGGGGATTAAAGGGTTAAGTTCGGCACAAAACGTAATCGATTCGCTCATTACCTGTTCAAATTAAATGTACCGTTTGACAATAATATTGTTTATTCCATCGAGCGATTTGTGTAAATATATATGGTTAATGAATGAATATGTAATACTAGAAGTCAGGATTTATTCTGAGAAATTCTGGGACTAACTACCATATGTATTCTTCTTTGCCCAAAATACTACCAAGTCAGTGGACATCTTCAATTTATCTTTAAACAAATATAAAATGTTGTTAATGATGCAATTCAGTTATGTACAATAAATGATGTATATTTCTTAGTATTCATATGTAAAAGCCACGAAAAAGGGCGTTAATAAATAAATAAAATATGTATTCCTTAACCATATTATTTAATTAATACTATTCATCAACAAAATATTAATATGGAAACATATGAAACTGCTTACTGTTTTTCCCATATTCGGTTCTATAAATGTGGCACACTATGACAAGCGATCGCTCAAAACGTTTTTGCAAACATGACATAATATGCCAAAAATTGCTCCAGCGATTCTAACATGGAAACACAGACATATGAATATTAATAGACGAGAAGATAACGGCGAGGGGTAAAATCAACTGTTGAAGAACGAAGGGGGTAAAGCTGACTGTGATTCGTCAATAAATCAATCTGACAGTAAATAGGCATCTCGCATTATGATATCACCATTTAGTTCTTAAAAGTAAAATCTGCTTTTGAATGAATAGACATTTGTACATGGGAGCGCAAATTACTCGCCACGTTATGAACAAATTTGCTAAGTCCAAATTCGGCAAAAAAAAATTCTTCTATTTTCAGAGTCGAATATTTTGTTTCCTTATTGAGTCAAGACACTTTTACGAATGTTCATAATTTAATTACCCCAGTAAACAGCACATCCCTGATTCTTGTGCACGCGGCTTTGTGTGTCGCGTCCATCGCGTGATAGTATATGTTTCTAAAACTGATCCATATTATACGATGTGAATCAGCTTACAAGAAATTAAAATAATGCTTACCTATGGAATGTAATACGACAATTGGGTTTATTCTCTTTTTCACTTCTATTTTTACAAGTTTTCATAGCGCAAGCCATCATTTTGCCGTGTTATTTCGTAAAATGAACCGATGATGCCTCGACCATAGTTCGCACAAGAATGATGACGTCACGTTTTCTAAATTCATGGGAGGCTATACGCGAGCCCAGCCGGCTCCAATGGAACCGGTATGGGGAGTGGGGAATAATACGCTTTTAATCACTTAGGGCAGGTCTACTAATATTCATATGTCTATGCATGGAAAGCATAAAATACGTCAATATGATGAACTGATTTTACGTACCTATTCAATTTATCAATCTGTACTATTCTAATATGATCTCCACATAATTTCCAACAATGTAGTGATGATATACAGGGTGTATCGGCAAGTACCCGACAAACTTTAACCAGCTATTCCTTAGCACATTTGGAGTAAAAAATGTTATGGGCGCTTTGCTATCCGGTAACATTTTTTTTCCATTAAAAACAAAAAATAAATAAAAATCCACACTCCGTCACTGTCATTTGCATGGTTTCTCGTGTTTGACAGCTGTTATTAGCAAGTGTGTCAAAAAGTGTCCTCGCTCTTTCGTACACACTAAATAATAATAGTTAAAAAATGAGACGAATGGTGCCGTGCCATTTCGTTGTGATTGTAAAAGCGCGCCAACGTAGGTACGTACGTACATTATTCAACGAAACTCGAACAAAATATTGCCAGACGGGTTTTCAAACTTTGACAAATGATAAAACATTGGTGACATGTGGTGAAAATATGATTAGTAAATTTTTTATTAAAAAAAAATGTTACCAGACAGCAAAGTACCCATAACATTTTTTACTCCAAATGTGCCAAGGAATAGCTGGTTAAAGCTTGTCGGGTACGTGCCGATACACCCTGTATACACTGATATATACTGAAATGAGATCCCCGAGGCGTATGTGTGGTAAAACGTGTGAGAAATGTGGAGAGATCCGCAAAGAATGCAAGGCTGATGTAAGCGTAATGAGTAAGATTAAGAAAGAGACGCTTAGATGGTTTGGGAACGTAGAGCGAATGAACGAAGAAAGGAGAACATATGACACGAATGTGAATGGTAGAAGAAGTCGGGGACGTCCGAAGAAGACATGGCACGATCAAGTGAATCAAATACTTGAGTCGGGCCATGTCAAGAGTCAGAATATCAACAGTTTGTATGAGACGATGTATGAATGTGAATGAGGCGTGTTTGGCGGTCTGTCCTCTCTGCCTACCCCTGCCGGAAAACGGCGAGATGGTTAGTTAGTTAATTATTGATTTTAAAAAGCACCTGAAATAACTGACCTATGTTTGAACCACTTTACCGACTCTTAATATATCTACAGGTTTTTAATCTAACTAACTCACATCACCGTTTTCCCGAAATTATAGTGTATGGACGGCCTATTAACCCTGTCTTGGCACACACTCCTTGCTTGGTTCACATTCAAACATCGTCTCTAGGTACTCTTCTGTTAATCTGACTTCTGTTAATGTCTTAAGTATTTCATTCACTTGATCGTGCAATATCTTTCTCGGGTGTTCCCGACCTGCCATATATTTAAAAATGCACTTTCACTTATATAAATCTCAACTCCTACACCAAACTCAATAGCTAGTTCTCTTCATTGGCATGGAAAAACTAAAACATGTATATTACACTAAATATCCTATAATTTGATTAGACTGTTTTATCCAAGTACTGTGAAACATCCGGACCATGGTGAAATAATTATAGAATATTTCACAGATCTTGAAATTTGATAAATTGTTCAAATTCTGTGAAACAAACCGTTATTAAAAAAATAAATAAAAACTCTCTGTACGGTGTAAAGAGGAACTAAGTCGTGACCCGGTTGGGCAGCGTGGCGAGGCAGGTTAAGAAGGGATTTATTAACGCGGGTCTTGAAGAGGCCCGGATTATATGAAGGAAGAAAAACAGTTGCCAATTCTCATGAAGCCAAAAATAACTGTGAACGGGAGTTCCGCTCGTGTCACTGGTGTCGTATCGGTGCACCGGGGATCATGCTGCTAGCTCCTTAGAGCAGAATTCATTAAAATACCCTTAGAACAGACTCAGCTTGTCTACATTAGAGTTGGCAATCGGTCTGTTAACAATGGATTGTCAATTAGACGAACCGCCTTCCTTTACACTTATCTTATTAGGTACCTACGCCATGCAATTTACTAACAAACAAACCTTCAAATAAATAAATATATATTATTCCTACAAGGAACCAACCATTTTCTTGATTCCATGGATTTTTGTATCCACAAATCTACAAGAACGACGTCACAGACTGCAGAGTTAACTTTGTCGATCTGTAATCATATTAAATGTGTATCGTAGACACTCCCTATGCTTGTACTTCTGCTCTATTTACAATTTAGGAACTTTAAAAAACCTAGTTGTGTTGTTTTCCCTCACAAAGAAACATTGATTTACGCAAAGTGAAAACGTCTGCCTTTTTAGCAGGCAAAACAAACGAACGCATTGTTTATTCAAAATAAAGCTTGCAAATAAATAAAATAATTTATCGCGCTTGTTTTTCATTCCCACGCACGCCACTAAATCTAACCCCTTCGGGTACAATCCGTTGATTCTAGACAAAAGGGGATCTTCAAACACATATCCTCACTACTTACACATATTGTTTTCGAACATACCTATATAGTATGCACAGGACTGGACCATGAGCCAAACGGCGCATGGCGCGAGTAAAATTTTAGCGCCAAAAAACGGTAAGATGCCTTACCAGGTGAACACTGTAATCAATAATATTTTTGCGTAGCGCCGTTTTTACGAAAAATAATTTCCAATTGCGCCCGCGTAGGGCAGGCCCTCAGTATGCAGTACCAAAATAAGCCTCGTGGAAACCCCTAAGTAGTAATAATTTTGCTCTTTGATCTCCTATAATGATAATATTTCACAGGTACAAAGCGCCGTGGGCGATTTTTTTCAGTATACAAGGATAAAGAAGCAAAATAAACATTTATAAAGGAAAAAAAACATTCCCGGTTTTCGAATAACCTCACAATATTATAATTCCATCTACTGCCATCATAATTAGCAGAAAAGTTGCTGTGCAATGTGAGACCTCGTGCCTTTATATTTTAAAAGTAACGAAATATTTTAAAAGTTTTCAATTTTCTGAATACTCCACTGTCCAATATAAATGCTACCCAAGCAGCAGTTAATCTTATGTTTAATTGGATATTTTATTTTATTCTATTTCTTCTCTTTGTTATTCATATTTATAAAAAATATGTTAGTAGGCTAAGGCACCAGTTAAAAGTACATATACCTATTATTTTAATACTATACATATCAAACAACTTATCAAAATGTTAATACTCATCCTAATTTGACTGTCCTAAAACGGGAATCCTCCTAGTTGGGCAGTCAAAACATTTCTTAAATAATGTATATGATATATATAAATGTATAATCTTACACTAAATAAAAAAAATAAAATAAAAAAAAACTCAACCAGGGCAATAATCCAAAATACACTGTTTATTCCCAGTTTGAATAGGTAGGTACACCTTTTGGACAGAGAAATATTAAATTTCATACTACGAAACTATTCTCTACCGAATAAAAAAAAATAATGCCATGACATAAAGTAGAGACTAAACATAAAAATTAAAAAAAAAACTATGGGTAGCTTCATAACAGGAAACCCTAGTGAGGAGGACTGTACAAATTGTGACATTATTCTTGTATTATGATTTATACATACATCATGTACAAAAATTGCCGTACAAACAAATAAAAAAACCACTGGCGGTCTCAGAATAGGAAATCCCAGTAGGAGGCTTGTTAAAAATGTCTATGGGGCAGCTTACAACAAGTTTGTCCTCTCTCTCATGTTCAATGTTTTCGCAACAAGGCGCTGCTAGTCCATTACGGAGATACCCAAATGCTACCGAGTGCTTCCGAACCCTGAACGGATGTCCACTTGCGCTCGGAAACATTTAAACAGCTGAATAAGGAGGTCACTCGCATTAGGAGTACGTTCAGGTAAATCTCCCTTGAACTAGGTTCAACTTGGATATTTGATTAGATTTGATATGATCAATTTTTGGATCGGTTCGTTGATCAAGCAGTATTCCTATTCAGGCACCATGAGTTCAACCCTCTTTTAGCTACTCGTAAGTCTTCCACAAACAACATTTTCCGCTAACATGATTACTGATAATAATGATAACAGTTCAAGAATTGAAATTCCGTTATGTTTTTCGAAATCTGGAGTGTGTTTAACATGAAAAAAATCGCATTATGCACATGCAAATTGAATTTAAAAATAATGAAAACTCCCCGCGAGATATAGTAAAGGGACTGTTGTGAAAGACTGATTGATTACAATTATATTTTATTTATTTGTTAACTTCTGGAATTGCTTCTGCGAAAATGTTGTAATATTTTCATCAGTTCTCGGGGGCCCCTAAAAAGAGGGCGCTCGCTGGCAATCGCTTACTCTACCTCATGGTTAAGCCGGTACTGGTGGACAGACCTTAGCTACGAACGGAGAAGAGTGGCTTTAAACTTCTCTAAGCGTTTTCATAATGGGCTGGTCAATATGGGCGGGGGTTAGTCCGTTTTGGGTCTTTGTTTGTTAAACAGCGACCCACGTGACATATAAATAATGACAGTTTTGCTGTCAGTAGCTAATCCTGCCATCCAGCTTATTAAATGCTTAAAGTATTATAAATGTATTGTGATAACAAGCGGGTAGTGATATTATTATCTTTTGTGAATATCACACACGAGTCCCAACTGGCCCAATTGTTCAACAGGGTTATGGCATCCCCAACAGGGGTATGTTGAAGAGATTTGGGTTTGGAACGAGATGGGGAAGTGAAAGCTAAATCACACGCCACCACCGATCACACTACCACAGGTCGCAACGGATCACGTGAGACGCGCTCCGTCTCGTCTGTACGAAGCTGATGGAAGGAGACGGAGTGCATATCACGTGATGTGCTAGGTTATACCCTGTGGCGTCGTGTAATGATTTTTTTATAGTCGTTATTTTAATTTAAAAAAAATGTTACCGGACAGTAACATTATATTTTTTAATTCAAATAGGAGCGTGTCGGGTACGACATAGGTAGGTACTTCGTGTATATATTTTTCTGATTCCCAATTCGACACACACTATTGACACTATCGTGCATATTTTACCGTGATGCCTGCATAGAACTTTTTTTTAGGTATTTTTGAAATATCTACCTCTGTTTTTTAACTAAATAAAAAATACTGAAATATCTGATTTTTTTGCTCAGATTCTGTTATTTAGTAGTTTTTACAAAAATATCACATAATGTACATACCAAAATTGTTACCTTCAACTACTATTTATTCTCCGCCTCGCTTCCACAAACAGTTTAGTACAAACAGAAATAAATATTTAAAAAAAAACATTGTTTTGAAAATATTCTCATTCTTTTCAATATTTAGATCATATCTATCATCAGATTCGATATGATATGATCAGGCGACCTGTCTGTCACCTAGATAGAGGAATTTCGCTAACTAAGAGATCGAGTTCAACAGAGGGCGATGGAGGTTGAACAAGATTATATGACACAATATTGAAGTTCAACGGATAACAAACTCGTCAGTGGTATTATTGGAATGGAGTATTTTTACTATGTAAGGCGTAATTTATCAAATTGTAAAATACAATTTTCACCAAAAATAGCACAATATGTAATAATATTATCTACTCCGAAAACAGCTTTTCGTCAGTTACCAGTTACTTGAATGGAATAAGTGCCCTTTGGAAATATTTGTCTCGTATTCAGTTTTTTCTTCCCAATATTTTTTTTCTCCAATATTGGGGATGGCAAATGTTATGGGTACAGATGTCATTACTTGAGCGAATGGTATTACTTTTGATAATGCTGCAATTAAATGATAAAAAAAAACCTTTTTCGCGATTGTAAAAATATAAATGTAAGACTAGTAATGGGTATTTTAATTGTTTGATATGGATAAATATATCTATTAATATAAAATTTCCATAATGAAATGGTTGAACATGAAATTTCACAAAAAAATGATGTTTAAATACAAGAAGACCCCAGCTCACCGTTCAAAAGTTTTAAATCCGAAAATAAAAACAGATTGAAGTCAATATTTGTGTTAATAGGTAACATTGTTTTTGAGAGCGTTGCAATTTTGGTATTTGTGGTGATTTGATTATTTTTAGTACCATATTTTAGATAGTGCATTTAGTACTTGACCTTCGAAGATAATGAAATATAGTTATACATTTTTCGATAATGTACAGCGATAAGAGAAGTCCTAAAGTAGGTGTATAGCACATACGTTACATATATTACTGTGTAGCAATATCACATTACTAACAGGTCTCTCTGTAAAAAATATTAAATATTTAAAAAAAAATTAACGTATCATTGAAGAAAATGGGTAGTTAAGTTTTTGCGCAGACTGCAATTTGCCGGCTATTGTAAAAATTATTAATAATTCGTAAGCAGATTTTATTTTAGAGGACCGAATGGTGATATTACAATGAGAGTTGCCTGTATACCAGAGATTCACGTTAATTGAAAAATCATCTAAAGTAAGACTGACGACCTTCAAAGTTTAAAGAAAAGTTGTTCCAATAAAAATTAATAAGTAAATATATTAAAAAATGTATTCCTTTTTAAATGGTAGATAACGAAAAACCAATAATCAAGACCGGTCAAGTCAATATTTAAATGAGGTTTCCATTATTTTTTTATCTTGATACCAGATTTAATTGATTAACGAATTAGCGCTAAACAGACGTGCACGTGAAGTAGCGCACATTAGAAATAGAGATCACTCGACCAGAGTTGAAACAAGGATGGGAAAACCGTGCGCCAGCACCGGGCGCGATATCCGAATCGTGCCAAAATCAATGGGAAGCAAAAGGAAAATAGAATAAATGAAATAAAACAAAGATTCCAAAACTTTATTTATTGATTTAAATAATAATCAAATTACTTATTTTGGTTTTAAATCAAAAAACGTCCTTGCTGGCTCACCCAACCGCGATGAAATCACAACCTTGTAAATATCAAACGTATTAATTTTTAGTTTCTATGTTTTATGAACTCAAATTCGCTTAAAATTCAAGTGTCATTTTCAAATTTGGATTTGAGGTGTGAATAATAATTCAGAAAAACTAGGTATAAAGTAACATTTTAACGGGAAATTATTTTACTGTCTTTTTCAAAAATGCAATTTTAATGTTCCGTGATTTTTCGCGGGTCTGCAAAGGTTATATTCCGTGTACCTTTTGCTCAAATTATAGTTTTTATATATATTTGTTTCAAGTTTTTGCATTACAAAGATTTTTATTTATTTCTTAAGTTGCAAACCGGATCAATTTTACATTACATGCACAATATTTTTTTTGTTCAAGTATATGAAAGATTCCCTTGAATAATTATTGTTTTTATGTTTTTGGTGATAAATCTAACTAAAAAAAGGAAAAAAAATCGCAACCAGGATTATCAAATACGAGACCACGGGTTGCGAATCAATGAGGTTGCGCATCAGAGTGTAGCTCAGTATCACCCTGGTGTAAGACCACCATTCAGAATTAAAACGTTACTTGAAATGACTTTAGCCGTGTTTGGTGACCAGATCTGAATAGCCGGGTACTCTCCAACCTTCCTTTTACCCATCTCCTTCACATCCCCACTACCTCCAGCCTCACAGCATTCCCCAATGGCGATGCCATAGTCTCACTGGCTCCAGAGCAGTTGCGACTCTTCACATTTCATTCACATAAAAGATTACGTTTTTACAAACTGCAGTTTACAGTGTTCTGGAGTGGTAAGGAACAAAATTGTAATGTATGGAGTATTGTAACGGGTGAAGGTAGTACACAATAATACTCCTAGGTGATCTATGTATTGGTATTTATTGGGGAGCTGCTTGTAACAAAAGAGCGACAATTCTAGTATGCATCACCTTTTATACCATCTGGCAAGCATGCTATCTCGCTTGCACTTACACACATTCATACAGACATCACAAAAATGAAAATATTTTTGCGGTGCACTTTAAAATGGATACTCTACGCGTAAACACTATATCTCGCTCCGGCCCTGTAAGAAAACTTCAAAGAATTGGATATATTATGTTATATACGTATTTACTTACAAACATTATGTATTACACTACAGTGTGTGTTGTCTAGTCTAGAATTAACCAGACACATTCAAAACTTACTATTAATATCTCGTTTTACTTGTTTCAATGTATCGTTGCTACCTTTACTTTAGTACTGAAAATAGCGATAAATTAGTGGCTTATCACCTTCTTACATTGTAAAATAATAATATCTTATTTACTGTAGTATGTAATATTGCTCTTCTTCGAAATGACGCACACATATTTATAAATTTCTTTTGTAATTTTTCCACATAGCTCACCTGCCTCCGTGGCCTAATGGATAAGGCATCGGCCTCCTAAGCCGGGGATTGTGGGTTCGAGTCCCACCGGAGGTAAATTTTTTTTATTATTTTGTTTTTTTTTTTGTTCAATTAAAAAGCTGCAAATTCGCCTTTGCCGTTGATGAACTCAAAACATTGTTAAAAAATATATTTATTTTTCTTATTGAAAAATAAGAAACAAAAGTGTGTTATGTTATGCCGTAGGTAGTGGAGTCCCAATTGCTCTCCACTATTCTCAGCCAGTGAGTCTATGACAACACCAATAATGGGTATTTTGTGGGGTTGAAGGAAGTGGGGAAAGGAATGAGATCGGTCAGAGACATAATTGTGATTAATTTTTGGGTTATTATGCCTTGTTGTGCTTCCTCCGTCGGTAGCCAACATTTCGGACAGCGTGACAGGCTCATTATCAATGCAGGTGAGTGATCGGATAAGAGGAAGGTTGGGAAATACCCGATTTTCAGATCTGGTCACCAAATAAAATTTAAAATCTTTATTTCACGAAAAAAATGTTTTGTATATAATATATGTACGCATATACAGGTATATATTATTATTAGGTATATTTATGAATAAAGTTGTTCACCCATATTTTTGAATTCGCATTGTGTCAATTTGAGTATATTTAGAAAAAATAACATACTAGAGGGTTTTCCAATAAGAGGTGTTATTTTGAATAGCCCGCTATTTCGGTAGATGTTACTTTTGAAGCTGTCATTTTTGACATTTGACAAGTAAAAACTACGCCATTAATAAAAATGGAACGATACACGCTTCAACAACGCATTGAAATTATTAAAATTCACTTGAGTGAATCAAATGCAAATCATCTTGAGTGATGAGGCCCATTTCCACCTCGGTGGCTTCGGCAACAAGCAAAATTGTCGCATCTGGGGCTCGGAAAACCCAAGAGTTATTGTTGAAAAGCCTCTTTATTCTTAATGTGTTACTGTTTGGTGCGGTTTAAGGTCCGGCGAAGTCATTGGACCTTACTTTTCGAAAATGAGGCTGGAGCAACAGTTACAGTGAATGAATAGCCCTATCGAGAGATGATTAATAATTTTTTATGGCCGGAATTGGATGATATTGATCTGGACAACGTTTACTTTCAACAAGACGGTGCTACGTGCCACACAAGCAACGAAACCATTGATCTTTTACGATTGAATATTAAAATAACACCTCTTATTGGAAAACTATATTTAGGGTGTTCCCCCCTCGTAAATATATACCCTACTTTGTAAGAAGTAGATACAGATCAAAGAAGAAAACTAGAAATGCGATTACTAGTATTGAATATTGCTAATTTATCAATAATCACTTCAAATTATTCTTAATCCGGTTAAAAACGATATTTCAGTACCTTAACGAATGAACTGATAGGTTTCTAATAAAATTTTAGTAATATACGAATATATTCATAAATATTAATAAAACGTGTTCATAAAATCCTAATATTTCGTCGTTATTTCATATCATAAAAACCGCATGAATACGTGTTCCTATATATTAAAAATTTACTAAAAATTTATCAGGAAACGGCCTGCAATCCCATTTTTAATCGGAATACCAATAAAATAATTTATTTTTTTAATAAATTAGCAAAAGGTACTATTTTTTCTCCGTGCTCTCCTGGTCACCTCAAATGTGCTGTGCAAATAAACTAATAATAAAATTAATATAAAAGCTTACAACTACGAATTCTGACTTCGTGACTAACGAATAAGACTTGTTATTACTGGTTTAAAACTACTGACTTAAAATAACATACATATTTACAACTGTATGTATAAAGAGACTTACAATTAGTATAATTACATATACGTAATGCAATTTTTTTAAATTAAGAACATAAATCATACCGTAAACAGTAGAGTAATAAGTATGGCCAATCGAGCATTTAATTTAAAAATGGAACTATGCTGTATCAAACTTATAACATTCAAGTGTGATTACAATACACGTTGTCAGGTAAGAGAAAGAGCGACAGCTAAAAATGGGCTAGAACCGAAATGAACATATTGGCGACAATGTTTTCCATTCAAATCTACATGGAATGCGTTTATTATAGGAGTATATTCCATGGGGATAGATATCAAAGAATCAGTACTTACACAACCCTGTGTAGATACCTCTACACAATAGAATTTAACGAGTAACAATTCTCGCGGTTTAATATTGTGTTTTTTATACTTTTAATTTTAGTACCTTTGTTTTGTAAACATTTTAAAAAAATTTTCCTCGTCAACCAACCCTTCGCTCAGAATTCTGCCGCATGTACGATTTAATTTTGATAAAGAGAGAACGGAAATTAAATTCGCTTAAGTGGCTCAAAAAAATGTTTTTTGTGCCATTACCTAACCTAAAAATGTAACCCGCGGGAACCATTATTATTTCATTGTTTAAACTGATAAAAAGAAAATAATTTTTGGTACACGCATACAATGAAGATCTTACAAACTTATTTGAACAACTAGACAGATATTTTAATTATTATTTTTTATTTTATATTTAAAAAAAAAAAATAATTTAAAAAAATAAAATATATATTATATGGGATTTTACATTATGAGTTGCTGTGGGGAGGGTCTTTTCGAGGAGAGGAAGAACTGAATTTGTTGTAGGAAGGGGGGAACACAGAGGCCGGAAAATCGTTCCATAGCCGAGCTGTTGAACTCAAGAACGAGGCGTAGTAGCGACCCGTTCTCATGTGACAAATGTCAATCGTATATATATGTAGGTTGCGCATTTGGCGTGTTTTCTATGGACGCCGAAAGGATCAATGACACTATTCCTCGGAGCATCTTCCATTGTAATACCGGTAGAACAAGGACAGCATACCTACCTGACGTCTGTGATCTATAGATAATCCGTTTGATCGATGGGGAATCTATCAAAAGGACCGCTTGTTTCTGCACAGAGTCAGGGTTTTCAGGTATTTTGCAGCCCCAGACCAGAGGTCTAATATGCGTGACATCTGTTTCGCCTCCCGAAGCCATTATCAAACATTGTTGAGGCCACTTAAGAGAGGATATATTATTTGTATTACTTCTATATAAGGTATAATGAATATCACAAATAAATAAATAATAAAAAATATAAATTTAACTAACTTACACAGATGGGAGTTGTGTAGAAATTTAATAAAAGCTTTTAATTTTTGCCGAGAGATGTCACTCCTCTAATTACTTACCGACGTTAAAAGGAGTCTACTTACCGATATTTCAATGATCATAATAATTTACATAGATATAATGACCGTACAAAAAAAAAGAAAAACCGTTTTTTCAACATTTCTTTATTAGTTCTTTGGCAAAGTTTGATGTAAGTATAAAGTATAATATAAAAATAATGACGGAGTTTTCGGATGGGGTTTAAACAAATGTTGTCAATTTTCTTTAAAATATTATAAAATTATTTTGTCGACAAATGAGAGAGAGACGTCAGAAATTAATTTTTCGAATGAGCACCGTTCGTAAACAAAATCACGAAATATGTAAAATAGACATTTCAAATATGGATTTAAAAAAAATAAAAATATTTTATGATTATAGGAAGGTACCTACTTAATCGCATTTCCGAATAATCAGTTAAAATTTTGAAAATGACATAAATTTGAGTTCACTGAATGTGAATAAATTCACGCAGGAATATTTCACATCACTCACAAATAACTGAAATTAGTACTATTTGAAGATAATTTCTAATTTCTAATTTCTAATTATGCCCAAAAAATTGAAATTACTAAATGTTTGTCGATAACTTCTAATTTCTATTTTATTTTATGCTACTCTTACGTTTTACTAATATTGTTTTATATTTATTTTATTTTTTAAAATAAATTTTCAATATATTCTCATTATGCTTGAAATAACAATTTTTCATTTGTGTATTCATAGATCTATTTTGTACCTACTATAGAATGGGTTACATCTATATACTGTTAGTATTTCCTATACAATACAGATATTCTTCTATGTACACTGTATCATGTATCCCTTTTTAGGCATATAAATAAATAAATAAATGATAATAATACTCATTTTTCGTGGAACATTCATTTTTCGATAGCCCAATTATTTTAATTAAAGCAAGAAGGTATTTATAAATATTTCTACGAAGCCAAATATTTTTACAGTCAACACTATTCCCTTTGTTCCGTGAGATTTAAAAAAAATCGTATCTGCCTATTGTAAAAAGGATTTCTGTAAAGTTTTTTGTGTTGTTGTTCCGAGAAAAGTGAACAAAAACGTTTGTTCTTATCGGTTTTTATTAAAGATTGTCGCTAGAATTTGTTTGAATATACTGAATTTTTTTTTATCACTTTGTGCCTCAGGTTTCTATAAATTCAAGGAGTTTTGTATTCACTGTGCTGCCATTAGATATAATTTATTTTTTAATCATATTTTTTTAATAATAATCAAGCGACAAAGTATTTTTTGTTTATTTTTAAATACTGGCATCAATCAGGAAATGTGATCCATTTTATTTTATTTATTTATCAATAATGACCTTCTTACTTTAATACCTGTATACATTTTATATTTTTATGGTCAGTTATAAATAATTTTCAAAGGTTTAATTATTCTAGTTTCCCGTAACGAATCTATGGACTTGTGACATCACCTGTCACCAGTCTCAAAAAGCTTACGTTTATTTTTTCAACCGGCGCTGTATTTCTTATGAGAGCGTACGTTTTTTTTACATAAGATTACCCGCTTTTAAGATCAAATCCAGGTAACATGTTATCATCTCGTTATTAATGCTATTGTATTGAATCAAAAAATTCATCCATGACCGCACCTGATAAACAATTAAAACATTTTCAATGGTTCAAATGTGATTGTGGACCAGGTTGCCAATTGGGTAAAATTCGGTTTAGGGGAGTCACTCGAATAACCAAAATTGAACTTGATTTAGACTAATTTAGGGCTGGGGAATCCGAATCTGAAAGAATTAGGTGGGGGTCGGCACTATTAACTGAGTTATAGGGTCTTGAAATTTCGTAAGTGATACATAGAAACCATGTTTTACTTATCAACTATGACTTAAGAAAATCAAATTAATAACTGTTTAATACTTTTGAAATTTCAGTAGTGCCAACCAAAAAAAGAAAATTGTTGCCATATTATAATAATATTTTTTTACAAAATAGGTTAGGTTTTTAGTTTGGGTTAGAGTAGGCAGAAGAACATGGGAAAAAGGTACTAGAATTAAATCACAAACCAGTCTATACAAACCTAGCGTAGCCCACAAACTACTTGAAAACTGGGATATAACTCTAAAGGGGACGCGAGCAGGCGTTATTAAAGGGGCAATTTTTTGTAACAGGAAATAACATGGAAAAAAGGTATTAGAATTAAATCACAAACCAGTCTGTACAAACCTAGCGTAGCCCACAAACTGCTTGAAAACTGGGATAAAACTCTAAAGAGGACGCGAGTGGGCGTTATTAAATGGTCATTTTTTTGTTATAGAAAATCACAGTTAGTTTAGGTTATATATATTTAATATTTACAAGATTTTGAATAATAAACTACAAATCTGGCAAATGATATTTAATTTTCAGAATTTTCCATGCATTGATATTATTATTATATGGCAACACTTTTTATTTTTTGGTTGGTACTGCTGAAATGTCAAAGTATTAAATAGTTGTTAGTTTGATTGATTTTAATTCACAATTCATAGTTGAAATAATATAAAATATGTTTTCAAAGTGTTGCGTACGAAACTTCAAAACCCTATAACTCAGTTAATAGTGCCGACCCCCACCTAATTCTTCAGATTCGGATTCCCCAGCCCTAAATTAGTCTAAATCAAGTTCAATTTCGGTTATTCGAGTGACTCCCCTAAACCGAATTTATTCCTGCCAATTTGTCAAAAATACTCACAAGAGATGAATATATTTTTAAATTCCCCACAAAATTCTCACAAGTTCCTATACCTCTTAAACGATAGAAAAATCCATATAAATTGGCATTTATTTTTTATTATGTATTCATTTTCGGATTTTCTCCTTCGTTCAGAAATTATTGATAAGAAATTGTTTCAGGCTAATAATTATTGCTTATAAAATAATTGTTACCCTTTGTGCTATGCATACAAAATCTTGTCTTAAACATTAGTTTATCAAAAAAATAATAATTAAAATAATATTACTGCGGTCATGGGAAGAACCACGGTGTCCTTGAGAGTCTCAAAAGAGTACTGATTATTAACATTTTCTGTATATTATCTATGTAAACTGTAATCACATGTAAAATGTATGTACAAGAAGAGAAATAAATATGTTACGTGTCCAACTGTCTACTTCAAAATGTAAATATATAATGTTTGCTTCTTAAATAATTGCAAATTCGCTTCGTGGCGTTATTTCAATTTAAATACAATACATTTTGCACACACCACAATCAAAACAAAATAATCGACACGTTACAAAACTAATGGTTTCATCGTCAGGATATAAGTATAATTAACCAATATAATAATGATAGTAAAATAAGAATAGACAAACAAGTGTAGACAAAAACGTTGCCTACTTGTTCCAATTACCGTAACAAGAGTACTAACCCTTTTTCTTTTGTGTAATATCCCATATAAACGGGATCATAAATATAAAATGGAGCTTAGTGACACGCCGCCCTGTCGTCAATCTTGCTCTAAATGTGTACATGTTATTTAATTAAGCCTCTAGGTGTAATTTACTAGAACTTAAAAAAACCCTGATTAAAACGTGTAGTTTGCTTAGTAATGCGAACGAATGAATTATTCTCTAAATGTATAGACCTGCCAACGTGAGTTCGTTCCGACCTGTCTTTGTACTACAATTATTATACAGGGTTTTCCAATAAGAGGTGTTATTTTGATATTCAATCGTAAAAGATCAATGGTTTCGTTGCTTGTGTGGTACGTAGCGCCGTCTTTTTGAAAGTAAACGTTGTCCATATCAATACTATCTAATTCCGGCCATAAAAAATCATTAATCATCTCTCGATAGCGCAATCTATTCACCGTAACTGTTGCTCCAGCCTCATTTTCGAAAAAGTAAGGTTCAATGACTCCGCCGGACCATAAACTGCAACAAACAGTCACACGTTGAGGATAGAGAGGCTTTTCAACAATAACTCTTGGGTTTTCCGAGCCCCAGATGCGACAATTTTGCTTGTTGACGAAACCACCGGGGTGGAAATGGGCCTCATCACTCAAGATGATTTGCATTTGATTCACTCAAGTGAATTTTAATAATTTCAATGAGTTGTTGAAGAGTGTATCGTTCCATTTTTATTAATGACGTAGTTTCTACTTGTCAAATATCAAAAAAATGACAGCTTCAAAAGTAACATCTATCTAAATAGCGGGTTATTTAAAATAACACCTCTTATTGGAAAACCCTGTATTACATTAATTTCTGTTTTGTTAAAAAAACCTTTACATAATTATTAGAAGTATAGATTACATAGAATTATATTAGTAAAGTGAGTACCGCTGATGGTGATGAAATCTCTCATACTTTTAAGCAACCCATATAACAGACAGAGAATGCAACGGAACTCGCAGCAGCAGGACCACAAAATACACATAAGTAAATTAAAAAAAAAATAATATTTCGACAAATGGCTACTCAATCCTACTGCAATGATTTATATTTTTTACATAATTTTTTTTTACTTTATTTTTACGCTGCAGTACTTTATTTGTAGGTGATCACGAATATACAAGGTATCCGGGGGTAGTGCGCAAGTGCGCAAATTTCGGAAGGTGAATCAACATGATGGTAAAAGTAAAAAAGATAAATAACTGTTTTCGACATTATAATGTTTGTATTCCAAATTTTTCCATAGAAGAATATTTATTTTCCCATACAAACAATTCACTTTTTAACTTAAAAACTACCTTAAAACATTTTAATTTTGATAAAGTTATTTTTCTTCTTTACTTCTAAAGTCACGTAAAATCAACCCCCGAAGTTAGCGCACTTTACCCCCGGATGTTGTAAGTGCTTTTTATGGTGGTCATGAATTTCGCATATAACGTTTGCATTCTTTGACATGTAACAGTTTTCTCAAAACAATTTTTTTCCATATCATCAAACTAATTTCGTCGTTTGTCAGCAGGTATGTATTTACAAACGCGCGTTTGCGTATGTCATTATGTATTTGTATAAATTGCAGAATATGTGCATTTAAATTTACAGTTATAAATACATACATGTACATATCTGCCTTAAACTAACTAAGTAACATACGTTATCTTCAACGTCAAAATTTCGACTTTTTCTCTTTTCCTGTATTATTTATTTCTTCGTATATAGTCATTGATGTATTATACTAGATAAGCCCTGTCTAGTTAAATCCATTTTAAAAATGACACCACATAGCGTACGTCACAAATATGGAGATGAACTTAACAACCCAACTCTGTTTAAACTCCTTGTACAAGCGTTCAAACTCGTAAGCGAAACCAAGGAACAGCGTTCATTTTGTTACCGAGTTGTTTTTGTAATTTGAATACAAAGCCGTCACCAAACTAATTTTTTTTGCTAAACCAGGTCTGAATCAGGTAAAGGACTAATAAATAAAACAAAATGATTTTTATTTTCACATTTTAAGTTTTGGATTCTGTACACTACGTATTGAACCAAAACGGGAAACGTACACATATTAACTATTGAGTAGAAGTTTTATGAATTTACAAAATTATTTATAATTATCAAAAAAAAGCGTTTACTTTGTGGCTTAACACTTTAATCAAATGAAAATTTATTTTGTTTTTAACCTCTTTGTTAGGTTTATAAGAAAGCATTATAAAAAACTAGTCTAGGTACAAACATTAATAATGTTTAAAATATAATATTAAAATTAAGCGAGAGAAATCATATTAGACTTCAGAGAGGGTGTGGTGGGGTGGGACAAGGGAGGGTGGGGGTTACATAGTAATAATATCAATTTATTTATGCCCATTAAATAAGCTCATACATTTTTACATTGTGTTTGTCTCCTTTTTTTAATATAGGCACAACTTTACATATCTACGGAAAAAATATGATTGTACCTTCCTTCCCAAGGATTGGAGTGAACCGCGCTAACAACCTTGCCAAATGCATGCCGATCGGACTGAAATTTATTTCGTATATTAACTGCTGTAATGTCATACGATTTCAGAGAAATGCCTATTCGGTTTATTTTGTAGTGCCATTTTTGTGAAATATATAGATGGCGCTTAATCAAAACTCGACAATAACAACCAGTAATTAAAATAACCTTTCTCAGATTATGCAACGATACCTAATTTGTGGGTATATTACATTCTCTTCCCCACACAGCATGCTCGAAGATTATAAAGGACCTGAAGGAAATTGCAGTCTAAACGTTTGGGATGAAAATGATTTGGGCACACATGGTTTCCTGATGATGGTACGGTCAACGTGTTCCGATATCGTGATAATTAATGTATTCGAAATTTACTAACAATTTAACAGGAAACCTGTTAATTCATTCGTTAAGGGCCTGCAATCCCTTTTTTTAAATAAATTAGAAAAACTCTGTTCCTACATCGTGATAATTAATGTATTCGAAATTTACTAAAAGTTCAACCAGAAACCTGTTCATTCGTTCGTTAAAGGCCTGCAATCCGCTTTTTTAAAAATAAATTAGCAAATACTCTTTTTTCCGTTTTTTTAAATATACAATATATGTAGTAAATATTACCCAGTTATTTTCACAAAATTGAATCCGGATTGCTTACATCCATTTCTCAATTTTTTCTTGGTTTTTAGGGAAACCTAAGCGAAAATAGTTATAATAAAAAAGGTAAGTGTAATATATATATAAATACTTTGTAATATATTTTTTTTCAATGAAAAGAAAAATGCAATTAAGATAATAAACACATAATAAATCAACGACGCGATTTTTTTATATAATTTAACACGTTAATAATTGTGGACTTAATACAACCCTGAATTAGAGACAAGACTAAAAAATAACCCATACTTCTAAAGTTTTTTGCGCGTATCAAGTAAAAACGCGTGATTTTAACCAACACATCAACAATTGTGACCAGTTTGAAAGATGAAGTCAGAAAATTTACTTGTCGTTAGTGAAATTCTATTTATTTCTGATATTTTTTGTTAATGTACTGCCTTCTTATATTTTTTGGTATTCAGATAGCTGATTACATTTTCTAAAATAAAGTCCGCGATAGGTATACTCTAAAATATTTGGAACTGGGTTATTTTTGTGATTGAAAAAATGAACTTGCCCAGCATAGCTGACAAGCAAAATAGCTTAACTCTAGACCAACAAAAGGTAAAACGCAATGCACAGTGCCCATTTCGCATTGTGACACAATGCGTGCGCCTTTTCATAAATTTGCACGTGAACCAAACCAAAATTCTGTTGAGGTTATTTTCCAATGGTTATGGCTTGTCTAGTTGTATTTAGTCTATATATATAGTATAATAAATAAATATAAAATTAACAAAAAAAAATTAAACCTAATTCATACTTGTCACACCAAAGCTATTTTCGGTCCCACCACAAGAATACAACATGTTCAGAGATAAGGCGCCTTTGTGAAAACAACAATTTGTTACGTTGTGGTTTCATTTTGTAAATTCATTTTCGACAAATGCGATTATCCTAGCTTAGTTTAATCACAAAGATTAAACGCCATTATTAAGGGCGTATAATTTGATAACCTATTTTAAAGCTGCTTTGGTTAATACAGCATTAAAAGGGGTTTGAATCTCTAAGGTTTTCCTGAGTGCTGCTAAATTAACAATTATTATTTATTTATAAAACATCTTTATTTGGTATTCATGAGGGTGCTGCCTGTTTGGGCGCTGTAATGTTTATGGTTATATTTGATGGTTTTTTGAAAAGGGTTTTATGGCGGTCATATTCCGCTTTAGGATGAGATGTACCTACTCTTGTTTGTTTACCAATTTTGAAAGATTTCCTCTTAGGTATTGGATAGCCGTCGTTATGAATATTGATAAAATTTTAATACAATCTACGTAGACAAATTTAAAAGGAAAATACTATCAACCGGAAAATACAATCAAGAAAAATACTGACAACGGCCTCCGTAATTGAGTGGTTACAATGTTCGGCTACAAATCCGGAGGTCGGCGGTCCCCAAAAAAAAATCAAGAATTATTGATTAATGAGCACAAGATTTCGAGGGTTTAAAACGTTACAGAAATTAATATATAGTTAAGCTTAATGTATCACAATTACCCAATCTTCACGTCTCCGGAGTAATGTACATTTGTATCATACGTATCCGGACCTCCAGAATCTTTCAGAGGAATTCATATTTACGTAAAAATTACAAGAACACTCAAACCCCGAAACCGCTCGATACCGTGTCGCCGACACAATTGGAAATCTTCAAATCATAATTACTCAATCAAATTATGTGCTATATGTGATTAATCAAGATAATTACATAGAAATATAACAGCAGCACCTGAAACACATCTGAAAATAACCATCCATCACCTCACTCGGAGCCACCAACCCACGGAATGAGCTCCGCTAAGAAAGCGAAGGAATTCCATGATGGCCGCCGAGTTTTCAACCAATCACAGCTCAGCATACTCTATTGGGGTTCTTATCAAACATTGATAACGACATTTGATGCGACCACCTGTGATAACATCAGACTCAATTTACAGGAAAATATCAGAAGATACGACCACAGGATAAATATCAACATCAAGAAATGATTATATGCTAACATAATAACTTAAAGAATTGTACCTAAATATGTTTTTTACACTTTGGGAAATGTTCAAACCAAAGATATTTGACTTCAACCCCAATACGAAACTTTGTATAATTTATTATAAAATAAATAAACGGGACTGGAGGAGATGGTTTGGGTAGATTGAACTGACTCGGTTAAAGGTATCATATTAAAATATAACTTTCCTCTTAACAAATTAATTGCGAAGAGGAAAAATACCTAACCAACTCACCCCTCACGAAAGGGGTGAAACCTCCCCCGAGAGGGACCGATTTGAAAACGTTCTATAAATAGAGAACCGAATTCCATACAAAATCAGTTCAACAACTACCTCTGAAAGAGAATCCTCTCTCCTGAAGAACCATCTCCAAAGTCTCCAACGTCTCAAGAAATATTTTCAAGTGTTTTATTCAGTAGTAAATTCAGTTTTTTGCCAGTAATAAATTCTTTTCGTCAATCCAGATCTGGAATAAATTCCTCTCTGATCCTGGCATTAAACTCCACCACAAAAGCTCTACAACATCTACCAAGACTGAAAACGCTGAAAAGTGTACCCAGCTACCTTCGTATCTACAGTTATTGTACGGACGGTATATTGTTTCGTACAACATTTATGAACCATATTTAACAGGGGTCTGATATGCTCCTTGAATATGCATTCTGTTTACCTTTGAGCTTTCCGTTTTGAGCTTAGAGCTTTGAATTTTGATCTTTACGTGTTTATCAACGGGATCTTGGTTTACACCTTAGAGCCTTTAGCTTTGAGCTTTAAAATTGAACTTTGAGTTTTGTGCTTTGAGCTTTCTGCTTTGGGCATTGAGCATGGAGCTTTTAAATTTGAGTTTGGAGCCTTGAGTTTTGCTTTATGAGCTTTGAACTATGAGGTTTTACGATTAATAAGCACTTTCACACTTTTTTTAGAAAGCAACTTGATTCCCCACCCCATTATCATTTATCTTCTTGCCGCGTCTCGCCTCGGCTCGCACATGTAAATTTGAAACAGTTATTCCAATTTTTTTTTTCTTTTTTTTATACCAGGAGCACAGAATTATGAAGAAACCATTAGATTTTTAATGAAAGTAAATTAGTTATCGACGGCTTACGTGGTAGAATTCAAATCCCAGCGTGGGCGGGTAAATTTTCTTAATTTCTTTGTGTTATTTCAGAAATTACTCAGTAAAAATAATACATACCTAGTATATTTGCGGCACGTTCCAGAATTGAAGATTCTCTCAGTATCGCCCTGGTGTAAGACCACCAAGAATTTAAACGTTGCTTGAAATGGCTTAGGCCATGTTTAGTGACCACATCCGAATAGCCAGGTACTCCCCACCTACCTTTTTTCCCCATCTCCTCCCCCTACGTTCTACTAACTTCAGCCTCACGACATACCCCGATTGAGGAGGCCCCTAGTCTCACTCCACGAATTAACATTTTAAGAAAATCTACCAGTAGCACAAGAGAAATAAAAGATAAAATATCAATCTCCTTACTAATAAACGTATTGAAAATTTTACACATCTGTTAAACAATCATTGTATGTATGGTAAACGGTTGTTTTCCAGTTGTGTACATTTTAAAACAAATCAATATAAGCCTAGTGCAGTGGTTCTTAACCTGGGTTCGATCGAAACCCAGGGGTTCGGTGAGTCAGTCTCGGGGGTTCGGTGGAGGTCGGGAATTCAGCAGAGCCAGGTTCAACAGCAACTCTTCAGAACAACATCGCTCTCAACGTTTTGGTGTCAACAAATCGAAACATACCCTGTTATTGCTGAGAAAGCTCTGGAGATTTTTATACCGTTTGTTACAACATATCTTTGCGAGCAATCCTTTTCGAAGATGCTGGATATAAAAACGAAGAAGAGGAATAGACTTTCTTGTGAAAATGACATGAGAGAGGCACTTGCCAAGGTAAAGCCGCGAATTTCTGAATTGGTTTCTGAAAGGCAACAGCAGAAGTGACACTGATTTAAAGTAAATAATAATTAATATGTTTCATATTTGGATTTAACCATTAAAATTTAATGTTTTGATCTTTGTTTTTTATTTTTTTTTCATTTTGTACACCTATATATAAATATATAAGATGTTTTGAATTTGTAAAAATCTAATTTTATTTTTAAAATCAGGAGGTATATCATTCAAGCAATTCAAACAACTCTGAATTTAAGCACATATTCAGCAGATGCACATTAAAGTGTTATTATTTAAACAAAAAATAAATAAAGTAGCTTATATCCGTACTGTATATTTCCTACACCTTGTATTAAAAATTTATATATTTAGTTTGGCCACAAATCTAATGTTTTGGTTTGAAAAGGCCGCGTTTTCCTTATCAAAGGCATTCCGCGTTCCTAGAAACACAAATTGTAATTATTTTTTTTCATTGAACGTGATACAAAATACACAAAGGGCACATTATACTGGAAAGGTGGGTACATTATAAAATAATCACTGAGATTTTGCCAATTAATGTTTCTACTGTGATTTGTAAAAAAAATAATTGGAGATTATTGATAAATAAAATCTCTGGTTCTCGTGAAAATTTACCAGCTTTTCTGTGTAAATTTCAAGGTTAACTGTTTTTAGCTGGCTGCGTTAATCCATCAATTTTGTATTGCTTGCTTCAAATATTTTAAAGCGTTTTTCATTAAAATGTTAATATGGTTATGAACAAATATGTCTACCTTCTACACGAACCAAGGAAATCGATGCGACATGTGCAAAAAATAGCCATTTTTTTGTTGATATGGAAAATAACTTTAGTTGTAATTAAACTCGGTAGGTTCGCTAATTCCTTCCATAATATTATTATTTTCTCTCGCTTGCGGCGCACTGTGTTGCGAAAAGGTGTTTTTGCGGACATGGTTTGAAAAAAACTAAAATTTATTATTAAATATATTATTGAATTTTTTTACGCATTTTAGGTAAAAATTGGTGCATAAAAATAAGGCGTAGATACTAAATTCAACGGAAACATCTCTCTCGAAAAAAATGCTGACTTCTTAAATTAAAAATTTTATAATTCGCTCTCGGGAAAATGATATAATTATATTTGTCGAATTTAAAGGAAGAAAAATTGAAACAACTTTTTTTTAGGTATGTAGGTACCTAGGTACCAACAACAAATCGAAATATAAATTTTGTGTGTTCAAATTTAATTTAATTTTATTGTACCTACTAAAAATATTTTGAGAAATAGATAGCGTATAGGAAAATACGTAAATAATAAAAGTTAGTATTGCTCTCTGATATTGCCAAAAATAAAAATTAATATTTTATAAAAATTATATCTCCAAATACAGCAAAGTTAATTTCCAACAAAGTTAAGTTTCCAACCACTTACTACAATAGTTATCACGTATTTTCTTTATATTGGTTTCATTGGAGGATCCAGGTGGACAAAGAAGCATGATATATAAAAATAAAATAAAAAAATGTGGAAATGTAGAAAAAAATATCTACAATAAAAAACAAAAGATGTGTTACTCGTACATACAAAATAAACAATATTAACGATACGTGCCTTCGAAGTAAACCAAAAACTATCATCATTGAAATTACTTCAAATAGAGTCAAGTTTGACCCACGAAAATGTTCACACAGGTCATATAAAAATATTACGTTCTAATCACATATCAGAATAATCCTCAAAAAGTATTTTAAATCGTAAAAAGTGTTCATTTAACAAATCATCAAAATTCACGATGTCCTATCGGTTCTATGGGATGAAGACACGGTGCGGCGCAGTGTGGGGAAATAATTAAAAATGTAGGCGGATGGATAGGTACCCGTCGCCCGGAGGTGGCGCGACAAATTAAAAATCATCGTAGGCAAAATAAATTTAAAGCAATGACAAGCCTCACAGCCTCATAAAGCGGGAAACAATGAAAACGCGCGTCCGCCATTTTGACTGACGAGGCGGGGCAACACTAACCCTATAAAGGAGTTAATAAAAAAGTATTGGGGTTATTATTGCCATTATGGTTTTGTTGGTATTACTGAATTGGAAATGTTACGGAATTTTATATGCTTTGTTACGGAAATGGAAATGTTACGGAATTTTATATAAATGTTAACTCAGCTAAAATTTACATAGGGGAGTCGAAAGAAAGCTACCTATTGAGTTAAATATCGTAATTATAAAGCGAATTTACTTTTGAATGTCTCAGAATTGACATCTTGAACGATGAACTCTGGCCTTATGAAACTCGCACAATTAAAGTGATTTATTTTCGGGGTATTATGCCGTGTTGCGCTACCTCGTCTTTTAACCAACGTTTCGGATAGGATTACAGTAACCATCGTCAGGGAAGATGAATAATCTTGGTCTATGTAACTATTTTTAGTTCACAAAATCATTTCAATCGTGAGCTATGGAGTTTCGATATATCCTATTTAACCCTCGCAAAATAATATATAAACTTCATTTTATAATTTTCAAATGATTCAAACTTTTTGTTTTATTTGAATCTCTTCCTTATAGGCAGATAGCCAAAAGCTTTGAGGATGAGCTACACTGTCATGAAATGTGCACAGTTTTCTGTGTAGAATTTTTAGGTTAACACGATTTTTATTTGCTCGTGTGTAGACAATTCAGCAGACTATAATATGCAATAAATATTTATTTATTTATTTATTTTGTAAGAAACAAACAGCTTTTATATAAAATACAATGATAGATAAAAATATACAAGTTAACTGAAGTCAAGCCACAGAAGTTTCTTATGTTAAAGTGCATTAAAAATGAAGTTTTAGTATCTTAAAGATAATTTGGTTTTAGGAAAGGGAGAGGAAGGGGAAAATATGAAGAGGATAGGAGATGCTCCCGATACATTTCATACTCTTATATTAATAATCGATCGTACGCGTTTCATATCGATATTTCTTTAGGTTATTACCAAAAATGTCAATGCTGTAAAATTTTGTATTATATTGTGCACATATACGAGGAATTGGGGAATTTTTTCGAATGTTTGTTCTACAAGAGGGTAGATAAAATAAATCAGATTGTCGGGTTGATCTAGACGGAATATGAAGATTTATTAAATTGGTAAGTTCTGGTGAGTCTAGACCATTATTTAGAATTTTAAATAACAAGATTTGATCAAAAATTAGACGTCGTGTTTGGAGGGAGTTAAAATTATAAAATTTAATGGATTAGGAATAATTTGAGAAGTGTAAGTTTAGTTTATAATTTATGTGTTTAAAATTTTTTTTTGAATTCTTTCGATATGGGCTTGGTATAAAGGAGTCCAGATCGGTGTACAGTGTTCCAGGTGCGGGCGAATATATGAGGTGTAAAGGGAATATAGAGTGTTTATGTTGTGGAAGGGTTTTGCTATGCGATTTATAAATCCCAGCATCTTATTGGCTTTGTTAATGATGTCATCAGTGTGTTGGATAAAGTTTAATTTAACATCCAGTGTTACCCCAAGGTCCCTGATATATTTTACTTCATTGATGTGTGTGCCGTTTAGTGTGTATACAAAAGATATTTTATTTTTATTACGTGTAAATGTTAATTTATTGCATTTTGCGATGTTAATAACAAGTTTGTTTAATTCGCAATAGACAAAAAGACGATTGAGGTCCTCTTGAAGTTTAATGCAGTCGTTTATTGATTTAATAACTAAGTATATTTTTTATCATCTGCATATGCTAGGTAATTAGCATGTAAAAAACATTTATGAATATCGTATATATATACATTAAATAATAATGGGCCTAAATGAGAACTTTGAGGTACACCGGAGGGCACAGAGAAGAAGCTGGACTTTGTTCCCTCAACTAAGACACTTTGAAGTCTACTCCAAAGGTATGAAGTGAGCCACCGGAGTAAGTCACCATGGATGCCTAATTGTTTTAATTTTTGAATTAGAATTAAATGGTTTACCTTATCGAAGGCCTTAGAGTAATCAGCGTAGATTACATCTACTTGGTTTCTATTGTCCATATTGCAATTTAATATTCCGTAAAATTTACCAAGCTTGTTAGTACTGATCTTTTTTGAAGAAATACGTGTTGTTGGTTTTGTATATTACGAACAATTGTTGTGTAAATTTGATCGTAGACAATTCGCTCAAAAAGTTTACTAAATACCGTGAGTATTGAGATTGGGCTGTAATTTTCAATGTTAATTTGTGACCCTGTTTTATGAATAGGGATTATAATAGCTTCTTTAAACTTTGTGGGAAATTTACCTTCTTTTAGTGACATTATAAATATGTTAGTTAAAGGGTAAGAAAGATTTAAAATATTGAGTTTATGTAATTGATAATTCATAACTTCTTCAATAATTTGCAAAGTCACTATGTGGCGACATTATAATAAATAACTTGATACACACCACTATCAAGTTATTTATTATAATGATTGTGGTGTGTATCAAGTTATTTATTATAAAGTCACTATGTGGCGACATTATAATAAATAACTTGATACACACCACTATCAAGTTATTTATTATAATTTTCCATATCAACAAAAAAATGGCTCTTTTTATATTAGGTAGACATATTTGTTCATAATCATATTAACATTTTAATGAAAAACGCTTTAAAATATTTGAAGCAAGCAATACAAAATTGATGGATTAACGCAGGCAGCTAAAAATAGTTGACCTTGAAATTTACACAGAAAAGCTGGTAAATTTTTACGAGAACCAAAATAATCGACATGTTTCAAAACCAATAGTTTCTTCATCAGAATAATGAATTATTAGTTAAATATTTTCATCATTCTAACGAAGAAATCATTGGTTTTAAAACATGTCGATTATTTTGATTAAATGATGGTGCAAACTTATTTTAAATTTAAATTTAAAAAAAAGTTTTTTAATATATTTGTAAGATGGTCGCCGTTAAAACAATAAAACCAGAATCATTTTATTTTCCACCACCTTCATTAAATTAAAATGAGGCAATTCAAAAATTGTATTCGAGTTTATTTATTTTTTTATCGCCACCTTTTATACCGTAAATCATTAAAACGAATAGCAAGTAAACGAAATAAACAAGCATGGACGAATTTCCGATAAATTACCAATAAAAAATAGTGATGATGGACTATAAAGACCATGTTATATGGGTTAATAAAACCATCTGTTTATTTGTACGGGAAGAGTGTATCGGCTAGTTAACGAATGCGCCAGACTTATTATTCTTAAAAGATGTTTTATTGCGTCATAAAAATACCCGCAGCTTTAATATAAGAAAATTGGAAAATCTCTGCCAGCTATTGATGGATTTACTAATTATTATTAAGAGCAAACCGATGTGGTAAAAATGATTGAAGATCGTTAGGTAAGGTTAAGGTAAGGTTAGGTTAGCACCTTTAGCGACCCGGTAGCTTATAATTATGGATCGTTTGTTTTTAAGAGTCGGAATCTTAACGAAAATATAATACGACATAAGTGATGTAGTCGTGTATAAACAATTTTCGGCGCACGGTCCAGATTATTGTACGGGCCTATTGTCTAATTTGCCCCAGCAAGCCTAGAAAAATGATTTTCCCACGGGATTTATTTTAATTGTTTCTGATTAACGTATTACTAAAATCTCAGATGTTTCTAGAGGAATCCCTCGTTAAGTTAATATTGTATCGTCTAGAAAAATAAAATCTGATGCTTACTGCTAATTTTTTAGTTGAAAAACGTTTTATATAATTTTCAAACCGTTTTACATACAATATTTTAATTGTAAGGAACTTTTTTTATTAATATTAAATAAAAAATAACTTTCGCCGGAAGGGATGGTTTTAAACGAAATATATATTATCGTTCCAAATTCATTGTAATTAGTTAAAATGTGAGCCTCGAGCAAACCCCCGTTATAAGAGTCTTGTGATGCCTGAAGATATTTTTGTTATTCTTTGTTTTGTTTGTTAAGGCTGAAAGCTCTGTTGTAACTCCTCCAATTTCTCGGAAAAAGACTTACAAAGGAACTCTCAGCGTAAGAACAGTAAAATTTTTGTACATCTCAGAGCAATGTGTGGAATCCTAAACTGTGATGTTGGTTGTGTGATCAAAATATTTTTATAAATCATTTTAAAACTTCAGGTAGGTAATCATTGTTTGGTTATTATTAATTACATAACTTTTTATAATTTTAAAAATCAACAAAACACCAGGGAGAAGTTGACTTTTTTTCAGAAAGTGTAACAACCTTTTTAAGAGCAAAACTTGCAAATTATTAATAATAAAAATGACGAACGCAAAAAAATCTAAAAATAAGAACAGGTATCTGCAATGAGAATAAAAAAAATTAAAAAGGAAATTGATAAAGCTTTCAGAAAGGAATAATTTTACATTAAAATTTTTTTCGAAAGATAAGTAAACAATAATATTAAAGTATTAAATATATTTGAAATTATACAAATAAAATTTACTTGCGCAAGCCGGGATTTGAACCCGCGACCTCTAGTTTGCTATTTGGGAGCCTTACCCCTCGACCACGGAGGCCATAATCAAAGCAAATATCTTTAACTTCCGAAATCAGTGGAAATCCACAAATTTGTTGGATAATATGAACCGCACGAAAATGGTATTGGGAATACTGAGAAGCATACGTATGGAAGCGTTAATTGAAGTAAATTAAAAATATTTAACTTTAATCGTTTTTGCTTTGTTTAGTGAATAGATTTAAATAGATTGGTACTTCACAACCTTCCTCATTCACTTCACTTTTACGTTTCCTCCAGTTTGACAATATTACTAATCAATGGGTATGTCATAGATCCATTGACTCTGGGAAGATGTGACCAATGCCGTGTCACAAAAACATGATTCATAAGCATATTTATTCAGATTCACCAAACAAACAACTGCTGCTAAGTTTAAACTTATGATCAATGATCACATAATTTTAAAACAACATCTGTCAAAATAATTTAGCACTTTGCTGTACGAGTTTAGTGTTGTATCGATTAATTTCAGAGTTGCGCTGAAATCTTAACATTTCCACAATCTGTTGCCATTGCTGAGAGCTGTTGAAAAAGTACGCATTCATTATTTTATTAATCAAAACACGCTTAATTCTGGGAGAGGATAAATTTAATCAGAAGCCCCCATAAATTTACAAGGCATGGGAAAGTCATGGCTTATTTATGCGGAATTGTGATTTGTGATATTTTTGTAACCGCTAACAATGCCTTTGTTACTGGTATGTGTTGTCCTAAATTATTAGGCGTCATGTAGCTTAAACGTGATTCAATGTTTTTTTTTAACAAAGTTGTCGCGAGTTGTCGGGCTTTTACGACATAAAGGTCCGTCCACATGCGGAAACTTGCATGCGTCATTGGTGTGTTCAAAATTTTGCGCAAAAACACAGTACTCTGTTGCAGCGTCCATACGACAGGTATTTGCATGCGCAAATAATTTGTGCAAAAGTCGCAAGCATTGTGAGATTAATACAAGTCATTTACGCCAATGCAACTTTGACATCTTAACGTACCTACATGCTTACTTGTTAGAGCAAATTTAGTTTGCGCAAATCAACGTTCTTGCAGGCCGTTTGCGCGGAATATAATTTTTCCGTTTTAAGGCGGCATAATAACGGAGGCTTGCTCGATGCTCACGTTTTAATTATTTATGATGAACGTATATTACTAAAAACAACTAAACCGATTCCAGCATAGTTGTATATAGAACTCCAATTGGGGTTGCCATGGTCTCACTGGCAACTGGCAATCGAGTTTATTGTGCGGTACTAAAAACAAAACAAAACTCTTTCTTCAAATAATTGGTCTTTATCTCGTAAATAATAACTGTTTCCTTTATTCGCTAATACATTAATTTTTGAAGAGACCTCCCAAGATCCCCAAGGTTATCCATAAATAAACTCTCAAAGATTCAATTAGTTTCACTTTTAAAACTTTGAAAAGTTGATGTCTCAATTTCCCCCAACACAGCTGAACATACCATTGCAAGGAAGTCATAAATCTTCTGATAATGATTTAACATAAGAATAAATAAACTTTCTGTTCATACTAACATTTCCCATTTTCTGGGTGACCCTGAATAAATCTATTTGTATAAGAGATGGCATAGACACATACATACCAGTGATGATCAACCTTTTCAGCCGGAGGGCCAACTCACCAATTTTCAATATGTTCATAGGAGGCAGGGGGTAGGATAAATTTGCAGTCAGTGGTGTCGCAATTATTATATTTTTTCTATAATCCTAGAACGTTAAAATAAAGCGCCTCAGCCAAATTTTTTGTTAGGTTCAAGATCAAATCAATAAATGCGTTTGTTTTTGTCGCTTAGTCAATAAAACTTTTGGTGTTTTATAAAACGGAAAAATTAAACCTTTTTCCATTTATTTTATTTTTGACCGTGACCGGTTTTAGCTTACTATAGCCATCTTCAGACTGGTACAATTAAATTTCATAAACTATGGTCCATATAATCATCAATCAACAGGGTGGTAAACAATGATTTTATTACAATTGAAGATGGCTATAGTAAGCTGAAACCGGTAACGGTCAAAAATAAAGAAAAAATATATTGTCTTAAGAAAAACTTACAATTTAGAGCGGCTGACTAAAAACTTTTAACCTTATATTTCAAAATAACTTGAAACAAGTTTTACGCTAAACTATTTTATAAAATAGAACAAAAACCGTTGAAATATTTTTAATGCAATTAAAATTTTATTTGTAGGTCAGCCCTACAATCGAACGCGACATGTCGAACCGCTAAACGCCAACATTCCGACGGCCTGACAAGAGAATGATAATAATTCGGTCGGTGATTTTGCCTACACCAACATGTCGGGTTATTCATGTCGGAGCGTGTGAGGGACCTATTAGACAAGTCGGTCGTACGAAAAGGCACGCGGGCCGTACGAAATGGGCACGCGGGCCGCGTCTTGCATATCACTGGTATTGAGTATTATTATAACTTACTACTGTGTCCACAAAGCAAAAGGATTGGAATTATTACAAATGACAAAGTATACGATTTTATTACTCTGGTTTTTATTTATATACAGGGTTGTGTATTTTTTTAGCTCTATCCAAGAGCGTCGCCAGCTTCCAAGCTAAATTACATACATAAATATAAAAAAAAAATACTTAAAATACCGTACATTAGTCCCAATTCCATAATGATTTTGAAGCCTTGTGGAACTATAACATCCACAACTGAGGTCGAGAGTGAATGGAATGGAAAATTACTCATAATTCTCACAAAGAAACAAAAAAGCGCCGTAGGCGAAATTTTTCGATGGTATCTTCTTGGGGAAAGTATGTGATACGGATGAAGTTAGTAGAATATTAATTATTATATTCATAAACACACAGAAAGAGCGCTGCAAGCGAAGTGTTTTTCTATGATATTTCCAAGTATGTATGTGGTGTGGGTAAATGGAGTGTTTTATGAATTGTAACATTCACAAAGACACAGAAAGAGCGCCACAGGCGAAGTGTTTTCATATTTTTTGGTCAGTTTAAAAGCATTCACTCATATTATTTTATAGTATTTTCATTTAAGCGTGTAAGCATTTAATTATTTATAGATGTCAAGAAAACATTTTTTTCTACACAAAATATTCATCGAATTAATTAAAACAACGTTTCTTCTAAATAATAATAAAGACTTGAGTCTTAAATGTAATTAAAATAAATGTTTGGCAAAAATAATAGTTTACAAACTTTACTGAATATGTCAAAGGTAAATCATTTGGATCATATTATGAATTGACGAGTATTAGTGTGACGAATCAAATTTTTTCACAAGGAAATTAGTACCTACTTATATTGAAATATGAAATTAATAATATTTTGTTGAGAGAATGTTCTAAGTTCGGTGGTTGAACATTTATCTTATACATCTTACAATTTTGGTATACCATGTGAAAATAACGTTAAATTAAAATGAAACGTAAAATTTTTTTTTTGAAGTTGCTCTCCTTTGTTAATTTAAATAAAATTTCCGCCACTATTGACGCACTTCCAAGCCGTAAAATAAGATAGTTTACTATACAAAACTTACGAACAAGTCATTAAATGTTAATGATGTCGGAAAAATGTAAGAATTTACCCACGGATTTACAAAAATAAAGGAATTATAAATGTTTTTCAATACATGCTTTATGTAACTGAATTGACTTCGCTGGGCAGGGCATAAAGCAAGGAAGGAAGATCAACCACCCATACGTCTTCCAAATAGAAAGAAGTAGTAAGTAGTAAGAACTGTAAGACGAAAAAGTGTCGAAAAATCTCACAATACCTGACTAAAGATAATAAATAAAGACCAATACTAACTCTTTATAACTGATTTGAGACATTAGAATACCGTCTGCAACAAAATCAAACTCTACATGTGGTCAACAAATGCCCGCTCCATTCATTTCCCGGCGGGATTGATGAGGTACACATGGCGATGCCTGAGGCCCTAGAATATCTCGCAGACCTAGATGTCCCCCTCTGACCCCCCACCATACGAAAGAAGAAGAAAAACAAAATCAAACTGAAGTAAGACAGTAGGAGACCAGTTTGAGTGTAAACAATTGAAGTGAGATAGCAGTAAACCGGCTGGAGTAGAAACAAAGTAAAGTGAGATAACGGAGGCAAGAGTAGAAACAAACTGAAGTAAGACAGTAGGTAACCGTCTGAAGTGGAAACAAACTGAAGTAAGAGAGGAGACCAGCTGAAGTACAAAAAAATACTGAAGTGAGACAGTGGAAGAATGGCTGGAGCAGAAAAAAATTAAGTGAGACAGCAGGAGACCGTGGTAATATATTAATATATGGGGACATATTTTGTAACAGCAATATTAATAATTGAAGCAATGAGAAATTTCTCTCGTCCTCTGGTAACACTCATTGATTTCTTCGCAACACGTCTTCAAACATTGCATTGGTTGAGCGCGAGAAATGGATTGCGTGAAGGGACTGAGAGTTATGGTGTTCTATCCTTTCTACCCACCAAAAAAGATGACAAGCTAATTCTAAACTAAATACAGTTCAAAACACTGGTGTTGTCAAACTTTACAGTCGGTGGAGTCGCTAGCGTTTATTTTGTGGATACAAAAATCTATGTTAAAAAAAATATAGTTCATTCGTTGGATAGTTCCTCTTTTGGCCGGTTTCGAAGATAAGTGTGTCAATCTGTAACTGCATTATTACTCAGTACCTACTTACTGTAATAATAATATATTATTTCTCACACCAGCTGCTTTGATCGAGCGCAGTCTTGTTCATTTCGTTGTTGCAACACTAGGAAACAAAAGCTCTCGAAATAATAATTACCGCGAATCTGACAGTGCGCGTTCCAAATATTTTCATATACGTGAAATGCGTTCCGTTTATATAGCACGCCATCACACAGGGCTGCACTAAAGAAAATTTGATCCAAATATATATTACGCTAAAAAATATTAAAACTTATTTCTGGAATACTTCGCTCCTTGTAATTTGACAGTAAATTGGTCAGTCCAGCGCATTGGTAATATTTTTTTCTGCTTTTCGTGACTTTCACCATGGATGTCATCACAATATTATAACTGGTGCTGCATCCCAGGGTTGGATTTAGCGTATTCTACAAATGTTCTCGGCTTGCTGTAACCATGCATGAACGGCGATGTTTGGCCTCCCTTGGCTATGCAGCGCCTCTCAGATGTTCGCAGAGGGAATAGTGCATGGCTTCGCTTCTTTGATGCGTCATAGCGTAATCGGGACGAGCCAGCGTAATTGGAAAATACTCTCGTCCAGGCTGTCGCCCAGTGGTAGGGCGCACCCCTAAAACGTAGAAATAGAATTTTCCTCAATCCACCGTAATTGTTAAATATATTGTAATTTATGTGAGTTTTATATCCTGTTTTCAATAATGTATGCTCTTATATGGCAGACAGAGTATTGCATTCACTGTGCTGTTGAGCTGAATTAAACGCACATTATTATTCACGTCCATTCCTCGGTCTACCTCTGGGTTGCTTTTACTAGAGTTTAGTTTAATTTAGAATTCTTTTGACATGTCCACCCAATCGCAGTCTTTAGAACCTACAGAGTTCTAGAGTTGTTTCATGGTTAATTAGATTTTCCTGTCCATGTCAGGCTTCTGTTTTGTTAGTGATATTAATCTTCTGCTGGATCGATTTTTGATGTGGTCAGAGATGAATTCAAAATTACTCAATCTACCCCTTAAGCACAAGGTTGGTGGTTTGATGGTCATCAATACATTTAATATCCATGGTATTATGCGCACTCTTCGTTCCTACCAAAATTAAAATAAATAAAATAAAATAAATTATTATTTTTTTGGTATACTAATGTTTAAGACAAGATTTTTTATGCATAGCACAAAGGGTAACAATTATTTTACAAGCAATAATTATTCGTCTGAAACACTCATCCACATTGAAAAATCTCCTGATAAAAGATACATGACGCCAACGGGACTCGAACCCTTTGTGCTATGCATAAAAAATCTTGTCTTAAACATTAGTTTACTAAAAAAATTATAATTAATATTTGACAAGTTCAAGTATTTCACCTAAAAATGTAGACAATTTGTGTTGACGCCATCTAGTGAGAGAGTTAGCACTTACAATGCCTTTCTCATATAAAATAAAGTTGGTTGTTTTCAGGTGGAAAAATGTAACAAGCAGTAATTGTTGAATGAAACACTAGTATATATTGAATTATTTCGCGGATAAGAGATAAGCCGCCATAGCTCAGTGGTCAGAGCTGTCGACCGGAAATCGAGGGGACACGGGTTCGAGTCCCGTTGGCGTCATGTATCTTTTATCAGGAGATTTTTCAATCTGGATGAGTGTTTCAGACGAATAATTATTGCTTGTAAAATAAAATAAAATAACTACAGACTTCAAAAAAGAGATTTTCTAATTTCCTCTCATTTAATAAATAAAAACCAGTATTTCCTCTGAAATCACAAGATTTTTAAGTAGGTACTTAAATACCTACCTACTTCCTACTCCTGATTGTATTTTAAGTTATAACTTTCTTGTTTTATTAGAAAATATTTTTTGTTGTAACATTTATATATATATATATATATAATTTGTACATTTATTTATAACAATTACAGGTAATAAAGCCTAAGACGTTATAATTGTACCATTTATGCAGTGTATATGCAATGCCAAAAATCTTGCAAATGCGCTATAGGACACAAAAAATAAATCTAATTTTTTATCTACCGCATTCAAAAAGCACGTAGCTCTCCCCACAGGTGAGTTCATTAATAAATTAGTGCGGCTTGCTTTACTATATAGAAGATTGTGATGACGTCCTCGAGAGTGAGACTCTGGTACAAAAAAATTTAATTGGGCCAGTATCTCATTATTAGAAAAGTGACCGTTTATTAGTTGGAAAAAATATTTAAGCAAAGCAATACCTCTACGTGTCTCTAGGGAGTGGTAATTGGTCATGCCTAATATATAAATCGATGGGTAAAGCCAAGGGTAACGTCCATAGAGCCGCGAGAATAAAAACCTTAAAATTTTTTTATGGACTCTTTCAATGCGTAAAGTGTATGTTAATTCATGTGGAGCCCAGATGATCGAGTTTGATTCAAGTACACTTAGGACTAGTGTGTTATATAATAACGTCAGTGTTTTTGTGTTACGAAACGGATATGAGTTTCTAATTACGAAGCCGAGAAGCCTGTATCCTCTGCTTATTAAATCATCGATGTGTTGGTGAAAAGTTAGTTTGCTGTCGTAAATAACTCCTAGATCTTTGATTTGGTTTAGGTGTTGGAGAATAATTTCGTTGATTGTATATTCAAATACATGCGGTTTCTTTGATCTTGTATACGAGACGATATTGCACTTGGGTGTACTGAAGTTCAAGCCATTTATTTTGGCCCAGTTTGAGACGCAGTCAATGTCACGTTGAAGGAGAATACAGTCAAGATGGTTTTTTATTGAGCGATATAGTTTCAAGTCATCTGCAAATAGTAAATACAGCGAATGTGTGATGACTGAACCAATATCGTTGATAAAAATCAGAAACAGAATTGGTCCAAGGATAGACCCCTGAGGAACTCCAGAAAAAACTATGAATTCCGATGAACTGGAACCCTTATAATAAACAAACTGTCTACGATTTCGAAAATATGAAGCAAAAAAACAGAGAAGTCTTTTGGAAAAACCAAATGAAGCTAGCTTATTTAGAAGAATGTCGATGTCAACCTTGTCGAATGCTTTTTCCAGGTCGAAATAAGCAACATCCACCTGTCCCTGATTGTCGAGAGTTTGTGATAAGAAATCTGAGATGCATAAGAGGTTTGATGTTACTGACATCTGGGGTCTAAAACCATATTGACGGTCATCAAGAATTGGATTAACGTGATTAAGTATATATTTATGTAGAATTTTCTCGAATATTTTCATGATGGAACATAGAACGGCAACTGGTCGATAATTCCGGATATCGCGTTTGTCACCCTTCTTGTAGATAGGGGTTATTTTAGTTAATCTCCAGATGTCTGGGAGAATCCCGTTTTTTAGGCATACATTGAAGAGATGACATAATGGTGGTATTAAAAGGTCGGAACAACCCTTTAGTATAAATGTTGGAATATTGTCAGGACCGATGGAGTGAGGTTTCTTTAAATTTGAGAGTGCCTCCTTAACATCTTTTTCTGAAATACTGACCAGGTCGAATGAGGGCCCAATCTGTACAGTGTGAAGGGTAGAGTCAATATTGAGAGTTGGTTGGACATTTTTATAAACAGATGAAAAAAAGGTCGCAAAACTATTAGCGATAACACAACATGTACTGTGTTGTGTTTACAGATATACTTATTTTTCAAATAAAGTTCTCTTACAGATATACGAGGGTGGTCTGAAAAGTTTCCGACCTCGACGCAAAGATGGCGGTACTCGTCAATAAAAGCTAGTGAAGTAAATAAAGATTCTAAGCTTATCTATATAGCTTTCAATTGAAGAAAAAATATGAAACCCACAGTGGAACTCGTGTATTTTCCTATATTAATAATTTTCCGTACTCCGGCGCTGGACCGGCGATATTTTTGGTACAAAAATAACCTTTCGTTCGAGTTTAGCTCGGCGGGAAGGCGTGCGCCAGCAAATGTTAGTTTTTGAGAAATATCGCCGGGCACAATACATAACTCGCGAATACGTCCAACATCTCAAACTCAAACAACGTGGCGTAAAAATAATAATAATGTATAACAGTGGGCCATGCAGATACTGCGTAAGCTTTTTTGAAAGGTGTTGAGTTACGTTGTCAGTAGACGCCGCGCTGTAGTGATTTCAAGATTGGAACGTAAAGAAATATTCCAAATTACTTACTTTGGAACATGTTTATGAATGACATAAAAATGTGGTATTTTTAAGTGACAACAAAATTCAATCTGGAATCTGAAAGTGACAACAAATGTGCTTCAATTTTTAAATTGGTTTTAATGGTGCAGGATAATAATTTTAATTTTCTTTGTCTAAAAGAGTCAACTTTGTGATATGATTTGTCCATGAACATGAACCAACAGATCAACATACTCATCTATAATACAGTCGGGGGCGTCGCTCCGTAGATATTGTTGATAAAAAACTATCAATATTAAAATCTGTACCTCCTTAGAATCTTAACTATAAAGCATAATGTCTGCCTATATGAAACAGGAAAAACTTTCGAGTTTATTATCACAACTATTTGCGTCTGAATTTTTGATGTCAACATGATTATTTTTAGTTTGCAACATAATTATCATCATGTGCTATGGAGCCTCGCAACTTCCAATCATGTTTCATTCTATGATACAAGGTGTTTGATTGTTTCACATTTTTAATTTTAATGAGAAAAATATTTACCAATTTTTGGGAAAAATAATTATTCTTTGTCACACGACTGTAAATGTAGGTATACCATTTTTATATTGCGTTGAACTCGATGAAGAAAACATAAAACTTCTTATGAAGTATTAGAATTTTATGGTGCACTAAATAATATTTATATCGTTACTCAAACAAATAAACTTTCGTGGTTGGAGATTGAAATTTCAGACAACGTTTAATGGGAATTGGAAGCTCTGAAAGGTGCTGTTCAATAATCTTTTTTCACCCATCATTATGAACGATTATTTATTTATAAGAATTAAACAGTTTTTGATATTTATTTTATGCAGTTAAGAATTCGTACTGAAAATTGCACGTTAACAGAGCAATACTCAAATCATAAGATTTTATCCCTAATAAATATAACCATATTTAAAATATCATCTACCAGTGATTCCCGACACTATTTAGAGTTAAAAAGGAAATTAAATATTGGTCTCCGTTGACATTTTTGATGATTTTTTTTCCAAATTGAAACACAAAAAAACAGTAGTTATTAAACATTTTGGGTTGGAGTGGGGGGTAGGGCGGTACTCCGCTAAGTGACCAGTGATGTGACGAGGAAAAACTTTTTGTTGTTGTTTGGTTCTATGGTACCAAACGGGCTAAAATTTCGGAATCGTGATAAGAATCACAGTCTAGAGAGAAATCAGTAATAAAATCGGCATTATGTTGCATTTGTAGGAAAATCATCAATTTAACGGGCACTATTGAATGACTTGGGTTCGGACTAAAAAAGCCATTTTTTCAGGTTTTATGGTACAAACGGGCTAAAATTTTTGAATCTCGAAAAAAATAATGGTCGAAACCGAAATCAGTCTTAAAATCTATATAAATTTGCATTTCTGGAAAAATCATCATTGTTATGGGCGCTAATTTGAGACTAGGGTTCGAACTTTAAAAGTATTTTTTTCAGGCTCTATGGTACCAAACGGGGTAAAATTTTGGAATGGTGATAAAAATCTTGTTCTAAACCGAAATCAATCTTGAAATCTATATAAATTTGCATTTATGGAAAAATCATCATTTTTATGGGCGCTAATTTGAGACTAGGGTTCCAACTTTAAAAGGATTTTTTTCAGGTTATATGGTACCAAACGGGGTAAATTTTGGAATGGTGATCAGAATCTTGGTCCAAACCGAAATCAATCTTGAAATCTATATAAATTTGCATTTTGGAAAAATCATCATTGTTATGGGCGCTTATTTGAGACTAGGGTTCGGTTTTGGTTTTGGTAATGATATTTTTATTTTAAATTCAAACGATATTATTTTACTACAAATAATGTCAGGAAAGTAAGTCAAGTACGTCCATCCACACCTGTATAGTGACTTCGAAGGAGCTTGATTCTTTTGTGCATTGCAGGCATTCCGAAATAAATGTGTTTCAAACAAAATATTCGCAAAATACCTATTTTCAACATTAATTTAGCCAATCAATTTAATCCATTTATCTCATAAAAACATCCGTTCATTATAATAAAATTATTCCAAACGCATTAAAAAGAACAAAGCTGATAAAAGCACTAAGTACCTACTCATACGAAACGGCGCGCTTTTGCCATTAAATCTGACAGCCCGCGTAAATATTGTATTCCATAGATAATGTACATAAAAGCAGGGAAACTTTTTATTACCATGGTCACTGAACAGATCGTTACTAGTGTGATCTATACTGCGAAAACTGATGTCGCAAATCCATAGAAGACATTTCTAATCCAATAACATCATAATAGCTCAATATCCCAGGTATCATATTTGGTATCCTCCACAAAATGTACTCCATTGGCAAACCTTCCCGTTCTGCTCCAATCCTCTCCCATACAGTCCATTCATCTCTTCCTAGGTCTGCCCCTGGGTTGCTTTCACATTTCACAGGGACACCCAAAAATTTTCGGCTTCGTACCCCACACAGGAGGCCCTGAGAAAAAGATGAATTTCCTTCAGGGCCTATATAATCTTTGGGGATACTGTGAGGAGGGTTTCTTTTAAGGAAAAGAAGGAGAGGAAGTTCTGGGCAAGAAAATGTATGAAGGGTGGGTAGGAATCTTGGGATCAGTGTGTCCAGGAGTGACGAACATATGAATCTATCGCTTCTGCTGCGGTGCAAGTCGATGGATCAAAAGAGATCAGTTGGAGAACTAAAGGGTCTCCCCAATCGGCCTCTCCCAATCTGGCACGCCACGCCTCTGGTGGGCAAGCGCATCCTGAACACATCTCACCCGATGAACCTGGGCACCCCTGCTAAGTTACCAATTATGGTGAACCACTTAGGGTGACCTATAGCAGAGGTGTTGGTTGTCCAATAAATGGTTCCAGAGGCGGCGGTACCCAATCTGGCCTCCCAAATTAAATAATTTCGTGTTAAATCCTTTCAGCATGTCCAGCCTATTGCTGTATTTAGCCAAAGGAGCCACCAGGAATTAAAGAATTTTACAACCAATGGTGATATCGGACGTGATAGACACATTTGCTAATTTCACTTTTTAACGATGACAAATCTATGGTAAAATTTCTTATCATATCTGTATACTGCATAATATGATACTAATAGATAATTTAACACTATGAATCCTTATCTCGTTTCCTCAAACTAAGACCAAAGCAATTAATTTTAACGAGTTTTCGATCCTGTCAGGGATTTTAAAATAATATAGTATGTGTAACTCTGCTATCTTCTGCGTCCTGTGAGAAGTTAAAGATGATCACCACTTTTACAATTTTGTACAATACATAGAGAAGTGACTGGTACAATCATACATTCCTCTAAATGGAAAAGAAATCCGTTGTTTTACTGAATACATTACAAAGCTCCTGCTCCCATTTTTTTTTATTTTTATTTATTTTTTTATTAAAAGTATACAATACAGAATATAGTATATTATATAAAGCATTGTACTCCCAGGAGTTAATAAACTCATTGCGGGAATGATACGCATTACATGAAACATATAGCTGTATGTATTAAATGGACATATGATGGGACATACACAACATTATCATTACAAGCTGGACTCTAATTGAAGAACTCTGGGATCAAGGTGTCCATGTATACCAGTGTCTTGTTGAATTTATTTAGGTATCACGCAAGATTTCACATGTCTCATAACCGTACACAAAAAAATAATATATCTACTAATATATATACACATAACAAAATACAAACATTCACTGGTCACGAATAACTCGAAAATATTGGAAAATCTTCTACTGTCACCACGGTAAGCGGAAAATGTTGCTTGTGTCATGATAGAGCATTTAGCCAGCCCAAGAGTTGAGCCGAGAAACAAACGCGATGCCAACTCAGCCATTGACCAGTCAAATATATTCAGGGATCATTCGTGACTTTTCGGTGAGCTAGAGTAGTAAGATTTAAACATTTGAATTTCTGGGTGTTGTTGAGACAGCGCCACAGATAACTAAAAGATTTCTGAAATCTTCATACAAAAATTGTATTTATATTTTCATCTACAACCATATCTAGAAAGTCAAATTTTAAATCGTCAACTTAGCTCACTGAAAAGTCAAAAACAGGTCATATTTGGATTACTTCCATAGCTCTGTTTTTATGGGGAAATCACCCAAAGGGAGCATTTTATTATAACATGATCTTATAGATTATAATTTTATAAATGAGCTTTTTTGCGTCTTTTCGACCCCAATAAAAGGCAAATAAAAGTGATTTGTTCAAAAAGAAAGATTTTCCATATTTTATTTACTATTTATGTAGAGGTAAGGAATAATTGGGCTTACTTCGGGTGCAGAAGACATGGCCAAAAATACATTTCTATCGGTTAATCTCTTCAGTGACTATGGCTCTGCGGGTGGTACCGAAAGTAAAGTACACCTATTAATTTTAGTATTTTCATGTTTATTATTTGTGTATTACAATTAAATTAAGTGCGATGGTAATGTTGTAGGCAGAAATGTTATTGATCAGCTCCGTGGCACGAGCGATAATGGTTTTCATAAATTGACTTGGTGCAAAAAAATGTTGATCAATCGTTTTCACATGTTGATATATATCTAAACAAAATAATACCCAACTAATGGGACCATTCAATTTGGTCGAGAGGTTGTATTAATCTGGTTAAGTTGAACCGTATGGAGATGCGTTGCATACGATAAGGGGCGTGGCTATCAAGTTGCACGGTTATACCGCAAGAGCAGAGGTTCACAAACTTTTTCGCCCCGTAGACCACTTGCCAAATTTTTTTTCCGTAGACAGGGGGCCTGCCGAATATTGAATTTTCCTAAAAATATTAACTTCCCGTGTGATAATCATTTATTTTTTTAGTAAAAATATTCCTTTCCCTTGCTTGTCCAAAAACCGGGTGGCGGTATAGTTACTCTGTCTTTACATTGTGCAGACAGGGGCACCCTTGTGAGGTATTACACCAAATGAAAATAAGCAGTATAAGCAACGGGAATTTCTTTCTGTAGCCCTACAGATGTCAGTGCTTATTCCGGTCAGTTCTTCTTGTCACATGATATCCGATTCTCCAATATTGCATTTCCATAGTCAAAATGTCCTCAAAATTAGTTTTGAAGTCTGTGTGAAGTGCATTTAAATGTTGAACGTCATTATTACCCTGTAGGTTTTTCAAAAACAAGTTATGGAACTAGGAAAATTCGCGGCTTCCAATGTGCAATGTTTTGCTTGAATATATTAATTCTGACGAGAAAAGGAACGTAGACTCTATTTATATACATCAATTAACAACTTTACGAAATATAAAAAGACATATAAGTAATTTATCATTCTATTATATTTGTTTTAGGTCTATTGTGTCATTTACCGAACTCCTAAATGTTGACTTGAGGTAAATGGGGGTCCGCTCGTATGCACCCCTATTTGAATATCGTGGACCCCCAAATTTTTTTCTCGCTGACATAGACCCCCAGCATGCCGATATCGACCCCTGGGGGTCTATATAAACCACTTTGAGAACCTCTGCACTAAAGCATCCAATCAACATCCAACCACCCAACCGCCAACCAAGACTTATCGTCTATAGTGTGGTTGAACCGATTTGGAATTACGTACATTTAACGAATAAAAATAAATAAAATGACAGGTACTACTAACGATCGTGAAATTTTGATGGATTTTTTGTATGAGGATTTAGCTAGCTTACAAACACGATGTAAACTGATACCTGAGATACCAGGAACGAAGCTCTTGTGATCTTTTTGGAGTACAAATGTATTGGAAAAGGAAGCAACGAATAAAACCGTAAAAAGCAACATATTTTATTCTTTTAATAGCATCATATGACTGTTTTTCGTTCCATGAGTCAATTTTTTGAACGCGTTTGTCTTTTTTTATGTCAATATTTTACAATACGCTACTAGAGCGATAGCAAATTTTATTTTTTTTGAAGTTGGAGGCATACTAAGCGTGTTTCATAGAGAACAAATTGGTGAAATTGAACCAACCATCACGTTATCTGTAAGCAAAACTCAACGGTTGACACACAATGGTTGAACGAACCAAATTGAGTGGTCTATAGGGGGTTTTAGAGTACTTTTTAAAATTAAAAAAATGTTTTTAGTAATGTTGTTAATTAAGTTTGAAAATGGCTATGAACACCGTAATAGCTGTCTTAATAATAATAATAATAATAAACTCTGATACCTACATGTGGAAGTCGGGGACACCCGAGGAAGACATGGAAAAATCAAGGGAACCAGATACTCGAGTCAGGCAATATCAAGAGTCAGGCCCTGTCAAGAGTAAGGCCATGTCAAGAGTCGCATTAACAGAAGAGTATGTATGAGATCATGTATGAATGTGAATGAGGCGAGGAATGTGAAAACGACGGGAAGCGCCGTGATGGTTAGTTAGTTAATACCTTTTTGCTAAACTTCATAGTAACCATTTGATTTTCTTTAATTTTTTAAAAAGACTCTCCACAGAGCATCCAAACAGATGACCCTTGGAATCTAACACAAACTAAAAAAACACAAAATGTTTAAAAAAAATCAAAACTAACACAATCATTTTCCAACACATGTAAAAAAATGTTAATATTTTTAAAAGTGCTAGTGACGTCTATAAAAAATGAAATGACCAAAATATATTATGTTAGTCAAAAGTGATTTAGTAGTGCATTGTTACGAATCGTTTATGTTATTGCATATAACTACGGCATAAAAAAATATTAAAGGTGTATTTGTAAACAATCAACACATTTGTGTATAAGGAGTAGTGTCAATATGTCTCGATCCCGCCAGCCTCAGCAGCTGATGATAGCTGGTGAGGAAGAACCGCGGCCGCCCAGCAAGTGCGCGAGGTTCCTCTATTTCACGTGGAAGTTTTGCACGTGCGTGTTCTCACACTTCATGTTGGTGTCGCTGGTGGTGTCTTACTGTATCCTCGGTGCGTTTACCTTCGAACATCTTGAGGCGGAGAACGAGAGAAAGGTAAGAATAAATTAAAAATGTTGTTTATTATTAAATTTTATTACCATTTAAGCTATTGAGTATACGCACAAAATTAATTCTAAAAATGCGTGCAGGCGTTATACACAACTACTATTTAGAGCGTTATGTTGATAAACAAGCTATTAAAATAACATAGTTAAATGAATTCTGTCTATTCTATAATACCATTAACAATTTTAAAAATAAAAGTCTAGTCGGAAAAATCAATACTATCTGAGAGTTTTGATAATTTTAATTATTTCATCGAGTAATTTTAATTAAGTTGTGATTTCAAGAGGTAGACCGAGTTTATAGTTAATGTATTATAAGATATTATTTTAGAAATTTATCGTCTTTAAGTGGCCCCATCACAGTTTGATAATGACTTAAGAAGGCAAAACAGATGTCACGCGTAGTAATAATTACACAGCAGAACTTGTTTATAAATAAAGCGTATTTTTTAATAATCGATTAATAATGTTATTGGATATATAAAGGAAAAATTAAAATGGAGTTCTTTTCATTACCTTCATATCATTTTCATGGGTTTTAAAGTGAGAGATCAGATGGAAGAATTGTTGTATTCAACTTGACTTCGACCTGAAGAAGAGTTCATGATTTTAATATTAAAATGTTCTTAATCTCTAGAAATACGAAGAATGGAGTCAAGTATTTTTAAATAAAATTTAATTTGGAATAACGCGAAGATCAGATATTTGGAAAAATGTTATGATGTGGCCTTTATTAAAGTTTGTTGACCTTATATCAATCTTGTAATTTATTCAATTGAATGTGAATACAGTCTTGTATGGTTTTTATAAGTTTGGAGGGTTTTAGATCATTGATGAAAAGATACACAGCAACAATATTATCACAGTAAAAATATCATCAGTAAAGAGTAGAAACAGTAATGGACCTAAGTGTGACCCTTGAGGTACTTGAGTTTACGTTTTATTATTGTATTGTATTTTAAGTTATTGCCATATAACAGTATTGGTACTAGATTTCCCTTGTGGACTGCTAGTCTCGCTTCTATTGTCAACTTTTTATTATCGGCTACTGCCAATAATCTGTAATTAACTATCCTTATTTATATAGTATATCTTCCTTTTTACACTGAATAATCTAAACGTTCGCCCACCCACTAAAAAGTGAGTTATTAATAATTGTTGAGTGTGATAGGAAATGATATCACTCAACACACTTTTGACAAATTATATGACTAGGTGTCTGATGTTTTGGTACCCATCCAAAATACATTTTTGTCAGCATGTCAATGATACATTTTGTAAACACTATTAATGAATGCCATTGTTTCTTACTAATTTGTAAATTAACATTAGACCACAATGGAAACTCGATTTCCAGAAAATACAATAAATCACAATTTCCGATGTAGGTAGTGGGGATGTGACATAGTGCCAGTTTTTTTTTCATAGAATTAGAACAATTCTTCATATTTTAAAGTTTTGTTATTATATCATTATAAGTCAGTTGTTTCACAGATCTGAAATAATAACAGAACTTGAAAATTAACTTCGAAATTTTATGAGTTGTTCAAATTTTGTAAAACAACTGTCACTAAGTTGGTATTAGGATTCGAGTGCGAATCCCACTATTCACTTAATGCCTCTTTTATTTTATATTTCAGGTGAAAGCAAGCATAAAATATATTCGTGGTAACTTCACCCAAGACATTTGGAAGTTGACGAAAACCACGTGGGTGTTGCATAAAGAAAACTGGACTATTACTGTGGTTGGAAAATTGGGGGTAAGTTGTTTTACTTTACTAGTCCCATAAAACTATTTAAACGTTAATCTTAATGCAACTAAGCAAAAATCTTAAAGGTTTTTGATGTAGTTTTTAATCTTAGTTGCTTCTTTAGAAAAACGCTTAAAAGATTTTTTTTTTTAGAATTTGATATTTCACACTCTATCAAATGTGATGATCGTAGAAAGTAGATCAGTCCATTTTTAATATATATTTTTAACGCTGGCCGTTAAACGCAGATTCTTAGTCCGTTTTAGCTTTTGATCAAATTGTCATCTTATCACATTTTGATCAAATTATCATTTTGTCACATTTTGATAAAATTGTCATCTTATCACATTGCTGTGCCGTTCCAGCGTTGACAAATCAAAATGGCGCTGATCCATGATTTTTTATAATATTTCTTATAAAATGACATAATCAACACATAATTTCCAAGAAGTATGAGCTATAATAGGTACCTACTGACGTAAAATAAAACTGATAACTTTAGACCTTTCGACTACAGGGCCCTAAACAGGCCAACGACATCGATTAACTGTTCAAGACGGACTTTGACCACTTTGACGCCTCCGGGGTTGAGGGGTAAGGCTCTCGACTAGCAAGCTGGAGGTCGCGGGTTCAAATCCCGGCGTTCGCAAGTAAATTTAATTTTACTAATTTCTCAAATCATTCATTAAATATCATATATAGAAAACTTGCGGCACGCTCCAGAGTGAAAGAAACTCTCAGTATTGCCCTAGTGTAAGACCACTATTCAGAATTGAAACGTTGCTTGAAATAGCTTTGACCGTGCTTGGTGACCACATCTGAATAGCCAGGTACTTACCCACCATCCTCTACCTGATCTCTTTCCCATCATCACCACCTTCAGCCTCAAAACATGCCCTAATTGGGGATTAAACAGTTCCACTGGCATAAAAAACACAGAACGTCAATATTTGAAAATATCTAGTCAAATTATCACTAATCATGCATTTTTTGCATGCCAAAAGAATGCATTTTAATTTATGGCAATACATTCGATGAATTAATTTAACTTTTGTAAAGTTTTCTTTAATTGACGTCACTCTATATCTATATTCTGTATTATTAATATTCGCCTTGGTAAAGGAACGTAATTGAATATGTGCCAGAACTTGGCCAAACTTGGAATACAACTGAACGTTTGAACTGAATTCTAACACTTCAGTAGTTTCTGTCGGAAATTTGACGCCTTAGAGGGATCCAAATTTGATGAAGTGTTTCAAATTAGACGGTTTAAGACAGATTATAATACTAGAATCGTTATACGAACCCATTCGTGAAATAATTTTTACAAAATTTAAGACTAACGGAAGTTGTCAAGAAAATGAGACGAGGATCAGGAAGAATTACTTGGCATCTTGTGGGCACGCACCACAAATTGTTTAAAGATACCATGTGAAGATATTATGAAGTATAGGAGCAAACAAATTAGCCACCAAGCCATTTCCACGTTAAGTCATTATGTAATGAGTACAATATTTCATTTCATCATTGCTTTTTAATGTATTTTATTTAAACTTAGCTGATGTGTACCCGGCGTTACTCGGAGACTTATAATGTTTGGGGTAAAGTTTTGAGGTTGTCGATTGATTGTTGACAACATGGTGCATTTTTTATGTGGAAATAATATTATTTTACTGAAATAAGTATTTGTTTTACTTGATCTCATTTTACCAAAAATAAATATTTGATTCATGTCTTCTTCGGGCATCGTCGATTTTTCTAACATTCGATCCATGCATTATAATAAAATCCATATTGTTATTAATTATTAATGTATATGTATCTCATTCCATTGCAGAGATAATGCGTTAAGTTTTTCTCGAGCATCTACGACTTCTACAATTCAAACAAATTGTTATTAAAATCTAGGATGAATATTTTTTTCTATCTAGATTGCGTTTAGTTCGGGTAGACCTTGCAACCATGCATAAAGATAGCTAACAACAAATATACGTTAAGAAAATGTTGGTAGCTCTCAGTCAAGTACGATACGGTTAAAAATGACGAAGGTTGATTTCTTTGCCAAGGAAGAGGTCCTGGGTTTAATTCTTAGATGCAACTAATGAATCATTTTCTGTCTTCTGTTTCGCATCTTTCCTTTGAGAGTCGTTACTAATACTGTCTTCAATGATTAAATAATTAATTAATTATCTTGCCTTATGTTACATCACCAGTGTATTTTGTCCGTACAGTATGTACACCTAATACTAACAAATTTCCCATTAATCTTCCCGCTTTTCCCAGCGGAGCCACAACTCCTAGCGTGTCTTCAGGCATTTATGCAAATTTTGATGAGCCGCACTAATTAAATAATTAACAAAGGGACCTTGATCAAAACGGATCAAACTTGGACCTCGACGAGCCAGCTGTTTCGTCTGCGGGGTACGGTGTACATAAATTAGCGGGGCTTCTCGCTGAATTATGAAAGAGACCCGGAAGTTGGGCGAAACAGCTGTCACTTGCATTAGTTTTTGTGAAAGGGTTGTTGGAAATTTGATAGTAGTAGTTCTATCGTTGGTGAGGATTTTGTCAACGGTTAAACGTTTTGATTCTATAATATTGTGAACCCCCAGTGTTGCCCGGGTTTAAAAAGTGTGTAAAATTTCAACAATACACACAAGCATTTTTATTTCTTTTTTGTATACAGTGGTGCCTCACACAACGAACTTAATTCGTTCCAGGAGCAAGTTCGTTATGCGAAAAGTTCGTTATGTGAAACGCGTTCTGTAGCATAAAATATGGTAAGATGACATAAAAAAAAGATAAATTTTTTGTTATTATTTTTATTTAGATACATCTAAAAACATAATGAAAAAAACACACATTTTTTAATTTTAAGAAATAATCGAATCTTGCACATCTTCATCCATTTTCCGTCGATGGTGCAGTGAAAAACCTGTCCAAAGTCGTTTGTTTCTCTCTTTTCTTCAACATCTGCCGGAAATAACGGACAAGAGTATCGGAGTTTTCCAGAAAAGACCCGTTTCATCGGCATTGAACACTTGTTGTGGGCAGTATCCTTCATCCATAATAAATTTTTGAAAATTAATAGAGAACTTTTCTGCTTCTTTTTTATCAGCACTGCCAGCCTCACCATGCTTTATACCTTCCTGCTTTTTTTAGAACCCATCATATAAAAAAAATGTTGAGTTTATCTTAAAAGGACGACTGCCGTGATACGTGTGCGATTTAATTCGTAATGAAGAACGATTGCTGCGATACGTGCGTAAGTTAAGCGTACTACGCAGTGACTAACGAGTCTAACGACTGCCTGCGCGGGAGGATGCAATTAATCGGCAGTGATCGTAGAAGATCGGGCGACTTCGTTGTGTGAAGCGAAGTTCGTTGTGTGAAGCGAAGTTCGTTGTATGAATCGTGAAATGAACGAAAAGGAAGTTCGTTGTGTGCAGCATTCGCTGTGCGAAGCGTTCGTTGTGTGAGGCACCACTGTACTTTATATTTCATTACACTTGTTTATTTTGTATAAACATGTTTATTGCATTCATCTCTTTCCAGCATGATTAATTATCTTGTTCTTATCTAATTATCACATTCACGTCTTCTCTTTATAAATGCTTATATTACATTTAGTGGTTACGCCAATGCGCATTATACATTAATTTACACACACACATCTCATGCATCCATATGTACATACATGCGGCCACTGTACTGAGATAATATTGTTGTCCCTTGTCCTACCTTCATTACAATACGTCTGTTACAATAACCCGAACTACACAGCTCACTATAAACTGCATCCGCGCGAGATCTTATCTCGCTGATCTTATTACATTTTACATTTGCCCGTCTTGTGCAAAAAAAAAATGTGTTCAGTGCCATTGCTGTGAGGAGAATAGACAGGAAGAAAACGAGTGCCTCTTTTCCTAATGGTGAGTCCTTCCTTATACGTACAACATATTATTGTATTATGCGCAGTGGTAATTACACTAACATTCAAGGTCATTCGACAAACAGATTTTTTACATTCCTTAAAAAACATACCATAACACCTTTTACACACCATTTGGTTTGTACTTAAATAATAATTAATTGAGAATTATAATTCAAAAGGGGGAACAAGTACATTTTTTAATTTTAATTTGATTTAGAAGATAATATTTTACCCCTGTTGTTTTAAGCAAAGGCGTTTTTATAAAGGAATGAAATCGTTATTTCAAAACTACATTTATTCATATTGTTTATTTTTTTTGCCCCTTACTTAATGGGCGTGTTTTAGATTTTGTGCAGCTGAGAAACAACTCCACATTAAGGGTTGGTTATCGTTTGTGTAGGGTTGAAACACGTTTATTAAGTAAGGGCAAAACTCTTACATTAAATTGTTAACACTTTATACTAAATGACTATAATGTATTAGTCACCACGAAACAGGCAGTTGCCTAGTATGGTAATTAAATATATCAATGTATTATAAATGTCAATTAAATACCATGTATTTTATAAATAAAAAACCTTGGAATAAAGCTGTTAATTTCCACACTGAATAAAATAATAATGTAAAATCTACAACGCACGCACACAGATATGATTTCGTATATAAATAGATATATTCAAGTAACTGTTAAAGTATTGCTGTTATCCAATATAGATTTATATTAACTCTTAGTAGGTACCTAGTTACGCTTATCCCGATTTGTAAAACCAATGTTTTCCCAAAAAAATTATACCGTAATAAAGCACACAATTAAACAGATTATTCAAAGCTCCGTAGCTCATAATTGATTTTTTGAAAAAAATCTTTGCAAATTTCAGTACGCCAAAACTTGAAAATAAAGAATTATGGAATTTTTTATCATTTATCTTAAGCTGTAGACTTAGGACGGGTTGTTTCACAGAATTTGAACAATTCATCAAATTTCAGCGTTAATTACACATATAGATATAGTTTTCTACACATATAGATGATTCAGAAGTTTCTTTTGTTCTATTATATATACATATTGCATGGTGTTATTCCATTTTCCTTATAATTAGTGTAACTCGCTCACCAAGCACAAGAACCAGCTTCTTCTTTGATGAGATTGCGACTATAAATATATTTTGTACCGATATGTAATTTATATAACACCACTGTACCCACTTATATCTATATTAAATAAAAAATAAAAACTAACTTTAGATTTAAAAACTGGAAGATCGTCCTTTTGAAATAACACCGAGATTTCATAATTGCTTGAAATTACTTTAACTATATTTAGTGACCAGATGATATGAATAGTAAGGTTTAACAACTTCTGATCGTCTTCCTATTTATTAATTTTTTTATCTAACATTAATTCTTCCTCTTTCCCATCTCCTTCCCTACCTACTCCTATCAATCTTCCTAAATATTCAGAATGCGAGGTACAAATTCGGAGATAAATTTTCTTTGACTATTTTGTGTTGTTTCTTAATTTTTGAAATAAAAATAAAATGAAGGCTCTTTTAGTATTGCCCTATTGAAAAATATTTACAATCGATATTTTGCTTGAAATGCCTTTCCCCATCTCATTCCCTCCCCCCCTACCTTCAGCCTCACAACATAACCCAAATGAGGATGCCATAGTATCACTGGTTCCAGATAGTTAAGAGCTGTTGGATCTTCCGTGTAGTTGAAGGAAGAATAAAAAAATATTTTTTACATTTCACCCTAACTGTGATATTAATAACATTATCATTTACCAGAATATTGTGACGTGTCATGTCGCCAATAAATAAGATATTTATTCCCTCCCGTAGGACTTTGAAAAGGCCATCCTGTCCGCCATGAAGGACAAAGGGTGGGACGGCGACGAGAACCCCGAGGTCATCCAATGGACCTTTGTTGGCGCCTTATTCTTCTCCATCATTGTCATCACCACAATAGGTAGGCCGTTGCTCGTTTAAAATAGCCCTAATGTCTGTTTTATGTTCGTTTATGCCCTTTTTATGCTCTTTTACGTATATTTAAGCCTAATACCACAGGGATGGCGAAACAGTTTCTTTAAGGGTGTCAAAGATTATGCCAAAAGTTAGAAACATGGATGGCGAAACAGTTTCTTCAAGAGTGTCAAAGATTATGCCAAAATTTATAAAGAGGGATGGCGAAACAGTTTTTCCAAGAGTGTTAAAGATTATGCCAAAATTTAGAAACAAATCTTCGCTCTTCAAGAGTACCAACCTATTCTATGGTACCAACAATGCAAATTTATATTTTTGATGTGAACCTACATTACGTTTGGTTAAAAAGTTTTTTTTGTTTATAAGGAAGAAAGTTTTGGTTTTTTAGTAAAATCTACAGTTTTATTCCGAGATAGATGAGATTTCGCACACATGACCTTACAACAAAGGGAAGGTGGCTGTATTTGCAAAATTTCGATAAAACACTCCCTCCCCTTTTCTCACCCTTGATACTTCTTCATGACATTTTGCACACTTGACGTTCAAAATAAGAGAGGAAAATTGCTGTTTACATGTGATTTTCAAAAAATCTGAATAAATTCTGGGCGACGACTGAGCTAATGTACAATAAACGTGCTTATTATTACGTTAAGCGAGGCTGTGCAATAAAGATAGCGAATGATAAAATATGATGGTGGACCCTTGAGCAATAGAAGTTTTTTTTAAATATTATTTAATGGTAGATTCGAATTTGTAAGTTGCATTTTGCGAACGCGAAATTCTGCACTTTATTAATGTCAATTAACTAACATTAGCGTATACGGGGTGCAATTAAACGATCCAAATACTATCGCGTATATACAAATATATAACATTTCTGCATTATGTAAAATTTCGGGCATTCAATAAATTCATAAATAAAAATATCAAATGCCATCTGTTTGATTCAACACTCGTTGGTAAAGACAATATCGGTAAATCACGGTTTACATTCGCAAAAACTTGTCCGATTCTTTGTACAAATGGATTCAAATGTTGCATGTCACAAGAATAATTTGACAAACAGGTGCTAGAATTGAACCAGCTACCTCTCGACAAAGGATTACGGTGATCTTTATGCAGTGTCACGATGGCTAAGAAGAAATTATAGCCACTATCAATAGGGATCTATTGTATTATTGTTTGAGTAATTATCTTCCTTTGTGGATTTTGTAGAAACGCTATGATGGACATTCATAGGGCAGAATGTGGACTTTTCCACAGATGTTTTCCAGTAGCACCAGTCTTTAGTCATTCTTCTTTAGCCCATTTCTTCCACGCAGTCAAAATACTTCTTATTCGATCTATAATCCATACTTTTGGGTCCCTTCGTTGGGGCATCCACATAGTCATTGTCGGTGTCCCGTGATCTGTTTTTCAATAGTGACTTCAAGTTTAATTCATTGTTTCAACATAATGACTTAAGTCAATACTTAATATATAATGCCATTCTTTCAGCAATTACTAAGTTTCTTAATTTTAATTCATTCTTTTAACATAATGACTTAATACGTTATGTAACTTTTTCAACAAACTTGCGTTTCTTAATTTTAATTAATTCCTTTAACGTAATGATTTAAGTCAATACTTAATACATTATGTCATTTCTTCAACAATACTTAAGAATCTTTATTTTTGTTATTTCTTTTACCACAATAAATTAAGCCAATACTTAATTCATTATCTCAGTATTTCAACAATACTTAAGTTTCTAAATTTTAATCCACTCTATCATCGTCAACATAATGAATTAAGTATTGACGTCACTCTTTCAACAATACTTAAGTTTCTAAATTATTTTTTTTTCGACTTAATGAATGAAGTAAATACTTAATTAATTACGTCACTAATTAATTCTTTCAACATAATATAATCTTCATTAAAAATTTGTGTTGAAAGAATGAATAACAGATCACGGGACACAGAAAATTAAAAAAAATATTCCAGTTAAGTTTACATAATGAAGGTAAGGTTTTCACATCTTGATTAGTGAAATAAAACACAAAAAATAAAGAAATAGAAAAATATATTTGAATAATACAATCCACCATCGACATTTCCTAAGCATCAGGTAAAGAAGAGATCACTTATACTAAACAATTGCCACACAACTGCATATGTACAGGATGTTATTTAGATGGAAGAAGGAGAAGAGGAAGATTTCTTGGCAGCCCTGTCGTATCCGTTACTGAAGGGCGGTCCGCCCCCGCCCCCCGCCCCGAATGAGCCGCCCTGTCCGCCACCGTAGGGCCCGCCGTAAGGGCGGTTGAAGATATTGCCGGCTACAGAACCTGGAAATTGAGATAAATATTTATTAGTTTATTGAAAATAATTGTCTTTATGTGCAAATCAACAGCACTAATTAAATCTAAAGTAAATGAACGTAGGTATGTCTAAATGTGTGAAAGAGACAACCGAGTACGAAGGAGACACCATGATAGTGGGTATGTTAACTCTTATTATTATTATATAATTATGGGCCAGTTGTTTTACAGGACTTAAATAATAACCGAACTTGAAAAAAACTTTCACGTACCTAACTTTAAAATAAACTACAGGGTTTTCCAATGAGAGGTGTTATTTTAAATAGCCCGCTATTTCGGTAGATGTTACTTTTAAAGCTGTCATTTTTTAACATGTAACAAGTAAAAACTACACTATTAATAAAAATGGAACAATACACGCTTCAACAACACATTAAAATTATTAAAATTCACTTGAGTGAATCAAATGCAAATCATCTTGAGTGATGAGGCCCATTTTCACCTCGGTGGCTTCATCAACAAGCCAAATTGTCGCATCTGGGGCTCGCAAAACCCAAGAGTTATTGTTGAAAAGCCTCTTTATCATCAACGTGTGACTTTTTGGTGCGGTTTATGGTCCGGCGGAGTCATTGAACCTTACTTTTTTGAAAATGAGGCTGGAGCAACAGTTGCGGTGAATGGATTGCGCTATCGAGAGATGATTAATGATTTTTTATGGCCGAAATTAGATGGAATTGATTTAAACAACGTTTACTTTATAAAGATGGCGCTACTTGCCACACAAGCAACAAAACCATTGATCTTTTACGATTGAATATCAAAATAACACCTCTTACTGGAAAACCCTGTACATAAAATTATTTGATGAATTGTTAAAATTCTGTAAAACAACTGGCCCTAAGTCTCAGTCAGTAGTTAGTTACAAGTCATAAGATATACGTTGTACGAGAGGTGTCTCAAAATAATGTTACAGTATTTTTTTTAATTCGCGTGGCATAGGGGAAAAGTACAGGAGTCGTAGGGAACATTTTGTCAGGGTGTAGTGGCAACACTGTAAAATTTCTCTTCGTCTACTTTTACCGCTCGAACAGTCACACACCAGCAACCGTAGTGACTCCACTTGCTACTAGCGACGATTGTGAAGATCGTACTTTTATTCGTTTTTTCACGGCAAACAAAGTGCGACTTAAATTCATCTCAACTATCTCCAAATATATAAATAAGCCTTGCTACTCTTCACAGAATCATTTCTGGGGTTCTGACTCTATCAAAAGTGTGTGCAAGATGATTTCCACGCCTGCTTTCAAAACAACACAAATAGCAGAGAGTTGACAGTGCTAAAGAATTGCATTGCAATTTTGTCCTTTTTTTTAAGATGAGAGAGACGGTTTATTCGGCTGAAATGTGACATGGATACATCACTGGACGATTGAATCCAACAGACAGAGTATGAGTGTGGAAAGGAAATGAGCCAACGCCAAAAAGGCGAACCAGTTTGGCGGAGTACCTACTAAAAATATATTGAGATTCAACGAGATTATGTGAAAAATAACTATTAAATGTAACACTTCCTAAATTTACCCTTCTTTAATTTTTTTATTTATCATAATACTGAAAAAATGCGAATAAGAAAAGCACGACGATTTCACTTTTGAAAAAAATCATTACTGAACTTTTAAAATGGCCACCATCCTGAAACGGAGACGGAACATACAAACAAATTAAGAAACGGACGAAATGCATAACGATCAAGTTTAAAAGGACTTCTCTACGCTCAGTCAATAAATATGATGTTGAAGAAAAATAAAGTTTTCCAGAATACCTAACAGATTTCCACAATTTCAAATAATAAGAAAATGAAAAAGATGATTTCAAAAAAATATTTTTTAAAAAGATAATAATTACAATCAAATAAATTAATTAAATAAATCCCCAGAAATCCCTCTTCTGCAATGATAATATCAGCTTAAAACTAAGGCAGAGAATGCTAAAATGTTATGTGTGGTCGGTCTTGTTGTATGGATGTGAAACATGGACCTTGAAAGTAAATACCATGAACAGGTTAGAGGCTTTTGAAATGTGGCTTCACCGGAGAATACTCAAAGTCTCATGGACCGACATGATCACCAACACAGAAATTCTCAGGCGGGCTAGAGCAGAGAGAGAACTGCTTAGATTAATAAAAATCAGGAAAATTTCATATCTGGGTCATGTACTTCGAGGGGAGAAGTATCACTTGCTCCAGTTAATATTGAAAGGCAAGATAGAGGGTCGCAGAAGGCCGGGTAGGAGACAAATGTCTTGGCTGCGAAATATACGAGAGTGGACCGGCATTAGAAGTGTGGAGGAGCTATTCCGGGCAGCGCAAGACAAAGAGACATTTTCTAGAGTGATCGCCAACGTCGGGGGGACCTGATACGGCACATAAAGAAGAAGAAGAAGAAGAAATTAATTAAAACACCTAAAATTAAAACAACCAATCAACCTCTTCATCAATTATTTACTTTGATGTTCTTTACTTTTCCAATTTACCGGAAAAACCAAATTAATTAACTACTCATGAAAATAACAAATTTGAACAGTGTTTGTTTAGTTATACATAATAATATTAGACTTTTGATACTTGATACATTCCTGAGACTCTTGCACTCGCGGATACAAATTCTTAATTACAGAAGGTACCGATTATTATTTCAGAACCACGTGCATTAGCAAGTGCAACCGAAGCAATATCAGTCTCAGGGAAGAGAAATGAATTATCCAAAACAACTGACGTTTAATTCAACGTAAACTTTGCAGACTAAAACACCGCATCTATAATATTACTTATACCTATATACGTATCTAGCTTTCGTGAAATGCTATTCACAGTGTCCGGAAACTACTAGAATAAGAGAGAAACTTATGAATCAGCGTCACATGGAGAGCAAAAAAAAATTTTTTTTCGATCTGAGTATTTAGATGTCAATTTTTAAAAACTTTTAACATTATTTTTCGCGCCTCTTTAGTGTAAAGCCAGTGAGACTATGGCATCCCCAACTGGGGTATGTTGTGAGACTGAATGCACTGGGAAGGGGAAGATGGGGAACCTGGCTATTCAGATTTAGTCACGAAACAACCTTAAATCATTTTAAGCACCGTTTCAATCTGAATGGTAGTCTTACACCAGGGCAATACTGAAATTATCTTCCACTTTATAGGGTTAAAAACATTTGGACCGGGTTCTCGATGCTTTAAAATATATTAAACTGCTGATATGAACATTTGAGACCGATTTAAAAAAAAAAATAACCTATAAATTCCAACTTTGGACTCAGTTTACTCGAAAACGGAAGCTCAAATCAAAAAATGTTAAGGTACAAAATCGACTCCAAATGTGATTCAAAACCTTTCTGATTGTTCTTCGAATTTCCGGACACCGTGTGTACTGGGTATTCTTTGATCGTCAACCAGTTGCATGCGAGCCCCACGAAGAATTGTTCTATTTTAATGTTTTTACGTGTATTCAGGCAAAAATGTTGATAAAAATGTACAAAATTTTAATCAACTATAAAAATTACTATTTTGTCTACAGTATGAAACAGTTTTGTAAGAATAGTGAAGCAACTAGATTTTATAATCCTAATAGAAAATTGAACAGTAATAACCTAATAACATTAGATACCTACTAGCTCGAAATGACTTTAGCCGTGTTTGGTAACAAGATCGGAATAGTTACATACTTCCCAACCTTCCACAATCTCAAACCACTCCCCACTCCCGTTAACTTTTTAAATTTCAAAATCGGGGTTTTTATTTTTCTAATGGGTGCGGGTAGTTGGGTCTCTTATGCGGCGGAATTCACATAAAAAACTACTGAAGTGAGTTCGTATTTGGATTGAAAAGTTTTCAGAGTATTTTTCTGGACAATGATTTCAAAAAAAATTCCGATTTTCGCCAACGTTGCCACGGCGTTTTCATTAGCAATAAATACAGGGTTTTCCAATTAGAGGTGTTATTTTGAATAGCCCGCTATTTCGGTAGATGTTACTTTTAAAGCTGTCATTTTTTGACATTTGACAGGTAAAAACTTCGCCATTAATAAAAATGGAACGATACACGCTTCGACAACGCATTGAAATTATTAAAATTCACTTGAGTTAATCAAATGCAAATACATTTGAGTGATGAGGCCAATTTCCACCTCGGTGGCTTCGTCAACAAGCAAAATTGTCGCATCTGGGGCTCGCGAAACCCAAGAGTTATTGTTGAAAAGCCTCTCTATCCTCAAAGTATGACTGTTTGGTGCGGTTTATGGTCCGGCGGAGTCATTGGACCTTACTTTTTCGAAAATGAGTCTGGAGCAACAGTTACGGTGAATGGATTGCGCTATCGAGAGATGATTAATAATTTTTTATGGCCGAAATTGAATGGTCTTGACCTGGACAACGTTTACTTTCAACAAGACGGCGCTATGTACCACACAAGCAACGACACCATTGATCTTTTACGATTAAATATCAAAATAACACCTCTTATTGGAAAATCCTGTAGATTATATTTGTAAACAAGAAAAAAAAAAATCCAAACTATTTTATGTTTCAAGTTGGAACCAACCATACATATTCACGAAATTTCATTGAAATCGGTTGTGCGGTTTCGGAGATTAGCGTGTACGAACACAATGACACGCGATTTGTTTATATTAAAACGAGAAAAAATGTTTTTGTAGAAGTTTTCCAGAGTTTATTTAGAATTTTTGTGGTCTAAGTAAAAACTATGTTTTTTTTATAAAAAAATGTTCCTTTTGTTTTAGTTATGCCCATAATTAATAATAATTGTCTAAACCTTTATATTTTATTAAACCAAAGATGTCACGTAATTACGTAAGATCAAAAAATATGTGGAGAAATATCAATATTAATTTCGGGTGGACTGTCAGCCACTGGTACCTCACGTCGGTACCAATGACTTTTGGGTATACTAGAATGCTAATATTACATAAAATGGCACTATTGATGTTTTTGCAGCTAATAACGTATTTTTTTCTTTCCGCCAAACTGAAATTTCTTCACACAACAAATCAAATTTTCGAAAAATATAAATTATTGTTTAGGACTAAACAACATGAATAATGTTGAATTTTGCAAACTTCACTCTATCAGACTCAAAAGTCACGAGCCGCCACAGGTCGTTATTTATGTAACTCAAAAAGCACGTCAGTACTTAAAAGTTAAGTAATCCCTCCTTAAGCCCGAGATATTTTCAAGTAGGGAGGTATTAATTAACATCAAGAAACATATATTACATATTTTGACCTTCTACGTAGCCGTTCGATGTTTAGGAATGTTACTTCATAGATAGATTTGCCAATGTTGCCAGCGTATATCGATTCTGATTTATTGCGTTATAAAAATCGGTCTGAATTCAATCAGCGCGACCGTGCTCAGAAAATCATCGGTAGTTAAGCCTATTGATCCGATATTGTAAAGTTATCGGTTTCACTGTGATTTTCCTATAGCTTAGTTCATTTACTCTTCTTAGAAAATAACTATCTTGCAATACTCCCACACATGGAATGCCTCCAATAAAAAATAGTATATACTTAACAAAAAAGAAGATATATTTGCTTGTAATGCAAAAGGTTGGCTACCACATGAAAATCCACAGCTATAAGGGTGTAAGTATAAAGCCGCCAACGGATATTGCGCCATTATTCATATTTACACGGCTTAAGTCGGAAAACGACAAGCAATGCATTGGTGCAAATTGCAAAAGGGGAGAAGTCAGTAATTAACAACGAATGAGTTATTAATTTAAGGAAACTTGTAAACTAACTTTTTGAAGTATAGATATATCTGTACGTAATAAGGTTTTCGTAATATATCCAAAAAAAGCAGTGAGATTCAAATCTCACTTTGCGAAATAATGCACTTTGTAAATTTCTAATTAAAGTGACAACATTCTCTTAAAGTGTATGAAAATAAGAAAGATGTTTAAACGCCGCTTTGTAAACAGCTAATAAAATAAATAATACAAATGCTTTATCTTGCAATCTTTAGAGCACAAATGTGAGGTGGAAATGCTATTCCTGTTCTACCGTTATTTCAATGGACGATGCTCCGAGGAACTAGCGGAATTGATCCCTTCGGCACCGGTGCATAGTCGGGAAACATCAGAATCGTCATTAGGTGGTTTCTACGACTCATTCTTGAGTTCAACAACTCGGCTGTGGAACGATTTGCCGGCGGTTTTTGCCGATGGTCTCTTCAAGACTCATTTTCACTCCTTCCTCTACTCAAAAGACCCTCCATACAGCATCACAGTGACATACGTTATGAGAGTGTGTACTGTGTGAAGTTAAAGTTAAAAAAAAACCTATTTTTGTAGAAAGGAAAAAGTCTTAGGAAACCAGCGAACAAAACTCTTAAGGCGATGCACTACATCGTGTAATATTTTAAATTGAGCAATAACAACCCTTACGTAGATGGCGATAAGGTTTAAATTCCCGCTTAACACCATCCGCCTGTTTTGATTTATGCAAGAAAAAAACATGGCCAAAAAGTGCCTTTTATTTTATTTTGTGGATGTTCAGGCATAAATATTATTTTTTTTTCGATCATTTTATAAATAACTTAATTTGCTACATTATACAATGAAATCATAACCGAAAATGGGTTCGTAAGTACGAGATTTTGAACTTTAAAGCAGTTTTCACAGGCCTTTACATAATTTTTTTCTGGGCTTATAAAAAGACTTATCTAAAAAATATTGAATTATTTCAAATGCCAAGATGTATTCTACTCGCAGTATTTAATAAAAGCATCTGGAACATTTCTAGGCGACCAAATTTTCAAATCAAAAACACATGATTTTGCATTACTACGTATGGCATCGCCTTAAACTGGAAATCTTAGACAATTTCCGAACTAACTACCCGCTTAGAAAATCAAATAAAACATTTTTAGTACTGCTTGTATTAGAAATTTACGAATTGGGTATTTTTGGGTGCTGTCAGCATTTGGCTTCTGCTAACAATTATATCGTTAACATATTTTTATTTATTTTTAAAGTTTCTTTTTAAATAGATTTTCAATGATTTGACAAAAAAATAATTAAAACTAGAATAATTTAAAAAAAATGTGATATTAAGTTATTTATCGATAGCTAAAATACCAATCATGAAACATTCATAGTTTTCATCTATTTTAAAGATGTCTACAGACATCGTCATTTAGGTAATGGGTCAATGAAGATATATATGTGTGGATTCTTTTACATTTATTATTTGAACAAACATCTGTAGGAGTACAAGACGAGATTGAATATGAGAAAGGTTCTGAAGAAATGTAAAAAAAGTTTCTTTTATATTTACTCTTTAAAGCAAACATCGGCATGTTCGTCAAATATGGAAATAGGTCGGCCATTTCACTGCACACACCGTTCTGTATACATACGGTATGGATACGGTGCCGCGGGACGGGACGATAACCGGGCGAGGTGAAATACAATTGAATTAACTGGCGGGAATGGAATTTCAATGAAAAATGAAATTGGAAAACAAATGGACTTTGTTTGGATCGGTTTATTGGAGTCGGAGGTTGGAATATATATTATATCACAGAGAATATATACATGTGAAGGATGTCTAAAAGACATGACATTTACTATTTTTGTGACACATCACAATAGCGCCCATGTCTCTACGGTGTAAAGGCAGGGGTACTATGTTGCCACCCGTTTGGGCGGCGTTGTGAGGCAGATTAAGGTATGAAGAGATTTATTAATGCAGGTCTTGAAAAGGCCCGGATTATATGCACGAGGAAAAAACGATTTGAAGAAACGTGTTTTACTACAAATCAATGTACATTATGAAAACCAAAAATAATTTGGATAAATAGAAGTTTTCCTATCGTTTCGCTTGAGTAGAAATAAAATAAAATGATTAATTACTGCATAGAAATATATGCGTAAAGTACTAAAAAATGTATTTTTCATAATAAAATTAATGAAAGCGTATTATGATTTTTTTTTTAAAAGTACTATTTTATACCTAAGATTGTACATTGTACGTTTATCAGTTTTGTTTAATTAACCTTTTTTCTTGCTTATGAAGTCACAAAATAAATGAAAACCTTTTTCACATTTCTATACTTGTTTGCCAAGCCATTTTAAATATCTATTATCTAAAATCTTAAATCAAAAATTGGTAAATAGATTATAAGAAATCGTCTTTGCAAACTTTGACACCTCCTGTCTCAGAACAAAGTAAAGTGAAGTTAGAACCCTATCCAACTTATTCTTTTTAATGATAAACTAATGTTTATACGACAAGGTTTTTTCATGCATAGCACAAAGGATAACAAATTATTATAAGTAGGTAATAATTAGTCGCCTGAAATATCCATACAAATTGAAAATATCTTCCGAGTAAAAATAAATGCCGCCGACGGGAATTGAACCCGTACATTCTGATGTCCGGTCAGGTGCTCTGGACCACCGAGTTACGTCAACTTATTCCCAACCATTTATCATTATATTTTTATTAGATTTATTCTGTACAATCGCCTCAAGTTTTTTCCCCGGACACCTTGAACATAATTAAACATATAGTTAAAGTATGGAAAAAAGATGTCAAACAAAAACAAGTAGAATCATCATGATGTTGGACACTGTAATGCTTTCCGAAACGTTGGCTAAAGGAGGTCGCGCATAATACCCCAAAAATAAATCACTATACTACTTTCGGCCGTAAAAATCTTAGGCCAAGTAAAATCTCTATCATATCCATATTTCCGTTTGGGAGGCGGGTTTGGGTACCGCTACCCCGGGAACCATTTTTTGGATAATAAGTACCTCTGCAATATATCACCCTAAGTGATTCGCTGCGTTTTTTGGAGATTCAACGGGGTGCCCGGGTTCATCGGGTGAGGTGTGTTCAGGAGGCGCCAGCCCACAACTTGCGTGGTGTGCCAGATCGGGAGAGGCTGGATTGCTCTCCAACTGATCCCTCTTGATCATTCGACTGTCACACCTTTTTCGTTCCCAGTACTTCCTCTCCTTCATTTCCTTAAAAAGACCCTCCACACAGCATCCCAAAGATGACTCCCATGTGGGGTTAACGTAAAAAATCTATCAAATCAAAAAAATTCTAGTACACTTATTTGTTCAATTTATTTTTCATAACACAATTTCGATAGTTCTTTCAAAACTGAATATGCCTTATCTGAAATACAAAAACGGTTACCAAAAGTTTATGCGTGATATGTTTTATCGATAAAGAACTCTGAACTTGTAAAAATATATCGCATCGATACAGAAACATTTTCACAGGGGGTAATGCCTTAGCAACGAGCGAACCATAAATGTTCCACAGAAATGTTTGCTTTGGAAAAAGCAAACTCTCCCGGTAACTATGCAATTATTCAAAGCAGTTTTTCAGAAATTTCATATTCTTTTTTTTCCTTTGTAAAATATCAAAATCGGATGGTGCGTTCTTAGAATAAATAATATTGATATTTCTATAACCAAACAATTTTTATTACTTAATAAAATGGATTGCGAATGATCTTAGGACGGGTTGTTTCGGAGACTTTGAACAATATTTCAAAGTTAATTTTCAAGTTCTGTTATTATTTCAGCTATGTCAAGCAGCTAGCCCATAATAGAACAGAACTAGAATGGGACATTAACAGAAATGTGGTATAAATTTTTTGAATTATTTTGTTATTTGAATATAAATATCTTACTAACTTTTAAAATTGATAGTTAGCATAAAAATAACTGTTACTGTTGTTAAGTAAATTAAAAACAGTATTTATACAAAATCTTTGGCACGGGGCACCTAATAAAAGCTAGAAAAAAGATCTATCAAACTGTTAGAAGTGCTTTTCGTACAAATTTTAATGTAAACAAATGTTTAATTTAGCCCAATAGCCCAACGCTATATCTCACTTATACTCGACTGAAACAGTAGATCTCTTTTAGTAATAAAAATTGAAGGCCCCATCAGGCAAATATTTTATCAAAGTATTATCCTAGAAATGAGAAATAGTATACAGCAAAATAAGGGTGAGAGGAATAAACTTAAATTATTGATTCTACGATTGCCTTAATTGGTTGTCTGATTATGATCGAATGATGATCAATTAAAATCACTTCGGTAATCAGTTTGTACTGTGATAAATGATTTTGCAATTAAGAAATAAATATACAAAATGAAGGAAGTATTGATAAACTAAATGCTTATCAAAAATACGGAAAACATTTTTCTAGTTCGTGATAAATTTAATTCCTAATTCGTGATAAATTGCGACATTATTTTCTGAATTAATTAAAGACCCAATTCGCAAACTTTTAATTAAGTGAAATTATCTTTTGAATATTAAATTTAATTTTCCTCTGGCATAAAAGCAGAGCGCTCTAAGCTGTTTTTATAGCAGAAATGTGGACTTTATTGGTATGGGAGTTGTATCGACTTAAATTCCTGAGGGGTGGAGGATACATTTATCACTTGGAAATCTGAAAGTTTGAGAAGTTCATGAAAACAATGCCAGCCTTCAGCGTACACGAAAAGTTCAGTAAATATGAAAAGCTTCAGAATGTACTTTAAACTTTCAGACTTGTCAAGAAAAGCACAAGTGACCTTGATAAATAAAATCAATTCAGATATGTACAAAAGAAAGTTTAAAGTTTTACCGTTCTTGTGATTTTACTTGTAGTAAAATTATACAGCATAAAATGATACGCAAGTCGAAAATAAAATTTTGCGTGAAACCTTCATAAAATTTGACTTTGACAATAAAATTGCTACGAATCCGGAAGTCAAGGGCTCAAATCTTATTTTGATTAAATTTGTATTCTTTATTCATTAAAAATAATATTTAGTATATTTGGAGAAGTTCCGGATTTGTAAATATTTTCATTATAGCCCTGGTAAACGACCACCAATGAAAATCGAAAAGTTTCTTGAAATGGCTTCAGTCGTGTTGGTGACCAGATCTCCTTCCTCTATCCCTCCCGACTACCTTCAGCCTCATAATATTCCCCAATTGGAGATGTCATAGTCGCACTGGCTCCTAACGGTCGGGAGCATTTTGGACTCTTGTGCGGCTTGTCGTCATTAATTGCTTCAATCTATGTGTGATAGGTATTTTTCCATGTGGAAAGAATGCCATCGGGGTGCCCCAATGCCAAACAGGGTGCCCCAGTGGAAGTGACCAAAAGACAGTCAGAGAAAGAGAAAAAACAGTGGGTAAAAGAAAATTGAAGTAGATAGGAAGTCTTATAGAATGGAAACCAATTGCTAGGGAACTGTCTGTGTAGGAGACCAAATCTTACTATGTAATATGGTGCTAGAAGACGAAGTAAGTCAAATAATATTTATGGCGGTGTCATGTGAAGGATTTTTGAATTTTTTTAAAGTAGTTTGCAAGCTCACTCAAAGGGCATTAAAATAATGTTTTTTACTAGGAATATTATGAATCAAAGCAGCTTTCTATGTACTCTCTGTATTCTAAACGAAAATACAAATTAAATGTAGAATTTTATTTAAAATGAATAACTTTGGATACACCTCTATTTAATCAAAATAATCGGCACGTTTGGATACATATGGTTTCTTCATCAGGATAAACGTAAAATAAAAATATTTAATTTAATTCAACTTTAACATTTTGAATGCAATAGTTTTTTCGGGTTTTATCCGCATTCCTAAATAGATTCCTAGTGTATTTTTATTTTCGTCGCCTTCTTGCGACTTTGCATTTTTACTGTGGGGCGTTAGATAACGTGATGTGAATATTTATACGTAACGACATCTGAAGGAATGAATAATCAACTGAAATAAGCACAAAGAAAGTAGTATATAGGTGCAGGTTCTTTTTTTTAAAAGGGTTTTTTAAACTGTACCTACTATTTTTGAACGCTGACCTTTACAGCCACTGAATAAAATTTTTACACCCCTACTCTATCATAAGCTAAGCTAATTTTTACACCCCTACTCTATCATTAGTTAAGCTTATTTTTACACATCTACTCTATCATTAGCTAAGCTAAGTTTTACACCCCTACTCCTATCATTAGCTAGGCTAATATTCACAACCCTACTCTATCATTAGCTAAGCTAATTTTTACACTCCTACTCTTTGTTTATTGTTGATTCAAAGATAATAATCATCCATCATAGATCGGAACGATTTTACCACAGGTATTTTACAAGATTTAGGTGTTTGAAAGTTAGGTTGTGGAATGACTTGCCGACTTACGCCTTTGTTTCATCCTGCAACATGGGTCCCTTAAGTATCTAGATTTTCTCCAAAGTTTATCAAAAAGCACCCTCCACATAGCATCTCCAAAGAGTTATATCTTATCTTGTTAACAGGCTTCGTTGGAATAATCTATAAGCATTAGATTTAAGTCACTGGTAGTTAAAAGTCTTAGTAGTGTTGCTAGCTATAAAAGGTGACCGGATAAACCATCGAAATGACACTTCAACACATCTTTAAAAAGTTTTATAAAGTCACGAAAAGTGATGAAATAAAATCTATTTTAAATAGGTTAGTTAGGTAGTGTTAGTTTTTTTTCACCACTTTTAAAGACTTTATATCACTTGTTGAAATTTTAATAACTTTATAACACTTGTTGAATTATCATTGTTTTATCATGGAACCCTATAAAACTTAGTTGTAAGTCACTAGCTATAAATCTTGGTTGTGAATCACTAGTTATAAATCTTAGTTGTAAGTCACTAGCTAAAAATCTTGGTTGTGTATCACTAGTTATAAATCTTAGTTGTAAGTCACTAGCTAATAAGATTTGTTGTGATTCACTAGTTATAAATCTTAGTTGTAAGTCACTAGCTAAAAATCTTGGTTGTGAATCACTAGTTATAAATCTTAGTTGTAAGTCACTAGCTAATAATCTTTGTTGTGATTCACTAGTTATAAATCTTAGTTGTAAATCACTAGCTAAAAATATTGGTTGTGAATCACTAGTTATAAATCTTAGTTGTAAGTTATTAGCTAAAAATCTAGGTTGTGAATCGCTAGTTATAAATCTTAGTTGTAAGCGTGCGTGATAAGTAATAAGTTAAATAAATTAAGTTATAAAGCGACCTTGAGGAGATTTTTCCTAAAAAAACTGCGCTTTAGAAATAATACAGTGATTTATTATTAATATTATTATTTCTCTGGAACATCTATTTACAGTTAATTCAAAACATAAATATCCGTACGGGAAGCTAGTTAGTTAAATTGTAATAGAATTCCTTTCAATAACACAGGAACGACAGTGGTATTGATTCCAGGAATTCTTTTGTGATTTTTTCATCACGTAATTAAAAAAAAACTTGATCCTTTAATCACGAGAATGACTTTTCAGGAAATTTATGTCCCTCCAATGCGTGATTGGGAAAATAAATTCAAATGGTCCGTCAAACGAAATCAGATCCATCACCGATTGGAATATCTCTTAATCAATGGAAATAAATTAAGGCGAGGGCAATGAATCATTTGTTTAAATAAATCAATTGAGAAATGAAGAATGACAAAGGGTGAATCCCGTTTTGGACAAATTTGAAGATAAAAGGGAAAAGGCGTGTTTAAAGGTTAAATACCTTGTGTTACAGTGAGGTCGGCTGTTATAACGAAATTTTATTTTTTACAAATCTAGCGTATTAATGAGAGCATGCTGATGACACAACTTTTTAAATTTTTGGAAAAATATCGAATAGTACCAGCTGTCAAAATGATGATATTTGCAGCCAGTCATAAAGCTTGTGACGTCACTGCAGCACTGCCATTCGAATAATTAGAATTTATTATTATAAATATTGTTCCGATTCGTGTCTCGTATGACGTCACGGGACACCATTGCACACGTTCACACCATTGCAAACACGAGTTCACTTTGAAAGCTGATATCGTTTGTTTTGGAGTTATCGAAAATTTTACGCATTAAACACAATAATCATAAATAAGCATTGAATCTATTTTCATTCTCACTTTGCCAGATCCACATCCCTCTACCATACATTTTATCAGAATAAGGCTTAGTATCAGAACTCCATTATGGACTGTTCGCCATTGTCTTGCTTGAGAAATCACCTTGATACTTGCTGAGACCCCAAAGAATACCAAACTAAAAGAAGATGGATCTAATTAGCTTCGCTTTTAGAGAGAAATTTTCTCAAGGACTCCATTTGTGTCGAGTCACCCGAAAAAGCTAATCAGGCAATCGTTAAAAGGTGTAAATCAATAACACAAAAGCGTTCCTCTTTCTGTTCTCCTATCTTCCTAAAAAGTTTCTGGTTTTTTGTTTGGGAGAGAGCCAGAAGGCAAAGGTTAATGAGAGACTGTTTTTTCGCCCCCTGAACAAAGTAGTTACATCAGTTCTGTCTTTTTTCGCTAGGTGTTAATTTAAAATGGCGTTTGCGGAATGTCATTTAGTTTAATGGAATGGCGGAGGTATGTTCCCTGAATTGTACGTTAGTTACAAACTACCAATGTAATTTAGGAATGGTGCACGGTAGCCGGAAATAAATTACTTCGTGAAATAAATAAAATTTATAAATAAGACGCCAGTGCTACGTCGTCGGTCGATCGACTCCGATGATCGATGATCCTTATACGCAGCGCGTGGCACTACAGCTCTTCATTCATTCTCCTACATATTACCGCGAGCGACCGACTTACACGTGGCATTATTTCCAGCATTAGATTTATATCTTCACGGCAAAGCAGAAAATATGATATTTATTTTACACACTAACTTTAACATTATAATAATGGATATCAAAATTTAATTATAAATATACAGGGTGTATCGGCACGTACCCGACAAACTTTAACCAGCTATTCCTTAGCACATTTGGAGTAAAAAATGTTATGGGCACTTTGCTGTCCGGTAACATTTTTTTTTAATAAAAAAATTATTATTCATATTTTCACCACACGTCACCAATGTTTTATTCTTTGTCAAAGTTTGAAAGCCCGTCTGGCAATATTTTGTTCGAGTTTCGTTGAATAATGTACGTACGTACCTACGTTGGCGCGCTTTTACAATCACAACGAAATGGCACGGCACCATTCGTCTCATTTTTAACTATTATTATATAGTGTGTACAAAAGAGCGAGGACACTTTTTGACACACTTACTAATAACAGCTGTTGAACACGAGAAAAAATGCAAATGACAGTGACGGAGTGTGGATTTATTTTTTTGTTTTTAATGGAAAAAAAATGTTACCGGACAGCAAAGCGCCCATAACATTTTTTACTCCAAATGTGCTGAGGAATACCTGGTTAAAGTTTGTCGGGTACTTGCCGATACGCCCTGTATATATATAGTGTCTGTTATTCAGATTGTAGAATAAGCAAAAATGGTTCTTGCTATCACACTAAACATCATATCATGTAATATCATTGATGAATAAGGTAATACTAAAAAATCTAAACGATGTATGAGATCGATAAAAATGACGTAAAATAAGTAGAACACAATGGCCTAGTGAATTGTCTCGATAAGAAAGAGGTGCTGGGTTCGATTCTCGGTTGCGACTGTTACCTTTTTATCTTCTGTTTTAGTTTAGATTTATTAGTATATTCTTCATCTTTAATATTTAATATTACATTAATGGGTAAAACATTCAAAAGTTATTAAAAAAAATATTCAAATAAAATTGAATAATCATATTAGGTATTTATACATAATATGATTATTCTTGATACCTTTATCATGGCATGACAAATTTAACGAAAGCAGAACAACAAACCAATTATTTATTTATCTTTAAACTCGGCCTCACGAAAGCACTTCTTTTTAAAACTGGTTGGCGTGAGGTTATGAAATAAAGCTATAATCATATTGTTGCGGTGTATTAATGAAAAGCGTGTTACTAAAACTATATTTATTTAAATGTAACGTTGGCCCACCCTGCACCGAGATACATTCCTCGGCAAGGCGCTCTCGACTTCATCTAATTGATGGTGGTTGAAATGTGGCTTCAGAGAAGTTGAAATGTATGTGATTAATTACATTATATTTCGCGTACAGTCGCGGTGCACTGCCAACCGGGATGCAGTTCCGATGCATAACGCTTACCACCTACAATATAGCTCATGGCTTCTAGCTCCTTGCTCCTGGCGGCTGACGTTATTATGCATCACTTGCACTTAGGGATTAATTCTCTCTATGAAACATTAGACGGTATTAATCTTAATTAAAATATGAACGTGATATTTTGTATGGTTGATTGTATTTTAATTGCAATTTTTGGCATGCTGAGTTCAGAACGAAGAGTTTTATGTGATTTATGGTTCCTGTTTCAACACAATTTGATTTTTTTCGCTACATGAATAGTTGATACATATTATTGATTTTCTGATCTTGCGGATTCATATCCAATACATTTACGCAACGTTTTTTTATTGTGTTTATTTATTGCGTTTTTGACTGGTGATTCGCTCTGTTTAGTCAGATGCATGACGTTGTTCTTATAATTATTCATTTTCTAATGTGAGTAGTTCTGCAATTTATGTAGCAAATGTGTTATTATTTAATAGTAGGCCTTTTTCTATGAATTTATTTAGAAAGACCTTTGTTAAATGACGACTTCAAAATAAATGCTGACTTTGTATGGATGCACCAATACCAGAAAAAACTCGATAAATGTGAGATGCATACGTCCAAGCTGGATGCCAGAAAGCTCACCAAGAAGAAGAATGTATTAAGAACTTAAAAGCTTGAATCTTTATGAAGTTTTATACGCATTGATTCATAGAGATATTTAAAACATAAAGCGATAGCTTTTATGAAAACATATATATGTTTTTTGGAATGGTTTTGTGCGATTGAACATATATTATGATTTGTGCCACGTTGTAAGGATGAGCTGAAAGGGTGCCCTAAAATGATTGAATCATTAAAAGGTTTGACAAAAATTTGCAATTATGAAATTGACAAAAGCATGCATCGCCTTCAAGCAATGTTTCTGATTTTTTAAATGAAAGCTGTGGGTTTAACAAAGATGAAACGAATATTATTAGAAAAACAAACACTTATGGACACAGAAAACACAATGATATGATGGTGCATAAATATAATACGTTTAAAACCTGGAAATTACATCATCTTGAAGATCCCACTAAAAATAATGCTCCTTTCCATGTTGTTGATACTTGCAAACTAACAGTCTTTCAGTTTAGATGGTCTGTAAATTTGTTTTGGTAATGAATGTAGTTTTGCACCAAAATTTTTCAGAATCTGTCCAAAAATTCCTAATCCTGATGTTTTAGGATTGTCAACAGATCCAACTATTGAACCTTCAGAACGGACTGGTTTTATGAGCTCGATATTTTTTGATTCACTTACGTTAGGTTTCGTTACAAGGCTACCGGGATAAAAATATCTTTCTCTTCTTCCGTTGATACTAGTCATAACTTCGTGATTTGACTTATGAGGATGTCCATTAGTTTTTGATAGTTTTGTTGTGTAGGGTTTTAGTAAAACTGTTCGGTTCGAATCAAGTGTTTTCGTTCCAAGTAGAATGTCGTGGGAATCTTCATTAAGATGGTTAAGATCAGCCTTATCATAATTAAACGGTCTTGTATTTGGTGCTGTTTTCTGCGTTTCACCATCATTTTGTGAATTGTCAACAGTAAGTTCGTATGGAACTGTTTTAGTTAGCACTGAATCAGGCTTTTTAGCTCCAAGTGGGGCTTCAGCAGTTTTTCTATCCATAAAAATGGTTCGATGATTTTTCAGCGGTATGATAGGGTTAGCAGGTTCTGAATCAGATGTTACAACTCCAAGTGGAGTCTTTGGTTTACCTCCACTTAGATAACTGAGATCAGCCCCGTTTTTATTATAAATCGTACCGTGAGGATTTTTTACCAGTATTGTTGGGTTAGTTGGTAATGCATCAGTTTTTCTATCTCCAAGTGGAGTTATAGGTAGATCTTCACTTAAATAGCTTAGGTCAGCTCCATTATGGTTATAAATCGTACTATGGGGAGTGTCTACTGGCATTCTAGGCAAATATACATTGGTGTAACTCGGATCATCTCCGTTACTGCTATAAAGAACACTTTGTTCTATTGGCAAAATTGGTTTGTTTGGTAGTATAACAGATTTTCTGGCTTCAAGTGCGATTCTAGATAAATCTCTATTTATATGACTGGAATCAGCTTCGTAATTATTGTAAATAGAACTCCGAGTATTTTCTATGAGGGTGCTTGGAGTAGGTGATTTTGGTTTAGGTATTCTTGTTCCATGTAGACTTATTTGAGTTTCTCCATTAAGATAACTTAAGTCTATTCCGTGCTCAGAGGGTCTTTTTGGATCTCCTGTAGAACTTTCAAGTTTTACAGCAGTCACCACGTTTGTAACACCTTGCTGACCATTATTTTTTAATGTCTTTCTGGGTTCCAAATAACTTGTCCATTCTTCATGAACACTCAAATCAGACCCGTTGCCATCATCAGCAGCAATAAATATTTTTCTATCCGTTTCGTTAGGTATCGAAGATTTGATTATTAATTCATCCACATTGGTGTTAACGTGTGATGTTGTTTTCTTGTTTGTTATATGTTCTGGATTATTTGACGGTTTGGGTATTCCCAATTCTGAATAATCAACTGGCAGTTTACCATAGAGATTACTAAGACTGAATTCATCAACGCCAGATCCATAAATTAATGGTTTTTCAGTTCTCACAAGGGGTTTGTTTTCTACATTGAGTTTACCATTATTTACAGATTTGTCAGCTGCATTTAGTTTAAAGATAACTGGGATATTAGAACGGTGTAGTGGCCGATTTATTTCAGTTTCAAATGGATGTCTAGATAATATCCCATGTAGGTATCTTAGATCGCCATTTTCATCAACTTTTGGAGTTTGTTCCATAACAGTTTTAGGCTTAATTAAAGGTATTTCCTTTCTCGTGAGAAATTTATTTACTACTTCATAATGCTTGCCATCATTTGCTTCTTCTGATTCGAATGAACTACTTGATGAAACTGAAGGCAGAAAACCAATATTTTTTTCATCGTCAAGAATTATCGGATCTTCCGAATATTCAATCGGCATTTTCGGGCCCATAACCTCTCTATGTAGATTATGTTCAACGTATAATTGCGTTGGAATGCTTGAACTTTTATTTAAGAAACTGTGTAAATCAGTTGCTTGGGATGGGTTACGGATTGATTCACCAATATTTTTGTTATACTTTTCTCCATCACGAGGAGATTTACTTTCGTCTTCTGATGGCTTTTCCTTTCCTTCATCATCATCATTATGAATTGTCGATTGATATGGTATACTTGATCTACTAAGGCTATATAAGGTAATTGGTTGCTTTTGATAACTTTCTGGCAAAGTATGATTATTTAGAACTGTTGTATGAATATTGCTATGATTCGTACAATCACACTTTACGTTTTTAGTTACCTCTTTATTTGGCACATCTTCCTTTGCATAAATTCTTGATTGATTTGGTAAAGTAAATGATCTAGTGAATGGTACAAAATGTTGATTGAGTGTCTCAGGTTCCTTAAGATAACGTGTCGATTCATGGGAATGGCTGAAACTTGTTCCACTTTCTCGTTGATGATCATTTTTTGCCGAGTCTTGGTGTATTTTAGGATATCCATTTTGTACATTTTCACCGAAAGAGTGATATTCTACGCTAGGACTTTGTACAGGGGTTGATCTATCAGTTAGATCCCCATAGTGATGTTTTTGGCTGTTTCCATCAGAAAAGATATGTACTGGCTCTCCTGGTGCATTTAAGATCCCAGTAGTTGCTCTGTGGTGGCCATTGTAAGGGATTGGTTCTTCATTGCCTGTGGCATAGGAAATTTTTATTAAATCTTTGACTTTACTGGAAAAACGTTTTTGAATGCTTAGAAAAGAACAATATACAAGTGTAGTTTAAATTTTATCTCTTCTACCTGTATAAAATCATTCTCGAAACTTTAATTTGCTGAAATCTTAAAAATTAACAACAAAATATGTACTGCCATAATATAGTTTTAATATTGAGGGATTGTATGCCGATGTTGGATGTTGCGGTAAGAAATGGAAAGCTTTTGAGAGAAAAAATAGTATCTGTTATTAGGGTGACAAAGAAACTGACATCCATAATAGACATCGTGTATGTAAAATGTTGATTATTATTATACTTATTGTCAACCATCATTGCAAACATACTTAGCTTTCTTATACAATCGCTGACTTCCTCAAATGTTAATTAAACTTTTTGATTGCTCTGCAAGTATTTCTTCAATGTTGATACAAGTTCCAGCTCTTGTTTGTATTACGCTCATTTTAAGAATATTATCAAAATCAATCTGGTCGTTGTGAGTTACAAGAGAGAATTAAACATTTGATAAAGACTTGAAAAAGCTAAAAATCTATAATTTTCTTTCATCTTCTCATACATACGACTTTATCCATTATTTTACCTAGAAACTCCCGATGATCGACAATCGATGGTTTTTTCCTCATGAACAACACACAACGCGCTGAGTCGCATAACTAGCAATTAACTAAATAAATATCAAAATATCCATCAGAGAACGGTCCATACTCCCGTACACACCAGCACGTCGTGGGTTGTTAACGTGGACGGAACCAATCGATGCACTTCAAAAATGATAAAAAAGATAATAAGAATATTTACAAATATTTCATCAATAGACTAAGATTAAAAACTATGTACAAAAGTTATAAATAATATATCACATGATATATAAATGGGCCTAACTTTAAGATCTGTTGAGGAATTTGAAATGGTTGATAAAAAACTAAATCTAATTTTAATTTCACACGTAGTAAATTTTTTACGAGCGAATAAAATAAAGGTTAATGGCCTTCGTAAGATTTGGATGAATCTGAAAAAAATATGAGTACATCTTGTTAAGTGGTGTGCCAAAATATTTATCGTGCAAGCTGACGTACATTTTTATTGGTATTTTAAAATAGAGATGAAAATTGTTGGGGTGGAATGCTGAAATTTATTTCACATTGTGAAATATTTTATTAGGTGATGCAAAATTGGTAAAATGCAATGAATTGGCAGGAATTAAGAATTTATTCTGTAGTGTTATGAGAGTGCTGTTTTATATCTTGAGTTTTGTCAATGGTGCTCTTTTTTGTATAAATTATTTTTATTCTCATAAACTGGTAGAGAATAAAACAAAATAATATTTAGATTTATCTATTATCTGAGGAGATCAATCACGGAACAACTAAAATGTAGAAATGCTGCTTACTATTCTATACACTTTCAACTAAATGTCAGTATTCAATATTATTTTAGATAAAATTTTGAAACTGAACCGCCCAACGAAAACGAACAAAAAAACGTATTTTTTTCCTTGTTCTAAGACTACTGGAGATGATATCGACAGAAATCAATTTGACAAAAATCAAGACATAAAAAAATTGTTGCATACTTGCATTGTGTGTGGTAATAAAGCAGGTGCAACTAACTGATGATATGATGGAAAACTTTGAAAACGTTTGCCATGCCATTGAGCCAGTCCATTTGGAACAACGGCCTGGCATATTCCCGGCCACCAATTGTCTGATAGCCGTTTGGTCCATTCTGTCGAATAAAGGAAGCTCTGCTCCCGTTAAAGAGTCTGACCCCTCCTGGTTTCGGTGGTCCGAACCTTGCTCCAATGACTCTGAAGGTGAGTGGTATACCATTGCTTCCATTGAAATATGGATGAGATCTTAGGTGACTATTGGAGATGTTGGCTCCACTATTGATTCTCACTTTGATTAGGCCTCCGGAACCGTTTTGCGCAATTGTTGTGAGTGGCAAATTTAATGGAAACTGTCCAGTGTTACTAGGAACAGATCTTGGGACATTTCCACGATTTCCTCCATTTCCGTTAAATCCAGGTACAATATTAACTCTGGTTCCACCAACTCCAACGTTCACTCCATTGCCAATAGTTCCACCAATGCCATTAACTCCATATCCAACATTGACTCCAGGTAAAATATTAACTCCGGTTCCGCCGACCCCAAGGTTCACTCCACTACCAATGGTTTCTCCATTTCCATTAACACTGTATCCAACAGTAATTCCTGTTCCACTAAGTCCATCATTTACTCCTTTTGCAATAGTTCCACCGATGCCATTGTCTCCGTATCCAATATTGACTCCAGGTACAGCATTAACTCCTATTCCGCCAACTCCAACGTTCACTCCACTGCCAATGGTTCCTCCATTTCCTTTAACTCCGTAACCAACATTAACCCCGGTTCTACCGAATTCAATATTTAGTCCGTTTACAATAGTTCCACCGATGCCATTAGCTCCGTATCCAACATTGACTTCAGGTGCAACATTAACTCCGGTTCCGCCAACTCCAATGTTCACTCCGTTTTCAAGCGTTCCCACATTTCCATTAACTCCATATCTTAGATTCACCCCGGTTCCACCAAATCCAGCATTTACTCCGTTCGCAATAGTTCCACCAATGCTATGAACTCCGTATCCAATATTGACTCCAGGAACAACATTAACTCCGGTTCCGTCAATTTCGACGTTCACTCCATTTCTGAAAGTTCCTCTATTTCCATTAACTCTGAATCCAACATTGTCTCCAGGAACAAAATTAACTCGTGTTGTACCAGTTCCTACATTTCCCCTATTTCCGACTCCGAACCCAACATTGACTACGGGAGCATCATTACCTCTAGTTCTTCCTCCAACTCCAACGTTCTCTCCGTTTCCAGCGGTTCCTCCAAATCCTTGATTTACAACGCCAGTTTCCGTATTACCTTGAGTTGTCAAAACATTGACTCCCACGTTGCTCTGAGCTCCGTTCACATTGTGTACATTATTGTTCTGAAACACGTTTGTAGCGACGCTATTTGTGTTCACGTGATTTTTTTGATTAATATTTTGTGTGGAGCCAAAATTTTCTTGGATCGAGTTAATTCCTAGTGCTTTGGTGTTTAAGAAGTTGTTATTTCCAGAGGCGACGTGATTTTGGACAGCGTTTGATCCTATTGCGTTATTATTTTGGAAGTTGTTGACTCCAGTTTTGGCTTGGACAGTTTTAAACTCAACGCTATTATGATTTGCTATTACTGGTGCAATCATTACTCCAATCCCACCACTGTTAACCGTCCCTGTTATTCCAAATCCATTTTCACCGATCTGGTCTATGTTTAAGTTTGGTTTCATGCCATTGGTATTACCTTGTACCCCAATTGCTCCCCGAAAACCTCCTTGTCCACTTCCTGAAACCATTCCTACATTATTAATGTTTCCATTGACGCCTGCTGCCATACCGAATCCATTGCCAATTGTATTCATATTTGGTTTAGTACCATAATTATTATTTACTTCACTTTGTCCGTTATTGTAATTGTTGAATTCACTTTGTCTGCCATTATTATTAGTGAAACCATGTTTACAATTATTATTGAGTCCATTTTGTTCACCATTATTATTATTAAATTCATTCTGTCCACCATTAAATCCATTTTGATCATTATTATTATTGTAACGAAATCCCTCTTGCCCTTCATTATTATTTTTATCTAATCCATTTTGCCAACCATTATTATTATTTTGTATACCAATGGTCGATACAGTGACTCCTATCCCGACTTCTTTATTATTACGAAATCCACTCTTTATCTCGTGGTTGTAATTAAATTCATTTCTTCCATTACTATTATTATTGTTTAAATCAGTAGTTGACATTGTAGCACCATTATTACTATTGAAACCCACACTTGACACGGTAACGCTAACTCCATTATTATAAAAACTTCCATGTTCTCCCCCATCATTATTATTCAATCCATTTTGTTCATGATTGTGTGTAGCGCCAAAGTTACCTGGAAAACCATTAACTGTTGACACCGTTACACCATTATTTTGTAAACCATTTTGTTCACGATTATCTTGTGTGCCATGGACTCTAAAAGACGCTTGAAATGAATTACTTCCACTGTTGTGATTGAGCCCTAAATTGTTATTGTTATTGAGTGCTAAGCCATTATTGTTATTAAACGTTTGTGATGTTAGTCTATTGTTATGGCAGTTTCCGAAGTTTACCTGATTGGTATTGCCACCCCCACCATTGCAATAATTATTGTTATTGTTATTGCAATTGTTTTGGCAATATACAGGAACGATTGGAACGAATCCATTCCGATTTTGAAAACCATTTACTGGTTGAAAGCCATTGATGTTATGAAAGCCATTGATGGATTTGAAGCTGTTAGTATTGTGAAAGCCATTGGTGCTATGAAATTCATCGATTGATTGATAGCCATTGCCGAAGCCCAGATGAACAGGGTAAGCGCTTGATCCATCTCCAGTGTTGTCAGGATTAGTTTTGTGACCTGGGAGATGATCCACGGGTCCACCTGGTCCAGAGAGGACTCCGTTAGCAATATTATGGATTGGCCTTCCAGTCAGAGGGTTGACAGCAGGACCAGGTCGGTTGAAGCCTCCAGGACGGTTATAGCAACAGAAGGACTTGCCTGGTGCGCATTGACCCTGGAAGTTTAAAAACAATAACATCTACATCAATACCATTAAGCAAAAAAATATGCCTTTATTTATAAACATCGTCAAGAGGCTCAATTACATTGTATGAGATTAAGGCGATCCACTACGTCGTGTAATATTTTAAATTGAGCCGCTATCCATAACAACCCTTACGTAGATGGCGATAAGGTTTAAATTCCCGCTTAACACCATCCGCGTGTTTTGATTTATGCATGAAAAAACATGGCCAAAAAGTGCCTTTTATTTTATTTTGTGGATGTTTAGGCATAAATATTTAACTGTTTTTCTATCATTTTATAAATAACTTAATTTGCCACATTATACAATAAAATCATAACCGAAAATGGGTTCGTAAGTAAGAGATTTTGAACTTTAAAGCAGTTTTCATAGGCCTTATACTTTATTTTTTTCTGGGCTTATAAAAAGACTTATCTAAAAAATACTCGATTATTTCAAAGGCCAGGATGTATTCTACTCGCAGTATTTAATTAAAGCATCTGAAACATTTCTAGGCGACCAAATTTTCAAATCAAAAACACATGATTTTGCATTACTACGTATGGCATCGCCTTAAGTATTATGTAGTAAAAGTCATAAAATAGAGAAACTAACAATCACAAAAAATATGAATTTATCGTAATTGTTGATTGTAATGATAATATTAAGCTCGATTAAAATACTGACAGTGGTAAAGATCGCTTTAAAATAAAAATAAAAAGATTCTTTGTAGAAAAAAAGCATTTTCACTTTGAACATCTCACGATGCAAAATTTACCGATTTCAGAAAGGACACCATTCAACTACAGCCCCCCTCCTCCGGTAGAACCAATATTATTACGTAAGGTCAATCTTACAAACAGGGAGACAAAGCAGTGTATGCTGAGAGTATCTTTGTTAGTCACCAGTCACCAGGAACATATATATCAGAGGGATAGAGAGAATGATAGAGTTCTCTAAATTCTTCCGTAACCGTCTGAATGAGTTGGTCATACTCTGCAGCTGATTAGGCCTAGGACTGGTGTACAGCATGTAAAATCTAAAATTTGGTTTATTAGACTTACTCCAAGCATTCCGGGTGAAGGGCACTGGAACCTGTCTACGCATGCGCATTTGTTACCTCCACCTGCTTGTCCAGTATGTCCTCCTGGACCAATGGGTCCTTCAAACGGAGAGGGGAAGGGCCTGCCCTGTCCAGGACGGAAGGATTGATTCGGTCTGAAGGGTCTGAAACCAAAAAAGACAGAATATTTGGTTTTTGGTAATAATTATCGATTTTAGTAGCCGCTAGGGCGTGCTTTTAATTTTTCTTTTATGTTTACATTCAGCATATATTAATAAATCACATCCATATTCGATAAAATTATATCAGGCACAATTTATGTTTAATATTCTTCCAAATCATGTCAAATCTACCAATTCCTTACTTAAATTTAAAAAGTCAATTAAGAAATTTGTATTTACAGACAATTGTCATAATAGTTTTTCATCTTTGTTCTTTCTTAAATAATAATATTTTATATAAGTCCCATTTGCTAAAAACTAAATGTCACCCTAGCTGTCTTTATTATCTACATGTATCTTCTTGGGAATGATGATTAATAAGTAGTTATGGTTGAATTATTGTTACAATATACTGTCAAATTACCCATCTGGTAACTAATTAAATACATTTAAAAAAATATATTTTGTGTTTTTATGTAGTGTTATTTTATGTTTGTTATTATTCTATGTTTGTTTCACTCAAATGTAAATTGTTAACCTCGATACAGGCTTTTAGTCCTAGTGATCTTGATTTTTTTTAGAAAAAACGTGATTTATATATAGTGAGATGCAATAAATAAATAAATAAAATTTAACAGTGAATTTTATGGTCGTAACATTCTAAGAGAACAAATCTAATTAAGGCTTTTAAAAAATGCATCTCAATATTTAAGTTACCTATTTATTTTCACAAAAAAAAAATTCGAAAAACTCATGTTGAATTTTTTTAAATTACAGGGTTACATCTGTCTATCACATAAGAACGTGTTCGTTCTAGAAGGTCGGGATAAGAATCCGCCTAGCAACATAATAATATGTAATCCAATTAAGTTGTAATCTTCTTGCGAACATTTGTTGCATAAAATGTAGTACTTCAAACAATTTTTTTTTTTCTTGACAGCTTTTGAACAATTTCAAACTAAAATACTCCTTTATAAGATCTAATTAAAAACACATCGCTACAAATTTTACGTTTAATTTTGATATGACGGAACGACGGACAGACACTTTGAAACTCTTCGGTATTTAATTAAAGAAAACAAGAACAATATCAATAGATTATTCGTATTTAAACAATACTTTCCTCATACCACTCGATGGGTGTCACATATTATTTAACAATTATACCATTTTATTTAATTAATATATTTCCCCAAAATATTAACATTGAAACATATGTAACTGCTTACTACGTTTTAAAGCCAATGAATTCACCTAGATTTTACCGTTAATTCCATATTTTTAGGTTATATAAATTTGGCACACTATGACAAGCGATCGCTCAAAATGTTTTTGCAAACTTGGCATAATATGTCAAAAATCGCTCGAGTGAATTACATTGATGCATTGCATTAAGCCCACGCATTTCTACCGATTTATAATATATTTCCCTTTAAAACTTTAGGCTTTAAGATCCTAAAGAAATATGTTATTTTTGAATATAATATCTATACATTTTTGTAAAGCCGAAACAGAAATTATATGAAATTCCTTCGATGGAAAAAAATCGCAAAGTAAGCTCCGAATATTATTAAAAACACATTTTATTCTGTTAATTAATATGTTATAGGTATGAAAAAAAACTCAGTGTGTCTTTAAAGACAACTTAAGCTTTTCTGTAGAGATTTTTTCACGATTACAGAATAGTCGAGTTTTATCAAATATTTCGAGAATTTTCGCTTAATTATTATCGTTTTTAAATATTAGCTACCTCTAACATTCGTATTTACATATCTCTCTTTCAAACCATCTTTGAAAGCTTACTACAGGGCCTTAAGCTATTCGGTATATTTACTTGATTATGTAAATTTAAATAGTTCTCTTTGGAAAATATAGATGACAGCACTTACATGTGTAACTAGCAAGTGGAGTGATTATGTATGACAAACTTTAGCGTATTAATGTCATAAATTTTATTGAACGCACACGATAATAAAAAATGCATACATTTTGGTATTCATTTTATCGTATATTTATATAAATACATATGTATGAATGTGTCTGTATGTGTATACATATTACATATATATACCGTGTTTACCACACAAGGGTAAAAAAACAACAAATGAAAGAATTTTACATTAAAAATATTATTAACAACGCCCTTCATCAAACAATCCATCAGATGAATTACTACAGTTTGTAAGACAAAGGGGTTAAGTTTTCCCTATAATTTGATAAAAAACCAATAGATACTAAATTGTATTGAATAAAACCCACATCAAAAAACATGTTTCGAATTCAAATAAATATAAAAACCTCAAACCACATAAAACATGCTTCACCTAATGCATCAATTTCTTTATTTGAAGTCTATTGAAAGTGGTTTACGGGTGCCTTGTAAAAATCAGTACTTTATCACTTCTTGGGTCAGAAATTACACCTCAATACATTACAGGTGACATTTATTCAGTCTCGCAAGAATCTCCGGGACCTGCGGTACTAAAAATTCTATAGGGAATGAGATACGTCTACGACAGTAGCAGACTTCAAAGGTCTTAAAATAAACGTGCGGTTTTATGACTTGAAGGTATTTGAAAACTATATTTCTCTTATATATAAGTCTGGATGTTTGAGAAAGCCTGCTTTTTGGTCAAAGGGGAAATCTGTGTTTTATTTGGGAAATAAAATGTATCTTGATTCGATTTTGAAGATTATTTATTATTTGGGTTATGGATGACGATGTACCATACTTTATTGTGGACGATACTGTGATAGAATGATATACCCAAAAATCGTCACAAGTCAACTCAAAAACGTATTGTATATTTTATCAAGATACAAATATTTATTTCCATATTGAAAAGTGTGAAACTGACAGCATAGATCCACGTCTCACACATTTTGATTAGGTAGAAATGACTACGTGAAGTGAAACTATGCGTGTTGATCTAGAATTTTCAGAAGAAGTTGTACCTAGATACATTTTTCATAATGTTTCTGAGCTTACCGTTCGAAAGATCTCATTGAGAAATTCAAACAGATTCAACATTACTTCTTCAAGATTCTATTATAGATTTTTTACTGAATTATTATCATGAAATAAATAAAATGACGTTGCGTATTACTTTTTCGACATTGTTCACTTTATGCTACCGATGAGCTGGCGATGTGATGGACAGCAAACTTCATCGACACCTGTGTCGGTCATTCCCTTCCACGGACTACTAGCGTAGCATAACATGCCGTTACACGACCTACATGTATGAATACACAAACATACAAATGACTACCAAACGGAATATATCACCAAAACAAAACAGAATTGTTAGAAGAAGCCCCCGAGGAAGACAGGGCCCTACCAAGTGATCCAGATATTTGAGTCGGTCGGGCCATGTCAAGAGTCGGAACAACAGAAGAGTATGTATGAGACGATGTATAAATATATTCGAGGAAAGAGTGTGTGCTAAGACCGAGTTGTTTGGCGGTCCGTCCTGTGTGTTTTCGGCGTGATAGTTAGTTAGTATTAATTTTTGATTACTCAATATCCGAAATTTTTGACATTAATATGTTTTATAGTAACTCTTTTCCTTCCATCAGGTGAAAATCGGGCACAGGAGATACATAATATCTAACTCCCCGATAGTTAGGAAATAATTATTGTTTATTTTTCAGTAATCTTTATATAAACATTATATATGACACTAGTAAGGAGTCATGTAGAATACAATTCCACGGTTTGGTCCCCAAACTATGAGGTTCATTCGCATGCGATTGAAAGAATCCAAACAAATTTTTAAGATATGTAAACTTTAAAATGGGCATTCCTAGAGAAAACTTAAATAACGATAACGTACTTTGTTCATTAAATTTAATAAAATTATCTGATCGTAGAATCATTTCCGATTTAACCTGTTTGTATAAAATCATTAATTCAATGTTTGATACCCCTGATTTATTATATGTAATATCTTTCCATACTCCAAGCAGGTCAGTTACAAGACAGTACCTGCCATATTATTGTAGCAATTCTATATCAACGTCCCAATATCACACTCCTATGCGACGGATTCAACAGCTAGGAAACAATTTTTTTTTAAATTTTTTTTTTTTATTATTAGGATTATTTTTTTTTATGCGACACCTCACAAGAGCGTCCCTGCCTGTGCAGTGTACAGACAGGGGAACTATGTCACCACCCGGTTGGGCGGCGTTGTGAGGCGGAATAAGGTAGGGGCTGTAGGAAGGGATTTGTTAATGCGGGCCTTGAAGAGGCTCGGATTATAGGAGGGAGGAAAAACAGATGCCGGTAGCTCGTTCCACATACGAGCCGACTTACACAAAAACGAGTCGTAAAAACGGCCCGTTCTCATGAAGCCAACGTCAACCGTGAACGGGTGTTCAGTTCGTGTCCGTCGAGTTTCGCGCACGTGCACCGGTGCATCAGAAATCAATGCTGCTAGCTCTTTGGAGCAGGCTCCATTGAAATACCTGTAGAACAGACACAGCATGCCTACATTGCGTCTATGCATTAGAGAAGGCAATCGGTCTGTTAACAACGGATTGTCAATCAGACGGATCGCTCTCCTTTGCACAGATTCAAGCAGGTTTATCAAGTATTTTGGGGCTCCAGCCCAAAGGTGGCTCCCAAATTCAATAGATGGGCGGACTTGAGACTTGTACAGGGTCAGCAGCTGGTCACTATTGAAGAATCTCCTAGCCCTGTACAAGACGCCCAACTTTTTGGAGGCCTGATTTACTCGGGCTTCTATGGATCCCCGATACTTGAGCTGGTCTGATATAGTAACGGTATAGTATCTGATATAGTAAATACTCCGGTGTTGTTGATATATTTAGTACAACAATTTCATTATATAAGCATACCTTATTGAAGTTTTTTTCATCAAATAGGGGAATATTTTGACAAAGCTATTTAAATTGACAGTATTACAGTATTTTGCACGTTAACAGTATTTTTTCGGCTGAAACAAAAAAAAATATTTTGGATATTTTATATTTATATTTTGTACCTACATATTGTATGGATCAAATTCAACAGTATTTTTTTTATACATGTGTTTTAAACAGACATGTCCTGCACTATTTACGAGTATAATTTCTTAAATATTGTTATATATGTATGTAAAAGCCTTAATAGGCGTAAAATAAATAAATAAATAAATATTTCATCAAGCGGTGCATAATCTTACACATCGTAAATTATTAAGCTGTTATCCCTAAGTTCTATGCTTAACATCTTCAACATTGTCCACAAATATTATTGTATTAATTCCATCCTCCCACCATGCGGGCATATGCACAGCGAGATGAATATTTCCTCTCCGCGAGATACTGCCGTTCTGGACCAAAGCCAGAAGCCTTTCACGGTGAATCATTAGTTATTGAAAGGCTACGGCTTTATTGAAATATGAAAACTATAATGTATTATCGGGCGAGCGAGTTAAAAATGGCAGAGATGGAAATATCAGTGGTAATGTAGGGCGTCGCTCTGTAGCTGAGGTTAAAAATAGTTTGGAATAGTTAAAAATGGATAGAGAACGCACGAATTGTTTTAGATTTGGTGGAACTGTGGAATTCGAAATAGATACGTGTTGGAATATGATGTTTTTAAATTGATGTATTCGTTTTCTTGATTGAATGAATGAAATAGAATCTTGGAAGTGGAAATTAACCCACTTCCCGACATTTGATCGAGCTGAAACTTGGCAAATAGACTCGTTGTCAATGAAAATATATTCTATCAACTTTTGGTGGTACTCAAGCACCAAATGCGCCACTAAATCATTTTAATGAATGATGAGATTATATTTAAATTATACCGCAGTTAATAAACGGAATAAATATCGGTACTATCCAATTAGGATTTGGCTTAGGTGTTGTTGTGTTGACTCCAGTCTCTGGGGAGGAAGGTTCTATCATGAGTCAAACCATTTTTTTTATTTAAAATTGGCTAGCTATCACTAACAGGCCCAAGATATGACGCTACTACATCGAAAATTGATAATGTATTATAGTAAATTTCTTTTAAAATTTTTACACTTTGATTTTTCATCTATTCCATTAGGCATTGTTATAATGAATAATTGAAGTGACGATGAATGAATGATTCACGGTAGAATCAGAAGAATTTTTTTCTACCTATGCTCTACGTAGACACTTCGGAATAAACCAAAAAGTCCGAAGACCTATCTGTAAGAGACTGGTGCTGAAATTACTGAATAAAATGAAACAAACTCGGTTCAATTTTGAAGGCGGGTATGGGTACTGCCAGCCCGGGAACCATTCATTGGACAACCGACAGCTCTGCCATAGGTCGCCCCAAGAGGTTCGCTACGCTTGGCGACTTAGCTGGGGTGCCCGGGTTCATGGGGTGAGGTTTGTCCAGGCTTTTCCAACCAGCTACATGGCGGGCCGATAGGAAGGGGTCGGTTGAGGAAGACCGTTTGACTTTCATCCGCATTCTCTCGATCCAACGCCTTGCAGCGCAGTAGAGGGGATGGATTTATGATCGTTACGTGTCTCCTGGACACACTGACCCCCAGATTCCTACCTACCCCTTCTCAGAACTTCCCCTTCCTCAAAACAGCAACCCTTACGGGGACGTAGGCCCTGAAGGAAATTATATTCCCCAGGAGGTCCTGGGGAATATAATTTCCTGCGGAGTTAATGTAAAAAAAACTACTCATATTTATTCAATACCAGAAAACGTCGAGAATGGTTCCTCATGGTTGCAGGTTGTAGAAAATAGACCCTAAAGTATTAAAATGATCGATAATTTAATTAAGCACAAAACAATCATAAGGTTCTGTGGGTTCTAAAGATTACTAGCTAATTATGTAAAAAAACAGTTATCACTGATGTAGGTTGTCAGGACACCAATAAATCATCAGTATGATTGAAGAAGAGGTGGAATTATTACACGGAAGGAAATTCGCGAAGGCCAAATCGCACCTTGTTATGTAATACCTGACTTGGTAAATATAATAATAATGAGGTTGCTTGGGTTGGGGTGTCCTGATATCAAATTAATATGTCATTCAGAAATAAAACACCGATGAACACAGGATTCAAATCACGGAACATAAGTCTTCAACTGTCTTATTCATAACATCATTGCTATAAAATATACATCTATTAGTGTCGCTTTTTGCGTCTGATTGTTTTAATTCTTCCCGGAAGAATCATTACAGATTGCGGATACGAGATTATGAATGAGTATACCAACATCATATCTTGAGATTTTTCTGTAAATAATGATATAGATATTATGTCACGCCATTATTATACCATACCAGAGGTATGATTATAATTCAACAGGATAAAATATAAAGTAACTCTCAACGGATTACATTAGTTTTTGTTAATATTATGTTACATGATTTATTTTGGATAAACGCTGTGTAATCTTTACTGTTTAAAATAGTCTAATCACTGTTTATTATTTTTCCGATAAGACAACATATAAAGAAGCAACAAAAAACGCCGCAATTTGCAAACTGCTGTTGCTCAATGACGCTGACTTGATTACGTGAAACTTTAAAATCCTGTAATAAGTAGTCTGCCTCTAATATAAACTATGTTGAGGCATGGAACTAGCAGAGGAACGAAGATAGTAGATTGAATCCGGTGGAAATGATATCCTTGGAATGGTATGATTAAAAACGACGTACGTTTAACAACTACGTTCAATTAAAACGATATACGTTTAAAAACGATGTACGATTAAAAACGACTTACGATTAAAAACGATAAACGTTTGAAAACGATGTACGATTAAAAAGGATGTACGATTAAAAACGACGTACGATTAAAAATGACTTACGATTAAAAATGACGTATCCATCATCAGGGCAGCTGTATAAACATCACATATACACACCTGATGATGGTCACTGTAATGCTGTACAAAACGTTGGGTAAAGAAGGAGGAAGTGCAACACGGCATAATACCCCAAATATAAATCACCATAATACTTTTGGCCGTGAAAATCAAAAATTATATCTTACAAAGATCATATTATAAATAAAATCACACATTTAGGATAATAGTAAATTAAACAAACATCAATATTCCAAGTCCAAAATGAAGAAAAAAACATTGGGGCAATTCAATTATTATAAATACCTCGTATTTTTAAGTATTTAAAAAAATTCATACCAGAAATATTCAGAAATATAAATAACTATTTAAAGGATTTTAAATTTCGCCCTAAAGACACACTGAATAGGTACTATAAAATATTATAAACAAACAAATAATGGTAATTTTGTGAACACCCCCCATACACGGAAACTAAGCTTAATGAACTAACTAAACATCACGCCGTTTCCCCGCAGGGGTAGGCAGATGGATCGCCAAACAACTCGGTCTTGGCAAACAATTCTTGCCTTATTCACATTCATACATCGTCTCTTACATACTCTTCTATTGTTCTGACTCTTGAAATGGCCCGACTCAAGTACTACAGCTTAATTATGGGGGATATATCTTATATATTAGTATTATCATAACATTGTAAGTTTTTAGATTCTCACGGCCAAAAGCATTTTTGTTGTTTGTTTTTGGGGTGTTATGCCGTGTTGCGCTAACTCCTTCTTTAGCCGACGTTTCGGACAGCGTTGCAGTGTCCATCATCAGGGCAGATCCGGTAGATCCGAAGATCTACCGGATCTTCGGATCTTCGGATCTTCGGATCTACCGGATCTGCCCTGATGATGGACACTGCAACGCTGTCCGAAACGTCGGCTAAAGAAGGAGTTAGCGCAACACGGCATAACACCCCAAAAACAAACAACAAAAATTATCATAACATTGTTACATATTTTATTGTAAATGACGATAAGCGAAAATATTTAGTTAGGCTTGACTTATTTAAAATACAGCAAAAATATTCCGATAAATGTCTTAACTAGAATTTAAATAAACACTGTAGATTTTGTCAAATATATAAAATGTTAAATAACAGAACTAGACGTGTTTTTTATAATTGACGTGGTATAATAATTTTTTCAACTTGGAAAATATATAGAACCTAACTACAAAAAACAACATGTATTTTTTAAGAGCTAAAATATTTGAAGTGTTTAAGGGAAGAATGTCACAAATTGGTAGAAATTCGGAATCCAGCGTATAAATTTAACAACCCAGATACAGACACAGAATTGTATTTATTTGGAAAATAATTGCAATCAATAATGTTAGCAAATATAAATATTTATTCAATTATCTGAAATGCATACAACAGCAATAGTTGAAATGTCTGAACTAGAATGCATTTCAATAGAACAATACTGATAAATCATATTAAACTAGTATTAAACCACGAGCTTCTGGCTCGTATTCAATGCTCTCTCATCCCATACCACTACTCTGCATTCTGCTGTGAATTTCATGGTACCACCACCACCTACAGATGTGACAATTAGTTGAAATGTCCACCTTGTTGATAGTAAATTTATATAGAATTCGACAGATAGAACATATCATATTCAAATGTCGGACAGTATGTTTACGACAGAATAATACAATAAACAAAGCTCTTTGACGAACTCCATGGCGAAACAATAAACTACTTGGCTTTTGAAACATGGGGTAAATTTGCACCTTGCTGAAGCATCGCTCCTTTTTATGCGAAGACTTCCAACTTCTTCCGACCGTCTGGAGTCTGTGAGACTATGGTATTCCCAATTGGGGTATGTTGTGAGACTGAAGGTATTGGGGAGAGGAACATACTTTTATTTTTCTTTTTCCCGTTTTTCTCTTCTTACATTCCTTCAGCCTCTCAATTGGGGATGTCGTAATCCCACTGGTTCTGGTAATCGTAATAATAGTATTTTGGTAAGTACTCATAGCGCTTATATGGTGATTACATATCAACAAGTTAAGAAATTTGATAAAATCAAAGGTTTTAAATTTTTTTTCGTTTCACGTCTTTTTAAATTTAAAATTGTCACATTTAATGCAATCCAACCTGTAAAGACGTTTAATAATAATACATTTTAACATTTAAAAATATACATCTGTGCTGTACCATATAGACATTAATAATAAATTGTTTTTAAATTTAATCCAACCAAAAAACCATACATCCACTCGAGCGATTTTTGCAAAAACGTTTGTACGCAATCGCTTGTCAGAAATATGGTATAAACGGTAATATCAAGATGGATTCATCGGCTTTAAATCGCATGTCAGCAGTTTTATATGTTTCCATATCAATATTTTGAGGAATTAATTATAATATGGTAAATGTGCATACATAACACAAATCGTACCAGTAGATGAATGGTAATTGGTTGTAATAGTTGCAATAAATTGTCAATCACAATAGAGATTACTACACCATTAAACCACACAGAGATTGTCTTTTCTCGCTTTTTTTGACCACTTTTGATTGTAATAAACAGATATATTCGAATTTCGCAATTAATTTGTACCCACGTGTTTGTGTACGTCTTCGAGTTTCCTAATAGAATAAGGAATAGTTCTAATAAATTGTCAATCACAATAGTGATTACTACACCATTAAACTAGAAACACATTGTTTTTTTTTCGATCTTTTTGACCACTTTTGATTGTAATGAACAGATATATTCGAATTTCACAATTAATTATAATAAATTGTAATCACAAGTTTTAATTTCATTGGATACTTTTTTCAAATAATTGTTTATATGAACTCATTTGTAATTTTTATTGATTAAATTTTCATAAAAATTCAATTCAATCGCTTGTCAGAAATATGGTATAAACGGTAATATCAAGATGGATTCATCGGCTTTAAATCGCATGTCAGCAGTTTTATATGTTTCCATATCAATATTTTGAGGAATTAATTATAATATGGTAAATGTGCATACATAACACAAATCGTACCAGTAGATGAATGGTAATAAATTTTCATAAAGTGAATTTAGGAAAATTGAATAACGATTAATAAAAAAAAATATATAAACAAGATTTAATATTTAAAAAAAATAAAAAAAGCTACATATATTTTTTTTACATATCCTCTAAAGTAAAGTTATATTATGCGCTACCTAATATGCGTTTATTGTTGTTGCATTTTATTAAGTACCCATTTCATACAAGATTGCCAGCTCGGTCTGTGAACAATTTACAACTAGTATTGTACCTACCTTCTATTATCTCGTACCTAATAAGTACATTTTTATTTTTATATCTTATTTTTTCTAAGTTTAATAACTATTATATTATTTAAGTTATATTTTTTAGTTTGTAATTAAATTTCTTATTTTCTTAATTATATTGTGTGATCAAATATATCATCTAGTTTTATAACTATTTGTTAATTTTTAGCTACATCAACTAGTGAAATTTTACAACCTATAAACCATAATGACTCCCAACACTCCTCAACTCAAACACGAGAAATAATTTCTCAATCGAGTTGGGCAGTTTTCGTTAAAAATTTCTAATTTTTTCGCAATCAGCCTCGAAATATCTACATTTGTAAATTATTGTAATGTGTTTGTATATTCAATAAAAAAAAATTGTACCCACGTGTTTGTGTACGTGTTCGAGTCTACTAGTAGTGCGAGTATTATTAATAGTTGTAATAAATTGTCAATCCCATTAGAGATTACTGCACCATTAAACCAGAAACACATTGTTCTTTCTCACTCTTTTTGACCACTTTTGATTGTAATGAACAGATATATTTGAATTTTGTAAATAAATTTGTACCAACGCATTTGTGTACGTCTCCGAGTCTCCTAATAGTATTAGTAGTGGTCTTGTAGTTCAAATCTCTTTGCTAACTACGGCGACACACTCTAATTTTGTCATAATATCCAGAACGACCTACGTAACAACGCAACCACCTTACTTAAATTTTATTCGTAAAGTTCGGATACCAAAAAGCTAATTTTCCGCTGAACTAACAAAATGTTTGCACTAAGTAGTTAATAGGTATTAGAGTTAACAAAGTGAGCAGTTTGCTCATGAACGAAATAATGTTCTTATATGAGCGGCGTGCTCATTTGGAAAATATTATTAACCATTTTGTTTTAGTACATTGATTATCACTTCGATTACGAAGTAATAATAATAATCGTTATTATTTACAGGCCCTACTATTGGAAAAGCCACTATCTTGACTTCTGTTTCAGTTACTGAGATTATCTCGAATATTACTGTAACTTATGAATATAATAATAGCATTAGTAGGAAATTACTAATCCGTTCTTCTTTTTTTAAATGATCAAATGTTTAGAAATAAAAAAATTCTGTCATCTTTTTTTTAAATGCATCTATTTGAATTTCACATTTGTTTTCGTGAATGTTCACGCGAAAATATACGACTTTCTCTGAAATTGGTGACATTAAAGCAGTCAATAAACGGTCCTACCTAATCGGGACTCGGCTCAGTTGGTAGCGCGGTTGACTCCAGTCCAAGGTTCAATCCTCAGCTAAACAATTTTTTAAATTATTTTAATATTTCTTAAGAGTCTCTCCCTCGGGAAAAATGTCAAATAGTCGAACTAGGGCAAAATAGAAAATAAATGTATCATAATAAATTAACTTTGTTTTAAGGAGTTGATTTTTAATCAATTTTTTAAATGAATACAAAAAAATTTGTAATTTTTCAAAGCAGTCACACTTTACAAGAAATAAGCCCAATTAATACAATACAAGAGTGCAAGGTTGATGTAAGCGTAATGAGTAAGATTAAGAAAGGAACGATTAGATGGTTTAGGCATGTAGAGCGAATGAGCGAAGAAAGGAGTGTAAGAACAATATATGACGTATATGCGAATGGTAGCAGAGGTCGGGGATGCCCGGGGAAGACATGGTACGATCAAGTGAATCAGATACTTAAGTCGGGCCATGTCAAGAGTCAGAATAATAGAAGAGTATGTATGAGACGATGTATGAATGTGAATGAGGCAAGGACACGTGAAACTTCACAAACACGAGTGGAATACCCGTTCTCAGTTGATATTGGCTTCACGAGAACGGGTCGTTTCTTCGACTCGTTTTTGTGTAAGTCGGCTCGTATCTGTTTTCCTACTTCATGTAATCTGAGCCTCTTTAAGACACGCATTAATAAATCCCTTCCTAAAGCCCCTACTTTAACCCGCCTTACAACGCTGCCCAAACGAGTGGTGACATAGTTCCCCTGCCTTTACACTGTACAGAAAAGAGCAGAGGAACTTCTTAGGTGTCACATAAAAAAACCTTTTACAGGAAACGGTTAAAACGAATATTCACAAATTCGTAAAACTGATTAAAAAATTTGAAGTTTTTATGAAAGCGGTCATAAGTTTTTCAGTATATTGCAATTCTATATATAATTATGAGAGATTTGAGGGTTGATTATCTTCATCTATGGTTTTCTAGAAGTAACCTAAAAAAAATGTGTGCATAATTATAGTTTTTTAGTATTAAAAATGCATTCATCAACAATTAAAGGATTTATTTACCATGTTGTACTTTGAAGACACTGCAAACTAACATTCCCAAAAAATGTTGCTTAAAGGGTTTTAACAAAACACAGTCGATATAAAATCTTTTCAATGCCTTCTTAGCGATTACATTTATGAAATTGGTAAGTAGTTGAGTAGAAAAAAATATATATCTGTCAATTTTAACGGGAGCTTATAAGCCAGGATGGCCGAGCGGTCTAAGGCGCTGAGTTCAGGTCGCAGTCCATTTAGGTGGGCGTGGGTTCGAATCCCACTTCTGAAATTTTTTTTTTAAACTTATTTTTTTTAGAAAGTCAATCATTCCCGGCTTTCGAATAACCTGAAAATATTTGAAAATCTCCGAATACCACCACAGTGAGCGGAAAATGTTGCTTTTGTTGTGATGGAGGACTTAGCCAGCCGAGGAATTGAACACACTACACCTAGGTGGGACCCAAATGCAATGTCAACTCAGCCACCGACCGGTCACTTTAATGCATTTCCATAGAATACAACGACATAATATTTATTCTTGGCAAAATATAACAATATATGGACAGCTGAACTTATGGAATGCACTTTTAATTTTACTTGCATAATATTTATAGATATGACTTAAATATAAATATCTCTTTTCCATTTTCATTTTTGATATACTGCACAAGATTCCCAACCGTCTAGAGCCTGTGAGACTATCTGAAGACCACTGAAGTTAGTGTGGATTGGGAGAGAAAGGTGGAAAAGTACATGGCTATTCAGACCTGGTCACCAGATACAGCTGAAACCTTTTCAGGCAACGTTTTATTTTTGAATTGTGGTTTTTTACCAGGGCGAACTGAAAGTGACTGTCACTCGGGAACCTACTGTATATATAGGTATGATTTTTAATTAATAAATTATTGTGAAATAACCTGGATTTGTACCCGTGACCTACGGATTTATAGCCGAGGATCGTAACTGTGCCATGGAGGCCGTCAAACTGACAAAATTCAGGTTTGAAAGAAAACTGTCGTGTTCTTCATTCTTTAGCTAAAGTTTACCCACGATGCCCTGATGATGGAAACTATTATGTTGTCCCAAACGTTTGCTAAAGTGGTAGCGCAACCTGGCATAAAATCTCAAATCATAAATATTTTTAAATGTCGGATGACAAAATTTTACCTCTATTTTTAAAAGTAGAGTACTACTCTACTTCCGACGCATGGAGACGCTCATAACACAAATCTATAGTTTTATATCTTCAGTTCAGATAATAACGTGTAAGTTTCCCCAGGAATTTTTGAACTCTCTATCTCTCTATAAAACCAAAGAAATCCAATTCTTCTAAAATTCAATTTTACACACCTCTAAATCGCCTTTCAACTAAATTAAGCACTTTACACGATAAAAGCTTTTAAATTAGATGAACAATTCGTTTTATTCAATTTTCCTCAGTAGATATCTACGATTCAGGTATTTCACGAACTCGTTTGATTTACAAGCCAATAATGCCGGCCACACATCTAAGTGCTTTTAAGACGATGTAACTTGATTTTCAGATATCTCATCAGAGTGGATCATAAAAGTGTATAATCGTAGTAAAAGGTTTTTCCCGTAGAATAAATAATAACAGAAGAAGTGCCTTTTGAGAGTGCTTTGTGATCTAAATCAAGGCTTATATTTCCAATACACCGTGTTAACGAGATTCAAATTGGATAGAGTTAATAATAATAATAATATTTGGATGATTTCAATCAATCACCTCAAGGGCGCTGTACAAATATATAATACATTTCTACAATGATCTATGTTATTACTAACTATATATGGAGATGATATGCAGTACAATACTTACCTGGTAGGTCACTTGAGATTAACACTTAATTAACATTTACTAATTGTTTATTAGCGAAATTTAGATACAGGATTTAGGACGTAATTGGAAAATTGGAAATAACTGGACTTTCTCTCAGGAATGGTATATTTAATTTAAGGTACGACTGCTTAAAAAGGTAAGTTTTATGTTTAGACCTGAATTATATTGGACTTGTTATGGCGAGTGTGAGTGAGACGAATTTGGGCTAAATGGAAAATTTGTTTCCATTCATATTTGTATGGAAGATAACTCTAGTGTTATTATTTTTTTTAATAGTTTTTGCTATGATTTCATTTGTAACTGCTCATAAAATAATTCTTGTGTCAAAGAATTTTATTGTTTCAATGTAATACAACTTAATAGTGTTCTTATTTTTCGAGTAAAAATTTTATCTCTAAATTAACTTTCAATAAAAACTTTATATTACGCTGATGCGATTATTCTTATTTTTATTTCTATTATCCCTAGCATCTATTATCTATTATTTTTATTTGTATCCTACCATATTTTTATTTTTATCTTTATGTTTTCAAGATTCACCTACTCCAATTCCTTTCCTGTATGGTGATCATGTACATAATATTATATATTCAGTATTGGTTATTTATGAAGGGATAGAACTATTTTAAAGAATACCTGACTTAAATAAGTTCATTTTGCTTTATTATTCTTTTTTTTCATTTCAATTCATGTTTAAAATTTCTTTTTAAAATAATTATTTAATTTATCTTTATTTTCATCGCTTTCTTATTTTCAGTTAAACCTATTTAACCTATACCTATTTTACAACTGAATGAATCATGTATTACATTTATATAATTATAAATAAATTTCGACTACCATAATACGGACATGTGTCTAGTGTGATAGTCGAAAAGCATGTAAAAAACCTGTATCCAAATATATTTTTTATGAATAAAGAAAATTAAAAAAAATAAAAATACCTACCTACATTATTTAGATGACATTAATTATTATTTGATTTTATTACTTCTATTTTTTAATCCTTTTTCATGTTAAATAATATCATTATTCAATTCGATAATGCAGGTTAAGGATAAGGTAGGTTGTGAGGATGAAGTTAGTTGGATGGAAAGGAGATGGGAAGAGAAACGTGGGGAAGTAAATGGCTAATCGGATCAGGTCACCAAACGTGGCTAAAGCAATTTCAAGCGACGTTTCGATTCTGAATAGTGTCTTTCACCAGGGTGATACTGAAAGTATTCACAAAAAGAAAGGCATAAAGGAGTGTGGTTGAAAGTATTATTTATTTACTAGTTTTATTATAAAACATTTATATTACTAGAATTTAAAAAATAACAAAAAAGTAATCAAGGAAAACGGCCACAAGGCAGCTTCCCTGCAGGATCTACCATTTTTCTTTAATTGAATAAACACAATATAATCATAACTTACTAACTAACTAACCATCACGCCGTTTCCCCGCAGGGGTAGGCAGATAGGCCGGACCGCCAAACAACTCGGTCTTGGCACACACTCCTTGCCTCATTCACATTCATACACCGTCTCATACATACTCTTCTATTGTTCTGACTCTTGAAATGGCCCGACTCAAGTATCTGATTCACTTGGTCGTGCCATGTCTTACTCGGGCGTCCCCGACTTCTCCTACCATTCAAATTTGCATAGTATATTATTTCGCTCTACATGCCCAAACCATCTAAGCGTCCCTTTCTTGATCTTACTCATTACGCTTACATCAGCCTTGCACTCTTTGCGGATATCCACATTCCTCACACGATCATACATGGTTTTACCACACATACTCTTCAGGGATCTCATTTCAACAGCATTCAATCTACTTTCATCCTTTATTTGCCAGTTCCATGTCTTACTTCCATACATCAGGGTAGGTACCAGCACTCCATTGTGGACTGCTAACTTCGCTTCTTTGGACAATTTTTTGTTAGCGCCAACTGCGTTCAGTCCTCCATTAATGGAGTTACCTGCATTTAGTCTTCTTTCCATATCTCTGTCAGCCTTCCCATCTCTCGTAAATATGCTTCCTAAATACACAAACTCATCCATCCACCTGCTCCAAGTATTCCTCATTAACAGCTATATTGCACACTGTTTTCGTACTCTCTCTTTCAAACACCATTACTTTAGACTTACTTACATTCATCATTAACTCATTCTTCATCCATACTTCGTTCATCCTAGACACGAGAGACTGCAGATCATCCATACTATTAGCAATCAGCACCGCATCATCAGCATACAACAGGCAACATTCTTTCAGATTACTCAAATTCGCGCCCAATCCCACCTCTTTCAATTCTTGCGTACAATTATCCATTCATAAATTGAATAACCATGGTGAAATTACGCAGGAAGGAACTCGAACAATATCAATATAATCATTGTGTTGATAAATTTAATTTCACGGCAAATGTTTATCTATATACCGGACTTTTTTCTGATTGTAGCTGCTTCCTATTTCATGTTTCCAATATTCCTTCCCTGGCTTGGGTAAATTTAATAATTTGGGTAAATTTTGTAGATTGTACACAGATTTATGTAAGGTAAATTTTGAAGTTTCCTCAACAAGTATTTCCATTGAAAAACATTCATCATAAATAATGATATGTTTATCGAAGACATTATCTACATTGCAATTTAATTCGGGTAGAATTTTGCAATCATGTATAAAATTGAAGATAATGTCTGTAGTTCTTTGTCGAAGTATCCTACAGTAAAAAATGACAGAAGTTGATATGGTCGAATTAGCTCAGTCAGAGTCAGATCAGAGGAATTCCTCGGCAAGTCAGAGATCCTGGGTTCAATTCCCAGATGCGACAAAATCTTTTTCTGTTTCACGTCGTTCGCTTGAGAGTGGTTCGATATTGTCTTCAATGATTAAATATTACAATTTAGTCGTGGAGTTGCAAAATCTGCTGGGGAATTTTCCGAAAATCTAGAGAAGGTCATGAAAAACTTTGAATATTAATTTTTATACTAAATATCCAATTAATTACACATTATTCTATTGATATTTAACGAAACATGTTAAAATTATACTTATTTTGAATTTACTTAAGTACTTTTTTTCGAATGTATCAAAACCAGCCGAAAATGTATTTAATAAGTTATTTACTCAATTGTAAGAGTAGAATATAATTTATAAGGTATGTTTTAAAACGAAAATAATATCCGTGGGTAAAACTTGTCAGTATTGCTTTCTCAGGGTAAACGTTTTCCAATTCCAAATCGATAAAATTACCTATATTTTAAGCCGGGCGTGCTAGCGATATTGATAAACTCAAAAATTTACCGTTTCAATTTGGGAAGAATGTGCACCGGAGATGGGAAGGCTGATAGAGATATTTAAAGAAAGGTAAATGTAGGACTATTAATCTACTCTATTAATGGAGCACTGAACGCGGTGCGCGTTAGCAAAAAACTGTTCAAAGAAGCGAAGCTAGCGGTCCAAAATGGAGTGCTGGTACTTTCCCTGATGTGAGGCATAGAACTGGCAGAGGAAGAATGAAATTAAACTGAATGCTGTAGAGATCCCTGAGGCGTTGTGTGGGAATGTGAGGTTCCACAAATAATGCAAGGCTGATGTAAGTGTAATGAGTAAGATTAAGAAAGGGAAGCTCAGATCGTTTGGTCATGTAGAGCGAATGAACGAAGAAAGGAGTTTAAGGAGAATATATGACGCAAATGTGAACGGTATAAAAAGTCGGGGACCGTCAAGGAAAACATGGCACGATCGAGTGAATCAGATACTGGCGGCGGACCATATCAAAAGTCAGAATAATAGAAGAGCATGTATGATCCGATGCATTAATTCGAATGAGACAAGGAGTGTGTGACAAGACAGAGTTGTTTGGCGGTCGGTCTTCTCTTCCTACCCCTGCGGGGAAACGTAGTGATGGTTGATTATTTAATTCTGCTTAGTTGTCCACGTGGCTGTGCATAAGTAGAAAATTAAAATTAAAACATAAGGATTAGTTTACAAGGCCGTGCTTTATAAGGGACTCGTTGAAGTTTCAGGCCACGTCGATACCCGTTAAAAAGTTTCCTAACAATTTTGATAGTATCGTTCCTCTAGTATGGCCATTACAAGAATAAAAGGCGGCGGTAAAGTGTAAACTTTACCAATATTCGCCTGGCGGGCTGCTCCACTAAACTAGGCCAGGAAAGTGGCACCAGTGACGGTTCGTGGTAATTTTCAATAAGAGTTCAATCAGAGTTTAATGAGGGAAAATAAATTCTACCAATAAAAATGTGCGGTGAGAAAAATGAAGACAATGTCGGTAGTTCTTGTTAGGAGTATGATACAGTTAAAATATGACCGAAGGAGATAGGATCCCATTAGCTCATTTGGTACAGCGGTGCTCCGGCAAGGCAAGTGTCCTGGGTTCGAGTCCTCGATGTGACTGTGTCTTTTTCTGTTTAATTTTCGTTTAGGAATCGCTAATATTATTTTCAATATTTTTCAATGTACCCACGAGTTATAATTATGTATAATTTTAAATTTGTGTACTATGTACCTATGAGTAAAAATTATGTATAGTTTGAAGTGCCATTATTTAATAATATTTCAGACTCCCCAAGCAAATAATTAGCCATTAAGTTGTTATTGGGCCGATTCATTTTCAGAAATGTTTATTTCTGGGGGATTTTTATTACATAATTTCGGTTCCAGATATTTTATTTAAACGTCCAAAAGGCTTTTACATAAAATGCAGTTCATCTTTTTAAAATATCTTTAATATTATAATTGAAAAATTACGATGAAAATAAATAGTTATCAAAACGTAGGTTAAACAAAATTTAAGAGTTTGTATCTAACATAAAATATTAGTTTGTGTCTAACTTAAAAATAGTTAACCTGCCAAATATCCCCTTAATCAACGATTATCTAAAAAAAAACGAATAAAAATGTTGTAAACAATACCAGGTAGTAATATCCATATTACCGTTTGAATGTTTGTTAGCAAGATTGTGTAAGCCATAGACATATGAATATTAGTAGACCTGCCCTAAGTGATTAAAAGCGTATTATCCCCACTCCCCATACCGGTTTCATTGGAGCCAGCTGTGCTCGCGTATGGCCTCAAGTGAAATTTGAAAACGTGACGTCATCATTCTTGTGCGAACTATGGTCGAGGCATCATCGGTTCATTTTACGAAATAACACGGCAAAATGTTGACTTGTACTATGAAAACTTGTAAAAATAGATGTGAAAAAGAGAATAAACCCAATTGTCGTATTACATTCCATATATAAGCATTATTTTACTTTATTTTAAGCATATTCACATCGTATAATATAGATCAGTTTTAGAAACATATACTATCACATCGAGAAACGTCTGGACGCGAAACACAAAGCTGGTTGGTTGCTGGGAAGTAAATTATGAACATTTATAAAAGTGTCTTAACTAAATACTTAAACGAAATATTCGACTCTGAAAATAGAACCGAATTTTTTTGCCGAATTTGGACTTGGAGTAATTTGCGCTCCCATGTAAAAATGTCTATTCATTCAAAAGTAGATTTTACTTTTAAGAACTAAATGGTGATATTATAATGCGAGATGCCTATTTACTGTCAGATTGATTTATTGACGAATCACAGTCAGCCTTACTCCCTTCGTTCTTCAACAGTTGATTTTACCCCTCGCCATTATCTTCTCGTCTATTAATTCCTATGTCTGTGGTGTAAGCTATGTATTTAGGAATACAAGATATAGTTGGAACGAGATTTATATATTCTTGTCTAGTTGTTCGTGTACGCACATGTACATTTTAGAGTTTGAAATTTTTAATACAGAGGTTAGGTCGTTTATTTGATAAGTATATGTCTTTTGATACTTCGTCGTATTGCTGGTCGGGTCCAAAAAAACCTTTCTTTTTTGTGTACGTGGATATTATTCAAATTATAATAAGTAATAATTATTCGTCTGAAATACCCGTATAAATTGAAAAAATCTCCCATGAAAGAATAAATGTCACCCTTTTAATGTAGTTTTGACGAACATCAACAAAAAAATATAAAAAAAACCATGTTTGTTATTTGAAATATTAGTGCACATATATGATCCTTAAAGAAATCCGCCACTGGGAGTAATAGACCCGGAAAGTAGAGCCTTCGGGTCCCGGCTTCCGGGTCGGACGTGTGGGGTGTGCTCCATTTTGTGACGAAACTAATTTTCAATGGTGTCGATGTATTATTTTGGAAATGTTCTTTGGATTTCTTCTTTTTTTGTTTGTTTTGGTGCTCTCATGCGTGTTATACACGCTGGAACTTACGAAACTTTCTTGGGAATGAAGTGTATTGATTCATGAAAAGACTTGCACGATGAAATAGAGAAGATTAATTCATGTATTTTTTTTAAACTATCAAGTTAATTTTTTCAATTTATTTCTGAAGTTAACGTTTCTGTAAATACGTTAGCATTAATCTTGCCGAATTCCACTGCACTTATACGCAAAAAAATTATAAATAGCACTTGGATTCAACTTAATTACCACAAGAAATGTGGTGGGAGATGGTAAAAGATGCATTAAGATTCCATTTTTTACGAATCAATGTTATGTCTGAAGGTTAGAAAATATGCAGAAGTTATTAAAATAACTTAAAACACTAAAAACATATTTTGAGCACGTGCAAAATTCCCAGACGTAAATAGTTGTGTCCATTTTTATGTTAAAATCAATTGTTGTTTTTCAAAGAGCATTTGCATGTAGCGGAATTCAACAAGTTTACCTTTAAAGTATCTAAAAAGTTTTTTTTGCTTTAAATTAGTAAAAAAAGAAAATTTCTGTACAATTAAAAAATAACGCGTTTCTAAAAAAAATTTCAGTTTGTCAGTACTAACTTGTCTGAAATAAGCATTCATTTTAGAATAATGTAAATTTATGAAATAAGTTTTTTTAAAATTTATAATTATAATGTCGAGTACTGTCCCTGGAAATCATATTTTATTTTGATGGGGTGTTTATCCCTCCAAGTTTTTTATTTTGTTGTAGAAATAGTTTATCTATATTACGTTGTTCAGTTTTACATAAATGTTAGCAGCCAAAATGTTCGAAAATAATACATTAACAAATTAAAACATAATATCAAAAGATTAAAAAAATTTCCGATACAAATAATTAAAATAAATACATTGTTGAAAGTGAAAGTTTGAAAATTATTTTGAGTGGAAAAAGTTAAAAATTGTTTCAATACATTAATATAATGGAATTCCACCACGAATTGTCAGTATCAAAAATTGAAATATTATTCAAATTATAATAAGTAATAATTATTCGTCTGAAATACCCATATAAATTGAAAAAATCTCCCATAAGAATACATGTCACCGGCGGGAATTGAACCCGCAGCCTTCTAATTGCAGGTAACCAGCTCCAACCATTGAGCTAGGTCAGCTAATTACAAACCCGTCAAATAGATCAATATGTGCTAGTATATATATTTAACCACCACAACACGGGCATGTGTCAAGCTTTGTGGTTAAAAAATTCCTTATAATAATAATAACCATGACACTGAATAAAGAAAATTAAAAAAAAAAAATCAATAATTCAAACAATTATTGCTTTTTAATTTTTTTTACCTGAGAACAACCAGCTTTATTTTTGTAGGAAACGCTTTTGTATGTTCTGAATTCCCCACTAGATGGCGTCGAGATACATTATATCTACATTTGTTGGAGAAATGTTGTGACTTGTCAAATATTTAATTTTTTTAATTATAAGGCCAATCATTATTGCGAATAATAATTTGTTATCCTTTGTGCTATGCATAAAAATCTTATCTGATAAACATTAGTTTATCATTAAAAAAAGAAAAAAATATTCCATCTTCTGATTTAGTTTCATTAGCAATTTGTGTTGTATATTAACATCATTCAATATTAATATTTTTATTTACGTGAATGTTCACATTAATAATTAAATTTTCAGAATTTTACTGAATTTAAAACAGTATCATTAAAATCGATTAATCATAGCGTTTTTTTTATCACGCTATATTTCGTTAAACTATTAATTAGTTATCGGCAAATCGTTATTCCGTTAATTCGTTTAGCACAAATTCGTCAAGCGTTATGGTAATTAAAACGGTACAGGCGCTTATTAGGACGATATCGTGTCACGTAGACAAAGCAAATGTATGTAAATTACGAAATTAAATGTTATCATTAGAAAAATTAAATGTTCGAAATATCGTGATAATGCCGCTATGATTTGAACGCCTAAAATGGTTCAGTTAGGAAATGTTAAATTGGCACTCTGGGATAATGAAAATTGTGGAACTGGGAAAATGTTGAACTTGTGAACTGTGGAAGGGCGTAATATTGGCGCGTGTTGCATTTTACTCGAGGGGGATTAAATTATAAGCCTTTGTGGAACTCATTTAAAAAGTCTGTCAGCAAATTGTGACTGGTCCTACTTGGAAAGCTGCTAATTAATATAAAATACTATAAAAGCCCTGTTCATTGATTAAGGTTTTGTTTGAATTTTTTTCCATTTATGACAAAGTACTTTCCATACTTTTAAAGTAATGCGAAGTTCTACACGACGAATGCATCCATCCCTCCCGCTGTGGTGTGAGATGATGGGTAGAGAGAGATCAGCTGGAGAGATCAAAGTCTCCCCAAACAGGACTCTTCCGATCCAGCCCACCACGCAGCTGGTGGGCAGGCGCATCCGCCGCCAAGACCTAATACACATCACTCAATGAACCCAGGCACCTCTGCTAAGTCACCAAACGTAGCGAACCACTTGGGGTGACTTATGGCAGAGAAGGTGGTTATCCATTAAATGGTTCCCGGGGCGGCAGTACCCATACCGGCCTCCCAAATATCTACCAAAAGTAACACGAAGGAACAAAGGTAACATTAGTTTTGAAATATAAATTACGGTAAAATATGAAATATGTGTCGTGTTGGTTCCTTGAAAATAATATTACAAGTTTAAAAAACCTTAAAAAATCACAAACCATAGATACTTAGTTCATAAAACCTACTGATCAATATCTATATTACGTTAAATTACAATTACTCACGCAATTACAACTTATACCCACTACGAAAAATTACCACCCTCTGACATTTTTGTGATTCTTTGCTAACGTTGAAAACTAATTAATAAAAAAATTTGACGGGATACAAATCATTCAAAAAGTATTAGAATTAATTGTTTCATTAAACTTTCTTTAACAGTCATTAGAATTCGTGAGCTTCTTGTATTGCTTGCTTTTTTTCTCTTCATCTCTCCGCACAAATTCTTCCTGATTTACTATTATTTTGTTCTTATTGCTCATACCTACATCATTAGTAAGGATTGAGAACAATATGGTATGCATAATTTTATATTTAGTACCTTATAACTTGTAGTAAAACGTACTGTGAACGTCCAAATAAAAAATAAATAGAAACCATTACTTTCCTCTCACCAAAACGAAAAAAGAAATTTACAATGTACATTCCATATGCCTTTAAACATAATATTATTATTTCCAAAAGGATGCCATTTTTGAAAATCATTTAAATACGTTTTTTTAGTTAACCAACATTTTCAACCAACACTATTCACATTAATACATTTTATACATAAAACAACAAATAAATATATATCCACAAAATAAAGAGAACATGCAATCATGTAGAAAGAATACCTGAAAGGATTATTTGAGGAGAATTTATCCTGATTTGGGTAGTAACCTTCACCTCCTGGATATCCTCCTTGCTGTGGGTAACGTCCTCCACCAGGATGCTGTCCACCAACAGGGTAACGTTCTCCTTCATTGGGATAACGTCCTCCACCAGGATACCTATCGATTTCGTTGTTAGGGAAAGGTCCAGGGAATTTGTTACCTTGTGAAGGATAACGATTGCTTCCAGGATAACCAGGATTTCTGTTGGGGTATCTGTCATTGTTGGGATAACCTCCTTGTCCATACCCCCCATTTCCTTGATTTGGGAATCTGTCATTTTCAGGGTATCTATCATTTCCTGGGTATCTGTCATTACCTGGATATCTGTCATTGCTATTTGATGGGAATCTTTCATTATCTTCTGGGTATCTTTCATTATCTACTGGGTATTTGCCCCCGTTTTGTGGAAACCTTCCGCCGTTTTGTGGATATCTTTCCCCATTTTCTGGGTATCTTCCTGGTTCCCCGTTGTTGGGGTAGTTGTTTCCCCCAACTTGAGGGTAGAGGTTGGCTGCTGGGTTGTAAGGGCGGCTGTAGTCTGGGGGAGGTCTGAAATTACCACTCACCGGACCACCAGAAAATGTGTCATAGGGATCGTCAGAACTAGAAAATAATATACAAGGGAAGGGGATGGTAATTGCAATTCTAGAAATATAAATAAATTTATATACAGAATATACTCAAATATAAATTGAATGCAAACTGTACAAAGATTACATGCAATCTGCTTTCATAAAATTATTCCATATGGACCTTGTATAGAAGAGGGTAGTAGTCTTAATTTAGGCAATATTTTTATTTTCTAAGGGTTAGGGAGAAAAGTACCATCGCAATTGTTTTAAACGAATTTCGAAGTGTTTTGTATCCACTTTTGTGGTGTTTATATTTACATGTTTCACGTACTGACTGGATTTTTTACCGTGGAACCGTAAACACAAAACGTACCCTTATTATCTATAGAGTGAATTTTCCACGCTAACTAGAAAGATTTAAAGGAATAATAATACCCACATACTTACCCAAATACAATATTTCTTATATACATATTGATTAAAAGGTCACAATTTCCTTACAATGCTTTATATTACATTACTTTACAATGCTTTACATTACAAATAAAATATTAAATAATCTACCTGGGAGCATCTTGGGTATACTTGTTTGACGTCGCGTCATCCTGGTCGTCCAACTTGATCTTGATCTGGTTGACTGAGGGGCTCGCGTTGACTATGCTGGCGTCGCCATCGTCGTCAGACCGCCTGTTGTTGTCGTTCCACACCCACTTCTTGTCGTCCAACGCGGTCGACAACCAAGGCAGGAGTGTGCACGTTAGAAAGATGACTGTAACAAAAAAAAATAACGCTTTTATTAATTTCATTCGTGAGCAAGAAATAATAACATTTTAAAAAACAAAGGGCAGACAGAAGACATGTGAATCCTTCATACTATCATAATTATAGGTGGAAAATATTATTTGTGTATGGATTTGAAAGACGGAGGACTCAGCTAGGAGAGGATTGAACCTGCGATAGTGGGTGAGAACTTTTCGGACCGCTCCACGAGCTTTTGTGTGGTAACGAACGAATCTACTTTTATGTGGTGAATAACGTTTCATGTTTAGTAAGTTACTTTTTTATTCTTTAGAATCGCTTTAGGTTATCACGCACTTCATCATATTTAATTCCGTAGAATAAAGAGGAACACAATAAATGCGATGTGGGCGTGTTTCATATAACAAAAGTCTGACCATTCTTTGACATTTGGCATCTCAGTACGAATTCAATATCAAATGGAATTGGTGAATAAGAGAAATAGAGTACGCATTGTTCATTCACTATCTTGACATCATGACATTGGTTTCTATTAAAATTCACACTTCAAGACTATTCATAGGTTATAACAATATGAAAATGGTAAAACTACACAGTTTAATATTTACAAAAAGATACTTTAGGTTAAATGTAACGTTTGTTATAATATACGCGTCCATAGATGTTCAAATACATTATTGTACGTTGATTCAATAGAATATTGTATTTGTATGCCCTTTTTGAAAGAATTGTGTTTTTTACGGGAAAAAAGATTTATTCATATTTTTATTGCGGGTGTACGGGTGCAAAAAAATAATTTGTCTAAATATTTTAGAACATAACAAAAAGTGTATTTTCAAAAAATAATTAAATTAACGTCATCCATGAACGATTATAACGTACGTTACTTTTACCCTTAAACAAGCTTTATAGGAATAGAAATAATTGACATACCTTATAATTTTCACGATTTGATGATTTTCGTGTTCCCTTCAACGAAGATGAGTCTTAATAAATTTAAATATCTTTCAGAGCGTGAATTTTATCCAATTAAAAGTAGCGGATGTACGGAACTTTACCCTTTTATTAAAAAAAGTAAGGGTTTAAAAATACCGGTTACCTGTTAAAAGAGATTTTCGGCATTACGCAAATGAAACGTTATTTTTTTATCCTTCAAATTAAAAGTACACGTGTGTGTTTTCAACATGGTTCATTAAAATAATTGATACCTGGAAGGTTTGGACAGAATTTCATCACAATAGCGTTAAAAAATATTAATAAGAATTTAAAACATCAGCAAACGAGCAGGATTGCTACCGAGGAGGTTTTAAAGATGCAAGAAGAGGTCTAGCATCCGTCATCTATGGACAGATAGCGAGATTTGTGAGCACGGTTAGAATATTATTTCGACAGTCGGTAGACAAAAGCCGCTACTTTTAGCGCATACCTTGAAGTATCGGATAAGTTGTCAATATGCAGAACTTTTTGGATGATTTCGTTAGTTCGTTGGCTTATTAATGAGTGGGATAAACTAAAAAAGCTCTTAGAACTGTAAAAATCGTATTCAAGATTCGTAGAATTAATTGCGATCAATTGATCCCGTTCTAGCATCGAGATACAAAAGATGTTTCTTATGAATTATGACTAATGACCTTATGAATTAAGTAACTCCCTTCTTAGTGTCAAAAAATATACATAGACCGCCAATGTTTAAGTTACTATTTCAATGCAACATCGTCAATTTATTAGTATTATTAACTTTTACGTAACCGTCTGACGTTAGGAATGTCAATTCATAGACAGATGCGCCAGTGTTGCCGCATTTGTCGATTTGCATGATCAATATCTGCTGGTTATCAATAGTGTGACTGTGCTAGGTCATAGGTAGTTACGCCTATGAATTCGATATTGTTAAGTCATCAATTTCACCGTGCTAGATCCCCTATTCTGCGAAGATAATGCTCTTCATTGCATTCTATACAAAGCTCACACGGAGTCCTATACGAATAGATCACTATAAGCAACCACAATGAAATGCTATAAGAGTTCGATACCCCAACGTTTATTGACAATTATTTCGGTTACCGCAATCTTACAGTGCCAGCGAAATTTTTACATCTCTGGCAGAGTGAATTGTTTTACATTACAATGAGGCACGAATCGGCCAACTCTCAATCATGCAAGCTTTTACACCTCCAAAATGCTCTAATACATAAATGTTCGCAATTCCCAATGTTTAAGGCACCATAGAAAGTTTCACCTATTCAGGTACATTAAAAAATAAAATCTCCTATTTTAGCCCTCTCACCCAAATGTGTCGACTATATAAGAGTGTGCTGAAGTAGACATTTTCGTCGATAATTTATATGGATTCAGAAAAAAATGTTGCACTGAATATATAATGTAATTACTTGCGTCTTTATTTGTGTCTCATTTGTATCTAAATTTTCTGTACTATTTGTCATGCAAATAATTTAATATTTTTTTCATTTTTATATTTATTTGTTTTATATTTTAATCTTTATTTAAAAATATGAAAATTAATGTATCCTATGTCTGAGAGATTTTTGTGCCTATTTGTATATAAACTGAGTTTTTATAACTGGATCGTTCTCATATAAGTGAGATCGTCTGTAAAAACCCAGTATGATTAAATAAATAGATAAAGCCATAATCGGTTGGTTAAACGCCCCAATACAAAAAAAGTATCAAGATCCAAATAAGAGGAACTTACGATGTAATAGTATTATAATAACAAAATAATTGTCTTTTTGTGTTTTTCTTTATAATCCCTGTAAAGCGAATATTCAATAAACATTGAACAATAGTGAAAACACATACGATGTTATTAAGCAATATTTTTATGATTTAATCGAAAGCATGATAAAATTGAGTTGATTGTTAAGATTACCGACTGTGAAACTTCATGAATCATATTTGCGACAGCCGCGTATGGCTCATTCCATCAACATCTCACATACGAAACAGGCGCGTTTATCAGGTTAACTGGGCAAACACGATTAGAGCTTAACGCATCATAGTTAGATATAAAAACATCTGTCAACCGCGGCTTTCGCGCTTAAAGAATATTTTAGGCGCATGCGAAATAAATAAAATGATATGAAAAAACACGTTTTTTTAAACATGCAAACTGGTAATTTAGGTTTTCCTTATTTGTACTACCAATTTTACATCAATGTTTTAATAATTTATTAATAATAATTTGTTCCTAAGCCAGGGTATAGGCTCTAGGATCTTGAAAATGAGGTTACGTGGCTGATAAGTTTATCATAATGTTAAGCATTGATATGTAACTCACCGAGGAAGGTCTACTTTAGTGAGAAAATGGACCGTATTAAATATCGAGTACAATTTTTATGTGAATACTGCACAAGAGTGCCAATTGCTCCCAACCGTCTGGAGCTAGTGAGACTATAGAATCCCCAATAATTGGGGTATGTTGTGAAGTTGTTGGCAGTGGTGATGGGAAGGAGATAAGGAAGAATTTGTGCGAGTACCTGGTTATTCGGATCTAGTCACCAAACATCGCTAAAGCCATTTCAAACAACGTTTCAATTCTGAACGGCGGTCTTACATTAGGGCGATACTGTGAGTATCTTCCATTCTGGAACGTACCTACTATATATTATTTTTAATGAATAAATTATGAAATAACACAAATTCATCAAATAAAATTTACTTGCGCACGCCAGGATTTGAACCCGCGACCTTTTCTCCCGATTACTAGTCGAAAGCCTTACCCCTCGGGGGGTAAGCTTGCTTGTAATAGCGTTTGCCGTGTTTGGTGATCAGATCTTAATAGCCAGGTACTTATCACCTCCCTCTTCCACGTCTTTTTCCTATCCCCTACCTTCTGAGTATTTCGTCCGCTTTCAAAAAAAGAATTTCATTTTAGAATATAACCAAATGTCAAGAATGTAAAGCGAGAATATTCGATGATATGATATTATTAAGTCCGAGGGGTGAAGCTTCACAACATTCCTCAAAATGGGGATACAATAATCCCATGACTAATGGTAGGTATGTTCGGGATGGCACAAAAACGACATCTTCCTTAAATCAGCAGATACAAGGTCGTTTGTTAAAACAACGCATCAGATAAGACTATTTTGAAATGAAGTGACCAATCCTATGCAAGCAATTTCAAAGTTTCTCCATAATTCTGTAATGTCTGTTATAATTTATTAGGGGACCATTAAAGCTTTTTGGGAAAATTAACGGAGGAAACAAGACGAAGCTACCGTGTGTACCGGCAGTATCTTACTTAGAATCGCAGGGTTCATAAATATTACATAAATTAATTCTTCAGGAAAAGTGAGATATAAACTTATTTATAGAAAATAAAACTTTTTTTTAAACCATTTCTTTGACGAAACTAAAACATAAAAATGCCCATTTAAATTATATCAATACGCATTATCTCACTTCATATATTGAAAGGTTAGGCGAGAACATACGTTTTTTAAGGTGAAAGCCTGAAATGTTGGACAAAACGCGAACTGTTTCTTTAGAAGAAGAAGAAGACTACTACTTATGAAGGTATATGTTCTGTTCGTACAAACAGGTCTCCAACTCGTCTTGGAAGGAGTTAATAAATAAGTGGTTCTTTTAGATTAATCACGGATTTATTAATACTCCGCGTATTATAATGGTGACTCGATATTCGACCTAACTAGTAGCTGGATAATTGGAATCTCAAACAGTAAATTTCTCTGGGAGCCTTCCCACTGGCCCTAGCGACTACTGGCCACTGGCTCCATCTTGCGGACTTCCACGCAACCTCTATACACTGCCATCTGTGCTTGTATCTATGAAGATCTTACTTCCCAACAGTATGCAATATACTACTACTAGTGAAATCTTCAACAATCTTAAAATGATGTAAATTAAACAACCCTATTCTAAAACAATACTACTTTATATTCATAAATACATCTAATACATATATTAGAAACGGTTCCATGATAACTCAGCACAGTGACAATTCAACACATTTTTGAAAAGTGATATAAAGTCATTAGAAAGATGAAAAAAAAAATAATTTAAACCTAACCCAACCCAACCTACTTAACCCAGTTAATAAAGTTTTTGTTTCATTACTTTTCATATCTTTTTAAAGATGTGATGAATTATCATTTTGATGATTTATCCGGTCACCATTAGAAGCACCAGATCTCAGAGTCACTCATATCCAACAAGCAACTATAAATACAACATTTGGTAAAAAAAACTTCTTATACAAAATCCCACTCTCATTCAAAAATCCAAAAATTTGAAAACATAAAATTTTGATAAAATAAACATCTGGAGACAAAACATAACGAGATCCGAAATAGAAACTATACTGACACCAAATACAGACTGAACTGAAACCACCCAACTACACTAAAAACACCATGTAATATATTTGCGATTATTTCAGACAAAAACACTATAATATATTTATAATTACAGCGTATTATTCACAATACTAAATTTTGACAATATTATATAAATGAAATCTTCAGCACGGGAGATCCCAGTTAGGATTTCATTATCTCTCTTTGATATAAACAAGGCAGATAATAAAACATTTATTATTATTATAAAAGCAGCTAACTTACTGTTACTGTTTTGTTTTCCAACGAACCGATTACAGAACAAACCTCACAGCGGATTTCATTAACGTTTATGTGAAACCGGAATGGAATAAACACCAGGTAATGTAACAACTGACAACTATTAACAACCAACAAGAGCATGGATAAGAATTACCTTCGCAAGTCAAAGACAACAGTATAACAGGGCAGGCAGAGATGATGGAATGCCATTTATTTTAATAGGTATCGCTGTAATTATTACACCGGTATGTCGACAGGATAAGATAATCTGATGAACCAAAAAATTGTTATTTCGTATATTATTTTAAAAAATCATGTAAAAATTGAGCCTACATATGTTTCGCATAACAAAACTCGCAAAGTAGTTGACCGATATTGCTGAAAATTTCAAAATTTGTTCTCATTAGTGCCATGAGTGTTTAGAGAGTGATTAGAATGATAGAAGAAGTCGCGGACGTCTGAGGAATACTTCTCTTCGAATTAAAATCGATGTAATTTATTTTTTTAACAATAGCGTTGTGTAGTGATTTGTTTTTGGGGTATTATTTACACATCTGTAGTAGTAACTACACATCTGCTTTGATGATGGATACTCCAATGCTGTCCAAAACTTTGGCTAAAGAAGGAGGTAGCGCAACACGGCATAATACCCCAAAAAAAATCACTATAATACTTTTGGCCGTGAAAATCTCAAATCATACCAGTAACGTTGTGGTATACAGTAGTGAATGGTGGAAGAATTTGGAGACGCCCGAGAAAAACCTTAGCAACAGCGAAACATTTCGAGGTCCACTAGTATAATATAATATTTTATAAGTAGTAAATACAAAGACATCGACTGCAAATTGCCGGCTTCTCCTTGAACCTTGGGTAAGGATTTGCAAATAAAACACAGCCTTATATAACTTGGTTCAGTCGTTTCCTTATTTATTGAGCTAAAATGAATCATTTTCTCTACGTGTTAACAGGGTCAGTAATTCATATCTCTGAAAGAAATGCATGAGAGCCTGGATGAAACAAAAACAGTTTTTAAATGTGTCACCAAAAATTAATTAGTAAGGTCCCACGGTTTATCGTGCGAGTAATTCAACCTTGTACAAGGCAATATGGCACGTGTACGGTGATTAAAATCTTGTTAAGATGAAGCATCGTGCGTGAACAAAAAAATTCTTATTCATGACATTTTAGGTAATAAGCCTCTGCTCTCTAGTACAGTAGTTAAAGACCAACATTTGGAATCGAATTGTTGCATTGCTTGGAATGGCTTTAGCCATGTGCTGTGACTAGATCTGAATAGCCCTTCCAACCTTCCTCTACCTCATTCATTCTACCTTCTCACTCTCTTTAACCCTTCAACAATTCACAAAATTTCGATGTGAACTGGAAGTTATACGCATCCATCGATCTCAAATCAAAATTGGTACGCTTTTTAAGAGTGTAATTAAATTTGACTTTTGTTAAATTTTGTCATAACAAAAACTCGTTTTACGACTGCCATTTTACACGATGCTAATTATTTTCACAAAGATGTAACATTTCATTGTTGTGTCGAAACATAAATATCTTGCCAGTGCTGGCCTCACTCTGGGACAAAATATTGATTCAGCATATATCTGAATCCGAATATAAAAATAAATTATAAAATAAACACAACACTAGGTTCACAAATAACGAAATCATGTTTTTTCCAAAATATAACAATAAATACGGACAGCCAACCCTAGAATATAACGTGCCTAAAATGTTCAACATATTGCCAAGTAACATAAAAATTATTATTTTACAAGCAATAATTATTCGCCTGAAACACTCATCCACATTGAAAAATCTCCTGATAAAAGATACATGACGCCAACGGGACTCGAACCCGTGTCCCTTCGATTTCCGGTCGACAGCTCTGACCACTGAGCTATGGCGGCTTATTTCTTATCCGCGAAATAATTCAATATATAATCAGGAGATTTTTCAATGTGGATGAGTGTTTCAGGCGAATAATTATTGCTTGTAAAATAATTGTTACCCTTTGTACTATGCATAAAAAATCTTGTCTTACACATTAGTTTACAAAAAAAATAAAATAATAATAATTAAAAATTATTAATTTCCACATAGATTCAGATATATGCTGAAAACATGGCTCATAAGTAGAAATAATTTATACTAATCATCACAATAAATCAATAGTTGTTATTTAGCATGTAATTTGTGTTATTTAAGACTTGTGGGTGCCAATAATAATAATCTGAATTTATTAAAAGTTGTAATACTGTAATGTATATTTATAATTAGTAACAATATTACGTATACATATTTACATCGTAATTGAACATGTAAATCTAGTTGACAAACTGATTAAAAATAGTTTAACGGGAAATACTTTAAGGAATAATTAAAATGTATATATTTTATATTCATTTTAAATTTCGGCATACAAAGCTCGGGGATGCATGAGGAGTTTAGTTGCAATTATTTCTACTTTCTTAAATGTTTTAATTTATCTTTCTCTCCCCAGAGGAGAGTTTTTAAATGAATTTAGGTTAACACGTAATATAGTAGTGCCAACGAAGTTTTGCTATTCCACAGAAAACGAAAAGTTAATATGTTGCATGCTAGAATTGATTCATTCCAAAATTCTATAAAATTACAAAAAACTCAAATACCTAATCCAGCTACGGTCACAAGTGCAACTTTTTTGCGAAAATATATAATATAAAACATTTTTAGCAGCTAAAAATGTACCCTCAAGGCTACGTTTTAAGACCAAAAAAACCATCACGTAAATAACAAAGTTTTTTTTTATTAAAAACATCTTTTAATACTTATATATATTTTTGGTTCGTATTCGTATTGAACCTTCCTTCCCTGGAACTGGAGTTGACAACTCTACTAACCTCGTCAAATGACGGCCAGGGGGCCTACTCTGTATCTTTCGGGTTAACAAACGAGTAAGTTCGTAGTTTAACCTTTCCTTGCCGGTGGTGTCAACTGAGTGAACATCGTCTCTAATTAATAAAATATCTCTGTAAATATACTGAAGACAGAGTTCAAATTTTAGGTATTCCTCCGCAATCCATTTATGTATTGCATCAAGTAATTACAACATATAAATATTTACCGAGTGTATAGCACCCGATGATGAGGAATTTTTGAATACCTTAAGGAAAGGGTTAATACGGGTTAAACTGGCGGCAGTACAGTTTTGAAAGATACAGAGTAGGCCCCCAGGTAGAAACGACATTTATTTCGTAAATTAACTGCTGCAATGTAATCCGGTTTCTGAGCAATGCATGTATGCGTGTGTACGTGATTGTCGCCAAATTGATTGGCAGAATGCACTGTCATCGACAACGAGTCTACCAGCCGAGTTTCAGCTAGATCGAATGTCGGGGAGTGGGTTCATTTCTGCTACCAAGATTTACATTCATTAATTCATTCATTCCCGTAAACAAAAGTGCAATTCTAATACATGTAATAATTTAAAAAGAAGAAGTTTGCTGGAGATGGCTTGAAAGAGATGTGTAAATATGGATGACAACCATGTTAAATAATATAAGTAAATATGTTTTCAATAATTTTAGGAGCATTTTTCTGTTCTCTCGAGGGAATTTCTAATAATTACTTTTTAGCTCATTATCAAAAAAAAAACATACACTTTTAGAGAGCTTAAATTGTATGCAAGGGCAGTATGTTATATTATGTCAGTAGAAATTCTAATATAGACTTAAATAAGAAAATCGAGTTTCTAAATCGCAGCACCCAATTTCCGTGGAGAGATTGCGGCCAAGAAAAACGAATTTAATAAGGAAGATTGTACGCGCCGGGCCTAGGGCCTACCACCCCTTAGCAAAATAGTAATTTTTTATTCATCCCGTGCGTTATACATACATTAGCGCCTGTACGTTTTCAGGCAAAGCTACGGAGTTATATGGCCACACTGAACGGATAATTCATAGACGGTTGTATTTTATTATTCATTTTGACAGACAGACTTCCAGGGTTACAAATGACAGTATTTAAAAACCTCCTACTACCATCACCAGCTAGCAGAAGAGAACCTGATGCTATTGTCTACTCAGCTACTAGCCGGTTTACATTAGGTTTTTGAATCCCAGGCCTCAGACAGGCCAAGGAATCGGATATCTGTTCAAGATGGAATTTCGATATTCAAAAATTTTGATAAATTTTTTGACAGAATTATGGAGAAATTAAGTTTTATTTAAGAGTTCCAACTGCCCCTAGCTGTCGGCAGTTAGTGGAACTCTCCATTCGAGGTATATTATGAGGAATAGTGATGGGGAGGGGAAGGATATGGAAAAGGTGAAGTTTCGACGCCCAAAACCAAAGATAATTGTAAAAAGGGAGATGGGCCATTAACCATTATTACTATTGAACCAAATAATGCAAATTGCATTTACGTACAGCGGATCCCAGCCTTTATTTCTTCCTGTAAACCAAGGTAGCTTGGCGACAGTCGTCATGCTTTCATGTCATATCGCTCTTTGTTTCTATTATCTATGCGTACAACATACTTCTTTGGGGATCTATGGTGAGGCACGAAATGAAAGAAGGTTGTGAAGGTCACATGTGTTTATTGGTGAGTCAGTTGCCGTGACGAGGAGATGGTGTAGGACAAAAGTTGAATACTCCGGACGCTGCTGTGATGTGTTGGCAGGTCAAGCGCGGGTCAGTGAGTCGACGCCGGGCGCTGGTGACCGGGACTCGATGAAGGTCAGGCACTGGCGAAGAACGTAGGTCTTCAGGCACTCCAGTGCTGACGAGGCCGAAGGTGCGGCGGACCTTGTAGGCGGTTGAGCGGGAACGGCGTGACCAGTGAGGATGCTGCGTGTCCTCGTGGTGGTCATGGTTGCGTGGAAGAAGCGCTGGTCAGAGACGCTGGAACCAGGGCGCTTGTAATCCGAGTAGCGCTGGCCATAGACGTGGCCGAGGCGCTATACTTGAAACAGGTAGGTTGCTTTGTTTTGATTTCGGCTGCAAATACGTACCTAAGTAGCAATTGTAAGTACGTACCTAAGTAGGTCGAGCGGTTTATTATTAATTATTCAATGGATTATTCTCGACGCCACACTTCTATTGGTTTATCTGTTCAGTGTACGGCCATTACAAAGGGAATAGGCAAACAGTCAGACTGGATTATAGAGTCTCGTCACGCGCCTTGTGGGTGGGGTATTACCTTTTTGCTACATCTGTGGACTATGCTTTATATTGAATTTGAGAATTATTGCCGGTAATTTATTGAGTACATGTTATTATTTTTCACACATCTACGCACGCTAGTTGGACTATTTAGAGCAGTGGTTCCTAAAGTGGGGAATGGGGAATTCCCAACGCCCCCCCGGTGGGCGATTGAAGAAGCTTAGGGGGCGATACAGAGTTAAAAGTATTTTAGGAGGCGATTTTACACGATTTGGTAGACGAAAGCCATTCTTTGGGCACTTGATTCATTATAAACGTATAGATAAATTAGCGTTTTTTATTGAGATCAACGTTTGATGCATTTTAAAATTTAAATGATTAAAAAATCATTTTTGTGCGCTTAAATTTAAATTACAACCACCGACTTACGTTTGAACTCAAATTTGTCTATAAAATTAATATTCGAACCAAAAAATGTTTTTTTTAACTTCTTTAATGGCTTGTATTTTATAATTCAAAAGAAAATTAAATAAAGTCGCACATATTCGTACTTGGTATTTACCATACCCTTTGAATAAAAAAATGATGATTCAGTTTGGACAAAGATTTTGAACTCAAATTCAAATTGAAGTTTTGTACCACAAAGGCTTTTAAGTTTTTTCAAGTTCCTCTTAAAAGGAAACCGTATTTTATGTACTAAAAAAAGTAAATTACAACAAATAAAATAATTAGCCCCGTTAATTTCACTTTCATTAAGAACTTTTAATGGCATCTGTAGAACATTTTATGATTTTTGAACAGAAATCGAACACAATAAAAAAGAAACAAAAATATACCGATTACGTTATTTTTTCAGTTAAAATTTTCATTCCCGAATAATTCGTAGTTGGAAGCAGTTTGCTTTTTACGAGCTTACTTTTTTATTGTTTATAATTTTTTTTAACCAACAGTTTGTGACCTCTAATTGAATTTAAAATTCTCAATAAACAAAATTAGTTATAACTTGTATTTAAAAAAGGTGTTAAAATGTGCACAAGGCAAATATGCTATTCTGGAAGTGAATATTCGGGCTCTGAAGCAGGAGAAGGTGAAAACACCAATGTTCAGCCAGTAGAGGAAGAAGAGCCAGAACCAGATGTGGTGACAAAGCCTAGAAGAGGGAGAGGCAGGCCTCCGAAGAGGCTTCAGAGGCCGCAAGTTGCTCGCCGGAGGAGGTCGAGGTCCAGGAGACGTCGAAGGGGATCTCGAAGACGTCGCCGTCGCCGCCGTTAAACTGCGGCCGAATTTCAAAGACGATCTACCACCATTCTCAAAACCCCCCCTTTATTCACCTGATATAAGATTTGACTTGATTCGAAGCCAACCTGCGATAACAGTGAAGAATTGAACACCACAAGAAACCATTGGAAGAATAACAAATCTACAACATGGCAGTGCGAAAATCTTGAAATTTTTCAAGCATTTGAAAATTTCTTCACAAGAAATTCTTTTGTTTCGAATTGGTGCAAAAAATATTTTTCAAAGTGTACTTGTATTGTTTAACGCTACCAATTGATTTTGTTGCACATATTTTCAAAATGTTAACCTAATTAGTTTCATTTTAATACCCATTCGTCACATTTATCGCATTTTTCTTACTTATATGAAAAATAAAGGGAATTTTTAATTGAATGTTTTTATTTGCTTTGAGGAACTTGTTATTGCTTCCCGACTATTCCAGAGATCACAAAAATACGTAAGATACGACATAAAAATGTGAATGAAGCAATGAGTGCGTACATAAATGGATTTGTGTGGTGGTCTATCCACTCTGCCTACCCCTGGGGAAAAAGCCTTGTTGCTATTTAAAAAAACAATGATTAATTAGGTATGTTTTTAGATTCTCACGGCCAAAAGCATTTTTGTTGTTTGTTTTTGGGGTGTTATGCCGTGTTGCGCTAACTCCTTCTTTAGCCGACGTTTCGGACAGCGTTGCAGTGTCCATCATCAGGGCAGATCCGGTAGATCCGAAGATCCACATCTTCGGATCAGATTTAGATCCGGTAGATCCGAACTTTTGTGTGGTAACGAACGAATCTACTTTTATGTGGTGAATAACGTTTCATGTTTAGTAAGTTACTTTTTTATTCTTTAGAATCGCTTTAGGTTATCACGCACTTCATCATATTTAATTCCGTAGAATAAAGAGGAACACAATAAATGCGATGTGGGCGTGTTTCATATAACAAAAGTCTGACCATTCTTTGACATTTGGCATCTCAGTGCGAATTCAATATCAAATGGGATTGGTGAATAAGAGAGATAGAGTACGCATTGTTCATTCACTATCTTGACATCGTGACATTGGTTTCTATTAAAATTCACACTTCAAGACTATTCATAGGTTATAACAATATGAAAATGGTAAAACTACACAGTTTTTACCCTCCTATAATCCGAGCCTCTTCAAGGCCCGCATTAACAAATCCCTTCCTACAGCCCCTACCTTACTCCGCCTCACAACACCGCCCAACCGGGTGGTGACATAGTTCCCCTGTCTGTGCACTCCACAGGCAGGGACACTCTTGTGAGGTGTCACATAAAAAAAAAAAAAAAAAAAAAAAAAAAGTTTAATATTTACAAAAAGATACTTTAGGTTAAATGTAACGTTTGTTATAATATACGCGTCCATAGATGTTCAAATACATTATTGTACGTTGATTCAATAGAATATTGTATCTGTATGCCTTTTTTGAAAGAATTGTGTTTTTTACCGGAAAAAAATATTTATTCACATTTTTATTGCGTGTGTAGGGGTGCAAAAAAATAATTTGTCTAAATATTTTATAACATAACAAAAAGTGTATTTTCAAAAAATAATTAAATTAACGTCATCCATGAACGATTATAACGTACGTTACTTTTACCCTTAATCAAGCTTTATAGGAATAGAAATAATTGACACACCTTATAATTTTCACGATTTGATGATTTTCGTGTTCCCTTCAACGAAGATGAGTCTTAATAAATTTAAATATCTTTCAGAGCGTGAATTTTATCCAATTAAAAGTAGCGGATGTACGGAACTTTACCCTTTTATTAAAAAAAGTAAGGGTTTAAAAATACCGGTTACCTGTTAAAAGAGATTTTCGGCATTACGCAAATGAAACGTTATTTTTTTATCCTTCAAATTAAAAGTACACGTGTGTGTTTTCAACATGGTTCATTAAAATAATTGATACCTGGAAGGTTTGGACAGAATTTCATCACAATAGCGTTAAAAAATATTAATAAGAATTTAAAACATCAGCAAACGAGCAGGATTGCTACCGAGGAGGTTTTAAAGATGCAAAAAGAGATCTAGCATCCGTCATCTATGGACAGATAGCGAGATTTGTGAGCACGGTTAGAATATTATTTCGACATTCGGTAGACAAAAGCCGCTACAAAAGTAGCGCTAAAAAGCGCATAGCTTGAAGTATCGGATAAGTTGTCAATATGCAGAACTTTTTGGATGATTTCGTTAGTTCGTTGGCTTATTAATGAGTGGGATAAACTAACAAAGCTCTTAGAACTGTAAAAATCGTATGCAAGATTCGTAGAATTAATTGCGATCAATTGATCCCGTTCCATCATCGAGATACGAAAGTTGTTTCTTATGAATTATGACTAATGACCTTATGAATTAAGTAACTCCCTTCTTAGTGTAAAAAAATATACACAGACCGCCAATGTTTAAGTTACTATTTCAATGCAACATCGTCAATTTATTATTATTATTAACTTTTACGTAGCCGTCTGACGTTAGGAATGCCAATTAGATGCGCCAGTGTTGCCGCATTTGTCGATTTGCATGATCAATATCGGTCTGGTTATCAATAGTGTGACTGTGCTAGGTCAAAGGTAGTTACGCCTATGAATCCGATATTGTTAAGTCATCAATTTCACCGTGCTAGATCCCCTATTCTGCGAAGATAATGCTCTTCATTGCATTCTATACAAAGCTCACACGGAGTCCTATACGAATAGATCACTATAAGCAACCACAATGAAATGCTATAAGAGTTCGATACCCCAACGTTTATTGACAATTATTTCGGTTACCGCAATCTTACAGTGCCAGCGAAATTTTTACATCTCTGGCAGAGTGAATTGTTTTACATTACAATGAGGCACGAATCAACGGTCAACTCTCAATCATGCAAGCTTTTACACCTCCAAAATGCTCTAATACATAAATGTTCGCAATTCCCAATGTTTAAGACTCCGTAGAAAGTTTCACCTACTCAGGTACATTAAAAAATAAAATCTCCTATTTTAGCCCTCTCACCCAAATGTGTCGACTATATAAGAGTGTGCTGTAGTAGACATTTTCGTCGATAATTTATATGGATTCAGAAAAAAATGTTGCACTGAATATATAATGTATTACTTGCGTCTTTATTTGTGACTCATTTGTATCTAAATCTTCTGTACTATTTGTCATGCAAATAATTTAATATTTTTTTCGTTTTTATATTTATTTGTTTTATATTTTAATCTTTATTTAAAAATATGAAAATTAATGTATCCTATCCCTGAGAGATTTTTGTGTCTATTTGTATATTAACTGAGTTTTTATAACTGGATCGTTCTCATATAAGTGAGATCGTCTGTAAAAACCCAGTATGATTAAATAAATAAATAGTCACATTCGGTTGGTTAAACGCCACAATACAAAAAAAGTATCAAGACCCAAATAAGAGGAACTTACGATGTAATAGTATTATAATAAAGAAATAATTGTCTTTTTCTTTATAATCCCTGTAAAGCGATTATTATTTTGAAATCACCCTTCATTTAATCCGGTGTAATCATAAAATATTTCTGCTCTGCAGGGTTAAAACATCTGTTGTTCAACCCTAAACACCAGAAAAAACTTTAACCCTAAAATAGCCGAAAAATATTTTTTTTTGGTTTTTTTTTTTATTATGAAAATGCTCAAATCAAAAAACTTTATGTTTATTTGGGTTCCCCATGTGGTGTAGATTCTCAAGTTTCCCGCTTGTACTACGAGTTTCCGGACACCGTGTATATAAAAACATCTGTCAACCGCGGCTTTCGCGCTTTAAGAATATTTTAGGCGCATGCCAAATAAATAAAATGATATGAAAAAACACGTTTTTTTAAACATGCAAACTGGGAATTTAGGTTTTCCTTATTTGTACTACCAATTTTACATCAATGTTTTAATAATTTATTAATAATAATTTGTTCCTAAGCCAGGGTATAGGCTCTAGGATCCTGAAAATGAGGTTACGTGGCTGATAAGTTTATCATAATGTTAAGCATTGATATGTAACTCACCGAGGAAGGTCAACTTTAGTGAGAAAACGGACCGTATTAAATATCGAGTAAAATTTTTATGTGAATACTACACAAGAGTGCCAATTGCTCCCAACTGTCTGGAGCTAGTGAGACTATAGAATCTCCAATAATTGGGGTATGTTGTGAAATTGTTGGCAGTGGTGATGGGAAGGAGATGAGGAAGAAGCTTTTTCCTATCCCCTACCTTCAGAGTATTTCATCCGCTTTCAAAAAAAGAATTTCATTTTAGAATATGACCAAATGTCAAGAATGTCAAGCGAGAATATTCGATGATATGATATTATTAAGTCCGAGGGGTGAAGCTTCACAACATTCCTCAAAATGGGGATACATTAATCCCATGACTAATGGTAGGTATGTTCGGGATGACATAAAAACGACATCTTCCTTAAATCAGCAGATACATGGTCGTTTGTTAAAACAACGCATCAGATAAGACTATTTTGAAATGAAGTGACCAATCTTATGTAAGCAATTTCAAAGTTTCTCCATAATTCTGTAATGTCTGTTATAATTTATTAGGGGACCATTAAAGCTTTTTGGGAAAATTAACGGAGGAAACAAGACGAAGCTACCGTGTGTACCGGCAGTATCTTAATTAGAATCGCAGGGTTCATAAACATTACATAAATTAATTCTTCAGGAAAAGTGAGATATAAACTTATTTATAGAAAATAAAAAAAATTTTAAACCATTTCTTTGACGAAACTAAAACATAAAATTGCCCATTTAAATTATATCAATACGCATTATCTCACTTCATATATTGAAAGGTTAGGCGAGAACATACGTTTTTTAAGGTGAAAGCCTGAAATGTTGGACAAAACGCGAACTGTTTCTTTAGAAGAAGAAGAAGACTACTACTTATGAAGGTATATGTTCTGTTCGTACAAACAGGTCTCCAACTCGTCTTGGAAGGAGTTAATGAATAAGTGGTTCTTTTAGATTAATCACGGATTTATTAATACTCCGCGTATTATAATGGTGACTCGATATTCGACCTAACTAGTAGCTGGATAATTGGAATCTCAAACAGTAAATTTCTCTGGGAGCCTTCCCACTGACCCTGGCGACTACTGGCCACTGGCTCCATCTTGCGGACTTCCACGCAAGCTCTATACACTGCCATCTGTGCTTGTATCTATGAAGATCTTACTTCCCAACAGTATGCAACATACTACTACTAGTGAAATCTTCAACAATCTTAAAACGATGTAAATTAAACAACCCTATTCTAAAACAATACTACTTTATATACATCTAATACATATATTAGAAACGGTTCCATGATCACTCAACACAGTGGCAATTCAAAACACTTTTGAAAGGTGATATAAAGTCATTAGAAAGATGAAAAGAAATTAATTTAAACCTAACCTAACCCAACCTGCTTAACCCAGTTAATAAAGTTTTTGTTTCATTACTTTTCATATCTTTTTAAAGATGTGATGAATTATCATTTTGATGATTTATCCGGTCACCATTAGAAGCACCAGATCTCAGAGTCACTCATATCCAACAAGCAACAATAAATACAACATTTGGTAAAAAAACTTCTTATGCAAAATCCCACTCTAATTCAAAAATCCAAAAATTTTATAACATAAAATTTTGATAAAATAAACATCTGGAGACAAAACATAACGAGATCCGAAATAGAAACTATACTGACACCAAATACAGACTGAACTGAAACCACCCAACTACACTAAAAACACCATGTAATATATTTGTGATTATTTCAGACAAAAACACTATAATATATTTATAATTACAGCGTATTATTCACAATACTAAATTTTGACAATATTATGTAAATGAAATCTTCAGCACGGGAGATCCCAGTTAGGATTTCATTATCTCTCTTTGATATAAACAAGGCAGATAATAAAACATTTTTTATTATTATAAAAGCAGCTAACTTACTGTTACTGTTTTGTTTTCCAACGAGCCGATTACAGAACAAGACTTACAGCGGATTTCATTAACGTCTATGTGAAACCGGAATGGAATAAACACCAGGTAATGTAACAACTGACAACTATTAACAACCAACAAGAGCATGGATAAGAATTACCTTCGCAAGTCAAAGACAACAGTATAACAGGGCAGGCAGAGATGATGGAATGCCATTTATTTTAATAGTTATCGCTGTAATTATTACACCGGTATGTCGATAGGATAAGATAATCTGATGAACCAAAAAATTGTTATTTCGTATATTATTTTAAAAAATCATGTAAAAATTGAGCCTACATATGTTTCGCGTAACAAAACTCGCAAAGTAGTTGACCGATATTGCTGAAAATTTCAAAATTTGTTCTCATTAGTGCCATGAGTGTTTAGAGAGTGTTTAGAATGATAGAAGAAGTCGCGGACGTCTGAGGAAAATACTTCTCGTCGAATTAAAATCGATGTAATGTAATTTTTGAACAATAGCGTTGTGTAGTGATTTATTTTTGGGGTATTATTTACACATCTGTAGTAGTAACTACACATCTGCTTTGATGATGGACACTCCAATGCTGTCCAAAACTTTGGCTAAAGAAGGAGGTAGCGCAACACGGCATAATACCCCAAAAAAATCACTATAATACTTTTGGCCGTGAAAATCTCAAATCATACCAGTAACGTTGTGGTATACAGTAGTGAATGGTGGAAGAATTTGGAGACGCCCGAAAGACCTTAGCAACAGCGAAACATTTCGAGGTCCACTAGTATAATATAATATTTTTTAAGTAGTATAATATACAAAGTATCGCCGTAGTTGTACTGGACGTTCATGCCAGTGACATCAACTGCAAATTCCCGGCTTCCCCTTAAACCTTGGGTAAGGATTTGCAAATAAAACACAGCCTTATATAACTTGGTTCAGTCGTTTCCTTATTTATTGAGCTAAAATGAATCATTTTCTATAGGTGTTAATAGGGTCAGTAATTCATATCTCTGAAAGAAATGCATGGGAGCCTGGATGAAACAAAAACAGTTTTTAAATGCGTCACCAAAAATTAATTAGTAAGGTCCCACGGTTTATTGTGCGAGTAATTCAACCTTGTACAAGGCAATATGGCACGTGTACGGTGATTAAAATCTTGTTAAGATGAATCATCGTGCGAGAACAAACAATTTCTTATTCATGACATTTTAGGTAATAAGCCTCTGCTGTCCAGTACAGTAGTTAAAGACCAACATTTGGAATCGAATCGTTGCATTTGTTGGAATGGCTTTAGCCATGTGCAGTGACTAGATCTGAATAGCCCTTCCAACCTTCCTCTACCTCATTCATTCTACCTTCTCACTCTCTTTAACCCTTCAACAATTCACAAAATTTCGATGTGAACTGGAAGTTATACGCATCCATCGATGTCAAATCAAAATTGGTACGCTTTTTAAGAGTGTAATTAAATTTGACTTTTGTTAAATTTTGTCATAACAAAAACTCGTTTTACGACTGCAATCTTACACGAAGCTAATTATTTTCACAAAGACGTAACATTTCATTGTTGTGTGAAACACAAATATCTTGCCAGTGCTGGCCTTACTCTGGGACAAAATATTGATTCAGCAAATATCTGAATCTGAATATAAAAATAAATTATAAAATAAACACAAAACTAGGTTCACAAATAACGAAATCATGTTTTTTCCAAAATATAACCATAAATACAGACAGCCAACCCTAGAATATAACGTGCCTAAAATGATCAACATATTGCCAAGTAACATAAAGAATTATAAATTCCCAAATAGATTCAGATAAATGCTGAAAACATGGCTCATGAAGAAATACTTTATACTAGACTTTTGACTTTTGTATACCAATATCTAATAATAATCTGAATATATTAAAAGTTGTAATAATATTATGTATTTTTATAATTATTAACATTATTACATCGTAATTGAACATGTACGTATATCTAGTTGACAAACTGCTTAAAAGTAGTTTAACGGGATAATACTCTAAGGAATAATTAAAATGTATGTATATTCATTTTAAATTTCGTCATAAAATGCTGAGGGATATATGGGAAGTTTAGTTGCAATTATTTCTATTTTAAATTTTCTTAAATGTTTTAATTTATCTTTCTCTCCCCAGAGGAGAGTTTTTAAATGAATTTAGGTTAACACGTAATATAGTAGTGCCAACGAAATTTTGCTATTCCACAGAAAACGAAAAGTTAATATGTTGTATGCTAGGATTAATTCATTCCAAAATTCTATAAAATTACAACAAACTCAAATACTCCAGCTCCGGCCAAATGTGCAACTTTTTTGCGAAAATATATAATATAAAACATTTTTAGCAGCTAAAAATGTACCAGCAAGGCTACGTTTCAAGCCCAAAAAAACCATCACGTAAATAACAAAGTTTTTTTATTATGAAACATCTTTTAATACTTATATATATTTTTGGTTCGTATTCGTTAAACCTTCCTTCCCTGGAACTGGAGTTGACAACTCTACTAACCTCGTCAAATGACGGCCAGGGGGCCTACTCTGTATCTTTCGGGTTAACAAACGAGTAAGTTCGTAGTTTAACCTTTCCTTGCCGGTGGTGTCAACTGAGTGAACATCGTCTCTAATTAATAAAATATCTCTGTAAATATACTAAACACTGAGTTCAAATTTAAGGTATTCCTCCGCAATCCATTTATGTATTGCTTTAAGTAATTACAACATATAAATATTTACAGAGTGTATAGCACCCGATGATGAGGAATTTTTGAATACCTTAAAACTGGAGGCAGTACAGTTTTGAAAGATACAGAGTAGGCCCTAGGTAAATTAACTGCTGCAATGTAATCCGGTTTCTGAGCAATGCATGTATGCGTGTGTACGTGATTGTCACCAAATAGTTGGCAGAATGCACTGTCATCGACAACGTGTCTACCAGCCGAGTTTCAGCTAGATCGAATGTCGGGGAGTGGGTTCATTTCTGCTACCAAGATTTACATTAATTAATTCATTCATTCCCGTAAACAAAAGTGCAATTCTAATAGATGTAATAATTTAAAAAGAAGAAGTTTGCTGGAGATGGCTTGAAAGAGATGTGTAAATATGGATGACAACAAAGATATTAGATCTAATATCTTTGGATGACAACCATGTTAACCCTAGAATGCTAAACATCGCCTGTGAGGCGAAGCAATTTTTTTTTGGAGTGATATCTCCTGATCGCTCACTCGTATCAAAGCATGCGCTCGCGCCAACTCAGTTGAGTGTTGTACGAGCTAGCGCACAGACGTTTTTTGGATTTGCTCGGCTGCGTTGTTGAGATACAGACACGTGTGGCGCCTGTGAGGCGAAGTTTAGCATTAAAGGTAATTTTTTTGTACATATATGTTTGTGGTTTTTTTTTTGATTTTTTGCTAAAAATTAAAGTTTGAGTATAATTTTTATAGTTTTATGAAATGGCAACGTCTGAAGCGCAGCTACTTAAATGGCTGGAGGAAATATCGGTAGATGGAAGTGAAGAGGACGACGATTTAGGAGCGGATTTTGATTCAGATGACAGTGTGGATGACCCCAATTACGTCACTGAGTTAGAAGATGACTTGCAGAATATTCATGTATCAAATCAAATTCATGTCGATGTACAATCCACACCGACTCATGTTCAGGAAGCTTTAGCCACGGCGCAAAATAGGGAGCAGCCGGCTTGTGAGAATCGGATAATTACGCCATCGGCATCGATTATGAGGGGAAAGAACAAATATATTTGGTCCTCAGAACCTTCTTCGTCACAACAAAAATCGAACAGAACTCCTTCGAGAAACATAGTCCATATTGTGCCAGGCCCAAAAGAAGGCGCCAAGGGCATTGTTGATCCCATGAAATGTTTTGAACTGTTTTTTACTTCGGAGTTGATGGACGAAGTACTTTTGCGGACTAATGAATATATTATACAAACAGCTACCAAGTATAAAATTCAGAATACTACTACATCACAGGTCAGAATAGAAGAGCTTTGTGCGCTTCTTGGCATATTTATCTTGAGCGGAGCGTTGAAAAATAATCACTTGACAACAAATGAGCTGTTTGATCCTACGATTTGTGGATCCCAAAATTTAGCTGCAATGAGCTGTGAACGGTTTGAGTTCCTTGTAAAGTGTCTGCGTTTCGATGATCGTAACACTCGAGACGACAGAAAAAAAACTGATAAGTTTGCGCCTATCCGAAATATTTGGGAAATTTTTATCAAGCAATGTAGAGATCTGTATAAACCAAGCTCATACGTGACAATAGATGAACAACTTTTGGCATTCAGGGGACGATGTCCATTCCGTATGTATATTCCTAATAAGCCGGCCAAATACGGAATAAAGATTGTTTTAGTGTGCGATGTTAGATCAAAATATATGTTTGATGCCTCACCGTATTTGGGAAAAAACCTCGGTACAGCTATAAACGAACCATTAGGCTCTTACTATTGTAAGCTGCTTACAAAGACTATACATGGCACAATTCGTAATTTAACTGCCGATAACTGGTTTACTTCTATACCGCTAGCTGAGCAATTGCTTCGACCACCATACAACCTTACTCTTATTGGAACAATTCGAAATAATAAGCAAGAAATTCCACCAGAGTTCAAACATAATTCATCACGCCCTGTTGGGACATCTCTTTTTGGATTCCACGAAAAGCTCACTCTTGTTAGCTACAAGCCAAAACCTCAAAAGACCGTTCTTTTGCTCTCTACGATGCACGACAAGCCTTCTGTTGACTCCGTTTCCGGTAAGCCGACAATAATTCATTCTTATAACGAAACAAAAGGTGCTGTGGATACTTTTGACCAGATGTGTGGTCACTCAAGCTGTAGCCGTAAAACTAGGCGTTGGCCACTTTGCATGTTCTATGGAATGTTGAATATGGCTCTACTCAATAGCTTTGTAATTTATGTATCCAATTGCGAAGCTTTGAAAATAAAGCCAATGTCAAGAAGAGAATTTCTCAAGATATTAAGCAAGAACCTATGCAGCGACTGGTGCGCCATCCGTTTGGAAGAAAGGCCACGTATGCAGAAAAGAGTCCGTTCTGCAATTCATGACGTGGTTGGTCATAATACTGACACTGATTCAGATGAACCATGCATAAAAAAGGGAAAAAGATCAATGTGTGACTTCTGCCCCCCGAAATTGAGGCGTATGAGTATTTATTTCTGCGCAAAATGCAAGTTAACATACTGCTTAGAACACCGGTCTCCAAACTGTTGCAAATGCGACAAAAAAAAGTAGGTGGAAAAAACCGAAACTTTATTTTGGTCTCAATGAATATTTTTAAGTTGTAAGCTGTGAAATATATTTTTATAGACTTAGTACATCTCAGGTCTATAAGACCCAGAAGTTTTTTTTTTATTTCCAATTGTGAATTTTTTTGATTTTTTTTTTTTTGTAAAAGATCTCTGTATACCACGAAACAAAATATATGATCTTAAAATAAGCTTTTAATATATTTAATGTATTTAAAAAATGAATTGTGTTATTTTTTTTTTGTTACCCAATATGTAATAAAAGTGTTTTTGTTTTTGTTTTAATATGTTGTATTTTTTTAAAGTAAAATATGGTTTTTTTTTATAAAAGTCGCCTCACAGGCGAAGTTTAGCATTAATGGGCTAAAAAATATGTTTAGTATTCTAGGGTTAAATAATATAAGTAAATATGTTTTCAATAATTTTAGGAGCATTTTTCTGTTCTCTCGAGGGAATTTCTAATAATTACTTTTTAGCTCATTATCAAAAAAAAAACATACACTTTTAGAGAGCTTAAATTGCAAGGGCAGTATGTTATATTATGTCAGTAGAAATTCTAATACAGACTTAAATACGACTGCTGAAAGGCAAAACCCTTTAATCCACAAAACCAAAATTTTACAGGAGATGATAAAAACGAATATCTAATGACATGTTGACTTAATTTATCATTTTTAATGTTTATTTGGTAGAATATACATAGTTTTCTGACATGGTGCAAAATTATTCGATTCCAAGCATAATAAAGAAAGATATTAATGAAAAACAAAAAATAATGTGGCTTAAAGTATTTGACCTTTCCTCTATTCTCGGCTCACTTTACATTATGAAGCTTGATGGGTTTTACCAAACTGAGTTTTTAGCAAATCACTTATCTTTAAGAAGCTTGAATGCTTTTACCTTACCAGCTTTTAAGCAGATGGGAGTTAGAATTGTGGTTCTAACTCTCCTCACTGGACCTGCCGTATGTCATATAATTATAATTGTATTACTTATAATAAATACTATCATTAAATTTTATTGGAAAAATAATATTTTTTATATTATGTATTACTTAATAAAAAAAGTTAAATTAAACAAAATTTAAAAAAATTATAATTTTATTAAAAAAAGTTGAAACAATATTTGTCCTATTTATAGATACATAGTAAAATGACAAGAAATATAACTGTTTATTATCAAGTGCAAACTAATCTACAGGGTCAGTCATAACATCCTCATCATCCGTCTCCAGTAATGTATCGGGAGCATCGCATGATTCCCCGAGGTTTTTGAATTCTGCATGATACCTCGCGGGAATAATATTTTTTGCACACAGATTCATCAGGTCCCGATATTTAGCTTTATTAATTCCCAGGGGGCTTTGGTATATACCTAGTGGAAAGGCAAGTTGATGTGCACTTGAATTTCTCCTTCCTTTCACCTTCATAGTGTGTACATCTTCAATATTGGTAAAAGTATATGCGAATTTTATCTCGTTTTCACCCTTTTTAAAAAACACCTTTCTAATATTCCTTATGGAAATTTTGTGCCCAACATCCATCTTGGCGTTATTTGGGAAAATGTACTCCTGCACACCTTTCCAATTTCGGAAGTAGGTGTGGTCCAACACATTAACCTCATATGGTCCAGGATTTGACCTGGCATTTGTTATTATCGTGGGCCATTCTGAGGGAGCCCAAATTATTTTTTTTCTATAATTTGATTCGATGCATGCATGCATTGAATCAACTGGCATGTACGTATGACCTGGTAACAAAAAATTTAGAGAAACATCTAGAATATTCACAGATTTTGTTAAAAAATAATAAATCATTGAAATAACTTGACGGTTCTTGTTTTGCCCCGGGCAACTGTCGCAATATAAAGCCACACTTTTTTTTTCAACATCTGTATCTAGATCCTTCAAATAGTTGAACAAGATGGAGCAAACCTCGTTTGCTCCCCTGTTACCGTCCTTTTCACCCCACACATAAGCACAGCCTCTTCTTGTACCGCTTTCATAGAATGTAAGGTTATACATGGCATACTTCCTCGAATAATAGAGAAGCATACTTTGGCCGTGTGGGGTGTTGAGGACCTTCTGGAGATCAAATGAAGCGCATACAAAAGATCTATCATTCTTTGCACGTTGTTGATCCACATCAAATGCTGCTTTCGTTGACTCTTTTTCATTCAGGTGAATGGTAAGTGACAGATTTTCTTCGGCAGCCATTTCACTAACACCACATATGGCACACTTATCCTTTTTTGGAGTGTGAATCCCAATGTTATAATTATTTTTTAAATAATTTTTAAACACTCTTTCACCCACCGGAACCTCATTTTGCGACACTACAAAATTTTTGTAAATTTTAAACAGATTTGTATAATTTTTATATTCCGTGGGCAAGTACAATTTTGTCGAATTTGCTCTACTATAATGTGAGGGAAGAGCTGGAAGCATTTCAATAAACTTTTTGATTTGTGAATTCGTCACAGCTTTTGTTTTATTAGGCGGATCCTTTTTTCCCCGTTGATCCACTTTAGGCATATTTAATGGCGTCTTATTTCTAATGGTGTACTGAATAAAGCTTTGAGTAATGTCTAAAGTTTTCAAAAAAAATTTTTGGCATATTTGTACTTTATCGTTATTAGATGGAAAAAAACATACCAGTCGGATTTCTCGTGAGAACCCTAAACTTAAAACATTTGGATCTTTTTGATAACGTCTTTTTATCGGACGGCTCTCAACAAAATTTATAATGAACGACTTTTTGCCGTTACCGTCTAATTTCCAATACTGTTTAAATATTTCCTGTCGGGCACAATCTGTAAATTTGGTCGAACATTGGAATTGACACTTTTTTCTAAAACATGGATCATCTTGTACACGTTTTGCTGGCATGACAATGTTGTTTTTTGTTATGTACTCTGAGCCGCTAGATTTTTGAGTTTTTCTAGAGACCCGTTTATTCTCTTTCTTTTTCTTCCGTTTCCCCTGGCTTCCAACAATTCCTATCTCTTCTGACGTTGAAGTTATTGGTACTTCTGTAAAATAAGAACAATAAATCAATTTCCTGCCGTGTAAGTTATTATTAAGAATTTATCTTCAGACTTTTAAAAAATTGTGATTCAACTACAGGTAGGTAATAATGCATGTATTTATCTGAATAATGGTGGATATTTACAATTCATATTGAAAACAGAACTTGACCAAAAATAATGAAATAATTTTACCTTCAATCAGTGCAGCCCGTTCAGATGCAGGAACTATACCAACATTACAGATATTATTCTCTTAAACAAATAAACAAATAAGATGCAAAAACATGTCTTAACTATGGAATATGTTAATGAATAATATGAGTTTTTAATAAATAAAAGTATGCTACATTAATTCAAGAAAGTTTCATTCTTACCGAGAGGCAAATAATCCATCGGGATTTCATCTGAAGGAATAACAGATTTGTCTGGACTTTCTTTAGCCAAACCAATAGGTCTAATGTTACTTTCATCTGAAAATAAACAAATAAGATGCAAAAACATGTCTTAACTATGGAATATGTTAATGAATAATATGAGTTCTTAATAAATAAAAGTATGCTACATTGATTCAAGAAAGTTTCATTCTTACCGAGAGGCAAATAATTCATCGTGATCTCATCTAAAGGAATGAGAGAAATGTCTGGACTTTTTTTAGCCAAACCAATAGATCTAATGTTACTTTCATCTGAAAATAAACAAATAAGATGCAAAAACATGTCTTAACTATGGAATATGTTAATGAATAATATGAGTTCTTAATAAATAAAAGTATGCTACATTGATTCAAGAAAGTTTCATTCTTACCGAGAGGCAAATAATTCATCGTGATCTCATCTAAAGGAATGAGAGAAATGTCTGGACTTTTTTTAGCCAAACCAATAGATCTAATGTTACTTTCATCTGAAAATAAACAAATAAGATGCAAAAACATGTCTTAACTATGGAATATGTTAATGAATAATATGAGTTCTTAATAAATAAAAGTATGCTACATTGATTCAAGAAAGTTTCATTCTTACCGAGAGGCAAATAATTCATCGTGATCTCATCTAAAGGAATGAGAGAAATGTCTGGACTTTTTTTAGCCAAACCAGTAGATCTAATGTTACTTTCATCTGAAAATAAACAAATAAGATGCAAAAACATGTCTTAACTATGGAATATGTTAATGAATAATATGAGTTCTTAATAAATAAAAGTATGCTACATTGATTCAAGAAAGTTTCATTCTTACCGAGAGGCAAATAATTCATCGTGATCTCATCTAAAGGAATGAGAGAAATGTCTGGACTTTTTTTAGCCAAACCAGTAGATCTAATGTTACTTTCATCTGAAAATAAACAAATAAGATGCAAAAACATGTCTTAACTATGGAATATGTTAATGAATAATATGAGTTCTTAATAAATAAAAGTATGCTACATTGATTCAAGAAAGTTTCATTCTTACCGAGAGGCAAATAATTCATCGTGATCTCATCTAAAGGAATGAGAGAAATGTCTGGACTTTTTTTAGCCAAACCAATAGATCTAATGTTACTTTCATCTGAAAATAAACAAATAAGATGCAAAAACATGTCTTAACTATGGAATATGTTAATGAATAATATGAGTTCTTAATAAATAAAAGTATGCTACATTGATTCAAGAAAGTTTCATTCTTACCGAGAGGCAAATAATTCATCGTGATCTCATCTAAAGGAATGAGAGAAATGTCTGGACTTTTTTTAGCCAAACCAGTAGATCTAATGTTACTTTCATCTGAAAATAAACAAATAAGATGCAAAAACATGTCTTAACTATGGAATATGTTAATGAATAATATGAGTTCGTAATAAATAAAAGTATGCTACATTGATTCAAGAAAGTTTCATTCTTACCGAGAGGCAAATAATTCATCGTGATCTCATCTAAAGGAATGAGAGAAATGTCTGGACTTTTTTTAGCCAAACCAATAGATCTAATGTTACTTTCATCTGAAAATAAACAAATAAGATGCAAAAACATGTGTAAACCATGCAATGTGTTAATGAATAATATGAGTTTTTAATAAATAAAAGTATGCTACATTGATTCAAGAAAGTTTCAGTCTTACCGGGAGGCAAATGATCCATCGTGATTTCATCTGAAGGAATAAGAGATTTGTCTGAACTTTCTTTAGCCAAACCAATAGGTCTATTGTTACTTTCATCTGAAAATAAACAAATAAGATGCAAAAACAAGTCTTAACTATGGAATATGTTAATGAATAATGAGTTTTTTAAAGAAAGGTATCTGCCAAATAAGCAAATTTTCGAGGTTAGAATACACGTCAAATAATATCAAAACAACACTTTTGCCAGAAGATACGTTAGTTGTTTAGCTTTAGCATTGTTTTGAATATTTAAAAACCTGCGAAAATATACTTCAAATTCATTTTTATGGTTAAAATTCAAAATTAAATAATAATGTAACACGTGTTGTGAAACAAAATTCAAATAGCAAATAAATTGACTTACCATTTATGTCTCGGGTTCCAAATGATTTGAAATTGACACCACACAATTCTAAAATCTTTTGAGATCTTTTAAGTGCCATATCTACAGTAATTAATTAAAATAAGCGTTTTTAATTGCGGAAGTCGAAAATATGCACCTCACTTACTAAATGTCAAAGCGGTTTTGAGCTGCTTGAAGTTGCCACCTACCGGTAGAAAAATGAAAGTCCACTGCATTGCCGACGTAATTCCCATACAAGCCGTGTAGGGTAAACCGTCACGCAGCTTAAAGCAATTGACCGTACGGGATTATAATAACACAAAATTGAAATATCACTGATTTGAGGGTTGACTGCTTTTACCTGTTTGTGTTTTTACGAAACCTATAAATTTTCGTCTAATAAAATGCATTTTTTGGTATAAAAACAGCATTTAGCAGCTTAAATTGTTTGACCAGGTTGTTCATTGAAGGCTACTTTATATGAAACCACTTAAAAGTAACATTTCCAAAAAATGTGGCTTAAAGGGTTTTACCAAAACACAGTCGTTAAGAAAGTCGAGTTTCTAAATCGCAGCACCCAATTTCCGTGGAGAGATTGCGGCCAAGAAAAACGAATTTAATAAGGAAGATTGTACGCGCCGGGCCTAGGGCCTACCACCCTTTAGCAAAATAGTAATTTTTTATTCATCCCGTGCGTTATACATACATTAGCGCCTGTACGTTTTCAGGCAAAGCTACGGAGTTATATGGCCACACTGAACGGATAATTCATAGACGGTTGTATTTTATTATTCATTTTGACAGACAGACTTCCAGGGTTACAAATGACAGTATTTAAAAACGTCCTACTACCATCACCAGCTAGCAGAAGAGAACCTGATGCTATTGTCTACTCAGCTACTAGCCGGCTTACATTAGGTTTTTGAATCCCAGGCCTCAGACAGGCCAAGGAATCGGATATCTGTTCAAGATGGAATTTCGATATTCAAAAATTTTGATAAATTTTTTGGCAGAATTATGGAGAAATTAAGTTTTATTTAAGAGTTCCAACTGCCCCTAGCTGTCGGCAGTTAGTGGAACTCTCCATTCGAGGTATATTATGAGGAATAGTGATGGGGAGGGGAAGGATATGGAAAAGGTGAAGTTTTGACGCCCAAAACCAAAGATAATTGTAAAAAGGGAGATGGGCCATTAACCATTATTACTATTGAACCAAATAATGCAAATTGCATTTACGTACAGCGGATCCCAGCCTTTATTTCTTCCTGCAAACCAAGGTAGCTTGGCGACAGTCGTCATGCTTTCATGTCATATCGCTCTTTGTTTCTATTATCTATGCGTACAACATACTTCTTTGGGGATCTATGGTGAGGCACGAAATGAAAGAAGGTTGTGAAGGTCACATGTGTTTATTGGTGAGTCAGTTGCCGTGACGAGGAGATGGTGTAGGACAAAAGTTGAATACTCCGGACGCTGCTGTGATGTGTTGGCAGGTCAAGCGCGGGTCAGTGAGTCGACGCCGGGCGCTGGTGACCGGGACTCGATGAAGGTCAGGCACTGGCGAAGAACGTAGGTCTTCAGGCACTCCAGTGCTGACGAGGCCGAAGGTGCGGCGGACCTTGTAGGCGGTTGAGCGGGAACGGCGTGACCAGTGAGGATGCTGCGTGTCCTCGTGGTGGTCATGGTTGCGTGGAAGAAGCGCTGGTCAGAGACGCTGGAACCAGGGCGCTTGTAATCCGAGTAGCGCTGGCCATAGACGTGGCCGAGGCGCTATACTTGAAACAGGTAGGTTGCTTTGTTTTGATTTCGGCTGCAAATACGTACCTAAGTAGCAATTAGCAAGTACGTACCTAAGTAGGTCGAGCGGTTTATTATTAATTATTCAATGGATTATTCTCGACGCCACACTTCTATTGGTTTATCTGTTCAGTGTACGGCCATTACAAAGGGAATAGGCAAACAGTCAGACTGAATTATAGAGTCTCGTCACGCGCCTTGTGGGTGGGGTATTACCTTTTTGCTACATCTGTGGACTATGCTTTATATTGAATTTGAGAATTATTGCCGGTAATTTATTGAGTACATGTTATTATTTTTCACACATCTACGCACGCTAGTTGGACTATTTAGAGCAGTGGTTCCTAAAGTGGGGAATGGGGAATTCCCAACGCCCACCCGGTGGGCGATTGAAGAAGCTTAGGGGGCGATAAAGAGTTAAAAGTATTTTAGGAGGCGATTTTACACGATTTGGTGGACGATAGCCATACTTTGGGCACTTGATTTATTATAAACGTATAGATAAATTAGCGTTTTTTATTGAGATCAACGTTTGATGCATTCTAAAGGTTTCCGTTTCATAAAATTTGAAAAAAAATCGTTTTATCATTTCTTCTTACACCTAGTAATATTCAAAAGGGCCAAAAAGGTTGGAAACCTCTGATCTAAAGTAAGATGTAAAACCATTTGACTTCAAAAGAGCCTGTCATAAAAAAAACATATCTGGTATGTAAATATGTATAGTGAAATCTGAAATGAAAAAATTTAAATGATTAAAAAATCATTTTGTGCGCTTAAATTTAAATTACAACCACCGACTTACGTTTGAACTCAAATTTGTCTATAAAATTAATAATCGAACCAAAAAATGTTTTTTTTAACTTCTTTAATGGCTTATATTTTATAATTCAAAAGAAAATTAAATAAAGTCGCACATATTTGTACTTGGTATTTACCATACCCTTTGAATAAAAAAATGATGATTCAGTTTGGACAAAGATTTTGAACTCAAATTCAAATTAAAGTTTTGTACCACAAAGGCTTTTAAGTTTTTTCAAGTTCCTCTTAAAATGAAACCGTATTTTATGTACTAAAAAAAGTAAATTACAACAAATAAAATAATTAGCCCCGTTAATTTCACTTTCATTAAGAACTTTTAATGGCATCTGTAGAACATTTTATGATTTTTGAACAGAAATCGAACACAATAAAAAAGAAACAAAAATATACCGATTACGTTATTTTTTCAGTTAAAATTTTCATTCCCGAATAATTCGTAGTTGGAAGCAGTTTGCTTTTTACGAGCTTACTTTTTTATTTTTTTATAATTTTTTTTAACCAACAGTTTGTGACCTCTAATTGAATTTAAAATTCTCAATAAACAAAATTAGTTATAACTTGTATTTAAAAAAGGTGTTAAAATGTGCACAAGGCAAATATGCTATTCTGGAAGTGAATATTCGGGCTCTGAAGCAGGAGAAGGTGAAAACACCAATGTTCAGCCAGTAGAGGAAGAAGAGCCAGAACCAGATGTGGTGACAAAGCCTAGAAGAGGGAGAGGCAGGCCTCCGAAGAGGCTTCAGAGGCCGCAAGTTGCTCGCCGGAGGAGGTCGAGGTCCAGGAGACGTCGAAGGGGATCTCGAAGACGTCGCCGTCGCCGCCGTTAAACTGCGGCCGAATTTCAAAGACGATCTACCACCATTCTCAAAACCCCCCCTTTATTCACCTGATATAAGATTTGACTTGATTCGAAGCCAACCTGCGATAACAGTGAAGAATTGAACACCACAAGAAACCATTGGAAGAATAACAAATCTACAACATGGCAGTGCGAAAATCTTGAAATTTTTCAAGCATTTGAAAATTTCTTCACAAGAAATTCTTTTGTTTCGAATTGGTGCAAAAAATATTTTTCAAAGTGTACTTGTATTGTTTAACGCTACCAATTGATTTTGTTGCACATATTTTCAAAATGTTAACCTAATTAGTTTCATTTTAATACCCATTCGTCACATTTATCGCATTTTTCTTACTTATATGAAAAATAAAGGGAATTTTTAATTGAATGTTTTTATTTGCTTTGAGGAACTTGTTATTGCTTCCCGACTATTCCAGAGATCACAAAAATACGTAAGATACGACATAAAAATGTGAATGAAGCAATGAGTGCGTACATAAATGGATTTGTGTGGTGGTCTATCCACTCTGCCTACCCCTGGGGAAAAAGCCTTGTTGCTATTTAAAAAAACAATGATTAATTAGGTATGTTTTTAGATTCTCACGGCCAAAAGCATTTTTGTTGTTTGTTTTTGGGGTGTTATGCCGTGTTGCGCTAACTCCTTCTTTAGCCGACGTTTCGGACAGCGTTGCAGTGTCCATCATCAGGGCATATCCGGTAGATCCGAAGATCCACATCTTCGGATCAGATTTAGATCCGGTAGATCCGAAGATGTGGATCTTCGGATCTACCGGATCTGCCCTGATGATGGACACTGCAACGCTGTCCGAAACGTCGGCTAAAGAAGGAGTTAGCGCAACACGGCATAACACCCCAAAAACAAACAACAAAAATGATTAATAAAATTAAATATCACAACCTGATTTTATCGAGGTTCTCGTTTTTGAGTTGTTTTGTTATGGTTCCTAGGAGAATTTATTTATTTTGTTAGGAAGCTCATAGAATGAAACAAAAGACGTAAAAATAATATTTTGGAATCGAATCGCGAGTTAATTTAAACGGTTTTCTTCAATAGGTACCTTACTGATGCTAAGGACGGATTGTTTTACAGAATTTGAAAAATTCATCAAATTTCAAAGTTAATTTTCATTATTTCAGTTTTTTGAAAACGATATAATATCTTGAATAGAACCTTCACAGATCAGTTTTCTTTAAACTTCAAAGTTAATTTTTCAAACTTCAAAGTTAATGAAGAAACTAGCCTATGATGATATAGTAACATAACTTGAATACGACCTTCACAGAACCCGAAAATGAACGTTTAAATTTTACGAAATCAAATTATGTGAAACGACACATCCTAAGTGAAAATAATTATTTTGACTTCAAATATTTAATTTAAAAAACATCAAACTAGTAAAAAACTTTGAACTGAAAAAAAAAATTTAAATGGCGCCACAAGGTAATTTTGCAATCGTTAAACTTGTAGAATTCCGCCTCATACGTAAAAAAATTATAAAAAGCACTTGGTTTCAATAATTACAAAAAGTAACAACTATTTATGTCGGTGAAATGGTAAAAAAAGCATTAAAGTTGTATTTTTTCTCAATCAAAGTTATGTTTGAAGATTAGGAAATAAGCATAAATTATTAAAATAACGACATACCTATTTTGGGCGTGTTTACTTAAACCACCGACATAAATAGTTGCCTCCATTAGATATTGAAGTTGAAATGAAATGTTGTTTTTTCAAAGAGCCAGAGAAAACATTTTTTTGGTTTTACGGAGGATTGAACGTTCCTCCTCAGGAACTGACGAAAAAGAGTGAATGCTGTCACTTAATTCAAATCCTAATTGGATATTTTTTATTTGTAATTGGATGGTACCGAGATTTATTTCATATATTAACTGCTGTGAATCGTTATAATTTCTTCCAATTTCAGAAAAATGCGAGTGAGTGCATCATCATCGACAACGAGTCCATCTACCGAGTTTCAGCTCAATCGGTTGTCGGGGAGTGGGTTAATTCCCTCTTCCAAGATTCAATTTAATTCATTCATCCAAGTGAACAAAATTGTAAATGTAACAGAGAGATTCATGGAAAACGGAACGCGGTTGACGCTAGCAAAAAAATGGCCAAAGAAGCGAAGCTAGCAGTCCATAATGGAGCGCTGGTACCTACCATGACGTATGGCAGTGATGCATGGAACTAGCAAGGGAAGAACCACAGTGCAATGTATTCATACTCCTGTATTCATTTTACAATGTATTCGAATCTCAAGTAGGACGGATTGACGCGGAACAGAGTGTACAGGGTGTGTGAAAACAATTTCACGCCACTTCCACCTGTACAGTATGCAGATGCTATGTACTACAGGCTGAAACCAATATGTCCACCGTTAATCACACCGCACGGTTCGCTGTCACCCTGTCGCAGGGATAATCAACTCAAAATTTGTGGTCCACGTAACATATTTTTTTTATAAATTTCTGATTTAAATTCTTGAATTTCAAGTTAAAATAATACATTAATTAGAGGCTCTCAGAATTTTAAGCGCCAGTATTTTTACTCTAAAGCGATGAATAATTAAAATCACCTGCGAATATTTAAAAATAAAGTATGAACTGAAATGATTACTTAGCGCGAAGAGTTCCCTAACACAGCTTTTTTTATTTTTTATGTGACACCTCACAAGAGCGTCCCTGCTTGTGCAGTGTACAGACAGGGGAACTATGTCACCACCCGGTTGAGACAGGAAAGATGAAAGTGGAGAAGTACCTGGTTATTCAGATGTGGTCACCAAACGTTTAACTTCTGAATGGTTGGCTTGCTCCAGGGTGATACTGAGAGTATCTTCCACTGTGGAACGTCCCGCCAATATACTTTATATTATTTTTAATTAGTAATTTGTGAAATAACACAAATTAATCAAATAAAATTTACTTTCACACGTCGGGATTTGAACCCGTGACCTCCAGCTTGCTAGATGAGAGCCTTACTTAAAAAGCTTATCAGGAAACCTGTTAATTCATTTGTTACGGGACTGCAATCCCCTTTTTAACCGGATTACTAATAATTTGAAGAGATTCCTCATAAATTATTTTTCTCCACGTGTAATGGGTTTGATGATTATTAATGATTTAAAAAAATTTATATAATTTACAGTTTTGCAAAAAGGTTTTTCATCCCTTTTTAGAGCTCCGTCACTAATTTTCATATGCGGCAGTCGTCGGTAAACCTTTGTTCCATTAGGCGCCAAATGACGTCACAGCCCTTGTCAAGGCTGGGAGGGTGTAAAACGGGTGTTATTGACTAACAGCTGTTTGGACAGCCCTGGCTCTACCTGGTGCCTACTGCCTCTACCTCAAACACCATCACTATAATATTGAGAGAGTATTTATTGAGTCATCCGATTTAATTTAGTGCGGATGGACTTCACGAATTCGTAATGTGGGGCGAATTAAATTACTTACGTGTTTATTGAGTCGTCCGAATGGACATGGTTCAGACTGATTGTATGACTTTGGTGGCAATCAGGTCATCATTGAGACATAGATATTAAAATAGTATAGATAGTTGAGCCTTGGATTGAGTCATTCGATTACATTTAGGGTGAATGGACTTTATGAATTCGTAATATTGGGCGTATTTAATCGCTCATTTGTTCAATGATTGGTCCGAAGGAACACTCTTTAGACGGACTATATATCTTTGCAATGAGAGAGTGGCTTTTGGGTTGTTCGCAATACAATTATCAGGATGGTTTGATTTGAGAAATTTCATTCGATTAAATGTGGAATGACTATTTAATCACTAATCTAGTTAGTGAGTCGTACCAATAAACATTGTTTTGACTGACGGGCTGTCCGGCTGCATTAACTTGTAACAAAATAGTGGCTATTGAGTCACTCATAATACAAACGTAAGGATTATGAGTTATTATAAAAAAATGGAACAGTGATTATTGAGTCATCTGCTATTACTTAGTTCGTGATATTGAGCATATTTATTTACTCATCTGCTAATTGAGTCATCTAAACAACACAGTTTAGACTTTAAGTCGGATTGTATAACTTCTTAATGAAATACTAGCTATTGAGTCATTCGCAATGAAGATAGTGGAGCTGTGGATATTGGTTTATTGTAGAAGAACTTTAAGAATTAATAATGAAGTTAGGCGTATTTATCCATTTACTGATTATGACTAAACCAAATGTAGACGAAAATGGTTCAAAATACAAAAAGAGTTATTTGAGTTTCAATCATTGGATTTAAAATTGCAGTAAAAGCTACGTTAAATATTAACAAGAAAAAGTAACAATTATTTTTGGAGATCAAAGACTTTTGTACCACCCTATCAAAACAAGTCTGATAATTACCATGGAGGAATAATGTATATATTTCTTCCATGATAATTACGATTTACTGGTTATTATCGTAGCTTTGTACTGGGTGGGTAATCATAATTTACTTCCATTTCAGAATTTAATTTGCTTTACATTTAGGCGAACAATGCTTAATGTCTTATTATTATTTGCGGCTCAAAGGTGTCTCGGCACCCCTGTTTTTTTTCATTTAACTTTACATCAATCTCAATAACAATTCTCACTCTGAAGTAAGCCCCCGGAGTACTGGTTGAAAGCTATGTGATTCAATGTTTAAAGTAAATTGCGGCAATATCAAATTAAATTCGTTCTGTAGATGGAAGCTATGTGACAAAATGAAAACCATTTTTAGTTAAAGGTAGCGCAATTACAGTTGATGAGAACATTAGCAGTATTTAGGTAATTTAACTTTAGGTACAAATCATCAATATTTGATAAACTTACCGATTTATATTAGCGAAGAATGAACTTAATTTTGAGAACGATTTTTTACGCTATTGCGTTTACGATCGTCCAATATATATATAAGTCGAGAAGTTTTACTCAAACGTGTTATTTTTGATGACCATGCATTCTTTTAAGTGCATTTTATTTTATTATTTTGGTGGCAATCACCCGTATATATTCGAAAATGTACGCATTTCTCTGAAATTTAATAACATTACAGCAGTCAATGCCGATTAATGCGCAATGCAGTTGTTGGTGCGGTTGACTCCAGCCACTGGGGAGGAAGGTACAATCCTCAGTCAAACCATGTTTTTTTAGCGTTGACGACATTTCATAAGTTCACAACAGTTTAAGAGTCAGTCCATGGGGAGGAAGTTTCAATCCTCAGTTAAATCATTAAAATTTCTTTGAAATTGGCTACAACTCACCCAAGTGATGGCCCAAGGTCGAAAATTGAAAATAGATGTACCGTTGTAAAAAAACTTAGTTTTCTACGTGTTGATTTTTTCTCGAATTGTCTCGTGTGCAGACGAATAACGTGAAGTTCGAAAAATGCTGTCTTCAAGTAGGTAACGCATTTGTATTATTATTTTTTTAGCGTTGACGACATTTCATAAGATCACAACAGTTTAAGAGTCAGTCCATGGGGAGGAAGTTTCAATCCTCAGTTAAATCATTAAAATTTCTTTGAAATTGGCTACAACTCACCCAAGTGATGGCCCAAGGTCGAAAATTGAAAATAGATGTACCGTTGTAAAAAAACTTAGTTTTCTACGTGTTGATTTTTTCTCGAATTGTCTCGTGTGCAGACGAATAACGTGAAGTTCGAAAAATGCTGTCTTCAAGTAGGTAACGCATTTGTATTATTATTTTTTTAGCGTTGACGACATTTCATAAGTTCACAACAGTTTAAGAGTCAGTCCATAGGGAGGAAGTTTCAATCCTCAGTTAAATCATTAAAATTTCTTTGAAATTGGCTACAACTCACCCAAGTGATGGCCCAAGGTCGAAAATTGAAAATAGATGTACCGTTGTAAAAAAACTTAGTTTTCTACGTGTTGATTTTTTCTCGAATTGTCTCGTGTGCAGACGAATAACGTGAAGTTCGAAAAATGCTGTCTTCAAGTAGGTAACGCATTTGTATTATTATTTTTTTAGCGTTGACGACATTTCATAAGTTCACAACAGTTTAAGAGTCAGTCCATGGGGAGGAAGTTTCAATCCTCAGTTAAATCATTAAAATTTCTTTGAAATTGGCTACAACTCACCCAAGTGATGGCCCAAGGTCGAAAATTGAAAATAGATGTACCGTTGTAAAAAAACTTAGTTTTCTACGTGTTGATTTTTTCTCGAATTGTCTCGTGTGCAGACGAATAACGTGAAGTTCGAAAAATGCTGTCTTCAAGTAGGTAACGCATTTGTATTATTATTTTTTTAGCGTTGACGACATTTCATAAGTTCACAACAGTTTAAGAGTCAGTCCATAGGGAGGAAGTTTCAATCCTCAGTTAAATCATTAAAATATCTTTGAAATTGGCTACAACTCACCCAAGTGATGGCCCAAGGTCGAAAATTGAAAATAGATGTACCGTTGTAAAAAAACTTAGTTTTCTACGTGTTGATTTTTTCTCGAATTGTCTCGTGTGCAGACGAATAACGTGAAGTTCGAAAAATGCTGTCTTCAAGTAGGTAACGCATTTGTATTATTATTTTTTTAATATCTATGTACTGTGTTCGCATAATAGGTATAATATATTGTCTTTATTATCTAATAGGCTTTTTTTTATCTATCACAATATGAATAAATAACTTTTTAGACGTTCGTATGAATTAAATCAGAAACAATAGTTATAATATGTTTCATAATGAAAAATAACTTTTGTTGCATAGCTTTTTTCTGCAGAATGACTTTCAACAAAGCTTATAACAGAGATCAAAGAATTATGAGCAGTACGAAAATTAATTTATAATTATGTTGAGATGGTTTTTGTCTTGCTTCCAATTCTCCTTTGTAACATGAATAATTTTAATGAGAAAATATGAGATATTTGGGTTAGGACTAATTTTTTTTTGGAAATGATAGTTGAATACAAGAAATAAAATAGGCACTAAGTGCCAAAAAACTGATGCTATGTAAGTATTAATATTACATTAACATACCTGTTTATTATCTTATTATTTTATTACCTTACAATATTTCACCACTTTTCATATGTCAGCCATTTACTAACAGTTTAAATAAATGGTATTAAGTGCCTATTTTAAAAGAAAACACGCATTTCGGCGTGCGTAGATATTGCAATATGTTTTGTGGTACCTGGATATTTATTTAGGTACTAAGGGATAGCACATAAAATATTTATGCATATTTAGTTTTATTTTTTTAACCTGATCGCAATCACGAATTCGTTGCGATAATTTTTATCAATTGAAAGAATCAAGTAGGTAGACGCAATCTAAGCATTCTCTACACGGAGAAAAATGATCCCGTTAAAAAATGGTAGCATTCCAATTTCCTGATAAAATATTAGGTATTCAGGTTATATTGAAACACGTGTTTACGAACGAGTTCTTTCCTAATAAATATTACGACGGAATGCGACAATATTAGTATTTGTTAAAACATGTGTTCCGCCATAAAATGTTTGCTTTCAACTGATATTTTGTTAGGACTGCAACCCCGTTTTCAACACGAAAATGAAAAATTTTACCAGATTTTTAATAAATTATCAGTATATCATTTCAGAAAATTTTCTCCGTGTAGGAATACCCAGTATAAAAGATGAAATTGCGTGCATGGGTGAATGATGTTTATACTAATTTATCACTATTTTGAATCCAAATTTCGGAGACCAACTATCGTGCAAATGCGATTTTTCTTTTTGTCTTTTATTTTCACTTCATTTTGTATATTTAATGTCATGATGTTTAACTCGACATAACTGCATCTAACATAATATATAATACTGTCGTTATGGGTTGAACCACATTGTCCTCCTTGAGATTCTGTTAAGCAAGTCTTGAAGATACTGTGTTTTTACTTATGCAGATTGACACTTTACAGAGCAGTACATACACCTCGGCACAGTTTCTCCTAGTGAGGTGGTAACAAAACACTATTACTATATTCTGTTTACATACAGTTTTTGATTATTAAAAGAAATAAATAATTGATCTTATTCATCCAACGTAATTGCAAAGTAAATTTAAAATCTTTGAAATATTCGTTCAAAGACATTATTGTAACCTAGTGATATTTTAACACAATTAATAATAATTAAACTTTAAACTTGAAAGAGAAAATATAGTGAATTTAAAAAAAAAAACGTAGTATGCTGTAAGACTTTTAGCAGCTTAAACGCGATCCTAACATACGAATTTTATGAATAGCTTTACCCTCATATTACATTCTTAAATAAAATTACAGCTTCTTTCTAAATTTATGAGATTAACTTTAAAAACAAACAACTTGAACTTACGTTCTAAAGTTATTTCCAAAGCGGTTAACGCGATGGGAGAGGATATATTGCGCCAAACAAAAACTTGTTTCAGGAGAACATTTAAAAGATTAATACAGACTATATATTATTAAGCAAGTTTTGTTCGTTATTACATTTCCAAACCGACCAGAGAGCTTTCAAACAATTTCTTAAATTATTATCTCTCGAGATGGCGAGAATACTTCAATAAGAACGACTATTAATATAAAGCGGTTCATTTGTAACATGAAGGCTCCATCTCTTGGAATTGAATAAATACATAATACAGGCCAAATGGGCCCCTGACAAATTGTTTTATGTTGGTGCCTGTACCAAACCAAAAATATTTAATTAATTTAGGAGCTTCGAATTGACAGAGTTACTGTTTAAGTACTTAAGTGATTATAAAATACGATGTTTTTGCATTGATTGCAAATTTTACCAGATGGTTCTCGAGGCCTAAATTTTGGTAAAAAAATTTCTGTGTTTTTTTTTCTTAGGTAAATTACAAAATATAATTAATTTGCTCAGAGTCAGTAGAAACATGACTGTTTGGAGAATGTTCGAAGGATACAGGATGTGAATAAGGGGAAACATATTCACTACACTGATTTAAAATTGATTATTTTTTTTTAATTTAAAAAAAATAAATTTATATCTTTTATAAACTCGTAGAATTACTTGCATATAAAACTTATTTCTATGAAATTTAAGCATACTTTACGTACATACATACGTAACATCTATAACTTATTCTTCAGAACATTGAGGCATAACCCACGAAAACCTGCAAAACTTTTAGCTTTTTTAAGATCCGTTGGAAGTAGGAAATTTTTTTAAATTTTACAAAAACCTTACAATGACAACCTAAAAGTGGGATAATTTGTGGAATGCACAAAAAATACCACTAAAATTTATGTCCAAAAATTACTAAAACATTTCGATGACTTCTTGCGAAACAAAAAAAATTACCATTTGTTGTTATACGATGTTTGCAAAAAGTCATTAAGCGCAGTTTTTATTATTTTTTACCTATTAATTTGAACAAAACCAAAAGTTAAATTACCTCAGAATTTTTCTTAACTCTTCACAGAACAATTTTATAACATAACAGATTTAGGGTCTAAGTGGTTATAATTGTATCATTTAAAGAATGTATTTGCAATGCCAAAAACAAAAAAAAAAAACAAAAAAAGAAAAGAAGGAAAAGTAATGCGGTATAAAACATGAAAAACAATTATTGATCTTTTGATCCAACGCATTTAGGAAGTACCTACGTGGTTCTTCCCACAGGTGAGTTCACAAATAAATTAGTGCGACATAAATTTTATTACTTAATGACTTCTGGCGGTAAGCCCACGATAATGCTTCTTTCTCATTGTAGGTAGAGAGGATGGTACGCCACGACACTGTCTAATTATATCTTGCTTTATGTCCATTCATAAAACGTCTCAAATATTCTATTTCGTTAATCGGACTAATCTTGCCATTTCAAGCTGGGGTATTCCAAACTTTTTTTATTAACTTGCGTATTATATTGTTATGACAATCTCCTTCGTGGTTTTATCACACATGCCCTGCAGAGATATAATTTCTACTGTATTTAGTAAAACTTCGTTCCTCCTCTGCCAGATCTTTGCCTCACTACCATACTTCTTGGTTGGGTAGTTACATCAGAACTTCATTGTAGACTTGATTATTTTATTATATTTTCATTAGCGACCACTAAAGTTAATTCTACATTGATAGAACTTTCCGTATTAAATATTTACCCTTCTTTCAGTATCTTCATCTTAATATGATAAATTCTAGTATATCTCTTTGCATCAGGGCGTCGAAATACATAGCAAAACTCGACATCATTAATGTTAGAATTGATAAATATTTCTTAGTGCTTCCTATAATTTTTCCCAGTTACGTGAGAAGTATATAAGCCACAGTGTATAGTACACAACCTGCATAAACCTGAGCTTTGATATTATCTGTAAAGCTTTCACATCTCCAAGCATTGCTCGCCGCAAGGGCGGCATATTGTGCGATGTGAACACGTGTTCCAAGCTCCAACCGTTCTGTAGGCCAGCCTTCGCAAACCGTTTCATAGGAAATAAACTTTCGGCCAGTAACCTATTTATATGAGGTTCTTTTTTCTGCAGATTTATGTTAAATATAATTTTTTTGCTTTCTTCCTCAAAATTCTGTTTGTTTTCTCATAGAAAAAAACATTAAAAAGATAGGCATAAAATTTATAAAGATTTTCGTTCCTGATTTTTTGGTAAGTGCAACTATTTTTAGCTACAACAATCATTTCCGTCATTCACGTTTAGATATGTCGATTAAACTGCGAAAAACAAATATTACTTTATTATAATTTTTTAAATATTATGTAATGGCCAACAGTTTTTTTATTATTTATAATAATAAAAATAAAATAACTTTGTTTGAATACCACTTTATAATATATTTCTAACCAAGCGGTTTCAGTTCGACCCGAACTTTCATCAGAATTTATAAAAACATATTGTTTTTTACGTTTTTTATTTGTTGATAGTTCAAAATAAGTGCTGTGCGCTTTACACGGATGCCTAACGTAAATATACAATATCGTAGCAGATAATATCTGCCATGATATATTGCTTATAATATGTTGTATTGTAACATGTTGTAACAAGAACAGAACAGAAAAAGAACAGAAAAAGATAATAAAGATTTTAGACCAAAAAGAAGCTTTAACAAATAGGATATATCTGTAAGCTTTTACCTTTTGCACTTTATGTTTATTTTGTGTAATAAAGGTTTTATGAATTTTGAAGGAAAAAGAAATGTAAAAAATGCACTTGAATCACTAAACGGAGGTAAATAAAGTTAACCATTTATCCAAAGTATGAATCGAAATATTTAGTAACAATGATTTTATGTTTTATTGACGTAATGACTTATACAGGGACGTTACTTTACTTACTATAAACAGTGATTTATGACATTATTTAGAGTAAGAGAAGTAAAAGAAATTTTGGTCTCCGGTGACATTATTTCAAAATTAAAGTTTTTTCTTTCACTTGTCGTCACTGATCACTTAGCCGGGCAATCGTCGGATCCATCACCCGACCCTACTTGTCAAATACTTAATGATTTTAATTGAATAAAATAACCAAAAATATCATCAGAAACCAGAGGTTCTTTTCCGTTTTTTACTCCAAATAATGTCAGAAATCGCTGGTTAAAGTAAGTCATGTGCGTTCCTTAACACCTTGTATAGTAATAATTGTCGGAAAATTAATAGAAAATTTTAGTTTTAATTTGAACTGATAATTTAAACATAAATTAAGTAAATTCCTACGACAACTTTAAGAATAGTGAAATTTTTTGATAATTTAACAATAAACATTTTAGATCTATTCCCAAAACACGAACAGCACCCCTGGCAACTATTCATCCTATCTACCCTTGGCCCGGGAATGCATTAAGGAGGCTTCTCCTTCACTGCTAACACAATTGCACTTCAATTAGGCGTCCTGGCGCCGGTACCTGCGTCCTTAGCTCGGAGGCACAGGCGTCGCGGCGTCTGCGGTGTCGACGCCGGAACTACCCATGAACACGCATTACCGTGATTAAAGTCGGAAACAAATTATGAGTTTATGCACTCGTTTGAAGTGGATTCGAGGTCTTTGAGTGAGTGCTTTTGTAACGAAGTGTGACGGTGATGCTATGGTAACAGATCTTTACCTGGAACTTAAAGAGCTTTGTATTTTACAGTTATTTAGGAGCAAACCATCTGTAAGACAGGTTGGTTTTGCGAAAAAGGAACTCCATCACCTAGTTTGTTTTCTTCAAAGCCCGCCAAAACAATCAAAATGTGGCGAGGGACGCGTGATGTCATACGTACCTTGGTTCTGTTTTGTTAACAGTAAGACCATTACCACACCGGTCGGTATAAAATCAATAAATTTTAAAAGTGTGGTAACATAATTTATTACGTAAGTAAGGCACGTAGACAACCTTTATGCTAGGGCAGTGATAAAAATAAATAGTAATTATTAGATTATTTATACATCAGAGTTTTAGTAGAAAAATGAACTCAAAGGCACATTACAACTTCATAAATTAACTTCTCAGCGACATGGCCGTTGTGAGACTCTTTTAGTTTATTTTTAATTACTTAGCAGTCCGATTCCCCTTTAAAATATTTACACTGTAATTTCAGCAGATGCGAGTGCCTTTCGGCGGTTCCTATTGTAAAAACGGCGGTGAAAATCAACCAACAGGTAATTCCGCCATAATATTTGGGCTTTCTGTTTACTGTGGGGATTTTACGACACCATAAAACTTATTTCACGACCCGAGCGTTGTGTTTCCGCGAGTTGCTAACAGAACTTCTGTCATGTTGCAGATGTTGATATTGCAAATACTAGAAAATTCAAGTTTTAAAAGATATTGATGTTTTATTTAAAATAAAGCACTCATTGTTGTATGAAATTACGAATAGAACCTACAGTCGTATATTTGGTTTTAACAGATAGAGAGTGTAGGATAATTTTGGAGAAGTTAAATAGTACAAATCTGAGCTACGAAAATGTCATTTGTTATGTTAAGGAGAAAATCAATATGAAATGAAAATGAATGATAAAAGTATCATGATCAAATAATTGAGTCATGTTTTTAAAGATCAGAATAAAAAAAAGATTCTCTTCCATTGAAATGTAAATAAAATAAATTTAATAAAAATAAACTTTTAGTAAATTACGAATTTATTATCATAATGTCGGAACACGTGCTCATGAACATCCGATTTTATTTGCATTTCCTAATGATATATTGATAATATACATGATGATAATATTTACCCAATTTTCTAAAATTTTATCAGGAAACTTGTTTATTCATTCGTAAGGCCTGCAATCCCGTTTTTAACCGGATTTACCAATAATTTGAAGAGTTTCTAAATATATAAATTAGCAATACCTGGTAATGTTTCTTCTTGTATGAGACGACGAATGTGAATAACTCTAGGATGATGCAGAAACGAAAATGAAACCTAGGTAGGTCTAAAGGGCGTGATCTTTAGTACGTTTTAAATCACCACTTCGTTAATATTATTTAATTCTGATGAATGTTGTATAAGAAAAATAAGGTTAAATAAAAAAATAATTTTTAAAAAAGTATATAAAAATCACTGCTAAAAAATAAAAGGCGAAGTTTTAGTTCCCGGATTTGCATATTTTATGATTTGGTTTTTGCTTCGTTAAAATAATTAATTTTTCTCTCGATAGTTTCGATTTTATCGATTTTCTAACAATGTTTAAAAAGAATATATAAGTAAAATTGTCTAAAATGTTGATGCGTTGATGGATTTGTAAAATTATATTATTACCTCCTAAGATTAAAATGATGTTGAACATTGAAATTCCAAGCAGACAAAATCATGTCACCGTTTGAGAGAAGTAATTCGCTGTTTGAGCAAATAGATTTGTGATTAATTGAGATACCCATTTTTTTTTTTTTTTTAAACTTTCTTACAACTTTACGGCAACGAAATTGACAAACAAAAATTTCAGAATATATTTTCTCAAAACAATCATAAAACCGACCAAATTCCAAATACGATATTTTCTTATCGCTTTGCGAAAACATTTTTTATATTTTCTTCCCAAGTTAAGTCATAATATAACTTCCACAATCGAATATGGCCGAATAAACTTCCAAAGAAATATTCCACATTTCCATACAACCCCGCCTGCGGAATTATTTTATAAAAAAATGAATTCTGAAAAAACAAAGAAATGCGTTAAAAAAGCTGTTCGTCTAAAACGCGATTACTTTATTTTGCCAAGTGAAAAATATTCGAAAAAACTTTGGAAGACTTTCGGCGGAATTAAATTAAATTTCTACATATTGCCGTCACAAAGGCTCACGACTGGAATTGCTTCAAATGTGCAAAATACTGGGTGTTTCGGGATTGGGTGACTTTTAATAATTTTTATTTTGTGTCCCAACTGCTGCCAACCGTCTGAATTATATTATGATTATATTAGCACATAATATGTAACCATTTTAGATAATTTTTCGCTTTACAATTTCGAAACGTTTGTTGTCATTATTTTTACACTTTAGGAGGCGGGTTTGGGTACCGTCGCCCCGGGAACCATTTATTGGACAACCAACATCTCTGCCATATGTCACACCAAGTGGTTATCTACGTTTTGGTTATTTAGCAGAGGTGACTGGGTTCATCGGGTAGGGTGTGTTCAGGATGCACCTGACCACCGATCCTTCGACCTCTCAAACTGGTCTCTCGACCCATCGTGCTACAGGAGGAGGAATATATGTATACCGTTACTCCTGGACACACTGATCCCTAGATTCCAAGACCCTCCACACAGCATCCCCATAGATGAAATTGGCCCGAGGGCAAATATTTTCATCAGGGACATCAGAAATTAGTTTTTTTAGTCAGTTTCGTCTTTTTCTATCATTTAACGTAGCAATATTCTTATTGATTTTCTATTTGCTCTATAGTGGGTGTAGCGCTCGTCAGTACTGCCACCTATTTACTACCAAAGTTTATATAAAGTTGCTTTTTACACATTTGTCTCGGGTCTTTTGATACAAGAAGTCGGTGTTTTTAATTCTTGTATAGCCGACATAGCTCAATAAAAATGATATTAGAATGGGCTTTATAATGTAATATTTTGGCCCTGGGTACGAACAGAACGGAGCATGCTTCAATTGCACCCAGGACTAGGCGTGGTATAAACTATTTCTACATGTTTGAAACATTTAGGCCCGGTTGTTTGAAATTCACATGTGACAAAGTCATCAAACGGCCACTCAGCGTCATTTCGTGTTTTTTTTTTTACATTTAAAGGTTCCCGTTAAACGCCGATTCCAGGTGTGTTTCAGCTTTTGATGCTTTCAGCATCAAATTGTAATAAGCTGATAAACTTAAAAACATGATAGTTGTCCTCTTCTGCCGATCACAATTTGTTCAAAAGCTAAGAATAACAAAATAGCACTGAATGGCCATTTGATGACGTTACATTTAAATTTCTCTAAACGCCCAATGCTTTTAACTTACCAGATCTTAGCTGAAGATTTGTATATTCTAGAATGCAGTCCAAATGTTTACATCTACTCACCGTTCAAAACACCCTGTACAAGAACGTCGGTATTTTTTTTACGTGTCGCCCTTTTTGACTCAATAAAATCTTTATCGTCGCAAATAAGATAGAGAGGAATAATACACGTAGAATTACTGAACGCAAACTGTTTTTTACTGATGGAAAAACATTTTCTGTACCCTCATATTGGTTTCACCATGTTATGTTAACTTAATAAACTGTGTATTATTTGATTAAGTTTTGCTTTGAAGTCGTGCGTGTAAAAATATTTTATATTTTTTATCGGTGTCGTTTGAACAGTCACATATTTTGCTTTCCAAAGTATTTCATTGTAAATTTTTGGAATGCTTTACTTGAAGGGCAACGTGAGACAATCTAAACGGATATTTAGAATGTACAAAGTTATAAAACTATTAATTATATTTTTTTCAGAGAAAACCGATCAATTACGTTGATAGCAAATTCATGAATTTAAACACTGCCTCTGAAGCTTTAACATCAACTAGAACAATTGAACATTTTTAAGCAGCTCATTGGTGATTTATTTTGCATATTGCTAACTGCTGTGATTTCGTCCGATTTTAAAGAAATCCGTAAAGGAGTCTATATCGTATGTCATTAATGTAATAAAAAAGAAAAAAAATATACTTGAGGCATATTATTTTCCGGCATCTTAACGATAAAACCGCACGAATCCAGTGTGGTATGTTGCGTTGAATTGTTATGGGGAAGGAAAGAAGTTGGGAAGATAAATGTTTTAAATTACTGTTGGAAGGTTATCAAGCAATGCAACGTTTTGAATATGATTGGTGGTCTTTCAACAGGGCAATACTAGGGACGGATTGTTTCGGATAATTTGTTCTTCAAATATGTGAACGATTCTTCAAATTTAAAAGTTAATTTTCAAGATTTTATATAAAATTTTATCTGTGAAAGATAATAACAGAACTTGAATAGGATGTAACCCGAAAATGAATGTTTAAATTTGATGAATTATTCAAATTTCAAAGTTGATATTAAAGTCTTGTAAAGGTTTTTTTCAAGTTTTGGCATTATATCTCGATTTGTAAGCTATATTTTGGTCGAAATATAGCTTACAAGTCGAGCCGGTAGAGTCGCTCGGTATTTTGATTAATTATTTTTATTTTGAATCATTAAAATTACCAATCAAGGCCGATAACGCGACTAATTACCCTCGCAGACGTGCGTGACAAGTTTTTTTAGTAAAAAACACAGCCGTAAGTGAGTTTTTCAAAATTTCGAAATGTTTTTCAAATTAAGACTCCATACGGGTATGAGACTGTTAAAACACGATAGATCTTTTCCAAAACGGACAAATATACCGAAATATTTTGAAAAACGACAGATATGACTTCACACTGCCGATATATCTTCGATTCGACCCTATATAAAGCGTTAACGAGACGTTATGTGATATTATTCATTTGCCGTGTTTGAAAACGAAAATTTGCGCGGGACAAGTCAATTGAGGAGTACACGTTGTGTACGCGGTTCACGTCGCGCGAGATACCTCTCCTCGCGGTCTAGAGGCAGAGCGTTCGACACTCGTTATGCAGGACCCGGGTTCGAATCCCATATTTTTATAACTTTTAATTTTTTTTTATCACATGCTACTTATAAATATGTCAATATTAGGAATCTAGTTAAACGTTCATTTGTTAACAACACGCCTATAAATAAATTTATGCTTTTTAAAACTATATTGTACAGCATTCTGAATAATAATAATATGAAATGAAAAAAGAGAGAGAAGAATACTAAAAGTTTCACTTCCGTCGTGCGTAGGCTTGCCACACACTGTATTTTTTTTAACACAATATTTACTTACGTCGTTAAGATTACCACTGTATTTTAGAACAATGTGTCGTCTTAAATTATAAAAAATATATTTGCACTGTATCCGGCTGAAATAAAAAAAATGTAATCTTTTATACAATGTCAAAGTCAAGACAAGTGTAAAAATATTTTTAAACTTATGTTTTTCCATCGGCATCCTTGAATTATCGTCTTAAGTACTCCAATTATATAACAAACCGATCAGCTCTACAAAAGGCTTGTTATGTAGCTTCATACAAAAACCCTTCACAAAACTTAATCAGCAGTCCCGCACGCCCATCCGAGAAAGAAAATAGCGTCATCAAAGAGGGAAGGGCGGGTGCGGGGGCGGCGAGGACCCTCGGGAAGTGCGCGACACTGAAGCCGAGGGCGGGGGATGATTGCAAAATGGCTGAGTCATTAAATAATCATGGGTGACCTTGAGCCTTGAGCTGATGCGGCAAGGTTGCGAACTGCGAACTGCGATATTAAAAGTATGGAATTTTATTTAGTTATTTTAATTTTTCAGGGTTCACAAATACCATAATAGTATCCCGGCATCTACAGATACAAATTGCTTTTGGGAGGTGGATTTGGGTACCGCTGACCCGGGAACCATTTCTTGGATAACCAATACTATATATGAGAATAAGTGATTCTCTACGTTTGGTTATTTAGTAGGGGTGCCCAGGTTCATTGGGGGAGGTGTGTTCAGAATGCGCCTGCCCAGCAGTGCGTGGGGTGCCAGATCGTGGGAGGCTGGTTTGGAGAGATCCTTTGACCTCTCCAACTGGCCTCTGGCAGTGAGAGGGATATATTCACATGTCAGTCACTTCTGGACACACGGATCTCTAGACTCCTATCCAAACCTACTACATTTTACCTTCCCATAACTTCCTCTCTTTCCTCTTCTTAAAAAAGACTCTATAGGTATAGAATCCCAAAAGATGACATAGGCCTTTAGGGAAATTATTTTCCTCGGGACCTCCAGTGTGATGTTAATGTAAAAAAAATAAAGTGTGCCCTTACCTTAATTCAGTTAAGTTGGCACATCTAGTCTAAAGTCCTGATATATTACGAATTCAGGAATAAAAGTCTTGACCTGTACGAGAATGGGCAATACGTTTGATTACCGAAGAAATGCTCCTTTTTTATTTTATTGTTTTAATAGATTGTCCTTGACTCATGTATTATCAAAAATTCGAAATTCTAATGTGTTATACTGTGAACAATGAACTCTAGAACTTACTTTGAATGTAAGTCATTTTAAATATCGAAACCGTTTTTTTAACAAATTCAGACAAGCAACAAATTACTTAACTTATAATTTTTTACCTAAAATTCTCTTAATCGTTTTTTCAAAATATACCGTGATTTTTCGAGCGAAAACAATAAATAATTTATGACTCATTTAAAAATAAGCAAAAATTTCTTGACCAATGTCTTCAGTAGCTTAAAGAAACCATGTGAATTTTTCCATACATTTGACATGTTAAATTACGAAACGATATATTATGTTTTTCATAATTTTTGTATCGTGAGAATTTCATGTCATTACTTTTTCAGCTGGGCAAATGCATATAGACCGTCTTATAATAATAATCATAGATCATGTTATAATTCGGTAGAAAATCGGAATGCCGCACGGAGAAAACTTGCTTGTTAAAAATATTGCAAATTTAAAAAAAAAATTCTTGAAATTATTTCTGATCCGGTCAAAAATGGGATTGTAGGCCATTTTCACGATGTCGGAACAAGTGTTCATAAAAATTCTAAAATTTTAGAATTTCGTTATTTTATATACTCTTAAGACAAACGCAGGTGCATGAACACGAGTTCCAATATTATTACGAATTGACTAAAAGTTTATCAGGGAGCGGCCTGTAGTCCCGTTTTTAGCTTGATTGCCAATAATTTAAAGAGGTTTTTAACAGTCAACAATACTTATTTTTCTCCGTTTGGACCTTAAGTTTATGAAAAATAATAATTGAAGGAGATGTGTACTATAATTTCAAATTAAGGTAGCTGTCTTGATGAAGGCACGTTGCTACGTTGTTATTAAATATATTATGTGGTTTACAAGCAGTAAAAGTTTTTCTTATCGTTTATAAATTACTTAGTCAAAACAGTTTATTTTTCTGTCATAATATTATTTAATTATTGAAGACAATATAAGCGATTTCTAAACGAAATAATGAAACAGAAAAATCAGAAAAAAGATACGGTTACATCTAGGACTTGAACCTAGAACCCTTGCCTTGCTGGGGCACAGCTCTACCAACTGAGCTAATATGACCCTATCTCTTTCGGTCATATTTAACTGTATCATACTTCGAATAAGAACTACCAACATTGTCTTAATTTTCTCACCGCATATTTTTATTAGCTTCTATGTTTATGTATGATTGCAAGATTCAACCCTAACTAATCGTAATCTAGACAGTGTCTTAGATAATATATCTTATTTTAATTTTAATGTTAGACATCTATTGAATTTTTCGTCACATATAGGATGAATATTTATTCAATGAGTAAATAATATTAGTATTGGCTTTCCCTGGACATATCCGTGGCAAGATCAGAGTTGTTGAAAGTGTATGCGCAGTGCCTGAGTGAAGAGAAGGGGCTGACACTCGATGGGACTCGACAATTAACTACCCTCTGGAACGAAGTCGAGGGCCAGAGGCTTCTGTAGTAAACATTTCTGGGCAATATCAGAGATTTAGAAATTGAAAGAATATGAAAACCTAGTCTCGTGAGATCGCGTACCTCTTCTTCTCAGAAAGTCGAATATCGTACTTGTAACTTTTAATTGCAAGATTTAAAACCATGATTTATGATTCAATCCAAACTAAACGAATCCAAAGTTCAATATCGTTTCTTATTTGTACATTGATCGTAAGTAATATAACTTATATCTTAAAAGTTTATTTTCGTATGTGCACCAAATTCTAGTTGATGTAATTGTTCAAATATTTGATATCTGACACCATTATTACTATTTGAGCACATAAATCTTTAAAAACAAAGATATTTAATTGATTTTATAATCATAAAATTCAGAAATATTGCCATCACGAAAAAAAAAATTTAACGCAAACCACGAGTTCCAAATTTTAACGTAGATTTAACTTATTTGTTAATGATGTTATCAGTCAATTAGGCTATTTTTAAGGAAGGAATGATAAACAAGCATTTTATATCCTTCCCTAAAATAACTTACCTATCCAAACCTAACCTACTATATTATTTTTATACATGACATGATATACTACCTTAGTATAACCACATTATGGTACAAATTTAATACTTTCGGTGTATATTAAAGACTAATACGCCGTTCTCAAGTTTCCTCCAATACATTAGAAGAAAATTATCTGGAAAAAATGGTTTTCCATTATGTCTGTTCTACCTTTAAAATATCAAATCATCAATACAAGGCATGCGAAAAAAAAGGTAATGTTTGAAAAAAACATCAAATGCAAAATACCACCCTACACTCTGAAAGTATCTAAAATCTGTATTAATCTATATTTTTTTAAGAAGGTTGCGAGCTGTTGGGACTCTTGTGCGGTTTCACACAAAATAAAGTATGTAATAAGTATGGTGAGATAGCAATTTGCAGGAATATTACCCAAGAATGTTGATGGGGTATAAAAAAGACTAACTAAATAAAAATAAAAATTTAAGATAAAAAAATATTTTACTTTTTGGTTGTTGATTTTGGCCTCAAATTAAAATTTATTTTTTGTATGAAAAGGGTCGAACAGCCGTTCCCCCTAATTAATGTGTGTTAAACAATGAAGCATAATGTAAGCAGTAAAATGAAGTGGGAATAATCCAAAAATCCGGATTTTTCTGAAACCGGACTATTGGGAATGCAATTTCTACTTCGGCACCTCTTTCTTGGCGTGAGGCACATCGCCAGCACTGGCAACAAGAAGGCAATTATAAAGTTTACACAGAATCTCAAGACAAGCTCGTGCAACTTTTATTGGAAATTTTTAACTCACCCGATACCCGGATCATGGATCGTGTCGCTGCTGTAAAGTAATGTTTTTCTCGAGCCATCGAGCACCTACTCCGTTCAGACAAAGTTTACGAGTTTTTGTATCACAGAATACATTAATCGACAGAACTGCTTGTGGGTGTGTGCCGAAGTAAGCTAAATCATTCCTTAAATCTTGGAGTGAATAAAAAATGTTCAAATATAAAAATTCTTTCTTGATCATGGTAATCAATTTCATTGACCTGTCTGGGACTTTGTTTTAGTGGTATTAGGAAGACGCTAAGTTGATTTACGTAGTGTTAGAGTGAGACGATAATGGATGAACCTTTATTTAGAGTAGCGCGATATCACTCAACTTCTTTCTATACCAGACCATCGTCCAAGCAAGACATTACTTAGCCTTTTTAATAGTTCGTTAAATCATTAAGAATTCATTTAGAGAACAACAGAAGTGTTATCTAAGTTAACTGTCTCTCACACAAAACACTAGAAAATATTGGCGCAGCCGGTAAGGTCTCATTTAAATCCGCTCCATCCACTGCAAGGATACCAATGGAAATGTGTGATGGGCATGTTCTAACGCTCTTGGTAAATTCAATTTAGTTTTCATAAATTCTCTGAAATTAATAAAATTTAGGTACCTAATCATATTCAGGGGCCTGTCTAAAAAACTTGTAGGAAAAATCTAACATGTAAATAATGGTTGATAACTGTTTTCATTTCTATTGGCAGATATCACATTCTAGGGGAGTATTTCTTCAGTGTTAGTAGCGTCTCGTCATGAGGTGGCAGCAATTCTTTAACAAAACTCATTATTTCTCATTCGATCCACGCAGAGGGCTTTCTTTCAAGGAGCGAAGAAAGAAACCTTTAAGATTTGAGATTTGGCAGGTGAAAAGAGGTTTTTGAGATATGATTTGATACAAAAATAAATCAGACAGAGTGAATATTTTCACACAATTGATAAAAATAAATCGATTATCTGCAACAAAGCGGGAGGAATTTACTTGAGCCTGTTGTAGTTATTAAGCAACGTCATTTGTAACAAATGGTGGTAGGTACTCTCAGTATCACCCTGGTCAACGACCACCATTAAGAATTGAAACGTTTTTTGAAATGGCGTTAGCCGTGTTCGGTTAGCAGATCTGTAAAGCTAGGTACATCCTAAATTTTCTTTTCCCATCTCCTTCCAACTGTGCACCATTGCCAAATGATAAGTGACACTAATTCCTGGGAGCACCTTCCATTAAAGTACTAGATAAACAGACGTTTTGAACCATCCTATCAATACATTCTGCTAAACTACAGGCATCTCAGACTATTATTATTGGGAAAAAAAGTGAAGAAAAGTAAACATGATTTGAATGGCAAAGATCCAAACGAGCTTATACAGCGAATATGCTAAAATGGGTTCCACGATAACTCAACACAGTGACAATTCAACACACCTTTAAAAAGTGATATAAAGTCATTAGAAACGATGAAATTTTTTTTTAAACCTAACCTAACCTAACCTACTTAACCCAGTTAATAAAGTTTTTGTTTTATCACTGTCCATGACTTTATATAACTTTTTAAAGATGTGATGAATTATCATTTTCATGATTTATCCGGTCCCCGTTAAAATGATATTTTAAATTTTATCATCAACTATTTTTTTTGTTTCATTGCTTAGGCTCATTTGACTCTTTACCACTTTATCTTGCAGGCATAGTTAAGTCTACACAATAGAACTTCGAAAACTCTCTCTTCTGAAATTTCAACCATTACATCATAAAAATAATTACAATTGAAGTAAACATTGAATCAATTGTTACAGATTACTATTGTTAGATAATTAGGTACTAAAAATAAGAATATCTTAGCGATAACTGAACAGATAATCACTAGAAGTGTGATCTGTGATAAAAAAACTGTTTTTTGATCCTTGTTGCATTCTAATAGTAATTTATTGAGTATTAGTTTGAATTATTTTTCAAGAAGCAAGGTAAAATTAAGTGTAGGTACTTCTGGCATACGGATACATACACAAAAATAATTATATCTCTTCAAATTGCCCACATTTTGGCCAGTGTGAGCTCGCGGGCGTTTGCCAATTGTCCAAATTGTGGCCAAAAAAGATCTAGTGGTTATTGTTTATTTAATTCAGGTATTCATATGTCCATTGTCCAAGTCATATTTTTCTAAGCTTTTATATACCTACTAACTTTCAACTGTCCATTCTCACATTCTTAAATGTTACCTGATAAAAATAATTAGCGACATCTATTCACGTTTTTAGAACGCACCGCAACTTCTTGCAACGAAACAGACAGCCATTTGTAAATTAAGGCAGAAGTTTTAATCTGTCCAAAGAATTAATACTTGAAGGCATTAAGAAGTATTAAACTGTAATGTAGGTACAAAATAAATCCCTGCTTGCAGCTAAGTCTGTAGAAACTCATTAAAAGCAGAAATATTAAACCATGGCCTTTTACAAAAATTATATTTTTGTCAAAATTAAATCCGTCATAGATTCCACGAAGCTTTCACGCTTCGTAAATTAAGTTCGCATTAAAATTTTGACTGCTGAATATTACACCCTCGGCTATATTACTAAACTTTTGGGAGATGTGTATATCAGAAAACCAGTTTGTTCCTCCAAAAACTTGGTCAGATCGTTTTCGGTCTAGAATTTTTAGGTAAACACAGAGATTTTCAGCTTGCAATGACATTTCCATAATAAGTTATGGAGCTTTGACATATATATTTTTTTTACTAAAAAATGAATTGCTACGTGTTTGTTGAAAAATGTATAAACAAATACGTCTATTAGAATTTCACTTTTGTTTTCGGTAATGAATTAATGCACATCTTGGAAGTGGAAATTAACCCACTTTCCGACATCCGATGGAGCTGAAACTCGGCAGATAGACTCGTTCAACTTTTGGTCTCACGTGTTTGACACGCATTTCTCTGAATTCAGATGAAATTACAGCAGATTACATACGAAATAAATATTAGTCCGTCACTATCGGTATTTGGGAATATCGGTAACGCGGTTGACACTGGTCCCTAGAAAGACCGTTTCAATCAAAGATATTAGAAGAACGAGATGTGCTATGAGCAGTTCATACTGTGTGGAATTGTTTTGCCGAGTGTCGCCGGTTTTGTTCACCAATACTACTGCACACCTTCGCTTACGCTAAGGTATCCGCACTAATACATAGAACAGATTTCCGTGCGTACACGTCCCGATACCGTTCAAAGTACCCTAATTAGGTAGTACTCCGCCTACGGTCCGGCGGCCAACATAGCATATCTCGTTCTTCTAATATCTTTGGTTTCAATCCTCAAACAAATAAAAAAAAAACTTTTAAAATAGATGTATTATAGTAAAAAAAAAAATCGTTTTTACCGGGTAATTTTTTAAAAATATAACGTTATATGAAAACGCAATTTTATTTGCATCGTTATAAACCAAATAACATATCTCCCTACTAAGAGGAAATTAGATGGATATACACAATGTATTGTTTTGTCATTGAATGTAATATTATTGAATTGTTATACGAACTGAATAGTCAGAAGTAACAGTTATGTTGAAGAAGTACCTATTATTTACGTATTCAAGAAAATCTTCTAGTATTTCGAAAGTTTTGAGATAAAAGCTTTAAAAGCACAGAGTAGTTGTCTGCCGCTGGTTGGCGAGCAGTGTTAAAAGATTACCGAATTAATGAACTGAAATTTCATTACGAACTACAAAAGGTGAAGCAGACGTTTGCTCATTATTGTTTTAAATCTTGAGATTTCATCCAGCGTCTTGTTTATAATAAGGGCTGCGATAAAACTCGCTGCTTAGTCCTTATTAAAAAATGAATATAAATTATAATTACTTTGCGATGGGGTATACTTTAAATGAAAAATAGACCTTAAAAGATGTACAATAATAAAGAATAAAATAAATTGGTAGAGGTTTATTTGAAATATGTTATTCGCAAAGAAGTTGGTTGAGACTGATAAATAAGATATTACAAAGCAGTGGAGTTTTATTGATTGGCTGATGACCGAATTGCGTCGCGCGTAGTTTTTGTATGTGCAATTATTGCACTATTTTAATTGTATTGAAAGTGCTAATCTGATTAAAAATTATATCGATGTGGCGATGGCTAGTCTCTATTATCATAATGGACTTCATCTCTGAGATTGTAAATATACCTTCAGGAATGCCCCAAGGCTCTCATCTGGGACCGTTGCTGTGTACAATTTTCATCAACGACATTATAAAATGCTTTAACTATGCAAATGCTCTACGAGCTCTCGTACTTTTCTTTATTGATATGAAATATTCCTTCCAATTAATTCTGTTATTGACTGCTATAAATTACAAGAAGATCCGTACAGACTTAATAACTACTGTATCATTAATCGTCTCAACATGAATACCTCTAAATGGTATAGTAATAATAATATTATTTGAACGATTTATGTAGCGCCGTTTTTGTGCAAAATCACCTCAAGGGCGTGATTACTTTCACTAAAAACATTATATAGCTAACCAATTACTCCAAAAGGTTACCCAAATTCGTGACCTAGGTGTTCTGCTTGACAGTAAACTTATGATATAATTGCGAAGAAAGCCCTTAGAATGTTAGGATTCTTATTCCGTATTTGAAAAGAATTCAATAATATTCAAACACTCAAAGCAGTATATATTTTGTATGTTGGAGATATCTTGATTTATCTGAACATAATACATCTGCATATAATTATCAATGGCTGTATTGACTGTTCGCCCCTTTTGTCTAAGATTAATTTTAAAATCCCAAGCTCGAGAACTAGGAATAAATCAATATTTCAACTTTAAAATGTTCTACTAATAACAGACATAACGTTTTTATAAACAAGAGATATTGACATATTTTCGTGTAATTCATTAAAGCTAACATCAAAATAACATACTGCAAGTATGTTGTTGCTATGAATCCTGTTCAGTAGCATTTCCATTGAGTTTATATGCATTTGTTCAGTTTAGTTGTAAGTATATATTAGTGATCATTGCTGTTGGTAGTGTAGGAAGGATAATTTGGTAACCGTATTTGGTTACCAGATACTTCCTCACTACCTTCGGTCTCACAACTTACCCCAATTGGGGATGCCGTAGTCTCACTGGCTCCAGACGGTGTAGAGCAGTTGTGGATCTTTGGCGCAACACACCGTGATCAGAGCACTTGAGATGATTTTTCAAAGAGGCGCTACCCAAATCATCCAAATATTATAATTTTTATTGAAACTGCAATGAACAGTTAATTTATATCCTCTTAATAATTCTTGCTAATGACAAGCCGTAATTAATCGCTTGCGAGGAAAGCAGACAAAAAACACGCTCAGACAAAACCACCTTTGTTAGAAAACTTAAGCCAATATTACATAACAGAGCATAACTTTTCTTCTTACAAAACCAGACTCTTCTGGAATGAATATTACCGTTCTTTGGAGACTAGATTGGTCCTTGCGGTATAATTAAATTACGCTATTGAAAATATTATGAAGTTTGATATAAATCCATTGAAATTGAAAGGACAATGAGTTAATGTAATTAATTAATGATGAATGGAATCCACTTTGTAACAATAAATCAAAAGATTGTACCATCAACAAATCTTAATTGTTGTTCGTGAACATGAAAAAACCCTTGTAATAGGCGGCCCGTTTGATAGGTTCCGCATATCTTTATAAACGGATTATAATCTTTGAGGCATAGACGTCAGGTAGGAAAGCTGTCCATGTTTTACCGGTATTTCAATGGAAGATGCTACGAGGAACTAGCGTCAATGTTCTCTTCCGCACCGGTTCATTGTCAGGAAATACGCCAAACGTGCGCCCAACCTTTGTACACGGTTGACATTTGTAAGATGAGAACGCATTGTTTTTAGGGCTCGTTCATAAGTTCAAAAGCTAGGCTGTGGAACAATTTACTGGCCTCTGTGTTTCCTCCAAAAGATCCATGTTCATATCTTCCTCTCCTAAAAAATACCATCTTCAAAGATGACATAGGCCCCAAGGAAAATTATCGTCCTTCCGGTGTGGAATTATCGTAAAAAAATTACAGAAAAATGATTTAATTTTTTTTTGGATTGGTTGAAAATATTTAGGTAATTGTTCCTTTTTTAATCACACCGAAAGTGGAAAAACCGAAAAGTGAAAAATAAAATCACGAATGACAAATTTTAGAACAGAAAGTTCGGGTTTTAGAATATCTACTAAAAATAATTCTGATCATGCATCTTCGTGGTGTTCACCGAACTATTAATCAAGGCACCTTGCATTTAAATTCCAATAAAACAGACGCATTGACGCAAGGTCTTTAATGACACTCTTCGTATTTCATGAATGTTATTGCAGGTTTTGCAATGTGATGAATAATGGATGAAAATTTTTAATGTGACTCTATAAATTTATTTGTTTTTAAGTTAGTACTGTATTTAAAGGACCTTCTGTTTTGACCTATACCGTAGCATGAATATGATTTAAATAATGCTGGTCATTAACACTTTGCATGAAGACAAATGTTGTAGGTGAGCACAGAAGACTTTAAGAATAACATTCTCCTCGCGTTTGAGATATAATATAATGAAGTTTACAGTGTATTCTCCTGCAGCATTTTAAACCTGGGGGGTAAAATGTAAACTGCAACGTTCTAGGAATTAACACTTCTTGCGCAACTTGCCGGGAAAAGGTCTCAGAGGAATGTAGAATTAACTGGAAAGGTAAATGTTAACTGGGAAAAGTTTCTGATTGAAGTTGAGAAATTGTTATATTTTGACGCCTTTGGTTTTTTTAAACTTTGTTATTTGTTGAAATATTTTATTTATGTTATTTCACAATTTACTCCTTTTAAAATAATATTCAGTATATTTGCGGCAGGGCCCAGAGTAGAACATACTCTCAGTATCGTCCTGGTGTAAGATCAGCAATCGTAACGTTGTTTGAAATGGTTTCAGCCAGTTTGGTTACCAGATTTGAATAGCCACATACTTTCCCACCTTCCTCTTTCTCATCTTCTTTCCCTCCTCATTACTTCCAACCTCCTCACTACCTCACAACATACCCCAATTGAGGATGGCATAGTCTCTCTTGTTCCAGACGGTTCGGAGCAGTGGGGAAACTTATGCGGTTTTACATTTAAAAAAATTCTTTCCTTTGGTGAAATTTCAGTAAATTTAGTAAATATTTGGAATACGACGAGATTTGAGATTTTCACAGCCAAAAGTATTATCGTGATTATTTTTTCAAATTCTTTAGCAAACATTTCGGACAGCGCTACAATGTCTAGATTGTGGTGAAGTGCATAGTTATGCACGTAAAATGATACCATGCTGCGCTCGTTTAACCTATTAAGTATGGTTTTTATAATAATTAGTGGAATGAAAGTGATTTTTGGTGATTTGTTTTGGTGCAGCCGTCAATTAGTTACTGGATAGCTAAACTATCAAACTTATCATGTGTCGTCCTTATTAATCAAAAGCTTTTTTTTTGGATTTCAATCGTTTCCATTACTAGGCGTGCTTGTTGCGTTTTTGGTCTTCCCGATGCGTTTTAAGCAGTATTCATGAAAAGGTTATTGAACGAGGAAAATCAGTTTTAGTAAAAGCCAAACTTTGTAAACAAAAAATTGAAACATCAGCTTTCCTAACCATCAATATACAAACAATACATTTTTCAATACCCGACGGCACAAGAATGTACACAAACAATACATATTTCAATACCCGACGTCACAAGAATGTACACAAACAATACATTTTTCAATACCCGACGTCACAAGAATGTATACAAACAATACTATTTTATAAATAATATCGCCTACTTTAGCCCTCTGACCCAGATGTGTCGACTGTATAACAAGATAGAGTGTGCTGAAATAGATATTTTCGTCGATAATTTGTACGGATTCAGAAAAAAAGTTCTGGCGCTATTAAAAAATATTAGCTAATTCATTGTGTCAATTTTCTCTCTATGCATACCTCTCGTATTTCTTATGCCTCTTACCACTTGTAATAATGTATAATGTAATGTGTTACTTGAGCGAGCTTGTATATGATTGTGTATTTTATTTTTTGATGTTTTTGTTTTCTAATTGTATGTATCTTTATTTAATTGTATGTATCTGTATTTAATTTTTTGTCTCTTTATTTAATTGTAGATTTTTGTAATTGTACAATAACTGAGTTTCTATAAGTGGATTGTTCTCACGTAAGTGTGATCATCTGTAAAACCCAGTATAAATAAATAAATACATTTTTCAATATCCGACGTCACAAGAATGTATACAAACAATACATTTTTCAATACCCGACGTCACAAGAATGTATACAAACAATACATTTTTCAATACCCGACGTCACAAGAAACTATTGACAATGATGTTGACAATGTGACAACGACAGATCGAATCTTTTTCCTACTTAAGTCGATTATAGTCTCTGTTTTTTTTTTCCTGCAAAACACTATTTTTTAAAATGATTTTTACTTGTTATCGAAACAGTTGCAGTACTCTTCCTCTGCGCCACTCATTTCAGGCAGTACTTGTAGTGATGACGATATTTACGTAGTTCCCACCTAATTAAATAGCAGATCTTAAGATCGCAACCTAGACTGTTTTCCTATGACCAGGGCCGTAGTCAGTCATAACTTTTTTATAAATCAAATAATATTACTTTGTTTCAACCACAATATTTTTACATAAAAACCTACCGGTTTCGGAACAATCTATTAAGCAAGAAAAGGTTTTTCGATTATAATAGTTCAAAGAAACTAACATTCTTTAATTTATAATAATTAACTAAAATTTTATAGCTATATTCTAAAGTATAAAGTTGGCATGAATAACCACAAAAAAACGAAAATGTATAAAAATATTACAATTAAATACAGAATTGCGTGCGTAAATACATATTTGTTACAAATGGTGTTTAAAATTCTCTCACACCACATAAGTGCACTTTTCAAGTCATGCCTCTACCCCCACTTCAACACTTAATAATATATGTTAATCCATTTTATCTTGTATATTTTATACTGAGGAATCAACGGTTGTTCCGAAACCGGTCGGTTTAAATATAATAACTATATAGAGGTTCAAAGAAAGTCATTTTGTTCCATTTATGACGGATAACCACAAAGTTATAAATATATTCAAAAGTACAAAAATATTAGGTCAGCAGGTCAGCAATCAACATCCGAGCTGTGACCGGTAGTGCCCATAAAAAATGTACTCACCTTCAGAAAAATCTTGGAATTAAAAAAAAAAAAAAAATATTTTCGAAGATAATATCTATACATTAGTTATGCCGAAACGTTATTTATATGAAATTCCCTTGATAGAAAAAAATCGCTCCGAAATTTATTTAAAACACGTGTTGTTCTGTTATTTAATATGTTATAGGCATGAAAAAAATTGACAGTGTATCTTTAAATGCAACTAAAGCATTTGTCCAGAGATTTTGGCTCTATTTCAAACGAATCGTGTTTTATTAAATATTTTCAACATTTTCGCTCAATTATTATCGTTTTTTAATATTAGCGCGCTCCCTCTAAAAATTGTATTGACATATCTCCCTTTCAAACTATCTTTGAACCGCTTACTGTGGGGCCTTAATCAAATGAATTACGAACATCACTGGCATATAAATTACCCCAGTCTTTTTAATGCCTATAAGATATTCTCTAAGTCATCCTTTTCGGACTAAAACTTGTTGTTCCTACCGATACAAAATGAGCAACAGCACAATTGCAAATCACTTTATTTTAACACCGGTGTCAGAAGTACCCTTCCTTCATCAGTAGAATGGAAATGCTGCCAGATATAAACAAAAAGAATTCAGTTGTTGGGGTTAGAGGTGAACAAAGGGAAGGGCGTAATTAAGGGGTGTACCGAAGGAATAGAGTTTCTTACTGGAAATTTGCTTATTTTTTATTTTATTTTATTTATTAGCGTTATAAACAGTCTTTATACATGCATATATGACAGTGATCAGAGTAGTTATGTCATTGACCAATAAAATAACGACAAAACAAACCATAACAGAAAAATACATAACAACATACCTAATACAAACAATTCTGATAAAGTACATCAATTATCAAAAATGTATTAATCAATGAAATATTTAAAAAAAAATCAATGAAAAATTAAGTTTTTTAGAATAGGGTTACAAGTTAAATTTACTCTGTTATTCAATATACTAGAATTATTTCAGAGAATGTGTTGTTTCGGAGAATTTGGACAATTATTCAATTTTCAAAGTTAAATTTTAAGTTCTTTTCAAATTCTGTTATTATTTCAGTTATGCCAAGTAACTGGCCTATAATGATTTAATAACAGAACTTAAATAGACATTCACAGAACTCGCAAATGAACGTTGAAATTTTATGAATTCTTCAAATTATATGAAACAACCCATCCTTAGAGCTTTTCAAGTGCTTCTGATATCTTTATTTTTTGCCTTTATTATTACTATGGAGAATTATGACCCCTGTGTCCTTATTAATAACATTATCGGTGGGAACGAAATGATTGGTAAACTCTGAAAAATTATTTATTATTTATTATTCCCTTATTCTAATATTTACTTTTGTAGTTGTTTTACCTAATTATATCGATGGACAGTCATTGCAACATAGTTTATAAATGCACGAGTGGCTTAATTTATGATCTCTATTAGTGTTCTAACATCTAAGATCTTTCAGTCATACTTCAATATTCCTCCACTCAGTAAGTACACTTATTTCTTTCCGCCTCTTAATCGCTGTCACTGTGGAATAAATTTGCCCATAATTCTAGATGTCTTGTCATCTTTTTCTTTCTACCTGACCATTGCAGTATTTACCACCTTTACAGACCTCCGAAATTTTACGATAGTTTCATTATTCAATTAGATTCTCCTGTTTGTATTGTTTCAATATTAACTGTAATCCAGATCGTTGTAACAGATTAAAAATGACAATTAGTCAACCAGACGTTGGCTTAAATATTATTATTGAAACTCCACAATAATCCCATTCTTAGTTCCCGAGACAACAGATTAGTGAGGGCGGATCTTTTTCATCTCGAACGGTGATATCATGTGGGCAGATAACTGTTAGGGTGGCAGAGGGTAAGAGAAGGTCAACCCTAGATTATAATTTGGCTCTTCCCTTAGCGTATGGAAAAGCCTTTAAAGCCTCACAATGAAATGGAGCCTTATTATTGAACAAAGCAAGACGAAAATTATAGGAGAACGTGTATTTTGTTTAGTTATTTAGAATCTTCATCTTTACCGGTCAATGGGAAGACGAAATTTACAAGATTTTTATTTTATATACAAAATATGTTTAAAAATTTTCGGTGCCAAAACGGGAAATATTTTAATCATATTTCGATTTAATCGCTTGGTCAGAATAAATATGTAATAAATTATGACTATATTAATCACTATTAAACGAAAAATGTAAAACAGAAAAGATTCTGTCGCATCTGGGAATTGAACCCAGGACCTTCTTTGACTTGCCGAAGGCATTACTGAATCATATTTGAAGGCGAACTGTTTCATATTTCGACCAATAACCACAAACATTAATTTACTTATTGCATAATATAGTAAGTATTTGAATGCGATGGGAAAACGGGAGTCAGTGAAAAAAGCTTTAACGAAGTGAAATAATTAAATAATAATAAAACAAAGGGCCCTTGGGGTGATTTTTCACAAAAACGAATCCATAGAGATATATTTTTTTAATCTTTTCCGATTTTATGTCCGGGTTAAATCTTCCCCATAGGAAAAAACTAAACCCTTCCACACACTTTTTCACAAATGATCATCTAGTCAATCAACATTATGCAAGTGCATTATATAAGCAAAATAAATACAAAAAAATACAAGAACAACACGTCAACTCACCAGAGATCAAATAGGAAAATAATTCACCGACTGCAGATATTTTCATATCAGAGGGTTCGGCTCGGTAGAACTTCTAATAGGGCCTATAAATCCTACTGATCCCTCAACATAAATATTTAAAAAATCTTTCGTTATCCTACATGTATTTAAAATGACTTATTTTTGCATTTTTATATATACATTTTTTTGTAGATCTAATACGCCTACATTTTTAATGAGAGAGCTAGGTATAATGCCAGTAGCCGAAATAACGAATGGTAATATTTTTATATTCTAAGAATGCCAAATTCTTTTTATCTCATTTCCTAAATCTGTGTATTTTCATATTTTTTCATTAACAGATTTTTGAATAAATATTATTTTATTATTATTATTAACGAATTATTAATATTTTTATTTTAATTTGCTGTTTTCAATATTCTGAATCAAAATTAATTCAAATTTTGACTTATTTAATTTGCTCCTTAACGAATAATGTTATAATGTTAAGGAGCGACAGTCTTAATTATCAGTACATACTGGCAATGAAGTTTTTTTTTTGGACATTAGAGATTGATGTAATCCTATTACAATACACATAAAATATACAAAGCTTCAAATGACAAATTTTACAAAAGCCAATATTTTAGAGTTCTTGCCTACAATGACTTTTGAAATCTTCAAGGCCAATGTTGAAATTTCAAAAGACCTAGAGGAATAATTTAGTGGCACCATACCTCTTGTCATGCTATGCTTGGCCAGCAAGTACGTTCTTCCGTGTGGAATACAGAGAAAGTCGTGGCGTCGGCCCTGACGGTAGTTGCTCGGTACAAACAATTTATAGCATTACGAGAGGTATGGGCTGTCAATATTATAGTTCATGATTTTAAAAGCTGTTACATTAAGAGTCACATTTCTCCTATATTGGAGACTTTCGTAGTGCGTTTCGGAGAGCAAATCTATGTGATGCATAAATAGTGGGTAGGTATATAAATAGAGTCAGCTTAGGTATTTGAAGAATCGGATCACTGTCCGATGTGAGATATCTCGGGTATAAGTCTCCGGCGATAACCTCAAAATGGCTGACATGCACGCTGAGATATTGTTGTACGTCGTACTGGAAAATATAGGGAAAGCAATACCTTTCATTTGTAAGTAGGGTTTAACTATAATCAGTAGTCGTGTAAATTGACTTATTAATGTTAAAAAACTCGTGGAGCATTTCGACACGTTCGTTGACTTCGTTCACGGTCGGAAGGATTCGGGCGACATCAACAGTCGCCACGCTCCACTTCCTACTTCCCGCATGGGAAAAATATTTCACACTGATATTGCAAGGAATGTAGAATGTATACTAGTTACAATTCATTAGAATATTTACATTCTACTTCATTCTAACGAATGTCAGTAGATCAAGTGAATAATCTAAATATAATAATAATTAGTGTTTATTCCGGTATGTGGGGAGGTTAGTGCAGTCTCACACATTCCATATAGAGATACAAAAAAATATATAATCAAAAACAAAAAGATAGAACAGAAAAACAAAGAAAAAAAAACAGAATAAATTGAAAATAAAATAGAATAAAATGATAAAATAAATAGAATAATAGAAAGTTGAAGCCTTTAGGGAGCCGTGACTATATTAGGCGCTAGTATTTTTCTCCAGTGTGCGTCAATGCTGGAGGATAGAGTGAGGCGGGCTTCCATAGTGAGGATATTTCCAGAGCTTCTTATCCTTTCCCTCATTCCTGCCACCCTGGATCTAATAAGGGCTGCATATCCGGGAACTCGCCCCTCCGTGAACATACGGGAAGCGCTGCAGTATCTGGGGAGACAAAACATTGTGCGGAAGGCGTTGTTGTATTGGACCCGTAGTCTTTCTATACTAGTATTTCTACTATCTTGTAGTTTGCCCATAGTTCGCACGTGTACAACGTTGCGCAGTTGCGTTATGAATACTATTTAAATGAAATCTAGATTCGACTATCTTTAGTAGCCTAGTTGTTCACATGGGCTATTAGGTCATTGCTAAACATAATAGTGCGTTGCTAAAGGGGCAGAATAATAATAAGGATTTAGTAGTAACTACCCTTCTATTGTCTTACAGTTAATGACTGCGTATATTATAGACATAAATAATACTTAGCGAAGCTGAAGCCATTTGAATCCAGAAATAGTTACCTCGCACGGTACGGATTGATTAATTCACTTCAGAAAAATTATTAAAGTTAAAACAGACGTTCCCAACATTATTAGCTCACCGCCCACTTTACAAGTATATTTTTCTAAAATAAAAAAAAATTATATCAGCAAACACGGTACAAGCGCCGCAGGTGAAAAACCTTTGAAAAGTTACATGTTTGCAAGGGGAAGGTCAACATAATATGTTTTGCAATATTATGACCAACCGGTTAGTAGCGTTGTAGTTTTTTTTTTATTTTTTTAACCAGGGCGTTGCTGGTTTGATCCTTCATTTGATTATCACGGTCCTCTATAATCCGGCCACACTTTAAGCTTACAGTGTCGATTATACGGTGTCGATTATGTGTGTAGATTTTCAATATTCTGAGATTATTTGTAAGCCGGGAATGCATTTCTAAATGTTATTCACCATACTAACGATTTTTCAAAATATATTATCAAAACAAAAAAAAATACTGTTAATCCATCAATAATTGAACGGTTCATCTGCAAGATTCTAGTAATGATGTATCAAAAAAGTTTTTTGACGTGTGTAATTCAAGTAGGAGTGATTCTCGCCCTGTGTAATTTCGTCCGTGTGTAATGCTGGCAATGTAATATATGTACATGAAATTCACAGCTGTGTTATGTCATGTACTTAACACGATGAGGTGCGGAAGGGAGTGAGAAGGGAAGTAGGTGTAGAAGAAGAAGATTGGGAAGTATAAAGCTATTTAGATCACCAAATCCGACTAAAGCAATTTCAAGCCAAGTTTCGTTTTTTAATTATGTTCTTTCTGAAAGTATTTAATGCTGGACTCGAAAAATTATTAAGCTTTCGATTAATTATGTAAGTTAATTTCCTCACCTTCCCCTACCCCTCTTTAATATCTTCAGCCTGAAAATATATAACAGTTGAGGTTGCTTTAGCCTCCCTCTGGTACCGGGCTGTTTTTCACATAAAAAGTTTGATATTTATTTTTCTTATTTATACCAATAATATGTTCAAATCCCCAGTCCCCCACTGACTGTCCCCATTGTTTTAATATGCATTACACTGTCAGAGTTTTCAAAGGGTCGCACGAACTCTGAGAAATGGTTGCATTTTATCTTACCAACGCTTTGTTTTCTCATTTCTGGGGAATGTTTCGTAAGTGCCTTCCGAGGGCACATTTTAAATTTCCGTTCTAAGTACCCTTTTCCGACAAAACACAACCGCGGGCATTTTTGTAATGCCCGGTTGAGGCACGAACCCGCATTAAGTACATTCCGGCAAATTTGGATCAGGTATCTAATGTGCAAACGCATTAGGTTTTAGGTCAGTACTCTGTACCTGCCTTGCGGCATGAAATGTACTGCGAAAATGTACAATAAAGTAGGTATTCACTGGGGTTATTATGGGAACTGGGATATCTTCAAGGTCCTCTTTGAACACTTCTTGCCAGTCAATGATAACAAATAGGTAACAATTATTTTATTTATTTTAATATGAATACCGCACAAAGGTCCTAATTGCTCCCAACCGTCTAAAGCCAGTGAGACTATGGCATCCCCAATTGGGGTATGCTGCTAGGATTAGGCTAGTGGGGAGAGAAGGAGATTGGGTAGAGTAAGGTGGGTGAGTACCTGGCTATTAAGATCTGGACACCATACATAGCTAAATACATTTCAAACAATTTTTCAATTCTAAATGATACACCAGGGCGATACTGAGAGTATCTTCTATTGTGGAACATGCCGCAAGTATACAATTGATAATTTTGAATGAATTAAATTATTGAATAACAAATGTAAAAAACGGCCATACTTCTAAACGCTTTAGAGTTTGAAAGCATTCCTAAAATTTTTACAGATTTAAAATTGTAAGATTTATTTTTATAATTATTACAGGATTTCCAGTTTTATTTTTAATTTAATTTGAAATGAAAGGTTACATATTAATTTTATTACGTATAATGTATTATGAGGTAGTAAAAACCTCTTTCAAAAACGTTTTTATTTTAGGATAAATAAATGTAAACAACTCGTTAAAATAAGAATTAATTGACTTGAGAGGTAGCTCTTGCGAATACGAAAATATTAAAATAAAACAGGTTAAGATAGAGTTACTTAAATGGTTTAGACGCGATAGTACAGTAAGATGTATACGTTTTATGGAGGACCAAATATTACGACAAATTATGTCAAAACGTTATGCACAAAGACAGTGTGAAATTTTTTTTTTTTAATATCTGACACCCACCAACTGAAAAAACTCCACGAAAGTACCAATCTTGAAAATTTTTAAATGGCTAGTAAGTATTATATTTTCGTCTGTTGAAAAGTCCACAAAAAGAGAATATCTAGTAGTAAGTAAGCCAATAGCTTTTGTATTTCAAAACCCCTTTACACGTTAAGAAATATCTCAAACAATATTTCCTGCATCAATTTGTTTTAATCAAAGATTACATGTAATATAACCATTAATTCATATTTGAACCATAGATAAAGAAGAAAACTAGAAGCGCCTTCTACACAAATTTAAATGGAAACAAAAGTTCTACTGACGCGTGACGCGTGTATATCTCTCTTACACTTGCGTGAAATTGTATATCGCTATCCCATTTGAATTTCGTAATCACAATAAAACACAGTTGTGTATGGACGTTGTGTTCGTACAAACAGGTCTCCAACTCGTCTTGGAAGGAGCTTATAAATAAATAGTTCTTTTAGATTAATCAGGGATTTAATTAATACTCCGCATATTATAATGGTGACTCGGTAGTCGACCTAACTAGTAGCTGGCTAATTGGAATCTCAATCAGTAAGTGTCTCTGGGAGCCTTCCCACTGACCCTGGCGACTACTGGTCACTGGTTCTATCTTGCGGACTTCCACGCAAGCTCTATACACTGCCATCTGTGCATGCAAATATGAAGCTCTTACTTCTCAACAAGGTCCAAATTGGACTTATTTTTTGTTCACGAAACACGCCCATCAGCCACTTCTTGTGTTATTTTTGGTTTTATGATTTTAACCTTGTTAAAAATAAAAGCTATGAGTATAAGTCTTTTATTTCAAGCTAACTGCTAACGTTTTTACCACGAAATACTGATTCACAAGACAATTTGTGTGACTTTGAAGTTGTTTTACTGTCATAATTTATTTAGTAACTACTTTGAACGGCAAATGGGATTAATCTCAACGTATTATCATCATAATCTAGAAGCATATTTAACAAAAATATGTTATGTTTTTTCCAGTATTGTAATGTATTTCCGTATATAGAAACCTTTGAAACTAAACCTAGCATTGACACGTGTAGCTTATATTTAAAGGCACGTACTTAAAATACCTCGGACAGATAGCAGATAATGTTTTAGTAAGGGTTACATTTTTTTTATAAACAAATTTTAATTTGGAATTTAAATATTTATTCAGGATGGCGTAGTCCGACTTGCTCCAGGGAGTCCAAACTTTTGAACGGTATTTGGATAATAAAAAAATCCCATTTAAAAATACTTTTAGGAATGTTTTATTCAGTGGACGCAAATTTCAAAATTTGCTAAACGGACATTTAAAAAATACCCACCCAAATAATATATAATACTATGGTTTTAAAAATGATAAAAATTCCAGAAATATCTTCGATAAAAATTAAGGAATTTGACAAAAAAAATTATTTATCACGCGTAGGTATCGATTTTACACCAAGGCAAAATGCACTGACATTTTATAATAATATCGAAATAGTTCTAGCCAGAGAGCCTCCATCGTTTATCAATGTTGACAGCCACTGAATAGAGATAATTCCTAGAAGTGTGATCTATAGAAATTTAAAAGAAAAATGACTTCACTAAATCACAGAAAACGTTTCGATTAGACCCAAGTCTGGCAAAAGGAATTGTTAATCTGTTCAAGTATGAAATTAGGTATTTGAAAATGTTTGATTAATTTCACTAGAAAAATACTGAAATCGCAACCATAGTTGAGTTGAACACAGTACTAGCAAAGGTGTATTGCTTTCAAACGTACTGTTTCGAGTTTATAAAAGAAAATAAAACTGAAAATATTTTAAATAATTAAAGAACACAGTTTGTATTAAATTGAAAAAATCTTGCCGCCAACGGGAATTGAAACCGCACCCGATTGCAAAAAATTAATAAGCAATAATTGTTGAATAAAATAAAAGAATTTATTGAATTATTTGGCGGTTAAAAATAAGCCGACGTAGCACAGTGGCTTAGTGCACCTGGTCGGCAATCAGAAAGGCGCGAGTTAAATTACGGTCGGCCGAATTTATTATTTATTTTTCGGATATTTCATGTTTGGTGCAGGTATTGCAGGAGATCGTTTTATTTATTTATTTATTGACGCCCTATTGGGCTTTTAAGTACATAAAAATTACAAATTTCATTTTAACAACAGTATAAATCAAACAATAGAAAATCGAAATAAAATATACTGATTTCTCATACATTATTTACATTTAAAAAGTGGTGGACTAATTTGGCTTTAAATGTATTGAAGTTTAAATTAAATATGTCAGCGACATCACTTAGTTCATTGCCCAACCTATGTATTCTTTCTAACACAGAATTCGTAGCGAAGTTATTGTTGTAGAATAAAATATTCCGTCTAGTATATTTTGGAGGTATATGTAAAGATAGCAAGTTTATAGTGTCAGGGCAGTCTAACCTTGAATGAACAATTTTATATAATAAAAAGAGATCAAATATTTTTCGCCTTTCAGATAATTTCGATAAGTTAAGTTTACTGCGTAAATTGACATAATTTATTTCAATAATAGGAATACCAATTTTGAAATTAATAAAACGTAAAAATTTATTTTGAATTTTTTCAATTTGTAAACAATGAGAGTTGAAATGAGGACACCAAATGGTTGCATTGTATTCAACCTGACTTCTAACCAGAGACGTGTATAGTAATTTTATAGTTTTTATGTTATTAAAGTCTTTAGCGATTCTGAGAATAAATCCAAGCATTTGTAATCCCTTACTGGTAATGCTATTAATGTGATTCGAGAAGCGTAATTTGGAGTCAAAGATAACTCCAAGGTCATTGAATTCAAAAACTCTTTTTAGAATAAATCCAAGCATTTGTAATCCCTTACTGGTAATGCTATTAATGTGATTCAAGAAGCGTAATTTGGAGTCAAAGATAACTCCAAGGTCATTGAATTCAAAAACTCTTTTTAGAATAAATCCAAGCATTTGTAATCCCTTACTGGTAATGCTATTAATGTGATTCAAGAAGCGTAATTTGGAGTCAAAGATAACTCCAAGGTCATTGAATTCAAAAACTCTTTTTAGAAAAATTGTTAATTGTTTTGTTGTGAATTTGTCATACATTACAGCAATCTTGATGGAGACACGACAATATTGACGGTCAACATCTTCCCCAGCAAGACTAAGTCGGGCAAGACAATTTGTTTGGCGATGTAGGCAATAGTCAATTTATTTTGCTTTATAGTGCGATTTGTAGAAGAACTTGAGCTTATTCGAGCTCAAAAACAAAATTTATCGGTTCATCTTTGCAATGTTGACACCAGCGTTTCCCGATTTGCACTGACTTTGTCACATAAAAGTCAATTGAATTGTTCGTCTCTTTGTGAAAGAAAATCGATGTTTGAAAATGTTTTCATCAATTTTACCAAAAGTAAGGAAAATTAGCTTTTTGGGCACACGGACAATCCAACAGCTCACTTCTCTCGGTTTATTCCTTCGATGTTGACAGCATTGTGTGCCGATGCCGGTGACGAAAATTAATTTAAAATTCCACCCGTCGAGCGTAATATTCAATTTATTACCGGACATCTTTATTATGGGTTTTGGCCTCGATTTATTATTATTATTGATTGATATATTGATGTCAAAGTTGACGTCGAAGAATCGCCGTCCCATTGTTAACTGATGCCCGTATCAATCTAATCATAAATTGCACGGAAATAAATACTTCAAAATCACAAGTGATACTCAAAAATATTTATTTATATTATTTATTTATTTGAGACACTAACTAGGTTACAAACCAATTTCACTAGAAATTCTATTTTCATTATAAAAAAATAGATATGGCAAAAATTAGTCACATTCATTGCAATGAAAGTGTCCGTTCTATCAGAAACTATCAATTATTCTAACCAAAGGGTGCAACTGGAAGTGAGCTACCTACCTAGAGATCGGCTAGTATCGGCTGTAGTCATAACCATATGGGTACGACCGACATGCTATCTCTGTCAGATGGTGTAAGTACCGCTATCTAATGAAAAACCTTGAAACTACATTAACTGGATAATAATACATTGACCAACACTCTCTACCGACAACTGATGGACGGAATCGAAACTACAACCAAATAACACTACAATATATGTGTATTTCATTTTTTATTTTAATTATTATTATTTACAAAGGCAAACAACATTTGTACATCCATGCGGCAAAACAAAATATATTATAAAATATCTCAAATCAATGTGTTTACAACATGTTCACAATAAAGCTAAAGGCTTATTTAGTTACAAACAACAATGTTAAATTTTCTACTGCAAACAAATTAGAAATGTTACTACAATGACAGAACAAAGTCACAACAAAACAGTTCTCAGATTTTACTTGGTTTATTAGAGATTTGATAAGGGTTGTCATTTTTAAAATTTTATTTTAATGATTAATTATTCAGAAATAAAAATTTACAAAATCATCGGCTACGACTTACAAGATTATGAAATCTAGTGTTATTTATTTATTAATTTTATTTTAGCCATTTGTACATCCGAGTTTAAAGATGTCTTATTTTTATTTATAACTTACATACATTATTACATTTTTATTATTTATTGCATTTTCTTTTGATTAATATGGTTCCTATAATCCAGCTTGAATCTATCAATTAGTGCAGACTTTATGATTTCCGGAAAGCGCATTATAATATTGTATTCCATTTACATTTTAGTTACTTTTGAAAATCTATTTCGCCTAAGCATTATTCTCATTGCTCCATTTTGAAGAATTTGCAACTTCTTTTGTTACATTAATGTCGTTACATAAGAAAAGAATAGTTGAGCAGTAGTTAGAATGTGAATCAATAATGGAGTTGTATATAGAGATTGTAGTATTTGAGGAAATTTTTTGACGAATTTAGATGTTGATCTGAAAAATTTAGTTGTTGGTCTATTCTAAACTTTTTGATGAATTGTTGATCTGTACAAAACTTTTTGACGAATTTAGGTGTTGATTTATAGAAAACTTTTTTATGAATTTAGGTATCTGTACAAAACTCTTAAATAGATAGTACAATACTTACTCTATTTAGTATTAATTCTCATCTTTTATATTCTCCTGCGATAAAACTCAGAAGAGAGTTACCAAAATGCATGTAAATGCATGTAAAAAAAATAGAGTGAGTTTAATAAGTTTATCACAAACTTCATAATTATTCAAATAATGAAAATACCAATGACGCAATTTTTTCTAAAATTAAGGTAACATTATCCCCTAAGGCTCGTGAGAGAAATTTAGTAATTACGTAGCAAGCTGAAAAAACGTCACTACGACCGCGAGCGATTTTTTTTTTTTTTGCAGACACCAAATTTAATGACGCCAAACTCGAGAGCTTTTTCGACGACAAACTTACTATCCACTTCAAAGTTAAGATTATGATAATTAATACAGGCCCTTATTGCCTTACAAATTGAATCACAGAAAATTCGGTAAGTATCATGCATTCTCATCTTACAGTTTACCTAGAAAAAAAACATAAGCCAATATATAATTGAAGAAGAAAATAATACTAATAAATCTAAACGAAACGTGAAACAGAACAAGACACAGAAAAATAAAAGATAACGGTCACAAATAGGAATTGAACACAGATTAACTTATCTTACCCGGACAGGGGTCTTAAACCCTTTGACCATTGGAACCTATTTATGAAGCGTCATATTTCAAATTCAGAATGATCAATAACATCATTTTTTTTCCATATTTTTGGCATTCACCTTTTTAAATAAAAACAATGTTTCTAATGAAATTTGTTTGTAACCTAGATAGTGTCTCGGATAAATAAATATGTTAAACCAATATTTTTGAATATCAATTATAATTTTGAATTATTTATTGCCGTGCAATTTATGATTAGATTGATACGAGCAACAATAATAATGTACTCATAATCTTTGACGAACCAAAGCATTTATTGAATACTCCCGATCTCAAGTGTAATCCATTCTACAAGATTAGTAAACAGTACTCCAGTACATTACAATATAGTTGAATACTCACATATTATAATTATTATTGAAAAGCTTAAACCATACATTTTAGGTGACTAAATAATATTATAAATTGCAATGTGCATTTTGGTTAAATTTTAACGGAAGATCTGAATGCAAATCTCACATTCCATGAAACTTAAGTTTCTCCCCTTGGTGGGTTGCACGTAATGCTTAAAAAGCAAATTACGTTTATAATGAGAGTAAAAACTGTCTGAACGCCAAGGCAATACAATGCTCCAAGAAAAACAACACGACTGGAAGAATATCTCGACAGATGCGAAGTGAAAACTCCCAGTGAAAATTACCGACGCTAGAAACCGAGGAAAGTTGCTGTTGTTCTTCAAGAACAATGGCTTCTTTCTGATGGTTTTATACATGTGAACGAATTAATATCATCTGTACTGAACTCCACGCCAAATAGTTTCCTAGTTTAGGTAACTTTTAATGAAGAAAAGGGTTATGATTCTCGATGGCATGACCGTTTTAAGATTTAGAAGGCTCAAAGGTTTGATATATTATTGAAAGCACAATGAACTCCATTCATTTTTATGGTATTCAGCCATTATTTGGTTTTTGTTTGTATTTATTCTTGTCTTTCAAAAAAAACAATTCAGGATTTTTTCTCTTAAGGTATTTTTAATTTTTTTTCCGAAGGAAAAATTTTAAGTTATTTGTTTAAATAATTTATCAAATGAAAAATTTCGTGGTATTTTTCCTTTTCACACACTTTTTTATAAACTGAATAATGTGATGAAACTAAAAAAGTAAACTAAAATCTCAGTTTCTTTCCTAATATAGACCACGATATAGGCACGTATGGGGATGATGTATGGCGGAATTTAATTTAATTTAATGCGAGAGAAGATGAAGCAACCTGGGTCTTAAAAATGAAACATTTTGCGAAAGGGAGGTAACCCGGAGGTTGTTTTTAAGTACGGCCTTTTGGAGTACGTTAATCTTGATGGTATTTAAAAAAGTATTTAATGTATTCTATACTTGTGAGGGCTTAAAGACTCACTATATAGCTGCTTACAGTAAAACTCGTACATTATTAAGAATCAACATTCATTGATATAAATATTTTGAAAATACTTAAGTCATACATCTTATCACGAAATTCCTTATTGATAGGAGCCACCAGGGTTTTACTTGTTAAAATGAACAATGCAGTGCAAATAATAAGAAGACGGGTTCCGAATTAAACTAAAGCAGTTATAAACAATAAGAAAAAAATAACAAAAAATAAAAGTTAAGCATTTAAGCACAAACCCAAAGTGTACATGTAGAATAGCTGTAAATATGTTTAAAAAAAATAAAGTAGCAAGACTAGTAGAATAATATTTTATTATGTCCTAAAGAAACCGACAAAAAATCATAAGTGTTCACACAGCTATTTAACCTGGGTTAAAAATGATTTTAAAAAGAAATTTTATTAATTATAATTTATGAGAAAAATAAGAGAAAGAATGTGACCATAAATTTATTTATTTATTTTAGCTCACTATACGTAAATCACGTCTTTTTCATAAAAATCAACCTCACTAGGACTAATCCTACTTCACTCAAATTTACATTTGAGTGAAGTAAACATAGAGTAATCACAAATAAATAGTAATACAACATACAAACACAAAATATTTCAAAAGAAAAAAAAAAAAAAATTATGAGTTACCAGGTTAACCACAACTACTTATTTATCATTATTCCCAAGAAGAAACAAGTAGATAATAAAGACAGCTAGGGTGACATTCAGTTTTTAGCAAATGGGACATATATAAAATCTTATTATTTAAGAAAGGACAAGGATGAAAACATATTAGGACAATTGTCTGTCAATACAAATATCTCAATTAACTTTTTAAATTTAACTAAGGAATTGGTAAACTTCATATGCTTTGGAAGAATATTAAACACAAGTGGTGCCTGATATAAATAGTTTCTTTGAACAAAATAAGTTTTAGTATGTACCGCCACAAAGTTCGATGTACAGCCAATTCTAGTTGCACGCGTTTGAGGTGTTCTTTCAGAAAATTTTAATATTGATAAAAAACTGACAAAGTATTTGAGTGATATATGGCTGTTTTATACACATAACATTACATTCCTTATAAAGTAAATATTTTTGATTATTTATTATATACAAGCTGACGTTTAACCGGCGTTGTACGGGGTTGTGAATGATTTGGACTAAAGTTTTGAGGTTGTGAATAAATATAAATATAATATAATACCCATGCATTGTATATATATCTAATAATGATAATAACATGGCCATAATATAGCACAGTTTAGTGTCATTTCACTTTAAGTGCGTTTAACTATAAAACTTAAAAACGGTAATTAGTATTAGTGGTCACGTTAAAATTATTTCTACAGTGCGCCTTAACTAATACAGATCTAATATTAAAACACTTAATATACTGTTTATACAAATTGATGACAAAACTTAGAATAACAAAAACAGCAGGAGAGAACAAAACAAGAATATTAAAACCAAAACATAATATAAAACAGGAGGCAGTTTTTGCTCAGAAATGAGAATCTTCTGAGCAGACATTTAAAAAAAAGTACAATAAGGAGGCAACCGAAACCAAACAATTCCCGGAAGTTTTAGAATATGGCTTATTATAAAATATTGAATCCTTCAATATATATAACGTCTATAAATGATAGTGAAAACCCTATCATAATCCTTTGCGTAGTTTAGAAGAACTAAGCGCACAAACAGACAGACGCGAATAGCGACTTTATTTTATACTATTTAGATATGTTTTGAATCCAGCACAACTGGAAGGAGAGTGCAATACCAGTCCAGTCATATTTAAATGTTATTTATACAACTATTACATTTATTACATTTGGTTTGGGCATGTAGAGCGAATGAGCGAATAAAGGAGTGTAACGAGAATATATGATGCAAATGTCAATGGTAGCAGAAGTCGGGGACGCCTGAGGAAGACATGGCACGACCAAGTGAATCAGATACTTGAGTCGGGCCATGTCAAGAGTCAGAATAATAGAATAGTATGTATGAGACGATGTATGAATGTGAATGAGACAAGGAGTGTGTGCCAAGACCCAGTTGTTTGGCATTCCGTCCTCTTTGCCTACCCCTGCGGGGAAACGGCGTTGTGGTCAGTTATTTACTACATTTGATGAGAAAACTATTTTTTTTTGTATTAACCCCACTCAGAAGGCCCTGAGGAAAATAATTTCCCTTATGGCCTACGTCATATTTTGGGATGCTGTGTGGATGCCTTTTGTAAGGAGAAGAAGTTCTGGGAAGGTAAAGTATGAATCTCGGTATCAGTGTGTCCAGGAGTGACGAACATATGAATATATCTCTCCCACTGCGGCGCAAGGTTATGGGTCGAGATACCAGTTTGAGAGGTCAAGGGTCTCCCCAAACCAGCCTATAAAATAATAATAAACAAATAAAAAAATATATATATATAAAGTAGCACTTTATCAATAACTGCAAAATCACTTAATGGCTTCATATTTTCATATAATAAAATAGCAGACTAGTATGTATAAGAAAAGGTTATCATATATTATTTTATAAGTACTGGAAAATATTGTAAGTATTCATACAGTCATACATAGGTTAGGTCAATATTTTATAAATCTACACAGTTCATATGTTTACAAAAATAGATAGAATAATTAACTTTACCTATTAATTATAATTAACAGGTAAAATTATTGTTGTTTGATGTGAAAGAGAAGAGAAATAACGGACAAAGATTTATTGTAAATTTATAGTCACTAACTAGTAGAAGAAACTTTTCGTTATTGATATAGCGTCCCTGCTTCCATCACTGTACACCTGACATGCCAAATACTATGGACCATAGACTATAGACGAATTGTCTATTGAATGGATCAAACTATAGTTTGTTACCTCACATCGGGGAAGTAGTAATACTAGAGAGAATTGTGGCGGGATCTACCATTGTCTCATTTGATTGGTTCTGTGGGAGAGTCAATAATGTACGCCAATATACTACTAGTAATTACTCATTTTCTACGTGTTCTCACATTGTCTCTGGTAAGGAAGTGAGAAGAAATTGCAATTTGTTACAGTTCATTGTTTATCATCGCCTTTAAAAAGTGTTTATCGCTGCATCAATTACGTTAAGTAAGGTAATTATTTTACAATCCATCAACTATTAATGATTTATCTATGTTTTAAACCACGCTTATCACAAATCGGTAATAATCGAAGTTTATTTATTTCCACATGGAAATAGTTTTTACGAATAATTACCACAATCAAAGGCGGCTAATCATAGGATTGAAATTGCCAGTAGTGGTGGTACCGCAATTTATTCACTCCGCTAAGTTGCGTTTGTAAAATAATTTAACAAATAATTCTGCTACGTTAGCGATCTCAAAATCATCTCGATAGTAAAAGACGCGCAATTATTCATCGCAGAAAATCTCGCAAAACCGTTTAAATTAACCACACACGAGTGCTAATGTGTGAATGTTGTAGCGCTAATACTGGATATTAGTATTTATTAGGTTACGCATGACCAAAGTGGTGAAAAATTCAGTTAATTTTAATTTTGTAGGCAGTGTAATTAGGCTTATTTATAGGCTTATTATTATTGTAATTATAATGTAGGCAGTGTAATTATTTAATTTGGTAGGCGGGAATGGGTACCGCCGCCCTGGGAACCATTTATTGGATGACCAACACCTCTGCCACAGGTCACCCCAAGTGGTTCGCTACGTTTGATGACTTAGCAGGGGTGCCCGGGTTCATGGGTTAAGGTTTGCCCAGGTCTTGGTGGCGGGTGCGTCGGCCGACCTTCTGCGTGGCGGGCCGGTTGGGAGATGCTGGTTGAGGGAGACCCTTTACAACCGGTTACCGCTGTCCGGGCCGCTCGATAGTACAGGGGCCCGACCCTCAGGCTCACGACTAAGGGTGGGCTGCCCCATCAGCGAGTGAAAAAACCCCGCCACTGCTGTTGTGCCGGTTCGTGACCGGAGGGGACCCAGCAGCAGCGTTTGGGGCGCATTGGATGCCCTCTCCAGCCGGACTCTCCCAGCCTATCGCCTAGCACCGCAGTGGGTGAGCTGGAACCAAACGCTCATCACTCTTGGACAGCCTGAACCCCAGATTCCTACCCACCCCTCATACCTTTCCTTTCCAGACCTTCCTTTCACCTCATACCCTTACAAAAAAAAAAAAAAAAACTTAAAATCATGAACCCACAACAAAACAAACTTAACATCGTTACAGCGGCGAGTAGCAGGCGTCCCCGGTGCGGGCCAAAACTGTTGGTAAATTTTGCCAAAATTCGCGGCCTGCACAAAAATCTAAATTCCGTTCATCACCATCTTTTATCCCAACGTCCTAACCTTCTCTTCCTATCCGAAACTCAGATAGCCGAGCCGCCAGACTCCTCCTATCTGGACTGCCCGGGCTTTACCCTTGCAAGCAAGTTCAGACCCAAAGGAGGAGTCTGCCTCTATAGTCGAGCTGACGTCAACTGTGTGCGACTATTGAGTCTGGAAAACTCCAGATTCGACGTAATGTGAGTGCGCGTCAATCTTGCCAGTACGGCAAGATTCTACGCATGTCTATACCGCTCACCGAACCATAATGAATCAGACACTTCCGAACTCTTCAAAAATTTGAGCGATACTATTGATGATCTCTTGCCCCGCTACCCTTCGGCCGAGTTTATTGTTCTGGGGGACTTCAATGTTCATAACGAACCATGGTTGAAGTTCTCAGGCCCAACGGACTCGGCTGGCCGACAGGCGGAATCCTTTGCCATTTGCTACGGATTAGAGCAACTAGTTCAGGAGCCTACAAGGGTTCCTGATGTCCAGACTCACCGCTCCAATCTGTTAGACCTATTCTTAACTACTGTGCCACACGGTTATAAGATTGACGTCACAGCGTCTCTGGGATCATCTGACCACTGCCTGGTGACGACATCAATCCCCATTAACCTCAGACCAACCAATGAGAGGCTGAGGAGAAAAGTGTGGCACTATAGGTCAGCAGATTGGTTCGGCATGCGGGCCCATTTTAACGCTTTTCCGTGGTCAGCTGTTTGTTTTCGGACTTCGGACCCTTCAAGATGTGCCCAGGAGATTGGTGAAGTCATCAAATCGGCGATGGATGGCTTCATACAATCGACTACTAAAGAAACTGGTGTGAGCTCAAAGCCGTGGTTCAGTCGACAATGCTCCGAAGCAGTTCGACGAAAAAACGCGGCTTACCGAGCCTACAACACATCTCGAACGTCCGAAAGCAGATCAGCATACAACAAATCGGCAAAGGAATGCAAGAGAATCATTAATAGGTCAAAATTCGAACACGACCTGCAGATCAGCAAAAAGCTGGCTGCCTGCCCGCATGGCAGCAGAGCATTCTGGTCGCTTGCGGGCTCAATAGGTCGGAATTTTTGCAAACCCAGTTTGCCACCTCTTACCAGACCTGACGGCTCACTAGCAAACACCGCCACCGAAAAGGCTAACTTATTAGGGAAAATGTTTGCGGAAAACTCGACCCTCGATGACGGAGGTGCTGTTCCGCCGTCGGTTCCTCACTGCGGCTTCTTTATGAAAAAGCTGAGGATCCGGCATCGGGATGTACTCCACGTTATACGGGGGCTCGATGTTAACAAAGCTAGTGGACCTGATGGAATACCTGCCCTGGTATTGCAGAGGTGTGCTGCGGAAATAGTTCCAGTTTTGACAAAGCTCTTCAAAATGTCCCTGAAGTGTGGCACTGTGCCCTCTGGTTGGAAAAAAGCGGTCATTCACCCTATTCCCAAGAAAGGTGACCGCTCCAACCCGGCCAACTACCGCCCCATAGCGATCACATCAGTTCTGTCCAAAGTGATGGAACGTGTGATCAACGACAAACTGCTCACATACCTCGAGAAGAACAAAATTATCAACGACCGTCAATACGGATTCCGGCGGAACCGCTCGTGCGGTGATCTTCTCGCGTATGTGACGCATGTTTGAGGGCGGTGCCTGGAACGTCACGGTGAGACCCAAACGGTCGCACTAGACATATCCAAGGACTTTGACCGGGTCTGGCACCGAGGACTTGTCAACAAATTGCCTTCTTACGGACTTCCCGCATCCCTGTGTACGTGGATTGCTGACTTTTTAAGGGATAGGTCGATTCAGGCGGTTGCTGACGGTTTCACCTCTTCCTTACACTCCATAAATGCTGGCGTCCCACAGGGATCGGTTCTGTCTCCGACTTTGTTTTTGTTGCACATCAATGACCTTTTGACATGTGCACCAATTCATTGTTACGCGGATGACAGTACAGTTCATGATAGCTTTTTGTTTGACAAGCCCCCAAAGGGCACACAAACTCCAACGGCTCGGAGGGCTTTGAAGCAGAGAATGGACGGTTATCTCGAGAGTATTTCCTCCTGAGGTAAAAATAATCTCGTCGAATTTAATGTTTCAAAGACCCAATCCTGTCTGATTACGTCTAAAAGGGATCCAAATGACAATTTAGTCTCCTTCAACGGAAGCAATTTTCCGAACAGGCCTTCCATTGATATGCTTGGTGTAACTATAAGTGACCAGCTCAGGTACGGGGGCTCCATTGAAACCAGAGTAAAGTTGGCCTCTCAGAAGCTGGGCGTACTGTACAGGGCCCGCAGATACTTTAATAGTACACAACTGCTGACCCTGTACAAATCGCAAGTGCGCCCTACTCTCGAATTTGGTAGCCATCTCTGGTCCGGAGCCCCTAAATACCTGAAAAAAACCCTTGACTCTGTGCAAAAACGGGCGGTCCGTTTGATAGATTCCCCAATCTTAACAAGCGGACTGCAATCTTTAGAGCACAGGCGTCAGGTAGGTATGCTGTCCTTGTTCTATCGGTATTACAATGGAAGATGCTCTGAGGAACTAGCGTCATTGATCCCTTCGGCACCGGTGCATAGTCGGGATACACGCCAAACGCGCGCCCAACATTTGTACACGGTTGACATTTGTCACATGAGAACGGGTCGCTTCTACGATTCGTTCTTAAGTTCAACAGCTCGGCTGTGGAACGAACTGTCGGCCTCTGTGTTTCCTCCCTCCTACAACATGGGACTCTTCAAGACCCATGTTCACTCCTTCCTCTCCACAAAAAGACCCTCCACACAGCATCCCCAAAGATGACATAGGCCCTGAGGGAAATTATTTTCTTCAGGGCCTCCTGTGTGGAGTGAATATAAAAAAAAAAAGTTCTCTTCAAAGCGCTTCACACGTGCGTCGAAGGTTCATGTGATGAGTTGTATAATCTGAACTGCACCAATACTTGCCATTGTGAGCGTAATCAGTCTGTTATGAGCGTATAGTCACAGTTCCGGTAAACCGAGCTGTCTCAATACTGCCCGATGCAATTCTCCTGTAGCAATGTAAAATAAAATTTTGTGCATAATGAAATATGCACGACTCCTTTACTTTTCTTTAAAGACTGAAGACATGCAGTGTAATGCACAACACACATAACAATGAACCGCCTCTGATCACGTTGTAGGTACATAAAGGGGTAGATATATAAAGTAGAAATAAAACAAAGTGAAAAAACTAAAAAGGAAAAGCTTGCTGAATTAAATATAACGTATTGTTGGTTGAAATTCAATTTCAAATATTGAAGTTATTTTCATAAGGGTCTCAATTTGGAATGGTTAACCCTTGGGCAATTTACTAGCATTTTTGAGAGATTTATATTCCAGCCTGACACGGTCTCAATAAAGTTCTGATCTGTCATTTTGTATTATGATTAAACGAGAGAGAGAATACCGGGCTTTCAGTTAATACCGGGCTTTCAGTTGGATTAAAACAAAAATTGAAATAATATCGTGAATCAACATTTATCATAGAAAAATATTTGTCAAGGCTTGAAAATTTTGAAATAAAACATTTTATATCAAAACGAAGTGAAATGACGATGAGTGATTCTTTAGTTTCGTGTAAAATAGTAATTATTTTAAATACTTCACCTTTGAAGAAGAAGATAATACTAATAAATGCAAGCGAAACATGAAACAGAACAAGACACAAAAAAAGAAGATAACGGTTATATCTAGGAATTGAACCCAGGATCCGAAACAGGCGTCTTAAACCACTCCAAATTGGGACCTATTTATTAAGCGCCATATCATTTTGCAACTAATTTTCCCATATTTTTGGCATCTACCTTTTTGACTTCACCCTTGTTGGTTAAATTTTTTTTTAAATTCCATATTATGACAATTGGTAATAGATACTAAAACAGAGTCTCTCATCTGCTTCCGAAAACAGTTTATTTTGAAATAGTTCAGAAACAGCGAATTTGTACGGAATCAAACGTAATGTGAAAATATTTTCCGCGGAATCCAAGTATGTATTCTGACAGCTCTTCTAATAGCGGTACATTGCAAAATGTCAGATTTTCAGACAAGGTTAAATCCTCCACTGGTTAGTAAATTAAAAACAGTTAAAAAGCCTCTGCAATTTTAGCACAAGCAGACTTTCACGGTGGCTAAAAAAAGATCACATAATATAAAGAAATAAATTATTTTTAATAATTTATTTAGTTTATTTCAATGTTTGCCAAGAAAAACCCAGTGGCGATGCAGCGGGGAGAGAACAATCGAAAACTAGTGCGGGGAGAGTTGCAAGTGAGGGAACCGGGAAGTCATTTGTTTTTCTGACAAATGCATTCTGAGTTCTCTGCTTTCCGGCAGTGACATTTGATTCACTAGAATGGTTATTGCGACAGGTTCCAAATTAATACAAATATATATGAAATTTTCAGAAGCTTTCATAATATCAAAGCAACTCGATGATATTTTGGCACCCGCAAGCTATCCACATGTACCAAAATACACTTCTAACTAACTAATAATTAACTATCCATCAAGTCATTTTCTAACACAAGCAGACAGGATGAACCACCTCAACCACCACACAATTCTGTCTTGTGCACACACTCCTTACTCCATTCACATCCATACATCGTATCATACAATACATATTCTTCTGTTATTTAACCTATCTTTTATTTTTATGACTTTATACCACTTTTTAAAGGTGTGTTGATTTGGCGTTGTGTTGAGTTATCCTGATACCCTTTTTACACTACACAATAGGGGAAAATAATTTGAACCAGGACATAAGTCATCTTTGGGGATGCTGTGTGGAGGGTCTTTTTGAGTAGACGAAGGAGTGACCCATATATGTCAACCGTGTACAAATGTTGGACGATTTTGGCATGTGTCTCGACTATGCACCGGTGCCGAAGAGATCAATGACGTAAGTTCCTCAGAGCATCTTCCATTGAAATATCGGCGAAACAAGGATAGCATGCCCACCTTACGATTGTGCTCTATATATTGCCAACCGTTAAGATAGGGGAAGTAATCAAACTGACCGCCAGTTTCTGCACAGAGTGAAAGGTTTTAGGGGCTCCAGACCAGAGGTGGCTGCTAAATTCAACAGTGGAGCGCGCTTGCAATACAGGATCAGCAATTGTGTACTATTGGAGTATCTGTGGGCCCAATACAGCCCTAACTTGTGCCTGGCTTCGTTGGAGTCCCGGTGCCTGCGCTGAACCTTAAATGATCTTTTGATCTAAATTTAATCTGAATTTAAATGATCTTGAATTAACGAAAATGAATATGGGAAAATTAAAGATTTTATTTATAACAATAATGTTTTCCTTTAAATACGAACGAAAAAGTGGCGTTTTAATCATGAGGCCAAACCTAGTGTGTTCTTTCTCATTGCTTTCACAGTTTTAACTTTCTTTCGCGATCTCATTACGAGACGTTTGAGTGGAAAAGTTGGAGGTTTTATTTCTCAAAGGACAGTGGATATAGCGCAAGCGATTTATTCCTCTTCTCATCTCAGAGTTTGATTCGCGGAGGGATAAAATTTAAGGGTCGCAATCACGCTAAGTAGAAAAGGGAAAAAACCCATACGACCAACCAACCCCATAAGTCGATAGTGCCCCGTCAGCAATCCGATGACAAAACACAAATCTTATAAAAATAAGCTCACATATATTGCGACATGGGGAATTAGGACATAGGACCCACAAAGATATAAAACTATATTTTCTGTTTACATATTAGCTACAACACAATACTTTGCTTTACAATAAACCTTCTTGTTATTCTTATACTAATGTTAAGCTATGTTCTGTATAATACACAATAAAGGTTTGCTAAATACTAACATGATTAACAATTAATATTTCATAATTATTTTACTATAAACAATGTTATTAAATATTGTTCCGCTACTGCTTTCATATTACCTTAAGTACCTTTCTTGTACTCTTATTATATTTCTTTATTGAACAACTATTATTTGAGTTGTAGCAGTCTCGCTGGTTAAGTACCTACCATACGTACAGTCAGCATTCTCAAGTTGCCGTCTTGTCTTTGCGAACTACTCTGAAGGACGCGGCGCAGCATTTGGTTTTCGTTCTGGGAGTTGTGGCTCGAGTCTCGGTGGCGACGGTACGTTTTGAAAGACTTGCCGACCTTGGCGTACCCTGAATTTACGTAAGAGGCCTTAAAATTGAGATTGACATATTTTTAGTTTATTAGGGATTACACTGTTAATTTATAAATTTGTTCGGATTGATCTAATTCCGAGCTGGCGCCCATTTATTTCTTATATCATCATTTATTCTTTGTAAAATCTTAAACTGACATGACTTGCACTTTTAACTATCGAGCATCTGTCTCGACACACCCTGAGATTATTTATATTTAAATTATTCATTGAGTCTCTTGCTATGTTTTGTTTTAAAATAAATTATATTCCGTAAATATGAATCTTTCATTCAGATTATCATCCACATTATTTTTACATTTAATCACAATATTCCCAATGTTACAATTGGCGCCCGACTTTGGTAGAATCTAGTTAACGAGAATATGCAAGTTCATCCTCATTTTAATATTGTTTCCTGATTTTTCGGTTAATTTTTTTTACAGAGATAAGTGATGCTATATTTTTTACTTTTCAGTATGTCAATCTCTTTTGGAGGGTCTCTTGTAGATTCTGGGTGGTCGGTGACTTTTTCAATTGAATCGTGTCCACGGGTCTATTTTAAATTTTAATTTTATGCAGTTTTGTTAATCTCGGCCCAACTCACAGAACGCCAAGCGTTCATTTTTATTCTTTGTGATGTAAAATTCTAAATCGTCATATATTTTATTTTTATTGTTCCCGTTCCGAATCCGTGACGTATTTAGTAAGGCGTCATCGCATTATTTAAAACATTCTGAATCAGAATACTTGATTCACTGGCAAATAATATTATTTAAATATGTACAACGATTGTGTGTGGGTAAACTAATTATTATTTTATTTCCTCAGTGCACCGGTAATTTATTTTTTTCACAATATTCGTGAACAACATGCGTCGCAATTTTGGTGACTATTTATTACAGCAAAATTATTTGTTCAAACGGAGTAAGTTAAATTCTTATTGTTATAATGGATTTTCTCTTCTCACATATGTATAATAATAATGTTTATTACTATTATTATTTCATTTATATAGCGCCGTTTTGTGCAAAATCTCCTCAAGATATATTAATATTCTTTTTCAGGTTATGTTGAATTACATTTGCATACCAATTCAATCCTGTATAATTTTATTAATAACATTATAATATGACACATCTTAGTCATTTTCATTTCAATTGACATAGACTTTTAAATCTTCCTGGCATAAATAGAAATTATTTTTTTAAATTAATAATTATTTATTTTTGAAATATATTTTCCTGTTATAGGAAATAATTAAACTTTCCATCAATGATAAAAGGGAGTTATTTTTTATTTATTTTTTAAATAAGATAATGAAATATATAAATGTGAATTTCAGATTTCTACATCAAGTATCACGGGATCGCTTGCTGGTAGTTTTGGAGGAGACGTCTTTCATCACTTCGGCAGACGACTCCTGTATATTGCGGTTTGCCTGTATAAGCATTGCATAAAGAGGTTATATGGTTTTGTTTATTTTGTTGATTTTCTTTGGGGCTACGCGAGGTGATATAATGATATCTTCTAGGAAGGATTTAATGTCATTTTATCGGTTCAACTGGTTTCGTAGGAGTTGACTCAATTAAAAACAAAAAAACAAAAAAAAAATTCTCAATAATTATTTTCTAACTGTGAAACTCGATAATTATTTTCTAACTGTTTATTGTGGGTACTTTATATTTATGATTGGTATTGCATCATCTGGGATTAATTGGAGTCTGAATTTTATCACAATCATATTTGATAGTCAAAGTTACATGCTTATTTAAATCATGACATGGAAGTCCATTAGTAATTTCGATATAATTAACTTATTGCTATATTGGGTGTAACACATAGTTTGCCTAGTTCGATATTTTGAATGTTCTGAAGAATTTTTTTTTTTGAAGTCAGGCAATTAATTTTTTGCGTTAATTTATTTCGGAAGGAGATTATTAAATGACTAAAATAGAATCATTTTTTAACTACAATGGTTCTTTTAACATATTACATACAAAACAATGTTACACATTTATTCGAGGAAATATTTATAATGTCAATATTATCTATAGAAAACTAAAAAAAAATTTAACATCACTCACACACACACAATTATTATTTTTTACATTTTTGATGTTGATGATTTTTCAAGTAAAATTTACTAAATACACTTGAATATTTTACTACAACATATGGTAAAATAATGTTGTCTATCTCACTATAAATATTTATATTATTCGTTCTTTACAAGTTCTCGTAATCGTTTGAACGCCACAAATGAGAAATGACAATTTGATCGCTTACATTTGGTGCGTAAACGTAACGCGTATGTTTACACATTAAATGTATGTTTTGTTTTAGTCTTGTTCAGTGTCTTGTCATAATGTCAAGTTTTGTTTGGGTAGGTCTTAACGTTTGATTTTCAATTTTAAAAAAAATATGTTAGCCTGTATCTTACAGTGGGAATGTCACTTCATGCTTGGGTAGCCTCTGAAAGTGAATTTTTCTTTTACATAGCACATGTTTTTTTAAATATAAAACCGCTGAGGCTTTGTACAGCTCGTAAGGGTTGACTGTAAGGGTGGGAATGATGTATATATTTACATCTAATGTCCATAGGGCATAGAGGGCCTGTAGCGTGTGGAAGTTTTTGCCTACATGAGACAGGGGAACTATGTTCTATGTGATATAGTGGAAGCAATTGGCTTTTGTTGCAATTTTCACCGGGAGAAAAGTACTACATGCTTTTTAGCCTCTGAGAGTACATTTTCTTTAATGCCGCCATGCTTTTATAGGCCTCTGAGTGTGCACCTGATGAAATTGTAGATAGTGTTTTTGGCACATTTTTGGTAGCTGATAATTAAAAAAAAAATAAATGGAAAATCATAACGTTAATTTCCTTGTGAGAGCGTGTTTTTGTTTTGTGTTTTCTTTTTTTTTTTTTTAAGTAAAGGATTAAATTGTTCAAATGCTAATTTCCATCTCTATTGCAGAGGATATGTTGGATATTATTTGGCAATTTTTTTCAAATGCTAATTTCCATCTCTATTACAGAGAATATGTTGGATTATTTAAAAAAAAAAATTATTGCTGTAAATTCAGTAAATCTTAGACAATTCTTGCTATTTTCCATCTCTATTACAGAGGATATATTGGATATTATTTAGAATTTTTTTTATTGCTGTAAATTCAGTAAATCTTAGACAATTCTTGCTATTTTCCATCTCTATTACAGAGGATATATAAGATATTATTTGGCAATTTCCTTTTTTAATTGCTGTAAATTCAGTAATTCATACTATTTCCATCTCTAATATAGAGGATTTGTTGGAAACTCATAAACAGTGTTTTTTTATGCTTTATTGTCCATTGATTTGATTTTTTTTTGCGCCCAACGTGGGGCCAATTGTAACATTAAAAATATTGTGATTACATGTAAGAATAATGTGGATGATAATCTGAATGAAAGATTCATATTTACGGAATATAATTTATTGTAAAACAAAACATAGCAAGAGACTCAATGAATAATTTAAATATAAATAATCTCAGGGTGTGTCGAGACAGATGCTCGATAGTTAAAAGTGCAAGTCATGTCAGTTTAAGATTTTACAAAGAATAAATGATGATATAAGAAATAAATGGGCGCCAGCTCGGAATTAGATCAATCCGAACAAATTTATAAATTAACAGTGTAATCCCTAATAAACTAAAAATATGTCAATCTCAATTTTAAGGCCTCTTACGTAAATTCAGGGTACGCCAAGGTCGGCAAGTCTTTCAAAACGTACCGTCGCCACCGAGACTCGAGCCACAACTCCCAGAACGAAAACCAAATGCTGCGCCGCGTCCTTCAGAGTAGTTCGCAAAGACAAGACGGCAACTTGAGAATGCTGACTGTACGTATGGTAGGTACTTAACCAGCGAGACTGCTACAGAGTGTACAACAATTCTCAACTATAACTAGTATTGTACCTGTTTATATTGCCCGTACTCGGCCTATTATATTATGTATATACACTAATTATTGTACTCATTGTAACATTGTATAAATGTAAAATCCACCATGGCGTGAATAAATAAATAAAAACCAGTGTATTAATTTTTGGTTGTATTTTCAATACATTTTTATTTTGTAATTTACAGATGTAAAGTCTAGACAAGGTCGAGGGGTAAGGTTTACGATTAGAAATCCGGATTTTATTTTATTTCTCGGAATTCTCGGATTTTATGAAATTTCTTCGATACGATTCGAGTATCTATTCATTGGTGCTATTATTTATTTCATTTCATTTGATTCTTTTTGCAATTTACTAATTAAAAATAATATGTATAGTATATTTGCGGCACGTTACAAAGTGGAAAATATCGCCCTGGTGTAAGACCACCATCTAGAATTTAGAATAAGTTTCTTGAAATGGCTTTAGCTATGTTTAGTGAACAGGTAATTCACGTCTTTCGCTTTCCCCAATATCTTCAGCCCTACACCATATCCCAATATGCGGATGCCATAGTTTCACCGGCTCTAGATGTTTGGGAGCTGTTGGTACTCTTGCGATATTCACATAAAATAAAATAATATAAAGCCTTAAAATAAATTTTCTATCTTAAAAATTATTTTAAACACATCTTTTCATTTTTTCTTCTTCTAACTGAAAATATGGAAACAAACCGTATTTTATGATGCTTCGATGTAATTAAATACAATTCGAAAAATAAGTACATGGGCGCTTTTAAAATTCCTTCGGCTACGGCACAAATTGCATAAAAATAACGTTATTTATCACAATAATACCGCATCCCTTAAATAATAGTGAGACAAATGATGTACGTATGTCTGCTTCCACTAAAGAAAAAATCAATCATTATCAACGTCTCCCTCACTTGCACCCAAAAAATGAATCACGTTGCCGTTGCAGTTTGAAAAAACTAAAAATAATTTTCGAACTTTTCACCTAGAAAATTAATTATTTACCTTTTTCTGCAAAAAAATATCGAACGATAAGCTCTTCCGTTATGAAATTTTGAAAGCATTTTCTTTAAGGAATTTTTATTTTGACTCAACTATCTACCCATCGCTTTTCACATCGGTAAGAAGAATGGATTCTTACATCCATCTCTTGTACACAAGAGATTCTACCTTAAATTTCCTTTCCAGAAATTCGTTTCCTCTCTTTTCTTAAAAAGACCCTCAGCACTGCATCCCCAAAGATAGACATGACAAAGGCTCTGAGTAAATACTAATGTTATTATTTCCATAAGTTCCTCCAGTGTGAAGTTTATTTAAAAAAAACTATTTTCATTTTACGAATTTATTTTTAACATGAACTACAGATATTCTAAATAATGTGCCTTTTCAACCAAACCAAAGTTTTTCAATAAAGTGTTTTAAATTATACAGAAACAATATTACAAATGACATTATCGTACACAAGCTTCCAAATAGCAAGCGAAACCGGAAAGCAAGGTGAATGCAATATTTTTGACGAACAATTTTCACGAATTTTTAGCGTTTTTTTTACTAAATAACAAAAAAATAATAAAACAATTTCTAGTAATGATTTGTCGGCTAATAGTATGTATTAAAAGAAGATTTGCAAACAAAATATTTTAAAAATTTTAACAAAAATACGTAAAGTCTATAAAAAGAAGAATATCGTGAAATAATTTCATAGCCAGGTTGAATGATTCAACTGCAGGTATCTTCAACTCGGTCCCCTGGCCGCTGGCTCTGGGCATAAAATCTCCATTTGATTATCCCTGCTCCGCGCGATGACATTTGGGGACGTAAAAATGGAAACGTGGAATCGAGGATTCACCTAATGGACGAACTAAATTATTTTATATGAAGTTAAACTTTATTACAACCTCCTGAAGAGTAAGGGATCAAGATTTCGAGGTGGCCGCTAGATTATTGTAAAAAATGGCTAGATGAAATAATTTGTATTAAAATCGGATAGTATAATCATTTCCTGAATATTTTATATTTTGGGACTAACGAATATCCAAATAGGATATGTCGCAAGGCTAAAGGGAGTGGGGAAGGGAAAGAGATGAGAAAAGAAGAGATCTGGTAACCAAGCACGGCCAAATCTATTTCAAGTAACGTTTCGTGTCTGAATGCTTGTCTTTAACCAGGGCGATACTGAGAGTATTTACCACTCCGATACCTACTTTCCTTTTTATTTCACACATACAAACACATCAACAAATTTGTTTTCTGAAGCACGTAGGCTTTAGAAAAGTGAGCTCTGGAGGCCTGAAATTTGCAAGTTTTTTTTCTATAGTCTAGAGATCAACGCAACTCTGTCGGAAGGCTGTCTCGCATTAAAACCTAGGTTGATATAAACAGTAGAAATTTAAGGATCAATAAGAATGTGTTAGATTATAACCAGAGTTTTTAGTAAAATCTTAAAAAGCTATGTCGTTTTTTTTTTAATTTTGAAAATGTCAATCCAAAAATTGTGAAATAATTTTCCATCAGAAATATTGAAATGTGTCTTTTTAATTACAAATAAGCTTTTCTGAACTCCACAACTATTAAAAGTTATCCAACCTTTTTTGACTGCTAATCCTACAAAATATCCTACAAAGCCCATCCATTTCCTTCTTAAATCCCTTGAAGGCAGTAACAAGAATCCGTCGAGGATATGAGTTACGATGGCGTGGTAACGCTAACTTACGAAGCACACGTAAAAACACACATAACTGTCAACCGCACATAAAAAAAACAGAGTCAACTACACATAAAAGAACGTAAGTATAAGAACAGTAATGTTCTACTAAAGGTAAGTAACTACACTTACACATATTCACATTACTGTAATTCCACGTTTAGAAGCTTCTGAAAAGAAAGTTTTTATAAAACGGTGTAATAAAATGCGGCAATATATTTTTTTGCTCTATGTTAACCTCTGAAAACAAGTAAAGTTTTATTAAAACTGTTTAAAAGTGGAACTTGATATTAAACGTTTGAAAGCAGTAACCATCGTTTGTTTTATAAAGGACTTAAGGCGATGCACTACGTAGTAATGCAAAATCATTTGTTTTTGGTTTGAAAATTTGGTCGCCTCAAAATGTTTCAGATGCTTAAATTAAATACTGCAAGTAGAATACATTTTCGCCTTTAAAATGATCGAGTATTTTTTAGATAAGTCTTTTTATAAGCCCAGAAAAAAATAATGTATAAGGCCTATGAAAACTGCTTTAAAGTTCAAAATCTCCTACTTACGAACCTATTTTCGGTTGTGATTTTATTGTATAATGTGGAAAATTAAGTTATTTATAAAATAATCGAAAAAAAATTAAATATTTATGCTTGAACATCCACAAAATAAAATAAAAGGCACTTTTTGACCATGTTTTTTTCTTGCATAAATCAAAACAGGCAGATGGTGGTACGCTGGATTTGAACCTTATCGCCATCTACGTAAGGGGTGTTTTTGATAGCGGCTCGATTTAAAATATTACACGACGTAGTGCATCGCCTTAACTTACAAACTTAAAACTTTCACTTTAATCTGGCAGTTTTTGAACAAATTTTTAAATCTAGAAAGGTACGGTATAAAAATCTGATACTTGCTTATAAGGAAATGTGAATTGGATGGAGGGAGAAATACTTATCTAAGTGGATGAAAAAATTAGTCCGGAATGTCTGTGGAAGATAACATGATCGAACTGAACCAGATGTCTGCCAATAACATCACGAGACCATCCACGCTGATGAACATACTAATGCTTTCCATGTAGATTTGAATGGAAACCAACATCTCCACTGACTTTAATTTCAGAACTTTCAGTTGTGGCCCATTTAGCACTCGTTTTATCTCACTTACACTTGTCTGATATCATTTAAAGCCATCCCATTTAAATTTCATATTATTGATAAAATACAGTTTTTACTGGAAGTTTAAGGTACGATTAGTAAAACTTTTGTATCACAAAACACGCTCGCATCGCATTTATTGTTTTCCTTATTTTATGCTGCTTCTTTTAGCTAATGATGTCAAAAGATTACGTAAGGAGAAATTTTGTTTTATTTTAATGCGTAGCAACATTTATTATAATAAATTGTTAGAAGTATCTTAGGGGTCACACTATTCTCTCCATCAAAATCCTAACACAATGCTACAAGTGTTCTTACACTATATTTGCATAGTTCACCAACTTATAAATCCATCCCTGTCCGAAAAAATACTCCTGGGAGAGGAGAAGAATCAAAGAGGTTTTTGCAAACCCCACTGTAGAATGCAAGAAACCTTAAAATGGAAACTAAATTTGAAATGAATGCATTATTCTGCACTCTAATATGCCCCGGGCAGAAGTTAATGCATTCTCTCTCTTCTGAAATTCACTTCGCTCTTTCAAAACTTTCATCACCAATCTTTTTGATAGAGAAAATGTCTCCGAGAAAACGTCGGTTCTTCGGAGTATGTATACATTTTAGATTTTCGAAAATCATAAATTTTACAGCATTAAAATGCTCCTTGACAAACCCTTAAATTTAAAATAATAAATATTTTAGAAATTAGAGTACATAGGAATCATTATTTTTATAATGATACACTAATGTTTATAAGACAAGGTTTTTATGCATAGCACAAAGGATAACAAATTATTATAAACAATAATTAGTCGCTTGAAATATCCATACAAATTTAAAATATCTCCCGAGTAAAAATAAATGATAATTGGAGATATTTTCAATTTGTATGGATATTTCAAGCGACTAATTATTGCTTATAATAATTTGTTATCCTTTGTGCTATGGATAAAAAACCTTGTCTTATAAATATTAGTTTATCATTTAAAAAATAATAATATTTGACTAATAAGTCTCAAGGTAGTTCTCAAGTGACCTACCAGGTAAGTATTGTACTGTACATTATCTACATATATAGTTAGTAATAACATAGATCATTGTAGAAATGTATTATATATTTGTACAGCGCCCTTGAGGTGAATTTGCACAGAAACGGCGATATACAAATCATCCAAATATTATTATTATTGTGTCAAAATATTTCACCAACAAGTAAAGATATAATATGTCTAAACGCCATCACGCCAGTTGGAAATTTAGCACTAACAAAGCCTTTCCTACAAAATAAAGTTGGTTGTTTACAGGTGAAAAAATATAATGAGCAGTAATTGTTGATTGAAGTAGTAGTACATATTTAATTATTTGGCGTGTTAGAAATAAGCCGACGTAGCTCAGTGGTTTCAGGGCACCTGACCGGACGTCAGAAGGCGCGGGTATTTTTACTCGGGAGATATTTTCAATTTGTATGGATATTTCAAGCGACTAATTATTGCTTATAATAATTTATATGGGAATCGATAGAAAAATATGTTACACGGAGAAAAATTAGTATCGTTTACTTGTTGAAATCCTGTTAAAAACGTGATGGCAATCCATTTTCTGATAAAATATTAGTCCATTCAGAATATGCAGGTGCAGGTAAGCTTTTCCTGATAAATATAAAGACGAAATAATCCAGTAATTGAATTGTAAATTTTGTTTTTCTTTACATTCTTCTTTACATTTTAATTTATATTGGTATTATATTAGCATTACAGGAACTGTATTTTTACATAGTGAAAGTTCGAAAATTGCTCAATTCTTCGTGATATTTTTCCTTAAAGGAAAAGTTCCTTCTTTACTTTCATTTTTTTATTTTTTTTATTTTTTATTTTTCATTTCCTTGTTTTATCTATTAATATTTCTTTAGTTTATTATATCAGCTAAACAATAGTTAAAAAAAAAAAAAAATGTCGTGGTATAACTGAAAGTATACTAGATTATGAATATACATTTGTATTACTTTACCAACAGAATTTCTTCAATTCAGTTTCATTTTAAAATTCATTTTCTTGTTTTTATCTATTAATATTTCTTTAGTTTATTATGTCAGCTAAACAATAGTAAAATATGTCATGGTATAACTGAAAGTATTCTAGAATATGAATATACATATGATTTATTTTAACAACAGAATAGTCAACACTATAATTTACTTAATTTACATGTAAAAACATTATCATATTGGAATGTCCTAAAACGGGCAATCGCCTAGTTGGACATTTTAAGTTCATTAATTGTATTATGTAATATTCACAAAAAAAAAAAAAAAAAAAAAAACGCTTATAATTTAATTAACACTTTTTCCGCCGTCCTCATAATACATTCGCGTTTTACCGATACTTTTTTAGGAAATCTGTTAATTCATTCGTTAAAGGCCTTCAGTCCCGCTTTTAACAGGAAGATGAGTAATTTGACAATATATTTAATAAATTAGATTCATTTTAAGTCGTAGCGTTGCGTTTTCGATGGTTTACCTTAAATCTTCGATGAATCATAGATTTCGCAATACTTTAGGTGAATTTGGTCTACAGTGTGGAGGGCCGTTAAGGTAACTTGTACCTAAAGTTAGTACGCCCTTCAAAACTCAGAATATTTGTCGAATTCATAATATTACAGGAAAGCTTGAAAAGATAGTCAGATGATTTTGAATTAAACCAATTTTTCTTTGTAATGATCCCATTTCTGACCTGACAGTCTATTTAATTCCAGATAACTAATGTACCGCAACCAAATTCGAGCACAATGAAATGACTGTCCACCATCCACCTCTCCAATAATTGGACTCATTTAAAACCTAACCCAAATTTTGAAAACGCACAATCCGTGGACCCTCATTAACTACGGTCTGACCAACAACAATCGATATTTCGATATCAACTGGAATCCCATAGACAATAAAATTAACCTACCTATCATTGCGAAATAATTAAGGTTCGAAAATCCCAATCAAATTTTAGGCTTATTAACTGAGCGTAGGGAAGTCCTGTTTTAACTCAACCGTTTTGCATTTCGTTAATTTGTTTGTACTTTACGGTTTCCTTTTCAGAATGGTGGACGTTTTATTAATAATAATAATAATAAATAATAATAATTGGATAATTTGTAGAGCGCCGATTTTGTGAATAATCACCTCAAGGGCGCTGTACAATTTATTTCCTAGGATCTACATTTGTTATTTAGAAAAGATACCAAAACATACTTACCTGGCAAGTCACTTCCGACAAACACACTTATATTAAAAACTTTATGCTTATAAAATATAAAACTGCACGCAGAGGACACTATATCAAAAAAACACTGGTCATCGCATGACCTTAAGTCTGCTATAGTTTTTATTGGTTTAGTAAAGATTATTTTTAAGTGTGAAATGTTTGTGTTTATTTGAACCATTCTACTATAGCTTATTCGCAATTTTTCAATATGTTTGTACCTACCTATATGAAAAAAGTTTAAAAAAAGAATTGTCATTGAGATATTACATGTATCGTATTATATACATATTTGGCCAAATTGCATAATTCCTTCTAAGAATAAAAAATTGACATAAAATTATATAAATATCAATACAAATTGAAAATATCTCCCGGGTAAAAATAAATGCCGCCGATGGGAATTGAACACGCACCTTCTGATGTCCGGTCAGGTGCTCTGGACCACTGAGCTACGGCTCGGTTCAGCTTATTTCTAACACGCCAAATAATTTAATAAGTACTAGTACTTCAATTAACAATTACTAATTATTATATTTTTTTCCTTTATTTTTCTTATTTATAAAATTTATGAATTATAATTAAGTAGGTATTTAAAAAAACAGTTTTCAATTATTAGGATTTCATATGAAATTTTGTTTTTTTTTCTCTAAATTAAAAACATGTTTTATTGACGCACATAAAACGCAACAGAACTACTAGTACATATAACTCGATTCTCATTGGAATTTCAAGAATAATAAAAATCTTTTAGGACGTTTTTATTCATCTCATGTGATATCAGTAGCGATAAAGACTAAAGGGGTAGGGTTTAAAGATTAAAGTTATAAGTTATAGTGTCATAATCGTATAATTAACAAGATTGGCTTTACAATATTCGTATTAATTTATTTGTTTTAATTTTTTTTTAAACTGTTGAAAATAATGTGACCTTAATGGGGTATCCGGTTCTAAAGTCACATTGTACATAGTTTTTTGTGTGAATTATCAATTTGGTCAAGTTTTTTTAAGCCTGTCAAAATATAACAAGAGGTAAATTATAAAGCGAAATAATAAGCTCGCGTAGGAAATCTCATTAGATATGAAAATCTAATCATTTAAAAAATCGAAAAGAAATTACAGAATTAATTTCTTTCGATTAAGATTACTGTCGCTAATGAAACACGGTTGTTAGTTTTGAGCAGACAATAATTTTATTTTCTCAAAACAAAAGCATGAATGTACACTTAGTTTCCTATAACTTATCCTAGATGGCGCTAGGTGTATAATTTTAATTATTTTATTTTCATTGACTGTCGCCTGTATCAAGGGGCCTGTATAGCAAGTAAAAAAACAACGTTAAGAGAAGCCTACAAGCCAAAAATGTATATATTCTTTGTATGCCTTATATCGTCACGAATATGGATAATAGCCATTAAAATCGCTTGGCAAACGGAATCTAGAAACGCTCGATTTCAAGCACAAAAGTGGTTTTTGATTTTTTTAAAACAATTTTATAAAAAGTTAATAGCGGGAAACTGTCACAGATAATCTTAGCTATAATTTTATATTTTTTAAATTTATGTCTTTTATTTTTTCATACATTTATACAGAAAAAAAAAATTGGTGGCGTACATTTAAATTTTTTATTGAGTAATTAATTTTTTTATTTGAATTCTACTATAGAGAAACGATAGAAAAGCTTCAATTTATCTAAAGTATATTTCTTGGTATTCATAATGTAAACCAACTTGTTATTAAGATCAATCGAAAATAGTGATTTAGAATTAAGCTTCGCCTTAACAGTCATTGGTTTTCTTATTTTCTTGGCTTTCTTTGAAAGTACTTATTGTGGTAGAAAAATATTTGAAATAAGTAAAATTCCTGTTTTAAGAAAACAATAAGATATTTTTGTTGTGTTTGATAGAAATGGATAACTTATTATAAAAGTTACTTTATATGTGTTACCTCAAAACAAGCTTGTACTAGTGAGATTAAAAATTCTAATGTAAATAAACATTAAACAATAAAACAATCGTATTATAATATAAAACATACTTCTAATTTCGGTTGTTGGTGCATGAGTGCGTGAGTGTATTCCTTCCTTATGTGTAAAATTAGTTAAGTTCAATGAGTTTTTAATTTTCTAAATTGGTTCTAATCAAAGATATTATATATATTCTATTGGTACTAATATATAATTGTGTTTAAATTATATAAGACAAGATAGTGATAAAATATATACCAACATTATTTTATTTTTAATGTATTTCTTTATTTAAAATGTTTGTATTTGTTTAAATACTTGACAGATTGATATTAGTACCAATGATAGATGATATCATTGGATACATGTTGTATTTTTTCACGTTTATTAACATTTGAAAGAAAATGATCCCGAGCCTTGTACTCTTTTTAGAAATACTTTTAGTTTTACAAATCCTACAAATCCCAAAGAGATGCAAACAATCTATTTTGAGTATTTTTGTAGCAAGTAATAACGTTTGAGCTGTGTTAAGTGGGTTGGCATGTGGTGTAGTTTGATGCTTTGATGTTCTTCTTTGGTGTTCGATTGTTGTCTTCCAATAACGCTGTATAAATATCGTAAAAACAAATTATTTATTGTTGTAATTATTCGGGATCGCTGGCCACGCTTAATACAATTTATTTCCAATAAAACCTTTTGATTCACCTTAATTACTATAAAAGGAACCAATCTGCATGTGGGACATTATTAATTTAAGCATTCTAATTTTTATCTACGTAGAATGAACATTCGCTCTCGTTATGTGCAATGACAGCCATTTAAATTAATCTGTTGATGACATTTTCTTGTTGGTATTCCCGATACTATACGAGTAGCTAGAAGAGACATTATTACCATTATCTCTATGCAAATTGGGTTGGTACTTGTTTGGCGAGCTGTGGCAATAAAATAAAAATGAATAAAGGTATTTAGTGATTTTTTTACAAATATTTAAAAAAAATGGTCAGGTTGTTGTAAGTGAGGTTAGGTTAGCATAGGTTAGGTTCTTACACAAAATTATTTAAAAATTGTCAAAAAAACTTGCTTATACCTTATATGAATTAAATGGTAATAACGTTTCTTCTATTCCAGCTTGTAGTATCAAGAAAACCAACATATGAAAATACCGTTGACAGAAATATGTAATTGAACATGGTTGTCATCCCACACAACGAAAGCGAATATTCATTTAAAAATTAGATGTAAGAATTAAAAATTTCCCAAATGCAGATAGTTGCATTTTATAGTAATTACGGTGAATCAAAAGGTTTAGTTAAAAAAAAAACGTATTAAGCGTGGCCAGCAATCCCGAATATTTACCTTCTTTTGATGTTCACGCCTAGCTGAGCTTTTACTTGTTTATTTTTTTACAACAAAGTACATCTAAAAGAGCATAACATCACCAAATCAAAATACTCTATAATGCAAGATGGATAAATAGTAGATTAGAACTAGTACAACAAATAAAATAGTAGATTAGGACTAGTACAACAAATAAAATAGAAGATTAGGTCGAGTAGAACAAATAAAATAGTAGATTAGGACTAGTACAACAATAAAATAGAACAGTTTAAATAGATTTGTTGTTCTACTTGCGGATATAAATTCTACTAAGACCTGTTTATATTTAGTGAATGATGCGTTAAATATGTCAACCACATCCTTATAATCACTACCCAAATTCTGTATACGGCTAACAGGAGTATGCAATTATGATTCCGTGTTGGAGTTGTCGCAATAATACGGTAGATAATAACATAGGTTATCTTAAAAGATATTCAAATTTTTCCGAGAAAATAATAATAGAATCAGAATTCCAACGATATCCACTGGCTTTGTTCTTAATCAACAAAACCAGCATCTACGGATATTTCCTTTGGTCAAGGTAGAGCAGCCATTCGAATAGTTGATCATTATTCAATTAACTCGCTTTCAGTTTTATCTGTGGAATTCATTAATCGGGTCAAAGCAACAGTATCAACCTAGATCCGAGCTACCTGCATATGATTAGTGCTCACGCCAACGCGTTTTTCGCTCGAGTAAACATCTATGGTAATTTGGTGTTTGCATTTTATTGTGCTAAGGACTGAAATTCGGTTTTCGCGCTATTCATTAATGATGAATTCAACCTCCAGGTAATTGTGCGTACGTTTTTTACCATCATATTTTAATCAATTTGCAAATTATTTAATTATTGAGTGTTAATACTATGATCAAGTTCATGAGAGAGCGATATTAGCCTTGGCTCAAAACCCTTTATATGCTTATAGGTATACAGTTTAGCTCACAAAAATAGTTTAAATATAATTAAATGAAGTATTTAAATAGTACACAACTGCAACTGCTGAAGGTGCTTGAAAAAAAACCCTTGATTCTGTGCCTAAACAGGCGGACCGTTTGATAGCTTCTCCTATCTTAACAGGCGGACTGTAATCTTTAGAGGACAGGCATTAGAAGGGGGAATGCTGTCCTTGTTCTACAAGTATTTCAATGCAAGATGCTCAGAAGAACTATCGTTACCTTCAGCACCGGTGCTTAACCGGGAAATACGCCAAACGCGTGCCCAACCATGTTCACTTCTCCCACCCCTCAAAAAACCTCGACACAGCATCTCCAAAGATAACATAGGCCATGAGGGAAATCAATTTCCTAACGGTCTCCTGTGTAGAGTTAGCGTAAAAAAATCTATGTAAGTGTATTTCATCATAGAGTGTAACGTACCTACTAACTCTCAAAACCGCACCGTTGAACGACAGACACTAATAAAACATTGCTTGTGATGGCTTTCGCTGTGTTTGGTGACTACATTTGAATAGCCAGCTACTTTCCAACCTTCTTCTTACTCATTTTTTTTTCTTTTTTGATACCCTATGCCTCAAAATATACTCCAACTGGTTAGTTATGTCATAGCATAGCAACTCTTTCGCGGTATTATTTTCCGTAAAAAAACAAACAATATGCAAAGTACTAAGAACCAATGCAAAATCAAGTGTTTTTGGTTTGAAACTTTGAATCCTCCAAAAATGTTAGATGCATTAATTAAAAACTGCAAAACATCTTAGCCATTTATAAGCCCTGAAAAAATAAAATGTCAGGCATAAAAAAACTGCTTTAAAAATAAAAATCTCTTACTTTCGAACCATTTTCGCTTACCGTTTTATTGTATAATGTGGAGAGTTAAGTTCTTTAGAAAATGATTATAAAACATTTAAATATTTATGTCTGAACTTCGCAAAATAAAATAAAACATTCTTTTGACGATGTTTGTTTTCTTGCATAAATCAAAACAGGCGGCTAGTGTAGAGCTGTATATCGCTATCTACATAATGAGTGTTACTGTCAATATTATAGGACTTAGTGCATCGCCTTAAATTAAGTTAATGCACATCAAAAAATTAACTCTAAATTGGTTAATACGTTAAGTGTGCGCATGAATCACCGAGGATGGCCAACCAGATTACCTCACAATTGTGTAAGCAAATCTCGTTCGCGTGGGAGGAAGTTACTCAAGTAAAGATCGACATACATTTGCGAAAAAAACTTCACGAGACGATGCTAATTTATATGCTGAAAAACATTATATCTGTTTATACTTTAATTGGTAATAAACCTGTTTGCAATCGTACGGTTAAGATCTCAATAGAGTCGTTGAAATTAAATTGTAAAGTATTTTTTTTTGTATAGCTTCATTTGAGAGATTAATGGCTTTAAGTGCATTAATCCACCGCAAACCAAGCTAAGCTAGTACTAACTTAGTTGATTATTTTTCATACTCTCGTTTCCACCACAAGCGTATTTGAAAGTATGTAAAATTATAAATAAATTTTAAGGATTTTCGTGGGTGTTATGTTTTTATTATTATTAATAATAATAATAATTTTTATTACATGATGTGGGGAGGTTAGTGCAATCCCACAAGTCCCAAATAGATATACATAATTTTTTAATAAAATATTTATGTAAATACCACAAAATAGTCCCAGCTTTTCGGAGCCAGTTGGACTATCGTATCCCTAATTGGGAAATGTTGCGAGGATGAAGAAAATAAGGAAGGGAAAGAGGAGTGTAGAAAAATGTGGCTATTCAGATATGGTCATTTAAATAGATAAGGCAATTTAAAGCAACCTTTTGATTCTGAATGGTTGTCTCTCACCAGGGGGATTCTGATGGTGTCTAATAATATCTAATAACAAAACAATATAATTCGTTAGCCACTCTTCTATAGGTTTAAGCTGAGCTCAATTATAGAACAAAAATAAATAAAAGAAAGACCAAGCCATATGGGGACAAAATCCTAGCGAGTCGTCCAAATCATTAACTCGGAAACATCTCACTTTAACGATCTGTAGTCAAATTTAAACAATACAATTAGTTGGGAAACTTTACATGGTAATAATCATCAATAATTTCTGACAATTTTCTCGGAAATCAATAACGGCATTGATAATAAGTTAAAAGCATTTTGATTTTCATTATAAGTAACTACAGGGTTTTCCAATAAGAGGTGTTATTTTGATATTCAATCATAAAAGATCAATGATTTCGTTGCTTGTGTGGCACTTAGCGCCGTTTTCTTGAAAGTAAACGTTGACCAGATCAATACCATCCAATTTTGGCCATAAAAAATCATTAATTATCTCTCAATAGCGCAATCCATTCACCGTAACTGTTGCTCCAGCCTCATTTTCGAAAAAGTAAAGTCCAATGACTCCGCCGGACCATAAACCGCACCAAACAGTTACACGTTGAGAATTAAGAGGCTTTTCAACAATAACTCTTGGGTTCTCCGAGTCCCAGATGCGACAATTTTGCTTGTCCGAGGTGGAAATGGGCTTCATCACTCAAGATGATTTGCATTTGATTCACACAAGTGAATTTTAATAATTTCAATGCGTTGTTGAAGCGTGTATTGTTCCATTTTTATTAATGACGTAGTTTTTACTTGTCAAATGTCAAAAATGACAGCTTCAAAAGTAATATCTACCGAAATAGCGGGCTATCCAAAATAACACCTCTTATTGGAGAACCCTGTATATTGTTAAAGTAAAATAAATATATCTTATTTAAGTGACCTCACCACAGTTGGTTAATGCCTTCAGAAGGCGAAACAGCTGTAACACGTAATAATTATAGCAGCAAAATTGGTTATAAATAAACCGTGTTTTTTTAACATTAAATAATATAATTTTATATATTGAAAAAAAACTTGGAAATGTAATTTATTTTTAAATTATGGTGTCTTTATTTGGAAACGTTGCAAAAAATCTTGATTGATGAGATTTTACAATCGGATTGTGGGTAGTTCTAGCTGATTGCATTTGTCTAAAATATAAAGGAATTAACCATTATGTCATTTCTAGAGAAGCCACACAACTCTGTTATTGTTCACACTCAACCTAAAATATAAACGATTTAATCATTACACCTTTTCTGGGGGGGCCACACAACTCTGTCTGTATTCACACCTAACGTAAAATATAAACGAATTAATCACTACGCCATTTCTGGAGAGGCCACACAACTCTGTCATTGTTCACACTCAACTTAAAATATAAACGAATTAATCATTACGCCATTTCTGGAGAGGCCACACAACTCTGGCTTTGTTCTCAATAAACTTAAAATATAAACGATTTAATCATTACGCCATTTCTGGAGAGGCCACACAACTCTGGCTTTGTTCTCGTCTTATATATATAAATTCTTCTTATTCCGGCTCTTGACATATATTTTTGGCTATCCCTGACTTCTTCTTTCATCCACTTGATCATGTTTATTTCTCATGATTCTACGCTTTCCGTTAATTAGCTCAAGGTATTCTTTTAATGGTCTCTCTCTGCTGTTTACGTTTAGTTATATTTATATTTATGGGTTGTATTACCAGAACAATTTATTGATGGAATGATTCTTGCTACGATGCATTACATACTGGATATAAGTATTAAATGTCCATAAAAGTATTTCTCTAATATTTCATGAGTTTGTAACTTTTCTGTTATTAATATTTACAATTCTTTTATGACTTGATGAATGACAACCGTGACTATAGGGATGTTAACTGATAAAATGTTTTTTTGAATTTCTTATTCAACTTAATTAATCTTAAATCCTGCTTTATATTTATAATATGACATCTTTAATCAAACCAAAATGAGCTCCATAAAATAATTTTTTTTCTATCTTTTCAAGAGCAATTTTTTTATTTTTACAAATTTTTATTATTTTGTCTAATTAGGAGTAAAGTCATAAGGAGGAAATCCATAATTAGTCTTGTTTTGGCTTTACTACACATGTGCAAACTGATAAAATGTAACCTATCGATTTCCAGAAAATGAATAAATACATTTTGTAAAGAAAAAAATAATTAAGATAGCTAGCAAAATTTTTAAAAACGCCCTCTTATTGTCCTCGACACCATTATCCGCTATACAATGTCCACTGTCTTCATTATCGTCCAAACAGATTTTGACAGTCGACAGCCTTGCGAGTTACTAATTTAGAAAGATTTCTTGAAAAACTAATCCATTAATATTACACAATATTGTGCAGATTTGATAGTATTTGTATTACCTTCAAGAAAGTCGTAGGCGTATTATAAAATGTAAGTCATTGTGTCAAATAAGATATTCATTTCTCTTCAATTCTTTGCAAAAGGAGAAACAAGTTGATAAGTAAACAACACATTATTATGTAATAACATCTGAAATAAGGTCAGTTTAGATTGTAAATTTTTTATATTATTATTTATTTTAATTATCTCAAACACATCATCAAGTATTTCGAGATCAAAGAAAACGAGGAGTGACGGTTATTTTTTTTATGCAAATAAAATGTTAATTTTTAATAATATAATATGCCATCTTTAATGTTCTGTTTTAGCCAATACAGGAATTAATATTTGACAAAACTGAACAAAAAATTACTGTAAATACACATATTCTAAATTTAAGTTAATTTGATCGCATAAGAGTCTCCTGAAGCAAGTGGGTCTCCGAAAATGTGAGTGATTGATGCTGCAAGATATGATGAAGTGGAGGATTGGGAAAACTGAACAATTTTGTGGCCCGTGGAAAACTACTGTAAACACACAAATTCTAAATTTAATTTAATTTGATCGCATGAGAGTCCTTATCTGCTGGAGCAAGTGGGTCTATGGAAATGTTGTGAGTCTGATTGATGCGGCAAGAGATGATGAAGATTAAGATCAGGAAAGATATTTCGACAACATCTCACCACGGTGATACTGAGAATAGCTACTACTCCGATCTAAGGAAGGAACTTAGTTAATTAGAAGTATTTCAACTATGATTTTCATGGTTTCACTAGCTGACGTGTTCCCAGCGTTGCTCGACTTTTTTCTACTGTGAATAAATATGATATCCATGTTTTATATATATAAACCTTTCTGAAGAAATCCTCTAAATGGTAGTGAAAACCCTATCGAACTCTTTGTATAGTTTAGAAGAACTAAGCGCACAAACAGATAGACGCGGATAATGACTTTGTTTTATAATATTTAGAGATGTAAATCCTTTGTGTGAAATTCTACGGTTGGATAAATAGGAACACATTAATTTCGACTATTGCGTATGATGATTTGCTTGCCTGTGAGATCTTAGAAAAATAAATGTCCTGTAGCTATTGTAAGGAATTTTATTACTACCAAAATTATTTGATTTCTTTTAAGTCGATATATTTATTAGAACTACCACATTTCCAATGAAAAAAACTTCTATTTTTTCTCCCCGAAAATTTCAAACGCCATTTTTTTCTGTGTTCAAGGAATTCCGTTAAAAAGCTTCTTTTGAAATGAAGGTTAAAGCGTTAATTAAATATTAGTGAAGGTAGCCCTGTAAAGCTTTTGCGTGTCCGGTTCGCTGAACCGTGTTAACCTTTTTTGATTATACTTATTAGTCGTAGAAACAGAACACACTGGGAGGGCCAGCCACGTGTTGGTAGTAAGCGGTCTAATAAAATGAATGGCCAAATTAATTTATTTCAGGATTACAAGTCAACAGATATAAACTCAATTATTTAACGTAGGTAATAAAGGTACTTACTTATAACGTAGTAACTCTGTTCCTAGCATTTATAATTTATAAATATTTGATACCGACTGAGTTTTGCTTTGGCTCAAACAACTAAGTTAATATTTATGTAATTCATTTAACATTAGCCCTGACAAAGCTTTAAATAAAATTAAGCAACGGTTTGATCGCTTATTTAATGAATAAAACACGAGAGATTGTATTATAGGTACAACGACGGTGTTCGAGGAACGAACAAGGGTTGGGATAGCCGTATTTTAAAGGGCTATTCCACACAGATAAAGCATGGATAAAGCCTATGGCTTATGACAGGTGAATGCGATAACACAATTTGTAAGGTTAATTCACAGTCAACTTACCGGGTGGCGAACGAAATCTGCATCTCGAGAATCATCTGTCAGCACTGGAACGGTGATCGTTGTACGGTAGCACTGCAATCAGTTGAATTGGATTGCGATAGTTGCGATAAAATACGTTTAAGGGATTATTCCGATAAATAACTGGCGATAGTACACACATTGGTTTTGACAAGACGAACGTTTCGATGCGATTGTACGGCTCACGGCACTCCGTGATTATAGTTGACGTGTGTGAATTCAAACTGTACAGTTCAAAATCTGACCATACTATTGGTCAGCACACGGCCTGTCAAAAGCAAATCGGCGTGACGGAACAGACGGTATGAAGTTCTGCATCAGTTACATATTTATTTATTTATTATTTACTCATGCCCTATTGGGCCTTTACGAGGAAAATCACACATTATTACAGTTTGTAAGTATAACAAGATACATATATTGTGTAGTACACATGGCATAAATATATAAAAAATGAATTCAAATACTAGTACAATGGACATCGAATCCAAATAATAAGACCTGATATAGTCTATAAAACAAAGCATAATATTTCAAAGTAAGCATGTATATATCATTCATGTTTGTTACAAACCAGTAAAACCAAAAACAATAAAATAATTTATTCGTAAGGTAAAGAATAATATTATAAGAGAGAAGAATAAACAAAGGAGAAAAAATAATATAAGTTGTACCTAATTAGAAAAAACTATTATCAAAATTGAATTTAAATAATAGGACATGAAATAGCAAATAAATCAAAGTATAATATATAATGCAACTATGTTCGTAAACACATACAATCAATCATCTACTTCCTAATTTTAAAAACGTAGCAGACAATTGTACGAAACAGCTTAAAATCAAGCGTCATGAAATTTGTGCAGAATTAGGTAGCTAAATTATTTTCAAATATTTATTTAACTGTTTTTAAAAATATAAGACGACATTCATATTTTTTTCGTTTTCATATGTTTAAATGGAAATAAAACGTTGTAGAGAAAAATATTAGAAATATTAGAAGGCGAATACGGGTAATTACTAATTATTTTTTTTTAAGAGTTTTAGATTTTAGAAACAAAACACGAATACAACAAACAAAAATTTAGGCACTGTTGTGCACCTAGAAACAGAGTATTCGATTTGGTGTCATTTTGTAGCGTACAAACCAACCCAAGGTATTCTATTGACAAAAAATAATATGCAAATTGGACACAATTTATTTTTTATATCTGATTTATTTTTCCCACAAATTGAAAGCCAAGGAATAAAGGTTAACTTAGGTATTTTTAAAATACCTGAAAATTCTTTTTGACAAAAATGTTATTATGAAGAAATTTACAATATTCTTTGGGAAAACTCCTTGTCACATTCAATTAGGGTTACAAAATATTTATATGTTTATTACTTTTTGTAATATCATTGATATTAGTGCATGAGCTCAACCATAGACGGCATTAGATTAGTCTATTAGGCAACCCATAGATGGCGTTAGCTGTCGAGTGTTGTAGAGACCGAGGGGATAATCAAAAAGATGTGAACCCCAAGGTAGGTGTCCACATAATTCCAACCGCCTGCTAAACAAGATATGACGATCTATCACATTAAAAGTCCAAGTGTTTTGTTGAGTCGGAGTTTTATTTAACAAGAGAGTTTGTGAGAAAACCCGGAGATACTGATTTCTAATCAAAATAATAAATTATGGATTCATGAAAAACGTAGACTCTTGTTGCACCCACTCCAGTTTATAAAATTTTTGAAGCAAGTTCGTTGTTTCCGTTGTAATGAGGTCAATGATGACATCATAATAATATGTCTACTGATCGGAAAGTTAATAATTTTTTAATTATTAAATATTCACGTTTCTGGAACAATTTATAGTTATGTAGAACACTATATAGTTATGTAAAACACAATATAGTTATGTAGAAGACGATATATTTATGTAGAACACGATATAGTTATGTAGAACATGATATAGTTATGTACAACACGATATAGTTATGTAGAACACGATATAGTTATGTAGAACACGATATATTTATGTAGAACACGATATATTTATGTAGAACACGATATAGTTATGTAGAACAATCATGAACCATTAAGATAACCTTAGAAGCAAGTTTTTACATAAAACATGTATATAATTAATCACCTTCAAAGATATCTGGACCCCCTATCTCAAATAACCTAAATAACGCTGCTCTAAGTAATTTTAATAATTTCAATGTAAATAAAGTGAAAACAAATATATAATCTAGATAATTACTTCTTATAAAATAAGTTGCGATTCTGCGGAGAACACTAATATTTAATTATTTTAATGATGGTTAAATAAACAACGTGATTATGTCGGATTAGGTTATAATTGCAGATCTACAAGCTTTCACGGAGAAAAAGGAGTATGGATGATTTATTAAAATCCCATTAAAAACGTGATGGAAATCCATTTCCTAATAAAATATTAGTCCATCCCAAATATATCAGAACACGTGTTCATGCAGCTGCGATTTTCCTTATACATATAATGACGATATGCGACAGTATTAGAATTTTTATGAACACGTGTTACGACATCCTCACAAAACATTCGTGTTTTACTTATAATCTGTCAATTCATTCGCTAAAGGCTATCAGTCCCGTTTTTAACAGGAATACGAATAATATGATCATATTTATTTATCTATATAAATAAAAATTTAAATGTTCGTTTGTTCAAAATCTTAAATCTCCGAAAGTTCTTCACCGATTGCTTTGAAATTTTGGCACGAAGTTGCATTCGAATACGCTTGTGTTTATATATACCTATTTTTATGTAGATATCAAATTAGACGAGTAAAAACATGTTTTTTTAAATCAGAGCCATCTGTTGGATGTAAAAGCTACACGCGTGATTGTTTCTCTATATGAGCAGACAGACTGAGCCGCAGCAACGCGTGGCGGGGTACAGCTTGTCTATAAAAAAATTAGAAATGTTTTATATCAGTAAGTTTTCTCCGTGTTTGTTGATCTGTTTCAGAAATCCATTGTTTTTTGTTCACATAATACTTAACAGCAGCAAACGCCCCAAGTGCATAGGATATTTATGTAGTGTAATCGCTTGAAGATTTATATTAAAAAGTTGAAAAAACTTGTAAGGTAAAAATGGATATCGTAAAATTGTAAAATTGTCTTATAAAATCCAAGAAAATGCAAGCCTTCGTCAATTACAACACCCGGCACCCATTTTTCTTCAATAATCCGTTGCTTGAACTAAATAATTTTTGTTTGAGTTGAATTTGATTATTCCAAAAATATTCTTGACTTCACGTCTATTACCGCGTGTTTGAATTTAGGAAGTCGAGCTAAATAGCCACGGTCAATTTTGCGAAACTAATTTAAAACTTTTTGTTTGATTTTTGAATTTTCTTGACCGCTGTGGTCATGATAATATCAACATTAGAATAAAACCTGGTATCTAAACTTTTTATTTATTTTATCACTATTCGTAATTATATATTTAAAATCTTACTATTATGTGTTCGATTAATAAACTTCGAGAAGATACTGCAATAGTTGTATGGGCGCTCAGATGGGAGGTCAGATGAGGTTTCTTACCTGAAAGAAGAAAGAATATAGTATTAAAATATATATCTAAAAAATATATATATTTATGTGACACTAATGGAAGAAAGGTCGCGCGGAGAAAAATGAGTACTGATAATTTATTACGAATCTCTTCAAATTATTGGAAATCATGTTAAAAACGGGATTGCTGGTCTTAACGAATGGATTAACAGGTTTTCTGGTACATCATTAAAGCGAATGCACGTGCACATACACAAAAATATCAAGACGAAATGCGAAATTATTCGCATTTTTATGAACACTTGTTCCGACATCGTGTTAACATAAATCTGTTAATTTATTCCATAATATCTGCAATTCCGATTTTAATGGGACTACCGATAATTTGAAGAGATTCTTAATCAATAAGCAAAACTCATTTTTCTTCGTGTATAGAATAATTAATATTTGAAAACATGATAATTTGAAAAAAGTTGCGAGTTCGAATATCTTAGTACTTATATAAATATCGATTGACTCTGATATACCCTACAACAAGGGTTCCCAACCTTTTCGTACTCTAGAGCACATTCTAAAATATCGGTAGGGTGGCGGGCACCACCTTTTTTTAATCGACAAACTCCTTCCATAATTTCTCATTTTCCAATAAATTATTTTCTTATATTCATAATTTGTTAATAAATAATACACAAAAATGTTTCAAAATATTAAAATTATTATTCCAAATTCATATACAGAGAGAAATGTATTTACAAAACGTAAACAAAAAACACAAATACAAAGAAAACATTTTATAAAAAAATATAATATCAATATGTCAATGTGATCTTTGGCATTGCATTGCATTTTTTTACTACCATAATACGGACATGTGTCTAGTGTGGTAGTCGAAAAGCATGTAAAAAACTGTATTCAAATATATTTTATGAATAAAGAAAAAAAAAATTATATATATATATATATCATTGGCCAGTGCCCCATAATTAGGAGAGTATGACGATAATCTTGTTAGCAAACAATCATAAACATGCTCATCGGTGATTACAAATCTCTATCTTGATTTTATTAAGTTTATGTATGAAATCAATGATTCGCATAAATATGTCGAACTGAAAAATGATTCAATTTTATATGTGTTCACTTCGGGTTTTCTGCGTGTACAAGGAGTGATGTGCAAATAGTACTCGCCGTTCCAGGCTAGCGTGAAGAGTGCAGTCTGGCTCGCCGCTAGACAAGTTGCGACAAGTACTGTCAGCAAAGGAACCACTCATATATACAATATCGCAAACATACGAACGTATTTAATAAACCTAGGCACTCAAAAAAATTAAAACTCTAACAAATAAATAAAAATAATTCATTTTTAATTAATGTTTCTGAAAAAATTCTTTCACTGTCGAATAGTGGCGGGCATATACGAATCGTTCTGCGGGCGCCATGGTGCCCATGGGCACGGGGTTGGGAACCCCTGCTCTACAATATAAAAGACAACAAATTATTATAATGAGAGAGAAGTTTATCATTTATCTTTGTCTGACCAGCTTCACAGAAATACAGTACTTATTTAGAAACCAACTAATATGACTCATATTTTAAAAGCATCATTCAAGTAGCCCGAAAAAAATCATTATGCAACTATATCAGCGATGATCGATAATTACGGTAGTTAATACTTCCATAAGAATCTATATAGATTTAATAATGAATTTCAGAAAAAAAAATAAACATAAAGCCAGCATATAATACAAAAATATCATAATGCTTTCACATAACACTATGGAAGCAGCAACGCAAGATAAGAATATCTGGAGATGCCTTATCAAAACCTTGATCCTTCTCGACCACTGCGAAATGGGGAAAGACAAATAAAGCAAGGTTTCCATTATTATTATATAGTTGGTCTGACATCCAGAAGAGTGGAGAATAAAGGAGAATAATGGAGAGTACTCCAACAAGTTCGGGTAAGTTCTTTATGCATTCAGCTTTGCCCCAAACTTAGACGATTAAACATTTTGTTGTCTGGTCCAAGAAGTTTGCAAAGAGAGGTCAGAACATTATAAGAGATGATAACTTTTCTATTCATTAAATCTGTTATCATAAAGTTCTGATAAAGAATCGCATGTACCTAGTCGTTATTTAATCGTAAATCTATCGTTTGTTGTGTTTTATTGATTACTCCGATATTTAAGAGATTAGGGACGGGTTCTTTCACAGAGTTTGAACAATTTGTCAAAATCAAATTAAATTTTCAAGTTTTGTAAAAGTTCTTTTAAAATTCTGTTATAATTTCGGTTTTTTGAAGCCACTGGCACATAATTATATAATATCAGAATATTTGATAATTTATTCAAATTTTGTGAAACAACCAGTCCTCAATCTTACGAAATTTCATTATTTCATAATGTTTTTTAAGCTTAATTTTTTTCATCGAAGAAAAAAATACAAAATTATATCTAAACGAAAGATGAAACAGAATCAGACAGCGTCTTTACCATCATTGGGACCTAACTAGGTTTAATAACTATTAAACGTAATATTTTTTTTAAATTTATTTCAAATTCAGAATGAACAATATCATGTTGTAACTGATATTTCCTATTTATTTGTAAGACAAGAGATCCTGGGTTCGATTCCTAGTTGCGACCGTTATCTTTATATTTTCTGTGTCTTGTTCTGTTTCATATTTGGTTTAGATATGTAAGTATTGTCATCTTCAATGAATGTATTACATTGATGTGCATACCTTCAAAAAAGTTAGAGAAAAGGTTGTTCTTTGTTTTTTTGTCAATTGAAGGGGTAAAATAATAATAACATATTTTTTGTGTGCCAAAAAATACACCAGATATTAGCTCAATACACATTTCTTTACTTCCTTGATTATATGGTATTTTGAACCTTTAAAAATGCTCCTATTATACTAACATATATTTTATTCGTTTGGCAAGGAAATAATTCTTTTATATACGGTACAAATAATTTTAAATACAGTATAAAAGATTTTTTTGCGAAAAAGGATATCTCACAAAAGCGGCGCTATACAAATTGTCCAATAAATAAATTGTTAGATTCTGTAGTGCAATAGTAATATTAAATTCCGTTGAAATAAGTGTTAAGACTTCACCGGATTACAAGTACATTCTTGCTAAGAAAGCCATTTGCTTTTACAGAATTCGAACAGAAAAATGTCGTTAGTTATTGCAGGCGAGTGGCCCAATTAGTTCCCAGTTGGATTGTTTTCTCTCGGGAGGCTCCCTGGCGGTAGGTACTAGCACTAGATAGGTAGGAACTGAAAATCGAATGACAGAGCTTCGTTGTTCGGAAAAAGCTTTCAGGAAATTCGTTCCGAGGGATGGCGTAAAAAGTGCAAAGGATGGATATGTTTTGTTTTTCAAAATTAAAAAAAATAATTAAAAAATCTTTCATTGATCGTAAACGAGTGATTTTAATCAAAGTGGAGTGGGGAATGATAATATGGGAAAGTGAAATGTTGAGAAGAACCTTTCTAGATATTCACTGAACTTAGTTAATGACATTTCAAACAGAATGATTTTGTGAAGTGATGTCTTATCTACGCTATAAGTTCACGTTGGGTTAGATATGTTCTGCACTAATGGCAGAGCTAGGATTTGAAACGTTATATTTATATCCACACTAGAGAGTGCTTGCGCTCTTACGGTGATTTTCTCACGAAAATGGCGCTATACAAATAATCTAATCATTTTTATTATTATCTATCAACTCTTACCACTAAGAGATTGAAAGCAATTAGTTGATAGAATTAGTTGTTCAGTTCGACGTAATCACAGTGGAATTGTAACGACCGGTAACGACCTTGTGAGTTTGTTCAGTTCAAAGTGAATTTCTGTGGAATGTAAGGTCATCTCAGTGTCGTGAGCTGGGATATACTATACTGTATGATGATTGCAAGTAAAAAGTCCTAGTTATGTGTGGGCTCCACTGAAGAACAGCCGGAAGACTTTCTGCAGTAAGTGCGCTCTATTGTACAATACTCTCTTAGGTGTTGGATATTTAGACTAACATATAAACATAGGTATTAAAATGGCAGAGAAGAGAACCAATTTCTTTTTTCTGACCCGTTGAGGTGTCGCAAAATAACAGCGTCATCTCACTGATTCATTTTAGGAAGTGGTACTCTCAGTGTCGCCCTGGTGAAAGAACACAGAACTTTTATTGTGTTTAGTGACCAGATCTGAATAGCCAGGTTCTTCTTAAGCTTCTCTTTCTTTTCTCCTTTCCTTCCTCATGATCATTAGCGTCACAAAATACCCCGATAATTGTAGAAGATGCCGTAATCTCATTGGATTCGGACAGTTAAGAGTATACCTATATGTTGTTAGAAGAAGTTCGGACTCTTGTCAATCAAAATTGTGTTTCAGAATCACCATGGTGAATCTAACAAATGCTCTATTGTGTAATATACGGAAATGATTCTATATATAAGTGAATTTTATATTCCAAATAGAGCAAACCAAAATAAATTATTTCTGACTTTGTAAATATTATAACGTAGATATTGAATTTAAAAAATAATAATTTTAATTTTACCGTAAATTTAACCCTCATTCCGTGCCCTAATTTTACAATACTTGCCGGCAGCATTAGCACAATTGTGCTGTCATATATATTGCATGATTTTTTTTTTGTAAGTCAATATTGATACGTCTGCCGAGACAAGAAGTGGATACAACATAAGACCATGAAAAGCCAGATTTGCGTTGAACATTCGGTATCAAAGATTTCCTTATTGTTCGAAGGCACGATTGTACGCAACCTGTTAAGAGTGTAAAAAACAAACCAAACTAGAGAATGGAGGTGAAAAATGTAGAGATGTTACGATACTTCAGGTAACTAAGACTTTTACAAAATAATATGTCGAAAAATACCTAGATTCCAAAACCTTCAACCTTCTCCTGATATTGTAAAAACCGAAACTCTATGGATCCTTACATCTACAATACATTTCACACATCTCTCACATTCTTCAATTGACTTAAATTCATATAAAATATAATACTTATCAATGTTTAATTAATTATTTCCTTATTATTTATCACAAATTATGAGCTTAATCAGAATTGTATAATTTACTAACTATTATGATTATGAAAATTTTCAATTTGTAAACTTCAGCTTTTTTGCTTCCTACTTTTCTTGAATGCAAATGATATTTTACTGGAATGTACTTGTTTGATGGGGACAGAAACAATAAAAATATCTCAAAAATAATTCTGAAAAATAAGTTAGCTTAATTACTTTCACAATCATTATGCATCCATTCAAGTTATATAATCTGAGTTTCTTTAGACGAGACGCCTTCTCAGAGCTTTTTGTCTGAGCGTTGCGGGTGTTGTACCTTACTGGCGGGCGAAACACGGATATTAAATTATTGGATAACGTATTTCATTTTATTTTTAATATAAACAACGGGTAAATATAAAAAAAATAAAATTAAAAAAATAACAACCGTTCAATAACGGTGTACAACAATATCTAAGTATAAATATAAAGTTTATCAACAAAGACAAACACAAGAACAGCGACGACGATAACGACGACGACGACGACGACAACGACAACGTAAACGACAGACAAAGACGACGACAACGACAATTACAACGACAATGCCAACAACAACGACAACGTAAACAAAAACACAAACAAAGTTTCGGAAATAAGTTAACATCGACTTTAGTATTTCAGAACAAGAGATTCTTTTAAAGTGATACACAGTACAGCGTCGACATTTTGGAGATTTCGCGCAGTCCTTACGTAAAATAAATAAAACTTTGAAGATTACTAGGTACCTCACAAACTAGCGATACTTTAATAACATTAAAATGGATAAAAATACAATAATGTACGGCAAAAATTTTTTTTTTTTAAATTTTAGTGATTTCACCTTATGAACTCCATCAACTATTGTTTTCAAACTCCGTGCATTGGAATCAGTCTCGATTCATTTCATCGAGTTGATTTAGTTGCGGATTCCATTTTCTAGGTAATAAAGTTGATAGCTTTTCGTTAAAACTGTTTTACGGGAAATATTAAATAGGTGGAATAAACAACTACGGAAACCACTTTAACTAAATGTGTTGTGAATCCATGCTGAAGAACTATTGGGTCGGTACTAAATGGTGAATTCCACACCAAATGTGAATTCCGTGCAATCTCTGCGATTTGATTTGTAAAAAACGACATCAGAGAAATCTTTTATTAATTTGGAGATCCCTCATTAATCGCGAACGTAGGGTATTTATATTTCAGTTTAAAAACAATACTTTACAAATAAAATGTTTTATGTGAAACGGATTGAAAATTTAACAAAACGTTTTTCAACCTTAAAATTAGTACTAATCACCAGATTTTATTTTTCGAGATAGTGAATTGGTAGCTTTTCGAGGGATCCCTCTAGAATAATCTGAGATTTTAGTAATACGTTCATCAGAAATAATTAAAATAATCCCCACGGAAAGATCAATTTTTTAGACCTGCTAGGGCAAATTCGACCATAGATACGTCCATTACGACGGGCCGTGCGCAGAATATTGTTTTACACGACTTCGTCACTTGTGTCATTAAGATTCTCACTCTATTTTAGTGATTTGCAAACGCCAAATACAACCGTAGCTCTGTCCAATAATAATATATAGGGCCGTTTCATATTCTTGGGTATAGCTTTTTCACTTACGTTGTTACATGGTTTACGAAGAAAGAAATACATAGAAAAATGATAATTTCCAGTTGTTGCTCATAAGGCATCTGAGTGTCAAAAATCATTATTGTGTGCTCTTTATAGAGAGTAAGTCACCGGACTGTTATCATTTCAAAAACGAATATTCAAGAGTTCGATTGGGAGGGAATCAAACATGAGCCTTGTTTTACTGCTTACTTCGTCAGATTTTGTCTTTTTATTCATCAATATCCAGGAATATGCTCAAATAACTATATATAATTTTACACACTTCTTGCTTCATTCACTTTCATATACCGTCTCACACATACCCTTCTGTTATTCTGACTGCTGATATGGTCCGACTCAAGATTCAAGAATTTGGTTAACTTGATCGTCTTCCTTGGGTATCCCCGACTTCTTATACCATTCGCGTTCGCGTCATATATTTTCTTTACACTCCTTTCTTCATTATCAAACCAGCCAAGCGTCCCTTTCTTATACTTAATCGTTACGAAATACGTATACAAAATGGCGCAGGAATCTCTTTTCTGCAGCATTATTAATAAAATAAACTGGTTGGATAACTTCTTAACATAAAAACTTCAGATATCCTTCTGACTTGAACACGATGAACTTCCTCGACCTGGGAATCAATTAAAAATCAATGTAGAAGATAATGTTTTTGATTAATGCACGTATTTCGTTCTAATTTACAGAAGGACTGATCATTATGCTCTCAGACATATGGTTATTCATCGATAAAAGTTGAAGGAAAAATGACGCCTATCATATAGAACATATAGAATAGGTATAACCATTGTGTCAATATAATTAGATTGATTTTTAGCAATGGGTAGGAATTTCAAGGGTCAGATAAAAAACATGACTAAAGTGAGAGCCAATTTCAGGATAAAATAAAAACTTTTTTCTAAATAAATGTATATTTTTAGTAAATCTTGGTCCTACATTCATTAATCTGGTTTCTTTGTCTAACCAAAGCCCGCACAATAATCAGCGCCGCAGTGGTGTGGGCGTGTACTAAATAGGCATTAATACTACTCGCTTAGGCAATGAATGGCCAGATGTCTCCGCAGTTCCCCCAATCCCAGGCCTATTCACACGGCACCAATCATCCCCTAAAAGCGGATCCGATCTAACTAATCCTTTGGGGCGAACGTGTCGATACAAAGGTCTGGCCGCTATTCTACAGTCGCACAGTGGTCAATATTTTGAAAAAAGTGCAACTTAAATTTTCACAGGGTAAAGTAAGAATACAATGTTTGTTAGAAATGTTATTGTTGACGTAACTATTAATATTCTTTTAACATTGTCCTCGAATTTTCCCATCCCATTTTTACCTAGAAGTACCTATCATTATTTGACTTTACCCACGTGTTTGTGTGATATTTTACAACAATAAAAGTGACTGTCAAAGCAGCTTATTGATGTAGCCTGTTTGATGAAGATCTATTTGTGATCAGTGCTGTTATTAATATCAACTCAGGGTAGAAGGCCTGTGCAGTGAACATATTCGGTTCCCTCAGTGTGTTTCTTATCCAACCTGGATGTTATGGAAGCTTGTGCGTGAAATAAATCATATCTCCTGTGAGTGAAACCAACCATCAACATCTTTGAAGAACATCAAAGGGATAAGTCGGATTCCTTTCTTACTCCATGCTCACCAAATCCAACCATAGTTGCGTCAACTTCAAAGTTCACAGTTTATATTTTACTATTCACTCTTGATTCTCCTATTGCGATCACAGTTATGATCCCTTGACATTCAAATAAATTGTGTTATTGCAACAAAAACGAGCATTTTAAACAGTGCGTGATATGGATGCTTTGTGGCGCATTGTTTTAAAACTAGTGATCTCGAACGGAAAATGATATTAAGATTAAGATCAAAATATAATTCGACTACGTAAAAAAAGTTCAATTGTTCAGTCCAAGAATTAAGACGAGACAACTTTTACGATAAATTTAGTTAGTACCTAGATTTCGCGGGATCCAAAACTGTTTTAATTTGATTTTGAACGAACAATGTTTTATATTTTTTTCAGATAAATCTCATTATTTATGTTGAGTTGAAAATTTTTGCCTCGACCTACTTTTTGTACAAATATTGTACAAAAAGCTGCATTAATTTCACTACGTCAGAACTCACGGTTCCAGAGACGCAATTTTGCCGCCTCGGACGAACACATTCGCTACTTCATAATTTATTATTATTTGGGACAACAAAGTTATGTAGGCATTGGAGAGGGACAATTTGATAAATAAAATAATGTTTCTGTTCTTACGCAATCCAACCCTCTGTGCGAAGGCCAAAACTATAGCCGCAAGGTTTCAGAGGAGCAACAAATTGGTATTTATTTTCTATCGATACGTGGCCCGAACAGAAGACCCAGAGGTGAGGTAAGACATAGCGCACAATGACTAGTTCCAGGCAAATCTATCCCCCAGACAAATAACGTTAATGTTGGGGGTCAATCCGGACAATAGTACATTGTTCTTATCTGGTAGATAACAAGGTTCTTAGGAACTGGCTTCTAGATAATACACATTATAACATTCTAAGGAATATACGAGGTTTAGTATGTATCTGTTGGTATTTGAACATATTGTGTACGTAGATTGATGAGATTGGAATCTATTTAGCAACAATGGCCAACTTAGGTAGGTATTCGGCTCTAACAGAATTTGAATACCTTTCGGTACAATGTATTTATTGATAATTTATTGATAATCAATGTAATTATTGATACAATTTATTATTAAATATTTTATTTTGATTGGTTAAGCCATAAGAAATGGGCAAATCTAAAAGTTTATCCCGTAACTGTAATACGCCGTATAATATATTGTATTTTTGTACTGAAATACGCCGTATAATATATAGTGTTTATTGCCGTATGTATTGTACTGCAAAACGCCTTATAATATATTGTTTATATTTCCGTATATATTGTACTGCAATACGTCGTGTAATATATTGTGTAGATTTCCGTATATATTGAACTGTAATATGCCATATAATATACTGTGCATATTTCCGTAGTTAATATTATACGGCCTTATAATATAATGTGTATATTTCCCTATATACTGTACTGCAATACGCCTTGTAATATATTGTACAGATTTCAGTATATATTGTACTGCAATATTCCGTATATTGCAGTACAATACATTGTGCATATTTCCTTATATATTGTAATGCAATACGCTGTATACTACAAAGTGTTTATTTCCGTATATATTGTGTATATTCAAGTAAAAATAATCACATAACTATCAAAGAAATAAGATACTTTTAACGCATAATTATCTATTTTTTCAATTTTTTTTTTGGTTTTACGCACAGCTGGGCTTTTACATGGATTATAAGAACAGAGTTATACCTAGTGAGCTATCGAAAATTATTCCCAAAGTTTTTAAGGCATGAAATAACATTAAACTGATTTGAAAAAATATTAGTAACAGTAACATAAAATAAAGTACAAACTGAAATAATACTACATATAAAAAAAATCACTAAGAATACATTATCAACGCTAATATAATTTCTAGATTGTATTATATTATTAATTACGCTTAGTACTATAAACGGTGTCAGTAAATGCATCAATAAAACCCTTCAAACCTAATGCCTAGACTAGTTCTCAGTGTGACTAATAGTTTATTGTGTATGTATTGCAGAAGAATTGTACATTTTGTCTTATGTTTTTAATAGTGGTAAGTTTGAATAATTATGAATTCTTAATGTTTTCTGTCTAAAAGAGCACACAATGAAGTATTTATAAATAGTTAAATAATATTAAGAATTTATTCCAGAATTTATGTAGATGTAGTGCAATGCAATACATTCTATATTCCATATTTAATGTAAATAAGCCACAAAGCCTGTTTTCTACGTGGTCAATCTCCGCTATACACTAAACATTTTAGTAAATGACAAAGACCCCGGTTTTGTGTAAAGAACTCAAACGTCATCAAGTTCAAACCGACATGCTTTGACTCGAAGCTTTGTAAACTTAAGAGGGTTTTTTTTACTGTCTGGGTCCACACGAGAGGACAGCAAATAGTTAAAGCGGTTGAGTGAAAGTCTCAAAGGGTGATCTATGCCAGTGGAAAAAAGGCACTCGTATATTATATGTGCAGTTCCATGGCAATTCAGGACAATTCAGCAAATCAAAATACTGTTGAAAAATTATACTAAGTCATTGGAAATTATGAAAAAATACGTATTTACCCAGTATTTTTTTTCATCACTTTTCATGTCTTAATATCACTTTTCATGAATTAATATAACTTTTTAAGAGTGTGTTGAAGTGTGTTGTGTTGCTATTGTCCCAGGTTGTTCGGTTACCAAATGTGCATGTGCTCAGATGAAACAAACAAAAGGAATCAAAACTGGTCTCTCCCAAAGATTTCTCGATAAATTGAAATATATTTCCAAAAAAGTTTCATAACTATGTAAACATAGTAGAATGATAGAATCCAGTCTAATTACGAATATTTATTTTATTTAAACTGTCCATCCTAACGCAGGTCAGTGGCAATTCAACACACTTTTTAAAAGTCATATAAAATAGCCCATAAACCAAACCTAATGATACATATTTTATTGATTTTTTGATTTTCACGAAATTTTAGTTTGGCTGTGAAATTTTATCCTGAAAATCTTTATACGAAAAATCGAATTTCCGAAAAAAAAACATTTTCATTTACAATAACATCAATAATGCCATTTTTTGTAATATTAGCACCCCTATACACCCAAAACTCACGAGCCGCCATTGAATTTACAATGCATAAGTTTAAAAGCCTTCAGGGCGTAAATAAATAAATAAATCAAATAAACGAAGCTTTAGAAATTATTATCTATCAACGAAGAACCTATACATTTAATGTTTCATGTTTCAGTATAAATATTTGAAGTTTTATCCCCTCACTGAATACTTTAGATAAGTAACCATATTTGTATAAGTTCCAGTTAACGACTTTTGAATGACAATAATCCCGAATAATGAAATGATTAATTGACTAGAATTCAATAACGATAACTTAATTCTAATTTAATCAATATTGAAGCAATCACTTCTACTTCCAAGTACATCATTATTTATATTAAACATACTGATTTTCTATTCAGAATATTTAATATTCCGGGAAAATTTTGTAAGTTTTGCTCGCAATATTCAACAAGCTCAAGTATCAAACAGCGTATTGATATCGCTAAAGATTAGTCAATTTTGAAGAAATATCTTCATCGATGTATGGATACATGAAATGCTAATGTAACAAATTATACAGTATGAGAGCATTATACAATATACACAAAGAAGTATGTGGGTTATATTCTGAATTTCACAATTTTGGTTTATTGAAGAATTTTGGGATATTACTGAAACTAACTATGAAAAGAGAAAATTTTTCTTTTGAAAACGTTTGCTGAATTTGTTCTCATGGTCACTACAGTAATAGTATGTATACAAATTCTAGAATGTGTCGTTTACAGGATAAAGCTAAGTAGACTCTTCTGACTATGGAACATAATGCATCAGATTTGTGATTACCATATGCCTCTGATATCTCATATATGGTGACCAGATAAATCATCAAAATGATAATTCATCACATCTTTAAAAAGTTATATAAAGTCATTTAAAGTGATGAAACAAAAACTTTATTAACTGGGTTAAGTAGGTAAGGTTAGGTTAGGTGAGGTTAAATGAGGTTTTTCATTGTGTTTAATGACTTTATATCTTTTTTTAAAAGTATGTTGAATTTTCGATGTGTTGATTTATCATGGAACCCTCATATATGATACAGACGCGTGCATGAGGTTAATCAAGATTACCGCGTTATAAAAGGATGTGAATGGTATTTTTTCAATGATTTTAGGTTATTAACTGGCTGGACTAATTTTTTCTTGTATTATCGACCGATTTTACCTACATGCGTAATTAGACTGATTGGTTGTAATTCACAACGAAACAAATAAAAATCTGTATAAACGAATAGGATAGTAACGAATGTAGTGTAGTAACGAATGTACGCCATCTCTATTTCCCATAAGGGGTCCCTAATAATAGCCCATTAAATTTATGATTATAATTATAAAAGGATTTTTAATGGAAACCTATAATATTTAATGCCATTTACCCAGATTATGCCGTGGATTACATGCTGCTTTAATCCTCCACAGTAGGGTACAGCGAAACATCAGCGCAGAGTGCAGCGCAGCCTTTATGAATATTTAATACATAATATTTTGTATGAATGCATATTAAATGCAATACGAAACGGCATATTCGAACAACATTTGGTTCAATTATTGATGGATTATGGTGTCGCATTTCGTGCGATACTCACGCGCTTGTGGTTTGATCAAAGGCATGCGATATGTGCACTATACAAACCAAAATATCGGGCATGCAATATGCATAGTTCATAGAACTCCGTGGCGGAGTGGTATATTTTTGTTTCCAGATTAAAATTTGACAAGCCGTTAAAAACCCGCTCCGCGGGTTTTTTGCTGCTAGGCCCCGCGGGCGGCACTTGGTTGGGCTTCGCCCAGTTTAAGTGATACTAACAATAGTTACATTTAATAGGTACATATTAGGTCATTCACAGAGAGAGGGTGAGTATATATTGTAAATAGATTATTACAATATAGCACCCCTGAGGTGATATCTCACAAAAGCGGAGCTATGCAAATTGTCCAATAAAAAAATAAATATAATGTTACATTTTATTACGTACGTATGCATTGATATACAACGGAAATAGATAAAATAATGTCATCTTATTAAACTTTATTTCAAACACAAATAACTTTGTTTACATCACTTTATTATATACAACCAATACATGTTTCATGAACGAAGTTCACCTCATCAGGAGTAAGTATACACCGAAGTCAAAAATTAAATATAGATTACAATTGGAAAGAAGAAGTGGAAGGAGGAGGAAGGGGTTAGAGTGGGCGGAGATTATCAGAATTAGGAATTACAATATCGTTAGACGGGAAAGACCAGTTGAGTGGAAAAATATTTAAAAGAGAGTTTATTAAAAAAAATTCTTGTTATATATATCTGTTTTTATATTAATATGTTTTCTAATTTCTAAAACTATAAATTATTTATTTGCGATGCTTTGTATTCTGTGTGAAGTATTTTAAGACCTGAAAACACAAATAGCATATAACCATAAAACAATATATTCATAAAACAAATAGCATTTAATAACGGTTATTCTAATAAATTGATAGTTGAAATACTAAATAAAAAAATTAAACATGATCTCTTCAAATGGTATATTTACCCTATTTCTAAAGATAGAAATAAACAATGGCGTAGAATTCTATTTGTGGATAACGATATTTCCAAAATTATAAATAAAAACATTCCTGGTACTATTCAACCAGCGTTTTACACTACAAACAAATGAAGAAATTTATTCTTAATAATAAAGATAGCGATAATCAAACAAAAAGATCGGGAGTTTATGAACTCAATTGGGATGATTGTAATTTCTTTTACAAAGGTAGAACCAATAGAAACTTTGAAGTCAGAACTAAAGAACATCTCGGAGATCTAAATGGATATAGTGAATCTGAGTTTGATCATCTTTTGAATAATGATCACACTTGATAAAAATTCAGGTCTTAAAATACTTCACACAGGATATAAAGCATCGCAAATAAATAATTTTGAAATTTTAGAAATAAGAAAACATGTCAATATAAAATTAGATATAATTAATAAGCAAAAAAAATTATAAACCCTCTTTTAAATATTTTCCCACTCAACTGGTCTTTCCCGTCTAACGATATTGTAATTCCTAATTCTGATAAACTCCGCACACTCTTACCTCTACCACCTACTTCCACTACTTATTTCCAATTGTAATCTATATTTAATTTTTGACTTCAATGTATACTTACTGCTAATGAGGTGAACTTCGTTCATGAAACATGTAGAGGTTGTATATAATTAAGTGATGTAAACAAAGTTATTTATGTTTTAATAAAATAAATAATGCCATCACAAAGTGATAAGCTTCCAGAAGAAATCTTTTTATTAAACGCTTGTTAATGGTCAAGTAATTTTGCGTAATGTTAGCTGCATATTTAAATATTCGCGCCAGTCATTTGGTTCGTTCTTATACCGCCAGAGGGGCAGAGTGGTCGAATTTTGCCTGCAGACCCCCTATTCGGGATTTACCCGAAACATACGATTTGAATTCGACCAATCAGAGGGGCTAGACCGTCCAGACGCTAGCGTAATAATATTCACCTGATATTCACCTGATCATTCGGGGCGTCTTCGTCTTTTTATTCCATTCGCTTTCAGATCTTATAATCTCTATAATGCAGTTTTAGTGACTCAACGATAGTATATGTCTAGTAGTACTTTAGGTAGTACTTTATCCGTTCCTTAATTTAATTAATGTCGGTCATTACGCTTTATGATTTGTAATCCAGTTATATAACTAACAACATGTACGTACTCGCGTACTGCCTACTAACACTATATGCCTGGACATTGGGGTTTAGAGTTATTTTTATAAAAAAATGAGATTCCTTATTATTTTTTTTTATTTTATTTCAAAGACAATTTACATTGAATGATAAATTTTGAATGTTATTTCATCCGCCATGCTAGGGATGCCCCTGTGTTATGGCGGGTGAAGTTTACAGAAATAAGATTTTCATAATATATATATAATAGTTTGTAAAATTATACAATTCTGATTTATTTAATATATTATGTAACAAATAATAAGTAAATAATGAATTAAACATTGATAAGTTAACTTAAGGCGATGCACTACGTAGTAATGCAAAATCATGTGTTTTTGGTTTGAAAATTTGGTCGCCTAGAAATGTTTCAGATGCTTTAATTAAGTACTGCGAGTAGAATACATCTTGGCCTTTGAAATAATCGAGGATTTTTTAGATAAGTATTTTTATAAGCCCAGAAAAAATAATGTAAAGGCCTATGAAAACTGCTTTAAAGTTCAAAATCTCCTACTTACGAACCCATTTTCGGTTATGATTTTATTGTATAATGTGGAAAATTAAGTTACAAAAAAAAAATATTTATGCCTGAACATCCACAAAATAAAATAAAAGGCACTTTTTGGCCAGGTGTTTTTCTAGCATAAATCAAAACAGGCGGATGGTGTTAAGCGGGAATTTAAACCTTATCGCCATCTACGTGAGGGTTGTTATTGATAGCGGCTCAATTTGAAAATATTACACGACGTAGTGCATCGCCTTAACTAACTAACTAACCATCACGTCATTTCTCCGCAAGGGTAGGCAGAGAGGAAGTAGCGCAAAACAACTCACTTTCACACATTGGTATTTGTCTTATTTAATCGTGCCGCGCGTCTCTGGATCGTTTCTGGTTTCTTCTTCTGTTTTATCTTACATATTTCAAAAACACTTCCACTTCATTTTTCAAAACTTCTATGTATTAACAGTCAATTCGTGAGCATATCATAATTCTTGATCCTAATTTATTTTTTTCTCTCCATACACTTTCTTCATCTTATTATTTTTCCTTTCCTATTACCTAATCATACACAAATTTAATCTTATATTCATTGATTTTAACTTAAAATCATTAGTTTTCAGAACAATCTCAGGCGAAATTACATAATGATATTTTATGGACATACGTAATAGGTACTAAAACTATGTAATAACGAAAAATATCCTTAACTTTATCTTATTGTACTGTGTATGTCTTAATAAATAAATAAATAAATAAAATCTTCTATGTTAGTATAAATACATATACCCACAATAAACCTATTTGATAATAATTTCAATTTTGCCTGTACATTTTTAATAAATGTCACCTACCAGAGTAAATAATATATGAATTAGATCGTAAAATAAAACACATGATTTATTTTTTATAATATCCATAGAAAAGAGGAAAAGAGACCCATGAAAATTTTATATAAGTAAATAGTGCTTTCTTAAAAATAGAAATCCGCATTCCCTTGAAAACTCGCGAAATTTAACTTATTTTTATTTGTCAAGATTTACCTTATGAATTTTTAACAAAAGAAATACAGATGTCAACTCGGCCACCGAGTGGTGGCCGAGTTGACATCGCGCTTGGGTCCCACTCAGGCGTAGTGTGTTCAATTCCTCGGCTGGCTAAGTCCTCCATCACAACACAAGCAACATTTTCAGCTTACTGTGGTGGTAGTGGGAAATTTTCAAATATTGTCAGGTTATTCGTAACAAAGAATGTTTGTCTTTCTTAAAAAAAAAATGTATATGTAGAATAAAATGAATTTTTTTTTAATTTTTTTTTTAATGGGTACGCTTTATTGCTTATCTGAACTGCTGACAAAATCAGTTGCAATTTTGAAAATAACAAATTATTTACATTAAATTCAAAATGAATTTGAGTTTACTAAGGACGGGTTGTTTCACAGAATTTGAACGATTCATCAAATTTAAAAGCCGACTTTCAAGTTCTGTGAAGGTTCTTTTCAAGTTCTATCACTATTTCAGTTTTGTGAAACAACTGGCATATAACGATATACTACAGAACTTGAATAGACCCTTCACAGAACTTGAAAACCAACTTTGAAATTTTATGAATTGTTCAAATTCTTTGAAACGTTCCGGTAAAATCAAACACACAGACACACACGCAACCAAAATTAGTGTATTTGATAAACCTAAAGAAAGTTCAATAAAGAAAACGTCTTCTGAATTTATTTCGAGTTTCCCGGTGATATTGAATCACAGAATTTTCAAAATTGAACTTTGCCTCTCCACAAAATTAGCGTACGACAGATCGTTAGTCGACTTCCAGGTTGACAGAGAGCAGAAATGTTCGTTTTATTATTTCTTTTTCCCAGACTCTCTCTAGTCTCCAGTCTCCAGTACAACCGGAACAAGGCAGGGGCAGGAGTAACTTTATGGAAATTCAACTCCTCCCGAGCACTGTGCAAGTAGAGTGTGGAAGGCGAACTAGTCGGTATAACCTGTCTTCCTCGATATTTTATGTTTTTATTAGGGCAAAGAGAACGGCTTCTTTGTGATGTGCACTTTCGTAGAAATAATATGATCGTAAAGTGAAATAAAGGATGGTTCGCTGTTTCCACCAAACAACTGAAAGAAAAAGTTTTGGTTCAGGTATTTATTTATTTATTGTTCATTAACGCCCTGTCGGGCTTTTACAGAGGATTTCAATAATTTCTGTATGTTAGTTTAACACAATACATGGATAATAGCATAATGATATACAAAAAAAATAAAAATCAAATGCCAATACAAAGATTAACATCAAATCCAAATAATATCACCTGATATTGTAAATAAAGCAATGTTTCAAATACAAAGTAAGTATGTACATTGTTCATTCGTATATGCATACAATTATTAATTTATGTTGCAAACCACTAAGACCGAAAACAGGAAAATAATTTACTCGTAAGGTAAATAAAAATAAATGTATTTAGTGTACTGATATGAATTATAAAAAAAGAAGATAAAAAAGAAGGAAAAATAATGTCTGTTGTATCTACTATAGAAAAAAAAAGTTATGGCAAAAAACCAACGCTGTAATTAATATCGAATTTAAATGGTAAAAAAATATAAGTCCTTGATACACTTATCAAGTATGTCTGTAAAATATTGACTTAATTTTTAATAAAAACTGATAAGTGCATAATGCAACTTGATACTAAATAAGGAAAAAAGCTGTGTTAATTTTTAATGGCCCTGATTCTGCCTATTTTATTTTAATTTAAGTTTTTTGCTCTGATAATATGCATTAGATTCTAAAGCATTTGTAAACATTACCTAACCATTTTTCGTCCTGTTTTTCTAACCTGCATTTCTAAACTCTCATCATAGTTTTATTAAACAGCATATGTATGCAGCAATTATAAACGTTTAAATTTTATATACTGAACATAAAAGAGTAAAAATAGATTTTTCAATCATTTTCAAATTATTTATTGTTATTAAGTATAATTCGTAGAGCTCCATTTTGGTTTTATGTTTTTTTATTTATTTATTTTATATATATTAAATTATATTATTACTCAATATAAAACAAAATGTTAATTTATAAATAAGTACTGCTTTGTGATTATTATAAGTGTATATTTAAAAAAAAAATATCAGTGTGAAAAACTGGCCGGTCCGTAATACTAGATTAAAAACAAACACGAAAATACAGTCACCATACAATTTGCTAAACATTTACTAGGTAAAACTTACTCACTCAATGATAATAATAATAAAAAGCCAACTTTGATACACAAAAAAATAAACGCCGTAAACTCAATTTTTTAGAGTGTTTCAAATGAGTAAAAATTCTAATAATCCTAAAGCCAGTTTGATAAATAAACAATAAATATAATTTGCTCGCCACTCCTAAATATATTTAAGCCAAGTTCAATTATTATAGTAGGTAGAACACAAATATACAAGTAAGTATAATAATAATGCAGGAAAAAGTAACTCCTGAGTCACCGAAATTATTCATTTATTACCTATAAATGCTGGCGTCCCACAGGGATCGGTTCTGTCTCCGACTTTGTTTTTGTTGCACATCAATGACCTTTTGACATGTGCACCGATTCATTGTATGACAGTACAGTCCATGATAGCTTTTTGTTTGACAGGCCCCCAAAGGGCACACAAACTCCAACGGCTCGGAGGGCTTTGAAGCAGAGAATGGACGGTTATCTCGAGAGTATTTCCTCCTGGGGTAAAAACAATCTCGTCGAATTTAATGTTTCAAAGACCCAATCCTGTCTGATTACGTCTAAAAGGGATCCAAATGATAATCTAGTCTCCTTCAACGGAAGCAATCTTCCGAACAGGCCTTCCATTGATATGCTTGGTGTTACTATAAGTAACCAGCTCAGGTACGGGGGCTCCATCGAAGCCAGAGTAAAGTTGGCCTCTCAGAAGCTGGGCGTACTGTACAGGGCCCACAGATACTTTAATAGTAAACAACTGCTGACCCTGTACAAATCGCAAGTACGCCCTACTGTCGAATTTTGTGCCCCTACCATCTCTGGTCCGGAGCCCCAAAATACCTGAAAAAAACCCTTGACTCTGTGCAGAAACGGGCGGTCCGTTTGATAGATTCCCCAATCTTAACAAACGGACTACAATCTTTAGAGCACAGGCGTCAGGTAGGTATGCTGTCCTTGTTCTATCGGTATTACAATGGAAGATGCTCTGAGGAACTAGCGTCATTGATCCCTTCGGCACCGGTGCGTAGTTGGGATACACGCCAAACGCGCGCCCAACATTTGTACACGGTTGACATTTGTCACATGAGAACGGGTCGCTTCTACGATTCGTTCTTAGGTTCAACAGCTCGGCTGTGGAACGAACTGCCGGCTTCTGTGTTTCCTCCCTCCTACAACTTGGGACTCTTCAAGACCCATGTTCACTCCTTCCTCTCCACAAAAAGCATCCCCAAAGATGACATAGGCCCTGAGGGAAATTATTTTCTTCAGGGCCTCCTGTGTGGAGTTAATATAAAAAAAAATAAAAAAAACCTTACTTTAACGACTTTTAGTCAAATTAACACAAAGCATAATACTTAAAAGGTTATTATTAATAACCATTAATAATTTTCTATATTTTACTCGAAAATCAATTATGTCATAGGCAATAAAAATTAAATTACTTTCAGTGGTTTTTATTCTAAGTATTTATGTATATATATGGAAATAATATTAATGTATCAATTATTCCATGTTGCGCTACCTCCTTCTTTAGTCAATGTTTCGTACAGCATTACAGCGTCCATCATCAGTGTAGATGTGCCACATCTGCTCCATGAAATTTTAAATTTCTCAAATCATATCCAAATAATAATATTATTGAATTTTTTAAATATTTATGTTGAGGGATCAGTAGGATTTATAGGCCCTGTTAGGAGTTCTACCGAGCCGAACCCTCTGATATGAAAATATCTGGAGTCGGTGAATTATTTTCCCATTTGATCTCTGGTGATTTGACGTGTTGTTCTTGTATTGTTTTGTATTTATTTTGCTATATAATGCACTTGCATAATGTTGATTGACTAGATGATCATTTGTGGAAAAGTGTGTGGAAGGTTTTAGTTTTTCCCATGGGGAATATTTAACCCGGACATACAATCGGAAAAGAAAATATTAAAGAAAAGCTTTTTTTAAATTTAAAATTGATTTGTCCAACTGAAGTTCTTCGCGCTGTTATTGAAAAACACAGGGCAGAACTAAGCACTGAATTAAAAATCCAAGAAAGTTCATAAAACTTGGGAATCTGCCATCGGTCATTTTTCCAACATCATGTGAAATTTTCACAATTGTAGCAGTTTTTTTGTGAAGATATATATATATATATATATATATATATATATATATATATATATATTTACAATGATTATGCAATAGTACTTGATTTTTATTTTTTATACTTCTTTATCTCATAATATTTCTCCGTTTTTTTTCAGGTAAGATCCTGGAAGAATTTTCAGTTTACAAGCTTCAGGTAAGCACCAAATGTTCGGAGAAAATATTTATTTCCACAGTTCACTAGTAATGTACAACAAAGCTGTCAGTTTTTCATGTTATTTTTGTAAGCTTTCATCTTTTGTGAAAAACAACAATGAAATATTAAAAGCCAAAAGCTGAAAATCAAAGAGGTACTAAGTTCAATACACGATAATGCGATACATAAATCGGGAGTGGTAACTTTACATTGAATCGTATGGAACCCAGACAAAGGTAAAGTATTTCGGCAGCAAAATCAACCTTTTTAGAACCCCTGAATGTTGGATTTATCATACACATCAATCATTTACATATTTTGTACAAATTTTATCTTTTATATAGTCAATAACCTAATCACGACCTTTTCTGGAGCGGTAAGGTCTCTCGCTCTGGAGAGGATGCGGGTGAATTGATGTGTTATTTTTGTTGCATAGAAACATTCTGGTGCTTTGAAAAGATACGCTCATTGAAATATGCAGATAATTAGACATGAATAACTAGGCAATCCTTATCCCTTATATCACTCTACACACATTTTTTTCACCCTCAACGTTTCTAATTAGGGGGTTTGCGTATTCGTAAAATACTGTAATATTCATGCAAAAAATATCGTTTTCTCCTTTAGAAAGAAACATTTCCTGGTTACTAATAACAGTAATAACCTAACAATTTTTGAAAAACTATAAAAAATTACGCTTCAAGTATCTTAAAAGTGTAAAGTGTAAAATTAAAAGTGTCTTCCACAGATGAATCTAGCGTGGAGGACAATATACAATCTTTGTGAATAATAATAATAATATCTATGGATATTTATTTTAGACGGCCGGCGTGGTCTAGTGGTATACGCTTTTGACTACAGATCCGAAGGTCGCGGGTTCGAACCCGGCGTGCGCAAATAAATTTTATTTGATTAATTTGTGTTATTTCACAATTAATTAATTTAAAATAATATATAGTATATTTGCGGCACGTTCCAGAGTGGAAGATACTCTCAGTATCGCCCTGGTGTAAGACCACCATTCAGAATTGAAACGTTGCTTGAAATGGCTTGAGCCGTGTTTGGTGACCAGATCTGAATAGCCAGGTACTTCCCCACCTTCCTCTTCCCCATCTCCCTCCCCTCCCCAATACCCTCAGCCTCACAACATACCCCAATTGGGGATGCCATAGTCTCACTGGCTCCAGACGGGAGCAGTTGGGACTCTTGTGCGGTATTAATGTAAAAAAAAAAAAAATATATTTTTCTATGTTTTTACATTGTTTACATAAAATAATAAAATGCAAATCGGAAGTTGTTGCTTGTGCAATGGCGGAGTACCGGAAGCAGAGGAATTGAACCTACGATGCTTGAACCACACGCATTTGTCAACTTATCTACTAAACCGGTTACATGGTCTGATTTTTCAAAAAAATTACGCAATGAAATCAATGAAATGTTTGTTTTCATATTTATTGTATTATACATACAAAATAAATCTTCCCAAATAAAATTTGATACTGTATTTAAAAAAATATATTACGAAAAACGTTTGTGGCCAAAAAGAAATTGGATTAATATCCTCATTTTGTATTGCTGGAAATTTGAAAAAATATGAAAATATTTATTTTACATCCTTCCCTAAAAGATTTATTTCGATCACGTCAATTTCTTTTTGCAAGTCGTCCGATATGCATTCGCTCCGAATATTTATTTATTTATTTATATATATATACGCCTAAAAAGGCTTTTACATAGAAGTGATACATGATGCAGTACAATAAGAGAATATGTATTATACAGGAGATATTGACAGTAAATAGATGTAATCCATTTTAAAGAAGGAAAAAAAAATAACATAAAGTAAAAAAGAAATTACAACAACATTACATATAAAACAAATCATTAAAACTAATTTACAAAAGCTACTCTAATTTGTAGGATTCAACAAAGTGTTTATGTAGATTATGCTTAATTCTATATATGGAGTCAATAAATAAATCAATAACACCCCCATACTTGTTGCCCAGATCATGCATCCTATTGGTCAGTGAGTGTGTCTGATAGTTGGTCGAGTATGTATTACAGAAGAATGTTATATTTTGCCTTGTATTCCTAGTCGGCACATGTAGTTTAATAGTGGCAAGGATGGCAGGACTATCAATTAAGTTGTTAATGACTCTGTGTAACACAACCAGGTCTGAAATAATTCTCCTGTCAGACAGTGTTATTAGATGCAATTGATTCATCAAACTGACATAATTAATGTAATCAATAGGAATTCCGAGCTTAAAATTAACGTACTTAAGAAATTTGTGCTGAAATCTTTCTATATTAATATAAAAAACTTTATTATCTTGGATTGTTATCCAATGCATTTTTACGTCTTTTATTGCTTGCACATACGCATATCCCATTTCCAATATGACCTTAACATTTTGAATGCATTTATAACGTGTTTAATAATACTAACTTAATGTTTCAACACTAAGGCAAGCATGTAAAACCAGTATTGTAATGCTCTCCATACATTTACTCATATTACTTTAAAAAGAAGGTTTTTTTCATAATTTGGATAGATTAACATGTCGTTCCTTTAACAAAATATAATTACAATATATACATTCCGTGATTGAGTGGTAATGCAATGCGGATGTTGCGGGTGCAAATCCTAGCGTGGAAAATAAAATTTATTTAATTAATTCGTTTTATCTCTAAAATTAATCTCTCAAAATAATACAAAGTAGAGTGGAAGTTAATCTCAGTATCACCCTGATGTAAGACCAACATTCAATTTTTTTTTAAGTTCCTAAAAATGGCTTTAGCCGTATTTGGTGACTAGATCTGAATATGTAGATACTTTCCCTCCTTCTTCTACCCCATATCCTTCCCTTCCCTATAAAATTCAGCCTCACAACATACCACGATTGGGTATGCCATAGTCCCACTGGTTCCAGACGGTTGGGAGCAGTTGCGATTATTGTACTGCATTCAAATAAATATAAATAAAAGATTCAGCGTGATTCATCTGTCTATGAGCTGGAGGGCAACACTATAATGAGCTATGGAACTTTGAAATATCAAACTTAAAATAGTTTGTTCTGGCGTCTTGAAATTTGAACCGCTTTTGCTTTCTTCAAATTTGCACAGCTATTAAGGGTAAGCTAAGTTTTTTTTAAATATTAAACTGTAAAAAAATGCGACAAACACTACAAAGAAAAGAAATGTGAAGCAGGATTAAATTTACCAGTGACAAGTACAATATTATAACGAGTCATTTCTGTAATAACAGTATTTGGTAGCATTAAAATTGAGCGAAAGTTTTTAACGTTAGCCATTACAATAATACTTAGACTCAACACAGTAATAAACGTCTATTGAACTCCTTGATGTGGAACCATCAAATATTTTCTTTTCCCCCACCGCCAACGCTCTAAGCGAATCCTTTTGATTCTGTCATTGTGTGCATCGCAATACGACAGTTGCAGCGGGCTGCATTACGTGTGCTTCACGCTCAAGTGCTTCTAGGGATGTTCCGTGTCTGCTGAAAACACTGAACAGAAAATGTCTAGATGTGTGATCTTTTGCGTCACTGACAGGGCCAGTTTCACAGGGTAGGTCATTACTGTGATATCCTCGAGAGTAATTAAAAATATAAGAATGCACTGGAGAGTTCTTTAAGAGGCTACCCATAGATGCAAGGACTGAGTCTGTAATAAATAGTATTGCGACATTAAGCTAACAAAGCCAGCAGAGCTCATTGTATTTATCACAAAAAAAGTAGAAGTAATGTGTTGACCCGGAGTTGTGAGATAACGAAGAGTTACCACATTTCTTTTTTTTCTGAATTCGGTGGGTCATCGCATAGAACAACGAAGATTGAATCAAAATGAAGAAAAACAGCAAACAACCGAGAGTGGACTGTAAAATATTAATTGTGAACTTTGAAGTTTACACAACTATGGTTGGAGATGGTGAACATGGAGTAGGGAAGGAATCCGACTTACCTCTTTGATGTTCTTCAAAGATGATGATGGTATGATATCACTCAGAGGAGATATGATTCCACGCACAAGCTTTCATAACATCCAAGTTGGATACGAAACACACTGAGGGAATCGAATATGTTCACTACACAGGCCTTCTACCCTGAGTCGATATTAATAACAGCACTGATAACAATAGATGTTCATCAAACAGGCTCCATCAATCAGATAGTCAGATAATGATAGGTACTTGTAGGTAAAAATACGATGGGAAAAATGCAAGGACTATGTTAAAGGAAGATTAATAGTTGCGTCAAAACATATAACTAACCTAACCTAACCTACCCTATTCCTTCATCGTGTTTTGTGTGTCTTTGTCAGCGGCGGTTCGTTAAAGTAATTTAAAAAGTGATTGAATTTCGGTTTTCTTTGAGCGACGCTTTTTCTTCGTTGAATATTTTATGGAGTCACGTCATTTCGAAAGTTCGTGTGGAGGTATTAGATATAAAAATAATAAAATATTATTTTAAGACAGCCAAAAGTATTATGTATATACTACGAGAAATAGCATTAGTTTATATTTGTTATTTTTTTAATTATAAACTAATGTTTAAAAGATAAGGTTTCGTATGCATAGCACAGAGGATAACAAATTATAATATGCAAAAATGAGTCGCCTGAAATATCCATGCAAATTGAAAATATCTCCAGAGTAAAAATAAATGCCGCTGACGGGAATTGAACCGGCACCTTCTGATGTCCGGTCAGCTGCTCTGGACCACTCTGATCACTCGGCTTATTTTCAACACGCCAAATAATTCAATGTACTAGTACTTCAACCAACAACTACTCCATATTATATTTTTTCACCTGTAAACAACTAACTTTATTTTTGTAGGAAAGGCTTTGTTAGTGCTAAATTTACCACTAGATGGCGAGGAGTCATATTATATATACATTTGTAATGAAATAATTTGACTTGTCAAAACATATTATTTTTTTATTATTTTTCAATTTGTATGGAAATTTCAGGCGACTATAATTTCAGGCGATTATAATAATAATTAGTTTATTATAATAATTAGTTTATATTTGGTTACTTATTTTGAATCAAAAATTAACTTTAATGTTACTTTTTAAATAAAAAACCTTTATCTTATGGAGAAAAACTAAAACAATGTCAATAGAATTCACAAATTGAAATAAATAAAAAATAACGCAGATCATTAAATTAATACTTAATTTTTAATGTACATTCCGGCGCCGCCGTTCGAAACCGTATTTATGATGTATGAAATATACGAGTACCATAGATTTTTTGCTTTATATGTGCGTTCCTGGATTCGCTCCTAAGGACCGTCTAATTCATTGTTCTGTTTTATCCGGCTGCCTCGCAGACCTATGTATACAATTTTTTAATAAACTTCATTGTCACCAATTTATGTGAGATAGTTGGTTCAAGAAAAATTTAGATTTTTTAAAATCTATTTCACCCGAAGCAAAAGAGAATTGACTATATTTCCGCCTACCACTGCACACATCTCTTGGATTATATCTTCAGTGGGTGACACGTTTACTTGAGCTTGGTGGCTTTAAAATGAGGCAGTCAGATGGGTTGCATTATGTATGAGATTTTGAGAACCTCGTTGCATGAGATCGAATATATTATATTATATCGTGTTGGTAGTCGATACGTTAAATTCACGCTATAAGGGAATCTTAAACGCATTACACATCATGTTTTACGTTCATGCCACAAAATTAAGAGGAACAACTGTTCATTCCACTTTCAAAATCAAATACAATAAGATATTTTTATCTTTTTGTAGAATTGTTAACTAAACTTAATTAATTAAGTATCATATTCAAATTACTAAATATGAACATTATACATGTATATTTAGGAGTACCCTTTATGGAAACAAATAATTATTGTTGTGTTAAATTTACAATATGAAAACGCAATATGGTAAGACTAGAACGTATTCGTATTTTTTTTAAATCCCGTTTGCATGTTTTTGTAATGTGTATAAAATATAAGAAATGTTAGCCTGAAACACTCATCCACATTGAAAAATCTCCTGATAAAAGATACATGACGCCAACGTCCCGTAAAATAAATTGCTTGTTAAATAATTGTTACCCTTTGTGCTATGCATAAAAAATCTTTTCTTAAACATTAGTTTACCAAAAAAAAATAATAATTATAAGAAATGTATTACCCTTTTAGGTAGTTGTCATTGAAACTCTGAAATGCCCAACATTGGCTTAGGAACGGTAAATAAAAAAATAATTTTAATGAATCGTTGAAGAAGATAGTATCAAAGATCAAAATACGAGAGAAAAACTATAGCACATAAAATAAATTGGTTACGGTTGCAACTGGGATTCGAACTCAGGTCCATTAATCTTACCAAGGACCAGCGTCTCTCCTAATTGAGCTATTGCCACCTTATAAAATTCCGTCGTTCTTATCAATCTCATACATCTTTTTGATGGGATTGCAAAGTTCTACGCCAATATTTATACAACCTAAATACTGTCTTTGGAAAACCTATCCAACTTTACTTTTATGCAACATCTTTTAATTTTCTTTAAGTTTTTAATGTTAATATATATATATTCATTATATGATTAAATATTATTTTTTTTTTATATTTAAATTTTTTTTTAAAAATAAAAAAAAATTGATTTTTAAAATTAAAGTTTTAATTTTATAAGAAAAAAAAAATTATAAAAAAAATTAATAAAAAAAATTATTTCTTTAAAAAGAAAGTCAAATATTCCCAGGTTACGAATAACCTGACAATATTTGAAAATCTCCTACTACCACCACAGTAAGCTGAAAATGTTGCTTGTGTTGTGATGGAGGACTTAGCCAGCCGAGGAATTGAACACACTACGCCTGGGTGGGACCCAAACGCGATGTCAACTCGGCCTCCGACCGGTCGATATATTTGCTTATTGAAGCATAAAACTGATTTTAATATTAATTTTATTGGAAGTGAGGCATGGAACTGGCAGAGAAAGGATAAAAGTAGACTGAATGCTGTAGAAATGAGATCCCTCAGGCGTATGTATGGTAAAACCATGTACGATCGTGTGAGAAATGTGGAGATCCGCAAAGAGTGCAAGTCTGATGTAAGCATAATGAGTATCATCAAGAAAGGGACGCTTTGATGGTTTGGGCATGTAGATCTAATGAGTGAAGAAAGGAGTGTAAGGAGAATATACGATGCAAATGTGAACGGTAGCAGAAGTCGTGGACGCCCAAGAAAAACATGGCACGACCAACTGAATCAGATACTTGAGTCGGGCCATGTCAAGAGTCAGAATAATAGAAGAGTATGTATGAGACGATGTATAAATGTGAATGAGGCAAGGATTGTGTGCCAAGACCGAGTTGTTTGGCGGTCCGTCCTCTCTGCCTACCCCTGCGGGGAAAAGGCGTAATGGTTAGTTAGTTAATTTCATCATTCACAAAAATATGAATATTCAATTAGGTTTATTGGCTTCAATAAGATAATTCTAATAAATTGAAGAATTTTACTCACCTGTACAGATAAATTGTTAATTTAAGGCCTTCATTTCAACATAAAATAATCTAAAACCATAGATAATAAACCGTTCTATTTGAAGAGTCAGTAAACAAGTTCCCAGACATTTCGATCATATTATTTCTCATCACAATGAGCTACGAGCCACGGGCTAAAGCTACGAGCTAAGGGGGTAGGACGTCTGGATCCTCAAGTCTGTATGGTGTTGTTGTGGCTGGCGTAGAACAACAGCAATTGAATAAGATCCTTTATCCTTATTCTATTTGTAACGTTATACTTGAACTCGAGTTGTAGTCACAAAGCGAGGATTTAACAGCTCACGCCATATCCAATTGCATCAGATTATTTAATACAATGATTTATCTCCTACAGTTGTTTCAGTTTAAATGATATAATATGTGATATAAACTGCACAACATTAAAAACAATAAATAAAATCGGAAAGTAAAAAATGTTAATCAATCAAGTTAGTCACTTAACCATACAATATTTGTGTCATATTTTTTTTCCGAAGATCAGAGAAAAAATAAGTTTAAATCGTTTTACTATGACCAAATGCGTTGCCGTCAAGAAAGTGTAAGATTAAAAATACATATTTTCTGAACACAGGAATACTTCACGTTTTCCCGTGGTATAAGACTTCTCTAGGGATGCTGTAAACATAACAGTTTTAAAGAGACAAGGAACAGAACATGGTTTCTGATGAACTTGATTTCTAATGAAAACGCATTGCCGAAGAATTTTCATCCACTAGTTGGGTTTTGAGGAATATTATTTAAGAAACAAATGGATTCTTGGTTTGCAATCGAAGCAAATGATTTTGGAAACAGCAAACACCAGGCGTTTATGTATCATTTTACGGATCAACATCGTTGACTTAAATCAACGTAGTAGAGTACTGGTCTAAACCACTACGATTTCTAGTTGCAATTGCTTAGTCACAAAAATTAAACTGATTTAATAAAACGATTTTAGATTTTAAATTTGAATACAGTAATATACCCTGAAAATCAGCATTAAGTAATAAAATTAAAGTGGTGTTTACTAAATTATTGCTTTATTTTAAATTGTCACATAACAAAGTCTCTGATTCATACGAACAAAGCTAAAACTCATTGTTCCAAATACAGAGGCACCTACATGCGACTAAGCAACTCGCCCTAGATTATTGGTCGCCGCGGTTAACCGCGCGACTAGAAATCGCAGTGGTTGTATAAAACTTATATCGTATAAATTCATTCATTCTATAAGGCGTTATTTATGTGCTGAAATATAATTTTGTACCACAGAATTGCTCTCACCGAAAGAATGTTGAGACTCTGATAGAAATATGTAATATTATGCCTTTTTTGTATAAATTTTATTCAGCTAATAATTTAACCAATGAATTTTGCACGGATTGAACATGGTCGATATTAGTTTTACAGGAAAATCCCCAAGCTGTTATTCCATACCTTATAACAGATTCAGCTAGAGACACATAAATTATTCGAAATGTGCAGATTGGAACAACATTTTTTAGTTTATACAATCTAATTATTTGTATATCCCACTTGAAAAAGCAATCAATATTGACACCTAAATAAACATATTATTCCCCAAAACTTTGGGGATCTGGTGAGGAGGCACGCAATGAAAGAGGTTGTGAAGGTCACAGTGTTTTATTTGAGTCAGGTTGCCGTATATGAGAAGACTTCAGGACCGATAATGAAGACTCCGAATGCAGGCGGTGAAGTGTTGGTCAAGCGCGGGCCTTTAAGTCGACGGCGCACAGTGGGCTGAAAATCGCCTTTCATAGACAATAACTTTCAATAAGGATAGAATGGCCAACCTTATGATTCCAGAGAGCCTCATTTTTAATGTCAGTGCCATAAAAACTTTTCTTTAAACAATGATAACTCCTTCATTTGTACACGCAATTGCTTCGTACGAAATTTTATAGCATAGTAATGATCAGCAGAATCCATTTCTAGCCAAAAAAAATACCCTTGAAAATTCAAGTCTCTATGTCTATGAAAAGCGATTTTCAGCCCACTGTGCGCCGCTGCTGGTGACCGGACTTGTGGACATGTCAGGTACTGGTGAAGGCCGTGGGTCTTCCGGGTGCTCCAGTGCTGAACAGGGAAGCCGAAAGTGCCGTGGACCTGGTCGGCGGTTGTGGGGGAGATGCCGCGTGGTCTAGGTGCATGGATGTAGCGCAAATTCAAAATCACTATGAAGTAGAAGGCAATTGGGAAGGAAAACGGAAGATAAATCTTGGAAGTACGAGTACCTGGATCTCCAAATCTCGTCACAAAGAATATGGTGTGGTGCTTCTGATATTGTCGTCAAAAACCCAATTCGTAGTAGTAGATCAAATTTAAAAATGTTTGTTTCTACGCCAGATTCATATTGGCATTTATTTTATAGGTATTTTTAATTAGTTCATAATAGCAAAGGTTTCTTTGTTAAAAGTAATTAAGATTTTAGAAAGCGGAGTTTTTGTATCTGAAAGTGAGCAGACATTGAGTTGTTTTCGTCGTCGCTTCAATTCAGAACGAATCATGCGCTTCGCGGGTTTTGCAGACATTAGGGTCTAAAAACTTAAGGATTTTTGGTCGAAATGAACAAAGACAGTTCAAAAGGTCATGAGTTGGCACAAACTAGTCGGTAAATAATAGAAAGATCTGTGGAGACAAAGGATTGGAAGACTGTACAAATTTTAAAAAGATATGTTTTTTTCTTTGCTTGCCACGAATTTGTCTGTAATTTGACACTATGACCACAAGCAAAATCTCAGACTAGGTTGATAGACAGAGAACGTGTTTTAGAAATGTCTATCGGTGAATAAATGGGGAAGAATTGCTTTAGTTCTGTTATGAATAAGGTTATCAAATAGTTTAAACAGTACCAACTTTAGTTTTATTATATACATATATTTTAAATGTAGGTATAATGGCTGACATTTGTAGTTATCGAACACCATTATGACAAATAAAAAATGCCTTACTAAAAAACCTGATGAAAATTTTATTCAATTGATAAACGACTGTTTATGTTAAAACCTTGAATACTAAATGAAATAAAATATAAAAATAGAAACACACGTAAAATAGTGCAAAAAAAGTACATTTCTTATCCAGTCAAAAAAGGTTGTTTATCTGTTGTATAAACATGAAATAATAATATTTTCTCGTAAAATTTATGATTTTTTCCAAGGTGCTTTAAATGTTATATGTATTTCATCATTTTGAAGATTTCGTAAAAAGAATTACCATTTTAGAAACTATATAAAATTACACTGTAGTTTTGTATTTCAAATAAACTTCAATGTTAATATTAAAATTTCAAACACGAAAACGTTTCGAATCAAAACGTCGGAAAATATCACGGATTTTAAAATATTAAAAAAACAGTCCTTTTATTTAAGAAATTTGGAGGCAAAATATCAATTCACTTTATACCTCGTTCTAACAATATATATTTTTTTAAATTGTGAACTTGCTTTTAATTCCCAGAAAACAACAACAAACACTGAAATATTTAACGCATTGCTTGTCATTTTAAAACGCTTATTTCATCGATACCAAATCGGGCTTTAGGGATTTATGTACTCATTAAGAAGAAGATACAAGCCAAAAATGTGTATATTATTGGTATACCTTATATCGTAGGTAATAGGCATTAAAATCGCTTGACAAACGGAGTCTAGAAACGTTCGATTTCAAGCAAGAAACTGGTTTTTATTTATATTGTAAATAATTTTATAATAAAGCAAAAAACTTAATCAAGTGAAACTGTCACAGATAATCTTTGAAATAATACTGTATTTTTTATAGGTTGTTTCCTTTATGCGTTCATACATTTCTATTAAAAAAAAATTTTTTTTTAGTAGTTGGCATTTATTTATCATTTATTTTTATTTTTTATTGAGTAATTTATATATTTATTTGTATTCTACTCAAGCAAAGCGATAGGAAAACCTTCAATTTATCTAAAGATTTATCAAAATAGTGATTTGGCATTAAGCTTCGCCTTAAGGAAGTTCTTATAAAAAATAAACCTTAAAATTCAATTTTAATATTGATGTAAGCCGTTTAACCCCACTTTTAACATAAAATTAACGTACATTTTATAACATGCAATTATCATATAATTACTTGATTAAAACTGACCAAAAATAACACATATAAGATTTTTTTATTGAAGACTTAAAAAAATCTGTCGCCCTCGATATCGGTTGTTAAAGAATCTCATAACGCGGAAGCGTCATTGTTAGGTGCAAAATATAGTGTTGCCGGATTTAAACAAAAACAGACTTAAAGATATTTTTAGTGGTACCAACTCGAATCTAAATTTTTACAATCTTTATACAATGTGTAACGAAAACACCGCTTATCGGTTGTGAAGTGATTTTTTTAGTAAGGCTTAAGTGTTTTGTATAATCCACCGTCTCACAATGAACGTTTTTCTATTTAAAAATCAAGAACCTAACCTAAGCTTTCGAAAATGAATACAAAAATGTTTTTTAGCAACGTTATTATTTAAATTATATGTAGTGATTTGAATTCATCAATCTGTGCTGTTAAATATAGATAACGTGTATACTAAATATAATATTTAAGTTATTTTCTATATTACGTAAGCTCATTGAGGTGAACAAAATAGAGCATTTGAAAGTTCTTACGAATTATTAATATTATTACTGACAGACAAAGTTTTCTTTTCATTACGATTTTCGTTATTTTTAGAGAAGATTTCCAATTATTCTAGGACTCTTATCTTTGTAAATTGTAAAAAGAATATTATTTCCATCATGCGTTTCTTAATTTAATTAAACAAAATGTGTTTGGTATTTTTACATGTTAATTATGACATATATTTCACGAGACAAAGCCGAGAGTTGGTGGCGCTTGCCAACAATGTTATGATAAACCTACCAGAAATCAAATAAATTTCAAATTTTTTAATGAGCAGTGACATTAACGGACAAAGTGTATTTTAGAAAAGTGTTAAAACGTGTGGCCCAGGAAGGGTTGGTGGTTGGGTGGGGTGGGGTGAGGGGTTCAAAATCCAAAGGTATAAAATGGCAGAAAGCAAGTGTGGGCGAGGGTGCTTTTCAGTGGATGTTCGCGTTACCAATATTTCACGCTGTGTAGAGTGGAAATATCTATCTGATTCGATGCCCGTGGATTCTGTGTTCTACGCTTTGGTATAGGGAGTTAAGAAGAACATATAATGTGAAATTATTTCAATTACTCGATGGGAAAACTAAATAATATTGCCTGTTTTTGAAAACCGGAATATTTCTTGAAGGGAAACAATACCTCTTTTTCACATAACTTTATTTTTATATTTTTACCATCCAGGTTTCAGTTCAGCCAGTTAACTTCATATGGAAATACAATATTTTTCGTTAAATATTTCATTACCTGCAATAAACGAATACAAGTAAATTGGTTGGAGTGTTCGCATAATTTTTAAAACTAACCTACATAAAAACACAATATTTATTTATTAACACGCTTATTATTAAAATACCAAAATGATAGATAGAGTTATTTAGCATATCTGCTTGTAAATTTGCTTTTTAAATATATCATGTTGACAAAGCAAATATCATTTTCCACACGATAATGAAATGGAGCATGGAGTCTAGTGTTGCGTTTATTAGGTATTTTATTTACCTCATTAAAAATGCGTTAGCACAAGTTAGTAACTACGGAACACTTTTGAAATATCCCAGAATTTCAAGATTTTAAGTATTCAGTTGTAAGTCTGATAGATATGAGACGAATTGCTCTGATTTCTGGTTGATTTCCTGAGTTCTGTTATTATGTAAGCGAAACTGGAATGAAATGATTAATATGTGGTTCTCTCAATATCCAGATGTGCAAGTAATATCCTAAACCTAATGTATCACTTTTTCAAACGGAATTTAAAAAATTAGCAAGGCAATATTTTCAATTTGGGAGGCGGGTTTTGGTACCGCCGCCACGGTAACCATTTATTGGATAACCAACACCTGGTGCCCGGGTTATTTGGGTGAGGCGTGTTCAGGGCGCGCCTGCCCACCACCTGCGTGGCCTGAGAGAGGCTGGTTTGGGGAGACCTTTGACCTCTGAAACTGGTCTCTCAACCCATCGTAGCGGGAGGGATATATTTGTACGTCACTCCTGGATACACTGATCTCTAAATTTCTACCCATCCCTTATAGCCTTTTCCTTCCATGAACTTCCTTCCCTTAAAAATACTCACCACACAGCATCCCTAAAGATGGAATAGGCCCTGCAGGAAATTATTTTCCTGAGGGCCTCCCGTGTGGGTTAGTGTAAAAAATGAAGATAGACCAATAATGAAAACAGTCAATAACTCTACCTTTTATAAAAGCAAAAATTATCTAAATGATGTAAGAGCGCAGGATTATAATTTTAAATAATTGTACGCAATTGTCATTCCGTTAAATTGGTCGCAAAAATGAATTCAAATCTGTCATTTGCCATTGTTGCGGTTAGTACCCGGTAATGGAGCTTCACACGAAGGAACAGCGCGCTATTATTTTGAAAACTCATCACTCATTACTGGAGAAACAACAGTTCTCAGAGTTCGTGGAATTTTTGGTTGACAAAATACACCAAATGATTAAACTGTTCAAAGAGTAATTATTATGAATATTAAGGAAGCAGCTTCGATTATGAATAAGCCTGCCGACAATATAGCCGTAAATGAAGATGTTACTGTTGGTTCAGAATTATTGACGTATAATTTTCTCTAAAAAATGTAATTTTCAAGAAGAAAATCTAGAAATTATCTCGTGAAAGATCTGCATTTTCAGGAATACAAGATGCAACTGAATTTAAAACCAAAAATAAAAACCGAAACTTAAACACTAAAATATACGTACACCTAATTGACCTGTAGGTGCTTTTGATCTTAATATGCAATGTAAAATATATTTAATGAGATCTCCGCCCTAAAGATTGATTGGGTATCATATAGCTCAGTATGATCCGTTTTACCGTAGTAACAATAAATATGAATTATTCAGCGAAACATTTTTTTTAGTTTCAAAAAGAAAGCATATTTAATGATTTCTACGGGTATTTGTTTAGAAAATTTGATATCCTACTATTTTCTGTTATCATAGAAATTATATTTTTTTATGAGAACATTTATTTATTTATTACAAACATAATACAAGTCGAAATTTTAAATAATGCAGAAATATAATATGCATCAGTACACAATATAATACACATCAGTGGGTACAATAACTACTTATCATGGTACAAACATAATATAGAAATACATTTAAGTTTCCTTAAAAACTAATTATTTTTGTTTTGATGCTATCTAGTTCTCTAGTGGAAAAGGAAACAAATAGGGAGTAAGAAGGTTGAGAACCTGCTTTATGTCTTTGGTTGGGAAGAAGAATTTATTGAGGAAGATAAATTACACATCTGCTAGAGTCAACTATGCTTAGTAAATAAAGCAAATGGTGGTTGATAGCCATGTGGGATTCTTCAAAATGGCATTCTTCAAAATGCCCTGGAAAGAATCTCAGACTTGTGATATCCCGAAAGAAGCCATTCATGTGTTCTGAATGCAATTACTAATGTTATACAAATTTACCCTGGTAATAAATTACATCTTTGCGATTCTTTCAAGGATAATGAAACCATCCTGTCACTTCGAATGCAATCAACAATGTTCCCAAAATTTGTTTTGACAGCATCGCCATTCTATTGTTAGAATATTATGTACTAAATACACAATTTGGCTGTCCTGAAACGGGAATCCTTCCCAGTTGGACAGACAAAGGTTCATTTTGTTTTGTATTGATTGTAATTTATATATATATATAAAATAAATAAATAAAAAATGTAATTTGATGAAGATCAAATGGTCGATCAACCCCATTTTGAATTTTCGACAGTTGCAAGGTCCCTGTAAAATTCTAATTAATCGTGGACTTCAGCTTTAGATAAAATTATGATAAGCTGTCACGCAAATCGATCATATTATTACTTTCATCAGCTGATCATAATTTGTTTAAAAATGCTGTAAAGCACGGAAAATCGGCGTTCAAAGAGAACCATTCAAAAGTCTAAGATTCAAAATGGCTCCGTATATCTATGGCATATCGATGGCCTAGCGCACACATGTGTTTAGTGCAATTTGAAAATTCAGTTTATAAGAGTAGTCCAAGTTAATAATGTTAGTTAGGGTTATTTTAATAATTTGTATCTATTTCTTAACCATCAGACATAACTTTAAAAATCAAACATTAATGTATCTTTTACCATTTCCCTCGACATAAATAGTTAATTTTTGTAGTAATTAAGTTGAAATCATGTTCTGTTTATATATTCTTTTGTGTGTTAAGCATGAAGCAAAATTCGCCAATTTTCGCCAATGGGATGCTTGACTAACTAAGGGTTACCGACTTATTCCCCTTTCAACACAAGTAACTAATGCTTACCTTAAATTTAGGCAGGTATTTAATTTAAATATTTGGGTTGGTAAAAAAAATTACGATGATAATGATTAAAGAATAAATAAAAAAAATAAAAAAAAAATAAGAAAAATGATAAATTGTTTTGTGAACTCCCTGTAGTTCGGTACATATGGTTGTTTGAACAGTGGTCACAAAGACTGCGCTCGTTGGCGAATTCCTGCTACGAGTTAAGTCTCTCCAATTTACATACAAACTTTTGTTCCCGAACTTAAGGCTCTCGGAATTTAAATACAAGCGATGTGTAAAAGCGTACTTGCACCGTTTCGCGGTGTTTTGAGGCTGTCCCTAGAGCATACGTGTTATCTACTCATTGAGAAAAGGCATTCTACATAGTTTAAATTATTTCAACGCTGTTGTTACAGCTACAAATTAGCTTTATTATCTATTTAAGTAAAGCTAACATGATATCTCGTGGGGTAACTGACTCAGTGGCGGCTCGTGACTTTTGGGTGTACTAGAGTACTAATATTAAATAAAATGGCATTATTGATGTTGTTGTAGCCTGAAACGTTTTTTTAGGAAGTTTCAGTTTGGCAGTGCACTGTACTGATTTCCTGAAAATCTTCAAACGAAAAAACGAATTTTCGAAAAAAATAAAAAACCGTTTCGGCTACAACAACATCAATAATGCCATTTTATTTAATATTAGCACTTTAGTACACACAAAAGTCACGATCCGTCACTACTAACTGTGTATTTTTATGCATTTATTCTGTGTGTACATAATCAAACCTACCAGGCAGTATTAGAGTATAAAGCACTCTCAAAACAAGTTACTGAAAAATTTGAGAAAAATAATGCATATATGGGTGGGGTTACTTACTTTTCTCTCATAGTTATAAGTTTAGGCAATTGAAAAAACTATGGATTTAACGGAAATAATTTTATCGTAACTATTTTGTTGACTCCTGGAATGCTATACATTGTCGTACCAAGCAACTACCGCAAGGGTCGTAACCACGATTTGCTCTATATTTTACGTGACACAACGTACGTTCTGGCCAAACATAGTATAACAAGTGACATGGTGTTGCTAAAAGAAATCTCTAGGTCTCTTGACACTTTCAGCATTGGCCTTGAAGGTTCTAAGAGTCATTTTAGGCAAGGACTTTAAAGCTACGTCATGTGCATTGAAATAGGATTATAATAAAAATCTGTTCGACGCGTTATTAAATAAATATATATCATGAAATAATCGGAATGAGGTGGTCTCGAAATTTAATATTTTAATGAAAGTATATTAAATTTAAAGAGTCAATAACGATAAGTTCGATATCTCAGTAGTTTAGTTTCAAAAGACTTCAATAATTTAGGCACATTTATCATGTTGTACAAAACCCTTGTTAGATGCCAACTAGAGTATAACTCTACGTTATGGTCTCCCTTTTACAATATTCATTCCGATAACATTGAAAAGATTCAACATAAGTTCCTGAAGTATATAAACTATAAATTGCATATTCCTGTAGAAAAAAATGATTAGTCTTAACTATTAAAGTCTTAACTATTAAAACTTTCAGAAAGAAGAATTAACACAGATTTAATAGTACTACATAAAATACTTCATTACAAAATTGACTGTCCTGAGTTACTCCAATTAATCAGCATCCACATACCCAAAAGATCTTGCCGAAATTTACAACCCTTTTATTTTTACAACACGAGGACACTGTCTTATCAAAATTCCCCGATTCCAAGACTTCACAGTCTCGGAAATAAATACTCTGATCTGGGAGATATATTTCATCTTAAAAATAATCAATATAAATATTGTTTATATCAATTCTTTTATATATCGAGACACAAATAGACATCTATAATTTCCGCAATATATATATTTTTATTTTTATTTTGAATATCTATTTATGTGAGACTTCTTAAAATTTTTACTAATGTATCTTATTTTATTATATGCTTTTGTTGTAACATTTAATATTTTTTTCTTTTTTCGTTGTATTATGTTTCCTTTATTGTTTTAATTTTGTAGAATTTATAATAACTGTGATACTCTACTATTAAACTTTGTAGTGTGTAAAAGCCCATCAGGGGTGTAATAATAAATAAATCTCTAAAACTGACGAAGTTACTAGACTAACTGTGTAATTTGGACTATTAGTTTGTAAAAAAACATAGTTTTTTTCATTTTTCAAGATGAATTTGGTAAAACTGGTCGCAGGTGTGATAACGCGATCTGTATTTCAAATCAACACTTCTAATTCCCACCTTTCACAATTCCACCGTAAAATTTTCCGAGTATGACGCAGTAGTCTTGTCATCGTAATTACTAAACTGATGGATTCGCTTCATTCTCTTTACCGTGAAGTCCTGCCTCCTCCATTCTATGCAGAAGCAATCACCAAACGGTGATGTTTGACGTTAGAGGCCGTAGAAATAATTTGCAGATATAATAGCCGTTTGGCACTCAATAGGGTAACCAGTAACCGCTCAACAATTGACGGAAGCGATCTTGGGTTAATTTGTTCTATTAAGTTCTTGACACATTAAAAGAGACCTTCCATTATTTTTTTGTATTTAGCATGTTTTTTGTGTGGTAGAATATAATAGTCATGGTGTCTTCATTTGGAAAGGAATATTATTTGAAAAATATATTTTTTATGCCCTTTTTAAGTTTTAATATATTTATCTGTATACAAACAAAAAATTGAAGAATTCAATAAAACAATAGCAACGAAAAAATAGGAAAACAAATTTACGACGCTGTAGGAACTGAGGACGGAAGATGAATTAATAGGTACATGTATTAATAAAACATTTAAAAATAAATACATACAATATATAATACATAATCATTTAAAAAATGTATTTCTTAACAAATTTATTATTTTATACATTTGCTATATCATAATTTATTATCACTTGTACATATATTACATTTGTATAATATTATGTGCTTTGTAAAGAATATGGGGCTTTATCTATGACTGCAGAAAAATCTTTTACTGTCTAAATGAATATTTGTCGTGACCATGTTGTTTTGGTGACCGGATAAATCATCAAAATGATAATTCATCACATCTTTAAAAAGTTATATAAAGTCATGGAAAGTGATGAAACAAAAACTTTATTAACTGGGTTAAGTAGGTTAGGTTAGGTAAGGTTAAAAATTTTTTTTTTCATCGTTTCTAATGACTTTATATTACTTTTTAAAAGTCTGTTGAATTGTGACTGTGTTGAGTTATCATGGAACCGTTGTTTTTTTTATGTGAATACCGCAAAAGAGCCCCAAACGGCCAAATGGCGTAGAGAAAATAAAGGTTGGGAAGTACCTGGCTATTCAGAATCATTTCAAACGGCCTACGTAATCGAAGGGTAAAGCAATCTGAATCAATCGGGTTCAAATCCCGGCGGGCGCACTGAAATTTTATGACATTAATTTGTGTTAATTCACAATTTTTTTAAAGTTAAAATAGGATATTTGCATCAAGTTCCAGGCTGGTCGCTATGGATAAAAACCACCGTGTGGAATCGAGACGTTGCTTGAAATGTCTTTAGCCATGTTTGGTGACCAGATCAGTATTTCCCCAACTTTCTCTACCTTGTCTCTTTCCTCACCCCACTAACGTGTTCCTACATATTACATAGTTATAGTAGTGGTATTTTTATACCGATCTTTTGTACGCTTTGTAAACAATCTCACAACAGGCTTTGTTATCATTTTCACTCAACCATAATAACAAATTCCCAACATTTCATTGAAGTATCGTCTCCTCGGTTATGCCCTTGTACTTGAGAGAAGCCAGAAGACTTCGGAGGGTAAACAGAAAGCACCCACCGGAGAGATGGTCAAACAAAACGCCATCCCTGGGTAAATTACAGCCTCAAACGTTGGATGTTGAAGGCTGCGCTAAAGGGTAGTTTATTGATTTTACGAAGACTGTGTTTCAATATTTTGTTGATATTTCATATCGTTACCTTAATTAGTAATTTACTTTAGTCCATTTTGTTCATAAATTTTTTTATAAAAATGCAATTGAAAAAATCACGATACTTCAAAAACTTTATTGTGTCTTTTTTTAGACACTACATAAAACATGTAAACATACAAAATATCAGTGTATTTTATTATAAAAGTGTTATTTCTTAGTCCTCCTCAATAGGTGGTCCTATGCGGAGGCGGACTTAAGTTGTTTAATTAAATTTAAGTAGGCGCGTTTTCTACGTCGTTTAAAGTGCATTTTTAGTATTTTTTCATTGACCTCTTTCAGACGGATTTTAATTTTTCTATTCGTTTTGTATTTGAAGGAAGAATGATGTGGAGTTTTTTTGAAAAATGTATTTTCTTTGTCCGAATGTGGTTTTACATCAGGAATGTTTTTAATGTCATTTTGATTCGATCTAGTTTTTGTATTTTTTAATAGTTTCAGCTGTATATTTTTCACATAATTTTTTTGTAAATTTGGAACCTCAAAACATGGGTACTCTATTGTTTTTTTTAATTATGTTCAGTTTGTATTTGTACTTAGATCCCCACCTTTAATAGCATGTTCGATTCAAGAATAAAAAATCCCCACCTTTAATTGCATGGTTGATTCGATAATAACAGATCACCACCTTTAATTGCTTGTTTGATTCGAGAATAACAGATCTCCGCCTTTAATTGCATGTTCGATTCGAAAATAACGGATCCTGATCTTTAAATGGAGATAACCACCTTAAATTGCACATTCGATTCGAGAATAACAGATCTCCGCCTTTAATTGCATGTTCGATTCGAAAATAACGGATCCTGATCTTTAAATGGAGATAACCACCTTAAATAGCACATTCGATTCGAGAATAACAGATCTCCGCCTTTAATTGCATGTTCGATTCGAAAATAACGGATCCTGATCTTTAAATGGAGATAACCACCTTAAATTGCACATTCGATTCGAGAATAACAGATCACCACCTTTAATTGCATGTTCGATTCGAAAATAACGGATCCTGATCTTTAAATGAAGATAACCACCTTAAATTGCACATTCGATTCGAGAATAACAGATCTCCGCCTTTAATTGCATGTTCGATTCGAAAATAACGGATCCTGATCTTTAAATGGAGATAACCACCTTAAATTGCACATTCGATTCGAGAATAACAGATCTCCGCCTTTAATTGCATGTTCGATTCGAAAATAACGGATCCTGATCTTTAAATGGAGATAACCACCTTAAATTGCACATTCGATTCGAGAATAACAGATCTCCGCCTTTAATTGCATGTTCGATTCGAAAATAACGGATCCTGATCTTTAAATGGAGATAACCACCTTAAATTGCACATTCGATTCGAGAATAACAGATCTCCATCTTTAATTGCATGTTCGATTCGAAAATAACGGATCCTGATCTTTAAATGGAGATAACCACCTTAAATTGTACATTCGATTCGAGAATAAAAGATCTCCACCTTTAATTGCATGTTCGATTCGAAAATAACGGATCCTGAAATTTAAATGGAGATAACCACCTTAAATTGCACATTCGATTCGAGAATAACAGATCCCCATCTTTAATTGAATTTTAAATTAGAGAGTAACATAATGCGTAGTACACCTTTTATATCCTATATTTAAAATTTTTTAGTTTCCACAATTCTTACATTTTAAAATCAATATATAAGGCTTTTGAGTTTTTACGTACGATGTGTAGGTCCCATCTACGATTTTCAGAAATGAAATTAATACTCTGAGATATTTTACGCTTTATGATTTTGTAACTGGGCAGTGACGTTGAATATTATTTCTATGGAATTCATATAATTTTAGTATTTGTGATTCAACTGGCTCCTTGAGTGCATTGAAAATGTGGTACATTTGGATTTACTTATGTTAAGAGTAAGCGAGTTAAGAATTCTCTATATGTTTTTTTTTGTGCATTACAGATTGATGCAATTCTATTACAATACACGTGAAAATAACAAATATAACAAAACATATAAAGCAATAACCAATATTTTAGAGTTCTTGCCTAAAATGAATTTTGAAATCTTAAAGGCCAATGTTGAAAATATCAAGAGACCTAGAGGTACCATTTAGCAGCACCATACCTCTTGTCATGCTATGCTAGGCCATAACGTCCGTACTTCCGTGTGGAATACAGAGCAAGTCGTGGCATCGACCCTTGTTTGATAATATTGCAACATAGCCAAAAATCTTATCAACTAAAAGAAATACAGGGTTTTCCAATAAGAGGTGTTATTTTAAATAGCACGCTATTTCGGTACATGCTACTTTTGAAGCTGTCATTTTTTGACATTTGACAAGTAGAAACTACGCCACTAATAAAAATGGAACAATACACGCTTCAACAAAGCATTGAAATTATTAAAAATCACTTGAGTGAATCAAATGCAAATCATCTTGAGTGATGAGGCCCATTTCCACCTCGGTGGCTTCGTCAACAAGCAAAATTGTTGCATTTGGGGCTCGGAAAACCCAAGAATTATTGTTGAAAAGACTCTCTATCCTCAGCGTGTGACTGTTTGTGCGGTTTATGGTCCAACGGAGTCATTGGACCTTACTTTTTAGAAAATGAGGCTGGAGCAACAGTTACGGTGAATGGATTGCGCTATCGAGAGATGATTAATGATTTTTTATGGCCGAAATTGGATGGTATTGATCTGGACAGCGTTTAATTTCAACAAGTTGGCGCTACGTGCCACACAAGCAACGAAACCATTGATCTTTTACGATTGAATATCAAAATAACACATCTTATTGGAAAACCCTGTATTAAGAAAAAAAAATTGTTTTACAATATATTTACATAAGTGAAGGATGGCTGAACTTTTGATTTATTTTCTATTACTATCATTGATCTTCGATTGAACCTTTGAATAATTCCTTCATACCATTTTAAATAAATAAAAACATCTAATAGTATTATTGTCCCAGCGTCTGGACGATGTAGGCCCTGTGATTGGTCAAATTCAAATTGTGTTTAAATAAGACTTTAAAGATTAAGACACGATTTCATACTGAAATAGAATCGCCACATGTAATACGATATTTCTTCAAAAATATCGTTTCTGCTAATACAATTTTTGGATAATATCGAAGAAAATATGTTTTAGAAAGTTCATGATCCATTGGATTAATTACATTACAGTGAAAAATATCTACAATTACGTGATTACGTTTGACGTTTGACGAAAAAAGCACGCGTTCATTCAACATGGCCGATACGCACCGTGTCAATAGATAGCCGACAGAGCGCTCCTCTGGCGGTGAAAGAACGAACCGAAAGTGGCTGGCGCGAATATTTAAATATGCAAAATTACTTGACCATTAACAAGCGTTTTATAAAAAGATTTCTTCTGGAAGTTTATTTAAATTTTGCAATGGCATCTATAATATTATTATGCGATCGTCTGGACGGTCTGGGCCCTCTGATTGGTCGAATTCAAATAATTTTACCATAATTTACTCTATGCAAATATTATTTTGGTATTTTGGTTTCTTTTACAAGTAAGGAAATATTTAAAAAAGGTTATTATAGGTAAGGATAGGCTATGTTGGGTTATGCTAGGTTAGGTTAGATTAGGTTGGATTAGTATAGTTCAAGTTAGTTTATAGATAAGGTTAGATTAAGTTGGATTATTATAGGTTAGGATAAGTCAGGTTATGTTAGGTTAGGTAACGTTAGTTTGGGTTATTATGGGTTAGGTTAGGTTGGGTTATTATAGGTTAGGTTGGATTTGTATAGGTTAGGTTAGGTTAGGATAGGTTAGGTTAGGATTGGTTCGGTTAGGTTAGGTTGGGTTAGGCTAGATTGGATTATTATGGGTTAGGTTAGGATATAGGTTAGGTTAGGTTGGATTATTATAGGTGAGGTAAGCTTAGGTCAGGTTAGATTATTATAGGTTAGGATAGGATAAAGCTTAGGTTGGATTATTTTAGGTTAGGTTAGGACATAGGTTAGGCTGGATTATTATAGGTTAGGCTGGATTATTATAGGTTAGGTTATTTAATTATAGGTGAGGTTAAATAAAATAATAGTCAAAAAATCATTTGTGCTAAGTAGGCACTATTTTGCCGGAATATTGTATTACATTATATTTTTTTAATTTACGTTTTTCAATTGTCTCTAGCCGCTCATTTCAGGAATACCGACAAAAGAAAATGTTATCAACAGAAATTATTCAGGCTGTCATCCCATACAGCGAAAGCGAATATTCATTTTACGTAATTAAAAATTAAAAAGCTAAAATTAAAATTTTCCCAAATGCTGTTCGATTCCTTTTATAGTAATTAAGGTAAATCAGAAGGTATTATTTAAAAATATTTCCTATTTTCCGTGTCCAGCGATTCCGAATATTTACCTATATTAATTTACCTTTAGCTATTTAGGAAATTATTCGGGAAAGGTAAAGTTTTACCCGAACAACTGTCATTCTTATTATGCCTAAACGCCTTCCTGTTCCGTGTTTTAACAATATATACTCACCCTCTCTCTGTGAATGACCTAATATCTACCTATTAAATGTAACTGTTGTTAGTATCACTTAAACTGGGCGAAGCCCAACCAAGTGCCGCCCGCAGGGCCTAGCAGAAAAAAACCCGCGGAGCGGGTTTTTAACTGCTAGTTTTAAACTTATTGTATGAATTATAACTTTTTATGTCATAAAAATGCAAAATTTAAAATTCAAAGTAGTTGCACTTTTCAAAAAATGATGATTTACTAATTAAGGTGACGGTGTGAAATTTACTAACAAGGACAACTCCGTAATGTTAGTTATATGTTAATATTAAGTCATTTTATGAGTAATTTTCTACGCTTAATTTTTATATTTATTTAAGCAATAAATACAACGATTTCAAAATTCCAATTTACACAAATTTTTTTTTTTTTTTTTGATCGATGAAATTACCATTTCTATGTGGAAATAACAGTGTAAAATACTTTGTACATTATGAAATAAAATGTGTATAAAGATATATGACCAATTGTTTTTGACGCCTTTAGATCTAACTTAAGATCTGTTTATCCTCCATTATATTTTCTATTTTCTTTCTTACTATATTAATATTTACGTCTTTTAATGTCATAAACATGATAACGATGTAACCATAACTACATATTTAAAAACAATGATTAATTCGAAAAGAAATTATGTACCTACTATTTCACAAAATTATGCGTGTACTATAATATATTGTACATATGTTCATACAGTAAACTCACCTTTGTATGTCATATTAATAATATTATTAACAAGGCACTAAAGACTCTTGGCTTTATTTTGAGAGCTGCAAAAGATTTCAATAATTTAGGAACATTTATTATGTTATATAAAACCCTTATCAGATGCCAACTTGAGTATAACTCTACGTTATGGACTCCATTTTTCAATGTTCATTATTCATTCAGATAACATTGAAAAGATTCAACGGAAGTTTGTAAGGTTTATAAATTATAAATTGCATATTCCTATACAAAACATAAATTACAATAACCTCTTGGAAAAAATGTCTATTAAAACTTTCAGAAAGAAGAATAAGCACAGATTTAATACTGTTACAAAGAATACTACATTTTAAAATTGACTGTCCCGAATTACTTCAATGTATCAATATCCATGTTCGCAAAAAATCATGCCGACATTTCTTACCTTTTTACTTCAATAACACCAGGACACTAGCTTACCAAAATTCTCCGATTCCGAGACTTCACAATCTCGGAAACAAATATTCTGATCTGGGTGATATATTTCATTTGAAAACTAATCAGTATAAATGTTGTATATTCTATCACTTTTATTCTTCTAGACACAAATAGACCTATGTACCCATATAATTTCTCCGCTTCTAATATTTTGTTTTGTTGAATCTTTTAAACTCAATTATATGCGTGGGGATTCATTTTTGCCATTATGTTTACATTCTTCTTTATTGTATTAATTTTTAAGTGTTTACTCAGATACAAAATGCTTGTATTTTTTTTAAAGAAAAACCCACTAGGGCGTGTAATAAATAAATAAATAAATATTTTTAAAAAAACCTTCCATCCACAAGCAAATGCTTCTGATGGAAGAGCAGTATAAATCACAAGATTCAAAATAACGCGTTGTACTCGTAAAACTTGAATTACGTTATGTACATAAGTTTTATTAATAAAAAAATTAAGTAGAATCAAATTAGATGCATTGTTTATTATTTAAAATATGTCTAACGATTAATGCCAAACTATTTTAAGGATTTATCGAAAAGAATTAATTCACATATATTTTGAGATTTATTAATTAGAATGTTAGAGTAATAATCTTATTTAAATGCTTTGAATTTCTATTTATAGGTAAAACCTTATACTATATAATTCAATTAAACCGTGTTCTAAAGTTACTTAACAAATTTTCGCTTGAAAATTTGCAGTATCACAAAAATGTGTGTTACTGCTTGGTGACTTTTCCCTGAACGATTTATGTATATTTTTCATGCATAAAATTTATGAAATCACAAATAATTTCAATTATTTTATGTTGCAAGTAAGAGCTTACTAGTCTTGAATTAATTAATAAATAATCGGTATTTTCACAGCGACCCAATTCATAACATGCATATCAACTGAAAAAAGTGTAAAAACAAAAATTTTGAAAATATGTGCACCCCGTCAATATTAAACTTAAAATCACTTTTGAATAATTGAAAAATACCTATATTCCTAAAATCACTAAAAATTGAGAATTTGATAAAATGTAAGTTAACCACTGCTCCACGAAGGCCGTAAGTTAAATTCATTACTTCGATTTGGCAAATATTTCCAATGTACTTTATTGTACTGTAGCTTATTAATTAGCAGATAGTGTTAAAACTTTCAAATTCAAATGTCTGAGGCGATAATTTCAATAAGAAAACTTACGGCTTAATGAGTTCTTATAGTAAATGACATAACTTTGCTCCAAATTATTTACATTGTACATCAAGATGAAGGTCACCTTCTAGAGAAATAAGTGACTTACGATTAATGCTATTTCAAATAATTGACTTTATTTTACGAAGCAATCAATACAAACGGTATTGATGAAATAGTATTAATGGATTAAGTTTATTTCAAATTTGAACACACTTTCGACATTTTCCTTGACTAAGGCCAGAGATCTGGGAGTGGGATAGTGAAATAAAATTATATTTAAATGAAAATGATTGCATCATTGGAGAAGAAAATAAAACTAATAAATCTAAAGGAAACATGAAACAATAAAAAACACAGAAAAAAAAAATAACGGTCACAACTAAGAATCGAACCCAGGATCTCTTTTTTACCGGGACAGGCGTCCAAAGGATGTTCTGATATTCACCGGCTGATACATTAAAGGAAAATGTTGTTGAAAAATTTATAAAGAGCCTGAATTATGTACACACAGGCTCCTTTACGCAATGTTACTTTCACTATACACGGTGTCCGGAAACTCGTAGTACAAGCGGGAAACTGGAGAATCTACACCACATGGGGAACCCAAAAAAACATAAAGTTTTTTGATTTGAGCATTTTCACAAAAAAAAAAAAACAAAAAAAATATTTTTCGGCTATTTTTGGGTTAAAGTTTTTTCTGGTGTTTAGGGTTGAACAACAGATGTTTTAACCCTGCAGAGCAGAAATATTTTATGATTACACCGGATTAAATGAAGGGTGATTTCAAAATAATGCTTCAAATCCGAGTTTCTTCATTTGTTTTACTTTCAAATAGTTTTAATTAGTTGGGTACTTTGATCTTCAGTAATAATTTATAAGAATTTGATTAAAAAAAAAAAAAAAAAAAATGAACTTCTAACTCGATTTACTCGATAACGAAAGCTCAAATCAAAAAAAAAATACTACATTATCGACTCCAAATGTGATGTAGATTCACCAGTTTCCCGCTTGTACTACGAGTTTCCGGACACCCTGTATAATAACTATGACAAATATAAAACACTTTTCTTATAGATTATTTTTTAAATACATTTTTGGAACATTTAAACGCTTTAGTGTAGTCTTGTGACAAGAACCACAACATAATAAATATGTTCTTCCAGTGAAAGTTAGTCTCAGCAATGATACTTTTGAGAAACCACCAGTCAGAATCGAAACATTACTTTATGGCTCAAGGTTTGTTTAGTGACTAAATTCGAATGGCAAGGTTGATCCCAATATTCCCAACCTATCCCTTAACCACATTTATAAATTTAAGTGGGAAACGCAGAAAGTTGGGAAAAACCTCGGTTTTCAGATCATGGATTTTGACCTACGAGCAGGTCAACAAATCTGCTTACTAACATGTTAAACCCGAATCTCAAAAGTGGTCTGTTCATCTGGTGACACTGGGTATAGATGTGTAGCACGTGCTACTCTGATATGTCGTAAAAAAGTGCATTAAATTGTCTTAACGATTCATTTATAAAATAATTCATTTAAAATTAACTTGATTGTCCATATTGGGTTTCGAACCTGCGATTGGGTTCGGAGCTAAGGGGCTTACGCTCTGCCACTGAGGTCCTCGAATTTATAAAGTTCTATTGAAGTCAAGAGATATAAGATGATCGTATCAGAAATAATGTCTGGAAGTTCTTTACTTTTATCGTCTTATTTGATAGCTATATTGTGATAATGGTAAAATGAGATTTTCGCGATGTGCCACGGCCTCAAGCTAGTGGGATTATGCATCACTTACGTTGCTCTGAGGAAGGAATATGGGAGGATAAACGTCAGGGAATACACTTTTTCGCAACCTCCTGTCTATTTCCATTATATTTATGTGTAATATTGTTTGTATTACTAAAGTCGAATAAGATTTTTAATTTTTTTTAGTAAAATCGTAGATTTTAGTATCGTAACTTTACTTGAAGTGAATCCGCGAGCGAAGAATCTGAGTCGCGTCGGATACATTTGTTGGTCTACCATATGAGTTTGCAATCGCTCAGTTTTTTAAATTATTTTCAAGTTTCTTCTATCTTTGTGCCATCTCTTATCGAAGATTGGTTCTCTTAAAACCCCGCAGTAAGCGTTCGAAGATGTTTTGAAAGGGATATACGTTAATGCGAATGTTAGAGGGAGCGCGCTAATATTAAAAAACGATAATAATTAAGTGAATATGGAGAAAATATTTAATAAAACACGACTCGTTTGAAATAGAGCAAAAATCTCTCGAAAAATGCATAATTTACATTTAAAGATACACGGTGATTTTTTCATGCCTATAACATATTAAATAATAGAACAAAACGTGTTTTTAATAATTTTCGAAGAAGAGAAATATATAGATATTATCTTCAAAAATATATGTTTGTATCCAAGTATCTCATTTCTGTCAGAGTATTTCCACTTTGCAATAAAATCCAATTAAATGGAATATTTCTGAACGTATTTGAAAACTAAATACTGTTTTGAAAGGAGATAAAATACGTTTTTAAATTTTATTATTGGAAATGAATTAATAATTTTTGATATGTTAAAATTTTGATTGATTTTTTAAAATGGCTCACCTTACTTTTTACTTTAATTACTAGAATTACTGATAAAAGAAAAACACACACATTTTTTTAGAAAAAAATATTATAAACGCAATTTTCACCTGATGTTTTTGTTGTTTCATGTGAATATAATTAACAATAAGTTTCATAATTCTTAATTTTCAAATTGTGGTTGGAAATTTTAGTTCCATAGAGGTGCACATTTTACTTCTTGTGTAGTTTACTTCGAGATTTGAATATAAAGCGTGGCATTTTTTCTTTCTTAGATCATATTGCTTACCATGACGGTAAGCGTAATGTATGGTAATAAGTTGGGTATTCAAGCGATAGATGGTACTAGTCATAAAGCTTACTCCAGAGTCCGACAGATGTCGCTAGAGTGTAGCAATTGCCTGTGGGATATTATTGACAGACAACAAGCTTCCGAAACAGAGATTTACCAACCCTCGGGTAATGAACAGTGTAGCTACATCCAGACCTATTTATTGTAACGTAAATAGACGCAATTATAAATATAACCTTTTACTTTATCTAAGAGTTCCCAACACAGAAATCTGCAAGTAAAGCAGAGACATGATAGGAGGTGAGTCATAACTATTTTTATTGAGGTTTTTCCAAAAGCGCACTCGGTTTTATTTTGAAAATCGAAAAATGTAACTTGCATAATATACATCTTTATTTAATATAACACAATGACACACGGAACTTCCACCAATTCAGAAATGCAATTGAAATAAGTATGTGCACCGTTATACAGGATTTTCCAATAAGAGGTGTTATTTTGATATTCAATCGTAAAAGATCAATAGTTTCGTTGCTTGTGTGGCACGTTGCGCCGCCTCGTTGAAAGTAAACGTTGTACAGATTAATACCATCCAATTCCGGCTATAAAATATCATTAATCATCTCTCGATAGCGCAATCCATTCACCGTAACTGTTGCTCCAGCCTCATTTTCGAAAAAGTAAGGTTCAATGACTGCCGGACCATAAACCGCACCAAACAGTCACACGTTGAGGATAAGGAGGCTTTTCAACAATAATTCTTGGGTTTTCCGAGCTCTAGATGCGACATTTTTGCTTGTTGACGAAGCCACCGAGGTGGAAATGGGCCTCATCACTTAAGATGATTTGTTGATTTGATTCACTCAAGTGAATTTTAATAATTTTAATGCGTTGTTGAAGCGTGCATCGTTCCATTTTTATTAATGACGTAGTTCCTTATTGTCAAATGTCAAAAAATAACAGCTTCAAAAGTAACATCTACCGAAATAGCGGGCTATTCAAAATAACACCTCTTAATGGAAAACCCTGTATTACGACAGCATCGGTAACCTCATAAAAGCACGCTTGGCCAAATAAAGCTCGACTTGAAGCCAACATCGTCTTACAAACAGAGCATCGCAGTTTTCAGTTAAGACGAAAGTTCTGCAGTTTGGCAAAGCCGTAACAATAAGACGGGCAATAACTGCGTCCGCGGCGCGAAGCTTTCGTGGGGGAATGGCAGCCACGTGAAAGTTACTTTAATAATTGTAAACGTCACGTAACTGCACTTAATATTGAATTTGAGGAAATTAAAGTAACAATTTTATGTCATTTTTTCTCATATATAGTGTCATCTTAAGGGATGCTGTGTGGAGGGTCTTTTATAGAAATAAATTAGAAAAATGTCTGGGAAGGAAACAGGTATGCAGGGTAGTTAGGAATCTGGGGGTCAGTGTGTCCAGGTGTGACGGACGTATGAAAACATTTCTCACACTGTGATGCAAGGGGATGGCTCGATAGAGTCCTGAGAGGTCAAAGGGTCCCCTTCATCTAGTGTATCCTGGTCCAGCCCGCCATGCAGTAGGTGGGAAGACGCATGCGCTGCCATGAATATATTATAAACCTCACTCCACAAACCTGCTAAGTCAATAAACGTAGCGAACCCTTTAAAATATGGCAGAAGTGTTGGTTATCGAAAAAATGGTTACTGCAGGGCTTTGAAATAGAAAATCTATAACTTTTGAAAACCAAATATGAAAATAATAGTGTAATTATGACATTTAAAAGAGAGAAATTTCAACAGAAATAGATTTAAAAAAAACAACCACACAAGAACCAGGCTACCGGAGCTAATGAGCCTGTGGCATTCCAAGTTTAGGGGTATGTTGTGTGGCTGAAGTAAGTTAGCAAGATGGAAGCACGTGAGAAAGATGAAAGTTGGTAAGTACCTACTTTACTATTCAGATCGGATCAATTAATGCAGTTATAACCATTTCAATAAACGTACTAATAATTCATGGAACGAGCCAAAATTCAAGATCTGAAAAAGTTTTATTCAAGTTCTAGTATTATTTCATCATGGGCCGGTTGTTTCACAGTATTTAGATAGTAGCAGAACTAGAATAAAAATTTATACAGAACTTGAATATAAACGTTGCAATTTGATGACATGTTCAAATTATTTGAAACTACCTGTCTTTAGAGTACCTAATTTTCTTTTGAAAATTATTCAAATGCTAGTCTTTATACTCTGCTCTCTCTTCATAAAATGAATAAGATGTCTATCCATTACGAAAATCGCATCTCAAAAGGATAAAACAATTTCTCTGGTCAAAACGCAATAAAATTTTCAGCAGCCTCCAAGCGATATCCCAGCAAAGCGAACCGAAATTGAATTGTAGTCTTACACTGGAAAGTTGCGGTAGTCTGAAAGACGTGAAGCTATCTCTCGGCGTTATTTCGCCAGTTATTGTGCCAAAGCTTCACAAGAAATAATACTGCCAGATACTAGTCTACAAATATAGTCTGTAGTCGGTAGTCAGAGTCTGTGGGTAGTCGGATTATCTCCCGCTAGGGAAGCTGGCAATGCAGGTATTGGATAATAATATGGAAATATTTCTAAAGTCTTGTTTATCTTTATCTATTTATTTTTATTATTTGTAATAGTAAAAACAGCTCACACAGTAAATGTAACAGCTGTTTTGCATTCTGTAGACGAAATCGAACTTATCGGCGAAACGGCTTATACGCCTATTAATAATTACGCAGCAGATGTTTTTTTTTATAAATGAACGTATTTTTAAATTAAATAACTGGTAATATTTTAAAAATGAAAAAAAGATACATTTATTTAATTTATTCATTCATAAAATGGTACATTATGCAGAATCTTCCGCCGCTCGTTTCACTAGGGAATTCCTGAGTCGAGAAGAGCAGCTTTACAACTATATTTAATCAAATAAGTCATGTACATAATACATACATAGAAGGATTACATCTAATATGGATTTTATCACTCTCGGCTTGTGTGGAATTTTTTTTTCACCAATTTCTTGAACAGATTTAACAAGCCTACAGTTTTTATATTTTCACTAAGCATATTATAAAGCAACGGATCTTTATAACTAAAACTTATTTGTTCAAAGAATGTTCTGGTATTCACCGGCTGATACATTAAAGAAAATGGATTAAAATTATGGAGTTCTACAAATGATAACATTAAAACTTAATAAAAACAAGTAAATATTCAAAACCGAACATAATATTTAAAAAAAAAAAGTTTTTTAAAAATTAAGTTTCATAAGACTAGCTCTTAAACGGCTGTGAACTGTTCAAATGTTTTGCGATTTTTTTTTATTTGAGTGAGGATTGACACTTTATTCCCAGGGACTGCAGTCAACACCACCAACACCTATGTAAAATCCTAATTGGATAGTACCAACATTTATTTAGTACATTAACATTGCTGTAAATTTTTAAATTAAATATCATCTAATTTCAGAAAAAAGGCGTGTGTGCGCGTGTGAAACACGTTGAAAGAATGTATTGCCATTGACAACGAGTTTATCTGCCGAGTTCAAGCTCGATTGGATGTCGGAAAGTTGGTTAATTTCCACTTCCAATATTCCATTTCATTCATTCAATCAAGGAAACGAAATTTGTAACTTGCAGGCTATGACTCATTATATTTTATAATCACTAGGCGCCTACTTATTTTAATATCACTTATGCAGGTACAAAAAAAGTTGACTATTCAATGCATTTGAGTTAATAGTATTAATTTATTAAATTAAATCTGACGCCTTTTTGTTGGAAAAGCAATAATTTTATTTGCGCAGTATACTAATTTGCTCATAGAGGCTTAATATTCAATTAACCTCTAAAAATGTACTGCAATTTAGAGGTGGGTCCTATGAGTACTTTTCGATACTGGGTACAATGAGTACAGGTACAAAAAAATACCTGGTAAAAATACCGGTGACAAAATACTCTACTATACTAATGAACTCACATAAATTCTGCCCACATATTCTACAGCAGCTTGAACAAAAATACCCATCAAAAATACCCATCGAAAATATCTACCAAAAATACCTACTAAAATACCCATCAAAAATACCCACCGGAAATACCTACCAAAAATACCTACTAAAAATACCCATCAAAAATACCTACTAAAAAAAGTGGGTGTGTCAAGCCTACGCAAGACAGAAGTGAAACTTCTAGTATTCCTCTCTCTCTATTTTCATTTCATCATCTCTATTTTATCATATCATTTTTTTAATTAAAGTTTTTTACTCCGTCCCCGAAAATCCATTACGCGCCTAAAGAAGTTTCACTTCAACAATATTTATATACTGGAATACGAATGGAACGGCAAAGCGCGCGACGCGAGCGCTCTCGACGGACGACTAAACCAGACTGAACGGCGGACGGACGGTACAGGAAAGCCCTGTCCACGTCTGTACCACAGCTAAGGCATGCGCCAAACAAAATTATACTACCGAGTAAAAAAGTACTTAAATAAAACACATAAAAACTTTTATGCGCATGCTAATGATTTGTTGCTTTTACTGAAAACAGTGAACGGTGAACGGTGAGCGGTGGTGGGGGTACCCGCATTTTCGTGTCGATCCTGACTCGGTTTTACTCCGTCCCCGAAAATCCATTACGCGCCTAAAGAAGTTTCACTTCAAAAATACCCATCAAAAATACCTATTAAAAATACTTGTCAAAAATACCTATCAAAAATACCTGGTAAAAGTACCTTCAAAATATTTAGTCCCGATATGAAATACTCATGAGTATTTTGGAACCAGGTATTTTAGAGATCTGTCACAAGTACAAAGTATCGCATGGAAATACCCGGTACTTTTACTGGGTACGATAAATACGCCTCACCTCTACTGCAAATGCAAAGGTCATAATATAATCTTAATTAATCCATGAAAATAAGTCACGTTTTAAACAAACTAATGAGCTGGTACAAACTGATTTGCACCAGAATGAATGTATTATTTATTTTGCACCTGTATTCCTAGCATCTACCATAATCACGTCACCAAACTGCACAGATAAAAATTTATTAATTCAGTTTCTCGAACAAGCATCTTTCTATAGTGATTAATTCTTGGGTAACTATACCGTGTTGCGCTTCCTCCATCTTCAGTCAAAATTGCGGATAGTGATACAGTTCATCAGGGCAGATGTGTAGACTGTGGTGACGTGGAAATTAATGGGGTTTTCAGCATTTAGTTTTGGTGTAACTATTAATTACCGGATACCAAGAACTGTTATCTTAGTTTGGCCCCGTCGGCGTCGTTCTGTCAATATTACCTCCATAATTAGGAGTGATTTATTGAAAACACACTGTTAAAAATACTTTCGATTCAAAGACGATCATCGCATAAATTTACTCTCCCTTTTCCGCTAAAAAAATAAAAAGGTGTAAATAAGGCAAAATGCTCTCTCCAGTCGCAGTCTCAAGTGGTAGTTATAAACATTATATGCAGTAATACACGTAGTCTTAACTACAGGCTTTTCCAATAAGAGGTGTTATTTTGATATTCAATCGTAAAAGATCAATAGTTTCGTTGCTTGTGTGGCACGTAGCGCAGTCTTGTTGAAAGTATACGTTGTCCAGATCAATACCATCCAATTCCGGCCATAAAAAATCATAAATCATCTCTCAATAGCGCAATCCATTCACCATAACTGTTGCTCCAGCCTCATTTTCGAAAAAGTAAGGTTCAATGACTCCGACGGACCATAAACCGCACCAAAAAGTAACACGTTGAGAATAAAGAGGCTTTTTAACAATAACTCTTGGGTTTTCCGAGCCCCAGATGCGACAATATTGCTTGTTGACGAAGCCACCGAGGTGGAAATGGGCCTCATCACTCAAGATGATTTGCATGTGATTCACTCAAGTGAATTTTAATATTTTTAATGCTTTGTTGAAGCGAGTGTTGTTCCATTTTTATTAATGTCGTAGTTTCTACTTGTCAAATGTCAAAACATGACGGTTTCAAAAGTAACATCTACCGAAATAGCGGGCTATTCAAAATAACACCTCTTATTGGAAATCCTTTATGTATCGTTAGGATATACTCTGATTATGTGACACATAACAGTACAAATAAATTAAAACAACAAGTCAGTAAATTACCTATATATTCGTGATCAATTCTGGTTCAAACCCCGTAGTAGCTTTTAATGAAATCTTCCATTGAGAGGCCCACTGGCATCGCCAGTATGATGGAGTGATTTCCAGTCATCAATCTCCCGCTTGTTTGTCAATCGTCCAGATTCATTCATCAAATACTTTCACGAAAAATCGCCATTTCAGATGCTGAGTTGATGACGCTATAGATTCTGGGTGAAGTAGCTTTAAATGCGAGATTTAAGTTTACCACCAAACAAATAAACTAAACTCGGTACACTTAATAAATTTAAATAAGCATCACGTTCGTTGGTCAAATGCATTGTACATATTATAATTTTGTATTAGTGATTGACGAATCGGAGGATGCAATCCGTTAGCCATAAGTTGACCATAAGTTGTCAAGTATATAGTTAGTAATAAGATTTTAAATATTGAAGACAATATTAGTGATTTTTAAACGAAAATCTGAAACAGAAAAATCAGAAAAGGAAACGGTCACATCTGGGACTCGAACCCAGGACCCTTGTCTTTCCGGGACAATGCTCTACCAACTGCGCTAATGTGACCCTTAGTAATAAGATGTAGAAATACATTATATATATGTACAGCGCCCTTGAGGTAATTTTCAAATAGTCAAATTTTTTTTTTATTACTAGGAACCTACTCGTACCTACATGATTAGAGATTTTCACGGCCGAATATTATTATACTATGTTGCGGTCATTATTAGGATTTGTTCTCCTTTGCTGGTCCCGAGAAGACCCAAAACCATTAAGGTATCCTATTTGGCTCAAAACGCATAACAGAGGAAATAAGGAATTTTATTATCGAAAAAAATAAGAGAAATATTACAATAATGTAGGTATTTTAATTATATTTTTACTGCTTGAATTGAACTAATTATTATACCGAAATTTCGGCCTTATGAAGGATGAATTTGGGAGGTGGGTATGGCTACCGTCGCCCCGGAAACCATTCATTGAATAACCAACACCTCTCCCATGGGTCACCCCAAGTGGTTCGCTACGTTTGGTGACTTAGCGGGGGTGCCCGGCTTCATGGGGTGCGGATTGTCTAGGTCTAGGCGACACATGCGTCCGCCCACATACTATGTGGAGGGCTAGATTTGGAGAGACTGGTTGACTCCAGCAAGACTCTGTTAACCCATTGGCTTGCACTGCAGGGGGAAGGAATTAAAACGCCCGTCCCTCTGGGACCCACTGACCCCCAGATACCCACCCAACCCTCATACCTTTTTTCTTTCCAGATATTTCTCTCCTTCTACTTTTTCTTTTCCTTAACAAATCCTTTATTCAGCTTCCCCAAAGATGAGACACGCCCTGATGGAAATTATTTTCCTCAGGAAATCCTGTGTGGTGCTAATGTAAAAAAAGCTCGCAACACCGTTTCGATTCTGCATACATAAACACACGCTTTACCACAAACTACACATTTGTCCTGATGATGCACGCTGTAACGCTGTCAAAAGGCTAAGGCACGTTGGCTAAAGAAGGAGGATGCGCAACGCGGCATAATAATCACAAGAGTAATTCAGGAGATTGATTTGAAGAAATTAATTGATAAATCATATATGTATAACTCAACAAAATGATTAAATTCACTCACCTTTAAAAAGTCATGAAAATTGATGAAACAAAAACTAGGTTAAATAGGTTATACTGTTGATGTCTTTATCTCACTTTTTAATGGTGTATTGAATTGTCATTTTGTTATCAAAGAATTAAAAATAGTATCGTAGTCGTATGAATTAACGGAAAAATGGTGTAAATTTGAGTATTTTTCAATAAAAATAGAACTTAACAGTAAATTTTGACGGTAGAATTGTTGTAACATTTTACCCATCTGGAATAATTACATACCTAAAATAATTAAATACAGAAAATAATTACATACTTAAATAATTACGTAACTAAAATAATTACATACCTTAAAAATGATTAAGTACCTAAAATAAAAAAAACACAAAATTTGGTTATAATGTAATAAAAATATTTATTCATTTTGACAAAAATGCTTTACTTAGTTCGATGAATAAAGCCTGTGATACAACATGGACTAATGAATATTATCATTTATATTGAAAAGCTCAAAAAATTATAAAGTTTTGTGATTGGATTTTGGATTTTAAGGAGAAATTTGAAGACCTCGAGGATATTTCGAAGGGGAAGGTAATTCGGGAGATTGATTCGAAGAAATTTAACGAAAAATCAAAATTTTATTTATGGACATTGTCATGTTTAATGAAGAGCGCGAAAAGTTTAAATTTTACGGTCATTGTCGACGCGTTTTTAACAGTAAGCTTAAAATATTTTTTTTTAATAAATAGCAGAAATTTTGCAAGCAGAAAGCATACTCTATTCAAATTAATAAATACAATAAATAATATTAATAAATACAAATTAATAATTAATAAAAATAAATTATAAAAACTTCTGTCGAACTTAAACCAAAATAAAAATGAAGTGTTAAACATAAACACATGTTGTCTTATAGTTAATATCTACGATAAATAAACATGCACACAAACAATTATATGCATTAAACAATCTATATTAATTATGTTTATATTTTAATCTTAATGTTTAATATTTTTAATTTTTATTTGTATCTTTTTTAATATACATATACTTTTTCTTTGTTTTTGAGTTTACTTTTAATTTTAATATATTTGTTTTTAGTTTTATTTCATGTATGATTCATATTTGCATACTTATGTTTCTATAAAATAGTATTTTTTAGTTCTTTTAAGTTATTTTTATTATTATTTCATGTATGATTCATACTTGCATACTTATTTTTCTATAAAATAGTATTTTTTTGTTCTTTTAAGTTATTTTTATTATTATTTCATGTATGATTCATACTTGCATACTTATTTTTCTATAAAATAGTATTTTTTAGTTGTTTTATGTTATTTTTATTATTATTTCATGTATGATTCATACTTGCATACTTATGTTTCTATAAAATAGTATTTTTTAGTTCTTTTATGTTATTTTTAATATTATTTCATGTGTAACTACGACAACACGGGCATTAGCCTAGTATGGTAGTTAAAAAAATGTCAAAAATGTAACATGTAAACATTTATTAAATAATAAATTAAAAAAAAAAAAATTGACTTAAACTAAATTGGATAAAGATTTGGGTAACTTCTCTTACGTTTTATAACTACGGCATACCCCTTCAAATTTGAAATTTGTTGTAACGTTGTAAAAAGTATGGAACGGTAAGGAGAGATAAAGATGATGATATAAAAGTACTTGACTTTTCAGATCTGTTTAATTGTCCTTGCTAAAACCTTTTCAATAGATGTTTTGATTTCGAGTAATACTAAAATTTTCTACTGTAAAACGAAATACAAATGCATAATATAATAATTATTTATTGAATGTTAAGTATTTCGAAATGAGAATCGATCGTTTTTACTTCTCGTTTCTATGCACAACCTCGCCATATATACAGGCCCTGAAGTAAACTACAGACAAATTGCTACGAGTACCTTCATGAAAAAAGCGAACACGACACATCGCTTAGAAACTGCGATCTCTGGATTCACAACCAATGAGCTTAAACCTCTGCCTCATAGGTTCAAAAAATTATTTTAAAGTGTTATATATATATATATATATATATATATAGATATACGCCAATTATACGTTAAAACACTACTAAACTACATTTTTGACAAAAAAAATAAATTTAAAAAATAAATAATAAAAAAGACCAGTTAGACAAGCGTACAAAGAAAACATAAAAACTCCGACAGTAAATTCAAGCTTTGGACAAAGACACTACCAATACCATGCTATAAAAGTTTTCAACAGTGTAAAACTTGAAATTAAAATTGAGGAAAATAAAAATAAATTCACACACAAAATTACAAAATGAATTAAAGAACAAAAAAGACAATATTACCAAAACGTCATAGCATAAAATAAAAATAAAACCTACACATAACACACAAAACCAATATAAACACACATCACTCACAAACACACAAGATTATTTTCAATGTATTATTTTTTAATTTTAAATATATTATTATGTATTTTTAATTTTAAATGTATTATTTTCTCTTTAAATGTATTATGTAGATTATTTTTTCATATTATAAAATGAAGGCCTCAGCACGGGCAAGCCACCCAGTTAGGCCTACATTACTGGAAAACTTAAAATGTAAAAAATATTGTACCAAATAAAAAAATAAATTTAAAAAAAATCAGAGCAAGCTCAAACATTTTCAGTATCATTCTAATATTTTATCTTTTAACAAATCTATACCAACTTTATTGGCACTATATCCCATGAAAACTAAAAGGCTAACTACATTTCGAGCGTTCCACTCGCTATTGATGGCATCACCTTTGTCCCGTATCATTTTCCGGAATAATTCCTGCTGACTTCTGGGCAAGTAGGCAGGCCCCATTCTTTCAGCGGTGATTACTTCGTAGGACCTAATCCAATATTTCCCGTCTGAAAAAGCTTTCAGCGCGAAAGCCTTTTAAAACTAATAAGCTCTAGCTCGTTCGCTTAATTATTATTATTTCTTGGCGTGGGCCAAGTGCGCTGAGAATATGTTGTAAAGCATTGTTTATTTTTAGATTTTGTTCAGCCTATTCAACGTTGTGATTTTTATAATCATTACTTTGAAAAACACAAATCGCTTTCATAATTTAAAATAAAACATGTAAAATTTGTAACGGCCGGCGTGGTCTAGTGGTATACGCTTTCGACTACAGATCCGAAGGTCGCGGGTTCGAACCCGGCGTGCGCAAATAAATTTTATTTGATTAATTTGTGTTATTTCACCATTAATTAATTAAAAAAATAATATATATTATATTTGCGGCACGTTCCAGAGTGGAAGATACTCTCAGTATCGCCCTGGTGTAAGACCACCATTCAGAATTGAAACGTTGCTTGAAATGGCTTTAGCCGTGTTTGGTGACCAGATCTGAATAGCCAGGTACTTCCCCACCTTCCTCTTCCCCATCTCCCTCCCCTCCCCAATATACCCTCAGCCTCACAACATACCCCAATTGGGGATGCCATAGTCTCACTGGCTCCAGACGGGAGCAGTTGGGACTCTTGTGCGGTATTACTGTAAAAAAAAAAAAAAAAAAAACTGACAGTCTCCGTGGTCGAGCTGTAAGGCTCTCGACAAGCAAGCCGAAGGTCACGGGTTCAAATCCCGTCTTTATTAATAAAGAAAATATAGTATACTTGCGGCACGTTCCACGTGGAAGATGCTCTCAGTATTGCCCTGGTATAAGACCACCATTCAGAAATGAAACGTTGCTTGAAATGACTTTAGTCGTGTCTTGTGACCAGATTCGAATGAACTCCCCCACATTCCTCTTTCTCATTTACTTTCCCTCCCCGCAACATACCCTAATTGGGGATACCATAGTTTTACTGGCACCAGACGTTTGGGAGCAGTCGGGACTCTTTTGCGGTATTCAAATAAAAAAAAAATCACAAAAAAGAGTTTGAAAGATACGCACAAACGGTTTTGAATTTTATCCAAAAAACAGTTTGTGTGATAATGTTGTTTGGTACACATTTTGAATACTTTCATCAATGATAATTTGTGCAAAATACCATCATACTTAGGAGCGCGTAAATAACGTTTAAATAATGTCACATCAATGAAGTGATATAATGTCACATCCATGAGCGGAAATAATGTCACATCCGTGAACTGAAATAATGTCACATCCGTGAACTGAAATAGAATCACATGCACCAACTGAAACAATGTCACATTCATGAACTGAAATGGTGGTAGATCCATGAACTGAAATAATGTCGAATCCATGAACTGAAATAGTGTGAATCCATGAACTGAATAATGTCGCATCCATGAATAGAAATAATGTCACATCCATGAATTGAAATGGTGTCATATACATGAACTGAAATAATGTCACGTTTATGAACTGAAATAGTGTTACACCATGAACTGAAATAATGTTACATTCATGAACTGACATAGTGTTACATCCGTGAACTGAAGTAATGTCACATCTATGAACTAAAATAATGTCACATCATAATCAGGGCAGATATGTAATGTTCACACATCTGCCCTGATGATGAACACTGTAATTCTGTCCGAAACGTTGGCTAAAGAAGGAGGTAGCGCAACACAGCATAATTAATACTTAAAAATAAAACACTAATGACAGGTTGTTTCGGAGAATTTGAACAATTCATCAAATTTCAACGTTCATTTTTGAGTTCTGTGAAAGTCCTATTCAAGTTCTGTTAGTGTATCATTGTAGGGTAGTTGCTTGACAAAACTGAAATAAAAACAAAACTTGAAAAAATCTTTCAGAGAACTTGAAAATGAACGTTGAAATTTGATGAATTGTTCAAATTCTCCGAAACAACCCGTCCTAAATATCTTTTGACTGTGAAAATCTTAAATGAATAATACAAAGTGTCGAGCTATGACTTCTTAGTTCTAAATAATGATAGAAAATAAATTAAATTTTATCATTTAATGCTATAAAATTTTCGATGCCAAAACTTCCTTCAGAAAAAAAAATCGATTGTTAATTTGATTCCATTTTCAAGATTTAAATAGCCATTATCCTTATCCAATCTTTGAACTAAAGCCGGAGACCGTTAAACGGCTCTTTGCTTCTGAGGACTTGATCCGAAGAGGCTTCCATCTCAAGTGGAAGAAGATTAACTGGCTCCGCGGCCGTTAAGAAAGTGTGCGATTGATCGTTAGGCCTCACGTTAACGTTTATCGGCGAGTTTATCTGTAAGTAATGACTATCGGGTACCTTAATTATATCCTTTGGTTTGATTTGGTTGAGGCAGGCTGATTTTAAAGGGCTTAAAATTGGTTTTTAACAAAAGAAAATGAGATCAGAGTTCAAGGTAAAAATAGAGATTATTTTATTTGATTAATTATTTCATGCAACTTTATTTTAAATATTGTCACGAAAATGGTTTTGACGAAATTCGAATCATAAGTTTCGCAATTATGTTAAAATAGGATAAATCAGAAAAAACTGTTTCTAAAGGACATAAACGTTATTTCAATTTGACCGCAGAACCACCAAATACTTACAAAAAAAATTGTAATAACTATTATTATTTTATACTTTTGAAAGTAGTTATAACTTTGTGGTTATCCATTATAAATAAATGAAACAATTTAGCTTGGTTTGAACCGCTATATATTTATATTTTTGCAGTAATATTAATCTTAATAAACAGAATATTAATCTTCCGACTGGGGCTTTAAAACGCGCATGCATCCCAGTGTGGCGACAAACTAGATCTTGCCAGTGTCTAAAGTTATTAGTTCCTACGAAACATTTATCTTAAGTTTATAAGAATGGGTACGATTAACTTTATCATGAGAATAGGGAAATTTAACTTATTTATAAGAAAAGGTGCATTTAACTTTATTACATGTACATATGAATAAATATTTAATTTACGTTAAGACAATTAGACATTTAAAGATACATGGATTTTAAATTTATTATCCACAGCTTTGTCATTTTAGCGCAGGGCTTCTCATTTTCTCCAATTTTGAATTTGCATTAAGTTTATTAAAAACCCCTCCTCTCCATTACAAATTTCTCAAATCGTTAATACTGTTTTTTTAAGCGAAGATTAAGACCTGAAATAAATCATTTACGATTTGCCATGATGGTATCGGGAAAAGTATTATATTATAGTAGTACAATGTTAAGCTAAAAAGATAATTTTAATTTAAAAAAAAGTATTTCATTTCACCTATGAACATTTTTAAAAAGCCACTTTTTGATGCTTTTCAATATATGTATTATATAATTCAGTTGAGTAATTAATAATACTCGCAACATTGAAGACGTAATTCGACCTCAATTTTTAAGCGATATTAAACTATTACAGTAATTATGTTGTTTTATGAGACTTTATCAAGTCATTCCACTTATTTATATGAGATCAGGCTAGTTTAATCCTGTTATCTGTTGTGAATATAAATTTTTGAGTGATACCACTATACAGAAATAGTTTGAAGATGCTCTAGCAAGGCGAAACCGGTTTGACGAAAAATAAAGGCTACACAGATACATTATCATCATACAAGCAGATTTTCAATCGTAATATTATAATCGAACAAGAAATTTTCTTATTAAAATAAATAACCTAACAGAGTAACTAATATAAAATACTATTAGATCATTTAGTTTTCATAGGTATTATTCGACTTATACGTTTTTTAGTTTCATGTCAAGTGGTAATTTTGCAGTTTACAAGAATAAAAACAATCGTACGAAAATTCCTGTTTAAAAAACGAAAGTTGCTTGTGTTGTGATGGAGGACTTAGCTAGCCGAGGAACTGAACAACCTACGCCTAGGTGGGACCCAAACGCGATGTCAACTCAGCCACCGACCGGTTAAAATATAAAAAATGTCCGTTTGTAATAACATTATAAACTGAAAGAATCTTTCAACTGCTTTAAAAAACAATAATTAATTTAAGGATTACTTTTAAAAACTGCGAAACTTTCTTAAAAATAAATCAAATAAAATCTCAAAAGACTCCCGGGGATAAATTAAAAAAAAAAAAAACTGCAAATAATTAACACAAAAATCAGTACATACCTGACTTCATTTCCACTGTTTGCAAAAGCACAGATGTATAATGTCTCTCACTTCCACAATGTTCAATTAATTTTTTGATCAACACCAACAATGAAATAAACAACCAAATTCATTCAAACAAAAATGTTTTAAAAATCACTGCAATTTTTGTACTTCCCGCGAATAGTAAATTAATTTGTAATCAGTTTTTTTATGAGTACTGATCACTCTCGGTATCATTTGTCGATGTACTCTTAACCACTGACACACTTTTCTCGATTGTATGAATTTATATAGACAAATCCTGACAGTGGCGTTGCGACCGAATGGGTGGGAGTGGGTTGCGCAATCTCTGGGCCAGTGGCTCGACTCCCAGCGGATTACGCGATCAAGTTTTTGGGCAGACGGGTTTCGAGAGAGAGTTATTCGATCTATATGTTTGATTTGACAGGATCTGTGGGTGGTTTGCAATTATTTTACAGTGTTTTGATAATTGCATACTTTCTACTAGCTGTCAATTGCGGTGTCATAATAATTGCACAGATTTTAGACAAAATATTTTTTCTAATGGTAATGGCAAAGGTAATTTGTATGCATTGAAACCGTACTCTAATCAGTAGGTAGACTCATTTTGATATCTTATAACTATTTCGTCTTCCAAAGTTGAATCATCTGTAAAAAAAATCATATGAAAAATATTTAAGGACAAATAATTCGTAAAGTGATGTTGCTGGGTCGTATAATAGGAATAACTACCAAAAGTTATCGTTCCCAGTGGATACATTTTATGTATTCAATAAAATTTCATCTACAAAAAACCACTCTATATAAATATACTTTTTCTTATCAAACAATAAATAACCATTAGTTATGTTTCCTTTTTTTTCATTAAATGTATCTAATTTTATTTTATGAATAAATTTAAAAAAAAAAAATTCCTCAGTAATCAAGTTTTGTTATCACTTAATTACGAACCTAAATATTTAAAACATTTTTTATTTCAAGTAAGGAATTATACGATTTGCCTAAAGAAATGTTATCATCTCAATGAAAATCCTTTATACAAAAATTCTTCAGGCCAGTAGGTACCATAATATTGATTATTCCAATTTGACAGGCATAAACGGTAGTATCTAAAACGTCCACCATTGTGAACTGGAACGAAATAAATACATTAACAGACATATGACAAATGTTTAATGGTCGAGTTAAAACAGAACTTCGCTACGCTCAGTCAATTATAAAGAATTACGAACAAAAAATTTTGTGATAATGCATTATTTTTTGGACAACTTATTGTCATTTAAAGCTCCATAGCTTACGATAACAAAATTAGGTTGCTCCAGAAATGTAAGAAAGAAAAAACCTCTTTTGACGCCAGAGATCACAAATGCAGATTATGCTTAAGAATGTTATAAAATTAAATTCAAAATTTTTGACTGATCAAACCGACATAAAGACAAGTCGTAAAATAAACAGAGATCATAAGATCACAAATATGTGTATGACTATTTACTTCTTCCACACCTAAAGACCTTGAAGAAGTGGGCTAGCCGTAAATAATTGCTTCCTTTTATGTCCGAATTCAACGAGTTTTGTGTAGAGGATGGGACCACATAAAGGCATACATATAAATACTCTAACATGCATAATCTTAGCTTCTTCAAGATGCGTGCATATATTTCTTGAGTAATTAAATAAATGCATGCAGAATGTATGCCATATTACATTATGGCCTTGAAGTAGCACGTTCACTTTTGGGTTATGCATGTAGGCGACTTAAGATTCATACGTTTTTTAAAAAGTGGATTAAGGTAATATGACTTTGAGAATTTTTGATCTCTATCGTTCTATGATCTCAGTTTTGACACATACGAGTATTTGCTATAATTACCAAAGATATACTGAAAAATTTAACAGTCTAATAATGCCTGTTTATCTATTTTTACTGGGTTCTTACGATATTCTATTTTTTAAATACGCAGTTAATGTACAAATAGCTATACATAATTACAAAAACATACTCAGTCAAAGGATAACACAATAGACACAAGAGACAGAAGAGACACCAGAGGCACAATAGACACAATATACACAAGAGACATAAGCGAAACAAGAAACGCAAGAGACACAAGAAACATAAGTGACACAAGAGACACAAGAGCCACAAGAGACATGAGAGATTCAAGAAACACAAGAGACCCAAGAGGCAAGATACATAAGTGAGACAAGAAACACAAGAGACACAAAAAAAGAAGTGACACAAGTGACACAAGAGATACAAGACACAAGAGACACAAGATACACAAGAAATACACGATATACACAAGAGACGTGTACCTTAAATATTCCTTTAAGAGACAAAAGAAACATAAGATACACAAGTATCAAGTATATAATATAATTAGCTAAATAATTGTTTCAATTTTTTGAGCAATAGCAGAACATTTTTATGAATCTGTATCGACGAAAATGTCTACATAATATATTTTTACACTGTCAGCACATTTGAGTCAGAGGGCTAAAACAGGCGATATTATCTTTAAATGTATTCAGGTGAAACGTGCTATGGTTTCTTACAAAATTAATGCTTTTTAAATTTATATATTTTATCATCAAAAACATAACAGGATTAACACACATATCATTCAAGGTAATATTAACTATATATAAGAACATAAATAGAAAAATCTATAATGGCACAGTAATAAGAACACAGTAATAGTAAGTATATGTAAGTTGGATATAGCTTGCCTCACCAGCACCAGCACCAGCACCATTCACTACCAGATCCTGTATTGAGGCAGAATTTTGAGTAAAAATAATCGTACACTGTTTATGGTTTACCAATGAATATAACAAATGAGTTCCTATAAAACCATTTATTTACTAGTAGGTACTTACAACAATACCCATCGTCCATCGTACAAAAAATTAATACGAAATTCGCCATACTTGGGTGAGTTCACAGGTTATTGCACGACCTTTCTTGAGTATTCATTGTTAAGTGGCGTTTTTTTTTTAAATCGATTTTTTTTTTATTTGTTTGTTTTCTTCGGGTAGGTTATTGCATAGTTTAGGCGCAAAATATCTGCAGTTTCTTTGTCCAAATGTAGTTATTATTTTGGGTTTCAGTATGTAGCGCACTTGAAGTTAAATGCCACTAAACTGCGCTATATAAATGCTACGTTATTATTATTATTATCCTTTTGATTTATGTCGTTTTATATACTTCAACATTGCTAAGACATAATGTAGTGTCAAGATGTTTATATATATTTGATCAATCAATTGCCTTCTAATTTTTAAGTGAATTAATCTAAGTATTCAAGACGTACGTCGTATGAACTGAGATGGTCATGTAGACCACATTTGAAATATAACAGCCTTAACATTTTTTTAAATTGATTCTACCATGTTTTCAGATTTGTAGTAATGTTTCAATTTAATGATTCCATAAATTGTTTCCATATTTTAGTTTACTTCTAATTAAGGCATCGAAAAGCGAAACATTTGATTGAAAGTCTTAAAAATTTACATATTCTGTGAATAAATCCCATTGTTGCAAGAAAAATCCGGTCAGGTCAGAAGAAATAAGTGGAAATGAGTATAAGGTATTTTTTTTATTATCAAAATTTATATTAAAATGGAATCTTACCACAAATTAGCCGTATTACAATCAAAAGTTAACAATGAATTATTTTGGAAGATAAATCAAATTTATTCAATAACTGGCTGTACCTCATCTCGCGTTGCTGTGGCTTAGACTGCAAACAGAGAAACAACAGCACATGTTTTTATGTCCAACAGATGTCTAAAAAAACATGCTTTTACCCGTCGCAGGTGAAATCTATGTAATACAGGTATATAAAAACACATGCGTATTCGAATGCCACGTTGTGTAACATTTTAAAGCAATCGAAGAAGAACTTTCGGAGATTTAAGATTTTGAGCAAACGAACATTACATCTTTAATTAATATATATTGAAAGAGAAAATAAAATAAAATTGGTTTTGAATACCCCAAATGAGTCGCATTGTCAGGAGAATAACTTAAAATCCTGCGAGACGTTTCGAGTGCAGTTCTCCTAAGTCATTACAGACTGCAGTCTGCAGGATTATTGGTGCCTTGATAAAAGCTAACCTATGAAATGGAATGGCACCAGATAAACAAAATAATAAAAACAGCGTCGGAAGTAAAAATCGGTAAAATGACGAATCCTCCCCTCACTCCTCTTTTACCAGATACCTGCCATTTAAAAACTGTGGAGAGTTAAAGATAGCATACAACATAGCATCCTAGTAATATCATACAATCAGTGATTTGAGTCAGTCATGAAACAATCCTAACACGCTAACCGTGAATGATATAATATCATTAACTTGCCTTGAGCTTATAAGTCACTCATATAATTTTGTGCGCTCAACTAGCGATCTCACTATCACGATTCTGATTCTAAACTTCGGTTGTAGGAATATCTAAGGTACACGTTTAAACAATTACAGAGAGGAGATATTTAACATTTATTTATTCCATTGGTAGAAAAAACGTTATTCCAAAACCTACCATTACCATTGGACTCATCCAGACTCCAGACCAAGTATGTTTATGGTGGTAGGTTGATTACTTCGCTCTCAGTCAAGTAGAAGAAGGAGAAAGTCTAACAGCCGAACACTGCCTTGTTCGCATAATGACAGGAAAAGCGAAATCTTGCTGTATATTAAACAATGAATGTTTTTTTCGATACAACAACATTGATACTTGGGAAAAATTAATTGTGAAAGAATTTGTATTATTATTTTTTTAATGAAGTGCTAATTTCACTAATAATCATATCTCATATATCTACGGAATAGGGAGTTTAAGAAATATTTTAAATATCATTAAAAACAGCGAACGTGGTTACGCCATTTACACAACGTACCACTCTCATTTATACGAACAAACCGCTGTACTTGGGGATAATATTGCTGCATTCCTGTAATCCATAAAATCTATATCTCGTTTCCATGTATTCCTGTCATTTGTCGGCCGCGTCCGAAGGATTCAAATTACGGCAGACCCGCTTTGTTAGTCAGGTCTCCAGCCGGGATAAAATGCGTAAAATTATTTTGTGTTATTAAATAGTGAAATAAAAGCTGTGAAATCAATCCTTCCTATTTTCGTATGCGGCAAATTTCTCCTAGATACAGTGGTTTGTTAAAAAAAAATCATTATCAAATGGTCCTTTGATACACACAATTACACAAATTAGACAAATCACAATGTATCATTAGTTAGATTTTGATTTGTAGGTACTCTTACAAAGGCAATGCTGAGACTCCATTTCATGTATATTATCTCTCTGATGCATCTTGATTATACAATTTTGTTGTTATTTCTTGTTTCAGTTTCAGAAAACATGTTCAGCTCTGTCGTTCGGAATTTATAAGTCAACATATATATATTTTTTTTTAGGTGTCATTGTTCTGAAATATTAATTTATCTGTAAACCTTCTCCAATTCGAACCCCCGCCCGCGTTTTCTGGTTACAAAGTATAAAAACATAAGTACCACTCTGCCACCGTGCCGAAATATTTCATACAAAAATGTTTGAAAATCAATCGAATTGCACTTTTTTAACGATATTTCATTGTAATAATACATAACAAGTATTGTTAAAGTCGCATTACTTTAATCTGATAGTTGCAATAATAATTTCCCACTGTTAACGGTTTTATCGGATCAATTTACATAAAGCTATTCTCCTCTCATACTAACTCTATTCTCGTTTAATACCGTGGGAAAAAATATTTGTATTCAAGCCTCGACGCTGTTCGTGGTTGAATTTAAAACGAAACCACAAAAAAACGTAATTAATGATTAAATATATTTTTCATACCGGTTTGAGTACCATTTTTTGCTTTTTAAAAAAGGAGATCGATCTACTTGAAAAAAAGACATGATGGCTATTTTTAAAACTTGGTAATCAATAGATGTAGTAATCGACTTTCACGAATCTGTTTATACACGACCTTGCACTGATGGGATCCTGTTCATGTGATGATATCCAGGGCTGCATTTAAGAGTTAGATTATTTAAATGCTAGTAGGAAAATAATGATTAAAGTCTGAATTTTTGATTTTAGAAAAGTTGATTTCAAAATAGTGTTAAAAAAGATAGGATGACTTCACATAGTTGTAAATCTATCCGCAATGGCGTCATAATTGACTTATATTATGTACGTGTATGATGTTAAGAATATGATAGTTTAGGGATCTCTTGAGGAAGGCACGGTATGAAAGACGTGTCGTGAAAGTCAGAGTGTTTATTTGTGAGTCAGGTAGCCGTGATGAGATGTCGTAGGACAGATGTAGTATTCTCCGGATGCAGGCGGTGATGGCAGGTCAAGTGCGGGTCTGTGAGTCGACGCCGGGCGCTGGTGACCGGACTCGTTGTCTGTCAGGCACTGGCGATGGCACAGACACTTGGCAATCAGTACTCCAGTGCTGACGGGAAGGCCGAAGGTGCGGTGGACCTTGTAGGCGGTTGAACGGGAGCTGAGTAGACCAGTGAGGATGCTGCGTGTCCTCGTGGTGGTCATGGTGAGTGGATGAAGCGCTGGTCAGAGACGCTGGAACCAGGAGGGCGATTCTCGTTCTTTTAGCCTTAAGCTAAATGATAGCATTCGTCAACGACTGCTATCGTTTGCGAAAGATAGCTGTCCGTCGCTTGTAACATCTTTTCTTAACTATTAAGCGATTCTCGTTCTTCTGATAGCCTTACAAGATCGATTTTTGAGAGACCTAGTAAAAAATCCTAAAGAAGCGTGGTTAAGAGCATCTACGATATTGTTAAGAGATTATTGAAAACACAAATTGGTGAAATATAATTAAGTGATGCAAGGTTTCTAACTAAAACTTAAAAAAACAAATACTTTGTATTATAATGCATTTTAATAACTGCTTATTTTATTTATGAATTACATAAATAAGCCATTTATCGAAGATTTACGTTTTGTGAAAAGGTACTTACCTCGCTGGATAGTAATGACTTTTTTACAGATTCACCACTTCTAAAGTGACGTTTGCTGTCAAACTAACGCTGCCGAATGGCGCTAACTGTCACCCAAGTTGATTTAAGAATGAAAGGGATTCTTATTTCGTTGTGGTTAACTTCAAAACCCACAATTTCGAGCGCCAGCCAGAAACTTATTATTATTTATATAGAAATCCTCAATGGTATGTGTAGTTTATTGTAAATTAAATCACTTATCTGGCTTTCGACATGTTACGTACTTTCCAAACATCGCAATTACCTGATTCAATTCATTTAATAGCATTATTGTGCCACAAACAAGTCACTAATCATGTTTACAGTCAATACTTACGATAATATTAAGTTTTCTCTTATTTAAACTACGCAAATATTGCTAATTGTCAAAACGTCACAATTAAATGAAGCAAATTCTCCGCGAACGCTAGCGTTCGGCCGCCGAATGACAGGTCTAGGGGTACCCTTCGCGTAAGGCTAAAAATTTTGACGCGCAATCGAAAATCTAAGGATTCCATCTGTCAACGAGAGAACCGGAATCGCTTCATACGAATAAACCGAGAAAAATCGTTAATTTGAATGTAAGGACGATTTTAGTGTCGTTAAGTAGAACGAGAATCGCCCTCCAGGAGGGCGATTCTCATTCTTTTAGCCTTAAGCTAAATGATAGCATTCGTCAACGACTACGCAAATATTGCTAATTGTCAAAACGTCACAATTAAATGAAGCAAATTCTCCGCGAACGCTAGCGTTCGGCCGCCGAATGACAGGTCTAGGGGTACCCTTCGCGTAAGGCTAAAAATTTTGGCGCGCAATCGAAAATCTAAGGATTCCATCTGTCAACGAGAGAACCGGAATCGCTTCATACGAATAAACCGAGAAAAATCGTTAATTTGAATGTAAGGACGATTTTAGTGTCGTTAAGTAGAACGAGAATCGCCCTCCAGGGCGCTGTAATCCATGTAGCGTTGGCCAGGGACGGCGATCTGGGCCAAAGCGCTATGATGATATCCCGATGGAGTCCATGAGCAGAGCCGGGAAGAATGTCCTTCGCGCAAGTGAGGTGCGCGGATTATCACTCGTTGAGCACCTTGTTAACTGATGGCGGATTGATGACTGACTAGATTCTTCATGCTGTCGCTTTTAAAAGGTGAAGAAGCTTCTCGAACAATTTGGTTGCTATAGAATTTTCCAAACAAATAAATAAAAAATAAAAGAACATCCAGAAGCTTGTTTGGAAAAACAGAAACTTCTAGAATTCCGTTCGAATGAAGTAGTGGCGTACCACTACAATAGGATGGCTTCACATAGTTGTAATCTATCCGCAGTGGCGTTTATGATCTATTTATATTATATATACTGTTAAAAATAGGACATTATGACTTCACATAGTTGTAGATCTATTCGTATAATGTTTTTTAAATCTCTATGGAGTTCCCCAATTGGTGGTGCTAGTAGGGCCCTGTAATTGTTGGTTTCTGATAATATCGAGCCGTTAAGTGAATATAAATTATGTAATTTTTTTAAACTTTCGCACGAACCAAAATAACATCGTGTTGTAGTAATTAATAGTAATTCCACCCTGAAGGTTTCCGGATTCTTCGGTAACAATTCTTTTTATAAGTTACCTATGCATTACAAAACCAACAAAAATAAAATAATATTAGATAATGTCAATATAAACTGCTCCCTTGTCCCCCCCGAACCTCTTCCACCTCAGCCCCCTTGCCGCCCATGAGAAGTAAGTTGGGACTCTTGCGCGGTGTTCACACAAAAGTAAAGATTGGTTTAGCTACGCCGTAGCTACGCCGCTGTGGATTTGATTGTTTTTCGACTACAGTACTACAGAAGTAATTTTATTTTGTACGAGGTGTTTGAGGTCCCCATTCATGATGAACTACAAATTTAATGTCCCATGCTCTACGGCTCACCTCACCACCTCACCACCTTACCACCTCACCACCTCACCACCTCACCACCTCACCACCTCACAACCTAACAACCTCACCACCTCACCACCTCACCACCTCACCACCTCACCACCTCACCACCTCACCACCTCACCACCTCACCACCTCACCACCTCACCACCTCACCACCTCACCACCTCAACACCTCACCACCTCACCACCACACCACCTCACCACCTCATCACCTCACCACCTCACCACCTCACTACCTCACCACCTCACTATCCACTACCTTGTCACACCACGGCTCTGATATCGCATACATTAAATATAGTGATGAAGTGCCATTACACCAACCACCTCACCATCTCATTTTTAGTAGTACAAAGAGGTGGAACAAAAACATTTTGTTAGGTGGCGGGACATTTTGTAGATTTTTATGGGACGTTTGTAGTGCATCTTATATGCGGTACTCAACACTACACTACCTCTGTAGGGTAATCACCCGGTTGGGCAACCTTATGAAACGGCTTAGGTGGGGCGGTAGGGGCTGTACGAAATGATTTATTAATGCGGGTCTTGAAGAGGACCGGTTTATATCAAGAGGGAAAAACAAAAGAAACACTGAAGTAAAATTGACTGATTAAAATATTTGGATGATTTGCATAGCGCTGTTTTTGTGCAAAATCACATTAAAGGCGTCGATATGAAAGTAGTTTAGTGAAATGACTGTGGTAATTGGTTAAATCAAATAACCTGCAATTAAATAAATTTTAAGGATTAAGAAAATCTGTACGCCATATAATTAATTTCAGATCATTCAAAAGTTGAATTACATAATCTTTGTAACAGCGTAAGAATAAGTAGAACTAATTAACTATTGCGATGAACGTATGTCTAAATGTATGAAAGAGACATTCGTGTATGAAAGAGATTGCATGCTTAAGCAGATTCGTATACAGGGTGTCCGGAAACTCGTAGTACAAGCGGGAAACTGGTGAATCTACATCACATTTGGAGTCGATTTTGTAGTATATTTTTTTTGATTTGAGCTTTCGTTATCGAGTAAATCGAGTTAGAAGTTGATTTTTTTTTTTTTTTTTTTTTTTTTTTTTAATCAAATTCTTATAAATTATTACTGAAGATCAAAGTACCCAACTAATTAAAACTATTTGAAAGTTAAACAAATGAAGAAACTCGGATTTTTTTTTTTTTTTTTTTTTAACATACAACAAACGATGTTGTATTCCCATGAGTTATTAAACTCATTAAGGGATCTCCAATTGGTAGTTTTCAAATAGAAAAGTAAAAAAATTAAAAAAAGAGTTTTGTACAGAAAAATTAGATTAAAAATTAAAAATAACCAACCCAACCCTATGTGCAGACACAATTTATGAAGAAAACATTTACAAAACATTTCACAGAAGCAACATACAGACACAACATATGAAGAATCACTTTACAGATATGTTACAAAAAAAAATTGTCTTATAAGACTTTATGAATTATTATAATCACTCATTTGATTTATGTACTGTTGGTGTCAAAAAGTTGAAAAAGTATCCTCAATGATGGACTATATAAATGCATAAAAACAAAATCAGGAAAATACATTAAAAAGTACGGGGTCAAAAATAAACAGACCTAATACAAGATGTTTTACATTCAAAATACATGAGAAGATTAAAAAAGCTCATCATCTCTGGATGTACAAAGTTTGGTATTTGGAGATAATTAGGACGGCTATCAGAACAGAGTTTGTACCTACTTATGACTCGTTTTCCAAATAACATTTGAAAAAATAGGATTTCAATATATCGTTTCGAGATTTGTTAGAGGCATATACCTGTCTTAATTCTTCAGGCAATTTGTTATAGTTAGTGTAGGCAATATATTCTAATGATTTCAGTCCAAACTTTGTTGAGTGTATTTTTGATATATGTAGTTTGTTGTGTTGTCGTGTATTATATTGGTGAACTTCGTTGTTATAGTTCAGTTTTATATTTGTGTGGGTGTTACACTGAATAATATTTAAAATGGTGTTTGTTATCTCAAAGCTAGGAACCATCTCAAATGGCAAAACAAGTGCGTGACGGTAAATATCTTTAACAGGTATATCCCAAGGCAAGCCAAGAATGTTACGCATGGCTCTATTTTGGATTATTTGCACCTCCGATATCATTTTTTTGGTAGCAAAGCCCCAGATACTCGAAAGATATGCCAAGTGGGAGTGAATCATAGCATAGTACAATGATCGCAGTATGGCTGTGGGAAGAAATCTACGTAGTCTGTACATTACACCGGTCACCGGAGCAATCTTTGATTTAACATGGTCAAAATGGTTTTTCCATGTAAGCCGTGAGTCAATTAAAAGTCCTAAATACTTCGCGACATCTGTTTGTTCCAGTTTGTTTATTCCCAAGGAAATGTTTAGGCGTTGTCCTTTCCTATTCCCGAATAGCACATAGTGAGTCTTTTTAATGTTAAGGCTAAGTTTATTGATTCTCAACCACTCGGCTAGATGACCCAAATCCCTTTCCATGTCTTTTTCCATTTCGTTTAAATTAGTATTATGATATAATAATATTGTGTCATCAGCATAAAGTTGAAGGGTACCTTTCAACCCCCATTTTGCAATATCATTTATATAAATCAAGAATAATAAAGGCCCGAGAATCGAGCCCTGTGGTACACCACATGTTATATTTCTATGATCACTTGATTCTTTTCCAATAACAACCGAAGAGCACCTACCCGTAAGATAACTAGATAAAAGTTTTAGATTTTTGCCCACGATGCCCAGATATTCAAGCTTTTCTAACAGAATCTTATGATCAACCGTATCGAACGCTTTTTTGAGGTCTATGAAAATGCCCGCTGCATATTTTCCTTGATCTAAGTGTTTTTGAAGAGTTAGTATAAAATCAAAGGCAGCACATTTCGTGTTGGAGAATTTTCTGAACCCATATTGTTGAGGCGTGAGAATATTATTAGTTGTGAGATATTTTGTTAGTCTATTTTTGATTACTTGTTCAAATACTTTGGAAAAGACTGGGAGTATTGATATTGGACGATAATTAGATGGATTTTTTTTGCAGTCTTCTTTGTGAATTGGAAAGAATTTTGTGAAAAATTTGAAGCATTATTTTGAAATCAACCTTCATTTAATCCGGTGTAATAATAAAATATTTCTGCTCTGCAGGGTTAAAACATCTGTTGTTCAACCCTAAACACCAGAAAAAACTTTAACCCTAAAATAGCCGAAAAATATTTTTTTTTGGTTTTTTTTTTTTTTTGTGAAAATGCTCAAATCAAAAAACTTTATGTTTATTTGGGTTCCCCATGTGGTGTAGATTCTCCAGTTTCCCGCTTGTACTACGAGTTTCCGGACACCGTGTATATGGATATGTCTGATTTAGTTTCAGGTCTTTTTCCAGTAACCTTCATTGAAGTAACATGTACCATAAAATAAATTGTTAATAGTGTACCTCCACTCCAGTATTATTAGTCTACTTATCATTATAATACTCGGTGATCTCACTAAATATCTATTATAAGTAAAACACCAAAGTATTACAAGAGGTACCAGTCTACCACAAGTTGGTGCAGTTAAGGTAAACGTTACTATCAAGCCATTTCCCCAAAGGAGTAAAGAGAAACGATAGAAATTATAAAAAAATCACCCATCTCTTGCACATATTTCTTGTTTCCATCACATTCTTACACCATCATGATTAAACCTTCAATTCCGATTGCAGACATGACACAATTCAAGTAGATAGATTCGTTTGATCGTGCCATAAATTGCTCAGGCGACTGCGAATATTTCTTCCATCCACTTGCGTGTCATATCCAATCGCTCCTCACGCCCAAGCCATCGTAGTCTACTTTGTGGCTCTTGTTCATTTTTACGGGTCGTCTCACTTGAAATATGGTCGCACGTGGATTTCTCTTTCATAAGCCGCAGGGATCTCACTTCGTCTGTATTCGGTGCAGTCTTTCACCTACCAACTTCATTTTTCAATGTCATACGATAGATTTTGACAGTAAAAATATGATAATATGGTCGAACAAGTTTTTTCCACACAAAGCATTAGGGATCTTATTTTAAAACTTTCTTCCACTTCTTCTTCTTCTCTCATTCGTTCATCACTATCGCATGAGAAAACAGAGAACTTGAAAAAAACATCGAGAGAATTATGGTTTGAGACTCCGTAGTAAGGGTTCAAAAAGAAGATGATTTTAAAGGGAGGTTTGTAAATAAAAATGTTAGAAGGAGTGCGCGAATTTAAACAAAAACGATTATAATTCGTAGGCCTAACCGAAAAAACTTGATATATCATGACTTATGTCAAGTAGAATTTAAAGAAACACTGTGATTTTTTTTATTCCTTTAACACATCATGTAAAATAAAAGAACCAAATCTGTTTTTTTTTTGTAATAATATTTGGAGTATATTTTGCGATGATTTTCTATCGAGGGAATTTCATAAATATAATTAGTTTTCAGCTCGACAAAAGATTATCTTAAAAAATAATTTCTATTTTTTTAAGAACTTATGAACAGTGTGCAAAGGAATTATGTTATAATTCGTTAACAAATCGGAATGCGGAGTCTTAAATATTGTTTTACAGTTGCGTGTTACATTAAATTTCGAAATTCCTTTTCCTGTTCATCCGCTCTAAGCGATAATTTTTTTTCACCAAGTTCAGACAATGAACATTCACGAGGACAGAAAAGAGCAAACTTCTTGAATTTAAATGGCCTCGGAAACAGTAAAAAATAAATAAAAACAGAGATATTTCTAATTCAATTTAATTAAGCACAAATCTCTTAATTGTATTACCGCTTCCCATGGATTGGAGTTGTAAAGAGTAGTCCCCCATTGAAATGGCAAACTGCCATCAGTGGGCAGTGACCATAGAGTAGTCGGTATTTTCCCACCCAACAGACGCAGGCGACTCAATAATACGACCTTCACCCATTTAGAGGCAACGCATTGTTCGGATTCATTGCCCCACAACAAAGCCTTAGGGAATTCTATGGGCCCAGTAGTTAGTTGGCCGATACGTTTGCGAAATTAGATAATAAGTACTGTGTGAAGGCGATGTTTTCACAGAATTAAGAAATTTATCGCGTTTTTATTGCATTTTATGCCGTTTTGGTGAGATTTAGGATGTTTTGATCGAATTTTTTAGCACAGGGTCATGTTTTAATACTTTTTTTCTGTCTATCGTTGCAGAAGCATTTGATTTATGTATGTACGCTTACAGGTTGATTGCTGTGGGCGTTATGATTTTTTAAAATTGATATTTTATTTTTGAAATTGAATAAATCTAGATAGTATCTTGGATAAATATATATATTTTTTTATTTTAATTGACATTTCTGCAAGTCTGCATTTATTTGGAAAATAATTTTTCAATCTTACATAAATATAGGAGCCAATTTATTATTATTATCTCCATACACGAGTATAGTTAGTAATAACAGAAATGTATTATATATTTGTACAGCGCCCTTGAGGTGATTTTGCACAAAAACGGCGCTATACAAATCATCCAAATATTATTATTGTTAATAAAAATACGGGTTAAGAAACTGAATATAATGTTGGTAGTTCTTAGTCTAAGGACGGGTTGTTTCGGAGAATTTGAACAATTCTTAAAATTTCAAAGTTAATTTTCAGGTTCTGTGAAAGATTTTTTCAAGTTCTGTTTTTATTTCAGTTCTGTCAAGCAACTACCCTATGCTGATATAATAACAGAACTTGAAAAGGACTTTTACAAAACCCGGAAATCAACATTGAAATTTGATGAATTGTTCAAATCCTCCGAAACAACCCGTCCTTAGTATGGATACAGTTAAATATTACCAAATGAAATATTGTCGAATTAGCTCAGTGGTAGAGCAGAGCCTCAATTCTTAGATGTGAACGTATCTTTTTAACATTTTTATATTTCAAATTTTCGTTTGTGAGTCACTAATAATGACTTCAATGATTAAATATTATAATTTGAGGATTTACTCATTAAGTTATTCAATTATAAAAATATTCACCCCGGACTTTCAGAAAAGTCAATAGATGTCGCACATTAAAATAAATAATTGATATAGTTTCCAAAGACACTATCTGGAGTGCATTTAGTTTGGGAAAAATGTTGTGATCATATATAAAAATAGCAGCCAATACACCAAAAAAGGCCGCTCTCTTCCTCTGCTATTTGATATCAAAACTTACATAGCACAAGAATCAAAATATTTTTATTGGTATTTATTTACCCAATTTTTAAAAATTTCATTTCGAGTCCCAAGAAGTTTATCTACGGTGCCTTTATAAACATTTTAAAAGATTCATAATTTTCACATTACTTTGATTCTGTGGGGTCAAGTTGAATAAGGTATTTTACACTACTTCAGTGACCTCAACACTATTGCCAGTCCAGCCTCTCCTTAGAAAGTCTCGATTACATTTCCCTAGCTTTGCCCGAAGCGACCTAGTCTTCCCTATGAAAATTTCCAATTAAATTTTGTTTGGCAGTCAGTTGAATAAATTGGTAAATGTTTGCATATAACAATTTGATTTAAATATTGTCAAAATAATACAATGGAGCCATTGAATTTGTGTGTCGATTTTATGCTTTGTAGCAATACCGGCGATAATTAATCATTTTTGATTAATACAATGCTTCTTGCATATTATATTTCCTCCAAGCATATACTACTATACGAGTATAAATTATGCCTGCCAACTTATTTTCGCGGGAAGTGGTGAGAGAGGGTCTTTATTTGTTAATCTAATGCAGTCAAAAATTATAGGTTGATTTAAAGATATCACTCCGTTGTATTAATGAACCAGTTAATCAGATGAAAAAATCGTCTTTAGATTTGTTTTGCCCGTGAATGATGATGTTAGTGTGAAATGAAAACATTTGTTAGAAAACAAACGCAATTTTTATTTATTAATAAAGCTATTTATCTAATTTTCACAACATTTTCCACAATGAGTAGACGGAGTAAAATGAAAGCAACAAAACTCTTTATTGGTACAGCCACAATCTTTCATTATATACTCTCATTGCTTCGCACGAGATGATCGATGTCAGTTCTGCAGGATCTGTAGTAAATTTTTTTTTTTTTTTTCTTTAATGAGTTTCTACCTTAAAAACCTGTATATATTTTATTTGCTACAGTTAGTTTGAAAGGTTAAAATAATTTAAAAAATTCAGTTCTCTAAGAAACGCATGGTCATCGGTGACCTGTGACCTTACAGATGACCTGTCTCATAATAATGTGTCTCATGTCTCGCAATATAGTGCGTTCTCACAATGATTTTAAATTTTAATTGTCAATAAGGTTGGAAAATCAAGAAATGCCGAAAATCTCCACATTTCCCACAAAAAAAACAATCTTGAAAAATCTTTTAAATTCCCCAAAACTTGGGGAGTTCTCCAAGAATTGGCAACTTTGCTGTGGATTTTATAGGCCATAGATGTTTTACTCACGTAGACTGGTTGTGATCAATCAGCAGTTCGTTCGTACCAACCAAACGGAGTGTTTTAGTGACATGGTGTTTTTTTTTGTTTTAACTAATATTATATAATAAAACTTTTGTATTCAGAATCAGCTTTTGTTAATCTTTATGAAAATAGTTCTGTCCAGGCGCGAAAAACAACCTAAAAGTATCAATCAATATTTGCACACTAATGATAATGTCCGAAAATATTATTAATAGTCTCGAACGATTTTATACACATTGTGTTGTCCTTTCGACGTTTAATTAAAATCATTATTTTTTATTAGAAATTTACTCACACAAAATTGAAAACAGAATAATAATTCATACCTATTATACAGACAATTAATTTTCATAATAATTATGCATCTATGTTTTTATTTAAAGATAATAATAATAAATAATAATACTTGGATGACTTGTATAGCGCCGTTTTTGTGCAAAAACACCTCAAGGGCGATATACTAAAGCTATGCTTGGTTGTAAGGGACGGTTTTTTTTTGTTTATTTAGTTAAGAAGTTTTTTATTACTGTTGTTTTTTTTAAAAGATTTTTGCAGATTTCAATATTATTTTTAAAAAATTTTTGCTGTTTTCAATATTTAAAATAAAAAATGCTGTTAACGACATTTTTTTAAAGATTTTTTCTGTTTTCAATATATTTTTTTAAGTGTGTTTTTAATTTTAAGAGCTTTTAGAGATCATACATTTTCTTCTAACATTCGTTTAACATTATAATTTTGTTCCTAAGTATTTTTAGTTCCGTTTCTGTCCCTAGGTTTTTTTGACTTGTATTTTTGCACGAGATTTGCTCTGATTCTGAAATTTGCTAGTTGAGAATATGTGTTTTGCGTTGTTTTGATAATCTGAATGAAATATTTATCGTCTCGTGGACATTTTATTCATATCTTGGCATGAACCAACAAAATTTTACTTTCGTGCAATGTCTACCTGGGACGTCCCAAACATCGTCAATCATTCACTTTCATGTCATTATTCAACATCATATTTCTTATCTTTTTAATTACAAGCTGAAATGGGGCATGTTTTCCTTTGGGATCTCTTCGTTCGTTGGGAGAAAATTTGAGGCAGGTTAAGGATAGGGCTGAAAATGGATTAAATTAAGGACATAATATATAAAACCTGGTTACTTGATTCACATACGGGGCATTTTGAAAAACCTTCTTTTACATTAACTCCACAGAAAATAATTTTCCTCAGGGCCTATGTCATCATTGAGGATGCTGTGTGGTGGTTTTTTAAGGAAAGGAATGAGAGGAAGTTCTGGGAATAAAAAGGCATGTGGGGTGGATAGGAATCTAGGGATCAATGAGTCAAGAGAGACCAGTTGGAGAGGTCAAAGAGTTTACCCAAACCAGCCCCTACACTTCACCCGATGAACCTGTGCACCCCTACTAAAGGTGAGTACAGGTGTTGGTTATCCAATAAATTGTTACCGGGGCGGCGATTCTCAAACCCGCCTCCCAAGCCTAAAATATATCTATATACGTGCCCAGGCATTTACGATTAGTGAAAAAATGATATTTCTATGTCTTGCTTCTAAAAGTGCCGATCCCAGATTCCAAGTTCTGAAAATTGAAGATATCAATACAAAATACTTAATGTTTTAAATATTCATTGATAAAACAATTAAAACTTGATTCGTCATTATGACAAAAAAAAAAACAAAACATCTTCATTTTCTGCTCAACAAATGCCGAACAATTACATTTACACGGATAAAATATTTTAATAGTCCACCCGAAGAAGTAAAAAATATGCATTATTCAAAAATAAAAAAAATCCTTACTAAAATACGGAACACCCATTACATCATCAACAAAAAGCAGTTACCTAATTAAATAAAATAATTATTAAATTGACACATTTTTTTGTAAATGATTTAATATTATTTTTTGAATAACACATTTAAAAGTAAATGAATTATGCTTAACTCCTACACCAAACTCTAAATCTAGTTCTTTTGATTGCATAGAAATACTTAAGAATGTATATGTATTTATATATATATATATATTTCACTATTTGGTTATGCTATCAATTAAAATATTTTTTTAGTGATATTGCCTTAAAATTGGGTTACGTTCCAAATTATAAAGCAACCTTTAGTTTTTGAGAAATGATTTTTCGATGTTCAGTGGTCAACCGTACACTAAAAAATCTTTTTTCTTAAAATTAAAACATTCTAAAAAGAACAATTTCCACATGGGCCCCGTGACATTGAAAAACTCACATTGGCCCTTTTAAAAGCAATCTACAGAGTTATCGATTATATCTTACTTTGGCTCCATTCTGTAAAATGAAAGAATATGGGTTGATTTTCATAGCTAAGTTTTTTTTTACCATACCATACCATCTATTTTAAAAAAAAATTATTTTATTTTGCTGAGGTTTGAATATTCTTACCCAGGAAGTCGACAACTCTTCTAACCTCGCCAAATGCCGATCGGGTAGAACCGACAATTTATTCGTATATTAACTGCTGTAATGTCATCCGATTTCAGAAAAATAAGTATATGTACGTGATTACCGCCAAAAGTTAATAGAATGCATTGTCATCGATAACGACTCTATCTGCCGTGTTTCAGATCGTTCGGATGTCGGAAAGTCGGTAATTTCTGCTTTCAGAATTTGCAATAATTCATTAGATGTGTTTAAAAAAAATTTTCCTTGATTTAATGTAAACGATCTTAAGGCAATTTTAATGTAGCCCTGTTTTTTTCTTCTTCATAAAATAGGTATTTTAAGATTCTTGCATAAATATCACCCTGTACAGTAAAAATCAAATTATAGACGAAAAACTCAATCTTAATCATTTACAAAGAGATTTAATCTGCAATAGACGTAAGTCTTAAGGAATATTATCATTAACTGTTTCACATTACAAAGCATTCTACGGTACACAAAATACCAGGTGAATTAATTCACTTTTAGAGAAGACAATGGCTTCAGCTCGTGTGAATTGGATCTATCGAGATGCACTTTTACTTCGACTAATGCAATTCGATTGTTTAGTGGTTGGCAATGCAATACCGCATCAAATACAGTAGAAGATGATTGATGCAATACATTTTCAAAAGGTTTTCATGGTCATTCTGTTTTCAGCAATATTGTGAAATTTTCTATTTAAAACATAGACGAATAATTTGTGGTGAGAACTTGTACAGTTATAGCTAAAGGTAATAATTATTTTTGCAATTTTGAAATCGGATTATTCTGGATTAGAAATGAGTCGATTAATATGAAAAATCAAGTCTGATTAGTCTAAGTGTGATGTTCTGGAGTATGACTGTGATGTTCTGTTGTCGGTAATTATTACTTGTTTCCAGGACTTTATAATATTGAAAACTCTCTAGGTTCGTTACAGATTTATTTACGATAAATGATTACTACAACAGAGCTTGTACAATAGAGGATGATAACGTCAGTTCGCTAGTCGGGTAATTTCTCGTCTGTTGGCGGTCAAGCTATACTGCCGTCCGCGTAAACCGATCGGAAATGCTCGGCGTTCCCGAGCAGTTCCGAGGGCTTTGACAGTGTTGACATACACTGTCAAAGTATGAGAAATGATTTCTTAGTATTTATTTTATGTACTAGTAGTTCTGTGAACAGTAAGACTATGCTTAATTAAATGTAAGGCTTGAGGGTAAACACAAGCTTTGGACAAAGACACCGCGAATACCAGGCAATAAAAGCATTCAAAGATCTTTCACTCGATGCAAGAAATGAGGAACACAAAAAAAATAGAACACAAAATTAAAAGATGTACCAAAGACCAATAACACTCCAAAAAAAATAAAACATGTATTGGTACCTACGTAATATACAATACCATTACGATATACACTAAATTGGATGTAAACGTGCAGCTCAATATTTACAAATTTAAAAAAAATTTTCAATATAGTTTTTATCGTTCTATTTTATTTTATTTCTCATCAGTTTTATTTTATTTCACATCAGTGTTATTTTATTTCACATCAGTTTTATTTTATTTCACATCAGTTTCATTTTATTTCACAACAGTTTCATTTTATTTCACATCAGGCTCATTTAATTTCACAACAGTTTCATTATATTTCACAACAGTTTCATTTTATTTCACATCAGGCTCATTTAATTTCACAACAGTTTCATTTTATTTCACATCAGTTTTATTTTATTTCACATCAGTTTCATTTTATTTCACAACAGTTTCATTTTATTTCACATCAGTTTTATTTTAATTCAATTAATTATTTAATTTTCTTTTATAGATTTTTTCAAATTGTAAAATGTGGTCCTTAAACGAAAAAATAATGTAGGTAACTTCTATTTATTTTCCATTAACGTGTGAAATGTCCTAATTGCATGTATTTGCCTACGGGCTAAAAAGCCTCTAGGCAAATACTATTGTATCGCTGTTTATCAACAAATTCAAAATAAAAGGAACGTGATTAAAATGGTACAACTTTTTCAATTGTTTTTGTCCTTTTTACCGGCTGGGCTTTTATTTTTATATCGTTTCATACCAAATTCTCACTGAATGCTGTAGAAATAAGATCCCTGAGGCGTATGTGTGGTAAAAACATGTATGATTGTGTGTGAAATGTGGAAATTATCCAAAAAGGTAAGGCTGATGTAAGCGTAATGATTTAGTAAGGGATGCTTCGATGGTTTGGTCATGTAAAGCGAAGAAACATAGAAAGGAGTGTAGAGAGAATAAATTATGACGTGAATGTGAATTGTAGAAGAAGTCAGGGACGCCCGAGGAATACATGGCATGATCAAGTGGATAATATACTTGAGTCAGACCATGCCAAGAGTGAGAATAACAGAAGAGTATTTATGAGACTATACTATATGAATGTGAATGAGGAATTTAGTATTTGTCAACAATTGTATGGAGGTTTATCAAAATGTTGTGATAGTTATTTATTTTAATATCAACGGTATAAAATAAACCATATTTAATAAATTATAAACAGTGACATCAGAAAATATACAATTAACAGAAACTCTAGATGGATATAAAAAGTTAGAGATACAAGTAGGTACATGCAAAACTTATAGGTAGACTAGGTTAGATTAGTATTGATTGAAATATATGATAGTATAGATACATGATATAATATATTACAATAGCTAAAATGTATGCATACATTTTCAGGTTTTGGTTGAAAGTAGGTAAGTGCCAATCAAGCTGTTGGTTCACCGCATTGACTATTATTATTGACCCAAGTTTTCATCAGATGCCCCAGGCAGTTCATTTTATATACATATTTATTTGACTTTTTACGTAAGTATGAGTAGACTTACATTTTATTGGTCATGATTTAAAAGATATGATATTAAAGCCTTTTGAACCTAGCTTCTGTGCAGTTAAACAGATCCGCTACATTTGCATACCTATTACTAATTTCATGTAATCTAGGTACAAGCGAGTGTTTTAAATGTTCAGTCTTAGAATTGTTACAATTAAACAGGGTTTTAGAACGAGTAGCTCTTATGGGTACATGGAATTCAATGAGGTTAATTAAATCAAGGCTGTCTACACTACCATTTACAATTTTGAACATAAATATTAAGTCGGATATAATTCTTCGATCTGAGAGTTTTAATAAATTTAATTTTTTCACTAAGTAATTATAGTTTATACTTTCAATGGGAATACCGAGTTTAAAGTTAATGTGTCTTTGGAATTTGTGTTGAATTTTTTCTATTGCATCTGAATGTGTTTTATATTGGGGGGACCAGATCGAGGAGTTATATTCGACTTGACTTCGAACTAAAGATGTATACAAAATTTTCAAGGTTGAAATATTTCTGAAGCCTCTGGAGTTTCGAAGAATGAATCTAAGCATTTTCATTCCCTTATTGTTAATTTAGTTTATGTGAGATATAAGTTTAATTTAGAGTCGAAAATGATGTCCAGGTCATTTACTTCTTCGACAAAGGTAAGGGTTGAGTTATTAAGTTGTAATGATCTACGCTTTCTACTTCAAACTTTTTCCTTCTCTTCTTTCTACGATAAATTTTCTTTAAGTCCCATAGGTAACTTTTCCATAAGACTTTGGTTATGTATATATCCGGGGTAGGAAGGTTCTCCCTGCCGTCTTTCAAGCCCTTGCCTCTCTCTTTATTACACACCCCTTCAAGTGTGTACATCCTAGTTTGTCTACGTGACGTACGACCTTGAACGTACTCATTTCACGTGACGGTTCAGTATAAAAAGGCTTCACCGAACGTTGTGTTGGTTTTTTGTTTCTCGGTTTAGAAACCTAGTTATCTATGTATGTGTGGTATCCCTTGGTTCTTTTGAGATAGAGTGAGTTGAATCCATTACCGCTGTGTTTTAAAGCCATTTTATAAACCTTATCTTCTAAGTCGCCTGCTCCCCCAACTAGCTACGCGATTCTATCTATCGTAGGGTAATGTGAATATAATAAAGTGTTAGATTTTATATATGTGATATACATACGATAAATTTATGGTGTTAGTTGTCGGCGCCATCCATGTATATATTTTGGGAGGGGAAGGAGAGGAAAGGAAATGAAATTTTTTTCAAGTTAAGATTGGCTCCTCCTCTTTACCAAACAAAACCGATGGATGATAATTTGAGCAAGGCGATCGATATCTGCGTGTCTGGATATCACAACCGGCCGGGTTTCCCCTTGTTCCAAATCGGCAACCGTCACGCCAGAATAAAGAAAACCAGGTCTCATCACCAATTTCAGAATTGCCCCAATCTCATACACCTCCAGGAAAAACTACTTTACTGAGTGTAGAAGGGGAAAACCATGACATCCCTTGTCACGAATCTAGTCGCGAAAATGTGACACGTAAGGTCCTAAGTTACGTGCCACCTCTAGAAAACGTTGTAACTCCCTCGTCGTCGGGGATTTACATCCCTTTCTAGGTCAATAACATAGATAACACACGACGATCTTGTCGACATTTAGCCTGCTTTTTAACGATAGGTTGTGTGCCTACCCATTCAGCCAATTATCATGTGAGATATATGTAAGGTCTACTCGAAATGCCAAATTTAGGATGAGGACTGTCTGTACTTTAATATTTGGTTCTAGTAATTATTTTATGAGGTTACTAGCATCCTCGTGTATTAGGTGTGGGTAACTTCTATTGAATACCTATCCTCTCAGGTAGGTATAAACGGATAATTGGTTTGATTTTTGCATTTAATTTAAAGAGGCTGCCTACCTCTCGAAAGGTACCTGTTGAGAAAAGTTGTTCGGTTGGTAGTTTTATTTCGGAGATTATCATCTCTCTCTTTTGACTCTAGATTTGTTTTGTGCATCCCAATTCGCAGCTTAGAAAGTCAAATAATAAATGAAAAGTATTAAATTAGAAAGTCAAATAACAGAAGAAAAGTATTCATTTTGTTTTGTCTGGTTGCATCCGAACGCTTTCTATTCGGGCGGTCATACGCTAGCAAAACTTCCCCTTTGACTGACTGTACACCGCGCCTCTCGGCCTCATAGTGTTCGCTGTTTCAATTGTACGCCAGTGTTGTGGTAGGTACCCTGTAGATAGGTATTTTTATACTGCAAATTTATATTGGTTGGCCTAATTTGCAATAGGTATTTTATATTTCGTCGGCGATTCAATACCTACCGCAGGGACAACGTCATGATTTGATTCGTAATGTTTTAAAAGAATAACAGATCGGCAGGTAGGTAAATTCTCGATATTATGACCCTCGGTCCAAGGCGTTCCCCTAAAACAAAAGTTATCGGCCTACATATGAAAAGGTTGTTGACTCGTCTCTCGCTCACAGCTGATTGACAGTTCGCCTAGCACATCCCTTTTAATGATAACACTATTTGGGCGGCAGGTGTCGTAAACCTAGTTCCTGTACCTCGGTTGTATCCGTCTTTTAAAAGGGTCCTCTGAAATTTAATAAATAATATAAAAACTCACCCAGTTAGTCACCTCTCCTTCTCAGCGTGAAGCTTACCTGGTTACACTCTACATAGCTAAATCAGTTTAGTTTTTCGGTCCCCTCCCTACCGGCATTCCATTACATTAATCATTTTCTCCTTTTAGCGAAATCCTTGTAATTTGTTCAATTTTGGTCCCCTCCCTACGACTTTAAAAGGGTAATTAAATATTCCTGTAAATAAAATTGTACCTCCCTAATCTGTCAGGATTCGAACCCACAGTTAATGATATATTTGTTTCTCTGGTTTTCGGTCTCCGTGGATAAAATGCCATCTCGCCAAATCAATAACCTAGCCCGATTAAACACTTCCCGCCTTTAAATACGTTCACTCTGTTTTAAAAACGCAATCATTATTTTTATCATTTCCATGTTTTTAAGACAAGTCACTTAGTTTGAACTACATATTTACGAAATCACGTTTAGTCTAACACTCTTTCACTTCACACAAACACCGGATCAAAAATCTTTCACTTTAATTCAATATTCCACAATACTCTTAACACCATCTGAATTCACTAATTCACTGTAATCTCAACTTCACTTCTGATTTGTATCGATTTCACGGAGCTGTCAATGTACTCAAGTTCAAAGACCGACTGCCATGCGATCTCTTTCTTCCTTCCCGTGGGAACATATCCACTTCAAGCCCGCCTGTCAATAAATCTTATCTGTTAGCTGCCATAAAAAAATTTTTTGGAGCACGTTCGTTTATTATTTATCGTTTATTTATGTGGATATTCAAAACATCACAAAGTTCATATGAATAAATAATTGGTTGACTTATTTTGTAAAATCTTATTGAATTGCACTTATTTATATTGAGATATAGTATATCGTCACCTTAAAGCAATAGTGGGATATCTTGAAAAATGCTGTTCTGAGATAATAGGACTTTTAGGTTTGCGTGAGCTCTAGCAGCATCAAAATAACTAATCTTGCAGATTAATGATATGATATAAGAGAGGTAAATTATTTAACATCAACACAAAATTGTAATAATAGAAAAATAATTATTTTTTTCATACTAATTTTGACAAAGTATTCGTAAATCTGGAAATATCTCACTGTTGCGTGGAGTGTTTGGTAATCATCTCAAATTATCTCAGTGTAGCATAGTAATAATATTACGAGTTTAGATGGATAAATGAATTAATAATTGTTCCTCGGGAGATTTTTTCAATATGGACGACTGTTTCAGGCTAATAATTGCTTAAAATAATTAATAATTCTTATTTCTGCATGTTTTTCCATGATGTTTATAATCATAAATACATTTTCAACAGTACACACCCACTCACTCCTATAGTTTGTCAATACGACAATTGACGATAGTAAGGTGGAATAAAAATGAAAAAAAAAATATTTGTGCTTATAAATTTATTTATGAGAAGCGTGATATAATGTAACAAAAATAACAGAAAAACCTTAAGAATAAAAGTATGTAACAAAATTAACAGAAAACCAAGAATAAAAAGTAGGTATGTATCAAAAATAACAGAAAACCTTTAGAATAAAAAGTATGTAATTTTTTTTTCAGAAAACTTTAAGAACAAAAAAATAAAACAAACATGTGTTGATTCCCTGGAAACCTACAATGAACCTTCATCGTTATTTTCTTCTTGTACATCGCAGTCTGTATTAGCAGTATTAATTAATTCAAAACAAATTATGAGGTTTTTTTGGTATAACACCACTTTGGCAAACAAATAAGAAATCACGATTTTTATTCGGTGGAATTGTAGGTGGAACTGTATAAGCTGGTCCTAGAATTATACTATTCTCATTCAGAACATTCTTTAGTCGCTCTCTCACATTAATACTCTGATTAAATGGATCCTCGGTGTAGGTACTTTTGTATTTGATAACTGACGGTTCGTCTTTAGTGATCTGTAAAATCTTAACTTTATTCCAAATCTTTATTCCATTTATTTTTGTCCATGTTTATTGAGAAATTTTTTCCAGTCTTCTCACATACCTTCTTCCAGTCAATGAAGTCCGTTGTTTCCATTTCTGTTAACTTATAACGAGGTTCATTCTTCTTGGAACACTTTATGATCATCGCTAACTCCGTTGGAATAAATATTAAGCCTTGTTTTAAAACTCTGTCGATGCAATAATGAATGCAGTCTCCTTTGTTCTCTGAGTGCCCAACAATTAGGTATATATGGGTAATGATTTGAATATCAAGTGTTCATAGTGCATGCATGTACATAGAAAATAAATAAAATTGTTTTTATTCTGTGCCACACAGTGATCAAAATAAAAGATCACTTCCCGTTTCCCTTGGCAAAGGTCTTTTAAAAATGTGTACACGCAGGTAGACATTTCAATTGCGCATCTTTTAGCTACACCCTCATGCCGCATGTAACAATGGCCCTGTCGTGTTTGGTATTGTAAATACAGAAGTTATAACGTTTAACTTGCTCTTATAAAATAATAGATATATTGCCATTTGGCAACGGCATAAGAGCTTGAAAGTCATAAATGGCAACTACAGTATCATCAGTGGTCTTGGTAATGTTTTTATCTTTTTCTTGTCGAGATAGCTTTACATTCTGAATGTGTTCAGAATATTATTATTTTTTCTAATATCTCATTTGCACTACTATAGTTGTATTATACACAAAATGCGCAAAGGTTCTTTTTTGGTTTAAAAAAATATGTATTGAATTTGGTATTGAATATTTTCCTGTATGTAGAGTGTGTAACATAGAGATTACCTACCGAGACACACTTCTATTTGTACAAATTGTACATCTTTTGGATATTTGGAGATCCGAGCTGATCCTGCACGACAATAGTGCGATTCCACTCTACTAAAGCTGTTGATGTGATTCATAACACCATCAACTAAATCATCCTTTTGCAGGAAGCTGTCTGTTTTCTTTTTTAATGCAGTGCTTATATCTAAGGTTGCTTATATCTTGTAGGTATTATTGCTTATATCTAAGGTGGCCATAAAAAAATCTTACGTATGTTATGTCCATCTCTCTCAAAATAATACCCACTATTAGCTAGCATTCATGGAATCATAAATATTAAAATATATTAATCCATCAACTTCCAAAACAGATTCAGAAAATTTGTATTTACAATTAGTACACAGTACAGGCTTAATTTGTTTTGCTCTGCGTATCTTTCCTGACTTTGCTACATACTCCTGACCAGTATTCACCTTCAGTTTCTTTAAGTTTCTCTTCCAAGATCACCCAACTTGTTGAAAACTATAGAGCTACAGTGAGACAATAAATTTATTTCAGTATTTTAAACGACCTTTTGAAAGCAACAGTGGGACAACATCAATATCTCAGTGTTGCTCTGAGTGACCGAACATTTCAATACTGAGATGTTACTTGTAACACTGGCAATTTTTATTTTACAAAATATCCCAGTAATGCATCATGTAGAGCTCAAAATTTTACATCGAACTGCATACTTATCTCAAAAGTGTATTTTTCGAAGATATCCCACTATTGCTTTAAGGTGACGATATTTAGAGTGCACCAATTTATTAGCCTGTTTAAGTTATTTTGTAGACAGATCCAATCTTCAACGGTTTTGAATTTTTTAAATATTTTCAAATCGTCTGCTTAGTTAGTTTGTTAGTTTCTGCGTAGTTAGTTAGTTAGCACCACATTCCCAGCTGACCAGAGCAAGTGGAACTATGGCTACTTTATTTTTGGCGAACGTCGTGAGACTGATGGAAAAGGGGGAAGAAAAAGTCTAATGGAAAGTTTTAGTTTTTAAGGGAAACTACCTGGTTTTCAGCTTGAATCACTCATCATAGCTTAACAAATCCCTGTGATTCTATTCCGATTAGTTGTGTCTTACATGGGCGATTATAACAGTATCTTCTTCCGTGGAATAAAGTGTTAGGGTGGTACCGATTTCATTTAAAGTAGTTCTCAGTTGAATGAAATTGAGGATGGAGAAAGGGCGGATAATGTTTGGGGAGTATTCTGCTATTCAGATCATATAAAGTCATTTAAATAATATTTCGATCCTTATTAGTTTCTCACTGGGCGAAAAATAGATTAATAATTAATAATAGATAATCACTTCAGACTTCAAAAATGTTAATACCCTTAGAACTCTTTACTGCTCCTTGGTTCACCCCCATCTTGAATATGCTTGTGTTATTTGGTCTCCTTTTTATGCTGTCCTCATTCGACGCATTGAATCTGTTCAACATCGGTTCTTAAGAGGGATTGCTAGGAGGCTAGGTTTAGAAAAAGGCAAATACTCATATGATGAAATTGAACTAACTCTAAACCTCTCTCCTTTGGAAGTCCGTCGGGAAAGAAATGACCTCATTTGCTTCTTCAAAATTATGAATGGTATTATTGATTCACCTACTCTACTGCAACTCATTCCCCTCAATATCCCCTCGCACAGACTCAGAAATAATAAACTGCTCTTCCTCAACCATCATTCGACAAATTATGGATATTATTCACCATTGTCCAGAATGTGTAGACTGGTCAACTCAAGTCAAAACGTTAACTTTTTTGGGATAAGTCTGAATGATTTATGCCAGTCGCTAAACAAGTGACGGAATATTATAAGTTTCCTGTGGTCCTGACCCACGGCGTAGTCTTGACTTGATTCGACTTGTCACTTTATTTTCTTATATTATATCTACCATATGTCTTTGCTTTCATGTACCTTTGTCTACTCCTGTATTTTTATTTTACTTTATTCGTGTTATTATTTTGTAATTTGGACGATGTCCGTTAATAAATAAATAAATAAATAAGTTTCTATAATTCTGGAACAAGCACTGAAGAGAAAACTGTTGGAAGTATGCTGTGTGTATAGGATGTGTCTGTGTGTCATTTTCAATGTAAACTTTATATTGTTCAAACACTTTCACACGGGTATTGAAATTCTTAAAAGGATTCAATTACACTGGTTTGTCTGGATCATAAGAGTTGAAAGGTTATTATAAAATCCGACACAAAATAATTTATCTTCCGCACAATGAAAAAACCTAAATTAGTTTAAAGAGTAATGAATAATTATTGTTTTGTCTTCACCGGGTCTCGATACCGTAATCTTAGAAAAAAGGACTTTACTCTAAGATTACGGTTATGAAGGTCGTAAAATAAATCAGCGGTTAAATTATGACAAACTAAGGAAAATACATAAGTCTGCGTGATAAACGTAATGGCCGAACGATGGAATCTTATTCCTTCCACTCATTTATTGATATCATTATGCCTAGTGCCTCATTACCTATATAAATAAAAGGCAATGTCTGTAAATATATGTTTGCCCTATTGTCTCAAAAACTACTTGACGGATTTTGCTGAAAATTTCAAAATGTTGCTCTTAATTAGCATCAGAAGTGTATAAAGAGTAGTTGGATGGTAGAATTAGTCGCGAACGTCCAAAGAATACTTCTTAAGAAAGACGGATTATCTTAGAACAATAATTCGAATTAAAATCAATATAATGTAGTTTCTAACAGTAACAACGTGGTATACAGTAGTGAATTGTAGAAAAATTCAGGTACGTCAGAAGAAGACCTAAGCATTATCTCCGCACTGTAATACTGCATAAATCTGCACTATGGGTACATGCAATTACTTAAAGAAAATACTAGTAAAAAGACATGAAACAAAAAATACCTACCCTTTTATACTATTCTACCAAATCATGCTGCTCGGGCCAGATATAATTGTTGCATATAGTATTTGGTTCGGTTGTTTCCCGCCCGCGTCCCGCGCCTTTACCTACATCAGTCAGTTGTTTTTAAATTACCGCGCCGCAAGGTACAACCGATCTACCGCTTTCCGCAAAACCTATCTTGAGTTTTTACACCACCGCGCAGCGCTGAAATCAGCAAATGTTATACCGCAAAAGATCGCCGTGACGAAGTGCATGAAAATAGCAATCTCTAACGCATTGACCATTTCGCAAAACCCAATATCACCATTCCCTTTCCTGACCTCTCTTTCAATACTAACAATTACCCTACCGGTGATTACCGCAGAGCAAAGTGGAAGGTGCCGACAGCTTGGAGATATTGGTAAGTCAAATCAAACAAATTCACAAAATATCGCAATTACAGTCCATTCACGCCGCAACACATGCTGTCTCTTTCATACATTTAGACAAACGTTTATTACACGTAGTTTTTTAACAGTAAAAATTTGGTATATTTTAGATCTTAAAAGTCCAGAGACTTCAGATGAAGACTTGCGAATTATCTCTGCCAAAATGGGATTCGAATTAAATTCTATATAATGGTGTTCTGACAGGAATAATGTGGTATATTTCATGATACCATACAAGAAGTCGGGGACGCCTGAGAAAGACATAAGATGATCGCGTGAATCAATTACTTATGTGTGATAAGATGTAGCGTATGTGATGAACAAATAATGGGGTATAAGGAATGCCGTGGAAGTGAATGGTCGAATAACTCGATAACGTCCAAGGAATACATGGCACGATAAAATAAAACTAATACTTCCAATTCTTTACCATAATATAATTTCCACCCAAAACTACACCCAGTTTTCAGGTACATTAATATTCACTATTTCAAAACTTTGCTCCAAGCCATTAATAATCCCGAGCAATGTTGGATATACCAGCTTGTTTTATAATGTCTTGGTTATGTAATTAAGTTGACTATTGTGTTTTTTTGAATGAAATACGGATGTAAGGTTGTACAAATGGTGATTGTATTTACATCTTGAGATCATTCTTTTCAGGATGTAGATACTTTGTCACGCTATGGTATCTACAGCCTACACCCTAGAGGCAGGATTGCAATAAATCCGGATCAACGAGGAACCTTTAAACCCTTTTCATTATTATGGTAACACCGAATTCGGCATTTTAAATGGATGATTAAAATTACATGGATGAACTTAGTAAAACACTAAATACGACAAGAATCGGATGCCATATTGCCGGGGTATGTATGAACAATATTAGCTATGCAGACGACATGGTCATACTAGCTCCATCGATAAGAGCGATGAGAAAACTTCTGGCAATATGCGAAGCTTACGTTGATAGTCATGGGCTGATGTACAATGCTAAAAAGTCATTCCTGCTGATATTTAAAGCAAATACTGGTCCCACTGTCATTCCACCCATACGTCTCGGCGGGGCCAACCTGACAATTTGCAGAGAAATCAAATATTTGGGGCATGTTATCACCGATGACCTAAATGATAAAAAAGACATAGAAGGTCAAAGAAGAGTACTGAGTGTGCGAGCTAACATGCTTGCCAGGAGATTCAACAAATGCAGTCCTCCGGTGAAGAAGCAACTTTTCCAAACATATTGTATGAGCTTCTACACTAGCGAGCTATGGACGACATACACACAAGGCGTCATGAACACACTCCGAGTACAGTACAACCACGCATACAGAGCCCTATTTGGCCTCCCCTCGCGATGCAGCGCCTCACAGATGTTCACCGAAGGAAGGGTGCATGGGTTCGCTGCTTTGATGCGCCACAGAATAGCCGGGACGAGTCAGCGCTACCAGAGATCGGACAACACTCTTGTCCAGGCCGTTGCCCAGTGGCACGGAGCGCCTCTACACCAGAGATGGAGAATTTCACTCAAGCCACCATAAAGTCCTAATGTGCTCATCAATGTATTGATTATTTTTATTTTTATTTATTTGTTTATTCTTTTTATTCTTATGTATTATCTTAAATGTAAGCTTTTATGGCAGGCAGAGCATTGCACACACCGCTCTGTCCAGCTGAAATAAACATTATTATTATTATTAAATATATTTAGGTGTGAGGTTATGGTTGACTTTTGAATTTTACAACTACGCGTTTTACGAGAAAAACGACAAAACACTTTTTTAATGTTTTTGTTGTTGATTAAATTGCGAAAATATTTCCCACATAGCATTTTTATATCTAATGAATGGCTTCTTTGATTTATGCGTTTTAATAACACAAAAAATCTTTCTATATTTGTAATTATCTCATTTACCAATCGGTAAAAAACAAAAGGTTTGAATTTTACATTTCCTAGAATCTCCCTTTCGTAAAGTGACTACTAATTATTTATTGCCACACTGTTGCTACCTATTAATCATAATGTCAATAATACCCACTAGGAGCATAGTCTTTATTAAAGTCAAATCCTTTTTCCATTGAATCATCCCGTTGGTGTTCTTTAAATCAATTTAAACGATTGCAACGTCCTCCATTCGTTCTACATGTATTTATCTGATTGTACACAAAATTCACTGAAATTAATAATTTCCCTAATAAGTTCTTCCCTGCCTGTAGAAATAATCTATGAAATATAAACAGAAAGCATACAATTGGCTTCCTTTGCAGAACTTTTAACACATTTTAAGTCCTTAGATTGTATGAGAACCCTCTATATTTCATTAGTCAGAAGTCAAGTAGAATATAATTCTCATATTTGGTCCCCTTTATATAAAGTTCACTCTAAAAATAAGGAAAGAGTTCGGCACAAATTTCTTAGGTACGTAAATTTTAAGCTCAGTATTCAAATTGAATACATTAATTATGTCAGTTTGATTAATCCATTGGATCTTATAACACTGTCTGACAGTAGAATTATGTCAGAACTGGTTGTGTTCCAGTCATTAACGACTTAATTGATGGTCCTGCCATCGTTGCCAATAGAATTCCATGTGACGACTAGGAATACAAGAAAAAATTAAACATTCTTCTGCAATACATACAAAACCAACTATCAGACATACTCACTGACCAATAAGATGCATGATCTGGGCAACAAGTATGGAGATACTATTATAAACTCCATTTATAGAATTAAGCGTAATGCATACGGCATATCAGATTGCACATCTGCCCTGATGATGGACACTGCAATGCTGTCCGAAACGTTGGCTAAAGAAGGAGGTAGCGCAACACGGCATAATACTCCAAAAATAAATCACTATAATACTTTTGGCCGTGAAAATTTCAAATCATACCTATACCAGCACTAGTTGAATCCTACAAATTAGAGTAGCGTTGGTAATGTAGTTTTAGTGATTTGTCTTATATGTAGTATTGTTCTCGTTTTTATAATATTTTATGTTAATGTTACCTGTTTTACTAATATTATTTTATATTCATCACTTTAATTTTTTTCTGTATAATTGTCGATAGCTCACTAGATATATTCTTTTTAAGAAGCATGTTAAAGCCCGCCTGGGCGTTAAACCAAATAAATTATTTTGTACAGTAAACCTTTAAAAAAGAGGAAGATCAGTCTCTTCGTGAAATTAAAAACCTGCTAGTTTATTTACACATTTATTTTGATTTGTAGCCGAAAAATAAAGATAATATTAGATATGCTTTCATGATTATTTCATCGAACTAAGAAAATAATTATTTAATTATCAAACTTTTAAATAAACACTTTTAAAAGTTTTACGTTTTACGTTATACGTTTTACTAAAGGACCTCTGAATTATTTAACCTTTTGACTTATTGCTTCGCCGCTGAGGGTCAATGAAAACCTTAAATCTACAGCTTTGTAGAAGACCAATTATTATAAATTTTTACCATCAGTCAAACTATTGTTGGTTTTGACAAATGAACGAATTTGGTATTATTTACTTTATAATTTTTAGTGGATATTCAATAGAAAAGCTTCTATTGTCTTTATTAAATTGGTAAATGTAATGAGAATTTAATCATTTATTATTATTATGAGGTGAAATTATAAAGCTTAATAAAAAAATAAACATATCACAAACTTGAATGCTAGGGTAACTCTCAAAAACCCAGGAAAAAAGAAAATATATTTTTTTAAACTAGTCTCTTTATTCTCTCGCGTCTTGTTTAGAAACGAAAAAGACAAAAGATACTTGCTGGGATTAGTATTGTGTGATTACTGTATAAAAAATAACTGCCCAAAAGAAGTGGGGCTATAGAATCCCCTTTTGGGAAAAATTGTGAAGCTGAAGGAAGCGAGAGGAAAAAGAGAAAAATAAAGGTTAATATGTACCTGGTTCTTTTAATCAGGTGCCAAAACACATCTAGAGTAATTTCATGACTCGTTTCTTTCTTCCTAGTTTCCTCAAACACATCTTATGCTACGTATACATACGCGAGCCGAACTGCTGAACTGAACCGTAACATATGAAAAAAGAAACAAAGCCACCGCAAAGGGCGCGAAACGCCGCTTGCAGTTGCTTCGTTCCTTTCCCGTAATTCATGGCTCAGTTCGCGTTTCGGTTGGCAAGTGTATACGTAACATAAGACCCACCTCAAAACTAAATATTTTAGAAAATATGTCAGAAACGTTTGTAAATAAGAACGTCCGTTATTTATGATTAATACATATTTCTTTACTTTTAAGCAAAGTTATTTAGTAAAAAGAAAGTGATGTTTTAGAACTAACACAAACATATAGCGTTCAATGTCTTAATTCTACTACTCTATATCTTTATAATGGCCTCTTTCACAACGGAAACACTTGAAAAACTGATACCTAACCCAATAATCACCACAAATACCTGCATGTTAAACCGTATAATCCAGGACGAGTTACCGATCCTGAACATAATTCATCAAAACATTCGAAGTATTAACAAAAACTTCGAAGATTTCACTGTGCTGATAAATGAATTATATTTAGAACCTGACTTATTAATTCTTACAGAATGTTGGATAAATTCCTCAACATATGTGCATAAAAACATCAACAACTACAAAGTCTTCAATACTACACTTCACAAACATCAAAACGATGGAGTAATTGTATATTGTAAAAATAAGATGGAATGCAAAATAGAAGAAATCGAACTACAAGACGCAAACTGTTTGAAAGTAAAACTCGATCAAGATACATGCATCTTCGCTATCTACAGATCCCCTTCATCGACAAATTTGTCACCATTTCTTGAATCACTAGACTCCATTCTACTTCAAGAACGAAACATCAGGAACTTGTTCATCATAGGGGACATCAACATTAACATATTGGATACCGGAAGGCAACATCCACAAACACAGGAATACCAATTACTACTCCTCTCCCACGGGATGACTGCCGCTGTAAGGGAACCAACAAGAGTGGATCACAAAATTAATAAATCAATCCCCTCGCAAACCTGCATTGACCACATAATGACAAAAACAAATAAAAAATACTCCACAATCATACATCAATCCACTATCACTGATCACTACACTTTAATTTTTAACATCCATGCAAAGGAAAATCGACCATCGACTCAAAATTTGACGGGGAATAGACATGTTATAGACTACAACGAACTAAAAAATTCACTAAAAACTGAAACCTGGGAATTAATATATAAAGCTGAAGACCTTGAAGATGCTTGGAAATTATTTATTGAACTATTGCAATTAAAAATACATAACCACACCTCAATAAAAACTTACACATATTCACACAATAAAATTATCAAAAAAGCATGGATCACACCTGGCCTACTAAAATGTATAAGAAAAAGAGACAAGATCCACCAGCAAGTAAAAAACTATCCATACGACCTTTCCCTAAAACTATTTTACAAAAATTATAGAAACATCTGCTCCAATCTTACTAAATCGGCTAAACAAAATTACTACAGATCTAAAATTCATCAATCCAATAATAATCCAAAACTTCTCTGGCAAATAATTAAAGAAATCACCTACACAAATCAAAACAAAGCAAACCCATTGGAAGAAATCAACACAGAGAATGGTACACTCTCGCTCAACAAAAACGTACATCAACTAATTAACTACACAAACAACTTTTTTGCAAACATAGGCTCGAACTTAGCGAATAAAATAACCAAACCCCAACACTATAACCCAAAAATAAACAAACACCCAAATCCACAAAGGTTTAAATTTGCTCTAAAACAAATCACTAAACAAGAACTAATACTAATATTTTCTAAATTCAAACCAACATCTTCATCTGGTAGTGATGAAATCACAATGAAAACATTAAAATTTATACAAGATGAAATTACCGAACCGATACTCTTTCTAATAAACAAATCTATTACGGAAAGCAGATTTCCATCACAACTCAAAATAGGGACTATTACACCAATCTTTAAATCGGGAAATCGTACAGATATCAATAACTACAGACCAATCACTATTCTGAACACATTATCTAAAATCTTAGAAATAACAGTTAAAACTCAACTCATCGATTACCTAGAATCAAATAAACTATTATCACCAAAACAATTTGGTTTCAGAAAAAATCTAGGAACATCCAACGCCATAGCTTTAGTAATTGAATATATTAAAAATTCTTTAGATTCACATAAAAAATGCATTGGAGTATTTCTCGACCTTTCTAAAGCCTTCGACACAATAAATCACTCACATCTTTTTGAAAAACTAGTTAACATAGGGATCACTGATAATGAACTGATATTCTTTAAAAGCTACATGGGAAATAGAAAGCAAACTGTGAAACTTAACAACATAACCAGTGAGTGTATTGATGTCAAATGCGGGGTGCCTCAAGGAAGTATTCTGGGTCCGATTCTGTTCCTAATTTACATTAATGATCTATGCCACATAGAATGTGACGGAGAAATCATCAGTTTTGCGGATGATACTGTTCTCCTTATAAATGGGAATAATTGGACAGAAACATTTAAGAAAGCAGAAGACACACTAAACAGGATTAAAAAATGGCTAGACTACTATTCACTTACACTAAATGCTAATAAAACCAAATTCATCACTTTCAAAATAAAAAATACAAAAAACTCTGAAGAAAACCTTAACTTAAAAATTCATAGCCCGCATCACTTAAATGAGCATTGTAATTGTCCCTCATTAGAAAACTAAAAATAGATGGAAATTTAAAATGGACCAATCACATTAGCTATTTAGATAATAAAATTAAAAAACTAAGTTATTTTTTCAAAACTATCAGGAATGTGCTCATTAAAAAAGACTTAATCAAAATCTACATGGCTCTCTGCCAATCACTGTTAGAATACGGTATTATCGGATGGGGCAGTGCAAATAAAAACATACTAAATCCACTTATTAAATCTCAAAAAGCCATAATGAAAATTATACTTAAAGTTCCTGTAAGAACTAGCACTAACGAAATCTTCACCAATCTTAACATCATGTCAATAAAACAACTATATTCTAAAACTATACTCATTTACATTCATAAGCACAAAACACAAGAAATAACAAACACGTACAATAGAAACACTAGATCTCATGATCAAAAACTTATCCAACAAATAATTACTAATACAACTTTTGGGCAAAAAAGCTTCTTATATCATAGTATTAAACTCTACAACAAAATACCACTCACACTCAAAAACCTCAACACTTTAACATTTAAATCTGAAATAAAAAGGTGGATACTTAACATAGGAAGATCTGAAATAGAAAATTTACTGAAATCAAACACAGACTAAAACAGAATCAACTGAACTATACCAAAAAACATTTCATATATATAACTATACCAAAAAACACTTCATATATACATATCAAAAAACATCTTACTTATTTTAAAATTATAAAAAAAATATATATATATATATATTGCATGATATTTGTTCATAATTAAATTTATTTGTAACTTTGATGTAATATTAATTTTCTTATAATTAAATTATACATAATATGTAAATGAAATCCTCAGCACGGGAGATCCCAGTGAGGATATCATTATATCTATTTGTTACACAAAAAAAGAAAATAAAACACTTATTATTATTATTATTATTATTATTATTGTTTTTACAAGCGTCCAAACAATTTCACAAAAAAATAAAATCGGTTTAGCCAAAGACATGGTTCTTGTTATGAGGAGTACCGCATTGTAAAACCAGATTAGCCCAATTAAAAAAAAATGTATTGCCCCTAAAATTTACAACACACTACTAACAACCTTTGAAGAGAACATGTTGCGTCAAAACATTAACTATTGTAGTAAAAATATTTCTCAAATCGTGGCTAAAATACACAGAAATAGATATGATTTTCTTATAAGTGTAACAAATTATTATAAGCAATAATTAATCGCCTGAAATATCCATACACATTGAACACATTTCCCGAGTAAAAATAAATGCCGCCGACGGAAATTGAACCAGCACCTTCTGATGTCCGGTCAGATGCTCTGGACCACTGATCTACATCGGCTTATTTCCAACACGCCAAATAATTCAATATATACTAGTACTTCAATCAATAATTACTGCTTACATTTTTCAGGCGGAAAATTATTGATTGTAATAATTTGTTATCATTTGTGCTGTGCATAAAAAATCTTGTCTTATAAACATTAGTTTATCATTAGAAAATAATTTTTATAAGTCAACAGTCATCTATGGTAGTACCTACCATAACTTTATTATATGTATTTTATTTTTATTTTGGCTTATTTTATTTTTAAATATAGAACTCTTTACTTACATATATTGTGCAACGCAATATATTCTCGCCCTTGTTTTTTTTTGTTTACTGCACAACTTTAAAAAACTTATTTTTTTATACATTAGTAGGTTATTTATTTTTATTTTGATAAAAAATTTCTATTGAAAACGTCATATTTTATTTTGTCTTTTTGTTTTCATATACAGTTTTTTACTTCATTTTAAATCGTTTATCTTCAAAGAAAATTTACACCTTAATTTTATTTTAAACCATAGAAAAGTCGTAATATCTACTGTAATACCCACGCACAGGCTTTGCTTTTGTGGGATTTTTTGCTAGGTACTAAGTAAATGGTTCCAGTGTATTAAAATTTTCAATAAACAAATCGTTGATGCATTATATTTAGATCCAAGTGAACTCCATTTCTCCCAACGCTCTAACTAAAACTACCGAATCCGGTATACGAGCAACGCTTATCATGTTCTAATAGTGGAACGCGTTTCGGTGAGATATTAATACGTAATAATCCCTCTAATTGTATAGATCTATGTTTATAATAAACTTTCGCTGATGTAATGTGATATCAAACAATTTAATGTACTATAATGAATTTGGTCAGTCCTTAATTGAATTTTAACCTAACTATACAATATATTGACGTAGTTGAAATTGCACAAAGCCATTTTACAAAGGCCATTCTAGGCGAATCAAGCGTGGCATAGTATTTTTTTACGAAAAAAGTAGACGAAACTTACGTCGCGCGTGATCAGCGACGCATTTCCCTTCAAATCTGATTCCAGCCTAACAATACAAACACAAAGGCCCTTTTGTTTCCCATGTTTAGGGCCAATCACGAACAATACTCATGTTAACCGAATCTATCCCTCGGTACATATATCCATCACCATGATAACCCTGCTGATCAGATGTTAATAGGTAACTCAGATTTTAAAATTTCATTCAAACCACGGTTGTTACCTGTCATTGTTAAAACGTGGATCTTCAAGTTATGCAAAATCATCGTAATGTATTCCAAAACATTATTACTAAATGAAATATTATGCCAAACTAAACTGATTTTAACTGTTGAACTAAATGCCTAGTTTATAGTAAAGATCAACATGCTTTGAGATTGTTGTTGTATTGAAAAATCTCTAGATAATCGATAGCTGATGACGTCATCTAACGAAGACTTGTTCTTGTAAGAATTCTTCTGAAATAGTATTTTGCAGGAATGCAAAGACGTTTTATTGCTCAAGATATATAAAATTTATGAAATCCTTACTAAGAAGTGTGTTTGTTCATTTGTCCTTCTTTCACGTCACAAAAGAGCGACCGGTCTACATTTTTTTGCGTAGTGATATTTGCAGGACTGGGGAGTTTATTTATTTATTTATTTATACTGGGTTTTTACAGACGATCTCACATACGTGAGAACAATCCAGTTATAAAAACTCAGTTAAACTACAAATACACATATAAAGGCGCATTAATTCTCATATACCTAAATAAAGATTAAAATATAAAACAAATAAAAATAAAAAGTCAAAAATAAATATGAATTACAAATATTACAGAAAAGTAAGAGACGCAAGTAATACATAATATAATCAGGGCAACATTTTATTTAACAATAGCAGTTTTTTTTTCTGAATCCATACAAATTATCAACAAAAATATCTACTTCAGCACACTCAATCTAATTGTACAGTCTACACATTTGGGTCAGAGGGCTAAAATAGGCGATATTTTTTTTGAAAATATTTAGTTGTAAAATGCTATGGTTGACATAGGGTACTTTTCATCACGAAAGAAACATTTCGATTCGTGGGAAATTGATTTGTACAGAAATTTCTCTCTGATAACCATGCGAGCGAGGCCACGGGTAGAAGCTAGTGAATAAAAAAAAATGATAAAGGTCACGCGCTATCGCTGTTGCGTTTGTTTGGCTTTCCCGTTTCACGTAAACGCACACAATATGTGAAACTTAGCCATATTATGAGTAAGTTTCTTCACATGTTTTGTTTATCAAGGTGTTGTATAGTTTGATTTAGATTGATTTAGACACTAAGGTTTATGAAAATATGACAGAACTAAATAACTACATAATTGAGGGAAATACAGATTTCAATTTAATAAATTTAAATATAAGAAGCATACGCAAACATTTTGATGATTTCTGTATTTTCCTCAATTCTCTAGACTTTCGTCCTAATGTAATCATACTTACCGAAACGCAAATGCGTGACTCAATACCCTACCACATCTCCGATTATGAGACTTACTCATTACCCTGTAAACATACCTCTCACGATGGTCTCTCAATATTTTACAGTTCAAATAAAATAACTAACGTAATAATTAATATCCCCAAATTTAAGTTTTCTAATGCCATACATTTATCCTTCACACATAACAGTAAAACATACTCTATACTTGCTATATATCGCTCCCCTTCCTTAGACTCTAAATCCTTTATTACAGAACTTAAATATTTTATAAATGAAAATAATTGCAATCAATCCGATTTCTCATTTATTGTAGGTGATATAAACATCAACATTGATAATTCGATCCTAAACCCTATTGCAAACGAATATCTAAATGTTATATATAGCGAGGGTTATCTGTCTTACATAAATAAACCCACTAGATATGGCCATCACGCTGACTCTTGCCTCGATCATATATTACTCAAAACTAATAAAAATTTTATACCCAGATCAGCTGTCCTAAAATTCGATATCACTGACCACTACCCAACCTTTTTCGGTCACAGTAAATTAAATTTTCATCATACAACTAAAGAACAACAAGTGGAAAAAAATAAAATTAACTACCAAACACTAAACAATTCTCTAAAAAAAGAAACTTGGAACCAAGTTTTATCCAATGATGACCCAAATCAATCACTGAATACATTCTATTCGATATTAAATAATAATATCAAAAATAGTCTAGAATTAACACGAACACCTAAAAGAAAACATAAAAAAATTAAACCATGGATCACGCGTGGACTGATAATTGCAAGTCAACACAGGAACAAACTGTACAAAATTTACAAAAACCATGAGAATTACTGTATGGTAAAAGGTGTACCATCTAATGGAAATTTACGTCAGCAATACATAATCTATAGAAATTTTTTTAATATTCTTATGAAGAAATGTAAACAAGAATACTATGCAAACCAATTGCAAAAAGCTGATAATGATTCTAAAAAAACATGGCAAGTCATAAATGAAATAACGAATAGAACACACAAAATAAAAAGATTTCCCGAAAAAATTGTAACAGACGATAAAATAGTCATAACGGATGTAGGAAAAATCGCAAATAAATTCAATGATTTCTTTACAAACGTTGCCGCAGATTTAATAAATAATAATCCCTCATTTCAAAACAGTATACATAAATCAACCCAAATAGACATACCCACCCCCGAATATACTCCTAATTTATCTCAATTTAAACGGATAACTGAATCTGAAATTATAAAACACATTGACAATCTTAAAACAAATACAGCCAATGGTCCAGATGAATTAAGCTGTATCACAATCAAGTCTATTAAACAACACATTTCTATGCCCTTACAACACATTTTTAATTCCTGCCTTGAAAAAAACATTTTCCCAAATGCATTTAAACTCTCAATTATTGTACCCATACATAAATCTGGATCGATCTCTAAACTTGACAACTACAGACCAATATCGCTGATATCCCAACTTGCAAAGATATTAGAAAAAATCATAAAGATACAAGTACTAGAGTTTCTAGAATCTAATGCACTCTTGTCACCAAACCAATATGGTTTCAGATCAGGTCTTAGTACTGATGATGCTTTATTTAATCTAACAAAAAAATTATACACCAATCTAGATTCGAATATGAAAAGTTTAACAATATTCTTAGACCTAAAAAAGGCTTTTGATACCGTCAATCATAATAAACTGCTTGGAAAACTTAATAATATGGGAATCAAAAATAATTGTCTGTCACTTTTAACAAATTATTTACTTGATCGCAGACAATCCACAAAAATTGGCGTAAATATTAGTAAACCAGCATCTATGAGACATGGGGTTCCACAAGGAACAGTTATAGGTCCGCTTTTGTTTCTAATTTATATTAATGACCTATGTAATATTAGTATTCCGGGAAAACTTTTCTCGTATGCTGACGATACTGCAATCACAGTTCATGGTAAATCCTGGGACGAGGTCTCTAAAAATGCAAATAAGTGCACAATTATTGTCAAAGAATGGCTCAATCAAAACCTCCTAACTCTGAACTGTGAAAAAACTATATATATTCCTTTTTATAATACCAAAAAAGCGGCACCCTTAACTCATCTAAGTATAAGGTTTCACAAAACTACTTGCAATCCTGTCTTATGCAATAACTGTACAGAAATGAAATCGGGGAATACAGTTAAATATTTAGGAATTATAATAGACAGCCAACTCAAATGGACAAATCACATAGAAAAGCTTGTAAATAAACTTAGATATTTAACTTATATTTTTAAACGTCTAAATAACATAGTAGATATCAAAAGAATCAAATTGGTGTATCATGCATTGGTGCAATCATCAGTATCTTATGGAATAATTGCATGGGGGGGGATTTATAACACCCATATTAAGTCACTAGAAATAACACAAAAACTAATACTAAAAATAATGTTGCATAAAGATATGACCTACCCCTCCTTGCAATTATTCGAAGAGGCTAAATTGTTAGAGATAAGAAAAATTTACTGTACACAATGTTTAAAATATATATTTGCTCGAAATTTTCTTTTTATAAAAAATGAAAATCGGTCTAGTAATAGGGTAAATAATGTATTTAAAGTTCCACTGTGCAAAACAAGGCTTGCGCAAAGACATGCTTACTTTATTACACCAAAAATTTATAATGCTCTCTATACCAATACAGAAATCAAATGTGAAAATATATCATCCTACAGGAAACATAAAAATGTAATAAAATCTTGGATAAATACCATAGATATTAATATTTACCTGCTGTAACATCTGATATTAATCTCTATTAACTTTTAACAAATCCTTATTAACTTTTATTTTTCATATTTAATTCCGTAAATACAGTAAATAATGATTTTACTATAAATATTTTCATTCTTTTCTTTTCAATTTTCTACAAAGATAAAATATGTATATTTAGAGTAATTTTAACTGAACTGCCTTAAAGAAACACAAGTATACCCACGAACTGGCGATGCCTATGTGGGATTTTTTTGCTATCATACATTTATGCATATTATTATTTTTATGTATATGCTGTTTATGAACTCGTGTGTGTGTACGTGTATTGTGTGTGTATGTTATGTATGATGTGTAATACACTATATATGTATACATATGTGCATGTGTACATATACTTTTCTGTAATTCGCATTGTTTCTTTCTTTTTTTAATATGTATGTAAAAAAACATAATTTGTATTTTAAAACCATGTATGTAACAAAAAAAAAATTAAATAAAAAAAAAAAAAAAAAAAAATTTGCAACCAGGATTCATTAGGCTGGCTGTCAAGTAATTGAGTTTTCTTTTGAGACCCTTCTCTCAGGGGTCTGAAAAGTTGAGAATAACTATTATTGATATCTAACCTAATTTTGGGCAGTGTACTACGGTTTACAATGGCGTATTACTGTATATTACGATGTCACTACCAGTCCATTTGGAAGTAACGCGCCCTGACAGACAACTATGAAACAACGCGTCGACATGGCGGTTATTGTATTGTTAGTGGAAATAGAACCCGTATGAAAATCAGCATTTTAAGAAATATTTTAATAAATGTATGCTCATGGTTAAATGTAAATACCTCGTGTGTAAGTTTAGCAGCCCTGGGTATTTGGGGCACTTGTGTGGTAGTAAGTAACATATTATTTAACATTAACCCTTCAGGCTTTCAAATATTTGTACCTAAAAAACGACACGATGAAATTCCATGGAATTTCGGAATGATACATATATACATTTTTTAAAGAAGTACCATATTAGAAACTACTCGTAGATAAAATTATCTTTGAGGTGTTTGTATTTGAAATACCGATCCTTCTAAATATTACATTTTTTAAATGAAACTTGAAACAAAAAACTTTTCCAAACATTTTGACTCGAAACGTTCACAAATTTTGAATGAATGTTATATTTAGAAAATACATTCCTTTTATGTAGAGAAATAGTAAGAAAATTGTCACATCACTTCTTATGCCGCCATACAATAAAAAAAATGTCTTTCAAATTTCAACTATCAACGAAAAAATCCCGCCAACTTGTAATCATACACTTTGACATGTTTTTGGATTTAATCTTGAATTTTTTGAATATCACGTTCTATGTTTTCCGCACGTTCCTTTTGTTTTTTTCCTTGCGAGTTAATTGTATAGAAGACTTATTAGAAATTCATCAAAATTAAGTCGAAGTTCCTCGATAGTATCTTGAATAATAACAATAAAGTCTCTCATACTTAACTGACACTTGTCTAAAGCTGCTGCCAATTTTAGAGATTTGAAATCTTTCTCTTTTCTTCTTGTTGAAGTCTCAAAATGCTTTCTGTTACAGGAAGAAATTCTTCTTGTCAGTTCATACTTTCAAGAGAAGATGAGTCATCCTACATGATGCCATCCTACTCTAGCCAAGTTACTATGTTGATCTGGTTCTCTCTGACGCTGCAAGAAACTAATCTTCTTAAATTATCATTAATTGAAGTAAAACACTTAACCTCACTTACTCACGAATTTTATAAAACAAAACCGCGATAACTTGTGCATTAGAAGAATATTTTGACTGAGCTATTTATTTGATGTTTTACGCCCCTCTCTGAAATATACCCTAATTTAAGCTTCTCAATTTCATTGACATTATTTAAACTAAATCAATATGTATTTTATCAAAACAATCGGTAAATAAAATGCAAGGCGCTTACCTAAGTAATCAAGTAAAGATATGTTTCGATGCAAGTCGGCACGGGTTGTCGAAGTCCAAAGATAGTGAAAAAAAATTAGTATATTTTTTGACATAAATTTAAAAAAATAGAGGGTGTGCTTTACTACAATAATATTTTGAAAAATATGGGACATTCTAATACAGGATGTCAAGGATGGTAGAAGTAAAAATTATTAATATTTTTTTAGAAATTCCCTTTAGCTTTTTTTTCCATACTAAAATATTTTTCCATAGAAGAATGTTTATTTTCCATTCGAAAAATTGAATGTTTTGTTTTACTGAAAAAACTACCTTAAAACGTTGGAATTTCGAAAAAAGTTGGTTTTCTTTTCTAGTTTTTCTAGTGCACTTTACCACCGAACACCCTGTATATATATTTATAATGTATGGACGCCACGGTCACATAATGTCCTTCAGAAGCTCTAATGGAATATGATGTTTGTTGTTAGTAATAGCCCTTCCGAGGCCTGATGGGGTTAAATTTAATAAGAATACCTACAGTACCTACGTGATTTTGATCGCATATTCCAATAAAGTACGGATTAATAAATGTGGGATATTTAATATACAACACAAAGCCATTCAAATATTAATTCAATTGTTATTTATCCATATTAAATAATTAAATTTGCAGCATCGATGAGTTCCATAATTAAATTTAACAATTTAAAATCACAATCAAACAGTTGAGACCAAAATAGTTGATAAAGTAATTAATTTGCTTTTATTTAATAACTTATTTAAAAAATATATTTACTTTATTAATTAACGCAGTTTAAATGACTATATCAGAGCAAAACCGAATTTTACAAACTTTTTTTCGAAATCGAAACTCAATTAGTAATTTTAAAGCGAAGAGATTATTTTAATAAGTGCTATAATTTGAGAGGAATAATATTTCCATGAATTCGTATAATATTTAGTAACCTTTTCGCTTGGTCATGAAAAGGTATAATGCTACCAATGACAGACAAGATTCAACCCTAACAATAGATACAATAAAGATATTTAAAGAATTATTCCTAATTAACAATTATTGTCTCTGGTATAAGTTACTAGCCGAATTAGCTTGTTTTCAAGTCAATTTGAATATACCCAATTGATTTAAAATGAAAGAAAACAATAAGCGTCTTTTTATTTATATCCATTTTAATTTCACTATTGTTTTCGGTTATGAATGCATGCACATGATCGAGCTGAAATTCGGCAGATAGACTCGTTGTCGATGACAGTGCTTTCTTTTGAATGTAATAACGTATACTCTTTTTCGGACATATACGCATTTTCTCTGAAATACAGCAGTTGGCATTTGAAATGAATGTCGGTCCTACCCAAATGCTATTTTTGTTCAGTTGACTCTCAGTCCCTGGAGAGGATGGTTCAATCCTCAGTCAAAAAAAAAACCTCAGTCAGAGCAAAGACTCTACGACTGATTCTGGTAATTGTAATGCATGCTAAAAATAGCTATGTTTAATTAAAATGGTCAGAAAAAACAGCTTTCCAAATTTTTTTGTACCTTTGTTATGTTATATTTTCTGCATTGCAGTTAAGATTCGAATCGAAATTATTGATCTCAATAAATTTTTTTAATCTACGTCAAAGATTTTTTTTTCCCAAAAAAAAATATTTTTCGCATATTTTAATGAACGTTAGCAGATGCCTTATTAGCAGGTCTATAAATATCTACGAATTTAATTAGTGTTTCTACGTACAGGATTAAATTTAGAGAGATTAAAGGAGGTTGAGTTTAAAGTTATAAGCCTGTCAGTCAATCAACGCCAAAATTAAATACCTATGAAGGAATATTCTTCTATCCTTTCGGAGAATTCATATTTTAATATTCATCAAATTAAAAGAAAATAGATCTCAGGTAGACTCATATATGATAGAAATAAAAAAAATAAATGGCAGAGGAAGCGTGCTAACTGTTCCCAAGCTAAGACCAAACTGCACGAACTACTAATTATATTATTATAAATACTATTATTATAAATAAATAAATCCATAATAGAGCAATGAGAATAATATACTAAGGCAAAATAGATTTTCAAAACTAACTAAAATGTTAAAAGCGCTAAATTGGCTAACAGAGGAACCAATGTTGACCTTGAATACGATGATATTTGTGCATAAAATAATAAACACCCTATTACAGAAATACTTTTCTAAGAAAATTATATACACGAAGGTCATTCACGGACCTAACCCAAAAACGTCAGTGCAATGAAATTAGGATACCATAAAAGGACTAATCCAAAATAGTTTACTATACAAAGAAATGCAAAATTATTTTTTATTTATTTATTGGACAATTTGTATAGAGCCGCTTTTGGGAGATATCACCTCAAGAGCGCTTCACAGTTGATGCAGGTATTACAAAAAATATAAATATATAAAATAAAGTACAGGAACAGGCGACACGAAGATAGAAGATGGAGACTCTGCAGCAAGAATCCTAGGTGGTGAAGAAACTGGACCAGCTGCTGCAGCGAGATAGTCCACCGCGTCCACCAACAGTGCCAGCACTATATACTAACAATGATTCTTAAGCCATCTCACTTGTTCCTATTATCTATGGATATACTAGACATACATGTGTCAAGACATTACTATTACAACTTAAATATTTATCATAAATATTTTTTTATTTCCACAAGTTCGATAACGTTATTTGCACAGAGCTACAATTAGAGGCGCTACTGCGCACTAATATCTCGTCAAAACTTATTCCACTATTAGAACGCGATAAGCGGTGCATGCAGATCGCAAACGGTTTAAGTTAGAGCGTTGAGAAAGTTGGAGGTCAGTTGGAGGTAAAAAAGCGGATCCTATTTTTTTATTCATGTCTCATCTAAATATAATACATCAATGGTTATTTGCTACATTTTTCCGCCTTCCAAATCAGTGGCAAAAAACCGAGTTTTCGAAAAAAATCATTTTCGGATACAGCAACATCAATAATGCTTTTTTTTAATATTAGCACTCTTGTACACGGAAGTCACGAGCCGCCACTGTTCCGAATACATAATACTGTGTCAGTGGGCCGATTGATGATAATAATTGTAACAGAAACAAAAGTATTAAAATAACAGCTCAACTATTTAACGCGCGTTACTCAACCTTTAACCAGATGTTTTGACAGTTTTCACATAACATCAAAACTGTCAAAATTCGTGGTTAATTGTTCAATGGTTTGAAAACTAAGCCATGAAACCAGATGAAATATTGGAATCTGTTGGTGAATTATTGGAATTATTTTTCGACAGGCTAATTAATATTCGAATTTTATACGAGAGATGTTATAAATCCTGATCAATTCCATTAAGAAAATTTCAGAATGTCACTGGATTTAACATGCTATATAGAAAATATCAAATTAATTTTATGTTTCCTTCGTTAAGGCTTGTATGGTCATTTTTCAGTGAAATAAAAGCATCAATAAAAGTATAATCAAAACAGCCGAACACAAAAATCAAACCAGAAGTAAGGGAAGGAATGACCTTTCCGTTCCAACAAGCAACAGAGCAGCTTATCAAAAAATATTCTTATATATCGGTCCTAAAATATATAATAAAATCCCCTCTCAGCTAAAACTGTGTGAATTGTCATCCTTCGGTCCAAGAGTGACAAAATGGTTGTTGGACCTAGGCAGGACTGATTCCGAAATGATAGTAATAAATGTAATTTGAAATCACGAACGCCTCTATGTATCTTTTTTATGTATCTTTTTATGTATCTTCGTTTTAACATAATTAATTTAGCTAGTTTTAAATCCTGTATTCGTCTAGGATAACTTGAAACCTGTAAATTTGACTGTCCTGAAACGGGAATCCTTTGTAGTTGGACAGTCAAAATCATAAAATGTAATCAATATTATAAAAAATAAATAAATAATCTAAATTAGGCCCCTTTTAACTGGGACACCACGGTGGCGCCAACAGTTGGGATACCATGCTAACCGAGAGAGTGAGTCGCCACACAGAGCCTTATTATTGGCCATCAAATTGTAGCGCCAAAGAGGGTACCAGTTGGCACTTTTAAGGTATCTCAATGGTTGGCATGCATCGATGCTGGTGCCACAGAGCAGACACCACGGGTCTAGCACCATCAAATTGATAACTTAACAACATCTTATTGATAGGTTCAACTTCAACAATTTTATATCGATATCTCTAGGACGGTTGCGCTAACGACAGCCGAACCGATATTGATACGAAAGAAATAAGAATTCGTTATATTACGGCAATACTGGCGGATATTGATATTCCTAATTGTGAAACGACTACGAAAAGATAAAATCAATTAACAATGTCGAATTTAAATACTAAGGACGGGTTATTTGGGAAAATTTTAACAATTCTTCGAAATTCAAAGTTGATTTTCAAGTTCTGTGAAAGATTTTTTCCAGTTCTGTTATTATTTTAGTTTTGTCAAGCAACTAGCCTATAATGATTTAATAAGAGAACTTGAATAGGACTTTCACAGAACCCGAAAATGATCGTTGAAATTTGATGAATTTTTCAAATTCTCCGAAACTTTTATATGCATTGGCAGTCCGGATTTACTTTTTGGCGCTTAAAAGGGAGTTAATAAATTAATGAACGTCTTTAGCCATCATTAGTGATACTTGAAAACTTTCATTCCAAGCTGGAACGGAATCAATTGATTGCGTATTCGATTACTTTCAATTTTCTTTCAAGGTTTTTTTAGTTCAACTCTATTCATTAATAAGCCAGTTATTTTGAATAACGAACATGATTCAAAATGTTGTATATATTAACAGCTAACCAAACTTTATCTTACATCCGTGGAGGTCGCGTTAAAAGCGGTGACTTTTGTGTATCGGCTGTCGGAATCGTATGCTGACCGTGTTCGCAAATATCGATTACTGACCATAGATGCAGATTTCATCAATATCGTAGTGATAGATACCCATGTAAGGGACCATCCATAGAGCGCTATATTTATATTTTACCGGTTGGCTCGCATCGATGCCTGGTATTGGCCACTAAATTATTATGGCGCCACAAAGCAGACACCAGACGGGGGTCCCTCTATAGGGCGCTATACATCTGTTTTGGTGTGCCAACTTGTCGTGCTACCCCGATGAAATGATGCCCTTAAAATTAGTATTACGTAATGTGTGGTTGGCTTGCAATAAATACTTAAAGGTTCGTACATACATACCATGGGAATAACAGGCGTATAAGATCGAGTCACTAAACAAAGTCATACATCCAAACACTATCACTGTAATATAACTTACATAATATGATTAACATTTAATTGGAGTTAAGTAATCATAAATATCATTATGATATCTGTCATTTTGCAGGAATAGTGAATTTCCGTGAGAATGAATAATAGTGTTTTTCTCACCCGAAAATGATTCCGCATTCCTATGTAAAAAAAATCGAAAAACTTATTTGCTTCAGAAAAAAATATTTTCTTCCGAGAAATAGAGGAATATTTGAGCCAAGACACAATAATTGAGACTCGTCCAGCCGTTATTCAGGGGGAGATTCAGTTCAAAGAATTTATCTAGAATGTAGGAAAAATTGTGTTTGGTTTAATTATGCATTTGATTTGACTTGTTTTCCAATTCATGTGCTAGAATAACGAAACGGCTGACGGCCTCCGTGGTTGAGGGGTAAGGCTCTCGACTAAGAATCCAAAGGTCGTTGGATCAAATCCAGGCGTGGGCAGTTAAATTTTATTAAATTAATTTGTGTTGTTTCACAATTGATTCATGAAAACACATACAGATACTCTCAGTATCGCCAAGAAGACCACCATTCGGAATTGGAACGTTGTTTGAAATGGCTTTAGCCGTATTTGGTGACCAGATCTGAATAGCCAGGTACTGCACCACCTTCATTTTCCTCATCTCCTTCCCTCCCCCACTACCTCCAGCCTCAGAACTTGGGGATGTCATTGTCTCATTGACTCCATACGATTGGAAGCAATAGGGTCACTTGTGCGGTATTCATATAAAAAATTTCCATCCGTACTTGATTTGGCATTTCTTCTTCTTTCGTATGGTGGGGGGGTCGGAGGGGGACATCTAAGTCTGCGAGCCAGTGTAGGGCCTCAGGCGTCGCCATGTGGACCTCATCAATCCCGCCGGGGAATGAGGGGGCGGGCATTCGTTGACCACATGTTCGGTGGTCTGCACCGCACCACATTCACACATCGCCGACTCTTTAAGGCCCCATCTGTGCATCATGTGGGCACAGCGGCTATGGGAGCACATTAACCTATTGATGGCGGATCACGTTTTTGATAACCCCCGATGTCCCTCGGTGGGGTCCTGTATGAGATGGGCATTTCCCACGTTTTAACATTTAATAAATATCTTTTTCTCCACCGTGGGTACTTACTCCGAGAATTATCACTCACTTACTTTCTTATTTTCTTCCACTTTGAAAATAGCACAGAGAAAGATGAGCATTGCTAATTTATTAAAATCCTGTTAATAACGGGACAGCAGTCTCCCAATAAAATGTTAGTACTTTTCGAATATATCGAAACACGTGTTCATGCACCTGCGTTCGCTTTGTTAATATATAATGACGATATGCGAAAATGTTATTTATAAACACGTGTTCCGACGTCGCGTTAATACACTATTTTGTGCGAAAAGTTTAACATTAAACCTATCAATTATCCCCTATTTTTTTCAAGTAATTAATCTTTTCTTTTTACGATATGTTCCTACTCTCCAAGGTGATTTCTTAGTTTCATTTTTATGAATATTAGAATTTCCATGCAACCTGAGTTCCTCAGTAAGTTGTTTACTTTATTTAAACGAAATATGTCGATTGGATCTGTCACTGTCAGCATTTTTAAACAAACAAAAACAATTGCATCCCTATTTACACAAAGTTGTGAAATTTAACCCTTTCAGACCGTGTGTATTTTGAAATTAAATATATTTCAGAATTTTTCATACAAGTTTTAAGGTTCTTTTTCAATGATTTTAGATAATTTTAATGAATTTTTATTTCTGGTATACAGATTTGTCATTTCGAAATAAATGTATTTTCAAAAATACACACGGTCTGAAAGGGTTATATTTCACAACGACAAATCTGTATACCATAAATTTTTATTTATGGTATACAGATTTATCATTTTATGTGAAACACGGTAATATTATTTCTTAAATACCTTTTGTAGGAATAAATTCTAAACTACTGAAAAAAAACCGAAAATTTTCAAAAACCTCTACCAATTGTTATCAAGCATCAAATATGTTCCGTCACTGCCACTTTTAATTCATATCTGAAAAGGTTAAGGAACATCAAGAGAAAGATTAGAAAATGTCTGGTATTTTAACCGTCCTGCTGCCAACTTGGGTACCCAAAATCTCCGAAATAAATTTACTATCCTTAATGCATAATATTAAATAGAAACCTTTTACATACAATAAGAGACATTTAAACACAATCTGAAGTTATAAGAATAATTTGCAGCAATGTATAAATGAAAAAAAAAACAAGATAAAATGATCGTGTAACAGGATAGAATGAGGGGGTAACTGAGTTACCCCTCATATCAACCCCACTTGGCGTGTGTAAGGTTAAATCTCATCACACGAGAAAAACGATAATTTATATTTTGTGATTCAAATTCAAATTATTACGATGTGAAAATTTTAGCATAAGCTTACCTACTTTATGACAGCTTATTTCTGACGGTTGATAGCGTTTCCAAAAATAGTCGGTTTATTTGTCAATCGGCGGCTGTAATCGTGTTAATATCGCAATGAATGCACTAAGTTTCTGCTGCACAAAATGCAATTACAGTACACCCGATAGCACGCGACACAATAATTCATGTTGACGTGGAATTATTTGTCAAAGCGTTGTTCGGTGCACGAGGTTTGTTGTATTGTTTTTGGATTAAATATCTCAGAAAAGGCAGCAGTGAAAAGATAATCTTTACGTTTATTGAGAAAACGATGTTTGCCAATGATGAATAATGTATAGGATTTAAAAATATGTATTTTTAACTAATTAAACATTAATTTATTGAGAAAAAAAAAGTCCAATCTTTTGCCCACGATATGCCTGTATCGAACATGAAAAATGATATTTTTGCATTTAATATCAATTGCGGCTAAAGTTGCACACCTGCAAGTTTGATGACCCCTTTTTCCAAATCATAATATTTACCAGTTGAAAAATGCATCAATCTGTTACCAGGCGGCAAAATGACTGGATCGAACATGAATCAGTTCGATAACATTTATAATATCTTCAGCTTGTAGGAGATATTATAAATAACCCATTAAAAACAAAATATCGGGGATTCAAGAATTACCACGAGTGTACGGAACACCTCCATTTACAACGTGATCTGTTATAGTTTAAAATTATAAATTCCATCAATAAGGGTTCAACTGAAAGCCGTATTCGCTTCTGTTCCACCATCACGTCACTATCATTTCAAAATATTACAACTATGTGCAACGAGCTGTTTACTGCGGGCATTCTATCAGCTGAGCCAGACGCATCTAGCATCGTTACAATAATGAGGCGTCTCCGTGAGCCGGTCCTTATAATCAAGTGACCATGTCGCCGCTGAATTCCTGCTGGCTACCGACTGAACTGCCCACTGCGACTAAACCTAGACGCTGGCCAATTCCTCCTGGATTCTGACTGAATTATCCATTGATGCTGACAATCTAGAGTCTGGCTGATTCCTCCTGGCTACCGACTGAATTAGCCACTGATGCTGACAACCTAGAGGCTGGCCGACTCCTCCTAGCTACCGACTGAATCAGCACTGATGCTAACAACCACTGATGCTGACAACCTAGAGGCTGGCTGATTCCTCCTGGCTACCAACTGAACCAGCACTGATGCTGACAACCTAGAGGCTGTCCGATTCCTGCTGGCTACCGACTGAATCAGCCGATGATGCTGATCACCTAAAGGCTGGCCAATTTTTGCTAGCTACCAATTGAGCTGGCCACTGCTGCAGCTTCGCCTACGCCATTTGCTGTATCGTACGGCGCGATGATGCACAATGCGCTCCAATCTGAAATTATTGCTGAAAGAATTCCAATTGTCTCAGTTGTATTGAAATACATATAACTATTTCTTATGAATTGGGTAGGCTGTAAGAAATAGGATGTACCTATAAGCTACTCCCCTTTGTACATTCTGTATACCAGTACAATACATCTAATTAAAATGTGAATTTTGATTTGAATCGTCTTTCTTTTATGATTGTTTGGATAGAACACCTCACGGTGTTTTACTTAAATCAGTACCCAGGTTGAGAGCTGATGTGTGCCGGTGCTTATTATTTACAGTCTTTTCTTGTGCAGGCAAACACGTCCCGTCCAATGCCAAACATAATAAAATGTGAGTTCGATTATTCAAATACTTTTATATATAGATACTGATATACTTAAACGAGAAACCAATTTATTTGATAAGTATTTTTTAAAGTCATTGTTTCCACGATACCGGAAAAATATCATTAAAAAATCAACCAGTTTTCAAAAACTTTAATACATATTTTTTAAAATGTCTTTTAAATTTTATTTTTATTTGAGTGAGGATTGAGCCTACCTACCCAGAAATTGTAGTAGACAACTTTACTAACCTCCCCAAATGCCGGTCGGGTAGGACCGATTGATATTTCGTATATTAACTGCTGTAATGTCATAAGAGAAATTCGTTTATGTCCCTATGTGTGTACATGATTGCCACCAAGTTGATAAAATGTGGTGTCATCGACAACGAGTCTATCTGCCGAGTTTCAGCTTGATCTGATGTCGGCAAGCGGGTTAATTTCCATTTCCAAGACTTACATTCATTCGTTACCGAAAACAAAAGTGAAATTCAAATAGATGTATTTAAAGTGGAAACGAAAATTATGCAGATATCCCCGATTATCAAAGTCTTCACCCGATTCAAAAGTCACTCCATTTTACAATATATAAGTTTTGATTCTTCCAAGTCGGGATCTGAACCCCCGACCTCTAGAATCAGAGGGCTTATTACCGAGGCTGTCAAAATGTCTTGTCCTCCTTTATAAGCCTTCATTTGATATTGTTGTCAACTCGTAATCTCTTCTTACTGTCTATCTTCTCTTGATCCATCCTTAATGTATCAACTATCAAGGTTGAAGTGACTCCACCAGATTGGAGTGGTCCTATGGGGAATTGAACGAATATTTAGATAAAGAACAGACCACAGAATCTGGGCAGACTAAAGATTAAAGACCCCCGCCCCGACGATATCGGACAGTAGTCGGTACTAGAAAAAGTGGATCAATAATTATGCTGACAGAAAAAAAGTGGCAAGCCAAAGGGAGACACAGCGCCCTTGAGGTGATTTTTCACAAAAACGGCGCTCTACAAATTATCCAATTATTATTATTAAAACATCAGAACCTAAGGGCGCGCGCAAACGAAACGTTAGTTGCGCGCGACTTGCGTCGCTCTTAATTAAGTGCGCACACTAACAGACTTTAATTGCGGCAACTATTTCTGTATATATATATAAAAATACTAAAATATCACATCCGGTAAGTACTTGGAGGAAATATGGTAATAGGTATAAAATTTGAATTTCGAACGGCTTTTCGACGGTCCACGTAAGGTTCTCGTGAGCACTTAGGACATAGGCCAATTGTGTTATCTCCCATTTTACCTCATTCGGGTGACCTTTCCCATTCCTCCTAGTGTACCTATGTATACAGGGTGTCCGGTGGTAAAGTGCAGTAACTTCGGGAGGTGATTCTACGTGATCGTAGGAGTAAAAAAGATAAATAACTTTTTCTGAAATTCCAACTTTTAGATGTACTTTTAAGCTAATAACGAAAAATTTCTCCGACGTGCCTAGACGGCATTATTTTTTTCGTCGTTGCCAAATCTACATCCCGCGCCCCCCCGGTAATTAATACCCGCTACCCCCGGCACCCGAATTCAGTCGGTCAGCTGGTAAACTGTCCCCCGCACCCCCTCCTGCACCCCCCGCTATTAGTAAATCGTGCTTTGAATGTAATGTGTCACAAAATTTGACTTTGAAAATTTAATTTATCTAAGAATTTTTGAATTCGTTCACTAGATTTATTGTTTGTTCTCTGCGAACTTTTCATTTGGTTTGAATTTTTGACAGATGTGAAGAGAACCCCGTACAATTTAGATGTCGGTACGTGTTTTAGAGGTATAATGGTTATGGTGCTGATTTTATCAAAATCAAATTTTATAATATTCTTATTATTATTATAATTTACAAGTACAAGTATATTACATTGGATTTATTAATATAGACGTTGTACATTATAATGATTTATGATCAATAAGATGGATCAAGGAAAAAAATATTTATGATATGTAATATTTTTGGTATGCCTCGTTATTCTGCTGTGTCATTCGTGTGGAAAACGTTCTTTTTTTAAAATGATTTTCGGCTATGTAATCATTGTTTTTTCTCACCTATAAAATTATGTCCCGTCTTTCCGGTTTATAAAAAAAGGTCTGATTTTTCGGATTGAAATTTTCAAAAAATCCCCAGGGTTTCAAAAATACGATTAAAAAAATAATAATAATACAGAATGTCTTAGAATATTTTCCTTAACCGGAAAAAAAAATTAAAAAATATGATGCAAGTGGCCTATTAGTAAAAAGCGATGAAATTAGTTAAGTGTTCAATGAGTTATTAATATTTTTTATAATAAAAAGTGTAACGTGATTTTAGTGCAGTTCTCTTTTTGAATTTGGTAAAATATCAAAACATACGGCGAACTCTGTGTTATTATTGTTTACAATTCACATGCGGTTTCCATGGATACGCGCCACTCACAAATATGCAACGTTGCCACGTTCACACTTGCGAATTTATCGGGTAAGTTTGCACCTACACTATGGCTTTTTAGCAGGTATGTCTTTTTGTATGAAAAATAAAAAATTGGAATTTCGGAAAAAGTTATTTATCTTTTTTACTCCTACGATCATGTAGAATCCCCCCACGAAGTTACTGCACTTTACCCCCGGACACCCTGTATAATGTTTATATAAAAAACATCAAAAAGGATTACCACAAGGTTCCCCCCTGAAACCACATTTATTTATATAAACATATTTATTACATAAAACGCAAGTTTTTTAATCACTATGTCCATGTTTTACTATCAATACAACAAACCATTTTACATAGAATATTTTGTGTAATGCGACAGATGTTATTAATTGATCCAATTACCAGTCAGTGTGTGCCATTTTGACATGTTTACGCTTCAGTAGACTTAAATTGTATTGTCATTATATTGCGCAAACATTTAATTTTTATCTGCATTTAACGTATGAACATATTCACGTAACTTTTTTAATAGGCTGTTTGTTTAATATGCTTTAAAGGCTATTTGATAAAGTTGGTGAAGTTTTTAAAATATATTTGTATTGTCATAAAGCAATGTCAACTTCCAACGCTGCAACTATAATATGTTCACATAAAACACGTTATGAAACATGAAAATAATGGTTAAAAGTTAAAACGTATACATTTATGATCATTTCTACATTTGATAATAATTATTGACGAAACGTTTTGAAATATTGAAAATATTAACTTTAATTGTTGTGGTTGTTAATTTACATGAGAAATATTTTCGAAGAGATTTGAAATATATTTATTTATGGCCTTTTGGAGAATTTGAACAATTCTTCAAACTTCAAAGTTATTTTTCAAGTTCTGTGAAAGTTCTTTTCAAGTTCTGTTATTATATCAGCTCTGTCGAGTAACTAGCCTATAACGAAATAATAAGAGAACTTGAATAGGACATTCATAAAACTCGCAAATTAACGTTGATATTTGATGAATTGTTAAAATTCTATGAAAACCCACCTAGTAATTGGTAATTTTTAGTAATTTTATTTTAGCCTAATAGTATATTGTTTCTTGAATACATACATTACTAAATTTTTATTATTTACTAGCTGTACCCCACCACGCGTTGCTGTGGCTCCGTTTGTCTGTGCAGATAGAGAAACAATAGCGCTTTTTACTTTTACGTCCAACAGATGGCGCTGTTTTTACCATTCACAGGTGACATCTGTATAATATAAAAAACACATGTTTATTCGAGAATGCGACGTTGTGTCAAAATTTCAAAGCAATCGGTGAAGAACTTCCGGAGATTTATCATTTGTAACAAACGAACATTTAGAACTTTATTATTTTTTGTGGTAAACTAATGTTTAAGACAAGATTTTTTATGCATAACACAAAGGGTAACAATTATTTTACAAGCAATAATTATTCGCCAGAAACACTCATCCACATTGAAAAATCTCCTGATAAAAGATACATGACGCCAACGGGACTCGGATAGGAGATAAGCCGCCATAGCTCAGTGGTCAGAGCTGTCGACCGGAAATCGAAGGGACACGAGTTCGAGTCCCGTTGGCGTCATGTATCTTTTATCAGGAGATTTTTCAATGTGGATGAGTGTTTCAGGCGAATAATTATTGCTTGTAAAATAATTGTTACCATTTACAACTTTATTTATATAGATTAAATTTTCATGTTGCTCCTATAATCTAGTTTGAATCTTCAAATTAGTTCAGACTTTTTGGTTTAATTTCGATTAATTAAGATTAATACGTATTCATTTATGAGTAAAACTGTACAAGTTGTAATTTTTTTAGTTAGAGCCCGAAAATACGAGTAATAAGTAAGGAGTATTATTATAGGTATAAGTTGTTATGTAATTTTGAGAAAGCCGTAAATAGAATAAATTAATTAGCGAATTTTGATTTCATAAGAAAATTTAAAATTTGTTTAATACTTTATCAAACGAAAGAGAATACATAATCATTCAAATCATATTGCAATAATTACACTTGTATTCAAAATCATAATAAATATGATTTTATTTTCATTTATTGGATGGTCATTGATCGATTTCAATTTATTTTACGTTTAAATTAAAACATATTTAAGAGTGTAAATTACATTTAATTTGTATTAATAATTGCAATGTACGAATGTTGTGTATAATGTGAAGAGTCTTCGATTTATCCCCAATATCACTTCAGAAAAAATTTCGACTAAATTCACCACCCTACAAAGAAAAAAATTGACTTATGAACCGTAATAAATTTCCGAACACTTGTTAGGCTCGCTTGCTCGGCATGTCGCCGAGGAGGCCGATGCTGACGGCATTGCCCGGGGTAAAAGCGGACCCCCGTGTTCTGACACTAATGACATGTCACGGGACACGTGCGTCTGACACTGACAGCCGGGTGACAGTTGGCGCGAAAAACCCGCCAGCCTAATAATATAATATCGACACTTTTTGATTACCTTGTTTTCTTATATAAATAATGGTTTGTATAAACATTATAAGAGGTTTTTTACAAATATTTCTTTACGACAGCTGTAAAAGATTTATTGGTTCTAGCTTTAATGATATGTTATGTAATGATGTATATGTATATATATATATGTATATATATATTATTGGAAATGAATAAATTGTTAAATAACACCAATCACTTCAATAAAATTTTGCGCACGCTCGGAGTTAGCTCCCGACCTCCGGCTTGCTAGTCGAGAGCCATATCGATCACGGAGGCCGTCAAATGGAGTATACTATGGGTATTTGACGGCCGGCATGGTCCAGTGGTAACGCATTGGACTGCCATTCCGAAGGTCGCGGGTTCGAACCCGGCGTGCGCAAATAAATTTTATTTGATTAATTTGTGTTATTTCACAATTAATTAATTAAAATAATATATAGTATATTTGCGGCACGTTCCAGAGTGGAAGATACTACCAGCATCGCCCTGGTGTAAGACCACCATTCAGAATTGAAACGTTGCTCCAAATGGCTTCAGCGTGTTTAGTGACTAGATCTGAATAGCCAGGTACTTCCCCACCTTCCTCGTTCCCTTCCCCACTTACGTTCAGCCTCACAACATCCCCCAATTGGGGATGCCATAGTCTCACTGGCTCCAGACGGGAGCAGTTGGGACTCTTGTGAGGTATTCACTATAAAAAAAAAAAATCTCTTTTTATAAATATATATTTTATATGCATAAGTGTAATGAGGAAATCTATTATTGGTTTCTCAGTTAAGTAAATGGAACATGTATACACCAATTTAGCATTATCTCCTTCTTCAATGATAAAATATTATTTAATAATGTTTTACTATACACATAGTAAAACATTTTACTATTTTTCTTTTTTGTCGAAAAGTTTCAAGTGAAAATTCATTTTATAAAATGTAAGCTATCATGAGAATATAAAATAAAGCGTTTTTAATTGAAATAAGAAGTCGGGGATGCCTCAGAAATAATATGAGATATAATATGTCTAATTTATTGAATTGAAACTTTTTTACGCGCGTTATGCAATTTCGAGGACCGGAGTAAAACCAACTCATGACCGTCATGAAAAACCGTGATCATTTCGCTATAGGAGCCTAGCCAATATTATATACCTACTTTAGGTCACTCTCCAAACTCAGCTTCGCGGTCTAGAGGCAGAGGGCCCGATTGTTGAAAATAAAACTAAAAAAATAGATAAATTTGTTAATTTTAATTTAATTTACTAATGAACATACCCTCCGAGTGGTTATGGGTCGAGATACCAGTTGGAGAGGCCTAAAAGTCTCCCCAAACTAGCCTCTCCCGATCTGGCACGCCACGCAGCTTGTGGACATGCACATCCTGAACACAAATCACCCAATGAACCCGGGCACCCCTGTAAAATCACCAAAGTAACGAACCACTCGAGGTGACCTATGGCAGAGGTGTTGGTTATCCACTAAGTAGTTCCCGGGGCTGCGGTACCCAAATTGATGGTAGCCAACCTCCGATAAAAAGTGTCTTATTAGAGGAAAAATTAACAATTTTACACGAGAGCAAACAATGCAAATGATAAAAAATACGGTCCGTACATATTAATTATGCTCAATTTATTACTTCCCTGAAACTGGCCGCCAAAACTTTTTCAAAAATATTCATATTTAATTTGCGAACAATGATTGTATTATTGTTCTGAAAAATGATGCAAAGTCGTGTTTACCTCTACGTTCCATAATCATCTTTTTTCCCATTTCCATATTTATTAATGGACAAAGGCTATTTTTTTCACTGCGTACGCGCAAAATACAAAAGCGTAATCACAAAAAGGGTTCACTGTAAAGCAAAAAAGAAAATAAATTCAGAAATACAGGAAACCAACGATAAGAGTTTGTTGTAATGAAAACACAAATGAAATCATCAATGTTAATTTTATATGACAACACATTATATTCTCTCGCCCGGCTTTAAACACAAACATTGAACGAAAAATGACGAGACACATTTTCGGTTCACTGTTTTGGAAAATTGGAAAAAAATATTTTGGCTTCTGACTCGACCACCTAAATATATTTTGACCGATCGGAGAAAAGTGGACGGGAAAAATGGAGCAGGTATCAATGAAGAGAATTCGTTTAGGAAAACACCTTTTATTTACTTTCCTATAAACAATATTTGGGGGTAGAATATTATGTATTACTTTGACACGACGAAAGTATTACACTATTACAACATTATTTAAAAAATCTATATTAGAAATATAATTTCTTGAATGAAAGCTGATGCTCTCGTCTGTTATACGAAGACTTCAACCACTCGAGTGACTGTTGGCATATTATGCTAAGTTTGCAAAAACGCTTGAGCGATCGCTCGCCATAATATGCCAAATTTATAAAACCTAAAATGTGGGATAAAACGGGGAAATCTGGATGAATTCATTGGCTTAAAGCAGCAGTAAACAGTTTCAGAAAAGATTTATTAAGCCCTTAATGGTTGACGGTTAGTATACTTACCACTTAACTATTACGTAATAATTGTGCCCTGGGGTTTTAAAGGGTTGAACTTCATGACAACAAATTATTGATGTCAATGTTCGTATTTGTAGCGTAATTTCTAAGAAATTTTTGATAAAAAACATTTAATTATCATATAAAACAGAAAAACCTTTCTTTTGTCTCATCATCCTCTGGAGTAATAAATTTAAGTTAATATTAGAAATATACAAATTGAACACATTTTTATCGGAGTTTAATGGAACCGTCTAGAGCCAGTGAGACTATGGCATCCCCAATCGGGGTATTTGGGAAGATTGAAGAGTAGCGGGGAAGGGAAGGAGATGGGAAACAGGAAGGGAGGAGAATACCTTGCTATTCAGATCTGGTCACTAAACAAGCCGTTTTCAAGAAACGTTTAAATTCGGAACGGTGATCTTACACCAGGGCGGTACTGATAGTATCTTCCGCTGCTTATATACAATATATAATTTTTTAATTTTCTTGCGCACGCCAGGATTTAAACCCGCTACCTTCAGCTTGCTGGTCAATAGTCTTTCCCCTCGACCACGGAGGCCGTCATAAAATGCAGTTATTGAATAAAAAGTCGTAATTATGTGGCTTTTTCTCAAAAATTCTTTGCAAATATTTCTGACATTTAAATTTGAAATTAATTAATTCGTACATTATCAAAACAAATCATGTGATATTACAACTTGTTAAAAAAATGCGAGAAAACTATATTTATTTAATTATTCATTTTCGGGAAATCGACAGTTTACATTTGATCAGTTTGTACATAAGTATTATATAGTAAAATAAAACCAATTATGGATATCCTCCTTGTGACTTTACCTCAACTGAGACAGCATCATAATATGGAAAGTAAATTAAATTTGTGAGAAAGGAATATGAATTAAAAAAATTATACAAAACAAAAGATTATATAAAACGCATAATTTACAAAACAATATATTTATAGCCATGAAGAGAGGTTGTATAAGTAATAGAGACATAAACATTATTCACAAACCACCAGAGAAATATTCTTTTATGGACCTCTTGTATTTGGTAAGTTCGCAACTGAAAATATCAACCATGGATAATACGCTATTGTAATTATTGCATAGTCTGTTCAGGCAAGAATTCTGTTAAGAGTTCGTTTTGCTTTGATCAACCTACATATATATAAAAAAACTGGTTTAATATAAAACGTTAAATGACCATTGTAGCAGCTGATCTTTTACAAAGTACCTGGCTGCTACTCCATTAGTGTCCAATATCGTCTCTTAATAAATAAAAAAAAACTGAGTTAACCCCGAAATGGGACACATCAGTCTGCCGCATTATTTATAGCCAGCCTGTTAAAGAACTCATTATGTGAAAGGGGAAAAGAAAGAGCCTCACAGAGAGCAGAGAGTAGAGGGAAGAGTGTTTCACGTGAGAATTGCGATTGTCTATTAATCAACAGCCTTCTTCCGCCGCAGGTACCCTGATAATGGAATACATTAGGGCTTTTGACGTATTTCCGCGGTCCCAAGTAATATCTCGCCTGGGAGGAAAATATTTTGAAACAATATTGTTTGGTGATTTACAAAGGAGATGAAAAGAAATGCTAGGGGGAGGTTTGGTCGTAAATAGACGAGGCGAAAGAGAAACTTGCAGTGGGAGACATAAATACATCAACCACTTTGATAAGGCATTAGAAAATATTATGGAAATAAACTCACAATTGTGACCAAAACGATGGCTAAACCAGTCAAAAAATATCATATACGTATTACTAGATGACGTCTCCTCTATTCTATTTTGAACCTAAAGTGTACTAAATTTCAAGAAGAGATATCAAAATTAAAGGGTGGGAAAAGGGGACGGGATAGATTTTCGAAATCGCATTTAAACAATTACCTTTCTCTTGCTTTGAAGGTCAAAGGTGAAAAATTCTTCAACCTCAGAATAAAATTATAGATCTGAATGTAAAATAGACCCAGACACTCTTCTTTATGTATATGGACTTATTTATATATTTTTATTTTGTGAGTGCATTATTATATTAGATACCAAAACATGTCTGTACAGAAATAAGCCAAATGTAAACAAGTATACAGATACAAGTATATACCTGCAATCTGTATACATACGACGGCCTCTGTAGTCGGGGGGACTAGCAAGTCCAGAACGGGTTTTAATTCCGGCCCGCGCAAGTAAATTTAATTTGATTAATTTGTGTTATTCACCAAATACTCTCGAAGACACTCTCAGTATCGCCCTGGTGTAAGACCACCATTCAGAATTGAAAGCTGCTTGAAATGGCTTTGGCCATGTTTGGTGACCAGATCTGAATAGCCATGTTCTTCCCCACCTCTCTCTTTCCATCTCCTTCCCCTCCCATTTACCTCAAGCCTTACAACATACCAGAATTTGGGATGCCATAGTCTCACTGGCTCCAGATATTTGGGAGCAGTTGGGACTCTTGTGCGGTTTTACAAGGAATAACCTGCATACAGCTGTGAATGCAGTATGGTCCAGTCTACATCAACATTCCAATCAGGCAGATAATATGCCTGCTCAAAGAAACTAATCGTAACATGTGCGAAATATCTGTTTATAATTTATACACTTTGTTCGGATGCCACAGTTGGTTTGTCTCTTCTCATTTCCTTATGTTGGAACTCTCCCCTAGAGGTTGACTTTCATCAGAGTACAAGTCAAGGGTACTGAGTGAAGACAAAACCTGATGACGACTACAATGTGTTGTTAATTTAAGTCGAAATTATTTTTTTCTTCAAATTTTATCGGGCAATGATGCTTGTTGCTAAAAAAATAATTTTTGTCATAAAATTATTAATAAGTTCAATCTGAAGGGATTTAAAATTAAAAGGGTATCGGAATAATTTCGAAAGAGCAATTTAATGAATATTCATGAATTACGTTTAAAAAGTGTTCTAAGGTTTCAGCTTTGAAACGTGACAAAAATTCATAATTTCTTTCTGATCGGATTACTAAGTACCTTCCAAAGAATATTATAATAAAGATAATATCTTTTTATTTTTATTTGCACATTTTAAATTACAAGTAGGATATCTTTTTATTAACTTCTCAATTTAAAATTCTCAACTACCTAACTTGACGTACCACGAAACTATGAATATGATCGCCCGTAAACCACCATATTGATGTCATAATATATCATTTATATGATGACATCAATATGTTCCAATCGATGTACAAAATTCTAAGAGTTAAGTGTGCCATTTTCTTCGATGATTTTATTTTTTATGGGAGAATTGTGTGTTTGAATTTGTTTCACTTCAAAACAATGTTCCAACGTGAAATTTAAAATTTCATTGCATTGTAGACATTTTAGAGATTGGATGGTTATGATTATCATTTTCAATGTTATAAGGTTTCGATCAAAATCAAGTTCTTTTCAGTCAAGATAAAATATTTTGGCACAAGTTTGGAGTGCTTGTTTGCTTTGTAATTTATTTTATTTGAGACACAAACAGGACATTTAAAGTACATTCTTGTTATTATTTGAAAATAAATTTACATACAAATATAAATGTCCCTAGACTAATGTGTCTGCAGCATTCAAATTTGCACATTCACTGAAAGAACACTAAAATATCAGTATTTTTTTAGACTAAGCTTAAAATTACAAAAATACAAGACATAATTATTTTTTTAAATATGTTTAAATTAGATATATAATACAAAATATCAAATCATCAAAAATCAACAAACAATATTTTTTTAATTTTTTTATGTACAGAAATTGTGGAGATATCTCTTGAAACAAGTTACATTATTTACGAAAATATCTATACAAGTATGTAATGAAAGTAATATAAACTTCAATGATAAAATATTATGATAAAGATTATAAGTTCAGCCTAATTAATTGAATATGCATTTTAGACTTACGAAAGTCGAAATATATATATGAAAGTCGAATATATATGAAAGTCGAATATGCATTTTAGACGTACGAGTCCCATATAAATTAAATTGGATTGGTTTTTCCACGACACCATCTGGCTTGTAAAAATATTCGGGTAGAACTTGTCAATCACAGCAAAAACGTGTTGAAATAATATTAGTAATTAAAATTTTTTTAACGTAGTTATAAAGTTAAACAGTGGAATTGTTTGTATGGGAAAATAAACATTTTTTTATCGAAAAATATTTTTGAATGGGACAATGAACATTGGAATTTCAAAAAAAGTTATTTATTTTTTTACTTCTACATGTAAAATAACCTCCCGAAATTAGTGCACTTTACTTCCGGACGACAAATAAAATAAAAATTTACCACAAATATATTAATGAAAAAGTCGCAAAATATCGGAGAATTAAAATTTCATAAAACACAGTATTTTAATGTGAGCAATTTGCAAGAAAAATCTCTCTTCATTTTTTTAGTAAGGCTTCAAGTGTTTAATAAAATGAAAACAAGAATATTCTTGACATCTAGAAAAAATTGTTTTTTGTTTATCGTAAAATTTCACAATTTTCATCGTTTTGGAAATAACTGTTTTTAATGACGAGAACGAGATTTAATTAGAAACCGAAATTATGTTTTTTGGTGGATTCTAGATTTTTTACTCCTATGAAAAAGTGTTGTAGTCCTTTGTGAATCAAATTAATAAGTATTGCGTTAGAGAAAACAACATTTTGAAAAGAGAAAATTTATTCAGTTTTAACAAAGATATTTTTGAGTTTTAAAGTATAAGATGTCCCAATAATATGTGGAAATCACCATTTTTATTTAGTTTTTCATTATACAATGTACTCTAAGGTAAGTTTTTAGATTTTCACGGCCAAAAGCATTTTTGTTGTTTGTTTTTGGGGTGTTATGCCGTGTTGCGCTAACTCCTTCTTTAGCCGACGTTTCGGACATCGTTGCAGTGTCCATCATCATGATGCAACACGGCATAACACCCCAAAAACAAACAACAATAATGTACTCTAAGTACTAAATAGATAATAGACTAGAAATGCTTTCCATGTAGATTTGGAAATCAATGTCGCCACTGACTTAGTACCTTTTGGTTGTAGCCTATTTATCACGCGCCATGTCTCTCTTACGCTTGTCTGGTATCATTTATTTTCATCCAATATGAAAGAACTAGAATTTCGAACGTACAAACAAATTAACAGACAGACGAAAAAAAAACAGTAAAGTCAAAACATGACTTTGCTACGTTCAGTCAAAGATAATGATTTAATCAATTGCTCAAAATCGTATTCGTATTTGCAATCGTCTTTTGCACGTATATATTTTTTTTAAATTTTTAATTTCAGTTTATTTTTTAAATTTATCTTTAGTTTGACCGCGTAATTTAACCATATTAATAAATTTATTTTATAATTCCAATCTTTCCATCTAATATTTATCGCATCGGTCGCTGTAGCCCATTCATAATTATAATTCATTTAGTCGCGAAGACACGTCATCCCGCATCATCATCCGTCACGCGTCACATTCTCCGTCTCCTTTCCACACATAACGCGTCACGCGTATCTCAGGCACCCCATCCCGACATCATAGTTTCTCCATTTTCATTGCCATCCATCATTTCTGTTCTGCGCACGGCCGCACAGTGCTCCAACACCTTACAAGACTAGTAACAAAATTTAAAAATAAAATGTAAAAAATACTATCACATATAATTAAAATTCCTATATTCCCAACGGGAAACAGATGAATTTTGGTTTGAGTTTCGTTTTCGAGTAAATTAAGTGCCACATTAATCAGTTGTATTGCAAAGCTCAGAGTTTGAGCATCAGTAGTAAATACCAAGTTTCCGTATGTTTGTTTCGAGTAAAGAGACTAATATTTGTTATATAGTAATTTTGTCCCTTTCCTTGTTTGGGATCGTAGCACTGTGCACCCGCCTCCTTTGAAGCATTGCCATGGTTTGATTTAAAAATAGGCTGCGTGTTTTTGGTTTCCTTAAGAAAATAAGTTCCTTTCTTGCATGATATACACAATTGCAATTGACGTGATACTTGAAAGAAATTGCGACGTGTTTTATCTGTTTTTATTTATTTTACAATTTGAATTCATGAAGGTTGGTATGGTTGTGATTTCTTTCTGAAAATAAGGATTTTTGTTCATAATGTACAAAATTGCAATCTACGTTAAACTTTGTAGATTTATTTTTAAACCCAAAAACGTAGAGTTTTTTTTGGTTTCATTTTTAACATAAGATTTTTTCTGAAAGTTCATTGTCAAATATGAACATTTTTTATACCAGTAAATAATACATAATTCCACATAAAAAAAATTATTAATTGTAAACAGAACTTTCATTAACAGAATCAAGAGAATTTTGCTTGATAATGATGATATTATAGTATAATAATGACGATGGTGATTATGGCAGTATATAGCAAAAATGCTATCATCACAGTTCGCTTTTTTGTTGCTAAATTTGAAAGGTTGCTTCCATTAAAATACCTAAAAATGTTTGTTTACCATTTTATTTCCATTTTCTCTTCAAATAATAGTACCCAGTGGATTGTAAAATACTGTCATCTTACTGCTTTAAGAATTCGAGGGAATATTTTAATTTATTTTTTTATTGTGAAATATTTTTTTTTACCTACGTACATATAAACCTACAATACATTTTTCATTGAATCGAATCAATTCGAATTTTTTGATAAAAAAATGATACATTGCAATAATAGATTGAAGTTCCTATAAATGTCGAAATACAATGACACATTACAAACTTTTGGTTCTGATATCTTTACAGAAGAGACTAACTCCACAATTCATAAATAAACCGACTAAATATAATTTATATTGAGTTCAACGGGTTTCAGATTCAGAAAAAAACGATTTAGAAGAGAAAGTGGAAAAATTTCCATGTTCCTACATTTTTCTTTTCACTGTCCAATTCTTCGATTTTCTCATTCCATGTGTTTGTGTATCAACTTCATATATTATAAAAATACTTTGTATTGGAATATTGAGACAGTTTGTCAAATAAATGACAGCCATTATTGTGCCAGTTATCTGCCCTGTTCATACCCTGTGAGCCCTTGACATAAACCTTCTTAAATGAACGAAAAATGGTAAGTATACATCTCCAAGTTCGGCGTCTTTTCACATTGGATTCATATTGAGTTATACGGAGCTTTGAGGAACCTCGTTAAAACGAAGTAAAAATAACTGATCATTTTTACTGTTCAATGCAAACAAGTATGATAATCGATAAAACGTTTATTTTGAAAAATATACAAATTAAATTTAAAAATTGGTGTTTTATCATTCTCAAATCAGACTTGTTTTCGATGATCAGATGTTTTCCTGGGCATATATTAATAATAATATTTATTATTAATTTTTATTTATCCATTTCTATTCTCTTACATATAGTTTACATAATAAGAACCAGCTATACAAAATGTGAATAATCAGTAAATGTATGAGTTAGTAGTAGTGTTTTGTGAACATCTCACTAGGAGAACCTAAGTATACTCAGATGTTCGCATTATTTAGATAAAGTGTTATTATGCCGTCATAGGTAAAAACACAGCATCGTCCTTGAGATTCTCAACGAGGATAATGTTGTTCCTTCCACGGTGGCAGTAATATAGTCTATTAGGTTCGTAGTAGTTAAGGTAAATTATAATATCACATAGACATGCAGTTAAGGCGAAAAGACAATAAAACTAAACAAAAATAGAAGATAATAAATGAAATATTTAAAATTTCAGCATTTAAAAACTTTGACAAAGAATTATACAACAATAATCTCTGTAAGTAAATCGATTTAAATGATTTACTAATTAAATTGGGTTATGTTTGGTTTGGGGTGAATAAGATGTAGTGATAATTGGGATTATATTCCTTTCCCTTGGGAGAAGACGACATAATAATAAAGTATTTTTGCGTTTATGTATTTGAAAAGGATCTATTTTGAAAATGTGAATAACCTAATAACCTCAACTGCCCACAGCCAATCCCCAAACTGGGTATGTTGTAAGGCTGAAGGAAATAGGAAGGGGTGGCGAAGGAGAGGAGGATGGTTGTGAAATCATAGAGATCACTTACCTCTCAAGAACTGAACCACATCCTCCAAAAGATTCATCTGAATTATAGTCTGACAATTCAAATAACAATAATAATTCTCAATTTGGGAGGCGGATTTGTATACCACCGCTCCGGTAACCATTTAATAGATAACCAACACCTCTGCTATAGGTAACCTCAAGTGGTTTGCTTTTTGGGTGATTTAGCAGGGGTGTCAGGGTTTACTGGGTGAGGTGTGTTCAGGTTAAAAAAACTATTTTACAGTTATTTTCAAGGAACGTAATTCATACTAGGTAGAAAAACATCTTTAAAAGGTTACTTTTATATATTTGAGGTCATCTGAAGGTTATATTATAATGCCTTTGAGAAATGGAGAGAAATCAGGATGAAAAAAAAAAGTTTTTCAAAACTATTTTAATCTATTTTCACGGCTTCAGTTTTTCGCTGACGCGTTGACTGATTGTTCTGACACAAAAGAAAATGAAAATTAAATTCATTCATCATTTGAAAATAATTCTGAACTTATAAATTAGGTGTTCGCATGAAAGAAAATAATTTAAATTTCTCCGCAGATTTTGAAAAAAAAAATATAACAAAGGCTGTGGAGAATTTCACGGTTGAAAATCTACTTTTATAGTGCTATAATAATATACATATATATTTTTTAATTTTGCAAACCCGCGGTTACTTGGTCGCCCACACCTTCTAGTTGTAAAATCGTTCAAATTGTCTGGTTATAAAATAGCACAAAAATAATATTACACGAATTAATTGGATTGTAGTTGTAAAATCGTTCAAATTGTCTGATTACAAAATAGCAAAAAAATAATATTACACGAATTAATTGGATTGTAGTTGTAAAATCGTTCAAATTGTCTGGTTACAAAATAGCACAAAAATAATATTACACGAATTAATTGGATTGTAGTTGTAAAATCGTTCAAATTGTCTGGTTACAAAATAGCACAAAAATAATATTACACGAATTAATTGGATATATCCAAGGATCTATAAGTCACAGTTTTCTCAAAAGAGAAGACTTTGGTCATGGGACAATCAATAGGTAATATATAAATGTGGTTGATACCTTCAGTACCGCCCTGGTGAAAGACCACATATTTCAGAATAGAAAATCTGATTAAAAGGGCTTTAGCCATATTTGGTGACCAGATCTAAACACTTAGGTCTTTCCTATTTCTTATCTCCTACCCTTTCCTATACCCTTACCCCAACTGGGGATGCCGTAGTCTCGTTAGCTCCATAAGTTGCGAGCAGTTGGGATTCTTAAACCTTTATTATATAGATGTCACTGTTGGGCAACATGCTTTTTTTAAAACAGCGCCATCTATTGGACGTACAAGTTACACGCGCTATTGTTTCTCAGACAGACTGACCCACAGCTAATCGTAGCGGGGTACAGTTGTTCAAAATAAAAATATGATTTCGGTGCTCAGAAATTAATGAATTAATTACAAACAACCTTATTTTTTGGATTCTGGTGCTCAATTATTATTTTATATATGTAAGATTACTTCAAAAATCGTAAGCAATTTTTTGACAAAAATTGTGGTGATTTAGAAGTATGGAGCAAGTTTATTGATAATGTTGGTCAGAACTCAATAATATTTATATAACAAGGCCACATCTACAATATTATTTTTATGAAAACAAGTAAAATGAAAACTTTTGAGAAAGATAAAATGGCCAAAGATGAATCGATAAAAAAAAAAGCTAAATTGTATCAATAGAATATAAAAAAAATGTATTTTTATGTAACATGAAAAATAACGGAAAAGCTTGAATTCTTGACAACTCAGTGGCCGTTTTGAAAATTACAATTACTCAAAATATTTTTTTGTTTAAATTATTATACAGGGTTTTCCAATAAGAGGTGTTATTTTGAATAGCCAGCTATTTCGGTAGATGTTACTTTTGAATCTGTCATTTTTTAACATTTGACAAGTAGAAACTACGCCATTAATAAAAAATGGGGCGATATACGCTTCAACAACGCATTGAAATTATTAAAATTCACTTGAGTGAATCAAATGCAAATCATCTTGAGTGACGAGGCTCATTTCCACCTCGGTGGCTTCGTCAAAAAGCAAAATTGTCGCATCTGGGGCTCAGAAATCCCAAGAATTATTGTTGAAAAGCCTCTTTATCTTCAACGTGTGACTGTTTGTTGCGGTTTATGGTCCGGCGGAGTCATTGGACCTTACTTTTTTGAAAATGAGGTTGGAGCAACAGTTGCGGTGAATGGATTGCGCTATCGACAGATGATTAATGATTTTTTATGGCCGAAATTAGATAGTATTGATTTGGACAACGTTTACTTTCAACAAAACGGCGCTACGTGCCACACAAGCAACGAAACCATTGATCTTTTACGATTGAATATCAAAATAACACCTCTTATTGGAAGACCATGTATTATAGCTAGGTACTTTATCGCTTGTCTGAATTCTTGAAACAATCGGTTCCAATTTTGAAACTGACAGTTAAAATGTAAATAATATCTGAGGTTTTTTCATTGAACCAGATATCACCCATGAATAATTTCACACAGAAATAATCGGAAATTAGTAGGTTTGATAATTCTTGGCATTTATATTTACTTATTTAATATTGTACCTAAGACAAGTACATTTATACTTTACATAACCTATTGCCATTTAAATATCGATAATAATCTACTGATTAATTTTTTTAAGACTTTGAACTTAATACTAATTTTTTAAAACCCGTTTTCATTTGATCAGCCTCAATTAAAAGTATTATTACCCTAGCTAGAAGTAAGCCAATTAAGCAAAACTGTAACTTTTAACCGCAATAATTGTTTTACTAGAACCTTTGTTCACGTACCCGACATTTAAATACGATTTGTTATGGCAAGATTTGGTAATTATTTACATACGACTACCGTTTGAGAAAATATTCCGTACGAGACACCATTTTGACACACCGAGTTCTCGCATACTTCGCGTTTGTTTGTGTAGTGGCAGTGTAGGAAACATGAAAGACATAATCGGCATAATAGACAATTTTTCGAGATCGCTAGACACGCACCCGTTAATTGTTAGGCGATCAACTTTGATACCAAACATCAGATGAATTTAGTTTCTTAATATTTAAAGGTTTACTACGATTTTTTTTAAATAAAACGTTTTCATTTTAGGTAAGGTTGGGTTATTATAGGTTATTACAGGTTAGATTAGGTTAGGTTGGATTATTATAGGTTAGATTAGAATAGGTAAGGTTAGGTTAGGTTGGATTATTATATGTTAGATTAGGATAGGTTAGGTTTGGTTGGATTATTATATGTTAGATTAGGATAGGTTAGGTTAGGTTAGGTTGGATTAATATATATGTTAGATTAGGATAGGTTAGGTTAGGTTGGGTTATTATAGGATAGTTTAGGTTGGATTATTATAGGATAGGTTAGGTTAGGTTAGGTTGGATTAGGTAGAATTAAATCACAAACCAGTCTATACAAACCTAGCGTAGCCCACAAACTACTTGAAAACTGGGATATAACTCTAAAGGGGACGCGAGCACGCGTTATTAAAGGGTCAATTTTTTGTTACAGAAAATAACATGGAAAATAGGTATTAGAATTAAATCACAAACCAGTCTATACAAACCTAGCGTAGCCCACAAACTACTTGAAAACTGGGATATAACTCTAAAGGGGACGCGAGCAGGCGTTATTAAAGGTTCCCCAACATTTATAGTAACTTTTAGTAATAATTTAATAATATAACTAAATTCAAGTATTAATTCAAAGTAAACATTCCATATTTACCGTGAAGCGGAATTCGTAACCTTTACCAAAAAACCTTCCCTTAATACGTTAATTTTAATAAATAACGGGTTTTTTATTTACAATATTTTTTATGTATAAATAAATTCACACATCATTTAAAAAAAATGTTTTTCATTGTCTATGATATAAAAAACCGTTTTGCCATATAAATTTTAAAAACTATCCGATTGTGTTTTTTAATTGTTATGTTGGCAGTGCCCTACACTAGGTAATAACAAACGCGAAGTATGCGAGAACTCGGTGTGTCAAAATGGTGTGTCGTACGGAAAATTTTCTCGTAAATTATTATTTACGAAAATAATATTAAATATCAATATTTTTCAAAATCATAAATGCAAAAAGTTGTTGTTTATTGTCATTAAGATGAATCAAATGATTGTTTATTTTTAAATGCGTGTTTTAAAAACGGTAGTCGTAGGTAAATATTTACCCAAGATTTATTTGATTTATCAAAACTTAATGTTAATTTAAAATTTTAAAAGTCACTCAAGAGTCGATCTGTCAGGAGCCAGAGGATCTATTGCACCCTCTTTTGAGAATGTGTTGTGGGGGTACGTGAGAGGAGACGAAAAGTTAGAAAATTAATTTCTTTTGAGTAGCGCCAAAAAGGGAATGTCTTGTAATTTTAATGCATTATTTTAAGTATATATTTAATTTGTTATGTTTAAGAGAACCTTCATTGAATCATGTCTCGGAAAGGAAACAAATCAACTGAAATTAAATAGGTAATATCTAAGTACTCATTATCTGAGGAAGAGGCCAAACGAGGAATTAACGAACGAATTAATGCAAGGTTCTAAGCGTTGCGACTGCACACATAAGTGTTTATATCTGTAAAACCTATCAAAACAGGCTCCACTTCTATTTAATAGCCTTCCAGATCATATCAAGTCATATAATTCTTTGTGTACTAATATAAAAATAATTTATGTTAACCTTTTGTTAAATTTTTTTTCAACTTTTTTTTTTTTTTTTTTTTTTTTTTAAATTGGCTTAATATTTTGTAAATAAATATACTCGTATATATTTTTCATCCTTGTCCTTTTTAAATAATATTATAAAATATTATTTTTTCTACTTTTCATCTCGTCCATTTTATCCTTTGTTCTTTTTGAGCATCATATTTTATTTCCAATCAAATATCACCCTACATGTTTATTGTTTACTTCATTATAATGAGTTGGCTTCCTTCAGCTTAGTAGGTACTCATTGTTTGTAAGAAACATTAATGTAACAATATTGTTCTTACAATTCTTTATTTTTGTGTTATTTTTATAATTTTATAAAATTATTAACTTCACTACAGTCTAGTCATAATGAGGTTAAAAATTGAAATGTAAGCAATGATTTCTCTTAAAGAAACAATAAAAAAATTGATTGCTAGATTGATTTGAAAATTGCATAACACGTTTGTGTAAATGTTTTTATGAATTCAAATTTCATTATTTGAACCTAACTTCCTACAATCAATCAACAAAATTAATTGTATCTAAAACCTTTATATATATCTTTATATAGATCTCACCCGCTAATACATTTTTATTAACATTATAAACCTTCCCACTAAAGAGTGCGATAACCATTCTTTTTTATTAAGGTGTCCGTTATAAAAATAAGCTTTATTTTGTTTCAGGATATGGTCACATCGCGCCCAAAACCCACATGGGAAAGGTGGTGACCATATTTTACGCCATTTTGGGAATCCCGCTAATGCTGCTGTGCCTATCCACCATCGGGGATGTAATGGCCACATCGTTCAGGTAATGGAATTACATTTGTCAAAATAATACGACCACGGTCCCGCCAAACTCGATTGATGGGTCATCGTATCAATATTGAAACATCGAAACAAATGGGTGGGAAGTTCTTAGCAGTGAGTGGTTTTTAGTTGTGCGAATTGTTTTTAGTGGTAAAAACTACTATTATTAATGGGTTTTATAAAGCATCGTTTTTGTAAAAAACCTGAGTATTTAATACGTTATCTTAATATTTACGGAATAATATTTATTTAGACATTTTATAAATAATTTTAATCATTGAAGATTATCAGGAAGACAATTCAGGACCTTGTTGAGGTTTGGCATTAACTTTTTTCACGAGTTTTTTCACGTTTTTCTTTGAGAATTAGTATATTATCTTCAATTAGGTTGGGTTTGTATCACAGAATTTGAACAATTCATCGAATCCCCAAATCAAATTTCAGATTCTTTAAAGGTTCAATTCAAGTTATTATTTTTGTTTTGTGTAGCAACTGCTAATAGTTATATAACAACCGAACTTGAATAGAACCTTCACAGAACTTTGAAATTTGACGAATTGTTCAAATTCTGTGAAATGACCAGTCTTTAATATTATAATTTGAGGTTTTCCTCAATAAGTTATTTCACCATAAAGATATTGAATATCATCCTAAACTTGTGAAAAAGTATTGAGATGTCGCAGATCAATAATAAAAATGGATATATAACGTTAAGACAATTACAATTAAGATTGCAATTACATTCGGATAGAATCTTGCAATATCGTATAAAGATAGCAGCCAAAAATCATGCGTTTACAAAATAATGAAAATGTCGGTAGCTAGTTCATAATCGAATTATGATACATTTAAATATGACCGAAGGGGATAATGTCGGATTAGCTCATTGACAACTCAGGGTTCAATACCAAGATGCGACCGAATTTTTTTCTATTTCTCGTTTTTCGTTTAAAAGATGTTAATATTATCGTCAGTGATAAAATATTACAATTTACTCAATAAGTTATTCCACTATTCAAATATTGAATAAATATGTTTGCTTCCAACTTATAAAAATATGTACCTAACCTAACCTAACCTAACGAAATTAATTAATGCACAAATTGTTAAAATAAAATATTTGTAAACTATCCTGTATCGACACTGAATATCTCTCGTAAGACAGACAAAATAAAATAATATGTGAAAACCCTATATTTATACATGCACTTAATAAATAAATGAAATATTTCGCCCCTTTTCTCGAAAAATTACCCCGTTTATCTTGCTTATAATTTATTTATTTATTTATTAACGCCGATTATAGCGGCTTTTACAAAAGAATAACAATTGTTTTACATATTAATACAGAATATACATATATAAAAAAAATAAAAATATAAAATACATAAAAGAGAACAATTGAAATACTTATTATAAATACAATACAACAATATATATATAAATATATAGACAATTCATATACAATAAATCCCAGATAAATTAATACTTTAAAACTGTATTTGATTATAGTCAATCTGAGAAGCGCTGACATACAATTTTAATTAGGTAGTGTTTGTATGAGGTTAAACTAGCAATGTTTATAGTTTCATCCAAAACATATTTATTACCAAGTACATGTAGGCGATTCATTATGGAATTGAGTTCAGCGTTAGATCCTGTATTGTTGCAATGATAGGGTAATTTGAAACGAACTGATCGACTAGGTACATAGAAACATATTAACGAAAGAAGTTCAGGGGAGTTCAACAGGTTGGTAATGATTTTAAATAAATAAAATAGGTCAAAACAAATTCGTCTTTCTTTTAATGTATCGAGTCCCAATAATTGTAACAGAGAGGGGTAATTAATGTTTTCGATGAATATTCCCAATTTAAAATTAATATAACGTAAAAATTTATGTTGGACTCGCTCAAGGGAATTCTCATGTACACTGTAATAAGGACTCCAAATGGTGGTGTTAAATTCTAGTTGGCTTCTAACAAGTGAAGTGTATAGTAATTTGACAGTTTTTAAATTTTTAAAATCCTTTGAAATCCGTAAGACAAATCCTAACATTTGCATTGCTTTACTGGTTATATTATTAATATATTTAATGAATGTTAATTTAGTGTCAAAGGTTATACCAAGGTCTCTTATTTCATCAACAGATAATAAGGTGTGATTATTGAGAAAGTAGGTGAACAACAATGGGTTTTTTTTTCTGTGGAATCTCATAAGTTGACATTTTTTACATTAAGAGTTAATTTGTTTATAAGACACCAATCGTAAAAGCTATTATATATTAGATATTAGATTGAAGTGTTAGACAGTCCTCGATATTGTCAATAATTCTATATATTTTCATATCATCAGCGAACATTAGAATGAGAACACGGGTGAATATGTTTGTTACGTCGTTAATGAATAAATTAAAAAGTATAGGACCAAGATGCGAACCCTGGGGCACGCCACTGGTAGCTTCGAACATGTAGGATAAGTGATCATTAATACAGACAGTTAACTGACGCCTAAGTAAGTAACTCTTAAACCAAGATAAAAGGTTTCCATCAATGCCGAGTTTCAAAAGATTATTAATGAGGATTTTATGACAGACCTTATCAAACGCCTTACTGAAGTCGGTATATATAGAATCAACTTGTTGTTTGTTGGCAAGTGCATTAGAAATGAAATTTTAATATAATGTTAGGTTAGTCAAAGTTGATCTGCCGGAGATAAAGCCGTGTTGACAAGTTGCGATACAAGAGTTTACAAAGAAGCTGATTTTCTTAAGAATCAATTTCTCAAAAAGTTTAGGTATAGACGATTGAATACAGATAGGCCGATAATTTTCAACAAAGGATTTATCACCACTTTTAAATACAGGAGTTAGGTAACTAAGTTTCCATATTTGTGGAAAGTGTCCTGTGGAGAGTGACTTGTTAAACAGTATATTAAGCGGAACAGATAAACTTTGGACACAATTCTTAAGTAAGATGGAAGGAATCTTATCAGGTCCCGAGCTTGTTTTGGGTTCAAGTGATTTAATACAGACTATAATGTCATCAATATCAATGTGTATTTGCGATAAGTGTAAATTTATATCCGAATTGAAGTAAGGAATTAAGTCATCTGGAATATCAGGTTCATACACGTCCTTAAAGTAATCAGCAAACATGTTTACAATTTCATAAATTTTACTGGAGCTATTTTGTCTGTAACGTATATTACCAGAAATACCAGCATCATTGTTTTTCATTGATTTTGTGTATTTCCAAAAGTATTTTACATCATGAAGTATCGTGTTCTCAACCGAATTAATGTAATTTTTATAACATCTTTTTGTCATTTTTTTGCAATCTCTTCTAATATTGTTGAATGCCATATAGTTGGGAATTGTTCTGTGTTCTTTATATTTTTGTATGTGTTTCTTTTTTAATAACAATTAACTGAATTAATTCTTTGCTGAACCATATAGGATACTTTCGTACTTTATGATGAATTAGAAGAATTGTGTCGGAAATGATACTATTCAGTTGAGAGTAAAATAGTTCTACGCTATAGTTGAGATCACCTTCCTTGAGAACAGACCAATTTACTTTGTTAAGTGCATGATTAATGTCCTGGTAATTAGCATTAATGAAATTACGACTACAATTTTTATTTAGGGGGTCACACTCTATTGTAATAGGTACTAGTATTGTAAGTGGAGGGTGGTGATTATCAATTGGGTCAAAGGATTCGGCTGACTCATAGACTTTTATATCCTTGAATTTTATAATATTAGAATTTTATAATATTATATAATAACCAATAAAAGTCAGTGAAAGTACAGTCTTCATTCTTAGAATATTTATACGTCAAATATTTGCAAACAATTTCATAAATAAACTCTTACATAGTTAAAAAGTATTTCTGTAAAATTGTACTGAATATCTTATGTAATATATTCATAATTATATTAATGACTATTTATAAAAACATTCTTGAAGACTTCTTAGATAAATAGTACAGTTTATAGCTTCCTATGAATTTGACGATATGTATCACCTTGCATTTTTGATAAAATATCTATTAAAACTTAAAATCAGGCAATTTAAAATAAAGGTTGTATTATAAGTGCTTTTTAACAATGTATGTGTTTACAAAATTTGTTCCAGGTTTTTGTATTGGAGAGTTTGCTGCTACGTTTGCACGAGAAAACCCAAGAGACGAAAGCATCGATCCATTAGAGGCTCTGGGCGGACAAACAGGTACCAAAAAAATCTGCTCTCTTATTATTTATACATAAAATTCTTAGTAATGAAAGTCCAGAATTGCTTATATTGATAAGTTTTTGGATTCCACTACGTAACACTAGGATTTGATTTCACTGCAGAAATTCTGGGACTACGAGTAACTACCATAATATGTATTATTCTTTGCCCAGAATATTAATCAAGGAAAATGATTATGCCAAGTCAAATTCAATTTATAACATAATTTAAGAGAAAACATTGTTACTGAGATAATTCAGTTACGTATAATACTGTAAATTGTTGACTGCGTGGGTATTCCTATGTCAAAGGATTACAAAAGGGCGTTAATAATTAAATATCAAAGCCTACTTACACAATGACTACAGAATATTGAATTGGTATTAGTATCTGAAAATAAAAATAATCATCACGCATAGTGAAATATTTCAATTAATAATTAAAAAATAAAACTAAATTACTGAGTATATATAGAAAAAGTGAACGCCATATGAATCAGCCTTAGATATCAGTCCTTGTTTCATTCATAATCATACATTGTTCAAACATTATCTTCTGTTATTCCTGACTCTTGATGTTGTGCCATATTATGGAGCCATTGACTTATTGACTCGAGAAACGGGCCGCCACTACTGTTCACCCATGTCAAAACCATGTAAACTACGTTTTTACTGGCATTACATTTTTGAGGATATTTTCAAATGAAAGAAAGAGAGAGTACGAAAACAGTGTGCAATATAGTTGTGAATGAGGAATACTTGGAGCAAGTGGATGAGTTTGTGTATTTAGAAAGTAAGTTTACGAGGGATGGGAAGACCGACAGAGGTATTGAAAGAAGGTTAAATGCAGGTAACTCCAATAATGAAGGACTGAACGTAGTTGGCGCTAGCAACTAATGTCCAAGGAAATTAAGTTAGCAGTCCACAATGGAGTGCTGATACCTAATGTATGGAAGTGAGGCACGGAACTGGCAGAGAAAGGATGAAAGTAGACTGAATGCTGTTAAAATGAAATCCCTGAGGCGTATGTGAGGTAAAACCATTCAAAGAATCCAAGGCTGATGTAAGCGTACTGAGTAATACTAAGAAAGGTAGGCTTAGATGGTTTGGGCATGTAGAGCGAACGAGTAAAGAAAAAAGTGTAAGGAGAATATATGAGGCGAATGCGAATGGTAACAGAAGACGGGGATGCCCGAGGAAGACATGGCACGATCTGAAGTCAGGCCATGTTAAGAGTCAGAATTATAGAAGAGTATGTGTGAATGTGAATGAGGTAAGAAGTGTGTGCCAAGACCGAGTTGTTTTGCGGTCCGTCCTCTCTGCCTGCCCCTGCAAAGAAACGGCGTTATGGTAAGTTAGTGAGTTAGTTAGTTCAAATAAATTACAGCTACAAGCAAATGGTTTTATAACGCGTACTTCTTTATTCTACAGCAAAAGTAATTCGTCCCATTTTTGTTAATTCCATGTTCCAGTGCCATACGTCAGGGATGGTAACAGAACTTTATTGTAGACTGCCAGTCTTGCTTACTTTGACAACAAGTGCGGTGTTAGTAACCATTACATTCAATCCTCCATTAATTGAATTTCCTGTGTTATCCCTTCAGTTGATAATCGTTATAATTTTTCCAGTCTTCCGAAAACACTTTTATAAAATATACAAACTCATCCACTCGCCCCGAAGATAAGCCATTTTAAAGAATACTGTATATACTTTCTCCACAAAAACACAAACTTTGGAATGCCACAAAATGTTGAAAAAAATAACATCGAAAACAGCTTGAAATCTTTAAAAAATATTAAAATTAAGCTTTTCTGTTTTGCTGGAAAACAATAAAGTCATGGCCCATGGCGTGGACAGTATTGAATATTCAATTCAGAAATATCACTGTGAATTTAAAAACTGTTTTATGATTTTGCATTTTTAAGCCAAGGACAAGATAACAACGTCAACTAAAATGGAAATAGTATATTCGAAATCTCTTTGTTACGAACATTTATTTGAGCTAACCCAACCACGTTTTGAAAAATGCTCACATATTTTCTGGGTGCAACATCTTTGTTCTTTTAAGCGTTTAACAGCTTCCTAAGCAGAATTTTCTAAACCAGGTCAAGACATTCTAGATAAATATATTCAGGAGTGTATTTTATACTTTATCCTTAGTACGCTTTTATAGTTTCTCATTAAAATAATGTTATACAAATTGGATCAATTTTACATCACGTGTAAAATTTGTATTCCGCTATAAATGTTCACATTCACTTTGAAATAAGGACTTAAGAAAGGGCATCAAATAATGAGATTTTGTAGGTGTTGACCAGTAGATAGATAGATTACACTTAGCATGTAACACGATGAACGGTTTTCGATTATCTAAAGTGTCTGTTCAAATTTCCTCTCGAATAGGTAGTGATAACAAAACAGAGTTCATCCACGAATGAGATGGACTGACAACTTAATTATAACTGCTGTTTTTGGAGGGTGAGAGTCACCAACATTCACGTTTGACTACTACTATAGATTACTAGTGGTTCTTTGAACAGTAGACCTACTGTTTAAAATGATATGTTTCTAATTTTCTCTTATTTAATCAATAACAACCAAAGTTTTCTCTGAAATCATAATATATGTAAGTAGGTAATTAAATTATAAGCATTGTTCTAGTTCAAAAAATGGATTATTTAATTTATCCAAAGAAAAGTCAATATCTCAATTCTTTTTTAACTTTCTTCAAGCAAGTAGATACCATAATATTGAAAAACTCACTCTAAGTTAGCCACCTAGTCAAAGCTAGCCATGTAGTTAAAGTAAGGCTAGCTTGAATGATAAAGTGGATACGGCAGATTTTAGAAAACGCAAATCAGTCAACCATGTAATCAAAATTTGCCACCTAGTCAAAGTTAGACATCTAGTTAAAATAAAGCTAACTTGCATAATAAAGTGGATAGATACGGCAGATTTTAGAAAACGCAAATCAGTTAACCACGTAATCTAAAATAAAGTAAGGCTCACTTGAATAATAAAATGGTTACAGCAAATTTTTGAAAATTCAAATCAGTCAACTGTGTAATCTAAGTTAGCCACCCAGTAAAATTAGCCACCTAGTCAATTGTGGCCATCTAATCAAAGTAAGGTTTGTTTGAAAAATAAAGTGGATGCAACAGATTTTCAAAATCGGAATCGGAACATGCAAACAAATTTACAAACTCAATCAATCTGAACTGTTCTGAATAGCCAAGCACCATCTAGCTCCCCCACCTTCCTATTCCCATCATATTCCCCATCCTACTACCTTCAGCTTCTCAACATTTCCCGATTGGGAATGCCATAGTCTCACTGGCTCCAGAAGATTGGGAGCAGCTGGGACTCTTGTGCGGTATTCAAATAAAATAATAGTTAACATCATGCATTAAACAAGTTTCACAGTTGATGTTGGCCCCCCTTCATATAATCCGGGCACTTTCAACACCTGCATTAATAAATACCTCTCTACAGCTACTACTTTAACCCTCCTCACAATGATGCCCAACCGGGTGGCAACATAGCTCCCCTGACTCTGTACAGTCAGGAGAGCTCTTGTGAGTTGTCACATAAAAAAATAAAAATAAAAGTGTTGAAATTCTTTTCTTTATTTCCTTGTTTGTGTTGTATGTACGTCCTGCGCTACTTCGCTACCTCCTGAAAGGTCCACAGGACGTTTTCCCTCTGAAATGGCATTCTGAGATTTGTACTTATTGGATTCAAAGTTTTAATGCTGGGAAAGAAATCAATCAAAGTGCAGGAAGAAAACTAACTGATATAAAATACTGTTAATTTATTAAGAATCTGGTCAAATCATTAGTTTTCGTCAGGCTTTTAACGAATGAATTGACTGAGTTCCATCATGATATTTATTGGGAAAAAAGACAGCGTTCTCGATATATTGTGAATGAAATTGGCATGCTTTTTCACATGGATCATTTTTTTTCGTGTGTGTAGGTACTTAATAATTAATAATTAATAATGTTTCCAATATTTCTGCATCATTATCTCAAAACTGCAAATTTTGCATTCTGACATAGTTTCAATTCTGGGATAGAAATCTTTTTTAGAAATATAAATAAAGAAATAATAGAAATAAAAGATTTTTTTTTAATATTTCCGTATTATTAACTAAATAATGCAAATTTTTGACTAGTGACTAATACCATGGGTGCGGTATGTTCGTGGAAGCAAAACCATCCAGATCACAAGTCCGTAACACTGAATCAAATAATCAGCCTCCAAACTTGTGTGAGAACGTCTGAAAAAAATTATTTTTATTCACCTAATTAAAATTTTGTAGTTAACTAATAACAAAAAAAAAGTAATGTACGAAAGTTTTTTAGAGTAGCAGACTCATTTCTCTTTATTATATGTGTCCGGGCTTTGTGATGTAGATAGTTTTGAAGGATGTCTAGTATTATTAGAACATGACCAAGCAATCTCAATAAATGCGACTTTTCTTTGAAGAGGCATTAGTTTGATGTTTAGCCCATCTCGGATTGTTTAGCTTATTTTTAAACAACTTCCTAAAACGACTAAAACACTTAGAATTGTGCTTTACTTGAATATTTTTTATTAGTATTTTATACGGATTTATCAAAAAATAATGTCAAGAATACCTCGTCATATGCATGGTAGATAAATGTTCCTTTTCAGCATTATTCGCCAATTTTTCCCTCAAAACTGCATGCCACGGCAAAGTGAATTCACTTTACACGGACAAGTGCTTCCGTTTTCCACTACTTACGCACGTTCAGCCGCGCCGTACAAAGTCACTCCATTTTATCCGGTGAAAAGTGAATTAAACTACATACTGCTATTTTATACTATGAAAACGTTCTCTCGCATGCGGAAATGTGGCACCTCACGAAAATATCCAGAAAACACAATGAAACTGCTACTGAAACAAAGATAAAGTGAACAATTTTTTTTTGAAGTGCACGTATTTTACTAGACCTAATGCAATTTTAGCAATAAGCAGAATGTGAAATTGATCCGTTTAAACATTAAAAAAATGATTTTTATAAAAAGCTGTGAATTAATTTATCGGTTGCAAGGTTTTTATAGGCTGTTAGAGTTAGCCTTTCTACCGCGTGGCAGATTTTGCGATACTTATTTAAATTCGAAATCCTTTGTCCCATGCGCAAAGGTGAGAATATTCTTAGGTGAGCTTAAAGCTAAAAGTGCCTGCACTCGTGTATTCAGAAATGTTGAGAAACAGAGTTTTAGAATTTATTTAAATAGCGCATTTTGAACTTAAGAGCTTTTAGCAGTTGTTAGCGCCTTTAAAAAGGGAAATTTTGAGAAAATTTAACTGAATGTGTTATGTTTTGTGCAATTCAATTACATTTCCATGCTCTTTTCATTCGTTTGCATTCGTTTTCTTTGGGTTGTATTCAATAACACAGCTTTAAATCCTTTGTAGAGCAAAGGCAGTTAGTGCTTTCGCTCCATGAGCTTTTAACCTATTTTGAAAATTCTTATTTTAAATAAAATAGAATTTGTCACTTGACGGGGAAATCAACATAATGACGATCGTATGAAAAGTAGGTAAAATAGTTAATCTCTAAAATATTCCACATCTTTATTTAACAATTTAATCATTTATGCCCGCCTTCCAAAATATCAAACCGACTTTCTTTCAATCCGTGTTTTACAGTGGCACGTCTGATAACCGGGGTCTTTAAATTTTTCGCACATTTCAGAACACCTTCATAACCTTCCTTGGCTCAAGTGCCCTGAAAGAATCCAGTACAAATTGTGTTGGATGTTCTTTAAATCCATCAACAAAATGGCTCCACACTACATCTACGTCCTACGAACTATGCGTCCGGATATCATACATACATTGATACATTGATCTGAGGCAGTCAACTTTTAGATCAGCAACATCATCAGCTATAGGCAAAGGTCGCACTTTCAGAGTATCTTGGCCTAAGGCTTGGAATAAACTCCACCTAGAACTAAGACACACAACAAATACAACAAAATTCAGTTCTAAACTAAAAAAATACCCCTTTAGGCTCACACACCCTTATATTAAATATACCTGCCCGAAAGTAGCATTCTTGTATTGCCTACAATATATCTTAATCGCACTATTTTTATTGGATTTAAATTATTTGAAGCCTACATATACTTATCGATCTGTCGCATAACAAGAGACGAATCACATTTGGGAAGAAAAATTCTAATCACCTATATATCTTTATAAGGACAAACATAAGAGTTGCTTTTTCTCTAATAAACACGCCCCTTAAAGAACATAAATATAAATTAACAACATAAATACCAGAATTAATAAGAGCATTTCCAATTGGAACTGTATATACATTTCTCTAATAGATAATGAACAGTGGTAATCTCAAGTGACCTCCAATGTAAGTATGGTCGAGTATCTATATTATTTACCCTTACAGAATGTAAATAAATTGTAATGTATGTCCATTAGCAGCAACACGTTCGTTGATAAAATGCATTGAACGTATTGTTTTATATTAGTGATCGACGAACCGGTGGATGCAATCTGTTAGACATAAGTTGATAAGATAGATCATCGTTGAAATATATTATTATTTATTACATTACAAAATAAGATTTTTATGCATTTACATAATTTCGGAAACTTAAGCGAAAAACTCTACAGCACAAAGCTAGACCCCAAAAAACTTATTTTTAATCAATCTGAGCATTTCGGGACTCGATTTACAAGAAAATGAAAGTTCAAATAAAAAAAATGGTTAAACATAATCGACTCCAAATATAATGTAGATATACCGGTTTTCCGCTTTAACTACGAGATTCCTCATACCGTATGTATATTTATTTATTTTTTCTACTTTTACAAATTGATTGAATATTTACAGTAAATTGTGCTGTAACCCCTGGTCTGTCTCACAAAATATTTATTTTATAACTCTGGGTTCAACAAAATGTTTGGGGTTTTTTTTGTGATATATTAGCTCCGAAGGCTTCTTTAGCAGGTTATATGAATTATTCTGGATCTTGACCTTAAGATTACAATAGTACTTATCTAAATATCGATCCCCGCATTATCGACAGCTACGTAGCATCTATGTGTAACCTACAAAACTACTATCCACTGCCAAATGTGAGTAACATTTTAAACCCGTCTCTAGGATATCAGGAATTCTTTATAAATATAACAATATCATAATAACCTATTGCTATATAATGGTTAAGACCTATCTGGAATTGAACCAGGGTTATAAATTGGTTAGCAAATATAAATATTTTTGGATATTTAATAGGCCTTTTATTTTGGTGGTAATGTTGTTTTAGCATCATATTAAATAAATATATGTCATTGAGGTTAGAATATCATTTCTCATATTTTAATTTAATTTTTTTTTTTAATTTTTAAAAGAAAGACAAACATTCCCGGGTTACGAATAACCTGACAATATTTAAAAATCTCCTACTACCACCACAGTATGCTGAAAATGTTGCTTGTGTTGTGATCAAAAATATTAGAAGAACGAGATATGCTATGTTGGCCGCCGGACCGTAGCCGGAGTACTACCTAATTAGGGTACTTTGAACGGTATCGGGACGTGTACGCACAGAAATCTGTTCAATGTATTAGTGCGGATACCTTAGCGATGCCTTAGCGTAAGCGAAGGTGTGCAGTAGTATTGGTGAACAAAACCGGCGACACTCGGCAAAACAATTCCACTCAGTACGAACTGCGCATAGCACATCTCGTTCTTCTAATATCTTTGGTTGTGATGGAGGACTTAGCCAGCCGAGGAATTGAACACAATACGCCTGGGTGGGACCCAAACGCGATGTCAACTCGGCCACCGACCGGTCAATTAATTATTGATTAGTTTATTATTTTTAATTTTGAAGTTGTAAAAGATCTTAAATTAATTCATCACCATCATGAATAAAACATCTTATTATGTTATATCCGATGAAATCCATTAACTAAGACTGCACGTTGGAGTTTATGGATATATGCACCAAGAAATGATTATTTTATTGAAAAGGAAATTTAATATTCAAAGGTAAAATACGTGAGGTAGGTCAGAGACAGCGAGTCTTGATTATTGCTATTCAAAGTACTATAAAAAAGCGTTTTAACTTGGCGTTTTTCTGATAAATTACAAATCATTTGAAAATACAAAACCTTTGTAAATGCTGTGTTCTCGATCAACGGTACACTTCATACTAGCCAAAACTCAAAATGCTTGCTAGCAACAATTACAGCGAAACGCATCGGATAAAAAAAATTTACGTAGCCAATATTGTGAAATTTTACGTCAGGTTCAAAACGGCGTACAAAGCTAATAAAATCTAGAAAATAATCACTGGAAATATTAAATTAAAATTAAAGAACGGTCTTGAAATATTTGTTAAATTAAACAAGAGTTTTTATTTTCCTTCTATTTACGGACACAAATTTCTGAATAGATGAGTTTTCAGTTTCAGTCTGCATTCTGTTACAATACTTTAAAATACTTTCTCTCCCTACGACAAAACAAGAGTTTTTAGTTTCTTGTACGAACTTACTTACAAGAAAATTTGGATGACCGCACCGGAAAAACCCTTTTACAGTGTGGGTCTCGAGGGGTTAAAAAAATTAAATAAACCCTGCCGTTTCTCTCTCCTTCCAACGTCAGTGCTCCGAAACTGCATTCCGGTTTAAGGAATGCTCTTCTGCCATTCCTTTTTCTATTTTTCCCTTTTTCCTTGCCAGTCCTGTCCTTTCCTTGCCTCGTCTCAAACCTTTGGAAAGAAGTACAGCACAGAACAATGGCTCGTGTGGGAAATTTGAGAGACCTGCCCTTTGTGCGATTGAAAGCCACACTGAGACTGGGAATGTTCAGGGTGTTCTTTAGACAAAGAGTGGAATACTAGAACATTAACAATACTAAACTAGGTGTACCTAGTCTTATTGGATTTCCTAGAATATTATTTGATGTCATGATTTTTTTGAACATTTACCAAACGTTTGCCTGACTTTAACCAGTTTAAGCCTTTCAATTAGATCTTAGAAAAATTATAAATTAGAACAATTGGAACCTCTGTAGGACAGATCTGTCCGGTTCATAAATTATAAAAGTATTTTTTCACCAGGGCGGAGGTGTATGATTTTTTTGTCGTTGGAAAGGAAAATAATTGTTGTTTCAGTTTGTATCAAAAATTTGTACTTGATTACGTGGATGAAACCAAAAAAAATGTCAAAGTGTATCATTGTAAATATATTTTTATTGTATAAACGGCGTAAAAAGTGAAGTGACTGTTTTCTTACTAATTCCCCACAAAAAAGGTTAATGTTTTGTAAATATCGAATTCTCTCAAAATTACAGACATTTTGAGTCAAAATGTTTCGGTAAGTGTTTTCAAACGTTTTTAAGTTTGATATTAAAAAAAAATATCAATGTTTATTTCAAATACACACATCTCAAATAAAGTTGTTACCAGGTTAAAAAATAGTTTTTCTTTTAAAATAAGAAGTATAAAGCACATTTTAGAAACCTCTGTGACTTGTGAGTAAAAATATTTTAATCTTCTGTTCATAAATAATTCTATTCAAAAATGATTTGCTGTCTAAATTTACATTTGCTTTCTATGAAAATAAAAAAAAAACACATTTTCAGAAGAGGCAAGGTAAAAAAGATATTGAAATAAATAAAAAAACGAAATAGGTTTGAGTTTAGTGATTTCATGGTAGTTACCTCTATGCCCTTTTTAGTCAGAAAGAAAGTGATCTGACATAGGTTAACCCTAATAATGAAAAGAAACTAAACCGATTATCCGTTGAAGTATAGCGATATATACTTACTGGTACCGCAAATTCGTATTCAGACATTTCGACAGACAGGTCAAAGAAATTTATTATCTTTTCCAAAAAAATGCCAACGTTTGAAAAATGGGATATTTATGAATACCGTTAAAAATTTGTGGAAGATTTAAAGTTTATTTTTTTGATAATGATTATTGTAATAATAATATGTGATTGAAATATATTCATTCACAGTTATTGATTTTTAAAAATTATGTAAAACCGTACGTTTCGAAACGGTTCCAATTGGCCACAACGATATTATAACATAGAAAACGCCACTGTCTGGTACGACAACTGTCACAAACGTCGCTCGGCGTTACGTTAACTTCACCGAATTCATGAACAAAAACGAACATGTCGGTTTGGTGGCAAATCAAAAATGACACATTTTAAATCGTTATAGAAAATAAATAAAATAACAACATAAAAATAAAGTTACTATCACAATTTTTGTTTTACGTTTTTTTTTAATAAATTGTAAATTACATATCTCTTGTGCTTTGATCCTTAATGAAAAGTAAGAAAAAAAAAAAAAAATAATAATTCCTACTAATTTTCAACATTTTTATTTCATTTACACTTTTTACTCAATGTAAATGTTTTACTGAAAGTAATTCAAGTACGTCCATTGACACCGTGTATTTATATATTATATTCACGTCAACTTTTGAAACACCGTCTGAAAAATACTAAAATCCTGCAAAAATGTATTGCATTGTATGAAAACTTTTGAGACTGAACAAAACATCATCTATTTTCAATGTAGTTGATCCACCGCAGACGAAATCTTTCATCTTTTTGTTATAAAATTGTTCTGCAGTAAGAAGTTTTATTTCATTGGAACGACTTTCTCATGCAAAACATATTTGATTGTTTTATTCCTTTGATACGTGACGTATTTTTACCGAAGGTTTATTTATCAAAAATGTACATCTGACAAAATTCGCTTTGTGGAAGGTTTTCAATTTGCCAATATTTTAAATCTTGTGGTTTCGAATTTTGACGAAAGCGTAAGGATGTATTGAAATGCAGCAAACTTTATCATGAAAGCTTTATTAAGTTTCGAAATTTCAATGAAATGATTTTTCATCTAAATGTTATAGAGAAAAGCAGGTGCAAAAAAGAATTAGGACAAAATAATATTTTTGTATTAGGGCGATGCACCACGTCGTGTAACATTTTCAATCGGGTCGCTAGCAATAACTTAATCTTTATGTAAATGGCGATAAGGTTTAAATTCCCGCTTAACAACAGCCGCCTGTTTTGATTTATGCATAAAAAACATTACCCAAAAATGTGTTTTGTTCTATTTTGCGATGTTCAAGCACAAATATTTATATATATGAAAACCATTACCAAAAAGTGGTTCGTAAAAGGGAGATTTTGAATATTAAAAGCAGTTTTAATTGGCCCGATACTTTATTTTTTTCTGGACTCAATTATTTCAAGGGCCAAGATGTGTTCTACTTGCGACATCTATACATATTCCTGAACAACCAAATTTTCAAACCAAAAACACACTTCGTAATTCTTCGCCTTGACAAGAGACGCATTAGAAAAACAAACACAGTACTAAACAATATTTTTTGGAATAAGTTTTAAAACATATTTTACATTTTCGTACCTACCTATATACTAATCTTACTCCCTTTTTTGAGTTCTTTCCATGTTTTATTTATATTTCTCAAAACTCAGTGAATTGCTTGAGTTCGATTTTTCCTTTAGCGACATTTTTTTGTCTATAACGCCATTATCATCTTCTCAAAAGTACAATTTTTTCTTGTTATCTCTTTATTTTATCTTTTTTATGTGAATACCGCCTAAGAGTCTTAGCTGACCACAACTGCCTGGAGCCAGTGAATCTACGGCATTCCTGATTGGGGTATGTTGTAAACATGTAGGTAGTGAGGAGAAGGAGATGGAAAAGAAGGAAGTGGTGAAGTACCTGGCTATTCAGGGCCATCAAACATGGTTTAAAGTTATTTCAAGCAACGTTTTAGATTCTGAATGGGGGTCTTTCACCAGGGCGATACTGAAAGTAGTCTTCTAGAACTTATCGCAAATACACTATACTATTGATTTTTATTATTCAATTTTGAAATAACACAAATTAATCAAATAAATTTGCTTAATTCTGTTAAATATTATTTAGTACATATTTAGAAGTGTTTACATTCATCCTGAATATTGATGAAATCTGACTTTAATACTCACAGGTCTTCATTACTACTCTTCTGAACAAAACCATGAACTATGAATAGAAAATGTACAAAAGAGATTTATGCGTTACCTGTATCATTGTCCATTATTGTTTCCATCCTTGTTCTTAATAGGATTCCTCGATTACTAAAATCCTAAATAAATAAATACACAAATAAGTTTGTAAATAAAAAATTTTAAATAAAAAAATCAATTAATCAATTCATAAATTACTTAATTTTTAAATAAATATTTATATTTACGACTGTGTTGAATGGTTTGATTCAATGAATAATAATTTCCTAATGATATAATATTAAGTTGTTGCTTATTTTATGCACCACATAAACCCTTTAAATGGCACATTTTTGGAATTTCATAGATGCAATATCCGTGATATTAGTGTAAGAGTGCACCGATAGGTGGCACTGGTTTAATATATCAGATTACCCACAGATGGCGTTTAGCGGTAGCGACCGAGGGGATAATAAATAAGGTTGGAACCTCAAAGACGCGGTCCACATTATTCTAACCGCTTGCTAAATAACATGTTAGCTGTCAATATATCGCATTATAAGTGTTTTGTAGAAGCGGGAGTTTTATTTAAGGCAACTTGCTCGACGCTCACATTTCAATTATTTCTGGTTAACGTATTCCTCAAATCTCAAATGTTTCTAGAGGAATCCCTACGAATTTTAGTTATTTATATTTAAGATTAATAAAAACAGAATCTTATCATTAAAATATTTTATTAAAAACGTATGAAATTTAAAAAAAAAAGGTTTTAAAACTATAAAATAAGTGGTACACGTCAAATTTTATTTTTCTAGGTGATGAATAAGTAACTTCCCATAACACATAACTACTACTTTCAAAAATATATACATTTCAATTTCAACAATAATATTATTTCCACCGTAAAACTACACCCAGTTTTCAGGTATTAACCCCGCAGCAACGCCGGGTATATAACTAGCTAGTTATTGGAGTTATAAAAGAAAAACATGAATTTGGAATATTTGAATTTTTATAACTATTTTGTTTTGATTTAGCGTTCGCAACCGACCAAGATCCCAGTCATGCAGGAAACCGGCAAGGATATCACAGAGGTCTGGAGACAGTGGATTCGCGGCGATTGAGAGTCTACCATCCTATTCCTATTCTGACACCGAATTGAGGTAACTTACAAATATAATTCTACAAAAAAACATTATTTATAATTGTTCACTAATAGAGCGTATTTAACACTAGCAAACAAAGCTGCTTTCAAGTTTCAACGCCCTTTTACCGGAAGCATTTTTCGTTTTTCGAAAAACACGCCAAAAACAATTTGGCGTCTTCCATTATTTTTGACAGCCAAACGAATATTTAAAAACTCCATAACTCTTGATTGAAAATAAATTGCGAGAAAACAGTAATGTGAAAACGGAAAAAAGCTTTCATATTTTAAAGATCATTGAAACACACTTTTTTCTGTAAGGGTAGGTATTCATATAATAAAGTAAGGTATTCATTTTACAAAGTCTAATAGATGAACGGTATAGAGATAAAAAAATGCCTGTATTATAATTTTGGCAAAAATCCTTCTAAAATATATATATTTAAAATAAATATATTTTAAGAGTGATGATTGCTCGTTTTATAATGTGGTAATCGATCACCAAGTAACTTTCTTGTCAGAAGGTAGGAATAATAAATCTTGTGGGATAGTTCATAACTTGTCATTATTCGTACTACGCATAAATAAACCACTCACGTACTACGGTATAAGTTACAAACGCGACAGTTAAAGTGGTAAAGACGGAACCACGGCAGTCATACGCTTTTATTGTAAATTCACTAGCATGCTGTTTCTTTCATACTCGGTTGTTTCTTTCATACACATTTAGACAGATGTTTCTTTTCAATAAGTTGCACCTTTATAATAATAGTGTCACTATACAAAATATTACGATTTTGGGATTTCAAAACCAGAATAAATATATATCTATCCTACATCGAATGTCAAAACACCAGATTCCTAGTTCAAATATAAGCCGCAAGACATCAAAAGTGACAGTATCCCCTTCACAATTTCGCATACTTCTTTAATAATACAGTGACATTTTTTGTTTATTTACGGAATATCTTCTCGGTGGTAGCTGCATTCTGTGGTTTAGTGGCTTATTTTGTTTCAAAACAGAATTCGCCTTACATTGTTTGTAAGAACTTATTATTATTGCAGTGCCGTTTTTATAATAATGCCATATTTTTTGATTTAGTAATACATTAAACCGTTTTATCAAGTACACTGATATTGTCATTTTTTGGTTAGTGTCGTCATATTAATAACAATCAATTGAAGATATCAATTTGTTTAATAAAATAGTGACACTATGCTAAGTGCCTTAATACATTTTTAAATATATTATATTATCTGTGAAAATCTTGTCTGAATAGCTTAAAAGACAAAATTAAATAAATTTGCTATCCACAAAAAACTTTATTTTTTCTAAAATTATGCAAAAACTCAAAACTTTGAGTTTGAAAAAAAAACAATATATATTCATTTTCAATCAATGAATATAATATAATAATAGAAGATACATTAAAATAAAATAATATATTACAATCTTAATTAACTAATTACAATTCCCGGTTAGTGGAGAATTATTCTCGTGTCTAACTGGGTAGTTAGTCAATTTATTAATTTATTTATTTTTATTAATTATTTTTTTTTAATGTTGTCCCATGCTAAGCAATTGCTTTTGTGTATGAGATGAGGTATTATTTTTTTTATTTTTTTTTTTTAACTAAAATTTTTTATTTTTATATTTTTTTTATTTTTTTAAAGTTAATGTTTTCAGTATGTTTTTTTAAATGTGTTTTGAATTCTTTGTATATATTATTATTATTTATATTATGTTGTACCCAGGTACAACGACGAGCAGCCCCGCTTCTCCCGCGGCCGCCTCCGCGCCTCACAAGTGTCCCGCTTTAGCGACACCGCGGCAGGCGGGGCTGGACCCTCGCGACACGAGCACCCCTCCCTGGGCAGCAGGGGCGGCCGGGGCGGCAGGCAACTACCAGTTAGGAACCAGCGCTCGCACAGCCAGGCGCCCGTCAGGGGAGGTTAGTAGAATAAAAATTATTAGTCAAGGCCGCTGATGTGTTTTATTTGGTTGGGTAACTGGTCAGTTATAAAAATGTACTTAATCAAGCGTACTCATTTCGGTTGTTTGTGCGTGGTTGTTTGTTCCAGTGAAATCTGGTTCAATGAACTTCAATATGCTTTGAATAAAAATGTTATTTTCAAAATTTTAACTATTTTTGTAAAGGATTCAGGCCAGGGATAATGTAGGTACCTACCTGTTATATAATATTTTAAATGATAATATTTTAATTGTGATTTTCAAAATTGTAATTACAATATTATAATAATGTAATTACAATATTTTCAGTCCTCTATTTATGGAGGACTGAACGCAGTTGGCGCTACCAAAGATTGTCCAAAGAAGCAAAGCTAGCAGTCCACAATGGATTGCTGATACAAACCCTGATATACGGAAGTGAGGCATGGAACTGGCAAAGAAAGGATGAAAGTTGACTGAATGCTGTAGAAATGAGATCCCTGAGGCGTTTGTGTGGTAAAACGTATGATCGTGTGAGAAATGTGGAGATCCGTAAAGAGTGCAAGGCTGATGTAAGCGTATTGAGTTAGTTAAAGAAAGTGACACATAGATGGTTTGGGCATGTAGAGCGAATGAGCGAAGAAAGGAGTGTAAGGAAAATATACGATGCAAATGTGAATGGTAGCAAAAATCGGGGACGCCCGAGGAAGATATGGCACGATCAAGTGAATCAGATAATTGAGTCGAGCCATGTCAAGAGTCAGAATAATGGAAGAGTATGTATGAGACGATGTATGAATTTGAATGAGGCAAGGAGTGTGTGCCAAGACCGAGTTGTTTGGCGGTCCGTCCTCTCTGCCTACCTCTGCGGAGAAACAGCATGATGTTTAGATAATTACATATTTTCGTGATTTTTCATGGGTAATTTTTCCCGTTAGTTAGCTTTGTGAATATAAATTAAGAATCTTATGGTGCTAGAAAATATCTATTTTTTAGCCTTGATTGTGGAAAGAATTAAAAATCATTCCCGCAGCTCGTTTCAGAGATGTTTTAAAAACATATTTTGTGTTTTGTTTGTTTGTGATAATTAATCTATAATATTACTACCCTAGCGTCTGGACGGTCTAGGCCCTCTGATTGGTCGAATTGAAATAGTATGTTTCGGATAAATTCCGCTAACTTGAAAATTAAGACCCTGATTTCATACTAAAATAGGATCGCCCCAGAATAATACGAGATTTCTTCAAAAGCATCGTTTCTACTCATATAATTTTTGGATAATATCGAAGAAAATATGTTCTAGAAAGTTCATAATCCATTGGATTAATTACATTACTTCCATTGGATTAATTACATTACAATGAAAATTATCCACAGTTACGTGATTATGTTTGACGTTTATAAAAAATCACGCGTTCCTTCAATATGGCAGATACGCACGGGGGTTATACATGGCCGACAGAGCGCACCTCTGGCGGTATAAGAACGAACCAAATGACTGGCGCGAATATTTAAATATGCAGCTCACAACACTTAACTACTTGACCATTAACAAGCGTTTAATAATTAGATTTCTTCTGGAAGCTTATCACTTTGTAATGGCATTTTTCATTATTATTTATATATTTTTTTGCTTATTAATTATATCTGATTTTATATTGACATGTTTTCTAATTTTTAAAATATCAAAATTATTTATTTGCGATGCTTTATATCCTGAGTAAAGTATTTTAAGACATGAATTTTTATTGAAAGTCTGATCATTATTCAAAAGATGATTTGCAAACTCAGATTCACTATTTCCATTTAGAGCCCTGAGATGTTTTTAGTTCTGACTTCAAAGTTTCTATTGGTTCTACCTTTGTAAAATAAATTACAATCATCCCAATTGAGTTTTTAAACTCCTGATTTTTTGTTTGATTTTTGCTATCTTTATTATTAAGAATATATTTTTTCTTTGTCATTCGTGTAAAACGCCCGTTGAATTGCCAGGAATGTTTTTATATATAATTTTAGAAGTATCGTTATCCACAAACAGAATTCTACGCCATTGTTTATTTCTATCTTTAGAAATAGGGCAAATATACCGTTTGAAGAGAAATATGTTTAATTTTTTTATTTTGTATTTCAACTATCAATTTATTAGAATAACCGTTATTAAATGCTATTCGTCTTATGAATATATGTTTTATGGTTATATGCTATTTGTTTTTTTCAGGTCTTAAAATACTTCACACACGATATAAAGCATCGCAAATAAATAATTTTGAAATTTTAGAAATTGGAAAACATGTTAATATAAAAGAAGATATAATTAACAAGAATTTTTTATAAACTCTCTTTTAAATATTTTCCCACTTAACTGGTCTTTCCCGTCTAAAGATATTTTAATTCCTAATTCTTATGAACCCAGCCTACTCTTACCCCTCTCCCCTCCTCCCACTTCTTCTTTCCAATTGTAATCTTTATTTAATTTTTGACTTCGTCGAATACTTACTCCTGATGAGGTGAACTTCGCTCATGAAACATGTATTTGTTGGATATAATAAAGTTATGTTAACAAAGTTATTTGTTTTTTAATAAAATAAAGTTTAATCGGATAACATTATTTTATCTATTTCCGTTGTACATCAATGCATATGTACACAATAAAATGTAAACATTATATTTATTTATTTATTGGACAATTTGCATAGCGCCGCTTTTGTGAGATATCACCTCAAGGGCGCTATATTGTAATAATCTACCTTTATATATAGATTTTTACTCTCCTGATGAAGGTGTATATATAATCTAACTTTAAACTTTATTAGATACAGTAACAGTTGTAGGTAAAGAATTACCACCAGTTAGAGTAAAATTAACAGCTTTTAATTAAACCGACTGCTAATCTCATCGCACAATTACCCTCCTTTTATTCATAAACACGGGTACAATTAATCAATAGGTAATAATCTATTATTTTAGTCAACTTTGTTATAAATATCTTTAATTAATGTGACAAACTATACGATATTGATTCAACTTATAGACATTGACGGCTGTAACACATATTTAAGCACTGCAAGTCTCCTATGAGCCAATTATATTTGGTACGATAACAGTTAATATCAGTTGTAGACATGTAGTCAATAATAGTGTTTCATTTGAAATATCCATCACAAATACGTAAAATTTCATTTATTCAAACAACTGTCATTCTTATTAAGCCTACATTGAGCATGTTATTATTCATTAACCCCTTCCTGTTCCGTGTTTTAACAATATATGCTCATCCTCTCTCTGTGAATGACCTAATATCTTTCTATTAAATGTAACTGTTATTATTATCTCTTAAAACGGGCGAAGTACAACTAAATGCCGCCCGCAGGGCCTAGCAGCAAAAAACCCGCGGAGCGGGTTTTTAACTGCTAGTTATTAATGGCGGGATTTTGAATTAAATTTAAAAGATGGCTTTAAAACTAAATACATTAATGAATAAGGTTAGTGAGCCTTTTCAAATAAAATTAAAATAATTTGTGACCAAATTCCTGATCTTGTGGAACACCCGTAGGCCCACCTTCTCCGCGAGCTACCTCTTTGGATAGGCGACAGAAGAGGAGTTCTTCAGAAGCCAGAAATCCCGAGGTAGAACCACGAACGTCAGCCCGTACTTCGGTTCTCTTTAACAAGTATGCAGAAGATCCTGGATATGCTGGACCTAAAGGTAACGTATCAAGACATTTTGTCGGTTTTGTTTTTTGTTTCAGATGACACACATACACTTCACATTGATTTTGGTTCAAGATTTTGTTTATGATAGGCTGCGATAAGCGAGCCCTGTAGGGAATGTGTAGTTTTAAAGGCATTTTAAAACTACACATTCCAAATACGCCACTGATTTTCCATTTGCCAGTGAAAACCGAAAGATAAAAGTACGCAAATTAAAAAGCAAGTTAATTAAACAACAATCTTTTTTGGAGTTTGAAAGAAGGTTTACGGATTTTGCCACTCTTGAAGAAGTACTAAGTTTCATGGTATTCCCATTTAATGAAAATATTGATATTGACAGCTTAACCGTTAAAATTAGTATCTTAACCGATACTAAATAAGTTGTGGTCGAAAAAGAAATAATTAAAATGAGAAGCTACATATTTTTGAAAGCTAGGGCATCTGGTAGTACGGATTTTTGGAAACTGATTTGCAAAGAAAAGTTTCCATGCCTAAGAAAGCTAGCTTTATATTTGACGTCGTTTTTCGGATCTACCTATCTTTGCAAATCAACATTTTCAAAGAAGAATGCAATAAAAACCAAACATCGTTCCCGCATAACAGATGCCAACTTCGTGTTTGCGAATCGCAGTTACTTCGTACACTCCCCAATATGATAAGCTTGTGGAGAATATGCAGTGTCAAACATCCACCCTAAAACGTAAAGGTGGATGAAAAATTTTTGAAAAATGTTACATTGCATTAATAAATTCTTAGAAATTTATCACAAAATAGTTTTATTTTGTAACTTTTAAACTCTACCTTGCAGTCGACCGCAAGAAATAATTTTTAACACAAGTAGACCGAACAGGTCAAAAGTTTGGCCACCCCGGTCTAAAAGGATCGAGAAGATGCAGTAAGTGGCATGAATAGCTAAGAAGTGACTAGAGTAGACTAAAATAGACTAGGAGAGATGAGGTTATTTTGCACAAGAGCAGCGCTGTATAAATCGTCCGAATATTATTATTATTATTATTAATAGAGACTAGATATGATGGACTCGCCGAACGGCACAGCGGTGCTGCCAAAGTCTATAAACTATGTGAGGATATTATGTCCGCGCTGTATTAGCAGCAGACACAAACCCGTACTGATGACCAACCTCGTGCCGGCACTGTTGGTGTATGCGGTCGACTTTCTCGCTGCAGCAGCTGGTCCAGTTTCTTCACCACCTAGGATTCTTGCTGCAGAGTCTCCATCTTCTATCTTCGTCGAACATCACAGCGCTGCTGCCAAAGTCTGTTATATATGTGAGGATATTGTGTCAGCTCTTTATTAGCAGCAGACACATACCTGGACGGATGACAAACCTCATGCTGGCACTGTTGGTGGACTCTCTCGCTGCAGCAGCTGGTCCAGTTTCTTCACCACCTAGGATTCTTGCTGCAGAGTCTCCATCTTTTATCTTCGTCGAACATCACAGCGGTGCTGCCAAGGTCTGTTATCTATGTGAGGATATTGTGTCAGCTCTTTATTAGCAGCAGACACATACCTGGACGGATGATGAACCTCGTGTTAGTACTGTTGGTGGACACGGTAGACTCTCTCGCTGCAGCAGCTGGTCCAGTTTCTTTACCACCTAGGATTCTTGCTGCAGAATCTCCATCGTCTATATTCGTCGAACGTCACAGCGGTGCTGCCAAGGTCTGTTATCTATGTGAGGATATTGTGTCAGCTCTTTATTAGCAGCAGACACATACCTGGACGGATGACAAACCTCATGCTGGCACTGTTGGTGGACTCTCTCGCTGCAGCAGCTGGTCCAGTTTCTTCACTACCTAGGATTCTTGCTGCAGAGTCTACATCTTCTATCTTCATGTCACCTGTTCCTGTTCTTCATTTTACTTAACTTAATTTTATTAACTTAACGTATTTTTGTAATATTTGTATGTTTTGTAATACCTGCATCAACTGTAAAGTGCCCCTGAGGTGATATCTCAGAAAAGCGGCGCTATATAAATTGTTCGATATTATTATTATTATAAAAACATTTATTCTCAGGAGGAAAAGAAATACACATTTTCCATCAAATCAAATCAAATATTTCTTATTTTAATACAAAAATAAAAAAATGTATACTGAAGCAAAGAACACCCGATATGATAAAGCATAATATACAATGTAAGTATAAACGGTAGAATGTATTAATTTGGTTAAGAGTTTTATTGACTCATCCCTTTCTTTCTTCCTTAGACAGAATTATGAATTAAATTCCGTCCATTGAATATTTGAGCCTCAATTTGTAATTCCTTTTTATGGGTTACGAACAGAATTTATCGGTCAGTATGTTTGTTTCATTCAGAACTAAATCTTCTCATAAATTGAAATACGGCCTTCGATAAATCAAAAGGCAATACACTTCGCTCCCAAAATGCTTAAAATATTCCAGAACTTTTCGATGGCAAGAAATAATAATATTATTTTTCCTAGGAGAAATAATACGACAATGAAGTCAGTGTAAATAATGTATTTGTCGGGTAATCTCCAATACCGATAAATTATTATTCATGGCACAGAACATGGCGGCATTGTGTATTTATCGGGAGTAATCGATGCCGAACAAATAAGCTTAAATAAATATTTTGATACAAGTTAGTTCTGTTTATTCTCTTCTGTTGCTGCGTTGGTATCTTCTAATGCTGAATTAATTCATTTCTGAGATCATTGAATCATTAAAGAGGATACCAAAAAACATTGATGATACTCAAACAGTTTGTCTTTTTAATGTGTCTTTTGTTAAGGAGTGAGTTTGTGCAAGCAAACGACTAATGGATCAGTTTTTATGGCATTTAACCGTATAGTATAAAACTCGACTCGCCTTCGACTTCACAGTCCCCACCAGCACTTTCTCAACCACCTCCAACAAACTTTTACTCTCCTCATTCCCGTGACCCCTACATAGAGTGAGCTCAAAAAACCGAGCAAGTTAAAACCATTCATTCTATTGAATTTGGTAAATTCCTGTCAATTAGCAAAACCTTTCGATTAAGCCTAGAGGTGTAAAAACTGAGCGTCAATTCCGAATCCCCGTAGAATTACTCACGGGGAAACCCGCCAACAATTTGATCAAAAGCATATACGCATATTCAAATTCCAAATTCAAGGATGGCATTCCACTTTAAATAGTCTTGAACTTTCAGTCCAGTCATCTTCTCAAATCGTCATAAAAATCCTCCTGTTTAAACTATTTTATTTTTAAACTCTCCAATACCCAACGCCACTGAAGTAAAATTTTTGGGAGTAACATTTGATAGTTAGCTTAAATGGTCTTTCCATATACACAATATAGTTAATAAATGCGAAAAATGTAAATATCATTAGATCATTAACTAGCGTTTAGTGGGGTGCTCACCCTACTTGCATCAAGTTTCTTTATAATGCTCTTATTTGAAGCCATCTTGACTATGCCTGCCCACTTATTAGTACTGCATCAAAAATGTACTCGATAAATTTGACAATATTCAATCTTAATCTTTGCGAAAAATAACTTGGCGATGTAATCGTCGCCCATAAATTCCCTTCAAGTAGAATGTTCCGATCCCCGTCTTTATTTAACTCAACTCTTTATTTTACTCAAGTCTTTATTTAAGTCAACTATTTTCCGAGATTTTTTTTTCTTAAATGTTCTAAATGTCCTCAGGTTATCCCCAAAGTCTTATTGTTCAACGAATCATCACGTTCATGTTCTATAATCATAGCTCGAGCAAAGCCTCTTCCTGCCATCTTTAACAATTTTCAGTCTCTCTTATCTTCAAATTATCCAAAATGATCTTCTTCACTTATACAAAATAACATATATGTATCACGTCACTTTATCCCCAACAATTTTAGAAGAGCTCGGCATCTTTTAAAACCATTCTAATCTCCCGGCTCATACTGTTAATAATATGTTCAATGACATTATTTCATCTAAATGGCCAAACTCCTCTCTTGTATTTACTGATGGCTCCAAATCTCCAGATTCTCCTAACAGTGTTATAGGTATTAAAGTTTACCACAATAATTCTAATGACAGAATATTTCATTCAATTTCAAACTAATTTTTAAATATTTTCCGCCAATCGCATTTCTATAATTGAATCTCTCAAATAAATAATGAAAACTTATTTTCTATCTGATGCTCTCAGTTCTCTCCAAAAAATTAAATCCAGTCATCTTCTTCTTCCTGATGATTACTCACTGCTCACTTTGTATGCCTTATTTGAGTGCTGATAGCCTCCATTCAAAGCTCTGGTAAAACCTTAACTCTGATTTGGGTTCCTGGACATGTTGGCGCGAATTCCTTGGCAAAACAGTAGCATCCAACCATTTTGTGACCCTCGTAAACCACATTCCGCCATATAACATTTTTTACATCCTCAAATTGGGTCCATCCTCAGTATTGGCACATTGCTAGTTAATCCAAGGGAGCCTGCTATGCCTCAATACAAATGAATATACTAAAAAAGCGTGGTTTAAAAATTCCCACATTTCTCCAAAAAATAAATTTCTTCACTTAATTATCAATCAATAAATACAATCATATCTTTTTTTGGTTTTCTCTCTCTAAACAAATATCCTATTTCTATTAAGCCTCATCTCAAATTGCCTCCCCTCCATCTCATGTCTTTTAAGTCTGAATTCAACTCCAATCTTCCATATAATTTTGAAATTTTCCAATAACAAATTTAATATTTAAATTCATCTTCCCTCTCTCCATTTTTTGAAATTATGGCCTAGTAGACCCTTGGAATGCGGAACATTTGGAAAAAACCGCAGAGTAAAAAAGAAACCGTAGAATACAGTTAGGGAAACCAAAAACATTTCAGAAATAAAATTAAAAGATGGATTAAATAACAAACAAGGCAAAATTATAAAAAAAAATAATGTATAGGAAAAATAAAATAAATAGTAACACACGCTTCACATATACAACCATAATATTTGCCGATTTTTTTACACCGTTTTTTTTTGTATTTTATTTTATGTTTTTATTGAATATTGTTGGATTTTAAAATGGGAGACTGAGCACGGGTAAAGCACCCAGAGAGGCTTACATTATCACATAATGTTCTAAAATATGTAAAATTATTGTATATAATAGAAAAATACAAAAAATGCAAAGTAGGTTTTGTGATGCAAAAGTCACACCATTCTTTGTCAAAATTTCCAATACAAGACTTTGTTTCATCCATAGAGCTACAATTAGAGGCGCTACTTTGTACGAAACTTGGTCGAAACTTGTTCACGTATACCGGATTCGGTAGTTTTAGTTAGAGCGTTGGAAGAGTTGGAAGTTTGTTGTGGGAGGAGGCAAAAAAGCGAACCTATTTTTTCGATTCATGTCTCACCTAAATATATTACATCTATGGTTTCATTATCCATATGAAATTTAAATGGAATGGCAGGATGTCTTTATGTGGTGGTTTTTGAAATCAGTGAATATAAATAAATAAGGTTAAATATATGCATTACATGACAAAATTTAGATTTGTACGAAATAAAAACAAACTAACTATGCGAATATAGATTTCTTTAAAAAATATAATACAATAATAATACCTTCATCGAGTTATCATCAACAAGTGTATTTCGCCATAAACACCTATTTAATGAGAAAGATTATGTCGTCTAAAAATTGTTATTTTCTAGGAAATAAAAATATTAAGACATTGAACATTATTAAATTTGAACTTTATGGTAGCGATACCCAGAAAAATTGAATTTCATTTTCAACTGCACTATCTGAATCAATAACAAAGACCTCAAATAATCCAAATTACCTCCTAACATTTTTTTACAGTCTGTTGTAACGAATCATTACATTAATATTCTTTCGTCATTGGCTTGGCGATGTTTGTATTTCATTGCTTTTTGTTTATATAGCATAAATAATACCTAATGATGCTTATTTTGATAACCATTTCAGTTATAGTAATTTGAATTCGACCTAATTGTATATATATATATATAAATGTGTATATATATCGTTGAAAGTCGACCCCTTTGTGTTTAATAAACAAAAGTTGTTGATTTCTATCATCTCCGATGATAAGGCTAAACAATCTGAACATTATCTGTTGTCGAATAGAACATCTGAATGCTTTGTAAGATGATATTTTACATCTCTTCCTTCTCCCAAAACTTCCACAATGTTTACTATCCATAAATTGAAATTCTCAGATAGAGACCATATTTCTATTTTTTACTTCAAGAAATCCAAGAATGTTCGAGACATTCTCAGTACTTTACCCTAAGCGCAAATTGTAATAAGTTGGCAAGTTAATAAATAAGCAAGTGGATAAAGATCATCTCAAATTGCTATTGCTTGCATGGTCCACATACATGGTTTTCGTTACACATAATTTCTTATGTTAACAACTCTGTGGTGCCAAAGATTTTCAAAGATCAAAAAAGCATCAGGATAATTTATCAGTTATTTAATTTAGCATTTTACCAACTGCTTGATTATAGTGATCTATCGACTAAACCAATTTGTGGTTACTTTTGAATGAGTCTTTGTAACGGACTGGTTCCTTTTTGTATAATACTTTGTGAATTATTCGGCAGAGATCACGTTTAATAATGATGGGTAGCTTTACAATAATAATACTGGAGTGTATGTACACATTTACTCTCGCACTACTGGTACGTGTTACATAGAAGAATGCTACTGGTAAAAATATATGGAACAAAAGAAGACCTACCCATGTATAGTATTCGGCATAATCATGCTGTCTCTTTAATACATGAATGTCTCTTTTATACATTTAGACGTACGTTCATTACATTGATTTTTATTGTTTGTTTAGGAAGGAGTGGAAGAAACATATACGACCCAGATGACATCGACAGTGGGGAAGAAATGATGGCAATGCGCAGTAAATCACTACCAAGGCATAGAAGAAACGATTTTTACATAGAAGATGACATCAGGCCACATGGAAGAGATTACAGAGATTCGAGAGATGGTAGAGATACCAGAGACTCAAGAGATGGAAGAGATTTCAGGGATGGCATCAGAGGAGATCGAAGTCCAAGGTTTGATAGGAGTCCCAGATTTGACAGAGCAGGACCTTCCAGAGGGTCTAAAGATGATTTGGATGAACCAAGAGGAAGAGATGACTTCGGAAGAGAAGATCATACCAGGAGCCAAGGAGACTTTAGGACTAATAGATCAGGAGGAGACCAAAGACAGGGGAGAGATTACAAGTTCAGACACAGCTTGGAAGTAGAAGATGCAAGAAATAGATACAGAGATGTAAGTTACACGTTAAATTATTTTGGTTAGAGGCTAAAAAAACTATTGAGGGCTCGCCAAATACGTTGCCTTTTTTAAAACTATTTTGTTTTTTTTAGATTATATTACATTTCATAGAAATATTTATAAGGCAAATAACATTGTAAGTACACAATATTCGATAATAACTTATCAATGATATTTAAGAATATTTCAAAAGTGTTCAAGTGCTATTATGTCATTTCAGGTCGAAATAAGCTTCTAGCTACACAAATTGCCTGTTCTAAGGAACCAAATGCTTGAGTTTGGCGTCGTGTATTATTCTGTAATGATTATTGATTTTTAAAATTTGTCTACTAGCCCCCTTAATAATAAACGTGTTTACTTTTGCACAACTGGTAAAAAACCATTTACCATAAAATAATGGTTGTTTTTTCAGTTGTGTAAAATCAACACACGTTTATTAGTAAGGACCTAAGTGTGTAATTTAATGGGACATGTCTTGAGTCTTGCGGAATCCTCGAGCATTCCCATCCATTAAAACGCATTTTCATTTGCGTTAAATTTGTCCGAAAAAAATTTAAAAGCTCGTATAAATCCTTCGAAAGCATCAGTCCTCAGCAGTCATTCTCGCAAAGAAGAATATAATAGTTGTTTCTGATAACAAAAATATATTATAATTTTATAATACTAATGCAAATTTACCAAAAAACAATTGAAATCTTCCTTGAAACATTGAAGAGAGGTATAAAGAAACCTGAGCGCCCCTGAGGTGATTTTATTTTTCACAAAAGCGGCGCTATACAAATTGTCCAATACTATAAGGAGTTACCCTTCAAACGGTATCCGGACAACTCAACACAACGACAAATCAACACACCCATAATACGTGATTTAAAGTCATCAAGAGTGATGAAACAAAAACTAGGTTTAATAAGTTAGGTTTATAGGTAATTTTATTTCATCGCTTCTAATGATTTTACATCACCTTTTAAAGGTGTGTTGAATTGTCATTGTATTGAGTTATCATTGAATCACTTCAAACTCGTGTTCAAACCTCATCGATTAAATTAGAGCCCGTGTTTATTTGTTGTGTCCCGGTATTCATAAATTCTATTTCGCAATCGATTTCAAATAAATATATTGACTTTTTGCTTCAAACGAGTTCTGCAGATAATACAAATATGTTTTAGAAGAGACTAGAAATAATGGTAACTGCTTCAAATAAACTCGGCCAACCTCCTACAGGAACAAGCTACAAGGGAGAGTAGCTGTTACAATATTATATGTAGGAATCCCAGAACATCAATACTGTACCTGTACAGTATTTTGCTTCATTTGTGAATTACCTAATGCAGTTTACCAAACATTCAAGTATCAAGTTGTTAGATTAAAGCCAGGATTTCACCGATGTAATTATAATGCGCCCTTATTTATGATTGTAACTTTGATATATTTCACATAAACGTTTTATGTATCACAAAAAGAGCTTGCAATGAAGTTTTCATTGGTATTAAAAAAAGGGCATAAATTTGTGATAACCTTTTTCACTAATCTTTAAGGGAATCATAAGACAGTTGGACGATCGTGGGCTCAGAAGTGACAGGGACAGAAGAACCCGTCAGACCAGAGATAGGTATGAGAGAGACAGCGATGACGACAACGACGTCAGCCCCTACTGCGATGATGATGAACCGGACAACTACATAAGTGAGACGGAGCTAGCAGCGCAGAGGGCGGCTAGACAAAGGAAGAGGGAGAGAGCTCACGGTAAGCACACTTGAAAACAGAAGATATTTGTTATAGTTATAAATTATGTTGGTCCTGGATATCTAGAACAGTCGGTCGATACATTTTTTTATCAATAATGTTGGTAACATCTAATCGTTCACGAGCAGATTGCCATCGAACAAGCAACAGTTCACAACTACTAAGATATGCAGTCGTGCTCGGAAACGATGACAAGTTATCGATATTATAGATAAATAATTTATCGATCGACGGTGCTATTTACTCTGGAATCTCCTTCCAAGTTAACGTAAACTAGATTCACCAATATACTATCCACTGTCCAGTCACCTAAAGTTGGGCTTCTTGAAACTTTTTTGTTCTGCGGCGTGTTGTTAAGAAGATTTCTGGTTCTGCAAGCGTGTTGTTAAGAATCTTTTTTGTTCTGCAAGCTTGTTCTCTACAGCTTTTTCGCCGTCACAGTATTGTCCAGCAGAGCCTCCTCAAAATGCATTATAAACTCCTATTTTTTGACGACTCTTTTGATAGATTTTAAAATCTATAAAAGCGATAAGTTTACTGAAAAATGACTTATAATATATGAAATAATCATAACTTGCTATTAACTTAAGCATATTTTTTAAAAATAATTTTCTTTATTAATTTTAAAGATAAAACTGAACATATAAAACGGCCAAGTTTTTTTTAATTTTTTTTGTTTTCATTCAATGATGATTGTGATTACACCGTTTTTGAGCAAACGCTTGTGTCAAAAAGGCACAAGGAAAAAGTTAAAAATGTTATTGACAGTCACAGCATAAATAAGAAAAAAAGAAAGAAAAGAAAAATTATAAGATTAGTTATATAATAATAATTTAGTCAATGGCCAAATCACCCATAACTAGATGAAATCAAATGAAGACAAAAAACGAAAGCCATTTTTTTACATTAGCTTCACACAGTAGACCCTGATAAAAAAAATCACTCAGGGCCTGTGTCATCTTTGGGTATGCTGTATGGAGGGTATGGAGAGTATTTTTAGGGAAAGGAAGGAGAGTAAGTTCTGAGAAGGTAAAAGGTACAAGGAGTGGGTAGGACTCTGGAAATCAATGTATCCAGGAGTGATGGACGTATCCATTCCTCCCACTGCAATATAAAGCGATGGGTCGAAAGAGTCTGGCTGGAGAGATCAAAAGGTCTCCTTCAACCAGTCTCCCGATCCGGCCCACCACGCAGTAGGTGGCATATTCATCAGGAACCAAATTATACACAATAAGTTACCAGGATTATTCACACTTTCTATCATCACCAGGAACCGAATCATGTACAGTAAATTACCGTGGCATACTCACCGGGGACTAAATCATGTGCACTAACTTACCGTAGCATCATCACCAGGAACCAAATCATGCCGCTAAGACCTAGATAAAACATCACCCCACGAACCCGGGCAACCCTGCTAAGACACCAAAGGTAGCAAATCACTTGGGGGTGACCTATGGCAGGGGTGTTGGTTATCCAATAAATGGATCCCGGGGCGGCGGTATCCATACCCACCTCCCATTACGCGGTGGCCTCGTTACGAAATGTGTACAGCTTTATACTTCAATAGGAGCATATTAAAAACATCAGATAGCTGAAATATATCAGCAAAAAAGTTACCAACGGTGTACATGTAGGTATACAGCTATAGTTTAATTTGTTACAAATTATGAATTCTCTCTTCGTTGAGCAATCATTATTCAAGATAAATGGTATCAGCCCTTGTGATGGACTTGTTTCCACAAATATTTTTATCCCAGGCATAAATTCAGTAAATTCTAATTTTCACCTGCCCCTTTTTACCTAAAAAGTACCGTAAAAAGTAATTTAGCATATTGTATTTACGTGGCCCCTGAGTTTGCAGGAATGTATGCACCTACTCAGTTTACTAGCCGACAACATCAATACTGAACCAGACTCGAAATAGATATTAAAATTAGAAAATGTCTCAAGGCTTAATTTGTCAATGCGCCGTCTGAACCGCAGTCAGATTGATTTATTGTTTGGCTTAAGCTGGTAGAAGATTTATTTTCGAGTTATTCAGAATCTTCATTCTATTCGGTTTTTGCTGAGCTGTTTCCATCTCGTGGCTCCACTTTATAGACAAATAAAGCAATGCAATTATAATTATAATTTAGCAAATAAACCTGCTATAAAAAAAATGAATGGATTTTTTTATAATTATTAACCATCATAAAACCTGATATTTATCGATTCCCCTTAACCGGGAGACCTATCGGTCTTCGGCCCCTTAAATAGAGGCATAGTTTTGTAGTTGAAGACCCACTTAATTTGGTATCCGCTTTACTCGTTGCACTACCTACACGCGCGGTAACAATAAAGTGCCGGTGGCATCGCGAACAGCGCGGCGGACACAAACGTTGCGTGTGGCAGTTGGCACGAAGATGTCGTCTCCCACCCGGCATGTCGTCTCCCACCCGGCATGCCGCTTGAAGTCCCGAAAGCCCTTCTGGGCGGAAGGAGAGAGGCTCCTCCGATTACTTCTCACCCTAGAAGATAGGTGGAAACTTGAGTGGCAAACGGCCAACGCGGGAAATGCCCATCTCATACAGGACCCCACCGAGAGACAGCCTGGGTTCTCATTGCCTCGCAAAACCTGGCCCACCATCAATAAGTTAAGGTGCTTCCATAGCCGCTGTGCCCACATGATGCACAAATGGGGCCTTAAAGAGTCGGCGATGTGTGAATGTGGTGCGGTGCAGACCACCGAACATGTGGTCAACGAATGCCCGCTCCATTCATTCCCCGGCAGGATTGATGAGGTCCACATGGCGACGCCTGAGGCCCTAGACTGGCTCGAAGACCTAGATATCCCCTCTAACCCCCCCACCATACGAAAGAAGAAGAAGAGTCATAAAACCTTAAAATCTTTCTACAATTACAATGATGATTATATCACGTCTTCATTGATACCTGTTTATGTCAAACTTGTAGGAACAGGAGAACTGTTCAGTTTTAGATCGAATATTATCTGATTTTGAAATAACCACTAACACGTATGTTAGAAACATTGGGCTCAGGTTCCAAAACAAATCCAACAAGAAACTATTAATACAACATTTAAGCAAAAAAGCCTATTATATTATGGTACTAAACTCTACCACAAAATCCCACTCTCATTCAAAATACAAAAACATATTATAACATTTAAATTTTAAATAAAAAAGCTTAAATAGAAAATCTACTGACATCAAATACAGACTGAAACCAAAACCATTCAAATGCAATAAACAAAACCAAGTAATATATTTATAATTACTTCATATTTTCAATACTAGTATTTTTTTATAATATGAAAATAAAATCCTTAGCACGGGAGATCCCAGTGAAGATATCATTATATCTATTTTTGAAGGTTATGCTTTTATTTCCTTGGTAACGAAAAACATATATTTATTTGACAGCTTTGATAGTATGTAGGTATTAAGGTAAGACACACTAGGACCACGTACGCAACGTATGCAGTAGGTACTACATTCCCAGGCGGACGTGCATTGTCCACATGTCCAACGCACGCAACGCATTTTTAAATCTTAGTGTCGCAATATTCAATAGATTTTACGCTATAAATCACTACGTAATGTTATTTGTTCGTCTCGCACTTTGACAAAAGAACGAGCGATAAATGTCAATAAACGCCAAACGTCACAACTAACTTAAACGTAAAAAAACATTGAAAAGACTTTTGTCACCGCCATATTTCTTTCACGCTTCCCACGCGGGTCTGGATAGCACAGATCGGCTTTGCGTGTGGAGCAGAGGATTGCATTGCATGTGACAAGTGTGTTTCTAAAACTTCCATTTTACTGAAAATTAATTGTAAGTTTTCCAAATATCTTAATGCGTTGCTTATGTTGCATACGTGGTCCTAAGTTATCCTTTATAATCGAATCAATACAACAATAGACACAAAAGTTCTTCACAATTAAATGATTCAATTAAGATTGAAATATTATTACACTTATGAGAATATTCTCTAGCAAAGTCGCTAAATATAGTTCATTTAGCTTACTATAAATAATGATACTTCTTGCTGACTCACCTTTGAGGACAATTACTTTAAACGAGTTAACATCTCTTCGCTATTATTTGGCATTTGAACTTGAGAGTTGTCTCAACTTGTTATTTTGAAGAGGCATCTCTGCGGTGTCTGTTTGTCTCCTTATTATTATCTGTCAGTTGAACATGAAAGGCTTCTCCTTTAAGGTTCATTTTATTTATTTGTTTAGCTCCCAGCGCGAGGATAATGTCTCCCATGGGTATCTCAGTTCATAGACAGGCGAAGTACATGGATGACTATGATACTGATGCGTATGAGGATGGGTATTACCAGCCTAAGAATCAGGTGAGATTTTAAAAGTGGTTTATTTTATAGTAGCACCCTAATATAACATATATTTTATAAATGCAACATTAACATATAATTTTAGATTAATTCACATTTATCGTGAATATTACTGTAAGGAAACGTGTATCTAAATGTATGAAAGATACAACCGAGTACGAATGAGGCAGCATGATTGTGAATCTGCAATAAACGCGAATGACTACTGCGTTTTTTTGCTATTTGTTTTTGGGGTGTTATGCCGTGTTACGCTAACTCCTTCTTTAGCCAACGTTTCGGACAGCATTGCAGTGTCCATCATCAGGGCAGATGTGTTCATAAATCAACTATCTAGATGTGTTATTTGAGGTTGTGGTGAAATGTGAGCTTATGTATGAGGATGTGATACCGTGTTGCCAGCTCCAACCGTCTGAGCTAACATTAACGTATAATTTTTAAAGTGGTTTTCTTCGTTTAGCTCTGGTGTAACCGTCAATTACCGGATACCAAGAACTATTGAGCTTAGCTCCATCGTCTCTATTAATGTTTACGGGATTTTTATGAATTTCAATGGCTTCCGTAATCTGCCCTGATGGTGGACACTGCAATGCTGTCCGAAACGTTGGCTAAAGAAGGAGTTAGCGTAACACGGCATAACACCCCAAAAACAAATAGCAAAAATACTTTTGGCCGTGAAAATCTTAAATCATATTTGACTACTGCGTTATCCATCTTTGTTACATTATCTTGTAGTACGAATAATAACAGTTTATAATCTATCCACATGATCAAATATTATTTATTACCTTCCGACAAGAAATTTTTTTGAAGATCGAAAGCCATAGAAGCAATCACTACAATTATCTTTCTTTATTATTTATTTATTAAATTACGTTTAAAAAACAAAGGTAATTGATTAGACAATCCAACAATAAATAAATTATTACCGAACGCACACTAAAAATGAATATTAAAACGCCATGAATGCGCCTTTTTTTAATTGTGTCACTGTTCAGATCTGTCCCAATTTGGTTGTTCGTCTTTTTGGTAGTATTTGACGTCTTTGCCGGGAATTTTTAATCACTTAAATTATGTTGTTTTCCAGATCAAACCAGTCCCAATTTGGCTATGCGCCTTTCTGGCAGTATTCTACGTCTTCGCTGGGCATTTCTAATCACTTAAACTATGTTGCTTTCCAGATCAAACCTATCCCAATTTGGATGTGCGTCTTTTTGATAGTATTCGACATCTTCGCCGGGTATTTCTAATCACTTAAAATATATTGCTTTCCAGATCAAACCAGTCCCAATTTGGCTGTGCGTCTTTCTCGTAGTGTCCTACATCTTCGCCGGAGCGTTTCTCTTCTCGGAATGGGAAGACTGGCCGCTTTTGGATTCCGCGTATTTCTGCTTCATCACCCTCACCACTATCGGCTTCGGAGACTTCGTACCCGCCCAGGGGGTTAAGACCAACTCAGAGATATCAATAGCCCTGTGCTCACTGTATCTGCTGTTCGGTATCTCTCTACTGGCTATGTCCTTTAATCTTGTGCAGGAGGAAGTCATTGCTAATGTCAAATCTGTGGCTAAGAGGCTGGGTATTATCAAGCCGGAGTTAGGAGATGAAACCGATGATGATTGAGATGTTGTGATTTATGAACGGATTTTTTTTTACATTCAGATGAACGTTAGTTACCTACTGTACCAATAATATATTATAATATTTCGCTATCTCCTATTAGATAAATAAAGATTAATCAAATAAAATAATTTTTTGTTTTTTTGTTTTAAAACCACGATATTTATTAATTTAAGAACCGACCGGTTTCGCTTTACTTAAGCATCATCAGGGTACAAATTAATACCCTGATGATGCTTAAGTAAAGCGAAACCGGTCGGTTCTTAAATTAATAAATATCGTGGTTTTAAAACAAAAAAACAAAAAATTATTTTATTTTATTAAATATGTCAAACCACAAAGTGATTGCTTTCTACAATAATAAAGATTAATCTTTCATATATGGAGTACAAATTTAAGAATTTATCATTTCTTTGGAATTCAATATTACCTATCTAAAATATATTGTTAAAATAAGCAAGACTGTTTGAAGATACTTTACATAGCTTTCTGAATTAATTAAGGTCTATTAAATCCACAGCCAGTTAGACTATTTTCCTGAAAGCTTGATTATAAGAGAAAAGATAAAGAAAGTTTTCACTATTTATTCTAAATATTAAATAAGTTTGCATCTTTGCCATTGCATTTAATATAGTGGTATTATGTAAGTATGAAAGTCAATATTAAAAATAAAAACAAGAAACTATGTATTTCGCTTGTTAGATAAGATTAAGAAGTTACTATGTCGCGCCCAAGGAATATCAAGGTTCCATGTGAATGAAAATGAGATATTGAGGTTCAAAGTTTGAATATAACATACTATAACTTTACTTTTGTGAAAGAGTGAATATTATGAAAAACGTTTTGCAATTAAGTTTTCTTTATATGAACATAACTAACTAACTAACCATCACGCCGTTTCTTCGCAGGGGTATGCAGAGAGGACGGACCGCCAAACAATTCGGTCTTGGCACACACTCCTTGCCTCGTTCACATTCATACATCGACTCATACATAAACTTCTATTATTCTGACTCTTGACATGGCCCGACACAACTATCTGATTCGTTTGACTCACACACATTCACATTTGCGTCATATAATCTACTTACACTTTTTTCTTCGCTCATTCGCTATACATGCCCAAACCATCTAAGCGTCTCATTCTTAATCTTACTTATTACGCTAATTACGCTTACATATATGAACATTCTATACAAAAAATACATTGAATTTAGCAAAAAAACTTAGTAAAAATTTTTAGATAGAATCTTGTTGCTTTGATAATCAGCTAAACTCAGAGCAACAGGGTTTTAACTGTCATGTCTTTTGTAGAGAATGTTTTTAAATGTAAGATAGTTCCATTACAATACGTACACTCACTTTGTCGTAAATAGTGTATTAATTTTTCACGGTTTCAAGCATTTGGCAGATGGAACATTTTTTCCTAAGGGAATACGCTCAAATTACAACCCAAATGAAACAATGTTGTTCCAAAAATAATTTATCTAGAACCGAGTTTTCCGTAAAATTTCAAAACGGAACCTTGTCCTAAAAATCAAAATTAACCTTTTGATTTAAAAGTAAGTTTCTTATATATTCCAAATTCAACCTTGTTGTTCTAAAAAATAAATTGGAAAAGTTTTTTAAATGGAGCTTAGTTGCAAAATTATCTGCTTGCACCATAGATGTAATTTTGGTCTATGGCTTACATACAAGAACTTGTTTTTTTCAAGAAGAAAGTGAAAAAAACCCTAGAATGTGATGAAAAACAGTCAAGTTTGACTAAAATTTCAGATGGAATCTTGTTGTTCCACGGGCACGATGTGTGAGCAGAATATACACATAACATCAATGTGAATGTGTTAAAAATACAGGTGATTTAAACCAGAAACCCAAGAGCAGGTAAAAGGTAAGCGCATTATTAAGTAAAACTGTTAAGATGTTTATTTATATGCGTCAGTTAAAGACTTTTAATGTGACTACAATTACATAATTTATATGCCATACCTACTAATAAACATTGCAGTAGATAAGTGTGACTAATATAAAAAAGTACAAGAAAGAACAGATAAAATTAGTTGGGAAACATATTTAAGGTAATTGTCCAAGAAAGAAAAAAAAATGTATGCAAATAAATATGTAAAAGTTCGTTTGTTCAAAATCTAAAATCTCCGTGATCAGTTCTTCACCGATTGATTTGAAATTTTGACACAACGTTGCATTTGAATATGTATTTTTATACCTAAATTATATAGATGTCACCTGTAACATGTAAAAAACATGTTTTTTTTAAAGAACAGCGCCATCTGTTGGACGTAAACGCAACACATGCTATTGTTTATCTATCTGCACGGACAAACTGCGCCACAGAAACGCGTGACGGGGTACAGCTAGTATAATTATCAAAATATCAAAATTATTTTGAGAAAATCAAATATTGAACTGACGTAAATAAACTCGAGAATTATTCTGGTTTAAGAAATAAAGGTTATTTTAATAGATTTACAAATCAATCAACGGTTCGTGCTCAAATTTTTAAGTATAATAATACAATTTTTATTTTAATAAAATTTATCTATGCGTTATTTTGAATTGTTTTAATTATGACCGATACCTTTCCCTGGAATGAAAATAACAACCAAGAATGTTGAAGGTACCAATTTTTATTGTGGTAAACTAAATGGGGTTGTGGTTGTCATAACAATATTTACTTTGCATGAAACTTTAATTTTTTATATATATAAATATAACATATTGATAACAAATAATACATATTGACAGAAGTAAGTAAGATCATCAGTAAGTGTTCAGCAGACAGAGGGTTAACATTAAGACAATTACAAAGTATATATATTATACCAACCGTCTAATAACCGTGTTTTATGTTATTCCGAATGATCTGCATAGGGGTAAATATATAATATATGTTTTATGCTGTTAATTAATACCTCCCTCCCTAATTAAGAATAACTCGTGTTTAGGAAGGGAGTGTCGTTTTGAGTTTTATACATCATATAATTTTAGGAATACTACCATACATATAAACTTTTAAAATATGAAAAAACATATACAGAATAACAGATATAATAGTACTTGTAATTGCAAAATTTTTGAAAAAAGTATTTAACAAAAAAAAAATTTGAATAAAATTTAATTTAGATTTTTAACACTGATTTTTATACAATATACCACATAACCAAATTAGTTTGAGGAAAAGAGGATTTTTAGTAATATCGTGTGACTTAATATTTATAATCTAATTATAACTCGTTAACAAAAACAAATCAATGAGATTTACATATTTACATATTTATTTTCTTTTTATTATTATTACAATATTTGAATACTAATTTTATAAAACTCAAAGGTAAAAAAGTGGAAAAAATTATTCGTTTCATGTCTCATCTAATTATAATAAAAAAAGGGCTTTTAAAATAAAACAGGTACAAAATTCAATTAGTATAAAATGAATTAGGTTCAAAATACATTTGGTAAAAGATAAACTAAGTACAAAATTATTAAGGTAAACTTCACTGGGTAAAAACTAAGTACAAAATGCACTTTGTAGAAAATAGGTAAAAAATTAACGTAGTACAAACTTGGTACAAAATGCACTTAGTAGAAACTAGAAAAAGAAAGCACGTAGTATATACTAGGTACAAAATGCACGTAGTACCAACTAGGTACAAAATGCACATAGTACGAACGAGGTATAAAATGCACTTAGAAGAAACTAGGTACACAATGCACGTAGTATAAACTAGGTACAAGATAAACTAAGTACAAAATGATCTAGGTAAAAACTGTTTATCTTGACCCAAAAGCATTTTGTACCTAGTTTATTTGGTACTAAATGTATTTTGTACCTAGTTTGTACTATGTGAATTTCGTACTTAGTTTGAACTAAATACAAAATGAATTAGGTATAAACTGCACTTATTAAAAACTGCACTAAGTGCAAACCAGGTACAAGCTGCACTGAGTAAGAAAAAAGAAGGCGAAAATGTACGTAGTACAAACTAAGTACAAAATGAACAGGGTACAAACTGCAATGAACGAAGTACAAACTAGGTAAAAAGGCATTCAGTACAAAATGATCTAGGTACGAAATAAACTAAATACAAAATGAATTAGGTATTAACTGCAAATTGTAAAAACTATGAACAAAATGCACGTAGTACAAACAAAGTACAAAAGGCACTTAGTATAAACAAGGTACAAAATGCACGTAGTACAAACTAGGTACAAGATAAACTAAGTACAAAATAAATTAGGTATAAACTGCACTTAGTACAAACTAAGTACAAAATTAACGTAGTAATAACTAGCAACAAAATGAACGAAGTACAGACTAGGTAAAAAGGCATTAAGTACAAAATGAACTATGTACAAGATAAACTAAGTACAAATAGAATTAGGTATAAACTGCAAATTGTAAAAACTAGGTTCAAAATGCACGAAATACAAACTTAGTTCAAAATGAACGCAGTACAAACTAATTACAAAATGATCAAGGTACAAACTAGGTAAAAAATTAACGTAGTGAGAACTAGTAAAAAAATGAACTTAGGTACAAAGTACAAACTAGATACAAAGGCGTTAAGTACAAAATGAACTATGTACAAACTGCACTTTGTACAAACTAAGTACAAAATGCACGTAGTACAAACTCGATACAAGATACACTAAGTACAAAATGAACTAGGTACAAAATGCATTTGGTAAATGCATAGATTTGTTGTAACTTCTCTCACTCTCTTTAACTTACATAATTGGCCCATGTGACAGATAAAAAAGGTACAATGCATCTCTCAACGGAAGTATTGAATAAATTAATGTTTTTGTTTGTAACGTGGGAAGACATTTTTTTTATTTTATAACTTTTGTACAATTTCATTTATTTGATCGTAAGAGAACTACTTTATTAAAATAATATCTTTTTTTTTATTGGTGCCCTTTTTTACTCATTTAAAGTACGCCCTAGTGTGTTTAAATCGCACTTTATGGAACGCGCATTTTTTAAAGTTACCATGGCAACATCAACAAATCAACAAAATGTGAAGTCTAAATGTCAACTTTTTACTATAAATCGGACAGGAATATTTTAAATGTCAAATAAAACATTACAAATGTTTCAAAACTTTTATTCAAAGCTTACATTCTTTTTTACATCGTTTAAATTCTAATTATTTAAATGGATGTGAAAAGAGCAGTTCGTATTATTTGAAATATTAATACCTCCGTTTTTTAAATCGGAGGAAATGCTGTTCAAATTAATAGTATTCTCGGAAGTCAATGAGGCTGCACTTCCATTAATGGCAGTTCCAATAATGTTTGAAACATTCTTCTTATTGCTAATGTTCTCTTCCACGTAACCAGTCGCCACAGCTGCCGATTTCCATCCTACTTGTCGTTGGATTTGATCAATTGTCATGCCACTATTTGCCATAATGGTAGCGGATGTACGTCGAAACGCATGTCCTGTATATTTCTCAGGATCATTTAATTTAAGATACCGTGCGATTTGTAAGGGGCATGATCCAAATGTCTTAATACCAAAGATATTAGAAGAACGAGATATGCTATGTTGGCCGCCGGACCGTAGCCGGAGTACTACCTAATTAGGGTACTTTGAACGGTATCGGGACGTGTACGCACAGAAATCTGTTCTATGTATTAGTGCGGATACCTTAGTGATGCCTTAGCGTAAGCGAAGGTGTGCAGTAGTATTGGTGAACAAAACCGGCGACACTCGGCAAAACAATTCCACTCAGTACGAACTGCGCATAGCACATCTCGTTCTTCTAATATCTTTGGTTAATACCAATCACTTGATTGGTGCACTTACCCTTATCATACCGTAAGAAAACCCTGTCTGTACTTACATTTTGGGGTCGCAATGATAAATATTGCTTCATCAAACGCACATAATTAATTGCACCACTGTCGGCAACAGTAAAACGTTGAGCCTTCACTGTTTTAGATGGTCGGATGGTAATAAGTAGAGACCGGATTATATGCAACAAAAATAGCCCAAAATATGCATGCAAATATGCAATAAAAATAGCTAAAATATGCACGAAAATCCATAAAAAGGGTCAAAATATGCAACATGAAATAATACAGGAAGTCGTATTTTAAAATACTTTTTTTTTATTTTAGTAAGCTATTAGTTCTCAAGGATAACAATTATATTTTCGAAAATATCAATTATAAAATGTATTTAACAATAATATTTAGAATTTACCTTTAAAAACGTATATGACTAAGTACTGTTCTAAATGTTCTGTAGACAAATTGTGTCTACGATCGCTTAATATATTTTTGTAAGCGGAAAAGGAACGTTCTACGTCTACTGATGTGGCTGGACAGAATTTAAATTTGGGTGCGATTTTTGAACATATTGTTCCGGGCAAAATTTCACCTGCCCCGTTGATGAAGTTATCAATTTGGCACAAAGGTTCAAACCCTGGGTTATTATTCAGTATGTTTTCAATTTTTTCTTTGAATTTACTCGGGAATAGCTTTGGCAACGAGGAATTCATAAGGCGAATTTCCTTCATAACCTGAATAGATGCATTCAACGCCAATCCATGAGTTTCAAGCGTTTTTATACTTGCAGGTATGTAGGCGAAATGAGTGGTAATCATAGCTAGTTTTTTTTTAATACTGGCGTCGTCAAACGATTCTTTGCACTGGAAAACTGCCAAAGCCTCTGCACTATCGAAGTCATTGATAACACCCTTGATGGCTTCAAAATGTTCATGGTAAAACATCGCAGCTTCGATCCATGTACCCCAACGTGTTATTACTGGCTTAGGAGGTAAAGGGATATTTGGCAGTTTTTCTTTGTAGGCCTTTATACGAGCAGGCGCTTTAAGAAACACTTTCTTTGCTGATGAAATCAGGTTATTTACATTCGCAAACGTGGATCTCACTTCTTCGGCGAGTCTGTGAATTCCGTGAGCAAAACACGTCACATGAATCAAATTGGGATAAAATACTTGGAGGGCTTTGCCTGCTTTGATCATATAGGGGGCAGCATCTGAGAGCAACACATGCACATTTTCATCCGCAGAAGATTCAGGAAATATTTTTTTTATACCCTCATTCACAAATCTGGCGATCGTAGAATGATTTGCCTTTTCAAGTTCTCTGCAGGCCACCAGATAGGAAGGTGAAGGTTCAAATTTTAATGCACCAACAATCAAATTTGCAATGTAATGGCCGCAAGTGTCGGTGGTTTCGTCAGCTGAAATCCATATGATGTTATCCTTGAGTTCATTGCGTATTTCTTCCAGCACATGTAGATAAATTGATGGTATGTAATTTTTACGTAAAGTAGATTCATCCGGTATATTTTGATTTATGCAATATTTTCTGAGAAAATCCTTCAATTTGAGGGATATTGCTTGCAAGAAATGCTTCACATAGATCCATACTAAAGTGATTTTGTTGTTTACCTTTGGAGGTTACTTCACTGTTACTGCTACTTGCCACTGTAAAAACTTGTTGTCGTGGACCCTTCTTCTGCACTCCTGCGAAATGAACACTGGTTTTGACATGCTGGTCTATTTGGAACTTTTTTGTGCTAGAAATGTTTTTCTCGCAAACTCGGCAGTATAAAACTTTTCCGTCGTATGTAAATATTCCAGGATATTCAGCTATCCACGTATGTGCACTTTTTTTATCAGGGGGCATGGTTCACTTTCACAATGTACAACTTCGTGCAAACAAACAAAACACTAGACGAAACTCTAAAGAACACCGCGTGCGACCAGTCAAAAACAAAATTCGCAATTAAATAAAAATATACCAAATCACCCCTCATACGAATGAATGAATTGTTTTCAGCAATTAGCCGAATTAAGCCGAGTAGGCGCGAGCGCAGGCGAAGATGAGAGAGGTTCCCCCCCGCTCCGGCCGCCGGCCGTAGCGATCAGTAAGATCAGTTATCAGTTCTTCGCCCAGCTTCGCTGGCCGCGCGCCTTGCTATCTGACGTCTATAGTGTCGCTATGTGAGGCATCTGAACGATATCAAGCGTAAATATGCAAGATCTCAAATTATTTGCTAAAATATGCAACTACCGCTGAAAAGGGTCTAAATATGCATTTGCATATGCAAATATGCAAATGCATATAATCCGGTCTCTAGTAATAAGCAATACACTTCCTTCTTCTTTGATATCATATAAGCGTAAATCGCACAATTCACATCTTCTGCAAGAGCCAAAGATTCCGCAAATGGCTACCACCGTCAAAAATAAGTACGTAATGTCCGGTGCTTCCGTGAAAAACTTCCGCAAATCATCTTCTTTGAATACATACGCCTTCTTAGCAACGTCATCCTTGCTAATTGCCTTCATGAATGCATGCACTTTCACAAATGATTTTAAATCAAACCCTTTATTTATCCTCAACAGACATTGCAATTTCGAATGTATGGCCCACATAGTCGATGCTTTGTACTGTTCCGACATTTTCTGAAGGTAAGCAAGCACAACTCGTTCATCTACATCTACTACGTTTTGCTCCTCCATCCATGTTATGAACCTTTCATATTCTTTTTTATAAACGTCTTTGGATTTTTCAGGTATTAACCGCGATTCTGCTTTGGTATTTAAATTATGAATGTTAGAACTCATTTTACAACACACAATAACTAGTAAAAACTGTGATGTCAACTATTAATCTTATGTGACAGATTGCAAATTAATGTTTGTGTTTTTCATTTCCATGACAACAAGATATTGTGATGTCACATCACGAATTCATTAATAGTTCTTATTTCCAAATTTTTAATAATAATATCAATATTTATGTTTTCAAAGTGTACCAATAAAAAAAAATAGCGTAAAGTATTCGTGGATAACTGGTCTTTAAAACACTTGTTTTATTTCGAGCACTCGGCAAAGACCTGTTTATCCACTTATACTTCAATATACTATTACATAACATCGTAAGGCAATTATTGGACGATCGTGTGCCCATCGTCCAGCAGAGCATGACACAGACAGGACAAGGAGCCAATCCCTGGATGATAAGAGAGGCAGCGAGACGGAACTAGCGGCAGAGATTTCGGCCAGACAAAGAAAGAGAACTTGTAAAACAATTATTGATTCATTTAAGTTTTGATAATTTGTGGTTGTATGTATTTTTGCATAAGAAATCTGAAAAAAAAATTACATCTCGACAACATCACCACCTATCGGGTCCAAAACTATACTTTGTTTCAAGCTGGAACTAACCATACACATTCACAAAATTTAATTGAAATCGGTTTGGCGGTTTCGGAGATTAGCGTGTACGAACACAGTGACACATGATTTTTATATATCAAGATATATAAAATTCACGTAGATAGATAACGGTAACCGGATAAATCATCATAATGATAATTCATCACATCTTTAAAAAGTTAGATAAAGTCATGGAAAGTGATGAAACAAAAACTTTATTAACTGGGATATATAGTTTAGGCTAGGTTAGGTTAGGTAAGGTTAGGTTAAAAAAATTTTTTTTTTCATCGTTTCTAATGACTTTATATCATATCACTTTTTAAAAGTATGTTGAATTGTCAATGTGTTGAGTTATCATGAAACCATAGATAACACAGCCTACATACATCATAGCATACATTCACCTTAAAGCACACTACATTATGGAATATCTCTGTTTTTTGTTAGTATTAGTAGTGTATACAATGAATTAGTTAAGAAATATGTCATTGGTTTCTCAGCTAAGTAAATAACACATGTAGAAACCAACCTTTGTGTGAACTGTTTATTTCCTTAAAATAAAATAAATACATAATATAATAATATGTAACTCGCTATTAAATTATCGCGATTAATTTTTTGGGTACTTCGCCGTGTTACGTTATTATTTTTTTTCTTTCTTTATCTAGATACCGTGTTGCGGGCATTTTATGTTACTTATTTATATAGTCCATTTTCCGTATTTCATTTTCTCTTGTAAGTTTTTCTAATTATATTCACATAATTTTCCATACGTAATTTTTAATCATTTATGAAAAAAAATGTACTACGTGGTATGTAAAAGATCTGTAGCGATGCTACGAGAATTTTCTGGAACGATCGCCGATTCAAAACGCATTGTAGCGGGAACGCTCTAGACAAAATGCGAGCGTTAGGCGTTCCTACCTAAAGTTACCGAAATGTTTTCGATGCACTGGGGTGGCTATATAATGCGGCGCATCGAGACGTACTTAGTCAGTAATTAATTATCAGTTTTACGAGTGACCAACAATGCGAGCGCTGCGACTGCTTGCTGCATACTGAAGCGGCCGACACCGACCGCCGGTTTCCTCCGCGTCGCGTCCCGCTCTTTCTTCACCACACCGCTACAGGATCTACTCACCTATAACCGGCTCTGCACGGACTACAATAAATTATGGACTCCTTGGGATCATAAAATTCACTGAATAAATAAATTAAAAAAAAAAAAAAAAAAATCAGCGCCCTGGCCCCGGCCATAGTTCCTGGCCAGCGCTGACCTCACGCGCCTAGACCCTGCGACCACTTCGCCGGTCTGCGCCTCGCCCCCGAGACTTCCTTGTCGGCCTGCACCTCCCGCTCATCTGCCACCAGGTCCATCACATCTTCGGCTACCACGTTCAAACTGAAGTATTCGGAAGACTCCACTTCTTCACCAGTGCTGATAACATCCACGAGTCCGGTCTCCACCAACGCGGTGTCTACTCACTGACCCGCGCCTCGACCACTCCACCGCCGTTATTGCCGTCTACACCTGGTGTCATCCTTATCGGTCCCAGTCATCTCGCAATTGCGCAACTCAACTGACTCGAAATAAACGCTGTAACACAACACAACATCATCTTTCATTGTCTCCTCACCAGATCCCCAAAGATCTGAGCTTTAAAAAAAATTCCTATTAGGTATAATTTTGAGTTATATCTCGACTTTTTATGACAGATACATAGATGGCTATGATGCAGATGACTATTATGCTGATGACTATGATGCTGATGACCATGATGCTGATGACTATGATACTGATGCCTATGAAGATTATGATGCTGGGTATTACCAGCATAAGAATCAGATGAGATTTTAACTTTCCCGTTGTCAACAGGGTATCCAAGATCTCCGAAATAAATTTACTATCTTTCGTTAACCTTGAACCTTAAGTATTTGAATCACCTCCGGACGTTAGTTTACCCCTGCACGGAGAAAAATGAGTATGGCTGATTTATTTAAATCTTTTTGAAAACGTAATTGCAATTCATTTCCCAGTAAAATATTTAAAATAAATAAATATTCCATTCAGAATATATCGGAACACGTGAGAACAGGTGCGTTTTTCATGAAAAATGTAGTGACAAAATGCAACAATGTTAAATTTATTATTAACAAGTTTAGTGTTCTGAAATCCTAATACAATTTTCGTGTTTTACCGAACGTTTGTTAGGAAACTTTTCAATTCATTCGTTAAAGACCTGCAGTCCCGTTTTTAACATAAATACGAATTCGACCAGATTTGTAATAAATTAACAATATTTTATTTCAGTAAGTTTTCTCTGTGTGGATGACACCTTGTTGTCATCCACACAGAGAAATCCAACTCGTATTTTTTTCTAATGTCAAACCTCTCCAAATTTGGCTGCGCGTCATTTCGTTAGTGTTGTACATCTCCACCAGGGCTTTTCTCGTCTGCTCTATCATTGATTTCCTGTCTGCCCAAGAGCTGAAAACCAACTGCGAGGTATCCATCAACCTGTGTTTGCTGTACATGCTGGCTAAGATGTTTTATCTCGTGCAGGATGAGGTCATTACGAGTGCTAAGTCAGAGGATAACTTGACCACAGACCTGGCCTGAGTAATGACTAAGAGACTTGGTAACATTATGTCGGGTTTGGAAGATAAGATCGTTGGTGATCGAATGTTTGGAAAATTTACGTACAAATAAATAACTTTTGTTACTGTTTCTACACTTGGTATCATGAATAAATTATTAAACTTCAGTACCTACCTTGTAGGTACATCAAAAAACTATGATAATTTATTTAAAAACTACGAAATAGTTAGAAACTTCGAACGCAGTTTTAACTAACCTCTTGCGTATTTTTGTGATTTTAGTACACGGTTTATTGGTTTATCAGTGGAATACATTTGTTAACTTTACTGCACACACTAAAATGAACACACAACAGTCGTTCTATTTCTTTTGTATTGTACGCCCGGCTGAGCTTTAATATGTTATTTTCTTAATTTTTTACAAAGAACATCCAAATAAACACAACAAAATAATAAAAAAAAACAAAACCAAAGTAAAATCAAAAACAAAATCAAAAAGAAAATAGAAGACATAATAAAACACAACCTCTTAAACAAAAACAATGTCAAAACGAAATAAAGTGGAAACTAGACATTCCACCATGCAAGATGGAAAAATGTAATACTAGGAAAATTACAAAACTTTGGTAAGATAAACAGAGCTAGGTAGTTTCTATAGTTAAATTATATTATATTTGATATTCTTCTTTCTGAAATAAATTGGGTAATGACTTGTTTATATTTGGTGAATGATGTGTTGAATATATCAACAACATCTTTATAGTCATTACCCAAATATTGTATACGGCCAACGGGGATATAGAATTTAGATTCTGTGTTGGAGTTATCACAACAGAACGGTAGAAAATGCCTCGATGTTGGTTTGCGAGATATACGTAAAGAAATCAAGTATAATAGTTCACGGCTGTCAATTCACTTTATTTTTGAATTAACTCTAAACCTCTCTCCTTTGGAAGTCCGTCGGGAAAGAAATGACCTCATTTGCTTCTTCAAAATTATAAATGGTATTATTGATTCACTTACTCTACTGCAACTCACTCCCTTCAATATCCCCTAGCAAAGACTCAGAAATAATAAACTGCTCTTCCTCAACCATAATTCGACAAATTTTGGATATTATTCACCATTGTTCAGAATGTGTAGACTGGTCAACTCAAGTCAAAACCTTAACTTTTTTGGGTTAAGTCTGAATGATTTTTGCCGGTCGCTAAACAAGTGATGGAATATTATAAGTGACCCGTGGTCCTGACGCACGGCGCGGGCGTAGTCTTGACTTGATTCGACTTGTCACTTTATTTTCTTATATTATATCTGCCTTATGTCTTTGCTTTCATGTACCTTTGTCTACTCCTGTATTTTTCATTTTATTGTATTCGTGTTATTATTTTGTAATTTGGACGATGTCTGTTAATAAATAAATAAATTATTGAATTTATGATTTTATATGAACATTTTAGGTAATTAACTATTCTACGTTCAGATAATTTTAATAAATTGAGTTGACATAGTACAAAATCATGGTTGACGTATTCCCTTGTAATACCCGTTGTGAAATTAATAAATCTTATGAATTTTTTTTGAATTCTTTCTATCGTGAGTGAATGACTAGCGTAACTAGGTGCCCACACTGTCGAGTTGTACTCAATTTGACTCCTAACCAATGACATATAGAAATTTTTATAGGTTTGAATATTTTTAAATTGGCTGCAAATTCTTATAACAAAACCCAACATTTTCAAAGCTTTATTTGATGTAATTTGGTATGTAATTTCAATATGGTTTTTAAATTTCAGTTTTTGGTCAAAGTTTACACCTAAATCATTCACCTCGGTTACAGCGGTTAGAACTACATCATTGATGGAGTAATCATAAATTATTGGATTTTTTATTCTATGAAATCTCATAATTAGACATTTGTTTATATTTAGTTGTAGATAGTTAATAATAATAATGATATAGTTAATAATGTAAAATATTATTATTAAATAGTGTAAGAAAGTGGCAATTACACGCTTTGTGTCTGTATTGTAAGTTTACCATGGACACTAATGAATAAATAATTCTAATATATTCCAAAGTCATTGACCGCCGCCGTAGCTTGTTTATTTGCGAAAGATCGGTCAATGTTTGAGAAATTTGGTTTTGTGATTTTTTTCTTCCTTTTTCAATGATTACGATTAAATTCAGTTGCCTACCGCAAGTACCAACCCACAAATTATAAAAAAGCATTTAAAAATAATAGAAATCTTAGGAAAATACAAATAACATTTTGAAATATTTTGTATTTCATTTTAAAACACACAGTAAATATACAATGAATACTGTAACATACCAGCAGACAAATAACCACGATAATATTACAATAACACACCCCCATATACAATGCTCATATTAATAATGAAAGTACATCTTTTTACTATTTTTAATTATTTCTGCATTGCAACAAATTTAATTGTTATTGGTGTAACATTACTTTTAATAAACATATAAAGAAAAAAAGAATTTTGTGGCCTTAAGAAAAAAGCATTTCGTAATTTTTTTCTTTCTCGTCATGGCCACGACCTTGATATTCGGTTTTTAACCAGTTTTTTTTTTTGTTTTATACCCATATTTTTCTAGCAAAATTCTATTTACCCTAAAAATAATTTAGATTCGCATACAAAAAATAATATTCACCCTCAAATCGCCTTTATACTGTCGGGACCAAGTTTGGTGAAGACACAGTTGTTTTTAGTTCTTCACCGAACATGATACCAACAGGCACTGAGCAAAATGAATACAGTTCTGGAAGTGAATATTATTTTTTTGTGACAGTGACCGTATTGCAGGTCCAGTGATAGGTCAAAACTAAGCCGGAAGGTCCCCAGGGTGTGATGGTGGGCAGAATAAGAAGGTCTAAATCCAGCAGGCAAAGGCGTCGACGTCGCGGTGGAAGGCGCCCCATTTGCCCCGATTAAATTGCTACATTTAAAATCCACGTTTCAAGTGCCAAACTACATCAACCATTAAATAAATAAAAAATCTGATTTTTATAATTTTTTTTTTGCTATTCGTCTGTTTGTCCTTATTTTTTGGCGTTAATGTTGTTTGTTATTTTTACCGTTGTGTGTTTGTTCGAAAATGTTTTGTGCATTTTTTCCATAAGTATGTTAATGTTTCAATAAATGTGATTTTGGAATAATATGTTATTATTTTAAATTAAACGAACATTAGTGGTTTTAGGGAAAGTTGGAGGTCAAAAAGCGGAATATTTTTTCACTTCATGTTTTAGCTAAATATCGTTTTAAGATTTTTAGGATTCTCTCAGTTTTTCTAAACTGAAAAAATTCAAACAAAAAATCGTAATTTCGATTTTTTTTTTTCAGCTAGAACAATATCAAATTATTATTTTTCAATTTTACCACTCAAGTTCACTGAAAAGTCACGAACTACCACTGGTACTTACCTACCCACTATTATTTGTTATACATATAAGACGCAATAACTAATCAGTGTAGATTTTCATGTTTTGTTTTCACAAATCTATTTTTTTTTTTTTTATTAATATCAATAGCAAAATTTGTACATTATGTAGGTTTAAAGTATAATATAAGTATATTTTTTGTATTTTTTTCACAGTCCTCCTCACTAGGGTTTCCTGTTCTGAGGCGGCCTGTAGTTTTTCTTAAATTTTTGTATTTAGTTTTGAATTGTCTTTACATTGTCTTCATAATGTTTGTAAGTTGATTATTACTTTGATCTCTAAGCCATGTTTTGACTTTTGTTTTAAATATACTCATTTCGTTTATTTTTTTGGTTTCATTTGGTAGAGCATTGAACAATTTTATAGCATGGAATTTATTATTTCTCTGTCCAAAGGATGTGTTCAAACTGGGAGTAATCAGGATATTTTCGCTTTTTGCCCTGGTTGTGTATTTATGTTGGGCAGTGGAGTATTCGGATATGTTTTTTTTCAGTTTAAATAAAATATTTTTTGAATAGTTTCTGTACATTGTAAACATTGAAGTTTTTGAATATTTCTTCTGACGGAGTTCTAAGCGGAACTTTCAGTATAGTCTTTAATACTCCTTTTTGTGCTATATTGAGCCGCTCTGTGTGAGTGCTCAAGGCAGACCCCCATCCAGTTATTCCGTACTCTATTTGTGATTGACACAAAGCATAGTATACTTTTTTAATATCGTTTATATTGAGGATATTGCGAATGTTTCTAAAGAAGTATATGTATCTGGTTAGTTTTTTTGTAATTAAATCTATATGTGAGTTCCAACGGAGATTATCATCAATTTCAATTCCAAGATATTTGATGCTTTTGGAGTGTGCTATAGTGAGACAGAGGCATGATAAGCCTTGATTTTTTTGATAAATTCCTTGGCATGAATGTAATTTGAGATTAAGGTCCTCTGACGGCTGCCCTCTGGCTGTTTTAGAAAATGTCAGATATTTTGTTTTATTGACATTAAGCGTCAGGGAGTTTCTTTTAAGCCAGTTTTGCAGGAGACCAAGTCCGTGTTCAGCTTCTTTGTAGGTATTTATCCAATCTTTTTCTTTAAATAAAATTACTGTGTCATCAGCAAAACTAATGATTTTTCCTCTTGTTTCTAGGTTACAGATATCATAAATGTATATTAAAAATAATATCGGACCTAGTACGCTTCCTTGTGGTACTCCATGGTTGATTAGGAGAGGTTTGCTTTTTCTCTTATTAATTTGGACGCTCTGTGTACGCTCCGTCATATAGCTTTTTAGTAAGTTTAGTGTTGTACTCTTGTTTTAGATTTTTATATTTTAACATAAATCTCCTGCTGTGTGGTCAGGATTCAACATAGTTTGATATTTGTCTCAGAACAAATATTGTCATAGACTCTTAGGCCTAATAAAGTTTTGAAATAGGACTGTGTTTTCTGATTAACCTTTCCTTACCCAAGTTGGTAACCGACGTTACCTAGATATTTTAATCTTAAACGTATTGTATATCTACTACAAAATTAACTAAATAAATGTACTTCTGTGTGTAGGTACTATCAGAATTGCTCCAGTGAAATCGAAATATTCAGAAACTTAACATTGATTGAAATGGCTTGAGCCGTTTTGGAATGCGGTATATTTTGTCGTTCTCCCATTGGTCACGATTGAGAAATGTCTATACTTTTTTCGCTTTTTAAATTATCTGAAGAAAAATGAATTTAGCTTTAAATATAAGCTTTCTGGAAATGAAAATACGAATTTCAACATGTGAATATGAATAAAAAAATTTTGAACGGTCTTGAGAACTCCCATCGTACGTTGAAATGTTATCCACCACTTAACGGACTACCTGTATATTCATATATAGTATCAGGTCGTTTGTATTTCAAAAAAAGTTAATATTTTTTTTATTCCTACTAACAAGATTTGTAGAATTAGCTCTCGAAGTTACTACGCTTAACTCCATAACATTTTGTAAATATTTCAAATAACCCAACGTAGCTGTAACAGAGTCGGGATCAAACCTCAATTTAGGAATAACTATACAGGTGAGTGACGGCCGCTGAATAGCTAATACACACGCATTGTTGATGGCACTAACGATAAACTACCTTAAAATCCCCGGAATAACCCCCAAAGTTCCCCCCTACTCTCGTCGGCTGCAAACGGAACTCCACAATAGTCACTGCAAAAATTTCCCCTCGAAATGTGATCGTTGCCGATTGGAAAGAAAAAGTTTTCATCTGCTTAACAAAAAGTGTAGATTTGTTTTTAACTACACAAAATTTTTCATTAAAGTATGGACATTTGAACGCACCCACAACCCACTTCTTTCAGTTTATAAGATAGCCAAAAAGCCGGAAAGACAGATAGCTAGATAGCAAGATAGCCGGATATCAAGGTAGCCAGGTAGCCAGAAAACCAGAAAGCCAGAAAGCTGGTTAGCCATATAGTCAAATAGCCAGACAGCCAGAGAGTCCGAGAGTCAGATAGCCATTAAACCATATGGCCAGATAGCCAGAAAGCAAGATAACCCGAAGCCAGATAGACAGATAGTCAGAAAGCTAGTTAGACAGATCACCAGGAAGCTTAATAGCCCGCTAGCCAGATATCTGGATGGTCATTTAGCCAGATAGTCAGATAGCTAGATGGTTAGATAACCGTAAAGCCAGATAGCAAGATAGCCAGATAGACCGAAAGATCAGATCCCCTTCGGCCTCACGTCATGCCCATATTTTTTTCCGATTTAATGGTTTCTTTTCAATCCAATCGTTTATTATTTTAAAAACACCCAAAACTTTTAACTAAACCGGTTTTAAATAAATTTATAAAACATAAATATAAAAAGGTATTATACTTCAAACAAAAATGTTGGTATGTTAAAGACTGAACAATTATTTCCATATCCAGATTGATTCGTATCAACATATCAACATCTAGACTCTTCTCCTCACCTTCATGCGGTATAACCACGGAGGACTCTCTTCCTTCCTCCGTTGGTATAACCATTGGCAAGTCTACGTTGTCAGTGATGGAGATAACCATCAGGAATATAGAAATGAATGCTCTCCATGATTTCCGAGTTATCAAAACATCAACGAAGTCTGAAGAAATGTGTAGCAATGCGCACATCCCTTCGTGATGTATGACTCGTAGATGTTCACTCTGTACATACCTCCACCCAAATAAAGTCGGTAGGATGGAACCACGGATAGTATTCACCATCCATCATGTAGAGAATTCTCATAAATTGAAGTAGGTATAGGTCTACATTAGTTGACCACATCACAGTAAACACACAGACGATAAACTTACACACAGCGTGTTTTGTTTAGAGGTACGTATGACGTCATGCGTACCCCATCAAATTTCGATCGATTTGGAGGGTTTTGAAAAATTCTTACTTTGTAAATTTATTTACTATGAAATAGACATTTGTAAATACTGGCAATTTAAGTTAGAAAGTGAACATTCATAATATTTTTTTAATGTCTTTCATTATTCTCAAAAATAGCACACGGAGGAAGTTTTCTAAATTAAAAATTGTGTGATCAATTTAAGCAGAAATAAGGTTAAGTAAAGCTTAGTTCGGGCACATGGACACGCCCACAACACTTTCCAGTGAACGTAGCTTACCGTATATCGTTATTTTATTGTTTACATGGCGTCCACGCAAAATCTCCGAAAATGACATACCTCCCGAGTGGAGTAAATGTAAGAAAAAGTAATTTCGGTAAACACTCAAATGAATGAAAAACAAAAATTGTTTGGACACCACTTTACTGAGCAGATATATAAAAATATGTTCAACGAACCGGTTTTGGTTAAGGCCAAACCATCTTCAGGGCTGTATAATAAATAATCAAAAATATTACTATGTCTCCTGCGTAACTTTGGCTCAATAAACTTTGGAACTCGGATATTCTTTGAATTTACAATATAATTTTTATTTGTCAATATAGTAGGCGAGTATTATTGGATAATCAACACCCCTGCGGTCACCCTAAGTAGATATCTACGTTTGTTGACTTAGCAAGGGTGTTCGGGATCATTGGGTAAGGTTTGTTTTGGTTTTGGCGGAGGATGCTTCTGCTCACCTACTACGTTTTGGGCCACCGTAGTAAGCGTTCAAAGATGGTTTGAAAGAAAGATATGTGAATAAGAATGTTAGAGGGAGCGCGCTAATATTAAAAAAAAAACGATAATGATGTGAAAATGGTGAAAATATTTAATTAAACACGAGTCTTTGAAATAGAGCAAAAATCTCTCAACAAATGCTTTAGTTGCATTAAAAGATACACTGTGGATTTCTGTATGCCTATGACATATTAAGTAACAGAACAAAATGTGATTTTAATAATTTTCGGAGCTTACATCTGTATAGATATTATCTTCAAAAACATTTTTTTTTGGAACTTAAAACTTAAAGAGTTAGCGAGGAACTTGTTAAAATCGGTAGAAATTGGGTATGCGGGGGCTAAAGGGAGACTCTTTGACCTCTCCAGCAGGACTCTATCGACCCATCGCCCTACGCCCAGTGGGAGGGATGGATTCATACTTTCTGGACACACTGACCTCTAGATTTTTACCAACCCCTCATACCTATTTACTTCCCAGAACTTCCTCTCCTTTATTCCTTAAAAATATCCTCCACACAGCATCCCCAAAGATTACATATTTAATGAGGGATTTTTTCCTCAGGGCCTCCTGTGTGTTTCTAATGTAAAAAAATATAATATTGGAACTGATTGTATGAAGAATTCAGACAAGTAATAAAGTACCTCCCTACAATATAATGGTTTTACAATAATTACATTAAATAAACAGAGATTTACAGTAATTATTGTAATTACTAAAATAAATCGAAGATACATAATAAATAAGGAACCAAAGAGGGAGGGCTAGAGTATTTTTCCGGACGCATGAGTGGCATTATCGCACTAACCGTCTTATTAAATAGATTCTTACATGTTGGTGCGGTAAAGCCGGCCTTGCCCCTGGATTATAGCCATTTTAACGAAACAAACGCCATGGTAATAAGTTTTTCACTCGCGTAATATTAACACCGCTGATCAATGTTTTTGTTAATTTATACAAAATCTTTCGTTTAATCAATTCCGCGTAAGAAATGCAAAACTCGCCTGTTATTGGCTCCCTTAAAGCAGTTGAAATTCTCATAAAGATTTTATCAAACACCAATCTTTTAAATATGGAACAGGAGACAAATAAAAAGATAAATCTGACTGGAAAACGAGTGGCCTCTTCTGTTTTTGTCTGTCTTTAAAAATATTTTTTACATCTCCTTTCTTTTCGATCTATTCATCCATATCCCAGTGGAGAGGTTAACAGAATGGATATTTTTATTCTCACCTCTACAGCCACTGAATGAATTAATACCTAGAAATGTGTATGTAGTAACTTTTATTTGCGCAACTAATACAAATTTGAAAGAAAAAAGAAGAAACCAATTATCATAAGGTTTTACTCTTGCTTTACTCCAGTGAATGTTTGATCAATTTTCGAAGAAAAAGGAGAAATTGAGTTTATTTTGGGTGCAACGAGACGTCCGGAACAAATTTCTATCAACCTATCTATTCAGTGTTTACACGACCAGCGAAGTGACCTTGTGTCTTATAATGTAAGTATTTTTTGTTTAAACAATTTCAGCTTAGATAACATTGAAAAAATGTGCTTATATTTTAACATTGTTATTATTTTAACCAAACAAACAACTGAGAGCTGGCAAAGTCACATGAGATTCCCTTCTAAAAATAATATTGACGGTTACCGCATGAATTTAATAAGAATTCCATGAAAGTGATGTTTTTTAATAACATAAATGCCTCAAGCATGTGTAGGTAAATATATATCAAGAAATCAACGTTTATGTTACGAAACTAGTGAATTCAAAATGCGAATTCTTTGTGGTTTTTCTCTCAGAATAATTATAATATTTTTTTATTGTATAAACGAGATAAAAAGTGGAGCGGCTCTTGCAGGATACCGTAGAATGAACAATTTCGTAGTACATATATTTTTGCAAAGAAAATATGCGTCTTTTTTATCACCTTTTTCATGTTTCAAATAAAAATATTCCAATTCATTAAAGTAAAATTTCGAAACAAAAATCTAAAAGATATTTTTATTTAATTTATAAAATTTAAACAATCCTCTTTTGCTTTGCCGCAACAACAGTGAATATCTTTTCACGAACTATTTAAAATATCAGTTTCTATTTTACATTTCTTAGGTCTTATGACGGGCCAAATATCAAAATAAATTTTAAAGTGCTGTGTAAGTTCTCTTCAAGCTTTATTAATATACCATTATGGGCCAGTAGTTTTACAGAACTGGAATAAAGACAGAACTTGAATAAAACTTTCACATAACTTGAAAATCAACATTAAAAAGTAAAAAAAATATTTAAATTCTTTAAAACAACAGGCTCTTAGATAAACTAACTAACCACTACAGCGTTTCACGCAGGGGGAGGCCAAGATAACTGACCGCCAAACAACTTGGAGTTGGAACACACCCCTAGCCTCATTCGTATTCATACATCGTCTCATTCATACTCTTATATTTTTTTGACTCTTGCATGGCCCGACTCAATTATTCAGTTCATTTGATTGAGCCATGTCTTCCTCAGGAGTCCTCAACGACTTCCACTATTCACACCCCTTTATTCGTTAATTCTCTTTACAAAGCAGGAATGTAAACATCTATATTTAAGCAAAATAAATGTTTATATTTATTTCTTTTAAATGTATTCAACAATTTATAAAAAACTTGAATTACCCGTTTAAATAATATTTGAAGGTAATGGTAATGTTATGATGAAAGCACGTGTAAGTATATTAGTTTATATTAAGAAACGAAGGAATTCTTATCTATGTGTTTTCGTCTTCTGCGTAATGTAAATTGAATAACTCCAATCCGGGAAGTTATTGTTTAATATCCTCCATATCTCACACATAAGGCACCATATTAATTTATCTATCTGCTTAACCCATTACCTCCATGACGATGCCTATAGGCATCAAAAAAATAGATGAAAAGTATGATTTTTTTTCACTGTGAATAAAGCTAAATCCCACCAAGTTGTTATGCAGCATTTATAGATTGGTATGTTAGCTTTCAATAATTAACATAATTTAATAAATTTTATTAATTATTCTATTTTTAATATTTTTTTTACTAAGGCCCTGAAAATAGACCCATTTTGAAAAAAAAAAAAAAAATTAAAACGGAAAAAAATAAAACATGTGTGAATCACATATTGTTATCAAAAGATGAAATAGTCGACAACACTGTTTCAACATAGTATTATATGCATAAGATGACCGCTGGATGTCACTGAAATCAGGTGATGCCTGCGCGCAACGTTTGGAGGTTAGCTGTGACAGTGTTTTCATATGTTTTTGGTTAGCTTGCCTTCAAATAATACGGTTTTGTTGTGTTTTTATGGGTGATTTTTATTAAAAATAATAGTAAGTCTGCAGTTTTCGGATATTTTTAAACAGAGAATGTTGATGAACAGACGGACGAAGAGCTGATTGACGATGATTTGATGGCAAATCACGACTTGACTGGAATCAGCCTTCGACATCCTCTGATGCCAGTTGTAATACCTTGCGAATATCTATTTCAAATGCACCACCAGCCAAAAAATTAAAACTACAGTATACTGTTGCGTTCCTGAACCGCTGAATATGGTGCATAAAGTTATGTACGAGAAGCTGAAGTCTTATAATGCTTTTCAAGTGTTTTCATTATTCTTTGATGACGAAGTGATTCAGTTTATTCTTGAGAGGATGATCAAATACGCTCGATTTAAAACCAATACCGAATTCCAGTAAGATATATACGAATTGAAGCATTTTCTTGGTTTCTGTGTTGACCGGCTACAATACATTGCCATCTACCACAGATTATTATTCGTCTGACCCGACCTTGGGTGTAAGCGTCATCAAAAAAGGAACCAACGTCCACATTTCGAGCTTATAAAGCGCTATATACATTTTTGCGATAACAACAATATAGATATAACCGACAGAATGGCTAAGGTATAATAATGACTAACGTTCCATCTTTATTTGTATTTGATGTTTTTGCACACAAACTTTCCATCGACGAGCAAATGGTGCCATATTTCGGTCGACATTATTGCAAAATGTACATTAAGAATAAGCCAATCAAAGTTGGCTACGAGATTTGGTGTCTTGCTTCCTCCGAAGGCTACCTGTTTCCAAGCAATGCCATATTCCTGAGCATCTGATACATATGACCCCGTATTAGGTCAAAGATTATCCTTCGTACTGTCTATGATGGAATATATAGAGTTCCCCGCACGCCATGAGTTATTTATGAACAATTTCTTCACATCTCACCATTTGATGTGACGTATCCTGAAGGATAAGAGAATGTGCGCTACTGGTATATGTAAGCCAGTTGGCTTTCCTAACCTTGAAGCTTCAGGCAAGTTGAAGACAGGAAAGTAATTGCATAAAGGTAACATTTTAATAATGGTATACAAAATTATTGGATCAACATTCGGTCAAAGAAGTGGTACTGGCCTTTATTTGCATCTTGCCTGAGCAGCACTCTTTTAAATGGATGGAAGTTGCTATGCTTCTTTAGGAAGTACGAGCATGATATGGGAAACCAGATGACTAGGCGACAGAGAAAACTTTCCCAGAAGGCATTCCGTGTGGAGGTTACCCGTACTCTTTTATTGTCTTTTCCAAATCAGGTCAATGCCGAATTCGGAGATTCTCGTGTGAAGGAAGATGGGAATCGTGTGCGTCGAATGCAAGAATTTCATTTGACATATCGTGGCGAATCTCGAATTCGTTGTGCTCTATGTAAAAAAAATCCAGCAGTCTATCGATGCCGGGCCTGCAACCGCGCCCTTCATTTTGACTGCTTCGAACGGTATCACTTAGAGAATAATTTGGTTAGATTTGGTTAGTTTTCCTCATTCTAGAAGGTTTTTTCTAATATTGATTTTTTTGTTATTTTGTGTATTTTCCATTAATAAATTGTATTTTCATTGAATTATAAACAATGGCAACTATTTATTTTAAATTATCAATATAAATCATACAGTTTACTGCATTTTACCCATACTTGACGTAAATTTTGCTTAGGGGGGTTACCTCCAAGCGTTGCGTTTAGGCATCAATTTTCTAGACGCTCCGGTGAGAGGGTGGGCGGGCGGAAAATTTTAAAACTGATTTTGGGCTCTCCTTTAAGTCTATACTATCGGGTTATAATGATGATTCAAGTTTATAAAAATAAAAATAAAATCATGGAGGTAATGGGTTAACTTCGTTTGCAATCAAAACAATTGCCGACGTTAAGAGACGGACATGCCTGAGAGAAGGAAAAATACTCAGGCGTCATAAAACTTTTAGGATAAAAGGCGTTCGCCAAATAAACACTTCTGAGGCAAACATAAATCATTTATTAGTATTTTTCAAAATCAATTTCTATTTCCATGCAAACGATAGTTGCTTTGACAAGAATGTGAATATATTTTGTACGGGACGTGTTTGCCTGCACAAGAAAAAAAACTGTAAATATAAGCACCGGTTTACATTCAACTTTGTTCTTTGTAACGATTCAAATAAAGCACTTGAAGTATTTCATTTGAATCGTCCCAAATTATTTAAACCATTATTAAAAATAAAGGAATTTCAAATCTGTTGTTCAATAGTGTTGTATATACGAATACGTCTTGACAAAGACTATATATTCGATATGTGTGATTTGCATAAAATAAGAACGCCTTTATAAAGACGGATGGTTTTTTATCGCGGGTGCATCTTCTTGTCTTGCACCAAATCCGTATGCAGGCTCAGTCGGTAACGGTAGTCGGCCTCACCAACGAGGCACGCTGCGTTCTGGGGTGATGTCAGCAGAGGACGTTGAGGGGAGCCGGATTGAAATCAAAGACAGCGAGTTGGATCTTGGATCCCGGGTGGCTACACGAGTTTGGGAGGGGCGAGCAGTGGTAGGTGTTGACGGGTCCCGAGCTTGAAGCGAATGAGAGCGTGATCTGGTTTTTGCGGCGTATTTATAAGAAGCTCTAGGACCGCTTCATCGAACCCTTGCAAATATCAAAATTCTCGTAACAATCTTTGTGTTTTTCGCTATGAAGGTTGCCAGGCTGTATGATTAAATCTGTTTATCTCAGAAACAAGAGAACATTTTATAATATCAGTCCTTGTCTGGGCGAAACTGTGCGTTGTTTTAAGGTAGAATTAAAAAGTTTAGTTTCCGAATGTACTTTTTTAATTTTATCGTTCTATATCTTCCTTGGGCATCCTCAATTTACTATACCATTCACTTCCCGTCATATATTATCCTTAAATATTCATTCATTCATATCATACGCCATATATATACCTAACGTTAGTATTTGATTTACTTGTTCGTGCCATGTCTTCCTCTGGCGTACCCGTCTTCTTCAACCATTCACTTCGTGTAGTATTGTGAAGTATACCACATAGTTACTGTAAAAACTACATTATATCGAATTTAATTCGACTCCGTATCTCGTTCCAGTTCAGAGATACTGCGAAAGTCTTCCCCGGGAGTCCCTGAGTTTTTCTACCAATCAGTACTGTATACCACATTGTTACTGTTAAAAAACTACATTATATCGATTTCAATTCGACTCCGTATCTCATTCTAGTGCACTTAAAAGAACAAACTTTTAATTTTGAGCCAAATCGGTGAAGTATTTTTTGAGTCTATGGGGCACATACATCCAGGCGATATTTACATATATTTAATCTCAAGCCGATTTGGAAAATGTTGTGTGGCTAAAGAAAGTGGACAGGTGTAAAAGTTGAGAGAGAGGATAGATTCAGATATGAAAAATAAACATAGATTTAGTAATGTTAATCAACATTTTGATACTGATACATTAAAACTTTAAAACAAACACTTTCAAAATAGGCATAAGTAATGGTATGATAATGGTCACCATATTTTTTTTCTATTTGATAATATATTCGCTTCAATTTGAGCTCCTGAATAAAGTTCCTAGGTTCTTGCCACCTTCCACTAAAATTACATTATTATAAACCCAACAATCACATAAATACACAACAAGACTAAGATCAGAACAAAGGATGATATTACCAAAAATGAACACGTCGTTTGCACAACGTTCCCAGGTATTCCTGGCTCCTAAGGTGTTTAATCGGTTCAAACAGCAATGCAGTAAGTTTAAAACAGACCGTCTTCAAAATAAAATTACCGAATGGCTGATAGAAAGTGGCAGAACGAAATCGGAAAGCTTCCTGAATGAAATTGTTGTATGTCTGAAGAAAGACACATAATTGAAATCATTCAGACTTTATCCTTATTATCGTATATAAATTGTAAAATATTTATAATTTATTTTTGTATTGCCATTTGTATTACAATATACGTACAACATTGTATTATTGATTTTATATTTTCTTGTTTATTTTACCACCATAAAGGAAACAATAATAAATGGTTCACAAAAGAACTACGCACAATGCAGTACGATAGAGATACATTTTACAAGAGAGCACGCCTTACTAATAGTACTATGGATTGGAATAACTACAAAAAATTGAGAAATATATACTCTAAAAACATACAAAGAACGCATAATGAGTAGATAAAAAAACAAAATAAACACGAAAGAAAAAAATTTTGGAAAAGCATAAAATAATTAGTACATGGCGATAACAAAGACGACATACAGATATAAACGAAGAAAACATGGCTAATAGCTTTAATAAATATTTTATAGAAAGCATCACTCAAATTAACAAATTAATACCTAACATTGTTGTCAACCCCACAAATGATAATAACAACTCAAACAAAGAATTATTGGTCTTCAGAAAAATAGCTGCAGAATATTTATTTAACATTTTGAACAAAATTAAATAAAAAAATAGTTCAGATGGATTAACTATTAGTTTAATAAAAGATACTTTTCCAGTAATTGGATCTACTCTATTAAATATTATTAATCAGACAATTGAAGAGGGAAAATTTCCACAATCATGGAAACTATCTAACATTATACCGGTCCCAAAGGTTAAAAATACCAGAAAATGTGAAGAATTTCGACCAATAAACACCTTACCGAAATATGAACAGATACTTGAAGTGATAATAAAAGAAAAAATATTGCAATACTTAGATGAACACAATATTTTTTACCAAGAACAATCGGGATTCAGATTTAATCATTCTTGTGAAATGTAATCGTTGAAGAATTGAAAGAAGGAATGAATAGTAATAAATTAATCTTAGCAATATTCTTGGATTTTTAAAGGGCATTCGAAACAATAGATCGAGAAATATTGATAAGACAGCTTAAAGAAATTGTTTTCTCAACTGTAGCCACTAAATTAATAAAAGAGTATTTGAAAGACCGAAAACAGGTAACAAAAATTAATAATCAATTTTCAAAACCAAAACTGTCCGAAAAAACTGCAACCATTTATAACTTCATTATTGCTCCACATTTTAACTACTGCTCAATTATCCTTTTCCTGTGTAATGACCGAGAGCAAAATAAATTACAAATTCTCGAAAATAGGGCAATGAGAACAATACTCAGACGAAATAGATATTCAAAAGTAAATAAAATGTTGAAGGAACTAAATTGGCTAACGGTGAAATAGATGTTGACCTTGAACACGATGATATTTGTACCCAAAATAGTAAACAACCTGCTACCTAAATATTTTTCAAATACAATTGTATACAACAAGGACATAGACAAACCTAAAACAAAGACGTGCAATGAAATCAGGCTACCAAAAGTGGACAAGGCAAATACTCAGAATAGTATACTATATAAAGGGATGAAATGCTATTATGCGCTGCCGGAAAACCTAAAGTCTGCCCCAATTGGAATGTTCAAAATGTTATGTAGGAGCCACATCAAGAAAGAAAAAGTATAGGATATTTATATGTAACAAATTAATAAGTAATTTTTATTGATTAAGAGAGTTTTTGAGAAAACCTCGGAAATTCAACAATAACATAACGACTTTGTTTAACATCTCCAGACATAATAAATAATAAAACTAGAACTCCCTTCCATACAAATTTGAATGGAAACAAATGTTCAATTTAGCCCATCACTCTGTCTCATTTACACTCGCCTGACAACGTAGATCTCCATCCCATTTGAATTTTGTAAACACAGTTTTCTTTTGTTAATTTAAGCTTCGATTAGGCACATATTTGTTTTACGAAATACGCCCACATGTTATTTCTGTCTCCAGATAACGTTGCTTGAAATGTTGAGGAAGTAATGTGAGAGAGGCAGGTACTTGGCTACTTGTTCAGTCGTGTTTAGTGACCAGACCTGAATAACCCGGTAGGTACTTTCCAACCTATTTAACTCATTCATCTCCTCTCACTTCCTTCAAAGCTAAAATACAACGGGTCCCAAAGTGCTTGTGTTTCTCATAACTTACCCTAACTTACTTGAGTAAACAATAGCATATATGTACGTATTTTTTGTTACACTGAGTATTGAACCTACGCGTGATTGCCATAAAAGTTAAAAGAATGTATTGTCATCGACAATGAGTATATTTGCCAAGTTTCAGCTCGATCGGATGCCGGGAAGTGGGTTAATTTTCACTCCCAAGATTTGCATTCAATCAGGGAAACAAAATTGAAATTCAGAAAGAAGATACAAGTATTTAAAAAATATATGAGTAAATAAATAATTTTGAGGTACATGCGTGGAGCTATTCAATTAAAGGCGCTATTGCGTACTAATTAATATCGTTTCGAAATGTGTTCCACTATTAGAACGCGATAAGCGGTGCGGTTAGTCAGAATTCGGTAATTTTAGTTAGAGTGTTGGGGGCGTCGGAGGTCAATTGGAGGAATAAAAGTGGAACCCAATTTTTCGATCCTTGTCTCATCTAAATATAATACACCGATCACTACACGTGGAATGTCTCATGCTAAGATAAATGGTAAACTGTGTTTTCTGAGGTGGCGGGATACATGATATCCCTCGGGTGAAGACTTTAACCAATGAAAAGCAATTAATTTTCCGTTAATGCTTTAACCAAATTAATTACGCAAGATATTAAAAAGCAAAGTACGTCGCGCTCGTATGGTAGAAGTGTCGAGGATACATCAAAATTTTTTTTTTTTCTCATAGAAAACACCAAAAATATAAGATAATTTTTTAAGGTGGTTGTAGAAATGATGTCAATAATTGCAGGTGAGAATATACTATATTATAATACTAGCGCAGATCCGTGACAAATCACGGGATATTTTAATTTTCGCAGGTTTCGTGAAGCAGAAAGTGTTTATCAACAAAATATTTGCCTCAGGATCATTACTTGTCAAAGAAATAAATTTTCCTTTTGAATTATAGTAAAAAATTAACATTTAATTAATAAATATTGTTGGTACCTACTAAAATAATTATACAGGGTGTCCGGGGGTAACGTGCACAAACGTCGGGTGATGATTCTACATGATTACACCTAGTACACCTAGAAAACTTACTGATAATAATGAAATCACCCGCCATAACACAGGGACATCCCTAGCATGGCGGATGAATTATCACAAATATGTATTAATGTTCAACAAGTTCTTATAATAAAAAAAATAAAAAAAATATTGTTAATTTATTCAAAATATAATTATTCGTTTTTCTGTTATAAATGGAACTGGAGGCCTTTAACGCATGATTTGACAAATTTCATAATAAACTATCAGTAAAGCACGAATATCTTGAAAGGAAGTCGGAACACGTGTTCTTCAAAATAATAATAATTTCGCATGTCGTCCATTATATTTATTCGGACAAGAGCACCTGCGTGAACACGTGTTGACATATATTCTGAGTGACTAATATTTTATTCGACAATGATGATTTTAACAGTATCTTGATTACAAAGCCGTACTCACTTTTCTCTGTGTACACGTAACAACGGAATTACGAAAAAAAGTTATTTTTATTTTTACATTTACCATCGTGTAGAATCACTTTCCACTTTACCCCCGGATACCTTGTATATAGGTAGGCACCTTTGGTTACTAACATTTATGTATTATTTGAACAATCAGTTCCAATTTCGAACTCTTCGAACTCGAATGAAAGATAGAACCCTTCACATTATGGGGAGTGTCGGAGTGTTTACGCGATATTCGATCACTGGGAATATATTACATTATATATATTTCGACTGCAGTATTTATGGCCAAAGTCTAACGATTTTTGTTAGGAATAAATAAACAATCTTACAGTATCATTATGCTTGGTAATATTTTTCTTTATCCTAGGACACACGGGATGCTGAGCATCCAGATCATGTATTAAGGGACAACGCCTAGTAGGTAGCTAACCGCACATCGACAATTGGATGATACAGTATGACAGTAGTTGAAAAAATATGTAAATAACGCACATAAGTCCCAATTGCTTCCCGGTTGTCCGGTTTTAGTGGGACTATAATATCCCTAATTGAGCTATATTCTGAGGCTGAAGGGAGTGGAGAAGGAAGAAAAAAGTTGGGAAGTGGCTCTCTCGACCGAAATCACTTTCAAACATTGACCGCGTTGTGGTAACAAGCGCAACACATCCCGCGTAACGCGTCGCGTTATTTCATCACTTGTGTCATATAACGTCGGTAATAAAACGTTTAGTGCTTATCTTGTACCTTGGAGTACCTACGAGTAGTAGTACCTATGTTGTGTGGGAAGTGTGATCGCGAGGAGTTCTCTAGTTTCAACAGTATGAACAAATGAGCATATGTCATATTATAATAAAACACGAAGACTCTGGGTGGACGTTCCCCGGAGGAAAAGATGGATTAAACTTGCGTCTGAGGTAACCTTGTTGTAGAAGGGAGTAAATATAGAACTCTACAGCCGAACTGTTGAACATAAGAACGAGTGGTAAAAATTACTTTGTGTGACAAATCCTAAATGCTATCACTACAGTTACGTGTGAGTTTGGTGTGTTTCCGGGCTCTGCACCGGTGCCGAAGGGAATTTAATGACGCGTTCTTCTAAGATCTTTTTTGTTGTCTCGTCGACAATAATCGAGGCTTCTCTATCACATCATTTTATAATTTTTTCATAATCTTAAATTAAAATATTTTCAATAACATCTAATTAATTTAAAATATTTCGTATAATCCGTGTCCAGCGATTTCGAATATTTACCAAAACTATTTACTTAGTAGAAACTATTAAATTCTGAACTCTCAATGGGTTTGATTGAGGTCATCGATATTGTAAATCATTTTTTCACTTTCTTGGGTACAACCGGCGTTATACCCAAGAAAGTATAACTGACAAATTATTCTCTCTTCGAAGATTATGGTTAATTAATGTGTATGGCCTAAACGTATAATAAAAATGTGCACTAACCTGTTGTAGATCCCTTCTTGCAATCGTAATAACAAGGAGGAAATCCATAATTGGTTTTATATTGGCTATATAAACTTATGTACAAACTGAAATAAATATAAACGGTCGATTTCCAGAAAATTAATAAATAAATAAATAAGTAAAGTTTTGTCTGGCCCACGCAATATGCGCAGCAGATTATTTTATCAGGTGGCACGATAATTAATTTGTTAGGAGAAGAAAATTATTCAAACTTGCAGATGCTAAATTTCAAACAAAAGTAATTATCAATAGACACCACAAAAGCACAATGACAAGCACTTCTATTTTTGAAGCATATGCTTAAACCATTTGTTATGCATTCGGGTAAGTACTTACCAGATTTGTGCACATTATAAATACATAAAGGCATGAAACACAATCTTTTAGGTACTTATTTAAAATATGAAGTAATTATAAACTAATCAAAAAAAAAATTATATTTTAACGCTTAACCAGCACCTCATTAAAGAATACCTATATATACCCCTTCCCGTAGACTCAGAAATAATTAATTGCTTTTCCTCAATTAACACTCCACAAATTATGGATACCATTCTCTATTGTCCAAAATGGCCAGACTTGTCAACTCAAGTCAGTCTTATTATTTTTTGTATAATTTCAGTTTTGTGAAACAACTGGCTAATAATGATATAATAACAGAACTTGAATAGAACCTTAAAATAACTTAAAATCAACTTTGAAATTTGATGAATCGTTCAAATTCTGTGATTTTTGTCAGTCATTACGCAAGTATTTTGTATTGATGTGCAGAAGTAGTGAATTCCATCAAATCCTTGTTCCTGTCTTTACTCGACATTATCTTTATTGAATTTTGTGACCTATTTTCGTCATAATTTTAACTTCTATATTATATCATTTTAAATTGTAAATTTTAACCTGTAACCAATATATATAACTATAACTTGAAACCTATATCTAGTATATATCTTTTAGCTACTTAAACAGGTATTTGTGAATGCGCGTTTATTTGCAGCACGTTTTATTACGTTAATTAATTAAATTTCATAAATTTTGTCATATTAGATCACAAAGCACGTGTGTTTTCGTGAAATTGATTAAGCAGACTTACAAGAAGGCAGGTACGTAAATATATTGAGAATTGAAAAAAAATTACAGCGCCCTGAAGGTGATTTTTCACAAAAACGGCACTGTATGAATCATCTAAATATTATTATTATAGGTAGATATTATAATACAGCCACAAAACAAACGAAAATTACTATTTAAATTTTTTTAAATTTTTTTTTCAAGTATATAAATGAATGTTACTGCTTTGGCAAATTTGCAGCTATGTAATTTATCATGAGATTGGACTTCGGAGACGGGTGAGGGTATCTCTGCCGCGGAAACAATTTATTGGAAAATCAACACCTTTCTCATAGGTCACTTCCCTTAGACCAGACTCCGTGGTCGAGGGGTAAGTCTCTCGACTAGCAAGCTGAAGGCCGCGGGTTCAATTCCCGGCGTGCGCAAGATTTGATTTGAGTAATTTGTGTTATTTCACAATTTATCAATTTAAAATAATCTTTAGTATATTTGAGAGTAGAAAATACTCTCAGTATTGCCCTGGTGTAATACCACCATTCAAAGTTGAAACGTTACTTGAAATGGATTTAGCAGTGTTTGGTGACCAGATCAGGCATTCCCCTACCTTCCTCCGCCCCATCTCCTTATTCTCCTAACTGCCTCACATCACAGTCTCACAACGTACCCCATTTTGGGATGCCATACTTCCACTGACTCCGCATGAAAGAAGTCTGTGATTTAATTCATATTTACCTTCAAAACACATTTATTTAATGATATTGCAAATCATTGAAAAGTTAGTATTTACATTATGGACAGCGCAAAACGGTAGGTGTTATGTGCATGAATTTTCCCTGCGAATTTCTCAAAATGTGTTTCATTTTATTAAAATAAACTAATGAACTTCATCCTGACCTCCATGTTTAACAAGAGAAAAGATTTATGAGTTTTCGCAACAAATACACTTAAAATCTAAAATGAGAACCTGGAAAGACTTCAAAGATATTTTTTAAAAGAAAAACACGAAAGCCAACACTAATCGCTTTATGTATTTTTCGTGTAAAACATGTTTACGAATAATAATAAATTATTAAATGAAACGAACACTTTGTTTCAAACCACTGATTTACTTAAGTTTTTTTACAAACCGGTTTAGCTTGGTTGAAGCTTCATCAAGCTGAAATTTAAACAAAAAAAGAACAATTGAATAATGAGACAGATAATTTTTACAGTATAACGGAATGGGGTAACATGTAAAAAAAGCAGATAGAACGAAGGACTTCAGAGATATCTAGACCACTTTCTCTTAATCCCTTCCTCCCGCGGCGTTGTGTCTCTTTCTTTAGTATATTAAATTAGTATATTACAAGAAGGCCATAAAAACATATCTCAGTAATAATTACAAATAATGTTAGGAAATAATTTTTCTTCTGCGTGGATTCTAAATTATTTGAAAAGAACATTTTACTTTTGATTACTGTTCCATTGAATCATTCTGTACATGTTTGTAAAAGCCCGTATGAGTGTATAATATAAATAAATAAGTCATAATGTTATAGTATTAAGTTGGTTTTCTGTATCAGTTTGTAAATAATAAGTATGTTTTTCTGTACCTGTTTGTAAATAATAAGTATGTTTTTCTGTATCTGTTTTTAAATAATAAGTATGTTTTTCTGTACCTGTTTGTAAATAATAAGTATGTTTTTCTGTATCTGTTTTTAAATAATAAGTATGTTTTTCTGTATCTGTTTTTAAATAATAAGTATGTTTTTCTGTATTTGTTTGTAAATAAATAGTGTGTTTTCGTGAATCTATATGGAACCTAAGATCTAATAACACAGTGATCACAGTGAGGTGATTTTTCGCGAAAAAGGTGATTTACAAAGCATCCAATTATTATTATCTCGCCATTATACACGGTGTCCGGAGACTCGTAGTACAAGCGGGAAACTGGAGAATCTACACCACATGGGGAACCCAAAAAAACATAAAGTTTTTTGATTTGAGCTTTTTCACAAAAAAAAAAAAACCAAAAAAAAATATTTTTCGGCTATTTTTGGGTTAAAGTTTTTTCTGGTGTTTAGGGTTGAACAACAGATGTTTTAACCCTGCAGAGCAGAAATATTTTATGATTACACCGGATTAAATGAAGGGTGATTTCAAAATAATGCTTCAAATCCGAGTTTCTTCATTTGTTTTACTTTCAAATAGTTTTAATTAGTTGGGTACTTTGATCTTCAGTAATAATTTATAAGAATTTGATTAAAAAAAAAAAAAAAAAAAAAAAAATGAACTTCTAACTCGATTTACTCGATAACGAAAGCTTAAATCAAAAAAAAATATACTACAAAATCGACTCCAAATGTGATGTAGATTCACCAGTTTCCCGCTTGTACTACGAGTTTCCGGACACCCTGTATACATAAACATATATTTACATCGAAAACCTGAATTTACCATGATAAATATCCAGTAAGCCACATCGCGGCTACTTGTTGGAATATATTTAGCATCTAGCCCCAAGTAAAGCCACACATTATAAAATCTAGTTCATCGTTCTGTGATACTTAGCGAATAACTTAATCATAGAGTCATCAGAACCCCAAAACTGGTACCGGAAAGTACGGGTGCCGCCACAAATGTACCGCCGCTACAATTGTGATTGCAATAATTGTTCCTGGCATAATGGTTAGCAAGTTGACCACAGCGCTGGTGGAGCGGAGGTTGTAAAACAAGTGGTCACAAACTTGCTAAGCTAGTTATAACCACACACTCGATTGTACCACGTTGTCACTTGTTCATATTTAAACATGAAATGCTTGTCTAAGTTGAAAGTTATATCTTTGATTTATAACGTTATAACATCATACGTAAACTAATATTGGACGTTGTATGTACATGTCGATGGCTTAGAGTACAAATATTGTATCTCCATAAATCATAATATCGATGGCGTAGAGTTGAAACGTTATACCTCTAATTTTTGTAAAAAAATAGTTAAGTACTGAAACGTTACAAAAATAGCCTATATTTTTATGGGTTCAAATATTGCATCGCCTAAACCTACCGTCCCAAAGATATAAATATATTAGAAAATATTGTAAATCCTCCAGGAATATTTTAAAAAGCATATATATATATATTGTGTATGCTTAACAATATTACTATACTTTTTTCTTCATTTCTTCATATGAAGCGGTTACTTTGTGATGTGACATTATAATTTAAAATTAAACAATAACTTTGTAAACATCACTTATAAGTGATGTTTACAAAGTTATTGTTTAATTTAAAAATATTATATACATTTAAATTTTGTATATCCTTAAAAATGTTATGTATAGTTACGTCAGTTTTCTCAATATTATGTTTTATGGAGATACAATATTTTAACTATAAGCCATCGATATTGAGAAAGATGAAATTGAGTGAATGGAACAGAACTTGAATAGAACTTTCATAGAACTTGAAATTTGATGAGTTGTTCAAATTCTGTGAAAACAACCCGTCCTTTGTGGTCCTTATATGATGGATGACCCGGAACCCCTACAAGGAAAACAAAAACTCCGGTATCTGTCTCCGGCAAGGCGTTGCAAATTCTTCTATGTTTTTTGTGCATAGGGATATCAGTTTTACTTAGTCAATACAGGCTTAGCGCTTAGCCGATATTAAGTTCTAAGAAAGTTAGCCAACTCGTGTCTGCTGTTGGCTGTCGGCTGCCAACTTGCTGCAAAGAATGCTGCCATAAGAGGGTGAATCAAATTATACATTATTTATGTTATTTTAGAAAAAAAAGATAGTTTTATTTTTGTTAAGTTTGTTGTTTGAAGCAAAACAGTGCTTACTATGGTTAGGGATCAAGATTTTTTTATATTCATAATGTCTCTAAGCACCTGTACATTATTTATTTATTTTATTAAAGCGGAGACGGTACATATGTAGTTCCCGTGAGCCGGGATATGATGGGCCCATTGAGCTATCTCCCATTTTACATCAATCATTGAGTAAACAAGTCTTTATATATGTTTTTAAATATAACAATTATTATTATTAAAATTTACATAAATAAATATATTGCAAATAAAAAGGTCATCATTGTTTAAAATAGATCGATTGCCGATTTAAGTTACACTATAAGCAAATATACTGCAGAGAGTTTTGGCGGCCGGGCGGGAAGAGCCGATAAATAACGAATCTGGCCGAATTAAATGTCACGATATCGTTGAGTATGTTTCCAGGTCGCGTGTTTCATTTTCCGTGCTCAATAGGAGGCAGTACTAGAGTTTAGAAAGAGAATTAGCCTAACAACCCCGCGCGTGATTCAAGGTAGTACTGGCTCCTATTGAATACGCAAAGGGAAATACGCGTCCGGTTCCCGTTTTCCTATTTATGGATCCCCTGGAAAATCCTGATGCGGTAAGGGTTTTTCTGTACGAAGTCGCTCTTTGTTTGGGTTCCCTGAAAGCACCAAGAGCGATGAGTCCACAGAGGTGGCCTTAGCTCTCCTTTCTACTCTCGGTTTCTCGAAGGCCTCACGAGGAAAGGATGCACTTAGTTGGACTCAACTCTCCTTTCCACGGGTCCCTCCTTTTTCTCTCTCCTTTCGATGAAGAGTCCACGTAAGTAGTCTCAGCGCTCTTTTCTAATCCTCCCTGGTTTCCTTAAAGCTGCACGAGGAAGAATCCACGGAGGTGGCTTCAACTTTCCTTTCCACACGCCCTTGGTTCCCTGAAAGCCACACGAGAAAGAGTCCACGGAGGTGAACTTAATTTTTCTTTCCACACGCCCTTGGTATCCTGAAATCCACACCAGAAAAAATAAACGGAGGTGGCTTCTACTCTGCTTTCCACACGCCATTGGTTCCCTGAAGGCCTAGGGAAGAGTCCACGAAGGATTCATTGATTTTATGCATGTAATATTATGTATAAATATGCCTATGAGTGTGTTTGAGTAAGTTGTGTGCCTTTGAGTGTGTGTATGCCTATGCATGTATTTTATGTGTTTGTATTGTAGTCGAAATTTAAAACGTAATTCATTTTTATGTATTTTCTGTTTTATGGTTTTTTGTTATATTTGTTCTTTGGTGTTATAATTATTATTGTAAAATTGACCTGCTGACAAACTGTTTCGGCAGTTTAACGGGTGTATATAATGAAGAATAAAAAAATGATGTCACAATATTACTTATTAAATATTTCATAGTGAGTACCAGAAATAATATGTTTTGTTGTAATGATGTGTTATTTGTACTATTAAATACGATAATTAACAATTACCGGGCGACCTGTGGACTGTGCAGAGTTTAAGTGTGTGTTTACGTTTGGGTGTGTTTGTAGGTGTGAGAAATGAAACGATGTGTGTGTTCTACGAACAGTTTATATCCCTGTTGACAAACTTTGATCTAGCAGTTTAACGGGACTAAATCATAATTATGTAACATGAAAAAAATAATAAATGATGAATTTAAAATAGTCAAGCTTTTTTAGTTTAAAGCTGTTGTGCTCCGTATGAAACTTTATTGTAAACTTATTTCTCTTGTACTCATTCCACACAATTTTAGAATAAACTAGTGTCAAAACTTAATTTCCTATTCACATCCAAAATATCGAATTTGTACCGAGCCGATCAACCTTTTCAGCAATATATCTCAAAAATGCCGTATAGTTGAATCTCGCGATGATCACGTGTATTAGGCTTCTAGAAGCATCCGTATGCGTGTTACGGAAATGGTCCATTATCCCATACATATTACATAACGCTCGTGAAAACCAATGAAAGTTATTTTCTGTGGTCTAGATAGCAATATAAAACAGTTGGCGTATAAAAATTAAATAAAAAACCTAGAAGTTCATGGAAAAACTTCATCACGGAAGGGCTGTAATATTTAGATTTTTTGACTTGCATCAATTCATCGTCTCATACAGTACAGACCTTTTGTTATTCTGACTCTGGAAATGATTTGAAATAAGTATTTGGTTCACTTTGTCTTGCCAGGTCTTCCTCGGGCGTCCCTGACTTCTTCTACTATTCACATTCGCATCTATTCATATTCTCCTTACCTTAGGTACTTCGTTCATTGGTTTATAATCTTATTTATAACACTTACATCAAAAATGCTCTAATTTTTACAGTATTCGGTCTACTTTCGACTTCCTCTGCCAGATCCACACATCACTGCCATATATATTGGAATCATGGTAAAAACCCTCTATTGTGAACTGCTTACCTCGCTTCTTTGGACTTTTTTTGTTAGCACCACCTTCTTAGCACCATCTTCAGTCCTCCATTACCTTTTTTTTCATTTATCCCTATCAGTCATTCCATCTCTCGTAAACACACATCCCAATATACAATCGTATCCACCTATCTCATATATTCACCATTCACAACTATGTTGCAGACTATTTTCGTACTCTCTTTTTCAAACAAATGACTTTAAATTTACTCACATCTTACATTCATTCTCCAAAGATACTTCGTTTAATCTAGACACGAGAGACTATAGATCTTCTATACTGTTAAAAATCAGTACCGCATCAAATCTCTTTCAATTCTTGCATACATCCGTACGTGCATTGACTAACCATGGTGATATTGAGCAGAAACATGGAGGCCATTAACGGGTTTTTTAGATTTAGAATTTAGAAATAAAAAAAATCTTTATTTAATTTTATATTTGAAACACCCCGTGTAAGTTGCAAGGACTTTGAGAAGATTTTCACTTTGTAAACCGAGCCCTTGTCAGTTTGTTTCTGTACTTATTCCAAAGTCGCGCAGCTTTTTATCGCTAAACTTTTAAGGCGACAAAACATCTCTCCTTGCCGTAATAATGGCATAGTTGAAAAGTACCTATTACCTGCTCATGTAGGTACAATCTACACTCTGGGATACATCTTAATGCACTTTTATTGCATTTAAAGAAATTTCGTTAGATGTTGACAATTTTAAAATATTTTGGTAATTGTCGCACTTTTACCCATTTAGTAGGATTAAACCAAATAATGGGGAGAATTGAACCACACACATGATGGTGTTATTTCTAATAAAATAAATTGTTATTTAATTTAAACGGGATATAAAAACGGCATTAGTTGCATATATTCGAATATGTTATATATCCGAAGCTTTGTCGTTCTACTTGTTCCAGATCGGCGTGGGACGTGTGAATTTGAAGGCCTTCCAACTAGCTCTAATTTGGCTGTGTGTTTTGGTGTTTGACGTTTAATGTCATTTGTTGTTAAAATGGGAAATAAACAATCAATAGATTTAGTAAGACGAATTGATTTATAATGTAAATTAAATACCGCGGTTCTACAAATCAAATTTGCATTACGTGGGTAGAAAAAGTGTGCACATTAGCCTGGGGACGTAGTAATGCACACGTTGCGTACGTAGGACTAACCTTCACTCCTCCCATGGCTGACACCAACCCATGCTCTCCTACTATTTTAGTTTTAAACACTTCTACTTATACTCTGTACCTTCTTGTAACAATGAGAGTGCCATTTTGAAAGTGTGAACAACTTTCCCTTTGCTTTGCTTAGAGCAGTACGATCAATAGTATAAGCTCTAAAGATATTTTCTGATAGATGCGAAACATCACAAAATGATTTGAATTAAACCCAAGGGATTCGAAGCTGAACGATTAAACGAGATAGAATTTCTCCAGACCTAACGGATATCCTTTGTTCGGTTGTCAAATAAATAATTTCATAAATATTCAATACTGAAAGGTTGAAACGAATTAATCTTAATTTACGTTACTTTTCCAGAAAATTTAACTTTCTTTTCAATAAGAGAAAATCAGCGCGAAATTTTTAGCACGAAAATGTAAAAAATCTGTTTGTATAAATGTTTCATTAACAACTTGCGTACGGTGAGCTCTGAAAAGATATACAGAATTTGTTTGAAATCTACCTAACCTAACTAATATTTAGCAGCAAAGCCCCGACAAGGCCGAGATCCTAGGTTCAATTCCTAATTCAATGACTGAAAATTACAATTTGAGGTTTAACTGGATGAGTTATTAAAAAAACAAAAAATTCAACCTAGACTTGTAGAAAAGTCAATAGATGTCGCACATAAAAATAATAATGTATATATTTATCCAAGACACTAACTAGATTGGATTTAGTCCGGGAAGAATCTTGCAATCATACAGATAGCAGCCATTAAAAATATGCGCCAAGAAGATGAAGATAATATTTTAGTTCTTAGTCGAATTATACAGTTATATATGACTGAAGGAAATAGCTCAGTGGTAGAGCAAAGCCCCAACAAGTAAGAGGGACTGGGTTCAATTCCTAATGCGACCGAATCTTTTTCTGTTTTAAATTTTCCTTTATTATTGTCTTCTTCAATGATTCATGTTTAGGACATCAGTTCTACCATTTAGGTAGAATGTTCAAATAGTTCTACCACTCTACCTACAAGGTTTAAAAGTTTAACGTTGTTTTGAAGAGAAAAAAATGAGATTATCTACAAAAGTTCTAAAAATAACTTTTTTCCGTTCGAATAATGAATATTTTGAAAATATATAATTATTACCATCTACAAAAATAACAAGCTGTAAAGATTCGCATTGAAGTATCAATTGAAAAGTCATGGAACACCATTGCTAAGAACAGGCTAATTTAGCAACACAGTAAATGTCAGTGATCTAGGTAAACAGGGGTAATTAGCAAATCGTTAGAGTAACATGTTAACATAAGCAGTAGCGGAGTGTAAATATTTAGATCTAGTACCGCATTATTTACCAGCGAAGTATTATTACCTCACCGTGTTCCGTTGGGTAAAATCAAAGCTTCAGACATTGATATATTTGCACAATATTTTCGCTCCTTTTAACACATTTTTCAGTAAGACAATCCATTTTTTGTATTCGTTTTGTAGCATTGCGTTAATTTGTTTACATGAAACTTAACAGAATTGATTAATCATTGCATTTTTCTACAAATTTATAATCAGACGTCTGCAATCCGGAAGTTTGCTCTGACTACGTTTCAACATTCATCGTAATTTTACGACTGTTGAAGAAGTTTTTTTTTCATGTTTGTGTTTTTTTTTTAAATCTTGATTTTAAGCACCCGATAAACTGCTAAATCAGTTTGTCAGCGTGTCTATTTCACAAAACTAATTATATTTCCAAAGCACACATATAACGAGAAGCCACAATGTAGATAATATACATAGAAGAATAACATTTCAAGTAACAATAATACGAAGGCATAAAATACATCGAAAGAATGACGTTTCGGACAGAACTCACTGATCATCTTCAGAGGCCTAATGTCTTGAATTTTGTCTTAAGCTGAACGCTTTCGCGTGTCTGTTCGGTCTAGAAGTCAAGAACAGACATACTCATAGGTAAATATATATATATATAAAATAGTCAACATACTCTTAGGTAAATCCATCGATAGATAGATACAACACAGTCAAAATACTTATAGGCATACACACACTCAAAAGTTTATTTTTAATATTACATGCCTACTAATATCTTTATCAATGAACAATATTAATATAACAGATATTAATATATTTTAACCGTTTTTAATTTTTTTTGAGTTTAGTGGTTAAGGGTTGATTCCCTCTTTATATAAATATAGAAGCTGCAAGATAAGTGAATGTTCATTGGCCGTATTTATTAATATTTACATTAGCTCCACACGGAAGGCACTGGCGAAAATAATTTCCCTCGTGGCCTATGTCACCTTTGGGGATGCTGTGTGAAGAGTCTTTTTAGAAAAAGGAACGAGAGATGTTCTTGTAAGGAAAAAAAAATGTTAGGGGTGGGTAGGAATCTTGGGGTCAATGTGTCCAGAAGTGACGGACGTATCCCTCCCACTGCGATGAAAAATGATGGATCGATAAAGTCCAGCTGGAGAGGTCAAAAGATCTGACTCAACCAGTATCTCCTTATCCAGCCCACCACGCAGTAGGGGGGCAAACGCATCCGCGGCCAAGACCTAAACAAACCTCACCCTATGAACCCGAGCACCCCTGGCAAATGTGTTGGTTATCCAATAAATGGTTCGAGTATTTCTAAGAAGTCTTTGAAAGCGAAGTGAGTGACAGTGATTTCAGCGGTGAATCAGATGAATGATGATGGAGTGAATGTTAAGGAAATTAGCACAGATGAGATAGAAAAATCGAGTAAATGTATGAAAAATGGTAAGGGTTGCAAATTCATCCGCCGCCAAGACCTAGACAAACCTCACCCCCATGAACCCGGCCACCCCTGCTAAGTCACCAAACGTTGCGAACCACTTAGGGTGACCTATGTCAGAGGTGTTGGTTATTCAATAAATGATTCCCGTGGCGGCCGTACCCATACCCGCCTCCCATTTAGATTTAATTTTAATTTTACTTTACTTATTAATTCACGCCTTGAAGGTTTTTACATATACACATTGTTATAGGTAAGTTGTTCAGAAGAAAAATAATAATTAATAAACAGATAATAAATAACTGACTTAATAAACTGAGTATGAACGATATAAGCAGGTACTATACAAGTTATCGTAGAGAGTTCCGTCGCACAAAGGAGTTAAATATTTGTACATAATAACATTATCATCTTTTAGGTATTATCCGGTAGAACTATTTCACCGGAGATATTTTCCATAAGTTGGTAAAAATTTTAAAAAATCAGTACTTAATTGTAAAAGAAATTACACCTCTTTCCCGAAAAGTTGAAAAGAAAGAAAACAACGTAAAATTTTCAGTGCCACCCCCGCGACAAAATACATAATACATATTTTGTGACAAGGTCTGCATATTCCCTAGTTCCAAGCAGTGGAGAACTTAACAAACAAATAATGGAAAAAACTCTGAAATATCTACTGAAAAAAGACTTTTAAATACAAAACTGGTTACTTATATTATGTTAACATGAATTCAAAAAATAAAAGTTTTTTTGATGTAAAACCATACATAATTGCCCATAAAATTTCCCACAATTTCCTTGATGATAGATATATTTTTATTACTCTAGCGAAATGATTGTAGTTTCTATTCAGAAATGATTTAATGCAGTTTATTGATTGTAAATAAAATTCCTCAATAAACTTCCCTGAAAGCCATAAACATCGGCAATCAAAAGCTGATATTTTATTGCTTTTCTATGTATTATAACTTGTATGAAATATTAGAGTTCGCTTTCCTAATTTTGAAATGCCAACACGGTACCTTATAACTATTGATAATACTTATATTATTTTCCTTAAAAACAGCATTCTTTTTTAAATTTTTTCAATGGAGCCATCATAACAGCGCCATTAATGTTATTTTTTATAAATACGGTGCTATATAAATCAATCATGTATTATATTTGACTGAACAAAATATAGCAAAGTCCTGTTTTAACTCGATCATTTCGAATTTCTTCTGTTCTGTTACGTTCCTGATCCGGTTTCAAGATGGTGGCCGATTTAATAATTCAGTCAAGTTTCTTTTTTCAAATGCTGAAACGTCATGTTCAATAATTAAGTTGAAGGTATTTAAGTATCTATTTACAAATTTTATGATTTCAGAGGAAATTTTGGTTTGATTTAAAATAATAAAAAAATTACAAAATTTAAGCAAGGTTACTCCAGGTCTTATATTCATAGAACTGCTTGTTACTTTTAATAACAATGTTAAGTTACCAAATCTAAGTAGCCAGACTTACCAACCAACCTCGTTCTCATCTTCATTACCTCCCTACATCTTACCTCAATTAATATCAACGGTATTAATATACCATCTAGAATAAATTATATACAATGACATCAGAAAGTATGAAATTAACAAAAACTCTAGATGGAGTAAAAGTAGGAAATGAAATTACAAGCAAAACATATAATGAGACTTAGGTTAGATTAGTATTGATTGAAACGATATGATATAATAGCCTTCTTGTATCTACAATCCGTGCAGTTAAATAGATCAGCTAAATCTGACTATCTATTACTAACTTTATGTAATCTAGGTACAAGCGTGTGTTTGAAATACCCAGCCCTGGTATTGTCACATTTGCTATCTGAAATTGAAAATGAAATTCAACGAGGTTAAGTAAATCCGAAATGTCTAAACTACCCTTTACAATTTTGTACATAAATGTCATGTCGGATATAATCCTTCGATCTGAGAGAATTCATAAATTTAATTGATTCATCAATTAATTATGGTTTAGGCTTTGAATGGGAATATCAAGTTTAAAATTAATATGTCTTGGGAATTTATGTTGAATTTACTCCATTGAATCAGATTGTATTTTAAAATGGGTAGACTAGATAGAAGAGTTATTTTCCACCTGACTTCAAAGTAAAGAGTATACAAAAGCCTCTGGCAACTCGAACAATAAAAAAAAACGTATATTGACACACATTAAGTAAAAACCGTACTAAAAACAACAAAATGACCGACGCAGAAAGTTTTTTTATAAATTTAATTGATGTACTTGGCAGTAGCCGACGTTCCATAAAACCATTTTTGACAAACAAAAAACATAAAATAAACCTTATAGACCAGAAATGTATTTTATTACTGTAAGAATTATGTGATACATTCTATCAGAGAGCAAAAAAGACTTGTATGTATACAATTAAGTATATTTAGGTACAATTACACGTATGAAATATAAAAGCCCATATCAGCCTACGCAATTTTTGGACAAAGGAACCACAAACACCACGCAATCAAAGCACTTAATAATATTTCTGGCAATATCAAAGAAGAGAAACAGAAAACGTTACACAAATAAAATTAACAGGTTGACAAAAGGAAATTTTACACAAAAATCGAATTAAAAAAAAAACAAAAATTACACCACGCACACAAACTCACCTAAATAACATATTCGAATCGCCCAAATGAATCTTGTAAAATGTTGACCTTAGCAGGGCTTAATGAAGTGACTTGTTGCCTACATAATCAGAAATACTAATTTCGGCTGTAAACAGGTTTATTGGTTAGTCCTTCGTGAAACCAATTTTAAAAATTTGATTCGAATTTAAGTGTCTTCTTAAAGATTGGAATCAGTATTGTGAAGAATTTAGACAAGTGTAAGTGACTACCCATAATATAATATTTTATTATTCCGAAAATTGGAAACGATACGAATCAATTAATCAGACTTTTTAGGAGGCAGGTATGGGTACCGCCGCCCCGGGAACATTTATTGGAGAACCAATACCTTCGCTATAGTTATCTCATGTGGTTTGGTATGTTTGGTGACTTCACACGGGGTTGCCCGGGTTCTAGGGGTGAGGTTTGTCTAGATGCCTAGATCTTGGCGGCAGAAGTGTCTGGTTAAGGGAGCCCTTTTGAGTTCTCCAGCAGGACTCTCTTAATCCATCGCCTTATACAGAAGTTCGAGGTAAGAATTCATACGTCCGTCACTCCTGGACACACTTACCCTTAGATTCAAAACCACCACTCATAACTTTTTCCTTCCCAGAACCTCTGCTCCTTCCTTTCCTTAAAAAGACTCTCCACACAGCATCTCCTTAAATGAAGTAGTCCCTGAAGGAAATTGTTTTCTTCGGGGCCTAAAAACCAAATAAAATAATACAAATATTTTATTAATCGACCTCCATGGTCTAGGGCTAATGTTCTCGATTTGCAATACGTAAATAAATTTTATTTGATTCATTTGTGTTCATCATTTTACGATATTTTGTAGTAACTAACTTATGCTAGTAACCAGATGGTCTACAACTGCTGTCATATTCCGTATAAGTTTTCAATGTGGTAATATTCGTTCACTCCAAAACGCTGTACTTCCGTTTAATTATAGATTTAATTATTATTATGTTCGTATCACAGGAAACTGAAATCTGAGTCGCCCCAGGCAGCCAAATAACGTTTGACAAATCCTTTCAGAAAACAGATCATGCATGAACAAGGCTGCCTTTGGAAAACTACGTACTGAATTGAATTGCTAGGGTTTGATATGTTTTCCCTAAATGCCATTAATGCCATATTTATATAGGCCTCGTCTATTTTATTCAATGTAATGAACAAATCTTCCACAATTCAAATTGCTTTGAATGGCATTATCGAAAATTTATTCCTAAGTACGATATTATAATTATATTATTCCCACTTGAACTACAAGTGACAAGTGTGACTTTCTTTCTCAGATGATGTTTTTCGCACATGTACCACAATTGTGACAAATATGATTTAAGATTTTCACGGCCAAAAGTATTTTTGTTATTTGTTTTTGGGGTGTTATACCGTGTTGCCGCAACACGGAATAACACCCCAAAAACAAATAACAAAAAACACAATTGTGAAATTCTCATAATTGTTTCTCTTATTCTCATTATTTCCCCCACTTTTGTATTAATTCGAAAATATACTGAAAATTTTAATTTTGTCAAGACAATTTTGGGTTTTTTGCGAGAGACCCGAAAGTTTTTCTATTTTTAAAATTTTTCATGTTTTCGAGGGTTCATAGAGTCAACTTTTTATTAATTTGAAATTTTGAACTTCAAAAATTTTGTTTTTGGTTTAATATTAAATATGGTTCCATGATTTTCTCGACACAATGACAATTCAACATATTTTTAAAAGGTGATATAAATTCATTAAAAGCGACAAAAAAACTAAACGTAAAAACGTAACCTATTTACGGTTTTTGTTTCATCACTCCTCATGACTTTATATAACTTTTAAAGGTGTGTTGAATTGGCACTGTGTTGAGTTGTCCGATTAGCATTAAAAATATAGTTTCAATTTCAGTTAATGTTTTTTTTTCTTAACGTATTAGATTAAGTAAACAAATAAAATAAATTAAAATATTGAAGACAATATTAGTGATTTCTAAACGAAAATCTGAAGCAGAAAAATCAGAAAAGGAAACGGTCACATCTGGGACTCGAACCCAGGACCCTTGTCTTTCCGGGACAGTGCTCTACCAACTGCGCTAATGGGACCCTATTCCCCTCGGTCACTTTTAACTGTATCATACTTCGAATAAGAACTACTAACATTGTCTTCATTTTTTCACCGCACATTTTTATTGGCAACTATCTTTATGTATGATCGCAAGATTCAACCCGAACTAAATGCAATCCAGACAGCGTCTTTAAAAAAAAAAAAAAATAAAAAAAATAAAAATAAAAATAATAAAAAAAAATAAAATAAAAAAAAAATAAAAAAAAATAAAATAAAATAAAATAAATAATTATAACAATAAAATTCGGACATTATTTGAGGTGTTCACGGCCTAAAAGCATTATCGTGATTAATTTTTGGATTATAATGCCGTATCTCATTTTCTCGTTCTTTGGACAACGTAATGCACCTGCTCCGATAATGGAAACTGTAACCCTGTCCAAAACGTTGGTTAAAGAAGGAGGAGAAAGCGCATACCTAAATGTTCCTTTGTCGTTGGGTGTAAATGAGTTTGAAATGTTTAAAGTGATTTTTTTATGTATCAGCTGTAAGCAGACTGATGGAACCTAAGCGCAAGCCCAATACTAAGTTTGGTGATCGCGCATTCGGAGTATCTGGGCCGAAGGCTTGGAATAAACTCCCTCCGGAACTAATATCCAACAAAGTATAACAAAACATAACAATTCCAACAAAATTCAGGTCTAAACTAAAAACTTACCCTTTTAAGCTGTCATACCCTTAAATAAATATACCATTTCTGAGAGAAAGTCCAGTTATATCTAATTTTGTCCACAATCTCGTATCTAAATTTCGCTAATAAACAATTAGTTAATAAATAGTAATTAAGTGTCAATCTCAGATGACCTACCAGGAGAGTATTGTACTGTATATTATCTCTAGTTAGTTATATATAGTTAGTAATAACATAGATCATTTTAGAAATGTATTGTATATTTGAACAGCGCCCTTGAGATGATTTTGCACAAAAACCGCGCTATACAAATCATCGAAATATTATTATTATTATTATCAGTTTCAATGAAGAATAGAATTCTAATATTGAGTATTCATGTCATAGAACATGATGATTGTGTATTAAAATATTATGTTTATTGTCGCTTATGTGATTTTCTCTTTGATTCTAATATTGAGTATTCATGTCATACAACATGATGATTGTGTATTAAAATATTATGTTTATTGTCGCTTATGTGATTTTCTCTTTGATTCTAATATTGAGTATTCATGTCATACAACATGATGATTGTGTATTAAAATATTATGTTTATTGTCGCTTATGTGATTTTCTCTTTGATTCTAATATTGAGTATTCATGTCATACAACATGATGATTGTGTATTAAAATATTATGTTTATTGTCGCTCATGTGATTTTCTCTTTGATTCTAACATCTATTATGACACTTTTGGGTGAGTTGATTGAAGTTTTATAAGTTTTATTTTTTGTGAATAATGGACAATAGAGGAGATTAAGGATATAACATTTTGAGTGCCATGTTTTTGAGAGAAATAATTTCATTGATGCTTGGTGTGATTAAAATTGAAAATTCTTCTAAATACTGAATTAACTGATTTGTAATAAATATAAAACAAAAATCTCGAGGTACACAGCAAGTAACTACAAAAAAAATGTAAATGAACACCGCAATAGTATCCTAAATATCCAGGCCAGTGGGACTTTGGCGTCCCCAACAAAGTATTTTCACAGTTTTTTTTACTTTTGAAAAGAAAATTACTATAATAAACGATCTTAAATTTACCAATTTCGATATGCCGCGAAAACGACATCGTTCGATCGTTTTGATTCTTGTATATAGTGGCTTTGACCACACTCCAGGCAACGTTGGTGATAGCCGTCTTACCAACCGTTTTGCGTTTTCTACGTTGTAGCCATTTGGAACCGTTTCGTTATGTGCGGTTTTAGACCGTTTTCAAAATCAATAATTATGAATGAAAATCTTAAAATTACACATTTTAAATACAATTATCAGAAACATAAACATATATTTTTGACCGTATTCATAGTTTGTGAAAATACCCCATTATTGGGATAAGTCGTAGGACAAAAGGCGCTGCAAAATAGCGCGTATGATACCGTCTCTTACACTCACTTCCGCCTAAAGTCCTGGATGGAAACACATGAAAACACATCTGGATGAAAGGAGAGAGCCTCCTCCGGACATACCTCACTCTAGAAGACAGGTGGAAACTTGAGTAAAATCTGAACTACTGTAAAAAATGACTCTTAAATGCATCTCATTAACGACCCCACTGAGATACAGCCTACGTTCTCATTGCCTCTTAAAACATGGTACTCCATCAATAGGGCACGGTGCTCCCACAGCTGTTGTGCCTGAAAAATCCTAGGTTGGGCCTTATAAAGTCGGCGATGTTGCCGCAACACGGAATAACACCCCAAAAACAAATAACAAAAAACACAATTGTGAAATTCTCATAATTGTTTCTCTTATTCTCATTATTTCCCCCACTTTTGTATTAATTCGAAAATATACTGAAAATTTTAATTTTGTCAAGACAATTTTGGGTTTTTTGCGAGAGACCCGAAAGTTTTTCTATTTTTAAAATTTTTCATGTTTTCGAGGGTTCATAGAGTCAACTTTTTATTAATTTGAAATTTTGAACTTCAAAAATTTTGTTTTTGGTTTAATATTAAATATGGTTCCATGATTTTCTCGACACAATGACAATTCAACATATTTTTAAAAGGTGATATAAATTCATTAAAAGCGACAAAAAAACTAAACATAAAAACGTAACCTATTTACGGTTTTTGTTTCATCACTCCTCATGACTTTATATAACTTTTAAAGGTGTGTTGAATTGGCACTGTGTTGAGTTGTCCGATTAGCATTAAAAATATAGTTTCAATTTCAGTTAATGTTTTTTTTTCTTAACGTATTAGATTAAGTAAACAAATAAAATAAATTAAAATATTGAAGACAATATTAGTGATTTCTAAACGAAAATCTGAAGCAGAAAAATCAGAAAAGGAAACGGTCACATCTGGGACTCGAACCCAGGACCCTTGTCTTTCCGGGACAGTGCTCTACCAACTGCGCTAATGGGACCCTATTCCCCTCGGTCACTTTTAACTGTATCATACTTCGAATAAGAACTACTAACATTGTCTTCATTTTTTCACCGCACATTTTTATTGGCAACTATCTTTATGTATGATCGCAAGATTCAACCCGAACTAAATGCAATCCAGACAGCGTCTTTAAAAAAAAAAAAAAATAAAAAAAATAAAAATAAAAATAAAAAAAAAAAATAAAATAAAAAAAAAATAAAAAAAAATAAAATAAAATAAAATAAATAATTATAACAATAAAATTCGGACATTATTTGAGGTGTTCACGGCCTAAAAGCATTATCGTGATTAATTTTTGGATTATAATGCCGTATCTCATTTTCTCGTTCTTTGGACAACGTAATGCACCTGCTCCGATAATGGAAACTGTAACCCTGTCCAAAACGTTGGTTAAAGAAGGATGAGAAAGCGCATACCTAAATGTTCCTTTGTCGTTGGGTGTAAATGAGTTTGAAATGTTTAAAGTGATTTTTTTATGTATCAGCTGTAAGCAGACTGATGGAACCTAAGCGCAAGCCCAATACTAAGTTTGGTGATCGCGCATTCGGAGTATCTGGGCCGAAGGCTTGGAATAAACTCCCTCCGGAACTAATATCCAACAAAGTATAACAAAACATAACAATTCCAACAGAATTCAGGTCTAAACTAAAAACTTACCCTTTTAAGCTGTCATACCCTTAAATAAATATACCATTCCTGAGAGAAAGTCCAGTTATATCTAATTTTGTCCACAATCTCGTATCTAAATTTCGCTAATAAACAATTAGTTAATAAATAGTAATTAAGTGTCAATCTCAGATGACCTACCAGGAGAGTATTGTACTGTATATTATCTCTAGTTAGTTATATATAGTTAGTAATAACATAGATCATTTTAGAAATGTATTGTATATTTGAACAGCGCCCTTGAGATGATTTTGCACAAAAACCGCGCTATACAAATCATCGAAATATTATTATTATTATTATCAGTTTCAATGAAGAATAGAATTCTAATATTGAGTATTCATGTCATAGAACATGATGATTGTGTATTAAAATATTATGTTTATTGTCGCTTATGTGATTTTCTCTTTGATTCTAATATTGAGTATTCATGTCATACAACATGATGATTGTGTATTAAAATATTATGTTTATTGTCGCTTATGTGATTTTCTCTTTGATTCGAATATTGAGTATTCATGTCATACAACATGATGAGTGTGTATTAAAATATTATGTTTATTGTCGCTTATGTGATTTTCTCTTTGATTCTAATATTGAGTATTCATGTCATACAACATGATGATTGTGTATTAAAATATTATGTTTATTGTCGCTCATGTAATTTTCTCTTTGATTCTAACATCTATTATGACACTTTTGGGTGAGTTGATTGAAGTTTTATAAGTTTTATTTTTTGTGAATAATGGACAATAGAGGAGATTAAGGATATAACATTTTGAGTGCCATGTTTTTGAGAGAAATAATTTCATTGATGCTTGGTGTGATTAAAATTGAAAATTCTTCTAAATACTGAATTAACTGATTTGTAATAAATATAAAACAAAAATCTCGAGGTAGACAGCAAGTAACTACAAAAAAATGTAAATGAACACCGCAATAGTATCCTAAATATCCAGGCCAGTGGGACTTTGGCGTCCCCAACAAAGTATTTTCACAGTTTTTTTTACTTTTGAAAAGAAAATTACTATAATAAACGATCTTAAATTTACCAATTTCGATATGCCGCGAAAACGACATCGTTCGATCATTTTGATTCTTGTATATAGTGGCTTTGACCACACTCCAGGCAACGTTGGTGATAGCCGTCTTACCAACCGTTTTGCGTTTTCTACGTTGTAGCCATTTGGAACCGTTTCGTTATGTGCGGTTTTAGACCGTTTTCAAAATCAATAATTATGAATGAAAATCTTAAAATTACACATTTTAAATACAATTATCAGAAACATAAACATATATTTTTGACCGTATTCATAGTTTGTGAAAATACCCCATTATTGGGATAAGTCGTAGGACAAAAGGCGCTGCAAAATAGCGCGTATGATACCGTCTCTTACACTCACTTCCGCCTAAAGTCCTGGATGGAAACACATGAAAACACATCTGGATGAAAGGAGAGAGCCTCCTCCGGACATACCTCACTCTAGAAGACAGGTGGAAACTTGAGTAAAATCTGAACTACTGTAAAAAATGATTCTTAAATGCATCTCATTAACGACCCCACTGAGATACAGCCTACGTTCTCATTGCCTCTTAAAACATGGTACTCCATCAATAGGGCACGGTGCTCCCACAGCTGTTGTGCCTGAAAAATCCTAGGTTGGGCCTTATAAAGTCGGCGATGTGTGAATGCTGAGCCGTACAGACCACCGAACATGTGGTCAACGCCCTCGCCATTAAATCCCCGGCGGGATTGATACAATCCATAGGGTGACGTCTGAGATCCTAGACTGATTCGCAGACTTTGATATCCTTCTTTGTTCCCCTCCGCAATACGAAGGAAGAATAAGAAGAATAAATAAGTAATGAGATTGAAAGGGTGGAGTAGGGGAAAGTGTGGAAATACCGAGAAATTCAGACCTGGTCACCAAACACGGTTAAAACCATTTAGAGAAACGTTTCGGTTCTGATTGTTGATATTTTACTTGGGCGATACTGAGAGAATCTACTACTCCGGCCTTTGTATTAAGATAAGTATTTATTTAAAGTTAAAGAATTGGGAAAGCGTGTGCTCAAAATATCTCGACGAAAAATACAAGTATCTCAGAAGACAATAGAGGCATCCATCATCAGAAAATGTAGGTGATCTACAAAAATGTGTAAATATAATACGTCAAAGTGCGATGGTTTGACAGTTTAGTATGTCTCCGTGATTTAGTGGTATACACCTGTGTTCAAGGCGGTAGAATGTTGGTTCGAAATCTCACCGCGGTGGCAAAATATTTGTTTATCTTTATAAGAAATATTTCAACGGATTTTGTTATGCCCGTCTCAGTGGAATGATTTCCCCTGTCGAGACAGACGTAAGATTATTATTATATTTTATTTATCGGTTTCTATGCGTTTTTATGTCAATTGTTTGATTCGTTGAAGTTATCAAAATAAGAATAATAATAATAACGCTCTCTTCAAGGAATTTAATGTACTAGATGTCCGACAGTGCTATATAAAAAAATTGTAATCCATGTTCATAAAAATAAAAACAAAATGAAAACAGCCGAACACAAACATCAAACCAGAAGTAAGGGAAAGAATGACCCTTCCGTTCCAACAAGCAACAGAGCGGCTTATCAAAAAATATTCTCATATCTCGGTCCTAAAATATATAATAAAATCCCCTCTCAGCTGAAACTGTGTGAATTGTCATCCTTCGGTCCAAGAGTGACAAAATGGTTGTTGGATCTAGGCAGGACTGATTCCGAAATGATACTAAAAAATGTAATTTGAAATCACGAACGCCTCTATGTATCTTTATGTATCTTTTTTATGTATCTTTTTATGTAGCTTCGTTTTAACATACTCATTTTAGCTAGTCTTAAATCCTGTATTCGTCTAGGATAACTTGAAACTTGTTAATTCGACTGTCCTGAAACGGGAATCCTTCCTAGTTGGACAGTCAAAATCATAAAATGTAATCAATATTATATTATAAAAAATAAAATAAAATAGCTGTACGAATTCAATCCATCATTCAGAATTGTACAGTAATTTGAGATAGTTTCAGCAGTGTTTGGTGATCAGATCTGAATATCCAGGTACATCCCCACCTTACTTTTCTAATCTCTTTTCCCTTCCCACTACCTTCAGGCTGACTACGTCAAAGTCATAAGTGATGCTAGAGTCTCACTGGCTCTAGAAGGTTGGGAGCAGTTGGAAGACTTTTGCGTTATTCATATAAATATATATATATATATACAGGTAAGATTTTTAACAGTATTTGACAATTTTATTTAATTTCAATATGGATTCTTTGAATGCGTTTGTAGGATGATAGAAAACCGGAAAATTATTAGGAACATATAAGGTTATTTTACTCTCGTTTCTAAATGTAATACAGCAGTCTAGAAAAAATAATATTTGTGGTTAGTTTAGGTGTCCGCAGCTTTATACAGGAGCATTAGATGATCTGTGCATGTTCAAATTAAAATATTTATATCCACAAACTCATGCCATTCACCCAATAGCAAATGGCACAGAAAGCGTAATCATATAAAAATCGTTTGGAGGGTTTAACTCATGCCATTCACCCAATGACTCATGGCGCAGAAAGCGTAATAATATAAAAGTCGCTTGAAGAGTTAAACTCATGTCATTCACCCAATGGCTCATGGCACAGAAAGCGTAATAATATAACAGTCGCTTGGAGGGTTAAACTCATGCCATTTACCTAATGGCTCATGGCACAGAAAGTGTAATAGTATAAAAGTCGCTTAGAGAGTTAAAATCACCAAACCACTATTTTAATGTAGATATAATCACTACTTGACTATACAATACTGTTGCTGGTAACATAGGGACACCAGCAATCTTTTTATATAATAGGATCAGTCTTGCCAGTTTATTTTAAGACAGAATTAAGTTTCCGGAAAAAATTCTACAAATAATTATTAATTTGTTTATTTTGGAGAAAATAAATAATTTGGAATTTTTTTAAAAATACATTTTATTTAACTATATTTTTTTGCGTTTTATGTCTTGTTTATTATCTTTTCTAAAACTACAGTAATAATATTCTACTAGCAGTTAAAAACCCTTAGAAAACCGCTAAATTAGAAAATATAATTAATAAGCAAAAAAAATTATAAACCCGTCTTTCCCGTTCAAAGATATTGTAATTCTTAATTCTGATAAACTCCGCCCACAATTACCCCTCCCCCCTCCTTCCACTTCTTCTTTCCAATTGTAATCTATATTTATTCTTTGACTTAAGTGTATACTCCTGATGAGGTGAACTTCGTTCATGAAACATGTAGGGGTTGTATATAATAAAGTAATGGAAACAAAGTTATTTGTGTTTTAATCAAATAAATAATGCCATCAAAAAGTGATAAGCTTGCAGAAGAAATCTTCTTATTAAACGCTTGTTAATGGTCAAGTAATTTTGCATAACTATGTGTATTGTTAGCTGCATATTTAAATATTCGCGCCAGTCATTTGGTTCGTTCTTATACCGCCAGAGGTGCGCTCTGTCGGCCATCTATGGCCGCCGTCCGTATCGGCCATATACAAGAAACGCGTGAATTTTTATAAAAGTCAAACATAATCACATAATTGTGGATAATTTTTATTGTAATGTAATTAATCCAATGTATTATGAACTTTCTAAAATATATTTTCTTCGATATTATCCAAAAATTATATGAGCAGAAACGATGTTTTTGAAGAAATCTCGTATTACATGTGGCGATCCTATTTCAGTATGAAATCGGGTCTTAATTTTAAAGTCTTATTTTTTGGATCCGGTCGCCTGCAAACCGAAATCAACCTTACGGTTGGTTAAAGTTGAGGGCCAGAGTGGTATTTTTTTGCCTGCAGACCCTCTACGCGGAATTTGCCCGAAACATACGATTTGAATTCGACCAATCAGAGGGCCTAGACCCTCCAGACGCTAGCGTAATAATATTATAGATTGCCTACGAAGGTAATATTATTTGGACTTCACAACATTGAGGTATGACCCACTAAAAACTGACTTTTAGTTTCTTCAATATTTGAGTTCAGTAAAATTTTATAAAAATATTGTTTTGTGTTGCCTTAGGAAGTCATTTGTCTTAGGAAGCCTAAAAACATAACAGTTTCTTGTAGGATAGCCATGGACTGTACTATTAATACTTACACTTTCAAATTAATTTAACACTGTGTACTGCTGATTTTAATGAGGTCAAAACTATAGCAAGATTCTATAGGTTTCTTTAGAAAGAATGCAAGGTGAGTGGACACTGAAAATCATCAATAAATGGACTAGATTGAATGCGACCCGTAGATCAAATATAATTTAAAAAAAAAATAGATCGTTAATTTTTTTGCAAATGGAAAACTACATAAAATTTTTCATGTGCGGACGCATGGAACTTATTCGAAGTTCGTGCACCATATGGACTTACTTGAGGCAACGAACGTTCTAGTACAGCATATTACGACAAGAATAACAGTGCTATCGATTGAAATTTCAAAAACAGTACATTCATTTAAGTACTTTAAATAACCATAAAAGGTTTTTCTTATATCTACCTGGTTTCCCAAATACCAAGAATGTTAAAATAAGAAATCGTATTCTGTATGATAATAATTAATCTGTCGTTCAATAATATACCAAAGATTAATATTTCAAAAATGCGTTAGATTAAAAAAAACATGAAACACATGAAAAAAAATGTAATAATAACCCATCATAACCTCATGTTATATTATGGTATCTACCTGTTAACGTTGAGATTATTTGAAACCCTCTACACAGCATCCCAAATATGAATCTGTGAGGGTAATCATCTTCTTGGGGGCTTCCTGTATTGAGCTAATGTTAAAAAAACATCAAGTATTTGTGCGATATTTTCAACGCTTTTTAGATTTGATCGATTGACAGTTATGATTTGTAATGATTTTGATAGTTATCCAACACCATCTTTATCATTGGATTTGTCTCTAAAAAATCTAATCTGCTGTGCTTTACTATAAATTTACTTGGGAAAAGTTATTTTTTTATGATGAATTTTTTTCACGACCTCGTCTATGGGATTTCTATAGTACCTAATTTTATTTGGTAGATTTCCGAGCTTCCAGTATTAAACCCAACAGTATCTACATAGTATTGCTAGCAACCGTCTGGACTGACCGACCGAGTTTAATTTTGGAAATCGGACAATTAAATTTAGAACTGTTCAGCCGTCCAACACGTCACGCCTCCGTTAGCTTACAGTCGACTTACAGCGTTTTGAAAATTCAGCAAACAAAACTAGACCACTCATAAACAGGAGCAAAAACTCAATATAAAACACAACAGCTCACAATACAAATGAAAACACACTTTGACTAGCAATTATTTACTAACGCAAAATTTTAAAGTCTTCCAAAATTACGAGAGATCTTCGCGCTGCTAGAAATTAAGGAAAATCTCTGTCAAATTGAATGCACCTAGTTAAAGTGTCGCATTATTTGTATGGAATTTTTTGTAATGTATTGTTTTGATCTGTACTTTTAATGACGTGGTTTTTGGTTTGTATTCTAGATGGTTTGGTTAGGTCATTACGAGGAATGAAAACAGTGTCTCGCTTACACCAAGAAACATCGATAGTCGAGTCTGGTCCTACCTGACTTGTGGTGTTCTTCGTTTAAAATCATTATAAAAAACAAAAGCTTGCGCGAGTTCTAAAATCAATGTATTAAAAAAAAAACAAATGCTTTCGCGAGTTCTGAAATCAAAATTAAAAAGTTTCAGGAAGTGCGAAGAATTTAGAAGTGTTGTGGAAAAGTCGGAAAAATTTTCGTTTTTGAAGTTTGTCGCGAGAACATGTTGCGTTGTCAAAAGTTGTGAGGCTTAAAAAGTTTGTTGCAGTTTTGGAAATTGACGCCGAGTTAGAGGGGGTTGCGGAATATGAAATTTTTATAAAAATTAACGGAATATTTTCATTTCTATGTATTAAAATTCGTGGGCACAATATGGTTTTATTTTTTTTTTTTTAAATAAGTTATCTGCGGATATGATTTGAGATTTTCACTTTTTCATAGCTCAATTTAATAGGTGAAAAAATACTAAAAAAACTCTGGTATTTAAACATGACGTACTTATTAAAAGTTACATGTTAGTCCGTACATACCTTCCATTATATAAAGAAAAATAAAACATATGTGTACGGAAAATAAAAACAGATTATCATCTAATGGTTAAAATCATGAACTCGTAGCAAGAACATACTAATGGTTAGTTAGTTACAGGAGACGCAGAAAAAATGTCGATTTTCCAATCGAAATTTTTTAAATCATGAAGTTTAGAAATAATATTAGTTTAACGGTCAATTAATGAGATAAAATCGTGATGTACCTTTTTTTTCAAAATTTGAGAAATGCATTTCTAAAGCCGATTGTTCAATCTCAATCGAAAGAAACTAGATGGAAACTACTTATCTAGTAGTAATATTAGTAAATCTCGAATACAATAATATAAATGTTTAATGTCTTTGGTTTGTTGAATACGAAGTACACGCTTCTTGCTAAGGGATTCAAAGTTTTTGGGTAAACCTCTTGAGAAGAACATCAGAAGCAGTCTACAATTCAACAATATCAATAATTGTATAGGCTAAACCGATGCAAACAGCCAGCCCTGAAGAGAACGAGGGTAGTTTGGGTAAACTTTGGGGCACGACTCTCCTCAGAACCGCCAAATTACTTACAAACTAGTAAGTGAAACATAAAACCATCGGCTTTTGTAACGTAGCGTGTGGTTATATATAAATAACAGGTACCAACTAGCTGAAGATCTATGTAATACACCATGATCTTGTCATAAAAATAATACATAATAAAGATAATCCGGAAAGAATGCAAAAGTACTGGATAAAATTAAAACAGAAGTTTCGCTTATTTGGGCAGGTAGAACTGATGCACTAAGGAGGGAGTGTAAGAAGAATACGTAATGCAGAAGGGAATGGCAAAAGAAGTCAGTGATACACGAGAAAGATATTGAACGCTAAAGTCAATTTAAATATAGAAGAAAGCAAACACTTTGTGGCTTGATATTATATAAATGACAAAGTTCTTTAAGTTGAAACGACTTCATTGGATTTATACAAGTCGCCCGGTTTCGGTTGATTTAAACTTTTATCGGGATAATTAACATATATTATAAATTACGTAAGAAAATTATTAGACAAACAAAAAGAAATATAACGTATATAAGAGAAGACGAGGGCATCAGAGACAGGCTGGTAGATGGGTAGGTAGAGGGGTAGGGGAAAGGTCGGGATTCCATGGGAAGAAAGGGAACAACTTCCGAATCGGACTGTCGGTTAATTTTAACTGTTTGTTTAAAATTGGGCACTTATTACTTTAAGCAACTCTGGCAACTACAAATTTAATTGCAACGTTGCCCTGCAATATATATCGGTAAAACCGCACGAAACATAAATATTAGAGTAAGAAGAGAACACGTCAGGTGTTTGATAAGTACCGGTGTTTCAGAATTTGCCGAACATTTAATTGATACTCACCATACATTTTATAATTAAGAAGCATTATACAAATAAAAATAATTGTCAAATTTTAAACAAACAGTTAGATTTAAACGATAGTCTGACTTAACACATCCACCATATCCCTCTTCCAGGCGGTCTATGATCTTTTAATTTGCTCTTTTATTTACCTTATAATATTCTTCTGTATTGTACTTTAGTTTATTTGTTCATTTGCCACTATCAAGATGGCATTTAGTTCGGGTAGAATGTTGTCAAAAATTTGCATGAAGAAAATTAAGTAATCTTAGTAGCTTTCAGTCGATGTATGAAAGGTACTGTTAAAAATTAACATTGATATGGTCGAATTAGCTAAGTGATAAGGTACCAGGTAATTCCTAAATGTGACTGAATTATTTTTTGTCTTTTCTTTTCACAAATTTCGTTTGAGAGTCGTTAGTGTTGTCTTCAATGAACAGCATGATTATTTTTAAGCAAGCGGCGGTAGAGTTAAAGTCATATTTAATTCAAAGAGGTTTTTGATATTGATGTAACCGAACAGATGTTATTTTGAAATTATTAAAATTTTATTCCTATACATTTTAAATATAAATAATAAAAATTTCACTTTTTAAACCATTATAGTATGATTATAGAATCAACAGTGCTGAGTAGTCCAAATATTAACTTCAATTATTTTATAAAATTAAAAATGTGACTTTTTATTTATTTCTTTATGTGACGCCTCAAAAAAGCACCCCTTTCTGTACATTGTAAAGATAGGGGAGCTATGGCTCCGCCCGGTTGGGAAGCGTTGTGACGCGGGTTAAGGTATGGGATGTAAAAATAGCTTTATTCATGCGGGTCTTGAAAAGGCCCGGATTATATGAAGGAGGAAAAACAGATGACGATCGTTCGTTCCACATACGATTCGTTTTACACAAAAACGAGTCGAAGAAGCGACCCGTTCTCACGAAGCCAACATCAACTGTGAACGTGTGTACCGCTCGTGTACGTCGAGTTTCGCGCATGTGTAAAGCGCATGTAATCTAGACTAGCATGCCTAGATTGCGTTTGTCTGAGTAAAGATGGCAATTTGTCTATTAACAATGGATTATCAATCAGACAGACCGCCCCCCTTTGCACAGAACCAAGAATGTATATGTAGGGCTCCAGCCCAGAGGTGGCTCCCAGATTCAATTGTTGGGTGTACTTGAAATTTGTATGAGTTTAGCAGCTGGTTCTATTGAAGAATCTTCTAGTCCTATATAAGATACAGATTAACGAAATATATGATTCTATGAATAGTGTAGAACATTTTCGAAGTTCTTATAATGATGCTCGATACAACTGCTTCAAAGAAGCATATAATTCTCTTTTAAATCATTAGGTGACATGAAAATAAATTTAGAAATAATTCACGTGTAAATATCGTAGATTGTAGATTCTATTCAAATTTACACGAACAAAGAAAGCGTTCATCCAGAATGAGAGACAATAAATCACTCAAAAATATACCATTTCAAAAACAGAAATCAAAATACAAACATTTTATGTAAGAACAGCGCCAATGGACCATTATTTTTTTTATAAATAAAAATGGAGTAGTTTTATTTTTTTTATTGAATAAATAGTTAATACATATCAACAAACAAGTCCTGCTAAGCCAATTGAATTGGCTTGTCAACAGGTGCTTATTTATTTATTATACGTATTTTAAAAAAATTATCACAATTTTTTTTTGTAATGGCGCGTAGCTTAGGATTATTATAATATTTAGAATGCTAAAGTTATTTTGTGAGGTAAATACCATGTCCTCCCACACATTATTACAGTTGACGAAATGTCATCCATCATTAGGAATTGCATAAGCATAGGTCTAGACTCGAGTTCCGTTGCAGCGTGGGTTGTCGTAATACTGAAATGTATAATATTTTGAAATGAAATTGTAACAACGACTTGATATCGTTTCTTACCGAAGGTTTTAATACATCCATTTTAACGGACACATTTATGAGAAAGTTTTACAGTAAATATCACAACCGAGTTTCAATGACCGTAGCCAGTTAGTGTATGGTAACCGTAATAATTTGAGTATGTAGCTATTTTTTAAACATTAAGGCAACCCAGGAGGCATAAAAAAATTCTCTCAAGACGTATGCCATCTTGTGGAGGGTCTTTATAAGAAGAGGAAGTAGTGAACATCTCGAACGGTCTTGAAGAGACCCATGTTGTTAGAAGGAGGAAGCACAGAGGCTGGCAAATCATTCAACAGCCGAGCGGTTGAACTCAAGAACGAGCCGTAAAAACAACCCGTTCCCACGTAACAAATTTTAACAGTGTACATGTTGGGCACGTCATAGCATGTTTCCCGGCTATACACCGGTGTCAAATGGATCAATAATCAGTTCGTCAGAGCATCTTACGTTAAAATATCGGTAGAACAAGGACAGTATTCCTGAGCTCTAAAAAATTCAATCCATTTGTTACGATAGAGGAATATCAAAAGGGACCACCCGTTTCTCGAGTCCATTCGAGGGTATTTTAAGTATTCTGGGGCTCCAGACAAGAGGTGGCTGTCAATTTCAACAGTGTCAGTACAGTGCGCCCAGCTTTTGAGAGACTTCGATGGAGTCCCCATTAAATTTTAGTATTGAAATCTAGTTAGCAATGTGGTACGGAATTAAAATTGTTTCTTTCACTGGTAATATAGTTCCGCATATAGTATTTAAAATCTTTGTGTACGCATTTCCAGAAGAAACAGTAAACATTTACTTGTTTATTGGAAGCAATTCATTTAATTTTGTTATGAATTGTACGCCAGCTTTTAAAGCCATGACGTTTTGGTCAATATCCACGGATTGTACAGAATTGTGACGAAGTTTAAAATAAAGGAAAATATATATATCACTCGCATATTCAATAAAAAAATATAAAGTAAGCTCGTAAAAGTAGAAACATAAAATTTCTGAATCTTTTCTCTTTATTATCATGTTAATTTACCCAAAATACCGCAATCGCGGTCATTATTTTTTTCTAAAGATATTCCTGTTCGAAATAATGATTGACATTCTGGGACAGCTGATGCTCTGTCTGAAGTTATATTGGCCGTAAAATAAGATAAAATTAAACAAAAAATAAACAAAAACATTAATTTTCTCAGTACAGCGGACATTGACCTCGTTTGACGCAGTGTCTATTACAAAATTAATGTTTTTGTGCGAATATTTTTGGGTTTGCTATGAGTTTCTTAAGAGACCTTGTAGGAATTGCCGAGTAGGCTGAGTTTTATTATTAAATATTTTTGGATCTTTATAAATGTCTTGGATCGGACATATGGTCAAGGTGAATTACCACATACTCTGCGTAAACCGATTTTTGAATATAAATATACATATATATATATATATATATGTTTATTTATATTCATCAATCGCTCTACATATTTTTTTTATATATATGTTATGGTTAAGGTTTTCACGGATGTAAGATGTAGAATGATGTTTTCGGTTTACCCGCGTAACGTAGACCTTAAAAGGACTTTTTAATTCCTGACGTTTCGGTCAGATCTCACTGTCCATCTTTAGAGGCCTTATGTCCTGAATTTTGTATCAAACTGAACGCTTTCGCGTGTCCGAAACGTAAGGAATTAAAAAGTCCTTTTAAGGACTAAGTTACGCGGGTAAACCGAGAACATCACTCTACATATATATATATATATATTGAATTTATGTCCTGAGTATAGGGCAATAAGAAATCTCTGCAAATAATTCTAGAGTGAATATTTCTAGTTGGTCACCGGGACAAAACTACGTAAGGTAAATGACAAAGATTTGCGAAGACTTCCAGTAGATTCAGGTCAAAAAAAAGAATATATACCTGAAGAATGAATTGAATATAATTATAAACATGAAAAAGTAGAAATACTTTGAAAAAACTACAGAGGTAATTACTAACAAACAGTAAGTTGCTAAAGACAGAGTGGGTAAAAATAAAAACAGAAGTTTTGCAAGGGGTTTGCAATCAATGGATGATATCAAAGTAATATTGGAATGCCTGGATTCAATTCCAGACGTTCAATTCTAGTTTATCACTTTAAAAGCTTCGTCCAAACTCCGAGAGCCGTGCGACGCATGACCTAAACAAATGAGAATTTAATGAAATATCCCAATATCTAATTACTATAGTAACAAATGATTTCGTGCGCTCGATGGTATAATCATTTTGCTTATTAATTGGGAATGTGTGTTGTACATTGCATCGATAGTCTCATTGCTTAAAAAAATACAAATTAGAATTTAAAAGCTGTGTATGGCAATATTTAATACTATTTAGTTCATTTTAAATCATAATAAGGGCGTTTAGATGCTTTTTTCACATAATTAATTATCCGACTCGAATGAAAAATGTCAACGCTTTTCCTTCGAAATTAATTAATTTCTTATTTATAGAGAAGAATAAGCTATAATTATATGTTTTTTTCGTTTGTAAGGGTTTTCTTAATCAATTTTAAATGATCACTTTAACGTTGATATTAAAGTAGCAATTTTTCAAATAAAAAACACTTACAATTCACTGAGTTTCAATAATCACACAATGATTTTAATATGTAAGCTGAAAACTAGCCCGATCCCCCCCGTTCGTCTGAAAGAATCTGCTCGCTCTGCAGTTCGATGTTTTCAAATAATATCCGCAAATGATTTTACCATGTGAGATGAGCAGAACTCTACTGCTTGTAAGATTAACCAATACATGTTATGCACACAGGTTCAATTTAATTCAAAGCCTTACAATTAATAACATAAGAAACAAACCAAAGGATGGCGGCTATTAACCTTAACATAAGTATTTTGACAACCACTGAAATTGAATTAAAGGAAAATGAAGGAATGAAATTGAGAAATGAGAGAATATTTAATAATATCCCCAACAACACCACATATTAACCTCATTCAAAAATATTAACGTTTAAAAAATCTCTTTCAGAAGCTCTATCGTTTCGATTGAATCGGCCGAGTTTTTTCATACAATTAATTAATAAAGCGACGGTTGAATAATATTCTGGACAGTTATTTACGTTGCAAGCGAACTGCTCTGGGATAGGATGAAACCAAAGATAAGATGCCAATAAATAAAATGTGAAAACATAATGTCAACATCAAGAATAGGAAGACGGCATTTTTTTTAAACAATATGCATATCTATTTGGTTATAGAATTTCATTATAATGATATAATGAAATAATTTTAAACATATTCCACTTATTTGTCAGCCGTCACCGATTTCAGCTTATTATAGTTATCTTTATACTGGCACAATTATTCCTTAAATAATGGTTGTATGTTCACAATATTTGGGGTAGTGGGCTTAACAGGGATGGTATTTAGTGAAGTTATTACAATTATATGAATTTTCCGATCCTCGCTTTGTCGTATTTCACCGATAAATTTCACTTATTTGGTTATTATCAACCGGCATAATTACCTTGATTTTTAAGATTAATTAACATTTTTTTTAGAGAATGAAACTTTACCACTAAAATAATAAAAAAAATAATTGCAAGATCGAGATATTCTATTAGCACCTATACATTAGTATCCATTGATTTTATGCACGTATTCTTTTGTACAAAAATATGCCTATGAGTCTGTTTGAGTATGTTGTGTGCCTTTGAGTGTGTGTATGCCTATGAGTATATTGTGTGCCTTTGAGTGCGTTTATGCCTGTGGGTATATTGTGTGCCTTTGAGTGTGTGTTTGCCTATGAGTATGTTGTGTGCCCTTGAGTGTGTTTACGCCTGTGGGTATGTTGTGTGCCTTTGAGTGTGTGTATGCCTATGAGTATGTTGCCTGTGTTATATCTATCTGTCTGCATATTGTATGTCTTATATTATAGTCATTTGTGATATTATTCTTCAATCTTCATTTTCTATATCGTGGTGTCTCGTTATTTTGCAATTTAGAATTATAATTATTTTTATGAAATTGACCTGCTGACAAAGTACTTTGGCAGTTTAGCGGGTGCTTTTTAATTGAAAAAACAAGAATTAAAAAATATATATATTAATTTATTTATCAGTGCATAGAGTGGCACCTGACGATCAGTCTTCGCACGTCACATCGTAGATTTATTTTTATTAAAATTAGAAACTTTCCAAGCTTTTTTGACCACTGATCTATTTCATCAGGTTTACTTCTGGCAGTGAAAAATTATTTGGAACGGTTTCTCGTGCCATTTCGCAAAAAACAGTTTGTTTTAAATCACACACCGATGTAAACATAATTAATCCTTGCTCTAGTTTATTTAGAAATCATTAATTTGAATTTATTTTGAACTGCTCGAGAAAATAAAAAAAAAACTAGATACCTACTCTACTAAAATAAACAATTAATCCTTTTTGTTCATACATAAGTGTACTTTAAAATGATTAAATATATTGTCTGTAAACAACTAATTAAATTATTTTTTAATGTTTTATTCGATACAAATATAATAAGTGCCCGGTTTTGGTCGACACTTTTTAAAGGAAACTCTTTCGATTTTACAACAAATGGTATGGAAATTTTTTTTACAGAAAAATTGTTTGAAATGATTTTGTGGGTTGAAAACAATTGCATTGACCTATAAACTTCAAACAGAAAAGCTGTGAAAATTTCTTGACGTCACGTTGATTGTTTGCTTAATGTAAGATACAAACACATAGGTTACGTACTAATGAATTTCTTTTTTATTGGACCAAATTTATTCTTAAATATTTTTTTTAATAATCGTTACCACTCTGAAGAAACCCTTAGCAACCAAATAAATAAGTAGTGGGGAAAAAGTAAAATATCACTTATTTATTGTCATATTCTCGAACTAATTGGACGTTTTAAAATGTGGTAAATATGCCACATAAATGATTTAATAGAATGCCAGAACGACTAAAACTATTTAGAAATTTGATTTATAGTATAGATCAGCCTAAACATTGTAGGCATCAGAGGTTATTTTTAAAGTCTGATAAGTTTTTAATGAAAGCGAAGTTTTTCATTATTATTTTACAATATCTCATTCTTCCATGAAAAATAAATGTTTATAATAATTAAGGAGAAGTCGGGGGCGCCCGAAAAAGTTAGGTACAGAGATAATTACAGTTTTGAAAATACATTAAAGAGTGTTAACAATTACCTATTTGAAATACGGATCTGTTGTATAACAAAAAATCAAATAATTGCGAATTTATTAAAATTAAGTTTAATTTATTTATCTTTAAATACCGCATTTATTTTTATTTTTAATTTATAATTGAAATGTAATACATTCATAATTATCATCATCGACTCATTTTTTTAGAAAAGCAAAATAAAATAATTAAACATGTTTTTGACGAAATAAGTCGTAACAAACTTGATTTTTATCCAAGATTTTATTACTTTTAGAATGGTAAATATTTTCCTACACTGAAATAAATTACTTTTTATTATTATTTATTTATTATTATTTAATTACCTTACAAAAAAAATATTTAAGTGCGGTAGAAAAAAAAGTGAAAATTTATAACAAAATATTGAAATTACTGTGATTAGTGGGATCAGAAGTAAATGCAGTGGCAGTATGTAAAGTGAAAGTTTTATCCTTGTGAAAACAGTTTGTGAACAGTGCATCATTTCTATGGAAAACTGGCGGTAAGAACTTTTTTTATTAATTTACATATAGACACTAGTCCCCGGCGTTGCTCACTCTTTTCGCAGAGTTTTTAGAAGTTTTATGTAGAGAGTGAAATCCATTTTGGTTTGAAGGTCAATTGGGTAAAATTTAATTTTTTTTTTTAAAGCTGACCTTTATTGACTGAAAATTTTACATTTTTTTTAGACAATGTATAGATAGTCCCACGAAGCTGCCACATGGCTGCTTGTCTGCAGGATCTACCTCAATATACAATTATAATACAATGCAAGTCTCCCGTTATATAAAATAAATAACAGACTCTTTCATACAATCATAGAACTCACTAAAGCGTCCTAAGTACACTAACACTTTGAATGACAATACAATAACGTACATTCAAAAGTACAAGACAATATAGCACACAGATAACACACATTCAAAAGTAAGACATATACGATAATACACATTGAAAGTGAATAACATCGTACTGTAGCACAATGCAATAGAATTAAAATTCTAGTCAACTAAGTGATAAATGTTATTTTAATCAACCTCGGAATTAACCGTAGATTTGTATAAAAATCAAATTAACGCCATCTGGCTGGAAGACACCTTTCCACGAGGCCGACCCACCGCCCGCCATAGGGCACAGACCTCTTCTTTATACGAGTATTTATAGATTACAATAACACGCAAGCGAACAAAAAATCTAATTGAACACACTGTCCAGCTTGCTTAGACTTATTTTCATTTATTTACTTTACTCCTAATATACTATTGCACTGTAAAAAAATGTTTTTATGTGTTTTGTTCTCATTAATCCAACCAATTTAAGCAACTTCAATGGTCCAAGATGACCAAGACTAGTTATTCTAATGATGTTCTTTGTCTTTAAAAAAATAAACAATCACGCCAGCCGGGCGTGAAAAAAAATAAACAAAAAAGTAAATGTATCGAGATAATGTTTACGGCGCTACCCAATCATCCAATACATTCCAATGGAAATGTTCACAATTACCCTAAGAGAAGTTGCCGAGATTGGCTTCTCAAAACTAAACTTAAAACAGATTATTTTAAGGACAAAAACTGTATAATAACCTACCAAAAACCGTAAAGGAAGCCATAAGTCTTGCCACTTTTCACAGGGTACGTGTTATATACAAGAAAAAGTTTATGATTACATTCGAAGGTATTTATTTTATTTTTTAACTTATTTTGTAAGGCAATGTAAATGCAATTCATGAACTGTATCTTGGTTTTATATTTTTTACTTGCATTTAATATATTTTCCTACTAGACGTATGAAAAAAATTGTAGAGATCTAAATAAATATCCAAAAACGAAAAAACAAACAATTATTATTTCTATTATCGCTTATGCCTCTCGGATAAGAATATTTTCAGCGCGTTGTGTATAGGTTTTTATAAATCATTTTTAATTTTTAATCTTAGATACGCTAAATTATTAACAAACCACCTAAATAATAAAAGTATGTGAATCTTGCCATTTACATATTTATATTAAACACCATAGTAAAATAAGAAATCTGTGAAAATTTTTCGAATAAACAACTTGTTAACAGTGTCATTTTCCAAGGTTGTACGAAAAGAAAGCCTTTTGTTCAGTGTAATAATTTATTTGTAAAAAAATAGGTTAAAAATGATTCAATTGTGGTAAAATTCGCAGGACATAAAAATATATTTCTATAGATTCGATTTCTATGAATTCGAGCAGAACGAGATTTCGAGAGGGTTGGATAACAGAGAATGACGGATGATCCGGATATATCTGCAGGCTTTTACGTTCTGTTAAATAAAAATAAATGAAATGCGAATCCTAGGCGTGTATAATATCATTAAAATTTTGAACAGAGTTTTTTGAATAAATTATTTATACACTATGAGAATTAACCATTTGTAAAAATCAGCACTTCAAAATAACTTTATTAACTGGTTGGAAAATCTAGAATCTAGAAAACAGCAAAAGTTATCGCTGTACACAAAAAATATTCGAAATATTCACTTTGGTGAAAAATGACAGCTTTGCAGTTAAGATTGAAAATGAGAAAAGTACAAAACTTATTTCATAATGCTAAATAATAATAATTTTCAGACAATAATCAACCAACAATTTTTTAAACTTTTTATTTTATATGTAAATTAAAAAATATAATAATTATTAAATGGCTTTATCAAACTATTTTGAAATAGGAAAATAATAATAGAATAACACTATCAAAGGTATAAGCGGAGGATACGTCTGCCCACCTATTGCGTGGCGGCCCGGATTTGGAGAGACTGGCTGAGGGAGATCTTTTTACCTCTCCAACAGGACTCTCTCGTCCTATCGCCTGGCACCACCGAGGAAGAGGTGAATTTAAACGTCCGCCACTTCTGAACACATTCCTACCCACCCCTCACACCGTTTTCCATCCCAGATCTTTACCTTCTTCATTTCCTTAAAAAAACCTCCATACAGCATTCCCAAGGACGACATCCTATTATATAATAATAATTACACAACCGAACTTGTTAATAAACGCGTGTGTACGTGATTGCCACCAAAATTTGGTAGAATTCATTTTCGTCGACGACGATTCTCTATCTGCCGAGTATCAGCTTGATCAGATATCGGAAAAAGGGTTCATTTTCACTTCAAAGATCAGCATTCATTCATTCATTACCAAAAAAAAAAATTAAATTCAAGTAGTTGTATTTAAAAATCAACAATAAAAGAAAAAGTAAGTAAGTAAGTAACGAAACAAAATCTTAGAATGTCTGATTTGAATTTTAGTAAGAATATAAAACTCTTACGTTTTTTACCTCATGTGTATTAATTAATCACAATGCCACGCCGCATGGAGTTAAATAAATTGCGTCCTCCGAGCAGGGTTTACTCCACGCTCTAATATTTTTACGTGCAGAGTAAAATTTTAAGCCACGACCTAATACTTTTGCGCGCGGAGTAGAATTATGACTTGGCTGGAATTGTGTTTTGGTGTCGTCACAGAGAAGGGGACCATTTTCCCCGTAACAAACGGTAAAAAAGTTGGTCGTAAAGATATTCTAGACTTTTTTATTATCAATGCAAAATAAGATAGAGTGATTTGTATTCTACACGAAAGAGACAAGTTAATGCTTAATGCTGTAGTCACTATATTGTTGGGAATTAAGAAAATCTTTGATGTTGGTGTTATAAATAAATATACCGCAATATATTTGATTTTCAAATGTGTGTCGGGTATGTCAAAGAAAAGACTTATTTAAATCAAAATTCCTTAAAAATATCACTGAAGAAATAAATCGACAGAAAAATGTTTTGTGGGCGTGTGTCTGTGCCCAAAAAATAAGTTCTTTCTTATTTCGAGTGAAATTGTCATTATTATTTTTTGTTAATACCGCACTGCTCGCACTACCGCAATCCAACTTTTTATTTAGTATAGTGTCTTAAATATACGTCAACTCCTTTTAAAATTTATGCTAACACGTTTCTTGTATAAATACAATAAAAAAATACTATTACAACACAATCATATCACAAGAAATATAACTCATTAATGAAATAAATAATACAATGTACCTAGACCTCATACTACATCAGAACAATGACAATTCACCTCTTTACTCGTAGTTTCCAAAACCTTCAACCTTCTCCCTGATATCCTAAAAAAAGAAACTCCGCTCCATACTTTCAAAACACAAATAACTCTATGGATCTTAACATCTGCAATACATTTCAACTACAAAACCCATACATTTTACACTTTAACCCCCTAATCTCCCTCCACACACCTCTCACATTCCTCAATGGATTTAATTCATATAAAAATAGCACTTGTCAATGTATAGTATTTATTTATTACTTGCCAATTGTTATATCGGGGATTATTAAAGAATAAAAGACTGTTGACGACCTATGACGTTTATTGACACCGTTGCACGTTAGTTATTCTCTCAAGTGACGCATCAGGACTGCCAACATAGTAATACATATCATTCTTTCCTCCTTTAATTTATTTTTTTATTTTTTTCACACAATTTACAATGAGCAAAAAAAACTTAAACATAATCACATAATCAATTTAATGAATTGTTTATCACATAAAATAGTAACTGAATTGAAATTATATAATTTACTGACTATTATGAATAATATTTAATTCTTCAACCTGTAAACTTCACCTGCCATAACACAGGGGCATCCCTAGCATGGCGGTTGAAATCACATTCAAAATGTATCATTCAATGGAAATTTTCTTTGAAAAAAAAAATAAAATTTACTTATTCACACCTTGAAAGCTTTTTACATGTATACATTGTTGTAAGTAAGTTATTCAGGATAACAATAAAAAAAGTGTATAGTACCTAACATAGTAATGGGGGGGTATGATAGATATAATCAGTAACAATAAAAGTTATAATAGAGAGTTCTGTTGTGCAAATGATTGAATAATTGTATATTATAATTAGAGTACAAAATAATAACATTAGGTATTATGAAAGTGAATGTGGAGTAACTTTGTTAATATTTATAAAAATGTTGGGAAGTGAGTTAGCTAAGAGCTTCACAGATGCACTCATGGAGGGCAGTGCAAATAGCTTGCTTGGAAGTCCGCAAGATGGCAGCTAGTAGTCAGTAGTCACTAGGATCAGTTAGGCTGCTTCCAGACAAACAAGGTGTTTGCAGATCTCATTTAGCCGGCTCCTAGTTAGGTCGACTATCGAGTCAATATTGTAATACGCGAAGTATTGAAAAAATCCCTATTTATTTTTATTTTACAATTTAAACTTGCTAAACTGCTTTTGAAGTTTGTCAGCAGGTACATACAGACACCACTTCATACAATGATACGGTTAAGTTAATATAACAGAACAGAAAAAATAAAAATTTAAAAATATGGTTTCAGTATAAGCGTTATATATCAGACTAGTACAATTGAAACAGTCACATCAAAAGAATATTCATATTAAGCATACATAGGTAGGTACAATTTATTATATATTTTTAAGTTCCATTGTGAATTCCATTTAGCTATACAAAGTAGGGCATCAGTACATATCATCTGTGTCCAAGAGCCATTATCTTAGATTATATTTGACTTTAGTGGTACATAAGGTATTATTTTTGATTGACATTGGTAGATTATTAGATATCTTGGTCACAATGTTGTTTAGAGTTCTTTCTCCGTACTTATTGGTACATTTCGGAACCACTAATCCATCGTTTTGAGTAAATCTTGTGTTATGTTTATGGTAGACTCTTTCCTTATACAAGGAATCCGACGATATAATTTGATGACTTATGATATAATACAAAAATAATCCTCTAAAAAAAACATTCAAAAACTTTTACATTATTTTGATGTTACTTCTGTGCGCATTTGATTAATAATTTAATAATGTCGTTTTGTAACATTTGTATATACCTTACATTTGTTTAACATGAATGTCCCCAAGACGTAATTCCATATCGGATAGTGGATTCGGCCAGAGATGAGTAGATTAATTTTAAGGTACTTATAGGCACGAAGTATTTTATTTAATAAAAATAAATTATTTTTCAAAACTCCTTCCACGACGATTTGGAGAACTGTTTGTGGGAACACAACAAAAAATAAACAGTTTGTTGTATAACATGTTTGTATTTTGAAAACCTTGATTACGCCCGATTGGATTGATTTTACTTGTCGAATTCCATCTCACACTAAAATACGAAAAAACACAATAATAAATAGCACATGGTTTCAACTAACTTACTACGAAAAAAAAAACATTTATATCGGGGGAGATGGTAAAAGATGCATTAAATTTATTTTTTTTCTCAATTTAAGTTTAGTTTCAAGAAACAAGCAACATTATTGAAATAACCGAAACTGACAACTTTAAAACCAATTTTGTGCATTTTTACATCTCCCCCGAATTAAATAGTTCTATTAATTAGATTTCCACCTCATGTAAAGACACTTAACATGAGGCGGAATTCGAAAACTTTACCGAAAGAAAATATTTCCCAGCTTTGGAAGGGTATTCCTACTAACCTTAGTTCTAGAATATCATGCACCATTTTTCATTTTATTCATTTTCGTAACCTTTCTTATTATTATCCTTACCTTACCTCATTAAAGTTTTTTGTTATTTTCCAATTAATTAAAGTTTCATCTTTGTTGAGTTTTTAAATTTGAATAAGTTCTGCGTCAAAGCAGAAAATCTTTTGATAACTTTAATGTTATTTATAATATCAAGATTACTTTTTAAATTTTGATGATGATGTTTTACTCCATTTTAAGTTCAAACCAATTTATTCAAGATGGTCCTTTGTTTCGAAGAAACTGTTAATTATTTATGGAAAAATAATGGTACAGGTAACGGATAACTTTAAAACGCTAATTATTTTAAAATTTTTGAAATATTTATGTTGACAAACTTCGAATATGAAAATTTGAAGTGTTTGTTTCTAATTTCCTCTTATTTAATAAATCTAAAACAAAATTTCCCTTTAAAATCATAAGCTTTGTAAGTAGGTAATTAAATACCTTCCAACTTAATTATAAACCATGTAACATTTTTTGAATTTCAAATAAGGAATTATACAATTTATCCAAAAAAACTATACAACTCGATGACAATTCTTTTTTCAAACTAAACTACTCGATGAAAATTCTTTTTTAAACTACAGTACTCGATGACAATTCTTTTTTTTTAAATATATCACTCGATGACATTTTTTTTTCAAACTTTCTTCTCCATGTCTCCAGACAATTAGGGTCAGTTGGTAATCTTGTGCAGTTTCACTTAAAAATAAACATTATGCTATCTAGCCATTTTCCCACAGTAATAGATAGAAACGTTGAAAAATCATCCAACTCTTAATTTGCACATATTTCTTGTTCCAACAACATTCTTAAATCGTCTCATAAATACACGGAGAAAACTTACTGATATGAAATACTGTTAATTTATTAAAAATCTGATCAAATTATCTATCTCTTGTTAAAAATGGGACTGCAGATCGATAATGAATGAATTCAAAGAGTTCCAAAGTATCATACGAAAGGACTGCGGAACACGTGTTCATACAAATACTGATAATGAAATTATCATGCTGATATTGTCGCATTGCGTCGTTATCCATCTATTAGGAAAAGAAAACGTGTTCACTATATATATTTTGAATGACTAATATTTTAATCAGGAACTTGGCATGCTAGCACATTTTTCTCCGTGTACCATCATATTGAAAAAAGTAAGTATAAAAAAGACAATTTAAAATTTTGCATTATAATCCTTACTCAACAATTAAAACCGCCACCATCTTGAACCGGAAACGGAACGTACAAACAAATTTCACTTCATCATTCTATCTTTTTCTACTTTTTTTCATATCACTAAATTGACTCATCCATTTCATATGACGAAATGCAAAACAGTTGAGTTAAGACTAAGCTAATATTTTAAGCTATCCGGACGAGAAAAGCTTAAAACAAGTAACGAGTAACAAAACACGTATTTAAACAATTGGTCTCAAGCATCGACGGAAACAATGTATTTTCATACACCTTAGGGAGAATGTTTAAAATAATGCACAACGCCTTTCCAAACAGATCGTTAATCTCACGTTCAAACACATTAACATAATAAATCGATGAAGATGCTATTTATTTTCGATTAAATATCTTATCTCACTTAAAAATGGCTCGAAAGACCCCCTCCGGGAAAAAAAACGTTGACATCTTTTTTCAGCTTAACACATTTGTGCCGTCAGGTAGAAAGTAAAGTCTATGTAGAGTGTTTTATGCCTAGTCGGATACTTGATGTAATTATATTGTAAGAGCTTCGTGGAAAAGGGAATAAGGGGAAAGTGATAGATTTTTTTGGTTTGCGAAATTAGAATTTTATTTTTTGGCACACTGAAGCTAAATCTATTACTGTTTTACTTTGTGTCTCAACGCTATATTTTGTAATACCAATTGGATTAATATTCTTGTACAATAGTAAAGAGATTTCATAAAACTAGATATTTGTCGTGCTGAGCAAGAAAAAATGAATAAAATACAGTGTCGGCAATCATAGTGGCGCTAAACACAACCTTTTAAGAGAAACGGCCTTTTTTATACAAATATTTAATTTGGATTTGAAACCAAAATGCTTGTCCTAACTGAAAATATTTTTTTTTCGTCAAATGGTTTAGCAAATGTCTAGTACAGCTATGTGCCACTTTGTTTATTTGTGCTTTACATTTTAAAATGTAGGCAAATGCCTCAATGTTTAAAGACAGTAACTTACATAAATAGTAAAATAAGTAAATTTCTTTAAGGCGATGCCATACGTAGTAATGCAAAATCATGTGTTTTTGGTTTGAAAATTTGGTTGCTTAGAAATGTTTCAGATGCTTTAATAAAATACTGCGAGTAGAATACATCTTGGCCTTTGAAATAATCGAGTATTTTTTAGATAAGTCTTTTTATAAGCCCAGAAAAAAATAATGTAAAGGCCTATGAAAACTGCTTTAAAGTTCAAAATCTCCTACTTACGAACCCATTTTCGGTTATGATTTTATTGTATAATGTGGAAAATTAAGTTATTTATAAAATGATCGGAAAAAAAATAAATATTTATGCCTGAACATCCACAAAATAAAATAAAAGGCACTTTTTGGCCATGTTTTTTTCTTGCATAAATCAAAACAGGCGGATGGTGTGAAGCGGGAATTTAAACCTTATCGCGATCTACGTAAGGGTTGTTATTGATAGCGGCTCAATTTAAAATATTACACGACGTAGTGCATCGCCTTAAATCAATCATGGTAAGAGCGACATAAAATGTTTAAATGAATCACGCTAAGGGCAACATAAAAAAGGTTTAAGTGAATCTGGGTAAGAGCGACATAAAAATGTTAAAATGAATTATGGTAAGCGCGACATAAAAATGTGTAAATGAATCAGTTATAAGTCCGACAAAAAATGTGTAAGTCAATCGTGGTAAGAGCGACCCTAATAAACAATTTTACAAAATACAAAATTACAAATAAGTAAGTTCTCAGTATATTTATTAGTATAACGTAAACTGTGTTATTTTTGTTAGGTGTGTTGTGTCATTTACGGAACTCCTAAGTATTGAAGACTTGATGGAAATGGGAGTCCGTGCGTATGTACCCCCATTTGAATCTCGTGGACTCCAATTTTTTTTCTCGCTGATATGGACCCCCAGAAAACCGATATCGACCCTTGGGGGTCCATATAGACCACTTTGGAAACCTCTTTACAAAATAGTGAAAACGCTCCTGTGAGAACGTTACTACTGTTCTCGTCCGCCAGGATGCGCTGTCGGCGGTAAGTTCTGGTAAACCTTTAACTTTCCCATCTATCCTTATGCAATGGTAGGAGTTGGAATTTGACATTTCTATAGCGTTGAGAGTTTGTTCAAGACATTTTTGTGAATCGTTTATCTGTACACAATAAATAATTATACTTCTCTAATATTTTCAAGTCATACATCTTTATATTCGCGACGTATCGCTTGACGTACTTCAAGCTATTTGTTTATGTCGTATCTTTACATTGTATACCATAATATGTATACCATATAATATGGTAGCGAGATAAGTTTATGTTCAGGTCCTTGCTTATATAGTATTTAAAGCGGCATGGAAACTAGTCTCAATAAAATTCCAGTCAAAGTTTAGAAATAATGAGCTTCTAAATTTACTTCAGTTTCATATCCAGCTTACCTTGAGTCCGGAATTGTTATTATTTTACTTTGTTAGTTCTGCAATGTAGGAGAATATGTATCGAACAAAGAGTAGGGAGTTATCAAAACATGCGAAATGCCCTTTGAACATTTTCAAAGAAATTCTTTTTATATGCGAAAGCTATAATTGTCCAAAGAGAGGACGTACATGATGTACTCTAGTTTCTTCTCTGTTTATACATACATTGTGAGTTGGAAGATTTTTCGTCGATGACGTTTTTAAAATCTCTCTCTGGAACTAGTTGTTTCTATGCCATTTTTTTTGGCACTATTTGGTGGAAAACTTTTGATAAATACTGAACAATACTTTTAAGCTCCATGCTCGTGACGGAGAAACGGTTTGAACTAAAAAAAACACAAATTGACCTCTAGATATGCTTTTTCTAAATTACATACTGTTAAAATATTTTGAGTTCTCCATCTTTTGTTTTAGTGAGGTATACATATTTGATGACACCATATGATACCTAGATACTATTCGGTTTTTCCAGTTTATTTTTTTGTTTTTTTTTCTTATCCTAAATCTTTTTTTATTTGAGGACAAAAAAATTTTTTTAACGGTCTTATTAAAAAGACTTGGTCAATATTTTATTCAATTGATAATAAAATACGTCCGTGTTTTTGAAAACCTTACTAATATGGAAACTGACGTGAAGTAATTCATGGAAAGATTATATTATATTATATATTGCTTATCCAGCCAAAGAGGGTTGTTTATCTGTTGAATAAACTAGAAAAAATAATAATTTCTCATTGAGTTTCGAAATTTTTAAAACAACAACATGTAAATGTAAACATGTTTTAAATGTTCCTGTATATTTCTTCATTTTAAGATGTCGTAAAAGCAATGGCCATTTTAGAAACTTGAAATTTTTTTACTTTTACTAAAGAATACTTTAATGTTAATTATTTAAAAAAATTCAAACCCAAAAAAGCATACGAAAATAAAACTTAGTCAAAACGTAATTTAAAGAATTTGCAAGAAAATTTTCACTTCACTTTTTATCTAGTTCAAACAATTAAAAAAAATAATAATAGTTCCCAGAGATAACCGAAATGATCAAACATTTTGGATTCATTTGGGGACAATTTATACGTTGATTTTTTTAAATTTGTATTTACATACATATGCATATGGCGTTAACGATTTTTTATTTTTTATTTTTTACGCATTTTATACGTTTTTTTAAAATTAAAAACATTATTATTATGGAGGTTTTATTAAATTACGAAATAAACTCGCTTTTCTGATAACATGAAACTAGGTATTTTCACAATATGACATTATTAATGGATTAAAAATGTGAAAAACTAAAAAAAATCATAGCAAAATATTTTGAATTATATAAATTAATATGATATTGAATTGGTTATTAGAATAGAAACGATTAACGAAAAAATATTTTCAATTGTACATTACAAATCACAAATCAAAGCTGTCATTTTTCCGTAAAAAAATATGCGCACTTTGTACAATGCGTAACAAAAACACCGTTTAAAGATTGTGAAGTGTTTTTTTATAGTTTCTGGTCTAAAATAAGAAAGTCGAACTAAGTTTTCTTCATCCACTCATTTATCGGCAATAAAATATAAATAAAAACACAATTCACTATTTGGAAGCCCCACAGCTCATGATTCATACTGAAGTATATAAATAAATAAATTTGTTAAAATTTCATTACTCCAAAGCTTGCCGTTCGCGGATACCTACTTATTGAGAAATATACGAGAGTATAGAATACGAGAATATAGAGATATTTTCAAATATTTTCCTTTATGGTTATGATCTGCTGTAATATATGTAGTTTGAAGCATGTAAGAACACTTTGAAATATAATTAAAAAAAACCTATTTTGAAAAAGCTACCATCCTCGAAATTTCATATAATGTGCCCTTGAAAATCAGCCCCAAAAAAAAAAAAAAAAAATTTTATTTTTCAATTTTAAGATTTTTCTTACAAATACCAATTTTAAAATGCAATTAACTTTATTCCATATTTAATTTTGTTTTTTTCTAAATGAAAAGTAGATTTTTAATTTTGTTATATGGACAACATGCGGTCGTAAAGTCGTTGAATGTGAAACAAAATCAAAACGATACGTTATATTTAAATATCTTGCAATAATCATCGTCTCAAGTATAAAAATAACATATGTGTGTATTGATTTTTATTTAAAAGTCCATTTAAGAGATTGTTAAAAGTTATCTGTTGAAAGAATGCTCGTGGCTTGAAATTAGTAAAATATGTTTACGACTTAAATGAGCTAAACATGGGTAGTAATATTATCATTTTAAGTTTCTTTAAAAAATATACTCAAATTTCTCCTCACGTAATTAATTGAAGTGATTGTATACTTATGTTACGCCAATTTATATCTAAGTTTTATAAAATAATATTTTTTTATAATTATTTCGGTAGGTAAATATGTATTAAGAAATTCTATTTCCTCCAGTATTGCTGAAATAGAAATAAATGAAATCACACATTTCAAAGACACTCTGGAATTTTTGTTTTGCACGAGAAACGAAGCAAAATAAACAACTTGAGTAGAAAAATATTATTTATTGGTCAAATTTCACCTGTCGCTTCATCTGCAGTCACGATTTCAAGCATCAACAAGGAAAATTAAAAAAAATATATTTGTCATTCGAAGAAGGCAACTACTTATTATTTAATTGGGTCTCCGGAGAACACACGAAGAAAACTAACTGTAAGATAAATATTACATATCTTCAAATTATTCGTTATCCGGTTAAAACTGGACTGCAGGCCCTTAAGAAGAACGGTTGCGACACCTTCTTCAAACAAAACTTATATTTGGATTTGAGGCCAAAATACTCGACCAAACTGAATAATTATTTTCGTAATCCAAAGGTAGACCAAATATCTAGTAAGGATATTTGCTGCTTTATTTATTTTTGTGTTAAATTATAAAATATTGGCCATTAAAAAATTCATTAAATTATAAAATATTGGCCATTCGTTTAAAAAATAAATTTAAGCCCATCAAAATAGTAAAAAAAGTAAAGATATTTTTTTAGTAATTACTATCAAGTTACAAATAATTGTCAAACATAACTGTAAAATCGTTAAAACCGATTTCTTTAATGTTTCATGTTTTATAATTAGAAAAACAAATACATAAAGTAGCACATATCCGTATTAGATATATACAATACCCATCGAATAAACAAATTAGTTCTCAGTTTGGTTGGGCATTTTGGCCTCATATCTAAATTTAAGTTTGTATGAAAAAGGCCGCGCAACCGTTCCCCTTGACGAATGAATTGATAAGTTTCCTGTAAAACTTTTAGTAAAAGAGGAATATACTATCGCAATGCTGGAACACGTGTTCATGAAAATCATAATATTTCCGCATTTCGTCATTATATATTATCAAGGCATCGTGCAGGTGCATGAACACGTGTTCCGATATATTAAGAATGTACTAAAAGTTTAACTGATATCCCGTTATTAATTTTAAGAAATTTTTAATAAATCTGCCATACTCATTTTTTCAGTGCACGTGAACATTCTAATATTATCCTTGACATAATTATTTGCGATGCTTTTTCGACCCTTGTGCTCGAAATTATGTATGAAAAACAAAATTAGAATAGCTTGCTCTAATAAAACATTAGATTCCACTTTTGATTTTATGAATGGAACCTCTCTAACGGCTTAAAAAATAATTTTCAGTTTTCTGCTCTGGTTTTCAACCGAAGACTTAATTCTGATTTTAAATGATGATTTCAAAGTACGGGGAACACATTTCAAAACAACGAAACCATAACAATACCTGACAATCCCTCAAAACAGAATTATTATTATTTGTCGTCCGAAGTTTCGTTCCTATTCGAAATTTAACACACCAACAAGAGAAATGAAAAAAAAAACTGTCTTTCAAAGAAGAGAAATAAAATCCGCGATATGACGTATTAAGGTTCGTGCTCCATTGCCGTCATAAAAGCCCTCAAGTGCCGGATGTAGTGAAGGTACCGGGCGCTGCAATAAAACGGGCCAGCTCTGAACGCGATGTTTAAAAATGCATAAGTCATTTCGCCCCGGGAATTATTTATCGGCCACACTGTAGTCCCAACCAGGGCTGGGTACTGGTTACTAGGGTTCTGGGTGTGCCAGTTCTTCTGGGACAGGGGAGCTCAACTGATGTTCAGGTTTTAATTATTTAAAAAAAGTATATTATTTCTGTAAATGCATAAAACCACTAACGGGTTCCTTTTTTATTTTTAACGGTCATACCGCGTAACTGGTGATGATTCTTCATGAAAATTTGATTTAACTTTTGTCAATAAAAACGTTTTTTGTTTACGTCCGGTAGAATAAAAGTTGTATTTTCTAGATATTTGTAACCATAAACTAATACGATTGACACGTAAGCGTTGTAAATAAAAATAATAGTTTGGCTCGTGTACAAAAATTATACTAAAGCTGAAAATGTTCTTTGTTTAAAACCACTTTATTTGATTTATACACATCGAACAGTTTCGTTTGAGCTCAACTTACATCAGGACAATAAACATAAATACTATAATTTATAGACTAAAAGTGGTGAAAACAAAGTTTTTAATTTATATATAATATATAATTTATATATTTATTATCATGATGAAGGTTGAGATCAACCGAAACCGGTCGACAATAATTTATATGTTCATTGTCCTGATGAAGGCTGAGATTAACCGAAACAGTTCGATAAGTATAAATAAAATATAGTAGTTTTAAACAAATTACTTTTTTATTGGTAAGTGATTGTTTTCATCGATAAATATACTGAACACTAATTTTGTGGTTTGTGAAGGTGTTCTGTGAAAGCCTTTTGAAAACCACCATAGAATGAGAGCTGTGCTGCAAAATCAGCCTCCGCATCTCCGCAGTCTCCCAAGAGACTTCTGCCAGTAAACCTTACACAGAAAGCTTGCGACACTTTAGGAAAATGCTTCTGAGCTTTTCTTCTGCATGCATTGCAATACGCGAGTGAAGATCGCTGGTGATTTTAATACTTCTACGTAGAATAAATATAAAAAATTATTATATTGTAATATTTAGTTTACCATTTTTAATCTTTTTTCTGATTTCCTGAATTATTACAGGTACCTTGGTGAAGTATTGTTGATTATATAAATTTTTATCATTTCTATACCTTTAAAATATACTCGAATGTAGCCAAAGGCATTCTTAACCCGACAAAACTGAGAAACATTTTATTCATCTCAAAACACAACATCGTTGTCACCAACGCTGATAAGTATAATAATTACTGCACATTTTCGGATTATTCTCAAATATATTTGAGAATAATCAATAATAATATAAGTTATAACTTTATTGATTTTCGGCTATATCAAAACATAAAAACATGTTTCTTTAATTTTTTTCTCTTGGCTTGACTGCTTATGTGATAATTTTCTTCTGCAAAGACCATTTTCATATTCCTTTTAAAAACAGTTTTTCAAATATATTTTTAACTCTTGTGAAAACTTTAGGGCAAGATGTACCAACTTGTTACATGATAAAAAATAACTTAATCATACTTGCAAAATCTTTCGTTAGAATCTATACAATTCGACAAAAGAACGGGAACACAAAACAACGAATTTAATATTTAAACGAGCGAGTTTATTGACTGAAATCGAATTATAAGAATATTATCACCACTCTCGTGTTTCCATAAATATTATAAAACCTTATCAATCTTTTCACGGAACGTGTTGAAAGCTTCAAATATTAATATAAAAGTCAGGTGCAAGCTTCCGCTGTAAAGTTTCCCGTCAAAAAGTTTCTTTGTTGGCCTCGCATACAAAGCACAAAGCACGGCGGAAATACTAATTTGTATTTGAATTATAATAATTTACAGCCCGAACACCTGTTTGTTACTAGGCAGAGTATTTATAGCAAGTCAGGAATACCACTGGCACTGGAAAGCTCAATGGCTGAACCAAAGGCGGGCCCAAGACTCGGCTGCGGGTCAAAAATATATCCATATATGGGGGAGGGGCGGAGGAAGGGTAATTTGAAATTTGATATCGATGAAAAAATTCATTTAAAAGGAACGGCTGCGTGGCTTTTTTCTTACAAAACATAATTTTGGATTTGAGGCCAACATATCTAACAAAACCTTTGAACGGTGCAGATTTTTTCATTAAAAAAGTATAGGAATTATCTAGTGATAATTGTGGACTTTAAACGCATCGTCGTCATGCATTTTGGTATGTGGAATTCATATTTATGCAACCCGTCGATATTGGGCACACTATATCTATTGACAGTGCGTGGGTTGATTTTTCTATTTTTCTTTGTGCGCTGTCTGGAAAATTCGTTCCAACTCTCACAAAAACACTGAAAAGTGCAATTTTTTTCACTGTATCCCCAATTCGAGTACATATACAGTGTGTTAAGTGACGTACTTGACTTAGATACAAAGCTATTGTTCCTTAAAACCTATATGGTGTGGGTGAAGAAAGTAGAAAATTTGTTAAAAAAATGATTCGGTGAAACGCAGGGCAATGATTCCCCCGATCGGGGTATTTATAAATTTGTCAATGTAAATAGTATAACTGCCACAGGGACACGGTGAGCGCCATAAGTAAAATTTTACAAGTAAAAATGGAAATCTTTTAGTACTGTCTTAAACGGAAACCTTTTAAATGTGTCAGCTTAACCGGTTAGCAACCTGAGTAACCCAGTCGTCGCGCAATATATAGAAATGTGAAACAATTTTTTTCAAGTCCTGTGTCCTCAATGTGTATCATTATGGCACCTAGCCGAGGCCCCTTTCGAGGTAAGTGCCCCATGAAAGATTTGACATATATTAGTCCTGAGAAAAAGTGAAATACTGCGATTGATCGGGCTGGGTCTAATAATTTATTAGATATTGAAAAAACCTTCCAATCTTACCGTCTTAACCCTAGATTCATAACCTTATCTAAGAGGAACATTATTCATAAACATTCGTCTCACAGACGACCAAATTTAAGTGACGAGTTTTGGGGTACTTCTACATAAAATAAATAAATTAAGTATGGCACTCTTTAATATGTTTAATTAGGTAACAAAAAAAATAATAAACGAGTTAAAATTAAATATCATCGCTACATTCCACACACATGAGACCGCGATGGTCCATGCACATATACTTTTTGCATTGCTTGCATTGGAACCTTGTCATATGCCGTTTTTTATAATCACAATAACCACAAACCTTTTTTTGAGTACCACTTAGACCACGTGTGGCAATGGTAGGCATTTCATCTAAAACTTCGGAGATTTTCCTTTTTAGGCATCTCTTGAAAGTTGGCATTTCGTGTCTTTTACGTAACCATGTCGTTATCACTGTCGAAATCTGTCGGGACCATTTCATCTAATTCCACATAATCTTCGACACTGATTTCTACATCCCTTTGCTGAATGGTAAAATCATCATCATCAGAATCAGATAAACGATTCAAAGAGTCATAAATTTGCCGATCATCCATTCTAAAATAAAATAAAAAGATTTGATGTAAAATACACACAATAATACATTTTGAACGATAAAATAAGATGTAACTATAAATAATAACTCATATAGAATAATATCATATACTTACTTTTTGTCTGTATAACCAGAACTCATCAAAAACAATGTTTTAAAAATAACTCGCAGTCTCTTCAAAAGTTACACTATTCATAAACATTCGTCTCTCAGACGTTCAAAGGTCTATAACTTGTCCACAAGACTTCACTGCGAGGCAAATGCACCCGCGTTACTAATGAACAAGCGATCTAGGAAGGTACTTGAGAGGTCATTATTCTATCTCTTTCACTCGAGACACTAGAAAAAAAATTACGTTTTGCGCGGTCTGTGGGACGAATGGTTATGAATCTAGGGTTAAGCAAAAAGATTTCAATGTTCTCATTCTGATGTAATTTTTATTGTAATGGGTTGATAAAAATGACAGATATCGTTCGAATGTGACCATTACGAATTTTCCACTGCTTTTTTGCTTATCAAGGATATATAGTTCCGAACCAGTACTGTACTTATTTTTCCAATTTAATACCGCACTGCCATACATCAAGATTGATATCAGGACTCGAGAAAAGATTTATGAATTGTTTGTTTAGTCTCGCTTCCTTTGACAACATTTATCTAGCAACTACACTATCATTTATTAAATGTATTTCCTGCATTCGTTCTTTCAAATTCCTTATTGGTCTTCCATCTAACTCAAACTTATTTCCAATGAATACAAATTCATTGATTTCTTATTAGGATTCATTATACAATATGTAATATGTAGACATCTTCTAAACTTGAAATATAATTAACTTATTATATACTTAGGTACCTACCCGAAAGCATTTACTATGTACCCCATTTTTAGGTTAAGTTAGTTAACAAGTAATATACCATAAATATATATTTTTCATTGTAATATTGTATCAATTACGGGATCTCATTGTTTGCTTTCTTATTTACACATGCTCTTAACTTCTGTTTCTATTATTTGCTGTTTTACACGCTCATGAGGGCAGTGTATTATTTGTACAGTTCTCATATCTTTAAACATCTTTTTAACCTTGAAATAAACTGTTATATCTGTCTTTACTTATGCAGAATTCGGGTGCTGGGAACTCTTTAAATTAGTAAAAGGTTTTTAGTATAATTGCGTTTATTTACGTTACGGTCTGTTCGTTACCCGAGGGTAGGTAATTCTCTGCGCCCTAGGAGCTTGCTCTCTGATAATATAATCTCGCAAGTACCTGTTACACCCAAGCGACATCTGACGGACTCTGGCGTAAGCTTTATGACTACCGCCATCTATCGATTAACTCACAATTTTTTTTAACTTCTATTTACTATCCTTCTCCGTTTTACATTCTCATGAGGGCTTTTTGTTTCTGACATAATTCTAATTTCCCCTGTTATAGCGTATATCTATAAGTTATATGTTAAAAATGAAAAGCGTTAACTGTACAAATTAATAAATATATTGTTGCTTGAATTGCCGCTAATGTCTGCAATGTGCAAATTTAAACACGTATTCAAAAAATATTATTGGTTTCTGTGTAAAACAAATTTGAAAATAATTAAAAAATAATTAATTACCTTTGTACAATTTTGTCAAATAAACATTTTAAAATTAGTTTTATATTATTGAATATAAAACTAATTAAAAAAAAAACTAAACTACCAAACTAAAAAAAAATAAATTATTGAATATCTTTAGAAAATAGGCATGAATATAATGTTTTTCCAGAAAAAAAATATACTTTCAATAATTCTAAAAGCTCGCAATAATTATCATTAAATTTTGAAGACTTCTCGATTCAATTAAAATTAGTTAAAATCACCTAAGGGGTGCTTAAATTCAGGAAATGGCTTAGTCAGAAAAAAAGTGCGTCAAAATACGTATGCTTGAATAATTAATTAATCAGTTTGTTTCAGTAATCGTATCAAAACCACTATAGCAAAGTGATCGGTAATCGGTCCTAATGATCGGTCAGTAGCTTAGTTGGCATTGTGTCTGGGTCCCCCAGGAATTGTGAGTTAAATTCCTTGTCTTCCATCACAAAACAAGCCTCGTTTTCAGCTTACTGAGGAGATTAGAAGGAGATTTGAAATGAATCATCAGATTATTCATAACCCGGGAATGTTTGTCTTTTCTTTAAATAAAAACTTATTTTTCAGCTTAAATTCAATACTTTCATAATACGTTTTAAAATCATTTTACTTCAGCACGAATAAAACTGAACTGAATCTATAAATAGCATTGTTATAAATCCTTATCGGGCAAATAAAAAAAAAATCCCTTACTTTGTGAATTATAGCGGCTGTGGTAAAAGTTAAGTATGATTTCTAACCATGTTACTCGTAGGATAAAAATAATGTTTATGTTAACAAAATTGGAGCATAAATAAGTTACAGCGTAGTTACTAGACCTACGACTGAACAAAGCGTTTTATAAGAACTTTTCCAACACAAAAACTGCTGTAAAAAATACAATTTTATTAAATCTGTGAGCAAGTCGGTAATCTCTTACACAAGTTTGTGTGTAGATTACACATTTTGGAATTTAAAAAATGTAGAGGCTTAAGGTCCAAGGTGAATAGAATAATAACTAAGAATGTATTTAAAATAACTTACATATTTTATGCTTTTAAGTTTTATCTACTCACTTTACTAAATTTAAACCTTTAATTCAAGACGATTAGAGAAAATTATCTACCAGCATAATTAATTGCCTGGGTTGTCTCGAGACATTTAAAGCACTTTTTTGTAAAACGTCACCTCAAGGGCGCTTAGCAAAGTTAGAATAAAATCTTTAAGTGTTAGCTGTACTCTTAAATAACAGTAAAGGTTTATGACATAAAAGAAAAAAATGGTTTTAGCAGCATATAAAAATGAAGATAATGATGGTAGTACTTATCATCATACAGTTAAATATGACTGAAGGGGATATGGTCAGATTAGTTCAGTGGCAGTGCAAAGCCCCGGAAAGGCTGAGGTCTTTGGCTCATATCCTAGCTCATATCCTAAATGCGACCGAATTTTTTTTGAGAGAATATTTTTTTCAATGATTAAAACAAAAAAAATATATTTTTGTTATTTTTGCAGAATATGCGTTTTGTAATGAGGATAGTATCTGTGAAATAAACTATTGTCGAAAAGATGCAAATGAAGTCCAATTAAAATTAAAACAATTTTTTTTATTATGTCATCTTCTACGGGCAAGCTACATAAAATAGGTAGGTACATAATATATGTAAAAGTATGTTTTTTTATCGTCATAATTATTAATTTGTTTACGGTTATGACTTTCTAAATAATTTTTATGGCCAATAATTTATGGTCAATATTTTTTACTCTAATTGTATAATATTTTTAGTAATTTATAATAAAGAACTCCTGTAATTTTTTTTTAATATCGCCTTCTTACTATAACACTATTTTTTATTTAAAAATATTTTTTTTTCATAGTTAAATAATTTTCAACGTTTGTGTACTTATGTTTTTATCTCACGGTTAAATAGTCTTAAAAGTTTGAATTAATATCCCCCCACTTTCCTAATCTCCATCTCCTTCTCACCCTCACTACCTTCAGCCTCACAACATACTTCGGTTATTGGGGATGCCAAGGCTCACTGGCTCCTGATGGTTGGCAGCAGTTGGGACTCTTGTGCGGTATTCACATTTAAAAATTCATAGCCCGCCAAAACGAGCGTAATCTGACGAGGTAATTATGGAGTCGTATGTACCTCTGTTTTTTCAGTTAACAGTTAGGTCCATTTTCACACAGGTCGGTATGAAAACAACAAATCCAAAATAAATAATTAGCTAGAAAAGAAAATATGGACAATTTCTTAATGTATGTATGTTCCCCGTATTCTTAATGCACGCAACCGAACGACCCGTGTTGGAGCGGTCTATGTTTTTCTGAACCCTTCGACCAATCACAGAGCGTTTAAGTTTCTTATGGCTTTAGTAGTTTTGAAATAAATTTCCAAAAATATTCTATACAGATTTATACATCTCTTCACTAAACACATCCTTGTGAGTTCTTGAGTGTAACGAAGATCACATTCCCTTTAATTCCGGGAGTAAATAACGTTAATCCGGCCAAAAAACATGTTTTCAGGGCGACAGAACCAGCCTTTTCTCATATTATTATCAACAAAAACAGGAAGGGGAACAAGCCACCCAACGTAATGTCCCCACAAACCACACATTGTCCTTGGTACAACTTTCACAGTTTTTATTCGATTAGACATACTGTAGGATGTGAAATCTGTGATGTCAGATGTCCACCATATTCGAAAGTTTTTAGTTGAATATGCAAAATGTTTTTCTTTTAGTTTGTGAAATTATTGAGAACCTATGCATTTTCTGAAGTTATTTAAAAAAAATTATATTCCAAAGTATTTTAACGTTTCATGTGTTATTTTAACGTTTAAATTCTTTATTGTTATTTGGCAATCTGGTAAAGACTTTACACCGAAATATTTATGGTTAAATTGCCCCACTGTTTTTTTACATTTTGGAGTTAGGAGTTGGGAGTAAGCATATGTCTTAGTAATCTATTGTTTTTGAACGGTTATTTAGAATATTATCTTTTTAAATTGTAATGTATATTTATTTATTTATTAACGCCTTTTTTCTGGGCTTTTACATGTTACATGTTAGAAGTATAATGTGATTTTAAATTCTTTAAACTGAAGTTCTGATGAATATAGATGTGATTTAAATAGATTTGTTTTTAATATTCATTAATGACATACTTTAGGTACTATTGATTGGCAGAAGGAAAAGTATGTCATTCTGAATAAATATTTATTTAGTATATGTCTTAAACATCTAAAGATGTACGATAGTTTCCTTACTCTGTCTTTGAGTGTGTTTATATGTTTTTATTTATATACTTCAAATAATTTCTGATATGATGTACCGAGATAATATTCTTTAATTACAGATAAGAGGCATAAATACCACTCAATAACCCGTGTTTTGTGGGAACATTACGTAGGGTGACTGGTTCACCTTCTTATTTCCATAATAATATGCGAAGGTAGGAAGAATTCTACAATTAAAAATATATGTATATTTTATTTTTTATGTTTAATTTGAAACCGCGCAATAGTCCCAACTGCTCCCAACCGTATGGAGAGCCAGTGAGACCATGGCATCCCCAATTGATGTAGGTTGTGAGGTTGAAGGTAAAATAACCCTAATCTGGGTACTGGGACATAAAGGTATTGAGGGCAACAAGCGGGCTGACAAACTAGCAAGGAAAGGGGCGAAAAAACCACTTGTAGGATCCGAGCCGGCCGTAGAAGTAACAGCTTGTCACACAAAATTACATATTGATAGATTGGTCAAATCCCAGCATCGCAAGGAATAGGAGAGGGCACCTGGAATGAGACAATCATAAAAGTACTCATAAAAGGAGCAGACCCTAGACGAACCAAGAAACTACTCGATATGGACAGAAACTCGCTGAGGGAACTGGTAGGACAACTAACGGGACACTGTCATCTCAGGAGACACATGCAGATATTGGGAGTAGAAAACACCAATAGATACAGGAAATGTGAAGAGGATGAAGAGACTCCAATTCACCTATGGTGCCAAGGTCCTGCCCTGGTGGGAACTAGGCTCAGATACCTGTGGAGACACACAGTAGATCCAAAAGACATGGCCACATACCCAATGACAACTTTGGTGAACTTTATTAAAGAGACTGGGTTAATGTTAAAGGATTGACGTAAAATGGGAGACACAATAGGCCTATGGCCTAAGTGCTCAGGGGAACTACGTGTAAACCGTCTCCACTTTAAAAAAAAGAGGCTGAAGGTACTGCGAAGGGGAAGGAGAGGGAGAAGATGATATTGGAGAAGTACCTGGCTATTCAAATCTGGTCACAAAACACAGTCAAAGCCATTTGAAGCAATGTTTCAATTCTGAATGGTGGTCTTACGGCGATACTGAGAGTCCTTCCATTCTGGAACGGGCCGCAAATATACTATATATTATTTTAAATGAGTAAATTGTGAGAGACACAAATTAATCGAATATAATTAAATTGAGACATGTTATCATGAAATTATGCCACCTTTCTTACAATAGTTGGTGGAGCTGGTCAGCATTTTTGACTTCCTAGTAGTTGATCGGGGTTCAATTCTCAGCAGTGGAATATTTTTTAGTTAAAAATATTTATTTCTTTATATTTTTGCTTAAAAAAAGTGTATATTTACTTATTTTTTTAATCTCGTGTTTTTTAAATGGTCTGCGCTAGTTAGGTACATGTAATTTTCCCACACGGAGAAAAATTACTAATATTGAATATCGCTAATTTATTAAGAATCTATTCACATTACTGGTAATCCGGTTAGATACGGGATTGCAGGTTGTTCATGAATGAATTGTTATAGGTTACCTAATAAACTTTCAGAAAAATACGAACGTCATTATTAAAATTTTAATATTTTCTAATTTTTTCATTTTATTTTACTAAGGCAAATTAACACGTGTTCTTATATATTATGAATACTACAAATTTATCAGGAAACGGCCTCCAATCCCGTTTTTAATCGGCTGACCAATGATTTGAAAAGATTATTATTAAATTAGTAATACTCATTTTCTTCAGATACGTAGTCTTATAAGCAATGTGTCTCTGTAACTTTTAAGCTTCGGTGAAAATATTTTTAAAAAGAAAGACAAGCATTCTTGGTTTACCTGAAAATATTTGAAAACCTCTCACTACCATCACTATAAGCGAAAATGTTACTTGCGTCAGATAGAAGTCTTGGCCAGCCGAGGAATTGGACTCATGACACCTGGGTGGGAACCAAAAGAGTTGCCAACACAGTCACTGACCCTGTTACATAATATTTTCTTTTGTAAAACCCATTGAAATTAATTTTCAATCTAATTAATCAGCATAAAACTACTGCATGTAAAAAAATAATGATTGAAATCCTTTCCTGTCAGAATTCGCTAATTCTGCGGATTTTAAAAGAGGAATCTGAGAAAAAAAATCGTTTGAAGTTTTTTTTTCTAACGATGAGCATATTTTGCCGTGATTTATTTTTCTTTCAATTTATATTAAGACTTGAAATATTTTTTGCGAAAATGTTAAATAAAGTATCCATGCCTTAAAAATGATAAGATACGCTTGTGTAAATTTAGTACAAAAACAATGCAAAAAAGGTTTTATATTTGGTCAGAAAGGGCTCCACAGTTTTTAGAAGAATATTGTAAAAAAGGTAGCGAAGGTTCATTTTTCAATCAAGTATCGCAGCGTAACTACCTTTCATGCGGATCTTTTAAAGAGAGACACTTTCAGTAAAATTTATCGTATCGTAAATATGTACTTTAATTTAAAATCACAAGAGCTCATCTCCTTTTCAAACATATAAAAAATATATGTTTTGTGTAGTGATCATGCTGATAAACAGCAAACACAAAGATTATAGAAGTAATATTTTATTAATTTTTTCATATTTTTTTATTAGCTCTTTTCTCTTTGGGGATGAGATGCCGCAACTATACGAATCTGTAGATATTTATAAATTATCCTTTATCAATAACGTATTATTCGGGTTTTCATTTCTATTAGCAATTCGCAAAAGTACCTATACAAGAGTTTCCATTTTACCGGTCTTGCTGTCTAACGTAATTCTGCAAATTTACTTCAATTCTCTCTATCTCCCAAATCCCTCAACAATATCCCAATTTTCTCATTTCCATCAAACACAAAAGTCAATTACGTAATTGCTGAAAACATTTATTCCGTGAAAAGTGAAATTATTCTCAGTTAAATGTCTTAATTAGCGTAGATGAATACCTTTATCTCAAACTTAATCCAAAACTCGAAGTTATAATAAAAGTTAAACTGAGACAATTCAGTCTTAGAATGTTTTGTAGAATCCTAAATATAATTACAATAAATTATTAGAGCTATTACATTAAAAGATGTTAATTTGAGAAAGTTAGTCAGTTCCATAGATGAAAGAGGACCATTCAATTAGATAACTTTATTCCCTAACACTGGGTATAAAATATATTTAAATCATCTTTAAAAGAGAAATTAATTAAAATAAAACTAACATTCATTCATTTCTAATGGTAATAACATATAGTTATGAATAGGCCACCTCACAAGTGGTTCTCTAAGTGGCTCACTAAAAAGAGCAAAGCATTCACAATTCGCTAGATATCAACTGTATACATACAAATTATCTTGACCCTTTGGATACGTTGCTCGCCAGACTGAAAACTTGAATGTGGTGAAATTCATAGTCAGCGGTCAGCTCAAGATCACCGACGCGATGGACTGATCAAATTGATCAAGACCCTCATCTCCAAGAAGATATAGCAGTACGCCCATTACATCCCACCATTCATCTAAATAATAAACTAAACAACTTTATGGACAACACTTGCACCCAGCTAAAGAGCATTACCTGTATGATTTACATTAATTATACAGGTAATCATTAACCATCAATGGCATATCAAAGTAAACCACGAGTGCCTGGATAAAACTAATTACTAGATAAACAAACGTACATCCACATGTGCTCGCATACACTACCCAATGACTAAGCTATGAATCATCACCTACATTCCCCGTGTGCCAGATCAACAACCCTATTATCAGGATGACATAATATGGACATTCTGACATGCTGCCTAAAATCAGAATGAGATGCAAAGCCACCACCCCGAAGTGTGGACTACATAAATGGCCATATCGTCACCCGCAGATCAATCTATCTTGTCGATTGAATCCAAGCACTTGCTCGTTGTGTTGCTGACTTCCGTTTGAAAATTGCATTGCAGTATTATTTGTCTTATTAATGTTATTCACAAATATATTTTTTATTTATTTCAACAAGAACAATTTTACTAACGCAAGACCGTGAGGATTGAATGATTCATTAGGGTAATAAAAGTATGGATCATCATCCTCAGTAATTTATTTATTATTATTTATTGATTGAAAAACAAGTAGAATAATAAAATTGACCCAGCGAGGAAAAAATCGTTAACTGTCGTCAACCTATAAATCATTTTAAAAAAACTATGCAATGATGACAAATTCACAGAAAGACTCTTGACGCGATTTTGGAAAAATTTGATAAATTCTCTAATTTTTATTTAAGATGTGGCTTGAATTTATTGCTATAATTTATTATTACTCCATTTCACTGAAAAACAAACCTGATATACCTGGGGCATTTGGCGAAATTTTTGTGTTTCCACAAATTAACAGTAAAATTCACTGTACGGTTTGTAAAGAAATCCCGAAATAAGAGGTACTTGATACCCGGAATAATTAAACGCCTAGTTAATAAGAAACAAGTCAACTTAAAAATATCCCTCGTGTCGCCAAACCATATTTTTCCAGCTTTCTAATTTTTAAATTAGTTTTAAGATTGCTAGTTAATGACACGGTTGTGTCGAAACCGGTACCAAAGTAAACAAAATTTAAGTAGCAATTGTACAATGGAAAATAAAACTCAATAAAACAAAAATCCGCATTCACCTACTTATCCCTTACCGCTTGTCTTTGCATTTCTAAAGAAATTCTAGGCCAATATAAAGTTTATTTAAAAAAGCAACACACATCAATCACTGTTAGAGTAACAGTTTAGAAAGGTATAGAAATTTTGATTTTTTCGGTCAGCACATTATTTGTGGGCCCACATTTTACAAGGTTCGTTCATGCACTGAATCCAAATTTCACCAACTTTATTTTTATTTTTAATTATCAATGTTTATAAGACCGGGTTTTGTATGCATGGCACAACGGATAACAAAATATTATAAGAAATAATTATTCGCCTGAAATACCCTTACAAATTGAAAATATCTCCCGAGTAAAAATAAATGCAGCTGACGGGAATTGAACAATCAGATGGAATGCGGGTTCAATTCCCGTCGGCGGCATTTATTTTTACTGGGGAAATTTTTTCGATTTGTAAGGGTATTTCAGACTTCTTGCTTATAATAATTTTATTTTTCTTTGATTCATTTTACCACTCTCTCGTTTTATTGGAAGGTATTCCCCTTTTGAGACATTTTTTTAAGTCCTTGAGATTATTAAACGCGATTAATAATACGTGTACAACTTTCACAAAATAATAATTTCGTTGTATTATTTACGAATTACACTGACTTCTAAACTTGTGGAATTCTACACACATGTTTGAGTTACCACAACTCACAGACGCAGCAAAACTGCGATTTGGTCAAATTTCAACAGATATTTTCATGGTTTCATTTATCACCAGTCTCTAACAGTCTCTCTTAAGACGATGCACTACGTAGTAATGCAAAATCATGTGTTTTTGGTTTGAAAATTTGGTCGCCTAGAAATGTTTTAGATGCTTTAATTCAATACTGCGAGTAGAATACTTCCTGGCCTTTGAAATAATGGAGTATGTTTTACATAAGTCTTTTTAAAAGCCCAGAAAAAAATAAATTATAAGGCCTATGAAAACTGCTTTAAAGTTCAAAATTTCCTACTTACGAACCCATTTTCGGTTATGATTTTATTGTATAATATGGCAAATTAAGATATTTATAAAATGATTGGAAAACATTTAAATATTTATACCTGAACATCCACAAAATAAAATAAAAAGGCACTTTTTGGCTATATTTTTTTCTTGCATAAATCAAAAAAGCTGGATGGTGTTAAGCGGGAATTTAAGCTTTATCGCCATCTACGTAAGGAGTGTTATTGATGGCGGCTCGATTCAAAATATTAAACGACGTAGTGTATCGCCTTAAACTTATTTGGATCACCCTATTTTCAAAAATACTTTTTCTCAGTTCCCACCACCTTAGGGTGTTGTTGTTCCAGTTATAACATTAAAAATGTTTCATGTTAAATTCATCTACCTTGCTTATGTTTATGTTTTATTCCTGCCCGAACGGGATTCTCCTATTTACCCCAATCCTAGTTTAGCATTTTTTTAGCGAAAGCTTCAATCAATATAAAACATTGGTAAAAAAATCTTCATCCGCATTGAGCAAACATCACGCTTATTCGTGTAATGCTATCATTATGTAAGTGAGTATTATAATCAATGAGTGATACAGTATGTGATTCAATATTTACATTCGTCATTTACTTGCGTTCAACAATTTTCTTGTAAATAAACTCTCACGCACCGAATCCGTGTTCCTCGTTGATGCAGCATTGTCTTTGGCGGGATTACTCCTGTCTCGCCTTTTCGCCTACCAGTCCCTTTAGCTAATATATTTGGTTACATAGGTTACTTATTTTTTGTACGGCTCGTTATGAAAAATCACATAAGGGACGCTGTATTTATTTATTTATTTATATATACGACTAAAAAGGCTTTTACATAAAAGTGATACATGATGCAGTGTACAATGTGTACATAGGAGAATATCTGTATTATACAGGAGATTAGTATTAGATTAGACAGTAATTTTTTTTATTTATTTTTTATTTAGTTACTTTTTTAAATAATTAGGTACATTTTTGTATGGCACATGAAAAAAAAAATTAAAACAGATCATTGAAGTCCTCCTCACTAGGAGATCCTGTGCTGAGGGGGACTATATATGTTAGTATACGTTTTCAGCAACTAAGATGATGTTTTTAATATCTTAGCTAGTTCTTCTTCCGATATTTCCTTAAGCCAAGATTTGATGTCCATAATGTAGTTATTTTTCGTTTTCCTTTGTTTGATGTTGAGAAGGAGTTTATTATATAATTTTATTGCTAAAAATTCAGAGCTTCTCTATCCAAAGGTAGAATTACATTTAGGAATATTTAGTATGTCTGTTTGCTTGGCTCTGGTTTTATGATCGTGAGAGGGGTTTGCCTCTGGTTTATTTTTTAGGTGATGAAATAGAATATTTATAGCATAAATTTTTTGTAAACTTGGAACATCAAACAGATTAAAAATATCAGTAGTTGGCGTCCTTACGGGGAGCTTAAATATGATCTTTATGATCCAATTTTGAGTTTTATTTAGTTTTTTAAGATGGTTTGATGATGCTGAGCCCCATCCTATTATTCCATATTCCAATAGAGAGTGACATAGAGCATAATACACTCTCTTAAGATCTATAGTTGACAAGATATTTCGTAATTTTTTGAAGAAATAGATGAGTTTTGTTAGTTTTTTGAGGTTCCTTCGATGTGTGCATCCCAATGAAGTTTGTCGTCAATTACGATCCCAAGATATTTAATTGTTTTAGTTTAGACTATATGCGAGCAAGAACATTGAGGATATTTGTTTAGACATTCATGTAATTTTAGTGTATGCTCATTCGTTGGTTGACCTCTTTTGTTTTTAGAGAATGTTAGATATTTAGTTTTACTCACATTTAATGTAAGGGAGTTTGCTTTTAACCAGTTTTGGAGTACAGTCAGACCTTGCTCCTTTTTTTATGTGTGCTTGTCCAATTTTGTTTATAGAATATAATGACAGTGTCATCTGCAAAGCTCATTATGTCTCCCTCAATGGGAAGACTCATAAGGTCATTAATATAAATGAGAAATAGTATTGGACCCAATACGCTTCCTTGAGGGACACCGTACTTGATTGATAGAGTTTTGCTACTTTTTTTTACCAATTTGTACATACTGTTCTCTTCCAGTTAAGTAATTTTTAAGTAGATTTAGAGTTGTTTGTGTTATTCCATTTTTTTTTATTTTAAAAATTGTATTTCATGGTCAATTGTATCAAAAGCTTTTTGAAGGTCAATAAAAACTGCGAAGCATTCTTTACCTTCATCCAGTTTTTTTATAATTGTATTTGTCACTTTAGCTATAGCATCACCAGTACCCAGGTTTTCCCTAAAACCGTATTGCATCGTTGATAATATTTTATTTTCATCCAAAAATTTAACCATTTGTTTTTTTATTACTTTTTCCAATATTTTCGATAGTGTAGGTAATAGACTAATTGGTCGATAGTTAGATATATCATTTTTGGGACCGCTTTTGTATATTGGAATAATCGTAGCAATTTTAAGACGTGTGGGAAAAATACCTTTTCTTATTGAATTATTTACAAGGTACGTCAGTGGGTAGATTAGCTCATTTAGTAGATATTTAATTGCTCTGTTTGATATCAATTCATTTCCCGATGAGGTATTTGTGTTTAGGGAGTCTATGGTATTTCTTATATCTTCACTTGTTATCTTGACTATGTTAAGGGAGTTTTCTTGATTGACATTTTCATTCCACACTGTTTTTTCGGCAGTAAATGAAGATTGTTTGATTTTATTTGCTAAGTTCGAGCCTATATTGCAAAAATAGTTGTTTGCAAAGTCGAGAATTTTTTCTGGATGTTTTGCAAAAGATGTTGGTATCCTGTCAATATTTAATTCCTTAATGTTTTTAACATTGTGCGAGGCTTTAGCGTTTGTAATTTCGCTTATGATCTGCCAGAATTTTCGGGAATCATTATTACATTCCTTGATTTTATTTTTATAGAATGCTTTTTTAGCATAACGGATTACATTTTTACAAATTTTACGATATCTTTTGTAGAAGCAATGTAAATGGATATCATAGGGGTAGTTTTTTACTTTTCCGTGGAGTTCGTCTCTTTTCCTGATTGAGTTGATAATCTTCTGACTAATCCATGATTTAATGTGAATATTTTTATGAGGTATCTAGAACTGGCTCGTCAAAGTTTTTGTTTATGCTTCTAATATTTTAATGCAGTATGTTAAAATTTTTGTTCATTGTTGATAGGTTAGGTAAGTTTGCTCCTTTTGCGCTAGGTTCCATGGTTAATGTAGTGTCAGCCATTTTTTTTTATTTTTGTAATAGTTGTTTTTATGAGCCATTTTATTTATATGATGTTTTTCAACGTAAATTATTTTTTCGTTTGCATTTCTTCTTGCCATTATTTTTCCCTCTTTGTGCCAGACGTACGAATAGTTTTTTTCTTTTGAGTTTTGTTTGGTTTTCCAATGAAGTTCCTTATGGTAAGGGCTCAGTTCTTCAGCTATTTATATTGTTTCAGTTGAAATATCTTTGATCGCAGCATAATTGATGTTTTTTCTATTTGCGATAAGCTTGTCTCTGGTCAATTTATCTGAAAATTGCACTAGTATTTTAGGTGGTGCATTGATTCGCCTATCAGGTATCCTTTTTACCTAAATAATTTCGCCGTATTTTAGGTCCACTCCAGCCGCCGCTGCCACTTTTTTAACCAATTCAATTTGCTGTTATCCATTTTTTTGTGAAATGCCTGCTATTTCAATATAATTAGAGCGGGTTTTGTACTCCATATCTGAAATTTTTATTTCTAATTGTTTAACTATAGTATTTTTCTCCTGGTGCTCTTTTTTCAGGTTTATAAATTCATTTTCAATTTTTTTGTTATCTCTAGTTTTTTAATTAATTCATATTATTGAGTACTCATAAATTCCATGCTTTTTTGGGTATCCTGTTGTTGTTTCTCAATTTTTGAAATAATTTATTTTTTCATAGCATCTAATTTTTTTTCGTGTAATTTGTTGTATTTGTGTATTTTTTTCTATGCTGAATTTTTCTTCATGTTCAATGTTAGCACCCTTTCCTCTAGTGTTAGCCATTAGATGTAATCCATTGTAAAGTAGGTACAAAATACACAGTTGTAAAATTGTGATTACAAGTATAATGAGAAAATATTAAGAAATGATTAATAAAAAAGAAAACTAATTAAAAAAATTAATTTGAAGCAATATTAGTAAAACGTAAGAGTAACATAAAGTAAAAAAGAAATTACAACAACACTACATATAAGACAAATCATTAAAACTAATTTAACAACGTTACTCTAATTTGTAGGATTCGACAAAATGTTGGTATAGATTATGCTTAATTCTATAAATGGAGTCAATAAATAATATTAAAATATTTTCACAAAACGATTGTCTTATTAAAAACTTTTTTTTTTGAAAAGCTCCCATCGTTATATACTTCCCGTGTTTGCTCTCGAATGCTTTCAGACCGATGATGCTATTAATGGTTATTACCGTTTATTGTCGTAAACGTAAATATTGTTGTTCAGCATTCGGCATAGCATAAAATTGGATAGTATAGTCGTAGAGACATATAAATAAAGTGGTTTTTTAAACACACAATTTTTATTGCAGGATTTGTACAGTGATTTGACCGCGGTGTGAAGAGCGGGTGGAAACTTTCGTCGACAGCACAAAAAGCGGAATTTGTTGGAAATTGTATGAAGTAGTTGGCAGTTGTTAGAAAGTGTTGTAAGTTGTAGGAGGATGCCGAAAGTTGTTGGAATATGTTGAAGATTGTTAAAATATGTTTGAAAATGTTGGATGTAAAGGACCCTCGATAGTTATTCTATCTATCGATTTACTGCGAGTTTACCAAATCGTTTTGATTTATTGTCCGTTCCACAAACACGATTATTAATACGCGTACAACTTTTACAAAATAATAATTTCGTTGTACTATTTACGAATTTCACTGACTTCTAAACTTGTGGAAGTCTACAAACATCTTTGAATTACCACAACTCACAGAAGCAGCAAAACTGCGATTTGGTCAAATTTCAACACTTTGCAATTTGAGAATTCAATCGCCATACTATACTCGCCGTATATTCAGAAATAATTTGCATGGCTTCGTTAATCACTGGTCTGTAACAGACTCTCCCAAACTTATTTGGATCACCCTCTTTTCAGACATACTTTTTCTCAGTCTCCCCACCCACCATCTTCGGGAGAACTGTTGTTGGTCCAGTAATAACATTAAAATGTTAATACTTCGAAGATGAAGTATTAATACTGTTCTTTGAATACAGAATATTTGTTAAGACATATTATTTTAGTTTGTTGGTATTTTGAAGCTCAATGGCTCGAAATATTAGAAATCATTTTCATTTAGATAATAATAATTGAATGTAAATGTCTCTTCACTTATTTAATGATATTGGGCCTGCGATCATTAAAAATTGACTTTAAAAACAATAATTTACTCAAAAAACTCAATATTAGACTGTTTTACAATTGTTCAGTTACACAACAACCATGTTAAACAACTAATCTCATTCTAGAAACACTTGATTTATTAAAATTTTCGCGAAGCTTTCATAATTTCTTTTGAAAACTCGGTTTCAGCTATACTGTTTTTTTAAATTTCCATGGCAAAGTTTTCGATTTCCCTCCAATTATTTACCGCACAATACTCTGTACGAGTTTCCTTGCAGGGTAAGACTCCATAGAGAGACGGCGAAAGCAATCTGCTTCCCTTTGAGCTTTTCATTTTCAAAGCTCATAATATAGAAGTTGCGTCTACGAGCTCAAGATTTTTGTGAACACATCGTACAAACAGTATTATACAGTAGTCAACAATGTCTTGGAAAGCTCGTTGGGTTTTCAGGGCAATATTTGCTTCTTTGAACGATGCTTTGTCAACAAATATGAATGTTGTTTGAACTTTGAAAAATTTAAATAAAAATTTAAACTTTTACAAAATGGTTTTAACTTTTTTAAATTAATGCTTTGAATAAAACCTTTAAACCTTTTTAGTTGTTCGATATTATTTTTGTTGCTCGATCAGAAATACTTATTGATAAGGTTCTAGCTATTCAGTATATTCTTTTGTTACATGTGACAATGACCATACATAATGTATATATGAGCGAAAAAATCTCGTAAAAGTGTGTTGAAATCTGAAATTCATTCTAAGATCAGTATTACTCGATGATTACTCGCAATCAAATCCAAAATAGGTACCTGCAGCAGATACCCATGCATTTTTTTTACGTTGGGGTTTTAAAAAATTAATTTCCGTTTTACATCATAATGATATTCTTAACAATACCTGGCTTTCTCGGAGAGCCGACATAAATATAATTTATATAGCGATATAGCTATAGCGAATATAATTTAAAATTAATGCATGGAAAGAACAAAAAAATGTATTTACGTTATGAATAACAGAGCTGTATTTCTGATTTTTTTGTGATAAATAGAAGAAATCTTCGAGATGTGAAGCACTTATATTTCCTCTAAAATCTGCAAATTAATGATTTTACTTTATTTTTTAATTTAATTTATTTATTTTTTCTTCATTACAAACACCAGCTAAACTGCAAAAGCACTTTGTCAGCAGGTCAATTTTCCCAATTATAATTATAACACTTAAACACAAATATAATGAGTAACCATAACATAGAAAATAGAGATAATAATAACATTAGAAGTGACAATACGAAAATAGACAAAATAAATAGACAGATACATTAAACACAGGCCACGTACTTTTAGGCGTAAACACAACATACTGAAACACACATAGGTATATATAAGATTATATGCATAAAAATTACTATTATTATGTGCATAGAGACAATATTATTATTAAAAAATCTTAATCTATTTACCACGATTCGCTTTTTATGTACATTAGGATCATATTAAATATAGTGGTACAAGATAAGTGAATGTTCGTTCCTACTATTTATTTGTAATTTTTGGAATGGCAACGCCTTCATTTTGATTAAATTTTGTGTAGTGTGTATGATATCCTGTTATGAAGCAGTGTTAATAATATATAAATATTATAATTTTTATTGACTCACAGTAGTATAATAAACGCTGCGCTATAACACGATTCGCCGCAGTACAATCTGGATCAGTTAAGTACTAGATAATTATTTCCTGACTAATTAATTGATCAGTGGATGAGGAGGGCAACATTGGATTCGTTTCGACATAGCACAGTCAAATAGATGATGAATTAATTAGACAAATGTCTTAATTCGGGCGGGATAGTGGTGTTAAAGTTATTCAATTGGGAGTAAATATCTACTCTAAATATGTCGGTATTTGTGACATACGTGTAGGTAATTGCGTGATGAAACGCACATGATCGGTAATGAAAAGTGTCAGTTATCGAGTTCATTGATTGTTTATCCACAGCTATAGGGTAACGCCGCTCATAATATTCCTTCAAAAAGTAAATTAAGATTTCTTTATCATCCAACCACTACCATCCGCTCAACTGGATAGCAGCAAGTATTATCCGCATCTCCAGAACCCCTCATCCCGCTGACGAAAGCACAGCCTGGGCAGGGCCGCCGACAGCTAATCTGGGCCCCAAGTCTAGTAGACTATACCGGGCCCCCTCCAGACAACTTACCGGGGGGGGGGTGAGATAACAATTAATAAGTTCATGCTTACCTGCTACTGCTAGGAATTCTACTTCAGTACCTTTTCTTATACCATTATACCAATCATTCAAATTTAGCATAATTATTCAATGGAAATGTTTAAAAAGTTATGGTGAATACTCAAAATAAAATACTTGTGTTTCTTGTTTGTGTGTATTTACATATTCTTCGTTAATCAAGATATCTTGAGGCTAAATTAAATTATTATATTTGAAAGACAGAAAACAGGTAACAAAAATAAATAATCAATTTTCAAAACCAATGGAAAATAAATTAGGAGTACTGCAGTGATCGATCCTTGGACCCCTATTGTTCATACTCTATAAGTCTATATTAATGACATGGTGAAAATATTTTCAAAATGCAAAGTACGACTATTTGCCGATGATACACTTATATACTTAATTGGAGATAACTATAAAGAACTAATAAATATTTTAAATAATGAACTAGATGATGTATCAAGATGGCTAAAAATAAATAAGCTTAAATTAAAAACAAAATGTATGGTGATTGGAAATAAGAAGACATTCAGTGAAAGCAAAATTAAAATTGATGGTGAAATTATTGAAAATGTTACTGAAATCAAATACTTAGGAGTTATATTAGATTCCAAACAAAACTTCAATAGACATGCCGAATATACCCAAAAGAAAATTGGCAAAAAGATATCTTTTTTGATAAGAATCCGGCCTAAAATTTCCAGAAAAATCGCCATCACCATTTACAATTCAATAGGCCACTTGCATGGATTTCATAACGACTTGGAAAAAATCGTGTAGATAGATCTTTTTACTAAGATTACGAAAATTTTGTAGAAATGTACATTTATTTTTATTTTTAAATAAATAAATCCATTATTTGGGCTCGTGTCGTCACTACATGAAAATGTCCCGTCTACTGAAAATGTTCCTATTAATTTTGTAAAATTCCACACTGATTTAATTTTTTTATATGGCATCACTTTGATTTCAGGTGAATTTTTGAATTCGTTCACTAGATTTATTGTTTGTTCTCTGCGAACTTTTCATTTGGTTTGAATTTTTGACAGATGTGAAGAGAACCCCGTACAATTTTTTTTCTGCCTGCGATTGTTGTACTTTTGTCAAATGATCGTGCAAAATAGAATCGTAGTGGGCGATAAGCTCTAATATTCCTAGAAAATTTCCAGGAAAAAATTCGGTTTATGGGAGTCACTCGAATAACCGAAATTGAACTTGATTTAGACTAATTTAGGGCTGGGGAATCCGAATCTGTAAGAATTAGGTGGGGGTCGGCACTATTAACTGAGTTATAGGGTTTTGAAATTTCGTACGCGGTACATAGAAACCATGTTTTTATTATCAACTATGACTTAAGAAAATCAAATTAAAGAATTTTTAATACTTTGACATTTCAGAAGTGCCAACCAAAAAATAAAAAGTGTTGCCATATACTAATAATATTTTTTTTACAAAATAGGTAAGGTTTTTAGTTTGGGTTAGAGTAGGCAGAAGAATATGGGAAAAAGGTATTAGAATTAAATCACAAACCAGTCTATACAAACCAAGCGTAGCCCACAAACTATTTGAAAACTGGGATATAACTCTAAAGGGGACGCGAGCAGGCGTTATTAAAGGGGCAATTTTTTGTAACAGGAAATAACATGGAAAAAAGGTATTAAAATTAAATCACAAACCAGTCTATACAAACCTAGCGTAGCCCACAAACTATTTGAAAACTGGGATATAACTCTAAAGGGGACGCGAGCAGGCGTTATTAAAGGGGCATTTTTTTGTAACAGGAAATAACATGGAAAAAAGGTATTAGAATTAAATCACAAACCAGTCTATACAAACCTAGCGTAGCCCACAAATTATTTGAAAACTGGGATATAACTCTAAATGGGACGCGAGTGGGCGTTATTAAAGGGTCATTTTTTTGTTATAGAAAATCACAGTAAGGTTAGGTTATAAATATATATAAATTTAATATTTACAAGATTTTAAATAATAAACTACAAATCTGGCAAATGATATTTAATTTTCTGAATTTTCCATGCATTGATATTATTATTATATGGCAACACTTTTTATTTTTTGGTTGGCACTTCTGAAATGTCAAAGTATTAAAAATTCTTTAATTTGATTTTCTTAAGTCATAGTTGATAATAAAAACATGGTTTCTATGTACCGCGTACGAAATTTCAAAACCCTATAACTCAGTTAATAGTGTCGACCCCCACCTAATTCTTACAGATTCGGATTCCCCAGCCCTAAATTAGTCTAAATCAAGTTCAATTTCGGTTATTCGAGTGACTCCCATAAACCGAATTTTTCCCAATTTCCATTTCTAGGGTCACCAACCAAATTTGAGTCTCCTCTTAAAGGCAGCCCTCTTTCACCCAGAAATAAAATTCGGCAGCTTCTTTTTCAATAGCTTCTGTGAGGTGAGTTTTAACATCTGGTTTGTTCTTAAGTAAGCTATTTTCTAAGTTTCGCCACTGAATGTAGCATGATTTGTGATTTGCACTTTTTTCGTGGGGGTTCAGTTTGTCATGAACCCTCTTCCAAGAGTATTTATCTCCACTATATCCCTCAGGGCATGCCAATACAGATCTCATTGCCAATGGCAACTTACTAAATAAACGGCATGGAAAGCAATACAAAGCATTTTTAATTTCACTCCAAGCCAACCAATCTCTTTTTACTTGTTCCTCATTCTTTAATGTGCAATATAAAGCTGAGGGAGGGAAATAGTTCCCATCAAAGTCAGTAGGAAAACAGATTGGGAATTTAAAAAATGTGCCATTGAGAATAGCTTCATTCACATCTTGTATTTGAAAATTCAAATTTTCGTTTACGCCAATATCATACAATAGAGGCGAAGGCTTGTCGTTGTCAGGGTTTTGTGAGATATTCAGTTCAAATTCATCTACATCAGATTTATCAATAATTAAATTTTCATGGCAAGAAGATGGGAGAGTTTCGTCTGAAACACAACTGAGTTTGTTATCAGGCTCCAGCTGGGCGTTAGAATTTGTAAACGATTGGCTTGTGCTAGAACTAGAACAGGAAGAACTTTTAATAAAAAAACTATCACATGTTTTCTGACCTTTTCTTGACAACGTTTCTCGTTTCTCCATCTCCTTTCTTTTCAAGGCCCCTGACTTGTGCTGATAGCGATAGCTCATTATTAGTGTTATACGAATGAGTCGCTTCGTTCTTCACTTAAAACTTCACAATGACACAACGCCACAACGATCACTTTACTTCAAACAGTTCAAACGAAACACTACTTAACCTGACTAAACCATAAAACCATACCAAACTCAGCGCGCAGCGATTCCGCTATGACTGTCGCCGACGGATTGCCGACGCGACGGTCTGCCAATCGGGTCGGTAGGGCCCGGGGGTGAGTATGAGCGGGGGCGCGGCGGGCGGCTGCATCGCCCCTCCCACAGCGGGCCGGCTGGCATGGCGTGCTTGTAGCTTGAGCTGTGAGTGGCACGCTCTGAGAGCGTGTTCACACACATGCGTGGGATGACGTAATTCAGCATATCGTTCGCCATATATTCCAATTTGGAATGTACGGCGAACGTTATGTCGAAATACGCTATCCCTCGCATATTATAGCTGTGTGCTGTGTGTGAACACGCTCTGGCAGTTGGGCCTACGGAGCGTGCGGGCCTGGGCGCCCGGCCCACGTCTCGGACTTGGCTAACGTGCCCTCTCGGCGGCCCTGAGCCTGGGCATGTCACGCTATCCAGCGAAGATAAAAACGGTTACCTGATGGTTTTCTACTTTACAATCAACGACGGCGTACGTAATCAGTGATTTATAGAATAGGCTAGCTACCATAGACATATGAATATTAGTAGACCTGCCCTAAGTGATTAAAAGCGTATTATCCCCACTCCCCATACCGGTTCCATTGAGCCGGCTGGGCTCGCGTTTGGCCTCAAATGAAATTTGAAAACGTGACGTCATCATTCTTGTGCGAACTATGGTCGAGGCATCATCGGTTCATTTTACTAAATAACACGGCAAAATTTTGACTTGTACTATGAAAACTGGTAAAAATAGATGTGAAAAAAGAGAATAAACCCAATTGTCGTATTACATTCCATATATAAGCATTATTTTACTTTATTTTAAGCATATTCACATCGTATAATATGAATCAGTTGTTACTATCACATAGAGAAACGTCTGGACGCGAAACACAAAGCTGGTTGGTTGCTGGGAAGTAAATTATGAACATTTATAAAAGTGTCTTAACTAAATACTCTGAAACTAACTACGACTCTGAAAATAAAAGCTGCCTTACTTTGCCGAATTTGGACTTCGCAAATTTGTTCATAACGTGGCGAGTAATTTGCGCTCCCATGTAAAAATGTCTATTCATTCAAAGCAGATTTTACTTTAAAGAAGTAAATGGTGATATTATAATGCGAGATGCCTATTTACTGTCAGATTGATTTATTGACGAATCACAGTCAGCTTCACTCGTTCCCTCGTTCCCTCGTTCTTCAACAGTTGATTTTACCCCTCGCCCATATCTTCTCGTCTATTAATTCCTATGTCTGTGCTAGCTACCAAGACGGTCCATTGGTGAGTCATCTAATAACCTATTGAATTCTATGATCTACCGTAATTATTCTACATTTGATAACAATATATATATTCTTACTGATTCAATATGAATCCATTTCTTTTTTCACATCCTTATAAACACAATTCGCATAACCATGCCCACGCTCTGGGAACTCTGTTTCATGCCCTGCTTTTCAAGGACATAATCTGGCAAGGAATTGCAGATTTTGGTCCGTGGAAAGGCTCGTTATACCCTGATAAAGCTACTCTTTACTAAAAACCCACTTATCTATTTGTCACCCTACATGACGATGACAATAACCCTAATTAGCAAAACCTTTTTTTATATATGGAGTCAGGCAAATAGGTTTTGGCGCACAATTTAAAACCATAATATCCCTTAAACAGGTAATGTATTAACGGAGTAATATATCATCTCTTCTTTGTGCATAAATACTTTTGCATACGAAAAGCTTAATCATCAACTTTTGGATAGTTTAGATTTAACCTATATTTGTCTTGCTCAAATGTTATAATAAAAATGTACAAATAACAAGATGAGGTCAAGAGGACAAAGCGTGGTGCTTTGGCAAAAATATGAATATTCCAGTAAGCTTAATATCTATATAAGCTGTGTCCATTCACTTAAGCAGTTTTAAGTTGTGTGATAGTACTCATAATGTGATCTCTCTAGCAAAAAATCTGAATACAAGCGAATTTTCGTCATCTCGGTTTGTACATAATTTAATTTTACATTTTTTAATGATTGATCGCAAAGGGTTAGAGTGAGAGATATCAAGAGAACGGAAACTTTTATATAATTCCACAGAAGCGTCTCAACTGCCTGGAGCTAGTTGAACTATGACAATCTATGTTTGGGGATTTTGTGACTGTATTTATGATTGTTGGTCTTTAATTTGTAGAACGTTATAATATGGTCCATAAAACTTAATTTATTTGATATTTATTACAAATACAAAGATCACGGCGTGTTATAATTTAAAGATTTGTACAGCTAACAAAAAATTCAATTTGTTAGCAAACTATAAAAATCATTATTCAGATATTGATTTGTCACAAATTTAAGCAAAAGAAATACACAAGTCAAATAAAGAACTATTATTTAATCAAAATAATATAGGCATCTATTTTATCGCTTGTCTGATAAAATTTAATCAGACAAGGTTTCCAATTTTAACAGTTTCAATTAAAAGGTTCTTAAACTTAAATAATTTTACGAACTAGGCAGAAATATTCCACCCATGCACCGACGACCAAATTTATAATGTTTCATTATATTATTAAATTTTGCCAGTTTGTGCATAATATTGCTTTTGCGAATCAGTTGTTTCGGCTGTCGAAACCATTATCAAACTACCCGGTTATTAACAGCCAAAACATTTCATTTAAAAATTATCACAACCTTAGGCATTTCATTTTAAGTGGTGAGGAAAAGGGGAAGTTGTAGGTCGGTACCTACCTACGTTACATATTCATTTTTGGTAACTAAACAAAGCTAAAACCATTTCGAGCTCTAAAAATCTACACTGCACAAATAAACATCATTAAAAAATCCTACAAAAATAATAATTTAGCACGATGAAAATTTTGCAGTCCAAATTAATGAAATAAAACAGAATACTGTTTAAAATTCCGCTGAAACTAATGATGTTTATTATTATGACTTGCGTTTCACTCAGTGAAAACATGGAGTATTGTAATACCACGACATATGTGAGCGTAATAGCTATCACTGTTGTAAACATCGTTATTACAAATAGATCTAACTCACTATGAACGCATAAAATAAACGAATTGGTTTGAAAAAAAAAATGATTGATGAGTGGAAATCAGAAAAAGTCCTCAATCTCGATGCAAGGAACACAAGAGAATTTTTGTTATATGGATGATGTATCAAATAAAAATACCAACAAATTTACTCACAGGTATAATTACAATCAATTAACACACATAATTTAGTATTGATGTTTAAACGAGAATGTGGTGAGCGAATACGGAAGCACCTCGCGGGGTGTGGTAACCTCAATAGCCTGGAACAGAATGAATCGGTTTGGGCTAGGTCTGCCCGTCGCGGTGCTGGAGAGTGGCTCAATCATCGTCTCACTTCCGCTATTGGTAAACAAGTGTCTTATCTAAAGATCGCTGCTGTGTTCTCCCATAGTATAAAGATTCTACGGGAACAGTCACAACTTCTAGAGTGCTAGAGTCACAACTTCCCGAACTCAATTGGACTGTGGTACCCCTAAGTGGAGGGTACGTATTGTAAGGCTCAAGGTATCGAGGATGGTAAGGAAATGGGAATAAGAAGGTTGGGAAGTACTGTTTTCAAAAATTATTTTCTTAAATTTGTACCTGCTGGAAAATTGCTCTTAAGCGCTTCACCACTAATTATGTACAAGAAATTTCTAACACATAAACTTTCGCATTGAAAAGATTTTGCTTGCAAACATTCCGAACAACAACTTTAATAGCAGTTTTGCCGCGTAAACAGAGCTTTATTTTCACTTGTGAAAATTAAACAAGTCGGGAATCAACAAAGCTTTGCTTGATGAAAAGATTGTTCAATGAAGTAAGGTGAACTTCCTCTCGTTACGAGAGGTTAATGTTTTACTGCTGGAACTATAAAATCATTCGAAAAATTCCCAGAACGATAGGGTCATTTATGATTATAATAGTAAAAAGGGAGGTGGACCATGAAACAGCTCCGCCGATTTGGTTGTAGCTCAGCGTCAGTCGGCACGCTTCTATGCTTTTTTTTTTTTATTTTTTTTTATTTGGTACATTATTTTGTTACAATTTATGTTTTCCAGTAATGTAGGCCTCACTGGGTGGCTTGCCCGTGCTGAGGCCTTCATTTTATAATATGAAAATCTAATCTACATATTACATTTAAAGAGAAGATAGTAAATTTGAAAAGAAAATAATAAATTTAAAATTAAAAATAAAAATACATAATAATACATTTAAAATTAAAAAATAATACAATGAAAATAATCTTGTGTGTTTGTGAGTGATGTGTGTTTATGTTGGTTTTGTGTGTTACGTGTAGGTTTTATTTTTATTTTATGCTATGACATTTTGGTAATATTGTCTTTTTTGTTGTTTAATCCATTTTGTAATTTTGTGTGTGAATTTATTTTTATTTTCCTCAATTTTAATTTTAATTTTTAGACTGTTGAAAGCTTTTATTGCATGGTATTGGTAGTGTCTTTGTCCAAAGGTTGAATTTACTGTTGGAGTTTTAATGTTTTCTTTGTACGCTTGTCTAACTGGTCTGTTAGTGTTATTTTGTGTATGTTGAAATTTATTTTTTTTGTTAAAAATGTAGTTTAGTAGTGTTTTAACGTATAATTGGCGTATATCTAGTACGTCACAGCTGTTGAATATTTGGTCTGTATCGGTCAGTCTATGTTTTTTTAGTATTACCTTTAAGATCGTTTTCTGTGCGGTTTCTATGTAATTGATAGCCGAGTTTGTTGCTCCTCCCCAAGCAATAATTCCATATTCTATTATTGATTGGCAGAGTGCAAAATATATTGTTTTCAATTGTTTTATTTTATATATGTTTCTTATGTTAAGGAAAATGTGTATTGTTTTGAGAAGTTTATTTGTGATTTGTTTGATGTGAGGTATCCATCTAAGGTTATGGTCAATTACGATTCCTAGATACTTTATTTGATCTGTTTTTTCTAGAGGAGGGCAATCGCAGATGTTGGTGTTTAAACATTCGTGTATTTTTATGGTGTTTGTATTGTTTTTTGGCTGTCCCGTGCTATTTATACTGTATGTTGTGAATTTTGTCTTTGATATGTTAAGTGTAAGTATGTTTGAGTCTAGCCATGTTTTGACTTGCGAGATTCCCAAATTCGCTATGTTATATACATTATTCCAATCCTTAGATTTGAAAAGTAAAACTGTGTCATCAGCATAGCTAACTATTTCACCATCTATTTTCATGCTGCAAAGTTCATTTATGTAAATAGTAAAAAGAACGGGCCCTAGTATGCTTCCTTGTGGAACTCCATATGTAATCGGCTTTAATATCTCTCTTTGTTTCTATTATCCATGGGATATGCACCAGATGCGCCTACATAACACTTCTATCAGAATATTCCTTGAAAGGCATAAAATAAGAATAACTACTTACTACCAACTACCAAGTGCCCGGCGTTGCCCGCTATTTTCACAGAATTATTTGAAATCAGATGTAGATAGAAATCTACCCCTAATTTTTTTAAAGTAAATTAAATTTTTATATATTTTTTGGTTTTTTGTATGTATGGTATATATCTATTTCGAAACTACTATAATACTATTCTGTTACCTACGTACAAATTGTTAGACTTCACAACATTGAGACACAACCCACGAAAAACTGCAACTTTTAGATTCCTTAACATTTTAAGGGAGTCCATTGAACATTTTAAAACCTTTACAATAAATATTGTTTTGTATTCCACATAAATTCGAATCAATTCGATTTGATTTTGAGAATCCTAAAATCGTTGCAGCTTCCCGTAGGATAGCCATTAACTGTACTATTAATGTCCAAAATTTCATCAAGTAACATCTATTCTACGTTTGAGTGGGAAATGGGAATGGAGGTGGTTGACAGTGACCTTCCTATTGTTTCAAAGGTCAATTTTGCAGTATTTTAACAATCTCGGTATAAAACTGTAGATATGTATAAAAATTAAATCCACGCCGCCGACACTTTTATTTATATGAATATATTTTGTGATCGGATTATTATGTTTTTATAATTCGCCTATTTGGTCCCCATTGTACAAAACGCATTTTGACAATATTGAAAGGGTGCAGTACAAATTTCTAAGATTTATTAACTTTAAACTGAATATTCCAATTCAAAATATTAACTATGTTCTTTTGATGAAACAACTTAACTTAATAACGCTATCAGATAGGCGGATCATCTCTGACCTTGTACTTTTAAATAAAATTATTAATAATTCCATTGACAACCCTGAAATTCTTGCCAAAATAAAATTTTACGTACCGACTAGAAATACGAGGCAAAGTGCTACATTTTTCTGTGACAATTTTAAAACCAACTATGAAGCTCATACACCTATAAATAGACTACATCATTTTGGCAATAAATTTGGGAATATTGTAGACATGTTTAAAGATTCCGTATTAGTTATAAAACGAAATCTGTTTAATCATTTTACTGAGATGTATGAATTCACAACTCCGTAGTAAATACACTTTTGTTTTTATATGTATATGTTCCTTAATACATATTTAGCTTTCCGTAATCCACACTACTAATTTGAATTTGCCTTAATTTAATCAAAAATCATAATTTATTGTAAACTGTGTAACACAACTGTATTACTTGTTAACTACTTTTGTAAAAGCCCATTAGGGCGTAAATAAATAAATAAATAAACAAATTTCACAACAAGTAGAGTTTGTCGAATATGATAATGTATGGCGAGGGGGCGAGGGTAATAAAAAACTTTGACAAATCCCAAGTTTTTCGTTGTCACGTGCTATGATAAAGGTCCGACAGAACTCAGGTGGAGGCTTGCCTTAGGATTTTGTGGTTTGTGTCAAAATTCCTTTCCTCTTTTACGCACACATTGTTTAACTAAAATGGTCTGCTCAATGCATAATATTATTATTATTAAATAAATGATTTCCTTTGTGACTGCATCTGTCTGTATCTCCAGTTTGATGAACTCTAGAACTTCTGTTTTGAATTTAAGTATCTTTTTCATAAAATTGTTTGTTTGAACAATCCAGACTAGCGTTGAAGTAGGTACCTAATAATGATATAATATTTTTAAAAAAAATCGTTTACATTCCTATTTTAAAATTGAAACTGATTTTTCGAGAAAAATTTGCTGTTTAATTTCTGTAATGCCCGGTGGATTTCTTATAGCTCACCGAGTATTGTCACCTGGGAATATAATACGCGCAGAGCGTGGATGTTTACCATCCTATTGAAATTTACCATCCTATTGAGACATGAACAGCGCTTATCAATTCATCAGAATTATCCGAAGACACGATACATTTATTTTTCGCGCTGAGATGGCACCACTTTAGTTCAAAATTATTAGAATTCTCTACCTGGCGGACGGGATAGACAGACAATGGCGCACCATCCATTTTGAGAGTACAAGCCGCCACTGGTACCTAATAGGATCAAGTTAGCGTTGGAGTAACACGCGTAGATGAAGACACATTAAAAAAATCGTTCTTGTTCTTTTAAGGTTCTTTTTTCTCGCTCTCTCTTGCCGTGTTTATTTCATAAAAGACACGTTGCGTTATCATTAAAGTTAGTTTAGAAGAAGTAAACATTATTATTTGTAGCGGATCACTGTGATAAAATTCCATGGGATTTCTCAAAAAAAAGCACTGGAATTTACTTTAGAATAGGTTTTGACCTGGCATTTTCGGTGCTTCAAGTTTGAAGGAAAATATTAAGTTATGTTTTTATAGCGGTGCGTCGCGGTCGGGTCACAAGGAATGTTTTACAGAATAAACATGATACGGAAACCTACCTCATGTGGTTTTGGGGTCGAAACGTTTGGGTAAGAAAACACAAATGGTGATTGTACCCATGTTTGCTTTGTAAAATATATTGAATACAGAACATTGATGGAACAATAAATTTAAACATAAGGATACAAATAAATACTCCTATAATAAATATTATTATGGTGTATATATCGCCATGTTGAGAGACCCACCATTCATAATTTAAATTAGTAATTTTTTAAACAGATCTGAAAATTAAACTTCCCAACCTTTGTCTTCCTCGTCTCTCTTCCCTTCTGTATTTGGTATTAACATTACTACAAATCAAAACTTTCACACTTGTCATGTTAGTTAAATACATAGTTTCATAAATATTTGTTTTCTTCGATAACGTTTTGCAAGTATAAAGACTAAATATTATCTATTTCAATTTTAGATTATCAAATAATAATGAATTAATACTTCAAGTATCTTGTTTACTATAAATTATTTTCCTTGTAATCACAAAGAACGTTAGCTCAATGCATAATTTTAGTCGGAGCCAAAGATGCTTAAGATTAATGCCATCCGTTGGTTTATGGAATTGTAGATGATTAAATGTTTACGTTTACAATCTGGGAGGCAGGTACGGGTACCGCCGCCCCGGGAATCATTTATTTGATAACCAACACCCTCGGCATAGGTCACCCCAAACTGTTCGCTACATTTGATTAGTTAGTAGCCTTTCGTGTCCAGGTTCACGAGGTGAGGTTTGTACGGGTCTTGGCAGCAGATGCGTCTGCCCACCAACTGTGTGGCCAGATTTGGAGAGAGAAGTTGATGGATACGTTTTTACCTCTCCAGCAAGACTCATCGCCCTGCACCGCAGTGGGAGGGATGGATACATATGTCAGTCACTCTTGGGCACACTGACCCTTTAGATGTACGAACCGTTCAAACCTTTTTTATGCCAGGAACCCTTTTTTCTTTCCTAAAAAAAACATTAACATATTCCAAAAGATGACGTAGGCCCTTAGGGAAATTATTTTCCTTAAACCTCCTGTGTGCATCAAATGTAAAGAAAAATAAACTACTGAAGTCGAGAGACTTTAGGAAATGTTAATTGTCATCGTTATTTTACTATCTGATAATGATAATGGAAATATCTGTCGATCATTATAAAGTTTTTATTATGGATTTCTCTGCTTTTGTGTAATATTTTGAACTGGAAAGACACATCTCAAGTATTTTTTTACTGACGGTCACCTTTCTCAAGTTTTTAATACATTATTCACAAGCGATAACTGGCGCGAAAATATTTTTGGACGACCTATTTTAATTTCATAATCTTCTGATGTGAATATATTTCCTAACGTTCCTCGAGAGGATGTAGATGTCACTCTGTATTATTTTTTAGATAAATATTTGGTTAAGTATGGCGCCTTCAATGTTTTTCGATATGCTGGAAATAAATACTCAGAAGTTGTCGACGAAAGAAACGTATTTATTTTATTTAAAGGCGTCAGCGATGATGTGGTTTAAAAAAATACGCCACCCACTCGAGCAATGGGTGTTCGGTTTTAGAATTAATTAATATAATTTATGAAATATTAATATGAAAACATATGAAATATGCTAACTGTGGTTTAAAGCCAATGACTCCAACTGGATTTCACCATTTATCCAATATTATTAGGTTCTATAAGCCATCGCTCAAGACGTTTTTGTAAATTTTGTGTTGTTATTTGGTTGTAGTTTCGATACCACCTACCAGATGTCGGTAGAGTGTGTATATCTACTAAGTAACCATTTTACAGTTAAGATAGTTTTTAGAGTTTTTTCAGAGTGTTGCGGTACTTGCACCAGAGATTTATCCGAATGGTTCCGAGTGCAGCCGAGACTAGCCGATTCCTAAACAAGGAGCTCATTTCGAGTTGCGTCCCATGTTAGATCAACTCATGGCCTCCGATCAAGGGGGGTATAACTCCGATTCAAATTTGACACCGAAGAAAAGACATGGAAATTTTCACGGTATTTAGTGACGTCTTCACAGCATTTGGCTATCTACCAATGAAAAACAGTTGTGGTTTAACTACAATGCCATTAAAGTATCGAAGTGTTGAAGTTCGTAATTGTGTTGATTGTTGTCCAAACTTGTGTCTTTGTCCTTATTTTGAATTATCTGCTTGTGTGAAAAAATGTTTACCGATAGAGTTAATAAGCATTGCTGAGAGAAAGGCTGTAATGTAGAAATTCTATTCGACATAAATATTCGACCCGTGGAATCTGTGATCGCAATAGGCGAATCAAGAGTGGACTGTAAAATATTAATTGTGAATTTCGAAGTTGACACAACTATGGTTGGAGATGGTGAACATGGAGTAAGGAAGGAATTCGACTTACCCTTTTTATGTTCTTCAAAGAGGATGACGGTATGATGTCACTCACAGGAGATTTTACGCACAAGCTTCGATAATATCCAAGTTGGATACGAAACACACTGAGGGAACCGAATATGTTCACTGCACAGGCCTTCTACCCTGAGTGGATCAAACAAGCTCCATTAATAAAACTGCTTTGACAGTCACTTTTATTTTTGTCAAATGTCACACACACGTGGGTATAGTCAGATAATGATAGGTTCTTAAAGGTAAAAATAGGATGGGAAAAATGCAAGGACAATGTTAAAGGAAGATAAATAATTGCGTCAACAGAATCTTTGAGGAGAGTAGCTTCCGTGAATGGTCATGGAGTATTGGCAGATATGAATACATTTAGTACCCAATATTGATGAAATATGCGTCAGTTTATAGCTCCCATTTCTCATTTTGAGCAAAAAGGCGAATGGATCTTTAAGAAATTACGCGCTACCAACGTTAAATCTTCCTGGCATTGGTTGGTATGCGGATTTACAACAACATCGGACCCGTAATTGTAGGAAAGATAAAAGTGCGAATCTACCTATGGTTGTCTTCACTGTTCTGTTCGCCGTCTTGGTACACTTATTTAATTTGTATTGTGCTTATAAATTTATTTTTGTATTCTGTTTCTCTTATCTAAATGAAATTAAAAAAAAATACTTCACAACACGTAACAAAATTCTCTTTGAAATACTCTGTAGAAAAGCAAAATCATTATTTGAAAATGTTCTTCCTTTATTTAAAGTATAGCAATCCAAATTTAAAGTAATTATAAATTTTTCGAAGAAAATTTCTTCTTAAAGCTTAACACTTTATTTTAATAAAGTGATGTAAACAAAGTTATTTGCGTTTTAATAAAATAAGTAATTATAAGTTATCTTTATGACTTTGCAATTGCTAATTTATTATAAATCTGGTCAAATTATTCGTATTCTTGTTAAAAACTGGTCTGCAGGCCGTCAACCAATAAATAGACAGGTTTTCCAAGAAACTGTTGGTAAAACCCGGATATGTTATTAGGACGTCGGAACACTTGTTTATATACATTATTATATTGTAACATTTCTTCATTATATTTAAAAGGAAAAGGAGGCCTGCGTGAACACTTGTTCGCATATGTTCTGAATTGACTAATATTTTATTAGTTAATGGATTACAATCATTTTAAAACAGATTTCAATAATTGTTATTTTTTTGGTAAACTAATGTTTAAGACAAGATTTTTTATGCATAGCGCAAAGGGTAACAATTATTTTACAAGCAATAATTATTCGCCTTCCGCGGATAAGAGATAAGCCGCCATAGCTCAGTGGTCAGAGCTGTCGACCGGAAATCGAAGGGACACGGGTTCGAGTCCCGTTGGCGTCATGTATCTTTTATCAGGAGATTTTTCAATGTTTCAGGCGAATAATTATTGCTTGTAAAATAATTGTTTTATTTCAATAAATCAGCTATGCTCATTTTTTACGTGTACGATATCATATCAATTATAATCAGAAAAAATAACTTTAAAGGGTTGCTTCTCAATATTTGAACAATTCATCGAATTTCAAAATTAAACTTCAAGTTTTGTTATTAATTCATTGAAGGGCCAGTTGTTTCTCAGAACTGAAATAAAACACACAACTCGAATAGAACTTTCACAGAACCTGAAAATTTACTTTGATGAATTGTTCAAATTCTGAGAAACAACCCGTCTTAAATCTTAAATCCATTTTAAAGGAATTCGTATTTTGTGAAAATATCTCATTGTTATAATTTCTGCGATGCTTACAACCATAGTTACAACCGTAAGTTTATTTAGACATACGCAGTACATTGTGATACAAGTTGTAAAGTATATTAAATTACATGGTTAAAGTACCTATTACATATGTCCATACAATATCTTAGTAATTTCGCCTCCAGCGAGAACAATTTTTACCGTTCTAAACCGATTTGATTTGACTTTATTTTATCAATTTTTTTCAGGGGTCTTCGTGAAATTTTATTTCATACCCTAGTATGTCATAATATATTCCTTTTGAAATCAAAGAAAGCAAAGTTACGTTCGTAGGCGAATATAAATTAGAATTCGCTGCACTGAAAACGATGAAAAAATGGTTTTTCAAGCATGGCAGAGTTACATTATTTATTAATTTTGGACAGACATTTGAATGTAGCTTTCGTATTACACCATTCAATAATTTGTTTTTGTGTACGGAGGTTAGTTGATCAATAAAAGATCCACTTCAGTTCAAAGTGTTACATAAATTACATGACTCTCATCAGCTAATGTTTATTACGAACGTCCAGTTAAAATATTCGTCTTTTGATCTCCGGAAAAGCAATATTATTAATCGCAATAATTATGCACTGAAGTTAGACGCGCTGTAGGTTTAATTTAAGCACGTGTTTATGGGTGGGAAATGGCTCCGCAATCTAGTTGACAAATTGTTTATAAATACCCGTTAAATCAAACGTAATTATTTTGCAATAATTGATGAGGATGTTCCACAGTCGGACGGGTGACCCACTTTTAGTTATATGCGCATCCGGGACAGCTGGGTTCGTAATAAATATCAGATGTGTTATGCATAACGATGGAAAATGATCAGTTTTATGTGATATTGAATGAATATATTATGGAATCTGGATTTACCTTGTGAATACCGCACAAGTGTTCTGCTCCCAACCGTTTGGAGCCGGTGAGACTACTGCATCCTAAATTGGATCTGTTGCGAGGCTGAAGGTAGTGGGGAGGGGAAGAAGTAGGTGGGGAATTACATGAATTGCCTTTGGTCATCAAACACGGCTAAAACCGTTTCAAGCAACGTATCATTTCCGAATGCTGGTCTTACGTCAGGGCGATACTAAGAGTATCTACCACTTTTGGAAATACTATTTTGATACAGTAGATATTTTGATATTTTAACTTTTCTTCGTTATCCCATTATCTTCGTGCAGTGAAACACCATACACTTGTAAAATCACGACAAAATGTGTTTTGTTGTTGTTGAAAATCGCATGGTAACAAATGGCAGGTACCAAAATAAATATCAAAAATGGTTTATGTGATTTTTTAAATCCTTGGAAAATTGTGGTTCCTGGTGCCGACGACACAACAATAATAGTATGTGAATGGAAGATCTTGATTCGATAATTCCTGATCCCATCGTTGTTAAAAGTCCTACCAACAGGAGCCTTCCTATGGAGCCTACGGAGTCCACCAAACACTATTTTCTTGTAAGTTTGAAAGCTTTATGGCAATGTTTTAAAGTCCTTCTATCACTTGAACCCTCACAAATTTCAAAGTCGAGCACAAGAACCTCATCTTCCACGAGCTCGCATACTTATGGAGGGCTAATTCCTCCCTAGTTTGTTTGCTTGAAGTTTGATACTGTTCATACTGCCCATAAGGTAAACGGATTAAAGTTTGGACAAGGGGCTGGGATTATCTTCTGCCTGAGGGGTGAAATAGTTTCCACCCTCAAGTTTTTAGTTTATGCTTGGGTCAGTCTGACCTTCTTATGAGGGTAGGTATTGTCCACCTGTAGACGATTTCTCGAGTAAGCTAAAACTGAACATGAAAACAGTTTGCGAAGGAAGCTTCGCAGATTATTCTTCAGGTATACGGTGTGCTATTTTTAAATAAAAAAATATGATTATTAAAATAACACGCATTTGTAGGAGCACACCGTTTTGCGACCATAAATAATAGAAAACGGGAGATGAGTCATGAACAATTTTAAGTATCACCAACATCAGCGGCCCGACGCCAATATCCACAAAAAGCACAACTTTTATTGCTTAGCCACTTCAATTGACCGTGCAGCTTGGTCGTAGTATGCCTACAGTCGGCAGCTTTTTATTTATTTATTTATTAATTTTCGGGAAATCGACAGTTTACATTTAATCAGTTTGTACATAAGTATTGTATAGCCAAAATAAAACCAATTATGGATTTCCTCCTTGTGACTTTACCTCTAATGAGACAACATAATATGGAAATATATATAAATCTAAGTAAATTAAATTTGTTAGAAAGGAATATGAATTAAAACATTTATACCAAACAAAAGATTATATAAAACGAAAAATTTAAAAAAACAATATACTTATAGCCATGGAGAGAGGTTGTAGATGTAAATTAAATCATAATAGAGATATAAACAATAGAGACATAAACATTATTCATAAACCATCAGAGAAATATTCTTTTATGGACCTCTTGTATTTGGTAAGTTCGCAACTGAAAATATCAACCTTGGATAATACGCTATTGTCATTATTATATTTTATGTCATATCTCCCTTTTGTCTATAATCTATGGTTAAGACCAATATTGGTCTACTTAGAGACATACATACTTAGGGCAGTATAACAATATAAAAGTGTCGCCCAAACCTCCAACGGTGTTGGACGCGAGTGAGCGCCGTAAGCGGTAAATAAATAAAATAACACCTTCAATCCAAGACAAATTATATAAATACATAAATTTACGGAAAATATATTTTAACCTGGAAAATGGAGGAAGCGGTTGATCCGCATGCCTTCATAACAAAGGCAAAACAAAACATAAGTGACTTACATACAATCATAGAAGAAAATAAACTTACCAAAGAAACCAAATCAAAAATGATGAAATAAATAAATAACATCATGGAAATGATATCACACATGGCAATAGAATTAGCTAAATTACAAGAAAAGTGTGATATTCAAGAAAAAAACCAAGCACAAAAATACCCATTTTCATACTCTTCTGCAGTAAAAAACTTAATATCACAAACGCAAGAAAAACGATTTCCTATAATAATTAAAAGCTTAAAAGAAGAAGACACTGAAAAAATAAAAGAGAAAATACAAAATATTAAAATATCGCAGTTGGGAATTCGATTATGCGAAATTAAAAAAACAAAAAAAAACCTTATAATAACATGCCCAGAAAAAGAAGACGCAAGAAAATTAAAAGATAATATAATTGAAGTCGACAAAACCATAATAGCGGAGGTACTTCTGAAAACGGATCCATACGTAATATTCAAAGGTCTTGACAAAGACTATACCGAAAAAGAATTCTTAGAAGACATCATTGAACAAAAAAAGGACATCAAAATGATATGTGAAAAATACCAAGACAAAGAAATATTACAAGTTAAGGCCATCATTACAAACAAAAAAACTAACAGCAAAAACTTAATACTACAAACAAATCCCGAAATGAGACTACGTCTTATTAATAAAAAAAAAATTCATCTAGGATTCATGAGAATCTATGTAGAAGACTGCAGTCCTCTTACCCAATGTTTCCACTGTCAAAGATTTGGACACACATCACAAAAATGCTACAATAGAATGAATAAACCAACATGCAAGCACTGTTCAGAAGATCATCCCATCTTCGAGTGTAAATCCCTGGAACTGTCACCCAAATGCGCTAACTGCAACTCAGCTAACAAGAAGAAAGAATTAAACTCCTTGAACAGTAAAATAAATGAAGTTGACCACCGAACAAACAGCGAAACATGTAAGTTCCGATCTTACATGCTTAAATTAGCCAAAGAAAGAATTAACTACGACATTGAATAAAAATCTTATAAATAATTTTGTAAAATACAACCGAAAATGCATTAAATGGATGATTTCTTAAGTAACGAATTAGAGTTAAATATTAAAATTCAAGAATATGAATGTATATGTACCGATTCGTGTAACAAAATTATTTCTAAAAACATCAATGATATAATTATTATGCACATAAACATCCGTAGCATTCAAAAAAATTTAGATGAATTAATTCTAAAAATAAATAATTTAATTAAAAAACCGGACTTTATAGTGTTATCCGAAACATTTACGAACGCTGAGTCACCGTCTTATCACTTACCTGAGTACAACTATATTTCTACCAAAGTAGACATCAAAAAAATTCGGGAATAATAATATTTGCAAGCAATAAATTTAGTATTGTTAACATAATAGAACATCCAATACACTTAGTAAACTGTATCGAAGTACATTTCAAACTCGGCAAATCAATATACCATCTAATAGCTATCTATAGAACGCATGGTTCGAGTATTATTACATTTATTAATGACCTCAAATACATATTATTAAAATTAAAAAATAAACTTTGCTTCGTCGTAGGAGATTTTAACGTTAATATTAATGAAAAAATAGAAAATAATAATAAAAATGAATACATCAATTGTATGACTGAACAAAATTTTATATCTTGCATAAATAAAAATACTAGTTTAGGGAAATAAAAGAACATACTCCATCTTGTTTAGACTACATTTGGACAAATGTAAACATTAAAGATCTTCACAAAATAAAATCAATTGTTTGGAAAACTAACATAACTGATCATCACTCACGCTTACTTGTGTATAATAATAATATTAAACATAATTTAATAACCAAAAAATCAACAATAGATATGACTATTCTCTCTGAAAACTTAAAAAAAGGAGGATTGGAATAATGTTTTAAACAGTGATGATACTGAAATTTGTTCGACTAACTTCGAAAATATTATGTCGCAACACATTAAAAATTCGACAACTGAGATAACAACACACATAAAATCAAAATTAAGATGTTTAAAGCCTTGGATTACCAAAGGACTTATTATATCTATTAGAAATAAAGAAAAACTTAATTAATTACAAAATAACTTTAAAAAATCCCCAAGATGAAAAAGCATATATTTTCTATAAAAAATATAAAAATAAATTAACATCTTATATTAAAAAAAGTAAAGAAGAGTATTTTAAAAATAAAATATTATCTTCAGAAAATAACCATAAACAAATGTGGAAAACTGTTAATTTCGCCATAGAAAATACAAAAAAAACACAAAACATTAAGTACATTGAACATGATAAAAAAATTATAGATGCCAATATACAGCCTAAACAATGTGCAAACATATTTAATTCCTTCTTTGCAAATGTTGGGAAAAATCTTGCGAAAAATATCCATAAGCCTTCAAACCAAGAAAACCATAAAAATAAAAATATACAGAAACGTAATATACTTTCAATGTTTGAAACAACAACAGAATGTGAAATCTCGAAAATAATAGAAAATATGAAAGGAGGTTTGTCTCCCGGTTTTGATTCTATTACTACACACATGTTAAAAACTATGAAACCTCACTTAATAAAACCTATCACTCATTTAATAAACTTAAGTTTAACAAATGGAATTTTTCCAATGAACTACAAAACCACAATAATCTCACCTATTTACAAATCTGGAGATCCACTTCAAGCAACGAATTATCGCCCAATATGTCTAATTTCTAATATAGGAAAGATCTTTGAAAAAATAGTAAAAAAACAATTGGTAAATTTTCTAGATAATAATAAAATATTACACAAAAACCTTGGTTTTATAAAATCACTTAGCACACAAGATGCTATTGCTAACGTAACCTCATACATTCATGAATCATTAGATAAAGGTAAAAAATGTGCGGGTATATTTATTGACCTTAGAAAGGCATTCGATAGCATATCCCATGAGATGCTATTAAAAAAATTGAATAATATCGGCATAAAAGGCAACGCGATTAAATGGATCACCGACTACTTAAAAAACCGTCCTCAAGGGGTAAAAATCAATCGTGTTAACAGTGATCAAGAGATTACAAGCTTTGGAATCCCCCAAGGTACAGTGCTTGGACCAATTCTATTTACTATATATGTAAACGATATTTTTTTTTCAACCTTTACATGGTCAAATTACGTCATACGCCGATGATACAGTATTAATAATAAGTGATAAGACTTAAAGGCCACAGAAAGGCTAAGTAGAATTAAAGGCCACAGAAGACATCAACAAGCTCAAGAATTTTTTCGACACTAATTTACTGTCACTTAATAATGAAAAGACTTTTGTAATTCCATTTGCAATCCATACAAATGATACTCCTAAAAATTTTAACATTGTCATACATAATAATACTAAAATTCACAGCCAAAACTATTGCAAATCAAACTGTACAGTTCTAAAAACAACAAATAAAATTAAATATCTAGGAGTAATTATTGATAAAAATCTGAAATGGAAGGAACAAATCTGTCAAGTAGTAAACAAAATTAGAAAATTAATATATATATTTTTAAGAATTAGAAACTTTCTGTCGATAAAAAATCTATATTTAATTTACTATGCCTTAGTTCAATCCACTTTACAATACGCTGTTATTAGTTGGGGATCCGCGTATAAATGTAACCTTCTTCCAATTGAAATTATACAAAGAACAATTATTAAAATTATATTAAAAAAATCCCTTGACTACCCAACAGAATGCCTGTTTGAAGAATTTCAAGTCCCTACATTTAAAGACCTATATATTAAAAACTCATTAATCCAAATTATAAAAGAAAAAGATAAATATCAATTCTTAAATGAAAACAGAACGCGACTTAGACATGTTTTTCTATGCCCAAAACTAAATACGTCTTTTGCACAACATCATTATACTTACCAGGGAAGAACTTTTTTCAATCGTCTACCAGAAGAAATCAGAAGCATTAATGATAAAACCCTAATTCTGCTCTCTGTCAAGAGACACTTTAAAAATATTCTGAAAAAAAAAAACTACTGTCACTTAATTAATCTCACAAATATCCTTAGTTTTCCTTCCTTTCTTCCTTTCCTTTTCTTCCTTTCTTTTTTAAAATTTATTATATTAATATATTATCCTTCACTACTATCAAAAAAAAATATTACAGCAAACATACATTTATGTACAATGAATTATTTAAGTACTAACTAACAACAAAATTTATGTACACTCCCCTTCTATACACAAGCAAATGCTTTCAATGGAAGAGTAGTAAAAAGACCCAAGATGTAAAATGAATTATGTACCATGTAAACATATTATTAAAAATAAAAAATAATTACAAAAAAAAATATATATATTATAACTTTAAAATTTTCTAATTAAAACATAAACACCTCTAATTTTTATTAATTATTATTTTTGTAGTGTTGATAACACATCAATTAATAAAACAAAAAATAAAACGTTTCGAAAAATTTTACGCTATCTTTACAAAAAATATAGTGAAATAAAAATAAATTTTCGTAATCGTCTTATTCCTTCACAAAGATAGTAATTTTAAAAACGTTAAAAATATTTAGTTTGGGAAGTCGTCTAGACAGAGTCTAAGGTCTAGACTGCAAATAAACCGCAGGAAATTTGAATAATTTCCTTTCAAAGAAATGATTTTCCCTCTAGTCATTTAAAAATTCGTTTACGGATTTCGTCAGATCATAAAATTCCCTTTAAAAATATTTTTTGACACAATTTTTTTTTTTTAAGCTTCAACTCAATATAGCCCCATGACATATTAGAGCAGTTAAAATAAGGTAATTTTTTCTATGATTTGAGAATATTCCCATTAATAAAAAAAAGGGGTTCGTATATTTCATGAAAGGCATTTTTTTTAATATTTTCTCAACGCAGCAGGCACTGAGGAAAATAATTTCCCTCGGGGACTATGTTATCATTGGGGATGCTGGAATGTGTTAATGATTTTCAAGGAAAAGGAAGGAGATAATGTTTTGGAAAAGAGAAATGTTTGAGGGTGTTTATAAATCTCGGGGTCAGTGAGTCCCGGACTTTATAAGAATTATTCCATTAATAGAGTGCACATTACTAATTTAGCTAATCGGTTTAATTTTTTTGTGTGGATTTGCTTAAATTCATCCATAAGTGCAACCTCTTTTCCCTTTCATAAATCCCAGAGGTTAAAAATTTTTCAGACTTACTGTATTGTCAGCATTCTAAATTACATTGACATTCTCGTTCTGACCTTGTTGGGGGAATCAAATCCTCCGATATTTTTTTCTGATAACCATCTAAGCGCAAACGTTTGGAGATTAGTCCAAGTTAATATTCGATGTGTTAAGGATCCTTGGTAAGCGTTCAAAAGAAGAAAAAAATGGTTTGAAAGGGGTATATATAAATACGAATGTTAGAGGGAGCTCGCTAATATGATAAAACGATTAACATTAATAGGCATTCGTTCTTAAGTTCAACAGCTCGGCTGTGGAACGAACTGCCGGCCTCTGTGTTTCCTCCCTCCTACAACATGGGACTCTTCAAGACCCATGTTCACTCCTTCCTCTCCACAAAAAGACCCTCCACACAGCATCCCCAAAGATGACATAGGCCCTGAGGGAAATTATTTTCTTCAGGGCCTCCTGTGTGGAGTTAATATAAAAAAAAGGCGGAATCGAAAACGTTTATTAAAAATGGAGCAAAAAACTCTCGACAAATATGGTAAGTAGCATTTAATGAAATACTGTGAATGTTTTCCGACAAATGTCGTAAGTTGCATTTAATGAAATACTGTGAATTTTTTCCGAAAAATGTCGAAAGTTGCATTAAATGAAATACTGTGAATGTTTTCCGACAAATGTCGTAAGTAGAATTTAATGACAATATTAAGAATGTTTTCACAAATACAACATGTTAAATAACTTAACCAAATGTGGGTTTCTTTTTTAAATTTCGGACCATATTACATATATTTCAAATAATTACTTTTCAACTTAACAAATGCATCGAGATTCTTATAAAAAAACATTTTTTACGTGCCTAAACTTCAAGTTTTTGACGGTCTGATATAAATCGGTAGAAATTACGAATTCGGGGTCCAACCTAGCTTCAAGGTAGGCACAGCTTTTCAACCTTTATGAACTGCACACGCGCGCAACTTCTGAATAATTTGACCGTGGTATGTTAAAACCCTTCACGCTACAAAATGAAAACTTTACAGGAGACGATTATGTATATTTACAAATTCGTAAAACTTGAAATTTAATTATATTATTAAATATCTTTAAGTTTATTGGAAAGTTTTTCTTTAAAAATTGATAAATTCACTTTGCGGTGTTATTTTAGTTTAAGTAAAATACATAACTTCTTATGGTCCACTGTTTAATAAAATGGATTGACATTTCTTCACAACAATGTGCAATGGTTTCTTCATCAGGTATATATAAAGGGGCCTCAAAACTGTTAATTTTAAATAATTTAAAATTCACTAAGTTTTAAGTAAATTCAACACCTAATTTGTCACGTTAATACTTAGTGGGCAACGCAACATAAGCGAGGGATAAATGCACGGTTTCACTGATATACAATGACGCAACGTGGTGAGTGAGAGTGATTGTGTGTGAGTGCGAGTGAGTGTGAGTGAGTATGAGTGAGTGTGAGTGAGAGAGCACCATATAAAATAAAATTTTACTTACATAACGATTTCGTTAACTCATATTAATAAAGTAAAGTTATTTTTTAAATCATATTTTATTACAACAAATCCCATTTCCCAGTATGCCAGGAAATAAAAAGTTTGGCAGACACTGCATTAGATGGTTAAAAGCAGCATGAGACAAAAATAGCAAATCCAAAACACATAAAGCCTCATAATTTAATAATAACAAGTTATGTGCGTACTTATGTACACGAAACTCTACAGTAATTAACATTTGCAACATGATAACTTGACGTATGAAGTACCTAATCCGTCTGTGTTGGAAATATTAATTAGGTTTACCTCCATTTCATCAGAATTAGGTAGTAGATTCTTGCAGTGATGGTTAATTAGAATTGATAAGTGAGTGGTTTTATCTTACTTGATTTGAGATGCTTCATGTATTAAATGATTATAATTATAGATTATTATAAATTAACCTAATAAAAATATTTGGATGATTTACATAGTGCCGTTTTTGTGTAAAATCACCTCAAGGGCGCTGAACAAATACATTAAATATTTTCACAATGTTCTATCTTATTGCTACTGTAGTTCAGTATTTAATGAAATCCATGGCATAATTGGAAGAACTTTGAGTATTTCTTTACATTATCTTTACACAGGAGGCCCTGAGGAAAATAATTTCACCAAAAGTCACTAAGTCACCAAATCCAATCCAACGAATAGTTCCCGGGCGTCAGTATTCGTACCCGCCTCCCAAATTAGAAGAATGGAATTCAATGGAATATTATTGAAAACTTACTTGAATACAGCATAAGAGACCTAACTAATCCACACTGTCCAAAGCGAATGGGAAATAACAATCTCAGATGGGGTATATTGTAAGGCTGAAGGAATTGGAAAAGGGAAGGAGATGTGAAAGAGAAAAGTTGGAACGTAATTGGCTGTTCAGATCTGATCACCAAACACGTCTAAAGCAAATTTTGGTTTCCGAGTGGTTGTCGATATCGACCAAGTCGATACTGGGAGTATTTACCACTCTCAAAGATTCATGCCAAAGACGTTATGCAATTATGTATTGACAGAAGAAAAATAAGAAATTAAAGCGTAATGCAAAATAAAATAAATAAGAAGTAATGCAAAATTATGTATTTTAGTTTGAAAGGGTAATAGAAAGGATTATATTTACAAATGTATCATACGTATCCAGAATATCCAGCATTTTTCAATGAAATTTATATTTACGTAAAAACTTTTTTTTTTTGATTTTATGGATTCTTTCGTAATCCTCTAACTAGCTAGGGCTTATAGCAATACCCTTTCATGTTTCTAGCTGACTAGTACTGCGGCTCATTTGGCCTTATTACTATTACCATCTGATGATTATATTTAATTGAAGGATTTTATGTTACATTAATGAGTTTTATGACGTAAAAACTGCAAAAACACTCCTACCCCGAAACCGCTTGATACCGTGTCGCCGACACAATTAAAAATCTTTATATCGCAATTACTCTATCAAATGATATGCTATATGTGATTAATCAAGTGAATTACATAGTGATATAGCAGCAGAACCTTAAACACGTCTGAAAATAAACATCCACCACCTCACTCGGAGCCACCAGTCAACGAAATGACCACCGCTAAGGAACCGACTCAGTATTTACGTTGACCCCCCTATACTACTCACCAGAAGGAATTCCAAGATGGCCGATGCCTTCAACCAATCACAGCACAGCATGGCCCATTGATATTTTAATTAAACAATGATTACAAAATAAAAAGTGACTATTTGTGATAAAATCGGACTCAAATTACGGGAAAATGGTCGTAGATATAACCACGGAATAAATATCAACATCAAGAAATGATTATATGCTAACATAATACCATGAAAAATTACACCTAAATATATTTACTACTCTTTGGGAAATGTTCAAACCAAAGATATCTAACTTCGAACCCAATATGAAAATTTGTATATTTTATTATAAAATAAATAAACGAGACTTGGGTGATGGTTTAGGTAAATTGAACTGACTTGGTTAAAGGTATCACATCACAATATTACATTCCTCTCAGCAAGCTAACTACGGAGAGGAAAAATACCTAACCAATCTATTCCTCACTAAAGGGGACCCGATTTGATTTTGTTCTATAGAGAATCGAATTCTATGCAAAGTCAGTTCAACAACTACCTCTGAGAGGGAATCCTCTCCACTGGAGAACCATCACCAAGTCTCCAAGAAATATTTTCAAGTGTTTTACTTAGTACTAAATTCAGTTTTGCCAGTAATAAATTCTTTTCTTCAGCTCAGATTGGAAATAAATTCCTTTTTGAACTTGGCTTCAAACTTCACTCTAAGCTTTCACCACACTCACCGAGACTGAAACATTGACAAGTGTACCCAGCCTCCTATGCACATACAGTAATTGTACAGACGATTAATTATCTTGTACAACGAATATTTAAATAAGTACTTCAAGCAAAAGAAATCTTTGCGTTTATATAAAAAAAACGTCTTTCAATAATCGCAAAAAAAAGTTATCAGGCCAATGAAATTGCTTTAAAGTGCAAAAACTTACGAACTCATTTGGAATTTGGCTTCGTGTAATATGGCAAAAAACGTTCGTTCGAAAATGATCTGAAAACATTTTAATATTTGTTCCCGAATTTCACAAAATAAAATGAAGCTTACTTTTTTGGTGATTTTTTTTTCATTGATCGAAACAGGCGGCTGATGTTATGTGGGAATTTAAATCTTATGGCCATCTATATAAGGACTTTTCTTGTTCCACGCCGCGGTGCATCGTCTATTGATTTAAATTGCTACAAGCTTTCTACCACAATCGAAAACTCAGCTATCAAATCTAGCAATCTTGACACCAAATCTCGGATATCTTCGTAAAACCGTCAATACATGTGTAAATATTTCAGTACGGAAGGTTGTGGAGATTTTAAATAAATAATTAGCCAGCAACCACAGAGCAACCCATATTGCCTGGAAGGAAACCAATCCCTCTTAATTGTACACTTTTCCCCTCATGGCGCTAGTATAAATATTATTTTTTGCTTGAACTGCTTTGGAAGACTAACGCCGTTGCTGAAGGGGAAGGCAGAGAAAATAAAACGTTATTTTATAAGCTCAACTTTAGCGTCATTTACATAAAAAAAATTAAATGTTCTTCACCATCAACATATTTAATACAAAGTTGTACTTATATTTGAAATATACTCGTACCGGAATGATATTTTACAAAGCTTCATGTAACTGATTATTTAGGAGTATCGCTTAGGGGGTAATGCAGGTATATATTTTTATATTCTTCTTTTTGTTCACCTCTAAATTATGTTATACGAACCTATATGATTATTTTTCGCACATCTTCAATTATAAGAATAGTTTCTGATTTTTTCTCTCTATTATCTTATACATTTAAATGCAACTTTCTATCTACCATGTATTATGTTCAATTTTTAAAGTTTTTTTTGTTTGTCATAAACATTAAAAAGTCTTGTTATCTCTATATTATGCAGTAAGTCAAGTAAAATATAAAATCATATAAAATCCCAGGGCGTTTACAATAAATTAATACACAAATGAAAGAATATCTTTGTTTTAAACCACTTTAATAAAGTGGTTTAAAACAAAGATATTCTTTCATTTGTGTAATAATGTCAAGCCACAAAGTGTTTGCTTCCTTCGATAATAAATTAATAATTATAAATTAAAACCCTCAGGACTGCCAAAGCATATATGATATATTACAACTAACTAATTAACTAACTAACCATCACGCCGTGTCCCGTAAGGGTAGGCAGAGAGGACGGACCGCTAAACAACTCGGTCTTGGTACACACTTCTAGCCTCATTCGCATTCATACATACTCTTCTATTATTCTGACTCTTGACATGGCCCGACTCGAGTATCTGATTCACTTGATCGTTCCATGTCTTCCTCGGGCGTCCCCGACTTCTGCTACCATTCACATATGCATCATATATCCTCCTTACAATCCTGTCTTCGCTGATTCGCTCTACAAGCGTCCCTTTCTTAATCTTACACATTACGCTTATATCAGCCTTGCACTCTTTGCGGATATCCACATTTCTCACACGATCATATATCGTTTTACCACACATACGCCTCAGGGATCTCATTTCAACAGCATTCAATCTACTTTCATCCATACAATATATTACAATACAATAATAATAAATAAAAATTAGAGATAAAATAATAATTTATAATTTTCATATATATATTTATTTTTTTTATGTTTATTTATTCATTGAAATTATTTATTACATGCATTTAGGATTTTCTATACATTAACATAAAGGTAGCACAGTAGGTACATGGAACTTTTATGCCGTACCGTGGTGCCAAACAGTTTTAATTAATTTACGTAAAAAGTTTTTAAACTTTCGGCTATTAATATTATAGTAATTATATATATATTTCTTTAAAAACTATAAATATACATTGTACATCCACACTCTTTTGCTATTTAAACTCTTGACATAACCGGACTCAAGTATTTTATTCACTTGATCGTGCCATGTCTTTCTCGGGCGTTAACAGTTTCTTCTACCATTCACATTCGCATCTTTCCAATCATTTCTCGGTTCATCCACTCTACATGCAGAAACTATCTAAGCGTTCCTTTCTTTACCTTATCCGTTACTTCTCGAGAAATAATAATATGTTTTAGCGATAAGTCCATGAAGGTTATTTTATTTACTTTCTAATCAAAAATACTGTTTCATCATGAATTGATCTAAAAAAAGTCTATTTTTTTTTCTAAAAGTTACAATTTTTTTTTATTTTTTTTTTTTATTTAATATTTTTTTTTGTTACATACATGGTTTTAAAATACAAATTATGTTTTTTTACATACATATTAAAAAAAGAAAGAAACAATGCGAATTACAGAAAAGTATATGTACACATGCACATATGTATACATATATAGTGTATTACACATCATACATAACATACACACACAATACACGTACACACACACGAGTTCATAAACAGCATATACATAAAAATAATAATATGCATAAATGTATGATAGCAAAAAAATCCCACATAGGCATCGCCAGTTCGTGGGTATACTTGTGTTTCTTTAAGGCAGTTCAGTTAAAATTACTCTAAATATACATATTTTATCTTTGTAGAAAATTGAAAAGAAAAGAATGAAAATATTTATAGTAAAATCATTATTTACTGTATTTACGGAATTAAATATGAAAAATAAAAGTTAATAAGGATTTGTTAAAAGTTAATAGAGATTAATATCAGATGTTACAGCAGGTAAATATTAATATCTATGGTATTTATCCAAGATTTTATTACATTTTTATGTTTCCTGTAGGATGATATATTTTCACATTTGATTTCTGTATTGGTATAGAGTGCATTATAAATTCTCTAAATATATGTTAAATGTGTTGTTTTATTGCTAATAATGACATCCATTTAAATGCATTATAACTGCTATTAGTATACTACTTACATTTATATCACATCTACCAAACATGTTATAAATTATTTTTTTATTTCTCATTGCAATGTACTTACTACACCGCATAATACAGGGTTTTCCAATAAGAGGTGTTATTTTGATATTCAATCGTAAAAGATCAATGGTTTCATTGCTTGTGTGGCACGTAGCGCAGTCTTGTTGAAAGTAAACGTTGTCCAGATCAATACCATCCAATTCCGGCCATAAAAAAATATTAATCATCTCTCGATAGCGCAATCCAATCACCGTAACTGTTGCTCCAGCCTCATTTTCGAAAGTAAGGTCCGATGACTCCGCCGGACCATAAACCGCATCAAACAGTCACACGTTGAGGATAGAGAGGCTTTTCAACAATAACTCTTGGGTTTTCCGAGCCCCAGATGCGACAATATATAGTTCTTGGCGGCGGATGCGTCTACGCAATTACTGCGTGCAATCGCCTTGCACCGCAGTTGGAAGGATGGATTCATACGTCCGTCACTCCTGGACCAATTGCCCTTCAGATACACGCCCATCATACCTTTTTCTTTCTCTAAAATTCCTCTCCTTTCTTTGTGTGGAGCTGCTGTAAAAAAAATAAGGAAGACACGATCAAGAAAATTATTGGAAGAAGATTAATGTATGAAGCAAGGTATGTTTACCAGAATGGCAGTATATTACATCATTTCTATTTACTCCTTTGAAGAAACATTTTGATGTTCACTGCGAGAGCACGCAATTTATACGCCACGAAATTATTTAGTGAAAATACCTCGAAATAAATACCCATTAAGTAACAAATAATTATAAGCCATAATTAGTCGCCTGAAATATCAATACAAATTGAAAATATCTCCCGAGTAAAAATAAATGCTGCGAACGGGAATTGAACCCGTATCTTGTGATGTCCGGTCAGGTACTCTGAACCACTGAGCTATGTCGGCTTATTTCCAATTCACCAAATAGTTCAATATGTACCAGTACTTCAATCAACAATTACAGCTTATTGTATTTTTTTCACTTGTAAACAACCAACTTTATTTTTGTACGAAAAGCTTTGTTAATGCTAAATTTCACACTAGATGGCGTCGAGACATATTTAAATATCAATACAAATTAAAAATTTATCCTGAGTAAAAATAAATGCCGTCAACGGGAATTTAACCCGTACTTTCTGATTATTTTTACTCTATCTGATTTATTTTACTCGGGGGATATGTTCAATTTGTATTGATATTTCAGGCGACTAATTATTGCTTTTAATTATTTGTTATCATTTATGCTTTGCATAAAACTTTGTCTTATATACATTAGTTTGTCATTTAAAAAAAAATAACCCATTAACCATTTTGACAGCGAATAATATCGTTAAAAAAGCTTTTAATTAAATTGGGGGAAAAGTGCTTATCTGGTTTGACATCGGCACCCTTCGAAAATATTTCGAGTCATCTTTTATTTGGATTCTTTGATTGTCAGTGTCATTTCCATAAATGGGACAAATTAAAATTTCTGACGAGATTTCGTTGGAAGGAATCAAATCCTTATTTTTCGGAAATATTCATAGTATAATATTATATAAGTACAAATTAAATAAATATTTCCGTATTTGGTATTTTGGTATAATTTTCTCAGAATGATTATCTGACTGTAAACTTAATTTAAAAGCTATATCTAAATTTCAGATCTTATAAAGTGACAAATTTTTGTAATGAAAACGGATTGTACAAATTGAAAATATTTTATCGATAAGTGTGATGGAATTCTAAAGAAAGCAAACCAATAACTAAATATTTAACAGCGTTCATGGTTCAATAGATTCATAAGCTCTGGGCAGTTGGAACTGTTGTGCACTGTGACAGTATGACAAAAGTTTATTTATTAATTAACGCCTTAACCCTTTCAGCCTCAGTGTTAATTCAAATTAACATGAACTTTGTGAATTTTTTTACCGTAACTGTAGCGATTTAGAAAAGCCATGTTTTCGTTTTCTTATAGTTTGTAGTCTTTTCTGTGGCGTCTATTTTTTCTGCTCCGTTGAAATCCTTATTCCCACCACAACAACGATCAATATTTTGACATCTGCTGATTGTAAGTTTCATCGAATTTCTGCCGTCATTGATTACTTAATTTAAGGTGAGATATCAATATTTTCTACTCGAATTACAAATATTTTCACTCATAAAGATGTGTTCTATAATAATAACATCAGTTCAATTCACTGATCACAGTCATTTCCCAGAATATTGTAAATGAATTTCAATGTTCATTCAAATTAACACTGGTAGTGACGGACATGTTTTCGACTAGTATGGCAATTTTTTAAAGATTTATTATCCTCGATTATTTCTTTATTTATGAATGAATTTTAGTTAAAATGTTATTTGTTTGTACCTTAGTGATTATCACTACATTGTCAATGTGCATTTTTGACATGAAATAGTTATTTGTATTACTTTTGTGTTATGTTTATTTTACGTTACTATGTAAAAAATACCCTCTGACGCCCAATGTTAATCCAAATTAACATAGAAAAATTTCTAAAAAAAAAAAAAAATTTAAATGCCAAAAATTTTCAAATAATTTTTCAAGCATTACATATTTTATATGTGTGGAAACAAAAATGCGGGTGTGAAAGGGTTAACGGGCTTTTACAAAGATAGGTAACGAGTAATACATTTGTGTAAGGTTCATAGTTAAGGCGAAGATGAATGCTAAATCACTATTTTGATTGATCTTTCCTATCGTTTCGCTTGAGTAGAATACAAATAAAAAAATAAATTACTCAATAAAAAATTTAAATGTAAACTAATAAAAAATATTTTTTTTCAATACAAATGTATGAACGCGTAAAGGAAACAACTTTTAAAAAATACAGTATTATAGCTAAGATTATCTGTGACAGTTTCACTTGATTAACTTTTTTGATTTGTTATAAAATTATTTACAATATAAATAAATACCAGTTTTGTGCTTGAAATCGAACGTTTCTAGACTCCGTTTGTCAAGCGATTTTAATGCATATTACCTACAATATAAGGTATACCAAGCATTTACAAATTTTTGGCTTATAACTTCCTCCTAACAATAAATAATGATTTATGAAAAAATAAAATAAAATTAAAATTAATAGTGTGGATTGTGGATTGTGGAAAGCAAAATTATTAATTCAATTATTATTAATTTTATTTTATAGTACAAGGTCAGAGATGATCTGACAGCGTTATTAAGTTAATTTATTTCATCAAAAGGACATAGTTAATATTTTGAATAAGAATATTAAGTTTAAAGTTAAAATCTTAGAAATTTATGCTGTACCCTTTCTGTATTGTCGGAATGTGTTTTATACAATGGGGACCAAATAGGCGACTTATACTCTACCTGGTTTCTTACAATGTTAAAGAAGTGTACAATGTTTTCAAACATTCAAGTGACTTGAAATCACTTGCTGTTCTGCATATAAAACCAAGCATTTTTATAGCTCTCTTTGTTATATCATTTACATGCAGAGTAAATGTTAACCTTTCATCGAATATAACACCTAAGTACCTAATCTGAGGGACTGATGTCAATAGTACATTATATAAAGAGTGTTCATAAGTATTATATTTACATGTTCTCATTAAATCATTATGAAATAGAAATGCGAGGTAAAAATAGAGATATTTTATTTATTTATTTATTATTTTTATTATTTTTTATTTATTTAACATTAAAACCTGCTAAACTACTTATGTTGTTTGTCAGCAAGTACATAATGACAACATTTTTGCAATAACATGGTACAATGGTAAACAGTATGTAGGTATGTTAAAATCTGTTAAATATATGTTCACCTACGTGACAGCCGAAAAAGCGTATTGTTCAACAGATAAATTAACAAATTATAACGAGATTTAGGATAATAAGCTCACGATGAGCTTAGCGTTTTGGAAGCTCGCTTAAATAAATTCTTTACCAACTAATTCGGATTTTTTTCCATTTTATTGGAAGAAGTCACTATTTCAAACCGATTAACAAAATATATAATTTTATCCTTAACGCGGGAATTGAAGAGAAAATTATTGTAGTTCACCAAACAAAGAATACCATACAGAAATCGTTAAATATTTGTAAATTGTTATTGTATATTATATAAACTCTGGAAACCATTTAAAGATATTATAAGTTTGTTGTTTAAAATATCCTGAAATACTTCATATGGAATAGAACTTTATTAATTTAATCCGTAAAGATAATAACAACAACAAAAAAAATAAAAATATGAAACAGAATAATAAAAAAAATCGTGTACGAGACATGTGGGCCTGTAGAAGAAAAAATGTAAATAAAAAGCACCGGCACACGTCAGCCCTCGACCTATGTAATGATTTAAGTAAAAAAACCCTAGGTAGTTCTATCCGAATCATCATAAAATTAAAGACGATTACAATTAAAATTCTGGTAGATGGTAATAACTAGAAGTTCATCAAGTACATATTTAGGTTTGAGCGCCATTACCCGAAGGTTAATGGTAATCAGTAGGAATTCATCAAGTAAATATTTTGGTTTGAGCGCCATTACCCGAAGGTAGATTATAATCATTAGGAATTCATCAAGTACATATTTTGGTTTGAGCGCCATTACCACAAGATCACAAGGAATTCATCAACTACAAATATTGGTTTGAGCGCCATTACTCGAAGGTAGATGGCAATCATTAGGCATTCATCAAGTACCTACATATTTTTAGATATAAGTGAAAAAAATACGCGGTTTTATTGTTTGGAATATTGATGAAACAACTACTTGTTTACCTAATTCATCATTCAAAAATCACAAAAGTGGTTTTCAGAGTTGTCGGCACCACAGCACTCTGCCTGGATACATTCAGGACACATCTCGGTACATAGCGGTAACAGATTTCTATGTTATTTTTTGATAGCTTTGTTCAATTGACCAAATTCTTCTCAATTTTCGCACTTATAATTATTGTTGCTCTCCTTCTAAATTCAGCAGAATACAAATGAATGTCCGACTTCAAAATCTCTCAGTGGACGGAAGGGAACTTCCGAATTTTCGAAGCTTGCCGAATTTCAATTCATTTTTGCTGTAAAAAAATGTTGCTTGCATGACAACATACATTAAAAAGCAAGAGTATTTTTAAAAACTAAAAAAGTTTCGATAAAATAGTGTGCACACGCATGTAACGTAAGATGTATTACATACCTGCCTACCCCACACCTACCCACTACCCATATCTACCTACCCCAAAAATAAATCACTTTAATATTTTGGCTGTGAAAATCTCAAATCATATGTAGTGTTCAGTAGTTTTTCAAAGGGCACTTTTTACATTGAAATATATTTTTAATCACAATTTGTTAATAGATTAACCACTCAAGTGATGGGTTAATTAATATTAACATGGAAACATATAAACTGCCAACTGTGGTTTAAAGCCAATGAATTCACCTAGACCTCACCGTTTATCCCATATTTGTATGTGCTATAAATTTGGCAATTATTGCAAGCAATCGCTCAAAACGTTTTTGCAAACTTGACAAACATAATATGTCAAATATCGATTGAGTGGTTAACAAAATAAAAACACTATAAAGGTTTCTATCGTTTGATATAAACTGATGGCGCACTTTAATATATGATTTTTTGACCCTAGGCCATAGACAGGTAAATGAATTTTATTATCTGCCCATCAAAACATTTAAGTTTTTGAAAATGTTCTTGACAAATTTAGTTTAATTCAGGTGCAGAGACACACCTATAACACATTTCTATCGATTTATTTATTCAGTGTCATAGATATATTATTTGCATTGTAAATACAGGCATAAGTAGTAGTTTTTAAGATAAAATAGATTCTGCGCCTAAATTATGGTAAGACGTTGAAATTTATTATTGGGATAATTAAATCAGTAGCGTAGCGAGTAAATTATTCGTTTGTGTGGAGGATACATTAGGATGACAAATCTGTCACCTTCCCTCATGCTGCGATTTGCCCTTCTAAGTAAAAACGCATTCATGTTTTGTAATGTACCTACTATAAATAAAGGAAGATAATATTGAAATGAAGCGTGCTGCCTGTCGCTGAGCTACGACCAAACTGCACGGACTATCAAAGCGGCAGCCAATGAATGTTAGAAAAAAAGGCGGATTCTGGGTGGATTGCATGCGCGGTTTCATGCTAAGAACGGTTTATCGCCCATCTCTTTTATTTCTACTATCAATGGTCATTACAGTAAAGAAAAATACTTAATTAATTAATCTACGATTACGTGCATAGAATCTACCAAACAGTGATTTTATGCAACGAATAATTTGTATAGAAATCATTATTATAGAAATTACAAAAAATAGTAAGAAACCCTGAGAATAGTTTTATGATTCTCCGGCTGCTTTTGCCATTGGTACGGAATATTTAATGAATGCGCTGAGATGCATTCACGCTATTATTAATTTAGCAAAAACTTTTCCCGTTTTTCTTTATTATTGTATTAACGCCAAATTAATTAATTCATTTCGCAAAGTATTGGGTTTTTATGCCAGGTGGCAATTGCTTCGCTCAAACCATGTAAATATCTAGCGAAATCGCGACTTGTTACTCTGCCCTGGTGATAAAAATGATTAAAATTGCAACTTAACACAAACCTACATAATGATACTTCTCCAGATTTATAATTAAACCGTTTGTACATTTCAACAATACAATTAGCCTACCTACCTACAAGTCGACTGTCAAACGCTCTACATAAAAATCTAAAAAAACATCACCAAAATCACTGTAATAAAACCAAAAAAGTGTCAAACTCTACTCACAGTGTCATCGCTGCGTTTCGCGTTGCAAATATAAATGTGATAAACAAATTAAGCATAAAATAATCGAAATAGTCAAGTGATAAAATAGTGAAAGAAAAACTGCAATCGTGTGTAATACGGTGAAACCTAACGGTCTAAAAATTACTCTGTGGCTACCCATATTGATAAGTGAAAAGTGAACACCTATTTAAGTTTTAAGATTGTATCTAAGTGAAATTTAGGAGCATCTTATCAGTGTCCATAATTACTTTGACATTAAACAAAATTCAAAACAATATACCTATCTCGCTATTGGTCAAGAGTTAGGTCGCTTCGTGCTAAAATTTTGCGGAAAACTATTATTTAGGCGTTGAGGATTATTAACCACAATGTTTAACTGTGAAGGTTGCCTCAACCCAATAAATAAAGATGAGTATATGTTCACGTGTACCAAGTGCAAAATAACATTTCACAATAATTGCCTCAACATCTCTGATTCCAAATACAAAAAAATGGCAGAAAAAAATAAAACTTCTTGGAAATGTCCAAAATGCCTAATCAGACCGGGATCACCGTCTACATCCTCGGCTGCAAATACCGATGATGATGATATTCTCTTTATTCGTCTGACCAAACATTTTGACCAAAAGGTCACTGAACTTAAAAAAATGTTCGAAGACGAAATTAAGGAACTGAAGAGAAGCAACGAATTTATAAGTAATCAATATGAAGATCTGTTATCAAATTTTAAAGTACTACAAGACCTACAAAAAGATACACAATCCTTCCGTGAAATAAATATAAAGAATGACTCAAGAATTTCAAGCCTGGAAACCAGACTAGCCACTATGGAACAAAATAATCTCTGCGACTGTGTGGAAATGGCGGGTGTTGAATTGCGGCCGGGAGAACAACCAGCTGAAGCCGTTCTTCGGGTAGCCAATTCCCTTGGTATGCCATTGTTGCAGCAGGATCTACGCCTTGTGACCAGGACCCAGGACCGCAGAACTAACGCCCCCGATAAACTGCAAGTTAATTTCTACAACCAGAAAACGAGAGATATGGTCTTATCTTTCAAAAATACAGCCAAAATACTTAACCCAAAATCACCTATTTATATTAGTGAAGTGCTTACGCCTTATTATAAGGAATTGCTGTGGAAAGCAAAACAAAAGGCTAAAGAAACAAAATTCGAATTTGTGTGGTTTAAAGCCAATAAATTACTTGTTCATAAGGGTCCGGGGGAAAAAATCATTCAAATCAAACATGAAAGTGACATTAAAAAAATGGTATTGTAGATTTTTAATTCTAGAGAAAACCCTTATTGTAATGGATATTATTAAAAATGGACTGTATTACCAATTATAGGACGTCAAATCCTAAATTCTGTAAAAATGTACTACAAACACACTCATCCTCTCTTCAAATCTTACAGCAAAATATTAGATCAATTTCCAAGAATTTTGACGAATTCTTGCTACAACTTGATAATATTGGAACCTCTTTTCATATAATTATTCTTACTGAATGCTGGATACCAAAAAATTATGCTCCTAAAATCTTGAAAGGGTATGATCATTACAGCACTTCAATACATACTAAACAAAATGATGGAGTTGTTGTCTATACCAGAACTGACCTGATTGGTTTATCTGTCAAGGAAATCCAAGTTAGCGGTGCAAACTGTTTGCAAATAACTCTCAATAATGACACATGTATCTTAGCAATATACCGTTCTCCATCCTCTTATAATATTTCACCATTCCTAAAATCAATTAATAACTGTTTAACTGAATTATGTAATATTAAAAATTGTATTATTGCTGGTGACCTCAACATAAATATTCTGCCCACAAACGAACATTCTCAGTGCCAAGAATACTTAAATACGCTCACATACCATGGATTCCAAAGCACCATAAACACTCCTACACGTGCTACATTAGACTCCATTTCATGCATTGACCACATCATGGTCAAATCCAACTGCCCAGTAATATCTATTGTATATGAATCTACACTTACCGACCACTACACCACTATTCTTTCCATACAAACATGCAACAGAAAAGACAAACATAAAAACACAACAAACAAGAAAAAAATCATTCAAATCAATTATGATTGTGTTCGTCAATCTCTGATGAGTAAATCGTGGTCAGAATTACTTAACATCATAAATCCAGAAGACGCCTGGACGTACTTTATCAATCACTTACAGACTACCATTAACGAACATACAAACATAATTATAAAACATATACCAAATAATATTTTACCAATTAAGCCATGGATTAACCACACTATTATTAAATCTATCCGTAAACGTAACAAACTCCACAAAAACGTTATTAACAATCCTTATGATATACAACTTCGAAACTTTTATAAAAGATATAGAAACATTTGTACCCAAATAATAAGAAAGGCTAAAGAGATATATTACAAACAGAAAATAGAAAACTGTAATAATGATCCTAAAAAACTTTGGAAAACACTTAAAGAAGCCACCCACTCTCAACCTAATCCTACGAATGACTTAAAACAACTAAAAGTAAATGATAAAATATTTAGTTTTTCTAGTAATCCCGATATTATTGTTAATCATGCAAATAAATACTTCTCAAAAATAGGTGAACAACTCGCAAAAAATATCGATGTAAACCATACCAACTCCAGTTCACTAAGCTGTAATACAAATTTGCCCAACAACTTGCATTTTAGTCTAAAACAAATTTCAAATGAAGATACTAGATTGATCATAAACTCATTAAAAAACTCGTCTTCAACTGGCTTGGACGATATATCAAATATTGCCTTAAAAAAACTTGTATCAGAAATAACCACTCCCTTAACATATCTTATTAACCTAAGCATCCTAAAAGGCCGATTCCCTGACAAACTAAAACACGGAATCATAATCCCAATACATAAAGGAGGCTCTAGAGCGGACATAACTAACTATCGTCCAATTACATTACTAAATTCACTATCTAAAGTCTTTGAAAAAACTATTAATAATCAACTAATCGAATACCTTGAACAAAATAACATACTATCACTCAACCAGTTTGGATTCAGGAAAAATAAAGGCACCTCCGAAGCCCTGGCAACAGTTACCGATTTTCTAAATGAAAACTTAGACAAGGGATCAAAATGCATATCAATATTCTTAGACCTGTGCAAAGCATTCGATACTATCTCTCACTCTAAACTTTTACAAAAACTATCTAATATTGGTATAAATGGTGATGAACTTACTATTATTAGCGATTACCTGTCAAACCGAAAGCAAAGTGTGAAAATCAACAACTGCAATAGCAATCAATTACCAATTAGCTACGGCGTGCCTCAAGGAAGTGTTTTAGGTCCTACCCTGTTCTTAATATACATAAATGAATTATGTAATCTTCAAATAGATGCCAAAATTGTAAGTTTCGCTGATGATACGATTCTCCTATTCAAATCAAGCAATTGGAATGATGTATACATAAAAGCTAACAAGGGCATAACTGTGGTTAAAAGATGGTTAAACAATAATACACTAACAATGAATGTGACCAAAACTAAATACATTGAATTTAGTATTAATCCTTCCTTAAGAAACCCAGAAAATCAAATTAAAATATGTGCTTGCAACCTGACAAATACGATAATATGTGATTGCCCTTATTTAGAACAGGTAACTAAAATTAAATACTTAGGTATTATTTTTGACAGCAATTTAAAGTGGAAACAACATATTACCACTACAGCAAACAAACTTAGAAAATTCATTTACTTTTTTAGACAAACTCGCAACTTTCTCAACCTAAGCCAGCTCAAAACAATCTACTATGCACTTTGTCAATCTTTAATAGAATATGGTATCATAGCATGGGGAGGAGCAAACGCTGCCGCCATTGATCCAATATCTAAAGCTCAGAAACTTATAATAAAGATTATCCTCAAACTACCAATCACAAGCAGTTCGGATGAAATCTTTAGGAAAATCTGTGTTATGGACATTAGGCAACTTTATGCCAAAAACATACTAACATACCTCTTCAAACACAAAACTACTTTTGACAATATCCAAACTGCTCGTGATACTAGAACCAAAGGACATAATTTCTTACAAATTCCTTTCGCTAAAACAACTTTTGGCCAGAGAAATTTTAGATACTTTGCAATAAGGCTATATAATGCTCTCCCACTAGCCATTAGACTGAACGAATTTTTTTTTAAATATAAAACAGACATCAAGTCTTGGATCATCAGCCAAGACAGATCCATGATCAAAAATTTTATAAAAATCCCTACATAAGTATGTACTCCAACTAGATGCTGATTAACAAATTTATCATTTATTATTATTAATTATTATTTTTTATCTTTTTTACAATGTCATTGAATGTAATGAAATATTTTATGTATCAAAAAATATGTAAACATTAATTCATGTATCAAATACGTCTGTCTCGACACAGGTTTATCCTAGTGAGACAGACATCGAAAAAAAAACCTGTAAAAAAACTTTATATTGATAATAAAAAAAAAAAAATAAAAAAAAACACAGGAGGCAATTAATTTCCTTAAGGGCCTACATCGTCTTTGGGGATGCTGTGTGGAGCGTATATTTGGGGAGAGGAAGAAGTGACCTTAGGCGATGAAGATATCTATGTTGTAGGAGGGAGGAAACACAGAATCCGCCAAATCGTTCCACATCCCTGTTTTAAAAAACGTAAAAACTACCCGTTCTCATGTGAAATATATGTCAACTGCATATAAATGCTGGGCGCGGTGATACTAACAAAGCTGTTTTATTCTCTGAATTTAATTAATACATCTATTAATTCTGGGTTATCAAATTTTAAAACCAAAAGTACGTGATTTCTCATTGCTTGTGAATATAATTGAAGTAAAACCTTATTAATACAAATTTAAATCATTTAATTTCTCACACCTTCCCATAATGTTTTAAGCATAACCATTAAGTAGCTACTGCCGTTCGAAAATTTACTCATATACTTTTTTGTAAAATCATACTTTGCATTCCCATAAGTGTTTTTAAACAAAGCTATATCATCCAGAGAATCCGTACAATGGACTGGAGATTGCCTCGAGATTGCTGAGTTCTTTGAAGTCTGAATATCGAATGAGCAGACTGGAGTTGAAATATAAATGATGTAGCAATACATTTACTTGATTGGAAAAATATAGCTGCCTCGTGTCGGCGTAACGTTCGGAATTTCATATAATGGAGGCTGCTTGTGTTGCCCACTGCCCACGTTTTGTGAGTGGAATGATTGAAATTTGAAGCCTTGTAAATGTGGCCATTGACAGTTACGTAGGTGCTTAGAATATTCTGGGGGTGATGCCACCGATGATGGAGTTCTGATAAAGCCATTGAAACGCATGGTATTCATGGGGAGATTGCTTGCTTGGGATAAGGTCCTACGTCAAAATCTTCATTTTTAAATGCGTCAGTGATGTTCAAGATTAAAAATATATTTTTATTATTTATTGATCTTGAGTGTATTCCTTTAAACTACAATTAGGCAGTTTGTCAACAGGATGTACATGTTCAATTAGGATGTAAATATGTACGAGAATATATAATAGTATTACTAAATACAAACATAAATAATATTGTTACTAATTGTACAATAATCACATTATTATTACTGACGCACATAATCTAAAATTTGATGACTTATAGTGATGACTAGTATAAAGAATTTCTACTTATTAGCCATGTTTTCATCATACGAGTATATCTGAATCTATTTGGAAATTAGCAATGGTTGATATATATATAAAAAATCAAGTCTTATATCCCGATAAAAACAGCATAAAATAATAAATAAAAAAATTATACCTGAATATATTAACTTAAAAGAGGTTAAATCAATTGTCACACATGAATCGCGGGACATCCATAAAATACTTAATAGGTCCCTGTAATAATTCAATTCCAAATAAAAATGTCTTCTGCAAACCGACAATAGTGGGAATCAAAAAAAATATTTCAAACAGTATGAATCTATTTTGAGTAATATTGATTTGAATTCAAATTTTATAATATCCTCCGTCTAAAGTGGTGGTGGTGGCCTCAAGGATGAACGAGATCGTTAAATAAATAAATAATTAGATCAGTGTACGTTTTTACAATTTATAGTCAAGAAAATATTTATAAAAAAGTAAACCAATTATCATAGTTATTGTAAACAGTGAATGTTGAATTGCTGAAGTCCGTCTCACAAAGCCATCATTGTCATAAAAAAATCACTAGATGGTGACTAGGACTAGGACTAATAGACTAGGTTTTTGTATGATAAAAGTTTGTACACAACTTAACCAGAGTTTTACCAGCCCTTCGGAGCGGTGATAATAGATAAAGTAGAGAAACTCAAGACCATTTAAAAAAGGTGCAACCTTAGACAATATAATTGCACTCAGACCACTCAATTCGTTATTTAGCCAAAAAAAACTATTTTAAATATAAAAACATCATTGAAAAATATTGAAATGTTTCCTCTGGACAAGGTTTTATCTGACCCAATATTGTCCCGAGAAGATGAACTTTAAAGTATCATTCGTTACAGCTTATTTTCTCAAGAGGAAACTTTGTCAGCAAAAAATTGTTAATCTGAGACGAAAAAACCCAAAAATACCTGTAAATTAAATTTCTTTAAAAGGGAATAATAAATTTGAATAAATGATTGAAACAAAAAGAACAATGAAGAAAATTTGCAAACATGATTGTGTTTATCTACGACAGTCGAATACTGAAATTTTTCTACTTGAAAAAAAATGAAAAAAAAACTCGCGTGTACATTTGTTCAAATATTTTTAATTTCAGCAAAACAATAAGAAAAAACAGGATAATCATTAATCAATAATGTGAATAAGGTTAGTCGATGTAATAAATAATATTAATCCATTGTGGAGGCCATTGAATAAGAAAAATAGAGTATTTTCTTACTTAGGTTGGAGTAAACAATAATATGGTAAAATCTGTAAATTCACGTCAAACATGAACTTAACGTAGGTGGTACACTTAGGACACGAGTCAAATATAATATGTTTTTATGGCCGCTAACATTTAATGGAATAATATTTTTATCACGAAGCACTTTAGCAAGCAACATTTGATACGAGATGCCAGAATTCATAAAATTTCAAAGGTGATTTTCAAGTTCATTTAGTTCAAGTTGTATCATTATTGCCCAGTTGTTTCACAAAACTGAAAACAGAACTTTAAAATCAACAATGTCTCAATATATGTCTGTGAAAAAAAAAAAAAAAAACTTTCTACTACAACACATAAATACCTGTCACACTTAATCACAAACATGTTAACACCTCAGCACAGGTTCTCCTAGTGAGGTGTTCACGTAACATACAATATCACCCACACACAGTTTTACCTATATCAACCTATGTTCTTTATTTTTTATACCTTTTTTCTGTACTTTTCTCTCTGTACTACAATATAAACCACTGTAATCATTTGTAAAATGTGTATTCAAGAATAGACCTAAATAAATAAATCTAAATCTAACTTTGAAATATGATGAATTGTTAAAATTCTGTGAAACAACCCGTCCTAAGCCAAAGAAATATGTGTTTTGGGCCACAACATTTGTTTCCATGAAAAAATGGAGTGGGGAGTAACGGTTTCAAATGGGTTTCAAGGCCAGACTGAAGTTATATGCCCCTATTCACCATGTTACTAAAGTTTGTCATTGATGGAAGATTCCTTGGAAGCTTATACATTTTAATGACCTGCCTGTCTAGGTGTGTAACTAGGTCTAAAGTCTTAATCCGTTAAATAATTAACAGGATTTTGTATTCGATTTTATGTACATCTTGTAATAAAGCTTTTAATTGGGACATTTTTCTAAATTTGTAAAAAGGAACTAAGAAAATACTTTCTCTTCCTTCCACAAGCAATTTTAATTCCATTAAAAGCATTTGACGTACAAAAACCATACTAACAAAATAAACCATTGTAAAACCTAATTATTATGATTTTCAAAAAATAACAAAACAAAAAGTTCAAAAGTTTAAAATCTCTATCCTACAACGCTAGTTTTATAAATAATATGTATGTTATTTATCATTGAAGAAGAAAATAATATAAGATAAGAAACATGAAACCGAACAGGACACAGAAAAAATAAAAGAAGGTAACGATCACAACTAGGAATCGAACCCAGGATCTCTTGTCTTACGGAGGAAGACGTTTTACACCACTCCAATGGGACATTTATAAATTAAGAATGTCATCTTGCAACTATTTTTTTCCCATGTTTTTGGCATCTACCTTTTTAAGTGGAAACAAGTTAATGATGAAATTGTTTTCCTGCCTAGGAAGTGTCTCGGATAAACATATCCGATTTTTATTAATATGGCATACCAATTGACTTTTTTGAAAAGTCTAAATGCATATTCAAGAATAACTATTTATTTACGTGTTACTTACAATTTTGTACCAGTAAACGTAACTGTTAAAATGTAAGTATGATGACTTACGCATAACGTAATGTAAAATTCATGAATTTCCGAGATATTTTCCAACAAACACTCTCATATAATGATTTTGTATGTTAGAGAAGTCCATTCGTTTTCCAGATCCGTTTTCGATATTATTTACTCACAAACAAAATAAAACGATTTTTTTATCATTGATGTTCGAAACCCAAAAAGTGTTTGATATTGACAAACTATACTCATAAATAACACAGTTGACAAAAAAGAGACGAGCTACATTTTTTTAAATTCGTGTAAAGAATTTCGGCATTTATCAATAATAGAGGTCACAGCTTCCAGGACAAACAAAAAATATTCGGTTGAAAATGTAAGCCCGATTTTATTTGGATTATTTTCTGTCACTTTCAAAATTTAAATAATAATTAATTTAGTTCATATTACAATATATTTCTGCAAAGATGACTCGGAAGTTAATATTATATTTAAAAGCAAATTCTTTATGACTATAGTTAGCGTTTCCAGATGTCCGGTTTTGGACCGGACAGTACGGTTTTTTGAAAGGCTGTCCGGTCTAGAAAATTTTGGAAAACCGGAAAATAGAATGTCCGGTTTTTTTAAAATACGCGACATATATACCTCACTTTATATACCACACGAGATAATTTACAGAGCAAAAGCTGTGAGCGATTCTGGCAGGTGGTAGCAAGACTTGCTCAAATCTGTTGAAAATGGTACAATATGTGTGCAGTGTACCCGTCTCCAATGCCTACGTAGAATGAGTTTTTAGCGTAATAGTAATGTATGGACTGACGAAAGAAATCTACTTTGTGTGAATACCGTAAAAAGCGTATTATGTGTTTTCTTCAATTTAAATGTCAGTTGCACTGAATTTAAAGATACACTTTCAGACAAAAAGCGATTATTTAAAGCAGTACCATCTAGGGGCAAATATGATAAAAAGTGATTTTATGCTTACCAATAGCAATAATAAATATAAGTTTAAATGTTTACTAAGTGTTTCATTATGTTTACTAAAATTTATCTGGACCATCTGGCAACCCTAACTGTAGTGTGTAAATTGTCATCCATCGTTACTTATTCACATAAAAAATATAAAATGATTAGTTTAAAATCTTTTATGTCTTTTAGAAAATATAAATATTAAATTAATCGAATTAATGTAGCCAATCTACGGACAAATTTTTTAAACGGAATGTCACAAATTCTGATTCAGTCATGGATCTAGGGTAGAATAGCTCAACATAAAAAAATACATTCAAGTGTTTCTTTTCAAAACCAAATGATTTATATTCGCTAAAAACATTAAAAATAACGTATTAATTTTGTCAGTTCTCTGAGGGTAGGCGGGAAAAAGACGTATTTGGTGAATCTTATAGTATAATAAATTACCTTGAGGTTTGCCGTATGTTTCCGCTGCGAGACGCTGCTAAAATCTGTGTGCAAACGCTCCACGAGCCAACTACAAACATAAGTGCTGCCATCTATAATTTTCAAAAAGCACCGTTGGATGAATGGACAAATTTGACGAGGTTGTTGACATTAGAATTGATCTAACAAATAATTAAATAATAAAGAATTATCCGATCGGTCAAAGAATGCACAAATGCGTCGATTTTCCACCCAGGCCTCGTGGGTTCAATTCCTTCGCTAGATAAGTCCTTCTTCATTGCACGAATACATTTTTCGCTTGTAATTATTTTTTTAAATATTTATTCACAAAAAATAATGTCACATAATTTACAGAAATAAAGTAATTATTTCACAAAATTTTATACATAAGATGTACCACAATAATCAATCTAGGCTTGTGTATATGTAGGATGTGTCATTTAGTTCGTTATTTTTTACTCAATATGCTAAAGTATACACTTTATATTTTCAGTGTGTTTTTTAACGTTAAGTTTAAAATCTTTGTAGTTATTTATATTTCAAATACTTTGTGGTAATGAATTTAAAAAATGAGTCCAAGATATTTAAAGTTATAAATGAATTGCCTCATTGTTTTTGATTATTATATTTCGGAAGTGGGAGTATTCCGGGAGTACACGTTTGTCTGAGAAATCTATTGTTTTTAAAATGTGCATTTTTATACAGAATATATGATTATATGATAATTTTAGAAAGATTTTTTTTTTTATTTTCTTATGTTATTCACTTGGGAATATTTGTATTTCTTTAGAGGTAAAGAAATATAGCTCTGCAAGCAGACCCGGGACAGTTACGAAGATGGCTTTCGACTTGGTCTGATAGAGGCTGCACGGTTCTTGCGTTTTCTATCTAGGCGTTATGAGTTGGTTGTGATGACAGCCTTAAAAAGATGCTTACTGTTATTGAAATAAACACTGATTAATATATAAATCATTTTATTCACTTGTAGCACATCATTGGGATGAATATTCGAACGAGATTTATAGTGTAATTTGTTTCTGTTATTGTATATAACCTTGGTATTGACACAACAATTACAAAGCGTCTGATAAAATTAGACAAAATTTATACTACTAGAATAGTGCTCTAGTGGTGTAATAGTTCATGATACAACTATTACTAGAATAGAGCTCTAGTGGTATAAATTTATACTACTAGAATAGTGCTCTAGTGGTGTAATAGTTCATGATACAACTATTTAGTTGTTTTTTGAGTGTTTATGAAATTGGGATATATTCTTCAGAATTGTGGTAGGTTTGTAGTGTTGAGCAAGTTAATTTCTTGTGCTTCGAGGTTTATATTATGGTCTTGCCTGCTTCTACCTGTTGGAGCCTCTCTTCCTGGAATATGCATCGTTTATGAGAAAGAAAAATAAGTCATAATGGAGCTATCAGCGGTATGCCTTAGCTTGCTGGCTTCAGAGTTACAAAAGGAAACCATGAAAGGGTTATAAGTTCATACGTTCTAACTGCGTCGGGATATGTTCAAAGTGAATAAAAATTGTATTACCGGTGTAATTGTGGAAATAATAACTATAAAAGTTATCATGCGTCTGAAACACACGATTCGATTTTCGTTGACTTAAGAAATTCAAAAGAGATCATCTAGAAAATAACTTTTAAACTTGAAAGGAAAAGATTTTTTAAATTATAAGATGAATATTCCCAGAAATAGTATTGTTGTCAAACAGGCATACTTCTCTCTTTGGTACCCTCTCCTATCGGGGGGTTGACTTTCATCAGCGTAATCTTTACCCAATAGGGTGCAGACCCGAATACAATTCCACAATTTGTCCAATTGAGAAATATAGGTACCTACAGGGTTTTTTAGGATACGCTTTTCAAATTTCAAAGGCATTTATCATCCGTTATAATGCGTGGTTTTGTGTCCGGTTTCCATGTCGTACACAAGAACAGAGAAAATACACAACAATTAACCAAAAATGTTCCTATAACGAATCCTAACATATGCATAAAAATACCAAATAATTTATTTAGAAAAGAAAAGAGACGTAAAGAAACCTCATGAAATTCTGATGAGATTAAAATCGACATTGTTAACACATAGAAAAAGGGTTAATTATGAATCTTAATAAATATTCTTTTCCCATTGTCTCAATTTCAATTACACAGAACATATATTGGGTATAGGCGTGCGTGTGCAAAATTCGTTTCATATCTCTCGAAATTAGTTACAATATAATTTTTTTAATATCTTGGTATTACCAACTTCAATCTTGCCTTTTTTCTAATTTGAAAAACCTACAATATGAGAAACGTGATATTATATTTCTAAATAATATCGTGTTACCAATTTTTCCGAATAATTCGCGATTCCCTACATGGCAACGTTTACATCTGATTTCGTATGGATGAAAAATATTCGCAAATACGCGCGTCACACATCGGTAAATAAGAGAGGGAATTTTTCCTCAATACTTCCGCTGCTCACTTTGTACCAAATATTTCACACGAATGACTTTTTCATTTTTACTTTCTTCAAGTTTGTAGCAAAAACGAATTGAAAAGCAATATTAAAGGAATAAATTTAGAATATAATAATAAAGAGATATTATTATTAAAAAAAGTGGTTACTTCTTTTGAATTCAAACACGTAACATTTCTTATAAACAAGTACTTTCAGAGTTTATTTTGCAAAGTTCTAAGCGAATGATATTTTCGAGAAACTAGAACAAGAATAGAATGTTTTTTGGAAACTTTTTGCAATTGTCTGTTAAATGCCTAGTTTCAAGTTTTTTTACACTGCAAAAGCACAAGTTTTGATATGAATTCCGAAAAACTTCCAACCATTACTTCTGTACTAAAATTAGTTCATTTAAATATAGCAATTACATTCTAACTGCAAAAGAGTGTTTGTGTATTATTTGATATTTTTTTCTATTTTTGCTTGAGCATTCCATTTCAAACTTTCCATCCAAATTTACGATTCACTTTATAATGTTAATCTACTATCGCAGTATAATTGAGAGGCACAAATATATAAGTTCCGATATGATTACATATCGATTACGTTGCGCGCGTAAAACAACGTCCAACGTTTCGAATAAAAAAATATTGGTTTTCACAAGGGCAAAACTGAGTAAATTTTCCATTCAAAAAATATTCCAGACGGCCTCTATGGTAGTGTGGCTACGACTCTTGGCTAATAAATAGTATTTATGTTATTTCAAAATGAATTATTTTAAAATATATAATTTGTTTGTAGTACATATGCGGCACATTCCAGAACGGTAGATTCTTTCAGAATTTTCCTGGTAAAAGATTGCCATTCAAAATCGACACGTTGCTTGAAATGGGTTTAACTGTGTTAAGTGACCAGTTCTGAATAACCATGCACTTCCATATCCACATCAGTATCTTCCTTTCAGCATTCGGCCTCACCAAAATCCCTACAGGGGACACCATAATGCAGTTGGAACTTTTGTCCGGTATACACAATCTTTTTACTAAACAACTTTTTTAATTGCAAGTTTGTTTTCTTGATGGAATGAAATGTAATCTTAGAAATGGAAAATAACCCACTGCCATCATCCGATCGAGTTGAATCTCGGCGGATAGATTCTTAGTCGCTGACAATTGGTGACACTTTCTGAAATAAGATGACATTGTCAAACTTTACAACGGTTTTATTTGAAATAAATCTTGGTAACAGCCAATTAGGATTTGGCTTAAGTGATAGCGCAGTTCACTCATTTTAGTCAGTCCACTGGGAGGTAGATTCAATACTAAGTCAAATCAATTTTTGGTTTTTACGTTTAAAAGTAATTTTTAAAGTTCACTGCAGATAAAAGTCAGTCCCTGGGAGAGGAAGGTTCAATCCAAATCAATTCAAAAAATTATATACATCTATTTATGAAAAAATAAATATTACAGTAAAAAACTTTTACGTGGTTGTATTTTTTAATTTCTAGAATGTGCAACTTGTGCAAAATTTCAGAGAGTAATTTTTCTACAGAGTGTTAATATTTTGTTGGAGTTATAAGTGAACCACACACAACTAATCATTCCCCTCTGCTCTCTCTGCGGACTAAATTGCAGCAGTCCGCCCATAAGATTATTTTTCTTTAAAATGGTGCTACACGAAAATTCAAATCATCCGAATATTATTGATCACGGTCATGGAAGTAAAAATCGTTCCATGATGTCGACAGATTTAGATATTCCGTATTAGAGATTAAATAAATTTTTCATAAATAGCTTTCCGAAATGTTCAATTTCATAATTCCGTAGTGAATTTATATTTATTTTTATTTAACATTTCATTTTACAATAATTAATTTCATCTTTCAGACGGATTGCTTGTTCAAATTATTATTTGAATCACGGTAGGTACTCATTTAAATTAGTTGTTTTCAACATTATTTCACATATTTGTATCTTACGTGTTAACCTTCACTAATTAAACAGAGTGTTAAGGGACGTGCTTGACTGACTTTATCCACTGATTCCTAGCATTATTTGGAGTAAAAATTAATATAAGATTTTGGCCTCCAGTTAATTTTTTTTTTGTTTTTTTATTAATTTAAAAAAAAAACTTCGAGATTTCGACACTGGTCACTTAGCCGAGTAACTGACCAACCTCTCACAACGACCCTAGCAGTCCTAGTCCTAGTCCTATTATGACGGCCGGCGTGGTCTAGTGGTATACGCTTTTGACTACAGATCCGAAGGTCGCGGGTTCGAACCCGGCGTGCGCAAATAAATTTTATTTGATTAATTTGTGTTATTTCACAATTAATTAATTAAAAATAATATATAGTATATTTGCGGCACGTTCCAGAGTGGAAGATACTCTCAGTATCGCCCTGGTGTAAGACCACCATTCAGAATTGAAACGTTGCTTGAAATGGCTTTAGCCGTGTTTGGTGACCAGATCTGAATAGCCAGGTACTTCCCCACCTTCCTCTTCCCCATCTCCCTCCCCTCCCCAATACCCTCAGCCTCAAAACATACCCCAATTGGGGATGCCATAGTCTCACTGGCTCCAGACGGGAGCAGTTGGGACTCTTGTGCGGTATTAATGTAAAAAAAAAAAAAAAAATCCTACTAAGTGTATAGGTATGTTTTTGTTAAAAAAACAAAAACATAAAAATCTTCTTTCATGTTAACACACCCTGTATGTTTGTAAGTACACTATGTGAGTACATACTGCTGGCAATATACAGCAGAAAACATGTCAGGAATCATGGGTTAAAGTAAGTAACTATATCCTTAACACCCTTAACATCCTGTATAGTAAATCAATACCATGTACTTGCTACACCATTGTTACTATGTACAACAAATAGTTAATACAATTGTATTTTTACATTATTTCATGTAAAAGTCCGCAATTATTTCCTGTAATGACGACTCATAATAATCAGATTCCGTTGTGATCAGAATCGTGAGAGACTTCAATGATATTAAAGTAGTTCGTCAAGATTACAAGATGTTTTATTTACGATAAGAAATATAATAGTACTGTTGTAAGCACGGGTAAGCCACCCAGTGAGGCCAACATTACTGAATAACTCTGAAATGTAAAAAATATTATACAAAAAAAAGGACTTACGTCCTAATCTAGAGAGTCTCTAAGTTATTCAGAGTATTGCAACAATCGAATGACGGCTCCGACCTCACGATCGGTTAGGTCCAGAATTGGTTGGAACCATTCGGAGACTTTGTGCGCGCGCACACTCGTGTTACCAGTTGATATCAACTAATAAATAAATGCAAGTTCTTACTTAATTCTCGCTACATCATATAAATAAATTATTTCGATGAGGAAAAATTGAGTTTGACACATGTTGATTTTTTTTTATTAAAAACAGTTATTTTGGACAAATTTTATTTTATTTATTAAAAGTAATATTTAATGTCGCATATTACACATACGAATTATTACTATGTTATCAATTTTATTTATATTTTGTATATATAAATTTACATTTATTAAATGATGCCACAAAGTGAATTTTCAATTGTTAAAGAAGAAATTATTTTTATAATTAGATGATAATTTTTAAATAATATTTTTTTAATAAAAAAACAAGTGTTAAATACTAAAATAACAAATTTTGTTAATTCCAGGAATTATTTATTCTGTGTTTTTTTTATATTTTTTTTTTATATTAACTCCACACAGGAGGCCCTGAAGAAAATAATTTCCCTCAGGGCCTATGTCATCTTTGGGGATGCTGTGTGGAGGGTAAAATATGTGTATATCTGTGTATCGTTCGCGGAGCAAATAATCAAATATTAAAGTCAAGGAAAGGATTACATAAGCATACATCGTAACAGTTAATAAAATGCAAATTATTAAAAACCAACAGGCGTAACATTTTCACTTTACTTGCAAATATACTCACCAGAACACGAATTTCGAGAGAATTTTTCGATATGGTCGAAAATTTTCATTGCCTCATTCTGTATTATAACATAGATAGAGATAAGGGATTTGTAATCCCGGCCGCGAAATGAATTAGTTTGTACACCCTTATATTACCAACCTAACTATTGAGGTAATTAGATCATGTCTTAATAATCGTAAATTTACTTTATGGCGTCATTTTAATTGAATGAATATAAATGACTTTGTATGCGCCACAATTTAATCAAAATAATCAACGTGTTTCGAAATCAATAGTTACTTCGCCAGGATAAACGTGTAGTGAAATATTAAAAAAAAATATAAGAATAGACAATATTACAATATTCATAACAAAATTTTGTTCTGAATTTTCCAACTACATTTTGGAAACTAATCATTATTTTGATGTTAATAAAGTGTTACATTTTTTCTTAAAAATACAGTGGGTGTACAATTATAGATAACTCTGAAATTTTTGAAATTAGAAAAAGTGTTATTTAAAAATATATAAATACATATATTTTCACACCAATACCTACAAGTATTGATACTGATATTTTATGTTGTTATTTAATTTTTGGTTTTTAGATATCTTAGTTATTTTATTATTATTTCTTTTCTTTATATAATCATAAATATTATTATTCGATTTACAAAAAAAACAGTTTATTTAAAAGCTCTGCTGTGTAATTATTATTACGCGTAACAGCTGTTTCGGCCTCTGTTTGATAACACTTGATACAGTTAGATAATTACTTCAGGGAGCGAAACAGCTGTCACGCGTAGTACCTAATAATTTCAGAGCAGAACTTGTTCAGAAATTAACCGTTTTTTGGTAAATTGAAAAAAAACTATAAACATTTTAGTTACTACTTGGTTACATTTTTTAAGACACCTCACAAGAGCGCCCTTACCATTACAGTGTAAAGGTAGGGGAGATATGTAGCCACCCGTTTGGGCAGCGTTGAGAAGCGGGTTAAAGTAGGGGCTGTAGAAATGGATTTATCAATGCGGGTCTTGCAGAGGCCCGGATCATATGAAGGAGAAAAAACAGATGCCGGTTACTCGTTCCACATCCGAGCCGTTTTCCAAAAAAACGAGTCGAAGAAGCGGCCCGTTCTCATGAAGCCGACGTCAACTGTAAGCGGGTGTTCCGCTCGTGTACCTACGTCGAGTTTCACCACGTGCACCGGTGCACGGGGGATCAATGCTGCTAGCTCCTTAGAACTGTCTCCATTAAAATACCTGGAAAACAGACTCAGAATGACCACATTGCGTTTGTGCAGTAGAGATGACAATAGGTCTGTTAACAATAAATTATCAATCAGACGGGCTGCCCTCCTTTGCACAGAATCAACTAGGTTTATCATGTATTGTTGGGCTCCAGCCCAGAGGTGGCTCCCAAATGCAATTGTTGGGATTTGCATAGGGTAAGCAGGGGTTGAAGAATCTGCTACACATTATATATCATAAATTTATTTTTATTTTATACATTTGTTTTTTAATATTTTCATTTTTGGTACTGACAACTCGTGATGGTTGTACCAGTCTGAAGATGGCTATAATTACATATCAGGCTTTTTTTATAATGAGGAGTAAATAATCACCGCTCATTGTAATATTATTATAGATTTATATTTCATCTTGCGTTTTCATCCTGTCGAAGAAATCATTGATTTCAAAATATCTCGATTATTTTGATTAAATAGTGTTGTATGCAAAGAAATTTATCTCGTTTGATTAAAATATTGTTTATTTCGCGTTCATAAATATCAAGTACCTATTGTTCTGGTGAGAGACCACCACATGGAATGTGAACTTATTTTAAATAACTTTAGCCATGTTCAATTATTTTTCTATCAGGCCATATGTAATATATACATGATGGGATTGAGATGCAATAGTTTCAGTGGTTTCGGGTAGTTAAATGAAAACATAAACGTTAATTTTAAATTAACTTTTTTTTCACTAAAAGGATTAACTTTGTTTTATCATTTTCAACATTCCTTGTAGGTAGATTATTACAAAATTTCAGTGAAAAACTAGACTCTCCCACTGGGTCTGAGATTTATCTACTGAGACTCCCATAGGTTTTTTGTTATGCGTAAAGCCGTGTGATAAATTATTTTCAGTGCGAAAATATTTCAACTTGTAGAAAAATTACATTATGTTATTATATTTTGTAGAAATTGAAGAAGCTAGATCGACAAAGGACTTGCCAAAATGACGCGCTTAAAAATATTATATTTGAGTAGAATGGAAGATCCTTCCTTCGTAAAGGATATTCGAAATCAAGTACACCCCGAAGTGATTTGATTCAGTGCGTCTCTTATTAAAATCAATTGAAGGTTAAGAACTAGTTTTGGTGTGACAATTGAAAAGTTTATTTTCTGCCGTAGACGTATAGATTAACCCAAATAAATTTTTTTTCGCATCGTTGTAATTTTATTTACCTACTAATATTACGATGTAATATACATTATGAAGCTAAAAACAGAGATGTAAGATAGAAGATTGGGGAAAATCTTTCAGTTACTAGTGATATGTCTTACTTCTAAAAATGTTTCTTTTATTTTTGTTTTAAAAGAATATAAAAAAATCTGGGTTACGAATAGATAACTCATCTGACAAAATTTGAAAAGCCCCTACTACCCGTGGAAACCCAACGCTTTTGTCCACCCAGCTTCTAACCGGTTATTCATATATAGTTAGGCAGATGTTCATTTTTCTAGAAAGTGTTCAACAAAAGACATTAAATCATCGGTTGTGTATTTTTTATTCGAAATATTGTGTCCACAAAACGAGTGGTACTCAACCATCAATAAAATATAATATATTATTTTTGGAATGAAGACTTTTATTATTGAAGACAATTTAAGCGATTCCTAAACGAAAATTTGAAACAGAAACATCAAAAAAAGATACGATCACAACCTAGGACTATATAGATTAGTTTAGTTCGAGTTGAATCTTGGGATCATACAAAGAGATAGCAGCGAATAAAAATGTGCGGTGAGCAAATGAAGACAATGTTGGCAGTAAAATATGACCGAAGGAGATAGGGTCCCATTAGCTCAGTTGGTAGAGCGATGCCCCGGCAAGGCAAGAGTCCTGGGTTCGAGTCATAGATGTGGCCGTATCTTTTACTGATTTTTCTGTTTAAAATTTTTGTTTAGGAATTTCTAATATTTTCTTCAATAATAAAAAAAAACATAAAGTTCGATCATCACAAAAGAGTAATGACTCGTAAGGTAAACTAAATTCATGTTTGAAATGTCACCAAAATGTATGTTTAAATTGTAGTACTAATCTAATATTATTTATATCGCTGGGTTCGGCACTTTTTCCAACAGCATGTTACACGAACGTCCTAAAATAAGGATTTTGTTAAAATCTCAGCAGGTGTAGTGTTGTCGGAGTTTTTTTTAAGAGAGTACTTTTGAACAAACCAAATAAATTTCATATTGAGGCTATTTCATAATTTCCTGCGCTTGTTTTTCGTAGAAATTTGTTGAGGCTTATCTTTGTGGTATATTCATTCATGTGAAGGTACAAGTTATATTTATTTTAAATTAGAAACACAAACAAAATATTTACATAAAAGCTTTTTTTCGAGCAATGTTTTTTTTTCCTACATATCCCACACATAACATTCCCTGTTTAGAGAACGTTGTAAAGAGGATGGAGTAGAGCAGGGGTAGGAGAAAGGTAAAAGACAAAGGTTCAGAATTCCCTAAACAATACCTAGTTACTACATAACGCCTTAAAAATATAATGAGTCTATGATTTAAAAAAAATATAAATATACTTATATGTTTATACAATCTTACAGTCTAATCTTAGATATGATCCCAAACACCGCCTGTTAAATCGCCTCCCATATTCTCCACTAATACCTAATCACGCCTCCACCCCCACTTGAACACTTGATACGTTTTCCCATAATTTTGTAACAATATTTTTCATGACATTAATTAAGTACCGATATATTTTGCCACGGTTTTTCCAAAACCTGTAGGTAATATAAAATAAATATTTACAGCGCCTTAGACAAAGTTATATTGCTTCATTTAACTAAAATGGTTGCTTCTTTCCAGGATGACACTAGTATACCTATATATCTTCAATATAAATTATTTCATATGTATATATAAACATGTTATTATGCTATTTTTAAATTACATGGAAAATAATCATTATAATTGAAAAAACAAATAATTTACCAACGCCAAATACATTACTTCCTTAGCTTTACGGGGATATCATAGTTATAACAGTGCTCAAGCATTTATAATGATATAATCTTTTTTCCAGGTGAAGTAAAATAATGCCCAGAAGCCAAAAATCTCGAGCTCAGTGAGGAAGATCGGAAATCAAAAAAAAAATTTGGTGAGTACAATATTTCATACACTATATTTTTGGTGGGTAGACACTAACTTTTATTGAACACTTTCAACTCGATTTCTCATGACTTGTGGCATCGTATAAAATAATCATATATTTCACCGCGAATAAACTCCATCGGTTATAAATTTCCACCGCAAATGGGTCAATTTTGAATATATTTCTCGGCTTCGCGGCTCACAAAAGAGTGGTATAATAATTCGTAACAAAGTACTGACATAAATCACACATTCAATTCGTAAAATATTGATACTGATGCACATATTATCGCCAGCGCAATAAACCATAGTTTATTGCCTTCACTTTGCGCATTCTAGAATTTAGGATATGGAATTACTGCATATGAAACAAGGTACGAGAGCTGATGACGACCTCCGTGGTCGAGGGGTAAGGCTTTCGACTAGCAAGCCGGAGACCGCCGGCTCAAATCCCGCTGTACCCAAGTAAATTTTATTTGATTAATTTGTGTTATTTCACAAATTATTCATTTAAAAAATTAATTAGTAAATGTGTGTCACGTCTCAGAGTGGAATATATTCTCGGTATCGCCCTGATGTAAGATCACCATTCATTTTTTTTTTTTTTTATATTTACTCCACACAGGAGGCCCTGAAGAAAATAATTTCCCTCAGGGCCTATGTCATCTTTGGGGATGCTGTGTGGAGGGTCTTTTTGTGGAGAGGAAGGAGTGAACATGGGTCTTGAAGAGTCCCATGTTGTAGGAGGGAGGAAACACAGAGGCCGGCAGTTCGTTCCACAGCCGAGCTGTTGAACTTAAGAACGAATCGTAGAAGCGACCCGTTCTCATGTGACAAGTGTCAACTGTGTACAAATGTTGGGCGCGCGTTTGGCGTGTATCCCGACTACGCACCGGCGCCGAAGGGATCAATGACGCTAGTTCCTCAGAGCATCTTCCATTGTAATACCGATAGAACAAGGACAGCATACCTACCCGACGTCTGTGCTCTAAAGATTGCAGTCCGTTTGTTAAGATTGGGGAATCTATCAAACGGACCGCCCGTTTCTGCACAGAGTCAAGGGTTTTTTTCAGGTATTTTGGGGCTCCAGACCAGAGATGGCTGCCAAATTCGACAGTAGGGCGCACTTGCGATTTGTACAGGGTGAGCAGTTGTGTACTATTAAAGTATCTGCGGGCCCTGTACAGTACGCCCAGCTTCTGAGAGGCCAACTTTACTCTGGCTTCGATGGAGCCCCCGTACCTGAGCTGGTCACTTATAGTTACACCAAGCATATCAATGGAAGGCCTGTTCGGAAGATTGCTTCCGTTGAAGGAGACTAGATTATCATTTGGATCCCTTTTAGACGTAATCAGACAGGATTGGGTCTTTGAAACATTAAATTCGACGAGATTATTTATATACCATTAGTTTATATACCATTCATAATTGGAACGTTGGTTGAAATGGCTTTGGCCGTGTTTGGTGACCAGATCTCCTACCCCTATCCACTATCATCAGCGTCACAACATAACCCAATTGGGGGTGCCATTGTCTCAATGTGGCTCCAGACCATTGGGAGAAAGTGAGACTTTTGTATGGTTTCACATAAAAAAGTATCTTTAAAAATGTGTACAGATAATGTGAAAAAATATGCACCTAGACCATAATGCTTTTTTAAGGTACCACCCATTCATCTCACAACCATCTAAGTGTTGCCTTTTAAATCAATTAAATTATTGAAGTTTATTTCATTTTTATCTAAAAAATTTTCTCCATTCCATATAAAAATAGATGTTTAAATATTGTCTTTCATGCGCGTTACGATTTTTGACGGCTTAAGGTCGATTGTTAGTGGATAACCGACTAACAAGTAAAGCTTTGTGAAAAGATCTGCAAATCTAATTGTTAATAGTGCAGTGATTCCTAAAGAAGGAAAATTAGGAACCATCCTTGAGGTTATTTTTTAACTAACCATCACGCGGTTTCTCTGCAGGGGTAGATATAGAGGATTGACCGGATAAAACAACTCCGTTTTGGGACACACTCCTTCCCTCATAAGATTCATACATCTTCTCATACATACTCTTCTATCATTCTGACTCTTGAAATGACTCAAGTATATGATTCACTAGGTGTCTCCGACTTCTTCTACCATTAAAATGTTCGTAATATATTCTCATTATATTACTTTCTTCGTTCATTCGCTCTACACGCCCAAATCATCTAAGCGTGCCTTTCTTAATCTTACTCATTACGCTTACGTCAGCTTTGCATTCTTTGAAGATCTCCACATTTCTCACGCGATCATACAAGGTTTTAACACACATACGTCTCAGGGATCTCATTACCTAGATCTCTATCCAAAAACGGCGATTTTATTGTTATCTATATCATTCTTGTTGATTATTTTGTAAACACATATTAAATTATATTACTATCCTTTGAATGTCAAGACATCATAAAATACACTCTGTAAAAGGGTGGAATGAATAACGGACCATAAATCCTAGTTCTGACCACAGATCATTGGGTACTTCGGAACGACCATTCGGCATTAGTAAAAAGTGCATCAGTTGACGTGGTTTTATTGTGCCCGTAATGCTCCACATTAAGTTCCTTTACGACTTAGGACTCCGAACTTTATGGCAACTGATGATCCCGTTAGAAGTGAATTGAACCATGTATTTTTAAAGAGAGACCACAACAAGTCATAATTGTGGTTTGGATAAATCTTAAATATTATACAGAAAATCTGTTTGTTCGACACAGTAAAATTTGTGAAACTTTTGGCTTCTCGCAATGCCGACAAAACTGTAAAAAAAATAATCCTTACAGCGTTCCCGAACCACAAAACTCCCACGAGGAATTGTTCTTCTCGGAAATATATAGAATACAAAAAAATCTCATTGTTTCCCACTAATCACATAATTTAAATAATTATAATAAAATAACTTTGTTTTTAATACCGCTTTATTGTATATATTTTCAATATATAAAACCAACCGGTTTCGGTTCACCCTGATGAAGGTTCAGGGTTAACCGAAATCTCTTGAAATATATTAAAGCATTAGATTTAATATATACATAGCTCCGATCTATCGACTTAGTTAGAAATTTTGTTTCAAATTTATACAAATATGTAGCAGATACACATAATATAAGAAAAAAAAATCATCTAGATAAATTAGTAGAACAACAAATATTCGTACACAAAGTAATTCGCCTATTTGTGCTGTCAAAATCCTTCCTTATCAAAAAAAGTTAACGACTGACAATAAAGTTGTTCTCGAAACAAACGTCAATACCAACGTGCAATGTGCAGTATGCATATATATTGCAAATTGAAAATACACGCTATCAGAGCAGAAATGTGCTTCACGTTATCTTATTTCCCTGCCCCAGTAGGATAAAAGTGATGGCATCGTAATCCTGTGAAATGTTGTACATTTTTCCTTCTGTGATCGTATATCTATAGAGTTTTATACATCTCGGAGTGTTTGCGAGATTGACTGCTCTAACTTTACTAACGCTATCTCGAATCATTTTTGTAAAAATTGCGCTTTTCTTTTGCAGAAATTTTTAATATCGATTAAACTTCTGAGAAGTGGGTTATTTTTAAACACGTGAAAAACATGCACTTTGACGATTAAGCTTTTTTTTTTTTTTTTTTTTAATTTATTTATTTCATCAAAAAATTACAGAATATATATAATATATCATTAATAAGGTGTATAATTATATGTCAGTTAGAAACAATGAAATTGTTGAAAGAATAATGTTACAATAATACGGCAGTTTCTAATATAAGAAAAAATATATATGAATGTAAGAGTTTTATATAGAAATGGCATAATATACTATATTTTAAGTTGTGCATAACCTGCCTCACTAGGCGAACCTGTATTGAGGCAGAATTTTTAGTTAATTATTTCTCCATTTTGTCTATGGTTTGCTAATATGTAAATGTTTAATATGGGTTCCCATACAGCAATCCATTATTTTAGGTTACATTATTGTTTACATATTGAAGATACAGATAGAATAAGTTTAAACACAATACATACTATAATAACTCACTGTGACAAGGCATTTGGTTACTTTTCATTATTGTTTGTATTTACACAATACGTATATAGTAAGTTTTAGCACCGTACATACTGCAATAACTGTCAATGACAAGGCGTTTGGGTGAGTTCCCTACATCCTTTCCTCAGAACCATCTTTGTTTTAACATTAAAATAAATGGAATTTAAATGGTTGAGGTTCCCTAATTTAATCCCTATTTACTCTGCTTAACGTATAAAAATTGATGTCTTTCACACGGTTTCACGTTTTTTGACGAGTTAAGTCGATTGTTACTCAAAGTGGGTAACCGACTGACAAGTAACGCTTTATGAAAAGGTCTGTAAATCTAAGGGTTTATGGTGCAGTGATTTTTATAGTAGGAATTTTCACTCCCCTTTAGGGGCGTTGGAGGTACTCAGGGACGCGCTGGAGAAAATGGGGGGTTGGATAATACGTTTTCTAGAAAAGGGGGCGGTTAGCCAAATAATTATGGAAATCACTGATTTATGTATAGTTGTTTTTATGCTTAATGAGATTTGTTTTAACTCTCATAGAAAACCAATAACATTTACCTTAGATTTCTAAATATGAGCGTGTAACCCGATGTATAGGTGGAACGTGAGTTGGATACTTGAAATGTGTTTAAATCTTGAGTTCAGATTTCGTCGCTCTGCAACAGGGCGTGAAACAACTTGGTTGCATGCATTTATGCTGTTGGCAGACTTGGTTACTGGTTAAAACGGCTGCTTTGGTTTGACCGTTTACTTAAAAAATTTTTCCGCGCATTCTTTTCAGATAACGTTCCGTAGGGTTCTATTTTAATTTTTTAATTCTTGAAATACCTTGAGATTGATAAACTATCGTGTTTACTTTTAAGAGTTAATTTTGATTAGGCTCCAAGATATAAATTACTATGAGATGTTACTTACATGGTAAAATCTGTTAGCAATATCAATCTCCGTGTAGCATCAGCTTAGACACAAAGGCTAAATTGAAGTCAGAGTCAATTAGCCTCTAGCCTGTCAGAATCTAGGTATTCTGTATATAACTTACGGAAAAGTAGCAAGTTGTACAGCAGCCACCTTTAATCTGATGCTCGTTAATATCTGACAGACTGCGTAAAATGTGCAACACTTTGATAGAATCTTTAGAACATTTTGTTGCATTTATACATTTATACAGAGTTTGTTTTATTTTTGTATGAATACGGATCGTTTTTTACGGTCTGTTCTTATGCTCAACAGCTCTTCTGTGGAATGATTATCTGGTTTTTATATTTTCTCCTTCCCTTGAAAACGTGTGAGATCCATTTCTTAAAATATTCCCCACGCAGCATTCCCAAACTGACAAAATATGTGCCCTGAAGGAAAGGGCATCACAATTTGTTATAGTTTTTTTCTTTAATATTTGAATACCGCACAAGAGTCCCAACTGCTTCGACCGTCTGAAAGGGAAGTACCTAGTTATTCAGATATGTTCACCAAACACGGCTAAAGCCTTTTCCAATCTGGATGGTGATCTTTCACCACTGTGATACTGAGAGTATCTTCCACTTTGAAACGTGCCGCAAAAGTACTATATATATGCCCTCGCGAGCTTTTCGGCGTATTGTGCAAAGTTTGCAAAAACGTTTTGAGCGATCACTTGCTATAATATGCAATATTTATCGAACTTAAAAATGTGGCACAAACGGTGAAATCAAGGTGAATTCATTGGCTTTATGCCACAGTAAGAAGTTTTATATGTTTCCATATTAATATTTTGAAGAAATGTATTATTAATGGTGACCGGTGGGTGACTGAGTTGACATCGCGTTTGCGTCCCATCCAGGAGTACTGGGTTCAATTCCTCGGCTGGCTAAGTCCTCCTCACAAGCAACATTTACCACTTACTGTGGTGGTTGTAGGAAATTTTCAATTAATGTCAGGGTATTTGTAACCAGGGAATATTTGTCTTTCATTAAAAAAAAAAATAATAATTATTAAATAATATGGTAAATCGCTTTCATTATTTTTAATGCATTTTAAACCCGGGACCTCTCCATTAGTAGTCGTAAACGTAATCCCTCGACCACTAAACAAAATAAAAATGTATCTAGTGGCGTCACACCAAACAACAAATTTTAATATGGGCTGGTTAAATTCGTCCAAATTTCGCACATGATCACAAGGATGAACTGATTGTAATCAGCATAAAACATGCGGGTATACAGAATAACACAGTGGCCCGGTGTTCCGTAGTGAATGGGACCACGTTTCCGCCGTGCAAGGAGTTGAATAAGCTATGCAGTCCTCGCGTAGTACCTACTTCTCTAGTACCACACTCCGCGTACCTCCCAGCCACCCTGCTCTCCTGTGAATGCATCCACTACTACGACAGTCAGTTTGTAGCAGGCGTACTGACTTTACTGACTTCGTATATTAACTGGCAGGGATGGGTACTGGGTAAGGCTTTCAATTTAATTTTCAAATAAATTCTATATTCAAATTTCCTAATCTTCACCGTCGAGTTAATTTTTTGTGATCGGCATCGTAGATAACTCCAATTACGATTATGACAAATTCAGGATTGCGTTACGACAGTTGATTCCCGTATTTAAAATGATTTATTTATATTATTTTTACTAGCGCACACGGAGATAAATGAGTATTGCTGATTCATTAAAATCCTGTTAAAAACGGGATAGCATGCCGTATCCTAATAAATTTTAGTGCATTCATGAAATATTGGAACACGTGTTGTTGTACCTGCGTAATATGAATAATTTTAAGAGTCGATTTCAAAATTATAACTGATTATGTCAAGAATTCAAACAAGCGATAAAATACCCACCCTTATTTAAAAATATACATTTTTACAAAAATGTGTATTTCTTATTTTACAAAGGTCTGCGGTTTTTTTCTATTTTCATGAAAGCAATAATAAAGCAACAACATAATAAAGCACTCCGTGATTTTTCGCGGGTCTACACGGAGATAACATACTAATATAAAATATTGCTAATTTATTAAAAATTATTATTCGTAATTATTCGTAATCCGGTTAAAATCGGGACTTAATTGTAAGGTTTTATGTTAAAATTTTCGTAAAAAAATAATTTATTTTCGCGATGTTGGAACACGTTTTCATTAAAATCATTATTTTTTCGCATTTCGTCATTATATATTATCAGGGTAAATGCAGCTGCAAGAACGTGTGTTCGATGTACTAAAACGTTTAAAAGAAAAAGGCCTGCAATCCCGTTTTAACCGGATTTTAATAAATCAGCCATACTCATTCTTCTCTGTGTAGATAAGTATATTATGAACCCTGTGAATACCATTTATTTCCGATAAACACAATTCATTCCATTTACTACTCTACTTCGATTACAATGGCACGTTTGGAAAATAACGACAAGCATTCAATTTTACATTTGATAAGTTAATTATTTCCATCCCTGCCTACCCTCATTGTAGGAATAACAGGAAAACGACTACCCACTATTCAGCAGCTAAACATGCCCGGCATGAATAATGATGTGCGCCTAGTTATATGCAATCAGCATAGCGGCTACGTACACACGCCTGCGGAACATTACAGTCGGGCGCTGATGCTATTTGGCTTCGTTTGCAAGGCGAATACAAACAAATCGTATCTGTCTTTACGGTATATTGTAGCCGACTTTAAGGTATATTGTATCTTTATTTTCAGGTTATCAATATCTAATAAACAGTTATAGCTGGAAATTTTAGTATTAGAAGAAGTATTAATATTAGATATCGTCAACACAACTTCATTTAGCACTAATAACATATTTGTGCATGTTATTAGTACGATGTGTTGAATAGTATGAACTCTATGGAGCCTGTTGGGACAATGACATTCCCAAAAGGGGTATGTTGTGAGGCAAAAGAGAGAGAGGAGAGGAAAAATATCGGAAGATGAAGGTTGAGGGAACCACTTGGTTCTTCATGTCACTTTCTTATCTTACTTATTCGAAAAACTAAGAAAATGTATCTATTTCTTTAAAAAATTTTCAAATACATTTTTCGAAAATTGTATATTATTTTTTTTTACTTTGACAATCCATCCTTGGATATCATATAGGTGCAACACTATAAGCCATAGATTCTGTATCAAAGTCTCAAAAATTAACTGTCTCTCAAAAGTTATACTCAAATATTCAACATCTTTCAATTACTTGATATTCGACAAATTTATGTGAAAAAAGTTTTTAACTCTTTTCTTTAAGACCAAAACAAGTAAATTTTACGAAAATACACAAAACACACGAAACACGCGGCATAAAACCGACGAACTCTTATAAATTCAACATTTGAACAAAAAAGTTCAAACATTTGGTCAAATAAAGTTAAATGCGTTGCGACTAAAAAATACAAAAACCTTCCCAATAAAAATAGACTATTAAAAAAACCGAATCTAAAACCTTTACGATATATACATCAACGGTTATACAATAATAAATCATTAGTCAACTCACCCAAACCTAAAATAAAAACTCTTTGTTCCCATTATTGTTAGGAATACCCGATTTAATACTGTAAAATGTTTTTGCTTTTAATTTATCCAAAAAATGTATTTTTTCGAAATTGAGCTCATTGAAATACGTACCTATTGTTAAACTAAAATATTTGTAAACTTTCCTGTCTCGACACAGGCTATCTATAGTGAGACAAGCTCAGTAAAAATATATTTTTTATTTTATAATATTAATTATCAATGCCCTTATGGGCTTTTACATATATTTACAGTTAACATTATTTTGTGCAGAGAACAATAAAAAGTATTTATATAACAACAACAAAGTGGATATAATACTTGGAAGTAAAAAGGCGCATTTAAGAATATATTTTAAAATTTATTTATATAATGAGAAAGAAAGAAAAAACAACGGCAGATAGCATAATTAAAACAAAATAATTTAATTTCGGTTTTAAATACATAAATTATTTTCATAATTTTAAGTTAAATACAAAAAATTATCAAAAGACCTTCCCAGATTTTCATTGGGGTGATTACTGTTATTTACCGATAATGGTGATTACCTGTGGAGAAAACCCGTTTGAATTATCCTCTCATGAGCACAAGCATCAGCTTTATCAGCAGAGTTTGTGTAATATAGTATAAATTAATACTATTATGTTTAAAAAAAATGTGGACAGTTAAAAAAATACTAAAATATATTAGGAGTTTTAGGCCTACTTTAAATTGTTATGATGTGTAATAATTTCCCAATAATGCAGTATAGGGTTCGGTATTACCCAATTTCTATCGTGTAAATAAAATGAAAGTAATGGGTAAACTTTACTTACCTATATAGATGAATCTAATAGCAAGTATATACCACTGAGATTTTTTTTTCCAAAACCTTTCAGCAGACTACATCCGTATTCCTCGTAAGTAATACAAAATCATAAAAGCTAAGAAAACATTCAAATTTACGCTGCGGAAAAATTTACAAATGCCCCTTTTTTAAACTCGTTATCAAATTAGCCAAGAAAATAAATAAATGTAACAGGAAGAAAAGTGAGACGTAAAAGTGAGAAGTGAGAAGGTACGCAGTTGTAGCCGTTAAAGAGTAATAACTTTGTCCATAAAAGCTGGACGTCGGAAATAATTTTATAAACATTTCTCGGCGTAACATGTTAACCCGTTGAACCTTTTGTGTTTAGTATTAAATGCTGACTTTGCAGAAATATTAAATAATATTTTTTTAAATGCCTACGTTTTCTGGATTACCTATGATTTATTTGCGTGAAAGTTGTAAGGAGTTTTCTTTGACCAACTGTTACAACACGACGCCCATTAATCAATATCCAGTAGTATACCCGTGTCCACTAGCTCTAATAACTAATCTATGAGTTTATAGTTGATAACAAGAAGTTGATCATTACTTCTTTTGCTTACTTTTATATTTTTTATGTTTATAATTAGATTGTTTATGAAACCCAAACGTACCCGTTATATCTGTTGTTATCCGTTGTAAAACACGATCCACATTCCTTTACCCTGCACCATGTTGTTGTCAACAATACTCCTACTATTGTAAATATAGTACTAACGATTTCTTGTGCACTTTGTCTTAGTTAGCTTTTAGACGGTACAAACGTACATATCATTATTTGTATACGCATTTTGAATTTATAACCTAACCTAACCTAACGATTTCTCTGTGCCCTTTGTCTTAGTTAGCTTTTAGAGGGTACAAACGTACCTATCATTATTTGTATACGCATTTTGAATTTATAACCTAACCTAACGATTTCTCTGTGCCCCTTGTCTTAGTTAGCTTTTAGAGGGTAAAAACGTACCTATCATTATTTGTATACGCATTTTGAATTTATAACCTAACCTAACCTAACGATTTCTCTGTGCCCTTTGTCTTAGTTAGCTTTTAGACGGTAAAAACATAACTATCATTATTTGTATACGCATTTTGAATTTATAACATATTTCTCATGAATAGTTCTTAAGTTTTTATAAAAACATATGTTGCTTTTGAAGATAATACGTATACATTTGTAATGATTAGGAAAGAATACAAATTTATACACTGCAAAATCTGTTGATCATGTAAAATACGTAAAAAAATGTAAAAAAAATAAAACATCTATACCGTGCATGCTGTCTGTAACTGTTGTGTGTTTTTGCATAATTATACCTAATTACGTTAATTTATTTAAACATTATTACTGACTAACTAACTAACCATCACGCCGTTTCCCCGCAGGGGTAGGCAGAGAGGACGGACCGCCAAACAACTCGGTCTTGGCACACACTTCTTGTATGTAAGATTATTACTGACGTTTTGTTTAATTCGCATTAAGGCGAAACTTAATGCCAAATCACTATTTTGATTAATCTTTATAACGAATTAATATACATTATGAATACCAAAAATATGCTTTAGATAAATTGAAATTTATCGTATCGTTTTGTTTGAGTAGAATACAAATAAAAAAATAAATTACTCAATAAAAAATATAAATGTAAACTACTAAAAAATATTTTTTTTCAATAGAAATGTATGAACGCGTAAAGAAAACAACTTAAAAAAATACAGTATTATAGCTAAGATTATCTGTTACAGTTTCACTTGATTAACTTTCTTGCTTTCTTATAAAATTATTAACAAAATAAATAAAAACCAGTTTTGTGCTTGAAATCGAACGTTTCTAGACTCCGTTTCTCAAGCGATTTTAATGCCTATTACCTAAAACATAAGGTATACCAACTCTTACCAAGAATATATACATTTTTGGCTTGTAGCTTCATCTTAAAGTCTTTTTCCACAATCATGTAGGTACATTCACATTCGTACAAAAAACAGAAGAATGGCGGTAATAATCAGCCTGAATGGGTTAAGTCGTAGGCCGTTAGGAAAGTGTGGAGGCATACTTTAAAGTGTTATCGCCGCTGGATTACAAGTTCCAACAAGAAGGCTTTAAATTTTAATAATCAACCCTCAGCTCCAACTCTTTATGGCCGGTATAAAGGTTTCCCTCAGTCGAAAAGCTGCCCAAACTTAATTCCGCCAAAGCCCCGGTACACAGGACGTTAAATCCACGAGAAATGCGAGATTTGTACCCTATTTTATTATTTATTTTAAGAACACTGTATGAAGCTACAATTATAACGTGTTAAAATTTAGAAAAAATGCCTGAAGCAGATTATTTTATATGGAAAATAGCTGAATAAACGTACATAGCAAATGCGTTTCTTTTGCAAGTTTACGTAAAATTCTACTCTATACTGACTGACTGTACACCGATGCCTCGGAGTCATCTTTGCTCTAACGATTGCAATTCGTTTGTTGAGATTATTATTTCAGGAGCATCTTATTTTTGAGCTTAAATATAAATATTAAGGTATTTTAAATTATACGCTGTCTCACACTTAATACACCGAGTTGTTTCTTCATATTAATTATCTTAGAACACCTACTACAATTCAATACTGTTCGCATGCCTCTATTTTGAATTATTTGCAATTTCTTTATCTGTGTTTGATTGCACAAGAAAATGAAACTAGAGCAGTAATTTAAATAAGATGCTATCATACCATTATAAAATAATTTACATTTAATTTTTACCTTATTCTTCTTCAAAAAATACCCTTTTGCCATTTTCTTAGCTAATAATTCAAAATTAGAGTTAAAATTGTCTTGATTGCCCAAATATTTGATTTCCTCTACTTCCTCCATTTCTTCCTTGTCTATGATAGTTTAACTTTTTAATTATTATTGAGTGTGATTAATGAAAATGTTGCAATAGCTACTTAGTTTTAAAATAGTGCATTTCTCTTTTGATAGCTCACTCATCCTTGAATGCTGTTTAGCTTGTATGTGCCTGAAATTAGCCAAAATTATCATCACAATTTTCTTAAGATTCCACACGGAAGAACGGATGTTCTAAAACAAAGTGGCGTGACTAGACGAACGTGCTTATTGCTTGATAAATAAATGAAAAATCCATCTTAACCTAACTTCTTAAAGATGTTGAATATTGAAATAATAATTTTTGTTCTAAAATTAGATGATCAGTCTGTTGCACAATACTTACTAAATATGCTATTAAAAGAGGTAAGTTCATATAAAATAGAATTTACATTAGGTTTTTTCATGTTATGAGACATGAATACTACTCTTCCAAGGAAGAGTTAGCTCGTGGTTGGAAGAGGAGTGTACATTACAGTATAGTAGTTATTTAGCAGTAATTATTCATTTTATTTGTACACGTGGTAGGTACATTGCAGTGGGACAGTAATACATAATTATATTACATTCGAGCGATTGTTGGCATATTATGCCAAGTTGGCAAAAATGTTTTGAGTGATCGTTTGCCACAATGTGCCAAATATAGAACCTACAACTCTAGGTGGATTCTATGGCTTTGAACCGCAGTAAGCAGTTTCATATGTTTCCTTATTTATATTTTGGGGAATGGTATTAAAGCGATGCACTACGTCGTGTAATATTTTGAATCGAGTCCCCATGAATAACACTCCTTACGTAGATGGCGATAAGGCTTAAATTCCCGCTTAACACCATCCAGCTGTTTTGATTTAGGCAAGAAAAAAACATGGTCAAAAAGTGCCTTTAGCTTTATTTTGTGGATGTTCAGGCATAAATATTTAAATGTTTAATATTTAAATGAAAATGAGATCGTAAGTAGGAAATTTTGAACTTTAAAGCAGTTTTCATAGGTCTTATAAATTATTTGTTTCTGGGCTTATAAAAAGAATTATGTAAAAAAATACTCGATTATTTCAAAGGCCAAGATGTATTATACTCGCGGTATTTATTTAAAGCATCTGAAAATTTTCTAGGCGACCAAATTTCCAAAACAAAAACACATGATTTTGCATTACTACGTAGTGCATCGCCTTAAATAATATTGAAAATGTTTATAAATGACGCCAATGGCTCGAGTGGATAGTAGTGTCATACGAGTTGTTATAACATATCTAAAATAATGTAGTTATTAATAACTAGCAGTTAAAAACCCGCTCCGCGGGTTTTTTTGCTGCTCGGCCCTGCGGGCGGCACTTTATTGGGCTTCGCCCAGTTTAAGTGATACTGACAGTTACATTTAATAGGTAGATATTAGATCAATGGGTAGATATATAATAGTAAGACATTCTGCACCATTAAATACCCTTCACCCCAACATAAATCTCGTCAATGAGAAAAATGTTTCCTCTCCCATACCACCGAAATGATTTAATTTTTAAATCGAAATTATATGTAATTCGAAAATAAAAAAATATCAACATATTACAATATTGGATATAACTTTGGTAAAATAATATACTCTTACCAAAAGACTGTCAAAGTAATTACATTGTTTTTTAAATATATTAAGAATTATTTTATTAAGTCCTAAAAATTTTTTAATTTTTTTTTTTATTTTATTTTTTTTTATTTATTGCACAACAGATAGATTTTTTTTGTTTGTTTTTGGGGTGTTATGCCGTGTTGCGCTAACTCCTTCTTTAGCCGACGTTTCGGACAGCGTTGCAGTGTCCATCATCAGGGCAGATAGATTATCCAATTACTGTACAATTCTCAATTTGACAATCTTAACACCTATGAAGATAATTATTATACAAAAAAAACTTTAGGCTATTTAAAGAAGAATTATATATATCTAGTCCTTCTGAGATTTCATTCAATAGCACCATTACTCTTGTCATGCTATGTTGTGCTAGAATATCTGTTCTGCCGTATGGTATTTTGAATAAGTCGTGTCGACGACTACGGCTGAAGTTTTCGGGCACGTATAAACCATAGCATTCCAAGAGGAACGGGCTATCAATATAGTTATGGATTATGTTAAAACTAAGTATTGCAAGATTTGCATGACGTCTAGTTTCCAAGCTAAATCTATTTGTTGCCTCAAGTAAGTCCACATGGTGCATGAACCTTGGATAAGTTCCACGCATCCGCATATAGACATACCTGAGGAATTTTTTCTGGATTTGTTCCAGCATATTAATATACTTAGTTTGGTGCGGAGTCCACACACCACTAGCATACTCCAGCTTACTTCGTATGACGCCATCAAACATGGCTATCATTGCATCTGGGTCGTGAAATTGTTTACATGTTCTGGTGATAAACCCCAGGAGTTTGTAGCATGCTGTAGTAAGTCGTGATATGTGGTCCGAGAATGTTAGTTTGGGATCAAAGACGATACCGAGATCTTTATAGCTATTGACTCGGCATAATTTTTTTTCTTTAATGGTGTAATCAAAAACTACGGGCTTCTGAGAGCGGGTATATGTCATTGTTTTTTATATTTTTTTATATTAAATTCTAATTTGTTTTTATCTGACCATTCTGCTATAGCATCAAGGTCAGATTGCATTTTTAAGCAGTCTTCGTAAAATATTATTTCCATCAAAAGTTTGAGATCATCCGCAAATAAAAGACATCTGTTATATTTTACACAGACCTGGATGTCGTCTATAAGTATTAGGAACAACAGAGGACCAAGGTTTGACCCTTGGGGAATACCTGACAAGGCGGAGAATTGTTTAGATTCCTGTACATTTATTGATACATATTGTCTTCTGGATTTTAGATATGACGCGAAGAAGATAAGTGTCAGATGATCGAAGCCAAGTTTAAACATTTTAAGTAATAAAATATCATGATCAACTCGATCAAAAGCCTTGGCAAAATCCGTATACACTACATCGGTTTGGTGTCTCGAGTCCAGTCCGACGGCCACCAATCGCGAAAATGTTAACAAATTTGATACCGTGGATTTTCTTGGCATGAAACCGTGTTGGTTTTCTCCTAGAAACGGGATAATTTGGTGATGTAATTTCTTATAAATAATCATTTCAAATATTTTGGGTATAGTTGACAGAATGGCAACAGGTCTGTAATTCTTAATATCAGCCTTGTCTCCAGCTTTGAAAATTGGGCTCACACGCGTGAGTTTCCAGGAATGTCTACATATTTGGGTGAAATAATATTACGCTCTTACCTAACGATTGTCAAAGTAAATACACCAAAACTCTCTTAATTCTTAGGCGGGAAAACCTTACAGGTGGGATAAATTGAGTCATTTTCATTTCAAGGGACACAAAAACAAAACTTTTTAAGCGAGTATCTACAATTTAGAATAGGTAATTTTATTTTTTACAATCTACAACATAATATTATACACTTTCATTAGGAAAAATCTCTTTATAAACGATATTATCCGTATACCAATCAGTCAGAATTTGTATAAATAACGATGACTGCGCTCATACTGTCCATGAGAAAATACTGGTTCAGGAAGTAACAGTCCACCCCGTTCAAAAGTTTGTCCTTGAGATTTATTGATGGTCATTGCCTAAGCTAATTTGACTGGAAACTGTTTCCTGCACATATTGAATTATATTGTAACATCCGACAAAGTGTTTTAAATTTTAGGAATGAAATGTACTGTACCTTTTCTGTTCCCCGTAATGATTTTGGCTTGAATTAAGTTACAGCTGAAATTTTTAAAACAACCATTTTTGTTCCATTACCAAAAAATAAGTTTTTGTGAGATATCACCACAGGGGCGCTTTCCGTTGAAGTACATCCTCATTGATTGCATAAACATGACTATTTTTAGGGCATAATATGATACGTTGACTCATCACTAAGGCATCAGCAGTTGTATGTGTCTCACCGTATATATTGTGAATAATATCTTGGCAAATATTTACATTGGGAATAAGCACAGATGACTCTAATGTTCCTTCTACAGAAGGAAGTTTGCCATCTTCCAAGTCCAAAAGCCATTTAGAAAATATATTTTCACTTTCTAAAGCTCTGACATTTGTTTTTAATTGAAAAGTTTTGAAATGGTACCAAAGTGTGCTGCTATTTATGCAAACGGCAACTAATTGTCCTCCTGAAGCACGTCGACACACTGAAAGGATCTGACGAAAGTCTCGGCCCAAAACAATAACTTTGTTACCAAAGACAGAATCACTTCCCATAATATCACATATAGTACGCTCAATTACTTCTAAAGTTACACCTGGGGCCATCGGTGCTTCATCCCATATTATAATATCTGCTTCCGTTATAATTTTCCGATTCTTTGATGTGACCTTACATGTTGTATTGTCTTGTAAATTGAGGGGTAAATTAAAAGCAGTATGACACGTTACCCCACCTGGAAGCAAGAGTGCTGCAATGCCTGTCCAAGCGACTGATAAAACTCTTTTACCTTTTCGTCTTAGAGTGTGAATTAAAGTTTAGTAAAGGTATGTTTTCCCTGTTTCGCCTGGGCCATCAATAAAAAACATTTATTGTCATCATTTTCATGTGAAAAAAACTTATTCAAAATAGAATTATATGCTTGAAGTTGTTCGTCATTGAGTTTGGCAGCCATCAATTGTGTTTTCAGAAATTACATTAAAATCAGTTACTTGTCCAAAACTGCAACTTTCATCAGGTTCAGGTAAGCCCTGCATTCTGCAAGATGAATTCTCCTTCATTAGAATATCCTGTATGTTTAAAAGACAAAGATTTAGCTGTTTCTTCAGCAACACCATGATGAAAAAAATCTTCAGCCGAAGATCGAAGGGATACATTGTATTAAAAATAAAACAAATATATGTCTAAGAATTTTAGGCATCGAATACAATGAAGCCTTCGTCATGCACTGCGTCCATTCTCGTATGTCATCAATGAGCTTCAGTTCACGCGCCGCATCATGAAAAGTAGCTACATAGTAAATTGCCATCAACAGTTCGCAAAGAATGGAGTGCATTATATGGAACAACAAATCGATTGTCGATACGTATATCCCGAACAACGTGATTTTCAGAAAAATTATCACGTCTCCTGTACTCTGGGTAGCCTGTGGAGTTATTATCAGTAGCATTTTTAAATGATTTGGGGAATTTTTTAGAGCACTTACGGTCTACCATGCAGACTGACCTTGGATTAAGTACGCCACATGGTCCATGAATGTTATTTTTTTAAATAATACGGTACAAAGATGACATAGGCCCTGAGGGAAATTATTTTCTTCAGGGCCTCCTGTGTGAGGAAATGTGGAGATACGGCATTATCAATATCAGAAGCTGTATACAACTTATCTTAGCTGCAAAGTGTAAACACACCATGTAGATGAGGGAGTCCTCTTTTTTGCTGTTCAATTGTATACACCCAACAAATTACCTTTCCAAAAACATGTTTCTCAGTCATATCATGAATTAATTCCTTGACTTTTAGATAGAAAACCTTGGCTACTATATCAGGCCTGTCCGCGGCCGATTGATAATGTTCCAATTCGGTTAGTATTTCTGGCCATTTGGGATTGCATGTAAAAGTTATGAATAGATCAGGACGACCAAATTTAGGTACCATTGCCATTGAATCTTGATAAAGTTTATTCACATGGCGTGGTCCACCAGTAAATGAAGATGGAAGAATGACTATATTACCTGCACATACTCCTCTATCAGGGGCTAAATTTCTTACATGGTCTTGCAAACCTTGATAGCATTCCACTCTGAGGTGTCGTTGGTTTTTCCTAATGTAATCTAGGCGACCAGATTCATAAATAATGTAAGCCTGAATTAAATACTGTTGAAAAAGTTTACCCGCATAATGGATTGGATTAAATATGTTTCTTCGCACTGCTAATTTACTTGCATAAAACTACATAGCAGTTACAGTATGACATTGAGCAGTACAGAAATCAGCATGATGCTGAAAGCCTGGGGTCCAACCACATTCACCTAATGGAAATAGTTGTGGGAAAACCATAGGATCTAAATGCTTTGATAAAGTTGCCATCCTTTGAAGTCCTTCAACATTTTTAGGATGAACAGAGATATTTATACCCGATGGTAAATTCCCGTCTCTGTCTGCTACGTATACCATGGCGATATCGTGAGAACTGGTTGGAGCATTATACCTCCGTTGGTCATTAGCTATCTACGTATATCTCTCACCTGCCCACCCTCAGCCGCAATGCGTATTTCTTCTTCCTCGACAGCTTCTTTTAGTTTCTTATACTGATGAGGACTTATTTGGCGTATTTCACTATCAATTATTTGCATTATATTTTGATAGCAATCGGCATTAGATGTATGACTCATACGCACTCTAACAGCCTCATCAGGATCGTATACATAAAGCTCAGCATAGGAAGGTATTTCACCTGCAACTTGTATACTTCTGGAAGTCAGATGATAAATTTCACCGGAAATTTTTAAACAATATGGACCATTACCTGGGATATTAGCTATTTGCGCTCCAAATGAGGCAAATCTATTAGCACTGTTGTATTGACATATAAAATTCCTAAAGTTTTTAGATTGACTACAATCTCATTTCAATAATGCGTTAAGTGCTGGAGGATAAGCTAAAAATTGTGGTATTATTTTTCCATTATGACAGCAAGAATGTAAAAGTTTACCCTTTTCAACTTCAAAATGTACCGCCTTGCAATGCTCGATTGTACAGTCTTTTGACATGACGCCGAAATAATTCTGTTCTGGAAGCACATAATTAGGATTATTGAAAAGCACATTGATCCTTGGTAAACTTCCCTCTCTCATTCGAACATTCCGAAACTCGACCAATTCTGGCAAAATAATGTCCACATTCCTTTTAGCCATAGTTATTAAATTTAAATAATAATCTGAAAACAAAATATTTATTTTTAGCGATTCACATGTAGTTTTTAAAAGATATATCTACGGTTATCACGTCAATAATAATTCTCTAATCTAATGTAATTATCACATATTAAACATGACAGCTGATGACAGCGCATGGGGTCGGTGTTGTAATATCAAAAAAATAATTAATTACGTATTTAAGTATCGAGTGGAACTGGTTATTTTTGCAGCCGGCATTATAATGGTGGATTTATAATTATATATTATATTTATTATTTATAATTATAATATATCTCACATTAAATAATCACACTGATATTGTACATTGCTTGACACTAACTGGTTATAAAAGTTTTTTACATTGATTGGAAATCCATATACGCTAGCAACACTGAAGAATCTGTCTTTCGCGTGAATAATGATAAACGTCAAATTTTAATACGTAATTGTGGATAATTTTTACTGTAATGTAATGAATCCAATGGATTGTTAACTTTCTAAAACATATTTTCTTCGATATTATCAAAAAATTATATGAGCAGAAACGATGCTTTTGAAGAAATCTGGTGATCCTATTTTAGTATGAAATCGTGTCTTAATTTTCAAGTTAGCGGGATTTAACCGAAACAGACAATTTAAATTTGACCAATCAGAGGGCCTACATCGTCCAGACGCAAGAGTATTAATACTATCAGATGCAAAATGTTGTGTGAAGTAATTTTGATAATAAATTGTCTCATATAAAAAATGAGACATAAGTTATTTTTAAATATATTCATAATATATTAATCTAAAGATGTTTTGTTTTGTGAAGCATTGTATTGTGTTACATTTTATCGAAAAAAATCCTGATAAATTGACGTAGAAACTACTTTTGGTTTTCTTTATTTTACATCTCAGCCCCATTAGAACTTGCACGTTTAACTGGGTTTTCCTAATGAATCTTCGGGAAAAACGATTACGTTCTTGAACTGGGGCGCCTGATAAATTGGGCGCGATTACATCGGGGAAGTGGGGACGGGAAGCATAGAGGGAGGATTGCATCACAGGTAGATTTGGAAGCAAAAAATGTGCATTAATTATTGGGGTTTTGGTATTCACTGGGAACCGTTGTGAAATTTGGTGAATGTGATTCGTTATAATGACGTCTTTTTTTGGATTACGTACAAATTTATAGTTAATCTTTCATAACATATACCGTATAATCACTGTGAAGATAAATAGAAAGAAGTGTGAACTAAGAATATCGATTTGAAAGAAAACTGGTGTCGCTTTTTTACAAAGAAATTACAATTAAATTTACAAAGACCTATCAGCTCCTAAGCTCTAGATTGGTTAATTAATTAATAATTCTAAGCATTAATTACTCCCCTGAAATATCCATATAAATTGAAAATATTAAATAAATTGCCGCCGACGGGAATTGATAATAACTTGAAATGCTTATAATAATTTGCCATCCTTTGTGCTATGCATATCAACCTTGTATTATAAACATTAGTTTTACATTAGAAAATAAGGTTAATTAATTGATTTTTTTAGACATTGTAATGGCATTATGTTAATATTGTATTTAAAAAAACGATGAGACAAAAGCTGAAAACATTATGTAAGTCAGAAGCCTGCGTGAATACTAGATTGTTAGTTAGTTGGTTGGAGAATATTAATTGTTTGTAAATAGTAATAATACTTAGTAATTATCTATACAATATCCTTGAGGGTTTCATTAAGTGGCCCGGAAGGTACTGCTAACGTTGCAGAGGATGTTTTAACGACGTATTACTAACTGCCCAATGGTAAGGATAACACTAGATATGCATGGAAAATTGTACTATTGTATTGCAATTTGCAGTAGATATTCATTGTCAATTTTTCAAAATAATACAATCTTCAAAATCATTTCGAGTTGGATCCAGGGGATGGATTATAGGGGGTTGATAACGTGACTCAACGTCTAATTAAATAAAGGGATTTTTAAAAACAATTTTACACACCGTGTACCTGATTCATCGTTCCGGAGTCTTACGAATAGAAAAAAATCTATAAGGGAATTGTATTAAATGTGGTTTCTCCCACCTTATTGCTCTTAAATTTTTAAAGTCTAAAAAATATTCAGAAAATGGATTGATTCGAAAAATTTATAATCAAATCAAAATAAATATCGAAACGAATCCCCTATACACATTGATGTATTATATTTAGACTAGTTGTGAAATGAAAAAATAGGTTCCGCTTTTTTACCTCCAATTGACCTCCAACTCTCCAAATGCTCAAACTAAAACTACCTAATACGGTCTACGCGTACCACTTATCGCGTTCTAAAAATGGATCAAGTTTCAACGAGATATTAGTATGCATTAGCGCCTCTATTGTAGCTATATGCCTTTACATGGAATAAAGAAAAAAAAACAAGACATGTGATGTGGACGTATTTTATAATCTAAAATTCTGGCCAATCTAGCCTTAAATTACCAATACAAAACAGAGTTTCATCATCGTTATTAAATCCAAACGGGTTGGCGATATACGATGTCAGGCAAGTGTAAGAAATACGGAGCGTTCGCTAAATAGACTATAATGAAAAATAATTAAGTCAGTGGCAACATTTTTTAAATTTTTATTTTTATCTTGAGCTTTATAAATAACATAACCTCATTGATATTCTTGTACAGTGTTTGTATCACTAGGATATCCTGTATTGAGAGCAGGCGCAGTGTATCACAGTTTACAACATAAATAAGAGCAAATCAAGTTTACAATAATTGGTTTCCATTCAAATCTACATGGAAGACATTTCTAGTGTGTGATGGCTCGAAGATTTGAATGTACGTACTCATTACTCAATCGGTAATATTGTCGGTAGTGATACAGATTTTGTGGCATTTCGTGCAATTTGTGTAATTCATCATATAATCGGATAAAATGGCAAGGTTATCTCATTGACCAGACCTTAAAGACCCTTCAACCTCTCTAGTATAATACCACCAATGTTTTTCTATCTCTGTTCATTATTTCAACCTAATTCAATAAATCTTTCGCTCGTTTACTGGGTTTATTTGAACGCACGTAACTGCAAACGGCGAAGTGCACAATACACAATGCACCGCCGCTATTATTATTTGTTCAGAGTAATTAAAGTACTGCCCATTGACAGGAATTATATCCGGACAAATAGTTTTAATTAATGCGGAAGCTAAATTGGGGCTGTTGGTTAATTCTATTTATTTGCGGGGCCATGAAACACGAACTGTTTACACGTGGATTTGGAAATTTCAAATTGTATGAGTGACCTAGTTATTCACACGTATTACACTGTTGCTACATTACTGGAAGTTATGTGAACAGTATAGAAGACCTCGCGAAAAAAGGGTGTTTCTAATTTTCTCTTATTTAAAAATCAAAACCAAAATTTCCTTAGAAGTCGTAAGTAGGTACGTAAATACCTTTCCACTAAATTATAAGCCATATGTTTTTAAAATTCGAAATAAGGATTTATACATTTTGTAACAAGAAACGTTGCTATCTCAATACCATACTTTTAAAAGGAGGCAAAAAATAAAGTCCAAATAAACACGGCGATTTCACATAAATGAATTAATGAAAAAATAATGTTTACTGAATAATTGAAACAGCCTCTATATTGAAACAGAAACAGACAAAAAAAACTCAAAATGGTTGAGTTAAAACAGAATTTCGCTACACTAAGAAAATTATAACTATTTATTTTTAATATTACAGTTTTAACTATCCATAATGTTGGAGACGTCAAGAGACCTAGAGATATCATTTTTAGCAGCGGCATACCTCATATCCAAGCTATGCTGGTCCAGCACTTTCTATAGACGACTCAATTTGGTTGGTTCAACCGTTTTGTGTTAACCGTTGAGTGTTGCCTACAGACGATTCGATGGGTGGTTCGCAATTTTGTCAATTTCTACTCTGCGTAACGTACGCGGCATGCTTCTGCATTAGTTTATAAAACAAACATTGCAATACCTCCAGTAGGGTACTCAGTATTAACACGAAAAAAAAAAATGGACGAAGAAATGGCCACGGAACGCTCCGGAAAACTCCGTCAAAATTCTCCATCATTACTCATGCCCTGAATTTTATTTATTTTTATTCAATCAGACTGAGAAAAGTTGGTTAAACCGCTCAACCACGCCACGATCGTTGGACGGATGGGTGGTTGGATGGTAGTTGGATGTTCTGGCGGTACGAAAATTCAACTTGATACCCATGCCCCCTTATCGCTTGCAACTCATCTCAACACGGTTCAATTTTACTTCCAACTCAACCAGATTGATACAACCGGTCAGCCAAATTGAATAGTCTGTGGACCCCATAACTGTGCAAATCGAAGATTAAGGTAAGGTTAAGTTTTTTAATGATATCTTTTAATCTTTATATGTGTAAAAAATAAGAAAAATGTATTGTAAATTTACAATTCGTTTGATGAAATAATTAACTACATTCAAACAACCCGAGTCAAGGAGTTAACAGCTGTCATAGTGGTCACCTTTCTGAAATATATTTCGATTCCATATGATATCTGACTAATAGCTTTACTCTGTAAGCTTTTTGCAGAGAGCAAATGAAGTGTGCATTTTATTTTTTAAATAAGAAGATTCCTATGTGGAGTAAAAGATTTTATTTTAATTATTTTTCCAGCTTTTTCCAAAGAAAGTCTGAAAATGTTCACCATCTAATCCATTGAGTGTGATTTAAAAAGCTCTATTTTTAAGAACGTAGTTGTTTTTTTCCTGGATATTGTGATTGATGATCGACATGCCTCGCGTTTGAAGGATATTTCAGGGAAAGAGTGGAAAAGGAGTGGGATTAGTAGGAAGAATGGAGGAAAAATAGTACACATGCCTTATCATTATTAATTAAATCTCCAGGGAGAGATGATGGGTTCCCCGAAATCTTTCATTGAAAAGAGTGTTTATCACAGAGAGGAAAACAAAAGGATTGTGATTAATTTTCCTTTGCAGACAGACATTTAGAAAAATAAATGATTATTGAAAATTGTTTTTAGCTAAATATTAACCGTAGTGTCCGGTTTCCTATTATTCTCGATAATGCAGTGCCCGAAACACATGCAAAGGGTCATCTCATATACATAAAATTTGTTTCAAAGAAAATATCACAAGTCTGCAAAAATACATCAAAACTATCTCCAAGATGGAACTAAATTAAAAATATCGTTTTTTTATTATATTTTGGTAGAAAGCAATCATTTTGTGGTTTGAAATTTAATGAAATAAAATAGTCATAATTTTGTACATAGCAACGAATTTATTTAATTTATTACGACCGACCGGTTTCGCATAACTCAAACATCAACAGGGCACAACATTAAACAAATCAAAAAATACACTGTGTGGATATAAATTTATTTAATTAGACCCCTATTGGGATTTTACTACATATAGTTTATAAAAAAAACAAGGATTAATTAATAACGATAATAAGACATATACAAAAGAGTAAACACGTATATGCATACCATAATTATGTATGTGTAGGAAAAACCTGTTTTATAAAAAAATCAGACTATGCCAACTCGTAAGATATAGAATACTATAAGAGACATTTTTTGTATATATATTCGAGACAAAATATTAAGGCGATGTACTACGTAGTAAAACAAAATCATTTGTTTATGGTTTGAAAATTTGGTCGCCTAGAAATGTTACAGATGCTTTAATTAAATACTGCGAGTATAGTACATTTTGGCCTTAAAAATGATCGAGTATTTTTTAGATAAGTCTTTTTATAAACCCAGAAAAAAATAATGTATAAGGCCCATGAAAACTGCTTTAAAGATCAAAATCTCCTACTTACAAACCCATTTTCCGTTATGATTTTATTGTATAATGTGGCAAATTAAGTTATTTATAAAATGATCAAAAAAAAATTAAATATTTATGCCTGAACATACACAAAATAAGATAAAAGGCACTTTTTGGAAATATTTTTTTCTTGCATAAATCAAAACAGGCGGATGGTGTTAAGCGGGAATTTAAACCTTATCGCCATCTACGTAAGGGGTGTTATTGATAGCGGCTCGATTTAAAATATTACAAGACGTAGTGCATCGCCTTAATATATAAAAATTCAGCCTGCATATGTTTGCGCTCGCAAAACTCGATAAGTAGTCGACCGATGTCGCTGAAAATATCACGTCTGTTCTTATTAGAGCCAAGAGTGTTTAGAGAGTGGTTTTAAAGGTAGAAGAAGTCAGGGACGCCCAAGGAATACTTGTTGCAATATCTCTGCAACGGAATGAGATACGAAGTCAAATTAAAGCATATTTAAAAATTAATAAAATACTTCGTTTTAACCACTTTTATTGTTTATTACCAACATGAGCAACGCTCGCGTTGCTCATGTTGGTAATAAACAATAAAAGTGGTTAAAACGAAGTATTTTATTAATTTTTAATTAAAATGGTGCCACAAAATAAGTTTGCTGAGTTAGAAGAAGTAAAGCATATTTTATACACTCTCCTACAAAAGCTGACGCTTATGGTTAGGAGGGGACAACAACTTATTAATAACTTAAAAAACTTAAGAATTTAACATATTAGAGATTTAGACATAATATTTCTTAAGATTATAAAGGTAGTTGCAATTAAAACAAAAAATATATATGGGATGTACATAAAACATAAAACATTAGGAATAACAAAACAGTCAAGAATATATCTAAGAGGAAGTTAAAATTATATAGTGGTACTGCAAAAATATGATTTAATTTTTTTTATTTTTGTCGTATTTTTTTTCTTTTCGCATATCAGCGGGTAATTGATTAAATAATTTTATTCCTTTATATAAACAGTAATTCTGTGTGTTGTGGTTCGTACGGGTTGTAAAGTTAGTCCACCAACAGAATTAATCCTTATGCTAATATTTAGCAGTGGGGTATTATTTTCATATCAAAAATATCTTTGTGTAGCTGAAGTACTGCAATTTTGTCGTAAATTTTTGAAAGTGGGAGAACAGCGAATTCTTGGAATACATTTATTTTTGTATAGTAATACGGTTTCTTTAGGATAATTTTTATAATTTTAATATTTTATACTTGTAGCATGAAATTGAAAAAAAATATAGTACGTCCATTGTCCAATGTGTGGACATCTAGACATCTTTATCGATAGCCCTCAGAACATGAATAGATATGTTTTTAAAATGTCAATGTAAATGTCTTATTTTCACTTGTATTCACTGGACCCAAAGGTTATTTTTGGAATCGCAATATTGTATGCGAATCAGTTTGTGGTTTTATTGTGGACTGTAATCGATATTTGACACTTCTATAGGGTAAGCTGTGTTTAACAGTTGGAAAGGATTCTGACTTACCCTTATAGGTCTTTTCGATCTATATTATGGATTTGAGGGACACTGCTTGGTGATCACTGCGCAAGCTTTGTAATAGACTCGAATTAATCGCACAAGAGGGAACGCTTAACGTGTAAACTTTACAGGTTTTTTTATCAGACTGGTCAATGGTCATGTATAAAATAATCAGTCGTGTAAAAAAATGTTGCAAATGTCACTAATGTAGGTACTCCACACTGTCAGACAGGGACAGCTAAATGGGTAGCAGTTTAGGTGGGGTAACGTAGGAACATGCGTAAGAGGGAGATGCGTATAGTTTCGTCAACATTTTCAATTGTTTTTTTACACATTGCTGTACGTCGTGTAATGTATATATTAAGTTAAATAAATAAATAAAAATAAACATAGTTATATGACTTTTTAGTGTCACTACAGGGAGTGATATTTCACCAATATAGTTCTCACAAAGGTGAAAAATAAAATATCGAGCGAATTTTATTTCGCAAATGGGATTTGCTAAAAGCATTTTATCTTTGGCGCTACATTCGATTGTCCACAGAGCAATTCAATGTGGGGTGGAAAGTGCACGGTGCACTGAAATCTGGTTCTGAATACAACCTTCCATTTTGAAATGCACCCTGAAATGCAACCTGCAACCTGCACACTGTACACACTAGGGTGGGCCAGCAAAGCCTTGTTTTAGAAGCGTCTGGGGTTTTATAATGTGCCCATTTAAATTATGATAATGATTAGAATATGTATTTTTAACTATTCTCAATTACTTAAGGCGAAGCTTAATGCCAAATCATAATTGGTGTACATTATTAATACCAAAAATATGTATATGTTATATTATTAATACCAAAAATATGTATATGTTATATTATTAATACCAAAAATATGTAATATATTTTAGAAAAATTGATGGTTTTCCTATCGCTTCGCTTGAGTAGAATACAAATAAAAAATAAATTCACTCAGTAAAAATATAAATGCAAACTACTCAAAAAAATATTTTTTCAATAGAAATGTAGGAACGCATAAAGGAAACAACCTTAAAAAATACAGTTTTATAGCTAAGATTTTCTGTGACAGTTTCACTTGATTAACTTTTTTGCTTACTTATAAAATTATTTACAAAATAAATTAAAACCAGTTTTTTGCTTGAAAGTGAACGTTTCTAGACTCCGTTTGTCAAACGATTTTAATGCCTATTACCTACGATATAAGGTATACCAAGAATATACACATTTTTGGCTTTTAGCTTCCTCTTAAGGTTAAATATGCTTTCGTTTGACCTGTATTTCCTTCGGCTTCTTAAGTCAGCAGCGCCATCAGCCAACGTAATGTTGAAGAAATCAAATGGCACACCAGATACCAAGTTCGGTGAGCGTGCTTTCGGAGTGTCAGGACCTAAAGCCTGAATTAGACTGCCAGAAGACATAAAAAAAAGAATCACAGCTTCAACAAAATTTAGAGGTTAATTTAAAACTCTATCACGATCACAATCTGTGACATTGTAAATTTCTAAATTTGTAAAAAAACGTAAGTAACTAGGAATTTGTAAGCTTTTTAAGGTCAATTCATATAAATTCTTCAATCGTAAAGAGTCGTAAGTTATTCAGTCTTTTTAAATGAATATAAAGTCTACTTTTGCCAGTAATCTGCCCTCTGCGTGCGAAGTCGTATCTTCTGCAAGCTAAACTTTTTAATAAAAATGTATTTATCTAAAGTGATCTGCCAAGTAAGTTTCTCTTCTGTATCTATTTGTAAAAAATAAAATTAGATCCTAGGAACTCATAAGAAGTTTTACAGCGCCTTTGAGGTGATTTTTCACAAAAAACAGCGCTATATAAATTATCCAATTATTATTATATTTGGAACAAGGAAACTAGATTATCATTACCCGATTGGAGAGACGTTGTCAGCATAGTATGTCACATCTTTGCTGGGATCAGCACTTGGCCAGTCTAACCCCACGCATCCGCAAGCTCTCCCATGCTTTTCGAAATCTAAGAAATATCCTTACCACCTCAATTCTTAAAACTGTATACTACGCTATCTGCCAATCCCTACTAGCTTACGGCATTATAATCTAGAGTGGCTGTGTACAATCTACCTCTTCTAAAAACCCAAAAAATGGTAATACGTGTCATTAACAAGCGACCGACAAAATACCCCTCTACTCGACTCCTCATAGAGTATAAGGTCTTAAACATACGATAACTCCACCTAAAATTTTCGCTAATTAATTTCCTGTTCAAATATAAAAACAAAACTTTCTTACAACAAAACTACACCACCAGAACAATAACCAACGGTCACTACAAAGTACCTTCACTTCATACCATGTCAGCTCAAAGACAATTTTTCTTCCTAGCTCCCAAAATCTTTAACCTTATCCCTGAAAACCTGAAAACCGCGAGTCAACCCCATTCCTTTAAAAAACAAATAACGAAATGGATCCTTACACACGGAATACATTACAACTACAATAACCATTCATTCTACACTTTATGAATTTAATCAACTTTCAGACAAAACATAATATATCCTTATTCCCTAACATAGTTGTAAAGTATGTACATAATTAATTAGTGTGATCTATTTATTAATAATATCATAAATTTTTCATTTTCTTATAATTCTCTAACTTCTCCATGCTCTTCTTGCAACCCAAACGGCTATACACCATTTTCTAATTTTTGTTTTTTTTTATATTATAGTAATGTATAGATTCTATGTCCGCAAACTGTCAAATCCACCCGCCATAACACAGGGTCATCCCTAGCATGGAGGGTGAAATATCACAAAAAACCACATGTACTCTCTAAATCTTGTATCAATAAAATAAATAAATATAGCAAGCATGGTATGTAAATTAATGCCAATTATTTATCTCGCTCGTTAGAATTCACATGTTTCTAAGGCACATTAACTCTGTATTCCTATTGAAAACCCGAGCTATAATTACTTGACGAACGAATTAAATTTATTAAAACTCTCAGATTGAAGAATTATATCCGACTAAAGTTGTAAATGATGTTCAAAGTTGTAAATGATGGTATAGACAGACCGGATTTATTATACCTCAGTGAACTTTGTATACCTCTACTCATACGAGAGCTACTCGTTCCAAAATCCTTTTTAACTGCAACAATATCAGGACTGAGAATTTCAAACACTCTCTTGTAACTAAATTACATAAAGTTAGTAAGAGATACGCAGATGTGGCGGATCTATTTAACTGTGCGGAAGTTAAGTACAAGAACGCTATACCATCGTATCTTTTCAATTAATATTAATGTTACCTTTAAACTATCATATATTTTCAATCAATGTTAATCAAGTATACACATAGTTGTATATTGCATTTTGTATGTACTTGTATCTCTTACTTTTATATCCTTCTATAACTCTTATTATTTTTATTCTGTCGTCATTTTATGATCAAATGACAAAATGAATTGTTTTTTGAAGAATAAGCATTTCTAGTATTTGATGATGTTTGTGTACTGAAACATGCAATTATTGTATTTGGTATATTTATACAGTGGATATTAAATAAATTAATAAGTACATCAAACAAATAAACTGAATACATTGAAAGACCAATTTGCAGTATATGACCCTTCACCCAGCGCTCTGTGAATTCACATTATTAAATGCAATGATTCAATTGTACAGTTGACGAACAGTTTTTAAAATTTCACTAAAAATTGAGAATTTTAATAATGTAGGAGTTGTAAAACAAAGATTGACTTTACGGCCCTTGTCTAGCCAATATAAAATGAACCATCAAATTTAGTACTATTTTATATTTTCCTTTCCAATAATTTATGTGTTGGGGACGGATAGTTTTAATAAAATTCAAATAAAAATGAGTATGCACGGTTTTGGGTGAGTTCAATGTTCTATTTTCAGAACAAATATAAAACTTATACCTACTTATGACGTGTGACAAGAACTTTGTTAGTACTTAGAGTTCATCGAGCACGAATTATCAACAACTATTTCAATTACTTGTGCAAATAACGGGTTTGGTAGTTAAAATAGATGCACAACTATTGTATTAATATGAAGGTAGTTTCGTTCGAGTTTGAATACTCTTTCAATGAAATAATTTAGATATCTTCGCACAATGCGGGTGAGTCGTGCCGAACTAGCATTTAAATAATCAAGTGATCAAAAGGGCAAAATAAAGTATATGAAAATAATTGTGACCATAAGATTGTATTTGGCATTTTCTATCAACGTAATGTATTTTTTTTAACTTATTTGCTATCTAGGGACGGCTAGAGCGTTGCTCAGCGACCCACTGGTTTTTCTGGGAAGATTTTTTCGATTTGTATTGGTGTACAACCTGGGTCTGTCGGTCTTCTGCAATCTTCTGTATATTATGACATATATAGGATTTTTTGAGTATTTGTTGAAGATGTATGAAAGTGCTAAGAATCTCGTCTCCGAAATCTTTTGGTATTAATTTTCACTGCAAATGAAAATTAAAGACAAAATTTTCACCGCAAATTTTGATATTTTACTTTATTCTAATAAATGCATTGGATAAAACGCGCAAAGCGGAACATTCTAGTTTGTACTAGTTACATAACAATACAATATTTATTAAACATGTTTTTTTTAGTAGTATGACCACCCAACTTCGTCCTACATAGGTTTTTGATTTAGAAAATGAAAAACAGAAAACGATTATTTTTTAAACCTACTGCATACCAAAACAAAGATCAATATATGCTTCATAGGTAGGAAAAAAATCAACCCGTAAATATTTTAACATTAAAACATTAAATTTCTTTAACAGATGCATTTCAGAATTTATAATATACATTTTTTGGTTTTAAGGCATACAAATATAATATTGTATCGATGATTCAATCTAACACTGTATTGATGATTCAATCCAATATTGTATTTTTATGCCTTTCTTGAAAAAAATTAAGTTTTTTTACCGACAAAACTTCACATTGCATGCGTACGGGCCTCAAACAAGTATTTTTTTTAATTATTGAAGACAATATTAGCGATTTCTAAACGAAAATTTGAAACAGAAAAATTAGAAAAGGATACGGTCACATCTAGGACTCGAACCCAGGACCCTTGCCTTGTGGTAGAACGGTGCCCCGACAAGGCAAGGGTCCTGGGTTCGAGTCCTAGATGTGACCGTATCCTTTTCTGATTTTTCTGTTTCAAATTTTCGTTTAGAAATCGCTAATATTGTCTTCAATAATTAAATATTACAATTTGAGGTATTACTCTATAAAGTTATTCCAAAAATTAAATAATAATTTTTTTCTTTATTGTAAGGCAATACCTTGCAAAAGCGTATTTTAATAAAATAAATTAACTAACGCCATCTACGAACGCTTTATAAAATACCAACAAAAAACAATTTATTAATGAAAATAAAATACAAAAAACATGTAAGAAAATCTTTTAGCTGCCTTACGCGTAAAATAATAAATCCAACGGACTTCAAAAATAATTTTATTATATGAAAACATTACATGATTCAATGAGAGAATTCTCGGAAAAATACTTAATAAAAACAAACAAGTTCCATCAATATGCCAATTATTTTTTCGGGAGAATTATGTATTATATTCCGGCCTCTGGAAGAAATTAATCCGGGTTGCCTCACAGCCTCCTATAGATACATATACAGCCTCCTATAGAGTACACGTACAGCATCCTACAGAGCCTTCAATACAGCCTCTATAGAAGGCTCCCATTACGGGCGGCTCGTGCTAGCTATAAATGATCCCTGATCGAATCAGGGGTGGGAAAATTGCATTCCTACCACCTTTTGTGGCAACCGCTGTAACTTTTCCTCTTTCCTTGCCTTTGAATGGAACGCGTTTCACAGGGTGATTCAGATTTAAAATAAATTTCCATTATTTTATTTTAATATTTTTACATCAAACCCACTCAGGAGGCCCGAGGAAAATAATTTCCCTTGGGCCTATGTCATCTTTGGGAAAGCTGTGTGGAGGGTCTCTTTAAGATAAGGAATTATAGGAAGTTCTCGGAAGGAAAAACGTGTGAGGGGTGGGTAGGAATCCAGAGGTCAGTGTGTCCAGGAGTGACGGATGTATAAATCCATCCCTCTTGCTGCGGTGCAAGATGATTGGTCGAGAAAGGTCAGCTGGAGAGGTCAAAAGGTCTCCTTAAACCGGCATCTCCTGATCTGGTCCGCCATATAGCATGTGGACAGGCGCATCTACCGCCTATAAGACTTTAACGCACCTCACCCGATGAACCCGGGCACCCCTGCTAAGTCACCAAATGGCACAAAAATTTTGGTTTGTATTTGTAAGTCAAATTTTGTTAAATGGTTGATGCAAACAAATAGATGTAAAAGGGTATGAAAAAACTTGTAATTCCGGGCTTCAATTTGAAGACCTTTTGTTCAAGTTAATAAACTAATCAATTATTCTTTGTTGATATATTACTTTGGCAATGAGTTTTATAAAAGTAAAAGGTACTTACAGAGGTGGAAGAACATTCACTTGTTGGGATGCTAATTTCACTATAGTTTTACAGCTTTAATTTATTTATTGCGACGCGTTTGTGATTATTTTTATTGCTATACGATGCGTTATAGGTAATAATGTTCACTTCGCGTCGCGGTTGTTGGTTTTAGAAGAAATCCCGGACACAGAGGAGAGGTATGAAAGAGAGGAAAACGGCGTTCGGAAAAAAAATTCATTGCCAGTAAAATAATTCTCTATAAATCCACAATTATCCATTATTGGCGTAAACACCTTCCTTTAAAACTTCGAAAGTAGAATTTTTGATGTTGAACAGCTGTTGTGGTTATTAACAGTGCAAGAAAATTATATATTTTTGTAACAATCGTGAAAGCGTTGAGGAAAGCAGTATGAAAAAAACTTTTTTATTGTTTTATTAATTAATTTATTGCAAAAAATTATTACTTATTATTTCAATAAAAGAAATAACAACTTCAAATAATGAAGTTCATCATTTAGTTTATGGAAATGTGTATAATGGTAGGTAGAGACAAGGAAAGATGTTGAAGTAGGTATCACTGTATTTATGACGAAGACAGTATTGGCGGATGAATCAAGTTAGGATCCCTTTCAGCTAGGTCACATTATATCGGGATGTGAATTCTGGGCTCAGTAATGTTGCGATAACCTGGTGGTAAAAACCCGCATGTGAGATACTCGACTTCTTGTGTGGTGGAAATGAATGGCGATTTCCTCGTGAAGATAAACAGTGGTGAATTCCGAAGTGTGGTCGTAGCAATGTAGTTGGTTTTCGACGCCATGAGGGCGAAGGCTGGACGGCGTAGGCCGGCAAGGTGTTGTCATTCTTAGGACTGGGTGAGTACTAGTAGCCGGTGGCAGACGCGGCGTTTATATAAGCGCGCGTCTTGGTGGATGTCACCCGGACGGTTCTAGAAGTTGCGGGAATATCGGCGTGTTCTCGCTGCCAATTTCGAAGATTCACGAAATTGCGCACGGCCTTTGGCCTGTACCAGGAGTAGCGTGTTGCTACATAAATAATATAATCTATCTACAGATTCTTGATCAATTAGGTTCTTGAATCCATGTTTCATTTCTATTCCATATCATAAGCCGACTTTCATAAATGTATCTGAAAAAACATATAACACATAAAAACAAATACAGCACCATTTACACTGAGCAGTCTCTATCGGAGGTCTCTAAACTCGACAGTGGATCTCCATAGTGCTGCCATGGTTGGCGGAACACTGTGAATAATTTCGGCACAGTTCGGCGTGAAGTTGGTCACACGTGAACCCGCGGGTTAGTGTAACGGGGTTACATTTAACCCGTCGAACTGGTGCAGTTGGCGCCCGCTGAATGTAGGTTTCTATCTATAAAGTTATGACTTTTTAAAAATATATATTTTTTATTGTTCTCAGAAGCACCATAATTTAATAACGTAGCAAGACTAATATGAGATAAGTAGAGTCTTATTTGGGAATTATAGACTGAAGTTGACCATAGATTATATTTGCTGACGATCTATAAAGAGAACTACCGGATTCAAAAGAATGGATGACGTCATAATGAAAACACTAATTTTGGTAGTGATTATGTCAGTAACTCCGGTTCGATGAATTTTAAACCTTGAATTTGCTTTGAATTTAAATGTTTATTCAAACTTATATCTGTTGAATATAAATTATATTATACAAGCTATAAAATGGTAAAAAAAGAATATAATTTATTTTTTTCTGTTGGTGCCCTTTTTTACTCATTTAAAGTACACTCTAGCGTGTTTAAATCGCACTTTATGGAACGCGCGTTTTTTAAAGTTACCATGGCAACATCAACAAATCAACAAAATGTGAAGTCCAAATGTCAACTTTTAACTATAAATCCAACTATTAATCTTATGTGACAGATTGCAAATTAATGTTTGTGTTTTTCATTTCCATGACAACAAGATATTGTGATGTCATATCACGAATTCATTAATAGTTCTTATTTCCAAATTTTTAATAATAATATCAATATTTATGTTTTCAAAGAGTACCAATAAAAAAATAGTATATTAAAGTATAAGTGGATAACTGGTCTTTAAAACACTTGCTTTATTTCGAGCACTCGGCTACGCCGTCGTGCTCGAAAAATGGCGCGTGTTTTAAAGTTATACTTTAATATACCTGTTTATCCACTTATACTTTAATATACTATTTTTTTATTGGTGCCCTTTTTTACTCATTTAAAGTACGCTCTAGCGTGTTTAAATCGCACTTTATGGAACGCGCGTTTTTTAAAGTTACCATGGCAACATCAACAAATCAACAAAATGTGAAGTCTAAATGTCAACTTTTCACTATAAATCTGACAGGAATATTTTAAACGTCAAATAAAACATTACAAATGTTTCAAAAATTTTATTCAAAGTTTACATTCTTTTTTACATCGTTTACATTCTAATTATTTAAATGGATGTGAAAAGAGCAGTTCGTATTATTTGAAATATTAATACCTCCGTTTTTTAAATCGGAGGAAATGCTGTTCAAATTAATAGTATTCTCGGAAGTCAATGAGGCTGCACTTCCATTAATGGCAGTTCCAATGATTTTTGAAACATTCTTCTTATTGCTAATGCTCTCTTCCACGTAACCAGTCGCCACAGCTGCCGATTTCCATCCTACTTGTCGTTGGATTTGATCAATTGTCATGCCACTATTTGCCATAATGGTAGCGGATGTACGTCGAAACGCATGTCTTGTATATTTCTCAGGATCGTTTAATTTAAGATAGCGTGCGATTTGTAAGGGGCATGATCCAAATGCGTTAATACCAACCACTTGATTGGTGCACTTACCCTTATCATACCGTAAGAAAACCATGTCTGTACTTACATTTTGGGGTCGCAATGATAAATATTGCTTCATCAAACGCACATAATTAATTGCACCACTGTCGGCAACAGTAAAACGTCGAAACTTCACTGTTTTAGATGGTCGGATGGTAATAAGCAATACACTTCCTTCTTCTTTGATATCATATAAGCGTAAATCGACAACAATTCACATCTTCTGCAAGAGCCAAAGATTCCGCAAATGGCTACCACCTTAAAAAATAAGTACGTAATGTCCGGTGCTTCCGTGAAAAACTTCCGCAAATCATCTTCTTTGAATACATACGCCTTCTTAGCAACGTCATTCTTGCTAAATATGGGTAAAATTCGGTTTAGGGGAGTCACTCGAATAACCGAAATTGAACTTGATTTAGACTAATTTAGGGCTGGGGAATCCGAATCTGTAAGAATTGGTGGGGGTCGGCACTATTAACTGAGTTATAGGGTCTTCAAAATTTCGTACGCGATACATAGAAACCATGTTTTATTTATCAACTATGACTTAAGAAAATCAAATTAATAACTATTTTAATACTTTTGAAATTTCAGTAGTGCCAACCAAAAAAAGAAAAGTGTTGCGATATAATAATAATATTTTTTAAAAAATAGGTTAGGTTTTTAGTTTGGGTTAGAGTAGGCAGAAGAACATGGTAAAAAGGTATTAGAATTAAATCACAAACCAGTCTATACAAACCTAGCGTAGCCCACAAACTACTTGAAAACTGGGATATAACTCTAAAGGGGACGCGAGCAGGCGTTATTAAAGGGGCAATTTTTCGTAACAGGAAATAACATGGAAAAAAGGTATTAGTATTAAATCACAAACCAGTCTATACAAACCTAGCGTAGCCCACAAACTACTTGAAAACTGGGATAAAACTCTAAAGGGGACGCGAATGGGCGTTATTAAAGGGTCATTTTTTTGTTATAGAAAATCACAGTTAGGTTAGGTTATATATATACATAAATTTAATATTTACAAGATTTTAAATAATAAACTACAAATCTGGAAAAAAAATTATTAAAATTATGCAAGTATTATGTGTTATGAACGGCGTCTGACAGTCCGAAATCTATACTTGGACAAAGGTACTATGTACCCACTCCTCGTAACTCTACCTAGCATCTTATATTTTTCCTGGTACGAGGCGGCATATCAGTACCAAGAGTCGTACAATCATTCATAAGCTTACGCTGAGAATTAGTAGCTGTTAGATATTACCGTGGCTCCCGCCCTTAATAAAATGACTCATGTCCCATCGCTACTCACAAATTAAACATAGGTACGGAATACGCGGAACATACTGGAGCGACCAACGTATTTGCAGATTTGGAAAGTTGACATTAATATTTGCACGGCACATAGGCGGGCACAAGTCTAAAGTCTTTTCAGAGCAAGGTGCTGGCGTAGATTGAAAACTTCACGAAATGAAACATTCTCGCGAGCCAAATGCTTGTACAAACATTGAGGAAAGGTCGTGCAAAGTTTTCATGGAAGATTATACGTGCGAAGAAAAATGCATAACCTGGAAAATAATGTCCAACGAGGGAATCACACTCTCTTAAGCCCAACGAGGAGACGTTTCACGGACGAAGGCAAAAAATAAATATTCTAACTATCGCAGACCCGTGAAAATTTATAGAATATTTAAAAAATTTGATTCTTGACAAATAAGTTCCAATTTAAAAAAAAATATATTATTAACAAATAATTTTAATATTATGTTACTAACGCAGATATTATAAATCCAATTTCAAAAAGACAAATAAATTAATCTGTTAAAATATTATAATATCACACACAGGTCTTTCAATATTACAATACGTTGGACGGCCTCCGTGGTCAAGTGGAAGATACTCCCAGTATCGTCCAGGGGGTCTAGCATAGTGAAATCGATAACTTTACAATGTCGGATCGATAGGCGTAACTACCGATGATTTTATTGCGATCCATAAAGCTCTATGTCAATACGATATTGACAAAATCCGTTATCTATAGTCAGTTCGCGATGTTCGCGAGCACGGTCAAAATATGATTCCGATAGTCGGTAGACAAAAGCCGCAGCTTTAGCAAGGCTTCCAAGGCATCTAAAAAGCTGTCAATTTTCACGACTTTTTGGATAATGTCGTTCGTTATGCAAAATAACAGGCTAATTAATGAATGAAGGAGAACTAACTGAGCCCATAAGTTGAAAAAAAAATCGGATACACGAAACGCAATCAATTGATTTTGTTCCAAAGTAGAGGAACAAACGTTGTTAGTCATAACTAAAGACCTCATGAACTAATTAACTCCCTTTTTAGTGTCGAAAATTACGCGCGGACTGCTAATATTTTTTAAAGTTATTATAAAAAATTCAACATTGACAATTTGTTAGTATTTTTTACTTTTACGTAGCCGTTTGACGTTAATTCATTTTCCAGCTGCCAGTATTGCCAGCGTATTACGATTTGCATTACCGGTATCGGTTGGCGTATCAAGAGTTCGACTATGCAAGCTAAATCACTAGAAAATCGTCAGTAACTAAGTGTACGAACACAAAGGACGCGGGTTTCTGCTTTCTGATTAGTCGGCGCGTAGGCGGCCGACTTGCGCAGAAGCGCCGAGGAGAATGTTTGTATGTAAACGTATGAGACCGGACATAGTGAAGGCAGGTTCAGATTTGTGTACGCGCGTGGCGGCGCCGATAAGCTTTACCGGAATGAAATCTTAATTCCTACTCGCCGGTGACGCCGGTTAGTGGCGCTTATTTTATTGAGCAAGAAGATAAAGTCGACATGAGCGACCTGTTAAATGCCGCTGTTTTCAACAAATCGCCAGTCTGGGATAAAAGAAACACTCTACACACTGTACAGAAGTTTTAATTCCTAATTTCAAGGAAGTATTCTCCAAAAGTAAAAAACTCTTCGTCTGACGAGCTCGACATTTTGTTAAAACGGACAGTTGCTGTCAAATTACCGCACAGGTGGCGCAGATTTTCCCCGCATTGTACGTGTCCACAAGTCAGCGCCAACTGCCGCCGACGAACTTAAGCACTGAGCACCGATAATCTAAAAGCCGAAACACGCGTCCTTTGTGTTCGTACACTAACGGACTATGTCCAATTACAACACATTACATTTTACACGAAATTAATTCAAGATGAAATTTTACAATACAAGATAATTAAAAAAAAAATTACTGCTATGATAAAAATAGAGCACATTAACAATAAAGATAATGTCAAGTCAAGACATGAACAAGGTTTTGATAGAGTTCACTACTTTTGCCACATCAATATAAAATATTACTTGCGTAATGACTGACAAAAATCATTAAGGCTTACACCAAAAAATTAAAGGTCCTGACTTGAGTTGTCAAGTCTTGCCATTCTTGACATGAGTGAAAGGTATCCATAATTTGTGGCGTGTTGATTGAAGAGAATACAATCGTTATTTATAAGTCCATGGGAAGGGAAATAGAAATAGATGAGTTGCAACAAAGTAGGTGAATTAATGCTACTGTTAGTAATTTTGAAAATTCGGATAGATCAAAGTCCTTCCTACGTTTTTCTAAAGAACAAGATTTAATTTTACTTCAAGTTCATTGTAAAGTTATTGATGTATACTGGCAACACTAGAATAAAATCATCAAACTTCATCCATTTACGTAAAAATATTAATACATTGAGAACTTTAAAAAGAAATTCTAACCTAAATATGCACTGGCAGTCCGTATTTACTTTTTGGCATTTAAAAGGGAGTTAATTATTTAATGACGTCTTTATTCACAACAGTTGATTGGTCAATGAGATCTTTGGTCATAATACGAGATATACGAAAAAAGTGTCTGAATTTCATCTCTCCTAATTCGTACGGATTTAATTGATCGCATAAATGACGTCTTTCAATCCTACGAACTTCGTTAATCTGCTTCCTTTCATTAATAAACGAGTAATTTTGCATAAAGAACGATATTATTAAAAAAGTTGCACGTATCAAACCCAAATTTAACTAACAGCCAGCGAGATTTGGCGTTTTTTGGCATTTCTTATCAATCGTTAACCGTGCTAGGGAATGTTACTAACTGACCATAGATCACGAATTTAGTCGATATCGTATTGACTAACAGATTTATCGTTCGTGCCAGACCTCCTGGTGTATGACCACCATTCAGAATTGAAATGTTGCTTGAAACGGCTTAGGCCGTGTTTGGTGACCAGATCCGAATAGCCATGCACTTCCTAGCCCACCTTCCTCTTCCCCATCTCCTTCCTCTCTCCCTATCCTAACATACCCCAATTAGAGATGCCGTAGTCTCACTGAAGACTGTGTAGAATCTCCTTTTTCCCAGCAACAAACTTTGTAGTAATCAATAATAAAAAAAAATATTTCAATTACTTATGTGGCACCTTACTTATTTAGGCACTTAACAACACATACAAACATTTCCATTTTAAAAATTTAGTGTAATATAAAAAAAGATGAAAACTTAACCCAAAATAACATGTAAATTTTAATAAAAAAAATAAGTTTGTACGCAAAATTACGTGAGCGCAAGAAGCTCTGTATAAACATTTATTCATTATGGTACGTATACATTTGCGAACCTGAATGCGAACCGAGCCACGAATTACGGGAAAGGAACGAAGCAACAACAATAGTAAGATTCAATTTTCTTTTCACTTTATATCTGTTATTTTATTATGTATTTTTGAGGAGTAAATAAGCCCCGGCAAGCATCTTGGGTTCATGTCCTAAATTCGTGTAAAAATTGCTAATATTGCCTTCAATAATTAAAAAATATTATTATACAAAACTGATTTTAAACATCTTGAGGAGGCATGCAAAATATGGCTCATTAAAAGATACATATAATATGCTGCAGATACCTACATAATTTTGTTGTTGTTGCTTGTGTAATAACCAAGAAAGTAGTAATCGTGAAACTAAACTACATATGAAGGTTTTTCACTGTATCGTCATACACCAGATACGAAATGATAAATTTCTTATTGCCTCCCTCCAGTTCACAGTCCTTCCACCCCGTTGTTTTGACGAAACATGGAGGCAGAAGTGGCACACCATTAATCATGTGAGCTCAGTGTATCTAATCTCGGATGCCATAACTGCATAGGATGGTAATCGGTGGTGAAAGTGAAGCACCAAAATGACTTTTCCGATTATGCATACGTACACCCTTAAAATTCTCCACAAATTGGGCCATGGACGTCATTGAACGAATCCAATAAGGCGATGCCATACGTAGTAATGTGTTTTTAATAAATTATGTGTTTTTGGTTTGAAAATTTGGTCGCCTAGAAATGTTTCAGATGCTTTAATTAAATACTGCGAGTAGAATACATCTTGGCCTTTGAAATAATCGAGTATTTTCTTTTTATAAGCCTAGAAAAAAATAATGTTTAGGCCTATGAAAACTGCTTTAAAGTTCAAAATCTCATACTTACGAACCCATTTTCGGTTATGATTTTATTGTATAATGTGGCAAATTAAATTATTTATAAAATGATCGGAAAAAAATTAAATATTTATGCCTGAACATCCACAAAATAAAATAAAAGGCACTATTTGGCCATGTTTTTTTCTTGCATAAATCAAAACAGGCGGATGGTGTTAAGCGGGAATTTAAACCTTATCGCCATCTACGTAAGGGTTGTTATTGATAGCGGCTCAATTTAAAATATTACACGACGTAGTGCATCGCCTTAAGAGTGACCATTGAACACACTAGACAAAACCACACATTAAATTTCCATCAATGAAACACTTACTCAAAACATAATTTATGTACATTCATTCACAGCGCTTCATACATTATTTTTTAACACGTTTTAACACAGTATCGCCTTTATATAAGACCACCATTCAGAAACGTTGCTTGAAATGTCTTTGGCAGTGTTTGATGACCAGATCTTATTACCCAAGTGCTTACCCAACTTTCTCTTCCACATCTCGTTCCTCTCCACACTACCTTCAGTATCATAGCATACTCCAATTGGAGATACCATAGTCTCACTGGCAAGACGCTTGGCGGTATTCACATAAAAAACAACACTTCACAACTTCAAACCTAAAATGAATAAATAACATTCACACAATACATATGCCTCTATACAGACTAGATTCATCCACTTCCCCTCACCCCCCTCCCTCAATCCCATCCTCAATCTACACCCTAATTTTTTTTCACTAATTTCCTACTTCACTTACAACTAAGACCCAACTCAAAACTTAGGACGGGTTGTTTCACAGAATTTGAACAATTCATCAAATTTAAAAGTCATCTTTCAAGTTGTGAAGGTTCTATTCAAGTTAAATAATAAACATTTAAATAATAAAATTCTGTTGCTTTGTTCATTTCAATTGCTGAAAATGACGGCAATTTTTTACAAAATGACGGCAATTTTTTACGAAATTGTGCGTACCCTTGTAAGCTCTTTTACCAAATATATAGTGTAATATTTCTCGAAACGCATTCCATTCTGGAGGATTTGCCGCAAGGACTCTAAATATGTAGCAATGTAGAGAGGAAGGTAAGGCTGTATTGTTTGCGAAGGCTTCACGAGAGGAGGTTGCATGGAACGCATGGCTACAGATTCCTCGTGACTTCCCTAAATTACCATTTAGGCCTTAAATGTACAGGGCTGTTAACGACTATACAGATTAAATTTGGTGAATCAGAAAACAAGTTTTAGAAGAATATGAACTACTCAATCGAGCAATTAATATATTATATAAACATTTACTACATTATTTAATTAATACAATTCTTCAAAATATGAACATGAAAACATATGAAACTGCTTACTGCGATTTAAAGTCAATGAATCCACCTAGATTTACCGTTTATCTCATAAATTTAGGTTCTATAAATTTGACACATTAAAATAAAATATGCCGACAATTGCTCGAGTAGCCACTAAAGCAACAATGTTTTTTTTTTCAAATATTATATAAAACTTGGCTGGTTTGCGGATAGCTTTGAAACAATAAAAATATTTTGCCTTTCAAATACTAGCAAAAAAGGTATGTTTTAGACATCGGTTGGTAAATCAATATTGAGCGGAGAATTGATAATCGTGAAACTAACAAATGATTCCCAACATTATTTTATGATGCTCAAACTTAAACAATTGTTTCCTTTTTATGGAATAAGTAATACTCAATAGATTGTATTAAATTACTTCTTCAAACACATCAAACCTATTTTAAATGAAAATAATAAACACTTTGTTTCAATCACTTTTTTACATTAACTCAACACAGGAGGACATGAGGAAAATTCTTTATCTCAGAGCCAATGTCATTTTTGGGGAAGCTGTGTGGAGGGACTTTTTGAGGGAAAGATGGAGTAAGCCCTAAGGCACATTTTTTTTCTGAGGGTCTCCTGTGTTAGGTTAATGTAAAATAAAAACTTTATGTATAAGATCAAAAGTGAAATTAATACATAATTAACCTATTTAGTTCTTAATTAATTATCTTTTAATATAAACGATTATACGGGTAATACAATGTAAACAAAAACTAATCAAAGAAATAAATAAATGAAAAGTGAAAAAAGTAAAAATATCAGCATCTGTAATTTTCACATCATGTGATTGATTGAAGATAATATTATATATAATGTCCGGGGGTAAAGTTCACTAATTTCGGGGAGTGATTTGATATGACAGCAAAAGCAAAAAAGATACATTTCTTTTTTCGAAATTCCAACGTTTTAAGGTAGTTTTTAGGTAAGAAAAGTTTAATTATTTGTGTGGGAAAATAAATTTTTCTATGGAAATAATATAAAATAAAATAGTATGGGATAATACTTTACCCGTGGAAGAATATCTTTTAATGAGAGATAACTTTTCTTAATCGAAAAGTTATATGAATGAGTTAAGCCGCGCTTAGTAACCTTATCTGATTTAGTCAGGCACTTGCTGATTTTCAACCACTTACCTTCCTCCATTGAATTTTTCCACCTTATACTATTCTCCAACATGTGAATGATCACTAACCAGTTAGTAAATTCAAAACAAAAACACTAGGTACGCATGTATTGGTCGAGTGATGCGCATAAAATGTAATACAGCTAATAAACAAACTGACTTTTAACACTTTTTTTTTCTAAATTTCATAATTTAAAAAATCAATTCTTTGGCTAACTTTTGATTTCCTTATATTTTATTAAAAACATAAAATTAATACGGTTTCAACTTAATTTCACATTTTTGTATTTGCGTACCTAGGTTATATCGTTATATACTTTCCCTGCCAAACAATATTTGAGTTCTTGCTCTGTTAAAAATAAGAGTAGAACACAACCAATAAACAATATGAATCACTAACTAAAAATTGGAAAATCTTGAGTTTTCTCACATCTTTAGGTTGGTTTAGGTTCATTTTTTAGTCGTTAAATATAATTTTGAAAAATTTATAAAAGCAAAAGGGGTAAAAAAAATACATCGCAAGAATAACATACGATATACTGTCTGGAAATATTAATTAATAAGTAATTAGCCAAAGAGAAATGTATACGGTAATGGCTAACATGACTATGATATTCGACAAAGATTTCCGGAATTTTTCCCTCGCATAGGTAGAAGTTATTACCCCCGGAAAAAAATATTACACGAGAAGAAAGTTCATGTAAAAAAATAATTAAAAGGTTTGCAGGGTAAGGGGGTGAATTTGATGGTAGGTACTGCAGGATATGGGTCTCTGAACACAGTTGAAATATTATTTAATTAAACGGGGTAATAATTTGAACTAGCGTTAGTAAAATAATCCGAAGTTAGTTATGAGTTACCCTGATTACACATAAATAATATTCATTCAAAGTAATAAATAAAACAGATTTTGGGGAGGACTCGTCCCACTAATTTAGTTAAATTATAATTGTAACGAAATTTGCTAATCGGCTTTTCTTATGAAGGGTAATGAACAATAAATTGATCTATGACAAGCGTGGGTCTTTGTTTTAAAGTGCGTAATCGATGTTCGTGATATTCATAATCATGAAGCTAGAAAATAAGTACTTATTTTATTTCAATACATTAAACGGTTCCATGATAACTCAACACAGTGACAATTCAACACACTTTTAAAAACTGATATAAAGTCATTAGAAAGATGAAATTTTTTTTTTTTTTACCTAACCTAACCTAACCTAACTTAACCTACTTAACCCAGTTGATAAAGTTTTTGTTTCATCACTTTACATGACTTTATGTAACTTTTTAAAGATGTGACGAATTATCATTGTGATGATTTATCCGGTCACCACATAAAACAGGCATGTTGTCCAAAAATGTTCAAACATAGATCTTTAATTCATAGTAAAAACCTAAATTATAATTATAACGAAAAATTGAACAAGAATAATAATCTAAGTGTGTAAAAGTAAACAAATAAAAATGGGTCAAAGGTAGAATACAAATATAAACAATTTATTATTGTCACCTGAACTCATAGATATACCATCCACCAGCAATGATTAGACAATTATTTGGTAGGTACAACTTTACCTGTCTTTAAATAAAGGGCTTCATCACAGTATCAGCTTGATTTGATTAATTAAAAACCCTCTTTTTAAATGATTAAATTGGTCATTGAAAATGTCCATTCCATTATTCTAGCAGTGTATAATGTTATATACTAGTATCTTAATGTTCGCAGTACAGGGGAGAAATATCCTGTATTTGGTTGGTAGGCTTTAATATTGAAAATGTCTTTCATCCTCCTTGCTGATTTTCTTGATGGTGTGTTCATGTAAATTTGTAATAAAAAGTTTGGTGTAGCATGTTTGATGCATGTAGGCATAATTTTATGGAGAAGCAATAAATCACTAAGTTTACGTCTGGCTGTCAGAGAGTGTAGTTTATAGTGCGAACCTTCACGATAAGCGATTATACGGGCTAATTTTCTTTCTACGGATTCGATCCTATAATTATGAGGGGGTTTTTCACCAAACTCTTATAAAGTTGATTATAACTGTGTGTCTCATAACTTCATGCATTGGATAAACATACTCATAAACCCGAGTGAGTTTCAGCACAGAAAGCAAGGTCCCATATAGCTATTACGTGAATTTGTCTGGCAACGGCGCTTTTATTACGTCTAGTGCAACATCTGTCTAAAATGTTGTTATTTCTATGGATTTACAAAAACGTCAACACGTCAACAGAGTGGTTCATTTATATTGTCAACCTAAACAGACAATGTTCCCGCCATTTGGCTTGTTTTTGTTTACAAAACTATAAAGTAAGTTCAACAGGTATTGGTTATTTGTTATTGTATTATTACGCCATCGTCTGGACGGTTTCGGTCCTCTGATTGGTCAAATTCAAATCTCTTGTTTTGGTTAAATTCCGCATAGCCTGCCCTGATGGCCGACAGAGCGCACACCTGGCGACATAAGAACGAACCAAATGACTGGCGCGAATATTTAAATATGCAGCTAACTATACACATAATTAATGCAAGATTACTTGACCATTAAAAAGCGTTTAATAAGAAAATTTCTTCTGGAAGCTTATCACTTTGTGATGGCATTATTTATTTTATTAAAACACAAATTACTTTGTTTATATCACTTTATTATATACAACCTCTACATGTTTCATGAACGAAGTTCACCTCACAAGGAGTAAGTATACACTGAGGTCAAAAATTAAATATAGATTACAATTGAAAAGAAGAAGTGGAAGGAGGTGGGAGGGGTAAGAGTAGGCGGAGTTTATCACAACTAGGAATTACAATAGATATAATTAATAAGCACAAAAAAAATATAAACCCTCTTTTAAAATTTTTCCCACTTAACTGGTCTTTCCCGTCCAACGATATTGTAATTCTTAATGCCTAGTTCTATAATTATTGATTATTATGTGAATTTATTTAAACTTTAGATTAGATTGTCTTATTTTCCAGGATGAATAAGCGGGAACAAAGTTCTAATTTTATTAAAGACGAATGTGAACGTTGTTTACCAGTATAAAAAAATAAAGGCGTTACGTAGAAGGCTGTCGCAGATAAATTTAATTTGGTATATATTTACCTAAAACTACCGTTTTTATACACATTTTAAAATAATCAAACAATCACAATTTACGTAAATAATATTAAATATCAATATTTTTTAAAATCGTAAATGTAAAAAGTTGTTTTTTATTGTCATTAAGTTGAATCAAATGATTGTTTTTTTTTAAATGCGTATTAAGAACGGTAGTCGTAGAGAAAAATTTACCATTAATATTTTTTTTTTACCATACAGGTTCGATGATTTTTCAGTTGTTAAATCATTAATTTTTCATTCATCTGCAGCCTTCAGGTCATCCAATACCTTACGAGTCAAGTTTGAGGGAATGAAGACGTTGATGAGGCAGAAGAGTGCCCTCATCATAAGGAACCTGTACCAGACTGGTGGGGGGAGCCAGCAACGCTGTTCCCTTGGACAGAACGGAGACAAAAATTAAAACTATGATCTCCCTAAGCGCCAAAGGGACTACCAAAAGCACGGATAATGATGCTACACCACTCGGTAAACCATTCATATTGCATATTTAAAAATCAACGTTATAGGTGTGTTGAATTGTCATTTTGATGAGTTATCCGATCACCGTTTAGAGAGTTGTTTGAATGGTAGAAGTCGGGGACTCTCGAGAAAGACAATGTTCAGGGTTTTCCAATAAGAGGTGTTATTTTGAATAGCCCGCTATTTCGGTAGATGTTACTTTTGAAGCTGTCATTTTTTGACATTTGACAAGTAGAAACTACGCCATTAATACAAATGGAACGATATACGCTTCAACAATGCATTGAAATTATTAAAATTCACTTGAGTGAATCAAATGCAAATCATCTTGAGTGATGAGGCCCATTTCCACCTCGGTGGCTTCGTTAACAAGCAAAATTGTGTCAATTTAGATTCAGACTTTTCGTTTAAAAGTCAAATAAATAAGACTGTAAGCACCGGTTTTTTTCACCTAAGACAACTCAAGTCTGTCCGAAGAAACCTTCCTACAGAAGCAACAAAACTTCTTATCAACTCTTACGTAGTCTCACGTCTCGATTACTGCAACGGCATTTATGCCAGCCTTCAAAAATATCAAATTGACAAACTTCAATCAGTGTTTAATGCAGCAGCACGGCTCATAACCGGGGTTTCAAAATATTCGCACATTTCAGAACACCTTCGTAACCTTCACTGGCTCAAGTGCCCTAAAAGAATCCAGTACAAACTGTGCTGGATGGTGTTTAAATCCATCAATGAAATGGCCCCACCATACATCTCTGAACTATGCGTCCCGGAAAACACTGGTCTGAGGCAGTCAACTCTTAGATCAGCAACATCATCAGCTGTAGGTAGACTGATAGAACCTAAGCGCAAGCCAAATACTAAGTTTGGTGATCGCGCTTTCGGAGTATCTGGGCCGAAGGCTTGGAATAAACTCCCTCCGGAACTAAGATCCATAACAAGTCAAACAGAATTCAGGTCTAAGCTAAAAACTTACCTTTTTAAGCTGTCGTACCCTTATATTAAATATACCATTCCTAAGAGAAAGTCCAGTTATATTCAATTTTTCAATTAAGTCCTAAATCCTGTACCTAAATTTCGCCAATAAACAATTAGAAAATGTTAAATAAGTGTTAATCTCAACTGACCTACCAGGTAAGTATTGTAATGCATATTTTCTCCATAAATAGTTAAGTAATAAAATAGATCACTGTAGAAATGTATTATAAGTTTGTACAGCGCCCTTGAGGTGTTTTTGCACAAAAACGTCGCTATACAAGTCATTCAAGTATTATTATTATTATTATCTGGGGCTCGGAAAACCCAAGAGTTATTGTTGAAAAGCCTCTTTATCCTCAAAGTGTGACTGTATGGTGCCGTTTATCGTCCGGCGGAGTCATTGGACCTTACTTTTTCGAAAATGAGGCTGGAGCAACAGTTACGGTGAATGGATCGCTATTGATAGATGATTAATGATTTTTTATTATCGGAATTGGATGGTATTGATCTGGACAACGTTTAATTTCAACAAAACGGCGCTACGTGCCACACAAGCGACTAAACCATTGATCTTTTGCAACTGAATATCAAAATAACACCTCTTATTGGAAAATCCTGTATTATATCTATACTGGAATGGGATACAGAGTCAAATGAAAGTCGACATAATGAAGTTTTTTTAGAAGTAACAATGTGGATTTGAACGGGAAGTGAATGGGAGAAAGAGACAGGGATGCCCGAGGAAGACATGAATCAAATAGTAATTAATGGTAAAATGAGATGTATTGATGAAAGAAGAAAGAGGTGTAAGGAGAATGTATGACTTGGAGGTGAATGTTTGAAGAGGTCGAGGACGCCCGAAGAAGACATAACACAATCAAGTGAAACAAATACTTATCTAAATAAAAAAATATTAATTTTTCGGAATAACTTTATTGAGTAAAACCTCAAATTGTAATATTTAAATATTGAAGACAATATTGATTCCCAGATGTGACCGTTTCCTTTTCTGATTTTTCTGCTTCAGATTTTCGTTTAGAAATCACTAATATTGTCTTCAATATTTAAAAAAATATTATATCAGGTATTTTATTTTGGAAACCAAAAGATTTTTTCACATATTTCATCATAATAAACAAAACAAAAATAAGATAAAATAGAAAAAGAACAAGTGGATGGATGTATAACAGAAAACCTAAGTAAGCCAAAGTTAAAGTTAACTATTAACCATTATTATTTAACAAAGGGGTGAAATAATCCAAGATGAGTCCTTTTTATATTCGCTTTTTGCAAATTTCCAGAAATCTTTCACATTTCTTTGAAATTTTGTTTGATTAAGTATAAATGCTTACGAAAACAAACTCTAATCAGATGTTTTGTTCTGGTTCTAATCAAGTTGATAAGTGATCAATATCATAACCATATTTTTTGTATTTATTGTGAAATTAATTTTTTTCTTTTATCAAACGAAAAAGAGCTCGTGAGTACCTCTTGGGGAAGCTTTTTCTTTCATTTTATTGAGAACATAAAAATAGATAATCTGGTATATAATTATACAAGTATACAGTATAAAAGTATACTATAAAATTGATCGACGGATTCATCCATATTGCCCAGATTAATGAGTCATAGTCGCCTTTATAATAGTTTGGTCTTGAGGTTTTACGGATTTACGGGTTATAGAATACGATTCAAAATTATGCACACTTCCGTGAATACCGTATAAGAGTCTCAATTGCTCCAATTTAACCGGAGCCAGTGAGACTATGCCATTTTCAATTGTGGTATGTTATGAAGTTGAAGAGTATGGGGAGCGGAAGATGGTAGATTAGAGGATGGCGGGGAAGTATCTAGCTATTCAGATCTGGTCACTAAAAATGGGCATTTCAAAATTTGGCAAAACCATTTCAAGCAATATTTTGATTCTCAAAGTTGATCTCTCACCAGGGCGATACTACTCTGATTATGGCTTTGTACAAAGAAATGGCAAGTTTGAAATTGAACGGTTGTACGAAATTCCTCATATTTGAAAAAAAAATAGAATTTATTACAAGTCTAGGAAAAATGATGACATAATAAATAACCTTACCTAGGGTTCTTCCCATATTTTCTCGAATAAACTGTTTATAAATGCTTTTTTAAAGTGGAAACGAAAATTCTCTTTATATTTTCGAATGGATGTGAGAAACAAATAGTAGAATTTTTTCTGGAAAATTTAACCAAACTTTTTTTTTGTAATTCTTTATAAAAGAATACTGACTTACTAGAAAATCTTTAAAAAAATCCTTCGTCAAGGCAAGTGTGAGGTAGGTACCTACATCCTACCAGTACTTGACGATTAATCTCTCCCATTGTCATCTCAGTATCTACCCGACTGATATAAAAAAAAGGTTTTCATCTTGTCTTTTTTCCTATTTAAATTTCCAACAAAGGGACCCCATTCTCAAGCGCGCGGTGTCGGGATCCCAAGCGCGATGATCTATCTTCATCTAGCCTGAATGAAGTTGGTGGCGTTAACTTTATACTATAGCGCTAATTCGAATTAATGCGGGCTCCATCACTCGTCGCAGTGAAATAATTAAGTACTTAGCTCGGAGGGGTTGCTAAAAACTTACCCAATCTAATGCGTTTACAGTTGTGGTGCTTGTTTTGAATTGAATGAATATAACCATTAAAACGTTGGTTTACAAGCTTAACTTACGATGATTTATGGAGGGAGCATGCGCTGTGAATGCTTTCAGTTAACCTGATGAATGCATCTGTGTCGTATATGCATCTGTCTCATCCACGTCTGTAGCAAATAAGATAGTCTTCATTTTGTTATCTTGAGTCATAACTCTCGGGGGTTAGTACATAATTACTCTTATTTACAATTTCAGTGTTTTTATTTAAATTGAATACTTATTACAGTAGACCAATACCAAAAATGGTTCACATACATAAACATACTCATGGACAGAGTGAGGAAACTAGCCCACATTTTTAGATGTCTAAGGACTGGTTGTTTCGAAGAATTTGAACAATTCATCAAATTTCAACGTTCATTTTCGGGTTCTGTGAAAGACTTATTCAAGTTCTATTTTTATATCATTGTAGGCTAGTTGCTTGACAAAACTGAAATAAAAACAGAACTTGAAAAAATCTTTCACAGAACTTGAAAATGAACGTTGAAATTTGATGAATTGTTCAGATTCTCCGAAACAACCCGTCCTAAGACATATCATTAATAAAAAATTACTCAGAATGACTTACTTTGTCTTCTGCCAATCAATTATATAATATGGCTTTATATGATGGGGTGGAACTAATAAAAAAAACACACACAACCACTTTACATACTCGTATCACAAACATTAATATTAAAAAAATCAATTATACTGAAGCCATATTCATATCTATCGGAACTGCTATTTAAAGAATATAAATTGTCAGAAAACTAAATGAATTAGACTTCTACCATGCAACATTACAAATTTACAAAGATGATATTCTGAATATTACGGCACGATTTAAAAATAATAAAAAAAAACTCAAAGTTCCAAAATGTAAAAAAAAAAAGGATAATTCATAATTATCCCAAGTCGACAAATATGAGGCTAAATAGGTTCCAGAGGTTGAGTGGTTTCAAGATGTCCCGATAAGACAAGAGATCCTGGGATCGATTCTTAGTTGACCGTTATCTTTTTATTTTTCTGTATCTTGTTCTGTTTCATGTTTGAATTTAGATTTATTAGTATCCTCTTCTTTTTTAAATATATATGACATTGATAGGTATAACCTATCTATAATATTTAATATTTATGTTTAAAATTGTAAATGGTAGTGTAGAGAGCCTTGATTTAATTAACCTCATTGAATTTCATGTACCCGTAAGAGCTACTCGCTCTAAAACCCTCTTTAATTGTAACAATTCTAAGACTGAACATTTCAAACACTCGCTTGTACCTAGATTACATGAAATTAGTAATAGGTACGCAGATGTAGCGGATCTGTTTAACTGCACAGAAGCTAGATACAAAAAATCTTTAATATCATATCTTTTAAATCATGGCCAATAAAATGTAAGTTGAGTATGAGTACATACTTACGTAAAAATTCAAATAAATATGTATATAAAATGAACTGCCTGGGGCAACTGAGGAAACTTGGGTCAATAAAAATAGTCAATAAGGTGAACCAACAGCTTGATTGGCACTTACTTACTACTTTCAACCAAAACCTGAATATAAATGCATACATTTTAGCTCTTGTAATATATTAGGTATATCATGTATCTATACTATCATATATTCCAATCAATACTAATCTAACGTAGTCTACCTATAAGTTTTGCGTGTACTTGTATCTCTAACTTTTTATATCCATCTAGAGTTTCTGTTATTTGTATATTTTCTGATGTCACTGTTTATAATTTACTGTATATGGTATATTTTATATCGTTGATATTAAAATAAATAAATAAACCTTCTAAATAAGTTAAAAAGAAAATGTTGTTCCAAAAGTTAATGTGCTTCTTTAAATTAATTACTTTTCTCTAACCTAATTTGTACGTGTTTTATCAAAAATGTGAGATTTTACATGGTGCCTTACGTGGCATGTTACAAACATGGTCCATTAGGTTTCACAGTAGGTTAAACCTGAATGTCTTAAATAATTCAATAGCCTAGATCTTTACAAAAAAATCTTCTTCACTACGTAACTTGTCGTAGTGAAATTTCTTCCAAACAACTGTACCGTGTGCGTGTACCACTCTTATTATGTGTTTATTGAATCAAGATAATCGTTTGAAGTTATTCTTTAGGTATTGTGCCGCCATGTCAACGGATGAAGATAGATAAATTCTAAGCAAAGTGATTACGCGCAAGGCGCGAGCTTTCGTGGTGAGAAAATTAATTCAAAAGTATTACGCGACGAAGTTTCATCGCTTAACACGTACTATTTGACGAACGGATCGGCAAACATTAGAGATCGAACTGGTTTGATGTCTTGAACTTAAAACTGTTAGCAAACTGCGTAGTTCTGTGTTATTATTTTTCTTCTGATGCCCCAACCCATCAATTTTTCTTTATTTAACTATCCCGCAATATAACCAAGTGGAGGAGTAGGTAGTACCCAAAATTACTATCCTCCTTATATTAGCTTAAATACTTGACATATCGTTTTAGTATTTTACGTATTTCTGCGCATATATATAAGTTACCATTAATAATTGACTGAATAATTGGGATTTCTATAGTTTAAAAGCCCATAAGACAGAAAAATGCATGGGGTCGTAGGAAGGCCCACTTGGTTACAGATGTTTTGTTTGGCATCTTGGCCTGTCAAGGGTTAAGCTATTACCCACGACACCGATTCGCTGATCTGACGGTAGTTCTCATCATATTTAACGAATTTATAGTTTGAGCATCCCATAATTTGAAAAGATCGATTAGGAGTGATTGGCAGCATTCGCGCTTAAAGGCAAACCTAATGTACGTCATAACCTACCCTTTCAAAGTTTGCGTTATTATAATTATTTTGTTAAAACACATTTTTTGCAAAATGCATTAAAACATTAAGACGAATTATTTGTTTGCGCCCGAACATACGCAATATGTTTATATGTATTTTCTCATGAAAGGCATATAATTACAACATTTAATTGAATCACCGATATTATGTTGCACTTGTGGGCATTTCATGCAAGAATAGAGTTTTCATACGGATAAAACTAGTTATTAATAATGGTGTTACATACAAATATAAATCAAATCTAGGCGTCTATTGGTATTGCAAAGGGGCGTCAACATTTTACTTGCGCTTGGCGCCGCGTTGACTCAGTGCCGACCCTGTCAATATATTTCAGTTTTAAGCCATAATAATAATTGGATAATTTGTAGAGCGCCGTTTTTGTGAAAAATCACCTCAAGGGCGCTGCCAATGCGTCACGTGGACAAAATGGCTTTGTTTTTCTATTGACCAACATATTGATGCCAGTGAAAAATCAGATTGACTCTCAGTAGAATCGTTAACAAGATATCCACTTCTTTCTAGTGTAGCGATGGTATGAGCATTTTCTAGAACGATCGCCAATACAAAACGCATTGTAGCGGGAACACTCTAGACGCAGTGCGAGCGTTCGGCGTTCCTACCTTCAGTTATAAAATGTTCTCTATTGCACCCGGGCGCGGCTATATAATGTTGCGAGATGTACTTATTCAGTCATCAATTAGCAGTTTTACGAGTGACCTACTAGTGAGCGTTGCGACTGCTGGCTGCATACTGAGGCGGCCAACCACCGACCGCCCCGTCGTCGGACACCGTCGCGTCCTGCTCTTTCTTCACCACACCGCTACAGGACCTACTCACCTACACCCGGCTCTGCACGGAATACAAATAATTATGGACTCCTTAGGATCACATCAGCGCCCTAGCTCCGGCCATAGTTCCTGGCCAGCGCCTAGACCCTGCGACCACTTTGCTGGTCTACGCCTCGGCCCCGCTGCATCGTCGCCTCCCTGCATCTCCCGTTCATCTGCCGACCTGGTCCATCACACCTTCGGCTACCACGTTCACACTGGAGTACCCGGAAGACTTCACGTCTTCACCAGTGCTGAACACACCTACGAGTCCAGTCTCCATCAACGCGGCGTCGACTCACTGACCCGCGTCTCGACCAACCCATCGCCGTCATTGCCGTCTACGCTTGGTGTCATCCTCATCGGTTCAGTGTCATCTCCCAACTGCGCAACTCACTGACTCAAAATAAACGCTGTGACACAACACATCATCTTTCATTGTCTCACTACAACATCCCCAAACTAGAATTCTTACCTAATCCTGTGCGCAGTTTAATTTAAGTATTTAGCATCTCATCTTATCTCACCTTATTCCCTTTATTCTATTCTGTACGGGGAATTGTCGCTTCCACAAAAATACTGGCCTACAACAGCGAGAGACATCATGAGTCAATCATGAGTCCATTGCAGGCCCAACACTTCCTTGCAAAGCCCCTGGAGTTGATTTCCCCAACTTTACCTTAACACAAAGTGTTTTAATTTCAATTTTCAAAAATGATCTTAATTACTGCTCTGAATTGCAAAAATCTTCGCGACCCCTGAAATTAAGCTCTTAACTCAATTTCTAGAGGCTTTGTAAGCAGCCCTCAGCAACCCCGTTCAGCTGATAATGAAGACTACGCTGAAATTGCTGCCTCCTACTTATGGGTTAGGCAGATTAAGAATTTAGCGCTTTCGGAGAATTTGTTTGGTGGTTATACAGTAATAGCAATCCGCGTGCTAAGATAATAGGAAATTGCTCTTTGAATTAAGGTGAGATTTAGATTAGATCTAAATTGATAAAATTTAACAACACCTATTTAAGAAAACACTACCAATAAATTGATGGAGTGGTTTTTGACAGATTTCCATGCACATATTTTTAGATGGCACTAATTTAATTATTTAAGGAAAAACACCTTTTCAAGTAATGCTTTAAAATATTAAGATGAATTGTTTGTTTGCGCTTTTACTTACGGAATATTTCTACGAATAAATAGTTACGTCTGTATAAAATCTGAATTCTTTCGAAAGAAAGAAACTTCTAAAATTGCAAAACTATATGGTATGTATTATGTTCACATATTCTATATTCAGGGGATAATTGCCTGCTACACTGAAGAAAAACTTTTTATTTCTTCAATAATTTGCTGAAAAATATTACCTTGTAAATATTAAACGTCTGAATTTAAATTTTAAAAAGTTCATGCTTATATGTACTTACTTACAAAGGTAACAAATTATTAAAATATTATGTTTCCATGATTCGAATTTTGATGTTGTGATAAAAAACATCTTGGTTGCTATGGCTATTTATATAAGATGAAATCTTCACAAAATGATTTTTAAATAAAGTAAAAATCTCAATCTCTTTAAAAAATCATGACAACATTATGAGATTTAAATATCAAATAAAAAGCTGGATACGTAATATTAGAAGATCAGAAACAGAAAATTTACTGACACAAAATACAGACTGTAATTGAAACCACATAACCACACTAAAAAACCTACATTATATATTTATAATTTTTCAAAAAATACTAAATCATATGCTTAAAATTACTTAATAAAAATATTTCAATGAGATCGTCAGCATGGGAGATCTCAGTTTGCATTCTCCCGCTTAAAAAAAAACATAATGAATGGAATAAAGTTATTTTCATTCATAAAAAGGTCATATTAAAATGGAGTTCTTACACGAACTATTAAAGGTGTCAAAACTATAAATAAATAAAATGTGATGTTTTTCTACGTTACGGGATATGTAGTTGCCTTTTTGATGCTAAAAATAAAACATCTGCTTGCAGTTCAATCGATAGCTTATCCGATGGGTAATTTGGGTGCAGTAATAGCAGTGGCCTTGTTTGCTCTACTAATTACGCCGGTAATCATTCACAGTAATAGTAGGTTCTAATACCTTCAGTGAGTTAATGTTGCGTGAATTAACACGTTACATTATGGCTGATACAACCAACATGCACCCAGCACTGTTGCATCATTTGTAAAAGTACCTAATAATAATTGCTTACTGCATCAACACATCGGTGTAACTCATCATCAAGCCATTAACTCCCGGGGGAGAAGGTGCAGAGAATGGACTGCCACAACGTTCATTTAAGGACCAAAAAGGAACGCCCCTTTTCTCCTGATTGCTGTAAAAATTGGTTATATAAACATGATCTTGTCAACAGCTTTAAAGAATCTAAGAGATAACACCACAGGAAACACATTTTTCTTGATCAATGGTTTTTTTCTATAATGCCTAAAATCAAAGGTTTATCATGATTTCAAAAAGATTATAGTAATATTAATGCAGTCAATGATCATTGAAATATATTGCGGTGTGTCTTCAGTGCACATTTTCCCTTGAACTTGAAGCGTCATCGTAAGTTCCTGTAAGAACTAGCATTGACGAAATCTTCACCAATCTTAACATCATGGCAATTAAACAACTATATTCTCAAACTATACTCATTTACATTCATAAGTACAAAACCAAAGAAATAACAAAAAACACGTACAATAGAAACACTAGATCTCATGGTCAAAAACTTATCCAACAAATAACTACTAATGCAACTTTTGGGCAAAAAAGCTACTTATATCATAGTATTAAACTCTACAATAAAATACGACTCTCACTAAAAAACCTCAACATTTTAACATTAAAATCTCAAATAAAAAGCTGGATACTTAGAATATAGGGAGATCTGAAATAGAAAATAAACTGATATCAAACACAGACAAACCCGAATCTACTAAACTGAACTATACAAAAAAACACTATCTTATTTATTTTAAAATTATTAAAAAAAAAATATAAATATACTACATGATATATGTTTGTAATTAAATTCATATGCTACTTTGTTGTAATATTAATTTCTTATAATTAAATTATAATATGTAAATGAAATCCTCAACACGGGAGATCCCAGTCGGGATATCATTATCTCTATATGTTACTAAGAAAAGAAGACAATAAATCTTTTTTTTTTCCGATTTTATGTCCGGGTTAAATCTTCCCCATAGGAAAAACTAAACCCTTCCACACACTTTTCCACAAATGATCATCTAGTCAATCAACATTATGCAAGTGCATTATGTAAGCAAAATAAATACAAAACAATACAAGAACAACACGTCAACTCACCAGAGATCAAATGGGAAAATAATTCACCGACTCCAGATATTTTCATATCAGAGGGTTTGGCTCGGTATAACTCCTAACAGGGCCTATACATCCTTCTAATCCCTCAATATAAATATTTAAAAAATCTTTCGTTTTCCTACATGTATTTAAAATGACTGATTTTTGCATTTTTACATATAAATTTTTTGATAGATCTAATACGCCTAAATTTTAATGAGAGAGCTAGGTATAATACCAGTAGCCGAAATAACAAATGGTAATATTTTTATAGTCTGAGATTGCCAAATTTCTTTTTATCTCATTTTATTATTATTATTATTAATTATTACATATTTTTGTCGAAAAATATGCCTCTGCATTCCCCTATCCAATTAACTGTCCCCGTCTGATAATGCGGAGTACCTACATTCAGTGACTTTACAACCATTTTTTCATACATTACCTGTCTATTAAGAAAACTGGTACAGGGAACATGTTCCTACAGTGCGTTTAATTTGAGTCGATGTGGTCAGTGATGACCACGCAGTGTCCCTAAATCAATAAAATCGATCAAAAATACCAAGGATAAGTCAGAATCCTTTCCATTTCTAACTGTTAACCACAGCTATCCCAATAGTTGCGTCAAATATTGATTACTGTCCTCAATAACAGTACAGACAGATTCGTATACAATATTGCGATTACGTTTGGAGTCAAGAGTAAACAAGTAGTCTAAACATAACAACAGCACAGATAACAAAAAAAATGTTTTTGTTATTTTTTTTCTTCTTTTTAGCATGGATTAAGGACAGGAATATAAAATCAGTCAAACATCTAGATTTCATGCTGTGCACTGCTTGCAACTGTACCTCAAATTTAACCAATCCCTTCGCACCGCCCCTTCCTTTACTCACCTAACAAAGCCGCCCGACCGGCGGCGAAGATAATGAACAGGTTCAAATGCTATTTTATTCCGGACGTCAGTACCCACTGTGAGTTTGAAACCCGATCCTTCCGGCTAGCGACCATTTCAAATGAAAGTACATGTTTAAACAGTGTACGCTCAAAATTCACCAATAACTGCCCTTTTGGTGAATTTGAGCGGATATACCCCAAGCCAGGTTCACCTCCTTAATCATTATATTTTCTATCATAAATCTCCTCCGTCGGAGAAGCAGCTGAGATTATCTTTCTTCTCAGTTATGGAATTATTCAATGCGATAAAATTAATAGAGGACGTGTTCCGAAAAGTAATATTTATACAAAAATACGCAATAGAGACAAATTTTAAATTTGCAAACGTACAAAAACAAGTTTATGTAGCATCTGAAAATTTACCTACTATCTAAATTAACTAACTTACCATCACGCCGTTTTATCGCAGAGGTAGACAGAGAAGATAGACTGAAACACAACTCTGTCTGGGAACAGACTCCTTGCTTTATTAACATTCATATTCTTATATTATTTTCACTACTAATTGTATAATCCTTTTGATTTTGAAGTGCCAAAATAACTTTGAATATCTCTCTTTAATATCATCCTATTTACACGAGATGCAAATCCGTAAATAAAACCTTAAAAGGTATATATACAGGGTATCCGGCGGTAAAGTGCGCTAACTTTGTAGGTGATTCTATATGATGGTAGAAGTGAAAAAGAAAAAAGAACTTTTTTCGAAATTCCACTGTTTATTTATTCGTACAAAAATATTTTTAGTGCACTAACTTAGGGAGGTGATTGTACATGAAAATACAAGTACAAAAATTGAAATTTTTTTTTCCGAAATTCCATAATTTTTTCGGTGAAAAGTTGAATTGCTTGTATAGAAAACTATTTTTGAACTTGAAAGAAAACAAGAGAGGAATTTCAAAAAAAATTTTCAACTTTTTTACTTCTACCGTCATGTAGATTGTAGAATAACCTCCCGAAAGTTGTGCACCTTACTCCCGGACTGTTTTGTTGAAAAAACACGAAAAAGTAATTTAAAAAAATTATTTTCAGGTCATATTTTGAATCTAAGTCCAGAACCAGGGAGCTTACTACTCTATCACGGAAGGCAACAGAACATCAAGAAGTGCAAGATCACTTTTACTTTAGTAAGTAAATCCAAGTGATTTTTATTTTATGCAGACATTAAGCATGATTATTAAATAACAAACTGTTAAATGAGATTCACACTGATTGCAAGATTATTCAAAACGGTAGTACAAGGAGGAGAAGAAAATGCAATACAGCATATTTTTCCGAAAATCTATCCATGGTTAACTCATACTTTTGCTGCATCAGTTAATGTTACATAATCCATTAAAAAATTTAACCCACTTGAGCCCTACTGGTAAATTAATGCGAAATTCGTGATTAATAAGAAGGTTCATAAAAATTACAGATTCAAGGCACAAAATATAGCCTGAGATAAGTTATAGAAAGCTTTTTATTGAATGGGCAAAACGTATGCCCAGATTCCCCGTGGACCAAAGTCACGGGGATTAATCAAAAGTTTGCCAAGAGGGGGGAATCATTTATTGTAGTAGGCGGCTTCCGCTGTGAGGCTCTGTGGCAGTTTCTCACTACTTGTATTAATAATCTGTATTCTCGTAAGGTAAATACTTACAATATTACTGACATTTCCACTACTGATATCACAATTTTGTGTGAAGTTTTGGGGACAAGCGGAAATTCTAAATTGAACTGTGTAATTAAACCAGGAAAAAAATTGCAAAAAAAAGGCTTAAAATTAATCTCTCATTGAATTAATTTTTGAAGAGAAGTTCTTCTAAGCGGTTATCAATTTGTGATGGCATTATTTCTTTTATTAAAAAAATGCTTACAAACTAATTTAAATAACATTTTTATATAAATAACTTATATGTTTGGCGTACAGTGTTCACTTCAACAGGAGTAAATGTACAATTTGTATATGTGTATACATATAAAAAGATGTAAACTAAGTTATTCTTTCTTTTTAATAAAATAAAAATCCCTGTTTCGTAAGTGACAGAAATACTGATGCGTTATTTTATAAATACGATTGTTCCGTTAAATAATAATTTCCCACATTCCCATGATGACTCATCTTTGATAAAATCCTTTTCACTGAAAAAGCATTGAACTAATGCAATTAATTAAAATGATTTTCAGCCCTATCAGGCATTCAAAAAGAATATCATTTATTTAAGTCTGCTTTCTTATGCATTACTTGGAGGAGATAAGGATGATGACTCCGATTAACTCTGTGATTACCCCTCTTCAATGGAAATTAAACCGATCTTTGTAATTATTGAAATATTTTCTTTCCTATTGTGATACTATCAATAAGCCTCCCATCAAACAAAGTGTTTCTGGTTGCCGAATTTATTACAATAACAACCTTGTATCAACTTCAAATTAGGATGTTCTGGGGCATTAAGTATCCTAAAAAAAAAAAATTATTTTATGACGTTTCCTTATTCAATAATGAAACACCTGCGCCAGGTTGTTTTAAAAACCAACGCTTTATTTAACAAAAGAGTTCCTTTAGTAACCACCATTGTTCCATTTCCCATCAATCATTCTCAATCATTGTCCCATCAAAATTAGGCGGGCTACTTTTGTGATGGTGTCTAAGCAGGAAATGCGATGGACGTATAAAATACCCATCGAAATTGGATACTGAATAACAGTACAGTAAGCCCGTTAAATTTACGATCGATGCGATTAAAAATAATTGTTACTGGTCACGCGTTCAAAGGAACTGATCGGATGTCAAAGCTCAAAGAGATAATATTAAATTCCCCGCCTGAAAGATTTTTTAACGAATGTCGTCTTATAAAAATCCAAATTCAGAATATCATCTTTATTTTACCCAAAATATTTAAAGACAAATTCTCATAGCTCGTATAGTTTCGTATACAGTATGTTTTTTTGTAAAAATATTTTAGCTTAAAAATACATTATATTTTAATGATAAACTAATGTTTAAAAGACAATGTTTTATTCATAGCATAAAGGATAACGAGTACCTGACCGGACATTAGAAGGCACGGGTTCAATTCCCGTTGGCGGCATTAATTTTTACTCGGGAGATATTTTCAATTTGTATTGATATTTCAGGCGACTAATTATTGCTCATAATTAGTTGTTAAAAATACATATTTATATAGTTAACAAACGGTGATTCTGAATAAGAAAAGTAAGTTTTATTATATATTATTTTACGTATATATTATTGTTTGTAAAATAAATAAAACACCTTCGCATTAAAACATACTATTTATGTGGCACGACTGAATCTGTTGATTCTGACATCACGGGTCACTGAAGTCAGTCCACAAGTCAACATTTCACTATGATTTTTATGGAGATTGTACCAATGAATCTCAGGTTTTGTTTGTATTTGAAAGATTTCATTGTTGTTGTTCACATCGATGAAGGAATTTCAATTATTAAAATCCGGACTGGCATTGACGGAAATCGGTTACATTCGAGGACAGTCGGATAATCTTCCCATAGTTGACTATTTTATTCTTGTATAATACTTTTTTTTGATTAATCTAGTTAGATAATAATTTTATTATTTGTGTTTAAAAGACATTGTTTGGTAATATAAATATATTTTTAATTGTGTATTGTGTCGATACTGTAAGTTTTAATTTTACGGATTTAACTTCATTTTATAAGGCATTATAAAATAATAATAGTGAACAAAAATTTAAGTAAGTTTTTATAAAAATATCCGTAGATGGTCACCAAATATACATACGCAAGCCAGATATTCACAATTTGACTACTTCAGATGGAATTAACAATAAAAAAGGAAGTTTGGGTTTTTGGTTACCTTGAAAACTATTACAAAATCCGGCGTGCGCAAGTAAATTATTTTATAATTTACTCATTTAGAATAATACGTAGTATATTTCCGACACGTTGCAGGTAGGAAAATACTCTCAGTAGCGTACTGCTATAAGACCACCATTTAGAATGGAAACAATGCTTGAAATGTCTTTGGCCGTATTTGATGACCAGATCTGAGAAGCCAGGTACTTCCCCACTTTTCTCTTCCCCGTCTTCTTCCCCTCCATACTATCTTCAGCCTCACCACATAACCCAATTGGGGAAGCAATAGTATCACTGACTCCAGACGGTTGGGAGCAGTTGGGACTCTTGTGTGACTCTTTCATAAAATTTGTGATATTATTTTCCCAATTTTTCTTAAGTTTTACCCACCCAAGAATGAATTAATCTTTCCAAATCAGTAAGGCTAAAAGTTTTTTCCCATTTTTAAGAACCCCAAGTTCACGACCTTAGAAATATTCATATATTTTCAAAGAAAAATATGTAACAAAGTGTATTATATTTTCGCTGCCAACCTTTGATGTGCACAGTAACCTGAAAGCCGTCAATTTTCGCAGATCAAACACTTCAATACATTATTTAAGTATGGACGGAAATATTCCCGATACCATGTTTTTATACGGTTGCAAAACGTTTTTGTTAAATCCCCATAACAGAAATATATTGAGTGGTATTTTTAGGAATGTGCTAAGTCAGTTAATGATTAAGTCCAATTCGATTTTACACGGAGGAAAATGATCGTATTTAAAAAGTTATAGCATGCCAATTTCTTGATAAAATATTAGTCATTCAGAATATGTTGAGCACACGTGTTATTTTCCTAATAAATATTATGACGGAATGCGACAATATCAGTATGTCAATTTCAATATCAATTTTTGTATAAACACGTGTTCTGCCGTCCTCATAAAACATTCGCTTTTAACTGATACTTTGTTGAGAAGTCTGTCAATTCATTCGTTAAAGACCTGCAGTCCTATTTACAATAGGAAAACGAATGATTTGACCAGATTTTCAATAAATTAACAATATTTTAAATCAGTAGGTTTTCTCCGTGTACGGTCACTATCCTGTCCCAAATTGTGTTCACTTTAATATTTTCAATTATGAATGAGTTATTCGTTCACTATTCTTTTGCAAGATCTCCTCAAACAAAAATTCAACCCTTCCAATCCGTAAATATTCGATGATTGGATATATTTTACAAACACACACTTTCATTTGTAATAAAGTGTTGCAATAAACCATAGTTGAATAAACCTGGGAAGATTTAATAAATATGAAACCAGCGTATTAGCTTCATAATTTCAAGAAATTGCCGACAACGTTTTAAATTATGTATTGTAATGTTAAGGTACACATATAAATAATTATATACAACATATGAAGCCCGTATTCGCAATATCCTGGAATATAGCTCCTTTATTTCCCTTTCTGAACAAAACCATATCGTAGTATGGGGAAAAAGTAAAAAAGATGCTTATTCATTATTTTTTTAAATAAATTTAAGATAAATCAAATTTAATAATGTTATAATAATTATTAAGTTCTGCAAGTATTTCTGTTATTTTTACAGTTTTTAATGTGACAGCTGTTTCGGCTTTTGAGGCCATTATCAAACTGTGGATATGTCCACACGGCGACGATTTATTTATATGATTTTATTTATCCCCACCCATTTAAATTTCTATAATGTTCAAAAATGATTCATTAAGAATTGGAATAACCAAAATATTTGGAAATGCAGCAGTGTTTATACACCTGTTAGAATTAATGACCTAAGGGTTTTCTTAATTGTTGGTACGTGGGTGATTATGTTAAGGAATTATATATATTTTTTTTTTTTTTTGGGTTTTTTGAAAATATTAAGCAGGGGAGAATTGATCATTTTTGTTTGATTATTAATTAGGGTTATGTTTGGATCATTAGTTCTTTTATTTATCTCTAATTGTTCTAGTAAATTTAGTCTAAAACCCTTTCTTTCTATGTGTAAAGGTTTAGGCTCGTTGTTGTCAAGCGGGACGTGGTTTTTCTCCAAGAGGTGAGCTGCGAATTTCGAATCAATTTTATTATTTTTATAGCAACGCATATGTTCTTTGAATCTAGTTGAAAAGGCTCTCCCAGTCTGTCCAAGCTTATTCATTACCTGCATACGAGAGAATAAACGTACTATCCATCCCTGTAACCATCCTTGTTGTTAACAGGAATGCTCGATTTCAACAACCTAGAAGCACGAGGAAATATATTTATGACAATATATTTTTATAAACTTATCTCTGGAACTATACCTAATCCACTTAAATTAAAAGATCTCAACTTATATGTGCCTAACAAGTTTACGCGTGGGAGATCCCATGCTCTTTTCTTTACTCCGAATGCGAGGACTTCTGCCTGTCAGGTCTCGCCAATCAACAGAGCGACTCAACTGCTTAATGATTCTGCATGGAACATCGACGTTTTTAACGTCACTTACTTGCTGAAGGAATACTTGGAGCAGGTGGATGATTTTGTGTTTTTAGGAAGCATGTTAACGAGAGATGGAAAGGCTGACAGAGATAATGAAAGAAGGGTAAATGCAGATGACTCCGTTAATGGAGGATTGAACGCAGTTGGCGCTAGCAAAAAATTGTCCAAAAGCGAAGTTAGCAGTCCACAAAGGAGTGCTTGTACCTACCCTGATGTATGGAAGTGAGGCATGGAACCTGCAAAGAAAGGATGAAAGTCGACTGAATCCTGTTGAAATGAGATCCCTGAGGCGTATATGTGGCAAAACCATGAATGATCGTGTGAGAAATGTGGAGATTTGCAAAGATTGCAAGGCCGATGTAAGCGTAATGAGTAAGATTAAGAAAGGGATGCTTAGATGGTTTGGTCATGTATGTAGAGCGAATGAACGAAGGAAGGAGTGTAATGAAAATATATGATGCGAATGCGAATGGTAGCAGAAGTTGTAGACGCCCGAGGAAGACATGGCATGATCAAGTGAATCAGTTACTCAAGTCGGGCAAAGTCAAGAGTCAAAATAATAAAAGAGTATATATGAGACGATGTATGAATGTGAATGAGGCAAGAAGTGTGTACCAGGACCGAGTTGTTTGGCGGTCCGTCCTCTCTACATACCCCTGCGGGGAAACGGCGTGATCGATAGTTAGTTAGTGATGAATAAATAAATAAATAAAAACATTGAGTTATTGTTGTTGAAGTAAAAACAGGGTAAAGATGAATTAAAAATTGAGAGATAACAGAGCATATCCAGATTATAAACTCGATAAGTACCTGCAGCAATGAAATTGAAGTTTTTCTTCAAATAATATCTTGCTACAGAAACGACCTACATATAGAAGCTATGTATATTGAATATATTATTTTTTTCGTAACGTCAGTCGTGCTAAATAGTTAAGCCTGGCCGCCAAAGAAAAATGATACAAACCTCTGGTTGCAGAAACGTCTTGATAAATTTTATTAAAAGTGGAGATGAAAATAACGTATATTATTTTAATCTAATCAAAAATATTATACCTAACTTACAACAATAACGTATACAATATTCTTTAGAAATATTCAAATATTCTTTCATACGGGTGTAGACTGCACTTACTTTAGGAGGTGATTCTACATGATTTTAGAAGTAGAAAAGATGAAAAACTTTTTTCAAAATTTCAAAGTTTTAAGGTAGTTTTTAAGTTAAGAAGTTAAATTGTTCCTATGGGAAAATGAAATATTCTTCTATGGAAAAAATTTTGGCATGAGAAAAAAATTTGGAATGTCGAAAAAAATTATTTATCTTTTTAATCTCCCGATGTTAGTTCACTTTACCGCCGGACAAAATTTATATAAAAATTCAGCCTTGGTATGTTTTGCGCTCGCAAAACTCTAAAAGTAGTGGACAGATATAGCTGAAAATTTCAAAGTTTGTTCTTATTAGTTCCAGCAGTGTTTTTTTGGTTTGTTTAAATGGTAGTCGGGGGTGCTCTAGGAACACTTAACACAATATCTGTGGACCGGAGATACGAAGTCGAATTAGAGTTTAAGTAATGTATTTTTTTACAACAGTTAAATTATGGTAAACAGTAGTAAATGGTGGAAGAAGTCGAAAATGCCCGAGAAATTCATTAGCAATAGCGAAGCATTGAAGGGTCCACTAGATAGTAATAAACGTGATCCGTTTTTAGAAAAAGCAATTTTTTTCGTAATTTTTTTAAGAGCTGCGTTGTTTTTGCGTAGCATCACTCAATCTCTTAGTACTTTTTACAAATCCCCATTGTAGAATTATAACACTGCCTATTATAAAGATCGTTTGATATTTCCTGCTTCCGGTGTGGTCTGTTAGGTTTATTCTTTAGAGGCTTTCAGAATTCAGGAAGGCTTTATTTGTGGGAGAGGTAGGAATTCTCACTTTGGCTAAAATAACTCTCAATGCTGCATTTTAAACGCTTCGTAGGTGTATTTTTCATACGTAAAAAACAAATATTTTTCCCTACATTTTGCAAGAAGCGTGTAGAGCAGTGTCTGCCAAACTGTGTGCCGCAAGAATTCTGGTGTGCCGTGAAGTAAGAAGCCTCAAAATTGTTGATTTTAAATAATCCCTATACATTTAAAAATTTAGCATTTTTAAACAAATTCAACATCTACATGATGTTCATTTAAATATTTTTCACGTTCGCACATAGTGGTTGACGCATCACAGGGATACAGTTTGGCTGGTATATACGGAACGTAGTGAGTGTGAGTGAGTGTGGGTGAATGAGCACCACATCGTTCTGTTTCGAAGCTAAAGTTGGATAGTAGAATAGTTCGTCTTAGTTTTAGTAACGTGGTGTCTAGCCATGATTACTTTCTCGTAAAATCGATCCTGTGCGCAAAGCCTCAAGTCTTTCTGAGTCAGAATTGTCAGCATTTTGGATATCGCTGTGGAGTCAATATCCTTGATTGACTAAAATAGCTACTTAGCAGTTTAGATCGTTGTATCTTTGCGAATTTACTTTTTCAGGGCTCATGAAAATAAAATCCATAAAACTAGAGTGATGACAGATAGTAGGTGAGGAGTTACGTGTTTATTTATGTAATTTATAATCTGGTTTTGACGGATTATTTTGTAAGAATCAATTGCATCCTTTTCACTAATAACATTATAACCACCTATGTACCTACATATTTTAATGTTGATAACATATTTTAAAAATAATGTATTATTATTAATAAAGTACATTCAGTGAACTGCGGAACAATGCCATTCAGAAGTATGCCGTGAAGCAAAAAAAGTTTGGCAGAAACTGTTGTAGAGCCCTAGATTTCCACGCAATAAAAATCCATTTAATATACAATTTACTAATATAATAATATTGTGTTGGAGGACAATGACTTACCTCGGTACTGTTGGGGTGAATTCATGAAGTATTATTTATGACGAATAATTAAAAAAATATTATTTGCATTATCTAAAGAAACTAATACTATTTATCAAAAAAAAATCACAGACCACATCGTTCTGACTCCGAATTGGTTACGCAATAGCACCTCTCGGTAACAGAGGTAACAGAGGCCGTGGTAGAACCTGCCGGATACTTCGGTTGTTGCCTAGAGGTCAAGCCGGACGGTACCTGAAACTACCTCGCTATTCCTACAGGCATTGGGTGACCGCTAGAATCTTCAGCGTTACGGGCGGCAACATATTGTAGCGATAGTAACTAGAATGTTTGTGAACGCTCTTAGGTACAACTTGAATTGCATTGGAACCTACTAGCAAACACCGTGGGTAATGCCCATCTACCTACCCACTGGATGATTCTCGATGCATTCGCACCTTATATAAGCGATAACGGGAAGGTACTCAGGAAGACTACTTACATATCTTTAACGGCCTAATCAAAACAGCTTATTCCTTTTGCGACGCGATTACCAAAATAATCCTTGCTGTGTCTGTTGTGATTTAATACATGTGTGATATATAAAATATTTTTAATATTTATTCACTGCTTTTTTATCCTGGCAAAAGAATTTCAACACCGAACACATCTTCAACTTTTCAACAGAAATAAGAAAACCTTGATTAGAAGTAATTTACCCATCAATTTGTATTTTCTACGTAGGGCTCACTGTACATACAACTGGATTTAAGGTGACCTAAAACACAACATAATTGAGGAATAAGCGCATGTGAATTGTGCACGAATTAGTCGCAAACATTGCCAAGTACCCTTTCACACCGCGTATGGTTACCGCCCTTGACTTTTCAACGTTTTTCTTTATTGCAAACAATTTATTAATAATAAACAGCCATACTTAAAACAAATCAATCCATTTCCGTTATAAATTGTACAAAAACTGTACAATTTCTATTTCCAATTATGAATAGCACAAATGTATCTAACTGCTCTGATGAAGAACTGGCATTGAATTTTGGCAGATTGGCGGATGCGCCTTATGCGCCATGCGCGTTGTCAATTTAATAATTAAAGTATATTTCAAATACAACAATTGTTTGATTAATTGATTGTTTAAATTTTATTAAAAATACTTAAGAAAAATTGTAAACATTTACCGACACAACAATAAATGCAAACTCAACTCACCCTTGGTCCCATAAATTATCAGCTTACCACTCAATGGTACATAGATTAATTAACATTCCCTTAGAAAATAAAGCATATCAAAAAGAAAAAGAAACAATCAAAACAATCGCGGTTAATAACGGCTACGAGGCAAATAACATCGACAAAATTATAAGAAAAAAAAAATATAAAAATAAAATCAATTCAATATATCCGGTACATAATAATAAGTTAGATAAATTTGCATGTTTAGAATTTTTCGGTCCAATATCTTTAAAAATAGCGAAAGAAATTAAAAAATGTGGTCTAAATATTGCTTTTAAAACTAATAATAATATAGGAACTAACCTCAAAAATTCTAAAATTAAAATCCCTAAACTTAAAAATAGCGGCATTTATGAATTAAAATGCGACCATATAGACTGTGATGCCGTTTATATTGGACAGACTGGGAGAGCCTTTTCAACTAGATTCAAAGAACATATGCGTTGCTATAAAAATAATAAAATTGATTCAAAATTCGCAGCTCACCTCTTGGAGAAAAACCACGTCCCGCTTGACAACAACGAGCCTAAACCTTTACACATAGAAAGAAAGGGTTTTAGATTAAATTTACTAGAACAATTAGAGATAAATAAAAGAACTAATGATCCAAACATAACCCTAATAAATAATCAAACAAAAATTATCAATTCTCCCCTGCTTAATATTTTCAAAAAACCCAAAAAATATAATTCCTTAACATAATCACCCACGTACCAACAATTAAGAAAACCCTTAGGTCATTAATTCTAACAGGTGTATAAACACTGCTGCATTTCCAAATATTTTGGTTATTCCAATTCTTAATGAATCATTTTTGAACATTATAGAAATTTAAATGGGTGGGGATAAATAAAATCATATAAATAAGCCGTCGCCGTGTGGACACATCCACAGTTTGATAATGGCCTCAAAAGCCGAAACAGCTGTCACATTAAAAACTGTAAAAATAACAGAAATACTTGCAGAACTTAATAATTATTATAACATTATTAAATTTGATTTATCTTAAATTTATTTTAAAAAATTAAATGGAGTTCTACAAATTAAACACCAAAACAATAAATAAATAAAAATTGTACATCTATGAACTATTTATGTCAGTTTCTATTTACGTTTCAATTAGTAAGGTTTTCACATAAATAGTCGTTTATCAAATGAATAAAATTTTGACCAGGTTTTTTTACTAAAAATGATACACTTGGCTTTGTTTATTTACTAAAAATGATATCATCGGCCAGTAAAACTAGTACAATCTTTAAGCGCAACACAACTATACAAATGAAGGTACCCTACTAGTAAATAGGGTCGATTTACAAATACACACCTACGAATATTTAAGCTTTTACACTAACTTTCGTCTTTGACCGACCAGATCAAAAGGTGTCTGGTAGGCTGGGCCGATGTTAAATGCAAGAGTTTTATCTTATTATGCCGGTAACTTATCACTTTAACGAGTCTGGTCCGCTGAGAAGACTAACATTGCGGGTTCACGGGAACATATCGACTGAATAGGAATAAGGGCGAAAGATTTGCACAAAATAAATTAGTTAAAGCAGAAAAGTGTTGATAAGGTGACTACCAATTTATTTAGCACCGAAATTCACCCGTATTAAATTTTCTGATTTCTTAAAGAAAGGAATATCTTCGTGGCTTGATATTATAATTTAAATTGAGTTTTTAACAACGATCTTTTACAACTTTTTAAATAGTTTCGGTTATAACTAACCTTCCTCAGGACCGTAATAATAATATAAACTAACTTAAGAACAGACATATATATGTAAATGTCTGTACTAAATATATTAATATTTATATATTAGAGGGAACAAAACATCAGAGCGTGATAAGTAGAGGGGTAGGAGAAGAGTGGGGGTTATATGGGGAGATTTTAAAGCGCAAGCCAATGCCATTTGTATGTAGGACTAGGACTAAGTTGTTGTTGCATGGGTAAGAAATAAATGTGAAATATTCTCGCATAATGCGTAACATTACTCAAGTTCAATACACTTTAAATTTTCAAAATTGGAACTACTTATTGGACATATACTAAAATTATTGTGATTATTAATTTTTTATTCGGAATGCGTATTTATTTGTTTTCAAATGCTTGACAGTTGCTTAAATGCATTATTAATACAGTAACGCGAGTGGTTTCACTGAACTAGGTCCAATGGACATACTTTAGCGGCCCGTTCTTATGTTCTTTGAATAAACGATGCTACACTTTTGTTCGATTAGTGTGAATGCAAAAGCACGTATAAACTTACGAGCCGAACGACGAATCATGGAAAAGGAGCGAACCAACATCAAACAGCGATATTTGGATGATTTGTATAGCATCGTTTTGTGAAAAATCACCTCAAAGGCGCACTGATGGTAATTTGAAGGTGTTATTCAAGACAGTATCGAAGAACTTATGGAAATATTAGTATGAAAACCACCGTGGCACAATGGTAAGCTACTTGACTGCGAATCTGGAAAAAAATTAATTTAAATTTAAAAATTTATTCGAAGTTATCCAAGTTATCAAACTTTAAACCAGATCTAAGATGCCAGGAACATTAAACCTTTTCCTTTCTCATATCCCCCCCTCCTAGTCCTTCAGTCACATAACATTCCCTCAATAATAAATTATGCCCGCTGAAGACATAATCGATAGGGTTACATTACAATCAACGGTAATATGAGAATAATCACTCGTGGAATGACTCTCACGACAAGAAAGCTAATGAAATTAGAGTAAAAAAAACGCTTTTAAAGTTTGATGACATTTCACGGAAAGTAAAGAAAAATTTCCTCAATTTGAGCACATCAGTTTGTCTTTTCTGTGGGAATTTCTTAATTCCAATAGTTTTTCTCAATGATCGCTCGTGTACGCTATCTCAACACAAAATGGCAGATTATGCAGATAAAATCCCTAGATATAATACATGATTAAAACAAACAACAGCCCTGTCATTTAAAACTCTCAAAATTTCGGCGAGTTTACGTTCGTCACGTCACCCTCATGACAAAAGGTAAAATGCGAATGACAGCACGCTTGCAACGCTACGTGGGTAAATCCAGATTAAATCCAGCGTGAAAAGCAACAACATATCCTGAATCTGCACCCCGGCAATACAACACGTTTAGGGATGATCGTACATCAGGAATGCCTGACTGCATGCGTGTGCCGTGTTGGCACGTAACTGCTAAATTCTGAAGCTACACCGGCCCGCCGAAAGGCTATTTACAGTTTACGGTGCGTTAGTTCGTTGAAATCGGTAATTTACGGTGAATAACGTTGTTGAAATTGTTTTGCAGAACACTGATACTATCAAAAAAACTAATTTCGGTTGTCTGTGCGTGAAATGTTAGTTATTCCTGCGTGGAATTTTTTCGTTCATTGTTTCTCAAATTCGCTTTAAAAAATAAAAATTCTGACTAGCGATAAAGTTGGTACTTCAGATAATTACTTTAATATAGGTTATTATAATTAATCAATTTATTTGAAATATTTTGATGGCCTCTGTGGTCGAGGGGTAAGGTTCTTTACAAACAAGCTGGAGGTCGCGGGTTCAAATCCCGCCGTGCGCAAGTAAATTGCATTTGATTAATTTTTATTATTTTTGCAATTGACTCATTAAAAATAATATAAAGTATATTTGCGGCACGTTCTAGAGTGGAATATACTCTTAGTATTAACCACCATTCAGAAACGAAACGCCGCTTGAAATGACTTTGGCCGTGTTTGATAACCAGATCTGAATGGCCAGGTACTTCTCCACTTCAAACTACCTTCAGCCTCACAGCATACTCCAATTGGGGATGCCATTGTCTCACTAACTTCAGACGGTTGGGAGCAGTTGGTACTCTTCTGCGGTATTCATATAAAAATTTGAGAAATTTTAGTTTTTCAAGTTTACTTACGGTGTTTATTTAAAATGTAAATTACTCTCTCTATCCGTATCCTACTACTAATACTGACGAGTTTGGCCCCGTTGAACTCCAATAATTTAGTACAAACTCCAACGCCTTCTGTTGAACTCAATTTTGTGTCAGTGCTCTGGGCAATTCCTTCATCTAGGTCAGGCATGCCCAACATACGGCCTGTATGAAGATATTTTTTCCTTAATAAAGCTTTCCATGTATTGGAATTTTCGTATTAAAAAAAATCGCTCTCGTAAGTTCATCAGATTTATATTTATTTTTAAAATTAGAACTTTCTTGTTATTAGACCTTGGACTCTCGATGGGGGTTTTTGATTTATTGCTTGAAAAGTGCCAGGCGGCTACTAGGAATTTATTTTCGTAATTAATTACAACCGGCATATTTTTTCCGCATGTTTCTCGGAAGATCGAACGAAACTGACCTGATTTTAATAAGACTTTCTCTACTGTTCACCCAACCCAGCATTGGCAGAGCGAAAGTGCCTATTTTTGAAACCATCGAATAAAAACAATTCAACGTGTTGTTATTCTAAGCGAGGACTGTAAATTAATCGGTCTTTTTCCATTAATCCGGTCCCACGCAAAGCTCCCAGTAGTTGTTTAACTACTGACTTAGTGCACGTTACGCATACAAATATCGAATTAATCAGTACGATAACTGATAACACTGTGTACGGAATAAACAATGGGGTTCGTGTGAACTAAACACTTCAATATCGAAACATTGTTTTACATGCAGCATCAAGCGACCAGTTCTGAACAGCCAGGTAGATAATAATATATATACATCATCATAATCTTATGTTATAAAACAAGGTTTTTATGCATAGCACAAAGGATGAAAAAATATAATAAGCAATAATTATAAGCTTAAAAGCCTTTCCCTCAAAAATAATGTTGGTTGTTTTCAGGTGAAAAATTCTAATAATTTTTTAATGAACAATACTAGTAAATATTGAAGTATTTACTGCTATAATACGACTTAACAACTATTTTAAGAATAGAGATTTATGATTAACATACTTAATTACATTTATAAATACTGCCGGTGGTATAATTTTTGTGATTACTGCCGGTGTTGTAAATGATAAGTTATTACAATGGTAAATTGTTAGGACATTAAAATCGAACTTTTTACACATCTTTCTCCCCTCTCTACTCAAAATATCCTATTTTAGGTCCCCACAACTGGTTCCAGATGGTTGGGACTCTTGTGCGGTTTACAAGGTTATTTAAAAGATTCTAACATTGACTGAATGCTTTAGAAATGAGATCACCGAGGCGGTAAAACCATGTAAGATCCTGCGAGAAATGTGTAGATCAGCAAAGAATGCAAGGTTGATCTAGGTAAGTGTAATAAGTAAGATTAAGAAAGGGAAGCTCAGTTGGTTTGGGTATGTTTGAGTAGTAGTTGACTCAATATTAATACACAGAATTTTAAACAATGACATTGACTGTACTGAACTTCTGTCCCTTATTAACTTTAACTTACCTTTGAGACGTACACGACATACAGTGCTATTCCCCACGCTAAATTATAAAACAAATGCAGCATCTAATACGACAATTAACCGAGCTCTACATACTCTAAATAATATAAACTTATCATATTAACTCTAACATTGACATTTTTTCTGATTCACTGCCCAAATTCAAACGTGGCATCATGTCAATAATTTAAACTATTCAATGCGCATACATACAGACACACACACACACACACACACACACACACACACCCTCACACCCTCACACACACACACACACACACACACACACACCCTCACACACACACACACACACAAACACTCACATATACATTACACACGTCACACACACACCTATAAACTACACAAGTCTTCTGGTAATTAAGGAATAAACATACCACTTAGCAGACATTACAAGGAAACATATCATAAGTACACAACATGAAGTATCTTATTCCTGTATATTGTTTCATCTATGTAAATTATGTACTGTTTGTTTTTATAATATAAAATAAATAAATTTATAGCAAACGAACAAAGAAAAGAGTGTAAGCATAATGTTTGAAGAGAATATGAATGTAAGGTAAGGTAAGGTTAGGTTAGTTTAGAGCAAACAAACAAAGAAAGGAGTGTAATGAGAATTTTTGAAGCCAATATGAATGTTAGTTAAGGTTGGGTTAGAGCAAACAAAAAAAGAAAAGAGTGAAAGGAGAATGTTTGAAGCCACTCTGAAAGTTAGGTAAGGTTAGGTTAGAGTAAACAAAAAAAGAAAGGAGTGTAAGGAGAATGTTTGAAGCCACTCTGAATGTTAGGTAAGGTTAGGTTAGAGTAAACAAAAACAGAAAGGAGTGTAAGGAGAATTTTTGAAGCCAATATGAATGTTAGAATAAGTATCACGGCTTGGCAAGATCAAATGAATCAGATACTTGAGTCGGGCCATGTCAAGAGTCAATATCATAGAAAATTATGCATGGGATGATGTATGAATGTGATCGAGGCAAGCAGTGTGTGCCATGACCAATTTTTTTGGCGGTCCGTCCTCTCTGACTACCCCTGGGGGCAACGCCGAGACGGTTAGTTAGTTAGTTAGTTAGTAAAAATAATGTTATGTTGCAAACCAATAAAGTTTCATTCATTATCTGGGTATGTAAACAAGTATAAATACGTAGGTATTTCAATGTACACAAAACAAAAAACATAAACGTTAACATTAAAATAAACATAAACGTAAACATAAATATAAAAAACTAAATCAAAAACAGCACAAAAAATATAATAACAACAAACAGGATATTTGTAAGAACATAGACAACAGTATAAAAAGATATTCCCAATTTTTGCCTTATGTGATATTATTGTTCTTCAATTCTCGTGGATAAAATATTTTGTTTTCCATAAATTTCTAAATTATCTCTAAAAACAGACCGAAAATAATGAGTTATATAGTGAGTTTTCGTTTCGCATTCTGTTAGGAGATCTTAGATCTGTTTCGTTATTTCGGTGCGAACAGAAATTTCAATTTATGAAAAAGTTTCCTACGGCGTTAAGGTATTTTTTCAGACGTTAAATCTATTTACATATTGATTTTTCGCACCCCAAACGTGAGGAGATTACTAGATATCCTCCGGAAAGGTAGAATTTTATAACAGAGACCTATTTCCGAAGAGGGTACTATTGTGTTATATTTTATCGACATTTCTATGGGATGGAAAACTAATTTAACTTTTCTCAATTCAATTTAGTTTAGATTGAATTTTTAAAGACTTAGAAGGTAAATTTTAGAATACGTGTTTAAGTACATATATGGGGATCTGGTAGTGAGACAATGAAAGATGATGTTGTAGTTGTGTCACGGCGTTTATTGTGAGTCAGTATAATTGCGCAGTTGGAAATCTGAAACCGATGAGGATGACACTAGGTGTAGACGGCGATGGTGTGGTCGAGGCGCGGTTCAGTGAGTCGCATTGATGGAGACTGGACTCGTGGATGTATTCGGCACTGATGAAGACGTGGGGTCTTCCAGGACTCCAGTGTGAACGAGGTAGCCGAAGGTGCGATGGACCTGGTCGGCAGATGAGCTGGAGTTGCAGGCCGGCGACGATGCCGCGGAGCCGAGGCGCAGAACGGCGAAGTGGTCGCAGGGTCTAGGCGCGTGAGGTCAGCGCTGGCCTGGATTGATAGCCGGGGCCAGGGTGCTGAGGAAAATCCCAAGGAGTCTATGGTTGTAGTCCGTGCAAAACCGGGTGTAGATAAGTACGTCCTGTAGTGGTGTGGTGAAGAAAGAGAAAGACAATACACATATGTATATTATTTTATGGACTGCTACCATAGCATAACACATATAAATATTTTTTTTATGTGAACACCGCTGAAAAAAACCCCGACGGCCTGAAGTCAGTAGGACAACCGTGTTAATCTTGTACGTTTTAATTTTTTTTTTAAATATTAAAAACGCATAAGAGTCCCAACTGCACTCAACTATCTCGAGCCAGTGAGACTATGGCATCAGAAGAGGAAGGTGGGGGGATTCTTGGCTATTCAGATCTGGTCACCTCACAGGGCTCAATCCATTTCAAGCAACGTTTTAATTGTGAATGGTGGTCTTATAGCAGGGCGATACTGAGAGTATTTTCCACTCTTAGAATAGAATATCTTCTTCTCTGGAACGTGTCGCAATACTATTCTATATATTGTTTTAAATTAATAAATTGTGAAATAAAACAAATTAATAAAATTTTCTCACGCACAACGGGATTTGAGCTCGTCACCTTCAGCTTACGAGTTGCGAGCTTTACCTCTCGACCATGGTTGGCCGTTGATTCATCATCAGATTACTTTCAGAGTGGTACAAGTAGATACTCTGAGTATCGGCCTTGTGAACGACCATCATTCAGAATTACGTTTTGATTACTAAATCTGAACATGCAGATACTTCCCGGCCATATCCTTTCCAATCTCCTTCACTCTCACTCTAATTCATGTACCGAATTGGGCATGCACTAGTCCCACTGCCTTTGAAAACTTGAAATTTATGTGCAGTATTCACATTTTTAAATAAACGTATTTTCAATATTTGAGGGTAAACAGTGTCCCACTGGCTATAAAAACTTTTTTTAAATTCATACAAGTTCCAACGTATCACATTATTTATTAGATTAAATGCTTAAGAGGAAGCTACAAGCCAAAAATGTGTATATTCTTGGTATTCCTTATATTGTAGGTAATAGGCCTTAAAATCGACAAACCGAGTCTAGAAACGTTCAATTTCAAGCACAAAACTGTTTTTTATTTATTTTGTAAATAATTTTGTAAGAAAGCAAAAAAGTTAATCAAATGAAACTGTCACAGATAATCTTAGCTATGATACTGTAATTTTTTTAAAGTTGTTTCCTTTATGTGTTCATACATTTCTTTTAAAAAATATATATTTTTTATTGATGAATTTATTTTTTTATTTGTATTCTACTCAAGCGAAAAGATAGGAAGACCTTCAATTTATCTAAAACTATTTTTTTATATTCATAACATAAACCAATTTGTTATAAAGACGAATCAAAAAAGTGATTATCATTAAAAACAGTGTTTAGACGCTCTCCGTGGACGAAGGGTCACACTCTATACTAGCAAGCTGGAGGTCGGGGGTTCAAATTAATGTTGCGTGGGCAACAAAATTTTATTTGTTTGATTTGTATTATTTCACTATTTACTCATTAAAAATAATATAATTATTTTATATTATATTTGAGGCACGTTCCAGAGAAGAAGATTTTGTTAGTATTGCCCTAGTGTACGACCACCATTCATAATTAAAACGTTGCTTGAAATAATTTGGGACGTATTTGGCGACCAGATCTGAATAACTAGGTACTTCTACCCTTTACTCTTGCCTATCTCCTTCCTTTCTCCAGTACATTTAGCCTCACGAAATACCCCAATTGGGGATGCCATAGTCTCGCCGGCTCCACACGGTTGGGAGCAGTTGGTACTCTGGCTCGATTAAGCACAAAAAAAGTATGTACTTAACTTAAAAAATTTACATGTATCACTTTATTTTCATTTTGTTCTTTAAAATATAAATCTTACGCAGCTTTATTGCGACGCTAAAAGATATTATTTCCGGAAATAATTTGTTTATTTTATGCTCCGTGCTTTTAGGATGCGATATTTATTCAAAGGGTTCGGTCCCCTTATCTGGAACTTTATTACCTAGTCCAGGACATCAACGTTTTAGTGTACAGAGTCCGACAATTAAGAAAGGGTTTGTTTATTTACTAAATCAATTTAACTGTAACTATTGCAGAATTGCTAGATATCTGGCATCTTACAAACATGCACAGGAATTTAGTATTTGCCAATGAAATTTATAAAACACGCTAAATATCATACATGCACATTACTTAGTTCTTTTAAATATAATATAATTGTTAAAAAAATACGGTAAACACCACAATGTTGAAAGTGTCCTGAAAAAAATGGCATTAAAGCGGTAACATGACAAACTTCAAACTTACAGGCGTGCATTTCACTTACAATATTATTATTTTAACGATAAACTAATAATTATAAAACAAGGTTTTTATGCATGGCTCAAAGGATAACAGATTATCATAAGCAGTAATCACTTGTGTGTAATATCAATACAAATTGAAAATATCTCCCGAATAAAAATAAATGACCGGACATCAGAAGGCGCGGGTTCAATTCACGTCGGCAGCATTTAATTTTTCTCGGAAGATATTTTCAATTTGCATTGATATTACAGACGATTTATTATTACTTATAATAATTTATTACCAATATTATGTTCACTTTCAGAAATACGTACGGCCGACTTAACAAATAAACCCTAACCTAAATTAAAGTAACCTAAATTTCATTATTTTTAAATGCGGTATTTATTAAGCATTAAACATTCTAATATTTATAGAATGATTGAAAAGAAAATATTGATTTTTCAACTTTGTTAATCCACTAGGCGTAATTTAACTAGGTGTAATTCTCTATTGCTCATATGTAACTCCGTCCGTCCGTGTAATTCCTGTAGTGTTATCTCGGTACGTGAAATTCACGCCCGTGTAATTTCTTCCTGACTCCCATAAACACCAGGACGATATGAAAATCAGTTATCAAATATAACGTATAGTTAATATAGAAACTTGTTCCTATATTTAAGGTTGTCAAATGGAATTCATTACACGTGTATTATATCAATTAGTATGTAAACCCTACTAATTCTAATTTATACGTTAATCGTATTAATCGTATACAGTGATTATGTGTCGTGTAAAGTAAAGTAGTAAATAATACACGTGGGTACTTTTACGTTCTTTAATTATATCAGGCGTATAATGTATAAGGTTGATGTTCTGAATCTGAGACAAGAGAGAGACAATGGACAACTAACGTACTATTTATACTTCCATCCATCTGTCTCACTTAGGCACGTGGTCTCTTTCATATCCGCAAACATACGATCACCAATTTTTTTAAATGTACGCCTGTAACATCTACCCAATAGTTCGATTATCAGTTAAAAATGTAATTTCCGAAGGTACCAAAACTGAAGACATATGATACACCTAAAAAGGTTGCAAGGTACTTGTCTACTTTAAGAATATCGTGTAGTGCTGCTCACGGTTTTAATCCTCCAAGCGCAGTCCTCCATTATTGCATTGGCAACTTTTCAGGATATTCGTATCAAGAAAATGTTTCCTTTTCTTCGAAACAAAGTTACATCTTCGAAACTTCTCGTCACCTTTATGTTCTCAAACCTTAATAATTATTTTACATTTACGATTTTTTTTTCACGGTCGTAATTTGCCACGCCCTGTATTCAGGAATTATTTCGGTATAAACATGAAGTGATTTATGGTCCGCGCTGAAACACCGCTGAAACCGGGAAACACCTTTATCGGCCCGTCATTTCACAGTTTTTATCCAAACGTCCGAATAAAATAGACAGCTTCAGAAATGACAAATCGCAGCCAATGGCGTCGATGCATTTAGTCAAAATATTTGTGTTTGCTGTGAGCATTTCGACAATTTTAAATGGTTGAAAATATTTTTGAGCCGGGTATAATCTTCGTTGCATTTTAAGATACATTTTAACATCTGACAGATTAACTCCCAGCGACCATTTTTTTTCAAATCCAACAGATTAAAATCCAACTTCGGAATACTTAATAACGAAAGCTCAAGTCAAAGAATATCACATCACAACAACGATTTCAAATGTGATGTACGAGTATATTCACCAGTTTCCCGTTTGTACTTCTGGTTTCTGGACACCGTGTAAAACTCTACACCCATGCTATCTCTTTTATTCGTTCAATACTAATAATTGAGGCAAGACACTAATATCTCCGTTGTAACCTCTCTCTGCTTCTCCATTATAACAGAAAGGTAACAATGGAGCTATCCCCGACAGGTCATATTCTCCGCTTATTATACTGCTTTATTTTGATAGTACGACACGCATGTCATCGTATCGAATACGATCAATGTCAGTATGTAAACTGCAAACTTTTAATGTATTTAAAAAAATCATACTGAAAAAATATGGGTTTCAAAGGTTTTATAACAACCATTAACGAACTTCAAAGTAAAACATTAAAATACACGATATGTCATCACTGGGATATCCTGTTTTCCAGGATTTCATTTTCATGTTATTAAAATTTACTAGTATTGATAACGTCACTAAAAACAATATTCCTTTCAAACAAATTTTACTACATGAACAAATACTTTACAAAAAAATTAAATATCTTTATCCTCGTGTGTGCTTCCGTAGGTATATTTAGACTACGTAACGTCCACAAATATGATAATACGTACTTTATTTATTGCTAATTGGGTTAGTTGTATAAAATATGATATACCTTTAAGCTATACCCTTTGTATTTAGTTTATTTTGTACAATAAAGGTTTTTTGAATTATGTTTTTTGATGGTAAAAATATTTATTTCAACGCCTTAATTTTTATTTTCTAAAATTAATATGAGAAACAGTAGCTAGAAACGTAGTTTTCCCATGTTGGACAAAACGTGACAATATAAATTCATAACACGCCTTTAAAGCTTTGTTGTATAAAGTTGATATATTAAAAGCATTCATTCATACTAAACAGAAATGGGATATTTAGGCGTCCTTATCCGAAATCTCAGCGTAATTTTTCACACGGGTAGCCCTTTTTTAAATTTCCAATTTGTTATATAAAAGCTGACGCCGGCCCATCCGTTAAGGGCGGGGGCGTCGGTAACGGCACGGGGCGTCGCGTCGGGGAAATGCTTAGCGCTTGTAACAAGGACTTGTCCATAGTTATTTACTATTAGTAGGATGGAAGTGTGAATTACTGAATATCCATTTGAGAGGTCATTTGGAATACTTGTAGGAGTATCAATATTACCTATTTACTTACTCTTGAGAACCGATGAACGTACTGCGGTATCGTTGCTTGTATATAAATGACCCTTTATTACACACATTGAATAAAACGAACATGAGAAATGTGATGTTTGCGTGTTTCGTGAAACCAAAGTGTGACCATTATTTGCTTTAATTTCTCATGCAGAAATGTGTTTCATCATCATTATGAAAGTTTCATTTCAATCATATGTGATGGCAATGTACGATGTCAGGCAAGTGTAAGGGAGACAGAACGCGTGCTAGCTGGGGAACCAAAAGGTACTAAGTCAATGATTTCAGTTTTCCATTCATTGGTTTTCATTTAAATCTACACGGAACGCATTTCTAATGTTCTCATTTATTCTACAATAACATTTTTTATTTTTTTATTGTGAATACCACAAAAGAGTCCCCACTGCTTCCAATTGCCTGGAGTCATAGAGACTGTACCATCGTCAGTGGGGAATATTGTGAGGCTGAAGAAAGTGGGAAGGAGATGAGGAAGAGGAAGGTGGGTGTAAGATTATCTGTCAATATTTCGCTTCAAGTTTCTTTTATTCGATGAAAAAGAGGTTTTTTTTGTTCTGCAGAATATACCTAAGAAGTAAATTGATAAATTTTGTGTTAAAACGAGTAAAGCGTTTGATAGATTCATATTATCTTAACGTACTTTTTTAAATCTTTGAATGACGCAGACTTCGGCTGGGAATGCTGTGTTAGTTCTACCCGAATTTCAATCAAATATACTCCGAAGAATTAGCATCTTACAGCCAAACACGTGCCCAAAATTTATGAACATTATGGCTTACAATTTCCGGATTCGGATGGCTTCCCTGTTTGAAAAAGAGAAATAAACATCTCTTTCATACGATATGATGAATCGATGACCTGATATTTTAAACGTTTTAAGGAAGCTCTTATGTAAGTTCAGTATCCAGAAAACTGACAATTTCCTTATAAAAAAGGGTCTATTAGACTACTTATTGAAAGGTTTAATAATAATAAGTGTTATTATCTTCCTTTTTTAAATAGAGATAATGATATCATCACTGAGATCTTCTGTTTTACAGGATTTCATTCGATATTATTAAAATTTACTAGTATGAATAACGTGAAGTAATTATAAATAAATTAAATAGTGTTTTTTTCTGAAACAATCATAAATACATTGCATTTTTTTTTGTTCATTTGAGTGGTTTTGCTTTCAGTCTGCATTTTGTGTCAGTATATTATCTATTTTTGTTCTTCCTGTGTTTTGTAACCAGCTTTTTATTTGGCATTTAAATATTGTAATATTGTTGTGTGTTTTGAATGAATGTGGTATTTGGTTGTAAAGTTTAGTACCATAGTGTATGAAGTTTTTTTGCCCAAATGTCGAATTTGTAGTTGCTTGTCGGTAATGATTTTGACCTTGTGATCTAGTGTTTCTAATATACATGTTAGTTGTTATTTCTCGTTGTTTTGTATTTATGAATGTAAAGTTGTATTGTTTTAGAATAGAATTGTTCAATTGACATTATGTTAAGTTTGTTGAAGATTTTGTCAGTGTTAGTTCTTAAAGGGACGTTCGGAATAATTTTAGTTATGGCTTTTTGGGTTTTAAAGATTTTAGGATATTGTCATTTTTACTGCCCCATCCGATAGAACCGGTTTGATGGGCGCTTCTAAATAACTAACTAACTAACCATAACGCCGTTTTCGCGCAAGAGTAGGCAACGAGGACGGACCGCCAACAACTCGGTCTCAACACAAACTCCTTGCCTCATTCACATTCATTCATCGTCTCATAGACACTCTTCTATCATTCTGACTCTTTACTTCCTCGGGTGTCTCTGACTTCTGCTATAATTCACATTTGCATCACATATTCTCCTCACACTAATGCCCATATCATCTAAGCGTTCCTTGTTTTTGGTGCTTCACGCGATATATGCTTTCCCTGCAAAATTTTCAAAGATGATATACTCTCTTAAATATTTAAGCTTATTAAAAAATAATTATTTAAAGAAAAGAATTAAACTTGTTTGAAGCGATGTACCTTACTTTATTTAAAACTCTATGGCGTCGCGTGCGTACTGCCTAAGCCTTTTGCTTCTGTTAGGAGAGATCCATCGTTTTATTGGCAAGAAGATAATTGTTTTCATCAAATTTGACAGTTTCAAAGTGATTTTAGGAAATTGAGAAGGGTTTGATGATTGTAATTAAGAAAAGAAATTAAAACCCATGTCGCCTGAGAATGGTTAAAGCAAACGCCTAGCTTAAATAATTAATTTAAGGAAGGTTTGAAATAGAATTCTAAACTTTTCTGAAGGCATTTTTATGAAAGGTCTGCCATAAAAAAAAAATAATTAAAAAACTAAAAAATTTTGTTCAGAATTTCAGTTTAATATTTTTTTAGAAAACTAATTAGCAGGTAATCTTGCTCTTCTCTAAAGTACATTAATTATTCGAGAGCTACATTTTTCGCAGAATAAAATAAAGAGACGGCCACCGTGGTCGAGGGGTAAGGCCCTTGACTAGCAATTTGGAGGTCGCGGGTTCAAATCTCCGCCTGTGCAAGTTATATGTGATTATATGTTATCTCACAACTGATTCATAAAAAAATATGTATGATATTCGCAGCATATTCCAGAGTGGAAGATACGGAAAGGTGTAAGACCGTTATTCAGAATGGAAACTTTGCTTGAAATGCCTTTAGCCTTATGCCCTTGTTTGTTGACCAGATCTAAATAACCAGGTACTTCCCAAGTTTCCTCCTTTCTTTTCACCGTGTCAATTTTCGCCTATTATGCCTTACAGCGTACTCCAATTGGGGATGCCATAGTCTCACTGGCTCCAGAAGACTGGGAGCAGTTGGGACTCACCTAGCAAAATGTGTGGTAAAACCATTTACGAATATAAAACGTTTAAGGGTTCAAAGGCGAAACGGTTTCTGGCGAATAGAACTTGAAACCGGTTTAAGGGTTTAAAATTTTATTTTAATTGTGCAAATCACACAAGAATCTCATCTGCCCCGAAATTGTAGGACCATGTGGTTCCCAATTAGGGTAATTTTGTGAGCATGAAGGAAGTTGGTGAAGGGAAAAAGATGAGATAGAGGAAGGTTGGGAAGTACCTGGCTATTTGAACTTGCACAGCCGCTCTTTACCGCTCAGTCAAGGAGGTCCCAGCAAAAGCTCTAGTTAAAGCGCTCACTCAAAATCCATGTGTTTGAATAACGGACACAGCAATAAATGTTATGTTATTCTCATTGATGAATATTTAATCATTGAAATCATTGAATAAGACTATTCCCCACTATCACACAGTCTTCACAAAAGTCGTGTCTGGCCGCAGTGTTACTGCTGGGGATGGTGTGAAGGGTTCAAATGACCACCCCTGTCATAATTTTCACTGTCTCTCGTCGGGACTGCCTGTAGTGCGCCAGAAACTTGGGCTGTTTTAGTGTTGTTCGCTTTCATAAGAACGTGTTAAAAATTGCTTTTCCTTTCTAACGTATGTTCTTCTTTATGAATTTTGACTCTCAACGAGCTTAAAGATCAACAAAAAAACTATCTTGGATGAGAAAACTAAGGTTTTTGATAAGTTTAAATGTATTTTGTGCCATTATAGTGGGGCTAGTTGGAGGCTTTTAGAATTATTTAACACCAGCTTCGTTTTAAAAACAAAAATAGGGTCTTGATGTGAAAACCGAGAGATGGACCCATCTGGTTTTTTAAACGGTTCCTGAAAGCGATAGGTGCCCTCGACTCATGAATAATTTTTTTTTTTTTTTATAGAATTTTTGTAATATTGTCTTTTTTGTTCTTTTATCCATTTTTTTTATTTTGTGTTTGAATTTATTTTTATTTTCCTCAATTTTTGTTTCAAGTGGAAGACTGTTAAAGGCTTTAATAGCGTGGTATTTATGGTGTCTTTGTCCAAAGGTAGTGTTAACCTCGGAGTTTTTATGTTTTCTTTGTACGCTTGTCTGACCGGTCTATTAGTGATATTTTGTGTTTGTTGGGGTTTGTTTTTTTGGTTGAAAATGTAGTTTAGTAGTGTTTTAACATATAATTGGCGTATATCAAGTACGTCACAGCTTTTAAATATTTGGTCTGTGTCGGTTAGTTTATGTTTTTTATGTATTACCTTTAATATCGTTTTCTGTGCGATTTCTATTTGAGCGATAGCTGCGTTTGTTGCTCCTCCCCAAGCAATTATTCCATATTCTATTATTGATTGGCATAGTGCAAAATATATTGTTTTCAATTGTTTTATTTTATATATGTTTCTTATATTTAGGAAAATGTGTATTGTTATGAGGAGTCTATTTGTGATTTGTTTGATGTTATGTGTCCATCTAAGATTATGGTCAATTACGATTCCTAGATACTTTATTTGTTCTGTTTTTTCTAGAGGGGAGCAATCGCAGATGTTATTGTTTATGCATTCGTGTATTTTTATGGTGTTTGTATTGTTTTTTGGCTGTCCTGTGTTAGTTATGCTGTACGTTGTGAATTTGTTTTCGATATGTTTAGTGTAAGTGTATTTGAGTGCAATCATTTTTTCACTTGCGTGATTCCTAGATTCGCTATGTTATATACCTTATTCCAATCCTTAGATTTAAATAGTAAAACTGTGTCGTCTGCGTAACTAATTATTTCTCCATCTATTTCCATGCTGCAAAGTTCATTTATGTAAATTGTGAAAAGAACGGGCCCTAGTATGCTTCCTTGTGGAACTCTATGGAACTCTCCTGTGTGTAATCGGCAGTGGTTTGCTAGTATAGTTATTAATTTTGACTTGTTGTATTCGGTCGCTCATGTAACTTTTCAATAGTTGGAGTTCTTTGTCTTTGATACCCATATTTTCTAATTTTTTTAAAAGTGTTGCAGATTGAATCAAAGGCTTTAGCCAAATCTAGATATATCGCTTTGAATTTAAACCCTTGATCTAAGTTGCTATGTATATAATCTATTGTACTTGCCAAAGCTTCTTTTGTGCTTCTTTTTTCTCTAAATCCATATTGTTTGTCCGAGATTAAATTGTTTTCTTCCAGGTATTTTATTATTTGGTTTTTTAATAGTCTTTCGAAAATCTTTGATAGTGAGTTTAACAAAGTAATTGGTCTATAGTTAGTTATTTCCATTTTATCTCCGGATTTATAAATAGGGATTACCAGTCCTTTTTTAAGAGTATTGGGAAAGCAGGCATGTGTCATGCTAAGGTTGATTAGGTGTGTTATAGGTTTTAATATCTCATTTTTTATTATTTTAATGCAATCCGTTGTTATCTCATCTAATCCAGGAGCAATCCGGTTTTTTAATGTATTTATTATTTTGTTAATTTCCATTTCCGAAGTTGTTTTTAATGTAAATCTGTGTTGTGTTGGTTGAGTATCGATGTTTGATCTGTTTGTTTATTTATTTATTTTTTTTAATAAAAAGAAAGACAAACATTCCCAGGTTACGAATAACCTGACAATATTTGAAAATCTCCTACTACCACCACAGTAAGCTGAAAATGTTGCTTGTGTTGTGATGGAGGACTTAGCCAGCCGAGGAATTGAACACACTACGCCTGGGTGGGACCCAAACGCGATGTCAACTCGGCCACTGACCGGTCATGTTAGTGTATTTGGTTATGTTAGTGTATTTGTGTTGTGTTTTTTACGATTCGCTGAAACTTTCCCTATAGTTGCAAAAAAGGGTTTGACGTGGTTTGCCATAATTTCCATATTTGTTTTGGCATCTATTTTTTTCGAGTTAATATTGAGATGTTCGATAGTATTTATTGTTTGTATTTTTGTGTGTATGTAACTTCCTTTAATATTCTCCATATTTCCTTTGGGTAATTGTTTTCTTTTTTAAGTTTTTCTCTGTAGTACAACTCATTAGCTACTCTAATAATTTTCGTGCATATGTTTCTATATATTTTTTTTTATTTTATTTTATTTTATTTTTATTTAATACACATAAAGTGGGTACAGGATATGATATGAGTACATAAAGAATATATTTTTCATTACAAAATATATTTATGTTCGCAATCTCACCAATGAAGAAACTGGTTCTTGTGTTTGGTGAGAGAGTTACACTAATTATAAGAAAAATAGAATCATTATGCTATAAGTAAGTATATATTATTATAGTATATATAATTAGAACGCCTTCAATTGAAATATTCAATTCCTTTGACGTACCAAATGTTCAGCAAATATATGCCAAAAATATATTATTGAAGCTCTTCAAAAATAACAAATCCTCTACTAGACTGTGTATGCATAACACTAGATCGAACAAAAATGATATAAAAAATATTCCAAGTTATAAAACCACATTCGGACAAAGAAACTATACATACTTTGCAACAAAACTCCATAACATCCTTCCCCAAGACATAAAACTAATAAAAAGTCCTAATGAATACAAATCATTAATAAAAATATGGCTGAAAGAGGTCAATGAAAAAACCCTAATGAAAACACTAAAAACGATATAGAAGACACTAAAAACGACATAGAAGACACTAAAAACGAAATAGAAGACAAATAAACCATATTTAAATAACTTTAGTCCGCCTCGGCACAGGACCCCCTAGTGAGGAGGACTAAGAACAATATTTTATACTTAATTTCACCATTATATTTTGTATGTAACAATTATTTTATATAGTCGCTAAAATAAAAAAAAATAAAAATATATATATATATATATGATAGGAACAATATATAAAGAGACAAAATCTAAATACAGTGGAGATGAGTATAGACTGATAATAAATATCAATGAATATCAATGAAGGGAAAAACAGGCAATTATTTAGTTGATTATTTATGAAAGAGTAACTTTAGTTTTAGTTTAAGTATGTTAATATCCTTTGATTTCTTTATTTCAATCGGAAGGTTGTTGAAATACTTTATTCCTAAATATTTATAGTTATTTTGCATTTGTTTGGTATTACATTTTGGAATTTTGATATTGTATTGATATCTTTTAGATAAGTGGGATTCAAATTTTTTGATTATATTATCTTTATAAATTTGGATTATTGCATTTTTCTTGAATATATCTTCTACTCGGGGCACCCCGAAATCTGTAAATAGCGTTTCTGTTGGATACGTGGAGGGTTTCTTGAGGATTACTTTATAGTAATTAATTATATCTTTTATAGTAATTAAGTTGTTCCATGTCATACGGTTTTTGTTTAATTTGTTTGTGAATTTTGTCTCGTTTACGAATACAGTTTAAATCTGTAAATAGCGTTTCTGTTGGATACGTGGAGGGTTTCTTGTGGATTACTTTATAGTAATTAATTATATCTTTTATAGTAATTAAGTTGTTCCATGTGTAATGTTTCACCTTTTCGGGGGTTTATATTTATATAATTCCCTTTTTTTGTTTAAAACAATATAGAATTTTCTTCTCTCTTGGCTATGATCGATATTTATCTTTTTTCTAAGGCTTTACATATGTGTTCGTAGGGTTGGAAAATTCTTCCCCTACAACACATAAGCCTCCATGAAAATTGGACCCTTAATTTCTCTGATAACTACAGAAAGCTACTTAAAGCTCTCTTGTACTATATATCTTTATAGACATATGTACTTAACTAATTAATACGTTATTTACGGCCTTGAACGCAAATATTTTCGTATTTATATTGTAATTAAATTCCATCAAACGTTGTGTAAATTTTTTGATTTATGATATAGGATTTTAATTTCTTTCATTTTGTGGTAACCTTTGTTCTTTTCAGGTTAGTGATTGGGTAAGGAGATTGGATTACGTCGAGCTATTGCGAACGCTGGTAACATTTAACCTGACTAAAATTTTTCTGATAATCCCTATCTCCTAATTCTAATTCCTTTAGAAACCGTAAAACCTGTGGAAAATACATTACATTTAATTTAGTGTCATGGCATACATATATAGTTAAATCAATCGAATATAGGTTAGTACAATATTAGTTATGAATCATAAATTCTCCAAAATTATCTCCAGTTCTGCGACGACCTGTGGGGTACATACATGTAGATTTAATTTTTGTAAGTATGGTTAGTGTTTACGATTTTGTACGAAGACGAACTCGGAAAGCAATATTGCTGCTAAAAATTTGGCGCCTCCTCCTGCAATGTAACCGGGTGAACCAAGGTCGAATAAGACTTTCACACCGTCGTCAGGTGCCTCTAGTGGTAGGTACTTGCGAGGCTTTCCCACACCTCCAGATCCACAACCCTCTAGCGCTACGATCGAACCTCCCCCGGGTCCAGTACACTCCAAATTCCATCACCTCCGGATTTACGACTACTGAAGCGAACCGGTTTCGTCTTCTGAACAATCATATACTCACGGTTGTTGTAATGACAAGTTTCCTAGGCTTGCCACCACTCCAAGAAGCGATGTGACATGACCATTCTTAGGCCTAAAACGCCAGCTGTAGGCGGGTTCACATCACCCAGTGGATTATACATTCAAATATATATATGTATACATACGTTTTTTTTTTTTTTTATAATCTGCAATGTATTACTTTAGATAACACATCCCAGACCAGGGAGTGCCAAGCTACGGGGCTGACACCACCCGTAACCGGTTTACCCTGTTTAGATACATTCTAATATACATTCTAATATATACAATACACATAATAAACATACGTTTGGTTTTGGTTGATAGTTTTATTATAGAGAGCTATCATCTCATGGTTGTTTGATACTGGGAACCTAAATATGTACTTGTGTAGTACTCACTTCATTGTTTGTTGAAATTTTTGTTTAATTTGGTATCGCGGTTTGAAAACCACATTTTCGTGTTGATATTATTTTGACTTCTAGCCAGTGTATAAAACACACATGAATATGCTTGCTGTGATTTGGTATGAAGAACTAGCTTTGAGAAACCTGCCCTTATCAGACACGATGTTTTATTTATTTTAGAGTTCGGCTGGAATGTAGTTCGTGTAATTAAGAGGACTTTGACCTATTTTAAGGTCTTATGAATCCTTTGTGGGTTATATTTGTATCTGTTATCAGTGACGTAATATCTACTATCAGCTGATAGTTTAGAAGACCAATCGTACATTATCGCTTTTGGATTTTCATAGTACATGTTGGTAAATAAGGCTTACCTAATTTCGAAAGAATATTTAGAAGTAGGTATTTGTTTTTGACACGAATGTGGTAATAGGTATTTGAAGTAGACATTTGTGCATGACACAATTGTGATAATAGGTATTCGTGGTATATGCATCATTATATGTGAAATGGTACAAAGTTATACCATATTATAGGTATCATATGTACCTAATTCATGGGATAGATCTAATCGCTGAAATATCGCAACCAGAGGCTGGACCGAATTATAACCTATATATATAAAATATAAAATATTATAAGATTTCACTTTTTTTATTTATTTCTCCATCATCGGCTTTCAGGAACGTTGTCCCTTATGGCTTTTCTCCCTTCTCGGCTCTCAGGAACGTTGTCTTTTGATTTCTGAATTTTTATTTTATATTTTGATTTCTTTTGACTCACCTACCTTAATCGATCATGCAAATATAGCCGTTCGGGTTTACACGAAATTTGCGATCAAGGTTCCAAAATCCTACCTACTTGCTGTTTAGAATGTAGTCATAATTAAATTTATTCGTGACTACCCTTTCTTTTTCATTTGACCGCGGCTCTAAAGTTTTGATTTAGTTTTCGTAAATGTTGATTGACGTAAGGACTAAGTTTAATATTTTCCAAAATATATCGCAAACAATGATAAGATATTTAATATTATTATTTATACAAAATCTAAACTAGTCATATTATTATTATTACTTTTATGTTGAAACAAAGGAGAGTGACTATTGTTATTTTTCCCGAACACTATTTTAAGACAAAGAGGTAACGTTTATTTTAATTTTAAACTTAACTTTAAAGTATCAGATGAATCTTTTATTTTCAAATTTATTTCATTAATACTTTTTTAACAAAGAGACAATATTTATTTTTATCATTTTCACTTTTTTTTAATCCTTCCGAATTCTCTACGTACTTATTTTACTGAACAATAAAATCACAAAGGGATTAAATTTAATCAAATCTAATCATTGATATTACTTTTCGAACTGTCTAAATTGTGTTTCTTTTTAAGCTAAGATGCAAGTATTTACTAGTAATAATTTTAAACAAAATTGATTCTAAATTATAATCTATTTTTAAATATCAATTCGCGATCACGTTAACTTTAGATTTCCGAAAACTCTTAATTGAATTTGAATGTTTTCACTTTGAATTAAATAATTATTTTAGAATTTAAATAATTCACTAATAGCTTTTTCCACTTTTCACTTAACACTTTTAAGCACTGAGTTTAAACTATATTTTTCTTATTAACACTGTTTGATTAAATTGAACTGACTTATTAAAATTTTACTGATTTTTAGTACTCGTACATTTCACTAAATTCTCTAAGTCCAGGGACTTATTTAAAATTTAACACTTAAAGATTTTTCACTGTTAATCCTACCAAAGAACGTAGTACTGCCACGTAACAACTTTTCAAATCCACGGCACGACTGTCCCAAAACTGGTGTGTACCTTATTTTATACCCCTCTCAGGTTCCAAAAGACGTATCTGAATTTTCTTTGATAATCAATTCTATCTTTTAACAACTCGCAAATCCGAACACTCCTTCCCCTAATTTCAATTGTGCCTACATACGATCTTCTGTTTTCCGGCTCTGGGCGGAGGTCAATTTTTATCTCACGTCCATAATTCGATAGGGTCCGAATCGGGTAAGTCTGCGTTAATCGCCCAAGCTTCCTTTGTCCTCTGTTCAGACAAAATGTAGTTAAAATCTCATGATTTTGCGTTCCTTTTTTTCTCAATTCGCGATAGGTCCGTCCTCAATAACATATATATAGATCTCAATTTTATGCATCTCGTGCGAGAAATGGTTAAATCCATGTCGAAATCTTTACTATGCATTTTTGAATTTCGATTTGTCTAAATTCTATTTAATTTTATTGTCACCTATGTGAGCTTTTCCATTTTCACCCGTACCTTCTCTCTTTATGTCGCAGATTTGAGGTTTCCTTATTTTTTGGATTTTCTTTTATTCGCGACGTTTTCCTGCACAATTTTCTTCTTTATTCTTATGTTATTTCTCATAACTCTATAATTACTTATTTTTCAAGTCGTATTTATTAATTTCACGGATAACTTAGAATTGTATCGCTTTTCTCCACTTGGATCATTCCTTATCACCGTTATTTACCCTTTCTTTATTCTCTTCCACACTTTTCCTGATGTGTGTCGCCTCCAGGAAAATTTCATCCTTTATTTATTATTAATTAATAAATAATTTTCCATACTTCTATGGGAGATATACCTAATTTGATTCTGGGACATCCGTCACTTTTATTGTCTTACTCGAACTCCGCCCCATTTTCTATCTTTTTCGTACAAAATATCACATAAAACATACGCATTGACATCTGTTTACGTCTCAAATTTTGGTACTACACTCGTAAATTTCATTTTATTTCAAAAGTATTAATTTTTATATCTTTTGCTTTATATAAACATTCCATAAGCCCTACGTTAAATTTAATAGCTTTTATAATGGTTTATTACCTTAACGTAAACAAAAATCATGTTCGAATTTCGATTGTTTATCCTCTAAAATACACATGAGACTGTCAACCTTTTATCTCATGTCACTTTTTCTGCAGTCTTGTGAAACTCTAATATCTATCTACCCTGATAATCATGTAAAATGCCTACGTTTCCTGAATTTAATCTATCGCTATATGTTTAGTTTTACTGTCTTCTTCTGATACTCAATTGTCATGTCCCTAGGACCTTTGTAGCAGCTCAAAGTCTCTGTATTATCCTTCCATTCGGTCGCTGCACTTTTCTAAAATGTCTATTTTTTTTGCGAGATTTTCATTCAAAATTGATTTACCAATATGTCCGCTTCATCTTAAATTGATAACGATTAGTTTCCATTGTTTCCAACACTCTCACCTCTCTTTAGTACGATTTTTATCGAACTTGACACCCTATCTCTATCATAAATAATTGCACTACAGTTGAAAATTCTGCCAGCAACTTTCTTTCGTTTTACCGTCATTCTTTTATACTATCACGTTTATAATTTTTCCATTGCATTTTCGCGTGTGTGTTTTTCAATTTGTAAACCTTCAAGGCACTCGATTCCTATGGTTCGCTATCTCATAAATGTATCGGTTTTTCTAAACATTCCCAGGAGTTTGTCACCTTGAAAGTCGATGCTTACACTACAGTACGTTCACCTCTAATTTCTGTGGGAATTGAAATGTAATTAATTATCTATTTTATCTCCGGGTCCAAAGTTCATTTCTTTGTCTTTCGTAGACACACGCCTTTCTGTTCACTGATTGGTTATTCAAAATTTTATAGCTTTTTGTTTAGATCCAATTGGTTGACAAAATTCAATGTTTATTTTTAAGCCAAAAAAAGGGTAATCCTCTCTCGCCCTAGACGATTTTAATGACCTCTGTGTATACGCTCTAGAATCTCGATATAATTTCAACTATTACAGATGCCTACTGTAAACAAACTGGATCGATTTTTTCTTCACCAGATGTCGTTAGCATGTCCGTTTTCATAAATACATTTTCTTTGGAGGAAACCTATTTCATCACACATGTCATACGGTGTTTATTTAATTTGTTTGTGAATTTTGTCTCGTTTACGAATACAGTTTAATATATTCCTTGTGTTATCCATAGTTTATTTTTTTTTGCTTTGTGTGTAAGTTTTACATGTTTTATTGTAGTGTAATTATTTATTTCTTGCGTTGACGTATTTGTAAATGTATTCCAGGCTTCCTCGACATTATCTATTTGGTATATTGTATTCCAGTCTATTTTTTGGAGTTTTTCTTTTAAGTTTGAGTAGTCAATTATTTTTTTTGTAAATATTTTATGTTGGTTCGAAATAGTGTTTTCGGTGTCTATTGCTATCATATTCATGTAGTGATCAGTGATTGTGCTTTCAAGTACTACTGTTTTGGTTTTTAGTTTTGTCTTGATCATTATATGATCTATACAGCTTTTAGTGTTTTGTGTGACTCGTGTTGGGACATTTATTATTGGCTCCAGTCCATGCTCTGCTAGTATTGCTAGGTATTCTATGTTTTGTGGGTGTCCGTTTTGTAGAGTGTTTATATTAAGGTATCCTATGATGATGATATTTTTGTATTTGTTGAGATCATTTAATGTATTGTTAAGTTACGTTAAGAAATTAGTGATGTTGTTTTTGGATGGAGATCTGTACATAGCTAGGATACATGTTTCTTTTTCATATGTAATTTGTATGCAGTTGGAGTCTATGATGTTTATTTCTTGAATGGTTGTGTTATTTTTATCACTGATGTATATAACTATACCATCATTTTGGTTTTTGTGTATTCTTGTATGGTGTGTATTATAGTTTTTGATTGTTTTTGTTATATAGTTGTCATTCAACCAGCATTCTGTCAGCACAATGACATCAAAATTATTATCAAGCTGTTGGAGGTATATAAAAAATTCATCAAAATTTTTATTGATCGATCTAATGTTTTGGTGTAATATTTTGATTCTTTGTTTTTCTTTTGTGAAGTTGTGTTAAGTAGGTTTGACCTAGGGTACAAATAATAATTGTATAAACTTTGTTCGGTAGAACGCGCCAATCTAGGTTAGAATTAATCATCTAGAATGTTTATACTTAATGATCTCAGGTGTGAAGGTTCGCAACCAAGGTCGCGTGTCGGAATCCTGTTTCGTTCTTAGGGATGGTCTTATATAGTAAATAAAATAAAAAAAACGGTGCATAGTATGTTATTACATGTATTGAAAAACATGAAATTTAACCTGTGAGCCCTAGTATGATTGAAACATTTATAAAATTATGCATTTTGGACTTACCCCAAGACCGACCTGTATCCGTAATCATAATCTACTCTACGAGAGCGAATCACTACGTCTCCTATTACTGAACACTGTGACTTCTTATTGGCGAAGCGACGGAACGTCCCCCAGACTCCATCCAGCGGCTGACGTGACCCCGTGAAGCGTGGATCGGGCCTCCGAAAGGGGCAGGAATATATCTCCCGGCCACATCCACGATCTCCAGCTAATAACGCGGATGTATCCGGGTTCTGAGGATGCTGCAACTTAGGCCAGTAGCTTTCTCTCGGCCGCCGGCCACGTGCGGTTAGTATTCCCAAACATCACACGTCCAAAATAACGAGGCTCCCGCTTGACGGTTTTGCGTAAGCCGAATTTAGGATTGAATATAATTTCATCTCACGCCGGATGGGACAATTATTTACGGATTACCGCTGTCGGCTGATTACCGGATTACGATTGTCGCGTGGTTCGCTCGTACACCATTTCTTTCAGAGAAATCACCATTACCCACATCGGGAATGGTTGTTTAACAGGTTGCGGAAAAGAATCCCGTCGTGCCCGAAGCAAACTCGCATTTTACGGTACAAAAGAAAGAATGGAATCCATCCATACAACTAATTACTCCTCAATAAAAATCACCGTGACTGTCAGCTGTGCAGTTCACGATCCCACCCGTTGACTGCCCAGCTAAGAAGTGTTTTGTTTCCGCCCGGTTCAGATGTTAAATTTTAAATTAAAATTCGAAATTTTACTGAAACTAATACCAGCGACAATCGCCCAGTTCCTAACTAGGTTAGAGAATCGGCGAGGATAAATGTGATGATGCAGAATAAATTAATGAATAAAATATTAAAACAAAAGGAGTCTAGCCCTGCATCATAACAGTTGGTCCAGAGGTTAATATCATTTGTACTTTCACAGTAGTGTTGATTGTCCGATTCTATGTATTCCATGTAATCTGCCATGTTGGTGTGTATTTGTGTAAGTATATGATGTGAGGTTGTGTTAGATGTACAGTAGTGTTTATGTCAGTTTATTAGATATATCGTTTAGGTATTTTATTTCCACAACCTTTGAGTCTTTGGATTTTCTGACAAGAATTTTTCCCGATTTTACCCAAACATATTTGTAGTCTTTTTCTTGGGCTCTTTTTCTGGTGTTCCAGTGTAGATTTTTGTAATATTGGGTTAATGCCGCATTAAGATAAACATATTTGGCTCCTTCTCCGTTGAATTTTTTTATCGGGTCACTGTGTTTGGATGCTAACATGGTTTGTGCTTTTGTGGTATCCTTAAAAGTAATCGTTATTTTTGTTTGATAATTTGTTTTTTTTTTTGTGACTTTGTATATATCCTCTGGGGACATCGTAACGCCTGCGAGTTCAGCGATCCGTGTAACAGCGTGGACTGGGGGTATGTTGTCCTGTAATTTTAGGCCATTTATCTCTATGGTGTTCAGCAGGGCTGCTTGTTCTATATCCGCCAGGTGGATTTCTACCGTAGCTAATCTGTTTTCTTTATCCGCCAGTTCCTCCTTGATTTTGTTGACGGTGTTTGGAATGTCCATGATTTGTTGAAGTTTTTGTATAATGTCATCATATTTGTCATTGATGAAGTTCGTGATTTTTTTTTATTTCTTGCAGCTCTGTTTCAATTTTATTGAGCATTTCTGTCTTCATTTCCTCGAATTTCATATTGATGAATTCAAAATATTGACTCACTGTCTATAATCATAGATTGATGTGTCGCCGACGGTGTGTCCATGGTGCCAGTTTGTGGTGAAGATATGGTTTTCTTCGCGCTGGAGAATTTCCTGCGAGATTTAGACATGTTGTGTTGTCGTTTTTTTTTTTTTTTTTTTAAATTTTGAAGGGTTGCTCCTGTTGGTGGGCAAAAACAATGGCACACTCTCTAGCGCCTATAGGCAGGCAAAACCAATTACACAGGTTATGTATTTTGAGGGTTGCTCCTGTTGGTAGGCAAAAACAATGGCACACTCTCTAGCGCCTATAGGCAGGCAAAACCAATTACACAGGTTATGTTTTGGTTTGAATCCGTGATGGTAGCTGATTGTGAAGCTGTTATTAAAATCCAAGTGATAGTTTTATATTCTGGGTTGAGTATTTATTAAAAAAAAATATATATATACATAAATATACAGATATTTTCCTTTCTTTTTTTTCTCCGCCGGTCTGAGGATTGAACTAGGAACGACAGAAAAGCGGTGCCGACGCTTAAGACCACTGAGCTATGAGGCCTTGGGTGAGATCTGTGGGATACGTTTAAATATATTTGTGTAAAGTTCATTTAGAACTTGTTTATATCTTGTTTATACTCTTGCGTATACACAAATGTATGTATTGTCTTTATTTATTGTCGCACTTGTTACGGTTTTAGCACTTTTTATTTTGTTATTTCACTTTTTATCTTCACCGAAAAACTGTGAATTATTCACTATTGTTCTCTTTGTTATGCAGTCTTTATTACTTTAATTTTTAATGAGTTAAACTGTGAAATCTAGTAGGCAGTTTTTTTTGTTTTAATTTCAAAACATTATTATGATACTTCCGGGTGTTACCGTTGAGGATCTAAGATCACGCGATGATAGTGCGCGAAAAACTACACTGTATTTCACAAACTGAAGTGATCCACTTAACTTTTTTACTACACTTTTGATTAAATTAATGTTGGAGCATTCAAATAGTCGTCTGACGTTTATGATTATTGTTGTTGTAATTTTTGTAATATTAAAATATATTATTTTAAAGATTTTATTTGTAAATTCATTAATATTTTAGGTAAATTTACAAAAATAGTGTTAATTTGTAAACAAGTTCTGATGTGTAATTAAAATTACACATGGCAGATGTTTCGCCTTCCAGAGGCATTATAAAACTCTAGTGAAGCCATAGATGATATATTTATGAATTTTATGTCCATTACTGTTGTAAATATGTGCAAATGGTCATTCATTACTTTAATCAGATGTACTTAATTTGTAGCTGGGTCCATACTAATTTTCTTTTGTAAATATGTATTATATTGTGATATTAATTGTCACTAAATAAATGTAATAAATAATGTAGGTACTTTCAATGAAAACCAAATTCACTCTTTTTTTGTAAATTAATTAAAAACATTATTCAATATATAAAATAAACTTTAAATAAAAACGGAATTCTAAGATTTAACATGATAAGAATAATAAATGTTATTATTGCTTCAAATTTATTTTTCAACTGACGACAATTTTCTTAACATTCTAGAAATCGTTTGTGCATGTAGAATTAATGTAACTTTTGCAAACGAATCGCATGTTTGAAATGGGTTTATTTTGTTACTCGTGTCAGCAAAATAACGAAGGATATTTTAACTTTTAGCAGTATACTCGTACATTCAAGACGCTTTAGTTAGTACCACGACCGTGTTTGTTTCCTTTTTCTGATCTGCGATGCATTTTTCACAAACTTAATTCCGTGTCTGATCCGAATGGATTTATATTCACATGGAATATTTAAGACATTATATTATATTAAGGTACTATTAAGCCGATTATTATTTACTTTTGTAGTAACACAATGCATCTCGTCGTGTGATATTTGGAATCGAGTCACTAGCAATTTTAAGGCTACGGATCCTTACGGATGTAAGGTATTTATATTTAAGATTAAAAAAACGTGACCTTACCGTTAAAATATTTTATGTAAAACGGTTTGAAAATTTTATAAATTGTTTTTCAACGATAAAATTAGGAGTAAGCACCAGCTTTTATTTTTCCATACGATGAGTAAGTAACTTCCCGAGAAATCCCTCTAGAAACATTTCCGATTTTAGTAATACGTTCATCAGAAATAATAAAAATAAACCCCATAGAAATATCGATATTCTTGGTCTGCAAAGGCTGATGAAGTTACTCGTGGGCTTTTATTCACAATTGAACAAAATATAATTAGTAAGGGGACCATAACAGTAAAAACATTGAAAAAAAACATGAAACAATAAATGTAACAATATCATGTTAAAACAATATTTTTATTACCTTCGAATTATGTTAGACCCGGTTGTATTACACAGAGCCATTAAAAACTTAATTGACAGCCTTGCCATCGTCGCCACTATTAAATCCCGTGTACCGACTAGGAACACAGGACAAAATGTAACATTTTTCTTCAATACATATACACAACCAATTATCAGACTCACACACTCACTAAAGTATAGAATGCATGATCTGGGCAAAAATTTTGTGGGTACTATTAATATACTAGCAGTTAAAAACACGCTCCGCGGGTTTTTTTCTGCTAGGCCCTGCGGGCGGCTCTTACTTGGGCTTCGCCCATTTTAAGTGATATTAACAACAGTTACATTTAATAGATAGATATTAGGACATTCACAGAGAGAGGGTGAGTATATATATTGTTAAAACACGGAACAGGAAGGAGTTAATTAATAATAACATGCTAAATTTACGCAGAATAACAGTTGTTTGAATAAATGAAATTTTACGTATTTGTGATGGATTATTTCAAATGAAACACTATTATTGACTACATGTCTACAACTGATATTAACTGTTATCGTACCTAATATAATTAGCTCATAGGAGACTTGCAGTGCTTAAATATGTGTTACAACCGTCAATGTCTATAAGTTTAATCAATATCGTTTAGTTTGTCACAATTAAAGATAGTTATAACAAAGTTGACTTAAATAATAAATTATTACATATTGATTAATTGTACCCGTTTTTATGAATAAAAGGAGGGTAATCATTTGGTAATTCTTTACCTACAACTGTTACTGTATCTAAGTTTAAAGTTAGATTATATATACACCTTCATCAGGAGAGTAAAAATCTATATATAAAGGTAGATTATTACAATATAGCGCCCCTGAGGTGATATCTCACAAAAGCGGCGCTATGCAAATTGTCCAATAAATAAAGAAATATAATGTTTACATTTTATTGTGTATACACCGAAGTCAAAAATTAAATATAGATTGCAATTGTGAAAGAAGAAGTGGAAGGAGGGGGGAAGGGTAAGAGTAGGCTGGGTTTTTAATAATTAGGAATTACAATATCGTTAGACGGGAAAGACCAGTTAAGTGGGAAAATATTTAAAAGAGAGTTTATAAAAAAATTCTTGTTAATTATATCTGCTTTTATATTAAAATGTTTCCTCATTTCTAAAATTTCAAAATTATTTATAGTGAAGTATTTTAAGACCTGAAAAAAACAAATAGAATATAACCATAAAACAATATATTCTTAAGACAAATAGCATTTAATAACGGTTATTCTAATAAATTGATAGTTGAAATACTAAATAAAAAAAATTAAACATATTCTCTTCAAACGGTCTTTCTAAAGATAGAAATAAACAATGGCGTAGAATTCTGCTTGTGGATAACGATACTTCTAAAATTATATATAAAAACAATTCTGGCACTATTCAACTGGCGTTTTTCACTAATAACAATGAAGAAATATATTCTTAATAATAAAGATAGCAAAATTCAAACAAAAAAATCAGGAGTTTAAAAACTCAATTGGGATGATTGTAATTTCTTTTACAAAGGTAGAACCAATAGAAACTTCAGTCAGAACTAAAGAATATCGCAGGGCTCTAAATGGAAATAGTGAATTTGAGTTTGCAAATCATCTTTTGAATAATGATCACACTTTCGATAAAAATTCAGGTCTTAAAATACTTCACTCAGGATATAAAGCATCGCAAATAAATAATTTTGAAATTTTAAAAATTAGAAAACATGTCAATATAAAATCAGATATAATTAATAAGCAAAGAAAAATATAAATAATAATGAAAAATGCCATTACAAAGTGATAAGCTTCCAGAAGAAATCTTCTTATTAGATGCTTGTTAATCGTAAGTAGTCAAATATTGTGAGCTGCATATTTAAATATTCGCGCCATTCATTTGGTTCGTTTTTAAACCGCCAGAGGCGCGCTCTGTCGGCCATCTATAGCCGTGCGTATCCGCCATATTGAATAAGGAACGCGTGATTTTTTATAAACGTTAAACATAATCACGTAACTGTGGATAATTTTCATTGTAATGTAATTATTCCAATGGATTATGAACTTTCTAAAACATATTTTCTTCGATATTATCCAAAAATTATATGAACAGAAACGATGCTTTTGAAGAAATCTCGTATTATTATGAGGCGATCCTATTTTAGTATGAAATCGTGTAAATTTTCAAGTTAGCTGAATTTACCCGAAACAGACAATTTTAATTCGACCAATCATAGGGCCTAGATCGTCCAGACGCTGGCGTAATAATACTATCAGATTTACTGGCTCCATTTATAGGATTAAGCGCGATTTAAATCTGCACTTTGTTTATATTAGAGTAGCGTTGGTAATGTACAAGATGGGGAAAAAATAATTACCCTATTAGAAAACGGTATAACTTTTGCAAATAACGCAAAATGTCAATTTGTTTTTAAAATTTGTAAAGTAATCAAATGCAGAATACAAATGGAGAAGACATGAATCGACTATGGATTAAATAAACAAATTTCACAAGCAGTACCAAAGTTTATCATTAATAAAAAATTACAGCAAAAGAACAACGGGTACAACAACGGGAACAACGGGAACAACTTTTGCTTCACCCTGTAGTTTAAGTGATTTGTCTTGCGTGTAGAATTGATCTCGTTTCTATTTTATTTTATGTTACTGTTACACATTTAATTAATATTTTTTCATATCAAGTTCATCAGCTTAAAGTTATTTCACACTTTAATATCTTTGTGTATAATTTTCGATAGCTCACGAAGTATATTCTGTTCTTATAAACCATGTGAAAGCCCAGCTGCGCGTAAAACCAAATAAAATAAAATACGATGATACGCCAACAACTCGTTTTTAAATCTGAAAAACACTTAGCTTCGAAGGCTGTTAAAGCATATCCCTGTGATATTTTTCTTGCTTCCCGTAAAAGCACTTTCTTGTTTCGCACCAGCTATAAATACAAGAAATGAATGAATTCAGTCACTACTACAAGAAGGAAAAATAAGCATTACATCCGGAGGCCCGTGAACTCGTTTTGAAAGTTGTGTGTACCTAAGTTATTATTTCTAGGGGTAAGCGACATAACTTTTTGTAATTTGCCAGAGAAACAAAAAAAGTATTTTTTGCTGGCCTTATTTCGGTGAAATGATATCAAGTTGATAATAAATGAGAGCAAAAGCATATAATTCATGTTGACTATAAAACTGTTTCCACAGGAAAGGCAAAGAAAGGAATAGAACAGTAAACATGAATCAAAATTCAAAAAGGTTCTCGAAATGTGCTCCAATTTATCGATATCGACCAGTTCAACACGTTCTTATTTACTTAAAAAATTCGGTAGGCTGTGAAATAAACATCCGAAACTCCAGAGGGGGAGATGCTGAATATTTATATTTGCACAATAATTGGAATCGTTACCAATAAATAAGAAACTTAGTTTCCATTTAAAAAGATAGATTCCTAAAATATGGAAAAATATTAGTTAGCATTATGAAATTGATATTTCTTAATTTGAAATATTATAGCGACACATATAACGTTTAGTAAATAGGTCCCAAAGGTCAAGTTGGTTAAAACGCCTGTCCCGGTAATACAAAAGATCCTGGGGTCAATTCCTAGTTATTACCATTATCGTTTTATTTTTTCTGTCTCTTGTACTGTTTCATGTTTCGCTTAGACTTATTAGTATTATCTTCTTCTTCAACAATAAATAAGATTTGTAAAAAAAAATTAAATATTCCACTTCCTAAATAGGCAAAGGTTCGTATTATGTCGGTACATATAATAGATACTCACAAAGCATTCCCAAAGATGAAAAAGGCCCTAAAGGTATAATAAAATTACAGGGTCTCCTGTGTGGACTTAAAAAAGATATACCTTTAGGTACATTGCAGTATAAATAATACTGATACGTACATGCAATTTTCTACCCTCAACCGGACCGAGAATGAAAAAATAAATGCAGAAAAGGTTTTTCGTAAGTAAGTACGTTTTGATTTAGTTTTATTTTTATCTAGAGTACTAAAATAATTTACCTGTGGTTTCCACAACTTTCCATTTCCCGGTGTTGTCATAGATTAAATGTCTAATTACTAACTGTGGGTTATTATAAAATAGAAGAAATCAACAGATGAAGTGAACACAAGACAAGAGACGTACTAAAAGCCAATTTTTAAAACACTAATATGAAGCTCATCGTTTTTTTGACATGTTGATATTTTTTGTAAAACAATGCAACATTTGCAAAAAGTCACTCTTCTTTGACACTTTGACAAATAAAAGTGTGCATGAAATTGTATTTAATGACATTTTGTGGTCAACGTAAATTATACCCGTTTCTGGCAACAAAAAAATTACCCATGTGGTCACCTGATCCTAATGCCCACCACCTGGTTAAACAGACAATGAAGGTTCAATTTGATTTACAAATTGGTTATGTGATCATTGTTTGAAGACATTGGGTCCATAGCACGCTTTGTAAAATTTATCTTACAGATTGTTGAAGTTGAAAATAAAAGTATTAAAAGCAAAAAAAAATGTTTCCTACCATATTTGTAAGAAATTGTTAATAACAAAGCGACTGGAGGTTGCAAAAACTTCTGGAGGTTATTCTACATGTTAGTAAAGTAAAAAGTATGCTGGACTTTTTTCGAAATTCCATCGTTTTAAAGTAGTTTGCAGGTAAAAAGTTGTACTGTTTATATGCAAAAATTGGTAACCAGATAACTCAATAATAATAATAATACATTAGAATTTATATCGCGCAGTTTAGTGTCATTTCACTTCAAGTGTGCTTTACTAAGACAAATTTAAAAACGGTAATTTAGTATAAGTGGTCATGTTCTTAAAAATTATTGGTACCGTGTGTCTTAACCGAAACAGATCTAATAAAATATCACTAAATATACTCAACACAATGACAATTCAACAAATCTTTAGAAATTGATGCAAAGTCTTGAAAAGCGATGAAACAAAAACTAGTTTTAATAAGTCAGGTTCATTGGTTAGTTTATTTTTCATTGCTTTTAATGACTTTTTAAAGGTGAGTGAGTGTTGAGTTCTATGGACCCGAATCGTCTTTGTGTAGTTTGTGCACTGTACCCCGGGACAAATGGCCTTTGTAGCGTGACGGTCCATAAATTTGGCATTGACTCGGTAGGCGACAGGTGATTCAATTAAGCAAGGATTTATAAAATAAATGAAAACAGGAATTCACAAATGGCGCGGTCTGTGATAGGGCTGAAATTCGTAACTAAGGGTATAAAGAATGAAAACAATAAAAAGGCTTAAATTTTCAAGTTAAAATAAAAAAAGTTTGTTAGAAGGGTATTACTACCCGTAACAAATTTTATGCCAATAAAATCAATTTATGAGTTATGCTCTGAATTATGTTCAATATTTAGGGCTTCTTATTGCCTTAAAGTGTTTATTGAAATCCGTTACTCTATCCGCATCTATCTGAAATCTGCACTGCGTTTTGATTCATATATACATGTTTAGGAAAAATACGATTTCTTTAAACGAGTAGAGCTTTCGGAAGTATAATGTTTATGTGCGCACAACGTTTGTTACATTATATTTTCACAGTCATAATAAGTGTACAAAACGATAAATAACCCTAACGAGTACCCAATTGACTTATTTCGTTTCTTATATCGAAACTTCCCAATTTTGTTAATATAATGACCGTAAGACGTATAATAACATAACGATCACGTTTTTTGGATGGCGGCCAGTAAAATTTCGTCCAAACCTGTAAGTTCTTCCCGCCAAAACCCAATAACTTACGCGCCAAAACCTGCTAGTGTTGCCCGGTAGAGCCTGGTATTTTTTCCCGCTAATTTATTATCCGTTTTTTTCTAGCGCCTTTTCTTCGCCCCCAGCACCGCCCGCCCCCAGGCGTAATTGCGGCAATTTATTGCGGCTCGTTACGTGAATACGCTGCCATATTCATATTCAGACGAGAATTTCCACGCGTTTAACACTGCTGAGATTTAACCCTGGCGACGGTGGCTGGGGTGCCAACGTACCCCTAATGCCGTAAACTTATCAAATTACTGATTTATTTATTTGAAAAAACACACTGCACTACATGCGCCATTAACATAGGTATAAAGTTACGCCAGTATAAAGTTAAGTACAAAGTGTAAAGTTTAAGAAAATATAAAAATAAAAAAATAAGAGAAAAAAATGTCGAAATGACGTATTAATGAAATACTATCAGTTAAAAACCCGCTCCGATGATCTTTTGCTACTAGGCCCTGCGGGCGGCACTTCGTTGGGTTTCGCTCAGTTTAAGTGATACTAACTACAGTTTTATTTAATAGGTAGATATTAGGTCAATGGGTAGATATATAAAAGCAAGACATTCTGTAGTAAGAGCGCGGACAGTGAGAGGAACACCCTTCACCCCAACATAAATCGCGTCAGTGAGAAAATTGTTTCCTCTCCCATACCACCGAAATGATTTCATTTTTAAATCGCAATAAAATTTCAAAATTTATATATGTGTTATTCAATGATTATGAAACAATATTATAATCTTACCAAAAGATTATCAAAGTAATTATTTTTTTTTTAAATATATTACGAATTATTTTATTGGAATAGGTTTTTAAAAATCTACATATTTGGGTGAAATAATATTACGCTCTTGCCAAAAGATTGTCAATGTAGATAATTTTTTTTCTAAATATATTAATAATTATTTTATTGGTTTGGCGATCAGGTGAGAGGCACGAAATAAAAGTCGGTCGTGAAGGTTAAAGTGTTTTTATTTGATGAGTCAGGTGGCCGAAATGTGAGTGACGTAGGACAGATGTGGTATTCTCCGGATGCTGGCTACGATGACTGGTCAAGCGCGGGTCAGTGAGTCGACGCCGGGCGCTGGTGACCGGGACTCGTTGACTGTCAGGCACTGGCGATCTGGGGAATCAATACTCCAGTACTGACGGGAGGGCCGAAGGTGCGGCGGACCTTGTAGGCGGTTGAGCGGGAGCTGCGTAGACCAGTGAGGATGCTGCGTGTCCTCGTGGTGGTCATGATGCGTGGATGAAACGCTGGTCAGAGACGCTGGAACCAGGGCGCTGTAATCCGTGTAGCGCTGGCCAGGGACGTGGCCAAGGCGCTAAGATGGTGTCCCGATGGAGTCCATGATTGTACGGGCAAAGCCAGGTGTATTGTCCTTCGCGGGGGGCGCGGGGCGCACCGATTGTCACTAGCGAGATTTGTCCACTGACGGCAGATTTATGACTGACTGACTGCTCGCTGCGTCGGGCTTATTTATACTGTACGGCCGGTGGCAACAGTAGGTAGATGAATTGCACCTAAATCGGAGCCACTCGCTCAGTCTGGGCCTTTCGGGAAGTTTCGGTCGCACTGTGTTAACGCATAGGCGATAGGCTCGAACCTTCTGGTGAGTTGTCGTAATGTGCCAGACCGATTTGCGATCGTATTGTCGCGGGTAGGCGAGTAGATACTTGAAGCAGGTAGGTTGCTTTGTTTTTTTTACGATTTCGGCTGCAAGTACGTACCTAAGTAGATCGAGCTGCCTATTATTAATGAGTTAATCTGGATTCTTCTTGACGCCACATTGGGATAAGTTTTAAAAAATAAAAAAAATACTAACTTTAATATACTTTAGCACTTTGTATGTATTTTTTGATACTAAACAGGAGTTTATTTGTTTTTGAGGACTTTTGTCATATATGAAACACGCAATAAATTAGTCGCGTCTTAGATGAATTATTTAAGTTGTGGAATCGCTTGTCTACGGCGGGATCCACGGGCAAAAGAATCAGAAGGTAGGTGAGGAAAAACACGATTGATCGTTGATTGATTTATTTTTACGTCTCGGGAGAAGCTCTGAGTGTTAATGCTAAGTTAATGTAATACAAATCGGTATCGATAGTAAGAGTCGAGGGAACTGTTGATCGCGGGACGGGTACACGGCTTCTGCCCGGCGTGGTGCGCTGCGCGTTCTCCCCTCCTCTCGGCGCTGTCATCGCAGTCGCGTGATGATTGGGGCTGTGTGCAAGACCTCCAGGGTTGTCACAGATGTAAAGATGAAAGGTAGGGTTGCCCCCTACAAAGTCTATGAATCGCGTATTCGTTTTCTTTCAATTTTATGAGCTTCTATAATTCAACTGCGCTTATTCCTCTATCCGATAGAACATTGCAAATGTCCTATCAAATATTCCCAATGTTCGATAGAACATTTGCAGTGTCCGACTGGACATTTCATCTGTCCGATACGACATTTGCAGTGTCCGACTGGACATTTTCTCTTTCCGATAGGACATTTGCAGTGTCCGACTGGACATCTCCTCTGACTGATAGGACATTTGCAGTGCCCGACTGGACATTTCCTTAGTCCGACTGGACATTTCCTCTGTCCAATAGGACATTTGCAGTGTCCGACTGGACATTTCCTCTGTCCGATAGGACAATTACAGTGTCAGATTAGACATCTCCTCTGTCCGGCAGGACATTTGCAGTGTCCAACTGGACATTTTCTATGTCTGATAGGACATTTGCAGTTCCCGACTGGACATTTCCTCAGTCCGACTGGACATTTCCTCTGTCCGATAGGATATTTGCAGTGTCCAACTGGACATGTCCTCTACAGAACATTTCTAATATCCTATTAGACATTTCCAATGTCCCATCGGACATTCCCAATGTCCCAATGGTTGGAATATTTTTAATTTTCAAGGAACCTCAGAATGCGTGATGCTTTAAAATTCGTAAAATATTTAACACGTAATTGTGGACAATTTTTATTGTAATTTAATCAATCGAATGCATTATTAACTTTGTAGAACATATTATCATCAATATTATCCAAAAATTATAAGAGCAGAAAGTTGTTTTTGAAGAAATATCGTATTACATGAGGCGATCCAAAAAATAGTACATTTTCAAAAAAAATTAAATATGTTTTTGGCATGAAAGTTTCCTTGAATCTTACGTTCGGTTAAAATTGAGGGGCAGGGTGGTCGTTTTTTGCCTGCAAACCCACGATTTTATTTTTGTTTGCGCAAAGGCTATGCGGAATTTACCCAAAACATACTATTTGAATTCGACCAATCAGAGGGCCGAAAACCATTTCCATTGATACAAACCCACAACAAGTTTACGTCACAAGGAGGAAATCCATAATTGGTTTTATTTAACTATATAATACTTATGTACAAACTGATTAAATGTTAACTGTCGCTTTCCCGAAAATGAATAAATGAATAAATAACCGTAATTACCAAATTACAGGTGACTTAGGTAGCGGAGCTAACTGTTTGTCGTCAGAATAACCACTTATTTTTTTGGTTCAAGAAAAGATAAAAGAAAATAATTGTAAGAAAATCAATAATCTCTTAAGCAAAAACTTTATAGTAAGGGACAATATAAATGTAACACTATCAGATAATAAATAAGGCAGTTAAAATACCTTGCCCAAAATAAGAAATACAAAAGGCTTTACAAACATTGTCATATCAAACAACTATACTTTGCATAATATGCTTGAATTAAGAGTTGGTTTTAGATTACGGTTCATACTCAAGAAGCACAACTAACATATGCTTTTCTGGTAGCGAATGCTACCAGAAAAGACCGTTTAAATCAAGTTATTCGGCGTTAGTGGGTAATAAGACGATTTTTTTACTCCTTTCTTCACGAAAACTTGATATGAAAAGAAATTATTTAGATCGTATATTTAAACGCCCCAATATGACTTCACATGATCAAGTAATTTAAATACACATGCGTTAGGCCAATTCATGATTCGGGTTAAGGCGACAAATTACTCTAATAACGGGGATTTGCTCGACGCTCACATTTTAAATATTTCTGATGAACGTATTACTAAAATCTCAAATGTTTCTAGAAACTTGTTGATATTCTCATTCAGCGTTTTTGATGTTATCTTCGTTAATTATTAACTATTACGCTGAGGTTTTAGCATCAACGAGTCATTAAAAATAAATAATTCAGACTATTCAATTTATTTCTATTATTTTTTGCACGTGTCTGTAATTTATAATTATGTTTTCTCGCCAAACTAGACAATATCTGATTTGTTCCTCTATTGAAACAGGTGCAGAGCACAAATCATAACGAAATTGACTTGTGAAAATAGGTCATCTCAATAACGAGTACGGAAAAATATGTAAAATATATTAATGTCATTAAATCAAAGATTGTCAACAAATACAGAGCTGTTTGGCGTAAAATACTTTCTGTCAATGCGTTTGGGAGAGTAGTGTTGTTGTAATTAAGGTATTTTTTCAATCAATCAAAAAGCTCACAACTTTTTTTTCATTATTACCTACATCTTGTGAACATTCGAGGGTTAAAAGAGGTTCGATGTGACAGGTACGCCCTTGTTATATCGCCTGACGCTTCGGTAATGAAAATTGTTGGAAATGTATTCATAATACCGGGAGATCTCTCATTTTCAGTTTAATAAGCCAATAGTATAATAATATGTAATAGAAATATTTTGTATAGTTTAATGTTGTTCGATCACTCGGAAAGTAAGAAGTTATTTTTCCTATGAATAAAGGTGTCCCTTTTAATAATTATACAATTTTTTCCTCTAAAATATTTCATTTGCTCACGTATGATATAGTTAAATATGAGGGAGTCCTGGGTTCAAGTATTAGAATTGCTTACTTTTTCAGATTTGTCTATTTCAAATTTTTGTAAGAATCGCAATGTCTTCAATAAATAAGAAAAAATACACGTTGAAAGAGAAATTTATCATGGATAAACGTTTTAATAATCTCGATACTTCAATTTAGTTAATGTAAGATAAAAAATAACATTTTTCATTCATAGATACTGAAAGATTAGGCCAAGGTTGATTCTCACAATTTTATTGAATTCCTTTTTAAGGTGTAGACTTGAGAGTGGGTTTATAAGGTGCGGTCCACACCCGTTGAAAAAATTATCATGTTTTGAGGTTTCTCGATCTGATGCAGTATATTTACTATCTAGGTTGGTTCTATCCTATTGACTTTATCTTGGGTATGTTTGGAATGAATTAGGTTGATAAATGGTCACACTGATTTGATGATATTTTGACTACTCGGCTATCATGGAGAGCATTCGTTTCTATGTTCCTGATAGTTATCTTCGTCACCGACAACATGGACTGTTTTATCTCTCAAACTGCAGGACTAACTTGCCAATAGTCATGCCGGTGGGATCCATTAAACCAATTTGGATGACAGCAAGCCTTGCTGCTACTAGTATAAGTACCTTTGGAAGCATTTTTTGTTTATTTTATACAAATACTTCTGTTTATAGAATAATAATACAAATTTAATTGGATGAATTGAAAATCTCTCAGAGGATAAATGACTTACCTACTCCCTTTTCAACAAATCTACGCTTATTGAAGAGAATTAGATATTCGAAATTATAGTACCAATAACCCTGGCGTTTATCACTTAATTTTATTACATGTACGTAACTGCATTTTACACATTTTTCCTAGTCTTTTCTGAGATGGGAGAAGCGAAGAGGTCTGTACTGTACTAATCCTAAGGATTAAAGCTTATTTATAAAAAAAAAACATAAGAATTTTTATTATACCTAGTTAGCTATCTCTTACACTTTAAAAATATTCTCAATCTTGTGTATTTTGCAATATATCATGTTTAAGAACAGAAGGGAGAGCAACAGCAAAAAAGGGTTCCCGGGCTTCCGACAATTTGTCATTACGCCACTGGTCAAAGATATTATATCTAATATTTGATTAATGTTTCACGTCAAAATTCTGTATTCATTAACAACAGCAACCTGTCAAAATGGCACAAAGTTTGGCGCGCAAAAAGGCCTACTTCCGTCGGCCATTTTAATTAAAGGATAACCGAGGTCGTTTTGCCTAAGTTACCCGAAACTTCCGCCAAAATGGCGGGCCGTTCTTAATTCAATTTGGCCGGAAGTTGGTCCCGGTTCCATTATGGGACGCCACTACACGCTCACATGAAATGGGTGTAGTTTTGAATTCTTAAGCTTGGACAGGAAACGGAAGTGTAATGAAACTTGACGGAAAACTGCGAAATGACGGACGTGACTGTGCCGCACCTGGCGGGAGATTAATGAAATGTTGTTAAAACTTCGAACTTCGAAATGTCGTTTATGATAAGAAAATCTCTTTTCGAGTTAATAGGTTAACATGAGCATCTAGGTGTTAGAAAATTAGTAAGCCTGTAATAGTCTGTTTTCTATCGCATGGTGGAAAGAGTATGTATCAAACTATGCAACATATTCTGTAACTGACAGTTCTTAACTAAAGTGACACTTAGATATTTTAAGTCTTGTGGTCGTCGTAGATGGTAGTAATAATAATTTATTAAAGTACCAGGTTTTTGTTGTTAGTTGTATACAGCAGTTATACGCTTCACTTATTGCACCCATATAAATATGTCAAAAAGTGGCATTCAATGAGTATTGCTGATTTATTTACATCTGGTTAGAAACGGGATTACAGGCGGTTTTCTGTTAAACAAGTAAATTCCTGATATATAGAAACACATGTTCATTCACCTGTATTTGCCCATAGTGACGAAATACGAAAATAAAATATTTTTTATGAACACGTGTACCGACATTGCGATAAAAAATTCCTTTTCACTAGAAGTTTAACAGGAATCATAACATTCATTAATAGCTTGAAATACCGTTTTACGAATTACGAATAATTTGAAAAGATTCTAAATGAATTAGCAGTATTTTATATCAGTAAGTCTTCTCCGTGTAGAAAACATTGTATGTACATACGAAATATTGTAGTACATTTTAGTATAGTTAACAGTATATCTCATTCCTTCTGAAAAAGTTTCAATTCTGATAAAAAATCAAAGATGGTGTGTGGTGTTTCCTGTCTTCAAATTTTGTACAGTTCGTTTAGAGATGTGAGCAGATACTTAATACGGTGACCGGATAAATCATCACATCTTTAAAAAGTTATATAAAGTCATGGAAAGTGATGGAACAAAAACTTTACTAACTGGGTTAAGTAGGTTAGGTTAGGTTAGGCTTAAATTTTTTTTCATCGTTTTTAATGACTTTATATCACTTTTTTAAAGTGTGTTGAATAGTAACTGTTTTGAGTTATCATGGAACCCTAACCTACTTAACCCAGTTAGTAAAGTTTTTGTTTCATCACTTTCTATTACTTTTTAAAGATGTGATGAATTATCATTTTGACGATTTATCCGGTCACCATTTAGCATATTTACTGGATTATATAATATTGTTTACATTTAGCATGTTTAATGGATTATATAGTATTGAGAATATTCCGTATAGGTGTCGGGATATTTTGGTTATAGTAAGTCAAGTTTCAGAAGTTTGTCACCAAAACAATTATTCAATATTGGACAAGATGGAAAACTTATCAGATCTGGATTTTGCCAAACTCTTTCACCAGTAGATAAAACCTTCAAAAGTAAAAAATCTTATTTCCTATCGAAGCTTCTGATCGAAGTTTAATCACAAATACAAAGTATAACTGGAGAGTCGTCCTTTAAATAATATAACTGAACACAAAAATACTTCTCTTTGATAATCCATCAAGACTTAAGGGTGTTTTGTAAGACTTAACATAGGTGACTGGACGGTGTGAAGGACAACACAACGCACCCCTTAGTAAAATGAACAGGAGGGAGACAGCAGAGGAAAAGCAGGAAAATATGCATTTAAAAAAAGCAACCAGAACTCTTCAAGAGCTAAAACAATAAAATTATAATATTGACGAGGATTTGGATTTGATCGATTACTACCCTTTGTTGGAGAAATAGTAACAAATATACTCGCATAATAACTAATTTATTAAAGGAAAAAATTTCTATGATCATTTTTCAAACAACATATTTAATTTGATTGTAATACCTTAGAAGGTGAAAAATGAGGATAACATATATAACTAGTGCTAAAATTGAAATATGAGATCGAAGAAATGATGTAAATGAAAAATGATAAAAAAATCAGGTCACAATGGCCGAGTCGTTAAAGGAATTTTCCCGGTAAGACAGAGAAACTGGGTTCGATTTTAATTTGCAATCGTTATCTTTTAAATTTCTGTGTCTTTTTCTGTTTCATGTTTCGTTTATCTTCATCTTCAATGATTAAATAGACAATTACTACACGCTTAGTTGTCTGACATAACGTAATATAACGAACTTTCCCATAGCTAAATAATATCAGTTGATCGGATTTTTTTCCACTATTTATTATGATTAGTATTAGGCCAGTGCAATTAGCGCCAAAAAGGGGGTCGCGATCGAAGTAATTCCGGTAGTCCCAATTTTTTTATATGTTATATAAACTGATCTCCTGATGTAAAATCTGACTTTCCGACCTTGGCGCACCTGTGCTCGCGCCGCCATTTTGAAAAAACTGGCTGAAATCGGGCCAAAATCTAGTTTTTCCAAAATACCTCATTTACAATGCAAATTTTGGCTAAAGTATCTTTACAAGTATAATAGAAAATTAAATAACCTACAACTTTTGTTGAAGCAAATTTCTTCTATCTCTAATAGGTACCGAGGTAGAAAGCCGTAAAGGTGCGTATATTTTTGAAAAAACAAGTTTTTTGCGCGACTAGGTTTGGTTTTTTATAAATACCTCTTTTCCAGTGGAATTTCATGAAAATTTTATTGATACCAATTATGTAGAACATAAAATTTTAAAAAAATCTGTGCAGTTTTTATGTTTATATAGTTTTTTTTACCGATATAAAGAATAAACAAATCTAGGTAGGTACGCACAGAAAATCTATCACGGTTTATTATAACGTCATTAGATTTTTGTTTGCATTTTTAAATACATACATCTATAAATTTATTAGAGGGTACTTCGGTATGGGAGGGGCTACCCCCCACCCTTCTACTCCTCCCCTCCTGTTCCTTCAGTTGAATGGAACAATGGAATTAAGGGATTGAATCAGGAACGTCAGAGCAACATGTAGAGATGAGGCCTACAAGAATTAAGAGGGATGATCGAGACGTTCAAACTCTCATTGATTGGTTTGCTTGCCATGAACCATTTCCTAAAACAAATGTGATTATGTCTATTAGTAGTGGCACAATCGGAGATAGCAAAGTCACTTGTCACATGGCTGAAAAGATGGGGAAATTAGCTATGTCTAAAGTTATCAACCAGAACTTTGGAAACCTACACTTAAAACGTAATGATGCGATAGTTTCTCTTGCGGCGGTGACCAGCAGTGTCAAAAATCAGGATGTGACTATGGCAATAGATCCATTAATACTATTCCATCGTATGTGTATTGCCAAAAAGTCTGAAAGTGAACTTAAAGAATATTTTAAATATAAACTCTCTCCTGTACCATTGTCTCTTTTCTCAGAGGAAGGTATGCACAAAGGAATGAAGTCTATATTTTATTCATCATTCAACCCTCTACCAAATAATACAGAACTGGGAAGCAGTAAAATACACGTAATTGATGGAGGATATTTACTGCACAAAGTTGTATGGGGTCGTGCTCAACCTTTTTCAGTAATTTTCCAGCAATATGTCAGGTATGTACAAAATCATTATGGATCCAATGCAGTAGTGGTATTCGATGGATATCCAGATTCTGTGGAAAATAAAAGCACTAAAGGGGTGGAAAGAGCACGGCGTGCCAGAGTTACAACTTCTGCTGAAGTTTTGTTTTTTGAAAGCATGCACCCACAAGTGCCACAGGAAAAGTTTCTGGGAAATGAGAAGAACAAGTCTCGTTTTATTTCCCTACTCAGAACCTCATTTGCACGATCCTACATAACGACAGTACAAGCTGAAGAGGATGCTGACGTTCTCATAGTGAACACAGCAAATTCGTTGTCATCTCAACATGATGTAGTCATAATCGTTGGTCAGGATATTGATCTGCTGGTACTCCTCACAGCTCTCTCACATCCCAACGTATATTACCAAAAAGTTGGAAAAGGTAAATCACCTAACACGTTGTACTCGAACAAATGTTTTAAACACATTGAAATAGTTGAAAACATTTTATTCCTTCATGCCATAAGTGGTTGCGATACAACTGGAGCTCCGTTCGGTCAAGGCAAACACAAATTTTGTAATATTCTTCTCAAGAACCACTCAGTGAATGAACTTGTTCGTGTATTTCAAGACCCAAAAGCAAAGACAGAAACAATCACTTTGGCTGCCGAACAACTATTTGCACTTTTGTATGGCGGCAACGAGAAATCAAATTTGGAAAATTTAAGGTACATCATTTTTGTCAAAGGAGTAAAAAAGAACAAATTCAATTTATCCAGGCTACCACCCACCAAAGATGCAGTCCAGCAACACGCTTCAAGAACATACTTGCAAGTGCAGACTTGGCTTGGTCACGATAAAGATCCGACTGAATGGAGGTGGAAAAAGGATTCTGTTGGGTTACTTACTCCAGTAACAATGTTGAAGGAAGCTGCACCTCAGGCCTTGCTGAACTTCATATCATGTCAATGCAAAAAAGGTTGCGCTGGAAAGTGCACCTGCAGAAAGTCGGGTTTGAAATGTTCCCTACTCTGCATTCATTGCAATGGCAACTCCTCGAGAATTCTGTAGAAGCCTTCGTTGATGACGATGACGAGGAATACGATGACCCGGTCGCCACAAATTTGGGTGATAAGACAGCTGAAGAAGCTATTCAGGGCCAGAAGTAAGAAACTATAGTCAAGGGCTCGTACTTCTGTCTAAACTGATCTACAATTAATTTTATTTTTTGTTATGCTGACAACTTAACTAATAAAGAAAAGAATGTCAATAAATGTTAATTTTACGAAAATAACAATTTTTTATCTTTTTTATGTACCTTATCATCTTAATTGTATTAATAATCTTAAATGTATGTTGTGATTACGTTGATAGGCATGTCAGACCAAGCTGCGAGCACAAATGTAGTGGCTTGGCCTATTTTAGTGGTCTTCCCATTGGGAATGTATGGCGACCGATATCCTGAAATAGTCTATCCACTATATTTATAGCTAGGTCTGACACAGGCATGACGATTGTTGTCAACGTATATGTTCTTAGAACAATAATTGTTAAAGAAAAATAAAATCAAGGAATGCCAAGTTTAAAACACCTAACCTCTGTTTCAATTTTTGGCCTGGTTTTGGTGGATTAGAGTTTGGATACGTAATAGAGATAAAAAATATAAATTATATACCTATTTCTTTGACGAAATTTTATTTTCTACATAATTATTATCAATAAATGTTTCACAAAATTGTACTGGAAACGAGGTATTTATAAAAAACCAAACCTAGTCGCGCAAAAACTTGTTTTTTCAAAAATATACGCACCTTTACCACTTTCTACCTCGGTACCTATTAGAGATAGAAGAAATTTGTTTCTACAAAAGTTGTAGGTTATTTTATGTTCTATTATACCTGTTTTGCATTGGAAATGAGATATTTGGGAAAAACTAGATTTTGGCCCGATTTCGGCCAATTTTTTCAAAATGGCGGCGCGAGCACAGGTGCGCCAAGGTCGGAAAGTCAGATTTTACATCAGGAGATCAGTTTATATAACATATAAAAAAATTGGGACTACCGGAATTACTTCGATCGCGAATCGCTAATTGCACTGGCCTATATACCCACCAGACAAAACAGCGTTTATTTTTTTAAAAATTCTCCGTACGAGTTCTAGTAATTTATGTTCGTGTTTATTTTGTTTCGTCTGCATGTTTCTAAACGAAATCAGATAAAAATCTTCGGTAAAAGCCTTCAAATTTATTTCGACTTTTGATGGATTACAGGTAGAAAATATTTGTTTATTTATTTCATATTAATTTACTAATAATAAAGTTAGGTTAATGAACATTTAAGATCAATATAAAATTGTCAGGTTGTTAGATTATCGTTGATACATAGGAGTAGATAAAAACACGCTACGTATGAGTGAAGTTAGTTTTTTTAAGTAAACTTGAAAATTTCTTGTATATGCAATATAATGATAATAAAGGATACTATTATATCTAAAAAATAACATTAAAACGATTTTTCAAATAACATTTTTTTTTATATCCTTTGTCCAGGAAAATTATCAAAATATCTCCCACTTTTACATTTTACAAATACAGAGTGTCCGAGTTAAAGTGCACTAACTTCGGGGGGTGATTCTACACAAAGTACAAGTGGAAAAGATAAATGGATAGTTTTTGGGTAAAAAGTTAAATTTTTTGTATGGGAAAATAAATATTCTTCTATGGAAAATATTTTAGTTATTTAAGGTTTTCGAAAAAAGGCATTTATAATTTTTACTTCTACTATCGTGTTGAATCACCTCCTAATGTAAGCGCGCTTTACCTCAGCACACCCTGTTTATTTGATAAGTATTCTTCAATGGCGTTCTGAGATATCGTATTTAATTAGGTATTCAAGTTCTCTTCAACACTATAAGATCAATTTCCCGTAAATGATGCCAATCATATCCGAAAGCTTTTAACTCACAAAGACATTTCGTTATTGCCACTTATTATGTAGATTTACAGCTTCTAACTTTGAATAACTTTGCCAATGCCGCCATTAAATCTATCCGATAAGTCTAGTTCTTTATAAAACCGTTGGACTTTCAGTGAAATTGAATATTTCTTCATGTCTTCAATATCATTTCAACTTGTTCGTAAAAAGAAAATTAATATCTTTTATCTGTATTAATCGAAGGACGCAGAATTTACACTATTGGTTGTTACCTATTATAGTTGTTACCTATGTTACCTATTGTGTTGTTAAAGGACGTTAAATTAGGACCACACAGAAGGCCCCAAGGAAAATAATTCTCCTCAAGGCCTATGTCACTTTGAAAGGAAGAATAGGAAGTTCTGAAAACGTTCTGGGATAGGTGTGTAGAAATCTGGTGGTCATTGTATCCATGAGTGACTGACGTATGAATCCATCTCTCTCACTGCGGTGCTGGAGAGGTCAAAAGTCTCCGTCAACCAGTCTCTGCCGATCCGGCCTATCAGCTGGTGGGCAGACGCATCCGTCGAAAAGACCCAGACAATCCTCACCCAATGAACTCGAGCACCTTTGCGTAGTCACGAAACGTAGCGAACCACTATAGCCCAGTCAATGAAGGGAAAAAAAGACCCAATGTCGGAACTAATTCTCCGAAAGCTGAATTTTTCACAGATGTTAGAAGACCTTTAAACATGTATTTTTACAAAAGTCCCCGACTTTTCCCCTTGTGCTTCCTTCCCCACCCCCTCTTGAATATATTTTTCACAGTCTTTCGGAATACGCTAATATCTCCTTAATGGTTTTATTAAATCAAATTATTTATTTTTTGTTTAGTTTTTCATTAGTTATTCTAAAAAAATGTATTCTTTTATTTTGCGAGAAAAGCTATACAATCTCTACAATTTATTAATAAAAGAAAAATATCAGTTTTTAAAATAGTATTTCAGAATATATTTGCACATAACTTTTTTCTGAGCCTGTTAACGAAAAAAAAAATCAACAAAACTTGTAGACAATATTTCTAGCTATAAAATAATATATATAATGATGGGTTTTAATTTATAATAAGGCACGTAGGCTGTTAATAAGGAGCACGGCGCGCGGCGGCTCGAACGCGCAGCGGTTCGCGGAGAAATTACAAAAACCTAAGGAAAGTAATGATTAATTCATGTGTTTGCTTTATTTTTATAACAAATTCATCTAACGTTGAAGATTTTTATTGTTATTTACCAGTTTTAGCTCGGAGGGGAGGGGGGGAATATAAATATTTTCCCCTACCCAACCGCCGTGCCCTGGTCTGGCTAAACAGTGATATTATGTTGTATAATTATTTGTACCTTATAATTTAAATAAAGATATGTGGGAAATTCATGGGAATCAGTTTAAGCGTCCTCAACAGTAACCCACATGCTCCAGGGACATGAATATTCTCGGGCAAACAGAGCCTACACTTCAAAAGTAATGTCTACGTAATGATAGAAGAATACCAAGATATTGATGGGAAATTAGGACAAATAGAAAATATCTATCAAGATTTAGTTACGTGGAAAAAAGATATGGAGGAGGTTAATAATGATGACAATCTAAAAGAGACGATTCCATATACTGAATCAAGTGAAGACAGGATTAAGGAATCATCGAGTAGAACTGCCAAGTTGTGGCTTTACCTTCTACATTGCATCGACTTCATGCTTAGATTTATATTTGCAGAGAAGTCCGGGAATCGGAAAATGCACCTAAATACTATTGTTGATATGATTCCATTTTTCCAATCGGCAGGACATTTACCATACGCAAAATCAGCACATATGTACGTTCAAAGTCGTTCTTTTTGCAACTCGAATCAAGAATAACTAAAGAATAATATAAACTATTCACTTAAAATGAGTACTTTACTATAAGAAGAAGCGACAGATATTGATCCAGTACGTGAACGGACATGATCATCGAGCAGTGTCTCATGCGACCAATGAAGTCGGTAGGAGGTTTGACACATGGGCGCGGAATCACTAACAGCGCTTTGTTCAAATGGAAACTTGGAACCACTTACTGAAAGTACAAAAGAGCATTGTAGAATTCATCGGTTTAGAATTTCATTTTACTGAACAGCATGTTGAGTTGCGCGAATCACGGAAGAAAAGGGATGAGCTAGATATAGGAAAATACGCATCATGGCTAAGACAGCACAGCCCGTTCACCAAGCTCTCAGGGGAGCTGATATCTTTATCTTAAGGGTTTGTTTCAGATAATAGTGTCAATTGTAATAACGTTTATGAGGTGGCCCTGGCAGCTGTGCAAAAAATGAAAGGATGTAATTTTGGAGATATACGATTGAAAAGGAAAGACATGGTGACCACCCAGCAAAATTCAAATCCGCAACTGTTAGGACGAGACAAGTTGCAGTAAACCCCCAGCAGCTATTTAACAGAATACTGTGCATTAGTGATAATCCTAGTAAGCTTAAGACCTACTTAGGATATGAATTGGCTTCAAGACCCCTTCTATTTTTGATGAAGTCTCCCTTCGTAAAGGAACAAAATCATGTATAGCGAAAGTATTTAGTGAAAGTATTCATGACGAAGTTGATTTTAAAATGCTGCAATAGTCATCGATGGGAGATACCTCCTACACTCTTTTTTTTGGCAAACTGAAACTACTTATGGAGACATCATTAAATCATACTCACGTTTCGTCCATACTAAATTTGGCAAACATTTCAGAACCAACTGTAAAATATGAAGAGCAAAGACGAAGGTCGGCTAACAACTCATCGTGCGATATTGGATTAAACTTCACTACACGTTGTTTGACTAAGAAGGAAGCTTCCTTATCTAAGAAGAATAACAACAAAAATAATGATTGAAGCACTGTGTTATGAATTTTGTGAATCTGGTTTGAAAACTGTCACGGCCGCAGGTGATGCCGATATTGACATTGTACTAACCGGCATCGAACAACTCAACATCTTCTCAAAAGTGATTGTTGTTGGCACGGATAGTGATCTTTTGGTATTACTTGTAAGTCTTGCTCCTGAAGGAAAATCTATTTTTTTCTGTAAAGATGTTGGTGGAAAGGCCCCTTCAAGAACTTTCTACATCATAGAGAAACCTATAATGTTACATAAAGATATTCGAAAACACATGCTATTTACCCATACCATTACGGGCTGTGATACTACCTCATCTTTATATGGGTTAGGGAAGATAAAAGCTGTTGACACGATGAAAAACGATTCCGAAGCAAAACGCGCAGCTGACGCATTTCTGGAAAAAGATGCAACTGAAGAGAAGTTGTTGCAAAATGGAGAAAAATTCGCTCTCGCCATGTATGGTCTTGGTAGCTACTCTAATTGAAACGAAGCTCGATACTATAAATTTACCAGACTAACGACAAAATCAGCTTTTAAATCTAAATTTGACTTGGCAAAACTACCACCGACTTCAGAATCGTGTCATCAACATTTCGCTCATTTGCGACAAGAACGTGACAAAGTAAAAATCTCAATTTGTGATAAAACGCATTTGAAAGTTTAAAATGCCTGTAACTTTTTAATTTTTATGTTTAGACTATTCAGCTCAATACAACATAACTTCAAGGTTTTCGTTTTTTTGGATCAAATTGCATTCAGACCTTTATGTCAGTTATTAAATTTATTATGATTATTTATTTAAAAAAGGGTCCTCCTTGTTGCGTTATTCTTGTAAAAAATTTGCAGTATTGCAAAACAAACAGATATGTACCGTTTTTCTTGAAAAAAAATTGAATAAAAATCTAAACCTTTACAAGTTATGTCGTATTGTTACGTTTTTATTGATAATTTGTAATATAAATGTATGGAACATTTTAATTAAGACACGTTTCTGTCGTAGAAATCTCTGTATTTTTTGTATTTTATTTTACAAAATGAAAGATATTTTAGCGAAGTTATTGTGTAACTGTCGCTGAAATACAAGTAATAATCACATTTAAAAATATATTATAATTATAACCAGACACTAATATCTGTAGTTTTACTTTTACTCACAACTGTTAGCAATTATAACGTTATTAAATATTTAGGAATGCCAGGAAGGCATTTCTGAATTCACAGTTCACTTAACAATAATAAAATCTGAGTAAATGAAATAAAAAACTTAACACTTAAATCTACAAAAATTCGTAAAAAGGTCTGTAGTACCTTGGAATGTGGTTTTTGTTGATCAGTTCCATTAGATCAGCCTTCTTTCTTTCAGCTATTCCGGGTTTAGTTGTGTAGGCTTTTTTAACCTCAATATCAATGTCTTTTTTGTTCTTTATGACTATAGCTCTTTTAAACTCCTCTTCTGCGTATGAGTTTTTGTAATAAATTGCCCGAACATCATCCTTTATGACTTTTATTATCTTGACTTCACTGATTTTGACTGGAACGTTTTCATCATCTTTTTGTATTGCAAAAGACATTAAACTGCATACATTCTTCCAGTCATAAAAATCTTCAATGCACATTTCGTTCACTCGGAATGGCTCACTCTTTTTACGAGCAGATTTGATAGCACTGATGAATGCATCGGGCGTGAACATAGGTCCTCTTCGCAATTCTCTTCGCACTTGTCTTTCTATTTGTGAGTGTGCCGAATCCCCTTCATTTTGGGTATGTCCTCTGATTAAATATTTGTGTGTTATTGACTTTATATTTGGAAATTTCAGAACCGCGAAAAGGTACATGGCCACCATAAATTTGTTTTTTTGTTGGCCAGCACAGTTATCGGAATAAAATACTACATTCATATTATTATCTTCGGTACCGTTTGATATCTGCTCGAGATACTTAAATACACACGTACCTATTTCGTTCACACCTCTGCTTGCATTTGCTTCATCCCATACATAACATTCTACAGTATTCTTCTGGACGTCGTATACTGTGAGATTGAGTACATTCAATTTGGATTTGTAGTAAAACACGGATATCTCGCCTTTCGGACACTGAAATACCGCTTGCAAATCATATACGCATACTGTCAGTTCTTCGTTTTTCTTGTCTTTTTCTTTTTCTAATCGTGATAGCGTCTTCTCTTCATGATGTTTTTCATAAGCGTCCTTTTTAGCTTCTTTTTCTTCGGGTGATGAATTTTTAAACGCTTCGCATACGTCACACATATCTTTTTTTGGTGTAAAAAATGATAAGTTGTGCTCTTGAGTAAAAATCCGGTAGAACATTACATAGTTGATGAAAGGAACTTTCTTTTCCTTACAGATTTCGACGTTATCGTGGTGCAGATCAGCAATGGTTTTGCTTCCATCAATGAAGTTTCTTCTTGAATGGGCTCGTGTATAGTGAGATTCAATTTTGGGTATTGAATCTATGAACTGCTTGGCTCCTTCTTTAATATTATCGTCAATTTTTGGTTGCTTTCCATGTCGTCCACGGTTATCTGTCATCAATAAAATATTTGTTTCCTTATTTTTCTTGCTTAATGCAGTTGTTATTGGGCGATTATTGATACAAAGCGTATTCTTGAAAAACACCTTGCACACTCTATATTTTTTCCCCTTCGAAATCAAATAAAAAGCATTATTAGTTCGCTTTGGTTCAATAACCTTTCCTTCATCATCGAGTTTGACATAACGATTTGCTGGAATGGCTTCTTCAACGGATGCAGCAATGAAACTCCATTGCTTCTCAATCTCTCCTAAATTCCAGTAATCTTTCAGTATTTCACGGCGTTGTTCTTCGGAAAAAAAATTTTGACACTTGAAAATGCAGGTTTCCTTACAGGGTTCTCTTAGTTGACGGGGCGGAACAGTTTTTTGTGATGCTTTTGATTCGTAGGACTGTCCTGCATTTCTTAACTGTTTAGTAATGTTTTTTTTCCATTTTTCTTTATTCAGTGGTCTTTTTTTTCCTTTTTTTGTAGGTGTAGGGTCTTCATTTGTGCTAATCTGTACATCTGCAGGTGGTGGTTGATTTTTAGGTGCAATTGCTTCATTAAATGTTTTTTTTTTTGCTTTTTTAGCAGGTGTTGTTTCTTCATTGGTGCTCATCTGTATGTCTGCAGTCGGATATCTATTTTCAGATACAAACGTTTCTCTTTCTGTGGGCACGATGCTTGCAATAGCATCCAGCATTTTTTCTTGTCTCATTCTATCATCATTTCCTGTCATCATTTGTTTAGCTGTGTTATCTATTTCTTCATTTAAAATCGTATTTTGCATTATATTTGTTGCGTTCTCATTTTTTTGTTTATCATCAGTCTGTATAGTACGTATATCAGTCTTATTAGGATTTTCGTTGTCGTCCATAATTATATCTTCATCTTCACCTTCACTAGAACTCTCAATTCTTCGTTGATCTTGAACTAATTCGTAGTCAGGATCCTTCACTGAGTCGTCAGAGTCTTCAATAATTGATGGTATTGATGATGAAGAAGTGCTGCTGCTCAAAGAACTAGTCGAGTCGCAACGAGGCCGGTTACATTGCAGTTGTTGTTCTTCCGGTGCTGATTCACATGGTGAATGTTCATTAATTCTTCGGGCAAGATTTACAATCTTCCTAGACCGTGATTCCATCTGAAAAATAAATTGTAATTACACAATGTTTTTATCATTTATAATGCAACATTGTAAGCTATTCGTTGTAAAAATTTATTATTTTTTATCAAGAATGTGTTAACTTGAGATAACCAATATTAAGATCAAACATTTTGTACTTTTATTATCAACTGTAACGGAACATCTTAAATTAACCAACTAAAAACATTGTTTATTTCAGCAACAACGGTACAATCCTATGTAAACCATAGCATGCGATTACTATTTTTACTACAATAATGACCCACATACAAAATGTCCCGTTATAGCTGCAAAAATAAATCACTAAAAAAACAAAAAGCCGTATTTACCTTTCATCAAAACCGTGACACCATGAGCTGTTACGTTTTTGCCGCAATCGGGCAGCACTTTCCTCCTCAAGCGAGCGGCGACAACTGACGTGAACCGATCTTGCATTAAACTTAAGGGCGGAAAGAGATGGCGCTAAACCGATAGTCGCCGACCTTTTCCCTCATTACTCGGTTATTATTGGCGCTAGAAATATCGCGTTTCTGCAGCAAGTAGAGCGCGATGCGCCGGATTCTACTGTATCATTATTCCATAACGATACACATTTTCGTTAACACGTTCTTGTCGCAAATGAGCGATTTGTTGAGAGTTTATTTGTAAGTACAGTTTTGGTTAGGAAACAAACTAAACCCTATAAACTGGGGATGGAGGTATGAAAATGTAAATGAAAATGGTGGAAAGAAGAAATTTATGAAACCATTTGCTCCTGATGACCTTCTTTCTCCGGTGTCCTGTTCCTTCAAGTCTGGATGTGGAAATTACTGTGGCTGCAGAAAATCTGGATTTACCTGCTCTGCCATGTGCTACAACCGTAACGGATTATCATGTCTGAACACACCCCAGTGTGACGAAGAAATGGAAGACTCTCTAGACCAGAAAATTATTTGAATATTTGCCTAATTTTGTCATAGATAATATTGATAAGTATATAATATAATTTACAAAACCGTTTTGTCATTATAATATTTTTTAAGGTATATTTTAAGAAACTTGTTTGAAAGTAAACCATTTTAGATCTATGCACTATTTTAAGTGATTTGTTGTTTCGGTATTTTATTGTTGAAAGGTGCAAATAATAAAACAAGTTAGAATTTCCACAAAAGATTTTTTAGAACTTCGCCATAACATAGGTCTGCAATATTTTAATGTGGTGAAAGGGTAGTTCCACGCTGTCGTATGTATTTTTTGTTTATTTCACATAGCTTTATTTAAATAATAAGGTACAAACAATCATACAACATAATATCACTGTTTAGCCAGACCAGGGCACGGCGGTTGGGTAGGGGAAAATATTTATATTCCCCCCCTCCCCTCCGAGCTAAAACTGGTAAATAACAATAAAACTCTTCAACGTTAGATGAATTTGTTATAAAAATAAAGCAAACACATGAATTAATCATTACTTTCCTTAGGTTTTTGCATTTTTGTAATTTCTCGCTGCGTCGCGAACCGCCGCGCGTTCTAGCCGCCGCGCGCTGTGCTCATTATTAACAGCTTACATGCCTTATTATAAATTAAAACCCATCATTATATACATTATTTTATAGCTAGAAATATTGTCTACAAGTTTTGTTGATTTATTTTTTTTCATTAACAGGCTCAGAAAAAGTTATGTGCAAATATATTCTGAAATACTATTTTAAAAACTGATATTTTTTCTTTACTAATAAATTGTGGAGATTGTATAGCTTTTCTTGCAAAAATGGAAGAATACAATTTTTTAGAATAACTAATAAGAAACTAAACAAAAAATAAATAATCTGATTTTATAAAACAATTAAGGAGATTTAGCGTATTCCGAAAGGCTTTGAAAAATATATTCAAGGGGGGGTGGGGAAGGAAGCACAAGGGGGAAAGTCGGGGACTTTTGTAAAAATACATGTCTAAAAGTATTCTAACATCTGTGAAAAATTCAGCTTCCGGGGAATTAGTTCCGACACAAAACCTTCATTGACTGGGCTACTAGGAGTGTCGTACGGCAGAGGTGTTGATTATCCAATAAATGGTTCTCGGGGTGGCGGTACCCGTACTCACCCTCCAAATTAAAAATCATCACCTACTTACGAACGCAGAACTGTTGGAAAAAAAATCTGGCGAAATACGCACAAAATTCATTCTCTCAAATTAGCACAAAATGTTATTAGTTAATTAAAAATAATTATTAAATTCTATGGTTTAATACAAATAAAATGTGTAACAAAAATTAACGGTTCGAATGTCTAGTATTATCGTTTTATTTTTTTATGATTCCTTAATTTAAGAAACGGTTCATTTATCAAGAAATGTCTTGATTCGCAAGCAATATTTATCGTATCCTGCTCCCATAACATTACACGTAAGTGTTTGTAAAAAACGTGTTGAAATATTCATCCTCCACTTTGAAGACGGTAAGAAATTAATCTTGTGTATGTATTGCTGTCGTAGTTTTTTAACTTGTTTTTTCCAAAGAGCTGGGTAACGTAGCATAAAAAATAGAGAGCCTTATTGTAATTGATTAAGAGAACGATAATTTATGTGACAGACTTTGCAAAGGGAAAAATATGCAGGATTGAATTTCAATCAGATCTTTCAGAGTTAATGCTTAGTTACTAGTAATTTGAAAGAGACTACTAGAAAGTTTTAGCAGGTAGAATGGATTAACGAAGAAAGGAGTGTTGGGAACGAGAGGGTGGAATAAGTTGTTGGGGACGACCCAGAAACATTTTTATTTCACAATGGGATAAATTCAATTATATTGTAGGAATTAGATTGCGTATAGGATTATGAGTGAATGAGATTGAAAAAATAAGTGTGTACAAGATTTTGCAAACTATGATCTGACGTTAGTGTTTATTACATTACATGATCTTTCCAAGGAGATACCGACTTCTTTCACCCACGCAATATAATATTTTTGTAATCATTGAAAACAATATTAACGACTTCCTAACGAACGATGTGAAACAGAAAAGGATTTAGTCGCATGTAGCAATCAAAAGTTAATCTAGGAATTAAAACCAGGACCTCTTCACTGGACGGGGAAGTGTTCTTCCCGATGCACTTACCTGGCAAAGAATAGGTCCTGAGTTTAATTCCTATTTGCGACTAAATCTTTGTCACTCTTTTCTGTTTCACATCGTTTATTTGAGAGTCGTTAATATTGTCTCTAATTTTGAAATAATACAATTTGAGGAAGTTATACCACTGTAGGGTAAATTATATGGAGTTTACATCTAATTTACAATCATCTAGTTTACAATAATAACAACATTACTTTTACCTACATTCATGTGAGACTGGTATCACTGTAAGCCTGCCTAAACCTCGCGCGGCAAATATTTCATTCTCTCTCCAGTGATCTAGCCGCCGGTTTATCCCTAAATCTCCTCTAACGCACGTGATCTGTTTTGTTCATAAACTTATTGTAACGTGAGTTTTGTTAAAATAAAAAACTAAATTGAAAATATCCAAATTCTCATTTTTACACACCGAGAGTAATCACGCAACCTTGGATTCTACGGATTGGAGAACCACAGAATCATTCAGCCAACAACCCATTTAAATTGGCGATAATCACAATCCTCCAAACCACTATTAAAAAAATTGTTCTTTCTAACAGTTTCTGAAGATTTCATTTTTAGATGCAAAATGCAGATATTTTTTATATCTTACACAGAGCAATCTATATCTATAAATTTGGATAGATATTTAAATAATTTGGGCATTATTGATGAATGTCAGTATGGTTTCCAAAAACAAAAAAGCTGTGATAAACTGCTCGAAAAATTTTCCAGTTATATAAATTCAGAGCTTAACTCAAAAAAACATGTACTAGTATTATTTATTGATTTCTCAAAAGCTTTCGATACACTCAGCCATACACAATTAATCGAGGTACTCGAAATCATAGGAATCCGTGGTAAACTCCTATCATTTTTCAAAAACTATTTAACAGATAGAAAAATGTATGTAAAGATTTTGAATGTAATGAGTAATTTTAGATTTATTAAATCAGGGGTGCCACAAGGGTCAATTTTAGGACCAAAATTATACATTATATATGTAATTGCTATGTCTAAACTTTTTAAAACAGCCCGTAGATTCATTTTTGCTGATGATACTGCACTAGTTGTCTCTAATGAAAACCCTGAAATAGCTATTCAAGAATTACAAATTGACTTTAACGAGCTACTTAAATGGTCTCATGATGTAGGACTAATTATTAATGTCAAAAAAACTAAATGCATGTATATAAGATCACCGAGCTTGAAAATGTGGAACTTACCTAAAATAAATGCACATAATTTTGAATGTATACATAAAAAAATGGATAATATTTGCTGCTGTGAAAAAATTGATTTTGCAAACGAATATACTTACCTTGGCATAATCGTAGACAATAACTTTAAATGGGACAAAAGTGTGATCAAAATTTGTAACCAGCTCCGATGTTTGGCGAGTAATTTTTATAAATTAAAATTTGTATTGCCTCGATGTACTCCCAAACTTATATATCATTCTATGGTCTAATCAATACTTAGATATGGAATTCGAACTTGGGGACACTCGAGTAATATTAATATTAAATACATTCAAAATCTACAAACTGCTATAATTAAAAAAATTGTTAAACCTAGCATTTACAAACAAAGAAACAACTTAAAATTACTGTATGGCTCTGAGGGCCTACTCCCAATTAAAGGGCTTCTCTGGTTTATTATAATTATGGATAATGCGGGACAAAATGCGTACAAAAAACCATTGGTGCATAGTCACAAAACAAGATTTACTGAAAAAAAAGGCCTAAAAATTCCACTAATATCAAATAAGTATGGTAGCAGAACACTTGACTATTTGATACCTGTGATTTATAACAAATTTAACGAAAACTTTAACTTAAAAAATAATGAGGAACCCTGCCCTAAACTGACAAAAAGGTGGTTAATAAATGAACAAAACGTTTATCTATCCTAAACATTATATTTGGTATTAATATTTAAACTGCTAATGTGTATTATGTTATAACATTAAATGGTAGAACCTACAGACAAGCTGATTGTCACAGCTTTGTGGGACTACCCAGAAATTAACGATGACGATATTATTACAGCTTTCCATAAGCTAAAACCTAAATACTCCGTCGGCCCAGATTGTATTCCACCTATAATCCTCAAAAGATATGCAAGTTATTTTGTTCAACCTCTAAAACATATTTTTAACCTATCACTTCGCAAAAATATCTTTCCGGAAATGTGGAAACTAACGAAAGTAACGCCTATACATAAAAAAGGAAAAAAGTCAGAAATAGATAATTACAGACCTGTAGCTGTGTTGTCAGCACCCGCAAAACTTTTAGAAACCATAATTTATTCACAGATATATAACCAAACAAAACACGCACTCACCGAAAATCAGCACGGATTTCGTCCCACACTGTCACCTTCAACGAATCTTATGAATCTCATTACCTATATTAATAATTCATTTGAAAATGTTGTACCTGTTGATGTGATTTATACAGACTTCGAGAAAGCATTTGATAAAGTCGACCATGATATTTTATTAAAAAAATTAAGTGACATCGGATTCTCTCAGAATTTCCTCGCTTTTGTGGCTAGCTACTTACGCAATCGTCGTCAGTATGTCAGTTACGGACACCATATCTCTCACGAATACAAAACTAACTCCGGGATTCCCCAGGGATCGAATCTAGGACCCCTTCTCTTTCTCTTATTCATCAATGACATTGGCAACACTATAAACCACTCAAAATATCTCCTTTTTGCTGACGATATAAAACTTTTCAAAGCAATCAAAAGTTACATCGATTCCATTCTTCTGCAGAACGATCTTGATTCTCTTGTCAAATGGTCAGAACTAAACAACTTACCCTTCAGTATTCAGAAATGCAGTATCGTTACATTTACAAGGTCCAAAGATATATTCCTGTTCCCCTACCACATTAATAAACATGAATTAACACGTAAAAATGAGATTCGAGACCTTGGCGTAATTTTTGAAGCAAATCTCTCTTTCAAATCCCATATATCTGATATTGTCTCCCGTGCCAACAAAATGCTTGGATTTGTTCTTCGTAATTCAAGATCATTTACCAACGGAATCGCAATCCGAAGAACGTATGAAGCGCTTGTTCGCAGTATCTTGGAATATAGCTCCATTATTTGGGCCCCTTCTGAGCAAAACCATATTCTCGAAATAGAAAAAGTACAAAAGAGATTCATGCGTTACCTATATATGAGGGAATATATGTACTACCCTTTCCTGTATCCATCCTTATTCTTAGCAGGAATGCTCGATCTTAATACATTAGAAGCCCGCCGAAAAATATTTTTAGGAAAACATTTTTTTAAGATAATCTCTGGAACTATACATAATCCACCTATTTTGAAAGAGATTAACTTATATGTCCCAGACAAGTATACTCGTGGAAGGTCCCATACCCTTTTTTATGCTCCAAAAGCGAGGACTTCTGCCTATCAGAACGCCCCAGTCAACAGAGCGACTGAACTGCTCAACGAGTCTGCATTGACCATAGACATTTTTAACGTAACCTACAGGCAGTTTAACAATTATCTTTTGACGTATGTCACAAAGTAGTGAAACTGACCTTTTTATGTGTTTTGCTATACTTTTTGTCTAATTGGTAATCTTCTCCATAATGTATTGGTGAATAACCGTTTTATGGAGAACATGAAAAATAAATAAATAAATAAATAAATAAATATCTTATATTGTATTAAATGTAATTATATTCATTTTAATAAATAAATAAAAAATTAAGTATTCCTTAATTAAGTGACACAGCAATAAATTTAGAATTTTCCAAAAACTTTCCACTGTTATTTAACATTTCCAAAAACCCACCGAATAACGGAAAAGTTTTCTGTGCACAAATAATTTATAAAGAAAGACAACTTGTGCTGCAGTTTTCATTTTATTTACGTTTTATTCTCTTTCTTAGTTTTAGAGAAAACAGACCATTGCCGAAAGCTACATAAAACAATTTAAAAGTTGTGAGACATTGCTACGGGCTACGTCGAAAGTATTAACGGGGTTTTTTTATCCATTAAAACCTTAATCTTGTAAAATCTTGTACGCCATGCAAAGAAAGTGCCTCAGGTAGAACACTAATTTATTTAAAGAAAAGTCATGATATAGTTTTTGAGATAAATAATACGAAGTTGGGATCTTATTTTCCTCCGAGGCCTTAAAATTTTTTGAATTAATTTTTTTTATTCAGTATATTTCTGTTAAATAATGAATATTCTCAATTAGAAACAACCGGCCGGCGTGGTCTAGTGGTATACGCTTTTGACTACAGATCCGAAGGTCGCGGGTTCGAACCCGGCGTGCGCAAATAAATTTTATTTGATTAATTTGTGTTATTTCACAATTAATTAATTTAAAATAATATATAGTATATTTGCGGCACGTTCCAGAGTGGAAGATACTCTCAGTATCGCCCTGGTGTAAGACCACCATTCAGAATTGAAACGTTGCTTGAAATGGCTTTAGCCGTGTTTGGTGACCAGATCTGAATAGCCAGGTACTTCCCCACCTTCCTCTTCCCCATCTCCCTCCCCTCCCCAATACCCTCAGCCTCACAACATACCCCAATTGGGGATGCCATAGTCTCACTGGCTCCAGACGGGAGCAGTTGGGACTCTTGTGCGGTAATACTGTAAAAAAAAAAAAAAAAAACCAACGATTGAAAGTTTCTTTCCGAAGTAATCCAATCCAATTTAGTCTAATTCAGTAGGCTCTTCCGTAGATGAATTTGAGTTAATTCATTTCAACATTAAAGAAATTCATTATAGACGTTCTAAACCTTGACGAGAAATAACTGCATCCGGTATGTTGAAGGTTATTTATTGAGTACTGTAAATATTTTATTTAAAAAAAAAACTGTATAGACTAGACAGCACAAATCAAAAAATCTTTATATTTACTCAAACATCGATAAAAATACAACAAGATTTAAAATTTAACCAAACAAATGCAATGTTTACATAACATTAAAAAGTTCCTTTATTAAACGCATTACTACTTTGCGGTTCCGTGGAGTGCAAGCACAAGCCTTATTGAATTATTTGTTTCATTTCCGGTAATATTAAAACTTGTTACATTCCTTGGCGTGTTGGCTTTGTTTAGAACTTTCCGCGTTACGTCAACCGATGCCAGTTTTCTGTGTTCTGGTGCAAAGAAATAAGTAACAATATAATGTAATGTTAAAGTGTACCGCAAGTAATGGCGTTCCGATTCATTATGTTATTTCTACGGTAGCCCTTTTAGCGATTGATTCACTACATTGTTAATTAATGCCATTCCTCGAAATATTATTACTGAAACATAAAATGAATTACTGACTGCGGTTTAAAGCCAATGAATCTAGCAAGAGTTAGCCGTTTATCCAATATTTTAACGTTCTATAAAAATGGCACTTATATGACAAGCGATCGTTTAAAACGATTTTGGTAATATGCCAATAATAATTTTAAAAATCGCTTCAGACGGCCTCTATGATCCAGATAATTTAACTATCCAGAGGTCACGGGTTCAAAGCCCTGAGTACACTGCTAAAATGTATTTGATTGATTGTTATTTCGCAATTTAATCATTTAAGTGAGGTATACATTCGACAAGTTCCAGAGTGGAAGATACTCTAAGTATTGCCCCGGTGTAAGACCACGATTCAACACTGAAACGTTGCTTAAAGTGGCTTTAGCCGTGTTTGGTGAACAGACACAATATCATATGTATCACAACCAGATTAAATTAAAACTTTTCTAACTTTCAAAATCAAACAACGTATGTATGTTATATATATACATGGTGTCCCATTGTCGCTAACGTAGGCATAACAAGACTAAATTATGTTTTTCAATGACTTTCGTAAGGACACGCCGCGCCGTTAGGAGTATATTATACATTTGCACCTATACAAAACGTGACTTTTTTGAGTCAATTCTTACAGGGTATTTTCACTGATTTTTTATTCAGAACATGAATTCGTTACGCCGTGCGACGTTGGTTACGGACGTCTTACCAGCCAGTACCGTTTTCTATGTCATAATGACGTTGTAGCCAGTTTTAACAATTTCAAATCAGTAATCAGTGCGGTTTTTCAAATCAGTAATTATCAATGAAATATTAAAATTACATATTTTTAGGGCAATGAAATGAAAAATAAACTTTTAATCTTCACACGTTTTTAACTGTTTTCATAGTTTTCGGAAATACCCTATTGCGTAATCTATACCCATAATATGAAAAATAAAAACATTGGTTCATGATAATAGTCTAAATAAAAGAACTGTTTGTATAATACGATGTTTCAATGTTGTGTCCAAATTTCAAAGAAATCGGTGAAAAACTTTGGTTCATTTAAGATTTTGAACAAATGAACATTAATATCTATATTTATATAGATAGATGTACGGCAACAAGTACTTACTTTAAATAAGTTACGTTAGTCATTAAACTTTTCGCCCCACCGTAATTCACCTTACCTACACACGTTTAATTTTATCGTTATAATATATTATTTCAAATTATATTGTCAAAACAAATAATTATAAGCAATAATTAGTCGCTTGAAATATGAATACAAATTGAAAATATCTCCCGAGTAAAAATAAATGCCGCCGACGGGAATTGAACCCGTACCTTCTGATGTCCGGTCAGGTGCTCTGAACCACTGAGCTATGTCGGCTTATTTTCAGCCCACCAAATAATTTAATATGTACTTGTATCTCAATCAACAATTACCGCTTATTATAATTATTTTTTATTCTTTATGCTATGCAAAACCTTGTCTTATAGACATTAGTTTATCATTAAAATAATTATACTGTCATATTTTTTTCTACTTTATAGGTGCAATAACTACTTGTTAAATATTCAGAATACAGTCGGCAATCATTTTTTTTTGTAGACGTATCAAATTATATTACAAATCTCACAAATTTCTTAGATCTCATTTAAATTTAAAAAATCCTTACTTGAACACCGTAAGAAAGTAGCAAATGAGCGAATTCTAAGGAAATTGGAGTAGAACCTTTCTAAGTAGATTTCCTCCAATATCTGAATACGCTCCATTTTAAAGTGGTAGGTACCTTAACTAAATCACAGGAGTAGATTTTGAGAGAGGAAAACCACAAATTGGGAAGGAAAACAAGTAGCGAACAAGAGGGTAAGGGGAAAGTGTGAGATTGATTGAAGGTTAGGGTAATGTGTTAAATTGATGTATAAAGTTAGGAATAATTAACACCAAATGTAATATAATACCAATTTATATTATTCTCAATATTACGTACAGATTGCGTACTGTCTCATTGTGAAATACAATGAAAAAAAGTTCAATAATTGAAGATAATATTATCGATTTTAAAACGAAAATCTGAAGTAGAAAACTCGAAAAAAATAAGGTCGCATCTAGGACTTGAGCACAGGACCTTGCCGGGTCCTTGCAGGACGCTGCCCTATCAACTAAGCTAAGCCGACCCTATATCCTTCGGTTATATTTAACAGAATCATACTTCGAATAAGAACTGCCAACATTATATTAATTTTTTTAACGCAAATTTTTTTTGGTTCTATTTTTTATGTACTATCGCAAGATTCATCATCGTAAGATTCACTATCGCAAGATTCAACATTGCGAAATTTACCATCACAAGATTCATCATCGCAAGATTCAGCATCGCAAGATTCATCTTCGATTCACTATTGCAAGGTTCACCATCACAAGATTCTTCATCGCAAGATTCATCATCGCAAGATTCATCGTCGCAAAATTCACCATCGCAAGATTCATCGTCGCAAGATTCACCATCGCAAGATTCATCGTCGCAAGATTCACCATCGCAAGATTCATCCTCGCAAGATTCATCATTTATCAAAAAAATATTCTTCCGTGTTTAGATTTAGATTAAACATACTAATTATTTAATTGGATATTAATAATTACTAAAAAAATATATATTATTGTAATGTTTTTAAATACTTGCATTCATTATGACCTATTTTTTGTGTATTGTTCATTTCATCTAGTATCCTTTTCAATACACTAAATTGCTACTACATTGCATCTATGTATTATTACGATGTAAACTGCTACTAACCTAATATACAATACTGCCACCATGGGTGGAAACATGGAATCCTCATCTAGTTTCTTTAAGGACGATGCTGTGTTTTTACTTATGACGGCTTAATTACACTTTATCCTAGCACGCGAACACTTCAGTACAGATTCTCCTAAAGAGATGTTCACAAAACACTACTACTAACCCATATAGTTACTGATTATTAATATTTTTTGATTATTGACACTTATTATGTAAGCTATGAGTACGCGAGTAATGAATAAACAAAATAAAAAAAAAGGTATATATATTTAGACTTTTATTCATAAAAGGAAGAAAAACATTCCCGGGTTACGAATATTGTGACAATATTTAAATTCTGCGTTGAAAAGTTGCTTGCGTAATGATGGAGGAATTAGCTAGCAAAGGAATTGAATTTTCTTCAGAATTCAAGTGAGTCGTTTTCAAGTAGGGAACAAATAATTTAGCAATCAAAAGGAACACTAAAGTGCACGACTGTAATAGTGTATTCGGGCCTTTCTATTAATTTTCAAGTTTTTATTACCTTGCTTGCTGATATGTGTGGTTCGACTGGGGGCAACTACTGTTATATCAGTTTCTAGCAAAATGTCAAAGGTTTCACCTAGTAGTTTTTGATCGTTTTCTCAATTGAGTGAAGCGAAGTCCTGTTTTAACTCGACAGTTTTGCATTTTGTCTGTCTGTAAATTTGTTTGTACGTTCCGTTTCCATTTCAAGATTTAATGCTTTAATTAAGGTTTTTTTTCAAATGTGAAATAATCGGGTTTATTTGGACTGTCTAATTCACATTTTGCCTGGAAGAAGTGAGAAAAAGTATTTATTTACTCGTTTTTTACACCCATGGGGATTTTATATTTGTTGCATTGAAATGCTTACAATTTTGCATATAAGGTTTATAAAAAATGGTTGCAAAAAAAATTCTTATATTCTTAGTTGTTTGTTTACAATTGATTTTTTTTTTCATTGAGACACGTTTCCTTGGCAAAATGATATTATTATTTTTTTGAAATATAAACTGTCTGTACGTATAAATATAAGATTTTTAATAGATTTGGTAGGCATTTAAGTACCTATTTATAAATCTCATGATTTCAGCGGAAGTTATTTTAGTTTTGATTTTTTTAAAAGATTGAAAATTAGAAACAACTTTTTTTGGACACGCGGTATAGTAATTATTTTTTGGTAAACTAATGTTTAAGTCAATATTTTTTATGCATAGAACAAAGGGTAACAATTATTTTATAAGCAATAATTATTCGCCTGAAACACTCATCCACTCATCAAAAAATGTAACAAGCAGTAATTGTTGAATGAAACACTAGTATATATTGAATTATTTCGCGGATAAGAGATAAGCCGCCATAGCTCAGTGGTCAGAGCTGTCGACCGGAAATCGAAGGGACACGGGTTCGAGTCCCGTTGGCGTCACGTATCTTTTATCAGGAGATTTTTCAATGTGGATGAGTGTTTCAGGCGAATAATTATTGCTTGTAAAATAATTGTTACGCGGTATAGTGTTCAAAGAACTATAAGGACGGGTACTTCACAGAATTTGATCAATTCAACAAAATTCATCAGAGTTCTGTTATTATATCATTATTGGTCAGTTCATTAAAAAAACTGAAATAATAACAGAACTTGAACAAACCGCCCTTAGTTATAGTTTGTTATTAAGTATAAATCACTAAGACAAGTTTGCAATAAATCAATATGGAACACTCTTGTTTTACACATCCCCTTTGTGACTCATTCCACCATATCAAGCAAACAATAAACACGTATTATCTTAAATGCACCCAATTTCTTCTTCGACTTATTCTGATTAATTACATTTATTAAGATGGCCACAAGAAAATGTCTGTCATTTATTACGTAAGTGTGTATTTAGTTAGAGCCGCCCCAATGCTTGGGCGACACATCCCCGCGGCAAGTGATAAATTACCCTAACGATGCAGCTTACGTCTTGTTGCACTTCCATTTATTGCCTTTTGTTGTGCTTTTATTCGATTTGTTCAGAGCTTTCGCTTCATGTATTCCTGGTATTTAATTTGTTCCTTTTCCTGCCAGAGAAACAACAACGGAGCGCTGCGTTTTCTGCTGCAGAATTAACCAATAAATAAAATCTTTCGAATACCAGATTCCGCTTTGAAACCCGGATACTATCAACGCCGGTTTTATAAAAAATGATTAGAAAGTGTAAAAACAAAATAAGCACTTTTTATATTTTCAAATAATATTAATAAAATTAAAACAAAACGACGTCGATAAATATATGGAAAAGAAAATAAAACATCAAGTTGCTACTGAAACATATGTCTCGATTAATTTGCGCTTGTCTTGATTATATTTGATGGCCTCCGTGGTCTAGGGATAAAGCTCTCGACTAGCAACCTGGAGGTCACGGGTTCAAATCCCGGCGAACTTAAGTAAATTTTATTTGATTAATTTGTGTTATTTCATAATTAATTCATTAAAAAATAATATATATTATACTTGCGGCACATTCCAGAGTGGAAGATACTATCAGTATCGCCCTGCTGTAAGACCACTATTCAGAACTGAAACTTTGCTTAAAGTGTCTTTAGCCGTGCTTGGTGAACAGACACAATATCATATGTATCACAACCAGATTAAATTAAAACATTTCTAACTGTCAAAATCAAACAACGTATGTATGTTATATATAAACATGGTGTCTTCAAGTCTCTTAAAATGGCTTTGGCCGTATTTTTTAACCAGATCTGAATAGCTAGGTACTCCCCACCTTCCTCTACCCCATCTCCTTCCCCTCCAAACTACCTTCTGTCTCACAAAATTCCCCAATCGGGTACGCCACAGTCTCACTGGCTCGAGAGGGTTGGGAGCAGTTGGGACTATTATGTGGTGTTCACATAAAAAATATATTACTTGTCTATATTTCGATAAAACAATGTGTTGAAAATATCATAGAGGTAGACAGAGGGGTTGGAAAACCACTTATTCTGTTCCAGAACAAATTCCTGCTGACAATACATATTTTTATTTTTACCTATTTCTCAAACTTGACTTTGCATTCTTTCGGATCTGCTCATTTGTAATACGACCGTACATATAATTTAACCACATAATGTCTTTCTAAAGGATTTCATATATATTGATACTAAAAAAACTTCTGCTAGAAATACAGGAAATAACTGAGTAATTTAATACACATTTTCTTTTTTGAGTTAGAACCTCACGATTTATTCTTCATTTTTGTAAAAATTCCCAAATATTAGTAAAAAATATATTTTTACATAATCTTTCTGTTGAATTAAAAAACCACAAACATGTTTTTTCATAGCAAAAACACCACAACCAGGAAATAAAAGCATTCAACAATCTGACATTCGATTAAAAAAAAGGAGAAAAAAAACATCTCGCAAACAAAATTAAGATGTGGATAAAATAACAAAAAAGGCACATAAACAGAATAACTTTAATCTTAAATTAATATAAAATATACAAAGTACACAAATTGTAAACAACCCTACCAATAATTACGTACATATTGCATATTTTTTTATTACTGCATATATTATTTTATTGTATTAAAATTTTCAGTATTTTATTTAAATCCATTCCAATATTATGAATCTTATGAAATTGTAAAATGGGGGCATCATTACCAGGAAGTGAGGCTCACATTACCAAAAGAGTAATGTTTTATTCAAAATACTGCTAGTGTATCAATAAATAAATAAACCTACCAGGTACGTAATGTACTATGTATCATCTCCATATATAGTTAGTAATAACATAGATCATTCTAGAAATATATTATATATTTGTACAGCGGCCTTGAGGTGATTTCGCAAAAAAACGGCACTATACAAATCATCCAAATATTATTATTTTTATTATTAAAGCTTAATTATTTTTTGCTGGTTCTATGGGTTTCATATGGTTATCAAAACAACATCACCCCCTAGAAATGGCTTCATATAATAAATATGTTGCTCCGTTCTAATTACTTACCAGTGGTAAAAACATCGCTGGCGAACCATATTTTCATGAGCCTTTTATGGTGTTTTTGCACTGTCTCATAAAATGCAAGAACCTAAGTTTTATTATCAACGCCATAAGGATGAGGTTTATAGTATTCGCATGGCCACAACAACATGGAGTTATAAATTATTTTCCGTTCTAAGCGCTCTAATAACTGTATGAATGGCTTGCATTTATTAAATTAAACTTCTGTTGTGTGTAGATATAAAAGAGATTATTTTACACATCGGATGTTACAATTATAACTAATAAGAACCTTATTTTCCAACAGGAGAAGGAATTAAACCAAATTTAAATTTAACAGAATAGAAGGGATAAATATATTTACAATAAGCTTATTAAAAGTTGACTACCATATAATCTTTAAAAAAATCGATATATTTGATGACCCTTTTTTATACATGAAATCAAATATGTACGTAAAAAATAACTCAATAGGGTAAAATATACCAGTGTGATTGATTCCAGTGAAACGCACTTTTATCAAGATTTTGTGTATCTTTTGTTAAGATTTTATAGAATTTAATAACTCTTATAAAAAAATAATAATAAACCCATTTTACGACTACCAATACGGGCATTTGGTTGTCGAAAATCATACAGAAACCTTGTAAACTTGTGTGAGTAAAGAAAGTAATAACAATACAAAAAAAACAATTTTTGAACAAAGTTATTTTATCATCATTGTTTAATAAAAGAGCGTAGAAATTCCTGAATGAATTTATTGAATAAATAATTCTTATTTGAAAATTGTCGTAATTTTCATTTTTCCATTATGGTTTGGTTTTCTTAGATTAGGTTACAGCTTTTCAGACATCATGGACTGCAGGCCACTGCTAGATATTTACCAAAAATAGGTCTCTTAAATTTAAAAATAAAATCAGTTTTGTTGATAATAATGCCTTAAACCAGGCCACGCAAAACAAAATATTGAATTAAACGGGCACCGAGTTCAGTTCCTTTATTTAAACAGCCTTACTAAAAAAAAACTGTGTTAATATTATCCGGCGCTTAAAGTCAGAGCAGTGAAAAACTTGACTTATTACCATGGCATTTGTTTGGAAGCAGTCTTAAACCAGGCTTTACCACACCAATGTTGAACGAGCGTGTCTAGTAAGAATCTAATAAGTAAGACGGTAAGTTTAAGTATTAAAACAGAATATAAAGAGAGTAATAATCAAATTACTATTATTTTTTTAATGTTCTCAGTGTGCAAAACAGCTATGCAAAATATTTAAAAAATGTTATTGAATATATAAAAGAATATTAATCAATATATAAAATAATACTATTAAATATATAAAAGAATATTATTCAGTATATAAAATATTTTTATCGAATATATAAAAAAATATAATTCAATATATAAAAGAATAATATTGAATAAATAAAAGAATATTTATTCATTTATTTGTTAATTTATTTCATTTAAACGCCCAAAAGGCTTTTACAATGCAATTATTTTTTTAAATACAATAAAAATAAAGAGTTAACATAATATATTATTAGAATATACAGATTACATAAAATATAAGATTTAACAATGCATAGGTTAACAAAATATAGGTAACGTGAAACATGAAAGTTTACGAAACGTAGGTAACATGGAATTTAAGTAAGTGAAATAAAAATAGATTATCTGCCAATATCCTCCAAATCAATAGAATAAAAAAAGTGTTAATTGTTGTTCACATTAGCTTATAAACAATGTAACTTTATTAACAATCTCTATTACGCTAGTCTAGGATAAGAATCGACTAAAGGTCTAATAGAAAAACATTTATATTAATATAAACATTCCATTAAACTAAGATTAAATTTTGACATTGATTGGCAGCGGTATAAACATCGATTGAACTATACTTATAACCAAGTCTTTGTAATCTTTGAATAGGCGAGTTTACAAAATAATTGTTAGCAGATTTTGGAATATTATACAAGGCGTTCAGTTGAGTGTCCCGTGTAGGTAGGTACTCGTAACGAAATAAAGCTTGTTAAATCAATGGCTATTATTGAATATATAAAAGAAAAACATAAAATTTAATATATTTTTTGTGGTTTACCTACTAACCATCTTCACTTTAACTTGTACGTGAATAAAAATAATCGGCAACAGTAAAATATGATTCTGAGAGATTGTTGAGGGATGTTCCAATTATTTATTTATTTATTTTATTTATTTATTTATTGGTAAAGGTAAGAGATAAACAGCTTATACATAAAAAATAAATATAAATATATACATGTTAAATACAGTCAAGCCAAAAAAGTCTCCTATATTAAAATTAGTTGGAGATGGAGTTTTATTGCATAAAAAAAAATATATATATATTTTAGGTGAGGAGGGGAGGAATAGGAATTTAGGATGAGGATGGGAGATGCTCTGGATACATTCCATACTATTGTATTAATTTTCGATCGTACGAGTTACTTCTAATCGATATTTGTGAAGTGTATTGCTAAAAATGTCTATGTTTTGAAATTTAGTATTATATTGGGCACATATACGTGGAATTGGTGAATTTTTTCTAAAGTTAGTTCTACGTGTAGGTAAATGAAACAAATGGGATTGCCGTGTTGATCTTGTTGGAATATGAATATTTATTAAATTCATTAGTTCTGGTGAGTCGAGGCCATTGTTAAGAATTTTAAATAATAAGATTTGGTCAAAAATCAAACGTCGCGTATGAAGTGAGTTGAAGTTGTGATAATTAATAGAATCGGCGTAATTTGAGAAATGTAAGTTTTTTTTATAATTAATGTGTTTAAAAAATTTTTTTTGAATTCTTTCGATTCTTTCAATGTGAGCTTGGTAAAAAGGAGTCCAGATCGGTGTGCAGTGTTCTAGGTGGGGACGGATGAACGCTGTGTAAAGGGAATATAGAGTCTTAAGGTTGCGGAAAGGTTTCGTTAAACGTATTATAAATCCTAGCATTTTGTTGGCTTTGTTGATGATTGCATCAGTGTGTTGAATGAAGTTTAATTTCACATCCAGTATTACCATTATATATACATTATCCAGTATTATTATATCATGTGGTAATTTGAGAGCGACTTGAGAATGCGAATTGTTCCTCGTAAGCCTCACGGTAAAGGGAAATGTGACACGCTAGACTGTCAAAAGATGTTTACTTCCCTTTAACTTGCTGTAAAATTTTATTATTTGAAAACGGCTTCCATCGGCTAAACCTTTTTGCCTTACTGTGATTTTGGAAAAAGAGTGATATGGAATCACTGAAATCTTTTATCACATTTTATTAACAGATTAAGCAGATTTTCTTTTTAAAAGATGTGAATTTTGGCAGAGATAATGTATTACAGAAAAGGGTGGGATATTCCGTTCCATCTTTTACAAACGTTTTCATTTTCTCTCTTTTCTTATGTTAGACCTCCTTAAAGTCCAAATTCATGATTGAAGCCAGTGGAGCTATTATATACAATTATGAGGCTAAAATATGTAAAAAAATAAACAGGAAGTAGAAGGAGAATAAAAAGGCATGAGGGTACCTATCTCTTCGGACCTAGTTATGAATGCTAGTCTCTCACTAAGCAGTACGATTTTTCATTCATTTTTTTATGTGAATTCCTCACAAGAGTCCCAACTGTCCGGAGTCAGTGGGGCCATGGAATATATACCTCTATTAGGGTATTTTTTGAGGTTGAATTGAGTAGCGAAGGGGAGGAGATGGGGAACATAAACGTTTGGAATTGCAAGCTATTTAAATCTAGTCACCAAAAATGGCAAAAGTTCTTTAAATAACTTACCGTATCTCCATAGTGATATTTCACGATACTGAGAATATATTTCAAAAGAAAATTAGATTTTTTTTAACTTATGATATATAATCACTACCTATATACTATATTCCTCCACTTTGTGTTTAGTAAGTTACATATTATAGTAAATAATTTTAATAGAATTAAAATTAAAAAAAAAATTTCACTTTGTTCCACTTATTTATTATTACCAGGACCGGTTTCATCCTACTACGGAAATTTTCAGACTGGTAGTTGAAACTCTTATGCTACTGATTTTATACAAACTTAGGCAGGGGTACACAACATTGTTTATATATAATGAATGATTCTATATTGTTAATTTGAGGTAGGTATTATGAGTTATTTTGTTAATTTAGGGTACATTAGGTAATTATAAAGTTTATTTTTACAAATTATGAATGATGTTACAAAGCAAGTAGATATTTATAGTTCATATGAATATAAAAGAATTTATATAATTAAAAAGGTTTGTTTAACAATAAGCCCTAAGCAACAAGGAGGGAATATCCCAACATTACAAAAATAAAATATCAGAAACACAAACCTTTTTAATTATATAAATTCTTTTATATTCATATGAACTATAAATATCTACTTGCTTTGTAACATCATTCATAATTTGTAAAAATAAACTTTATAATTACCTAATGTACCCTAAATTAACAAAATAACTCATAATACCTACCTCAAATTAACAATATAGAATCATTCATTATATATAAACAATGTTGTGTACCCCTGCCTAAGTTTGTATAAAATCAGTAGCATAAGAGTTTCAACTACCAGTCTGAAAATGTCCGTAGTAGGATGAAACCGGTCCTGGTAATAATAAATAAGTGGAACAAAGTGAAAAAGTTTTTTAATTTTAATTCTATTACAATGGAATTCCACCACGAATTAACAGTGCAAAAACTAGACTCATTAAATAATTTTGCTTTTAATCATTGTATTGAGTACAAATGTAACTGTTTGCTTTTTTATTTACATTTATTATGTTCTTACCTTCTCTGCTGTATTAAATTGATGTTATATATGCACGTAAGAGATGTTTATTATTTACACAATTCTCATTTAGAAAAGTTCAATTTTAAATTTTTTCTGAAATATAAAACAGACATCAAATCTTGGATCATCAGCCAAGACAGATCCTTGATAATTTTTTTTTATAAAAATCCCTACATAAGTATGTACTCCAACTAGATGCTGATTAACAAATGTATCATTTATTATTTTCTATGCTTTTCACAATGTCATTTAATGTAGTGAAATATTTAATGTATCAAAAAATATGTAAACATTTTTAATGTATCAAATACGTCTGTCTTGACACAGGTTTATCCTAGTGAGACAGACATCTAAAAAAAAACCTGTAAAAGAAACTTTATATTGATAATAAAAAAAAAAATAAAAAAAAATATACTTTACTTATTACACACCTACTTATAAGCATTTACTGCGTACCTCATCTATCTTAAGTCAGTTATTTAAGATAGGTAGGGTTATAAATATATTTTTTTATACGTAGGTTTATACTTTTTTTCCAATATTCTATTATTATACAGGATCTCAATTTGCTTTGTTATTATTAACTCATGTTTCTTATACTATGTAAAAGCCAAAAAGTGTTCATTATATATACATGTATAATTTTTTTCCCTAGAATAATTATATGCAAGTAGGTAAGTACTCTGATTTTAGAAATAAATACACTTTTCACAAATTAGAACCCTTATATTTGATTCCAGAACCAAGAAGCTCACAACTTTGACTCCGCGTTCCTCTAATTATTGCTTCTGAATTGAAAAGAATTATATAATTTAAAAAACAGCGAGCGATAAAAATGTTAAGTATAATCTTACTCGCTATCTCTGTCATTATCGCAATAAAAACAATAATCAGGGAGGCATAATTAATTTTAATAATATCAGAGACAATCCCAAAACACATCTCAGAGAAATTCCGGGAAATCTTCCAGCATTCCTCTCCCTCTAAAATGGTCCAGTTAAAGTTAACTTAACGGGACAGTTTAAATGTTAACGACCAAATAAACATACACAAATGATCTCAAACGATCGCAGTATTAAATGACTCGCATTTGACTATGCTCATTTAAGATGTTTAGTGCCCGAGTCGTTCTAAGACTGGAAAGAAAATCAAGGAAATTTTATCGAACTGATTGAAAAAAATACAATAAAATGAATCGTTTTCTTAATATATTTTTTACAGATTTAAAAGTACATTATTATGTTCATACGTCTCTCACATACAATATTATGTACATACATATCGTAGAAATCGCGGTAGAAAATAATAACTGTGCAATAAATATTACCTTGTAATAATAATGCGGGTAAAAAAGAAAAAAAAACGGCTTAAAGCGATGCCATACGTAGTAATGCAAAATCAAGTGTTTTTGGTTTGAAAATTTGGTCGCCTAGAAATGTTTCAGATGCTTTAATTAAATACTGTAGGTAGAATACATTTTGGCCTTTGAAATAATCGAGTATTTTTTAGATAAGTCTTTTTATAAGCCAACAAAAAAATAATGTAAAGGCCTATGAAAACTGATTTAAAGTTCAAAATCTCCTACTTACGAACCCATTTTCGGTTATAATTTTATTGTATAATGTGGCATATTAAGTTATTTATAAAATGATAAATGAAAGAAAATTAAATATTTATGCCTGAACATCCACAAAATAAAATAATAGGCACTTTTTGGCCATGTTTTTTTCTTGCATAAATCAAAACAGGCGGATGGTGTTAAGAGGCAATTTAAACCTTATCGCCATCTACGTAAGGGTTGTTATTGACAGCGGCTCAATTTAAAATATTACATGACGTAGTGCATCGCCTTAAGAGGCTCAATCGTCTGGAGCCAGTGATACCACAGCATCCCCAATTGGGGTATGTTGTGAGGCTGAAGGTAGTGGGGAGGGAAGGAGATGGGAAATAGGAAGGTGGGAAAGTACCTGGCAATTCAGATCTGGTCACCAACCCATTTCAAGCAACCTTCAATTCTGAATGGTAGTCTTACACAAGAGCGATGCTGAGAGTATCTTACACTCTGGAACGAGCCGCAAATATTTATATATTATTTTTAATCCGAAAAATGTGAAATAACACAAAGAAATCGCAAAAAGGTCGGGTGTTTTACCAAATGCGCAACGTCAGCTTATTTATTGGTAAAGCACCTGCCCGGCAATCAGAAGGATGCGGTTTCAATTCCCGTCGGCGGCGTGTATTCTTTCTCGAAAGATTTATCAATTTATATAAATGTTTTAGGCTAATAATTATTGCACAGAAATAATATGTTATCTTGTCTTTTGAACATTTGTTTATCTTTAAAAATTACAAATAAAGTTTACTTAAATACGCCGGGATTTGAACGTTCGACCTTCGGATTGCTAGTCGAAAGCTTTACAATTATACAATCGTTAAATATAGTATAATAATAAACATTACTTTGTTTTTGCTAAAAACAGAAATCTTTTTGTATATATGAATTCATAATGAATCTAGATAAAACGCCTCATTACACTTTTGTATAAAGAAACTTCGAATGAACCGGGTTTTAACTGACCATTAACAGTCGCCGGTCTCCTTGCTTTGTTTAACTTTAAGTTCTCTCAAACATTGAAAAAAATCGTTAACTTGCCACTGGAACCATTTTCCGGGTTATTATTTTGAGTATAACCGCTTCTACCCTCTCTTGCGCTACCCCTTTAATTACAAAGCCATAAAAGAAATGAGGTTAAATTTTGTTAAGATTTTCATTTAATTGTAGAGAAGTTTTCTCTCAACCAATGTGAGGATAATCCATGAAATATTTTACGTGTGGCACCGTAATCTACATGCATACTTCACTGAAGGTTAATTGTTGTACTGCATCACTGTACTCGATTTCAATACTACCTCTGTAATTACCCAAGCAAGGTAGAAATGGCAAGGTTAATTTTAGTTCAGATTTTCATTTAATGTGGAATTCCAGTAAATTTTAGATTTCTTTTTATTACAAATAAATACCAGTATTTTTATTTTTTTTACATACGTTGATTTCACAGTTAAAGTAATTTTAAAAGTTTGCTTTTTTCAAAGTCCGCCAAAACGATTGATATCTGACGTCATGCGTACTCAGGTTTTGTCGGTTAACAGTAAGGTCACTCCCACTCGGATGGGTATGAAACCGAAAAATTAAATTTAAATATTTAGCCAGATATCTAAAAACACGCAATTCTTTTGAATTAAAGTGTAAGACCCAGTGTGCAAGTGTATGCAGTGCAACTTGAATGAGGACAATTTTTGCACAAAATTGTCCTCATTCTTAAAGCGCGCGACCGGCCAACCCATGAGGAACGGTTTTAGTGCTATTTCCAAAACCCGCCGACCAATCACAGGGTGTTTGGGTGTCTCACGCTTTTAATTCAAATTAAAAAACATATATTTATTGTACAAAAATACAGAATACAAAGGGTAAAGCTTATAGGTTACATCCTATTTCTTCCAGCTAACCCAACAAATACACATTATATTACATAACCCAACAATTACACGTTAACAAATGCATGTAAAAAAAAAAAAAGTGTTTAATTTATGTAAGGTATTCATTTAAGGTGTAGTGACATTTGATTAAAAGAAATATTTTTAGTGATGATTTAAGTTTATGTGTGTCGGTAAAATCGTTTTTAAATTACGATTTATTAATTCTACCTGCAATTACAAATACATGGTGTTAAAGGACGTACTTGACTTACTATAACCAGTGATTCCCGACATTATTTGGAGTAAAAAATATAAACGAAATTTTGATCTTCAGTGACATTTTTGATGTTATTATTTTTTTGAACTCCGAATTATGTCGACTCCTATAAATGGGTATGTCTGCTTTAGTTTTATGTCTTTTTACCAGTATATTTCAAAGTAACTTATACCAGTAGTGCGACAATAAATAGTATTCAGTCTATCCATCCTGAATGACTCAAAAAATGCAATAAATCTCTACCAGAAGTAATGCACTAAAATATTACAAAAAGAAACCAGTCCATTACAAGTTGGTGGAGTTATTATCACTACTGTGCCACACGGTTATAAGATTGACGTCACAGCGCCTCTGGGATCATCTGACCACTGCCTAGTGACGACATCAATCCCCGTTAGCCTCAGACCAACCAATGAGAGGCTGAGGAGAAAAGTGTGGCACTATAGGTCAGCAGATTGGTTCGGTATGCGGGCCCATTTCAATGCTTTTCCGTGGTCAGCTGTTTGTTTTCGGACTTCGGACCCTTCAAGATGTGCCCAGGAGATTGGTGAAGTCATCAAATCGGCGATGGATGGCTTCATACAATCGACTACTAAAGAAACTGGTGTGGGCTCAAAGCCGTGGTTCAGTCGACAATGCTCCGAAGCAGTTCGACGAAAAAACGCGGCTTACCGAGCCTACAACACATCTCGAACGCCCGAAAGCAGATCAGCATACAACAAATCGGCAAAGGAATGCAAGAGAATCATCAATAGATCAAAATTCGAACACGACCTGCAGATCAGCAAAAAGCTGGCAGCCTGCCCGCATGGCAGCAGAGCATTCTGGTCGCTTGCGGGCTCAATAGGTCGAAATTTTTGCAAACCCAGTTTGCCACCTCTTACCAGACCTGACGGCTCACTAGCAAACACCGCCACCGAAAAGGCAAACCTTTTAGGGAAAATGTTTGCGGAAAACTCGACCCTCGACGACGGGGGTGCTGTTTCGCCGTCGGTTCCTCACTGCGGCTTCTATATGAAAAAGCTGAGGATCCGGCATCGGGATGTACTCCACGTCATACGGGGGCTCGATGTAAACAAAGCTAGTGGACCTGATGGAATACCTGCCCTGGTATTGCAGAGGTGTGCTGCGGAAATAGTTCCAGTTTTGACAAAGCTCTTCAAAATGTCCCTGAAGTGTGGCACTGTGCCCTCTGGTTGGAAAAAAGCGGTAATTCACCCTATTCCCAAGAAAGGTGACCGCTCCAACCCGGCCAACTACCGCCCCATAGCGATCACATCAGTTCTGTCCAAAGTGATGGAACGTGTGATCAACGACAAACTGCTCACATACCTCGAGAAGAACAAAATTATCAACGACCGTCAATACGGATTCCGGCGGAACCGCTCGTGCGGTGATCTTCTCGCGTATGTGACGCATGTTTGGGGGCGGTGCCTGGAACGTCACGGTGAGACCCAAACGGTCGCACTAGACATATCCAAGGCCTTTGACCGGGTCTGGCACCGAGGACTTGTCAACAAATTGCATTCTTACGGACTTCCCGCATCCCTGTGTACGTGGATTGCTGACTTTTTAAGGGATAGGTCGATTCAGGCGGTTGCTGACGGTTTCACCTCTTCCTCGCACTCCATAAATGCTGGCGTCCCACAGGGATCGGTTCTGTCTCCGACTTTGTTTTTGTTGCACATCAATGACCTTTTGACATGTGCACCGATTCATTGTTACGCGGATGACAGTACAGTTCATGATAGCTTTTTGTTTGACAAGCCCCCAAAGGGCACACAAACTCAAACGGCTCGGAGGGCTTTGAAGCAGAGAATGGACGGTTATCTCGAGAGTATTTCCTCCTGGGGTAAAAATAATCTCGTCGAATTTAATGTTTCAAAGACCCAATCCTGTCTGATTACGTCTAAAAGGGATCCAAATGATAATCTAGTCTCCTTCAACGGAAGCAATCTTCCGAACAGGCCTTCCATTGATATGCTTGGTGTAACTATAAGTGACCAGCTCAGGTACGGGGGCTCCATCGAAGCCAGAGTAAAGTTGGCCTCTCAGAAGCTGGGCGTACTGTACAGGGCCCGCAGATACTTTAATAGTACACAACTGCTCACCCTGTACAAATCGCAAGTGCGCCCTACTGTCGAATTTGGCAGCCATCTCTGGTCTGGAGCCCCAAAATACCTGAAAAAAACCCTTGACTCTGTGCAGAAACGGGCGGTCCGTTTGATAGATTCCCCAATCTTAACAAACGGACTGCAATCTTTAGAGCACAGGCGTCAGGTAGGTATGCTGTCCTTGTTCTATCGGTATTACAATGGAAGATGCTCTGAGGAACTAGCGTCATTGATCCCTTCGGCACCGGTGCGTAGTCGGGATACACGCCAAACGCGTGCCCAACATTTGTACACAGTTGACACTTGTCACATGAGAACGGGTCGCTTCTACGATTCGTTCTTAAGTTCAACAGCTCGGCTGTGGAACGAACTGCCGGCCTCTGTGTTTCCTCCCTCCTACAACATGGGACTCTTCAAGACCCATGTTCACTCCTTCCTCTCCACAAAAAGACCCTCCACACAGCATCCCCAAAGATGACATAGGCCCTGAGGGAAATTATTTTCTTCAGGGCCTCCTGTGTGGAGTAAATATATAAAAAAAAAAAAAAAAAAAAACAATATTATGAAGCCCTTAAGTATATAAGTTTTGTTTTCTGTACGTGAGATTAAACGAATAAATTCGATTCCCATCTTTCTAAATAGCGTAATGTGGGAGCCAGGGTTCTAAAAGCGCAATCATTAGCTAAAAACTTATTGTGTTATAGGTAGTGGCAGCCGATGGTCAAAATGTGTGGAGGTTCACCATAGTACAACATTAAATCAGATAATACATTTAATATTCGGTACATACCTATTTATAAAGAAGCTATATTCTCCGCTTCTTTTGTTTAGAGAAAACCTTTAGGATCATTTTCTTGATATATGGCCACTGAACAAAATGTGTGATTATACCTTCTTCCGAAAAACTTCCTTTGACCCTATAAAATTTAAAACCCCCAGATCTAGAAACTTCCTAGGCAAAGCATCACTACGAGACAGTGCCTGACAACAAGTAATCACACATCTCATAATAACATTTTATAACTTGTATCGAAGAGAGCTGTGAGCGGAACATTGGTAGAAAATAAGAAGATGTTAAATTGAAGACACAATATCAACAACAAAATCATGCATACGCGTTTCCGTTTAATATACTGATGTGCAAGATCGCATTCATATGTCTGTGATTGCATCCCATTTTTAGCAAGATCGCCGTCCGCGATCATGCTAAAAATGGGAAAAAATCGTATATACCCACGCTTTCGACTTCTCACAGATTATCCAAACAAATAGTAAAATTTTGGATCGCAATCGAAAACGAACTGCTATGAACGTAGGCACAGTCGCAATTGTGAGATGTTATAACCGAACAGATTTTCGTATTGTGACTAGCCATGTCGGAAATTTTGTTGGTTGTTTGGCGTTCGGCAACACCTATTAACTGGTCGCTACTGTTTATAGGTCAAATATTGAAAGATCTCCTTTATATCGAAAGTGAAGCATAATATAATTGCTTTTAATAATACGCATTATTCGAAATATCAACTAGATGAAACTTGCAGCTAAATCGAACACCTGTGAATTCAATGACCCTGTTTTCTAAAACGAAATCTTAATATTGACAAAAGCGAAATGCTGTTACTAGGCGAAATATTATTCGCGCTATTGCCTGCATTAAAACTGTAAACATGTTTTAGCAAGCTGACGCTGACGTCACACAAACACTGTAGAATATATTATAAATACCTCACTAAAAATATTTACAACTGGTTGAAACAACATCGCCGGTGACAACGCGATCATTTCTATAACTTAAAATTAACATTCGTGAGTCTCAACTGAAAGCTGCATTTGCTTCAGTTCCTTCATTGATCAGTGGTTGAGTTGGCATCGCGTCTAGTTGCCATCCAGTCATAGTGAGTTGGCAGGATAAGTCCTCAAAATTTTCCGCTTTCTATGATAGTAGTAAGAGATTTTCAAATGTTGCCTAGTTATTCGTAACCCGTGAATATATGTCTTTCTTTTTAAAAAAAACATGTAGAGGCTAGTTTCTAACTCTGTTTCTTTCTTGCAGCTCTCCAAACGTAATAATACATGTTGATATTTAAATATGTACTATACTTTAAGTTTGTATAAATTGTAATATGTTGTATACAATGTTTACAACGTTAATTAGTGCAAAGATCTTAGTAATATTATTCAATCTTAAAATTCTTGGAATGGATTAAGATAATATATTATTTGCTTCAAGATCTCTCACATGTGACATCACCCTCAAACAAGAATAATTCAAATATCTCATTAATTATTATCCATCACAAGTGATTTTCTGTCATTAGGCATTAGAATTGTAGTATAATTATTTCAGACCTACGAATTTGCTAATAATTACCTAGATGAGCTTGTAATTAGCACAAGCATGAAATCAATTGACTTGATTACATCTCCATAAGTCATTCAAGCCATACATTATAATTATTTAATTACATTACAAACAATAACGATGTTATTTTTCAAAGAAATTAATCCAAAGATACACAAATAACTTTAGCTAATTAAACACTAGATTGATCTTTGGCATATTTTGCCATTTTGCAAAAACGTTTTGTGTCATATTTATAGAACCTAAAAATATAGGATAAACGGAAAAATCTACGTGGATTTGTAAGCTTCAAACCGCTGTACACAGTTTCACATATTTTCTTAATAACATTTTGAGGAATGTTATTAATTAAATAATTTGGTAAATGTATATATACGACACCGATCACTCCAGTGGAACAACATCCATGTCGCATTCCTGACTAAATAATTTCTAGATCGTGCCACACCTGACATAAAGTTAAAGTATCGGTCTCTGTTTTTCCTTCCTCCTAATATGGGTCCCTTTAAGACCCGGGTTCACTCCTTTCTTTCATCAAAAAGACTCTCCTTATAGCATCCCTAAAGATGACATAGGCCCAGAGGAAAATTATTTCGCTAAAGACCTTCTGCGTGGAGTTAACGTAAAAAAAGTATACGACTCTGCAAAAAGAAAACTTTAAAAATATATTAATGCTAATTTATGCTTAAAAAACGAGACTGCAGGCCTTTAACGAATGAATTTACAGAATTCCTAATAAACTATCAGTAAAATACGAATGTGTTATGAGTATTTTTTTATGGGAATACCGCATAAGAGTCACTACTGCTCCCAACCGCCTGGAGCCAATGAGACTGTGGTCAGTGAGACTATGTTGTGAGGCTGAAGGTAGTGGGTAGGAGATGGAAAGAGGAAGGTGGGCAAGTACCTGGTTATTGAGATCTGGTCACGACACACGTATTGCTAGCCTTACCCCTCGACCACGGAGGCCGTTAAAGTATTATCGCTAATATTGTCGCATTCGTCTAATGCAGTGGTTCTTAACCTGGGTTCGATCGAACCCCAGGGGTTCGGTGAGTCAGTCTCGGGGGTTCGGTGGAGGTCAACACCCCCGACTTATATGATTCGTGGTGACACGCCCCGCTTGTCCATCATTGGCTGTTATTGCTAAGAAAGCTCTTGAGATTTTTATACCGTTTGTTACGACATATCTTTGCGAGCAATCCTTTTCGAAAATGCTGGATATAAAAACGAAGAAGAGGAATAGACTTTGTTGTGAAAATGACATGAGAGTGGCACTTGCCAAGGTAAAGCCGCGAATTTCTGAATTGGTTTCTGAAAGGCAACAGCAGAAGTCACACTGATTTGAAGTAAATATTAATTAATATGTTTCATGTTTTGATTAAACCATTAAAATTTAATGTTTTGATTTTTGTTTTTTTTTTTTTTTTTATTTTGTACACCTATATATAAATATACCATGATTTGAATTTGTAAAAATCTAATTATATTTTTCAAATTAGGAGGGGTTCGGTGAATGGGCATATGTAACTGGTGGGGTTCGGTACCTCCAAAAAGGTTAAGAACCACTGGTCTAATGTATATTGTGTATCTAATATATAATTCGTCTAATATTGTTGCATGCGTCTAATGTATATTGTATATCTAATATATAATTCATCTTATATTGTCGCATACGTCTAATGTATATCTAATATATACTAGTCTAATATTGTGACATTTCGTCATTATATTTATCAGGAAAAGCGAATCTGCATGAGCACGTGTTCCGATATATTCTGAATAGACTAATATTTTATTAGGAAATGGCTTAGCATCACGACGAATTTTAATAAATCAGCCATACTCATTTTGACGAGCGTGCCAATCCTCACATTAAATAGTAATACCTCAAATTAATTTTATTTATCTTTTTAAATTTTGTTTCCGAATACATTGACAAAAACTTTTACCATATCTCGAAAATTTTATGCATTCTTTATTTTTTTAATATTGTGTTTTTTTTCTTTTCGTTGCAGGCCTTACGATAAACGGACGCTATGCAACCAATGAACACATAATAAATTGAACCATAAATAAATACCTTCATTCGAAGAATATTGTTTAGTAATATCATTTAAGATGAAATCAATTCTACAATTTTTCAAAGAGATTTCATGACATATCGCAGTACTTATAAACCATGTTAGTTAGAAAAAGAAACAGAAGAAAATCTACTAGAAAATATCCTGTTCGAACTGGCACCAGAAAGCGACGGGATATAATCATGCAACCAGAAGAATTTGAGTTTAGAACAGATCAGAACAAAAAATGAATCGAAAGTAACATTTTTGAATAAAATACTTTTTTAAATCGGTAAAAAAAACTACCCGATCTATAAGTGCTGGAAACATTGATGAAAACCAACTGTTTTTTAATTCAGTTACAGAAATAAGTCAGTTTTTAGTTGAAAAATACTGGAAACGCTTTTTGATTAAAAACTGTAAAAAAATAGAACATGTTTCAAATTGTGAGATTCGTCGGATTCCGAATTTAAAATTTGTTTGAAATTCTGGATTAAAAGATGAGCGCGTTCCGAATGTAAAGTTGTCGTTTTTGAATTATTTGAAAATTGAATATGGAACGAAAACGTTCCACGCGGAGGCGTCACGTGTACAAGGAGCCGTTTACGGAGAAGTTAAAGGAATACGCGAGACAGTTTATTGCGTTCATGTTTAGTAATGTTGGTATCATTGGACTGGTCGTGGGATACACTATAGCTGGTGAGTGAATCCAATTAATATTTTTAATAATTTAACTTATTGCTGTGAAATATTGTTATCTAATTAAAAATCTCGTCAAATTATTCGTTTTCATGTTAAAAATTAGGACTAGAGGCCTATAACGAATGATTTGACAAATTTCATAATAAACCGTCATTGAACCGAATCAGTTGTGAGTCGGAACATCTATTATTCAGAATAATGATAGTTTGGCATCCCTCCATTATATTTATTCGGAGAAGTGTAGGTACCTGTGCAAACACTAATATTTTATTCGGAAATGATCATTCACATTTTAAAAAGTATCTTGATTGAAAAAAACCGTAATCATTTTCTCCGTGTACAATCGATTTATATATATATATATAAATGAAAGTAAGGTTACAAAGGATCTCGAGGACGCGGATTTTGTTTTGTTTCGAAGTTGCTGCACCTGGCGTCCAGTTTTTTTAGTCCCGCGTGTTTGTAGGCCATTTTGTTCAGTCACAGTAAATTCTTCCGATGAAAAGGTCGTCGCGCGCTCATACCACGCATGAATTAACAATATAGCACGCTTATAGCGTGATCTTTCACATGCTTTATGCAGTAAATCATGTAAAATATAAAATTATATAACATGAGAATACAATGATATTTATGTACAAAAAAAAACTTTTTTTTTTCATTTTGTTTTGTTTTATCTTTATAACTGTTTTTTTTTCACCAACTTTCCTTTCTTGCCCCATTCATATTTTGTTTATGTCGACGTTTCGGTATTGCAGGGGCCTTCATGTTCATAGCGATAGAAGCAAAGCACGCAAAGGACCTGTCTGCGGAAGTCATGGCTATGAGGGGCCTGACGGCTGACAAACTGTGGGAAAAGACGTATCAGTTGAATGTCTTCAACGATTCCGACTGGTTTGAATTGTAAGTATGATTATTTTTATCAACTTAAAATTCCAAGACGACACGCTAGCGTTATTGTTATCATTATCACTATGTATTTCTATATCAACTGACTGACTTTATTTATTTATTAATCTCAATTACAAAAAGTGCTAGATTCGGTTGTCGGTTTATGGGCGCATGATTTTAAATTACATTCCTGCATAGTGCGTAAAATTATTCAAGTTTGAAGAGTTTTAAAATTCAAACTGATAAGTATGAATCATATCAGACCAATACTACATTAGGTACTAAGGTTTTTTTTATATGAGAATGCTTTTATTTGAAAAGTTTATTTCTTTTGTTCAAATTTTTGAGAGATGCTTGATAGATGTCGTAGGTTTTCAAGTTTACTAACAATTGAAAGGTAATTTTTTTCTTTTAAAAGGCAAAAGAAAATATTTTTTTTACTAAATACTTTCAAGTTTACAAATCCTACGATAATTATAATATCCGATCTCAAATTAAGTCGTTGAGTGAGTAGTTCCACTTAATATAATACTCTGAATGACTTTAAAATATAGATATAAAGTTGCACAAAAAGACACTTGTTCAAGACTGACCTAGAACGGATATGATTTAAGATTCTTACGACCAAAAAAAAGTATATCGCGATTTTTGTTTAAATTGTTGTTCTTCATGGAGAAAAATGAGTAGGTATTGCTTATTTATCAAAAATCTCCTCAAATTTTTGGTAATTTGGTTAAAAGACGAGATTGCAGACCTTTACAGATGAATTAACAGACGTCCTAATTTTTAGTAAATTGCGATATCGGAAAAAATGTTCATGAAAATTAGATTATATTCGCATTTCGTCATGATTTATTATCATCTGTTAATTCATTCATAAGGCCTGCAATCCCTTTTTAACCGGATTACCAATAATTTAAAGATATTCCTAATAATAAATTAGCAGTACTCATTTTTCTCGGTGCATTGTATTTCCCCATTCAGCCAACTTTTACGGACGCTTTTATGTTTTTTGATTGTTCGGTATACATTTTCTTAATCAGAAGGTTCAATTCTACATAATATTGGCTTACCATGGCTATTTCGTTATCAATGGGAAGGTATAACATTTTCAATACCATAGCATACCCACTTGCTCACTGGGAACATAGACCTTCTGTATCTGCTCTTCTGTGAAGTCGTCGCATAATGATATGCGATAATTTAGAACTATGGTATTTCAAGCCCATTTGGGCGTAAGTAATCAAATATAGGGTTTTCCAATAAGAAGTGTTATTTTGATATTAAAAAATGACATTTTTTAATATAAATGATCGAATGTTTATTTCATTATAAAGAGGAAGGTATGCCGTTAATAGTGAAAAATAACATCAGTCAAATGATTACCACGGCTGCCTTATGTCCTCGATAGCCCCACGAATTCCATCTTTGAGGTCTTGAATCGACGCTGGGCTATTGGCGTAGACTTTCTCTTTCACGTGGCCTCAAAGGAAGAAGTCGCAAGGTGTTAAATCACAAGACCTCGGTGGCCAATTGTGATCACCTCTTCGAGAGATAACACGGTCCGGAAACATTTCCCGTAAAAGATCAATTGCTTGTGTGGCACGTAGCGCCGTCTTGTTGAAATTAAACGTTGTCCGGATCAATACCATCCAATTCCGGCCATAAAAAATCATTTTATGGCCGGAATTCAATACACATAACACCTCTTATTGGAAAACCCTGTACATAAAATTAAAGTCTCACCGTTTTAACTTGACTTATTTTCTGATTAGTGTAGGCAAGGAGATATTGGAGTACCAGACGAACATCATCAAGGCTGTGAGAAACGGGTACGACGGAATAGATGATGACGAGGAGTCTATGAAGTGGAGATTCTCAGGAGCTTTCCTGTACTCGTTGACGGTCATCACCACCATCGGTAAGTCAAACCCTTTGATTTCATAGAACATTTTCAAAAATATCAACTGGGGTTTGATTGTTTTTATTTTAAATTAAATTACAACACTGACTGAATTGGAAAAAAATAATAACAAAAAACATATTGGACGTCACGGGACATCTGGCAGATGTGAAACGTCGAAATCGATTTTTATTGAAGGAAGTGAAAATGAAAGTAAAGTGAAAGTCTTTATATTTTTTGATAATAAAACAATTAATTTATTATCATAAAAAAATAATCACACAAATATATTACTAATTAAAAATCATAGTAATTTAGATCAACAGAACAGATCAACTTTCAGTGAGAATAAGAGCAAATATAACGCACAGAGTGTTGGCGGCCGGGCGGTAAGAGCCGACTAGTCTGACGAATTAGATGACGGCCGGCGTGGTCTAGTGGTATACGCTTTTGACTACAGATCCGAAGGTCGCGGGTTCGAACCCGGCGTGCGCAAATAAATTTTATTTGATTAATTTGTGTTATTACACAATTAATTAATTTAAAATAATATATAGTATATTTGCGGCACGTTCCAGAGTGGAAGATACTCTCAGTATCGCCCTGGTGTAAGACCACCATTCAGAATTGAAACGTTGCTTGAAATGGCTTTAGCCGTGTTTGGTGACCAGATCTGAATAGCCAGGTACTTCCCCACCTTCCTCTTCCCCATATCCCTCCCCTCCCCAATACCCTCAGCCTCACAACATACCCCAATTGGGGATGCCATAGTCTCACTGGCTCCAGACGGGAGCAGTTGGGACTCTTGTGCGGTATTACTGTAAAAAAAAAAAAAAAAAAAGTCACAAGGCTGACCGAATAAAGTGTGGTTCCGTTCAAGATCGTCTTACCGTTTTCGTGCAAAAGCGTCGTTCCGTCTTGCCACCTTGCTACGCAAGAGACGGTTTTACCCCCCTAATCGAGCAATAAAATAAGCACTATTGTAAGATTATTGAATTATGATTGACTGGAGCAAACACTTAAAATTCACAAATCTTTCAATTTTATTGGCATCATCCATAATAGTTTCAAATTCGGAAAAAGAAATGGTGCCGTTCATCATAAATTCATATAATGGTCAGGGCGTCGGTGACGTCACGCCGGCCATCGTTGATAGGTTCACAGTGATATCTGTCTAAGCAGCCAATAGCGTTGGCTAGGTCATAATGACGTCACAACCAGTTTCAAACGCTTGGGAATTGGCAGTTTTAGGTCGCTTTTATGAAAATATAAAAAACGCTTATACTTAATTAATTTAAATTTAGTGACAGAAACATAAACTTTAATGTTCCATAGTTAGTCAACATACACATTCAAAAAGTGATCATTAAAATCCAAAACCAACCTGTAAGCAGTAGCGGCTCGTAGTTTTTGGGTGTTCTAGATTGCTAATATTACAAAAATGACATTGTTAACGTTGTAGATGAAAAAGATTTTTTATTTTTTTTGCAAATTCGATTTTCGAATAAGATTTTCAGGAAATAAGTGCAGCGCACGGCCAAACTGAATTTTCTTGAAAATCACTATACAATAAATGAAGTTTTTGGAAAAAAATAAAAATCGTTTTCAGCTACAACGACATCAATAATGCATTTTTTGTAATATTAGCATTCCATTACACGCAAAAATCACGAGCCGCCACTGCCCGAAAGCCTAACCTATTTAACCTAGTTTTTATTCCATCACTTTTCATGACTTTATATATCACTTTCCAATGTTGTGTTGAATTTTCATTGCGTTGAGTTACCAAACTGTAAATCTTCTACAATTTTTTACAGCATCCCTAGTTAGTGAGTCTGCCTTCTGGAATTCTTATGAGTAGTACTTTATGTCCAAGTCGAAGCAGCATCACTTGCGACTTTTCTATGAGGGTTGGCATGGAAATCTACAATTTATCGTGATGTTTTGTTTTTGAAAACCTTTGTGCAGATTCCGACACAGTCTCTTTGTGAAGTGCATGTTGCGTAATCAGCGGTGGTCAAAATTATGGACATATTTCCGTAAACTAACGAGAACGAATATCCCGGGTAGAAAATAAGATCTAATTACGGTGAGGGGTATATAATAATAATAGTGGAATAACTTGTATTTCTTCCAAGAGAATAATGTAGACTTTTGAGCAGGGAAAACTTCCTGACCACTAATAATTATCGTTAACAAACGGAACCTTCGCAATAGAGACATGTTATCATCTTTTGCTTATCGAAAAGCTGATACAACATTTTTTTCTTTAAAAAGAAAGACAATCACGGGTTCCGAATAACCTGACAATATTTGAAAATCTCTTACTACCACCACACTAAGCAGAATATGCTGCTTGTGTTGTAATAGAGGTCCGCTATTAAACACAAAAGATATACGTATATATAATTACCCAAAGTATTTTTATAAGAAATGTTGATTCAATACTTGTAATACTACAAATTAAATGCTCTTTATTCGGCCATTTTCAACATAACTCCGAGTTTCCAATAAAGCGTTTTGATTTTTTTTAAATCGTCAATATTTTTATGCGCTACTCTGGTTTTTAAAAGATATCAATAAAACCGCAAATTTGGTCAAAAATAACACACAAAAATAATGCAAAATTCATTAAAATAAATAAACTTTCTTCAAAAATAACACCACTTTTCACAAAAAATAATGCAAAATATTCAGATCCTTACTAGATAGCCTGTACTACTTATCTGATATTAAAATAATTATCTTTTCAGAAATTTGTAATAAACATATACTGTCTACGACGATCCGAGTGCCTAATATACATTATGAGCGTGTATATTACGTATAATAAGTATAATTCGTATAATAAGCGTTCCTTCAAAATGAGATAATGATGCTTTCTCTTAGGCTACAGCCACGTGGTATTTTGTCGAGCGCAGTAACGACTAACGACCTCATTATTATTGGTGATAATTAACTGAGTGCCTACTGTACACAATTATTTATAGACGTGATGTTATTATTGTTTATAGTAATAAAATTAGTCAGAAGGAAATGTAGCCCATTTAAAAAATATATACGTAAACGACCTTCTTAACGAACATAAATACCTGTAATATTTTGGATAATGTTAGTACTAGAAACCTACTGAAAAATATGTCATTCAATTTTCGGACTGTAGAGTTCCATGGTAAACTAGTCCCAGAGAGAGGTCGTACGCGACATCGTCGTTTTAATATCTTCTGTCTTTTTTGTTTGTAGGTATATAAGACGCGTGAAAAGAAAGAGGATAATCGTCGATGATGTACGTACAATTTCTCTCTGGGACCACGATACCTTGAGACTGAGGAGCTATTCAAAATGTTTTATTTTTATTATTATCTACTCGGTTCACTATAAAATACAATTTTACAATGCACAAGGGCAAAATAATAAGTACTGTTTTCTAATGGTGCAGTTTATTTAGAATATTATCTTTATAAAATTGTAATGTTGCTCGGTAGAAGTGTAATGAATTTAGTTTTTTGACTTTTAATTTTTTAAACAAAAGCTGGATGAATATGTATTATAATTTAGTTAGATTTTTTTATATTATTATTTTTTTTTTGCTATGTAAAGCGGTTTTAAATTATAAAAACACAAAATTCATTTTTTGCTATAATATAGTCAACAAGTTTTGAAATATTTGATTTCAAATAAAGTAAGTCAACAAGTTATAAGGTATTTTATATCAAATAAAGTAAGTCAACAATTTATAAGGTATTTGATATCAAAGAAAGTATAAATAGAAATTTACATTAGTACCTACCTATTAAATGCCAACATAGCAACGTTTTATTATTTATGTTGGTAGTATTGCATTTACGTTTAATATTAATAGAAGACACGTCAAAGGGTAGTATTAATGGGTAGCTTGGGTAAACCTCACATTCAGTTCTAACTACTTGAAATGTTCAAGTTATGTTCTAATAAGCGTTCCAGAACAGTCTAGAAACTGAAGACTCCTGTCTAGAGGCCGTTGGTTTGAATGGCGGTAGAGCGGTTAATGCATTCATACTTCAATAATTAATCTTCTGCCGCTTGAAAATGAGTTTAAAAGCAAGAAATAATGTTTACTCAAACAGTGGTCAATAATTTAAAAGACGCAACTTTTGGAAGTATTTGTGCATACTTATAGTACATTTTATTAAGTTATATAATTGAACATTTTATATCTAGCTTACATCTATTCTAAGAACTTCTAAATATTCTATTACGTACTAATATTTGGACTTCACAACATTGAGACATAAACGTCGAAAAGCTGCAAGACTTTTGACTTCTTTAACATTTGAAGGGAGTTCATTGAACATTTCGAAACCTTTATAATAAATATTGTTTTGTGTTGCCGATAAATTTGTCTTAGGAAGACTAAAGACTAAAATCGTTGCAGCTTCTCATTGGATAGCCATGGACTAAACTAATAACACTAACACTAACACTTCTTAACATATAATCTGGTAACATTTTATTTTTTAACTTGTATGCAAATACTAGGGTATTATGGTAACCGGATAAATCATCACAATGATAATTCATCACATCTTAAGTTATATAAAGTCATGGAAAATGATGAAACAAACACTTTATTAACTGTGTTATGTAGGTTAGGTTAGGTGAGGTTAAAAAATTTTTTTTTCATCGTTTCTAATGACTTTATATCACTTTTTAAAAGTGTGTTGAATTGTCACTGTGTTGAGTTATCATGAAACAGGGTATTATAGACCAAACGTTGCCACACACTTAGAATATTGAGTTGGCGTTACGTTTTTTTTTATCCTAGTATATCTGCTACAGCACAATATAGACCTCATTCCTCTGTTCTGAATTATTTTTAGTATTTTATCTTGCGTTTTATTGCTCAAAAAATTACACTTGTGCAATAAGTAGTTTAGCTTCTAATTACTGCATATAAATGTACAAAAAACGCGTTTCGCGCCGTTTGCGATTGCTTAGTACCTTTTCCGTAATTCTTGGATTTTTTTAAATTTTACCCGATTACAATTTAATCCCACCGACTTTTGGCAACGTGATTTATTATGCAGTATCACTAAAAATACACATATATGTATATTCTATTTTATTCAGATAACAATGTAGGTTCAGTCGCAAGAAATAAAATAGTCAATACTGAGAATATGATGAAACCATAGTTAAATAGCGGAGAGTATTAATCAGAATTCCGTTCTTAAAAGCCAATAGCTGATTGCTAAGACTGGTTAAACGATTCCCAGTAGAACAATTAATAACTAGAGATATTCCATAGAATCGGCAAACTACAAGAAGTATCTGCCAATATAATACAACTATTCAAATTATTTGCCCTGAGTAATAACTACTGCGAAAGAGTGGGGTAGGTACGTACCTTAACGAAGAAAACTTACCGATATAAAAAACTAGCTGACATGTACCCGGCGTTGCTCGAACTTTTTATACTTTCAAAAATATAATATCCACGTATTAAAAATATATAAACCTTCCGGAAGAAATTCTCAAAATGATAGTGAAAACCCTATCAAACTCCGTTGCATAGTTTAAAAGAACTAAGCGCACATACAGACAGACGCGGATAGTGACTTTGTTTTGTACCATTGTATTGTAATGTATTGTCACGATGTCGGAACACGTGTTCCTAAAAAATATTTAGGCATTTCGTCATTATATGTTATCAAGTAAAATCGCAGGTAAATGAACACGAGTAATATTATATTACTATGATTTACTAAAAGTTTATCAGAAAACGGCATCTAATCCCGTTTTTAGTATATTATGATCTGGGATTCCCGAACATTTGATAACATTCCAGAATGTTCCGGGATGTTCTGGAATCTTGTGGAATGCTCTCAAATACTCTCGAATGTTCTGTACTATTCTAGAAATTTCTAGAGGGCGCAACTTCCAGACCTTATATCTTCAAAAACACCCCCTTTAGGTAAAAATGAGAACCTTTTTCATGGATGGGGGATAGAGGGCTACCACAGCGTATATCTCCCTTGATTGTACAGGGACTCGTTTCTGACTTTTAAGAAAACAGTGGTAAAATTATTCATTTTTCTGTTAAAAACGGGATTGCAAGCCTTTAACGAATTAATTGACTTTTTTTTTTTTTTTAAAAGAAAGACAAACATTCTCGGGTTACGAATAACCTGACAATATTTGAAAATCTCCTACTACCACCACAGTAAGCTGAAAATGTTGCTTGTGTTGTGATGGAGGACTTAGCATGTTTCCTAATAAACTGTAAAACACGAACATTAGGATGTTGGAATACGTGTTCATAAAAAAAATTATGTTGTGGCAATTCATCATTATATTTTTTAGGAAAAAGACGCCTGCGTGAACGCGTGTTCCGATATATTCAGAACATATCATTATTTTACTAGGAAATGGATTGCAATCACGTTTTTAATACGATTTCAATAAATCATGTTAAAAACTTAATTTTAATTTTTTTTTTCTCCGTCAGCTTACTTATTACCGAAATGCGAAAAATGTTTGGATCTTGGAATCAAATGAAATATATTATCATTTTAGTATATATCTACCAAGAGACCTGGTTAATAACCCCAATACTAAAATGTTTATTTGTGGCCTACAAAATTGAATCATTAAAATGACATCTTTATTCAGTTTCTGAAAACTCTGCATTGAAACTACTCGTATTTATGATGTGCAACATCTTGTGGTATAACTGTTATTATTATATAACTATTATTAATACTATTGTACAGTAAAACCGACTCTTGTGTAGCAAGCGTTGCAAGACGGGACGACGACATTCGGCCAGTCTCGTGAGTCGTCGTCTTTTTCCGCCTGGCTACCAAACCTCTGTGCGGTATATTGGCTTCTATTCTTACTAAAATTGGCAATGGATCTATTCTAAGCAAAGACGAATTGTTTCTTTGTAATATATTTCTTTATGTATATTTTAATAATAATAAAATTACTGTTTTACTATCAAAAATTAAAAAAAATCTTTTGAATTGGCGTCCTGTGACGGTTAATAGTTTTTACTTCTATGTGAGCTTATCCGGTATTAATTTGAAGGTATTACTGGGTTACTTTTGCTTTTTTTTCTAGAAGGTACCATTTTATATGGTTTTATTTATTTTATTGACCTACGCTCTTGACCACATATTTATTTTTGAATTTTGATATTAGTAAGCAGTCAATGTTATCTATTCAAAATCATATGACAAAAAAAACATTTTATAGAAAATGAGATTTAATTAAAAATATATTCTGGGAAATATCATCTAACATGTTTTTAAAATGTCACGATTTACAAATTAGTTGGTATTATATACGGGAACTGATAAAATGTCACGATTTGCACATTAGTTGTTATTATGTATGGGAACTGATAAACGTCACATTTTGCACATTAGTTGGCATTATGTACGGGAACTGATAAAAAACTATTGACTTATTAGAAAAAACTTTAATTTATTCACGCTTTTCAGAATGATATTTTTGATGAATTTGGGACATAACTGTATTAACTCTCGACAGGCCGAGACTCCAAACAAAACGTCTTTAACCAAGGGGGTCTTCCGACGACCCCATGCATTTTTGTTATGGATTTTTAAACTATATAAATCCCAATTATTCAGTCAATTATTAATGGTAACTTATGTATTTGCGCAGAAATACGTAAAATACTAAAATTATGTGTCAAGTATTTAAGCTAATATAAGGAGGATAGTAATTTTGGGTACTACCTACTCCCTCACTTGGCTGCGAAATAGTTAAAACACTTGATGTACCAACGGTTTTATTATTCATTTATTAAGTAACGCCATTTTTCGTGGCTTTTACATATGAATATTAAGAAATATACATTATTTATTGTACATAACTGAATTGCTTCACTTACAATATTTTATATTTGTTTAAAGATAAATTGAAGATGTCCACTGACTTGGTATAATTGTTTCTCTCCATTAGTATTCTGGGCAAATAGGAAAACATATGGTAGTTAGTCCCAAAATTTCTGCACTGAAATAAATCCTGACTTCTAGTATTACGTTGTGGAATCCGGAAGCTTATCAATTCTAGCAATACCGCACTATAAACTAAATCATTTAGAATTTTATAAATAAATACCAAGTCAGTGAAAATTCTTCTGTCTGACAATTTGAGTAAACTCATATAATTTAACAGAGTGTTGTAATTCATCATAATTGCTGGAATACCCATTTTAAAATTTATAAGACGTAAGAATTTGTTATACCTATATATAATATGTAATGTGGGTTCCAGGCAGGAGAATTGTACTCAAGTTAATTGTGTTTTGCCAATTTGTGAGATAAAATGTAATTGTATTGTGTGTAAATGAGGTTTACTTTCCAATTTTGGCATACTGAGAATCAATAAATTCTGAAAAATAACAAAATCCGTTTAAAATATCTTATATTTAAAAATTTATTATTTGCGTTAGAACAAAAAATATCTTTCATTGCAAAAATAATGTCAATACCAGTTCATTTATAAACTCCCTTTAAATTCTAGGCGCACTCAGCTTAGGTAACAAATATGCAGAAGTAGCAGATATTTTTGATGGCACCGAAAGAACGTATAAAGAAGCATTTCGCATATTATTTTAAAACAATTATTTGTTTACATTCTAATTAAATCATGTTAGTGTGTACTCATGTTTATTTATTTATTTTATTGCATATCTATACATATTATGTAAGTAGTATTTACACATACGAGAGTGGTCTGAAAAGTTTCCGTCCTAACAATGAAACAATGTTTTTTTACTTAAGTTTTTAATTTATTTTTCTACATGGTCTTCTTGTAACTCTACACACTTCTCCCAGCGATGCTCCCATCTCTCTAACCCGTCCAAATAGTACTCGGCGTTTTTCTCTGCAAAATAATTGTTCACAAAGGTGATTGCCTCCTCATTTGACGAAAATCTCTGTCCTCCGAGCGCAGTTTTTAGACTACGTCTGTCTCACTGAGCGTATCCTGTATCGAGACAGGCTAGTTTAAAATACTTTAATTTTAACAATAGATACTTACATTTAAGTAAATTCCGACAGGTACATTTATTACTGCTTACATTGTTATTGTTTTGTCATTCTTTTTTGGTATTTTTTTTTATTCTTTATTAAAATTTTAGAATAATTAAATATTTAAAAAAACAATAATATTTTATATAGGTACTTTGTACCTGTTTTATCCATATAATAAAATCAATAATGTCAAAACACGCCGTTCATATCAAACCTTCAACAGTAATCAGATTCCATCGGACCCTGGATAGCCCGGCATCAAATTATCAGGCGAAATATTAACCGACCAAACGATAATGAATTTATTCGCGTCTGGTGAACACTAATTGTGTTTTTGCCTCGATAGAGTGAGGGAGGAAACTACTGACTTATTTGCACGAGAAAGATGACCACACGTGTAGGAGACAAAAGCTTAATATAATTTCAAAACTTTATAATGTGCCTAACCCAACCTATAGAATTTTTTTTTAATTTCTCAGTAAAAAGCGTTAAGCATGAGGGGAAAATATATAAAACTTAAAATGGATTTTTCTCTAAAATACCTCACTTAACTACATTATTTTATTTCTCATTAAAATGTGTATTTATTTGTTTTTTAAATTATAAAATTTAGAGCATTAATGAATTCTATTTTTCATGTTTTTAGAGGCAACTTTGGTGAGTTAATGGTAATTATTTAAAAAAAAAAAAAAATAATATGTGAACTGTGAAAATACGATAAAATAAAAAATTTATAAAATAAAATTATATGGGCGTTTATTCAAATTACAAACTATCGATTCCTTTTGAAATATTTTTTTTTCGTAAATAAACTTTTTTTTACCCAAAAAATTTTTTTATTTAAGATTTTTTATTTTATATTTGTATTATATTAAAACAGTAGGAAGGCGAAAGTTATTTTTTTAACGATTACAATAAACTCACAAAAAATGCAAAAAATGATTTAATTGCCTACTTTATAATTAAAACACAAATAAATAAAGTAGCACATACCCCTACTAGATATTTCCTATACCTTTTGAATATTTTTTTTCAGTTACGTCGAGTATTTTGTCTTCAAATCTTAATTCAAGCTTTGTATGAAAAGCGTCCCGCAGCCCTTCCCTTAAGGGTTTATAATCTAAAAACATTCTTGTTCTGTTTTTAAATACGTATATTTGATTTTCGATTTTCTTTTCTTGATTTAATGAATTAAGGAAATAGAATCTTGAAAGTGGAAATTTCCCAGACTTCCATTACTTCCATTTTTAAAAAGACCCTTCCACACAGCATCCCGAAAGATGACAAAGACCCTGAGGATTTTTTTCCGAGGGCCTCCTGTGTGGAGATAAAGTAAAAAAAATATCAAATAGAAGAAACTAAGAAACCAAATGTTCTACTCTACCCTTATTATTTGTGTCAGTGAGGCCATTGTCAATACGGTAAAATAATAGCAAATATCATTAAAAAAAGCAGACATCTTTTTTTATTATTTACTTTTTTTTTTCATTAAATAGTTTTTACCTAGAGCTGATACAGTGAAAATGCTACAGTATTTACTGTTGGCTTCTAGGGATGTTTTATGGAATATTCCACTTTATGTTGACAACCTTTCCAATATTTTGAGACAGAACACAAATCGATTATTGAAAGTTACAAGATAACAAGTTGCTTTTGATGATTGCTTTTCCAAGTACACAAGTTTTAATGGTTTATAAAACGACTTACTATTTAATAGTAAAAACATATTTTTTTAAATTAAAAGATACCTTTTATTTTAAGCCGTTATTTGTTTGATTGCAGTTTAGCAAACTCAATAAATATTTTTTAAATGAAATATTCGACCATGTTAACTGATAGTTACACCATGTAGTTAATCAATTTACAAAGTCCCAAATGTCGCAAACTGATATTAAAAATGATTAACGGTCATTTAAATGGGTTTTGCGTGTTATAGGTTATGGAAATGAATTTAATTGGATATATGGCACAGGAAATTTTTGTTTCAAGTGGAATGAGTATTTATTTCATATTTAAAAAATATTTAAAAACTATTATACATTATAATGAGTCCGGTTTGATGTCATCAGCTATCGCAAGGTTGAGAAAACTGAAAAAGACTCGACAGAATTAAGAGCGAACTTAAAACTCATCTCTTCAGAAAATCACATACATAAATGTTCTCTATAGTCTAGAGCCGAGGAGGGTTTTCACAAAGAAAAATATCATCAAAAAGTTTTTTTTTCCGGGACAGTTTTAAGTGAATAATTATCACTCGGGGACAATATTTTATGATAATCTTTAAATACGCATTTAATAAAATGTGACACCATTAGTAATAGGAAAACTCAATTCATTGGTGAAAATACATCTTCATTTAAAAAGTTATCGAAACTTGATAAATTTTACAAAAGAGAAATATTTACATTTTAAAGAAATATATACTATAAAAAAAAATTTTTAGTCGGAAATACATTTTTTAAAATTATTAAATACGAATAGATGTTTACTTTATGTTTTTAAATACCCATCACACATAAAATAATATTTTTTCACTTCTTCTAACTCTATCCTATTTTCTTTAACCTTACAATACTTTAAAATAGTGTGCAACAATCCTGCTCCGCAGTGAGAAGCTTGCATTGGTTTTTATACAGGAAACACCAATAAAAAAAATTTCGAGTTTCCCAGTGAGCAAAAAAATTTCCTTCTCTAAGAAACTATTATAATGATTTTCGCGATCTAATAACGAATTGATCATTGAATAAAAAGATTATACTAATCTAAGTTAAAATCAAACGGAGAATTGAAACTATGATATTTGTCTAATTGGGAAAACCACAACAAATTGTGACCTAATTTTTTACAAAAAAATTGTCGATCTTTTCATTTTCTGTGTTTTGTTCTGTTTCATGTGTCGTTTAGATTTTTTTAGTACCAGAATTTAATTTACCTCTTATAATGTAAGTAGATCACAGAAGTCATAGTTTGTATGACGTTTTTGTTTTGCGAATAAGTTATGTAGGTATGTTTACTTTTTCGTTTTGAAGTAATGGCATAAAATATGAAAACAACTGTCCTACTAAAAAGTTTGAAGAATTTCTTCCAACTGCTCCCAGGTGTCTAACTGTGTACGTCCAGAGGAACTATGTTGACACTCGGCTAGCCGAAAGTGTCAAGTTAAAATGTTTTCTTACAGTGTTAAGAAGTCTATTATCCTGGTACCACATTTTACCATGTAATAATTATTTTTTACTCCGTACAACTAGTGATGTTTCGCAAAGAATTGTAGCTGTGAAAAGACACAAAAATTCAAACAGACATATTATGTTACAATTAATTTACTCTCGTAAAAAGAATAAAAATAGCACTGATAATTTTTTTTAGCACTTTACCCTTTATGAATATTTAAAAACAATTGACAAACGTTTTAAATTTTTCCAATCAATGACTAAATACAATACGAGAGGACTTGACGTATCCATAAATAAAATTACTCACGGTAGCACAAAAATGGCTGCCAAGATGGCGGCAACGCCAGTCGGTTTCCATGGTTATTTTTTTGAAATATTTTTATACACAATTTCTGAATAAAAAATTTCACATGTATTAATGTTTAAAAAGAGTAAGTTAAGAGAACCCACAAAGGCACCGCCTGTGCGTCGGGAATGTAAAAAAATATTTCAAATTAATAAAAAATAAACTCTTTTAACAACATAAAATACAACGAATTTATAAGAACAGTGTATGAACGTTTAACTCATTAAGCCAAAATTTTAAGTGTTTTAAATAATATTAGCGGTTCCATGATAAATCAACACATTGACAATTCAACACACCTTTAAAAAATTATATAAAGCCATTAGAAACGATGAAATTTTTTTTTAAAACCTAACCTTACCTAACCTACTTAACCCAGTTAATAAAGTTTTTGTTTCATCACTTTCCATGACTTTATATAACTTTTTAAAGATGTGATGAATTATCATTTTGATGATTTATCCGGTCACCGTGTAAAATACATTATTAATTCTTTTGCTTGATCTATTTTCTTTTTTTTTCAAAATGATTTATGTTTTTAAATACATATTTCATGGTTTGCAGGAAAAAATAATTTGGGTATATTAAATATTTTAGTTTCTTTGTACATTAAGTCAGCCGGGAATTTTCCCGTTCTATTATGTATAACTTTAATAATGTGCTTCTGAGTTTCTTGGAAAGGCTTAATAATTGCGTCAAGCGCACCGCCCTATCCTATAATGTCGTAAATTCTTCTTCTTCTTCCTAGCACTATCCCAACTCATTGCCTAGGTGGGCTGTTGGGGTCGGCTCTTCTCGTTCTCAGGTTATAGCTTCTTCGGTTCTGAGTGTCGCTTTCGTCTAGGCCGTTTCTTTGTAGGATTTTGGAGCATTGGGTCATCCAGGAGTTCTTTGGTCTACCTCTGGATGACTGTCTTTGAAGCTCTATAGACATTGCCTGCTTCACTGTGTGGTCTGGTGGTCTCCGTCTTATGTGCCCATACCATCTTAACTGTCGTTCCTCTAGCTTACTGTTTATGTCAGTGACACCCAGGCTACCACGAATGCGTGAGCTTTTAATTTTATCTTTTAATGATACTCCTGCCGTCCATCTAAGCATTCGCATTTCTGCTGATTCGAGTTGCCTAGAGTAGGAGTTGTACATAGTCCAGCATTCGGAGCCATACATTATCGCGGGTCTAACAATAGTCTGGTATGTCTTTCCTTTAAGTTTTATTGGCATTTTCGTGTCGCACAAAATTCCTGTTACGGATCTAAATTTCATCCATCCCACTCCTATCCTATGGTTGACATCCGCTGCACATCCTCCGTCTCTGTGGATGAGTGAGCCCAGATACTTAAATGAGTCACAGTTGGCTAATGTTACTCCATCCAATTGCATCGAAGGAGTTACAGCATTTGGGTCTTCAAATGGTAAATACAAATATTCCGTCTTTTTCCTGCTAATTTTTAGTCCATTATCCTCCAGGATCTTTCTCCACCTTTCCAGGCTATTTTGTAGATCACAATGATTTTCTTCTATCAGTACTACATCATCTGCAAAAAGCATAGTCTTGAGAATACTGTTCATTTCTTGACTCGTTAGGTAATTCATGACCATTATGAATAGCAATGGGCTGAGGACAGATCCTTGGTGTACCCCCACTTCAATTGGAAATGTTGGTAACATCCCTGATGTGCATCTTACTTGTGTTTCTACGTCTGTATACATATCTTGTATGGAGAGCACATATCCTTCTGGTACGTTATGAGATCTCAATGCCGCCCATATCAGGCTTCGGGGTACCCTGTCAAATGCTTTTTCCAAGTCTATAAATACCATGTGTAAATCTTTTTTTGCATCTCGATATTTTTCAACTATGATTCTGACTGTTTGAATAGCATCTATTGTTGATTTCCCCGATACAAAGCCGCATTGATCGTCGTGTATTTTTACAATATTCCTAATTCGTGTGTTTATAATCCTCTCATATATTTTCATGGTGTGAGACATAAGCTTTATCCCTCTATAATTGTCGCACTTCCTAGAGTCTCCCTTATTTTTGTAAAATGGAAGAAGATAGCTTTTCCTAGAGTTTTTTGGCATTGGTTCTCCGGTCAGTACTTTATTATACAGGTTGCACAGCCATTTATGTCCCACTTTCCCACACTCTTTCCATAATTCGGCTGGAATATTGTCTGGCCCCACTGCTTTCCCCTTTTTCATTTGTGATATGGCTACTTTAACTTCTGTCGGAGTGATTTCTTCAACTGGCCCCAGCACTGGTTTCTCTGACACATGAATTGTTCTTGGAAATTCTTCGTTCAGTAATGTAGAATAATAATCTTTCCATCTTTCACATATTTTGATTTCGTCTGTGATCAACTCACCGTCAGTGTTTTCTATGTATTTGAGTGTTCTAATAGATTTGGCCCTTTCTCTCCTGTGTGCTGCGATTTTGTATATTCTTTGCACTCCGTTGGGTGTTTCTAGGTCATCATACAGCTCTCTCAATGCCTCATATTGTGCAGAGGCAACTATTTTTTTACTGTCTTTTTGATTAGCTATAAGCTAATACAACACTATCCGGAGTTGCTCTTTCTCGTTATCGCACTTACATTGTGACCAGTTTCTGAAAGCAGTTTTCTTCTCTTTTACACATTTTTGCACCTCGTTTGTCCACCACCATGATTCCTTCTTTATTTTCAGTTTACCTTTGGAGACTCCCAGATGTTGTTTGGCTTCCTGTAAACATACCTGTTCAAATGCTTTCCACATTTCAGTTGGGTTTTGTGTCTCTTCATTTTGGAGATTTTCAAGCATCCAGTTTTGGAGTTTTGACGTTAATTGTTTTCCGTTTTCTTTTGAGATATTGAACCACTTAATTTTGGTTGTTGGTTTTATCTTGTCCTTATACAATTTATGTCTAGTTAAATGTAATTCCAGCAATAGTAGGCGATGTTGTGTTGCAAGGGGTTCACCAGGGATAACTTTACAGTCTCTGAGCATTTTTCTCATTTCGTTTCTACATAACCAATAATCTATTTGTGTTGCAGCATTTCCACTTTTGTAGGTTATGAGATGTTCTGGTTTCTTTTGGTAGAATGTGTTCACGATAGTGAAACCGTATGCATCTGAGAAATTTAGTAGCTCATCTCCTAGTTCGTTTCGTGCTCCATATCCAAAGCCGCCATGGCTAGTATCATGGCCACTATTTGACATCCCCACATGCCCATTCATATCTGCCCCCATCATGATAGCTTCATTTTCTGGAATGTTTTGGATTAATTCTTCCAGCTTGTCCCAAAAACTGTCTCTTTCTTCTCTATCACATCCCATTTGTGGTGCATATGCACAAATGATATTGTAAATAGCGTTACATATTACCAGTTTTAACATTATAATTCTATCATTGGTAAATATAATGTCGTAAATGATTGAAGATTACACAAGAAAAAGGTATATAATTTTCAATTCGGCAATATTGAGTACTTCCTTAAGTCTATAAAATAAGTACGTAAAATACTTAAATTTGAGATGGTTTTATTTATTTGCTATTTACAATATAGATTTGTATTAAAACACCCAAATATTTGATATTTTCAACTTATTAGTGGCTTGAAATTTTATTAACATTTTGGGATCAACAATTATTTCGTTCTTTTCATAATACATCCATTAAAATAAAACGCATTTTCTTTGTAAAATACTGTATCTAAGTATAATATTTTTATACTAATAAGGAAATCATAATAAAAATCCATTTTATAAACGTGGATACATAATTTTTCATTTTATTTATTTTTACTCCATTACCTAAAACATAATTATACTGATATATAATGTTGTGGGCTCTGCTTAAACTATCGAGTTACATTTATATCATTTTATCATTTAATCTTGACTGTTTATTTATCAATTTTTATATAGATTTTAAGTCAATATTTTATAACTAGCCGACAGACAGTTCGAAAAAAATAGACCAACAACAATGGCGTTACCCGTACCAGTAGACAAAAAATTGAAATTTGACGATTTGTTTAAGAAAAATAACATAGGGTATAAAACTATTTAGCCCCTGTTTAACAAAGAATGCCCGATGGCAAGAGAAGAGTGCAACTATGCAATGCTAATAAGTATTTAATTTATTTGTTTTCTCTCTCCTTATTATTAGGGCACTTCCTGGTATTCTTTATTCAATGGTTCCAACAGCTGTGATTTAAATCTAGCGTCTTATTTAATTTCAATTTTTTTAAAATTTATCGGTGAATTTTATAAACGACAAGTAGTTTGCAAGAATTGTTAAGTTATTTCCCTTTGTTTCAGATATAAATCACCACGTGTTCTCAAACAGGTACTGAAATTTGAGCAGTATTTACAAAAGTCTTTGTTTCAGAGAACAAATTCCAAGGAAGTCATACAATAATAACGGAATTATGCAGATTAAACTCGAGGAGAATACACGAAACATGAACAGATATTTCCACAAAGTAATAAAACACCCTCTGTTCCTGCTCCCTAGTACTGGGAATTTAGCAGTGTTTGCAATTTCAATCATTGTAATAAACCGTTTTTGTTTCGAGTAAGAAAATAGCAGAATGAAATTGTACACAATATTAATTTCCGAAGCGTTATTAAAACCCGGGCGAGTACAATAATATTGGCACGCTTCTTGGAGCGAGACGCTGCTTTAGGTATAATCTTATGGCAGATGTTTGGTTTATTAAATTCAATTTGTTCCAAATCCCGTATTGGTAGCGGTGTGTTGCTGCTACAATAAGCCAATCATGTTTTTATGGTGAAACGATCTTAATTATTATCGTTTTATATACACGTGGAATTTAAACGGTAATTTTTGATTGAGGTACTAGTACATATTGAATCATTTGGCGGGTTTGCAGTGGTTTCAGAGCACCTGACAGGACATCAGAAGGAACGGATTCAATTCCCGTTTGGCGTCATTTATTTTTACTCAGGATATGTTTTCAATTTGTATTGATATTTCATGCGACTAATTATTGCTTATAATTATTTGTTATCCTTTATGCTATGCATAAAACCTTGTCTTGTAAACATTATTTTATAATTAAATAATAATAATATTTGTATAATGTTTTAAAATTAAAACAATGGATATTTTTACAGTACGTTCCGTTTCTGTTTCAAGATGGTGGCCGTTTTTATGGCTTAGTAAATATATTTTTTTCAATTGTGTAATTATTGTATTTATTTGGAATTTAATTTTTTCAATTTTTATGGTACCTGCATGATGAAAATTAAAAAATAAAATTGTCTTTGAGATAGTGACTTTCCTTTGGACCAATTGTAAAATTCCTCGTTAAAAATATAAAAAATGGTAGATAAATTGGGATTAATAATTTAGTACTATGTAAATAAGACAAAATTAGAAACATGCTGCACAGTACACAGAACAACTATTTTAAATAATGAAAAGAAACAAAACAAAATCTTATAACATGAAAATATTATCAACTTTTAGCATTAGTTAGACGTGCTTCTCCAATCGGGAGTAGGGTCGAGTGGTTAAAGACGTTGTCCCGGTAAGACAGATATCCTGGGTTCGATTCCTTTTATATTTATTATCTTTTTTTATTTTCTGTGTCTTGTTCTGTTTCATATTTCATATTCATAGATTTGTTTTTCTTAAACAACCTTCAAAAGTTAATATAAAGAAAATTTGTTCCACCAAAAATTGAAAAACATAGTTCAAACGAATTCATTAATTTCGTTCATCAAACTTCGATAAAGGTTGGTTAGTTTTTAGATTATCACGGCCAAAAGCATTTTTGTTGTTTGTTTTTGGGGTGTTATGCCGTGTTGCGCTAACTCCTTCTTTAGCCGACGTTTCGGACATCGTTGCAGTGTCCATCATCAGGGCAGATCCGGTAGTATCACACATCTTCGGATCTACCGGATCTGCCCTGATGATGGACACTGCAACGATGTCCGAAACGTCGGCTAAAGAAGGAGTTAGCGCAACACGGCATAACACCCCAAAAACAAACAACAAAAATTCGATAAAGGTTGATCGAAACGTTTAAATATAGTTGTAGTTGTCGCCAATTGATATAAAATTTTTCAACTCATTGACGGCAGATAGGCGAATGAAATGAACTATCTATTCCTAGAAAGATTTTCTCTACTTAAAAATGTTTGTTAAATTTCGCTGGAAGTAAGGCGAAATTATGCGTAGGTACTTAGGCTACGCAGACTAATATGCTTCTATCAATTTATAGTGATATTTGAATATTTCTTTCTATGAAACTATTCTATTTCAATCAATTTTCATCCGGCCTTTCTCTCTATATTCGTGCCAAAATCAAACTACACATTCCAGTTCAATCATTTTGCTATTGTTAGCGTGAAGGTGTTTTGTTAACCCTTTCAGTAACGCACATTTTTTTCCACATATATACCAAATTTTATGTTGATAACAGCTTAAAGTGATACCTCTCATAAAAAAATAATAATACTGCAAATGATTATTTGATAATTTAAGGTGCATATATTTTTTGCTTACAAATTAAGATTAGTCTAATTTGATTTGTATTAGTTTTAGGCATCAAACGGTAATTTTTTATTAGTAATAAAATACCTATCACACAAACAATTAATTCATTCTTTTTTTTAAATACAGTGAAAGATAAAATGGTATTTTAAAAAACATAAAAATAATAGTGGATTCATTATATTTACCGTGTTTTTTGCTGGAATAAGAATTGCAACCTAGCAGAAAAATAAGACGCCATAAGAAATATCCTTCACAAGCGATATGGAAAATACGCGGCTATTTTTTTTCACGAAAAAGAGAAATTTTATTTTTTTTCTTCATATTCCTGTGAAAGAACACTGGCATTGAATGGGTTAAAGGTTTTCATTTATTGTTGATTTTAATTAAATTCAGTTGTGAGGCATTCTGCTCATAAACAATGTCTTCACAGTTGACTTCACCTATTCTTTAACACTATCCACCCACCTATTCTTCTACACTATCCACCCACCTTCAATTACATTATCACACTGGTCACATTGTAATTATTTTATTTTAGTTGTAAATGTGAATACATAGTTCTGTATTATTCCCACCCTATTGAGATGGGTTTATTCTAAGTCCTTCATAATTTCTGAAGCAATATTTCATCTTAGGAGTATTCAAATAATGTTACGTTAAATTAATTTTAATTTTATAATTATTTCTTATCGAAGGAAAGTTTGTATTTCTTAAAAAAATATGTCACTTAACTAAAAAAGACACAAGACTCAAGGTGGTTTGCTTGAAGATCACATTTTAAGTCATTCTTTTTTATCTAATCCAACGAATGTATGTCATTTGTATTTAAGATGAATAAAACAGAACCTTACTATTAAAATATTTTTCGTAACATGGATTGAAAATTTTACAAAATTATCTTTACGACATGGTGCATTTTTCTAGGCGATGAAATAGTAACTTCCCGAGGTAGTCAGTTAGCAAAGAATTAATTAAAATAAACCCGTGAAAAGATCAATTTTCTAGACCTGATAAACAAATATAAGCTTAGGTCCGTCCGATCAAAACAAGAGGTTTTAGTCCAATACACTTTTCAACACATTTTTGTAGATGCATTTTTCACTTACATTGGATTCCCACTATATTTTAGGAGTATTTTCTAGGGATAATTTGGTCGGAGGTCTGTCTCCTATTTCTGTACAAGCTTTCTTCACTTATGTCGTTAAGATACCAACTTCATTTTAGGGTATTGTGTCGTTTTAAGCAGATAAAGCTTACCTTCACACGTGGATGAGAGTTAGCAGCTTGTAGACAAAAAAAAATTTCGTGTTTTTAATTTTTGTTTATATCAAAAATACATCAAATTACGTGTCCATGAAATACGCTGCATTTACCAGTGACTTAATAGTTCAAGAAGACAACATCTCTTTGAGACAAACAGTTCCAAAATTGATGTAAAGGCCTTCAAATAATCTTAAATAATGGTAAGCAGAGAGGACTGACAGTCAAAGGCACTCGATGTCTCATTCACATTCATATAATGTCTCATACGTAGGTACTATTCTGTTACTATGACTCTTGATATGGCCCGACTCAAGTATTTGGTTCAATTGATCCTGCCAAGTCTTCCTCAGACGTTCCCGACTTCTTCTACCGTTCATATTCGCGACATAAATTCTCCTTACACTCCTTATTTGTTCATTTTTTTATTGTACCTTATCAGGTCGAAATTATTGGTTCCTAACTAGGCAAATTGCTCGTTCCAAGGAACCAAAATATGTGAATATAAAAATGTGATTTGTCTATGTCTATAATATATCTCATTAATGTTTTAATTTGTGATGTTTAATCGTTACAATCTTATGATAGAATCGAACTTGAGCTGTTGTGTATGTCTCAATTGTGTATGAGCAATAATTAGAATAGTGGAAGATACATATAGTGTGTGATTAGTCTATGTCTATTTATTGTGTGACGTTTTTTAACATTTTTTCAGATTCTCCTCTACCCAGTCCAATCAACCATTTAGTTATTATTCGGCCTATGTAGGAAATATTACAAGATTTTATGTTTAATTCAGGGGGGATTTTGTTGTACAGTTTATGTCCCAAGTATGTGTGTGTCTTTTGATACTTTGCCGAATTGCTCGTTGGGATCATAAGGTCATTTCTGGTGTGGCTTCTTGTGATATATTTATGGTCAATTTTAGTAATATTAATCTAGATTTTCATATACATGGATAGTAACCTTTTTTATATAGTTTTGACGAACATCAAGTACATTAAATTATTTAAAGAGCTCATCGCTAGAGAACCTATATGGTTTGCGCATTATGACTTTAATTATTGATTTCTGGGCCTTCATGAGCGGATCTAGAATTGATCTTCCCGATGCTCCCCAGCCAATGCAACCATACATTAAGAGGGGGTTGCACAGTCTGAAATATATTTTTCTTAGATCTACTTGTCTAATTATTGTAAGATTGTCAATGTGATAATTCCACTTAAGATGATTGTCTATTATAACACCTAGGTACTTGATCTACATGTCCAAAACATATAAGTGTCCCTTCATAAATATTACTCATTGACTTTCCTTTGCGAATCTACACATTTCTCATTTCATAAATGTGAATTAGTTTAGAGTAATTTTTGTATTCCTTGGAATATTAATTATGACGGGGTTAATTGGTAATTATTGATTATATCGCCAAGTGGATCTAATGCGAGAGTAAAAATTTGTGTACCATGATTTCAAAGGGTAAGAATAAAATTTTATTAGCTTGCGTGTGAAATTTTCGAGTATAACTCTTATATTACACAATTCAGATTGATTTATTACATAATTTTCTTATTGTACATTCTGTTGACCTACACATCTTTCAGAATATCTATTTGAGTTCATAATATCTGTTTTTTGGAATAACGTAAATTCAGAAAAAAACCTCAAATTGTAAAGTTTAATTACAGTATTAGTATATTATTATGAGCTCAACATAAGCTCAGTTGATCGAGCATCGCCCCGGTTAGGCGAAAGTCCTGGGTTCAAGACAAATTCAAGTTTCAATATTTTTTTTTATTATTTTTGTTTAAAAATCGCTAATATTGTCTTCAGTAATTTATAATATCTGTTTCATGACAAAATCTGTCTTTTGCAGATCTCAGCAGGTTATGTTCTTAGTTCAAGGTTCCAAAGCCAGTCACGGTGCTTTTTTTCAGTATCCTGTCAATTTTGTCCGGTACATTTCGATCGTATGTAAGATAAGAAAACGCATATGTGAAAGCTTTTTGTAATCTTTACTTCAGTGGGAGATGATCCACTAATTATTTATCTGTTTACTGGAGAAGGACTGTTCTCTTAACTATTCGAATTATTTTTTTTAAATCGACAATTTAAAAATATGTTTGACGCAAACTAGCACTCAAAATACTTAACCACGGTAAACAGTTAATTTGCGGTTCCATGGCAACTTACGACAGTGGTAATTTAACACACTTTTCAAAAGTAATATAAAGTCATTAAGAGGAAACTACAAGCCAAAAATGTGTATATTCTTGGTGTACCTTGTATAGTAAGCAATAGGCATTAAAATTGCTTGATAAACGGAGACTAAAAATGTTCGATAATTTTATAAGAAACAAAAAAGTTAATTAAGTGAAGATAATCTTAGCTATAATACTGTAGTTTTTAAAAGTTATTTCCTTTACGCGTTCATATATTTCTATTGAAAAAAAAAATTTAGTTGCTTACATTTATATTTTTTATTAGTATTCTACTCCAGCGAAACGATAGGAAAACCTTCAATTTATCTAAAGTATATATTTTGGTATTCATAATGTATACCAATTCGTTATAAAGACTAATCAAAATAGTGATTTAGCATTAAGCTTCGCCTTAAGGGTAACGAAAAAAATGGGCTAATTAGGTTACATTAGGTTTATAAGTATTTTTTTATCATTTAAATCACTTTATATTAGTTTTTAATAGTGTGTAGATTTGTAACTGTCCTGAGTTCCATGGAACCCAAACACAGAGTTTAGTAGTTTGAACATTGTTAACCAAAACAATGAAGCTGCCGACATTGTGATTTTATTCATTGTTGTGACTTACTACTACGCTACAGGGTTTTCCAATAAGAAGTGTTATTTTGAATAGCCCGCTATTTCGGTAGATGTTACATTTGAAGCTGTCATTTTTTAACATTTGACAAGTAGAAACTACGCCATTAACAAAAAATGGAACAATACACGCTTCAACAACGCATTGAAATTATTAAAGTTGAGTGAATCAAATGCAAATCATCTTGACTGATGAGGCCCATTTCCACCTAGATGGTTTGGTCAACAAGCAAAATTGTCGCATCTGGGGCTCGGAAAACCCAAGAGTTATTATTGAAAAGCCTCTCTATTCTCAACGTGTTGTCTGTTTGGTGCGGTTTATGGTCCGGCGGAGTCATTGAACCTCACTTTTTTGAAAATGAGGCTGGAGCAACAGTTACGGTGATTGAATTGCGCTATCGAGAGACGATTAATAATTTTTTATGGCTGAATTGGATGGTATTGATCTGGACAACGTTTACTTTCAAGCAATGAAACCATTGATCTTTTACGATTGAATATCAAAATAACACCTCTTATTGTAAAACCCTTTATATCTGTTTTGACAGCTCCAAGTAATTTAGTAATCCGAAAAAGAACAGCAGTAACAGATTTTTTTAAAACAATAAAGAAGGATTTAAATATCAAAAATTATAAAATCATAATTTTTTTTATGATACACTATCGCTGACAGGTTAAAAATCACGGGATATTATAATTGTAGGTATTGTGAAACTGAAAGTATTTGCCTCAGAATCATAGCCTTTCAAAAATCTGAATATACCTTTCGAATGAACACCATTAGTAAACTTGAAAAATTGTGACATCTTCTGTCAAAAATTTAGACAAAAGAAATACACATTTCGAATAAATATAATATAAATCATCAATTGAAACAAGAAAATGTTGGTATTTAATTTTTTTTTACAATTTTGAATGTTACACTTAAATTTAAATCAAATCAATCAGTAAAGTTTTAGAGCTTATTTAACCGTATATCCGTCAGAATTACAACCTAAATTAGTATTTCGAATAAATATAAAAATAACTATTTAGACAACGCTAGTGCCATACTTAACATTATAGACATCTTTCATGATTCCTTTCTAACATACAAAACTAACTTATTAAATTTTTTAGCATGACATATTTCAAAAATATTTTCTCATCAGTTTGAAAACTTATATGTATTAACAGCAAAAAACAATTCGTGAGCTTATTATAATTCTTGTTTTCAATTAATTTATTATTATATATCCACACACTTCCCCTTTTATAACAATCTCAGGCGAAATTACGTAATGATATTTTATGGACATACGTAATTGGTACTACAACTATGTAATAACTAAAAATATCTAACTGTATCTTATTGTACTGTGTATGTCTTAACAAATAAATAAATAGTTAATTTGAAATTTCACCACAAATAACAATAGGTAATTATAACTCACCTTTAGATAATTGAAAACGGATTATAATGGTTTCTGGCTAGAACATTATCATTAATTGTTGTTGAACTCTACTAAGCGGAATAAATTAATTTACATGCGAAATATTTGTGTTATATTGTATTCCATTAACATTTGCCAATGAAGTAAATTTAGTACAAATATAAAAGACACAGACATACAAAAATGATTTTTTTTTGAGTTGTATATAATACCAAACTAAATAATCATTACTCAGGTTCCTTGGAGGGGTACTCAAAGAAAGGAAGGAGTAGATAGAAAAATTAACCACCACACTTCTATGAATTTGAGTGGATCTAATCTCCATCTAACACACAAAGCCTATTACAGTAATATAAATAATTTACAAGTGCTATTAGAGGCGCATAACAGAGCTGATTAAAAAAAAAAGTTTTACTATTTGTGAATATTATATGTGCTGGTCCATTAAATACCGGACAGTGTGGGGCAATTTGAAGCAACCTCCCCGATAAAGACTCTATTCAAATGCTTGGAGTAAGTATATTAGACCGGCTCAAGTATCGGGGATCGATGGACGCCAGAGTCAATCTGGCGAGAAACTGGGCGTCTTATATAGGACTAGCAGATTCTTCAATAGTAACCACCTGATAACCATAGGGTTAGGTTAGGTAATTGAGATTTATATTTACAATTGAATTTGAGAACCACCTCTAGACTGGAACACCACAATACTTGATAAACTTACTTTATTCTGTGCAAAGAAAGGCGGTCCGTCTGATTGACAATCCATTGTTAACAAAACGATTGACATCTCCAATGCACAGACGCAATATGGGCATGCTGAGTCTGTTATACAGGAAATTTAATGAAATCTGCTCTAAGGAGTTAGCAACATTGATCTCTGGTGCACTGGTGCAAACTCGACGTTCACGAGCAGAAAACGTTCACAGTTAATGTTGGGCAAGACGGCTCGTATGTGAAAAGAACTACCAGCATCTGTTTTCCTCCTTCATATAATCTGGGTCTCTTCAAGACCCGCGATAATTAATCTTATAAACCTTCCTTCAGCTCCTACTGATGACAACGATGAACAAACGTGACCATAGCAATCTGTCCTACCAAGTAAAAGCAATATAACTCTCATACAGGTAACATGTCACAAAAAACATCTGCCCGCAAACTAAACTGAAATATTGTTGTGCAATTTAATTAGTGTTATGGTAATTGTTCGAACTTTTACCAATGTTGACATTGCATAGCAAGCTGGTAACATTGTTTCCAGAAACGGACTGGAGACTAAAATGATGGCTATATTTTCTGTTACCCACTTCTCATAAATGATAATTAATACCTCCCCGAAAACTCAAAGCTTTTTTGTTGAAATAAACCACTAGACCCACTGCTTTCGTACGTTACTGTATCATTTCGAATGGCTATCTTTATAAATCTTACTAATAAAAATAGACTATTTTGTCATTAAACGTTACACATTGAATAAAAATTCCTGTTTTGAAATCATACTAATATAAACGCATAATATTGACTGTGTAATTAAAACGAGTTGTAGCCTGGCAACGTTGCTGTCGGCAGCGCGGTGCTTGCGCGTTTGGATGTACGCCGTTGAATGACAGATGAAGATGGCAGTTTTTATGACGTGGATACTTTTTGGTAAATCTATTTGTTGTTATAATACTATACAATGACCAGGTACTCTTCAAACAAAGAAAAAATCATGGAATCCCCTCAAGCTGCCTCTGACTTTCTACTAACACTGAACGAACGAAGTTTTTACTGTTGGTAGACGGTCAATATTAGCCTATAAACATGACAACCACGCAAACAGTGCAATACTGTATTGGAACCGGCTAAACATGCGCTGTGCAATTTGGGCGCAGTGAAAATAAAAATGCAGTGTAGAATACTGATTGGACTGTGCATTTCATGTCACTGAAGGGTTACAATGAATGTTGTTGACTCTGATACTACTTTAGTTTTGCAGTTGAATTTTGTATTTAAACATGATATAAAAAATTTAAAACCTTGACCAATAATTGAATTTACGAATCAGAATGGTGCGTTGTTATGTTTTCGCTCTTCTAGAGATGTGCCCGAGTATTAAACGCATTAGATTGGAAGACAGTAGCTTTTTAAATGGTGACCTATTTGTTTCTCAAAATATCTAGACAGATAAGAAAGCAGTTTCTTCACCTTTGATTAATTTATGACTAAGAACGGTTCGTTGCGAGTATACAATACCGAGTGCAGCCGATAATACCTAGTTAGTTAGAAGATAGGGTGACGAATGTTAAGTCCCATCACGGAATGAACGAAAATTACAAATATGTACTAGATATAAATTAAGCCACCTCCCCTCTTCTTAAAATTATGGGCAAACTACAAGAGATTTTTATTTTAATTTATATTATAGAAACAAAATAGCACATTGGTCACAGTGATGAAACATTTTGCAGAAGATATTAAATACTTCATGGTAGGTACTTATGATATGTTTCCCTGTTACGTCTTTTATGTGGTGTGTATATTTATTAATTACCGACTGACGTAGTGTATAGGTGTTTATATGTGTATTTGTATATGTATGCGCATTTAACAGTTTATATCAAAAACATAATATTCCTAATAAGTATGGGCAGTGAATCCGAAAAAATGTTACATACTATCTAAATAGTATTGAAAAAAATTTAAACTTGGAAAACATCAAACGCCGTACGTGCGAACTATTTCTACATTATATAAATTTTTGATGATAACAATTTTGTACGTTTTTCATAAATTATTACCGTTGATTTGGAGGATACTGTGCAATGTAACCTATATTTACCATTGTAACTTTTCAAATAAGATTACTGCATTGTATGTAAAAGCCCTTTCGGAATTTAAATAATAAATATGTATAATTTTTCAAACCAGTTGGTTGTTAGGTGTAATATTTTCGCTAAATCCAATCCTTTGAACCAACAGTCATAGGACAGGATTTTCACTATTGTACTGGACACCTACGCCAGTGACATTGACTGTAAATGCCGGTTTCCTCTGGGGGTACCTTGGGTAAGGATTTGCAAAGAAACACAACTTGCGAATGTCGTCGGACAACTGACTGGTGGACGTGGTGCCAGTTGTTTGCATATTTATTGAGTTCAAATTCAACACGTGTTAATGTACAGCAATTATTCTTATCTCTAAACAGGATGCATGAGAGCATTAAGGAAACAATAAAAATAACCAAATATTAATTACTACGGTTAAATCCCATTTGACACATGATACGTGTCCGGTGATAAGCTTCAAAAGGGATTCGGCGTCGTTAAATGCGTGATAACAGTAAACATTCAATTCCTTAATTATTTTAATAATTATTTAGGTATATCGACCTGCTGTCCGGTACAACTATCATTTAGTTTTTTTACCTATATATTGTATTTATAGATAGTAGAAAAAAGTCGAATGATGTCGGGCACACGTCAGATAATTTCGTGATTATGCGTTTATGAAAATGGAATATCGCTGGTTTTGGGTAGAGCAAACAAACTTATTTTGAACGAAAAAACAAAAAAGATGTTTCTATATTTTTGAAAATCACCTTATAAATCTACACAAATCTTATAAAGAACCTGGTGCATTAATTGGGTCACCGTTGTTTTTCCATTATTAAAATTATTCTTTAAAAAATATATATATTAGGTACGTAACAAACAAAAATGTTTTACTTAAATATATGGTCATTTACATTTCAAGATTCTGTAAGAAGCTTTTGCTTTTGTTATGACTTTCATTCTCACGTTATAATATTTTTAAAAGCCTGGCAACTAAGTACTCGTACATATCACCACATCTAGCTCATTAATGATTTTTATCTTACACCTCTCTTAAAAGAGGTTGTAAGTTCGTTTCCCAAGAATTACAAACATAATTTGTATCAACAGATTCTGCATTTGTAGATCAACCCATTAAAAAGTCATTTTAATATCTTTTTAATCAATCTCAATAAAAGTTTGTAAAGCAGGTCATCAGTATCATTAAAAGGGTACTTGGATAAAATGGAAAATATCTTTTCCAACGATCCTAATGAATTTGACTGACCAAAAATGTCTTAATACTTGTGGACGTTCTTATGTAAGAGATGTACCCTTTTGGATTTCCCAAATCAAACCTAATCAATCAGTTTTGATCATACTAAGCCCCAGAGGTTTAAAAAACTTAACATTTTTTTCATTTTTCCACAGAAGTTCAAGAAATAAATTAACTTTTCGTCGATATTAAGATATTTTCCCAGAAGATCGGATAACGGTCTGCATGTTTTTCTTTGAGATGCTCTTCTTTGCGTTATCTTAACATAAAAGTGGAAAATCTTTATGCTGAAGAAGAAAAAACTCTCTAACGATGACCCAAGGCTACAAGAAACAGTATTTCCATCAGAAAAGTTAAGTTACTTTAACTTTCTTGAAATAACAGCACATTTTCTATGGTGCTTTTCATAAGTTGCCTTACCATGAAAAAATACGAAAACATATTATTATTCAATACTTTTATAGACGAATAACTTATTGAGTAAAACCTCAAAGTGTATTATTTAATCATTGAAGATAGTATTCACAACTCTCGAACGAAAAATGCGGAAAAGATTCGTTCGCATCTAGGAATTAAACCCAAAACCTCAAGCCTTACCGGGGCTTTCTCTATCACTGAGCTAATCTGACGCTATCCATTAGGTAGTATTTAACTAGGACTGGTAATTCGTCAGCAAATTTTATGTTTGATATCTTAGTATTTATATTACAAAGCAAATTTCCTGCACACTGTCAGGTTTATTTATTGACAAATCACAGAAAGGGAGACGTTCACGTTTTGGTTTGTTCCACTTTCAAAAAGGCGCGTTGGCTTAAGAAAGTCAATTTTGTAAATGTTTTTAACAAAGTAAAAGAATAAATCTTCAGATTTAACTTAACATTTTTCAGTACTTATCTAGGTAAAATAAATTTTTTTGAAAAAAAACTTTGAAAAGAAACGTTGGCAATCAATACGCAAGGAGTAACACAAAAAAATATGTGAGGGAATGATCCATAATTGATATTCAGTACAATACCAAGACAACTAGGGTTCTTTCTACTGTGCATTGCGCATGCAAAGTCATGCCAGTAACATTTCGAGGTCTCTAAAAGCTCCTTTTATCTCCCTTCTGACCTATTGTGATAAAGAAAGATATTTAAAAGCCAGCTACCTTCCACCATTGCTACAAATCCCACCAAACGAAACCATCCCAGAATCTCACATAATTTTACAGACAATATTATTATTACTATTTTGCTTTTCAAACAATATTGCCACGAAAATTGTTAGTTTGATTAAATGAATAATAGTGAAGGCTGCCAAATATAACAGTTTTGAAAACCACATTTTCATTATATTAATGTTGCTAGATTGAATTGCTTATTCAGATAGCTGAACTACCTTGCCTGACAATACAAAGTTTTCAATTTAACATATAAAGTACGCAGTCTATGCTAAATTGGATAGTCTATTTCATTTGACATGGCCGGGCGGCGGGCACAGAATTTGTGAAGGTACCAAATTAAATTCTGGGATCACTGTTGACTGGTCAATTTGAAAGATGGCTGGTAATGAAAATTGTGGTGTTAACGTCCAATATACGACGTAGGAAAAGTGATGTTATACAGGGTGCGGCAAAATAGACAGGTGCCGTTTTGAAGACAATTAAAAAAAACGGCGCAACTTACAGAATTTATTTTATTTTATTCGGTACATCACGCTATTTTATGCATCGAGTTCTGAAGATTTCATCAGAAAGATGATGGCCCCCAGAAGCAATACATTGACGAAGGCGATTTCTGAAGTTTTCTGCCGCATTTTGGCACATCTCGACGGGTGTAGCGGATATTTCCTCCCAATTTCGATTCTTGAGTTCTTCCAAGGTGTGAGGACGATGTTTAAAAATATCTTGCTTCAGGTAGCCCCACAGAAAAAAAGTCGCAAATTGCAGCCGGAAGGTCTGCTGGGTGGCGACGAAAGAACGGTCATTTCCAAGAAAATTATGGACGGCGAAGCCTCGGGCTTTTCCGAATCAAACCATGGTATCGACTGAAAACGGCACGACCTTCCCAATACAACGAGACCCCTCCCGGATTTATATCCCCACCACACGTCATATACTCGCCCTTCAAATCTGTCTACTTTGCTGCACCCTATATTATGCACGTTTACTTTACCAAATACTGAACTAAAGTTTTGGAGTTGTCATTTCAACAGTCATTTTTTGGTGAAACTTTTTTTTATTATTTTTTTACAAACGATCTGTCTTTCTCTACATATTTATATAAATTTAAAAAAAAATCATAATTATTCATTGCCTTGGTTGGACAGGATTCTAACTCCACTTTACCTAATTATGAGATGTAGGGTGTTTGCAAATACCATTTCTTTTTAACTATATACCAATCTCTGATTTTTAGGTTGAATCTTGTGCTTAGCACTTTAGTATAACATATTTTGAGGGAAAATATTGAAATAGGACTATACTTACTAGTCATTTTAGAACATACCTAAATTTGCAGAAAGAACCATATGTAACCAGCTATGACATAATAATTCTTTTTTTTTATTTAACGGCAATATAAAGTAAAGAAAAAAGATACAATATTAAGTAAAATAAAAATATTTAAGTGATGTTGTTTATTCTCAGTCCTCCTCACTAGGCATTCCTGTTCCGAGGCGGACTGTAGGTTGTTGTATGTGTGTTGAACATGATTTCCTCATCTTCCAATTTGTTGGTTCCCGCAAAATATAAAATAAATTAAGCAAAAAGTATTTATGTTTGTTGTCTGTAGATTGCGTTAGGGTTACTTCATATAATTTAATGATTTCCTCATCTTCATGTTTAGTTAGCCATAATTTGATGTCTTTTTTAAACTTTTCTATATCCATGGTGTTTTTAATTTCAATAGGGAGGGCATTATATAATTCTATAGCATAGAAATAGTGTTTTTTCTGGCCGAAAGATGTATTTAATTATGAAATGTTTAGTAGATTTGAGGATTTTGTCCTTGTAGTGTATGTGAGTTGTTCAGCAACGTACTCATATTTTTCTTTAAAATTGAGTAGTGCATTTTTTTAGTACATTTTTATAATGCTGAACACATTAAATTGTTAAAAAAATTCTTTTGATGGAGTTCTTGTGGGTACTTTCAGGATTATTTTTATTTTTGATAAGGTTTTAACTACATTTCCCGAATGCCATTCTAAGGCATAGCTACGTTCTAATTAAATATATTTACTTCTAAAATATGTTAAGCTAAAATATTTTACACAAGATTGAATCTCAAAATCAGAAATTATTCAAAAGATTCTGTGTTTGACATCTCTGTGTTCTGTGAAGTGAAGTTAAAACCCTACCAAATTAAAGTGACGAACTACACTGCACATCGTCATAATGATTAACTGTCAGATAAAAACAAAATGGCGATTGCAAAAGGTTCAAAGTGATGTTAGAACTGTGACGATCAATTGTAAGCTTTAAAAGCTTGATGTAAGGACCTCGTCATTCAAGTATCTAAGGAAATAGAACTTGGAAGGCTTTGAAAATTTTTTGGCTGTAGAAATGGTTAAGCATTAAAAGGTCATTAAAAAAGTAAAAAAATCACAAACTTAGAACCTTGTCCAACCAAAGTAAAGTCTTGTCTATTATTGTAGCTTTTATCTTTAAAAACCTTTTGACGAAAATGTTTTCTCAATTCGAAGAATATTTCATTTTAGATATGTGCATAAAAAAACAACTAATAAATTCACTTCAAAGCTAAGCCACAAATGTTCAGCATTTTGCCCTGTTTATTTACACAAATATAATATTTTTACTTCTATCGCATAATTGCACCCCTACACGATTTGTTGGATTCCATTGATATTTTTATCGCTATTTTTTGAGTTCACAATATATTAGATCAAAGAGACTGGTGTTTCAAGAAAATACTAAAATATCTATTTATAGCATCTTGTCGGCAAGAAAAAAGTCTAGAAAACCTTATTACTAAGAAAAAAAAGTTTTTGGCCTTTAAATTATTAACCTTATGAAGTTGAAGAAATCGTGGAAAAATTAAAAAAATCGCTTTATACCAATTTTTTTTTTTTACAATCAAATTTATGGTTGATATCTCAATAGAAATTCACAAAGAAATTGTCAAGATTAGAAATAAGTACGCTACCTAAAAATTCTATAACACAACGTTGCATTCAAATACGCGTGTGTTTTTATATACCTGTATTATATAGATGTCACCTTTGACAGGTAAGAACACGATTTTTTAAAAAACAGTATCATCTGTTAGACGTAAAAGCAAAACGCGCTATTGTTTCTTTATCTGCACAGACAGACTCTACAGCTAGTGCTAATATAAAGTCGCCATCCGCGTCTGTATGTTTACCCGCTTAGTGCTTCTGTTAGGTTTTCACTATTATATACAGATTTTTTTCCTCAGGTTTATGTATATAATACAAATGCGTATTATATTTATAGAAAGCAGAGAAAAGTTGAACAATGCCGGGTACACGTTTTGAATTCGTTTGAATTTTAATTATTTCAAACTAATTGAAATCACGCTCGCATGGAATGGCCCCCACATGAGAAATGCAGCGTTAGGCTAACACAGGCACATCCCTCTTAAATTAAAGAGGAAAACCATAAACAGAATATGTACTTTAATTATGAAAAGTTTTCTTAAGAGTTTCTCTTTTTTTTCTTTTTCTCTTTTCGTTTCTTTTATTTTAGTTTGCGGCCCTCCTGTTTGCAAGTACAATAAATTGAAGAAGAAAATAATAAATGCCATGTTGGCGGGTTTCGTGATTCCAATATTTGTCCAATCGAAGCTTGAATTTCGGCATGTAGATCTACGATGTCAGGCGGGTGTAGGTGAGATAAAGCGCTGGGCTGTTGGGCTAAATTGAACATTTATTTCCATTGAAAATTGAACGGAGAGCACTTTTGTTTTAATCTTTTGTAGCTAGCATGTGGAGCGTTTGTTTAAAATAGACGTTAGCATATTAATACTGTAAATGAAACAATGTTTTTTTTGAACTGCTATTTAAATATAGGGGAGAGTATGGAATATTGGACCGGTCGTTTAATTGGACCAGCGTAAAATTAACGAAACTACAAAACATATTCTGATCCTGGCAATACCGAATGATGCGAAGCTAACTTCACTGTTGACTTACCGACCGGCATCACATTTGAGAAGAATTAACAGAAGTTACAGGGACAAAACGAAATCTCCCTGTTTCGATGTAATATTTGGACAACGTTCATACGTCTTTAACTGCAACCTTGGTTAACGTTTTTTTACTATCTTTTCATATTAAACTCGGCAATTTTCATAGTGTTATCCCCGCAATAACTGAATATCCAAATGTATAGGTTATGTTTGATAGAAATTTTTGTTTGAAAGAAGTAAGAGTTCGATTAATTGGACCACTGTAAGTGCGGCATATCGGACCGGTCCAATTTATCCTCTTCAATGCTGCTACAAGAGAAAATAAATTGTGACTGTAGTTAAATTTATATTTATTTTACATGGCGGATAGTAAACAATATTACAAATAGACACAAGAAGACCTAAGGCAAGCAATATTTGCTTTTCGTAATGAACATGTTGATTTGAATGAATGTGCTCGTGTTTATAAAATTCCAAAACCGGCTTTAAAGAGGCATCTAGATTAGAATAATACTGTTGCAAATGATTTTATAATTCACCAAAGGCGACCAACAGTTTTTTTTAGAAGCAGTTGAAAATGATTTAGTGAACCATCTCCTAACACTGGAACAGTGTATGTTCGCAAAAGGCGCGTGGTGCTCAGAAAGCTGTCATATTAAGATCAAGCCCTTATAAAAACGATTTCGCAATATCTATTCAGAAACATCTAGGAAAAAGACCAAAAATGGAGCCTATTAACAAAACCAGTAAATGCGTAGGAATCGGAAAAAAAGAAAAACATGAAAGCTGCAAGCAGTGTATCGCTCAAAGGTTAAGGCATTGGAAAGAAGACGACTAAACCCAATAAATACAACAGCAGCAGTGATTCAGAGTAAGAAATTGTGTTGGACGACTCTGATAGCCTACCATCTGAAAATAAGGAAAATACATGCGGTATTTGCAATGGAGATTATTTTGATAAGCAAGGACCAAAAGCAGACTGGGTGCAATGTGTGCATTGTCATAAATGGCATCACGAAACCTGTGTAAGCAACCCAGATATTTGTGATAATTGCTTCAAAAAATGAAGCGTTCTCTCTTATTAAAATACATTAGGTAAAATTAGTAAGGTGGGTTGGGTCAGGTTAGGCTAGTTATTGCATGTTTATTTTTTAGATAAATAAAGTGTACATTCTAACAACAGAATAAGCCTAGGTCCAATTTACAAAACTCACAGGTCCAATTTAACAAACCGGTTGGCTAATTTGGAACGAATGCCTAAATGAAGTAAAATATTTTTAATAAAATAACTATAACCATATAATATAAAATAATAAACGGCCTTCGTAGTCTGATAACGCACCTTTTATTTCAGTATATTTGAAGTCCTCTAATGTAATGTCATCCCAATAAATTTACTACTTTCCGAAAAGTGGTCCAATTTAACAGACTCTCCCCTATATATTTTTTTATTGTATATGCTGACCAGTTTCGGAACAACCGTTCATTCCTCAGGGCGAAATATACTAACTTAACATTACAAAACAATGGGTATTCAAAATATTATAGGTGAACATCATAGACTAAATTATCAATGGTGAACATAATACAAATAGACCTTGGTGTAGAAGTGGGGGTGGAGGCGTGACTAGGCTATAGGTAAAAAATAGGGAAATTTTGAAAACACTTTTATGGAACAGTTGTTCCAAAACCAAAAAAATTAGTAGTTCAAACAAAGTAACATTGTTTATTTTATTTATAATGGAAAACCACAAAGTTAAAGATACATTTAATAGTAATAAAAACGAAATTTTTTTATCGATGTCCATTTTTAGTACAATTGAATGTTGTCACCATGCGAATAAATGAAGTCAGGAATGACCTGGTCTTGAAGGGTGGAAGTGGAAGCCTTCTCATCACAGAACACTAATGCTGTACACCAAGAAGAATAAACATCAAAACTATTGTAGGCACTTTTATTTTCTCAAGCGTTAACCCAATTATTACTTTCAAATTAAAGCAATTCTGAAAGACCCAAAAAATGGTTTTCCAATTACGTATAGATTCGGTAAAGTTCCCCTCTTAACCCCTGGAATGCCAAGCTGCCGCGACCTTTTACTTTCTACCTTAGTGAGTTAGGGGTAAAATACCGAACGCCCGCTATTTTCGTAATAACTTCTTGATTTTTGCTAAATAATGTTCCTAAATATAACACGGTCTTACAAATTATCCTGTGTAATTTTTTCAGCATAGCTACTTACATCCACATTAGTGTTCTTTTCTCTCTGATATTATAAAAAAATATAAAATAGAAAATATTCTTGAATTTTGATATATTTTCTTGCAAAATAAGCGTTCTTAACAATACAAATAAATCCTGTAAATAAATACAGTATATGACATGGAATTTTGCGTTGCGCCTTTTCACAATAAAAAAAAATATATTTGCATATGACGAAATGACATGCAAACATTTCCTTGTCAAGCGAATAAAATATATTTTACTTCGCTAAAAGCATTTTCTTAATGTTCAAAACATCATAAAATTGAAGCAAGTGCAGCGTGCAACTAGTGGATCCGTTACAGACTCACGGATACAGAAAACCGCAACGAATTAATTGGCATATTAAAGGTCAAAGATATAATATAAGTTTTGCGGAATCCTTCCGTGCGGGAATCCTCAACAACAAAAAAACATTCATAAATAGCCTCATCGGTACAAAAAGTTTGTCCAAAAGACCCTAACAAATCATTCCAAAGAATCAGTCCAGCTATTTCCGGAATTTAGTATACGAATTATTTTGCCATTGCTTAAACAAAAATTGGCAAGATCAACAACACATAGTTAACCATTTGGGCGCCTAATTTGCCCAGTATTTTGCTTGCCAATGCATCAAAAAAGTTCTATTCGACTCTTATCTGCAGGTGTTCCAAGGTATTAGGGTCTGTAGCGAAGCTCTGCTGGTAGAGATGGCAGTATCGGTAAGTAGCTCGGTTCCAGTGCGCCTTATCTGTTGCGCAATTTGGCCGCAGTATAGGAATTCATCACGACTCGTCTGATCAAATGACCCTGAAACAATAGACAGAAAACCTAAGTATTAGAATCACAGCTTTTCTGCCAAAGCATCAACAGAAAAAGTCCCTTTTAAAAAACGACAGGAAAAACTTAAAAAATAAAACAGTTTTTTTTAGTATCACTTTTTCATGGGAAAATAAAGTTGAAAGCTCAGTATCAGAACCAATTGAAAACATTATAGGTATTCCTCAAGGATACCTAAAAATATATTTTTTGAATGTAAATTAAAAAAAATATATATTTGAAACAATAATATTATTATAATAAACCTTATGAAGCACAGTGTATTTTTCTGCCATACTCAAGATGGAGGTACAAATATTGTATTTTATCAAAGCAATATTTTTAAGAATATATGGATGAGAATACTGTAGTGAATTGTTATAAAGTTCTAATTAATTTAGTAATAAAATATCAGATTCAATTTGGAATTGCCGCATGTTCCTTAAACCTCACACACATTCGTGCTATCAGCACTGGAAATATCTGTAATATTGTAAGAATATAAAGGCATATAGGATGCACTTGATAAAACAAGAAGTAATTCTAATAACGCGTATCACGCTAATATACGTTTTTGTCGGACTTTTCATAAGTCATTCTCATGTTTGTATCATCCTTTTTTGTATTATTTATCAATATCCTTATCTCGTGTAATACGTGTAGTAATAATTGTTCATAAGTTTCCTATTTTTGTGCTTTGTTTGAATTCATAAAAAAGTTAACTATATTTTTTTTATCTAACATGTTATTTTTCATCTGTTAATCCAACCGGATGAATTGGATTGGGTGAAATGGACGGAACAATTTATATCAATCAATCAAAATAAACCGGTGTCAGAATTTTTTTTAAATTGAACAACCTTTTAACCAGTCCGATCAATCAATCTTTTATTTGCCCTTTGTTCACGAATTATTCGATATAAAACAGTATCTACCTAGGTATATAGCTATTTATATAAAAAAATGGTTTTCTGTGGTAAAAACGGTTTTAAGCATAATGTTAAATATTTCTTCATCAAAAGTATCTTTGTGGTTGAGAATCCAGTTTAAGATGAAGCTACAAGTCAAAATGTGTATATTCTTAGTATACCTTATATTGTAGGTAATAGGCATTAAAATCACTTGACAAACGGAGACTAGAAACGTTCGATTTCAAGCACAGAACTGGTTTTTATTTTGTAAAAAAATTTATGAGAAAGCAAAAAAATAATCAAGTGAAACTGTCACAGATAATCTTAGCTATAATACTGTATTTTTTGAAAGTTGTTTCTTTTATGCGTTCATACATTTCTATTGAAAAAAAAATTTTTTTAGTAGCTTACATTTATATTTTTTATTGAGTAATTTATATTTTTTATTTGTATTCTGCTCAAACGAAACGATAGGAAAACTTTCAATTTATCTGAAACATATTTTTTGGTATTCATAATGTATACCATTTCGTTATAAAGATAAAGCAAAATAGTGATTTAGCACTAAGCTTCGCCTTAAAAACATTTCGAAAATATGAAAAAACAATAGAGTATTTTTAAAATATTAAGATCTTCCTTTACTAGTGGTGGCAATGACGTTGCGAGCTGAAAATAGTTGCTTTAACCTTGACCTTGGTGTAAAAACACCCAAAAACATGCAAATTTCATGTTGATCTGCTCAGTGCTCATTCTCTACACGTTTTTAGTCTTCGAAAACAAATGTTTCTACTTTATAGTGAAGATAATGTTTGCATGTGCAGATGAAACAATTTAAAAAAAGATGGTCATAATATTTATCACATAATGATAAAATGAAAAAAAAATGTTGTCCAATGTAGGTAAAATATTTGGTAATTAAAAAATGATTAAATCCCAATATTTTGCTATCCATAAAGTAATTTCATGAACAACTTCATCCGGAGATTTATCTTCAATTCAAATATGATTAATGAATGCGCGACGCAAAATTAGACGATTATATCGCAGAATTCAAATCTTCAGCTCTTGCTTACTGCAGAATCCAAGATGGCTGCCTGGAGCTTCCGGTTCCCATTTCCCACCATCACCCGAGGCGCGAATGCTTAAATTAATGTTTCCACCGGAAGTGGATTTTTTCCCGCCTTTAGTCTAGACTCGGTAAGGAAATGTGTCAATTTTCATCCGTCAAGTTTTTTCTACACTTTTTGATTATCACAATTTCCTTTAAAAGGTAGCTTCCTCCCGTGAGTTAAGAACTTCAGAGGATTCACAGATAAAAATGAGTATTGCTAATTCATTAAAAATCTATTTTAATTATTCGTAATCTCGTTAAAAACGGGATTGCAAACAATTGAATTAATAGCCTTCTTGATAAATTTTTAGTAAAATACCAATGTCAATTATCACGATGTCGAAACACGTTCGTAAAAATCAAAATATTTGCAATGTCGTCATTACATATATTTTCAAGGCAAATACAAATACAGGTGCGTGAACACGTGTTCCGATCTATCAGGAATTTACTGAAAGTTTACAAGGAATTTTACTATTATTTTATTTTTATTATCGCGGTGTATATATTACGCTGCGCCTAATGCCGAAATTATGAAAAACATGACCTATTGCCACGTAGCTATAGCATGGTACGTTGAACCAGAATGGAAATAAGCAAGACAGATTATCTGTAATACTCTTGTCATTGATTATTTTATGATATCTGTAAAGCATAAACTCGTTGAAAGTACCAAAACAAATTAAAATAAGTTAAAATAGGTTAAATTATTGTAAAACATTATTAACTTCGCGTCACTAAGCGCAAATTGCCGCGCCGCGCAGATGAGCTTTGTCGAAAAATTGAATGATTTTCTTGTCTGACAATCTATGATGAAGTTATTGTTTCTTCAACCCGCAACGAAGTTTCTATTGTGATCAATGGAAATAAACTAGATATTCGATTTCCCATTTTGCATTTTATTTATTTATTTATTAGATACTATAAAATACACTTACCTACATAATAGTGAATCTTTGACATTCCGACTGGGAAGGTTTCCCATTTCAAGACAATCAAATTGATAGGTTTAATTCATATGAAGTAGGTTATGTAACTCAAATACATGACAATAAATTAAATCATTGGAGAAATGAATTTTTCCATAACGTTGTGGAAATTACTTCCATGTTTACGATATAAGAGATAAGTTATGTAAGCACCTTATTTTTTTATTTTTTTTCTGATGTGTAATTATATATGTGTAAAAATCATTATTTTGAATAGTACATATCATTTCAGTTTGCTAAGTGTAGCTAGAATTTTAGGCCTAGAGGTTAAAAATATTAAATAATTGTATGAACAAACGAAACATTCGTTGTTTATCTGTAAGTTAGCATATTTCACTCTCGACTTTCGACATTTCTTTTCTAATATCAGAAACATATTATTGCAGAGTTATGGAGGAATTATGTTGGAGGAATAATTAGGATTATTAGTAGGTATTATTAATACGTATACGCAACTTTCATCAACTTCTAATGAATATGTAGGTACAGGAAGGCTATATTATCATTTCTTTTCAATCAATATTACATTAACCTAAGCGTACATATACTTTTATATTCTATTTTATATGCATTTATATCTCCTGCTTTTATATCATTCTAGAGCTTGTATTAATTTTATATTTTCTGTCATCATTTTATGATGAATGCCACAGTTAATTTTTATTAAAAATATATTTACTTGTATTTGCATATGCTCTTGTACCGTGACATGCAATTATTGTTTATGGTATATTTATACAGTTCGGATATTGAATATATTATGTCCCCGTACACTTCACAAACAGTATTATCGGGTAAAATATGATTTCATATATTATCAGAATCATTTAATAAATCCTTTCATGATCTATATTCTATATCGATTCGATAGAAAACTAATGTCGCAAATTAACATAAGACCTTTGTACTTCTAGGCCCAGATACAAAATATACCATATACTTTTGAATACACTTCACCGATTATATCAGCCTAATGGTTTAAAGTAGGGGTACCTTCTGCCTATCTAGATGTCACGGGATCAATCCTCTATTAACTAAGTTCTCCATCATCGCACTAGAAATCATTATCAATTACAACGATATGAGCACAATAAGTCGAAGTATTTTCAGGGGATTCGTATTAAGAAATGTTTATCTTCCTATTAAAAATAATTATCTTTTTTTTTCCTCAGTGGGATGATGAATTCGTTCCGTTCTCTACAATTCTATTATCAGAAAGTTCCTGCTTGGTCAGGATATTGAATCGCTTAGCCGAGAAATACCTTTACGCCGTTTCAGGCGAAAAATTAAATAAAATTTCAAATTGTTTTCAATTGCAATAAGCGGCGGAGGAAGTTAATTCCTAATTAGTACTTAAATGCCCCACAAATAAAAAGTTTTTTTCAGAGCTTAATTCGTGCCTTAAACTAATTTTGCTGACTTGTAAACCACGCAACCCAGATTGTAAATTTATTTATAGAGCGTAGACGGTTTACATATAGTTCCCGTGAGTAGTAGGCCATTAGCCAATTGTGATATCTCTCATTTTACATAATTCCTCTAACAGTCACCCGATCTCTTTTACAAAATTCAACAGGGTTGTTATTGGATATGTGGCTATGTCTTTTGGTTCCACAATCTGTCTTCTCCTTCAAATCTCCTTTGGTTCCCTGAAGGCCCCACAAATGAAGAGTTCACTGATGTGGCCTCATCTCTCCTCTCTACCCCTCCTAGGTTACTTAAAGGTCCCACTGTGGAAGAGGGTCTTATCTCTCCTATCCACTCCTCTTTGGTTCCCCGAAGGCCCCATGGGGAATAGTCCACTTCCCGCTGGTTCCTTGAAGGCTCCACGACGAACGAGTCCACTCCTCCTTGGTTCCCTGAAGTCTCCTCGAGGGAAGAGGGCACATGACATGTAACGACTAGATTTCATTTTTATGAGTTTTCTCAAATTGGTAATTTAGGTGATACCGCAAAATGATCAAACTATAGAACCATGGAATCTTAATTTGTTCTTCGACATAAGCTGTTGAAATTAATTTTTTTTAATTTTCAAATTTAACAATAAAATAAAACATTATATTTATGGTTTTCACCAGAAAGTAATTTTTATTGTTATTTTAAAAATTAGAACTGAAGTGCGATAAAATACCAACCAATATTTTTTAAACGAATTACCCAAGAAACATGTACCATTTTTATAGAACTATTTTATTAAATAGCACATGAAATTGAATAATATAGAACTAATTATTTACAAAACAACTGCTCTGATGTTACGTGAACAATTGGCAGGCGCTAACCAAGTAAATTCAAAGCTTTCGTAATTATAATATTTTTAAACATTATCCTATTAAACAAAAAATATTTTTTTTAAATGATAAATTGCATAAAAATAACGATACTTATCGGATGAAATAAAATAAATACAAATTGTGGAAATGGGTACGGTATTGGCTTTGTTAAAATGATAATTCTACGCCATTAGTATTTATATATGAAATAAGTCGAATAAAGCGTAATCGGGAAGTTCAATTTTCGACCACTCTTTCGAGTATGTTGGGCCGTATATCGGCAATATTATGAGGAATGTTGGCTTCCATTTTGTCCGTTGTCTCTGGTATATCGGCGAAGACTAGCGACCTCACAAATCCCAACAGAAAATAACCCAAAGGTGTTAAATCACACGATCTTGGAGGTCAATTCCATTGCGCGAAATTATGAGCCTATCGAATGTTTACTAAAATAAATTTACTGTGGAGCGCGCTGTGTGGTATGTTGCGCCGTCTCGTTGTAACCAAAGCTTTTCCACATTAAGACGAGACAATACCCTAAAATAAAGTCAGAATATTAACGACGTAAGAAAAGATGCAAAGCACAAAAATATGCGTAGCTTGGCCCTATGTATTGGACAAAGCTACGGTCGATTTTGAAATTCGACTTGCAAATCTCTAAAATGAAGTGGAAATCTTAACGACATAAGTGATGAAGTGGTCAAAGATAGTCGAATTAAAACTAGCAGGTCTATAAAATTAATTTTGCCATTAATATTAAAAATTTCCTCTGCTTGTATTACTAAAATCTCAGATTTTTAAGGAGATATTTTTTTATAAAAAATAAAATCTGAAATTACTGCTAATTTTATAGTTGAAAAATATTTTTTAAAATTTTTAAACCATTAAGAAAGTTTATACTGTTTTAATTTACCTTAAAAATAAATAACTTACATCCGTAAGGATCGCTCTTAAAAAAATGTGAAAATATTATCTTTACGAATTTGTCGGAATTGATTAAAAATGTGAGCCTTGAGCGATCCCCTATTATTAGAGTTTTGTCGCCGTAGGACGGGTTGTTTCGGAGAACTTGAACAATTCTTCAAATTTCAAAGTTAATTTTCAAGTTCTGTGAAAAATATTTTTAAGTTCTGTTTTTATTTCAGTTCTGTCAAGCAACTAGCCTATAATTATATATTAACAGAATTTGAATAGGACTTTCACAGAACCCGTAAATGAACGTTGAAATTTGATGAATTATTCAAATTCTCCGAAACAACCCGTCCTTAATATCACTCAATTGGTGAATGAAAATGTCATTAAAAATCAGCAATCAGCTGTTAAATTGGTTGTCGCTGGAAAAAATGTTGCCGATTTCAAAAACCAACCTTAAAAAAACACCGATTGTAAGCATCTTGAAGATCCTCTTATTGAGCTCTTAAAATTAATCAAATCGTAAAAAAAAGAATAATAAACCAGTTTTCGTCAATTGTAATGATAATGACGCTTTTATAAAACAAGTGTTTCGCAAAATCATTTTATATTTCTAGACCCAGGTAGGGTTGTTTATCTGACGTACTAAAACAAGTTATAAACAATGGATGATAAAAAATGACGATGGTATCCCTAATTATTGGGAATATGTATTCACAATGTGTTACAAGGCTGAAAGGGGTGGAGAGGAGAAGGATATGGGAGAGGAAGGTTACGAAGTACCTACCAGGCTATTCATATCTAGGTATAAACAAAATACTGTTCGAATGGTGGGGGAAACTGATCTACAACACTGAAACTCGCCGCAAATATAAATACATCGTGTAGATCTACTGCTGACGTTGTATTATTTTAATAATTAATTAATTTTTTAAATTACATTTAATTAAATGTGATAATACACCACCTTTGAAGCCAAATACCTGAAAAACCCTCGAAAAACTGTAAAGAAACACGAAATCGTTTTATAAATTCTATTGTCTTAGTAAATGGATTGAAATCGGGTGGTGTTTTTCCAATATTTCAGTGGATGATGCTCTGAGGAACTAGCATAATTTAGTCTCATGAGAAGGGGTCTTTTCTACGCCTCAGTGTTTCCTCCCTCACACGTCATATGTCTATTTAAAATACAGGTTCATTCCTTCCTTTTCACAAAAGACCATACAAAAGGGACCTATAAATGAATACCGATTTAAAAAAATAATAATTTATAATAATATTCATACATATCACCCGAATGGCGTATACAACTTAATTGAATTTATTGTTAATTTTTTTTAATAAATTGCTCGTTTGATGAAAAAAAAATTGGGCATTACCACATTGCTGAAAAACGAATAAAAAAATTTCTTCATACAGAAAATTAAAAGAATAGTTTATACTAGCAGTTAAAAACCCGCTCCGCGGGTTTTTGCTGCTAGGCCCTGCGGGCGGCACTTGCTTGGGCTTCGCCCAGTTTACTAACAACAGTTACATTTAATAAGTAGATATTAGATCAATCCGAGCGCGGACAATGAGAGGAACACCCTTCACCCCAACATAAATCTCGTCAATGAGAAAAATGTTTCCTCTCCCATACCACCGAAATGATTTCATTTTTAAATCGAAGTTAAATTGAAAAAAAAAAAAAAATATATATATATATATATATAATATATGTAATTCGGAAATAAAAAATATCAACATATTACAATATTACATATAACTTTGCTGAAATAATAAACTCTTACCAAAAGATTGTCAAAGTAAATAAATTTTTTTTTAAATATAAAGGATTATTTTATTGGGATAATTCCTAAAAATCTACACATTTGGGTGAAATAGTATTACGCTCTTACCAAAAGATTGTCAAAGTAAATACTCATACAACAAAACTCTCTTAAAAATTTTTCAAAGAAAAAATTCTTAGGCAGAAAAACCTTACATGTGGGATAAATTGACCTGAAAAACCAAACTATTGTAAGCAAGTACCTACAATTTATTATACTTTTATTTTTTACAATTTACAACATATACTTTATATACTTTCATTAGGAAAAAATCTCTTTATAAACAATATTGTCCGTATACCAATCAGTCAGAATTTGCCCTTGTCTGGAACCGTCAATAATCTGTATAAATAACGATGACTGCGTTCGTACTCTGGAACAGGCAACGTACAACTGTCCATGAGAAAATACTGGTTCAGGAAGTAACAGTCCAACCCGTTCAAAAGTTTGTCCTTGAGATTTATTAATGGTCATTGCATAAGCTAATTTAACTGGAAACTGTTTCCTGCACATATTGAATTGTATTGTAACATCAGACAAAGTGTTTAAGTAAATTCTAGGAATGAAATGTACTGTACCTTTTCTGTCCCCCGTAATGATTTCGGCTTGAATTAAGTTACAGCTGAAATTTTTAATAACCATTCTTGTTCCATTGCAAAGGCCATCACCAACAGATAAATTTCTAAGTAACATAATGATGGCACCAATTTTAAGATTTAATATGTGTGGTGGGAAGCCATTTGGGTTTATAGAATTTAAATATTCAACAGGAAAGTTAGCCTGCTCGTTATAATCTAAATTTCCTTCTTCATTAATGATGGTATCAACAGAATGAAAAGTCTTCATTTGTCCTTCTAATCGTTGAAGTACATCCCCATTGATTGCACAAACATGACTATTTTTGGGGCACAAAATGGTACGTTGACTCATCACTAAGGCATCAGCAGTGGTATGTGTCTTACCATATATACATTGAATAATATCTTGGCAAATATTTACATTGGGAATAAGCACAGAGGACTCTAATGTTCCTTCTACGGGAGGAAGTCTTCCATCTCCCAAGTCCAAAAGCCATTTAGAAAATATGTTTTCACTTTCTAAAGCTCTGACATTTGTTTTTAATTGAAAAGTTTTGAAATGGTACCAAAGTATGCTGCTTTTTATGCAAGCGGCAATTAATTGTCCTCGTGAAGCACGTCGACACACTGGAAGGATCTGACGAAAGTCTCCGCCCAAAACAATAACTTTGTTACCAAAGACAGAATCACTTCCCATGATATCACGTATAGTACGCTCAATTACTTCTAAAGCTACACCTGGAGCCATCGGTGCTTCATCCCATATTATAATATCTGCTTCTGTTATAATTTTCCGGTTCTTTGATGTGACCTTACATGTTGTATTGTCCTGTAAACTGAGGGGTAAATTAAAAGCAGTATGACACGTTACCCCACCTGGAAGCAAGATAGCTGCAATGCCTCTCCAAGCGACTGATAAAACTTTTTTACCTTTTCCTCTTAGAGTGTGAATTAAAGTTTCGTAAAGGTATGTTTTCCCTGTTCCTCCTGGGCCATCAATGAAGAAACATTTATTGTCATCATTTTCATCTGAAAAAACTTATTCAAAATAGAATTATATGCTTGAAGTTGTTCGTCATTGAGTTTGGCAGCCATCAATTCACCTAAAGTGTTTTCAGAAATTACATTAAAATCAGTCACTTGTCCAAAACTGCAACTTTCATCAGGTTCAGGTAAGCCCTGCATTCTGCAAGATGAATTCTCCTTCATAAGCATATCCTGTATGCTTAAAAGACAAAGATTAATAGCTGTTTCTTCAGCAACACCATGATGAAAAAAATCTTCAGACATACATTTGTTGAAATCATTCCACAGCTGCAACGGGTCCGAAGGGATACATTGTATTAAAATTAAAACAAATAGATGTCGAAGAGTTTTAGGCATCAAATACAATGAAGCCTCTGTCATGCACTGCGTCCATTCTCCTATGTCATCAATGAGCTTCAGTTCACGCGCCGCATCACGAAAAGTAGCTAGTAAATTACCATCAACAGTTCGCAAAGATTCAAAGGATGTAGCTCCAGCCACCTTTATAAGAATCAGCCGTAAATGATACAGTTCTATATTTCTAGGAGAAATTGAAGGTATTCGTCCAATGATTTTGCCACCTCCCCGCTGTCGTCTCGTCCACTTTTTACCAGCTGAAAAGACATAATTATTTGGTACATCTTGATACAGAATAGAGCGTCCCTCAATATCTTGAAGATTCAATTGGAACCACGCTGTTAAAGAGGTGTTCCTTGTAGATGCTTCCCTGAGAGCCTGTTCCTCCCGCCCCTCTACAAAATACACAGATTGGCTGTCGGGTAAATGTAAAGCCAGAAGTAAAATTGAGTGAGATTGATCATGTATAGGATTTTCCATAATTTTCCAGACAGCTTCAGGGGCACTTACATATCAACAATTGATATATTGCTTAATTTCATCATATTGAATAACCGCACTCTCCAAATTTCCAGCTTCTTGTCTTATTTCGATTCTAGCACAATCAAAACCTTTAGATATATATTTATGAATATATTTAATACTGGCCACTGAGGAACAAATTTCAACATTAATATGAGCATCATATTTTTTACTAAGGTATGCATTATATGGAACAACAAATCGATTGTCGATACGTATATCCCGAACAACGTGATTTTCAGAAAAATTATCACGTCTCCTGTACTCTGGGTAGCCTGCGGAATTATTATCAGTAGAATCTTTAAATGATTTGGGGAATTTTTTAGAGCACTTACCGTCTACCATGCAGACTGACCTTGGATTAAGTACGCCACATGGTCCATGAATGTTATTTTTTAAAATAATACGGTACAAAGCCGAATTCTTCGGATGGGGTAGTTCTGCAGATACGGCATTATCAATATCAGAAGCTGTATACAACTTATCTTGGCTGCAAAGTGTAAACACGCCATGTAGATGAGGGAGTCCTCTTTTTTGCTGTTCAATTGTATAAACCCAACAAATTACCTTTCCAAAAACATGTTTCTCAGTCATATCATGAATAAATTCCTTGACTTTTAGATGGAAAACCTTGGCTACTATATCAGGCCTGTCCGCGGCCGATTGATAATGTTCCAATTCGGTTTGTATTTCTGGCCATTTGGGATTGCATGTAAACGTTATGAATAGATCAGGACGACCAAATTTACGTACCATTTCCATTGAATCTTGATAAAGTTTATTCATATGGCGTGGTCCACCAGTAAATGAAGATGGAAGAATGACTATATTACCTGCACGTACTCCTCTATCAGAGGCTAAATTTCTTACATGGTCTTGCAAACCTTGGTAGCATTCCACTCTGAGTTGTCGTTGGTTTTTCTTAATGTAATCTAGGCGACCAGATTCATAAATAATGTAAGCATGAATTAAATACTGTTGAAAAAGTTTACCCGCATAATGGATTGGATTAAATATGTTTCTTCGCACTGCTAATTTACTTGCATAAAACTGCATGGCAGTTACAGTATGACGTTGAGCAGTACAGAAATCAGCATGATGCTGAAAGCCTGGGGTCCAACCACATTCACCTGATGGAAATAGTAGTGGGAAAACCATAGGATCTAAATGCTTTGATAAAGTTGCCACCCTTTGAAGTCCTTCAACATTTTTAGGATAAACAGCGATATCTATACCCGATGGTAAATTCCCGTCTCTGTCTGCTACATATACCATGGCGATATCGTGAGAACTGGTTGGAGCATTGTACCTCCGTTGGTCATCAGCTGATGAACGTGTAGATAAAAGACGTATATCTCTCACCTGCCCACCGTCAGCCGCAATGCGTAATTCTTCTTCCTTGACAGCTTCTTTTAGTTTCTTATACTGATGAGCATAAGGGCTTATTTGGCGTATTTCGCTATCAATTATTTTCATTATATTTTGATAGCAATCGGCATTAGATGGATGACTCATACGCACTCTAACAGCCTCATCAGGATCATATACATAAAGCTGAGCATAGGAAGGTATTTCACCTTCAACATGTGTACTTTTGGAAGTCAAATGATAAACCTCACCAGAAATTTTTAAACAATATGGAACATTACCTGGGATATTAGCTATTTGCGCTCCAAATGAGGCAAATCCATTAGCACTGTTATATTGACGAATAAAATTCCTAAAGTTTTTAGATTGACTACAATCTCCTGTCAATAATGCGTTAAGTGCTGGAGGATAAGCTAAAATTTGTGGTATTATTTTTCCATTATGACAGCAAGAATGTAACAGTTTACCTTTTTCAACTTCAAAATGAAGCGCCTTGCAATGCTCGATTGTACATTCTTTTGACATGACGCCGAAATAATTCTGTTCTGGAAGCACATAATTAGGATTATTGAAAAGCACATTGATCCTTGGTAAACTTCCCTCTCTCATTCGAACATTCCGAAATTCGACCAATTCTGGCAAAATATTGTCCACATTCCTTTTAGCCATAGTTATTAAATTGAAATAATAATCTGAAAACAAAATATTTATTTTTAGCGATTCACATGTAGTTTTTAAAAGCAATATCTACGGTTATCACGTCAATAATAATTCTCTAATCTAATGTAATTATCACATATTTAACATGACAGCTGATGACAGCGCATGGGGTCGGTGTTGTAATATCAAAAAATAATTCATTACCTAAAGTATCGAGTGGAGCTGGTTATTTTTGCAGCCGGCTTTAAATGGTGGTAATGGTGGATTTATAATTATATTTATTATTTATAATTATAATATATCTCACATTAAATAATCACACTGACATTGTACATTGCTTGACACTAACTGGCTATAAAAGTTTTTTACATTGATTGGAAATCCATATACGCTGGCAACACTGGACAATCTGTCTTTCGCGTGAATAATGATAAACGTCAAATTTTAATACGTAATTGTGGATAATTTTTACTGTAATGTAATGAATCCAATGGATTGTCAACTTTATAAAACATATTTTCTTCGATATTATCCAAAAATTATATGAGCATTGTGTCATTTTCAAATCGTGTCTTAATTTTCAAGTTAGCGGAATTTAACCGAAACAGACAATTTAAATTTGACCAATCAGAGGGCCTACACCGTCCAGACGATGGAGTATTAATACTATCAGATTATTATCGAAATTATCTGTTGAGTCAATCCACTACTCCTTTCTTCCCGTCTTACTGGAAATTCATTACTCTTGCTTTCCACCTTTCTTTCATTTATTATTTTTCTCCTTTCCCTTTTTTCACTTTCCCATTTATCTTCTGTGTCCAGCCTTGTAGTACTAATTAAAAAGCGATTGTTAGTCCCCTACCCAGGAATTAGAATAAACCTTGATAAGCTATAAGTTTAAGCAAAAAAATATTTTTTTTATTTTTTTACATATTGAAAAATAGAAACTGGATATAACAGAAGAACATAGTTAATAGAAACAAGAGAGACGAGCCACTAACTATTATTAGTACATGAGTCGGCACGTTTCCATGTCATGTCTCCCATTATTTCGATTGTCGCTGCCTAAAAACATATTTTTTATAAATGATTTTAAATTAATGATAGGCTACTTGTACTAAGGTAACATTAGTAGGTATTAAGTCAATATTATATTGACATATTTCTAAACCAATGGCTTCTTCGTCAGGATAAACGTATAATGAAAATTAACAAACGAATTTTGGCTCAAATAAATTTGTTCATGAAGTCACCCGTGGGGAAAGCCACGTACTTCTTAAATGTATTTGATAAAAATATCAGTATGTTTTTCATATCCCACGATGCACTTACAAAGTTTTTGTCACTGTAAATACATTGTATACACGCTACAATTATAACGACCTAGATCCCAATCTGTAATGTCATACAAAAAAAATTGTACAAATTGAATTTATTAAATAATACATAATAAGAATAGACAAATAAGTGCTTATAAATGAGAAGATTACAATAAGCGGTAAATAATTATTTACTTATTAAGAAAATATATATAAAAAAGCAATAAACAAACACATGCAACAGAATCAAGGAGAAACTAAGATGTCTAAATGACAAAAAATAATTTATAAAACTGATATTGACTAAATATTGTATAAATTACCCACTCAGCACAAATTGGGATTGTTTGGGTCAGAGGGTTAAAATGGGCGATATTATTTTTAAACATTTTCCAGTGAAACTTGCTATTGCGTCTTACAATAGGAATTGGGAACATTCATTTCATTATTGATAAAACATAACGTAGTATCACGATGACCATGAATTATTTTATGTGAACATATTAGTGAAATTACTGTTCTCCAACATTTTTATTACTAGGTATCATTTGAACACCCTCTGTTAAAGTTACCATAGATTACTATTTCATTAATTCAAATTTAATTTAATTTGATTATTTATTTTAAAAACATTACAAATTTGTTCATTTTAATGCGTTTAATATATTTTTTAAGGACAATTCTTAAACAAATATAGACAGTAGATATATAAAAAAGCTTGCCTTTTGATGCTAAAAATGTCGTTATCCGAATTGATTCTGTTCAACAGCAATTGCTCTCCCTACAGGCATGACCATTGGCAAGTTAGTCCTGCAAAATGGGAGATAGAAAGTCTATGCTGTCGGTAACGGCGATAACCATCGGGAACATAAAAATTAATTCTCTCCATTCTTTCGTATGGTGGGGGGGGGGGGTCAGAGGGGAACATCTGTGTCTGGATCGAGAGGTTCCCTCAATATTCAGGGACAATATTTAATGTTCTGAAGATTTAAGATTTAAGACTCTTAATTCTCTCAATGATAACCGAGTTTTCAAACCATCCACGAATCAGTCTGAAGAAATTTGTCTATCCACGAATCAGTCTGAAACAATTTGTACATTCTTGCCCCTTAGATGGTTCATTCCGAGCATACCCAAAAGGAAGTCTATGGGATAGAGACACGGGTAGTAGACATACTCCCTCTTATAGAGATCTCTTTTAAACTCTCTCCAACACGAGAGAATAATTTACCTGGTGTGGATTCCAAATAACCGACCCACTATCAATTCTAAACAAATAAATGGTGTTTATAAATTGATATCTTTTAAAATTACATACACGTGATTTACATAAGTGGTCTGATAAAAACTATCAAAATATTTCAATAACGAATTTATTATTATTGTTTTAGATTGACGATATTATTACAAATTACTTTGACTGCTGTCGTAAAGAACAACAATTTAATATTAAAAAAGATGAAACGTTTTCATTTTGTTCAAGAGAGTTCTCTAGCAAAATTTCCTCCATTTTAAGTAGCTGATTAGCTTCCGGAGTGTCTTGACAAAATAAAGCACGAAGAAAAGCTTCTTTCCAACTAATTCTATTCCCTTCACGCTTTTTGTCTTATTTTCCTTCTCCTTTGTTCTATTTTTAACTGCGGTCGTTTTAAAAGAGGATAATTTTTTGTTTTTGGTTAGCGTGTAATATTTTTCAACCGTATAATTTTTGGTTGTACGTTTTATCTACAAATAATGTCACATGGCCCTAATGTAGATTCACAAAAAAAAACAAACATTAAATTTGATCAAACATGTTTTCAATCGTTACGAAAACCTACGAAGCAGAAAGTTATGAAAATTATAAACTGTATATAAATACTGAATTTTTTTTTTCATAGTTCGATAATAAATTTATACCTTAAATACAGATTGTCAGTAAATGATACTGTATATTCTTCAATTGAAAAGATTTTCAAAGCTATCGTTTTTCTTAGAAATTAAATGTAATATGAGGTGTTAAAAAAATAATCAATGTTTTTTTTTTAAACGTGTTGAAGTTTAGAAACTTCCAACGATTCGGTAGGGACATATTTTTTACGCAAAAGGGGTAAAATACACAATTTTTGCATTACACTTTTACATCGTGGTTTGAATTTGTTTGTCTAGAAGTCTAGAATATACTTACTCTTATACTCATTCTTGAGTTCAACAGCTCGGCTATGAAATGTTTCCTCCCTCCTACAACATGGGTTTCTTTAATACCCAGGGTCACTGCTTTTATTCAAAATAAGACCCTCTGCACAGCATACCTATTATTATTTTTCTCAGGGCCTCCTTTTTGGAAATAATGTTAAAAAAATAACGTTGGTTCGTGTTTTTCTCATATTTTACAATGTCCATATACAGGGAATACCTCGCATCATCAAATATACAATTATAACGACCTAGATCCCAATCTGTAATGTTATACAAAAAAAATTGTACAAATTGAATTTATTAAATAATACATAATAAGAATAGACAAATAAGTGCTTATAAATGAGAAGATTACAATAAGTGGTAAATAATTAATTACTTATTAAAAAATATATATATAAAAAAGCAATAAACAAACATTTTTGCTATTTGTTTTTGGGGTGTTATGCCGTGTTGCGCTAACTCCTTCTTTAGCCAACGTTTCGGACAGCATTGCAGTGTCCATCATCAGGGCAGATGTGTTATTTGAGGCTGTGTTAAAATGTGAGCTTATGTATGAGGTTGTGATACCGTGTTGCCAGCTCCAACCCTCTGAGCTATCATTAACGTATCATTTTTTTTTATTTAAAGTGGTTTTCTTCGTTTAGCTCTGGTGTAGCCGTCAATTACCGGATACCAAGAACTATTGAGCTTAGCTCCATCGTCTCTATTAATGTTTACGGGATTTTTTTGAATTTCAATGGCTTCCGTAATCAGCCGTGCTCTATAAGTTTTGGGTCTCCCCAGGATTTCAGGAACAAATCCAAAGTAATGCCCGGTGTCAATCAAATGCTCGGCAATTGCCACGTTGCACGCATTGCATTGTGAAACGTTGGCTAAAGAAGGAGTTAGCGCAACACGGCATAGCACCCCAAAAACAAATAGCAAAAATACTTTTGGCCGTGAAAATCTTAAATCATAATAAACAAACACATGCAACAGAATCAGGAGAAACTAAGATGTCTAAATGACAAAAAAATAATTTATAAATTTGATATTGACTAAATATTGTATAAATTACCAACAAAATTACCCACTCAGCACATATAGTTGACACGTTTGGTTTGACATTGTGTTTTGAATGAAGGAAAGTGAAAATTTTGAGAAGGAAAAGTGTGACGGAATGTTTGTAGGAACTATGGGTCAGTGTATCCAGGAGTGAAAGATGTCCCTTCCACTGCAGTGCTAGGTTATGCGTCGGGAGAGTCCGTTTGAAGAGATCAAAGGATCTCCCTGCCTGTCTCCTTCACGCAGCTGGTGAGTCATACGCCTCACCGCCAAGACCTGCACACCATGAATCCGTACATATCTGCTAATACCCCAAATGTAGTGAACCACTTGACGTGACCTATGGCAGAGGTGTTGGTTAACCAATAAATGTTTTCTGGGGCGGCGGTACCCATACCCGCCTCTCCAATTTAACTTGTTGAACATGGCCAATATGATTTGATGCGTCAATAAAGAGCGTCTCAATTATTACCTTAATAACTTGCAAATATGGTCAGAGGTACAGACATCCTGGAGCAAGTATCCAATAATCGACAATAAGTAGGTAATTGATGATGATATTGCTGGGAATTCTACTTCATTTTTTACACTCGGCATTATACACTTCTCACTGGAGAGCATTTAGTTGCATTATGTACATGAAACTATTTAGGAGCTATCTATTGAATGCAATTCGAACAATGAATCGTTTTATATAACTATCGTTAGAATTCTGTATTCCAAAGGAAATGTATTTAAATTGGATGGATTTTAATACGTATTTGAATACGTCAAGAAAGAATCCTCCTACCAAAGTTATTTTATTTTGCATTGGGAATAGTTTTGTTTAATATTTCTTACTAACTAACAAGGTATGCAGAGAGGACGGACATTTCCATTTTTCACATTCCTTTTTTCTGACTATTGACATGGCTCTACTCAAGTGTCTGATTTACTTGAACGTGGCATGTATTCCTCGGGCGATACCGACTTATTTTGCCATTTTCTCATTTGCCTCTACATGTCCATCTGAGCGTCCCTTTCTTAATCTTACTCAATACGCTTATATCAGCTTTGCATTCTGTGTGGATCTCCGCATTTCTCACACGATTAAACGTGGTTTTACCACACAATACGCCTCAGAGATATCATTTCTACAGCATTCAGTCTACTTTAATCCTTGATCCGCCAATTCCATGGTTCACTGCCATACATCAGGGTAGGTATTAGTACTACACTGTGGACTGCCATCTTCACTTCTTTGGACTAATAGTTCTTGACGGTGGAAAAGGTAGCATATAGAATAATGATGTTAAAATTTCCAGAAACAAAAAGAAAGCAGCAAAGTAGATCAACTGATTGATCGATCAAAACAAAACTTAACAACGCAAAAACTTTAAATTAAGCACACATCCTTACGTCCTTAGAAGCAGTTAACAATTCATACCTATGAAGTTATGTTAACAAGTTTTTTTTTTTTTTTTTTTTATTTTTTATATATTCAATAATATTATTATTGGGTTTATAAAAACAGTTTATTTTTAAACAAGTTCTGCTGTGTAATTATTATTACGCGTGACAGCTGTTTCGCCTTCTGAAGGCATTATCAAACAGTTTGATAATGCCTTCAGAAGGCGAAACAGCTGTCACGCGTAATAATAATTACACAGCAGAACTTGTTTAAAAATAAACTGTTTTTATAAACCCAATAATAATATTATTGAATATATAAAAAATAAAAAAATAAAATGGAGTTCTACAAATTAAACTTAATAACAATAAATTATGTTAACAAGTTATCAAACAAGGAACTAATGAATTAACCAAGTAACTATTTTTGTAAACCAAGTGTTTTATTTTGGATTCTGAATGTCAATAGTAGCGACGCCACTGACTGACAAATAAGATTGCAAAGCCTTGCATCAACCCTTTCCACAAAATCTCAAAATCATCTAGTTAAATTTGCTACGTTCAATATTCACAATAAATGGTGGAAAATATTTGCAATGGAAAATACACTGAGTGTAGGCCGTTTTTTTTAATATTTATTTCCTATTCGTCTATTTATTATGGAACCATAAAGCATGAGACGCTGCAAAAGAAAAAATATATATGTGCGTTTTAAAGTGACTTTTCTAGCAGAAATATGAACCAGGCTTCAGAGGGTTAAACAGAAAAAAAATTATTGATTTTTTTTTCGACCGATAATTATCTTCTTCTACTTACTACTACTGAAAATAATATTTATAAATGTATTTTCATTTGGGTCTAATACAAAAAAATTAAAAATCAATTGATCACTTTGACATTCAACAAAAACCAATTTTACTGAACGTTTTTTTCTTAAACGGAAACAAATAATGGTTTCGTCGAAGATGAAAAACAAATTCGTTCCTCTCAAAAAGCAATCTTTGCATAATACAAAGCTTTGAAAAAAAAGTATTTTGATGTTCTGAATAAGTCAACAATTAAAAATAAAACTAAAATCGCAGAAAAAAGGAGCGTTCAGTGTAAGCGTAAATAAACCAAAAACTTAACATTTAAAAAAATTGCATTAATAAATGCAGATTTTTGGAGAAATTAAAAGTGTAGCAACGGACACCACTGGAATTTTTTTCTCGATGCAGTGAGAACTCCCATTAGACTGCAAATGTTACAAAAGCGATAATCCAAAAGTTCGGTTAAAAGCTAATTCCGCACATTTCACATTCACCCTTTTATCTAGTTCTTGCACATTCAGATTTTCAACTACAGGTAAACTGTTTTTCACTAGCCAATCACATAATTAATATTTATTATACGTTTTGACTGTCCGCAAATAATCTATGGAACTATGACATCCGAATTACAAAAAAACTTTATCAAAATCTACATGACTCTTTGCCAATCACTGTAAGAATAAGGTGTTAGGCGAACGGAATAGTACTGTAGTGGTACGCCACTACTTGACTGGAATTTTATTCTAGAAGTTTCCAAACAAGCTTCTTGGATTTTCTTTTATTTTTTTAATATTGTTTCTGTAGCAACTGAAATGTTCGAGAATGTTTTATTTTCCACCTAGATAAGCGACAACGTGAACGAAATGGTCAGTACAGTACCAGCAACCACGACATCGAGATCGAATTATTTTGCCTACGTGACGCGCTTCGGAACATTCTCGAACCTTCCTTTCGTAAATCATTTTGTTGTATTTTCTATATTTATTTATTGTTTTCGGAGGTATTATTAAAAACCGCTTCAGCCAAATTTCATAGTTATTTATTAATAAAAATGATACCGAACATAACTACAGTAAAACGGATAATATCCTAAAATCACTAATTTAAACCCAAAATGACATAATGAAAATAAATGAAAAATTATTACAAAACAATATTTATTCAAATTATTCTGGAAGTCCTTGTAAGAACCAGCACTTACGAAACCTTCAATAATCTTTATATCATGCCATTTAAACAACTTTATTTTGAAAGCATTTTTTTAGCTACACAAAGGAGGCCATGAGAAAAATAATTCACCTCAAGGACATGTCATCTTTGAGGAAGCTGTGATCGTTTTTAGAAAAGGAAGTTGGCAGTTGGTGGGCAAATGTATTCGCCGCGAGGACTCGTACAAATAGCACCCCGCGAACCCGGGCAATTCTGCTAAGTAACCAAACGTAGCGAACCACTCGAGGTGATCTATAGCAGAGGTTATACAGTTACGCATATTCAATAAATGTTTTCCGGGACGGCGGTACCCTTACCCGCCTCCCAAATACAATACATAACTTCTTTATATTCATAAATATAAAACAAAAGAAATCACAACTAACACGTGTATTAGAAACACTAGATCTCAGGACAAAAACATGTCCAACAAGCAACTATAATTACAAAATTTGGTCAAAAAAGCTTCTTATACTGTGGTACTAAAGCCTTCAAAATCCCACCCGCATTCAAAACTCACAACAATATTATTATAAAAATTTAAATCTCAAATAAAAAGCTGGATACAAATGGTAGAGAGATCAGAAATATAAAATATTAGTTATCAAATACAGACCGAAACCGAAATCACTCAACTACACGAAAAACACCGTAAAATATATTTACATAATTATTTTGTATTTATCGTACAACTTAAACTAAATAATATGTAAATGAAATCCTCAGTACTGGAGATCACAGTGAGGATTTCATTATCTCAATTTGTTACAAAAAAGGAAGATAGAAAAATATTTATTTTTATTATTAATTTGGTGATTATTAAGTAATGCTTGGGTTAACCGAAAACCTTTCTGAATGTTGAGGAGTCAAACATAGGCAACGAAGGATAGTAAAAATATTATTTGTAATTTGTACAGCTAGTGTAGTGGTACGCCACTACTCGAGTCGGACGGTGTTGTCTACTACTTAGTACACAGTACCCGATACCGGTATCTAGGTACTTAGGCCGTGGTAGAACCTTCCGGACACTTGGCCAGACGGTACCTTAAACTACCGCGCTATTCCTATAGGCATTATCATTATCAGTCTGCTCGTGCGCAGGATCGGAACTGCTCGTGCGCAGGATCGAATTGCATACGCTGCCGTCGCTTACGAAAACAATATGAATATTACGAAAAAAAGTGATAAATTAATTATTAATGAACTTCTAACGTTTCTTCAAAACAAAATCGATGTCTTAGACGAACTAACCGCGGTTCAAATATGCTCCAATCATTTCTCAGAAGACGAAGTGGAGGCTGCGAAAGACATTCTGTGCAGTGAAACAGTTGAACGCAGGATTATGAGGAAAGGCGAAGGTAGGAAGTCTAAGAATTTATATGATATCATTAAAATACTGAAGGAAACAGAGAATGAAGCTCTACCGACATTTGTGGCTCAGAATCTACACAAACTACCGCCTGTCAATTTCGATCACGTAGATGTCACTTGTCTCCTAAAAGATATCACGGCATTAAAGGGTGAATTAACCACAATTCAGTCACAAATGTCCAAACGAAGTGATCTCGAAGTATTGCGCTCTGAAATGGCTCTCCTAAGGAATGAACTGAAAATAAATAAACATAACCGTATTCCAAATCAAGACGAAAACACATCGCCGTCCTTGAACACATTGAAGGTCACCATACCGGTAGCCATAGATAAGAACCGCTCAAACTCACGGTCGCCAACTAATGAATTTCATTTGGACAACAATGCGCACTGCAGTAATGTGATAACCCCGCCCGCGCCCCTCGCATTAGCTGCCCCACCTGTCATGCACTCTCCTCAATCATGGAATAAAGTAGCGGCGTCTAGCTCTCTCACACAACAGCAACAAGTCATACTACAGACATCACAGATACATCAACCGGGTATGGGTGAACCAGCCAAAGTTGCACGCACACAATCTCACAAAAATACATTTAAACCAGAGACAAATAATTTTAATACGGATGGTTATAAAACCGTTACAAGAAAACTAAGAAGATCGAGAAATATTATTGCAACTGGAACAGCGATGGAGAACTCCCTCAAGATAGCTGAGTTAAAAACAACGCTCTATGTGTCGAGGTTCGACAATAGTGTAACTGAAGACAATATTCGAAACTTTATCAATTGTAAAATAAAAGGAAGTAATATCCAAATAGAAAAAATAATACAACGAAATCCCACGCAGTTTGGATCTTTCAAGTTGACTATACCGAATACGGATTTCAAAACCTACATGAACAAAGAATTTTGGCCGACTGGTACTGTTTTCCGAAAATTTATTGAAAAAAAATACAATGGAAAAGAACAAAATTAAGATATTTTCAATAAACTGCAAAAGTTTTAAACGAAACGTCAACTTCGTTGTAGATATGTGCGATATCTACGATGTAATACTTTTGCAAGAAACGTGGTTATTACAAAACGAAACATCGAATCTATCTAAAATTCATCCAAACTTCCAGGGATGGGGTACTTCTGCTGTAGATTTATCAAACGGACCGCTACGAGGCCGACCCTACGGAGGAGTCGCAGTACTTTGGAGGAACGAGCTGCAAGCTTCAATAATACCGTGTGGAGATGACCGCATCGCTGGTATTCAGATAACCACCAACGGAGGGACGATAAGCATACTGACTGTCTACATGCCGGTATGTCACGCGGACAACCTTACCGACTTCACCAACTACCTTTCCAAAATACATACGATCATTCAAGATAACGAACACTCTGAAACCATTGTGATGGGAGATTTCAACGCTCACCCATCCTCCATATTCGGGAAAGAACTCTCTCATTTCTACACCGAAAATAACTACAATTGTATCGATATTGAAAGACTACCGAATGACACATATACATATATTAGCGATGCACACAATACCACTTCCTGGCTCGATCACTGTATATGCACTAATAGTCTTAAGAACAAAATAGATAATATAAAAATACACTATGATACCGACTGGTCCGATCACAGGCCGACATCTTGCGTAATCGCTGCTGAAAAATTACCTGCAACTATTTTTAATATTCCACAACAGCCTAATAACATAACATGGAGAAGGAATAATAATAAGAAAATCAGTGAATATACGTCTGTAGCAGAAGCATTACTTAGTGTGATCTATCAAAGACACTCCGAATCCATTTGTAATTCGGGTTCTATATGTGACAGATGCGACCATATACAAAACATCGAAAATATATACACAGACATCGTTGAAGCCTTAAGTAGGGCTGCCGATACCGTATTTCATCGGGAAAACGATCAAAGCAATCCAAAAACACATCGTGACATTGCTGGGTGGAATCAACAAGTTAAGGAATACTACGAAAATTCCAGATCGGCGTTGATGGAGTGGATTAAGAATGGGAGACCATTACATGGTCCCATTGCGGATGAAAGAAAACGAAAAAGGAAGGAGTTCAAAATAGCTCTTAAACACTGCCAAAGCTCTTCTGAACAAACAAAAATGGATGATATCGTAAAATCACTTGATACAAAGCAGTTTGCCCAATTCTGGAAGAAAAGCAACAACCTGATCAAACCAAAAAATCGAATCGCCAGCCAAATTGATGGGTCCACAAACACGGAGGAAATTGCTAATACTTTTAGAAGAACCTTTGCAGATATTTCCGGAAATGAAGTACTGTCTGTCCCTGATATTATGGAATATGATGGACAAAACGTTTACCTATCTGAAAGTAGTATAATGAAGGCCATAACAGGCACCAAGGCTGGTAAGTCTCCGGGACATGATAATCTAAGTATTGAACACATTAAATACGGAGGTAGATACATACCCAAACTACTAAACATACTGTTCAACGCAATACTTAAACACAACCATATACCGGGTGCAATGACGAAAACGATTATAACTCCAATCCTGAAATCGGGACAGCCTGACATGACTAACTCCAGCAATTACCGGCCAATATCTTTAGCAACTATAACTGCAAGATTATTTGAAAGGGTAATACTAAATGAGATACATGATAAACTTATGTCTAAAGATAACCAGATGGGATTTAAATGTAGATTATCCACTAACATGGCAATATATACTGCAAAGCAAATAATAGAATTCTACAAGAAACGAAAAACTACTGTATACGGGTGCTTCTTAGACCTAAGTAAAGCCTTCGACAGGGTCTGTCATAAGACATTATGGGATAAATTGAAAGCTAGGAATATACCTACCTTATTTATAAACATACTATCCCGATGGCACTCCCAGCAGGAAAATGTTGTACGGTGGGCAAGTACATACTCCCAGCCGATATATTTGCGGTCAGGAGTAAGGCAAGGAGGGTGCATGTCCCCCATTCTATTTAATGTATACATGGACGAGTTATCAAGTCGCCTGGATATCAGAGCGGGCTGTCGTGTTAACAGTATATGTATGAATCATATAAGCTACGCGGACGACATGATACTCCTAGCTCCGTCGATCAAGGGATTGAGATTACTCCTAAACATTTGTGAAGAATATGGAAAACAGCATAATATGATGTACAACCCGAAGAAGACGGAACTGATTGCGTTCCACCACGGAAAAAGACAAGATACAAGTAAGATGCTCCCCGTATACCTTAACGAGGCAAAAATAAAAACATGTTCATACGTGAAATACTTGGGGCACATTATTAATGAAGACCTATCGGACGATGGCGATATCGAACGACAAAGGAGAAGCCTAAGCATAGTGTCCAATATGATTGCCCGCAGATTTTGCAAATGCAGCAATACCGTTAAAAAAATACTATTCAACGCATTCTGTACTGGCCTCTATACGTGTGAGACATGGTGTCACTACCGAACTTGCTCGATGGAACGACTCCGAATTCAATACAATGACGCCTGTAGAATAATATTTGGATACCGACGATACAGCAGCGCATCGACGATGTTCACGGAACTAGGACTGCATGGATTTGCCGGCCTGATGAGACATCGGGTCACTGGAGCCAGGATGCGGCTAATGGCCTCCGCCAACAAGTTGGTGACCGCAGCCTACCAGCACCAAGCGCCACTCCTGAGTGAGCGCTGGGCCCAAGCGCACTCAAGACCACACCCTGCATAGTTGTCCTTATTAGTAAATTTATTATATGTATTATACAATGTAAATCTATATGTATATTTATATGGGACGTGTGGGATTGCACTAACCTCCCCACATCCTGGAATAAAATATTATTATTATTATTATTATTATTATTATTATTAGAAGAACGCAAGAATCTTCAGCGTTACGGGCGGCAATATATTGTGGCAATAGTAGCTAGAATGTTCGGGAACGTTCTTAGGTGCAACTTGAATCCGTAGGTACTGCCCATCTACCTACCCGCTGGATGACGATGCATTCGCACCTTATATAAGCGAGAGCGGGAAGGTACTCGGTCAGTCTACTTACATATCTTTAACGCGTTAGTCAAAACAACTTAATCCTTTCGCGCCGCGATTACTTAAATACTCCTTGCTGTGTCTGTTGTGATTAAGTCATTACTGTGTGATATATAAAATATTGTTAAAATTTATTCTCGGCTGTTTTATCCCGGCAACAAAATCAATATATTATGAATTATTACATAGTTTAATTTCAACACCGAACATATCTTCAACCTTCGCGATACTAGTATCTCGCCACGCGTTGCTGTGGCTCAATCTGTCTGTGTAGATCATAGATCTAACCCACGGTGCAGATAGAGAAATAATAGAGCGTATTGCTTTTACGTCAAACAGGTGGCGTGATTTTTTTAAAATCATGTTTATACATCGATATAATAAAGATGTATAAAACACACACGCGTATTCGAATGTAAGGTTGTGTCAAATTTCGGAGCAATCGCTAAGGAAATTGATTTTGAACGAATATTTATATTTTTATTAATATTTATTTATTTAACGCCCAGGGGGATATAATATAGATAGATTATTAATGGTTTATGTTGATTTCCATTAATCCACTTTCATCAACGTTTTTCCCGTTTTTCTAGATTCAACCTTTTATATTTCTTGCAATTTATATTATCTTACAGACAACAAGGCTTTATTATTATTGAAACAATATCGTTGAGTGCAAATAAAGTTGACAGTGAAAGACGTAATTACTGCATAATAATAAGGCCCATTTTCAATGAATGTTTCTAATTATTACGTTAATATATTTTTTGCTTACAACCTTTGAATGTTTTGGCCATTGCATCAATAATTGGTGGCCATTGTATCAAATTAATTAAATAACCAGTTATTATTGATTTCTTAATTATATGAAAAATCGTTGTATAGTTCATTCTAAGATGAGATGAAATATTGATAATTTTTCTTTGTTAAATTGTCTGAAATCTATATACTGTCATTTGTGTCATTTTCGTTTGAAAAAATTATAAACTTAACAATTAAAAATACTGGAAACATAATAACGAAATCTCAATTTCATTATCGTGTATTGCCTTTTGTATTTATACATTCAATATATATATTCAATGTATAGATATTCAATCACTGTGTAGATAGGTAATGTAATAGACGATTAAATAGAGGTTCTGAATCTTGTTTGTTTTTATAATATAACTTAAGGGGTGAGGTTTTCAAAACAGAAATTTTGGGAGAGATAAGTTAGTGAAATCTTGAATTCTTACTTAACTACCATGATGTTTATAGGGTAAAATAACTATTATACTGTGAAATTTATTATTTATAATTAACAATACATTTGTTTAATAAGTACAGCTTTATATCTTAATAGAAGCTTATTAAAACATCAGCAACATTAGCATAAGATTTAGCAATGGTGTTTAATATATTTTTAACAGAAATGCAGCCTGAAACCGTTTATTGAATTTTATTTTTTATATGAAATCATACAAGAATCCCAACTGCTCTCTTGTGTCTGGAGCCAGTGAGACTATGGCATCCCGAATTGGGGTAAGTTTTAGGCTAGAGGTAGTGGGGAGGGGAAGGAAAAGAGAAAAAGGAATGACAAAAAAAATTGGGGAAGTATTTGCCTATTCAGGTACGGTCACCAAACACAGCCAAAGCCATATAAAGCAGTTTCAATTCTAAATGGTGGTCTTCCATGAGTATCTTCCACTCTGGAACGTGCCGCAAATATACTTCATATTATTTCAAATGAGTAAAATTTGAAATACACAAATTAATCAAATAAAGTTGACTTGCGCAGTTAACCCGCAACCTACCGCTTGCTAGACGAGAGCCTTACCCCTCGACCACGGAGGCCGTCAATAACCACGTAGGCCGTAGTATAATTGTCACAATAATACATACTAGGCAACCTTGACCTATAGGTGGGAGCACGAATGTTAAAGAACATTAATACATCAGGGCTCCAACTGATAATTTACTATATAATATAGTTCTAAAAAGTACAAAAATATAAGATTTAAAATAAGAAATAAAAAATTTCTTCGTTCACTTAATTTCAATGAATGTAAAAAAAAAATCAAAATTTTGTTTCTAAATGAATTGTATTTAATTACATTTGTTTTAAATTACAGCAAGTCTTTCAAATTAAGTAACAAACCCTAAATTGAAAAAAAATCATATCTTAACTAAATACACCGAATTCACTTTTGACGCTTTAACGCAAAACAAAAATTATTTTCTTGCAGGATATGGAAATATCGCACCAAGGACGAAATTGGGAAAGGTGATGACGATTTTCTATGCAATCATAGGGATGCCATTATTTTTGCTGTATTTATCCAATATTGGTAAGTTATCTAAAAAAAATCTTGATGTTCTATTAGTTTCAATATTTTAATTATATGAATTTTAATATATTTTTTTTTCAAGGTGACATTTTGGCTCGATCTTTCAAGTGGACTTATGCAATGTGCTGCTTGTGTAGAGGGTGCCCCGGAGTAGCAAGGAGAAGAGCAGAACGACTAAGAGCTAGAGCCTTTAGGCAACAGGTTTGTCACCTTTTATTAAACTTTACGCATTGGTACAAAGCACTCTTTTCAGGGTGAAATGCCTAAAACCAAAAAAAAAACCTCCTTTGAAAACCAAGCCTACTTCAATGAAAAAAAACGAATCGGTTGTAAAATGTTTACAACTTAAATAAAATAATGTTTCGACATCTTAAACAATTAATTTAAAATTTAAATAATTTTGTTAATCATTAATAAAAAAATCAAATCAAATCAAAAATTATTTATTGTAAAATAAAAATTACAAAATGTGTAGCTTATGGGTAGACCCCATTTCTTCCAGCTAACCACATTTATTTAATTACAATGTTTATATAATATTATTTGTTTTATTTTAATAATTACAATGTTTATACAGATAAAATAACAATATACCAATGAAAAAATAAAAAAAATACAAATATATATACCAATAAAAATAGGCGTTTCACTTACGTGAGGTATTCACTCAACGTGTAGTGACATTTATTAACAAGGAAAGTGTTTAGTAACGATTTGAATTTGTGTGTATCTTGTATTTGTTTAATGTTATGTGGAAGGTTGTTATATACTTTAATGGCCATGTAGTATGGTCCTTTTTGGAATATTGTTTTGTTTGCTTTTGGTATTAGTAAGTTTTCTGTGAGCCTTGTAGCGTATTTATGTGTTGAGTTTTTTAGTGGGAACTTGTCTGTAGATGATCGCACTAACATGCATAACTCCATTATATATATGTCTGTGACTGTCAGAATTTTCAGATTTTTAAACATAGGTCTACATGAATCTAAACGATCAGAGTTTGTAATTTTTCTTATGCATCTCTTTTGCATGATGAAAACATCTTAAGCGTTTACCGAGTTTCCCCAAAAAATAATACCGTATTTTATTATTGAATATACATAACCATAGTAAGCGGCTATTACTGATTCGGTGTTTAATATTTTTCTCAAGGTACCCAGAACATAAGAAAAAATACTGATTTTTGCTACAATTTTTGAGACATGTTCTTTCCAGTTTATGTTTGTATCTAATTCTATTCCCAATAGTGAACAGGTTTGGGTAGGTTCGATAATATTAATATTTACATTTATATTTATAGGTGTAGCTTACACTGGACAAAATTTTAAGATTTGGGTTTTGTTTGTGTTGAGTGATAGATGTTGCGATAACAGCCAGTTTGCTATTAATTGGCAAGTCTCGTTAACTTGTTTGTTAAATTCGTCAACGTCTCCATTACATTCAAACAACAAGCGGTGTCATCAGCAAACATTGAACATTCTGTGCCAGCAATTATTGGAAGTTCGTTTATATAGATAAGGAAGAGGAGAGGCCCAAGAATGCTTCCTTGTGGCACACCCTTGTTTATTGTTCTCCATTTGGATTCTACCATGTACTGGACCATTTTTTCATTGATATTTGAAATTTGAACTTTCTGCTGACGATTTTTTAAGTACGATTCAAACCATTTTAATGTTAAACCTCTAATACCCACATGTTCAAGTTTAATTAGAAGAAGCTCATGATCAACATTGTCGAATGCTTTTGAGAGGTCGAGAAAGATACCTACAGTTTTTTTACTAATATTGATATTTTCTAGAATTTTGTTCAAAAAATTGAATACTGCCTGTGTTGTTGAACGGCCTTTACGGAATCCAAATTGCTGTGGACATATTATCTCAAAGTTTTCGATAAAGTTATAAATGCGATTGTACATGGCTCTTTCAAATATTTTTGAAAAGTTTGGTAATAAGTAAATCGGTCTGTAGTTTGAGATTTCCTGTTTAGGACCCTTCTTATACAAAGGTACAATAATAGATTGTTTTAATTGTTCTGGGAAGGTTCCTGATTCAAAAGATTTGTTAATTAATATTTCCAACGGGTAACTTAACGCTTATGCACATGCTTTTATAATTTTTATAGGGATTTTGTCAGTGCCGACACTGCTTTTATTTTTCAGTTTTACGATGATTTTAATAATTTCCTCCCTGTTTACAGGCGTTATAAAGAATGATCGCGACTGTTTGTTTTTGACTGTTTTGGCAGATTGTGGATGTAGAGATGTATTTCCATATGTATATCTCCACATCTTTAAAATCTCTTCATAAGTAAAAACAGCTTTCAAATAAAATAAATCATAAACCAAAATTAGCTAGATTTCTGCCAAAAGAACCATAAAAACTACTACAGTGTAGTTATAACAGACATTTACTGAACACAGTTCTGATTCTGTTTATTTGTAATATTCTAGAAATTATATTCGAACTGTTATTGTTTCATTTATATTTTCCTCAAACCAAGTTTTTTTTTAAACTTTCTCCAAAAAATTCAAATTTCAAACACGTATAACAACAAAAATAAAGACATTTTAAAATTCAGAGTAAATGCTTAAATGGAAAAATAACACTTTTTCAGGACATCACTATAGTTGTAATTTTATTGAAAAATATAATATGATATTATAAATAATGTGTTTGTCTATTTTTTCCAAATTTCCGAGAATTTTGTGAAATATTTCATATAAAAAAGACCATAACGGATTTTTATAATACATTATCATTTAAAACTTTAAAGTACACCGCAAAGAGATTATTCTAAATCAATAAACTTAACTTAAAGATTCAATAGATTTAGATTATTTGTTTTTTTGACCATATTATGTAGCCAGAGTAATTATATAAACGAACATACATAACGTGTCAAACGAAAACCGATTAGATATATTCAACTAAATAGATATAATTTTAATTATCTCCATTTTCCTGATACTTAAAAAGAGGGTGAGACAAAAGCTTGCATTTCATTTTTTTCTATTAAAATATCATTCCAATCAAATAAAACAGCAAAGTATAAAAGTATCCGAATACAATGTAGAAAAATGTGTTTACGTTTCTTCTGCTGCTTCTCAAGAGCATTTTTAAGTATCGGAGATTCGCAAACCAACCAGGAAACAATAAAATACGTCAGTATATTTTCGGAAGAAATGCTTATTCCGGCTTCGTAAGCATACAAGAAGTAAGGCCTGCGGAATGTGATATAATATTGTAACAACAAACTCCAGATTGGAATTATTCAAAGAAAAATAAATAATTGCTTCGTTTGTATGGAATCCACATTTAACAGATTTCAGTAAACCTCGTAAAGATGACCATAATTTTTTTTTACTTGAATTTTTTTCTTCGATGTTTTTGGTTTTCCCTTCAAGGGTTTTTTTGACAATCGTTTTAATGGGTGAAGAAAGGAAAAAACAAATTTATATATGAATATTAAAATTGGTCAATTTTTAAATTCTGTGCAAAAATGATGTTGAGTTCAGACTTATATGAGATATCGATTGACAAGAATATACAAAACATCAACTAGAGAATTCACCTGCATCCAAACTATTTCTCACGAATTGACTTAAACAGCAGTTAAAAACATATACAAATATTTTGACTTATAAATAGGTGAAAAATATATACATAAGAATATTATTTTACAAATAGAGATATGAAAGAAATGCGCAATATCCTTATAAGAATTTACAAATTATTTTTGAAAAAATTTAGAGGGTAAAACAAAAAAATATATGTATAAATAGATAAACAATGTTAAACAGAAATTAAAAAAAAATATAAATATACGAAGTATGTCTAAGTTGTTTACTTTGAACTTTGTAGGAAAACAGTCTTCATTTTTCTACTAAAAGTAGTGCGTATATCAAAAAATAAGTCAGAATCCTTGAGGTTTTGATTCTGATTAAGTGATTCGCACATTCTTCTGATTGGATCCCTGACACCAGCATTTGTACGCGTCCTGCTAATGTGGAATAAGTCGTTAAGCCTTGTAACTCTGGGTGGTACTTTGAAGTTTATTAATTTCTGTAAGTCAATAACGTTGTTACAGATTTTATACAGAGTCATGAGATCAGGGTATGTTCGCCGGTTAGATTGAGTGGGTACCCGCGTTTAGGTGCGCTCATTCTGTAATTGAGGCATCGCAGAAATTTCTTTTGAATACTTTCAATATTTTCTTTATAGATATCATAAATTGGATTCCATATGGAGGTGCAGTATTCAAGTTGAGAACGGACCAGAGTGTAGTAAAGAAGAAGATATCTTTCAGGTTTTCGAAATTCACAGCTGTTTCTGATGACAAATCCTAGCATGCTGTAAGCTTTATTCACAATATTATCAATGTGCGCATCGAAGTGGAGTTTGGAATCAAAATGTACGCCTAGATCTCTTATACAGTAAACGCGCTCAAGTAAATAATTACCAATACAATAATTGTGTTTGATAGCGTTGTGATTTTTAGTAAAACTTATTTGTTTACATTTATTGTAACTTAGGCAAATTTTGTTTTCATTGCAAAACGTTTCGAACCTTACTTAGTCGCTTTGTATGAGCAGACAATCGCTTAAATTCCGAACAATGGCAAATATTTTTATGTCATCGGCGTACAAAAGATATAAACAATGCACGAAACATTTAGTAACAGTGTTAATAAAAAGAATAAACAACAGCGGACCCAGGATTGACCCCTGTGGCACGCCAGAAGTAACAGGTTCCCATGTAGAAGTGTGTCCTCGTAATGATCCGGCTTGTTGTCGTTTTGTTAAATATGAGATAAACCAACGTAATGAATTTCCTCTAATTCCGTTGTACATATTTTTTTTGATAAGAATAAGGTGGTCAACCTTGTCAAAAGCTTTTTTGAAATCGAAATATATTGCATCTACCTGGTGGCCTCGATCCATGCTAGTAAATAAGAAATTTGAGTAAATAAGTAAATTACTCATAGTAGATTTGCTTTTTACAAACCCGCGTTGTTGATCAGTAATTTTGGCAGCAAGCTGGGGATATATATTGTCATGGACAAGTCTTTCCAATAGTTTAGGGATCGTCGAGAGAATGGATATTGGCCTATAGTTTTCCACTCTTTGACGCGAGTCACCCTTGTGTACCGGTATAATATAGGCCAACTTCCACCTATCAGGGAAAACCCCATTACTCAGGCATTTATTAAATATTATGGTAAGCGGCACACACAGTGACGACGCAGCAGATCTAAGGAAAAACGCCGGTATTCCATCGTGACCCGCACCCTTGTTTATGTCTATCGACTTTAAACTCGATTGCACTTCTTTTTCCGTTAGTTTAACTGTGTGAATGTGCGCAAATCCAGAGTCCTGAACTTCCTCGAGTTGGTCAATGTTAATAATTGGGTCATTGATAAAGGAAGGTTCAAATGTTGACTTAAAGAATTCAGAGAACATATCACAGATTTCCTGGGCATCGTTAGATTTGCGCCCTTCGAAGGACATTGCAGCAGGGCATCCATCAGACGATTTTAATGAGAATATTTATGACCAAAAGCTTTCGATATTATTTTTCAATGAACTTTCGATGTTGTCAAAAAATAACCTTCGGGTTTCATAAGTTAATTTTTTGTATGTAGCACGTAAGAGGGAAAATTCACGATAATCAGAAAGACCTTTATATGTCTTCCATTTGAACCAGACTTTATCATTTTTCCTTGATAACCTAATAAGTTCTGGAGTAAACTATATGGGGAATTTTTGATTTCATCGTACCAATACTGGAATAAGCTTATCAATTACATTGTTTATTTTTAAATAGAATCGATCTACTGCTTTTTCGGCTGATAAATTTGCGATTTCAGATAACCAATCAATACAATTAATGTCATTATATTTTAATCTGAGCATAATTAGCTTTCCTGAAATTGCGCCTACGCTGTATTTTGTTTTTGATTTTTGGTTGAATTACGAAGGACATATCAAATTTAAGGGCTGGGTGGTGTCTATCCTCTGAGAGGAGAGGGTTGTTGCTACGTGTAACATTTGTTTCGCGACTGTAGAATACGAGGTCTAAGTATTTTTCATTATGGTTAGGTATACAGTTATATTAGAGTAAGTTCATCAATGACATTGCTTGAAGCAAAGTTTTCGATGCAGCCGTATTTGAGGAGGCGAGACCTTGACTGCTGTCTTCGGAAAATGACCAAGTCAGAGTTGGTAGATTCATATTTCCTAGTACACAAAAAGTTTTATTTGATTGTGATGAATATACAGATTCCAGGTTTTTGGAGAACGTATCATAGACCGTAGGTTGTAGAACGTATCATAGACAGGAGGTATGTATACTGCACATATGATGAGATTGAAAGACCTTACCGGAATAGAAAATATAAGATTTGTTCAATTTGACCATTTTCCCAATCATCGAGCCGGGAAGATGCAAGCTCCTTGCGCACTGTTACCAACACACCGCCTCCGTCCATTTCACCAGTAAATGTACGGTCCCTATCACTTCGAAACACCGTGTAACGCGAATCTATGAATTCAGCCGTATTTACACTTGCTACAAGCCATGTTTGAACTAGAACTGTAACGTCGTAGTTATTCGATAATACATTAATTAGTAGCTCCTGGGTTTTGGTCCTAATACAACTACAATTCTGGTAATAAACGGATATAGATGATGATGAGATCATTTCACCAGAGTAGGAGTGCCGTTTGACATATTCCACAATTGCACGAGTGATACATTATGCAGGGCATATGAGGCTAGGAATTACATAAAAAACATAGACTACTTATTAGATCAAGGCATGTGAAATATGTTTACATTTTAGAATGTGAATGAATATGTGAGAAACATGGTATTAGTATAAAGTTATAGGGATATTGCGCGGTAAACAAAAATATAAAGTAGCTTTGAAAGAAACAAATTACAGGATACAGAATACTATGAGAAAGCGGATACCGAAGACAGCAGTAACATGTTTGTAGTCACATGTTTTGCTGATCATGTGTGATTATCTTTTGAAGGTCTTCCTCACGGCGAATGGTGAAAACCCGAGAGAGATCGTTCCTCTTTGCCAGAATACTGCCGTTCCGCACCCACATGTATTTATAGCCGTTAGCTTTTCCGGCGGCTCGTGTTTTGGCAAATAGGATTTTATTTTTCGATGTAAGGTGCTCCTAATTTTTCCGTGGTAAGGCCGCGGCGAGTCCTTGCTGCATCGATGCCATCATCACGGAGACGTTTTTTCGAGAGCTGGACGACTATATTGCGTGGACGGTTAAAGGGCGAGGAGTGGCCGCGAGGGACGCGATGCGCAGAAACCACACAGCTACTTGGAAGCGGGACGTTAATGTTGGATCCTATTTTCTCTATTAAGATCATCAAATTTTCGCCCTTTGCTTCGGGAATCCCATGGATGTCTACATTGCATATTTTGCTGCGCTACTCCATCTCATATTGTGCATCTCGGAGTGACTGGACTTCTTGCCGGAGGTTTGAGTTTTCTTCTTGGAGAACGCTCACACATCCCAGAATTTTTGTGTATTGGTCCTTCCACTCGTTAGACGGCGCATCTAATTTTAACCGAACAGCGTCAATTGCTTTCTTGTTTTCAGTGCGCATGATTTCAAGTTTCGACTCAAAAAAATTGATTAATGAGTCAGTGTCAATGTTAATCATTGACTGATGCGCCGACGGTGAATCAATAGGGCCAGACGTGGTTGCTAAAGGTGAAGATGTATCTTTCTTTGCACTGCAAACCTTGCGAGTTTTAGACATTTTGGTTGATTTATTTCTTAGTTTGTAGGTAGGTTTCTTACAGTTGTTCAGAAATACCCCTTATTGAGTAAAAAATAATTTAACTTATTTGTCTATGACAAAAAAGAAAAAAACCTCTTCACAAATTCAAAAAAATTCAAAAATTCAAAAACATAAATTGTCTGTGGTTGTAGCTTACAATGACAGTGAATTCGTTATGCGTAATTTTTCAGGGCAATATGTAAAGTTGTTTCGCACTGCTACCACAAAATACACTATTATTTGATTAATTTTTCACTAGTTTATATGTTTCAACTTTGATTACTTGCTGAATTTGCTTAAATTTCACTACTTTTGTCATTAAATATGGATCTGTCAGAATCAGCTGTTGTTTTCACTTATCCATAGACGATATGATGTCTATGAATATGAATGAATGAATGTCTATGAATGATGTCTAGGTTTTGAATGCAGGGGAGGCAATTTAAAGTTTGATAGACAATAGAGTATTTTTGTGACAGAGTGATTGTGATTTAAGGTCTGAAAACTAGACCTTGGAAAATATAATTTGGGCTTCGTAATTTGGCTTTTTTGAAAAAGGCGAGAAGGAAAGGAGCCTAACACGTTCAAGCAATCACTGCTCGATGCATAATTAAAGAGTTACAATCTTTATATAATTTATTAATCGAGATAAGACTACTGTTTAAAATTTATTCGTAACCTTTATCAAAGAATATGTAAACATGGACACTACAGGACATCTCTCAGTGGAAGGACGTAACTATAGGTAGTTCAAATCATTCCAGTTTTTCGTCGGACTTTCATACACGGACTAGTTATCGGCTGTAGAAAAATTATTTTCAAAGTGAATGTCATAATCTCCGGCGAGGCCGGGTAGTAACTACAAGTGACATAATAATGTTATCAGTAATAATAAAAATACGTTACGGGTTTCTGAATATTGCCTTTCAAACAAAATAATATAACGTTACAGAATATAATACGGAGCAAAAAGAAGAATCATTTCTTTGTCTCAGATAATTGCTAGAACAACAAAATGATAACGTATTTTCGTAAAGTAAAGATAAAATAATATTCTGCAAATTAATTCACTCGGATGGCTTAATAAATTGTTTTGTCATATCGACTTAAGGCGCGAAAATCAATTAAGATCTTTGCGTTTTTAAAATCTTATTTAGTAAATAATAAATTTACTTATTTATTTTTATTCTTTTTTATATAAAATTAACGTAAGTTTTGTTAACAACTTACTAGGAGAACCTGCGCTGAGGTATTTGCATGTATAAGGGAAGTGTTTTTATAATTTATTTTTTATTGATACATGGAATCCTCAATATAATATTTACATAAATCGCATTGAAGCCATCCAAAGAAAATTTGTCCATCATTTTCAATTTCAATTCAATTTCAAATTAAATTCAAACCTTGACGTAAACAGCTCGATGGACCTTTATGGACTTAAGCCATTAAAAACTAGAAGAGACTCCGCAGATATAATATATCTCCATAAAATTATCAATGGCTTTATTGATTGTTCTCCCCTTCTGTCTGAAATTAATTTTAGAGTCCCGGGCGTTAGAACTAGAGAAAAATCACTTTTTCATCTCCATAAATGTTCTACTAATATCAGACAAAATGCGTTTATATTCAGAGCCTGTAGTATATTTAATAAGAATTTTAATGATATGGACATATTCACAAGTAATTTAGGAACCTTTTAAAGATATGTAATAACTAACATTAAATAATTTTAAATATTCTACTGGAAGTTATCATGTTATTGCTCTGAATCCTTTCCAGTTACTCACCTTCCAATTTATACTCATGTGTTCAATTTAGTTGTAGGTATACATTTATTATATTGTTATTATTGCTATTGTGTAGTGCTTTTATTGATTGCTGCTGAGTTGAAATTTTACAATACATTATGTTTTGAATTTTAGCTGGTTATTATTATATCAGTTAAATTTAAATTTTTGAAATTTAGCTGGTTATTAGTATATCAGTTAACATTAAATTTTAATTTATTTGTGTTCCTAGATCTGTTATTATTGTTTATTTATTATTTACAATATTGTATTTTTTGTAAATCTCTCAGGCCACGGGTACAGAACCCTTAGTTTTTTGTTTTAATATTCTTTATTATTATTATAATTTTAAGTGAAAATCTGTAATTGGATTTTATCTTTATTATATAGTTTATTCTTATATATGTAAATAATCTGTTGATTTTCCCAAATAAATAAAATAAAATAAAATAAAATAAAAAATAAAAGAATTTTTTTCATAAAATATTATTTGGTAATTGTTATAAACAGACTTGGTGGTACTGTGAGGATCTCAATAATTATACGCTTGTGCGGATAGAATGTTTATTAACACTTTAGAACGGATTGTCTACTACTATCTTCTTAGCTGTCGGTTGGGAAAAGAGAGCGAGTAGATGCATCCATCATCTTTTATACGTCGATCTGTCATCTCGCTCTCACACATTCAAAAAGCAGGCGTACCACCTAAAACCTTTCTTACAGTAATGTGAGCCAATTTTATAATAATATAATTTAAAAAAAAACAAGATTTACAAAAATGTTGCTGCCAAGTTATTTTTGTTTATTGTTTCACTTTTTTTTTTTTTAATAATACCAATTCTGTAATTTTTTTTAATTTTTCGGCAAGATATTAAAATATTTTACCCCCCTATAAATATAATTACTGTGCATTTGTTGTGTAGAAAATGAGGAATTAATATATGTGTTTAATGATGAATGAAGTTTTAATTGTTTAAAAGTATTTATTATCTTTGAATACTTGTAATGTTGAGTCTTTTTATAGATGTCTTCAATGTTTGGCTCTTTGAAATTTTCAACAATTTTGCTGAAGGGAATGTAGGTTGTTTTTTTCAAAGTTACTCTTCAATTAGTCTTTACATTTTTTAATACGCATCTATATATTACAAAGAATCTTAAAAACTTATTTAATTTGTACAGTTTAATTGTAATTGTATCAAATCTATAACCTTATGATTCAAAATATACTGCCATAACAAACGAAACTCAAATTATTATTTAATCACCATTTAATGGTTAAATTCTACCAGAGACAAATGGGGCGTAGAAGATGAAAGAACAAACGATAATTCTATGGGAATTAGCAATGGTTCATTCGTACAAAAATACTGATCTCTACCCGAGGCAATCAGAGGAAATGAAAACGAGGCGCTTAAAACAAACGGAATAAAATTATTAGCCCTTCATTTGTCGCGAAAACACAAACAAAGGGCAAGGGAGAATTGTGCTGAAAATCCATTGGAATGTTGAAATGGTAATATTAGAATGAAATTGAAGGAAATTTTATTGAATTGGGCCTAGCATGAATAATTTATTCTCAGCGTATCGAGATTTTTTTATAAATTCTGATTTATCAAATTTTATTATTTATATTATTTTTAAGCAATAATTATTATCCTGTAACACCTATATAAATTGAAAAATCTACCAATTGTGCTTTGTTAGCTTATTCAAACTCTGCCAAATTATTCAATATTTACTGGTATTTTTCGTTCAATAATTATTGCTCATTAATTTGGCGGGTTTTGAATAAGCCTATGTAGCGCAATTGGTAGAGCACCTGACTGGAAACCGGCAGAAGGCTGTGGGTTCAATTCCCGTCGGCGGCATGTATTTTTTCTCGGAAGATTGTTTTAATTTGCGGTGCAAGGCAATGTTCCTGCTGAAGGGATCAAAAGGTTTCACTCAACCAGTCTCTCCCGATCCGGCTTTCCACGTAGTTGGTGACCTTCAACCTCACCCCATGAATCCGGGCACATAAGCACACTAAGTCACCAAACGCAGCGAACTACTTGGGGTAACTTATGGCAGAGGTGTTGATTGTCCAATAAATGGTTTCTGGGGCAGCGGTACCTCTAACCACCTCCCAAATATGATGGGAATTGGGTATGCACATTGCACAGCTTTAAAGCATCTGAGTTACAAACTGCACGAATTAACGTCCCTTTCAAATAACAGTAAGATACAACGCTACCGTTTTCTTCTTCCTTATCATTTCTTCCAGCAATCCCTTCTTTACGGGTACAATATATTTATGATCCAGTCACTGCCACGAAATAAAATTCATACTTTTTCCCTTTAAAATAATAACAAACTTATTATTTCAGCACGCGATCGAGGGCCACCCGGACAACGCTCTAAACCCCTCCGTGCACATAGAGCTGTACGACATGCCGCCGCATACCAGTGACGAGGACTCTGAGGACTCTTCCGAAGAGCTGAGCACCGCCTACACGGAGACGTACGACCCGCAGACCGTCACGGTGCCTCTCACGCTGTGTCTTATGATCATGGTTGGGTAAGCAAAAAGTGTTTTGATCTTATCGCGGTGTCAGCTAACGATAGGCACAATCGATGAATGATCGATATTTTTGGTGATCGAAATATTTCGATTCAAATCATCACACAGTCGGAGACAATCATTTTGAAACGTCATCGAACAAGGAATCGGTTCTGTCAAAAAACATCACACAGTCCGAGACAATCATTTTGAAACCTCATCGAACGCAGAGCCGATTCTGTCAAAAATCATCACACAGTCCGAGACAATCGTTTTGAAAATCATTCGACACCACAGCCGTCACGTCATTGGTCAGAATTCAATCGAAAATGTAAATTGATTCCCAACTTCGAGAATCGTCAAAAATATCTCGGATTACTTGACAAACGATATAATATTCCCATGGTACATTGTGTTACGTACTAACTAATATGATTTGATATCCACTGGGAATGGGATTACGCAATTATTCTTTGCTAATTGTCAAATGTTTAATTATGATTTTATCTACCAACTGAAGAAGCTACGAGTATGTGAACATTGTTTTATTGGGATTTACGACGCCCGTTCATTTAGTTTGTGTTAAAAATTGGCATTCTGACTTAAAATGAGTTGCGAAGGTTATTAATAAAAATAAATTGATCAATTTTACAGTGCCGTTCTTGTGAAAAATCGTTTTTGTTTTGTATTTTATCTTTTATTTGTACTGTTTATTTATTTACTATACATTATGTTTCGTCATATCTGCACCAGAATAATATATAAAAATGAATGCATTCTCAAAAATGTATTTTATTATACTTTATATTATACCTTTTCTGTATATTTTATCCTGTTTAAATGAAGTACTTTCTATTATTGTAGCATTCTATGCCTTAAGAAAATTTCAGCTGTATCACATTCAATGTCGTTTTGTATACATATTGTTATGTTCTTAAATGTAATACTAATATTCGCTTATGTACCACTGTGTACTTATAATCTATGTATCACATTATTGTAAAAGCCTTTTATGGCGTTTAATAAATAAATAAATAAATAAATAAATTAAATAAATAAACAAAAATATTATTTTGTAATTCAACTATTATTTGTATTGATTATTTATTTACTAAACATTATGTTTCGTCATATCGGCACTAGAATAATATATAAAAATTTATCCATTTTCAAAAATGTATTTTATTATGGATAATCGTAACGTACGTTTAAATCAATGCGTTCAAATATAGAGTTAATTTAATTATTTTATGAAAATACACTTTTTTCAAATCGTATTTAGGATATTATGACGAATTATTTGTTTGCGTCCGTGCGCGCGCAATACGAATATTCATAAAAAGTTTTGTCCGTGTACACACTCAATTCTTTCAAAAACCGATATAATATTGTATTTTTATGCTTTTCTTGAAAGATTTAAATTTAATACGGACAAAGCCATTTATTATTTTTTATATTGCGTTTGTACGGGCGCAAACAAAGAAAATCGTCGTAATATTTTACAACATAACTTGCAAAAAGCATATTTTCATAAAATAAATAATTTAATGGCATCTATGAATACATATATTATAACGTACGTTGCGTTTAAATTTAACTAGAAAATTATTCAATTTTTGACACGATAAGTCGGATTCTATTGAGGTTAAAAATGTGTCCCTAAGATGGTTTTGGCTTAGCGTCATCCCTATATTAGTATTATGAACTATTCAATGCTTTGGATTGATTAAAAATACAATCTTTGGTGAAATGTGGTTAGAAATTACTCTTTTAAATACAACACGATAATTAATTAGCCAATGGCCAGTGTATACACTCAGATAATTAGTAAGCTAGCACATTGATGGCCTCCGTAGTCGAGGAGTGAGGATCTCGACTAATAAGCTAAAGGTCGCGGGCTTTAATCCCGGCCTAGAAAGTAAATTTTATATGAATAATTTTTGTTTTTTCACAAACTAATCATTTAAAATAATTAATAGTAATAAATTGCTTCGGCCGTGTTTGGTGACTATATCTGAATAGCCAGGAGCTCCCCCAATTGGGGATACCAGAGTATCACTGGCTCCAGACGGTTGGGAGCAGTTGAGACTCATGTCAGGTATACACATAAAAAATAAAAAAAACATTGGTTAATGATGATAGCACCGTCTTAGCCTGAATTTTACACAGTTTAGTATAATACTTTTTTGACTGTTTAACCAAACGCAAAGACAAGTACACGCAATACACTGAAAGTTTGTTTTCTGAATCACACTTTATTATTTTGGCTGCTTGGAGATATTTCAGTTTTATTCATGTTGGTGATCGGTGTCTGTACATCACACAATATTATATTATTCTGAGTTCCATCCAGGTTGAAGGAAATGGCACTTTTTTCCAACCATTTTAACAATGGATTCACTTCCGATTTTTTCCAAGTGCTCGCAATCTTCCCTTCTAAGAGGGAAACCATAGTATTTCTTATTTTTCTCAACAACGTCAACGGATGGAGGAATTCTGAAGACGGCATCAAAAATAAAACTGACAGCTTAGAAGAGTACCAACTTTTTATTTTGTTGTTAGTCTGAATACAACGCAAGTGTTTTTGCAACACAAAACAACCCAAACATAAAATATAGCTTTGTAATCAGGATAATATTGAAGCAATGGTGTAACGATCCATACAGACTCGTCGTAGAGCTCTCAACGTGCGAAGCAAAATAAATGCTAAATATTTTAGATATTGTAGTTATAATACTGTAACGCCTCGCGTAAAGTCGTTTAATCTCTAACTAAATTGCAAAAAAACTGCCAAAATGTTCTCGTGTATGACGAGAGAGCGTTTGCATTACACAGCACATACTAGAAAAAGTCAAGGAATAAAATTTCATTCATAAACACACGAACATTATGTATTAAAATACAATTATTTCGATTATTTCCCGATTCCCAACGCCATTGCCGAAAGTGAGATGCGAACGTAGCAAAACACCAATATAAGAAGAACAACCTATTTCTTTTTCGTCTTAATGTAAGTGAATAGGCGTAACTTGTCACACACGCAATATAGAATTGAGGATGGGTTGACTCAACTTTTAAATACGAAAACACCGCCCGTTCCTTTCGTTGTATATATGAATGTCTGTCTTTGTAATAAGATTGTTTCTTACTTGCCACATTTTGTCTTAATTTTGTGAGACAATAACAAGTCTATATGTATTGTTACGTCACTGCACCGTGAAAATCCGCTGTAGCGGGTTTTCTGGTGCTAGGCCCCGCAGGCGGTTTATTTTGGACTTGGCCGAATTGAGTAAAAGCCCGTTAATAAAGTTGTAACCATTTGAATCGTGCTTGAAATATCATCAAATTTGTTAACTTAAATAATTTTTTGTCAAGTTTGCCAAATCCAATGAGCACAACATCGACATTTATCAATTTGGATAAATCTTTGTCCGATATTGGAAAAAAAAGTTTTATTTTTATTTTTACTATTTATTTATATTTTAGGCATTGCGCATGCGTACCACATACCATGGTTCTTTGGCTACTCTTGCAGAGAAACAACATAGATAGGGTGTGAAATAAATACAAATATTTATGATTATTTGGTTTCAGATACATCTTGTTTGGCGCAGTTCTATTCGGCAGATGGGAATCTTGGAACTACATCGATGGTTCCTACTTCTGTTTCATATCGTTGAGCAGGTAATTAGGCACAAAATTAATTGATCAAATTAACTAAAAATCTTTAAAAGACATTAAAATTGTATTTATTTATTTTTATTTTATTTTTTTATTAGGAACATTAACAGGTTTATAACATAACATGCATAGAGAGAGAGAAAAAATAAGTAAAAGAATTAGGTTACAACCCAATAACCAATGTTCACATCATGCAATAAAGATGAAGAAGGTTAAAAAGCAATAAACAAACAAAGAAAACAAAGAAAGGTTAAAAATAAAGAAATGTTAAAAACAAGGAAATAATAAGAGAAAATGTATATATATATATACACGTATAAACACATACATACATATATATACATACACATGCATATACACATATAAATACATACGTACACACATACATATACATAGTTGCATACATACATACGCATACATACATGCATACATACATACATACACACACGTACATTTGATATTAAATACAAATAATATGTAAGAGTGATAATGAATAAATGATGAATGTAATGTATTAAATAGTAAACATTTTGGAAACCCCTTATTTTTAAGTCGACCGTTGCTCTACTCGTACATTGCATTTTAAACGTTCTCAGCGTGACTGACGGTAATTATCAAATCAATCATTATATCAACGGGAGTTAAAACATTCTATCTCTATCATCGATAAAATTGAAATTAAGATTTAGATTACTAAAATAAAAATGTTGGTTCCATATTTTATAGTACTGGTATCAGATGTAAATGCAAACAATATTTTAGCTTCGATTTTCATTTAGCATAAATCTCTGGGACATTATTGGGAAATGCAATATTTAGCATCCACTTTCATTTAGCACTGGAATAATCATCTGGAACAATATTTAAGAATGAAATATTTAGCATCGACTTTTATATATAATAATTTAGAATAAATCTCTGGGACAATATTGGGAAATGCTATATTCGATACCATTTTTGAGGCCATTATTTGTACATTTCAGTACTTAACTCATTTTTGATCAAAATTTCAGAAATAATATTTAAACTCTAAGCCCGCGATATTGAATATTATCGTTCATTTGTCATAAACAAAATGCCTGAAAAAGATGAACAATAATGAAACCCCATTTTGTGCATTACTAAAATTGTGTCAGACGAGCATCACCCTACTATAAACTTTGGAAAATTTTATGGTGTATAAAACAAAGTTTTTGAAATATTTTTTAATTTTTAAATAATATAATTTGGTGATCATTATTTGAAGGGTTATTTAATTTGTTAAAAAATATCTTAAAATTTAATCAAAATCGGCTGTTACATTTTTTTAAATTTATTCAGGTGAAATTTAAATACAATACGTTTTGTATTTTTTTCAAAAAAATTCTTCACAATAAACAATATTTGAAGCCAACTAACAAACAATATTCATTTTCCGTACACCCGGCCAACTCAACTAAATTTTCCGAAATCACACTATATTACAATAACTTTCAGTTTCTCTATGAATTATTTACCCCGCATACTGACTTGATACTTAACCTTTTCGTACCCATGATGGCATGTCACCTTTCCAAGATTATTCATTTAATCTATAAATTTGTGGCTGTAATGTGTGTGTGTGTGTATTTGTAATTTACGGTGGTAGCCAGAACCGTAAATCCTGTTCAGGAGATGGGAGATTAAAAATTGAGTGTCTGCAATATTCATTAAATTTATTCGTGAGGATGAATTTACAATTTTACAGAACGCGGAGACTGTGGTAGACAAAGTAAAGATAGTGGCGGTAGGATCGAAGGTTGAAACCGGAATGAAGATTTCTCTTCTGGTGCCCGCTTGCGCCTAGCGGCGGATTAATTTAAGTTAGTGTTGCCACATGTGGGATGAAATAAAGTAGTCCCACAAATTTTTCTTTTTCTCAGACCATATAAGCCTTAAAATATAGTTATTCCTTCACAATGCAATTCTGCAACTAATTCATACTTGACTGCTCTCTGTATGAGGGACAATCACATTCAGAAGTTTAACGCTAGCTAGCTCAGAAGAAATAACGCTTAGGTCCAATAGATTGGGTGGAGTCGGAATATACATATATTGCTAAGTTTCCCCAAATACCAAATACGTGCTGAATTAGATTGAGGTCAGAAGCTTGTTTTTATAATATTGAGAGGAATTTAATTATTTTATTATTAAGAAAGCGCTTCCTGTAATAACAAAATATAAACCGATATTCCGATAAATGAAGCACTGAACGGTTCTACTAATATAAATTTAACCATTCAAATAACAAAAAAAAATCAGGAGAAATGCTACAAATATTTATTTCATATGAATCGAATTATTTCTTGTCTCAGGTATTATATAGATGCTCTATTATATTATAGAAATATGTACATGTTACTAGACACAAACACAAATTTCAATGTTTTTCATCTGAAGAGTAATTTGTAGCCCTGTTTTAATTTTTTTTATCTTTTTGTCTTTATTTAATTAGAGCTATGTTAAATTGTTGTTTTTTTTAATGTAACCCCCATGGTTTCCAAACGGCGGTAATGCAAATTCCAAAGCTACCATGGTCTGGAAACAGCCTTGATAATCCTATTGAAACTTGGAAGAAACAATCGAAGAAAAAAAAGATAACCAGCAAGTAAAATCTCATTGAGGTACTCTTTCAAGTATGGAACCTTTGGCAATTTGTTGCACAGCATGCCGAATAGGGTTAAATTACTTCATAAGAAGAAAAGGAATGTTTACCAAATAATATGACCACTGACCGGTCGGTGGCCGAGTTGACATCGCGTTTGGGTCCCACCCAGGCGTAGTGTGTTCAATTCCTCGGCTGGCTAAATCCTCCATCACAACACAAGCAATATTTTCAGCTTACTGTGGTGGTAGTAGGAGGTTTTCAAATATTGTCGGGTTATTCGTAACCCGGGAATGTTTGTCTTTCTTTTAAAAAAAAAAAAAAAAATGTGCATAAGCCATCCATGTTATTAAAATTTGGAAACGAAGTAAAAACCATCTAGAGTGCTAACCTATAGAGTCTAATAATCTGTACACGTGTGTAATGCGTGTAAGGATGTTTGGCATTAATTTATTTTAGAATACGTCTTGAATTTATTTTAAATAACTTCCCTTTAATTATTAGGAGACCAAATTTGGCCCCAAACATCATACGAATTTGGGTTCCTGATATTTAAAGGGTTAATATTACGTAACGTAACGCTGAGTGTCATCTTGGTATCAAAAGAAAGTTTTCGGGCTTGGTAAGGTTTTATTTTCCACGTACACCAACCCAAATATTAATTAATACAACAATATAATAGTATTCATGTTTGTACATATTTATTCCAGTATCGGTTTCGGCGACATAGTTCCTGGGAACAAGATATTCGCCGCCAAAGAGATTGATCTTAGTTTCATTTTCTGCTCCATGTACCTGATGCTGGGAATGGCGCTTATTGCAATGTGCTTCAATCTCATGCAGGTAATTTCATCATCATTATTCTGGATGCCTATGTGGACCATATTGCACTATGCAGTACAGGATTGTATTGGATATTAACGTGATTTGCAACGATGCAGTGTGACGATCTGATCAAAGTGACTACAACTATCAAACTAATATTAATAATCGATCGGTAATAAGCGACCGATAATGCAACCGATCTCGATATACATAAATCGCGAAGAAAACAAAAAAAAACTTATCGGATACAAAATTAAAAGATGGATTAAAGAATAAAAAAAATAATATTACCAAAAATTTATAACAAAAAAAATTATAAAAGAATAAAAAATATATATGTAATACACAATACCATTCCAATAAACTTACCATTACATTTACCATACAACAATAGAGCCATTACAGCCTTTATTAATATATTGAATTTTTTAAACTATAAAATGGTGGGCCTCAGCACGAGTCAATCACCCAGTGAGACATTATCGAATATTTAAAAAAAAAATTAAAATTATTATGTACTATTTTTATTTAAATCTCTTTAAGAGTTATTGTAATTTTTTGGAAGGTTTACGTAATTAGCAATCATGTAAAGTATTAATTTAATAACTCTTGAGATCAGAAACTGGTTTTGAAAATTTGAAGAGTTACGAACAAAATCTTTTTAGAAAAGACTGCTTGCAATAGTTGCAAATGTAAAGGGCCCTTGATGTGATTAAATCATTAAACATCTCTATATATAGGGTGTCCGGGGAAAAGTGGAAACTTCGGGATATAATACAATAACTCACATTATGATAGAAGTAAAAAAGAAACATTTTTTTTCGAAATTCCATTGTTTATTTTCCCATTCAAACAATCCAACATTTAACTTTCAACTTTAAAAATACATTAAAACTCCTAATTTAGAAAAAAATAATGTTTCTTTTAACTTATAAAGTCATGTAGAATCACCCCCCGAAGTTAACCCACTTTACCCCAAACAGTCTGTATAAAATTGATCATTTCAAAAACCTCCCCATTAAACAGTTTGCACAAGGTTACACTTTCTAACTCTCGACAAGTTATTATTTTTTTTTAAAGTTTCATTTATAAAAAAAATACTTTTAATGTTTACCTAGTCAATAATTTATTCATGCACTTTTTTCAACCGTTTTCATGGGCTAGTTTACAAAAAATTTTTTTAAAAAATAACTACAGAGGTTTTAAATTAATTATATTTAATTGTAAACCTGCTAATACGCCACTAATTAAGCACCCGAAAAGGCTCGATTTATCTAATTTTCTAACCTACTAACCATTAACTTGTTTTTCACAAGGGTACAATGATTGGATTTGTTGGTGCTCAATCAACAAAACAATGAAAGTGAATAATAACATTAGGTGTGTGTTTTTTTTAATGGGAACCCGCACGAGTCCCAACTGCTCCCAACAGTCTGGAACCATTAACACTATGGCATCCCCGATTGGGGTATGTTGTGAGGCTGAGGCGGAATAAGTAGGGAACAGAAAGGTGGGGAAATACCTGGCTATACAGATCTAGTAACAAACACGGCCAAAGGCAACTCAAACAACGGTTTAATTCTGAATGGTGGGTTTACATCAGTGCGATACTGAGAGTAACAATTACTTAGATACTTTTTAATTTTCATTTCATGTGAAACCGCACAAGAGTCCCAACTGCTCCCAACCGTCTGGAGCCAGTGAGACTATGGCATCCCCAATCGGGGTATGAATTCGGGTATGTTGTGTGGCTAAACGTATTGGGAAGGGGAATTAGATGGGGAAGAGGAAGGTGTGATAGCACCTGGCTATTCAGATCTGGTTACCTAACATGGCCAAAGCCATTTCAAGCATCGTTTCAATTCTGAATGGTGGTCTTACACCAGGGAGATATTGAGAATATCTTCTACTCTGGAACGTACCACAAATATACTATATATTATTTTAACTTACTATTCATTATTTTATTTTTTTACATATTTTGTTTCTTGATTTGTGACTTCATTTAAGGCTTTTGGAAGTTTACTAAAAGTTTTAAAACGTTCACACTTCTATATTTATCTTCACATCATTTCAATATAATCTTCGTTGGTCTTTCTGGTTGTTGACATGACCCGATCCAAGTAGTTGATTAACTTAATCGTGTCACGTTTTCCTTGTACACCTCCCATTTGTTCTACTATTCACTTTCACGCCCCATTATTGAGCGGGTGGCGGCAGCAGTGTTGCAACTGAGAAAAAATTTGAATTTTCCAAATAATCAAATTATTTTTTACTGGATTATTTAGATGTTCCTAAGACAATCCTGTCACCGTTCATCAAATCTACGTGTTCAAACCAAATAAGCTTCATTTTGATATATTTTTGGGGTATTATGCCGTGTGGTGGTACCTCCTTCTTTAGCCATTAATCATCAATCAACGGCAGATGTGTTTGTTTTACACATCTGTCCTGATGATTGCCACTGGAATGCTGTCCGAAATGTTGGTAAAAAAATGAAGTAGCGTAATATGCCAAAAATAAATCACAATAAAACTTTTAGCCCCGAAAATCTCAAAACTAACTTTTTAAGTATAAATAACTAGTGGAGCTTCGCTTCTTTATTTATTGTTTATTCCGCATCAGAAGTGTAATCTTTCCGGATTTTCGCATTTTGCGTTTTAACAGGACGTTCAATTTGCTATAAATTTGGTGCTAACTTTCTTCTTGTTTTTTCTTATAAAATAAATAAATAAAAATATTTATTTTATTTTCAATCAATCTTGTGAGAACCGAACCGTTAGTTGATAGTCGTAGCACCTTCTTTTTTCGGACTTATTGTTTTTTTGCTGTGCACAGTTTCTATTTGTATTTTTGGGAGTTATTATGACAACCTTAAGCTTTAAACAGGAAAATCGTGAAATTTAGATAAAACGTCTACGAACGCCCCTGAAATTTTCATACATTAGCAAGCAGTGGTTTCTTACCGAGGCATTTAGGATTAAGGGGAGTTGGGAGAAACCAACAACCCTTGACCGCACCCAGCGCCCAGGACGCTCCGAGTAATTACGAAGCGCCACTGGAATGGGAAATTGTGGAATTAGCCTGAATTACCCCGAATTACCCCGAATAACCCCACCGTAGAAGGGAGATATAACAGGTTATGACTTGATCCAGCGGTATGTTTAGCAGATCAAAACTGACGAGGTATTACTAAGATAAACAGGAATTTGTGTTTCTAGGAGTTCGGCGGTTTTTGGTTATTGTGATGATATTATAGACAGTTAATCAATCAAATTTATAAGCAAAATAGTCTATGAAAATAACGTGTAATATTTCAACAAAAAGCCGACTCATAGAACCCAAAAATTTAATGGTTATTTTCATTTTTGTAAAAATTTAAATCGTTCTAGCCAGAGACACAACATATGCATGTACACAGTGCCTCACTGCAAAACTAGGCTAGCCCAAAGACACATTAACTATATTGGCCCAAAATTGTTTCATTCCTTCCCGAATTCCATCAAGATGTGCCAAAACCTAAACTCGTATAAAATAAATGTCAAAAGCTGGGTAAAAAAGTATCTGGAAGTGAGAGAATTTTTTCTATAAATTATACGAATATGATACCTATATTTGATAATATGTTACCATCTAAATTTTAAAAAAAAGTTTAACTTCTTTTGAACTGTTATTTTTATTGAATTCGCAAAAATAATTATATGCACTATAATTATTTTATACTATATAGTGCATATAATTATTTCTTTATTCATATCTCTTTTTTCATTTAAACCATAGATAATGTAACCACCACTGTTTTGATTTTCACCTTATAATGCTCACGCACAGGCTTCGCCTTTGTGGGATTTTTTTGTTACTGCCTTATATTTTGTATAATTATATATGTACCTGTATGTATCAAAAAAAAATTGCCAATAAAAAAATAAAAAATAAAATAAATAAATTTGGTATCCGGGTTTTGGTAGGGTGGTCCCCGGAACTATTTATTGTATAACCAACTCTTTGACCTCTCCAACTTGTCTCTCGCCGCAGTGTGAGGGAATTTGTTCATAAGTCCGCCACTCCTAGAAACACCTGTTACAGCCAGTTACATACACCTCTATGTAACTGGCTGGACTAGTATAACTTGTACTAGCACTATACTAGTTTAACTTGTACTAGCACTATACTAGTTTAAATTTGCAAATCACAATATTAAATGAGAAGATTGTTAATTTTTAAATACATCTATTTGAATTTCGATTACGTTTTCTGGAATGAATGAATAAATTAATTAATATAAAGTGGAATCTTGGAAGTGGAAATTAACCCACTTAATAACATTCGATCGAGCTAAAACTCGGCAGAAAGACTCGTTGTTGATAAGAATGCATTTAGGATTTGGCTTAGGTTATCACTGGCGAGGTTCACTCATTTTACTCTGTCTCTGGGGAGAAAGGTTCAATCCTCAGTCAAACCATAAAAAAATATATATTTATTTATAAATATTTTATGGTGTTATAAACTTACAAAAGTTAAGAGCCAGTTCAGGGGGATTAAAGTTCAATCCTCAGGGAAACCAAAGAAAATAAAAATAATCATCATAATTAATAAAAAATATGTATTTATTGAAAAAAAAAGTGGTTTTCACAGGTTGATTTTTCATGATATTTGTCATTAAAATGGTAAATTTTTTGGAAGCACAATTAAGTGTTTTAAATTTGCATAACAATAGTGTGTAGGTACTAATGTATGTACACACGTGTATAGTTAGCAGGAAATAAAATTGATGTTTAAAAGAAATACCCACAATTACTTTTGTACCAAATTATTAAAATATCGCAATTTGAATTATTATTGGATAGCCGATTAAAAACTCTTATCTCCTTTCTCCAGAAAAAATATATAAAATTGCTTTACATGGCATTTTTACTTTGGGTAGCCACATTTATAAAATATGTTGTATAAATACAAAAATAAAAGTCTGAACAGCACGATATAAGCCAGTATTATATTCATCCGCACGATCTGGTGTTGTTTTCAGCCGTTTGTTTGCCCGACAAGCATCCTGCCTGGCCTCGGGCATGTAAATACACGAATACACGGCGCAACGGAAGGAAAGATACAGGAAATGGTTTACAAATGCCGGCTTGCAGGTGGAGGGCATAGTATATCTTCCCTGGTTCTACTGTTCAAGTACTGGGAAGGTTGTGTAGTTCGACATCTGTTGGCTTCCTGCGGTCTGAAATATCGAGTATCCAGATTCCAAAATATGGATGTTGATTGTTTAATAGACGGCCTCCGTGGTCGGGGGTAAGGCTCTCGACTAGCAGGCTAAAGGTCACGGGTTAAAATCTCGCAGTGCCAAGTAAATTTTATCTGATTAACTCATGTTATGTTATGTTATTTCACAAATGACTCATTTAAAATAATATATGGTATGTTGCGGCACGTTCCAGAGTGGAAGATATTCTCAGTATCGCCCTGGTGTAAGACCACCATTCAGAATTGAAACGTTGCTTGAAATGGCTTTGGCCGTGTTTGGTGACCAGATCTGAAAAGCCAGGTGCTATCACACCTTGCTCTTTCCCATCTAATTCCCCTTCCCAATACCTTTAGCCACACAACATACCCGAATTCATACCCCGATTGGGGATGCCATAGTCTCACTGGCTCCAGACGGTTAGGAGCAGTTGGGACTCTTGTGCAGTTTCACATGAAGCGAAAATTAAAAAGTATCTAAGTAATTGTTTTTCTTTCTTCATATGAAGCGGTTACTTTGTGATGTGACATTATAATTTAAAATTAAACAATAACTTTGTAAACATCACTTATAGGTAAATACTTAATGTCGACCGGGTTTCGCTACAACCGTAGCTTCATCAGGACAGTATAATACTAAACCTAAACATCTAAAATATAAATTAACATGTGTTGATATCACGGTAAGTAGATGGTCTGAGCTACAGTGGAAGAGGTAGGGATAGGTGGGAGATTGAGATGCGAGTGCTCTTTGTCAATAGGGAACAATCTGAGTATAGGGCTTTTATTTAGGTTTATTTGGTTGTTGATGACTTTGCTATTGACGTTTTTGGCTTTCCTTAACTCTAGCGCCTCTAAGTTATCCAACCTAAGGCTTATTCCGTTTTTATGCAATATACTGACGCCAGTGTTTTTGTCAAACGTATGGTTGGTTGATATGAGATGATTTGCGAATTCGGAGAACCCATTACTATTTAAGCATCTCAGGTGTTCTTTGACTCGCGTGTTGATATTACGTGCTGTTTTGCCTATGTAAAACGCGGGACAGTCACTACATTGCAGTGAGTAAATACCTGAATGATTTAACCGATGTTCTTTGTCCTTAACGTTCATCAAAAATTTACCTATACTATTGTTAGTGTAAAAAGCTGGTTTGATATCTGGTGGGAGGTTTTTTATGCTTTTTTGAGAGAGATTATTGATGTACAAAATTCTACGCCATTGTTGAGGTTGATTATTATTAGTTGATATATTATTATTATGAGGGGAGCTGTTAAATAGAAATTTACTTGGAGCTGTTAAGTAGAAATTTACTTGAGAACCCATTACTTAAATAGTAATGGGTTCTCCGAATTCGCAAATCATCTCATATCAACCAACCATACGTTTGACAAAAACACTGGCGTCAGTCTATTGCATAAAAAAGGAATAGGCCTTAGGTTGGATTACTTAGAGGCGCTAGAGTTAAGGAAAGCCAAAAACGTCAATAGCAAAGTCATCAACAACCAAATAAACCTAAATAAAAGCCCTATACTCAGATTGTTCCCTATTGACAAAGAGCACTCGCATCTCAATCTCCCACCTATCCCTACCTCTTCCACTGTAGCTCAGACCATCTACTTACCGTGATATCAACACATGTTAATTTATATTTTAGATGTTTAGGTTTAGTATTATACTGTCCTGATGAAGCTACGGTTGTAGCGAAACCCGGTCGACATTAAGTATTTACCTATAAGTGATGTTTACAAAGTTATTGTTTAATTTTAAATTGTTTTTCTTTATAAAGATAAGTTTATATCTAAAAATAAGAAATATAATCTAGATGACTGGCCTAAAGTTTATTTTTTTTATTAGTTGCAATTGCAAATTTTGTACATGATGTAAGTACAAATTATAATATAAGTATAAATTCAATTTTTTTTTCACAATCCTCACCAGGATTTCCTGTTCTGAGGCGGCCTGCAGTTTTTAAACTTTTGTATTTTGTTTCAAGTTGTCTTTACATCGTCTTCACACTGTTTGTAAGTTCAATATCACTTTGTTCTCTCAGCCGTGTTTTTAATTTTGTTTTAAATATATACACCAATATATCAAAGAGATAATTATAAAATTGAGGTACATGTAAGTGACATGTATTTAGTGAGATGCGTCGAAAGATAGTTGCGGGGAACATGAAAATAAACAAATATTATCTATGGATCTGGCGTAAAAGTCCTAACTTCACTATTTTAGTGGTAGATTGGAATCCCTATTTGAGGACTGCAAAGTTGAAGGAAGTTGAGAAATGGAAGAGTTCAGAGACAATGAAAAATGAGTCACGGAAGATAGCTACGTTTCGTGGAATTTTACCAAAACAATATTGAGAGTATTGTCATCTTCAGTTTTACACAAAGCACCGTTTAAATTACGAAACTATATTTTTTTAAAAGGCTTTTAATAATGATCCTTACAAGAAGGAACCTTACAATTCAAAGGATGCCATGCGTACGTTTGCACCGGAGTAACAGCGTTAGCCGTTAGATTTGATCCCTTATGCGGAATAATGTATTCCAACAAATGAAGGGTTTTCCAATAAGAGGTGTTATTTTGATATTTTTTTCCGTAAAAGATCAATGGTTTCGTTGCTTGTGTGGCACGTAGCGCCGTCTTGTTGAAAGTAAACGTTGTCTAGATCAATACTATCCAATTACGGCCATAAAAAATCATTAATCATCTCTCGATAGCGCAATCAATTCACCATAACTGTTGCTCCAGCTTCATTTTCGAAAAAGTAAGGTCCAATGACTCCGCCGGACCATAAATCGCACCAAACAGTCACACGTTGAAGATAGAGAGGCTTTTCAATATTAATTCTTGGATTTTCCGAGCCCCAAATGTGACAATTTTGATTGTTGACGAAGCCACCGAGGTGGAAATGGGCCTCATCACTCAACATGATTTTTGGATGGAATTCCGGATCATTTTCACGCATTTCAAGGACCCAATCAGCAAAGACACGACGTTGTTGATAATCAGCCGCCTTGAGTTCTTGTGTTAACTGAACTTTATAAGCCTTAAAACACAAATCTTTATGCAAAATACGGTGTAATGACGTTTGTGGAATGCCTAATTCCAAAGAACGACGAGGAATGGACAAACCTGGGTTTTCTTCAACACTTTCGGCTACAGCAGCAATATTCTCGGCTGTTCTTGAGCAACGTGCACGGGTTTTATTCTTCACACCACTAAATTGTCCCAACAGCTCGAATTTTTTCACCAATTTCTGTATTGCGGTCCGACAAGGTGCTTCACGAAGACCCAAAAATGTTCGAGTTTTACGAACCGTCTCTCCCAAATTTTCACCATTTTTAGAGTGAATTTTAATTATTTTGATGCGTTGTTGAAGCGTATATCGTTCCATTTTTATTAATGACATAGTTTCTACTTGTCAAATGTTAATAAATCACAGCTTTAAAAGTAACATCTACCGAAATAGCGGGCTATTCAAAATAACAACTCTTATTGGAAAACCCTGTACTTGCTTTGACAAAACGAATTTTATAAAATGCATACACTTTATTCAATATACAAATATAAATATTTTTCTCATTTTATCAAATAATGCATAGAATTGAACTCAACGCTATTCTATTAAATGTCAACATAATTTTTGCTCTTTGTTTGTGAAACAGTAGCTTTATGCTGGAAGACCATTGTTAAAAAAATGTACCTCAATATTTCTTTTTTACTTTCTAATTTCACATAAATGCAATTAGTAAATAACATTCATATTTCACACGATAGCAAATTGTTACTTGTGTCAACATTATAATAACAAGTTATAAAAATGTAACTGGAAATAAGCTGCGGAATACTTCATTACAACATTATTACAACTTATAAAAAAGCAAAACTCTTGAAAAATATACTACAGTTTGACCTACAAAAATCATAATAATTTAAGCATACGCTTAAAATTAATCTATCAGAAGATGCCTACAGCAGGGTAAAGATCCAGTTTCAATTCATTTAGAGTCCCCGCACATTTTAGTTGCGGAGACAGTTGCGTTGCAACAGTTTGTGGTCATAAAAAGCCATTAGCCATTTGGACGAATAACTTTTTTTGTGCCTTATTATTTCCAATTATAATACTTTTTTTCTTTTCAGGAGCAAGTGATCTACAAAATGGGGGTCGCAAAAAGAGGCCTGAAAAGACTGTTTAGGTGCAACAGATGACATTGGCGCGACATAGGAAAATTTCTAATACCTAATTAATTAGTGACATTCAAAGAACAATTATAAAATTTTTTAAATTGTGTGACGCGTTTGAAATGGTTTGTCTGGTGACTTGTGACTTTCGTGTGAAATATCTATTTTCATACAACTAAGGCTTTCGTTTCTAAATAAAGCCTTATGAAAGTGACAATTCAGTGTTGTGTTACGTGTTTAAGCATAAATAGGTTTCGTAAAACTGTATTTCTTTGATTTTTGGACATCCTTGTAGGTATTTCTTCCACGACAGAATTTTAATCAATATGTCGGTAGGTGCCTATTCAAAAGTTGTAAAATAAATTTAATATTACTGTGTGAAATATTGAAAAAGTTGTTTATTCACAATATGATACAACATAATATTATCGATTGTCCAGATCATTAGTGAGACATGACGAAATAAAAATTTAGTTATAGGTACGAGTATCAAAAAATGCAAGAAGATTTGCTCTAATCATTATTACGAAAAAACAGTATTCTGATATCCACCATAAATTAAAAGTATTGTAACGGTTTTTATTGCGAGAGCATTCGATTTTATACCCTGTAATGATGATAGGAGGCATACGTTACTAGTAATATGGTCTGGTGCACTAAGAGGTCATTTAAAAATATGATGAGGTCAGTTCTACTAGTGACCCGGACAACATAAAGATATTATTTAATCCATTACACGTTTATTAGTGTTAGTTTGGATGCATTTATGCGTAATCTGTGGACTGAACCGGACAGATGTAGAGTGTCCATTTCATATAGGTATATTAAACCCAAATTTGGTGTTTTTGGATTTGTTTGACTAATGAACTGGACGATATACAAAAAAATAATTGTTATGATATGAAACATATGAAAATATTGGACCAAAGAAGTAATTAATGTGTTCAATTGTCTTTGTTGGTTAATAAAATATTGTCCTAAGAAACAAACATTCGTGTTTAAAATGAATAGTTTTATTACGATAATAGCAATAAAAGAGAAACTAAATTAAAATATGTCATTATAAAAATATTGTTTTTCTAGTAATTGACGAACTTTCATAATGTTCAAAATTAGACACCATAGTAATATTTGTAACCAAGTTTTTATGAACCATCGATAAAATTCTAAGACTTTATCCCGTCAACACAAAAGCAAATGAGTACTTACAAATATTGATTTTATTTAAAATTTGCAGTTGAAAATGTTTTTCAGAAAAAAATATCATTATTAGTAAAAAAAAATGGTACAAAATAAAATTGCCAGGAGGTCAGGGCTTTGGTAACCTTTTTTTAGCAACCCTAAAATTATGGTAAAATAAATAATGTATGGGAAAGTTGAAATATAAGTCAAAGTGAACGTCCAAGTAAATGTCGAAGAGAAAATCAAGAACGAAGTCACAGTTGAAGACAAAGTCAAAGTCGAAAATCGAGTAGGCGAGTGTATCAGAACCCCACAAGTAACACCCTGCTTGTGTTATAAGGACAAGGTACAACTAAAAGCCTTTTAACTCCAGTCAAAAGATATGACAAGCTATTTTTCTAATAACTTATAAGAGGTACCTCTGTTTCTGATAAATCGATGTTTTTACATGTCCATTGCATAAATACAAAATAACGTATCTCCATCACTTTCCTGTTCGTTTTTCGATTTGGCAATTTACCAAAAGTCCACGCTAGGCAGACCAGAAAACGTCATATCCAGTCGCGTCAAATCTCACCGTGTGACATTAAATTATTCAAATACACAAACCAACTAAGTCTGGATCGTTGAGTTGGGGTATTCGCCATTTTGCCTTTCCCCAAAATTCTGAATATCTGAATTTATGGTGAATATTTACGAATGAGAATATTGAGAAATATTTGATTGTATCAGCAAACTATAAAATAAACTTGTTCGATTGGTAGTGTTAATCATAACACTTTCTCATGTACGAAGTACCATTTTATATCATAACCAATTATTTGTGTATCATTGAGAAGTATAATGCTAATTAAACTAATTTTTTGTTACAAACAGTTCTCTGAAAAACCGAGGAGAGACTTGCTCAAATGACAGAAATAAAAGGTTAACTGTATTTTTTTTTAATTACCCATTATTTGAGAAATACTTAATGGAAAATGATTTCAAATTCTCCTACTACCAATTTTGTTATTGAAAATTGATGATTGTGCGATGATTGAGGACTGATGGCCAGCAGAGAATTTAACATGCAAGGCCTAGATGAGAATTCAGCGCTTTGGAACACTCAGTCACTATCTTGTTTAAGAATATAGATTTCATCGTTTTTCTGAAAATTCAATTTATTTAAAGAAGATTGTAAGTATTATTTTAAGGGAAAAATACATCAAAAAATCAAGAAATAAGACCCAAAGAGGAACATTTTGAAGAACTCTAGGGACGGGTTGTTTCGGAGAATTTGAACAATTCATCAAATTTCAAAGTTTATTTTTGAGTTCTGTGAAAGTAATATTCAAGTTCTATTATTATATCACTAAGGGCTAGTTGAAAACCTAGTTAAAAAACTAAAATAATAACAGAACTTGATAAAGAATTTCACAGAACTTGAAAATTACCTTTGAAGTATAAAGAATTGTTCGAATTCTCCGAAACTACCCGTCCTTATGAATGTTTAATAATTAAACTATGTAGTTTTAAAGTATTTTTAATAGTAGTAGCAAATATAGCACGACCGAGAAATGAAGCTCTTGAATGAAATTTCAGAAACAATAAATTCATTCTCTGAATAGCCTTTAGACTTTTTGCATAATTATCTTCCCACTTCCTCGATTCTTGGCGAAGTCATTCCATTCGAACAAGTGGATCGAACTACTCCCTGTTTGAATGACTTTTTACGTTTGACATATGTAAGTATTTACCTTCGTCGAGACTCAAGAATAAGAACGTCGACCAATGTATGTACTTTCGAATGGGAGCGGCCTGGATTGGAGCATTGATACCCAGATGTTAAGAGTGTCAGAATGAGAAGATTGTACTGTAATTTGATTAAAAATCTGTCATACAATAAAAATAAAATTTCAGAATTAGATTACGTGAACAACAATTAACGATTCTATTGTTCAGGATCGAAAGAATGTTGAAAAAAAAAGGTATTTGGCGTACACAGTTAAACAGTTCAAACCGATGCACAGTGGTCCCAAATCCCGATCTAGCTAGACAAAAATATTTTTTCATGGCATTTGATGCAAAAGGGTCACAATGTAATAAAAAAATACTTAAAAAATATACATTTATTTTATATTTTTATTATTTATTAGGTTATTAGTTACAAGTATTTTTTTAACATAATATCAAAACAAAACCGAATGACATTTTTTGTTTATGAATTACTGGCCGAGTCGCTATCGTCACTATTATTAAATGCTAATGTTCCAACAATGGCTTTTTGCTAATGCTAATGTTCCAACAATGTAGAACTTCTGGAATCGATAATAATTTTAAGACACCACTAGGTAAGACATTGAAATGTTTTGTTGATATTTTGGCAGCATCCCGTTTTCCATGTGACCTCAAGCTGATTTGAGTAGCATGAGAGAGTTCTTGTGGATTTCGAGAGTTCAGAAGACATTTAATTTTTTTGTTTTGCTTTTTGACGATCATAAAACAAATTCTTTTTCTGGTCTACCACGTAATCCATCATCACGCATTACAACAGGAAGAATAAAAACTGTGTTAAGCCATTTTGCGTGTTTAAACTTCAATTTTAAAGTACTTCTTCCGACTTCAAACCATTTTCTATGAAATATTAATAGAAACGAAAGGATTTTTAAGTAAACTTAAGTAAACTATGCTCGAAACTTTTAAAACTGTTTTTCTTCAATAAATGTTTTAAATGTTCATAAACACACTGCCGTATCGCAGCACAATTCAACTTTGACGTGCCCTTTACTTCTAGAATCTTCAAAATATCCAAACGATAGATTCTTGGTAGAGGCTCTGTAAAAGACAAAAGAGCAAGTTTGAGCAAACAAATTTTATAAGATATTATACATAAAGAATTTTTTTTATATGAAACTAGTTTTGCTTGGTGGTACAAATCGGTGCACGATTTTGAAGGTTTAATCAAACTTTGGCAAATAATTGTAAATATTAATACTTTTTTCACGATTTTTAATTAATAATGAAAGTAATGTTGAAAAGGAAAATTATAAAATAATTAAATCTTTTTAAAAAAACATACAATAGACTCCAATTTCCATCTTTGCGTAATTTCTCTCCGATTTCAAATAACAACACTAACGATCGAACAGCGTGCACAGTGCACACCCGAAAGCGACTGACCGCTGGGCGAACGATTGACACATCCAAAGTGTCGTGTTTACAACGTTGCCACGTATCGCGCATATTGTTTAATTTTTTTTATCGATGTGAACATAATACTATAAACATTTTTCAATGTTGTGAGAATATTTTTGTACATAAATAAAAACATTGTTGAAATCTTTTGTCGAGCTAGTTTCCTCTAAGGGGACTATAGTGCGATGTCTTCTTTAAAGCAAAGTACAAAGCAAAACTTCGGTAGCCAACAGGATACATTTAAATATTACAACATACCTGAGCACTGAGCAAGAGACATACTTAACTTAAATACTTTTTGAGATCGCCTAACTTTGTTACGCATTGTCGTAGGAGAGCCGTCTTTATGTCTTTGGGAACATACTTTAAACTGAAAGGGGCCTCATACATAAACAAGTGGACATTCTAAGACCTCTGAGGTACAGAATTAAGTTTAGCAACTTGCCGTAAACAAATCTGTCACTACAAAGAAGGTGTAAAAAGCCTTGGTAGATGTTTATCCAGTGGTGACATATAAATAAATTATTATCAAGAATCTCACATAGAGCCATTCTAGGAATAAAATCCTTGAAAATTGAAAGACGAACGAGTGGGTAAAGAGCAAATCTAATGAGATGTTTCAAACTCTCGTCATATTATTATTTGACAAGTTAATCGAAAATGGACTTCATTTTAAAATTTCGACATTTTACAAACTGCTGTCTAGCATTAAGGTCATGTTGTTATATTATCAGCTGATCATAGCATGAATAAATATTTAAACGGGCCTAGCATCAGTGCGACGGGGTTCGTCTTGTGTCAAAAAATAGACAGTGTATATTTGATACCAATCTTCTGACTAGATTTGTGAAACTACCCAACCTAAGGTTGCGTATGAACGAGCCAAACTGTCGAACTGAACCGGGACTTTTATGAGAAGTACAACATCCAACCTGGCCGTTTTCATTAACTTCTTGCATAACAAGATGAACGTCAAAGAACAAGTTTATAACCTAAGGCTTTCGATCGCGTAATACACGCAATTCATTTGAAAAAGCTCATCCAACTTGGTATACATGGTGACCTGTATGAATAGATTAAATCTTATATGAGTAATCGTTATCAGGTAATCTTACTCGACGGTGTATTCTCAAAATCTATTGATGTAAAATCTGGTGTACCCCAAGGTTCCCACGTAGGTCCGCTAATGTTCAAAATTTATAATGATGACATTGGATCATCTTATGTAAATTCGAAATATATGAACTTAATGCCGATGACATGATAATATTAAAAGTAAATCTTTCAGTTTCTGACTGCAAAGCGTTACAAAATGACGAAGATAGGCTTTGGAAAAATTTCAAAGGAATTTGTCTAGATATCAATGTGTCTAAATGTCACACTATGACATTCACCAGAAATAAACGTGTAATTACTCATATTCACTCAATAATGAAAACTTAAAGAGCCATTTTTTCACGCTCTATGGCGGCGAACGGAATGAACCTTTGGAATCTTGATAAAAATTACTGTGTTTAGGTAAATTAGAATTAAAATGCTTTGTGGAAAAATACTCAAATTTCGGGCGCAAATACAAGACTTGGGTTCGAAATTAAAGAGTAATCTTTTCAGGCTCTATGGTGCCGATCGGGTTGGAATTATGGAATCGTGATAAGAATAAAGGTCTCAAACGATATCAATTATAAAATCTTCATAAAATTCGATTGGTATAAAAATGACCAAATTCATGGGCACTATTGACAGACTTGGATTCGAACTTAAAAAGGCTTTTTTTCAGGCTCTATGTCGTTAGACGTGCTGAGATTTCGGAAATGTGATAAATGGAATAATGGTCTTAATAGAAAAATCACCATGATGTTCAATTTGTTAAATAATCATCATATTTACGGGCACTGTTGCAAGACTTGGGTTCGAACTTTGAATGCCATTATTTCGGGATCTATGGGGCCAATCGGGCTGAAATTGTGATAAAAATAAAGGTCTCAAGCGATATCAATTATAATATCTGCATAAAGTTAGATTTGTAGAAAAATGACCAAATTCCTAGGCACTATTGAAATACTTGGGTTCGAACTTTGAATGCCAGCTTTTCAGTCACTGTGGGGCCAATCGGGCTGAAAGTATGAAATCGTGAAAAGAATAAAGGTCTCAAGCGATATCAGTTATAAAATCTGCATAAAGTTGGATTTGTAGAAAAAACAACTAATTCATGGACACTGTTGCAAGACTTGGGTTCGAGCTTTTGAATGAAATTTTTTCAGGAACTATGGAGCCAATCAGGCTGAAATTATGGAATCGTGATAAAAATAAAGGTCTTAAGCGATATCAGTTATAAAATCTGCATAAAGTTGGATTTGTAGAAAAACAAACTAATTCATGGACACTATTGCAAGACTTGTGTTCGAACTTTCAATGCAATTTTTTTAGGCACAGTAAGGCCAATCGGGCTAAAATTATGGAATCGTGATAAAAATACAAATCTCAAGCGATATCAACTATAAAATCTGAATAAAGTTAAAATTGTAGAAAAATTACAAAATTCATGGGCACTACTGAAAAAATGGGTTCGAACTTTAAATGCCAATTTTTCAGGCATTATTTCGTCATTCGGGCTGAAATTCCAGAAAGTTGTTAAGAATAATGGTCTTAAGCAAAATCGTCAGACAAATCAGCATAATGTGTAATTAGTTAAAAGACTTGGGTTCGATCTTTAAAAACCATTTTTTCAGGAACTATGCGAGCAATCGTGCTGAAATTATGGAATCGTGATAAAAATAAAGGCTTCGAGCGATATCAGTTTAAAATTTGCATTAAGTTTGATTTATAGAAAAATGACCAAATTCATGGGCACTTTTACAATAAATAATTTTTGATTTGATTTGATTTGATTTGATATTAAAAGAATTGGTTTCGAACTTAAAAAGACTTTTTTCAGACGCTATGTCGTTAATCGTGCTGAGATTTCGGAATTGCGATAAGAAAAATGCTCTTAATCGTAATCGTTAGAAAAATCAGCATTATATTCAATTTAGTGAAAAATCATCAAATTTACGGGCACTGTTGCAAACTTGGGTTAGAAATTTGAATGCAATTTTTTTCAAAAACTATTGGGGCAATCGGGCTCTTATTATGGAATTGTGATAAATATAAAAGTTTCAGGCGATATCAATTATAAAATCTGCATTTAGTTCGATTCGTAGAAAAAGGACAAAATTCATGGACACTATTGAAAGACTTGGGTTCGAACTTTGAATGCCATTTTTTAAGGAACTATGAAAGCAATCGGGCTGAAATTAAGGAATCGTGATAAAAATAAAGGCTTCGAGCGATATCAGTTATAAAATCTGAATAAAATTCGATTTGTAGAAAAAGGACCAAATTCATGGGCACTACTGAAAGACTTGGATTCGAACTTTGAATGCCATTTTTTAAGGAACTATGGGGCAGATAGGTCTGAAATTATGGAATCCTGATAGAAATAAAAGTATCAAGCAATATCAATTATAAATTCAGCATAAAGTTCGATTTGAAGAAAAATGACCAAATTCATGGGCACTATTAAAAGACTTGGGTTCAAACTTTGCATGCCATTTTTTTTAGGCACTGTTGGGACAATCGGGCTTAAATTATGGTAGCGTGATAAGAATAAAGATCTCAAGCGATATCAGTTATAAAATCTGCATAAAGTTAGATTTGTAGAAAAATGACCAAATTCATGGGCACTACTGAAAGACTTTGGTTCGAATTTAAAATGCCAATTTTTCAGGCCTTATTTCGTCATTTTGGCTGAAATTCCGGAAAGGTATTAAGAATAATGGTCTTAAGCAAAATTGTAAGAAGAATCAGCATAATGTGTAATTTGTTAAAAGACTTGGATTCGATCTTTGAAAACCATTTTTTTCAGGAACTATTGGAGCAATCGGGCTGAAATTATGGAATCGTGATAAAAATAAAGGACTCGAGCGATATCAATTATAAAATCTGCATTAAGTTTGATTTATAGAAAAATTAACAAATTCATGGGCACTATTAAATTGTGTTCGAACTTAAAAAGACTTTTTTCAGGCGCTATGTCGTTAATCGTGCAGAGATTTCGGAATTGCCATAAGAAAAATGCTCTTAACCCTAGATTCATAACCTTATCTAAGAGGAACATTATTTATAAACATTCATCTCACAGACGACTAAATTTAAGTGACGAGTTTTGGGGTACTTGTAAATAAAATAAATAAATTAAGTATGGCACTCTTTAATATGTTTAATTAGGTAACAAAAAAAATAATAAACGAGTTAAAATTAATTTTCATCGGTACATTCCACACACATGAGGCCGCGATGGTCCATGCACATATACTTTTTGCATTGCTTGCATTGGAACCTTGTCATATGCCGTTTTTTATAATCACAATAACCACAAACCTTTTTTTGAGTACTACTTGGACCACGTGAGCCAATGGTAGGCATTTCATCTTAAACTTCGGCGATTTTCCTTTTTAGGCATCTCTTCAAAGTTGGCATTTCGTGTCTTTTAGGTAACCATGTCGTTATCACTGTCGGAATCTGTCGGGACCATTTCATCTAATTCCACGTGATCTTCGACATTACTGATTTCTATATCCTTTTGCTGACCGGTAAAATCATCATCACCAGAATCAAACGATCAACCAGATAAACGATTAAAATAATCATCAATTTGCCGAACATCCATTCTAAAATAAAATAAAAAGATTTGATGTAAAATACACAGAATAATACATTTTGAACGATAAAATAAGATGTAACTATAAATAATAACTCATATAGAATAATATCATATACTTACTTGTACTCTGTATAACCAGAACTCATCAAAAACAATGTTTTCAAAATAACTTGCAGTCTCGTTAAAAGTTACACTATTCATAAACATTCGTCCCTCAGACGTTCAAAGGTCTATAATTTGTCCACAAGACTTCACTGCGAGGCAAGCGAACCCGCGTTACTAATGAACAAGCGATCTAGGAAGGTACATGAAAGATCATCATTCTATCTCTTTTACTCGAGACACTAAAAACAAATTTACGTTTTGCGCGGTCTGTGGGACGAATGGTTATGAATCTAGGGTTAATCGAAATCGTTAGAAAAATCAGCCAAATATTAAATTTGTTGAAAAATCATCAAATTTACGGGCACTGTTGCAAACTTGGGTTAGAAATTTGATTGCCATTTTTTCAGGAACTATAGGGGCAATCGGGCTGGAATTATGGAATCGTTATAAAAATAAAGGCCTCGAGCGATGTCAATTATAAAATCTGCAAAAAGTTCGATTTGTATAATAATGATCAAATTCTTGTGCACTACTGAAAGACTTGGGTTCGAACTTTGAATGCCATTTTATCAGGAACTATGTGAGTAATCGGGCTGAAATTATGGAACCATGATTAAAATAAAGGACTCGAGCGATATCAATTATAAAATCTGCATTAAGTTCGATTTATAGAAAAATGACCAAATTCATGGGCATTATTTAAAGAATTGGTTTCGAACTTAAAAAGACTTTTTTCAGGCGCTATGTCGTTAATCGTGCTGAGATTTCGGAATTGCGATAAGAAAAATGCTCTTAATCCTAATCGTTAGCAAAATCAGCATAATTTTCAATTTGTTGAAAAATCATCGAATTTACGGGCACTGTTGCAAACTTGGGTTAGAAATTTGAATGCCATTTTTTCCGGAACTATATGGGCAATCGGGCTGGAATTATGGAATAGTTATAAAAATAAATGTCTCAGGCGATATCAATTATTAAATCTGCATTTAGTTCAATTTGTAGAAAAATGACCAAATTCATGGGCACTATTGAAATACTTGGGTTCGAACTTTGAATGCCAATTTTTCAGGCCTTATTTCCTCATTTTGGCTGAAATTCCGGAAAGGTATTAAGAATAATTATCTTAAGCAAAATCGTAAGAAAAATCAGCATTTTGTGTAATTATAGGTACTTGAAAGATCATCATTCTATCTCTTTTACACGAGACACTAGAAACAAATTTACGTTTTGTGCGGTCTTTGGGACGAATGGTTATGAATCTAGGGTTAATCGAAATCGTTAGAAAAATCAGCCAAATATTAAATTTGTTGAAAAATCATCAAATTTACGGGCACTGTTGCAAACTTGGGTTAGAAATTTGATTGCCATTTTTTCATGAACTATAGGGGCAATCAAAGGCTTCGAGCGATAACAGTTATAAAATTTGCATAAAGTTCGATTTGTAGAAAAATGACCAATTTCATGGGCCTTATTGAAAGACTTGGGTTCGAACTTAAAAAACCTTTTTTTTCGGGCTCTATGTCGTTAATCGTGCATAGATTTCGGAATTGCGATAAGAATAATGCTCCTAATCGAAATCGTTCGAAAAATCAGAATAATATTCAATTTGTTGAAAAATCATCAAATTTACGGGCACTGTTGCAAACTTGGGTTCGAATTTTGAATGCCATTTTTTAAGGAACTTTGGGTATCAATGGTGGTGAGGCACGAAATGAAAGAAGGTTGTGAAGGTCACATGTGTTTATTGGTGAGTCAGTAGCCGTGACAAGGAGATGATGAAGGACAGATGTAGAATACTCCGGTTGCTGCTGTGATGTGTTGGCAGGTCAAGCGCGGGTCAGTGAGTCGACGCCGGGCGCTGGTGACCGGGACTCAATGTAGGTCAGGCACTGGCGAAGAACGCAGGTCTTCAGGCACTCCAGTGCTGACGAGAAGGCCGAAGGTGCGACGGACCTTATAGGCGGTTGAACGGGAACGATGTAGACCAGTGAGGATGCTGCGTGTCCTCGTGGTGGTCATGGTAGCGTGGAAGAAGCGCTGGTCGGAGACGCTGGAACCAGGGCGCTTGTAATCCGAGTAGCGCTGGCCGCGGACGTGGCCGAGGCGCTATGATGATGTCCCGATAGAGTCCATGATGATAGGGGCGAAGCCGGGTACGTGTCCTTCGCGGGGCGCGGGACGCGCCGATCGTCACTCGTGAGATTTATCCACTGGCGGCAGATTGATAACTGATGACTGACTGACTCGCTGCGTCGGGCTTATTTATACTACTCGGCTGACGGCGGCAGTAGGTAGGTGGATGGCAACTAAATCGAAGACACTCGCTCGATCTGGATCATTCGCGAACTTTCGACGGCTTGGCAATTATGCCTAGGCCGTAGGCTCGAACCTTCTGGCGAGTTCTCGTAGTATTCGAGACGGACTGCGGTGTTATTGTCATCAATAGGCAGGTAGGTACTTGAAGTACGTAGATTACTTTGTTTACGATTTAACGATGCAAGTACATAATTCGGGAGTAGATACTAAGTAGGTCAAGCGGTTTATTATTAATTATTCAATGGATTAATATCGACGCTACAGACACCCCCTTCCCAGCAGCTTTGCTGAGGGCTGCGATAGAAGAAACAGCTCGGAAACGAACGTCTTTTAAATTGTGACACTTCATAAAAAAAAAATTTTGCAAAACACATGTTCACAACACAGGCTAAAGATTCACTCAGATAACCATGGTGGCACTACTATCCGCGCTTGTGCGGAGATGGTCTGGTGCGTGATGCTCCGTGATGCCTTAACTGATCACCCATTTTGAGACGGGGCTGCAGAATCATGTCGGGCTGCAGATCACGTCGGGCTGCAGATCACGTCGGGCTGCAGATCACGTCGGGGTCACCACTTTGGGTATCAATGGTGGTGAGGCACGAAATGAAAGAAGGTTGTGAAGGTCACATGTGTTTATTGGTGAGTCAGTAGCCGTGACAAGGAGATGATGAAGGACAGATGTAGAATACTCCGGTTGCTGCTGTGATGTGTTGGCAGGTCAAGCGCGGGTCAGTGAGTCGACGCCGGGCGCTGGTGACCGGGACTCAATGTAGGTCAGGCACTGGCGAAGAACGCAGGTCTTCAGGCACTCCAGTGCTGACGAGAAGGCCGAAGGTGCGACGGACCTTATAGGCGGTTGAACGGGAACGATGTAGACCAGTGAGGATGCTGCGTGTCCTCGTGGTGGTCATGGTAGCGTGGAAGAAGCGCTGGTCAGAGACGCTGGAACCAGGGCGCTTGTAATCCGAGTAGCGCTGGCCGCGGACGTGGCCGAGGCGCTATGATGATGTCCCAATAGAGTCCATGATGATAGGGGCGAAGCCGGGTACGTGTCCTTTGCGGGGCGCGGGACGCGCCGATCGTCACTCGTGAGATTTATCCACTGGCGGCAGATTGATAACTGATGACTGACTGACTCGCTGCGTCGGGCTTATTTATACTACTCGGCTGACGGCGGCAGTAGGTAGGTGGATGGCAACTAAATCAAAGACACTCGCTCGATCTGGATCATTCGCGAACTTTCGACGGCTTGGCAATTATGCCTAGGCCGTAGGCTCGAACCTTCTGGCGAGTTCTCGTAGTATTCGAGACGGACTGCGGTGTTATTGTCATCAATAGGCAGGTAGGTACTTGAAGTACGTAGATTACTTTGTTTACGATTTAACGATGCAAGTACATAATTCGGGAGTAGATACTAAGTAGGTCAAGCGGTTTATTATTAATTATTCAATGGATTAATATCGACGCTACAGAACTATAGGGGCAATCGGGCTGGAATTAAATATACATCCTACGACATGGACATGGAACAACTTAACTACTATAAAAGATATAGAAACATCTGCACCAAAATTATTAGAGAAGCTAAGGAATTATACTATAGCGAAAAACTTAAAAAAGAAAAAAATAACCCAAATGAAATATGGAAAATATTAAAAGAAGTTACATACACACAAAAATACAAACAGAAAAATACTATTGAAAATCTAAATATTAACTCCAAAAATTTAGATGTCAATACAAATACAGAAACTATAGCAAATCATGTGAATAACTTCTTTGCAAATATAGGAAAAGTTTTAGCGAACCGTAAATTGCATAACACAAACACACTAACACAAACAAATAGATCAAATATCAATAAAAACCCGACACAACACAGATTTACAATAAAAACAACCTCGGAAGAGGAAATTGACAAAATAATAAACACTTTAAAAAACCGAATTGCTCCTGGATTAGATGAGATAACAACGGATTGAATTAAGATATTAAAAAATGAAATTTTGAAACCTATAACACACTTAATCAACCTTAGTATAACACACTCCTGCTTTCCTAGTACTCTTAAAAAAGGACTAGTTTTCCCCATTTATAAATCCGGAGACAAAATGGAAATAACTAACTATAGACCAATCACTCTGTTAAACTCGCTTTCAAAGATTTTCGAAAGAGTATTAAAAAACCAAATTATAAAATACCTAGAAGAAAACAAATTAATCTCGGATAACCAATATGGATTAAGAGACAAAATAGGCACAAAAGAAGCTTTGGCATGTACAGTAGATTATATACATAGCAACTTAGATCAAGGGTACAAATGCATAGCCAAATATCTAGATTTAGCTAAAGCCTTTGACTCAATCTGCCACAATTCACTTTTTAAAAAATTAGAAAACATGGGTATCAAAGGCAAGGAACTTCAACTATTTAAAAGTTATATGAGTAACAGAACTCAACAAGTCAAAATTAACAACCATACTAGTAAACCACTGCCGATTACATATGGAGTTCCACAAGGAAGCATACTAGGGCCCGCTCTTTTTACTATTTACATAAATGAACTTTGCAGCATGAAAATAGACGGTGAAATGGTTAGCTATGCTGATGACACAGTTTTACTTTTCAAATCTAAGGATTGGAATAATGTATATAACATAGCGAATTTGGGAATCTCGCAAGTGAAAACATGGCTAGACTCAAACATACTTACACTTAACATATCAAAGACAAAATTCACAACATACAGTATAAATAGCACGGGACAGCCAAAAAACAACACAAACACCATAAAAATACACGAATGTTTAAACACCAACATCTGCGATTGCCCTCCTCTAGAAAAAACAGAACAAATAAAGTAACTAAGAATCGTAATTGACCATAACCTTAGATGGATACCTCACATCAAACAAATCACAAATAAACTTCTCAAAACAATACACATTTTCCTAAACATAAGAAACATATATAAAATAAAACAATTGACAACAATATATTTTGCACTCTGCCAATCAATAATAGAATATGGAATTATTGCTTGGGGAGGAGCAACAAACTCGGCTATCAATTACATAGAAACCGCACAGAAAACGATCTTAAAGGTAATACTAAAAAAACATATACTGACTAATACAGACCAAATATTCAACAGCTGTGACGTACTAGATATACGCCAATTATACGTTAAAACACTACTAAACTACATTTTTGACAAAAAAAAATTTCAACATACACAAAATAACACTAACAGACCAGTTAGATAAGCGTACAAAGAAAACATAAAAACTCCAACAGTAAATTCAAGCTTTGGACAAAGACACTACCAATACCATGCTATAAAAGCTTTCAACAGTCTAAAAATTGAAATTAAAATTGAGGAAAATAAAAATAAATTCACACACAAAATTACAAAATGGATTAAACAACAAAAAAGACAATATTACCAAAATTTCATAGCATAAAATAAAAATAAAACCTACACGAAATACACAAAACCAATATAAACACACATCACTCACAAACACACAAGATTATATATTAAATGTATTTTTTTATCTTATATTGTAGATTGTATTTAGATTATTTTCATATTATAAAATGAAGGCCTCAGCACGGGCAAGCCACCCAGTGAGGCCAACATTACTGGAAAACTTTGAAATGTAAAAAAATATTGTACCAAATAAATGAATAAATAAATAAATTATGGAATAGTGATAAAAATAAAGGTCTTAAGCGATATCAATTATAAAATCTGCAAAAAGTTCGATTTGTAGAAAAATGACCAAATTTATAGGCACTTTTGACTTGGTTTCGAACTTTGAATGCCATTATTTCAGGCACTATGATGCTTCTTGGGCCGAAATTATAGAATCGTGATAAGATATATGGTTTCAAGCGATATCAATTATAAAATCTGCATAAAGTTCGATTTGAAGAAAAATGGCCAAATTCATGGGCACTATTGGAAGACTTGGGTTCGAACCTTGAATGCCAATTTTTCAGGAACTATGGGGGCAATCGGGCTGAAATTATGGAATCGTGATAATAATAAAGATCTCAAGCGATATTAATTATAAGATCTGCATAAAGTTCGATTTGTAGAAAAAAGACCTGTGGCGTCGAGAAAAATCTAGATTAACTAATTAATAATAAACCGCTCGACCTACTTAGTACCTATTCCCGAATTATGTACCTGCAGTCGAAATCGCATCGTAAACAAAGCAACCTACGTACTTCAAGCACCTACTTGTCTATCGACGACAATAATACTGCAGTCCGTCTGGGATACTACGACAACTCGCCAGAAGGTTCGAGTCGACCGCCTATGCATAATTGCCGCGCTGTCGAAGGTTCCCGAAACATACAGCCCGAGCGAGTGGCCTCGATTTAATTGCAATTTACTACCTACTGTCGCCATCGGCCGTGTAGTATAAATAAGCCCGACGCAGCGAGTCAGTCAGTCAGTCATCAATCTGCCGCCAACGATTTACTAATCTCACGAGTGACAAACGGTGCGCCCCCGCGCCCCCCGCGAAGGACAAGATACCCGGCTTCGCCCGTACCATCATGGACTCTATCGGGACATCATCTTAGCGCCTTGTCCAGATCGCCGTCCCTGGCAAGCGCTACTCGGATTACAAGCGCCCTGGTTCCAGTGTCTCTGACCAGCGCTTCTTCCACGCCACCATGACCACCACGAGGACACGCAGCATCCTCATTGGTCTACGCCGCTCCCGTTCAACTGCCTACAAGGTCCACCGCACCTTCGGCCCTTCCGTCAGCACTGGAGTATTGATTCCCCAGATCGCCAGTGCCTGACAGTCGTCAAGTCCCGGTCACCAGCGCCCGGCGTCGACTCACTGACCCGCGCTTGACCAGCCAACACAGCCAGCATCCGGTGTATTCTACATCTGTCCTACATCATCTCCTCGTCACGGCTACACTGACTCATCAATAAAACACATGTGACCTTCAACAACCTTCTTTGATTTCGTGCCTCTCACGCCTGATCCCCAAAGACCAAATTCATGGGCACTATAGAAAGGCTTTGGTTCGAACTTTAAAAGCCTTTCTTTTCAGGCTCTATGTCGTTAATCAAGCTGAGATTTCGGAATTTTATAAGAATAATGGTCTCAATCGATATCGTTAGAAAAATTAGCATAATGTTCAATTTGTTGAATAATAATCAAATTTACGGGCACTGTTGCAAGACTTGGGTTCGAACTTTGAAAGCCATTTTTTCAGGAACTATGGGGCGATCGGGCTGAAATTATGGAATCGTGATAAAAATTAGAGTCTCAAGCGATATCAATTATAAAATCTGCCCAAAGTTGGATTTGAAGATAACTCACCCAATTTATGCGCACTATTGTAAGACCTTGTTTCGAATATTTAAACGAATTTTTTCAGGTATTATGACGCCAATCGGGCTGAAATTCTGGAATCGTTATAAAAATTATGATCCTAAGCGATGTCAATTATAAAATCAGCATAAAGTTGGATTGTTATAAAAATCTCCCAATTCATGCGCACTATTGCAAGATTTGTGTTTGAACTTTAAATGCTATTATTTCACGCACTTTGGAGCTAATCGTGCTGAATTTCGTTTTTTCTTTTAATCATAATAGTTTCAAGTGATATCAGTAATAAAAACTACTTAAATATGCATTTGTAGAAAAAACATGCAATTCACGTGCACCAGGTATTGCAAAACTTAGGTTCCAACTTTAAATGCAATTTTTTCAGGCGCTTTATTGTCTCTTGGGCTTAAATTTTGGAATGGTGATCAAATTGATATCTGCAAATATCAAAAAAAAAATATATCAAATTAATGGGCTCTAATGCAAAACTTGGATTCGGACTTTGAAAGCTGCTTTTGTAGGCTCTATGTTTCCAAATAGACTGAAATTTTTCAATCGGGATAAGAATCTTAGTCTTAAGCGAAGTCCGTATTAAAATCCGCATAAACATGCCTTTGTGTTTGTTTTGGCGCAAACGTAAGACTTTGGTTTGAAATTTAAGAGCCATTTATTTAGGCTCTATGTTGCCAATTGAACTGAATTTTTTTAATCATCGTGATTAGAATCACAGATTCAAATATAATCAACAAATAAATCTACATTAAGTTGCATTTGTGGAAAACTCATCATTCTTACGGGCACTTTGGTTAAGTATAAACTAAACTTTGGTTATGTATAACTGTTGCTATATAATGGATAAAAGGCCCCTTGTTGGAAACCAGTGTTATATAATGGTTAAGACCCATCTGGAATTGAACCAGGGTTACAAATTGGTTAGCTCAGTGTAAAAAGGTAGGCCGATGAGAACTCGAATTCAATCAGGGGTGGGGAGCTTCTTAGTTCATTTCTTCGTCCATCGGTCAGGGAAGGGGCAGGTTAAAACAATAATTACTCATGAATAAAAGACACAGGTATATTTAACATCTTCTAAAGAAACACAGGGTTGAATTGAATTTCTACTCTCTCTCTAACGTAACGACAGGATGAAGCATGGAATTTAAAGAGAATTTACGGTTTTGAACACAGGTAAAGTGGATATACTGAAGAGTTTACGGTTCGCCTTGTCATGAGGTAAAGTACATCACGCCGAGCTGGTTTTTGCCCGCGCCCCAAAGGGCGGCGGTACTGTTGTGGTGATGTGAGGCACTTGAGAATTTGACGGAAGCGTGGTTCCGTCGAAAAAAGTTTAAGTTAAGATGTCGAAACATGTTTGTGAATTGGCTGCGCGAAATATTTAGTTATATTCAAGAATGAGTCCGCTTCTAATAATGCGTGATTTGCGCGTCATGTTGCGAGCGTTGCAGTTTGTTCCGGCGCGGGGCACTGTTCGCGCAAAGGCGGGTGAATTGAAACTCGGTCAGCGCGGCGAGTGTGAAAGGCAGGAAGCGGTATGCGTTTGACCATTTGTTTGGTGGAAGGGGTAACACGTGCATTTAACATGACCGTGGCCATGGGGGAAAGTGGGGTAACACAAGTTGTTAAGCGATCGTATTACGTAACACTGTAAATGTGAATTTAAAATAAAATAAATAAATGTGGCTGAATAAACTGGAGATGGGCAAGAGGAGGGTCTAGAACTTCTGGGTATTAAGAAAACTGAATATGGCTAATGTTAAAGAATCTTGTGCTCTGGAGCAAAATGAAAGATTAAATTGAACTGATGATAATATTTAATTTAAATATATAGTTAAATATTTTACCTCCAAGTTAAACAAAAACTTAGATTGTACATTTCAAATTTTGCAGGCGAGTACCAGTTGACTTAATATTTATACATAGTTTTTTCAACAATAATATCGACTGTACCTAATTTTTTCTTATTAATTTTAACATACCTTTGAGATGTACACGACATACAGTGCTATTCCACAAACTTCATTATGAAACAAATGCAGCATCTAATTTGCCAATTAACCGTGCTCTTCATACTCTAAATAATATTTTTCTATACACAAACGTTGACATTTTTCCGGATACACTGCCCAAATTCATGTTGATATTATAAACTGTTCAATGCGCATACATATACACACACACACACTCACACGCTCTTACACACATTGCACACACACACACCTATATACTACGTACGTCACCCGATAATTAAGGAATAATCATACCACTTACCAGACTTTACAAGGAAACATATCATAGGTACCCAACAGGAAATATCTAATTCCTGTTAATTGTTTCATCATTGTAAATCATGTGCTGTTTGCTACCATAGTGTTAAATAAAAAAAAAAGCAACGCTTGAGGTTGATTAGTTCCTTTCCTGTAATTAGTGGCTCGGCTCGCGCGTTTTTACTCTTAGTCTTGTAAAAGAAACCGTATTATAATTATCATCGCGTTTCTAATAGATTATACCCAAATTCAAAAGTAAAGGAACAAATATGCATAAATAAAAAGTGTAAAAAACGGGCAAAAACGGTGTAAAAAGCCAATATACACAATAAATAAATAAAAAATAATAAAACTAACAAATAAAATAATAAATGCATTGCGATCATGCCATAAGACAAAGAAAGTAATACCAATGAGTATGTAAAAAATAAAAATAAAACACGAAGCAACGTGCATAAACAATATTAAAGTTGTTATAGATGAGTAACCGTGGAGTGACAGGAAAAATATGCTTGGCACCCGAAACAAAGATGATTTTAATCTAAATCAGCAACTCTAAGCACAGGCCATCTCTCTACGCAGGACTGTAGAAACTTTTTGAAGCATTCAAAATTCTCAAGCCATCCAACATTTCTTCTCGGGCATCCTTCATCAACTCGCAGTGCCACAGAATGTGCTCGGCTGTCTGGTTAGTGTCACCACATGACAAGAGGGCAAATAATCGTGATTGGACTCGTAGTATCATCGAATGGCGTACTTCGTTGGTAAAGTGAGGCAAAGCTTGCCTACAGATGAGATCGGCTGATGATTCAAAGATAACTGTTTGGAGACGACTTGAAACCCCAAATAACCGGCAAATCTGAACAATTAAAATATCAGAAGGCTCATGAAGAAGGAGAAAATTTAAATCCCTGATGAAGTAATCATTTTTTTATCCCAGCGTGTTATGTTGTTACGAAGTGTTCATATTTATTTGATAGAGAACGGAACGGCCTCCGGATATAAATTTCGTCAATATCAATCAACTTTTACAGCAAGGTTAAGGCATGAACATAAAACAAAAAACGCATAAACTTCAGGGTCCAATCTAGCGGCCCCTAGCCCTAGCGTAGCCGTTTATAAACACATTCTGAAACATTTCCGACCCTTCCGTGTATTTACGTCAAATATTAGTTCGTGATAAGACTCCTAGTATGAAATACGCTTCATTGGATTGGATGTGCGGCTGAAAAAGTGACACCAAATGAAGAAGTCTCTTAGTGCTATTTTTCAGTTGCTGCTGCATATCAAAATGTTCCTATAGATAAATAGTAAGCCTAACACACTAAAGCTGGGCGCTCTGCAATGGTAGCAGATTCTTCCGAATTATGTGAGCATGTACGTCTGCTAGTTATGAAGATTTGCTGAGTCTGTTTTATATGTATGTCAATGGAGCCTGCTCAAGGGTACTAGTACTGATTCTCCGCGGACTTTGATCCAAAATTTTTTATTTATTTTTTATTTAATATATATAAGTGAGTACAGTGATGTTACAGGTTACAAAATATAAAATAATAATAAAAAATATAAAATATTAATATGTAATCTTTGCCTTTACGAAAAAAGCTTCATCTTGAATACCTATTCAAATATTTCATTGAACTTAAGAAAGAAAACATATTCTTCTGTATAATTAGCTTATTGGCTGTTGAACAAATTTGAAATAAAATGCACTAAGGCAACGAATTTATGTTATATATCTTGTAAAAAAAATCATATTTTTTACTAGGCTTCAATCGATAGCCAGAAGTATTGAAAGTTTTTAATCTACAATAAGTTATAACACGAAATTAATGTAAAAAATGTCCTTATATTTGAAATAACTTAGTGAGTAGGTAATAATTCAAATTGTAATATTTAATTATTGACGACGATATTAGTGATTCCTAAACGAAAATTCGAGACAGAAAAAGATACGGTAACATCTAGGACTTAAGCCCAGAATCCTTTCCTTGCCGGGGCAACACTCTACCAGTTCTTGTTCTTGTTTGAAGTACGATACAGTTAAATATGACCGGAAGAGATTGATTCGCATTAGCTCACTTGCCCCAGCAAGGAAAGGGTCCTGGTTTCATGTCCTAGGTGTGACCGTATCTTTTTCGGCTTTTTCTGTCTCAAATTTTCGTTTAGGAATCGCATATATTGTCTTCAATAATTAAAAAATATGTCTTTTCCAAGAAGGGCTCATTTAGTTTATTTTCCACCAGTGGTTCCGCGTTTTGCATATAGCCTAGTATCTCCATCTCCAACCCTTACGTAACAACCCTAATAAAATTGTACTTCTCTCGAAGCAGGCGCTCGACCGCTAACTTATTGAATGGCGTGAGAAAACTTCACTTTTTATGCCTTCATATTTCTTACTCGTTTTGTTATCAGTTATCACCTTTTCGCTGATCGACGAAAAATTCGACTAACAAAAGAAGGAAGGTCCATAATAAATTAAGTAGATAACAAGAGATGTTAAAAATGAAATGAACATTTTTCACATAGAAATGAAATGAAGTATGACGTGAATTGTAATGTTTATGGTAGGAGGTAACAATTTCTGAAATTAACTTGTATCTGATTTAAGATTTTCAAGGCCAAAAGTATGTTTGTTTTTTGTTTTTGGGGTGTTATGCCGTGTTGCGCTAACTCCTTATTTAGCCAACGTTTGATCATCTGATTTGATGTTTGATTTTCACATCTGCCCTGATGATGGACACTGTAACGTTGTCCGAAACGTCGGCTAAAGAAGGAGTTAGCGCAACACGGCATAGCACCCCAAAAACAAATAACAAAAATTTTGTATCTGGTATTTAAAATTGTCAAATGAATGTCCTTGGTTCCGTTCTGTTGAACGTATTACTAAGATCTCAGATGTTTCTAAACGAACCCCTCGCGAGTTTATCAATTAATTTAGTATATTAACTCTGTAAGTTTGTAAAGTTGCATGATGGAACTATAATTTATTTAGTTTACTGACTTTAAATACTTTAAACAAAAGTTCTGATTAATATCTACGTGGGTTAAATAGAATTGTTTTTAATATAAAAATTTTGGGCCATGTGAAACGGTTGTGTGTGTTTTTTTATAGGTCCCACACTATCATATAATGCCATACTGCATTATAGATTGGCAAAAAGCAAAGTATGCCATTCATAGTTAATATTTATTAAGTATGTCTAAGACATCTGAAGATGTAAGTTAGTTTCCTCACTCCGTCTTTGATTATGCATATGTGTGTGGACCATTGTAGGCATTGGTCTACTGTAATGTCTAGTTCTTTTATTTCGGTTTTTTTTTCTATTGCTAAACAGAAGTACTCGTAATTTCAGTTATTAGGATTTTTAGGCAATTATTTGAATAAATGCGTTTCCAGACTGACTAAATTACATGGCGGTCCATTTCGAGAATGCGGAATCAGTTCAGATTGTCCGCAATATAAAAAAAAGTGTCTTGGCACACGTTCGTTGCTTCATTCACATTCATATATCGTCTAATACGTAATCTTTCATTATTTTGGCAAGTGGCATGACCTGACACAAGTATGTGATTCACCTGAACGTTTTATGGCTTTCTTTGGCGTACTTAACTTCGTCTTCCATTCCAATTTGGGAGGCGAGATTGGGTTCCGCCGCCCCGGGAATCACTTATTCGATAATCAACACCTCTCCCATAGGTCACTTCAAGTGGTTCACAAAGTTTGGTGATTTAGTAGGAGTGCCCGGATTTATGATCAGGATGCGCCTGTCCACTAGCTGTGTGGTGTGCCGGATCGGGAGAGGCTGGTTTGGGAGAACCTTTGACATTTCCGACTGGTCTCTCTTGATTAATTGCCTTGCACCGCAGCGGGAGGGATTAAATCATTCATCTGATCCACTGATCCCTAGATTCCTACCCACCCTTCAAACCCTTTCCCTTATTGTGGTGAACGTATGTCTGTCGGTATGAAAGAGACAGGCATATCTGAGTGAGACAGCATGACCGAGACGTATAAAAAGGCGTGTCTGTTGTAACTCGTCCTCTCTTTGCAACAACATCTCGAATACTGTACATTAGTAATAACACTAAATAAACCAAATAGTATGGAGTATCCAAACGACTATTATTTACATCTTATCTGAGTGATCGACACGGCAGATCACCACAGTTGGCGCAGCCGAAAAAGGAAGCTGAACGGCCGCAAAATTCTTCCTGGAGGAAGAACCGTAGCCGCAGCTGAAAGAACTACAGTTGGAGCAGCCGAAAAAGGAAGCTGATCAGCCATTAAATTCTTCCTGGAGGAAGAACCACAGTAGGCGCAGCTGAAAGAACCATAGTTTGGTTATAATCCCACCGAGCACCGCGGAAGGGATTATTGTCGCATAAAAAATAAAATAATTTGGGGGCAGCTTCACGGACAGTATCGGACATTGAAGGAGCATCAAGGCAAGGAACTGGTGAGGAGATTCAAGGCGCTGAGCTCAAGGAATCAGCAGCCGAGAAACCGGATGAAAAACGGATCCAGGCAGCTTGTACGGGGACCCGACACGGGAAGGCGTGGCGGTGGTGACCGGACGAGAAGGACGACCAGGAATCCGGACGGAGCCAGAAGACGGTCGGACGCGGAAGGGCGGCGATCGGCGGCAGCATCAATCATCAGATTCGTGAGTTGAGTGCTGTTTGTTGTTGTTTTTTCTGATTATTGGTAATCTGTGTGGAAATGGAGGGAGTGGGTTTACCCAGGTTTTGTCACCTTAGGGACGGGCTGGAGACGTTCGTGCTACAGTTTGAGCAGTTGATCCTCGTCAATGATGACAAATTTAAATCCGAGGATAAAAAGAGGGCGGTTCTAATATCCCACCTACACACAGACACGATTAATCTACTGATAGATTTATGTTTTCCAAAAAAAATAACAGAATTATCGGTTGAAAATATATTTTTGTTATTAGGAAACCACATTGGTGTTTCAAAGAATGTGTTTAAGGAACGTGGAAATTTTTTTGCGGCGAAACAAAAAGTTGGGGAATCTATAAATGATTATATAGCTAGGTTACGTTGTCTAACAAGATTCTGCAAATTTGAAAGCAGACTGGAAGAAAACTTAAAAGATATTTTTGTGACTGGTTTATTAGAAGGTCGTATTAAAGAAAAAATGTTTTTAGATGCAGAGAAGCTGACTTTAAAAAGTACATTAGAGTGCGCATCGGGAATGGATTCATTTCATAAAAATATTACTTGTATTAAATCCGAGAGTGTCGGGCTCATTTCTAGAAGTAAGAAAAATTTTAATAGTAGTGCAGGTAGGAATTATTCTACTTCACCGGCGCGGGCGAAAGACAAAAATGTTACAATTCCCAGAAAGAAATCAGTAGAACGTATACAGCAGTTGAAGTGCAAATATTGTAATTTAAATAATCATGATTCCAGTAATTGTAGATTAAAAAACGTGACGTGTTTTAATTGCAAAAACAAGGGACATTTTAGTAAAAATTGTCGCGAAAAAAAACGGGAGGAAGTTTCATCTGTGTTTGTGAATGCAAGTGAAATAAATTCAAGGTTAACAAGAAATACCGATCCCATTTATTTATCGTTAAAAGTTAATAACGGTATCATCATAAAAGGATTATTTGACACGGGTGCAGGAATATCGATCCTATCGGATAAAGATTATTGGGAACATTTTAAAGATGTACAATTGAAGCCGAAGAATTTAACCCTGAAGGGTTACAATAATTGTAAGTTACAGTTACTTGGATGTTTAATTTTGTCAATTAATTTCAATGGTATTACTAAAATAATGGAATTTTGTGTTGTAAAGGATGGTTCAACCACTGTGCTAGGTAGAGACTTCGTAAAAGAATTTAACATTGGTTTTACGGGTTTCGAGACGGTTTCTTCACAGTTGAAAAGTGAAATACTCACGCATAATATTCACGACGTAAACAATAATAGTGTCGATACGTTAGTGCGTAAATATCCGGAGGTATTTTCAAGTAAACTAGGTAGATTCAATAAATTTAAAGTTCATTTAAAATTGAAAGAAAATGCAGAACCGAAATTCTGCAATCCGAGAAGTATTCCTTTCGCTTTGAAAGCGAAAGTTGAAACGGAATTGAACCGTTTACAGGAAGAGGGAATTTTAGTTCCGATTAGTTATAGCAAGTTTGCATCTCCTATCGTGCCCGTAGTTAAAAGCGATGGAAGCATTAGAATTTGCGGGGATTATAAATGTACTGTGAACCCACAATTGATTGTTGACAAATATCCCATGCCGAAGATAGAAGTTTTATTATCACAAATTTCGGGCGGAATAATATTTTCAAAAATTGATTTACGTCAAGCTTATTTACAGTTGGAACTAGACGAAGAAAGTATGGAATATACTACGATTTCTACACATTTGGGGTTATTTAAATTCACTAGGCTAGTGTTTGGGATTAACAGTGCACCGGCAATATTTTGTAGAACTATAGCTTCATGTCTACAAGGTTTGAAGAAAACAGCGGTTTTCCTGGATGATATTATGGTTACAGGAGAAACGATAGAGGAACATAATGCTAATTTAAATGCAGTTCTTAATAGGTTAAAAGATTGCGGTTTGTGCGTAAATATTCAAAAGTGCAATTTTAACGCTTCATCGGTATGTTTCTTAGGGTTTGAAATCTCGAAGGAAGGGATTAAACCTATGGAAGATAAAACGAACGCAATTAGTAAAGTCGCGCAACCAAAAGATTTATCAGAGCTACGCAGTTTTTTAGGAATGGTAAATTTTTACCGATCTTTTGTGCCAAATATGTCTATGTTATTAGATCCTTTGCACAAATTATTGAAAAAAAATACGAATTTTGATTTTAATCAAGATTGCGTAAAAGTTTTTAATAAAATAAAATTAATTTTATGTGATAATCGAGTGTTAGCACATTACGATCCAAATGTTACTTTGAAGGTAGTTACGGACGCCTCAACGAAAGGTTTGGGTGCAACATTGTTACATGTGTATGAAAATAATTTACAAAGACCTATTTCTTTTGTTTCTCGTAAACTGACAGAAGCGGAAAAGAAATATTCAATTTTAGACCTCGAGGCTTGTGCAATTGTGTTTGCTTTTAAGAAGTTTTTCGAGTACATTTACGGAAGGGAATTCATTCTAGAAATAGATAATGAACCTTTATGTAGAATTTTTGGTGAAAAAAAAGGAATTCCTGTTTTAACTTGTAATAGATTACAACGTTATGGTGTAATTCTCTCATCTTTCAATTATAAAGTTCAATACGTAAAATCAACATTAAATTGTTCGGATTACTTATCTCGCGTACCTGTAGGAGATCCTGTTGAGGAAAATAATAACTTTGATTCGAGAATTTTGTGTTTATTCAAAAATAATAGCGAGATGCCAATAGATGTTGAGGAAGTTAAAGCAGAATCTAATACGGATAAATTATTATTAGAGATAAAAAATTATCTTAGAACAGGGTGGCCAAATAAAGTCAATAAGGATGATTGCAAATGGATTTATTGGATAAAAAGGAACGATTTATCAATAATTGATGATTGTATTTTCTGGAACCATAGGTTAGTAATTCCAATAAGTTTAAGGGATAAGATATTAAGCTTATTGCATAGATCTCATCTAGGGATTGCCAAGATGAAAGGGCTAGCTAGAGGCTATTTTTGGTGGCCAGGGATTGACAGTCAAATTGAATTTTTAGTTAGAGAGTGCGGAATTTGTGCGGAAATTCAACCATCACAACCCAAGAGTGAGTTAACTCCATGGCCGATAACGGAAGAAATTTGGAGTAGGGTTCATATAGATTACGTAGGGCCTATCGGAAATAAATATTTTTTGGTAATCATAGATTCAACCTCAAAATGGTTGGATTGCGTGGAAGTAAATTCACCTAACTCAGATAATACCATTAAAATCTTAAAGAGATTATTCAGTTATTTCGGTAGTGTACAAACCTTAGTTTCTGATAATGGAGCAGCATTCATGTCAGCAGACTTTAAACAGTTTTGCGAGAGAAATGGCATTAAACATTTAACAACACCTATAAATCATCCTCAATCAAATGGATTGGCAGAGAATGCAGTCAAAACGTGTAAAAATTTTTTAAAGAAAATATTGTTAGAAAAAAAATTTCAGTCAGGTTATAATGAGAAGTTAGAATGTTTTCTCATAGATTATAGGAATGCACCACACTGTACAACAGGGTTAGAGCCAGCAGTTGTAATGTTTGGTAGAAGGTTAAGGTCAAATTTGAATAATTTTATACCTAGAGGGGGGAAGGTAAAGGAAAATGTGATTGATAAAGATACCAAAATGAAAATGTCAAAATGTCAGGAAAATCAGAAATTCTATTATAAAAGGAATAACAAAGTATCTACGAATTTTAAGATTAATCAGAAAGTTATGGTTAGGGATTTTAGAGACCAAAACAATGATAAGTGGGTACCAGGGAAAGTACATAAACGTTTGGGAAATAAACTATATTTAATTGAGGTTAAATTGAATGATAAAATCATGTACTGGAAAAGACATTTTGATCAATTATCCAAACTGTGTGTATCATGGGAAAAGAACCCTAGTATTTTAATTCCTGAGTCTGAGACGAGGAGGCTATCGTTCGATGAGTACGATGTCTCCGACTTTGTTTCGGATGACAATCTAACGGGTGACCCTCTTTTTCCTTCCAGCTCCAGTGAACCCGTGGCGTCAACGTCGGGGAACTGGAAGGAGCGCCTTCGACCAAGGACAGAGAAATCAAAATAAGCAGCAGTCAACTCTCCGAATCAACATGGTTATAAATAAAAAAGAAAATGTTGTAAAATAATAATTAAATATGTGTATGTATGTTTTATAATTATTATTATGATAATCATGTTGTGTTACTGTCTGCTGATTTAAGTGTGGAGGGATGTGGTGAACGTATGTCTGTCGGTATGAAAGAGACAGGCATATCTGAGTGAGACAGCATGACCGAGACGTATAAAAAGGCGTGTCTGTTGTAACTCGTCCTCTCTTTGCAACAACATCTCGAATACTGTACATTAGTAATAACACTAAATAAACCAAATAGTATGGAGTATCCAAACGACTATTATTTACATCTTATCTGAGTGATCGACACGGCAGATCACCACACTTATCAGAACTTTCTTTCCTTCCTTTCCTTAAAAAGAGCCTCCCCACAGCACTCTCAAAGATGACATAGGCCCTGAGGGAAATTATTTCTCCTCAGGCCTCCTATGTGGGGTTAAAGATAAAAAAAAACACTTATGCGTCACATATAATATACATTCCTTTCTCCGTTCATCCACTTTACGAAAAAAATAGCATAACAACTAACAAAATTTAACGTTAAAGAACGATTGTTGTAGGACATTTAAAAAAACTTTTTAATGAAGATATTGTTTCACTGTAAAAAACTTTTGGTTGTAGGTAATGTTTAGAAGAGAAAATTGTGTTGATTCAAAATTGAAAAGAAAAAAAACCTAACAAACCTTCGGATACGAGTGAAAACATTATCACGTTAATTAGTCCGTAACTTGATGGATACTCGATGTTACATGACACGTGGTTAGATGCTACGATTTATTCTTCCTGCAGGTTCATGTTTAAAAACACGACGAGAATTTAAGCTTTTTTATCTATATCTTATGTCAGAAACAGGGGTGATTTATGGAGAGGTAGAATAGTATATTTTTTTAAGTATTAGGTATATGTATACCTACAACTACCTGCACCTAACTATACCTAGAATAGTTTTTTGGTATATTTATGTGTAACCTTCCCGAAACTATAATATAAATGATTTACAAACATGGTTAGTAAAAATAATAATAATTGGATGATAATAATAATAAATGAGATAAAAAGAATTTGGCATTCTCAGACTATAAAAATATTACCATTCGTTATTTCGGCTACTGGCATTATACCTAGCTCTCTCATTAAAAATGTAGGCGTATTAGATCTATCAAATAAATTATATATAAAAATGCAAAAATCATTTTAAATACATGTTCGCTAATAAACAATTAGATAATGTTAATCTCAAGTGACCTAACATAGATCAATAAATTTTTAATCAATTAGATAATGTTAATTATGTGTTAATCTCAAGTGACCTAACATAGATCAAAAAAAAAATCTATGTTAGGTCACTTGAGATTAACACTTAATTAACATTATCTAATTGTTTATTAGCGAAATTTAGATACAGAATTTAGGATTAAGTTAATTATTAGACACAAACACAAGATAAACCCCGTTTACTACATTTTTTTTTGTTTTCAGTAGTTTGAATGAATGGAATCACTTTCTCAATGTTATTGTTGGCACTCATATCCATATTAAAACTTAGCTAGTATTTCATTAGTACTTTTTGTAGCTACTTCATTAGAACTGTTTTATATTATACCTATTTTTAATTTAATTTATTTTGGTCATCAACTCTAAATTACGTTATTTTATTGGTCAATGATACTTATAACTTTCATAACAGTCAAGTATGTAACTATTTAAATGCAAATAAATGATATAATAATATCACCAAATTAGATATTTCTTATTATTCAAAGAGGCTCGCGATGCCTGCCTGAATCATGCTGAACCGTTGTTTATTCCTCCAGAAATAATATTATGAGATTCATTGCATTATGACTGCCGCGCCTTCAAAGTTGAGGCAAATCCCATTTCTCCATTCCCTTTAACTCCCTGAACAAATTGCTGGGGTTCAAATAAAAAGAGGTCACATTTCTATGCAAAGCTTTTATGAATCGTAAGAAATAAGGAAGCTCATTGTGTCTACTTTTCCCTCAGAACTCGAGGAACGATTTTGTATGGTAGAATCTTCCATAAATCTGATTTCGATATCTTTGGCGATAAGAATTTACTATGGCAGAATTTAGTATCGTCACTACCCACTGAAGCAATAAACCGATTGAATAGTGAGCTGGGCGTGTTCGTGTGCCCGATGTACCCTTAAATTTTCTGTATTTTTATTTTTTTTATTATATTCATGCCCAATAATTTCTAATAGGGCTTATTAGTAACTATTAGTAACATTAGTAACCAGCTGCTAACCTTGTAAAAATCTCAATTACGATCAATAATTGAATTTGGAAGCCACCTCTGGGCTGGAACTCCACAATACTTGGTAAATCTAGATGATTGTGTGCAAAGGAGAGCGGTTCGTCTAATTGACAAACCATTGCTAACAGAAAGATTGCCATCTCTAATGCACAGTCGCAATGTGGGCATGCTTAGTCTGTTCTTCGAGTATTTTAATGGAGCTTGCTTTAAAGAGCTAACAGAATTAATTTCCGGCGCACTGGCGTAAAATTTAACGTACACGAGCGGAACACCCGTTCACAGTTGATGTTGACTTACCGCTTCTTCTATTCGTTTTTGTATCAGACGGCTCTTGTGCGGAACGAGCTACCGGAATCTATTTTTCCTCCTTTATATAATCCGGGCCTCTTCAAGACCCGCATTATTAAATTCCTTCCTACAACCCCTCCCTTAACCCGCCTCACAACGTTGCCCAACCGAGTGGCGACGTAACTCCCCTGCCTTTACAGCGTACAGACAGGACGCTCTTGAGAGGTGTCATATAAAAAAGGACTTATTGGCGACATCAGTTTCATGTAAAACTAGAAGTGTGCTGTGGGCGTATCCGTGTGCCCTAATGACGCTCAAATTTTCCCTATTTAGTAAAATTTATGAAATATTTTAAAATTTCAGAATTCTCTCTTGATCATATATAATCCATCTCACTGACCTGTCTGGTTCCAAAGTGTCGAAGTCAAAATGCCTTGCGTAAACTGGTGAAGTTAGTGTGTGGACGGCATGTCTGTATGCCCAAAAGAAAATCAATGTTTTTCTTATATCTGATGAAATTGATTCAAAATTTTCAAACATCGAATTTATTTCTTTAGCCGTTTATCAATTTCATTGGCCTGTTTAAGGTATACGAGTCAAAAGGCTTGTGTAAACTAGCAACATTACATTTTTTCAAATTGTTGTAGGATTCTAGTAAGTTTCTATTCAGTGATCGGGGCAAACTGCGTAGATATCTTTCATGGCAATATACATAAAAAAGGGAAGGTAAATAATATTATTTTTTATAAGATACTTTGGCATAAAATTTTTAAAGATTTTAAAGTAGAACTTTATTTCAATGAAACTCCAGGTATATTTTGGGTGAAAGATCACGATTCTGAATTGAAACATTCCTTGGAGTGGCTCCAGTTATATTAAGTGATTAGATCTCTTAGTAGCCAGGTAGGTAGTTTCAACTTTCTTCCATCCCATTTTCTTTCCACAGACCGATTATTCCTTTTGATGACCTTTCAGTAAAGCTGTAAAAAAACTTGGCTATAAGCCCAGAGGTCATGGGTTCAAAACCGTTTTAAACTCGGCTTGGGAAGGGCTAATCAAAAATTATTGTCTATTATTACAGTGTAATTTGCATTTTTCACTGGTTTTATTTTAAATATATATTTTTTTTGTAGTACTACTGAAGATATACATTATTAAGTAATTAGATTACATGAGATTCCCCGGCGGGATTGATGGAATCCTCAAAGCGACGCCTGTGGCCCTAGACTGGTTCATAGACCTAAATTCCCCCCTTTGACCAACCACCATACAAAGGAAGAAGAAGACACAGATACAGTAAGCTGTGAAATTATTTCTGTGAAAATCTTCTACTTTTCAAAAACAACTTATTATATAAGCGGAGACGATAGAACGTAACAAAGTTACTCTGTATCGATAAAAATACAACCCATGCTTCATCAAAAGAAGACCTGTTATAAAAATAGCACCAGAAAAAATGTAGAATTGATAAAAAATAGAAATATTATTCATTTTTTAGTGCGAAACACTAATATGTATCTAGAGGCAAACTTTTTGACAGGGGGCATGTTTCAATACATGCGTGTACATGTTATATATATGATTTGTGAGAAAGTGTGTGAATATTATATCTACGGTTTCGGTGTATGGTATTTCCAGCGTTGACGCATTTACCGTTGTGTATTGGCTCCATTGCCAAACCTGGATCGCTACGGTTGCCAAACCTGAACCTCAGATTTCAAATAGGAGTAAAATTCATTATTGGTTCAACAGCCCAGAGCAGTGGGTATCCTCTTGGCTGAGGACCGAAGAATCCGCTCGCTAACTTAATAATTATTTTTTAAACTGAAGTCTTCATTCTTGAATATTTGAAATCATAAGACGTCTGCTCATCCTGCGTCCGGACGAAGAAGGATTACTGTTGGGACTTACTGGCTTCCGCCGTCGAATCCTGCATGCCACGGAGCTTGACTTTGCACGGTATCGCACAATAATTACTACTATGAAGTAAGCCCTATTTTCGTAGACAGAATTTAATATTAGGATGTCTTATTTTTAATATAAATCTTGAATGTTATATATTTTTTTCAGATTGTAAAAACGCATTCCTTTTGCAGAAGCAGTTGTATTCTAGTACTCACGACTTGTTACAATGGACCTTATTAAAAGCATGGCTTGTTATTTAACAAAATATTATATTTAAATATTTATCACACAATCAAAAAAATCAGCTAGAAATAACTCCGCGTCTTCTTTCGCCCAAATGCCCAAAGATACAGGGCGCATAGTGATGTTTATCAATTCCGTTTATATTAAGACTCGCGATTCAATTGCTAAAAAATACATCAACGGAAGTAAATAACATGGCCAACACAGATATAAACAAACTATAAAAGTGGTTTGAAATAAATTTACACTAAATTAAAAAAAAAAAACTTTCACATACCATTTAGCATAATAAAACAAAAAAACCTTTAGAAATACAAATTATTATCCACTCTAGGACAAATATACAATAACATAACAGTAATATCTCGTGTTTAGTAATATAAAGCAAAACCGCAATAAAATGCCCAGGCACACACATAAAATACTCAAAGAGAGAGTGAATAAACTAAAATATACCTTTAGATGTCTAAGACATATACTAAATAAATATGTACCCAGAATGACATATATGTTGCCTTCTGTTAATCCATAACACAGTATGGCATTAAAGGATGAGGTGGAACATATAAAAAAAACAACCTCTTTACATAGCACAAAAAATAATATTAAATACAATTCTATTTAGACCATATACATATTCATCAGAACTTCTGTTTAAAGAAGTCAGAAAACTTAATTCATTGTAGTTCTACCGTGCAACATTACAAATGTATAAAGATAATATTCTAAAAAGAACTACACCATTTAAACTACACGAGCTACAGATTACTCAGATGATCTTCAATTCTCAAACTCTAAAATGTAAAGAAACAATGAGGCAATTTAACTATAAATATTCTCGAGTAATTTATTTATTTCATTACAAGATTGTATTCTAAACTTAAATAACAATAAAGATTTTAAAGTTCACATTAAATACACACTGATAATATAAACTGAATACTTAATAAAAACTAACTAACAAAATGACACATCCCCCATACATACAAACTTTATTATGGTGGTTTATCTCATGTGTAGAATTAGGTTAAATGATTTATATATTTTCTGTAAATTATGTTACATTATTTTTTTTTATTAAATGTTTATTTTATTTAACATTAAATCACAGTAACATTTGCAAGAAACATTGAACATCGAAATACATAGAAGAATAAAAATTTTGCAATGTACTACGTACTACGCTTAGACAAATATAAACACTTACTAAATTCAAACATAAAATAAAGAATTGGATTGTTAAAATAGGTAGTCCCATTGTTGCAAAGTAATATAAAACATATAAGTACGTAGATGTTCATTTCAGTTTACATTCAAGTTGTATGATACAACCTAACCTCTATAATAGCTATGCAATATCGTAAAACTTAAATTGGAATATTATTGTAACTATGTATTTTGTTTCATCCTTTCTTTCTTCTTTTGTTGTATTATTTTCATTTTTGTGATTTACCATCATTTCCGTTTTCTTTTCAAAAATGTTCTGCTAACCTTATAGAAATGATGTACAAATGTATTTAACCTTAGTAAAATTATATATGTCTGTATGTTAATCCTTCGTCGGTCTCTACAGAGGTTTTTCGTAGTGAGACAGGCATCGAATAAAATCGTGTTATTATTATAAAGAAGAGATGTAGATTTCAACGTCTCGTTGATGATTTGCATTGCGGGCATTAAGCTGAACATTGACCATGGAAGTGTGGTTGCTTCTAGCCCATACTGGAGTACAGTATTCACTTTATTGAGTGAAAGTAAAGAAAGTAAAGTTTCTTCGCCTCTCGGCTTGAATTAAATATTCAATAGACACTCATCAAGCTTAATATATCGCAAGATGTCTCCATTTTCATCCGGCCAGAATGATTTCCTTCCTCCATTTTGAATCGGAGTTGTGCTTCCGTTGTTTATCGGTCAGCGTGGCTCAGCTTTCATTTTATATTCCGGCCACTGTAACCATAAATCACTTCCCAGTATTATATTACAATATAATACAGACTGTCTCAATATTTTGTAGTTTCTACTGCAATGAAATTGATTTCGCTAGGTGAACCCTCCTCCGCCAATAAACAAATAATAAGCCCCAATTTGTTTAGGTGTAAACGCACAAGAGTCTAAACTGTGACTATGGTATCCCCAAATAAGGTAATGTATGATGTGAGTCTTAAAGGAGTGGAGTAGGAAAGGAGATGGGTTAGTGGAAGATTACAGTATCTGGATATTTAGATCTGGTCATCAAACACAGCTAAACACATTTCAAGCAAGTAGTCTTTCACCAAGGCGATACTAAGAGTATCATGACATCCCATCTATGTGTACATTATAATAAATACTCCATGGCCTAGTAGATCCTTTCGCAGAATCGTACTATTGAAAGCAAAATATTCAGAATCGAAACGTTACTTAAAAATGTTTATCTGTGTTTAGTGACCTGAATAGACAAGCATTTCCAATCTTCTTCTTACCTTACTCATCTTATTTTTCTCCCAACTTTCTTCATCTTCAACACATACTCTAATTATTAGAGATGCAATAGATAAGTTCTGTGCAAACATGAATTTTGTGCAGTATTCACAAAAAACGCGTAAACTGTGTGTCTCATGTTTTGATTTTTTTTTTGTTTCTAGATAAATGAAGCACGCATTTTAAACGCCAATCTCAGTAATACCAAATCAATGGATCTGTGGAATATTTGACTTTGTGGAAAATCGCGTAGGTGGCGCCTTTTTCCTTTGTGTATTTCGGTTTCAAAAACGGGTATTTGCTTTGCAGTAACCACGTAGTACAAAACGGTTCGGTCTGTAAAACATTTCGCCTTTTTTGACTGCTTTGGCGTATAGAAAACAAATATCGGTTTTCTATCGAATATGAGATATTTGTCGATAGACCGAGGGCGGTAAAATTTCATTTGGCATTTTTATACCAGCGACAAAAAAATGACAAAATAAAATGGTGCCAGGATCACAATTCTGATTTATCGTAACCGCAGGTTGCGTTTTAAGTATCGTAATTGCCGGTTAGTAACCAATACGAATATTAAAGACATTTCACAAAACATTAAAATGCACTTATTTTAAAGCAATACACGAATAGTCAAAAATCCATTTGATTCCTAGAAAAAATTGTACTATCCTCGAATAAGTTTTTAATCTAGCTGGCGTGTGGGAGTGGTGCAATCTCACTTTGTTATATTAAATGGTATGTATTATCCTACAATTATTAAAATCAAGAATAAAGAAAGAAAATTAGAATGGGTAAGTAATAAATAAAATATAATAAAATGATGATTGTCCGTCAAGGTGGTTGCTGCATCATTGGAATCCATTGCTCATTGAGTGGAGCCACTCAGATGAAACCAAAATAAAGACTAATTTTTTTTATGATAAAATAATGTTTATAAGACAAAGTTTTTATGCGTCGCACAAAGGATCATATAAATTATAAGCAATAAAGTAAGCGGTAATTGTTGATTGAAGTACTAGTACATTTTGAATTATTTGGCGGGTTGGAAATAATCAGAAGGAGCGGATTCAATTCCCGTTGGCGGCATTTATTTTTACTCGGGAGATATTTTCAATTTGTATTGATATTACAGGCGACTAATTATTGCTTATAATAATTCAAAATAAAGACGCTGGTCGTATTTTTCCCCAGAAGCTGACTTCCATGGCAAAGTAAGACGGGGATTGAGTGCACCCTTCAGATGTGTATAGCAGTGTTCCGCAAACTTTTTGTGTTCATGGTACACCTATCAAATCAAGAAATTTCAGAGGTACACCAAAGAAAAAAACAATATTTGTTTATTACTAAAATCAATATTCCTAATTTGAAAAAATGTTTAGTGAGAAATGTGAGCCTGTTTAACTGAGCACAGGCGATGAAAATTTGGAGCAATCGTTGATAAGGCTGCTCTCATCTCTTCATTGATCATCCACAGGCGTTCTCTTTTCTCGATTTAATAGTAGTGAGAGTTGAAAATTCCAATTCGCATAAGTAGGCTATAGCAAATGGTAACATATTTTCAACAGCACGCTTTGAAAACAGTACATACTCATTTTTTATATGCAGCCAAAAATGTGTTAGCTCTTAGCATTTTAGTTTTAATGTCCCAGTCATCAGTTTTTAACTCCATGAATTCTTCCTGCTCGTTTATCGGCAAGTGTCCAAGAGAAATGTTATCCGAGGGTGGATTTCGTACCCAGTCCATAGGTTGTAGGTCACATTTTAACAAAATAACAGTTATTTTTTTCTGCTAATAGCTCCAAGTGTTTCACTATCAAAGCCTGCCCTTTTTTTCTGAATCGGCAGCTATGACATTTGGAAACAATTCATTACTACCATTAACAGCGTGGCTTATCCATAATACCAACTTAAAAACGTTAAATTATAAGAATTCTTGGCTTGCATTTTTCTGTTGAGCTCATTATATATGCAAGTTTTACTACCGATTCTTATTTTTTAAACTCAGTAGCAAAATCTGAACCCTGGGCCTCTAAAAACTTCTGGGACTCATTTTTTAGCTCGTGAATCCGAAATAGCACTTTTCCGCGAGAAAGCTATCGGACTTCTATTTTACAAGCAATAATTATTCGCCTGAAACACTCATCCACATTGAAAAATCTCCTGATAAAAGATACATGAAGCCAACGGGACACGAATCCGTGTCCCTTCGATTTCCGGTCGACAGCTCTGACCACTGAGCTATGGCGGCTTATCTCTTATCCGCGAAATAATTCAATATATACTAGTGTTTCATTCAACAATTACTACTTGTTACATTTTTTCACCTGAAAACAACCAACTTTATTTTATATGAGAAAGGCATTGTAAGTGCTAACTCCCTCACTAGATGGCGTCGAGACAAATTGTCTACATACTTCTGTATGAACAGAAGTGACTGATGATCTGCTCCCATTAGCTTTTTTATTATCTTCACAATACCTTGATTTTTTTTCCGCGGCACACCAACTGATGACCACGGTACACCAGTGTGCCGCGGCACACGCTTGGCGGAACACTGGTGTATAGAACACTGCAGTGTGTCTAAAAAAGTAATTTCCTGACATCATCGCCACGGAGGTATAACCGCCTTGAGAGCATTCCGACCCGTATATCAGTTGCTCTTCTTTGTTATTCTTCTACAACTGTTATATACCATGTAAGGATATGTCCAAGGTATATAACAGGTAAGCTACAAGCGGTTAATATCCCTTGTAATGCATATCAGCATTGAGTTTCAGCAGCTTTTAGTACCTATACCTGTGTAGATGCGCATATTTTTTACCCCAGCAAGCCCGGGTTAATCACAATTTATTAGAATTTGACGGCGTGAACAGGAGTATGTGACTGACATAAATGTTTTCCATGTGGTTACGCAATCGGTACAGAACTTTTTTGGATATTAGAAAGACCATAAAATGATATTTTAGGTAATAGAAAAAATATTTATGAATTTATTTATTTATTTACGCTCTCGGGCTATTACATAAAACAAGTATAAATTAATTACACTACATAGTGAATTCAAGTTAATATAATAATATGTTTTTAAATATTCCTAGTTTTACAAATGGGATTCACAAATTCAATTTATCCATATTGGCAGTATAGCAATAATATAATATAAAAAACATGATAGCAACATAATACACGTAAGTTCATAAAACAAATACAAGGACGAGAAAAGAGAGGAAAAAGGGTATTGATACCTGCCTGGATTAAATATTAACATGAAAAAGCAAGTTTCAAATTATCATATAATAATGTTGGAAATTTCTGATTTTTATTTTAGTATTAATCTAAAATAAGATATCGATGGAACGGAATTTATTTCCAAGCATATGTAGTCCCCAAAGACTATTAATTCCCCAGTCAAAACTGAATAATTAATAAAATAGTTGGTTTTAGATGAATAAACAAAGAACAACTATGGATGTCTCGTGTTATTTTTTGATACTCGAAACGTTATTAGTATAGTTAAGTCAGGTGCATCATGGAGCGTCTTCATCGTCTTGTCATAATACCTTACTATTCAAAGGGTTTAATTTTTATTATTTTTTTAATTGAGTGCCGCAAAAGAGTCCTAACTGCTCCGATCCGTCTGGAGCAAGTGAGATTATGGCATCTCTAATTGGGGATATGCTGTGAGGCTTTAGTTGGTAAAGAGAAGATGAAGTTGGAGAAGGCTATTCAGATAGTCACCAAACACGGCTAAATCCATTTCAAGCAACGTTTCGATTGTGAATGGTAGTCTTTCACCAGGGCGATACTGAAAGTATCTACCGCTTAAATTGTTATAGTGAAAAAATTCTGAAACGATATAAAAAATCAAATAAGGTTAAATAAGGATTTAAGCTTGCGACCACCGGATTCGTAGCTAACCGCTTAACCACGGAGGCCCTCCCTCGAGGTAATATGAAATATACTTAGACGCGCCCACAAAACATTTCTATCTATTATTTATCTTGTCAGTGAACCAAATATGTTTGTATCCTTAAAAACAATATTATGTTGAACCTAAATAAGGGTGAAATTGTGGTGAAAATGATTTACCACCGCTTGTCATATTACATCATGATTCAATGCAGTTATGTTTGCAAATAAACTTGTGCGACCGTTTAAATAAATGACGCAGAAGAAAACATCTAAAACACGCATTTCCAAGTCAACCATTTATTTTACGGCACATCATCGTAATATAGTATGTTTACTTTACTAAATATATACCTACTTGGATTGTGAGAAGGCAAGGGATGCCATCCATAATTGTGTTATGTATTTTGGGTGATTATTATTTAATTTTAAAATATCCGTATGTTCAATCATTGATAAAAAAATACAATTTTACTGATCTGCGATGATATCTTAAAGTAGCGCGACTAAATAAAATTTCAAGAAAAAAAAAATTCAAATCGTCTAGAGCTCATCACAAAGTGCAATTCAAGTATTCTTTAGTAAGGCGATGCACTACGTCGTGTAATATTTTAAATTGAGCCGCTATCAATAACAACCCTTACGTAGATTGCGATAAGGTTTAAATTTCCGCTTAATACCATCCGCCTGTTTTGATTTATGCAAGAAAAAAACATAACCAAAAAGTGCCTTTTATTTTATTTTGTGGATGTTCAGGCATAAATATTTAATTTTTTAATAATAACTTATTTTTCCACATTATGCAATAAAATCATAACCGAAAATGGGTTCGTAAGTAGGAGATTTTAAACTTTAAAGCAGTTTTCATAGGCCTTATACATTATTTTTTTCTGGGCTTATAAAAAGACTTGTCAAAAAACACTCGATTATTTCAAAGACCAAGATGTATTCTTCTCGCAGTATTTAATTAAAGCATCTGAAACATTTCCATGCGACCAAATTTTCAAACCAAAAACGCATGATTTTACATTACTACGTATGGAATCACCTTAATGTTATATTTGGTGGCACAAGTTCTTATTATTGATCTTGCCACTCTTTAACGTGACTTCCGTTTAATCAAACAGTCGCGAATTTTCTTAAACGTTATGTGCATGAAACTCAAAATCACTCCCGCGCACCGTTTTCTTTCTGCACTTATTTCCTAAAAAAATCCCGAAACAACGAAAAATTTGTTATGTTCTTTTTTGTTACAATTATTTTTTATAAGCAATAATTGTTAGCCTGAAACACTCATCCACATTGAAAAATCTCCTGATAAAAGATACATGACGCCAACGGGACTTGAACCCGTGTCCTTTCGATTGCCGGTCGACAGCTCTGACCACTGAGCTATGGCGGCTTATCTCTTATCCGCGAAATAATTCAATATATACTAGTGTTTCATTCAACAATTACTGCCTATTACATTTTTTCACCTGAAAACAACCAACTTTATTTTATATGAGAAAGACATTGTAAGTGCTAACTCTCTCACTAGATGGCGTCGAGACAAATTGTCTACATTTTTTGGTGAAAATTACTAGAACTTGTCAAATATTAATTATTATTTTTTTTTGGTAAACTAATGTTTAAGACAAGATTTTTTATGCATAGCACAAAGGGTAACAATTATTTTTTATAAGCAATAATTGTTAGCCTGAAACACTCATCCACATTGAAAAATCTCCTGATAAAAGATACATGACGCCAACGGGACTTGAACCCGTGTCCTTTCGGTTGCCGGTCGACAGCTCTGACCACTGAGCTATGGCGGCTTATCTCTTATCCGCGAAATAATTCAATATATACTAGTGTTTCATTCAACAATTACTGCCTATTACATTTTTTCACCTGAAAACAACCAACTTTATTTTATATGAGAAAGACATTGTAAGTGCTAACTCTCTCACTAGATGGCGTCGAGACAAATTGTCTACATTTTTTGGTGAAAATTACTAGAACTTGTCAAATATTAATTATTATTTTTTTTTGGTAAACTAATGTTTAAGACAAGATTTTTTATGCATAGCACAAAGGGTAACAATTATTTTTTATAAGCAATAATTGTTAGCCTGAAACACTCATCCACATTGAAAAATCTCCTGATAAAAGATACATGACGCCAACGGGACTTGAACCCGTGTCCTTTCGATTGCCGGTCGACAGCTCTGACCACTGAGCTATGGCGGCTTATCTCTTATCCGCGAAATAATTCAATATATACTAGTGTTTCATTCAACAATTACTGCCTATTACATTTTTTCACCTGAAAACAACCAACTTTATTTTATATGAGAAAGACATTGTAAGTGCTAACTCTCTCACTAGATGGCGTCGAGACAAATTGTCTACATTTTTTGGTGAAAATTACTAGAACTTGTCAAATATTAATTATTATTTTTTTTTGGTAAACTAATGTTTAAGACAAGATTTTTTATGCATAGCACAAAGGGTAACAATTATTTTTTATAAGCAATAATTGTTAGCCTGAAACACTCATCCACATTGAAAAATCTCCTGATAAAAGATACATGACGCCAACGGGACTTGAACCCGTGTCCTTTCGATTGCCGGTCGACAGCTCTGACCACTGAGCTATGGCGGCTTATCTCTTATCCGCGAAATAATTCAATATATACTAGTGTTTCATTCAACAATTACTGCCTATTACATTTTTTCACCTGAAAACAACCAACTTTATTTTATATGAGAAAGACATTGTAAGTGCTAACTCTCTCACTAGATGGCGTCGAGACAAATTGTCTACATTTTTTGGTGAAAATTACTAGAACTTGTCAAATATTAATTATTATTTTTTTTTGGTAAACTAATGTTTAAGACAAGATTTTTTATGCATAGCACAAAGGGTAACAATTATTTTTTATAAGCAATAATTGTTAGCCTGAAACACTCATCCACATTGAAAAATCTCCTGATAAAAGATACATGACGCCAACGGGACTTGAACCCGTGTCCTTTCGATTGCCGGTCGACAGCTCTGACCACTGAGCTATGGCGGCTTATCTCTTATCCGCGAAATAATTCAATATATACTAGTGTTTCATTCAACAATTACTGCCTATTACATTTTTTCACCTGAAAACAACCAACTTTATTTTATATGAGAAAGACATTGTAAGTGCTAACTCTCTCACTAGATGGCGTCGAGACAAATTGTCTACATTTTTTGGTGAAAATTACTAGAACTTGTCAAATATTAATTATTATTTTTTTTTGGTAAACTAATGTTTAAGACAAGATTTTTTATGCATAGCACAAAGGGTAACAATTATTTTTTATAAGCAATAATTGTTAGCCTGAAACACTCATCCACATTGAAAAATCTCCTGATAAAAGATACATGACGCCAACGGGACTTGAACCCGTGTCCTTTCGATTGCCGGTCGACAGCTCTGACCACTGAGCTATGGCGGCTTATCTCTTATCCGCGAAATAATTCAATATATACTAGTGTTTCATTCAACAATTACTGCCTATTACATTTTTTCACCTGAAAACAACCAACTTTATTTTATATGAGAAAGACATTGTAAGTGCTAACTCTCTCACTAGATGGCGTCGAGACAAATTGTCTACATTTTTTGGTGAAAATTACTAGAACTTGTCAAATATTAATTATTATTTTTTTTTTGGTAAACTAATGTTTAAGACAAGATTTTTTATGCATAGCACAAAGGGTAACAATTATTTTTTATAAGCAATAATTGTTAGCCTGAAACACTCATCCACATTGAAAAATCTCCTGATAAAAGATACATGACGCCAACGGGACTTGAACCCGTGTCCTTTCGTGGTCAGAGCTGTCGACCGGCAATCGAAAGGACACGGGTTCAAGTCCCGTTGGCGTCATGTATCTTTTATCAGGAGATTTTTCAATGTGGATGAGTGTTTCAGGCTAACAATTATTGCTTATAAAAAATAATTGTTACCCTTTGTGCTATGCATAAAAAATCTTGTCTTAAACATTAGTTTACCAAAAAAAAAATAATAATTCTTTTTTGTTGTTATTGTGATTTTATAAAGTACCATTTGTGGGTGAAAAACGATTTACTTTTCTTGAGTAACAGAAAACATGTTACGTTTAGAGAAATTTCTACCATAATACAGACATGTGTCTAGTGTACCAATCGAAAAGCATGTAATTTTTTTCTTAATGTATCACGAAAAGGGAAACAAATATATACGATATTTAATTTGAAGTAGCAATATTCAATTATATGTAGGTATATTTCAATCTATGAATCAATTTATAAGGAGAAGAATGTCTGTAGCGGACACTGGACGGGCGGCGTGAATTTAAATTGTTCACTATCTTATAATAATAATGTTTGTTTATTTCAGCTGAACGGAACGGTGAGTGCAATACTTTGTCTGCCACGTTAAAGCGTACATCTAAATAAATAAATAAATGAAATGATATTACGTTGAAAATAAAATAAAATAAAACATATATATCATTTATACTACGGTGGCTTGAGGGAAACTCTTCATATATGGAGTAGCGCCGCGCCTTTCCACTGGACGACGGCCTGGACAAGGTGTTTTTAGATCTCTGGTAGAGCTGACTCATCCCGGTTACTCTGTGGCGCACCAAGGCAGCAAACTTGCACCCTTCCCTCTGCAAACATCTGTGATGCACTGCATCGCCAAGGGAGGCCGAACAGCGCCCTGTATGCGTGGTTATACTGTACTCGGAGTGTGTTCATGGCGTATTGTGGATACCTTGTCCATAGTTCGGTAGGGTAAAAGATCAAGCATCTTTGGAATAGTTGCTTCTTCACAAGAGAACTGCACTTGTTGAATATCCTGGCGAACAAGTTGGTTTGTAAAATAACAAATTTTACTTCATGATAAAAGTTCTCAAAAAATTTTTGTATAATGCCGCACCGTCGTACAATATAAATAAATATATGTGTTTTTTCTTGCATTTTACCTACTCTCTCTCTCTCCCTTTTATGTACCACAATATTTACAAGTTTAAAATAAACGTACCTTCCATTATTGATTTAGTAATGAAATGTACCAACAACGATCGATCTATTCGTTTAATCAATCCAACTCACGAGAAAAAAGTATAATGGCGATCGAATCATTTGAATCAATATGTTCATAATTCATTTGCGAAGGATGATACACAAGTATCGACTCTCTCGTATGGTGGTTCATAAAAATAGAAAATATATTTGATATGTTTTCAAAGCATCCATTGTGCCCTACCTCTATAAAAACAAACAACACTTTTTTGTCCCTGGAAAAATCGTAAAAGTTTAAGACAAGAAAAATAACAAAGCAAAGGAAAAATATTACTAGGAAGAATGTTATTAAGACCAGCTATTCTTGCTGTGCCTCATAGGCGGGTGACATATTGGAGCTTTTTTCATAAAGCTCATCAGATAAGGGGGCAACTTTTTGTTATCATTTGTGATAGTGTATATATTGCAACACTGAGGTTTTATGGCACTGTCGTGTTTGCAATTTACAAGATCTGATAAATACCTCGTGTATAGGTTTATTAAGTTATTCACTGTAAGGAACATTTGGTAAAATTAGGGGAGATTTCACATATATTTCTATGTGATTTGGCACACGAGTTCTAACTAAACTGGCAATTAACTAAGCCTGTGAAATTCAGATATTTTATGGATATGATAGGAGTGCAGGCGAAACTCTTTTTTTATGCGACTCCTCACAAGAGCCCTATTGTCTGTACAGTGTAAATAGTAGCGTTGTGAGGCTGGTTAAGTTAGGTGTTGCAGAACGGGATTTATTAAAGTGGAACTTAAAGAGGCCCGAATTATATGAAGGAGAAAATAACGGATGTTTGATGAGGAGGAAAAACGGAAGCTCGTTCCAAAAACGATCCATTTGCACAAAAACAAGTAGAAGAAGCAGTACGTTCTCAAGAAGCCAACATTGGTGCATTTCACAGGTGTTTCGGTTACGGTTTCTAACCTGTGACCTCACAACAATTTTACTTTTGTTTTAGTAACAAATGTTATGTTAATACTGTGACTTGCCAACCGATTTCGGTACAACTGTGCCTTCATCAGGTATAAAAAATAAACTTTCATTTTTACATCTGACATGATGAAGTTGCCGTTTGGCTGAAAAAGATTGATGCTCCGTGAATAATTGTGGGCTGTTTTAATATCTCTAAGATTTGTGAAGCTGAAAGTATTTATAAAATATTATACGGATTTATACTTAAAAAAAGGTTTTTTGTACATTTTTTGTAGACAAATTAATAAGATAAACGTCAGAAATTTACTTTTCAAATGAACACCGAAAGTCAACTCATAAATAAACCACTCACTAGATTGATAACTTCGGGCTTCTTGTATTAAACAAATTGGTCTTAAGAAACCATAGATAGGAGTTATCCCCCCTATATTAATTTCTGAAAAAATAACGACATCTGTAAAAAAAATTATAAGAGAAGAAACATGTTAAATACAGATTCATTATTAAATTAAAGTTAGTTTGTTACCTACATTTTTAGTTCCAGTTATTGAATGATATTTAACATCACTTAACTCATGCACTGATGCACTAACAACCAAAATTAGTATGTTTAATAATAAAACGTTACACACAAATTTACAAGTTTACAAGTATAATTAAAGGTACAAATGAATGGTTGTTTTAACCTTAAATTCTCAGCTTAGAAGTGGAATCCCCATCCAAATAATTATGGATTACTCTGTAAAGATTTGAAGATAATTCACGGCTTATATACGTGTGCAGTCCCAGCCCTTGTAAGCCCCGGCTTGTCCCTACCGAGACTTTAAGGACTCCCCAAAGGGACCGAAAGGACGCTCCAATCACCTAAAAAGTCATTTGTATCTATTATTCGAGAAGAATGTTATTTCTTTTGTCTTAACTAACTAACTTTACTCCACGTATATGTGGGATATTTTCTTTGCGAATAATATTCATGCTTTTTATGTAAATACCACACAAGAGTCCCAATTGCTTCCAACAGTCTGGATCCAGTGAGACTATGGCATCCCCAGATGGGGTATGTTATCAGGCTGATGGCAGTGGAAATGAGAAAGATGTGGTAATGGGGAGGTGGGGAAGTACCTCGCTATTCATATCTGGTCACCAAACACGGATAGAACCATTATGTTTCAATTCTGAATGGTGGTCGAACATTACATAGTATCTTCAAATTTATCAAACAAATTTTGAAATTACACAAATTCGTCAAATAAAATTTACTTGCGCACGACGGGATTTGAACTCGCAATTGAATTGGTAGGCGAAAGCCTTAGTCCTCGATCATGAAGGCCGCCAGGCTGTTATGAGTTTTATTAAAATTTGTTATGTTTTATTTTATTTAAGTTATTAAGATGTATTTTTATAATTATTATGTTTTTTTTTATCGACTTCAAACATATAATTACAAAACAGCGGTGTTTTTTTCCTATGGAGTATGTATTTGTATTTTAATCAAACACTTTATTATTACAAAAGATCGTTTACTGTCCTCCACGGTAGGAGTTTTCTAAAGAAAATTGATTCAGTACAGTAGAGGACTATAAAATAATGACATTAAATCTACGATTTTCTAAATGTTTATAAAATATAAAAGTAGTACAATTTCAACCCAAAAATTGTTATTGCCCTAAACTTCTATAATCTAGTTGATGGGTAAATTTCATCGAAGGAATGGAAGCGAATTTATTCACTTTTGGGAACATATGACATGGTCTCATAGAAATCGTTTTATCTCCCTTACTATCATGGTGACAAAAACAATCTAAACGTTGTTAGAAAGAGAAAACACCATGCTTTATATTCAAATCAAGAAGTTTACTATTGAATAATTAAAATGTGCACCTTTATGAAACCAAAGATTCCGAACGCAATTTCAAAATAAATGAAAAAAGTGAGGTGACAGCAAAATTTGCTATACATTTGTCTAATGAAATTCGTGTGTTTTTTTGTATATTTTTTGATCAGTAATTTTAGTTAGCGAGCCATTTTGTTATTTTTTTATATTCGCATACCAAATTTTAATATTTCATATTTTTCATATTATTAAAATTTTAAAGCTAAAATATAAAAACTAATACGTTCAGAAATATTTCATTTATTTGGATTTTATTGCAAATCGGAAATACTCCGACTTTATGTTAAAATGAGGCCTGAAGGGTTGATTATGACAAGTTGCTTCACCTTTGATAAAACCCCTCACATGAAGCTTGACAATTAAAAATATTTGCATTTTCGTAAACAAGCGTTCCGACATAGTGATAATCTATTGGTAAATAACTAAAAGTTTTTCAGGGAACCTGTTGATTGATTCGTTAATTCGTTATTTCGTTAACATTCTTTTTTAACGAAATTACCAATAATTTGAAGAGATTTTCAATAATTTAGCAATAATTATTTTTCTCCACGTGTTTATTTATCAGTTTAATATATATTATTGTACCACCAGTAGATACGAAGATGTTTCATTAAATAAAACCGTATTAGTCGTAGAAAAAATCACAGCAAAAACTATTCCAATAAATTACTTGGTAGCATGAGATAAGAGAAAACATAATGATAGCTGATCTCCTCAAACGATAGACAAGTTAATCCGTCTCTGGTAGTTGCTCTCGATCCAGGGGTAATCAATATCATCCATTTAGATACGTCTGCCTGAATGTTGATCCTGCAAGCACAAAGACACCTCTTCTTGAGTACCTGCACTTAGTGCTCATGGAGCACTTGAAAGAGACAAGGGATGTTACTGGTTTATACTAAGTTCATTGGGCTGGATATTAAAAGCATTCAAAAACTGGGATAATACAAAGGGTGAAACAGAAAAATATATTGCTTTAAAGCCTTCAGATTAATTTTAAAAACGAAAATAGTATTGTTTAAATAAATTATATTACCATCAGCTTGATAAAATAATTTTTCTTTTTATTTGTCATTTATTTATTAATTAACGCCCTTTTTCGGGACTTTTAAATATGAATATTAAGAAATATACATTATTTATTGTACACGACTGAATTGCTTCATTAACATCATTTTATATTTGTTTAAAAATTAATGTAGACTTACTTGGTAAAATTGTTTTGGGCAATAGGAATACATATTGTATCGAACATGAAAACATGATTTTATTGCATTTAATTTTAATTGCGACTAAAATTGAACACCTGCAAGTTTGATGACCCCTTTTCCAAATCATAATATTGACAAAACCTGTCGCTGGGCGAAATTGTTATTCTCACCTAAAAACACCTGCGTCTGGAAGTTGTGGTGAAGATATTGACGTCACAAGAAGGCTTGCTAGAGAAATTATAAATAGCTAAAAAAAAAAACAATATTCGGCAGTCGATGGAACACCTCCAGTTAAAACGCGATCTGTTAATTATAATTTAAGGAATTACAAATTCCTGAGTTCAACTGAAATCTGTAGTCGCTTCTGTTCCTCCATCACGGCACAATCATTTTAAAGATTACAACTATTTCTAACGAGCTGTTTACGGCCGGCACTTTATCAGCTGAGTCAGACGAATCTGTCATCTTTAAAATAATGGGGCGTCTCCGTGTGCCGGCTCTTATAATCAAACGACTGAACTGCCCACTGCCGGTGATCACCTAGAGGCTGGCCAATCCCTGCTTCATTGATGCTGACAACCTAGAGGATGATGAATTCCTCCTGGCTACCGACTGAACCAGACACAGATGCTGACAACAATGCTGACGAATACCTGCTGGCAACCGACTGAACTGCCCACTGCCGGTGATCACCTAGAGGCTGGCCAATCCCTGCTGCATTGATGCTGACAACCTAACGGCTGACGAATACCTGCTGGCAACCGACTGAACTGCCCACTGCCAGTGATCACCTAGAGGCTGGCCAATCCCTGCTCCATTGATGCTGAAAACCTAGAAGCCAGCCAATTCTTCCTGGCTACCAACTGAATTATTCATTGATACTGAAAACCTAGAAGCCGACCAATTCTTCCTTGCTACCAACTGAATTAGCCATTGATGCTGAAAACCTAGAAGCCGGCCAATTCTTCCTGGCTACCAACTGAATTAGCCATTGATACTCACAACCTAAAAGCTGACGAATACCTGCTGGCTACCAACTGAACTGCCCACTGCCGCTGATCACCTAGAGGCTAGCCAATCCCTGCTCCATTGATGCTGACAACCAAGAGCCCGGCCATTTCTTCCTGGCTACCAACTGAATTAGCCATTGATGCTGAAAACCTAGAAGCCGGCCAATTCTTCCTGGCTACCAACTGAATTAGCCATTGATGCTGAAAACATAGAGGCTGGCCAATTCTTCCTGGCTACCGACTGAATTTGCCATTGATGCTGAAGCCTAGAGGCTGGCCGATTCCTGCTGGCTACCAATCGAACTGGCCACTGCTCCAGCAGTCGCCTACGCCATTTGCTGTATCGTATGGCGCGATGATGCACAACGTGCTCCAATCTGAAATTATCGCTGAAAGGATTCCAATTGTATCAGTTTTCTATCTGTGTTTTAAATCCCAGTTGTATTGAAATACATATAACTTTTTCTTGTGAATTGGGTTGGCTGTAAAAAATAGGTAATACCTATAAGCTACACCCCTTTGTACGTTCTGTATACCAGTACAATACTTGCAATTAAAATGTGAATTTTGATTCGAATCGTCTTTCTTTTATGATGGTTTGGATAGAACACCTCACGGTGTTTTACTTAAATCATTACCCAGGTTGAGGACTGATGTGTGCCGGTGCTTATTTTTTTTTATTTTTTAATTTTAATTTTTTTTTTTACTGGAAATTTTTTTGATACATACAGGCACATATATAAATTATACAAAATATAAGGCAGTTACAAAAAAATCCTACAAAGGCGAAGCCTGTGCGTGGGCATTATTAGGTGAAAATCAAAACAGTGGTGGTTACATTATATATGGTTGAAATAAAAAAAGAGATATGAATAAAGAAAAAAATATATGTATATACATATACCTATATAGTTATAGTTATTATTAAATATATGTACATATACTTATTATTATTAAAAAAACAGTTTAAAAGAAGTTAAACTTTTTTTTTTAATTTAGATGGTAACATATTATCATATATAGGTATCATTTTAGTATAATTTATAGAAAAAATCCAGATACTTTTTTACCCAGCTATTGTCATTTATTTTATACGAGCTTAGGTTTTGGCACATCTTGATGGAACTCGGCAAAGAAATAAACAATTTTGGACCAATATAGTTGATGTGTCTTTGGGCTAGCCTAGTCTTGCAGTGAGGCACTGTGTACATGCATATGTTGTGTCTCTGGCTAGAACGATTTGGATTTTTACAGAAATTATAAGGACGAGTGTATATAAATTTAAGACATTGGACACAGTAGATCCGCCTTAGTTCCATAATGTCAGTTTCTTTAAACATTTTATCGGTGGGATATGTCTTGGTCTTCTGGTACATTATCTTAATGATAGACTTCTGAATAATTTCTAGAGGTTTCACATGGTTATTGAATGTTCCTCCCCAGGCGATTATTCCGTAGGAAATGGATGAAAGTACCAATGCATTATAAACAAGCCTCATAATTCTTATGTTAACGATATTGCTCATGCGTTTGTACCTATATGTAAATTAGGTGCCTCAGTTTATTGACAGTTTTTTCTATGTGATAAATCCATTTGAGTTGACAGTCAAAAGTTACACCTAGGTATTTGATACAATTTCCTAATTTTACATCCTCGCAGCTTGAGCATATCTCAGGGTTACAATTAACATTATGGAACTTCAGGTTAGGATTATTTTTTAGGGGATGCCTTTTGGGAATTATGGAAGGAAATAAAAACGGTTTTCTCACAATTTAGACTAAGAAGATTTCTATCTAGCCAATCTTTGACTATTGCAATGCATTTGTTGGCTTTACTTTTTGTATCTTCCCATGTTTTACCTTGTACTGTTATTGCAGTATCATCGGCAAAAGAGAAAATATTTACCTGGTATTACTATGTTGCATAGATCATTGATGTAGATTAGAAAGAGTAGTGGCCCTAAGACAGTCCCTTGTGGAACACTCTGTTTTACTAGATCGTAAGCGCTTAAGGTTGATCCTATTTTTGTGGATTGTTGGGGATTTAATATGTAGCTTTTTGCACCATTCAAAGGTTGTAGGGAAGTCTTGTGACAAGAACCCCAAAAGACAACATAATATGAAAGCATTGATTGGACAAGGGCATTACCTCTATAAAATATCTTATCCGACTTTATGTCCGGGTTAAATCTTCCCCACAGGAAAAACTAAGCCCTTCCACACACTTTTCCACAAATGATCATCTAGTCAATCAACATTATGCAAGTGCATTATATAAGCATAATAAATACAAAATAATACAAAAACAACACGTCAAATCACCAGAGATCAAATGGGAAATTAATTCGCTGCCTCCAGATATTTTCATATCAGAGGCTCGGTTGAACTTCTAATTGGACCTATAAATCCTACTGATCCCTCAGTGTAAATATTTAAAATATCTTTCGTAATGCCACATGTATTTAAATGACTGATTTTTGCATTTTTATGTATAAATTCTTTGACAGATCTAATACGCCTAAATTTTGAAAAAGAGAGCTAGGTATAATGCCAGTAGCCGAAATAACAAATAGGTAATATGATCACGAAATAATAATTTATTTTATTATTTATAAAAAAACTTCCACAAATTCAACAGAATTAAGAACAGTAATAATAATGATTATTAAAATATATTATTATAATTAACGTAAGAAAGAGTCATTTTTCTGTGAAAGAGATAGCATGATTATGCCGACTGGTATAAACGCGTATGTCTTCTTTTGTTTCATGTCTTTTTACCAGTAGCTTCCTTCTTAGTAACAATGAAGTTTAAAAAATTTACCTACACTATTAATGTGTATTATATTTAGATGAGACATGAAGCGCAAAAATAGGTTCCGCTCTTTGACCTCCAACTGACCTCCAACTCTCCCAAAGCTCTTAGTTTCGGTCTACGCGCGCCGCTTATCGCGAGTGGAACAAGTTTTGACGAGATATTAGTACGCAGTAGCACCTCTAGTTATAAAGCTATGACCTACACGCAAGATATTATTGTAAATCACTTATTTACACGAGATCATCCGCTAATCTCTGCAGAATACTACATAGAGGATCCAGTCCTCCACAAGATAGTCCAGTTATGAACTTTACAAATTAGCACAGCTGACACTACAATTATAAAATCATGTCATTGCAGTTTTATACAATAATAATTGATGGTGTAACAGACCTACCACTTTTGAAATTTTTATATTTTTACATCAAAGCCATGGTTCAAAGAGAGTAATTTTACCCGATCCTAATTCCAAAAAACATGTTCTTTTAAAAGCTTGTTTTTTTTTATTATTAATTCTAAGAGCGAGATGTACCAACGTATTTTTTGTCCATACAAGTAGGTACTATGCAGTACGTGCTTACAAAAAGTTTTTTGGTAACTAGCCAATGAAACTCAATGCCTCTGGCGAATTTGGCGCTTCTCTCCCTAATAAGGTAATTTTTTTCAATAACCTAATTACACTGTCAATGTGGTAGACAAACATTCAGTTATAGAGATTATAAAAATAGTTTGTAAGTTATAACTAGTTTTAAATTAGTTAAATATAAGTTGTGTTGTATTTAAAGAATGACCTACTACGATTTTTAACAAAACTAGACCAATTTTTAGAAGACAAAACTTATAAATCATCCGATCCAATTCTAACGTAACAAATAATGCCACTATAGTAGTGTATTACTTATTATTAATACCTCAAATTATAATATTTAATTATTGAAGACAATATTAGCGACTCTTAAACGAAAATTGAAAAGATAAAAATCAGAAAAAGATACAGTCACATTTCAGGATACCCGGAAATGCAGGGGTCCTTGGTTCATGTCCAAGATGTTACCGTATATTTTTCTGATTTTTGTGTTTAAAACTTTCGTCCATAATCGCTAACATTTTCTTCAATAATTAAATCTTACTTTTAGTTTGACTTAGTAGGTTATGAAAATCTTTTTGTTTTAAGTGTTTAATAAGATTATTAACCTTAACATTTTGAAAAGGATATTATTTTTATTTTTTGCTACTATAAAGAGCATCTGTTGGCAAAATTACTAAAGTTTTCGCTGTATAAAGTCACCGTAGGAGGCAAACATAAAACAAATATGGAATACGTATAATGCTTCTACAACAAATATTGTATAGAATCTAAAGTTCTGTATTCAAATATGAAGTTACTGTGAGATAAATTCTTTAAAATTACGCTTTTTTAAACAATTTTGTATTTCACGGGTTAAAATTATGGTTATATTATGCCGGATACGCGCTGCTTTCAATTTTGTTCATTCACAAACAATACGTTGTGGTTTCCGTAGCACTAAGAGTTTGTAGGTTCAAAACCAGTAATAAAATCTGTTTTCATGGGCGTCTCACGCAAATATTTTTACTGCGTATTACCCCGTACACGAGTTTTAGTAACTATATTCTGATACCCTGTTGCATATTTTCTGCACAGCTGTACAGTACATATTATAAAATACAGATGTTCTTCTACGTAGCATTACGTACACTGGTAAAATGCAATGTTCATTATAGTTTTGGTAAAAGTGATAAACTGTTATTGTAGAATGTTTATCTACATAAGATTGAGCCCCGGAAATAAATCTACATTGTACCACTATTATATTTTCATTACAACTTTGTGTTTTCTTCCAGATCTATATACTTTTCCATACGTTTAGAATAGAATAATGTTAATGTAGAATAGCACACTGCTGTTGAAATAAAAAATATTAATATTATAGTACTATAGCAATTCCGCGGAAAAACTCGAAATCGTTCTATTTAACTAAAAACAAAAAATAAAATTTCGTTAATATTTATACCACTTTTCTACGTTTAAATTGCAATTTTGTTTTCTAGTTGATGAACGAATAAAAAAATGAATTTGAATCCTTAAAGTCGAGATTAGCCCACTTCCCGACGTTTGATTGGTTGTCGATGACAATGAAGTCTATCCTTTTGTGGCACTCATGCACCAGATAACGTAACATTTAAAAATTTACACCAGTTAACATACGAAATTTATAAATATACTTTCCAATTGGGATTTGGCTTAGGTGTTAGTGGTGTTGACTTCAGACTCTGGGGAGGAAGGTTGAATCCTCAGTCAAACCAAAATTCATGGCAGATGGTTAGTTATGTTATCGTCACAGGGGTACAAAAAGAATTTTAAAAGTGGTGTGCTGTCACTTAAATATGATATACACCGAAATACTGGGTTTTCAACAAAAGTATATTTCTGAATGAATGACCGTTGACTGCAAATAGCAAAAAAGTGAACAAGGTTTTCGCACAAAACTATTTTTTAATTACGGATGAACATTTTGAATTTGAAGGTCTTCATCTTTAAAAAGCTGACTTTATTCTACTGAGTAGTTTATCTTTTCTCGTGTCACAGTCTAACTTGATTATCTATACAATCTAGACGATCCAGAGGGCTTAGGGTGGCCTTGTTGGCATCCCAACCTTCTCGGGTGACACTGAATGAGATTCGTCCACCAGCTGCCTGTCCACCGAGCGATGTGTGGACATTTATTTCTTTTCTTGGAACGGAAGAATATCTCAATTTATTTACTATTGCTTGCAGTTCTAAGCAAGCTTACTTTTCAAATTGCGTTATTTTCAATAGCCGATCAAAAAAAGCTTCTTTTTAATAAGCCTACCGATACGCTACGCGAAAACTTATTAGGAGGTCTAAAATAGGCAGCTGAATAGTGTTGATTTGCATACTTACGAGTACTATTAGCAGAATTGAATACGTTTCCCAAAAGCATCAAGGATTTTCACACAATAAATTTTTTTTTACATTAACCCCAAACAAGAGGCCCTGAAAAAAATAATTTCTCTTAAGACCTACGTCGTCTTTGGGGATGCTGGTTGGAGGGTATTTTTTAGGGAAAGGAAGGAAAGGAAGTTATAGGAAGAAAAATGGTATGAAGGATGTCAGCAGTCTAGGGATCAGTATGTCCAGGATTTAAGGACGTACGAATTGAATATATCCCTCCCGCTGCGGCGAAAGACGGTGGATGGTTAGGTATACTACTAGGAGAGGTCAAAGGATCTCCCCAATCCAGCATCTCCCGCGATCTGGTACGCCACGAAGCTGGTGGGCAGCATCCTGAACACACCTCACACGATGAACCCGGGCACCTCTGCTACATCACCAAATGTATCGAACCACGACCTAAGGCAAATGTGTTGGTTATCCAATAAATTGCTCCCGAGGCGGCGGTACTTAAGCTCGCCTCCTAAATATCATATAGAAATAGTATAAGTATAGTAATAGTCCCATAACATTAGGGTATTTTCGGTTTTTTTAAATAATAATTACGTGTTACGCTTAAATGCACCCGTAGGTTAATACTAAAATATGAAAATGATCTAATCTTTTGATTTCTGATAAAATAATATTGTAGGTAACTTGTTATGGCAAAGCCTCCAGGAGCTGTCCAACCCAAGCTTGCTCCTAGTAAATGTCATGAAAATTCTTCTTTATAAGCCTTCTGGTGTTCAGTGACCGATTTGACAGTTAGTCGGGATATTACGTTGTCATAAAACAACGAATTTACTAACAAATATTCACCCTTCTCAAAACAGATATCATTTAGCCAGGCGGGCAACTCAACTGACCATGGAAACTAAGACGATAAACGCCCGGGCCGGCAATGAAATAGAAAAAAAAAACATTACATCAATAATTCTCCAGAGGTGTCCCATCGATATTTTTTGACAGCATTCCTACTATCGTTATTTATTTTTAGGGTACTATGCCGTGTTGCGATACCTCTATATTTAGACAACAGACAGCGTTACAGTGACCATCATCGGGGCAGATGTGTAATCGAAGATTATAGTGTCTGTTCACGACGTATGTAAACGTAATACCGCGTCGCGTGCTCAAATCCTCTAAGGGTTATTAGTTATATAGTTAAAAATACAAATAGTTATTTTTTAAACGGTCTCCGGCATTTTGTTTTGGTGTAGCCATTATTAATTATTTGAATTTATTAATATTAGTAAGATTTTTACGATTTTCAGTGGCCTCCATAACTGGACGTCCTCAAAGAGTTTCGGGTCATCCCAAGACTTCAAGTACATGACAGCTAAAATCAAACAACCGTTGGCTAAAAAGGGAGGTAGCGCAACACACTATAAAAATCTCAAATCATATCCAGTATTCCTGCTGTATTCAATCATAAGTTTCTTTGTGGTCACCATCAATATCTTTACAAAATTCAAAGACATGACCTAACCATTCCTGAAACTTGCTACCAAACATTTCGAGTATTTTCTTTACAATGGCCGTAGTAATACGATTAAGATCAGCTTTATCTCTTAATCTTATTCAGTGAGCCCCGGTCTTGATGAATCCTTAAGCCTTTGAACTTTCAAACTTTTCTCCATTTTTATTGTTCTTCCAGCCTTTGCTACTCTCAGTACAAAAAGGGTTAGAACTCATTCATGGTCAACGATGCGGCTCTAAGCGGAAAATAAAAAAAATCTAATTTGTGTACACAAAAATATTCATGCATATAAAAACACGATGTTTACGCACGAGCTAAAATCTAAACGATTTTTGAATATCCCACTAATAACTCCCCAACTGCTTTTCTATAATTTGCATAGTATAATCTAGTCATCGAGATATATGCGTGTATTTCCCATCGTAGTCTTGGAATATTTGAAGAAGATGCAAGAGCATAGTCATGTTAAGTTCACGTGCATTTCAAATGATATCGCGCTGCATCGTTTATAGGTCCTATATAAAGTTGATTAATATTATAATATGAAAATTGGTTTCTTGAAGTAGAAAAAACTCTCAAAGTAAGCTCTAGCGTCCTGAAATTTGTTGTCTGGTTTGCAAGATTGTGATAACAAACTTTGAAATTTCCATTAAGTGGACTCCATGGTCTAGGGGTAAGTTTCTAGACTTGCAAGCCGGAGATCACGGGTTCAAAAACCGTCATGCTTAATTAAAATTTATTTGATTAATTTTTGTTATTTCACAAAGCACTTATTAAAAATAATGTATGGTATATTTGCGGTACGTTCCAGAATGGAAAATACTCTCAGTATCGCCCTGGTGTAAGACCACCATTCAGACTTGAAACGGCTTTGGTCTCATTTGGTGACCAGATCTGAATAACCAGGTACTTTCCCACCTTCCTCTTAACCAACTCCTTCCCCTCATCAATACCTTCAGCCTCACAACATTCTCTATTTGGGGATGCCATAGTCTCAGTGCCTCCAGACTCTTGGGAGCACATCTCTTGTGTGGTTTCATATAAAAAATAATTAGTAATCGAAAAATGCACAAAGCTTTTATGATTTTGTTTATTAAGGCGATGCACTACGTCGTGTAATAATTTAAATTGTGCCGCTATCAATAACAACCCTTACGTAGATGGCGATAAGGTTAAAATTCCCGCTTAACACCATCCGCCTGTTTTGATTTATGGAAGAAAAAAACATGGCCAAAAAGTGCCTTTTATTTTATTTTGTGGGTGTTCAGGTATAAATATTAATATTTTTTCAAATCATTTTATAAATAACTTAATTTTCTACATTATACAATAAAATCATAACGGAAAATGGGTTCGTAAGTAGGAGATTTTGAACTTTAAAGCAGTTTTCATAGGCCTTATACGTTATTTTTTTCTGGGCTTATAAAAAGACTTATCTAAAAAATACTCGATTATTTCAAAGGCCAAGATGTATTCTACTCCCAGTATTTAATTAAAGCATCTGAAACATTTCTTGGCGACCAAATTTTCAAATCAAAAACACATTTTTTTGCATTACTACGTATGGCATCGCCTTAAATATTTTTCATTTCAGTGTAGAATAGTAGCTACCTAGCAGTTTATAGAGACACAATGTTGCTTTTTTTATTAGATTTGAATCCTATTATATTTAGTTTAATTACCGAGGATATGGAATTTCTAATTGCACCTTCTCCTATCGGAAGTTGGGTATCATTACAGCAATGAGTCAAAATAGATCACTCTCCAAAGGAACCAAATCTGTATAATGTAAAAATTGTAGTAGTTTTTGAATAATTCTTCATTTTATTCACCGACGTATAAAAATACACTTAAGACCTTTACCATACAAATAGTCTTTGAATCAAATCCTTGAAGCTCATGAATTCTGCTTCTAAAATAATTTATTACTTAACCTTCTGAAATTCTGTAGGATATTTACCATGAATGGGGATTTCATAAATCCCTCTACACATAAATACAAAATAACTTCCTAACCAATAAATTTATCTTATTCCGCTCTAAATAGGTTCTTGAATAGGTTCAAAAATAGCCTCGCTGAATTTACAGAGCGTTTTCTAACGGTAAGTGAAGGTAGACGAAACTTCAATACCATCGATATAGAGTGGATATAATGGCTTTTGCGATAGCAAAAACGCCTTTCCATTAACTAGTTATGATCCGGAACGTCTTAGGTTCTAATTTGTTTTATTTCACAATATATTCATTCATAATAATATATTTGTGGTACATTTTCAGAATGGTAGATACTTTTAGTATCGCCCGGGTGAAACACCGTCATTCATAAACGAAATATTGCTTGAAATGGCTTTAGCAGTGTTTGGTGACTATTTGAATAGCCAGATACTTCTTCACCTTAATCTTTCCCATCTTCTTACCCATCCCACCACTTTCAGACTCACAACATATCCCAATTAGGAATGCCACATTCCCACTGGTTGTGTACCAAGTGAACTTTAAAAACCGCATTCCGTACCTATAATTATAATTTCCTGGCACATAAGTGAATATGTTTATACTTGATGGGCTCACTCCTTCAAATGGTTGGGAGAAGTTGGGACTCTTATATGCGGTATTCACATATAAACAATAAACAAAATTACCGGTCATGTCTGATCATTTAACGTTGGTGTTCTGATTTTTAACAGCAAAAGCAATGTTAATCACTATGACAATGGGGTAAACTTTGATTTCCAATATCATCGGCAATAAACCATCACTGAGATAAAGAAACGGAGGTTTCCCACAGATTGGATGGCTGAAACCTAAATGGGGACTGCCGGATTTGAAAGGGTGAGAGCCATCAAGTACTGGCAAAACGAGAAACAAGTATGACAGAGGTCTACCAAAGATAGTCCAAAGCTATACAAACAGGACTGGACTTGGAGAAGCTGATTACTTGGATTCTGATGTTATCCACACGACTTTTCCGTACCTGTCTACAAATATCCTGGCACCAAAATGCGGCAGCCACCAATAAATGGAAAGCTGCCTGAATAACTTAACGGAGATGTGTAATAATAAATATTATATTTTAATAATCAATAAATATATCAAATCACTAAGTGATTGCTTCCTAAAATCAATATATTTCCATTTGGGAGTATGGGAGGGTATGGGTATAGGTCACCCCAAGTGTTTCATTACGTTTGGTGACATACTTGCGGTGTCAGGGTTCACGGAGTGAGGTGTATCTAGGTTTTGGCGACCGATGCGTCTGCCCACCTGCTGCATGGCGGGTCGGATCGGGAGAGACTGGTTGAGGAAGACCTTGTGACCCCTAGAATTTAAACAAAAGGCTTTATCAAAAAGGTTTAACTCAATTCTAACTACAATTATTATTAAGTACATTTGCATCTATTTTAAGGGTGCGGCGGAAGATACTTCCCTAATAGATCAGTTAAAATGATATGGGTATAATGTAGTGAAAATACCGGATTAACCATGTATCAGGCATCCAACATTAATTTTCTACTTCTCCTCCCATACTTCTCAGCCCCACAGCATTGTCCATTAATGGGAATGCCTTAAGAAGTTTCACTGACTCAATAATATTCGGGAATCGATTGAGGAAAAATTGTATAACGGCATAAAGGGTTGCTATCAGATAAGAACGCTTATCAAGTTACTTACAAGTTTATTTACAATCAGTTAAATACCGTTAATTATTTTATTTTGTTTTAACTAGGAGTTGGAGAACGAACACGGGAGCACTTCGAGCTATCGTTATCGCCATCAATCAGGAACCGAATGCATCGGTTCCGGTTAGGTCGGCCCCTCGCGCTGCTGGAGACATCATCACTTCTGCTATTAGTGGGCGAGACGCCAACTATATCGTAAGGTCGCTGCTAAATTCGCTTCTCACACGTCACATCTTAAAATATGTTTAGTGGCCAGATCTGAATGTCTAAGAATTGTCCTTTTTTCTTTTGATCCTATTCCCAACTTTCTATAGCGTCCCGTATAATTGGAATACCACAGTTTTACTGGCCTTGAGCAATCAATTTCCAAGTTTTTTAAAAGCTTCATAATTTTTTGTAACTACTAAGTTAGTAAAATACTAATTCTTCAATTTGAACACTCTCTAAATTTCCAAAGCAGTTTTTCAGAAGATAATAAAGCGATACTTTCTAAAATGATAAGTCTTTTCCATAGAATCGAAAAGAGCCATTGAAGTACACAAACTAGAAAATCGACACTGACGGTAAAAATAATCTAATAGCAATACATTACCTACACCGACAATCTTGTGAACAAATAATGAAGGAATATCAAAACATAATATATAAGATCCAAGAGCTTACGTTTACGCCTGACAGCATAATATAAATCCTGGTAGGGTTCATATTTCGCATAAAAATCTGGTGTTTCTTATTACAAAAATTACCCACCTAAAGCAGAGTTAATGCCAAGGATAATGTGAGGTTTTGTCTGCCCACCCTTATAAATAGTAGCTTAGGATTAACAGAGCCTTGGGCGACAAACGGGGTTGGTTTACTTGAGCGAAAACTTTGTCCGGACAGGAGGACAGTAAGGCGCCGGGGAGGGTGCTTTTCATCCCCTTCTATAGGAACACGGGTGACAACAAAATCACCCCTTGAGAACGAATAAAGATAGTGTAATTTTAGTAGTTTGTTTGAATTTACTTGTTGGGAGATTGAAACCTTTTCGCTACAGGAATTTCCTTGACAAAAAAATTGTAGTACTTTATTTACTACATATAAATAGCGATAAAACTGAAAGGTGATAGTTTTATAAAGTAGATCAGAAAGAGAAATCTAGCTAGTTATATTTAAAAGTATTCAAAATAAGCTCTGACAAAATAAAGAGGCAATCACTTATTAGATCCCGTTAAAACTTAATTTTCTAAGCGTGGTTAATAAATTTTGTGGTAGACGATGAAAGTTTTATGTTTAATCAATAGTCTAATATGGTGACTTCACAAAAAATATAATATCGCATTTAAAATGGTCGTGCTTAGGTAAAAAATCAATCATTCTTACGTTACAGTAGCGTAAAATAACTTTAATTTTTTTTTTGTTACAAGTGCAGATATGATTTGAGATTTTCAAGGCTAAAATAATTGTAGTGATTTATTTGTTGGGTTACGTTTCGGACAGCATTACAATCAAAATAGAGGCACGGAGCAGTATTGAATTGTAGATGGTATTCTAAGATAATTATTATGCAGAAAAAACTAGGCATGTTAAGTGTGAGACAGCAAATATTTTACAATACCTTAATATTTATATTTAAGCTGAAAAAGTTGTGTCTTAATACAATTCATATTTCCATTTTTTTTTTTAAATTGGAATAAATTAATCTCATTTATCCAATAAATTTTGTTTCTTCTTGTAATTGGTTATTTACCTTTATTGCACCATACATCAACTAATTTTGTTGACTTTGTATTTTTTCTGAAGGCTCTTCTTATTTCATTTCTTTTCCTCGTCACATGTGTGTGTTTGTATTACATCATAATATTTCGATTGACAAATATTGGAATAAAGTAAGCAAAATGGTATTATTACTTGAGATGCCGTAAATGTGGATTTTTTTTTTTATATCATGAAAAAAATATATTTTCGAAGTCACGATTTTGTTTCGAGGGACACAATATTGGCAAAGTAACTCTGGACGACTTTGACCTTCTGAATTATGCAATCCCCATAAAAATCGTATTGTAGAAACCACACAGCACTCTCACGCAAAAAAAAAGTTTGCTGCTTACGAAAATACAAATCTTCAACTTTTTTGTTCAGGATAAATCACAATCTGAAGTTAACTTTCCTCACACCATTGGTAATGATTTCGGTAGACACCCATTCCAATATGAAGCTTAAATGCCGACTTCTAAAAAATGGTAATTTTTTATCAGATCCATCCGAATTCTTTTATTCCTTATTCCGTTTTGACTGAAACTGTATAAACGGCCGAAAAACACTCCGAATGTGTTTGCTCAAAAGAACTGAAAAGTTTGAACACATTTATTTAATACTTTTTTATGCATTATTCACTGAAATTCAAAAACATCGGCTTATGATTCAATCAAATACTTTTGTCTGAGAATAAATACCTGATAAAAATATAAGTCTTCATTGTAGGCTAAGTTTGTATTTTTCACATTACTTTGATCAGTTGTTATTTTTGACCGTTTTAAATCAATTTTATAGCTGATTTAAAACGATGATATTAATACATACAATAATAAAAAAATATTACTAAAATACACTTTAAACAAAATTATATACCACAAGGACATTCACAGATATAACACAAGAACGTGCAATGGCATTAGGCTACCAAAAAAGGACAAAGCCATACAACAGTTTAAATAAAACAGTTTATTATATGCAATATTTTAATACACTGCCGGAAACTATAAAGTCTGCACAAATTGATAGATTCAAGCTGGATTGTAGAACCCACATTAATAAAAATAAAATGTAGGAGAAATGTAAATTCAGATAAGTCGCAGAATAGCTCTTAATCGTGGCTTAAATTCCTATCTGTGCGCGTCTTATTTTGTTCAGGTAAAAACCTTTCACCAAAAGGTTTAATCTTCTTCCTCTCTTGTGTACTGGTAATATCTGTTGTTGATTTCTTCTATTTCAACTCACGTTGTATTACAACGTGTTTACTTCATATAATAAAAACATTGATTTTCACCTCAATTATATTGTGATTAACTAGTGAGGGTACATAAGATGTAATCTGTAACTATGATTAAGATTCATTTCAACCTAAACATTATCATAATATTTAAAAAAAAAATTGTGACTTTTATTTTTCTTATTTTAGTGTGTTGGGAAATAAACAGTAATAGATATATAACATAAATAAATACATTTTCTATGTTTGCATGAACCAGTAAGGTTTCTACATAAAATTCATGTTACATTAAGAAAAAAAACATAAATAAAAGGAAAAACATAAAAAAACTTAATGAAAACAAGAAAATAACTTATATATCTTACAAATAGCATGGAAAGAGGGTACGTAATTAGCAATTCGATTTAATTTTCTCAAATATGCATTATTAAACTGAACTAAGGATAAATATAAAATATCGGCGTCTAAAAAAATATTATTGTATTTAGTGCTTGTTCTTCTGAAAAAATGATTGTTGTGTGTAGTTATTTTTTGAGTGTGGGATGTGGAATAGTTTGCTTGACCGTGTGTTTCTAACTAGGTAGTGGAAATTAATATTTTCCAGAAGGTTGATAAATGAGTGTTCCAAAAACTACGTACCTGACATTAATTAGCTGACTACACACTAAGTACCCAGCTGACAGCCTCCGAGGTCGAAGGGTAAGACGCTCGACTAGCAATTAGGAGGTCGTGGATTCAAATCCTGTGGTGCGCAAGTAAATATAATTTGATTAATTTCACAATCCATCCATTTAAAATAATAAATAGTATTTATGCGAGAGGGGAAGATACTCTCAGTATCGCCCTAGTATAAGACCACCATTCAGAATTTGAACGTTGCTTGAAATGTCTTCAGCCAAGTTTGGTTACCAGATCTGAATAGCCAGTTATTTCCCTACTTTCCTCTTCCCATTCTTCGTTTCCCTGGCTACTACCTTCAGCGTTACAACATGCTCCAATTAAGGAGGCCATAAACTCCAGACGGTTTGGAGCTGGGTCTCTTGCGCAGTAATCAATTAAAAAAATATACTTAAATAAAGTGGTGAAAACAATGGCATAAATAGATGTTTTTAAATAAAGTTTTTATGTAAATATTTATTTATTTATACAAGGAGTTATCGCTTTGGATGTCAATTGTTGTTTTAGTAATAAAACGAATAAAATTGGGACCTCTAACATCTACAAACGGAACTTAAAATCATAGAGCTTTAATTAGAGCATTTTGCATGGTTTTTCAATATGTTTAGTGATTTTCGACGACTTTCGATGTTTTAGACCATTTTTCATGTTTTATTACAATTTAAGACAAAAGTAAGGTTTTTCTACAATTTTGAGGTTTTTGGACGTTATTACTCATTTTGCATGGTTTTTCAATTTTTTTCAGTGTTTTTCGACGGGTGCTTGTTCCACTATAAGAACGCGATAAGCGGTGCGCGTAGACCGTATTTTGTAGTTTTAGTTAGAGCGTTGGTAGAATTGGGGGTCAGTTGGGGGTCAAAAAACGGAACCTATTTTTTCGCTTCATGCCTAATCTAAATAAAATACATCATTGCTCAAAACTTGCAATGAAATGGTACTTTTTTAATAAAATCTGACTATAAAAGTAGTCTTCAAATTAATGCAATATTTGAAAAATGTATACAGAAAGTTGTCGTTGAGGAATATTTTGAAATAAAACGACTGACTGTTGAGTTTGTCTACTGTTCAGAGCGTATGCTGATTCATCATGTGCACAGAGGTCTTTCTTTGTCGTCTCGCAATGCAGTTAAGCCAACGTAAGACCGCCTGTTATACCTTGTTTGAAATAAAATGATGCACTCCGAACGCAGTACAACGGTATGTTAATTCCGCTGCATATTGCATACAGCATGCTCTGAGGTATTAACATGAACTCAGAACACTAGGAACTTGTGACAATGTAAGCGTTTAACGGTTTCTGAACTTGTTTCGAAGAACAACGATGTTTGGAAGTCTGGAAAAAAACGCATAAATCACAGTAATTTATTTTGTTGAGAAATGTTTTAAGGGTTGTAAAGGTGTCCTTGCCACAAATAGAAAATAGTCCCGATGGATACAGTATAATAGTATATCTTCTTTATATTCATAATCTTTTTTTTGCTGTACATTCATAAATATGTCCACCAATGTAATGTATTTTATTTTTAAGCCTTGCTGCAGCTTGAGTCAATGTAGGTTCCAGATGAACATAATCAAATAATAGTGCAATATAAAGTTAGGTACCGAGTACCAAAACAAAGTGATTAATGCACAAGTTTCCCAACTGATCCCAACCGTCTGGAGCCATTGAGACTGTGGAATTCCCGATCGAAATTCAGATCTGGCAACAAAACACCGCTAAAGCTATTTAATACAACGATTCAATTCCGAGTGGTAATCTTACATCAGGACTTATTTTATTGATTCAATGGTGAATTAAAAAAAGTTTATCTGTCTGTGTTCTTATATTTATCATTACAAATAAATTAATGATATGTTCGAGACAAACCAACACCAATGTACATTTTCACTTTGCGAAGCCGGGACTTAATGTCAATACGAAACTAATTTGCAGATCCCAAAGTTGGGCCGACTGGTCCTCTAACGGCCCTTGACTTCGGAATTGACCTGACAATGTTGGAGACGTGTCCTGTTGTGATGGTGATAGCCATATTTTCGCTGAGTAGGGTGCTATTTAGGTACTAAGAAAATGTATTATATTATTGGCAAGAAAGATATCCGAAGCAATATATCGATGACGGAGAGTTATCACTAAAATGAATGTACGAGTATTATGTATTTATATTGCTTGTCATGTTTAGTGTTGTACAGCCATTTTTGTTTTTTTTTTCTTCTTTTTCTGTTTCCGACAAGCCTTATTTTTCTTCATTTGCCAATATTTGTGTTACTTTAAAAAAAAATTAGGCAGCCACTTCGTATTTTTCGCTAATGTATTGTAAAAGTATTTTTATTTTTAAATTATTTTAGTGAAACTACTTCACCGATATTAAGAATATTCCTTCTTTATGATGAAGAATAGCTAATTCAACAAATTATTACAAGCAATAATTATTGTCAGGTTGACCGGCAATCTGAAGGTGCGGGTTCAATTTCCTTCGGCGGCATTTTTTTTTTCTCGGAAGATTTTTTCAATTTATGTTTCAGGCTAGTAATTATTGCCTATAATAATTTGTTATCTTTTATGCTTTGCTTAAAAAGTTTCTCTTGTAAACAAAAGTTTACCTTTAATAAAAAAAAATAGCTACAACAGTTTCCCTTTTTTACACTAGTTTCACACGAAAGGCACCGAGGAAAATTATTTCACTCAGGTCCTATGTCATCTTAGGGGATGTAGTGTGTTTTTTAAGAAAGGGAGGAGAGGAAGTTCTGCGAAGGACACATGTATGAGGGATGGGTAGGAATATGGGAGTCAGTTGGTCCAGGAGTAACGGACGTACGGGACGTGTTTATGAAAGAACTGTAAATATAAGTACCGGTGCACATTCACCTTTGCCCTTTTGTAATGATTCAAAGACAGCACTAGAGGTATTTAATATAAATTGTCACAAAATTATTTATATCATCATGAAAATAAAGGATGTTCGACTCTTGTAGTGTATATACGAATACGTCTTGAAAAATACGATATATTCGATATGTGTGATTTGCAGAAAATAAGAACGCTTTTATAAATACGGTTGGTTTTTTATTACGGGTGCAAATTCTTGTCTTGCACCGAATCCGGACACAGGCTCAGTCGGTAACGGACAGCCTCTCCAACGAGGCAGACTGCATTCTGGGGTGACGTCAGCAGATGAGGTGGATGGGAGCCGGGTTGAAATCAAAGACAGCAAGTTGGATCCCAGGTGGCGAGACGAGTTTGAGCAGGGTTCAGAGCTCGAGGCAAACACTAAGACCGCGTCACCGACCCCTGTTTGCAATATCAAAATTCTCGAAACAAGCTTTGCTTTTTTGCTATGAAGCTTGCTACGTTGTAGGATTAAATCCGTTCATCTCAGAAACAAGAGAACATTTTATAATAACAGTGCTTATCTACCGCTGTCACTCTGCCAAAACCACGATATAGCAATAATTTTTATTTGGTTAAAATAAATCACATATCATATAATAAGTCGTCAAATCTCTTAACATTTTGAGAGTTTCGCTGAGTAGATAAATATCTTACATGTAACATATTTTATATCTATGCCAGTTTTTTTTAATTAACATGTAACATGTCTCCTATTATTACATAAAAAGCTTGCAAATTCTGATATTTTTCAAATGTCTTTGATGCTTGTTGCCGCAGGAGCGGGTTTTTCGCTCATTAATCAGTGGTTGCTCAGCGAGAGCAAGATGGTTGCTTGAGTTAAGGCGAGACAACTGCTCATTGAGTCGGGGTGATAAAATGTCCCGCTTACCGACAGGGCAGATTTTTAAACATTAGTTTCCTATCTGTAGGGCAGGTTTATCAAAATTAGTTTTTATGGAAGGTTTTACATAGTTTTCGAGCAGTAAATATGATGGCATTTTTTTGTGTTTGTTATATTTGATGTGCAGTTATATTAATGATGATGATACTGTTCTATTTGGACGTTCGATGTACATCCCTTCAACTGCTTTGCAAGGCGATGCGCGACGGGTTGAGAGAGTCCTACTGGAGAGGTCAAAAGGCCTCCTCCAACTAGTTTCTTTCGATCCGGCCCATCACGCAGTAAGTAGGTAGACCCATCAACCGCCAAGACCTATACAAACCTCACTCCATGAACCCGGGCACACATGCTCAGTTACCAAACGTGGCGAACCCCTTAGGGAGAGATGTTGGTTATTCAATGAATGGTTCCCGGGGCGGTGGTACTCATACCCGTACCCGCTGCACAAATTGAAAAACAATTTTGAGAATTAAAAATTTTCTGACGAAATTAGAGCATTACTTACAATTTATTTTATATCAAATCATTCATGCAGTTTATTTATGCCACCCAGTGTTGCCAGGTGCACGGTTTTTCCTACGTTTTAATGATTTTTGGATAATATATAGCTCCATGATTTTTTTAAGCTCTTGTCGAACAAAGACGTGGTTTTTTACCGGTTACCAAAAACATTCGCTTAGAGTGAGACATAATTTTTGGATCGTGTAGGGTAAATTCCTAATTCAGAAATGTCGTTCTTGAACTTAAGTACGGGTGTAAAGTGTTTCTTTGTCTGATTATTATTTCTGTCAATATAAAATATAAATACATTTATAAAATGAAATGATATATTATTTAACTTTATTTACGTACATTATACTAAAGGAGAATTTATACTCCTTAATCTGAAAATTTTTTTTTTCGTAAAATTTAATTTTTATTGTGATATTAATATTTAATTTCAAATGGAGATCTACAAATGAAACTTGATAAAAGTATAAGTTTAAATACAAAACTTTTATGATTATATTTGCATGGTGTGTTTTTTTGCAAAAACACACCATGCAAATGGTTTTTTTTATAAAGCATTATAAATAATTTACTTAGGTACCGTTGTTTTCTTATTTAAATGCTCAACAAAAGCTTACGAAAAACACGGTTACATGGTCTTTTTTATCCTTCAAAATATGGTTTCTTTATTTTTGAGATATGGTATCCCTGATCCCACCGTTCTTAAAATGGTTGGCAATGTAATGGTCAGCATAATATTTGTTTTCAAGAAGTTAATCGGGGTTCGATTTTCAGCCGTGGAAATTTTAATGTTGGTTGCATTAAGTATTAAAAATATAAAAATTATTGTAAAGTGTTTTCGTCAATAATAATAATAATTGTATTTGTAAATTAATGTTTTTTTTTATTTTTTTTTTATTAGTAGCTATATTATACATTTTTTTTACATTTTTATAAGAATATATATATAAAAAATAGATGTTGATTATATTCGTAGTCCTCCTCACTAGGAGATCCTGTGCTGAGGGGGACTAGGTTTTGGATAAGTTATTCAGCGACTTCTATGGTATGACTCCATGTTTTGGGTAAGGGTTTCCAGAAACTTCTACGACGATGTTTTAAATATGCTAGTAAGTTCTTTTTCCGGTAATTCCTTAAGCCAAGATTTAATGTTCTTTATGCAGTTGTTTTTTGTTTTGATTTGTTTGATACTAAGTAGGAGTTTGTTATATACCTTTACTGCTAAAAATTCAGAGCTTCTTTGTCCAAAGGTAGAGTTACACTTTGGTATAGTTAGTATCTCTGTTTGTTTGGCTCTGGTTTTATGAGTATGTGAGGTGTTTTCCTGAGAATTATTTTTGAGGTGTTGTACCAAAATGTTTTTGGCATAGATTTTCTGTATGCTTGGAACGTCAAATTGTTTAAAAATTTCTGTTGTTGACGTCCTTATGGGAACCTTTAGTATGGTCTTTATGATGCAATTCTGAGTTACCTTCAGCTGTTTTATATGTTTTGATACTGCTGAGCCCCATCCTATTATTCCATATTCCAATTTGGAGTAGCATAAAGCATAGTAAACTCTCTTTAAATCCCTAGCTGACAAAATGTTCCGTATTTTTTTGAAGAAGTAGATGAGTTTAGTTAACTTTTTTGAAGTTCGATCAATGTGTGAATCCCAGTGTAGTTTATCGTCAATTTCAATACCAAGATATTTTATGCTTTTGGTTTGAGTTATAATCGAGCAGGAACATTGAGGAAATTTTTTTTGACATTCATGTAGTTTGAGTATATGCTCATTCATTGGTTGTCCTCTTTTGTTTTTGGAGAAAATTAAATATTTGGTTTTATTCACATTTAATGTAAGGGAGTTTGCTTTAAGCCAGTTTTGAAGAACAGTTAGGCCATGTTCAGCCTCCTTATATGTGCTTGTCCAATCTTGTTCATGGAATAAAATTACAGTGTCATCTGCAAAGCTCATTATGTTTCCTTTGATGGGAAGATTCATAAGGTCATTTATGTAAATTAGAAATAGTATAGGTCCTAATACGCTTCCCTGGGGGACACCGTACTTAATTGGTAGAGTTTTGCTCCTTCTTTTACCAATTTTTACAAATTGTTCTCTTCCGTTAAGTAACTTCTAAGTAGGTTTGGGGTTGTTTCGGTTATTCCATTTTTTTTAGTTTTAAATACAGTATTTCGTGGTCAATGGTATCGAAAGCTTTTTGAAGATCAATGAAAACTGCTAGGCATTTTTTGCCTTCATCCAATTTTCTAATAATTGTATTTGTTACATTAGCTATAGCATCACCAGTACCCAGGTTTTCCCTAAAACCATACTGCGTAGATGATAATATTTTATTAGAATCCAAAAATGTAAGCATTTGTTTTTTTATAACTTTTTCTAATATTTTTGATAGTGTAGTTAAAATACTAATTGGTCGATAGTTTGATACATCATTTTTGGGACCGTTTTTATATATTGGAATGATCGTAGCAATTTTAAGACAAACAGGAAAAATACCATATGATATTGACAGATTTATAAGATACGTTAGTGGGTGGATTAACTAATTTTGTAGATATTTAATTGATTTGCTTGATATCAGTTCATTTCCCGATGAAGTATTTATATTTAGGGAGGCTATAATATTTCTTATTTCATCACTTGTTATCTTGACAATATTGAGGCTGTTTTCTTGATTTACATCGTCAATCCTCACTGTATTTTCGATAGTACTAATTGAATTTTGTTTAATTTTATTTGCTAAGTTTGAGCCTATATTGCAAAAATAGTTGTTTATAAAGTCAAGAAGTTTGGTTTGGATAATGTAAAAATCATTATCCAAACCAAAAGGTATTAATTGCAAATTATTGTTGGAATTTTGATTATCGCACAAGGGCCCCAACTGGTCATCAAACATGGCTGAAACTAGTTGATTGGAGGTATTTTACCGAGGCGATACTGAGAGTATTTACCACTCTGGGATGTGCCTACATTTTATTATGATAATTTACTGCGAAACAACATATGTTTGTACCTGCCTCATTAGGCTAGCCTGTATTAAGGCAGTCATTTTAAAAGTTAATTTAAATATATTTGAATATACCTATAATTATATTATTATATAATCGCTCAATAATTTTGTTAGATCAATAATTTCGAATTTGGGTGAGGGCTCCGGTAAAGGCCCTATTATTACTTTTGATCCAAAATAAAAGGTTTTTTTTTTTAATTTTTTGAATAATATATTTTTTAATGTTCTCTGGAAGAGTATTGTACAATCTTGTTGCAATGTACCAAAAATTTTTTTGACCGAAAGTAGTATGCATTACAGGAATTTGGAATAAATAAAGGTGGCTGAACATCAAACACATTCATTATATTAAAGATTAAGTTCGAGTCTGTAATTAGAGGTAGCCTAAGAATTATTTTGATAGTGGTTTAATGATTTAATGATTGGGTCCAGTGCAGATGAAGTGCCACCTTCCCACGTTATGATTCCATACTCAATGATAGATTGGCAGACATTGCGTCTAGTGCAGATGAAGTGCCACCTCTCCATGTTATGATTCCATATTCAATGATTTATTGGCAGACAGCAAAGTAGAACATGTTCAAGTGTTGTAAGTCGAGAAAGTTTTGTTCTGAAAAAGTGCATGGTTTTTCTTATTTTTTGCAATTATTTGAGTTTGAAGATTCCATTTTAGGTATCGATCAATGGTGAGGCCAAGGTACTTCATCTGAGTAGTGCGCTAAATAACGGAGCACTGACAACATTCATCGGAATTCAGACATAAATAATAATAATAATACTTGGATGACTTGTATAGCGCCGTTTTTGTGCAAAAACACCTCAAGGGAGCTGTACAAACTTATAATACATTTCTACAGTGATCTATGTTATTACTTAACTATTTATGGAGAAAATATACAGTAAAATACTTACCTGGTAGGTCACTTGAGATTAACACTTAATTAACAATATATAATTGTTTACTGGCGAAATTTAGATACAGGATTTAGGACTTAATTGAAAAATTGAATATAACTGATTCTAATATAGGCACCGTCAATGGGTTGACCTGTAATATTTATACTTGATGTAGATATAGATAAGAATTTCAAATATCCGTAGATAAAAATGGTTTGGGCAAACGTTTTAGGGTTTTTGCTGCTCACAAAGTTTTTATACTGTATTTTTAATTAAAAACACCAATATTATTAGTGCGTACTCGTTTTAAGAGTACAGGCGTTTCATTTTTTTTTGCAATATGCATTTGCATGTTACGGTTACTACAAAACTCCAAATAAAAAAATGCAATTGTGGATGTTTTTTTTTTAAAGCAATTAAGCTACTATGGTTTATAGACATTCATTTATAAATGCATTGCACAGAAATGTTTTTGCAGAAATGGGTATGAAACTGTATTTTTTCAAGCATTTTGGTTCAATTTTTAAACCTATTTTTCGATGCATAATATTCCACTTAAACCCTTGGATACTACTTTCAGTCATTTTGACTTAGTTATTTTTATACTGTACCTCTCTTCATACAACACTCTTGTTAGTCCAGTCCGCGGTGAACACAAGCTATGTAAAAGTGTCAATAGAACCAAAGTTAGTTTTTTTTTATGATAGAATTAACCTAAAAATATATTTATTGAAAACTAGAGGAAAAAACTTATTTTCTTTAGTTAACTTAACAATAGTCAACGTTAATAACTTTTTAACTCCCCAATGGACAATGTATCCCGGTTAGGCCATTTCGATTCTCAAAACTGTTTTTTTTCCGTTGACTTGTTGGCAAGAGGTATCCATATACCATACAACTCGGCGAGCTGCGTCGAATGGTGCTATTGCCGATGAATTTGCGTTTAGTTGGTAGAGTAAAAAAAAATAAGATAAAACTTCACGGAATATACCACATGGCCTGGACAGGCCATCGCATATGGCATCAAGGTCTGGTGGGTCTGCGATTTGGATACCAACTAACTAACTTTCAAATGCTGATCGTGAAGTGAATCAAGGTGCACGTAGTATTGGAATTAGTTGACAAGTATCGCTTTGCTGGCCGAATAGTATATTTGGATAATTTTTTTACGTAAATCGACTTGGCAAAAATTCTGATGGAAAAAAGGACTCCCCATCGATGGTACTACATGCACGAACAGGGTGTTTGCCTATTATATACACATATGCAACATATTGACACGTTCATACAAACTATTTGCACACCTGCCTTATATAAAACTAGTATACTAGCTCACAACTCTTTAATGGCCTGTTCAGGCTACATTGCCCATCCAAATCGGTAAAAGCACATTGCCCATCGGAAGGTTAAATAAGAACTACAAATCGAAAACAGGTTTTATTATTTATTGTTATCAAGTTTAATTTGTAGAACTCCATTTTAATTTTAATATTTTTATATATTCAATAATATTTTTATTGGGTTTATAAAAGCAGTTTATTTTTAAACAAGTTCTGCTGTGTAATTTTTATTACGCGTGACAGCTATTTCGCCCTCTGAAGGCATTATCAAACAATTTTATTGAATATATAAAAAAAAAAAGTTATGTTTTTTAAGGTATTGTTTTTTTATCCTTTGTACTAGTATTTAATTTTTGTTGTTGTTTTGTAAAATAGATTACACGATTGAAAGCTTCGTAAACAAAAAAAAAGCCTTTTGCGAGGATCGAAAGTAGTGTTAGTCAAATTGACAAATGATTAAGCTTTTTGGGGTTAAAAAAAAGATGTGATGCAGTCCAGGTATTTTATGTTGAAAATTTCTTTAAAGAGTTTCTTTTATTAGTTGGCTAAAAATCACTGAACTCTCTACAATAAACAAGATAAATACCATTATTTTAATTCCTAAGCACAACAGAGGCATAACACAGTGACGTTCGCGTTCCGGCAACGATGATTTACGCAATAAACCTTGATTTTTACATTTCCGACGTTCCAGCATTCATGTGACAAATAACAATAAATTTCCCTTCCCGAATTTCCCGATCCCCTTTTCCACACGACTCAGTCTCAGATGCCATCAACGGAAAGATAGCAGACATCATTTTTTTAGACAAGGGGAAGTCGGGCAAACACGCAGTGTCCAGGAACTGGCCAACAACTTTAATATGGTAGATAAAATGAAAGATGGGGTCAGTAACCAGTTTTATCAGATAAAAAAATAACGTAACGGTGCCTTCTCGTAATATTAATTGTTACTTAAATCATTAATTCTGTTGACTTATTCTAAAAGCCAAAGTGTGATGTTTTTTCAGTTTTTAGTTATAAAAGTATGGAGCACTCGTAGAAGATCTACGTGGTCCAACTCTTAAGATTTGATTAAGGTTACTTATTTCAAAGCCATTCCATTTATTTATTACAAGTAACACATTCCAGAGTGAAAGATACTCTCAGTATCACCCCGGTGAAAGATCAAAATTCAGAATCGAAACGATGCTTGAAATGATTTTAGTCGTATTAGCTGACCAGATCTGAATATCCAGATATTTCCCTACCTTCCTCTCCCCCATCTCCTCCTACAAAATTTAGCCTTACGCGTACCCCGATTGAGAATGCCATAATAAAAGTATTCATCCGATTATTGATTATATTAAATTTTTTCCTACTACAATCACACTAAGATTTTTTTTTAAATATTGTTCTATGGTAGAGTATTATACTAATAGAGAATAAACGCCCAAGTTGACAGCCGTAATTAATCAATATATCGATTTGAAATAGTTAAAACAAAATGTATTTTATTAAAACTCCCTAAATGTCCTTCACGATAATAATCCCATGACCTATGAATTCAAAGCCTAGTTCTAGTAAAAATTCTTTGTTCTTTGTTTTCAAAATATGTAATCATATTTTTATGGTACTTTTGTACGAACTACCATCCGATAGTGTGGTTTTTAGTTAAGTTTTAGAGTGGTTGCTCTTTCAGGTTAAGGTTAGGTTTTTCGGGTTAATCTGACTAAACGAGACGATATTCTTGCATGAAAACAGGACGTCGCTCTAGCACGGCACAATACTTCGACATATTCGGTCAGCCTCGTGACTCGTCGAGTCTTTCCGCCTGGCCGCCTAAACCATTTTATGTACTTATTTATTTTGAATTTCACGCACATCTTTCACATGGTAACTATTTTTTTAACACAAATAACATCAATATATTTGCTTGTATTCTAACTAAAGTTGGCAATGGATCTACTCTACGAAATTTAGGAAGAAATTTGAATTTTAAATAATTTTTTTATGAACATTTAAATAATAATGAATAACGATCATTTTCACTTCTTTTAATAAAAAAAAAATCTTTTTTCCCACTGCCAGTCGCCCCATGATGGCTATTAATTTATTTTTCTATTAATATCTATCAATCACACTAAATTTTGAAAATGTTCTAGCTTTTTAACTTAATACCTAAATATATATTTTTTTCTTTTTACGAACCCAGAAGATTATTTATTACACAGTATTATGCTGAATACAGAAAGAATGAAGCATGAAGTCAGTGTTGTAAGACGGTGATTAACAATGCATTCATAACGATAAAGGATTACCTACTTGGCAATAACCAGAATTACAAACATTCCCGATTCGCCACCCTCCCAGCTATAAATTACATCAGTAATTAACGTAGGGGTAGTAAGTAATCACATTTATCTTGTACCATCACCCATAGAGAATCTGGAAATTAATCTGCTTCTCGGAGGGATGAAATTAATCAACGATTAATTTTTCAGTCTTTTAAAATGCCGAGTCCTAAAAAATGGTCGTCAGGCAATTCAGGACAGTCAAGTTTCAATTCAACACACTTCAGCACACTCTTCAAAAGTGATATAATGTCATGAAAAGTGAAATTAGGTTAGGTTGATGGCCATTTTTTTTCCATTACTTTTAAAGGCTTTATATTGCTTTACAAAAGTGTGATGTATAGCCACTAGAGTTGCCATGGAACCAAAAAAAACATTACACATTTTGTGTTGCTTCTTCGTTTAACCTTTCCTTGCCAATGTTGCAAACTGATTAGACCATAATTTAAATATATCTATAAAAATACTTAACTCAGTCTTCATATTTGAGGTGTTTTTTACCAATGTAATTTTTGTTTTAAGTAAGTCCGTAAGTTAAAATTTATGAACATACAACACAACAATTTTAACATCGTTACAGCGGCGAGTAGCAGGCGTCCCCGGTGCGGGCCAAAACTGTTGGTAAATTTTTCCAACATTCGCGGCCTGCACACAAATTTAAATTCCGTCCATCACCATCTTTTGTCCCAACGTCCCAACCTTCTTTTCCCATCTGAAACTCAGATAGCCGAGCCGCCAGACTCCTCCTATCTGGACTGCCCGGGCTTTACTCTCGCAAGCAAATTCCGACTCAAAGGAGGAGTCTGCCTCTATAGTCGAGCTGACGTCAACTGTGTTCGACTATTGAGTCTGGAAAACTCCAGATTCGACGTAATGTGGGTGCGCGTCAATCTTGCCAGTACGGCAAGATTCTACGCATGTCTATACCGCTCACCGAACCATAGCGAATCAGACACTTCCGAACTCTTCAAACATTTGAGCGATACTATTGATGATCTCTTGCCCCGCTACCCTTCGTCCGAGTTTGTTGTTCTGGGGGACTTCAATGTTCATAACGAACCATGGTTGAAGTTCTCAGGCCCAACGGACTCGGCTGGCCGACAGGCGGAATCCTTTGCCATTTGCTACGGATTAGAGCAATTGGTTCAGGAGCCTACAAGGGTTCCTGATGTCCAGACTCACCGCTCCAATCTGCTAGACCTATTCTTAACTACTGTGCCACACGGTTATAAGATTGACGTCACAGCGCCTCTGAGATCATCTGACCACTGCCTAGTGACGACATCAATCCCCGTTAGCCTCAGACCAACCAATGAGAGGCTGAGGAGAAAAGTGTGGCACTATAAGTCAGCAGATTGGTTCGGTATGCGGGCCCATTTCAACGCTTTTCCGTGATCAGGTGTTTGTTTTCGGACTTCGGACCCTTCAAGATGTGCCCAGGAGATTGGTGAAGTCATCAGATCGGCGATGGATGGCTTCATACAATCGACTACTAAAGAAACCGGTGTGGGCTCAAAGCCGTGGTTCAGTCGACAATGCTCCGAAGCAGTTCGACGAAAAAACGCGGCTTACCGAGCCTACAACACATCTCGAACGCCCGAAAGCAGATCAGCATACAACAAATCGGCAAAGGAATGCAAGAGAATCATTAATAGGTCAAAATTCGAACACGACCTGCAGATCAGCAAAAAGCTGGCTGCCTGCCCGCATGGCAGCAGAGCATCCTGGTCCCTTGCAGGCTCAATAGGTCGGAATTTTCGCAAAACCAGTTTGTCACCTCTTACCAGACCTGACGGCTCACTAGCAAACACCGCCACCGAAAAGGCTAACCTATTAGGGAAAATGTTTGCGGAAAACTCGACCCTCGATGACGGAGGTGCTGTTCCGCCGTCGATTCCTCACTGCGGCTTCTATATGAAAAAGCTGAGGATCCGGCATCGGGATGTACTCCACGTCATACGGGGGCTCGATGTTAACAAAGCTAGTGGACCTGATGGAATACCTGCCCTGGTATTGCAGAGGTGTGCTGTGGAAATAGTTCCAGTTTTGACAAAGCTCTTCAAAATGTCCCTGAAGTGTGGCACTGTGCCCTCTGGTTGGAAAAAAGCGGTCATTCACCCTATTCCCAAGAAAGGTGACCGCTCCAACCCGGCTAACTACCGCCCCATAGCGATCACATCAGTTCTGTCCAAAGTGATGGAACGTGTGATCAACGACAAACTGCTCACATACCTCGAGAAGAACAAAATTATCAACGACCGTCAATACGGATTCCGGCGGAACCGCTCGTGCGGTGATCTTCTCGCGTATGTGACGCATGTTTGGGGGCGGTGCCTGGAACGTCACGGTGAGACCTAAACGGTCGCACTAGACATATCCAAGGCCTTTGACCGGGTCTGGCACCGAGGACTTGTCAACAAATTGCATTCTTACGGACTTCCCGCATCCCTGTGTACGTGGATTGCTGATTTTTTGAGGGATAGGTCGATTCAGGCGGTTTCTGACGGTTTCACCTCTTCCTCGCACTCCATAAATGCTGGTGTCCTACAGGGATCGGTTCTGTCTCCGACTTTGTTTTTGTTGCACATCAATGACCTTTTGACATGTGCACCGATTCATTGTTACGCGGATGACAGTACAGTTCATGATAGCTTTTTGTTTGACAAGCCCCCAAAGGGCACACAAACTCCAACGGCTCGGAGGGCTTTGAAGTAGAGAATGGACGGTTATCTCGAGAGTATTTCCTCCTGGGGTAAAAATAATCTCGTCGAATTTAATGTTTCAAAGACCCAATTCTGTCTGATTACGTCTAAAAGGGATCAAAATGATAATCTAGCCTCCTTCAACGGAAACAATCTTCCGAACAGGCCTTCCATTGATATGCTTGGTATAACTATAAGTGACCAGCTCAGGTACGGGGGCTCCATCGAAGCCAGAGTAAAGTTGGCCTCTCAGAAGCTGGGCGTACTGTACAGGGCCCGCAGATACTTTAATAATACACAACTGCTGACCCTGTACAAATCGCAAGTGCGCCCTACTGTCGAATTTGGCAGCCATCTCTGGTCCGGAGCCCTTAAATACCTGAAAAAAACCCTAGACTCTGTGCAAAAACGGGCGGTCCGTTTGATAGATTCCCCAATCTTAACAAACGGACTGCAATCTTTAGAGCTCAGGCGTCAGCTAGGTATGCTGTCCTTGTTCTATCGGTATTACAATGGAAGATGCTCTGAGGAACTAGCGTCATTGATCCCTTCGGCACCGGTGCGTAGTCGGGATACACGCCAAACGCGTGCCCAACATTTGACACTTGTCACATGAGAACGGGTCGCTTCTACGATTCGTTCTTAAGTTCAACAGCTCGGCAGTGGAACGAACTGCCGGCCTCTGTGTTTCCTCCCTCTTACAACATGGGACTCTTCAAGACCCATGTTCACTCCTTCCTCTCCACAAAAAGACCCTCCACACAGCATCCCCAAAGATGACATAGGCCCTGAGGGAATTTATTTTCTTCAGGGCCTCCTGTGTGGAGTTAATATAAAAAAAATATATATATAAGTATCCGTAAGTATTTTTTAAGTTTCCCGGGTTACAAATAACCTGACATTATTTGAAAATTTTCTACTAAGATCACAGTAAAATGTTTATTTATTTATTTATTTATTATTTATTAACGCCGATTATAGCGGCTTTTACAAAAGAAAACAATTGTTTTACTTATTATAAATACAGAATATACATAGATAAAAAAAATATAAATACAAAATACATAAAAGAGAACAATAGAAATGGGTATTATAAATACAATGCAACAATGTGTTTATATAAATATATAAACAATTAATTTACAATAAATCCCGGATAAACTAATACTTTAAAACTGTAATTGGTTATATTCAATCAGAGAAGCGCTGACATACAGTTTTAATTAAGTGGTGTTTGTATGAGGATAAACTAGCAATGTTTATAGATTCATCCAAAACATATTTATTACCAAGTACATGTAGGCGATTCATTATGGAATTGAGTTCAGCGTTAGATCCTGTATTGTTGCTTGTGTTGTGATGGAGGACATAAAAAAATAATAATATAACTAAAATACGCAAGTATTTTCCGAAGGCAACAATCAGAAAATTCGGAAAAAAATCGTAAATATATATGTACGTCTGTGTGCGCTGATAACTTGCGGAGTAGTGCTGTGAGCAAGCAGAGTACAGTATTTTGCTAACCGTCCACCTAATGCAATTTTCAGTAGTATTAGGCGATCTGCCCTCCGTTTTTATTTGTTTTCAGCACATTAGTGCTATTTAAATATTAATTTTACCTAACCCTGTATATAAAACTACTTAGAGTGACCAATGGCAGAGGTTTTGGTCATCCAATAAATGGTTCCCCAGGCGGCGGTACCCAAACCCGCGTCCCAAATTGAAAACTTCTCTTTACAGTTTTAACCGTACGGGAGTGCAACGCTACTTTCCATATTAAAGTCGGGTCCATACGAACCCAACGAAGTATTGTGTTTATTCAAAAAAGTACGTTCTATTTCTTTTATGGGAGACAGATTGTTGTTATGCTTTTTTAAACCTAAAATAAGAAACTATTATTCTGAGAAAATAAAGATATAAGTTGATTATCAAAGCGGTTTTTTTTTGAAACGCATAAAACAAGGACTTGTTTTTTTTATTTCTATTCAGAATAAAGCCCGGTGCAAATTGATAACAAAATAAATGAAAAAACTTATTTCTTATGCACTTAAATTTCCATCGAAATCAAGGGTTCTTATGGACCCAGTGTACTATGGACGTTTTGGCGAAATTAAGTGCAGTACTTAAGGGTTAGTAAGTGAATTAGTTTCACCATCTTTTGGCAGTTGAAACTCTTGTTATATCACATATATTTTACGTAAATTTTAACTTACATAAATAAAAAAAGTTTTTTTCGATTTGGTGATTTCGAATATGTGTTAGTCAATCCCTGGTAATACAGTCTATACAAATCGTTGTTGACCGAGTTCACTGGTAAATATAATAATAAAAAACTTTCATGGACCACCTCCCTGAGGGTGAAAGAATGGGTGGGTCCTGACTGGGCACATATTTTCTCATTTATTGTTTTAAGCACTTTTATGATAAGAGAGATCATCCCAGTGATTTATTTTTTGCATTTATTAGTTTTATTTTGACTAATAGGCATTTTTTAGGAAGTATGACTTTTATATACCGTCTCTTATTTATCCTTCATTTTCAATTCAAATAGTTTCCAATTTATGGCATTCACGTCCAATTTTTTTCTCTACAACGCCACAGTAGTTCATAATACAATAAAAAAATATGTACTTTAGTTTAGTTTATGATATTGTGAATTACGTATTTGTTTAGATTTTCACCGCATAAAAGTAATCTTGAACTTGTATGATGATTTTTGTATTTTGTTATTACTACAATCTATAACATGAAAAATGCCCGGCTGTGCATAAAACTAAATAAAGAAATATTATAAAAACGTTGGTTTCCTAAAAACCTTGATTTTTTCATTCAAAATTCACTATTCACAGCATTGATTGTCACAAGTTTCCCTCTGATCTTCCTATGTGAACTTTAAATTCCCTCTTAACAACATTGATTGTCATAGGTTTCCCTCTGATCTTCCTGTGTGGACTTTATATTTTGAAAAAGTTAAGTCACGCTGTTAGTATATATCTAACTGTAGGGTAGACTGGGTACGGTTGAAACATTTTAGCGTTTATCGTCCATAGCACCGGGATTGGTTAAGCGAGCGATGACGGAATTATATAAAGTAAAAGACCGTACATCTGTCTACTAATGGGCAATGTTGTTTGAGATCATTGCATTGTATTTTATGTGTAAAATGAAATTTAAAAAAAAGAAATTTGTTCCAACCGTCCCCATGCCGGGTCGGTTGAACAGTGTTTGTGGTCAATTGAAACACATGCAAATAATAAAAAATGTATTTTATTAATCATCTTATAACATTTTACGACTTTTAATGACAGATTTTGATTCATAGATAAACAAATGATAAAACAATACTTTTATTTAAGAAATTTAAATTCATCAGTTAAAATAAACACTTTAGCCCTTCAGCTATAAAATAGGTTATGCAAAAACTAAAGACTATTATTTCTAAAAAAATCCATATTTAAAATATAAAAAGTGGTTACGAAATCAATAGGGAATACAAATGTAGCAAACATAACTAAAACAACCTTCTGTGCACTCTTCATGCGCCAACATTTTACATTGTGTGCATTGTATCCATTTTTCCCTCGATCTGCTTTCCGAAATACAAACAAGGCAGTAGCACTCCTCTCGTTGACTTCTTTTGGCGTCCCCTTGGCATCTAAGAATCAAGAAAATGAAATAAATAAACTGTTTCAACCATACCCACAAAAAATGTTTCAACTGTCCCCAACCCCCCTTCTATGTATAAAACTGTTCACAGTAAGAATGATAATAAATTTGAATTAAACTAATCATACTTTCGTAATCTACAAACTTCAATTAAAACGATACAAAACTCTTAATACTCTAATTTTAATCAAAACCACAATAAAAGCAAAGGTGTACGAACAAAAATACTTATTTTTTCGTGAAATAACATAATGAGGCACAAGCACAGCGGGCGAAGAGCGAAGCATTACTAAAATTAGTGTTTCGACTTGTCGCCCACTTCGTTCTCCCCTTGTACCCTTCACCTCATCACGTACGGTTCGCGAGATGTTCGCTTTGTTTCAACCGTACCCCATTTCAACCATATCCAGTCTAACCTACTTCAAAACCACGTTAGCTATTGGTACTATGAATTTCGGGATATAAGTAATGCTATGCGGTTAAGAGCGGAAAAGAGAGGTCGGACAGATATCTGGCTTTAATATAGCATAAAACTCAAGGTAACGTCTCGGTTGCGAGTGTGGTCTATCAAAAGAACCATTCTAAATGATACTTCCGCTCTGAAACGCCACGGAGATCGTCATAAACGAATTAAATCTCAATAACAAAAATTACTCTTCTCCTCAAATACTAAAACCCACCGGGCTCACAAAATTAAAAATAAATCAAATATTTTTCCACCCCTTCCATTAATAAAATAAAAAATGAAAATACTGCTTTACGACCGAAGAATTATCATCAGTTGTTACCGAAATAGTCAAAACAAGAAGCAATAAAGCTTAAAAATACGAAATTATGCGGATTTTCTACCGCAAAATACATCTGCCGTCGGAGCTAATTGAAAAATATAATAATTTATGTCTGCACTTTGACCGACCATTATTAGGTCGACATATTTTTATAATTATTCAGCGTTCATTTTTTTATTTTTCCTGAAATCCGAGCTTAAATAAACGATTGTAATTTATGGCAGCTGTGACTTTAAATATGGAAACTACTGTGGTATTAACGGTACATGATTTTAATATATGAATTTTCCTGTGCTTATAAGAAGCTATGATTTTGAGAAAAAAACCTTAACAATGTGAAATTTTAAAATGTTTTCAAAATGCAGTTTTTGTCAATCATATAATACCTGTAATACATTATTACAAATGCTGAATTAAATTTTTATATTTTAGTAAAGTAAAAATATCCTATGTACGTACTAACCCACCTTTTAACCCTTAAGTGACGTCGTGCGTCCGTGAGACCCACATCGAAACTCCTTCCCCTCTGCCATTGTCATCTTATTCACCACCGGGCCCCGTGCATCTCAGTACCTTCCCACATTCTGTCTGAAATTGCGCAGCAGGATAGACAGCTCGCTCACATCAATATTAAATCTATTTACGAGTATGATTTGAGATTTTCACGGTCAAAATCGTTAAAGTGAATTTAGTTTTGGGGTATTATGCCATGTTGCGCTACCTCCTTCTTTACTACCGAGCGTTTGCCATTATTGAAGGAGCTGTAAAATCATGCAAGATGTGTTGCATTTAGTGCAAAATTCGTGTAACTTTACCCACTGTCATTAATTTTATGTTCAAAGTTATAGTTTTGTGTACACAAGTATGAAAAGAAGGTTATTTTATTTTTTAAAAATTCATTATTAAAAACGACGATGTCAAATTTTTGTAGATTTTCATTTTTGTTTGTGGATATGTTTTTGTGTAAAGAATTTTCCGTCCCAAGTTCGAAATTAAAAATACAAATGTTTTTTTTTTTATATTTGATTATGAATTTATTTTATTTATTTATTTCTATATTTATTTATTTCTATACGTACATTACATTGTCTACCAAATATTTACATTTGTATATAATACATAAATTTGGAACTGTTGTTAATATGGTGTTTTTTTTTTTTTTTTTTTTAATGCTGGGTGTGAGGTAGGTTTGAGTAGGTGACACTGTGGTGGGTAATGTTATATGTTTCGTGAACACCTCACTGGGAGAACCTGTGCTGAGGTGTTTACGTGGTTATGATTAAATGGTACATGTATTTGTGTGTATTGGTTTAAATTTTCTTATATAAAAGTGTAAGTTGGGATTTTAAATTTTTTTTTTTAATGGTTATTGTACATTGTTATTTAAAGAAAATGGAAAAAATATTTATTTATGTGCACATATATACATACACCCATGTATACACATACATACATAAATACACATATATGCATGCATACACACATATAAGTAAACACATGTATACATACATACATACACATTCATCCATAATTATATCCCTAATTCGTTGAAAGTGATTGATAATTTTCAAAAAAAAAGTTCACATAACCTTTAACGTTTACTTTAATTGATTTTTTAAAAACGTGGATTTCCGGGACCCATGACGTCACTAACGTAAGTTTTGTCCACTACGTCACTTAAGGGTTAATAATGCTTGTAAGTACTTAATAATAAGGTATGCTTAAACCGGGTTGTGTAATATTTTATCTTCTCTTCCCACCTCTGATACGATATCACTTGGTGGATCTTAAATTAATTAATTCGTGGTGAAAAAAATACCGTTGTATGTCTCAAAATAGAACGTATTTCAAAATAATTTTCTCTTTGGAAGAATTTAAGGATGTTCAATTATTAAACCATATTTTTTATCTTACCTAACCTTTTACCCGTTTTATTAATAAAAAATATTTAATTTTAGAGATTGTTTTTTTTTTTTTTTTTTTACTTGTTTACTTTCTCTCCGATAGTGAAATAAAACGTGAAAAGGTTAATAAAATAATACATTGTTAACATTGGTCATATTTACAATGATTTAACTGTAGCAATTTCATTTTAAAGAAATCCTGTCTACTGCAGCAAGTGACTTTGAAAGGTAGACAGTTGTTAGACCATGGGTTCCCAACTAATGAGTCGCAACCCCAAATAGGGTCGAGAAGGGGTTTCTGTCACGCCCTAAAGAGTAAAAAAAAGATTTTATAATAATAATATTCATTTTAAATCAAGAAGTTCTAATATAATATTCGGATATGACCTGCTTTTTTACGAAAAGTTGTGTCACTTTGAATATTCATCCGATCTGAATCTTATACGACATACGTGATTTTGATTTGACACAGGATTTGCGGTTGCATGAACACGCATACCAATATGCGTGGGAGGGAGTGCAAAAAAATGAGCAGGTTATAAGCAAAGTAGTTTCCAGCCATATAATAAAGAAGAACATATGAAATGTCTCGTGGGCGTGATTTGTGATTCAAGAATTTTGCTATCGGGGATTAAATTTCCAATTCAAAACTGTGTTTCCGAAAATCGAATGGGATGGAGATTTACTAGGAGAAAAATTAATGATTAAAAACGGGACTGAAGGCCTTCAACGAATGAATTGATATATTTTCTAACAAACTATAAGTAAAACACGAATGTGCCATGAGGATGTTGGAACACGTGTTTCTAATATTTTTGCATTTCGTCATTATATTTATTTGGCAGCTGCATGAACAATTGTTCAGATATTTTCTAAATTTACTAATATTTTATAAGGCCTGCCATCATAATTTTAACAGAATGTTAATAAATCAGCAATAGTTGGTAATAAGGTGAGAATAAGTGAGACAGATCGCTGGGCTATTGGGCCATATAGAATATTTGTTTCCAATCATATTTCTAGTTTTCTTATTTATATTATGTGTTTCCAGCACATTTCCCCGATAATTTAGTTGATCAAATAATAATTTTCTAGGCTTGACAGGCCCTGAATTTCATATTATGATTTATAGTATAGTTAAATTTTAATTAAGTAAATTTTATGCCAAACCTTTGAAAGTTTACAAAGTTAGGTACATATTAAATTAAACCTTAAAACATTTTCTTTCATTAATGATGATGTCTATTTGATTCATTAATCCGAAGTCAGAGTGGTTGGAGGAAGTTTTAAACATTATAAAGAACTAGCTGATGTATGCCCGGCGTTGCTCGGGGTAATGTATGGCTTAGAGTAAAGTTTGGAAGTTGTTAATTTTACTGTACCTTAAAACTGGGTGTTGTTTTAAGGTAGAAATAATAATATTACTAAGGATTGAACAGTTTATGTAAAATTGATTGTTTTACTTTATCGTACCATGTATTCATAAGGCTTCCCTGGCTTTTTCTACCGTTCACAAATGCATACCTGTTGTTACTGTTAAAAATAATTACATCGATTTCAATTGTACTCCGTATCTCATTTCAGTTCAGAGATAATGAGTTAAGTCTTCCTCGGGCGTTTCCGACTTCTTCTACCCTTAAAAAAACTTTCTGAACACTCTTGACACTAATAAGAACAACAACAACGAATTTCAGCTAAATCAGTTCAGAAGTTTTTGAGTCTATACGGCACACACCTACAGACATTTTTTATTTTTTTTATATAGACAGGAGAGTTTAGTAGAGATCCAAGATTTTAAAACACATTTGAATGATCTTAATTAGTTCAAAGCATTGAACACAAGCTTTTGATTTTGTATAAATTTTGTAATAATTCTAAAAACAAGGATATAATGTTTTCCTGTATTGCTTACGTGCTGGCATTTAATCGTTATTATCAATTATTACTATTTTAATAATTACAAATAAACAGAGTGTTTAGGAACGTACTTGACTTAATTAAACCAGTGATTTAATTAAGATACAAAATCAGATCAATCAAATATTGCAAATATTAGACAGCTGGGATCGGATCGATGTGAGTGGTTGGGTGGTTACTTGGCTGAGTGGCCAGTGACTATTAACGACGAAAAACATTAAAAAACTCACCAGGGGCTAAATTTTATAAAGTAAAGAAACACTGGTTAAAATAAGTCAAGTACGTCACTTAACACACTGTATAGCTAATTTAAGGAAATCTTGTGATTTGGAGGTAAACAATTCGTCTGGCAGTAGAGTAGAGTAAGTTGAAGATTTCGTAGAGATTGTTGGAGAAAGCGATGAAAACGTTAAAAGATCTGATGGAGTAAAATCTGAAAATTTCAGCGAATGTGGAATGACTTCTAACCAAGTAACTGATGGTACGTATACATTTGCGAACTTAAACGCGAACTGAGCCACTAATTACGGAAAAGGACAAAGCAACTGCAAGCGGCGTTTCGCGCCATTTGCGGTTGCTTCGTTCCTTTCCCAAAAGTTGACGTTCAGTTCGGCAGTTCGGCTCGTGTTTGTATACGTAGCATAAGAGAAACATAATTTAGTGTTATAATACTCCACTATACGGTACTAAAGTAACTAAAACTAGTTGGAGGTTTTCCATGATTATTTAAGATTTTAATCCAACAGGACTGGGTGGATTGTGCAATCCTAGTTTTCCAAATTACATTAGAGATATAGAATTATTACATTTCAAAAATAAAAAAAACATAAAGGGTAGAGAATAATAACATGAAATAAAACCTTATATAAATAAATATAATTAAAGGATGTCCTTCAAGGAGGTCGCCGCATCAATTGCGTCCATCGCTCATTACGTAGAGAGCTAAACCACTCAGATGCAATCACGACAATGATGTTGGTTAGCTTTCGTATCCCACCTCAGAAGCCACCTTCCTGTGGTTCTAAAACTATAAAAAAACGTTTTATTCTGTTTTAACCTACCTTAATATAACCTTGCCCAGCGTAACCTCAGCCTAACCTTAAGTGATATTCTATTTAAATATAAAATAATAATAACAACTTAAATCTTTACAAAATCATTATGTTTAATGCAGTAAAGCGCGTTTTATAAACTTTAATGGCGACTTGCACCAACTATCGCAAATTTTATCTTAAATTGTATTTAACTAAACGTATTTAAGACCCTAAATACATTTAACTTAAATACGTTTAGTTGCGTCCTGCACCACGCAGTTCGGTGGCAATTTTAGTTAAACGTGTTTAACGCGTCGGTAAAACAGTTACCGCGTGGTTACCGCCATTAACGCGTCGATAAAACAGCTACGATGTTTTATTTTACTTGAAGTGTCAAAATATTTTGTGATTGTGTTGTGGTTGCGTAGTGTGTGCGTTTATTTAAATTCATAAAATGAGTGCCCAAATAATAAAGTCCCGTGCTAGAGCTCCTAATTTTTCGAAGGAAGAACAATTTTTGTTTTTAAAAGTAATGGAGTCATACAATCATATTGTAGAAAGCAAGAAATTGAGCACAAAAAATGAATCTTCTAGAGTTAGAAGAAAAAGTTAAAGCCAATAGACATAATGATGAAATGAGACAAAAAGAGCTTCTGTTGTTGGAATTAAAAATAAAACAATTATCCGAGTAATTTTGTTTTTTTATTTCTTTTACATATTATATTGTTTTTAAGTATTATAAGCATGCTGTAGGTATGATGAGAAGTTTACAACCTTGCAAAGTACTCCTCGATAATGAGTGTTCGCTCCAAGTTACGAGCACCTCGCTGATGTTGTTGTGCTGATGTTGAAGGTTCAGCAATCCTATCTTCTTCAAGCACTGGGTATTCAGGATCCTCTTCTGGGACATTATCTTTTTGTTGAATGGCTATGTAATGAAGTACAGCTGTAGCCACAATAATGCCTGGTACTCTACATAGTTTTAGGCTTATCCCGCTAGATAATATTGGAAATCTCCTTTTCCATATTCCAAAAGCTCTTTCAATAACATTTCTTGTCTTTATTTGTGACTCTTGGTACAATGCTTGTCCTCTCGTTTGTAAAGTACCTTCTGTAAGGGGTGTCATCATATAATTGGTTTGATCATAACCACTGTCACCTAACAATACTTTATTGTCAAATTTTCTCTGAAGAAAATTTCTTTTCAGGGCAGAATTGTCCCATATGTTAGAATCATGGGCTGACCCATGCCACCGCGCCACAACATCAAGGAATTGTAGATCAGCTGTAGCTACACACTGCGTATTAATAGAGAAGTACCCTTTTCTATTCCCATAAATCTCTGCCATACCTCCACCAGGAGACAATAAGCGCACGTGTGTGCCATCAATGGCACCACACACTCGAGGAAATTTCGCTACCCTGTAAAATTCTGATGCAATTCTCTGCTGCTCCTGAGAATTATTAGGCATTTTGATATATTTTTTATACAAAGAAGCGATGGCATGGGTAACACGGTGCACTATACGACAAGCTGTGGACTCGTCAACTCCAATCACATCGACACAAGTAATTATTTGACTCCCTGTTGCATAAAATCTTAATGTGCAAAATACCTGATTCATAGGAGTCACAGCATTGTTTTTATTGGTGTTGAATTTTAAATGAGGTTCAATCTCTCGCACTAATAATGATGTCGTTTCTTTACTGAGACGAAATCTTCTTTGAAACTTCTTGGCATTGAGTGTTTCAAATAAATTTGTTCTTGTGTTTACTTCTCTGACTATAAACGGTCTACTTATAAACTCTATAATTTCTTCATCATCGTCAGAATACAAATCCCAAATGTTCATTGTGAATACAAATTAAAATGATATAGATTTTAACCACAATCAGAAATCTAAGGGATAACCTAAACAATTTTTGACAGTACTGCTTTATGAGTAGGGCTAAACGCGTTTAACTCGGTTAAGCAGCCCATTTTGGGTATTTAACTTTGACAGTACTTTAAACGCATTTAACGACTTAAATTTTGTGGTGCAAGACGCCAAGTCGATTTAAATCAAATAATGTGTTTAAAATTCTATTTAAATCAAATTTAACTTATGGTGCAAGCCGCCCTAAATCTATTTTTTACATTACCCCGGAGACCCTGACGAAAGTCATTTCTCTCAGAGCCTGTGTAATATTTGGGAATGCTGGGTGGAGGGGCTTATTTAAAATGAAGAAAAAGTGCAATGGGGGGGTAGCAATCTAGGGATCAGCGTGTCGCAGCTGGTGCGGGCGCATCAAGCGTGCTGCGTGGCATGCGCATTCTGCTAAACACACCTCACCTAATGAACCCGGGCACCCCTGCCAAATCACCAAACGGAGCGAACCACTTGAAGTGGTAGAGGTGTTGGTTATCCCATAAGTGGTCCCCGGGGCAGTGGTACCCAAACCCGCCTCCCAAATAGATAAAAATCAACTTACATCAAAGGCAGTCAATTTGTTTTTCACCCCTCCTGAGATATTATTGTATAACTCAAATTTTATGAAGCAATATATTTTTACTATATTTTTATGAAATCTGTTTTTAACTCAATTGTTCCAACCAGCTATTTAATTCCAGGACATATAATATTTATACACCCATTCCATAGTGGGCAGAAAAGAAACGACAAAAGTAACGAGTTAAAAAAGGAATCAAATTTTATGTTCCAAGATGTCATGTTGCTTTGTAGCAAAATGAATTATTACTTTTTATGATAAAGCCTTGAAAAGCTTCAAATTATTTGAATGCTCTATCATTGACATGAAATTACTTAAAAAATATTTATTGTAATTCTCCGTTGAGCACCGTGAACAAGAAAAACTGGTAGAGTAGATAATTACTGTAAATTTTGTTTAGTAAAAAGACGACCTATTTTGTTAGGTTAGTTAAAATTTTACTTTTATTTTTTTCAGCGATCGTGTGCTTATTAAAAAATAAGAATCTGATCAAAATAGTACGCTTTTGCGTGGCTTTGTGATTTTTTGTAAAATCTTTACCCCATATAAACCCAATGAGACCCCAATTGAAGATTATATATTAAAAAAAATGTTTTGTACTATGCAGGTGTTATAGGTGGGATATTACACCAAATATATCATTACGCTATCAATGTTACTACAGGTATATCAGTTAACACTAATAGAAACTTTTATTTCTTGATTACTGTTGCACTGAACTATTGTGTATGTTAAATGTTTGGAAAAGTCCGTATATACATAAAATGTGTAAATAAATAATTAAATATTGATATTTTAACGAGAAGGTGAAGAGCAAACACGGAAGCACTTGGCGGGCTGTCGTAATTTCGGCAGTCAGAACAGAATGAATCATTTCGGGCAAATTCAGCCTCACTATTTTCGGTGGACGAGTGGCCAATATAAGATACTTTTCTCATGAGATAGCTTCTGTGTTCGCTTCCCATATTGTTAATTATATTTTCGGCATTTGCTTTTACAAGATACTATATAGATTAAACTACTACTTAAAATAATCTACTTGCTAATGCGAAAGTACGAAGATTACACGAAATAGCTAAAATGTCAGTGGACCAATTCATATTATGTTATTTCGTTATTTGTAAGATTTTCTGCAGTGGTTACTAAACTATTACGATTTAAATGCAGCGCCATCGAACGTTGAATAATCGATAATATAGGTTATAGTATTTCCCTTATCTACAAATAGACCATTAACTCATAATAATTTCGCTTTTTCTCACTATCATTTTGAGTGAAGAGTCCCATTTCCACCTCGGTGACTTCGTCAATAAGCAAAATTGTCGCATCTGGGGCTCGGAAAATTAGTTATTGTGGAAAAGCCTCTCTATCCTCAACGTGTGACTGTTTGGTGCGGTTTATGGTCCGGCGGAGTCATTGGACCTTACTTTTTCGAAAATGAGGCTGGAGCAACAGTTACGGTGAATGGATTGCGCTATCGAGAGGTGATTTATGATTTTTTATAGCCGAAATTAGATGGTATTGATCTGGACAACCTTAACTTTCAACAAGACAGCGCTACGTGCCACACACGCAACGAAACCATTGATCTTTTAAGATTGAATATCAAAATAAAACCTCTTATTGGAAAACCCTGTATTTTACTAATTATAGTATTGTGTTGCCTGTAATTTTTTAAATTATTTTCTTAGTTATTTATATATCTTTGGATCATTAACGATCTGCTTAGCGTCCATTGCGGTGATTTGGCACTAAAACAACGCAAAAAACCTTATATAATTTTTTTTAATCCTTTAAGCCCGCTGTCCCACGGGTCGGTAAGCAATCGAAATTAACCGAAAACTGTAAGACCCTGCGCAGGCAAGTTCCTCATTGAACTGCGATGCAGGCCGTAACTTTACTGTAGCGCACTTAATTTTCTGCGCAGCTACAGTATTCGTTTTATATCGATTGCCCACCGGACAATAGGAACAAATTAACTTTAACTACTTTGAGTCCATATGTTTGAATGTTTTTTTTTATTCTTCTTTTTCTGTTAATCTGTAAGTCTCGCTTTTATTTTCATGTTACTGTTATTTAGAATATTTTGTCACTTGCTTGTATTATATAATTTTATTATTTGAACTTGAATTTGTCACTAAACTCATTTGTATCTTCATTGTGAGGAAAATTTGTTATTATTTCTCTTTATAATAGATTGTATACATTGTAAAAATAATTCGTTTGCTTATTGTGAAAAATACATGTATAGAAAAAAATAAAAAAATATATATTGACCTATACTTTTAACAAAAAAACTGATACGTTATTGATACCGATATTCTTTGAATTAATAATTTTGGGGACTTATATTTATTTATTGTGAATCTAATTTAATTTAAAAAAAAAAAAACATAATCTCATGTTTATGCATTTATTAAATTAGTTGAGACGTATCCTCGTATTAAAAAAAATATCTTGATTCACCGAAGTTTAACATAGTGAAATGAGAACAAAACATCACATCTGCATGATATAATTGTATACGGAATATAAATCAACATATTTTATTTTGTTTTCTCAAAGTGAAGAAATAGTTTTTGTATACTGTTTAGGGAAAACGTCAGAATTTTTGCAATATTTATTTTTCAACGAAGATAAATCTGTTTTATTTCAAAACAATGTTATAATTTTTCCATTCACATTCTTAGAAAGAAGGCTCAATAATGATTCTTTTAAGCTCTTTAAGTATTTTTTCAAACTGAAAAAGAAGGTAAGTTTGAAAAGAATAACAATCTATCTATGTTTTGAATTCAAAATGGCACGAGTAAAGCTGTTTCCATTACGATAGGATACCTATAAAAAAAAGTAAGCCCTCAAATGTTGGATAGTAAGTATTAAAATGTAAAAAACAGCAAAGGGTATCGGTTATTTTAGAAAATTTAAACTCTACAACAAAATCCCACTCTCATTCAATACAACAATATTTTAACATTTAAATCTCGAAAAGCTAAATATAATAAATAGATAATATACAACAAGTTCAGACTGAAACTGAAACTGAGTTTATTTATAATTATTTGAGAAAAACACTATTCAATATAATTTAATTACTTTATATTATACTTACTACTAAATTGATCATGTGTAAAAGAAATCCCCAGCACGGTAGATCCCAATTGATATTATTTTATCTATTTTTTAAAAAATAAGATAGTTAAACACTTATTGTTATTATTATATTATCTCATCTTTGGGTTCGTGCTTTCGAGTACATTATTTAATATTATTTTTCTTCTATTTATTTTGACGTGTACCCTTTTTTCATATTAATTAACTCTAAACATTCTTAATTTACTGCGTTGTTCATGTGTAGTTATTATTTCGATTTCTCTTAAAATATACAAAATGTTATTACCTCCCCTTTATGTTTTGTGAATTCCTCTCGTTCCAAATGAGCTTTGTAACTCATCGGGATAGCTTTGTAGAAATAAATCTTATTTTATCAAAAGGATTGAGAATCTTCAGAACACGGGCGTCAAGTGGAAATGCTGTTCTTGTTCTAACGGTATATTAATAGAATATGCTCCGAGGAGTAAGCGTCATTGGTCCCTTGGGAGCGTCCAACATTGCATTGGTACAATCATCAATATCTTATGGAATAATTGGATGGGGGGGTATCTATAATAACCACATTAAGCCGCTAGAAATAGCTAAAAAATTAATACTAAAAATAATGTTGCAAAAAGATGTTACCTACCCCTCTTTGCAATTATTTCAAGAAGCTAAACTCTTAGATATAAGAAAAATTTACTTTATGCAATGTCTGAAATATATATTTTCACGAAATGTAAATTTTACAAAAAACGAAAATCGTTCTAGCAGTAGAGTAAATAATGCGTATGAGGTTCCACTATGCAAAACTAGTCTTGCGCAGAGACATGCTTTTTTCATTGCCCCAAAAATCTACAATGCACTCTATCAGACTATAGAAATTAGATCTAAAAATATATCGTCTTACAGCATATACAAAAATGTAATAAAGACTTGGATTACTACCATTGACCCAAATACTTACCTGCTATAACATCCTACCTTTTGTAAATTTACAAATCCTTAATTTTTCTATTTTTTAACCTTTTTTTCTTAATTATAATTTTGTAAAAACGGAATTATTTGTTTTATAAACTGCACTAAACAAAATAAGTATACCCACGAACTGGCGATGCCTATGTGGGATTTTTTTTTGTATGTATGCATACTATTCTATTATATTTTTTATTTAATTGTATCATTTTATTTTTCTTATCTTAAAGCTACCTTTTTTATTTTTTATAGTACCTTCTTTACCTGTGAATGAAATGCTTTTTGTAATACTATAATAATTTTTATAATGTAATACTTGTTTTTGTAATACTTGATTTTTGTAATTATATTTTTATATCCTGGGTTCGATTGTTGAGACCGTTACCTTTTTTTATTTTATTGTGTCTTGTTCCTTTCATGTTTTGTTTAGATTTATTCCTATTATCTTATTCTTCAATGATTCATATGGTTCAAAAGTTAAAGATAAAGTTTTTCCAGTAAGAATTAATTATTAGTAATTATTAATTTTCTTCTCAAGGTATGAAGTCTTATGAAAAAATATTACAAATCCATTTAAATTAAAGAGTGTAAGTTTAGTAAATTATCATTATAAGAGTGCAAGTTTAGTAAATTATCATTTACAGAGTGCAAGTTTAGTAAATTATCATTTACAGAGTGCAAGTTTAGTACTATATAGTTTCACAGCTATTTCTAGATGTTATTTGAATATCAAAAAATATCAAAGCAATTCATAAACAACTCTGATGATATTTGGCGTCCTCTTGAAAATACGTAAGTTTTAAAACTAATAAATAACATGAATATTTTATCAGTGAAATAAGCGAAGCGCTATGTTTCCAGAAAAATAAGTTACAAGTTGTTATCCTCGTTATAAATTTCCCGGTTGCACAAAAAAATGAGCCGAAAAATCACGTAGCGTCTAGTTATGCAAGCGAATTTCTGAAAAGTCGTGTATGGGTTATACGAAGCTGTATAGTATATACGTACGTTTTACGATGGGGTAGGTTTGCTTTGTATATTTCAGGAGGTTTTCAGTGGCTGCGCGCGCAGCTTGGGTGCGCCCCAGAACCTCTGAAACTTTAGTACGGTGGTGTTCGCCGGTCGCTACGGAGGGGTGCCGCGAAGCTTTTCAGAGACATCAACGCATCCGGCATAAGGAGCGAAAACTGAAAACGTGATGCGTGAATCGTGAAGTGTACTATATAGGGTTGAATCGATTCTGAAAGTCTTTACGCTTAATCCAGTTGAAGTGTTAGTAATTTAAATATTAATATAATAGTGAAATAGTTAGAAATATGATATTATAAGATATTTAAATTGTACAATAATTTAAATTTTAAAGTAAATATTATAAATTAATTATGAAAATTTTAGATGAAGTGAAGTAGTAACTATATATAAATAGATACATATTTTAAAGTGTGTGTTTGAATAGGGCTTCTTATGAAGAATTAGTTTCGTGTTATAATTGTGTAAGAAAAAACTTGGAAGATTAGACAACTGTTTTAAAGAACTACATAATTGTCATAAGGAATGGAACATTTAAGGTTGGTACAATTTCTATAATATTTTTAGAATGTCTATTACTATCTGTATTATATTGTCTCTCGTTCTTTTGGGTTATGAGAAAATTTAAATACCCTCTTTAATTTGTTTTATCACTACGATTTCAGGATGTGAACAATTATTTTCAGCTACTGCAATAAGTTTTTTTGTATAATTTTCAATTGGAAAGTATTTTATCGGTTATCTAGAGGTAATTATCATTCAAAGAAAAGGTTTTGTGAGAACGGAATAATTCGGAGAAAGATATTTTTTCCTTTTTCTAGCAATTCTTCAAGCTTCGATCCCTATGTAAGTATCAAAGATTTATTATATGATTTGACCAAATAACTTACATTGTATCATACGTAGTGGACCTACCTTCTTCAAATGAAATAAAGTATATTAATAAAAACATTATTTTTGTAGAAATTAGACGGATATGCCTTGAAATTTTCACGGCCAAAAGTATTTTCGTGATTCATTTTTCGGCTATTATGGCGTGTAGCTTTTCCTTCTGTTTTAGATATCAGACGGTTATAGAAAAACTTACCAGTTGCTATAAAGACATTTTTTAATTCATCTGATGACTTAATTGGGCGGTTCGCTTACAAAAACCATTGAATATCTTTATACATCGAATTCTCTAATTATTTTTTATCAGTATTTGTTCCATCGATCAAGTTTCACTCAGTAGTATTTTTATTGTTCATTTAAACCAAGGGTTGTGCAAGCAGAAATTGTAAAGTTGTAATTGCCAAAATGAAATGAAAACGAGAAATCCAATTTTTGCATTCCCAACTTGGACTGCACGTGCCCGGCTCAACTGAAATACATAGCAAAACAATGTTGGTCTTCACAAAGGGTTTCATATAGAAGTTTCAAAAATTATGTCTGTCTTTAAAAAATGCCAAACCCGAGTAAGCAAAGTGACTATCTAAAGCACTTGGATATTATTTCATCATAATAATTTTGAAAAAAATCGACAAAATCTGTTTTCAAAAACGCCGCTGATATATGATTCGTAATCATATCGTGGATTGTAGCATAAGCAGTTAAGTTTTTAATTGACTGGTCATAGCGAAGTCCTTTTTTGATTCGACCGTTTTGCATTTAAATTGTGTACAACATTTTTTTGTAAGCTCCGTTTCCGTTTAAGTGGCCGTTTAGGTGGCCGTTTTAGTTGTTCAGTAAAGATTATTTTTTCAAATGTATTCTCGTCGTGTTTATTTGGAATTTCTTAAGACCTTAAAAAAAATTGATAAAGGATTATCATTGAGTTGGACCAATTTTTTTTTATTAGTAATTTTAAATAATGTTGCATATAATAATTAATTATTGTCAAAGAATTGCTCAATCAAAACCTTCTAACTCTGAACTGTGAAAAAACTATATATATTCCTTTTTATAATACCAAAAAAGCGGCACCCTTAACTCATCTAAGTATAAGGTTTCACAAAACTACTTGCAATCCTGTCTTATGCACTAACTGTACAGAAATGAAATCGGGGAATACAGTTAAATATTTAGGAATTATAATAGACAGCCAACTCAAATGGACAAATCACATAGAAAAGCTTGTAAATAAACTTAGATATTTAACTTATATTTTTAAACGTTTAAATAACATAGTAGATATCAAAAGAATCAAATTGGTGTATCATGCATTGGTGCAATCATCAGTATCTTATGGAATAATTGCATGGGGGGGGATTTATAACACCCATATTAAGCCACTAGAAATAACACAAAAACTAATACTAAAAATAATGTTGCATAAAGATATGACCTACCCCTCCTTGCAATTATTCGAAGAGGCTAAATTGTTAGAGATAAGAAAAATTTACTGTACACAATGTTTAAAATATATATTTGCTCGAAATTTTCTTTTTATAAAAAATGAAAATCGGTCTAGTAATAGGGTAAATAATGTATTTAAAGTTCCACTGTGCAAAACAAGGCTTGCGCAAAGACATGCTTACTTTATTACACCAAAAATTTATAATACACTCTATACCAATACAGAAATCAAATGTGAAAATATATCATCCTACAGGAAACATAAAAATGTAATAAAATCTTGGATAAATACCATAGATATTAATATTTACCTGCTGTAACATCTGATATTAATCTCTATTAACTTTTAACAAATCCTTATTAACTTTTATTTTTCATATTTAATTCCGTAAATACAGTAAATAATGATTTTACTATAAATATTTTCATTCTTTTCTTTTCAATTTTCTACAAAGATAAAATATGTATATTTAGAGTAATTTTAACTGAACTGCCTTAAAGAAACACAAGTATACCCACGAACTGGCGATGCCTATGTGGGATTTTTTTGCTATCATACATTTATGCATATTATTATTTTTATGTATATGCTGTTTATGAACTCGTGTGTGTGTACGTGTATTGTGTGTGTATGTTATGTATGATGTGTAATACACTATATATGTATACATATGTGCATGTGTACATATACTTTTCTGTAATTCGCATTGTTTCTTTCTTTTTTTAATATGTATGTAAAAAAACATAATTTGTATTTTAAAACCATGTATGTAACAAAAAAAAAATTAAAATAAAAAAAAAAAAAAAAAAAAAAAAAATATATATATATTATATTTTGAAATTAAGTAGGTAGGTATTTAAGTATCTTATTAAAAATCTTATGGTTTCAAAGGAAATTAAGGATTTGATTTATTGAATAACGGAACAATGGACGCTAATTTTAGACGCGAGGTAAATTGTTTAAACTACCAGTAACTGCTTTAGAAAAATTCATGTGCTACCCTACCTCAGATTGCAGTAAAATTCATAAAATAAAATGTAATTGTATTTTCTTCAAGACTCGTTGCGTACCTCAAACTACATCATTAAATTGCAACCTAGAGTGGGGATGGAACTCCATGCCCTTATATTAGAACATTTTATTTAATGATTATAATTTAAAAGCGCTGAAATTCTCCATCTCCTGAACAATTAAATAAACCTGAGTGAAGTTTAAAATTACTCGCATATTCAGATCTGGTCACTTGAAGCCGTTTTGATGCTGAATGGTAGTTTTCCACCTGAGCAATACTATATTCCACGGTACAACTATATTACACTTTACATAAAAACAAAAGTTTATATTTACTAAACAACTGAGACCTATGAGCGCAAATCCAAGCTGGTTGATGTATCGCCAATACCATCAACATTCAGTACTACGAGTTTTTTTAGTAAAAGCTGTGATAAAAAAATAGGAATCTTTTAAAAAAAACTCAATGATCAATCAAGAAGCAGTAATTCCTTAATTTTCAAGAAATGATTTACTCGTTTTGTTTAGATTAAAAGAAATAAAAAAAGTTTTTTGTTGGAAGGTTAACTCTAAAGGATAACAGATATTTAACATTATTGAGAGTATTCGATTCTCAAAAATGCAAAGCACGATTTTTTCAAGGGGAAAAACCTTTATTTCAAAGTTTTTTTTAATAAACGTAGAAGGATTCCACGTAATTTTTGAGGTTTAGCCAATAAACGAGGCTGTTAGTTTACCGTGTCATAAAATTTTATTAGATTCCTCTACATTTCCAAATTTTCTCACGTAATTTGGCGCGAGCTGAACAAATTTCAAGCTTGGAAAAAGAACCTTTTACATTATAGGTTTTGTGAATTATTGCTTTCAACGTTAGTCAATATTGGTGGAAAATCACATTTTTCTTAAATAGATATTTTGAATTTTTTTATTCATAATCTGAAGAATCTCTTGAACCACATTCAGATGTAAAACTTACGTTAAAAATATGATTACTCCACAAGAGGCTCAACTGCTCAAAGCCAATGGAGCCATGGCATCTTTAATAGGGGTATGTTGTGATGCTGAGGGGGGCGGGGAAGGGTAAGAAATAGAAAAGAGGATGATTGGGAATTCCTGGTGTTTTAGTTCTGATTACTAAATACAGATACCGAGAGTATCGACAACTTAAGAAATAGATGTGAAAAAAGGAAATTTATCAGCTAAACAAAAAATGAACACTATTTTATGAAGTAAATTGTTGTTAAGACCCACCTCATTCTTAGGACGGGTTGTTTCGGAGAATTTGAACAATTCATCAAATTTCAACGTTCATTTACGGGTTCTGTGAAAGTCCTATTCAAATTCTGTTATTATAACATTATAGGCTAGTTGCTTGACAGAACTGAAATAAAAACAGAACTTAAAAATATCTTTCACACAACTTGAAAATTAACTTTGAAATTTGAAGAATTGTTCAAGTTCCCCGAAACAACCCGTCCTTAAAGAGGTTTACTTAATATTGAAAATGTTCCATCTTTTCCATGTTATTTTTTTTTTCAATTTCTTTTATTCTCATTTAACTTTTGATATATTTTCAAAAGGAAAGAATATTACCTGTCAAATAATAACGCTAAAAATATGTTTATTTTAAATCCGCATTTAGGATTTTCCGGCAATAAGTATTTGGGAGATGGAGTAATCCGATATTCTTCAAAATAAGTTTTTTTTTACTATTTTTGTATCTACATAAAATTTAAATAATCATTAAAACAACCGATTTGCTTTGAGTAAATTCAGTTTTACAATCGCGAAATACGGTTGCAGATTTTCAAGAAGTTGATTTGCTCCAATGTAATCAGTTTTTAGAGCAAAGAAATTTCTCGTCAGAACGTATTTCCTGAAGTAGTTTCTTAATAAGTTGAACGTTGAAGTCCTCCTGTGATGATACGTCTTCATATTTACACTAAAATTCTTACTCCCTTGAACATTTTATAAGCTAAAACTTAGTAAAAGACATAAGTGGAAGAAGGTATTATGCTATAATATCACAGATGAGAGCATCTATGGGAAAGTTAAATGTTTTATTTTTTTTAATTTTTTAGTTTTAAATTTTTTTTTCGATCGTGGTAATCAGTTTTTTTAAACTATTTAGTAAGCACATAATACATTCACTTATATGTTCAGTAAATTACAATGTTTTATTTTATTCTATTGAATGAGATTTGGCATTATAATCAAAGCTATTTTTAGTTTTTTTTTATTATTTCTTTTTATTTAGGAAGCAAACAGTCGTACAGTAAAAAAATATAACAATAAACATTCATATGTTCTAGACCAATTGAGTTCTATTGAGTTAAATGTTTATTTAGTAATTTTTACCTACACAACATATTAAATGGCAAAAAAATAAACATAATAAAGAAATACATAAAATTAAAAACAAATAGAAAGAAAACAACTTTTCGCATAGCTATACTATTCACTACGGGTGATAATATTGTAATTTTCACAACAAAAAAATCGAATAAAATAAAAGTATTTTAATTTATTAATTAATTAAGCTGAATTTTATATGATTTCAAGTTATGGTTGAAAATGTCTACATCTCGTAAGGCATTGTGAGTTTCACAGATACGTACTATTACAGAGTTTTGAGCGTATTTGGATTTACAATGTGGTATTCTAAATAAATCGTTCGATCTGGTGTTTTGCTTAGGGCAACCAAATGCAATCCTTTCTAACAGATATGATGAATCAACAAGGCAGTTCACGATTTTGTGTAAGAATAATGCATCAGAGATTTTTCTGCGTTTATATAAAGTGACAGGGACAAATTGATGGTCTCTAAAACGATACGATAGGTATTTCATAAATTTGTTCTGAATATTTTCAATGCGATCAATATGTTTGATATTGAGGATTCCAAATTACTGAGGCGAATTCTAGTTGTGACCGTACATATGACATATATAACAGAATTAGGGTGTGTGCTACAGTAAAAGGCTTTGTAATGCGAATAATGAAACCCAATTGTTTATAAGCTTTTTTTAGAATATTTTAGAATATCATGTGCTATACGAATAAACCGAAAATAAGAGTTTGATTAAAGGTTTTTCAAGCAACGTTTCATGGTCTTTTATTGGGTGGAATAGTGGCCTTTTATTAAGGCAATACTGAGAGTATAGCACAAAGATATTAGAAGAACGAGATATGCTATGTTGGCTGCCGGACCGTAGCCGGAGTACTACCTAATTAGGGTACTTTGAACGGTATCGGGACGTGTACGCACAGAAATCTGTTCTATGTATTAGTGCGGATACCTTAGCGTAAGCGAAGGTGTGCAGTAGTATTGGTGAACAAAACCGGCGACACTCGGCAAAACAATTCCACTCAGTACGAACTGCGCATAGCACATCTCGTTCTTCTAATATCTTTGGTATAACTCGAATTTACAATTATATTCGTCAAATATACATAAAAACACTACTCAAATTCATTTTTGACCAAAAAACTAAATTTCAACAAACACAAACTAACACTAATAGACCAGTTGGACGAGCGTACGTACAAAACATAAAAACCACATCGATAAGCACAAGCTTTGGACAAATACTTCACAAATACCAGGCAATTAAAGAATTTTATAATCTTACCCTTGACACAGAAAATTAGGAAAACAAAAAAACATTTCACAAACAGAATTGAGATATATATATTAAGGAACAACAAAAAATTACCTACATAGTACACCTTATACAAAACCGTACTAAAAATTAAATACATATAGCTTAGATTTTATAACTACGTTAATGATTTTAATTTTCTTACTGTTTATCTTATTTATATCTTAATATTTCTTTGAAATTCATTTCATTTAACATAATTTCAATACATTCAATTTTAGTCACATAAAATTGTAAAATCGGTGTCTCAATACGGCTAAGCACACAGTGAGAATCACATTGCAAAATATCATTTTATAAAAATAAATACCTACTTCTAATGTATCAATAAAAAACACTGTAAGAACTATGAGTACACATCCTTCAAATTCAAAGTGGTTACCATCACGATATTATTGTAGAAACGACCTCTTGAACTCAAATAAAATTAAATACACGAAAAGTAAAATTTTCTAAAATATTTCAGCTAAGATAATTTATCTCAAAGTCATATTTTTTTAAGGTTACACTCCACTGAATATATCACACTGAAGAAGAAGATACTACTGATAAATTTAAACGAAACATGAAACAGTACAAGACACAGAAATTGATAAAAAAATATAACAGTTATATCTAAGAATCGAACCCAGGATATCTGATCTTACCGGGACTGTCGTTTTAAACAACTTGACCATGGGGACTTTATTTATTAAACGTCATATTTAAAATTCAAAATTAACAATAATATCATATTCGTCAACTTATTTTTCCCATATTTTTGGCATCTACTTTTTTAATGGAAACAAAGTTTAAAATGAAATTGGTTTGTAACCTAGATAGTGTCTCGGATAGATATATCCGATATTAATTTTTCATCCGAGATTGTTCGTTTAGATTTATTAGTATTATCCCCTTCTTCAATGATAGATCAAAGTCGTTTATAAGCGGTAGATCTTTGAACTTATTTAAGTTATTACTATTCGTACAATAATAATAATATATACACTTGGTGTGTAGCAGGGTTTTTTTATCAGTTAACTGATAATTATTAGAATTTCAATAAAAAGATTGACTTTTTTCCTCAGAACGTTTGGAAACGTTTTATTGATTCGCAAAACGTGCCACCGAATACGAACATACGAATTTAAAATTTCCACACTAAGCTATATTTAACACTCTTTTCGAATAAAACTTTTGCTGCCTTTCTACCTTTTATTAAAAAATTCTGTACCAGGATCTGGGTACCTATAATCCGATTAGATACCATGTTCTATCGATAGTTCCGTGAAATACCTACCGTTGGTGCACCGAAAATTTTCAGATGAGAGTTGTAAAACAGAAAGTTTTATCTGAATTTACGGTATTCGCCAAACTTTTAATGTATGTGATGTACTTTTATTATATTTTATTTCCAATTTTATCTAGCCCACAAGATGGGAGGAAGTTTAAAGCTTCGTAAATAAACATATGTGAGTTTATTCCAAAAACATTCTGGTCATCGGGATTAGAAGTTTTCATGAATTTACGTAATGGGTTTGGCGTATTACGAATACCGTAATGAAAATATTGGGGCTTTATTTATTTACACAAAGTGTATTAACATCTACCTGTCACGTCCTAAATTTTTTGAAGGTTAAGTTCGAACATACATGTTTCATTTTGACAAAATACACAATATCCACTTCATTTTAATGTAAGAAAACTTTCATTAAAATATATAAAAATAATAGCGTAAGTCACAGAACTTATACATTTTCTGTAGATATGAGGCGTCGAAAATTATCTACCAAATAACGTTGTTATGAAAATGCATTCTGATTGCGTTTGTTAGAGCTTTCTTTGTTAATATTTACAATAATACATTTTTTCTCTCAGTTGGGGAAAGTTTAGCATCAGTCATAAAAACCTCAAAAACTGATGTAAATACGATCTACACGGAACCTCAAGCAAAACAATCTTTTAACATGATCAGGACAAATAAAAAGGAAATCTTACGGATCATATCTAACCTTAAGTCTAAAGCAGCAGCTGGATCCGATGGTGTAACCTCTCTCCTTCTCAAAAACTGCAAGGGTGAACTGGTGGATGACCTCGTTTACTTAATAAATCTCTCTCTATCAAAGGGTATATTTCCAGATAAACTAAAAATTGCAAAAATTATTCCTGTACATAAAGATGAATGTAAAAAAAATGTCCAAAATTATCGTCCAATCTCTATACTTCCAGCTATCTCTAAAATTTTTGAATGTGTCATTAAAGAAAGACTATTGAAATATCTCGAACACAACAAAATTCTCACGTCAAAACAATATGGTTTCAGACGACGATCTAACACTAAATGTGCAGCCTTCGATTTTATATCAAATCTGCAGAAGCATATAGATGACGGTGATTTTACGGCGGCAATATTTATTGATCTAAAGAAGGCGTTTGACACGGTGGATCATAACGTATTGATCGAAAAACTGAAGCATTTGGGTATTGTTGGTACACCTCTGGAGCTTTTCCGATCTTATTTATCAAATCGCTTTTCGGCAGTAGAATTTGAAGGAGAAATGAGTGAATTAGGTAAAATAACATGTGGAGTACCACAGGGATCAATTCTTGGACCGTTGCTATTCCTAATCTACGTGAATGACATAACAAAGTGGGGTATTAAAGGAACTATACAACTTTATGCTGACGATACGGTAATTTTATACAATAAACTGAACCTATCGGAGCTTGAAACGGAGATGAATGCTGATATTTCCCATCTCACAAACTGGTTGAGAATAAACAAACTAACTCTTAACGTAAAAAAACCCATTATATACTTTTCGGTAACAAGAAAAAATTCAGCCTCGATATTAAAATTGGAGACAACTGCCTCGAAAAGAAAATGAACACAAAATATTTGGGTCTGATCGTAGATTCGGGATCTCCATATAAATCATATAAGAGAGAAAATTACCCCTATAACTGGTGTACTATATAGGCTCCAAAGATTACTACCCATTCCTTTACTAACTTCAGTATACTATGCCATGGTACATTCATACCTTTCCTATCTCTGCTGTATCTGGGGTTTTGCCTCAAAGAAATTGATAGCTGACCTGCAGGTGGTTCAAAACCGAGCTCTCAGAAATGTGTTTGAACTTCCATGGGACACTCATGTTAGGGACATCTATTCAGTTTCTGGTATCCTTCCAATTACAATCCTTCCTAAATATGAAATCACAAGCACCATCCTACAAATTACCCAAAAATCAAATCACACCAACATCAAGCCACTTTACAATCAAGACATCCACAACCACAATACTCGAAATAACAATAAAATCCGCATTCCTCAAACACACACTACAAAATATGGGTTAAAATCACTGAACTATATTGCCTATACACTATATAATTCGCTTCCAGATATGTACAAACACATCCACCATAACAAAAAATTGCAAAGCAATGCTTTAAAAGAATATTTTTTAACTACATTTAAAAATGAAAATATGTAACTGTGTTGTCATTTCTTGTTGTATCTTATCATATCCGTTATATCTTATCCATCATTATCTTACCCTTGTTTTCTAATGTTGTTTTTTCTACTTAACGTGTCATTATTTTAATTTTCAATTTTTATGCTGTATTGAATGTGAAACTTATATTTGATATCAAAATACCGTTGTAAAAATGTACCTACTACCTCCTATATATGAATTGTAAGTTCCTCCTGTCCTAAAATGAGTTCTGTAACTCATCGGGATTGCTGTAGCAAGAAATAAACACAATAAAAAAAAAAAATAGTTATCGACAAGAAATTGACCAAAATAGGTTCTTTTAACATATTATACGGATTTTTTTACATTCATTAATCAAATTGTAAAATGAGTCGGTATCACGATATTCAAATGCGTATAACATATTGCTATATTAAAAAAAATGTATCTCTCTTTCTATTATTATTATTTTTGGATTTGTCGATATCGCAACTTTACTGATGGCCTACTTCCTTACGGAGAAAAGTCAAAAATGTATTTTTCGCATTACTGATGAAATTTTGTTAAGTATTATGTCCAGTACCTGTTTCACTAGAGGAACAACTCAAATTTTGTATAGTAAAGCATTAAATGTACACAAAAGAAAAACAAACAAGCATTTACTGTACACAAAATCTGGTAATAATTTGAAACAGTTTTAATTTCATATTTTTAGAAGGTACATAGGTACTCCACAAAGAGATGATTCCCTTAAACGTGAAATTTCAAAAATTATCTTTTTGAAGCATTGATGTAGGTATTACATTTAGATGAGATCTGAATCGAAAAAATAGGTTTCGATTTTTGACCTCCAACTGACTTCCAATTCTTCTAACGCCCTAACCAAAACTACTGATTCAAGTCTGCGCGTACCGCTTATCGCTTTTTAATAGTGGAATAAGTTTCGACGATATATTACTACGCAATAGAAACTCTAATCATAGCTCTATGGGTAATATTCAATTTGTTTATTCGCTTGAGCCATTTGATATAAATTTATTTTAACTACCCACGACAATCCCACTTATATCGATTAGAGATTTTAAATTAATGTGATTAGAGTATTATTTTATAGATATGAAACAATACTACTTTAGTACGACTATAAAAATGAATATAAAGCCCTATTTAAATTTACAACAGAATGTTTACGACCAGTTCATAAATAAGAAAAAATGTATTTTCACGCTATTGCATTGTCACCTCTACAAACAATTCCATTGAATTTCATTAAATCGTTGTTTTGTAGTTCAGCAAAGACTTTTGTGGGTCAAAAACAAAAAACGAACGAAATTCATTAGAGAGAAAAATCTGCTGGAAAAGGCTGTTCTATTGTCTGTCCAAAGACACAATGTCTAGCCCCATCACAATAAAAACCACGAATTTGAGTAGGTACTCACGTAAATTATATTACTAGGCTTTCAATTATATCTCAGATAAGAATATTGAACCTAACCTTAACGAAATACGTGATATTTAGTCATTTCATGCTCAGTGCCTTCTCAATTAAGATAAGAAAATTTTATTACAAGTTCGGCATGTATGTTCCATTTTAATGTGTTATCCCAAAAGTGATCTAGTTTTATTAGCCAATTTAACTATGTCAGGCCACTTATTTTTGACAATATTTTTAGACCGAAAAAAGTAGGAAGTGGAATTAAAAGTAAAAATACAAGGTTGAGAATATCTCGTCACTTTATAAAGCACTTTTTACATGTTTTTGTAAAAAAATATGATGAATATATTTAATACTGAAAATACTTGAATTTCTTTCAAAATTGATTTCTGAGATTATTTGGGCAAAAATTGTTATTGAAATTTATAAATTTGTTTCGTACTCCAAATAGTGTCAGGAATCACTGGTGAAAGTAAGTCAAGTACGTCTCTTAACATCCTTTTTATATTTTCCCAAATAATAAAAAAATAATTAATATTTTATTTTTTATTTTCCCCGTTTGAAATAATCCGTACCAATATATTTTTTATTTCGGATATCATCGAGTTCACCAAAAAAAATTAATAGATTTTATTTTGTGTTATAAATTTTATTTTCTATATTTTTTTATATACTCAATAATATCACTATTCAATTAACAATAAAAAGATTATTTTTTTAAACCCATTTTTTATATCCCGTATTGTTCTACAGCTTATGGTTATATTCTCGTTTGCAACGTACCTAAACATATACAAAATGTTATTTATGGCCTTTGAGTTTATTTTACACACTGAGTATTTATATTTAATCTAGAAAGTTGGAGAATCCTTGCTTTGATAAAATACGACCATGATAATTTAAATATTACTTTCAAGTAATACCAATCCACCAGGGGCGTGCCGCAAAATTTTAATTTGTTAATCTCCATTAAATTAACTAAATTACTAAAGAGAACCTACTAACTTTTACGTCACGTAGTTAGCATACATACAAAGGAGAAAAATTTATCATCTACAATGGGGAATAAAAAAACGTTTTCATGTTAAATGGCTATTTAAAAGCTTCAAGATGGAGATGACTTTGATGTTCTAAAATAGTGCCAGGAAACTAGAAATTCCATATAAAAGAACAATTACTCAATTTTCCTAATGCCTAAGCTCACTCCAAAGTCCGCCAAGGATAACTTTATATCTTTTAAAATTATGGATTAAAAAAATAGCTCTCTCAATTTTCAGTCCCTCCTTTGGTGGCCTTCAAAGTTAACCGTGACAAGTTGTAAGACGTAAGACTTCTCATTCATGGTTGTAAAAATAAAGTGTTACATCGAAACATTTTTAATATACAACAAAAAATTAAATTCATTCTAACGTGGTCTTAAATCGTTGTAAAAATTGCTATCCATACAAAACTTACAGCAGTTTTTTACAATATTTAATCTAACAAAACTTGAGATCGCAAGTCTGTGCGGTAATACAAATTAGAAATAGATAGTTGGTACACGAAATTTAATTAATAGATGCTATCAGTTTGTAGGAACCCGATTTCCCGGCACCGGGTGTCCCTAAAAACCTCACGAATGTTCTCTATAAAACCGACTTGGGGTGTTACAAAAGATTACGGCATTGTTTCCGGGAAAAGAATTCGTGAAACTTCAGAATTTCTTGAATCAGAGAGCAAAAAATGATATTCATAATTCATTAGTGTTAAAGGGATCCAGTTCGCAAAATTTTAAATAAAACACGTAATCCTTGCCGTGATACGTGGTGGTAATAAGGTTGAGATTCCAGCTTAAGAGTTGTCGCCCAAATATCACCTCGGCACCAGATCTGCCTCGCCTCAGCTCGAGCTGTTAAGAAATATTTGTGAGAGATTCAGCATCGTAAAGGTATCGCCTCGCCTCGGGACAACCTAGTTAAATGAAGCGATGCGATAACGTAGATGTTCGCGATAACCTTCTGTTTTGTATGTACACACTTTGAGACGTGTTAGAATGAGCTTAAAACCATCGAGCACCAACAAGCGTGAGTACGTAGCTTTTACAACAGCCGCGTGTTTTGTTTATGCGAAAAAAAACATCGATTTAATGCGTGATTTATGTTACTTTGTGAAGTTGAGTTAGAAAATATTTTCCAATCACGCTGTAAACAACTAAATTCCCCACAATGTACAATTAAACCACATCCGATAACTGATTCTTTTTTACAGGCTTGATACTTTATTTTTTCAAAGCTTATAAAAAATGCTCGGTTAGGGCAAAGAACAAGATTTTGGTTTATCAAAAAATTTTAATTTAATCATCTTCTATAATATTTCTAAACATTATATAATAAATAATAATATGAACTTCTATAACATATCGAAAATGCATGGATTGACATTACTTTGCATTGCATCGCTTTATGATTTATTATTATACATAAGTAATTAATTTATTAATTTACTTAACCAGAGTTAAGAAAAATTATGTTTTAAAATCAATAAAATAATGGTAAGAGTTATAATTGAACTGGAAAAAAGTAATAAAAACCCTTCCAAGCTTTTCCTTGCCCTTTTCCTTCCCCCCCCCCCCACCCTTCAGCCTGTCTTCAATCCTTTCACATATTATTAGACTCGGTAAACGGATAACTCATCAAAATGACAATTCAAAATACACTTAAAAAGTTATATAAAATGATATAGATGTCATGAAAAGTGATGAAACAAAAACTGGGTTAAATAGATTACGCAAGTAGGGTTTTTAAGTAAGTTTTTTTAATCGATATGGATCGATTGAATTTATATCACCTTTTAAAGGTGTGTTGAATTTTCATTGAGTTGAGTTATCCTGAAGTCGTGGCGTTCCCAGAAATCTTCTACCTTTCACTTTTGGGACATAATATATTCTTTATCCATTGAAGACATTGGGACATAATATATTCTTTATCCATTGTGTTAATTAACGACTCTCAAACGAGACAAGTGAAACAAAAAAAATTCAGTCGAATACAATTTAATTGAACCCAGGACCTCAGCCTTGTCGGGTCTTTGCTCTACCACTGAGCTAATTCAACCCTATCTTCTTCGGTCATATTTAACTGTATCATACATCGACTAAGAGCTACCTACATTATATTCATTTTCTTAACGCATATTTTTATTGGCTGCTATCTTTATGTATCATTGTAAGATTCTATCCAAACTCAATACAATCAAGATTGTGTTTTGGATTAATATATTCCTTTATATCATTTTGTTGTGCGACATCTTTTGACTTTTCTACAAGTCTAAGTTAAATATTTTTATTTGTAGCTAGAGAGTTATAAGTATTGTTTCAATAATTAAATATTAAAACTTTAGGTTTACTCATAAAGTTATTCCAAAAACAAAAATAATATATTTTCGTTGTACTACCTTCCGAGTTCATCGGCTATAGATATATCCTACCCATTAAAGAGTCATATTTAGAAAAAACTGATCTTAAGATACGCAACAGGTGGTAATGTAAAAAGATAAACTAAAAAATATGGGTGCACCAGATTTTTTTAAATCTTAAATGGGCGGTGGTCGAAATAAGTTTGAGAACCTGAGATCTACAGCATTCATACTTGACATTCATGGCAGTGACTTTGACTCTAAATAGCCAGCTTCCTCTTGGTTAAGGGTTTGTAAATGAAACACAGGCTTCACGAAGTGGATTCAGGCTTAGAAGACTACAACACACGTGTAGGGTGATCTCATTTATACAAATTAGAACACAGACGTTATTGAAGGAATGTGTGAGGCCAGATGATCAATCAGATGATGAAATATCACATTAAATCTAGAGGTCCAAAAAGAAGATTCCTCTCAAAATTTTATGGCATCAGAGGCCAATGATGCGTAACCCCACCCACCAGGCAATATCAGAAGGTATTTTATTACACTAAATTGCCCTTTCAAAACATCCATGATCAAAAAAATAACATATGAGGTTAATATGGACGCAAGCATGTTTGATTTACTATGATAGGTTAGTGCTTTCTCAATCAAAGCCCTTAAACCCTCTGCTTTGTATGTTAATGCCGCATAGGTGTCCCAACAACCCCTGGAGCCAGTGATACTATGGCATCCCCAGTTGTTGTACGTTGTAAGGCTTGAGTTAGTGGGGAGGGGTAGTAAATGGGAAAAATAAGGTAGGGCAGTACCTCCTTTGAGGTGATTTTCTCACGAAAACGGCGCTTTACAAATAATCCAATCATTATAAATGCCCAAAGCCATTTCAAGCAAGTTTCAATTATGAATGGTGGTCTTGCACCAAGGTGATACTGAGAGTAACTTCCACTTTGGAATGTGCCGAAAATATGCTTAATTTTATAATAAATTGTGAAATAACACATCTTAATTGCATATAATTTCACGTTCTTAAATTGAACCGCGACCTCCATATTGCTTACCTTTCTCCTCGATTACCGAGGCCCCCATAGGACCCCTTTGAAAGAATTGTTCCCTTAATCTGTTTGACCAGTGACAACTATAGTATATACATGCGTGTCGTTGTCATAGAATTGCTTTTCCAAAATTGGAATTCGAAATCACGTTGCCGAACACGCCACCGGAGAAAGAGGTTCAAATAATAAGTATTTTTTATTATACTTGCCACAAGGGCGGTTAACGAGCATTGATGACAAATGTATTAATACGAGTATATATGTGAATCTGTGTATAATTGGCACCGTCAAATTGATGGGATATTTTTCTCATTACATGCATTATTTATGAGAAAGATATCACATCAATTTGACAGCGCCACTTATACACAGATTCAAATATGTATTTATACGAGTATATATGTGAATCTGTGTATAAGTGGCGCCGTCAAATTGATGTGATATCTTTCTCATAAATAATACATGTAACGATCTATATTGGTTGCAACGGAATAATTTTTTTAAGTTAATACCGGCCTTAATTGCTCTCAATTGTCCGCAACCAGTCGAACTCTGACATCCCCATTGCATATATATATATATATATATTGAAAGGCTAAAAAGGGCGTGGAGGGGAAGATGATGAGAAGCGGAAGATTAAAAAACAACCGGCTATTCAAATCTGGTCACCAAACACGGCTAAAACCATTAAAGCGATATTATATTTTGATTGTGTTACTGAGAGTATCTAACATTCTGGAAAATTCCGCAAATATTAGTATGACAATATTTCAATTTAAAAAATTTGAAACAAAACTGTACTTCTTTTCAGTCTTTTCGTCAAACTATTAGATTTTTTTAAAATTTTTAAACTTAGGTTTTATTTATAAATGTTCACCTATGGCAATAAGGATTTTTTTTTCACTGGAGAAATTCTGGGACTAACTACCATAATATGTAGGTACTCCTTACTGCCCGGAAAACTAATGGAGAGTAACAATGCGAATTCCTCAGTATACATCTTCCATTTATCACTTAATAAATATAAAAGATTGTGATTGAACTTGATTATTTTTCCAATATTGGTCCAAATTTATTTAAAAATTGTATTCTATCCAAAAAAATATTATGAAAGCTGCTTAAGACACCATACAATTATATTAAATATGAAATCAGACTTTGTTTAATTGAATGTGGAAATAGGTCATGGTAAAAACACGCATTTTGTATTTAAATAATTCACTAAGAATATGTTCAGTTTGACAGTTGTATTAAACTGACTAAATAAAGTAATTTAATAAATTTTCATGAAAAAAAATATTAATTTCCGATTTTCTACATTACATAACTATGAAAAAACCAATCAAAATCATGAGATATGACAATAAAACGCGATTTGCAAACTCTAGCAAAAATGCCCACTCAATATCAAATTCAGTACTGTCAAAAACAATGTGATTTTTTTAATAAACTATCCTACGATAGGTACGTTTAGTGTTATTTCAAAAGTAAATTAACCTACCGGCTTTTCTTTTAAAACGCTTTTTCTCATCACTGGTAAATAGTTGGACAGCTTTTGCACACATGTTTTGTTCTTGCGTAATTTCATGATAGCAAACAAATTCGATAATACTTTATCATAATACCAAATTATCTGAACTAACAAAAAATAATTTTCAAATTATTTGTCAGAATTATGTAAAACTTTTCAAAATAAACATTGAAGCCAGTTATGATATTTAACATTCGTAACTTTACTAAATAAACAATATTATTTTCAAATTTGCGTAGTGTTGCGTTTGATCTTTTGGCTAGCATTGTTTGTAATTTTTGTGCCATTTCACTTGGCAAACGGAGCTATATACGTTAATTTATTTTTTCAGATTTTTCATGAAATAAATTACGCGGTGGGATGCCTAATAAGAACTCTTTATGGAAATATTCTGAACTGTGTTTTAATTTTCGCAACGTGGAATTTCTCTTGGTTTTGCTCACATAAATAATTTCTTGCACCGCAATTAGAATATTTCAGTAAAATGCATTTTCGCTTTTATCTTTTTAAAGTTTTAGTTAGTCATTTATTTCAGAGATGTTCGCAAACCAGATTCTAGAGTGGAAGTTACTCTCAGGATTGCCCTGGTGATTCTTAATTGAACGGTTGCTTAAAATGATTTTAGCCGTCTTTGATGACCATATATTTGTAGCCAGGTTAGGTACCTACATCGTCACCTAACTCTACTATAGGTTATAGTTATTATAGGTAGACACTTGTACGTATATGGGAGAAGAAAAATAACAACTTTATTAATAAAAAAAGATGCCACCGAATAATTTTCCGATTTTTTTTTTTCAAATTTTCATTCGAGATATTTTTAACACATTCACGATGACAATTTAAATGTCATATTATACTCTTTTTTTGGTGTTTCTTTATTCACAAAAATTTGAAGGATTACAGGTTTATTAGTATTATAAAAAAATAAACTTTAATTTTAACATTTTCTATTTTGTAAGGTTCCGCGTTTTATCCGGAAATAAAGTATCTACACATATTGTTTAACTGTTTGTGACCAACTATTATCTTTAGCACAGACAGACTAAGCCACAACAAGTTCTGTTTTCAACTCTTTCTTGAACTCGAACGTTTCTTACAATATTGGGCATAATCAGAACTATGTTTAGCTTGCATCATTCGATTTGTCAAAAGAGAGGAAGCCTCTTTCTATTGCGCTACGGATATTCTGAACAAAATCATTTGCCTGAAAAATCTCATGAAACGATAACAACCTCCGAGGCTTTCAGGCCGAAAGTATTCCATGGAATGGAGGCGTATTTGAAAAGAACCTCCCTCGCTACCCTCACCCCTCCACCCCTCTATCGGTGGCATATCTCAAACCCATTCCCTTAATGGAAGTGGGTTTACAAGATAATGTGATATATATTATAATTTAAAGTGTTCTTCTTCGTATGACAACGTGAGAAAATATATTATTTTGAATGGGAGTTATGGAAACATTGTTAACTTATTGAAAATCTGGTCAAATGATTCATTTTCCTCAAAAACAGGACTGCAGGCCTTCAACAAATGAATTAACAGGTTTCCTAACAAACTGTCGGTAAAACGCGAATTTGTTATGTTAGACTAAACGTTTTTATAAAAATTATGTTTCGTATCATTATATTTAGCAGATGAAGAATATCCCCAAGAAACAAGTATTGCAATTTATTCTGAATGGTCTTATATTTTATGAGGAAATGAATTGCAATCATGTTTTAACAGGATTTCAATAGATCAGCCATACAATTTTTTCTCCGTATATCATGTCATAAAACTAATTAATTTAAGTATGGGGGAGAGGAAGAGGAATATATGATAAGGATAGGAGATAGCCCGGTTCATTTCATACTCACATATTAATTTAAGATCGCACGCGTTACTTCAATTCGCTATTTCTGAAGGATATTACTAAAGATATTGTTTCTGTGAAATTTTGTGTTATATGACGCTTATATAAGAGGAATTTGGGTTTTTTTTCTAATGTTGGTTACACATGATCGAATATTAATTAAATTGCTATCGTGTTGATAGTGACGAAATATTTTTTTTATAGAAAGACAAATATTCCCGGGTTACGAATAACCTGACAATATTTGAAAATCTCCTTCTACCACTATAGTAAGCGGAAAATATCGCATGTGTTGTCACTATACCTCGGTGAGACCCAATTATTAACTCAGCTACCGACCGGTTATTATGTTTTTTTTTTTTTTTTTTTAATTTGGTACAATCTTTTTTTACATATCAAAGTTTTCCAGTAATGTAGGCCTCACTGGGTGGCTTGCCCGTGCTGAGGCCTTCATTTTATAATATGAAAATATAATCTAAAGACAATCTACAATATAAGATAAAATAATACATTTAATATATAATCTTGTGTGTTTGTGAGTGATGTGTGTTTATATTGGTTTTGTGTGTTACATGTAGGTTTTATTTTTATTTTATGCTATGACATTTTGGTAATATTGTCTTTTATTAAATTGGTAAGCTGTGGCGAGTTCAGGCCATTATTCCGATTTAAAAATAACACATTTTCACATATAGCAAACACTTTGTGGATATACACAATTAGAATAAAATGACTTTGTTTTTTTATGGTGACTAAATAAATCATCAAAATGAAAATTCATCACATCTTTAAAAAGTTATATAAAGTCATGGAAAGTGATGAAACAAAACTTTATTATTTGGTTTAAGAAGGTTAGATTAGGTAAGGTTAAAAAAAAAATTTCATAGTTTTTAATGACTTAATATCACTTTTTAAAAGTGTGTCGAATAGTCACTGTGTTGAGTTAGCATGGAACCGTTTTTGATACCGCTTCATTGCATATATATATATATATATATATATATAACCTATTTATGGTCATATGAATATATTCCTTCCACTGTGGCGCAAGGCGATGGGTCGAAAAACCAATTGGAGAGGTCAAAGAGTCTACCCAAATTATCCTACCCTGATCTGACACGCTGTGCATCTGGGGGGCACGCGCATCCTGAACACACCTCACCCAATGAACCTGGGCACCCATGCCAAATCGCCAAACGTGGCGAACCACTTGGGATGACCTATGGCAGAGGTGTTGGTTATCCTATAAATGGTTCCCGGGGTGGCGGCACTCAAACCCGCCTCCCAAATTGAAAAAGTTTGGTAGAAATTAGTTATGAACAGTGTGCAGTGTGTGGAGGCGGATATGTGCGATGTAAAGGAAATACAGAGTATAATTATCAATCTAAGTATACGCAAAACTGATTGATGCTACGAATCTGCAAAACACTCTACATCCTACAGATATTTTCATCTGTACCTAGAAAACGTATTATAAAATCAAATGGCTGAATCTATCTCCCGATGCAAACATTTTAGACCAAATATCGATGAGAGTAGAATTATTTTTGTGTTTATTTAGACAAATAATGTAACTTCATTGGTTTATCATAATATTAAAAACACTACAAATCATTTTTAAAAATTATTTTTATTATTTTAAAAACTCAATGAGTAATTCCTCAAATATAACGGAATGAGATAAGGTAGGATTTACTCAGTGGTGGAGGAAAGCCCCAGCAAGACTGAGGTCCTGGCTTCAATTCCTAGAAGCGACCAAATCATTATCTGATTATTCTATTACAAATTTTCATTTGAGAATCGCTTATATAGTCTTCAATGATTAAATATAATATTTAACAATTTAATTGTCTTATAAATAACTGAGGGAAAGCGTTTTTAGGTAAGGCTTGATAGAAGAGAAGATGTTTTTTAGAGAGTTACAGCCAAAAAATACGTGATCTAAAGTTCCCATTTCTAGACCACAGAAGGTACAATCTGATGAGTCAAGCACGTAAATTTTAAAAAGGTGAGAAGGAACGGAACAATGTCTAATCCTCATTCGAATAAGTGAGGCAATTTATTTTTGGAGAAATGGTGGAATTGTTGAAACCACGGTTTTTATGGAATAGTCCCTTGTATTGGGGCATAGCAGGCTTCCTTGGATTGACTAGCAATGTGCCAATACTCTGCCCAAACATTGCGGGATCGATCTTTGTGGATCGAAAAAATGTCAGAGTAGGGAATGTGTTTAACGAAGGTAGCAATAGTGTTGGATGATCCTTGTTTTGCCAAGGAATCCGTAATATCGTTATCAACGATGCCAAAATGTCCAGAAATCCAAATCAGAGTTACGGTTTTACCAGATCATTGAATGAAGATTATCAGCACTATCAGCAAGATGAAGAAAAGGGCTGAATTTAAGTGTTTGGAGGAAACTGACAGAATCAGATAGAACTACGGAATGTTCAAAATTATTTAATTATATATTTGAGAGATTCAATTATTGCAATGCATTCGGCTGAAAATATTGAAAATTGGTTTGAAATTTAATGAAATATTCTGTCATTAGAATTATTGTGGTACCCGGTAACACCTATGCCACATTTAGGAGATTTGGAGTCATCAGTAAATAAAAAAGAGTAGTTAGGCCATTTAAATGAAGTAATGTCGCTGAACATATTATTGACAGTACATGCCGGGAAATTCAAATGGCTTTTAAGGATCCTTCTAAAATTGTTGGTTATGTAGCGTCGAGAATAATCCATTGAATAATTAATAATAAACCGCTCGACCTACTTAGGTACGTACTTGCTAATTGCTACTTAGGTACGTATTTGCAGCCGAAATCAAAACAAAGCAACCTACCTGTTTCAAGTATCTACTCGCGACAATAATACTGCAGTCCGTCTGGGATACTACGAGAACTCGCCAGAAGGTTCGAGTCTACGGCCTATGCATAATCGCCGCAATGTCGAAGGTTCCCGAAACACACAGTCCGAGCGAGTGGCCTCGATTTAATTGCAATTTACTACCTACTGTCGCCATCGGCCGTGTAGTATAAATAAGCCCGACGCAGCGAGACAGTCAGTCAGTCATCATTCTGCCGTCAGTCTACAAGGATCAACGAGTGCTAACCCGCGCTAATCTTACTAGCGCAAAGGACAATATTCCCGGCTTCGCCCGTACCATCATGGACTCCATCGGGACACCATCATAGCGCCTCGGCCACGTCTATGGCCAGCGCTACTCGGATTACAAGCGCCCTGGTTCCAGTGTCTCTGACCAGCGCTTCTTCCACGCTACCATGACCACCACGAGGACACGCAGCATCCTCACTGGTCTACATCGTTCCCGCTCAACCGCCTACAAGGTCCGCCGCACCTTCGGCCTCCGTCAGCACTGGAGTATTGATTCCCCAGATCGCCAGTGCCTGACAGTCATCGAGTCCCGGTCACCAGCGCCCTGCGTCGACTCACTGACCCGCGCTTGACCTGCCAACACATCACAGCAGCAACCGGAGTATTCAACATTTGTCCTACATCATCTCCTTGTCACGGCTACTGACTCACCAATAAACACATGTGACCTTCACAACCTCCTTTCATTTCGTGCCTCACCATTGATCCCCAAAGTTATAAGATGACATGACTATATTGTAATTTTTTTTAAAGGAATTAGATCTTTTTGGATAATTTGAAGATCTGATAAAGACTGATCATTTTTACACTTGACATGAATAGGTTTAGTTAGAACTCTGATTGTAGTACATTAATGTGTTGAGTCGTTGAACAATGAGATTCTGGGGATAACCTGATGACATTTAAAATTAGAATAAATTTGTCAGCAAATAGTTATATGTCTTAAAAAAAGAGGGGGATCTGAACATTCAACCTAGGGAATAAGTTCACTCCAGTTTTTATTCGCAAAGATTTAGATTGAATTTTGTCTATATTATTCACTCGTTAGGGATTATGTGGGATTTTCTACCTGAGGGAGTATGGCTTATATCCTGCTGATTTTTCTTACGTATAGCATACTGGATACTGTTTTATCTCCCAAATTCTAGGAATAACTTGCCACTGGTCATGCCGGTAGGGAGAGCTATGGTTGTTAAATAAAAAATACTTCTGAAATTGCCATAAATATTTAACATCAACGAAGCTGAGTTTATATGGTAAGTTTAAAATGCAGTCTTTTTATAATAAAAATAATAATATTTTGCTAATTTATGTAGCGCCGTTTTCGTGGAAAATTACCTCAAGGGTGCTTTACAAATATATTTATTAAATAATAAATACAGCTGGTTTACAACTAGGATTCATAATAACTAGTGACTTACATCCAAGACATACTTCTAGTGACTTACGACTGAGGCTCATAACTACTGACTTAAAACTAGTGACTTACATCTAAGACTTATTTCTATTTGCCTATATAACTACTGTCTTAATGACATATATATTTACATATGTAGAGACTTACTAACATACTTACATTTAAAAATAAATCAATATATTTATTTATTTGAGGAACTTAAACAGTCTTAGTAATACAATATACATAAGAGGATAACAAAAAACAAACCAATTATTATTGTTCACAGATAGATATTCAGAAACATAAAACTAACCTGTAAACTAGAATATTTAATAAAAATAGAAAAAAAAAACAGAATAAAGCAGCGAATAAGAAAAATAATAATTCGAATGTAAATTCAACAAACGTTAAACCTATAATATGCCTACAATAAACAGCAATAAAATAAATGTTATTATAACTCTACTTAAATAGACTTGGGTTGGAACGGGAAAGGGGAGGAGAGGGATAAGGAAAAGTTGTCACGCAAGTAATATTAAAATATTAGCTACAATCAATTTAACAGTCGTGAATATGAGTTAGAATGTGATACAATGAAATTCTGTAGTGATAGTAACTAGCAGTGAATATGTCAGCACGAGTATCTATATTTGCAAATTTATTATTATAGTAGTTACATGTCCTTTCAAATTTTACTAAGGCCAGTAGAAGAAGGTAGTACTATAATGTTAGGGTGTTTTGTGATTCATTTTAGAAGACGGGTGCGAAATGCGTCTAATAGGTTAGCTAGATTTATAGAAAAATATACATTCATATCATAAATTAATTGAGTAAATGTATGAAATTAATCGTCTATCTTTACCGCATTTAGATGATTCATCTGTCAACAATTAAACCGGCTGACGTGTGTTGAATGTTCCCATCGATGTTGTCAAATCATTAATCAAATCGATATAAATCAAATTTAATTATATTATTATTTAGTTATGCAAGTATTTTGGTTTTTATTATTGCTACCGTTTCGGCTTTCAAGGTCGACAGTTCAAAATGACCTTGAAATCCGAAACAGCCGAAACTTTTTAAACAGCTTGTATAAAAACCAAAATACTTCCCAAACTTAATAATTTTAAGAAAAATCTTGAATTTATGTCTGTTTTAATTAATAATATAACAGAAATATAACACTATAGTGATTTTCCTCCTTCTATAGCCAACACTTCGGACAGCATTGGAGTGTCCATCATCAGTCCGAAACATTGGCTAGAGAAGGTGGTAGCGCAACACGGCATAATACCCCAAAAATAAATCACTATAATACATTTGGCCGTGAAAATCTCAACTCATACCTGACATACAACACCTTCTTTATGTAGAACAGAAAATATAAAATCATCTATTCTTTCCCAAAACTACTCTTAACGTTCCGTTTTTTACCCCACAAAATATAACATTAGGTTTGTTCAGTGTACAGTCAATACGGTAAGGTCTCATTAATACTAACTGTTTCTTTAAACTAAATAAACAAACAAAAATCCGTATCCTTACTCATAAGAACAAAGAAAGAAGTCATAAAAAAGTGATTTGACATTGTGATTGTTGTAAGGCTTTATATATATTTTTGTTTGTTTCTAATTACATGTAGCTGAACGTTCATAGGATAATTTTCTAACAAGAGTCAGAAGAAACTGAACGTTAGAAAATTTACATTATTTGATTTGTACAACAAACACATCGTTATGCTTTTCTTAGAGAACTTATCTAATGTTTAAACACCGTCAATCAGAAATCAAACTCAAGAGTTTCTCAGCATTATCTATTTTTAGTATATAGGGTTAAGCCTTCACGCTATGTCATTCCAGATAATGTCGTATTAATAATGGTTTACAATATTATATTACACGGATGGGTACCTACCTTATATCTGGTAAGAAGATGTTTTAGCTATATATTGAGTTATACGTGAGAGTTGTAATGATTCACATAGGATATAAAAGATATGCCTCGCGACGTAGAATCTGACTCTGAATGTAGTAATGCAAAAAAGTTTTGTCTAGAGTAGAGCACAACTTGCTTATTTTAAGTACAACCGTGATTGAATTGTTTTATGATGGTAATTAACATTAACTTTACTACCACACTTAATTTCGCCAAATTTCAATACCAAACCGGGTCCGAACGGACCCGTGATTTTAACGGTAATTTCAAATTATTTTAAAATACATTTTTTAAATTCTTTTCTTAACAATGATTATGTACTGGACTTTTGAAAACATATAGATACTTTTGAACATTTATCATACGTTAGCATTTAAAAAAAAGCGCCTCAATTTTACCCTACTTTTCCACACTACAGCAACAAAAATAAATATAACCACTTAAGTAATTAACTTAAATATTTTATCAGAGTTCACTAAATTAGGAATATAAAATCAGCAATAATTTCTTATTTTAGTTAAAAAAACATTTACATTTTCATGAGACAATGATCAGCCTCCTATAAAAAAAATAAAACAGCACAAATACATGACTTGCATATTATCTTGGTGTTGATTATGCAAGTTATTTATGATCAATCTTTTTCAAAATTTGCAATTGACAATTCTTAGATAAATTTGCTGAAGGCAATCAGGTTTATGAACGATCGTGAAAGTCTGTGAAAGACTAACCTAAGAATTTCTCAAAATGTTTTCAGCCAATAATCATAAAAAAACTGTACACAATACTTATCAAAAATATTATAAGCTTACACAAAATTTAGAAATACAAAAAAACTTTGTTATTCGTACCATACTAATATACTAATGTATAAACTTTACGGACCCGACATGTTAATTATCTCAAAAACGAAAACAAATAGCTTCTTGCTCTCGATACGGTTCAAATAATACCGATAAGTAAGGAGGGTACCGGGGCAGCGTTGGTTTGTCACGCATATCGGTAGCTGGAGAGAAAAATGTATTTTTTGGTCGGATCCGCATGGACCCAGTGAAGTTCTTAAGAGTTAAAAGTACTATCGTGATTGATAGATCTGCCCCTATAATGCTGTCCAAAACGTTGTCTAATAAAATATAAAGCGCAACAAGGCAAACATGTATCATGATAATACAATTAAAAGATTGAAACGTTTAAAGAATTCGGGTAAATTTAACGGTTTTTCAGCACACATGTGCAGTCGGTCACCTTTGTCATACTATGAGATTAATATCAAGTGTAATAAGTAATGATATAGGTATTAACAGTTTTTTGGGATACCAAAATTAGTTTTATTATAACTACAATCACGTTGAACCCTCTGCATGCGTGAAAGGTATAATAATAGTGCTTACATTAAGTAGTTAAAGAAATGAGTACTACAAACTATGCGATACTGTTAATTAACGAGGAGAAAGTTAGGGGCGCTTCAGCCCAGGCAGCTGTACGAAGACGATAAACGTATGTACGTAGGTTCCTAAAGTTTTGTTACTATGACAACATCAACCTGCGTGGGCACATCTCATTGAAAGTTCAAAATACCTACCACAAGCTTAAAGGTATATTCATGTTTACACAAGAATATTCTCTTATTTCTTACCAAGGCTTTATAAGTATGAAAAATAATCAATAAAAGTTTTGTATAGTAGTAGTTGATATAAAAACGTTTACTAAAATATACTGAAAATTCTTGATGGTCTGTTCTCGAGTCAATGTGTGTGGACTCTAAAACTTTTCTGTTGAAAAACTAATTTGATTGGTAATTTTGTGAATTGGAGGGGAGTGTTAATTTCCAAAAATCTTATTTCGGTGGGGACTCCGTCTGTCCGTAACTCCGGTTCAACAAACTCTTCAACTTTTTTTTTGAATGTTCAAGTTTCATTTTAAAAATTCAGACAAACGATAAAATAGGAAGATGCCTATAGCATAATAATTTTAACAGAAATCTATTTTAATTCCATTTTTAAAAATTTCAGACTTTCACGATTTTTCACGAGTCTTTTTGACACGGTTCATGGAGGAATTCCATTGTATTTGTTTTTTTTAAACATGTGGAAAAAGTAGACCCAGAAGATTAAATGTACTTACACCTTTTTACAATTTGTGCATATGCTCACGATCTATGAGTGCTTAAATACTACATTATATTTACCGAATACCCACCTTCCCAAATGAGTCAATATAACAAGTACCATCATTTTCACAATTTAGCAGTGAAATATCCTGCTTTCTTATTATTTTCGTATTATTCTTATCATACAAATAATATTACATAGTATTCATCAGGTAGGAGTAACAGGTACAGCAAATGGATATTTTCAATAAATACTGGTATCAGTGTGCCCTGTTTTATTAGACTCTGTAATATTTCGTAGGGATCATCTAGCATATTCTGTGTAAGTGTATTTAATAGTACGTGTGACGGGTAGCATGGTATACTGCAATCCGCCCATCAATCAGGCCAGATAGAGATCACATAGTTCAAGTAATCGGATATTAGAGTTTAACTCACCGCTACGGAAACAAACACCATTGCTGGCATTATGGAAGATATGCTAATACGACTTTGAATTAGAGTAAACCGATTATTATGGGAATTTGGAGGGACATTTAGGCATACGAATCTACGAGCTAAATTGTTTGAACAGATATTCCAGCAGATATTTTGCTAAGGCGTAACATGCCTATTTGCACCGTGAAATTTGAACAGTTTATTTATCTGAGATATCCTGGCTAAATCAAGTAATTTTAGGTCGCAAAGTAAATTTGTCAAAGCTTAAAAATACGTATTAAACAAATAAATAGTATACAACTGCTAACCTTGTACAGATCAACACGCCTAGAGGGTAATATAGCCAGCGAATTCTCGTGTGCAGCCCCAAAATTCCTTAATAAACCCTCGACTATGTGCAGAAACCGGCGGCCCGTTCGATAGATTATCTTACCTTAACACACGGATTGCAATCTTCATAGCACAGACATCGGATGAGAATGTTACCATCGTTCTACTGACATTCAATGAAAAGAGGAACTAGCGTCATTGATTCCTTCAGTACCGGTGTACAGACGGTAAACACCCAGCACTTGTACAAAGTTTCCAAATGACATTTGTCAGATGAGAAAGTCTCATTTCTACGACTTAACTTGAGTTCAACAGCTCGGCTGTGTACAGATTTGTCGGCCTCTGTGTTTTCTCTCTCCTATAACACGGGCCCAACGACGAGACCCACTTTAATTTCTTCCTTTCCACAAAAAGACCCTCCATACAGCATCCCCAAAAATAGCATAGGCCCTGAGTGAAATTATTTTCTTCAGGGCTTCCTGAGTTAGCCCATCATACCACCGGTCGATAAGCAATTGACATAAACCAAATGCTGTAAGACCCTGCGCAAAAAAGTCCCACGCTGAACTGCGCAGCAGACCGTAAGCTTACTAAAACGAACTTTATTTTCTGTGCAGGGTTTTACAGCACTTGGTGTATGTCGATTGCTTTTCGATCCATGGGAAATCGGGCTTAATGTAAATATATATATATATATGGGTTGTCGTTTGATTTAAATCAACAAAAAGAACAGTTTTACCAAATAATCTTGATAATTTTTCAAATTAATTCAGAAATTTTGCAGAAATGTGTCTTAGTATAGCGCTGAAAAGTTCAGAATCCGATTTAATAATATCAACGTTATTATTTAATGCTTAATGTACATTTAAAAATATATTTAATATATCATGTATGTGACCAAATATGAACAAATTTGAACAGTAAAGTGATTGTTGTCATGATTCTAAAATATTAATTCAAAAAAATGTTAACAAAAAATTCTCTACAGTGTAGTCTCCTAAAACATTTTTTTTTTTGTAATACCTATGTCGTGGTTGAGATTTATCAAATCCTTCGTTTGTAACATTCGTTTAGGGAAAAGCACTGTTTCCATAAATATTTCTCTTATACGTTTGTTATTTTAGCCGGAGATATTTTTATGTAATTTCCCCATAAAAGGTATTGAGTTAGTTCAGAAGAATGGGAACGGGGCACAGCCTCATCAATCAGGATCAAGTGGAGGAAAAAGGGTGTAGTGTGATCGGGAAACAAATCCGATTTCCTTTTTATAGCATCCGAATATTTCTACTTATTGCCTTCATCCCTCAAGCTCGTGTGCCAAATTGAACCAATTTGATCAATGTTATTTATAGGAAATAAAACAATCTATAAATAAACTTGAGAGAAATCGTGCCTATAACAGCTATACTATACCAGCCGCTGTAAGCCTGAGAACTGGTCTAGATTTGCAAATATTTACTATGGAAGTCAATGTTAACGAAGCGGTCAACTTTTCGTTAAACGGTCACTAGGAATTAGTTTAATTGAGAAGTATCTGAATCAATCAGCGTTACCCGTGCTTTATTTTGCTATTAGGGGTGGAAAAGGGGGTGGGGTGGTTTTGTAATCTCATGTAAATATGGACCTTTCTCTCGTTTTGAAGATCAAGTGTGCAATATTTCATCAATTTCACCCACACCGGGACACTCTTATTTTATATATTGTACTAGATTTTTCCCAGTGCTTCACCCAGAGTGGTATTAGGGAGAAATCAGTGTACAAAAAATTACCCACGGCAGTGAAATTTTTTTCCTTATAAAAAGTAGCTATTGCCCTTTCCCATTCCTCTAACCATCCCTATGCAAAAATAACGTCGATCGGTCGCTCCGTTGCGACGTGAAAGAAGAACAAGCATACATACAAACACACTTTCATTGGTAATATTATTTAGGACTATATGACGATATATAGACCAGCTGAAGTCTCCGGCGTTGACCGGATTTTACACAGAGTTTTTTTTGCAAATCAGATGTAGACAGTAATTTTACTCATATTTTGAAAGTCAGCTGTTCAACAATCATCAAAAAGCATCAAAATTATGCCTAATGGGTGGTAAATGAGAAAATCTCATGGAACAAAAAAATGATAAGAAATTAATTTGCAAAAATTCATCAATCTCAAAATAAAACAGTGGACAGTTAGATAGATATAGATATATGTGAAGTAACTAAGTCATCTTAGTTGGACACGGTTCTAATTTCACTTTACCTTGTTCTATCAAAGTTTGCAAAGATGATTTATTTTTGTCTGTTTATCAATCTCTGATTTTAAGAATGAATCTTGTTTTTAGTTGTATTTTAGATGAACATATTTTAATGGAAAATAGAACATATACTCACCATTTTAGAACATACCTAAACATTCAGAAAGAACCATATGCAACCAGAAAGGACATAATAATTAATTGCATAAGGTTGTAACTACATTTCCCTAATACCATTCCTATTTAAATATTTGCCTTTAAAATATGTTAAGCTAACATACTTTACATAATAAATACACTATATAGGACTCAAAATCAAAAACTGTTAAATTGATTATTATTATTATAAACAACTATCAACTGTCAAACAAAACGTCGATTGTAAAAGTTTTAAAGCAATGTTAGAACTACCTCATACAAGTATCTACAGAAACACAACGAGATGACACTGAGAATTAATTTGGCTGGAGAGATGACCAAAAGAAACGGTTTTGCATTTAAATATCGTTTTTGAAAACCAAGGTGACATTTTTTTCATGAAACTCAAGTAAATTTAAAAAACGAAATAAAGCATATATAACTAAAAGCATTTATGTAAATTATTCTATAAATGTCTTTGAAAATGTAATATTGGTATTGCTGGAGCTTCCATTATGACAATGACACGCTATCTTGATTATGATAACAACGTACTTATCATTAAATTCATTTCAACTAACGGGTACTGTCTTGATTCTGAATACTAGTATTGCTGGAGCTTCCACTATGATACTGACCACTGTCTTAATTCTGAATACTGGTATTACTGGAGCTTCCACTATGATAATGAAGCGCTGTCTTGATTTTGATAAAAATGTACTTATTAAATTCATTTCTCACCAACAGCCACTGTCTTGATTCTGACTACTGGTATTGCTGAAGCTTCCACTATGACACCGACGCACTGTCTTGATTATGATATCGACGTATTTATCATCAAATTCATTTCAACCAACGGGTACAATCTTGATTCTGAATACGGGTATTGCTAGAGCTTTTACTGTGATAATGATGTACTTATCATCAAATTATTATACTTTATTTTATTTGTGTCATGTTGGTGACAGCATAAGAAATAAAAAAGTGGATTATTAACGTATTTTTGAAATTTTACATAAATCCACGAATTCGTGACATTTGGAACGAAAAGACAACAATAACATTTATCAGATGGATTATGACAGTTGGATTACAAATCATCTTGTTCAATGTTCAATGTCTATTTTTGTTTCGACATTTATCCAATATGCCATCCATCGACCCACTTTCATCCGACATCTCCCGGAAGAGGCAGTCGTTTATTTTATCACAATTTTATTTTCAATTAAGCATTTCGTACTTTCTGGCACTAATTCCGGTTCAATTGATGAATTGCTTGGGGGTAGATAAAATTGACATGTTTCGTTTAATTATTAGAGAAAGACTTTGGCTGGGGCGTGAAAGCTTGAATTATGTTTTTGTCTTATAAGTCTTTTGTCATAAATACAGCTTTAAATAGAGACCTCCTTTTAGTTGTTAGTAGTTTACTTAATTGTTGCTAGTTTTCATTATTTACTTTAACTTTGGCAGCTTCTAATATATGACCATTTAATATTTTGGTAAGTAATTATGTCATGTGTGCAAAATTTGAAAGAAAATCCAAAAAAATATAAAGAAAATTGCATAATCTCTCAAACGAGATCGTCAAAAGAAGAAGTCGATTCCTATTGAGGTTTTATGCATTAGCTATGATGTATAATATATTGTATAGTGCAGTAAGCTCATTTCTACCATGCATATCATTAGCCTCAGACTTTCGTCATGAATCAGGGGTAACGTTAGGTTAGGTTAAACTACGTTAATAATAGGTGTTTTTTAGGAAAATAATTTCCTTCTGGGCCGATTTTATCTGTTGGGAAGCTGTGTTGAGAGTATTTTTTTAAGGAAAGGAATGAGAGTTCTGGGAAGGTAAACCTCACCCGATGAACTCGGGCATCCTTGCCGAATCACCAAACGTAACGAACCACTCGGGGTGACCTACGTCTGAGGTGTTGGTTATCATATAAATGATTCCCGTTGCTTTGGTACCCAAGCCCGCCTCAAAAATTGTATGGCTAGGTTAAGTTAGGTAAGATTAGGTTAAGCTATGTTAGGCAATGTCAGATTGGGTCAAATTAGGTTAGGTGAGATTAGGTTGGGTAATGTTAGGTTAGGTTGGGTTACGTTTGGTTAGGTTAGGTTAGGTAATAGAGTATAAATATAATATGCCTTTGAAAAAATGTATAGGACTTTGGAATGTTGTCAGTCACCCAGTACACATTTCCGCGTGTTGACGTCCCCTAGCACAATATAAATTAATTCCTAATAATTCGCAGGGATGTTAGCTCACCAGCTGAGTCACATTAGGTTGTTGGGAACAGTTTAAACCGAAAACTTTGCGTAATTAAAATTCCCCTCTCAAGTTTGCAATGGATGATTAATGACTTGCTTTGAAACAAAGTTGGGGATTGAACTCTACGCATGAAATACAAATTACATTGGCTGGGATTTTCTCCTCTTCAACTTATATCTGAGCGAAGGCGGATTCTAATCGATCCCGAATATTTTTTACGCTTAAAGGGGTTTTTAAATCAGTATAATCCATAATTTAACATGTTTACGAGGTTTTCTTCCAGTGCAGATTTTTTAAAATCTTTTTTCGGAATACTTTCATCAAAGCTTCTTGAGCGAATGGTCTGCTCATTGCTTCTGAAATACGAGAAGCTAACATTAAAAATATATATTTAAATATTAAAAAATATTGATTCTAATTAAGCTAATTGTTGTTTGTTCTTGTACTATATAACTGCTGTAACTTTTAAACAATAGACGATTGATATAGCACCGTTTTTACAAACAATTACCTCAAGAGCGCTGTAAAAGTAAAAAAGTGCAAATAACTATCACAATTTGTTTTGCTCCGCATTAATCGATTCTCAAACGATGCAAAAATGAAGATAATGAAACTGTGACTCCTTAAAAAAATATTATTATATTTTACTGAGTGATCAATAATGACAAGAAGTAATTAGAATTTCATTAAATTTCGCGGATGATCAAAAAACCGTTCATGTTGTGAAACAATACATATTTGTGAAACAAAAACCATCCATTTTGTGAAACAATACATATTTGTGATACAAACACCATTCATGTTGTGAAACAATACATATTTGTGATACAAAAACTATTCATGTTGTGAAACAATACATATTTGTGATACAAAAACTATTCATGTTGTGAAACAATACATATTTGTGATACAAACACCATTCATGTTGTGAAACAATACATATTTGTGATACAAAAACTATTCATGTTGTGAAACAATACATATTTGTGATACAAAAACTATTCATGTTGTGAAACAATACATATTTGTGATACAAAAACTGTGGTGAAACAATATTAGATGTACAATTATAAACTTTATAGCACGTAAAACATTCGAGACTAACTTCCAATTGAAGCAAAACCATTTGCAAGACCTCCTTCCCACTCCTATTTTCCTTGTAATAAACACGATTGTTCATTCATATTTTCTTGTTAAAAGTTACAGTCCATTCGTCAAGTAACCATCGATTCGGAACGACACAGTATTTAAAAAAATAACCAACTTTGTTCACAAAACTATTTTTAATAAAAATAACGAACTTTTTTGCATCACTATTTTTAATAAATATTATCAACATGTTTAAATAATATGGCGGTCGGATTTTGGAAAATATTTTCAAATTAAAACATTTAATTCCTAAATTATGTCATTTTCAAAAGAAAAATATATTTGTATGGAATTGTGCTGGATCTTAAACTAACTACATACTAAATTATCACTGTTCTAGAGCTATTTTTTTTCTTTCCTTTATTCGTAAAATATATTTTTAAACAGTTTTTTAAATGGTTTTCGACTACCACACTAGACACTTGTCCGTATTATGGCAGTCGATAGCCAGTGAGACTATGGCATCCCCAATCGGGGTATGTCACGAATGTAATAGCGGTTATGTAAGACACTATATATTACTTTCGGTTCCATGATAACTCAACACAGTGACAATTCAACACACTTTTAAAAAGTGATATAAAGTCATTAGAAACCATAATTTTTTTTTATTTTTAACCTAACCTGACCTAACCTGACCTAACATAACCTAACCTAACCTAACCTACATAACCCAGTTAACCTTTCCTTATCTGTGGTGTGTATTTACTACACATTGCTTCTAATAACTTTAATAACTCTATAAATATAATAAATTCTGGGTTCAGATTATAGGTATTCCTCCGTTATACATTTATGCACTAAATTAAAAAAAAAATATTTTACATAGTTTTCAATTTCAATTAAAAATCAGAGATTTTTGTTAAAAATCGAGAACAAATACACCAATAAAATCAACCGTGTGATGTCCCGCTTTAATTCGCTAAACTTTTTGCGGAAACATGAGACATCCACACGTCTGCAGTTGTATTTTGATTTAGACCATCGATATCGAACCGTCATTAGATGTGGACCCTCGCACGTTTCTTTAGCATCTGCCGATGGTTTTTTCATGTTTCTAGCAGTTAAATTACAATTATTATCACGTTTGATATAAAATATAATATACATAATCGATTATCTATGAATATTCACATTTTTCCGATATTAAATCGCTTATTTTGAGATGTGTATTGACTACACAGCACCGGAACGCGTGGATTTTTTTTAGCACAGTAAGGGAAAGGTTTAAAGTTTTTGTTTCATCACTTTCCATGACTTTATATAACTTTTTAAGGATGTGATGAATTGTTTTTATTTCAACATGGCTCGGTTGAGTCACACGTTATTGGATAATAACAGATGTACGGGACGTGTTTTCCTGTACAAGAAAAGACTGTAAATAATAAGCACTGGCACACATCAGTCCTCAACCTGGCTAATGATTCAAGTAAAACACCGTGATGTGTTCTATCCAAACTATCATAAAAGAAAGACGACTCAAATCAAAATTAACATTTTAATTAGATGTATTGTGCTGGTATACAGAACGTACAAAGGGGTGTAGCATATAGGTACTTCCTATTTCTTACAGCCAACCCAATTCACAAAAAATAGTTATATGTATTTCAATACAACTGGGTTTTAATACATAGATAGAAACTGAGACAATCGGAATTCTTTAATCGATCATTTCAGATTGGAGCACATACAGCAAATGGCGCTGCAGCAGTGGCCAGTTCAATTGGTAGCCAAAAGGAATTGGCCATCCTCTAGGATGTCAGCATCAGTGGCTAATACAATCGGTAATCAGTAGGAATTGGCCAGCCTCTAGATTGTCAGCATCAGTGATTAATTCAGTCGGTAGCCAGGAGGAATTGGCCAGCCTCTAGATTGTCAGCATCAGTGATTAATTCAGTCGGTAGCCAGGAGGAATTGGCCAGCCTCTAGATTGTCAGCATCAGTGATTAATTCAGTCGGTAGCCAGGAGGAATTGGCCAGCCTTTAGGTTGTCAGCATCAGTGGCTAATTCAGTCGGTAGCCAGGAAGAGTTGGCCAGCCTCTAGGTTGTCAGCATCAGTGGCTAATTCAGTCGGTGGCTAGCAGAAATTCAGCGGCGGCATGGTCATTTGATTATAAGGGCCGGCACACGGAGACGCCTTATTATGGTTATGATGACAGATGCGTCTGGCTCAGCTGATAGAGTGCAGCTAATAAACAGCTCGTTGCACATAGTTTGTTATATTTTAAAATGAATGTGCCGTGATGGAGTAACAAAAGCAAATACAGCTTTCAGTTGACACTCAGAAGGTGTAAAAACAGATCACGTTGTTACCGGCATAGTTTTAAACCGTGAATCCTCCAATATTTTGTTTTAATGGGCTATTTATAATATCTCTTACAAGCGTTTGTGTGACGTCAGCTTACAAAAATATGTTTTCATTTTCAAAATGCAGGCATTGTGGTGCGAATAATATTTCGCCCAGTAACAGCGTTTGGCTTTGTCAATATTTTAATTTCGTTTTAGAAAATAGGTTTATCGAACTGTTTCATGTTCGATCCAGTCGTTTTGCCACCTGGTGACAGATTATTGATGCATTTTCAACTGGTAAATATTATGATTTGGAAAAAGAGGTCATCGAACCCGCAGGTGTGCAACTTTAGCCGCAATTGATATTAAATGCAATAAAATCTTTTTTCATGTTCGATACAACAGAGTTTGAATATGACTATCACTGAACTGTAAAATTAACTTTGAGTTTAAATGAATTGGTCGAATTCTCTGAAACACCCGTTCTTATCGATATTTTAGGTATGTAAGGATCATAAGCGTGGTCTAACCGGAAACAATATTAAAGTAAATTATTCCGTACCAAAGTTATTTCGTAACAATGTTATATTTTAACAATGTTATATCGTAATAATATTATACTCCAAACTCCAACGATGTTTCTCTTTAACAATGGTTTATCTACTTTACGCTTCAATACCAAAATTACTCACTACAAATTGTCTAAGTCGAACACACATTTTGGGGTTCAGACAAATGATCATAACCACGTTTTTCTTACGATAATACGCAGCAATCACCTGGTTGGTTCTTCACCACGAAAAACAGTTTCAATAGGATCACAAAATAAATACCAATATCTTATCAATAAATCTAAAATTTTTTTTAACGAAAAATATGAATTCTTTCTAAATATTAAATAAGTCACGAATAAACTTTGATTGATTGATATTCGCAAAGCATTATTTCTTTTGAAAATGCGAATATTAAGTCCTCACAGTAAGAATTGAACTCAATTCATCAACCTGCTACCCAAACTTCCTATCTCCTACGCAATCAACAACTTCATGTTTCTTAACATACACAATATATTATTTTCATGAATTCCATAAGAAATACAAACAAAAATTCTTTTTTGTTCCAAATTTCTGAAATACATCTCTAGAAAAAAGCACAAGTTTCGTTGTTGTGATTTTTGCAATTTTCTTAAATTTTTCCACCCTTTTCATAAACAGTTAACGCGATCGAAGGCCCCACCCCTCGGACCCTACGATCCTGCTGTCAGATTTTCCTTTAGATTTATTGACATTATTTGAAAACTCCGTGCTGAAAATATTTCAGCTTGTGTATTTTTCAGCACCGGAAAGTCCTGATAGAAAGAGGCTTCAGCGCTGAAACGCGAAGGGTAGAAATTTCGCTAAGTGTTATTTACTTTTATGCCCCGAGACATGTTATGAATAGCGAAAATTTATCAGTGAGAAAGTGAGATTCAATTCAAGTGAAAAATATTGAAAGAAATAACGTTTTAAGAGGTTCTCGATCTCAAACAAAGGGTTTGATCTGAATTCAAAGTAGAAATGTAAAGTAGAAATAACTTAGATAAATCAGAATTTAACCTTTTTTAACACTGAAAGAAGAAAATATTATTGAATCAATGTGCTGTATTTACGTTCCAGTAAAATCTTACGTTAACTATATTAACTTAACCACACCTTACCTTACCTGAACACCAAGTAAGTAAATATTTTACACGAGGTAACCTTTGGGTTTATTCATTAAACTATCATTTGAGTTGGTAAATTGCGGATTTGATTCAAGCGAAAGACAAAAGATGAGTCTAAAAATTTGCTTCAACTCAGTACAAATGCTCTTGACGTGTAAGATGGGAAACTTAATTATTAGACACTTTGGGCCTCTAACGGAAATAATTACAAGAACTTTTTTTTTTAAACATAATAAGCAGTAATTGTTGATTGAAGTACTATTACATATTGAATTATTTAGCGGGTTGGAAATAAACCGACTTGGCTCAGTGGTCCAGAGCGTCTGACCGGACATCAGAAGGCACGGGTTCAATTCCCTTCTGCGACAACTATTTGTACTCGGGAGATATCTTCAATTTGTATTGATGTACTCGGGAGATATCTTCAATTTGAATTGATATTATAGGCGACTAATTAATGCTTACAATAATTTATTATCCTTCGTGCTATGCACAAAAACCTTGTCTTATAAACTTTAGTTTATCATTAAAAAAGTAATAATAATATTGCAAGTGTGATCCAAAAAGGCTTGATAAAAATAAATAATAAAGTGTGAATACTTTTTATATTCCCTTACCAGGTGCTGTATACCGAGCATTGCTCGGGTTTATGGACGGGTTAGTGAAAAGTTTTAAAGTTGTGAAATTTAATTTACCCGGAAACTGGGTGTAGTTTTAAGGTGCAAATAATATTATTGTTACAAATTAAAAATTTTTTTTTTTAAGAGTTTATTTTCACTTTATGGCGCCATATCTTCTTTGGCGGCCCTTGACTTCTTCTACCACTCACTTCCACCTCATACATTCTCCTTACATCCTTTATTCGTTAATCACGTACGCCACATGTGACCACACACAAGTATTTGATTTACTTGATCGTGCCATGACTTCTGCAATTGTCCTCCTTGACTTCCTCCGAATCATTCATTTCATGTTATGTCATAATACCACTGGATAAGCAATCGACTTAAAATTGGTTTTAATTAAATTTTAAAATTAAAAATTGGAAATAATGGACGAAAGAGACATCTCTGATCAGTTTTGGATAGATTTTGCTCTGCAGGTGAGTGATAGCGAATTACAGTCATCTTTGCATTGATCAGATGGATTCATCCGGATTATATCGTTTGTCAAAAGAGCTCGATTTAAGACTACCTTCCTGGTGAGTCTTCTAATTATATGTATTTTGGTGGCTGGTTTATAAGTTGTTGCTTCTCCTGCAGAGTGAATTCAATAATCAATCCATTTTTTTCATAGGGAATTAAAATATTCCCTGATGGTCTGTGTGATTACAAGCCAGATCATCACCAACCACATTGTTACTGTTAAAAAACTACATTACATCGAATTTAATTCGACTAAGTATTTCATTCCAGTGCAGAGAAAATGGGTTTTCCTCGGCCATCCCCGACTTCTTTTACCATTCGAACCACTCTTGCTACTAATTAGAACAAACTTTGAAATTTCAAGCGTCATCAGTTTTGTAGTTTTTTTGTATATAGGGCAAACACGTACGGTCATGGCTTTTTTATATAGATAAACAATCCGGTACTAATTTTGCGAATTGTTCCACCAATGAAACTGTTTACATGCAGTACTCAGCGTACCCAGCGTACCGCAGCCGTAGTAATTCTAGAATCTCTGCATTTTAGCTGCATCCACAGATGTCTTCTGCTGCCCCGTAATCACGTGGCACCCTTGTTGCGGCACAAATTGCATTATTTGGGGAGGATTCCCAGCCCGCGCGCAAATGGCGCGAAGGAATGGATTTAATGGACAGGTCGCCAATGGAGTTGCAAATGGTACGATACTAAACTATGTACGAGCAATATATTAAGAATTGTGATTTATTCATTTATCACATTATTAATGCTTTTTTAGGGCTTTTACGTATGAATAATAAAAATTATGTATTAATGCAGTACATATATTATTTATTGTACAAAACTAAACTGCTACAGTAACAATTTTGTTGTATTTGTTAAGTGAAAAATTAAAGATGTCCACTGACTCGGTATAATTGTTTCCCTCCGTGAATATTCTGGGCAATAAAGAATACATATGGTAGTTAGTACCAGAATTTCTTCACTGAAATATAACCTGACTTCTAGTATTACGCAGTAGAATCCAAAAGCTTACCAAAGCAATCAGTTCTGGACTATCAAATGCATAACTTAGAATTACTAAGTCAGACAATTTCAGCATATTCATTTCATTTAAAGAGTGTTTTAGTTCAAAAAAATTGCTGGAAACCTCATTTTAAGTCTTTGATAACGCAAGAATTTATTTTTTTATTCTTTCAATAGCTTTTACATATTTATTGTATTGTAGGTTCCAGACGGGAGAATTGTATCAAGTTGACTTCTAACAAAGGCAAAATATAAAAGTTTAATACACTTAATATTTTCTTACAATTATGTACATCCGCAAAGTGTTTGCTACTTGTGAAAAAACACTTAATTTTGTTGAAATTTAAATTTGTGATGCTAAAATATGTGTAGTTGTTGTGCATCGTGAAAATTCATGGGCCGCATTTTATTCACAAAAAATTGATAATGTTTTTTATTATTATTCGTTTATCCAACTTTCATAAATATATTTTCGATGGTAGACGGGTATTTAAAAAAAAATATGAACCATTCCAACCGTCTGAAACAAGTGTGACCATGGCAACCCGAATCGGGGTATTTTTTGAGGCTGAGAGTAGTGGAGAAGGAAAAATATGGGGTTAAGTACCTGGCTATTCAGATCTGGTCTCCAAACAAGCCATTTCAAGCAATGTTTCGATTCTGAATAATTATATTTTTTACCAGGACGATACTGAAAGTATTTACCACTCTATTCAAATAAACTAAATTGTGTTATATTAAATTAATGAATTATGAAATAATACAAATTGATTGAACAAAATTTAATTGTGTATGTCAGGATTTGAGCCTACTACCTCCGGATTCGTAGCCAAGGTTCGTAAAAACTCAACCACGGAGACCGTTCTACCAGGCTGTGGAGATTTTTCTGAGATATAGGTTATGGCAGGCAAATTACGTTGACGTTAATGTAATATTGACGTTTGACTTTTATTTCATCTTCTCAATAGCACTCTCCAAAATGGTAAAATAAGATTGAATTTCTTTTATTATTTACTCCCCATAATGTTAAATGACGTTAAACATAAAAATGTTTATTAAAACTTTCCAAATCAAGAATTGTATCTAAAAGTTGATAATTTAAAACAATTTCGTCAAATATTTTGCTACATACTAATTTTTTAGAATGGTAAATAAAAAAATCAGAAACCTGGAATAAAACACATGTAATACGATTATTACCTATAAATTAACAAGATTCTCTTTAGATGACGCCGTGAAACCTTATTCCATTTGCTTACATTTAGTAAGAGACTTCAAAGCATCTAGCAAGATGATTAATTAAATACCTGAACTTCTTACCAACTTAAAAATAGTGCGTAAGCTTCGTCTACCTGAACACTAGTTTGTGTAATACATTCTGACGTAGAAACCAATTTGCATTCCAAAGGAAGAAAGTGTAGCCTAGGATTTCAGGAATAAATAATAATATACACGAGATAAAGTCAAAAGTCAAAGTGAAGCTTTTCCTTGGAAGGCCTCGTTTATTATTTTATTTCCTCTCTTCTGGCTTGCCGAAGTGCTTTAGATTCCAGTTTTCTTGATATTGAAGGATACAACTACTTGAATTCGATAAAAAAATGATACCCTTTAATGAATTTAATAAACGTCAGAATCAAAGAAAAATGAAAGTAATTTGAAATTTATTTTTGGAATAACTTAATGAGTAAAAGCTCAAAGTGTAATTTTTAATCATTGAAGACAATATTAGTGACTCAAAAGAAAAATAAATGATTCAGTCGCATATGGAAAATGAACACAAGACCTCAGCCTTAACGGGGCTTTGCTCTACGACTGAGCTAATACGACCCTATCCCCTTAAAATTAAAATAAACTCAATCTGGATAGTGTCTTGGATAAATATATCTATTTATATTTAATATGTGATATCCATTGACTTACAAGGCTTGGATGAATAAATATATAATGTCAAGCCTTGTAAGTCAATAGATATAGATATATATATATATATATATATATATATATGAAGACTTAGTGATATTTAATCTCGTGTTTTGCAACAATTTCTAAGAAGAGTCAACAATATAGTCTCCTAATATTAAAATTTGAGTATTTACTCATTCATCTGTTTAAAAATTTTTTTTAAATATATATATATATTTTTTTTTTTAAACAGATGAATGAGTAAATACTCAAATTTTAATATTAGGAGACTATATTGTTGACTCTTCTTAGAAATTGTTGCAAAACACGAGATTAAATATCACTAAGTCTTCCAGAAAGCAAAGGATCTTTGATCAAAGACAAATAATTTTGGGGTTCTATATTATTTATTATATGTAATTTAGAAAACCAATGTTATCTGCTACAATACCGTATAATACGCCACACAAATTTCTTTTACTAGCAAAGTTTACAAATCCTCCCACGTACTAATATTATATTGCTTCATTGCGTAAACCTATTTCAGAGCATAATTATTTTCAAGACCTTGACCACCGCTGATATTTTTTTCCCATGGGAAGCAGCCACAGCGTCGACCGGCCATTCTACACAATTGTATACGCGAAATGATTAATGAGCTAGCTGTTGTGCCGGATGCTATGTAAATATGTCATTAAATCTCATTTATCCCCAATAAGATGACATAATATTTATTACATCACGTCACGAAAAAGGGATCAAATCACCTACCTACTCATCTTTTCTCTTCTTTGGGTGGTTAATGTTCTCGTTACCAAGCTCGAAAACTTCTTCTCAAAACCATGATGACGACAACGTTACCGAAATATTTGAAGAATTTACACAATTTTTTGTGAAAAAGTTTTGAAAGTAATTTTTACAAAAATAACAACGACCAGAAAAAAATAAGGGACTAATTAAATGACTTTAAAGCCTCAACAAAAATAATATTCAAAACAAAAATAAAAAACAATTCAGGACACACGGACACAGTTATATCTGTTATCCTCTATATTTTTATATACATTTAAAAATGATGAAAAATTATTCATGCGTTTTATGTGATTAAATTGTTCATAATAACGTATTACAATTGACAGATTTGAAATATTACATATGTCGTATTTCTGTTAGCTGTTTGATGATTTTTTGATAGTTACGATGCTTAAAATTAATTGTACTTAGAAATTTATTGAAACTCTATCACTATCAAATTGGTAGTAAAAAGATGTTTTAAGAAAAGCTAAAATGTGAGGATTATATTGTGTATGTGGAAGGTTACACAGATATTAATGAGTAGAAAACGCTGGGTTTGTGAAAATAAAAGATTTTCTGGTATTAATGTAAATATTTTATGGGCGGATGAAGGTTCTTAGCATCCGGCGTATCGTAATGCAGCATTACTTACACCCTAGGAAAACATTTGCTGTGTTCTGTAACATATCCGTATTCGCGTGACGCAGAATTCTTACCTCACAATTTGTGCATAATGCATAACGTATCTATAGCGGCTGTGACTGCAACGGATGCGGTTTTGTCCACGCTCAAAGAGAATCTGCATCTTATACTTATTATCTTCGTAAACAAAAATATCCACGCTACACCTAACCGAAAATGACGAAATAATATACCGTATTTCATATTAATAGCCTTCTGGCGTCCAGTTTTGTGATTTTTTGTAGATTTTCCATTAAATTTCCCATCCTTGGCGGCTCTGATACATGCCTAGTTCTGTAGTTCTCATCACATTATCAGACCATCACGTGAAGAAACTTTTTTTCTCCTGACAATAATATTGTCGGCTAAATCCTGTCAATTATTCCCTCATGAATGTGGTGTATCTCTACAGAGGTCCTGAAAGCTTGTATTTTATTTGAGAATCCTATTTTGGTTAAGTTTTAACCTTGCGGCACGTCGTCTTCCAGAACGGGGTGTCACAGATTTATGTCATTTTAGCGATTGTTGAAGGTTCTTCAACAAATACTAAAATGTTTCTACAAAGACTACTTTTATCATTTTTCTGCTTGAATATATTGAAATGACTTAGGTATATTAATCATAGTAATGCAAATTGATAGACTTGCCCTAACATGGAATCTGGCTATCATTTTGACATGATGGGGGAAAACCATGTGACTGTATTTTTGGCACCAAGAGGATTTGAGAATTCTATAAATAAACCACAACATCAATCATACATTGACCGCCATAGAGCGCATATTTAAAAAAACTATACTCTGTTCAGAGTAGTAAAGTTCGGTAAAGTAAGCCAAAGATTTCTAGCGCAGTACATTGTGGGACTTTTCTGTGCTGCACCTGAATATATATTTTTAAACGAACCGTCTGGCGTTTCATTTTAGAAACCAGCCCTAACTTTATTCTGTCAGATTCGTTAATTCGTTCATTAAAAAATCACAGAAAAATAGATGGTAACGCCGCCTCTCGCGCTACGTGCAAGTAGGTTTGTTCCGTTTTTTTCTGATTGGCTGGTCCATCTATTTTAATGTCTACGATATTAATTAAGTTTTCACATAAATAACTCACTAAGCCTGTAAAATGATTGAAAAGTCTCTGAAAAGGTTGAACGAAAGGCAAAGCAGTTTTCTATTTCCTTTGTGGCATGGAAGTCTGGTAGAAGGAAAATAACCACGTCGTCCATAAAGTATGAAAAAAATATACATAATGGTTCTATTCACCTCAATTAATAAATCATATAGCAGAAACTTCTCGACTGAACAATTACAAAAGATTGTTACTGAGGCAGTTTAGTTATGTATAAGTTTAGTTATGTTATGTATAAGTACTGTATTAATATACATTTTGTACTGTTCATCTCTAAAAGTCCCTAAAAATGGCGTTTATAAAGTAAATAAATAAGATAACAAAAATAAAAATATTGATAACAGGTAAAGAGCTTTGAAAGAAGTCTATGAATTTTAATATTGGGAAGAATTACTGGTCTCTAAACTGACTTCTACTCAAAACAATGCACAAATTATTAAAAAAATCTCACTGTTGGGAAGACTAAGAAGATTCCTTAACATAGTCTACAGTAAAAATTTATACAAGTCAATCATTGTATCACACGTTTATTATTGTAGAAGCATTCTATCTTAGCCAACGATGAATTAATTCATTAATTTATTTATTTACGCCTGTCGGGCTTTTATATAAAACAAGAATACATTACATAAGTAATAGTACATAAGTAACATAATGATAATAAAAAAAATATATATTTTTATTCCCAGCTGCATGAATCGTGGGATCAGGCATGTTCCAGGAAATACGTAATAATGTAACTATTAAACAAACCAAATATAAATAAACGACATTTTTAAACGAAATGCTGAATTTTTTACGTATGTTGAGACTAACTATTTTATACATAATAATACATCAAACCAGGGGGGAAAGTGTGCATCTCTTGCGTAAGCCTAATACTGTTTTATTTACGTATGATAAGAATACTTTACTAAAAATAATACATCAACCTGGGGGGATTAGTCTGTATCTCTTTCGTAAGCCTGATACTTACCCACGATAATACTAACTTCTTTATTAAAAAGTCCACGCGGACGCGATTAAAATTTGTTTGATATTCAAAATCAAACGAATTGAAATCGCGTTTATTTGGACTTTTCCCAAGTAAAATGCATCGTTAGGTTATCGCAAAGGATACAGACTCATACCCAGATTCCGTATAACCATACATGATAATTCAAATACCGCATCCGCAGGCGTTATTCTGAAAATACAATAATTTCCATTATATAAGGGAAAAGGCTATTGGCGTTTCCGTCGACCCAATGGCCTACCTCGCTATTGTATGGTATTCTTGCAAGGTGATTAATGACTTCACCGCAGTGACGGCCAATGGGGGAACGGAGGACTTATATGGGATTAAAATGGGGGTCTCGGCACGGGTAAAGCACCCAGTGATACCCACATTATCAAATAATGTGTTTAAATGTATTGAGTATTGACTTAATAAAAAAATTTAAAAAAATAGTTTTCAAAAAGGAAATGTTTTAAATCTTAAGTATGTGTTACAAGAAAAAAAACACGTTATAACGGTCGTGCCAAGAGCTGTATTCTGATTTTAATCGTACCAATGTGATCTAAAATATAAATCTACTCTATTCACTTGTAATCCTCATTTTAAGTTTTTTGGAACAGAAAATCCCTGGAAGTTAGAACTTTGATCCAAGTATTGATATGTGAAAGAAAACTAAATTAACCTTAATCTTCTCTGGATCTCGACCTCTCTCTAATACATTTTATTATAATGTACCTAATATTTTTGTTCTTCTTCTTTCGTTTGGAGGGAGGTCAGAGGGGAACGTCTAGGTGAATGAGCCAGTCTAGGGCCTCATGCGTCGTCCTGTGGATCTTATCAATACCGCCGGGGAATGAATGCAGCGGGCATTCTTTACCTACATTGTTGGTGGTCTGCACCGCACTGCATTCACGCATTCTTGACTTTTTAAGGCCCCGCCTGAGCATCTTGTAGGCACAGCGGCTGTGGGAGGACCTTATTTTCGACCTCTTGTTCGTCAAATGAGGAAGATGTTGCGTCATTTCATGCGCATCTTTTTTTGGTCTGTGTCATACTTCTTTGATCTAATCATTAGCTGTACTTCAATGAAATATAGCAGATTTCTAAGCAGTTGTTGTGCTAACCAAGATGTGGTTACTCTAGTTCGGTGGAAATAAATTATTGTATTATAACTCTGTTAAGATTTGTAAGGTTATTTTTTAATAAATTTTATATAATTATGATAATTTCAATGATAGGACATCTTGTGACAATTGACGTATTAATCGTAATTTGTCTAATTTTGAAAGTACTTCGTATCGTAAACCGATTTAACCGTATTTAGATTTCTCTAATAAACAATAAACAGTATTTATTTCAAGTGACCTACCAGGTAAATATGGTACTGCATATTATCTGCCTGCATAAAATGTGAATAAATAATGATGATAAAATTTTACATTCTAGCATCACGTTCATCAATAAAATGCATTGTACATATGGCTTTGTATTGGTGATCGATGAACCGATGGTGGTGGATTCAATCTTTTAGCCATAAATTGATAATAGTTTAGACTAGTCTATAATTAGTAATAAGATAGATAATTATAAAATATGTATCATATATTTGTACAGAGCCCTTGATTTTGCACAAAAACAGCGCTAAGCAAAATATTATTATTATTATAGCTTGATTTTGGAACATTTGACATATCTGTTAAACATGATTTCAAATCTATTTTATAGCACGCATTTAATTTACCCAACCTCGTAGGCTTTTAGTAGATTTTGTATCAACTGAGTTTAACTTCACTAGTGCTGTATCAAAAGTGCCAAATATAACATTAAAAAAAAATCCATAATATTCATCGTTTAAAGACTATGGTTGATAAACCCCATGTTTAAAAAACTTGCCATGCCGGGTAAAGGAAAATTTTTATTACTCGGACCCATTGATGTATTAGTCTATGCTCCGACCCAAAAGGCAGTTGTCTCGCTTTGACTCAAACAACCATCTTACTCTGGCTAAGCAGCCGCTGATTGGCTAAGCACAAAAATCCCGCTTGAACGGCCAACCTGCATCCAAGAGATTTGAAAAAATCCGAATCTGTAAGTCCTTTTCTGTAATTATGGGAGACAATTTTAGCTAATTAGATTTACATACATATGTTTACATGTATATAAATCTTCATATAAATTACAACCTGTTAGTACTTATGATATTTGCTTATTATCAAAACTCTAAAAATGTTAAAGAGATTTGACGACTTATCTTGTAGAAAATGTCTTATTATATCGAAATAAAATTTTTTATAATAATAAATTACAATAATAATTAAAAAAATGTATAAGAAATTTTGGTATGCGGTTTCAATTTTCATGTTTTTTTTCTTCTTTCTTTGTCATCATAAACATAAAAAATCAGTAGGAATTGGACAGTTAGGATCCGGGTGAGGAGTTGGTCGTTACTAGAATGAGTAAAGAATTTTTTTATGGGTTTTTTAAAAACAAACAACAACAAAAAAGTTGGGTTCCAACATTTCGTTTTTATGTTTTACTTTAAACAATGTCAGGAATCAACGGTTATAATAAGTCAAGTACGTTCCTTAACATCCTGTATATACGCAGATCGCTTATTGTTTCAATAAATGGCCGTCAGCGTTCCATATTTGTATCAGTGTAAGTGATTAAGCATATCTTGTCACACCCGTAGTGCAGAAAGTAATATTCGCCGCACTTTAATGTGCGTAAACGCTGCCGGGTCCTAAACATATTTTGTTTACAAAAACATTACGCCCACACGTTCATACAGACAATAACTTATATATTGTATTGAAAGTTATCGGGTTTTATCATAAAAAGTGTTTTTACCCAAGTTTCAGCTTCCGACATAATATTTTCAAGGATGCCCAGCATCTCATTCACAATGATAAAAAAGATATAATCAATAAAAACCAATTAGGTAATAAAGTATCTCTTTCACCCGCTCCTATGTGATATGATAATATTATCCTTATTGATATTATTCTGCCCGAAGCCTATATCTAATTCAAAATGTTTTATTACAATGGCCGCTGCTTGGTTCCAATGGCGGGAAATATCCAAAGATGGAGTCAGCAATGGCAATGACACGCCTTTGTTTTACTACATTAATAAATAACAAAGCCATCGTAAAAACAAGACAAGTGGTTTCTTTGTTCTTCTTTTCGTATCCGGAATTTCATCATACTAAAAGGCAGGCGACGAAAGATACATGAACATATTATTTAAAAAAGTAAAGTCTCATGAAAATATACGGTTTATTTTAATCGTGGCCTTCAAGTAATCGCATGAAGATTTTTGTGTTAAATTGAGCAGTTTTTGGTTGATTTCCTTGTCTTAAACTGCTCTTCAACCAGTATTTTAATCGAGAAATCTTATCGCTGTGATTTTTACCGCATGTTACGCGTTATATCCATATTTTAAATGCATGTACATTATTTGAGTGTGAAAGTTATTTGAATTTTCTAAAATATATAGATAAAAATGACCGGTCAGAGACCGGTTTGGCTTCCACCCGGGTGTCGTTAAAAATTCCTCGTCTGACTAAGTCATCCATAACAACACAATCAACGTTTTCCGATGACTGTGATGGTAGTAGGAGATTTAAAAATATTGTCAGATTATTCGTAACCCGGAAATGTAAGACTTAAAAAAAAAAAAAATATCATTATTATTTTCCCTATATTTCCTAAAAAGTGTCTCTAATTACTGAGAAGAGTCGAAAGCAAAAATAATGGAAACGTGTTTTTTTCTCAATATTGATAGATAAGGATTATAAATAGTTATTATAAACCTGTACATCTTTATAAAACTTACATGATATTGGTTTGAAAAGTGTCAAAAGCCACATAATATTGTTTAAATTTCATTCAATACTCGATGAAAACATGACATTCATTGCACACACTAACGATATAACTAATAAGGCTTTAAAGATGATTGGCTACCTTTGCAGCACTCTACATTTCACTAGTTAGAAGTTACGTGGAATATAATTCATCTAGTTGGTCCCCTTTGTACGATGTTTATAAATATATATATATACATTTTTTGATGTTAAATGATTGTTAAAGTTCGTAATATAATTACGATCCAATACTTCTTACATTATAACTTGGAATGAATTAGTATCTGCACTGAGTGTCATTTTTTGTTGAACGTTGTATAGGGTAAGTATATTTGCGGCGTGTTACCGACACTTTTAGTAAACCCCTGGTGTAAGACCACCATTCAGAACTGGGGATACCATAGTCTCACTGGCTCCAGACGGTTTGGAGCAGTTGAGATTCTTGAGTGGAATTCATTGTACTATTGACTCCGAATAGTTGGCACTTTTGTGCAGTAGGTATTAACGTTAAAAAATGCTCTTTTAGGGTAGGTATAGAGTATAAGCATACTCATAAAGTATAAAGTATTCTCGTAGTAATCTCCTGACAATCAAGCAGCTCGCCCTCAGGAGTGTTCCCCACCAGCCTCGAAAACCAACTGACGACTTCTCTGGAATTCAACGCGCAGCTTATTTGAATCCTCCCAGTGACAGCTGTAATTCAATGCCAACGCGTGTCTAGAAGTCAACTATGTGAGCGGACGGTTCCTACCGCTACAACGTATGAAGTATAAGTAGAAAATATAGTAAAGATTAAATATAAAGTTAAGTTAAGTTGTTACGGAATACCGTTTGGCATGAATTTTGTTATTTACAGGAAAATATTATGATTAGTACCTACTCAGATTCTAATGGATCAAACCGGCGCTGCGGCAGGCCAGTTCGTGAAACTATTTCAATCCGATACTGCTTTCCGGTTGGTGGATTTAATGTCAGTAAATGCCAAACACCAAAACAAACATAACCTTAACCGTTAAATCAATTCATTGGAAAGTCTTCCAACAACGCCATATTTCTTTCACACGACCCACGAAGATCTGGACACCGCAGAATAAACGGATAAGCACCGTCATTATTATTATTATATATTTTTTAATTTAATTAAAATCAAATTTAATAATATAATAATTAGGTTCTGCAATGTATTTTTTGGTTTCTGTTATTGTTATAGCTGTTTCGGTTTTCAAGGCCATTTTCAAACTGTGGTTTTAGCCACGTTTAGACGACTTATTTGTAGGATTCTATTTTACTCCCTTCCAATTTAAATGGTTTATTACCGGTTAAACCGATTTACCAATAAAATAATTGTGACAATAGATTTCATATTCTGTGGGGTATTTTGAAATCTGTTTACCCCACATTAATGTTATCTTAATTGTTTAATAATGATGTTGCTGCTATTAATTTATTGAAATGTGTTATATTATTTAGGTTTTGTGAACATACTTAGAAGCGGGGAATAAATAATTTTCCTTCCTTTATTAATTAATGTAATATTAGGGTCATTGGTTCTTTTATTGGTATCTAATTGTTCAAGTAAATTTAATCAAAGACCCTTTTTTCTATATGTAAGGGTTTAAGTTCATTGTTGTCAAGCGGGACGTGATTATTCACTAAGAGATATTCCGAGAATTTTCAAAAAGTGCTTTTATTATTATAACATATTATATGCGGACTTCCCGCATCCCTGTGTACGTGGATTGCTGACTTTTTAAGGGATAGGTCAATTCAGGCGGTTGCTGATGGTTTCACCTCTTCCTCGCACTCCATAAATGCTGGCGTCCCACAGGGATCGGTTCTGTCTCCGACTTTGTTTTTGTTGCACATCAATGACCTTTTGACATGTGCACCGATTCATTGTTACGCGGATGTACAGTTCATGATAGCTTTTTGTTTGACAAGCCCCCAAAGGGCACACAAACTCCAACGGCTCGGAGGGCTTTGAAGCAGAGAATGGACGGTTATCTCGAGAGTATTTCCTCCTGGGGTAAAAATAATCTAAAATAATATACAGAGATAGATAAAATATAAACATATATACATCATTCCTCAAAATATTAGTAAAGAAAAAATATGAAATGATTACTGCGGTTTATAGCCAGTGAATCCACCGAGATTTCACAGTTTATTCCATATTTTTAGACTCAATAAGTACTCTAGGATGTACCTAGAGGTACTACTAAAATATTGCGCAATACTTGCAAAAAATTGTCGCAAAGCGCTCCAGTGGTTATCTTTCTCTGTATATATATTATCTATCTCTGTTTGTATTTTATCTTTCTCAGTATATATATTATCTCTGTATATGTTTTATCTATCTCTGTTTATATTTTATCTTTTCTCATCAATCTCTTATTTATCTCTGTATATATTTTTATCTACCTCCGATCTATCTCTACTCTTTTTTGTATTTATTTTATATTTATTTATCTCTTATCTATCTTTGTATATATTTATCTATCTCTGTATATATTTTATCTATCTCCGTATATATTTTTACTATCTCCTATCTACCCCTTATCTATCTTGTATCTATTTCTGTATATATTTTTATCCATCTTATCTATCTCTGTTTTTGTTTTATCTATCTCTTTATATTTTATCTATTTTCGTTTATATTTTATATTTCTCTGTATATATTTTTCCTATCTCTGTTTATGTTTTATCAATCTCTGCTTATATTTTATCTATATCTGTATATGTTTTATCTATTTCTCATCAATCTCTTATTTATCTCTGTATATATTCTATCATTTTATTTATTTTATTTATTTATTTATTGGATGATTTTTATAGCGCCGCTTTTGCGAAATATCACCTCAGGGGCGCTGTATCAATCTCTGTATATATTTAATCTATCTCTGTATATATTTTATCTATCTCTGTATCTGTTTATATCTTTGTATATATTTTGTCTAGCTCTTATCAGTCTCTTACATATATTTCTGTTTATATTTTTAATCTCTGATCTTTCTTCGTAACTTTATTTTTTTATTTCTATATATATATATTTTATTCTTTCCTTTATCTATCTCTTATCTATATTTGTATATATTTTATCGATCTCTGTATCTGTTTATCTATCTTTGAATATATTTTATCAAGCTCTTATCAATCTCTTATATATCTCTGTATATATTTTTACTTATCTCTGATCTATCTCTGATATTTCTTCGTATTTTTTATTTATTTATATCTGGATATATTTTATTCTATGCTTTATCTATCTCTTATCTATGTTTGTATATATTTTATCTATCTCTGTATATATTTGATCTATCACTGTATATATTTTATCATCTATTATCTATCTTTTATCTTTCTTTTATCTTTCTTGTATCTATCTCTGTTTATATTTGATATATCTCTGTATATATTTTATCAATCTCTAATTAATCTCTTATCTATCTATGTTTATATTTTTATGTATCTCTAATCTCTCGCTGTATTTTTTAAATTTATTTCTGTATATATTTTATCAATTTCTTATCAATCCCTTATCTATCTCATATCTTTAACTGTTTATATTTGTATCTATCTTATCTAACTCTGTATATATATTATTTATCTCTGTTTGTATAAAATCTTTCTCTGTATATATTTATCTATCTCTGTATATGTTTTATCTATCTCTGTTTATATTTTATCATTTAATTATCTATCTCTTATTTATCTCTGTATATATTTTTATCTATCTTTGATCTATCTCTACTCTTTCTGTATTTATTTTATATTTATTCTATCTCTTATCTATCTCTTATCTATCTTTGTCTATATTTATCTATCTCCGTAAATATTTTAACTATCTCTTATCTATCCCTGATCTATCTCGTATCTATCTCTGTTTATATTTTTATCTATCTTATCTATCTCTGTTTATGTTTTATCTATCTCTGTTTATATTTTATCTATCTTTGTTTATATTTTATATTTCTATATGTTTTATCAATCTCAGTTTATTTTTTATCTATATCTGTATATGTTTTATCTATCTCTTATTTATCTCTGTATATATTCTATCTATCTCTGTATATATTTAATCTATCTCTGTTTATATTTTTTACATTTCTGTATATGTTTAATTTATCTCTTATCAATCTCTTATCTATCTTTGTATATATTTTATCTATTTCTGTATTTTTTTTACTTCTTATCAATCCTTTATCTATCTCTTATCTATCTCTGTATATATCTTATCAATCTCTGTTTATATATTATCTATTTTTATGTATATTTTATCTATCTCTGTATCTGTTTATCTATCTTTGTTTATATTTTATCTATCTCTTATCAATCTCTTATATATCTCTGTATATATTTTTATCTAACTCTGATCTTTTTTGTATTTATTTCTGTATATATTTTTTTCTATCTCTTATCTATTTTCTATTTATCTATCTATTATCTTTCTATGTATTATCTTTCTATTATCTATATTGTATCTATCTATTTTATCCATCTTTGTATATATTGTATCTCTTTCTTATCTATCCCTGTATATATTTCTTATCTATCTTTTATCTTTCTCTGTATATTTTTTTTATCTATATGTTATCTTATTCTTATCTATCTCTGTATATATTTTATCTTTATCTTTATCTTTATCTTATCTTTATCTTATCTTTATCTTATCTTTATCTTATCTTTATCTTATCTTATCTTTATCTTATCTTTATCTTATCTTTATCTTATCTTTATCTTATCTTTATCTTATCTTTATCTTATCTTTATCTTATCTTTATCTTATCTTTATCTTATCTTTATCTTATCTTTATCTTATCTTTATCTTATCTTTATCTTATCTTTATCTTATCTTTATCTTATCTATCTCTTATCTTTCTCTTATTTATCTCTTATCTATCACTTTTCTACCTCCTTTCTATCTCATATTTATCTGTTATCTTTTTCTTGTATATTTTTTTATCTTTCCTTAACTTTATCTGTATATATTTAATCTATCCCTAATATTTCGCCTTATCTTATCTTATCTCTCTCATTTCTTCCTTTATATATTTTTTATCTATCTTATATCTTTCTCTGATATATTTCTTAAATATCTCTTGTCGAACTCATTTCTTTTTTTGTACATATTTTATCTATCTCTTATCTTTGCTTTATCTTTCTCTCATCTATCTAATTTTTATATCTTTTATATCTCTTATCTATCTCATATCTATATTTTGTATATTTTTATCTATCGCTTATCTATTTTATATCTATCTTATATCTTTCTCTTATCTTTCATATCTATATCATATATCTTTTTTTCTCATATTTTTTCCTTATCTATTTCTTGTATACATTTTAACCATCCCCTATCTATCTCTTTTATTTCTCTTATCTAGCTGTTCTCTATCTCTTTTGTATATTTTATCTCTATCTTATCTATCTCTCGTCTATCTCTTACTTTCTTACATATATCTTATAGCATATTTGACGGCCCGGCATAGTCCAGTGGTAACGCATTGGACTGCCATTCCGAAGGTCGCGGGTTCGAACCCGGCGTGCGCAAAAAAATTTTATTTGATTAATTTGTGTTATTTCACAATTAATTAATTAAAATAATATATAGTATATTTGCGGCACGTTCCAGAGTGGAAGATACTACCAGTATCGCCCTGGTGTAAGACCACCATTCAGAATTGAAACGTTGCTCCAAATGGCTTTAGCCGTGTTTAGTGACTAGATCTGAATATTTTTTTTTTTTTTTTTTTTATAGTGAATACCTCACAAGAGTCCCAACTGCTCCCGTCTGGAGCCAGTGAGACTATGGCATCCCCAATTGGGGGATGTTGTGAGGCTGAAGGTAAGTGGGGAAGGGAAAGAGGAAGGTGGGGAAGTACCTGGCTATTCAGATCTAGTCACTAAACACGGCTAAAGCCATTTGGAGCAACGTTTCAATTCTGAATGGTGGTCTTACACCAGGGCGATACTGGTAGTATCTTCCACTCTGGAACGTGCCGCAAATATACTATATATTATTTTAATTAATTAATTGTGAAATAACACAAATTAATCAAATAAAATTTATTTGCGCACGCCGGGTTCGAACCCGCGACCTTCGGAATGGCAGTCCAATGCGTTACCACTGGACTATGCCGGTCGTCAGCCAGGTACTTCCCCACCTTCCTCTTTCCCTTCCCCACTTACCTTCAGCCTCACAACATCCCCCCAATTGGGGATGCCATAGTCTCACTGGCTCCAGACGGGAGCAGTTGGGACTCTTGTGAGGTATTCACTATAAAAAAAAATAAAAAAAAAATCTTTTCTTTGTCTTATCTATCTTTTTATATATTAAATCTATTTCTTGTATATATATCGCTTTAATATCTATTATCTTTCTCATTTCTATCTCTTTACATATTTTTTCCATCTATAATTTTTTTCATATCTATCTCTGTATATATTTAATTTATCTCTTATCTTTCTTTTATATATCTCTTAAATATCTCTCTGTATATATGTTATCTATCTTTATATATATATATATATCTTATCTATCTGTTATCTAGCTGTTATCTATCCCTTTTTTATATTTAATCTATCTCTTACTTATCTTTTATATATCTTATCTATTTCTTACTTATCTTTTATATCTCTTATCTATTTCTTACAAATTTCAGGTACATAAATATTAGGCGCAATATTTCAATTGAATACATTAATTATGTCTGTGTTTGATGAATTATTTCATCTAATAACCCTGTCTAACGGGACAATTATATCAGACCTGGTTGTATTACACAGAGTCATTAACAACTTAATTGGCATCCCTGCCATCGCCGCCACTATTAAATTCCACATGAGACAACACATAATGTAATATTCTTCTGCAATACATACGCAACCAACTATCAGACACACTCACTAACCAATAGTTTGGGTATACTATTGATATATTTACTGACTCCGTTTATATGAGTAGATATAACCGTAATCTATACCAGCACTTTGTTGAATACTAAACATTCTAGAAGCATTGTGTTTTTAGTAATATGTATTTTATGTAATATTGGTCTTGTTTCCGTTTTATTTTATATTACTGTTATATGTTTTACAAATTTTTTTTATGTTTGGTTTATCAGTTAAAGTTATTTCATGATTTAAAAACTATGTGAATAATTTTCGATAGGTCAAAAGGTACTTATAATTTATATAAAAGCACAGCTGTTGGTTGATCTGTTAAACAATTCAAATTTACTGAAGCTCTTCGTAAAGACTTATGCCGTTATATATTTATATTTTATCACCATTATTGAGGCATTTTGAAAAGATTCAAATTCTGATTTTATATAAGATTTGGAATGTGTTCTTAACCTACATATTTGAGTTGCTGGATGCTCTTGAAAATCGATATCTTATATACTTACGTAAAGTGATCATTTTAATTTGTCATTATTTTAGTTCGTTGGGTGTTTATCGTTTCGTACTATTTGGCCATTATTTAGTCGTAACGTAATATATTTATTTATTCATTTTCTGGAAATCGACAGTTTACATTTAATCACTTTGTACATAAGTATTATATGGTAAAATAAAACCAATTACGGATTTGACTTTACCTCTACTGAGACAGCATAATATGGAATAAGTAAATTCAATTTAAATTTGTGAGAAAGCAATATGAATTTTAAAAAAAATTATACAAAACAAAAGATTATATAAAACAAAAAATTTAGAAAACAATACATTTATAGCCATGGAGAGAGGTTGTAGATGTAAATCAAATCAAAATATTTATATATATATATACATATAAACGATAGAGACATAAACATTATTCACAAACCATTAGAGAAATATTCTTTCTTGGACCTCTTGTATTTGGTACGTTCGCAACTGAAAATATCAACCTTGGATAATACGCTATTGTAATTATTGCATAGTCTGTTCAGGCGAAAATTCTGCTTATTAATGGAGTATGTAACATGTAATTCATCGACAACGTGTAATTGTTTTTAAAACACATAGATACATGATATGATTTGAGTTTTTCACAGCCAAAAGTATTATAGTGATTTATTTTTGAGGTATTATGCCGTGTTGCGCTACCTCCGTCTTAAGCCAACATCAGAGCAGATCAGACATCAAAAAGGTAATTGATTTATTCCATTGTAAATACGGATTGTGATAGTGCAAAGATAACTAAGTAAACACCTGTTTAAAATAACACAAAAAATTATAACTGTATAAATTATAGTGATTTATTTTTGGGGTATCATTCCGTGTTTTGCTACCTCCTTCTGTAACCAACGTTTTGGATAGCATTACAGTGTTCATCATCAGGGCAGATGTGTATACATGCAGGGCACATCTGCCTTGATTATGGATACTGTAATGCTGTCCGAAACATTGGTTAAAGAAGGAGGGAGCGCAATACAGCGTAGTACCTAAAACAATTACTTTTATACAAGTACCCAATCATGTTGTAAAGACAAAAAGAAAATAGTATGATTTATTATAATTGTTCAGCACGTTCTAATCTTAATCATACTGCGCATAGCAACTCATTTTAAAACTCTATGATTTAAAGTGGCGGAAAAACTAAAGGCCGTGCAAGCTTGCAGTGTTTATGTGAGTGTAAATAAAGAAAGAATAATAAATCTCACTCCGTATTTATGGAAAAAAAACCGCAATACAAATCGAATTCTTCTTGAAACATAGGGAGAGCTTTAATACGATTTTTGGTTGTAATTTCACATGGTATAATATCTTTCATACGGTCATCGCATTATTGAGTTATGTTCCAGTTATACAATATTATATAGAAAAATAGCCCTTCAGAATATAAACTTCGACCCACATCACGATGTGGTCGAGTGCTGTTATCGGGTTTGTGTACATACAGCGCTGTGGGTCCTGAGCCCTTGCAAACTTTCCAAAAGAAAGAGAATAATACAATTTTACCTATTTCTTTTGAACATGATTTGAGCACTTTCGTAACTTGAATAAAAAAAAGAAAAAAACATACATATTATAATTTATTGAGTGAGTTTATATACAATATTCGTGTATAAACTAATATTCACAAGGTTAAATTTCATTATTTAAAAATTTTTTTTTTCACATTTTATGCATTTGAAATAAAAATAGAAGATATATTTGCGGCACGTTCTATATTGGATGATACTCTCAGTATCGCCCTGGTATAATATACCACCATTCAGAATTAGAACGTTGCTTGATATGGCTTAACCAGACACCTCCCCAACCTTCAAAGTTTTAGTTTTAGTTTTAGTCATACTTTTATCGATACATTTTGCGTTCATAATTAAAAAAAACACATCTAATTTAAAATTATGTAAGAAATCTGGATAAAAACTTGCGCGGAGCACAGAAACGTGTGGGTTAGTGAAATATCAAGTGTTCATACTGTTTATCCGACAAACCTATTTAATGCAATAATCTTCATGCCAAAATACAAATTCCACGAACTTACATCATAAAAAAACTTGGATTACACATAAAGATGAAAAAATCTGATTCCGCTCTCTGAAGGGCTTATATCTTACATTGTACTCCCTATATCGAATTTTCTAAAGAAAGGGCTCTGATTACTTCAAGATTCAGATGAAGACCCTATTTTTCAATAAGGAAAGGTATTCCGATATCATATTTTTCGAATTATGCCTACTTAAATATGAAAAGTCAGATATTAATGTTATTAGGTTTGTACTAATATTTGAGTTCATGTTAATACCTATTTCATTCTATAAGCAGGATAAGTATTCTTTTTTCAATCAATTTATTTTTTGCAAGAAACCTTTCACATAATACATGCTCATTGAATGAAGACCTCGTTTATAGAAAATATTAAAAAATATTCTTTACATAGCTTTTATTAAAAAAATCTGATCCAACCACTGAAATAGACGAAGAAGCTTTTGAGTTTATACCTATAATATAATATTTACTCGTACAAAGAATCATCCTCACAATATATTGCGGATTTTCAACAAGTGGTTTGAAATGGCGCCTTCTTTCTGGAAGAGCTAGGCTTTACCAATAAGCTATCAACTGTCTGCATACAACGTATATTGAGATATTTTAGACATGTTGTTTTGCCAAATTGAGAACTCGATCAAACCTGGAAAAACTCTTGGTCATTGGTAAGGTGGAAGGCAGAAAAAATAGAGGATTATCAGTGATCACTAATCATCAAAATATTTCTCTCAGTTCTCAAGAGCAATGGGATATTGAATAACGATCTTAAGCAATAAGAATTCTCTAATAGCTGAAACTGGATTTAATTTATGAAGCCCACTCTAGTTCCTTGGTCACATCAAGGAGGATGGTGGGCAGCTAAGACAAATATAGGCACCTGACAGTCTACAATGTAGACAAAGATCGATTGGAAACGTATGACAAGTCGCTGCAACTCATGGCCTTGAACGTACACTGCGAGAATTTAATTTATTAATCTTAAGTTAGCTCACATCTTCGTGTGTGCTAATAGTTTTATAAACATATAAACATGTACATTGTTTGGCAAACATAATCTTTCTTTAAATATTTCAATAAAGTCACAAAAAAAGAAACATTAATAATTGAGATAGACATATTTTCTTAATTCATTTTTGAACTTATTAATATTTTCTATCACAGCAATTTCCTTCGGGATTTTGTTATAGAGTTGAACGGCCTGGTACATCAGAGATTTTTGGGTGCTTGTTTTTTTTCTTGTTGGCAATCTAATTTGCTTACAATTTCTCGTCCCGTGTCCGTGTATCTCGTTATTGTAATTTATTTTTCTTTTCAGTTCCTTAGACATCATCCCTAAGTTAATTTTATGTATAAAAATAAGTACATTCAAATACACAGTTTGCTTCACCGTCAAAATATTCAGCTCCTTTAACATGTCTCTTATCCGTGTGTATATGTTGCGCTTAAGTATTATTCGCATTGCTTTATTTTGCAGTATTTGCATTTTTTTTATTTTCTCTTTATTGCAGAGAAAAAGAATACTTGAACAGTAATTAAAGTGTGGTGATATAATTGTATTGTATATTATCTGGCATGTTTCTTTATTTACTTTGTTTCTGATTCTACCAAGAAATGATATTTTTTTTGCAATTTTTTTAATTGTATAGTCTGCATTTTTTGAGAAGTTCAATTTTGAGTCTATAATAACACCTAGATATTTAATTTCTTCCACTTTTTTATGATTTCTCCATTTATAGAAACCTTTGGTTCCTCATGCGTATTTGTTCTGCCTATATGCATGTATTTTGTCTTATTTACATTTAGTTTTAATTTATTTAGTTTGAGCCATTTTGACAATGTTTCTAAGTCACTATTTATCTTTTTGATTGCTTTCTCATAATTATCTTCTGCAATATAAATTAGTGCGTCGTCTGCAAACAGTCTTATTTTGCAATGTTTTAATATTTTTACCATATCATTTATGTAGAGTATAAACAATATCGGACCCAATACAGATCCTTGCGGTACACCCAGCTTATTTTCAATCGACATACTGACGGTAAAGTAAATGAACCATATTACACATGTAGAAAATTACACCCACTGGAATTACACACATCAAAATATCTTTATATTTTAAGTGTGGAACATATATTTATATTTTTTTTTATTTTTTTTTTTTATTGAATAAATAGTTAATACATATCAAACAAGTCCTGCTAAGCCAATTGAATTAGCTTGTCAACAGGTGCTCAAAGTTTAGCTACATATACATTTTTAAAAGTTATAATTTACATCTTATATCTACAGAATCAACAATTTTTTCATACAATTTTTCATACATATAAATTTTTTTTTTCCGATAGCCAATCTTTCACCATATATTTAACCTTATTCATAGATTTACATTGCTTTATAGTGTCAGGTAATAAATTAAATATCTTCGGTATGTTGTATTCAAACGTTCTCTGTCCGTATTTATTATTAAATTTCGGAACTATTAACCCGTCATTGCGCGTTAATCTAGTACTGTATTTGTGTTCTAATTTTTCTTTATGCTGCGGGGTAAATATATACTGAATTATGATTTTTTGCTATAGAATAGCCTTAACAGGTAAAATTTTGGCACTCTGAAACAGCAACGGTGTATTATGTCTCTGTTGAAAAATATTAGGGACGACTAGTAATTTTACAATTGCGTTTTGTACAACTTGGACTTGTTTCAGATTGGTTGCAGTAGTATTTCCCCATATGGTTAATCCATATCTTATAATAAATTCTGCCATTGACATATAAATTATTTTAAGTGTTTCAATTGATAGGAAAAAATTTAATGTGTACATTCTGCCAGCAATTGATCTGAGTCTTTTACAGGTTTTTTTAATATGTTTGTCCCATTTGAAAAAGCAATCTACTGTAACACCAAGATAGACATATTCCGTAACTAATTCTAAGCTTTCACATTTACAATTAATCGGGATATTTTTATGGATGCAATTAATGAGAAATAATATTAGGATTAAATTGAAATCTGGCATTTTTCTGGCAATTTTCGTATTAAAAAAAATAAGTCAGGTTAGGTTAGGTTTTAATTTGTAATTTCATCCGTGTGTAATTTTGGCAGTGTAATATTAGTACTAACGTGAAATTTCCACCCGTCTGATTTTGTCAAGTAACCCAAGTGTACTTAATACCTCTTAGCCCATCAAAATACAGCGCGGTTGAAAAAAATCGTAGGCTTTTTGAGACTGGTGACTGGTGATGTTACAGGTCACTTCCATAGTTTCGATGCGTTTTTTGAAAATTATTTTAATTTTGAAAACTAACTGTAACAGCAAAAAAATGATACAGGTTTGAGGATGGGATAAGGAGACAATGAAAATAAGTAGGTTGTGAGGTCACAGGGTTTATTTGAGTCGTGTGAGATAATTCTGGACCGATACTCATGAAGTTGGTGGATGAAGATTGACGGTGAATTCCCCAGGCCGAAGATCGACACCGCGTCGGTGAATGTTGTCGGCCATAGCGGCAGATCAGTTGGCAACGGGCGCTCGCAGGGTACTCACTTGTTATTGACTGTTGACTGACTGAGCACTTCTCGATGCTGCTGTTATATAGGCGCGCGTGCATCGAGAATAATCCAGCGGGTAGGTAGATGCGCCGTACCTACAATGCTTCGCTAGTAGGTTCTAATACGATGCGTCTTGCATGGGCAAACATTTCAGAAAATTCTTGTAATGCACCGACACACTGGTATAGTTAGAAGATGAAAGTTTGATTAAAAAAAGTGGACTGCAGTTCTTCATTTAGAGCAAAATCAAGTGGAATCCAAAAGAGCCAGTGCGACGATGGACTTAGATGGTACGGGTTGGAGCCTGTAGGGTGAAAACTGTGTTGGTGATAGCCTACCAACGATAGAAGAAAGCTTCCGAAGAAAATATAAAAAATGGTTTCTGAAAACATATATAATACAAACTAGGATTTAAATAGAACAGAGTTTTACAAATCCAACACAAAATGCATAATTAATTTAGAACTTTCTATAATTAATGTAAGTTACACAAAACTTGAGGTCTCATCGTGTTAGTCTCATTGCTTTTACATCTGCAATTTCTATTGTATGAGCAAAAGTTTGGTGGTCGGCGTGTTAATTTACTATTCTATTAATCTTGCGCTACCTGCAGAAGGGAGGAAGGCTTTGTGATACTGCTTCTTTGTCTTCGTGTTTAAATAGATTATTTATAACATGTGCACCGAGAGGGTTTGAGTGTCGAAAGGTCAAATGTGGAAAATGATTTTTATGCGTTTTAAGATTCCATGAAAAATGAGTGTGTAGAAAATCATTTTAATCATATTATAACTTGGTATTTATTTTATAATCACAATTAAAATTACAATATTTGGTATTAAAACTGTATTGATTTGACGAAATCCGGTGTAAGGTATGTTACATAAAGCATTTTGTAACACAGTGTTTGGAACCTTTGACATGTACTTTCATCAATAGTTTTGGTGTTTGACACTTCCGTCATTAAAGGATTTACATTGGTTTATATTGGCAATCCTGGATTTTGGGTCGGTGCGGTTGCCTAAATTGAAGCAATACATCATTCTTTGCACGACAATCGAGAACGGTGGGATCGACGAATCCACTCGCTAATCTCGTCACAATTTTAAAACTGGAGACGTCATTCTTGGATATTGGAAATCGGAAGACATCTGCTCATCCTGCATCCGCACTGACATTTCACATGAAAAGAGCTGATAAAAGGGCTTCCCGCTCCGTCGAGGAAGGATTATTTTTGTGACATCCACGCTACCGCCACTAAATCAAGAACGCCACGGAGTTTGACTTCAAAAATGGCACGAAATTGCACGGTATTTTTTATTTTTATTTTTTTTTTATAATATTGATTACATTTTATGATTTTGACTGTCCAACTAGGAAGGATTCCCGTTTCAGGACAGTCAAATTTACAGGTTTCAAGTTATCGTAGACGAATACAGGATTTAAGACTACCTAAAATAAGTATGTTAAAACGAAGATGCATAAAAAGATACATAAAAAAGATACATAAAGATACATAGAGGCGTTCGTGATTTCAAATTACATTTTTTAGTATCATTTCGGAATCAGTCCTGCCTAGATCCAACAACCATTTTGTCACTCTTGGACCGAAGGATGACAATTCACACAGTTTCAGCTGAAAGGGGATTTTATTATATATTTTAGGACCGAGATATGAGAATATTTTTTGATAAGCCGCTCTGTTGCTTGTTGGAACGGAGAGGTCATTCCTTCCCTTACTTCTGGTTTGATGTTTGTGTTCGGCTGTTTTCATTTTGTTTTTATTTTTATGAACATGGATTACATTTTTTTTTATATAGTACTGTCGGACATCTAGTACATTAAATTCCTTCAAGAGAGCGTCGCTCGAATATCTGAAAGGTTTCATATATTGCATCATAATTTATACCATGAAGCGAGCCCCATTTTTTCAAAATAAAATTCAGTCCTACAAAGTCTTTGCTTTGAACATTAATCTTAAATATTCAACATTCCCGCATTCAGACTTTAAAAAATACTCCCCTTACAGATGTTATTCCATTCCATTAATCAAGTATCTTTACATTTGACAGTATTCAAATCATCAGCTTATTATTTCAATAATAATGTCATTAAATTATTATCATATAATCCCACGACAACAGGTACACTTTAGATATAATAATATCTGTACGTAAAAATGCTTTATGGGCATAATGTAGTGTGGAGCTTACAATGATAACTAAAATGGCGTTATGTTAATTAGATTTGACATCAACATCTGTAAAGGCACGCGGTTAGATGTCCAGTAGGCATTTGACTCATTTTGAATAGTTTTGTCGTCATAATCTGTATGGTTGTGATTTAACGTAGACTTGATATGTTCATATATATTCGCTAAATTTAGGAAATGTGCACTTTCAGTGATAGATTTTGCTCTGTAGCACTTGCTTAGAACAAATACTACCATTTAAAGTAACGCAAAACGTCATAAATCATTTGGAATAGGGCCACTAAAAATAATAAACTCTATGTAGATGACAATCATTTTCTAAATAACTTAATTTGCGAGATTATACAATACTTTACCAAAAAAGAGTTTGCAAGGAGAAGATTTTGAACTTTCTTTTAGGCCTGTTACTTTATTTTTTCTGGGCTTATTAAAAGACTTTAAAAAAAAGTTAAATTGTTTCAAAGGCCAAGATGTATTCATCTTGCAGTATTTAACTAAAGCTTTCAAAAAATTACTAAATTATCAAATTTTCAAACCAAAAACACATGATTTCGACATTATTTCATAGTGCTTATTATCATAAGGAGTACGAGAGTGACGAAAACTTACTCTTTTCAGAGTCAGTATCGTAGTATATATTGTTTACATTCAAACCATTCCTCGTGCCGTTTTCAATAAACCAGAATAAAATGGAAGATTGAATTTAACTCGAATTTCCCCAAAACATAATAATTGAATCCATGTTAAATAATCTACCTTCACAACCCCCTGAAAACGAGGTAAAAATAATCTTCAATGAAAACATGCGATTTTCTTAAATCAAATCCCTTTAATAAATTTTGGAAACATAATTCGAAACCCGATTCTCCTTGTTCTATATTTACGTAATAAACACGATATTTTTTCAAACAACGATCGCGATTCTGTCGTAAAATTCTATCATGGAGAAAACAGGTAAACAGATTTGTAAGTGAACCTTAAAATCATAGTCGGCATCCTTTTCGTGAATTTCCCAATTTATTTATTTTTAATATTCAAGTAAATTTGATACGGGAGTAACGGCATACTTGGGCTTGTTTTTCTCTCCCTTTTGGAAGAAGGTTGTTGTGAAAAATAAACGGACCCTTCGGAAGATTAAAGGCCTTGTTATCGACGCACAGAATCGTATTTGTACGATCTACGCGGCCAAAAATATTTTTATACTGAATTGGTATCTAAACAATGTAAATAAATTAAAAAACAATTTTTCACAATAATTATATATATATTCAAGATTATATACTTTATATATTTACAAAAAATCAAAAAAGTACAATTTTCGGTCTGTACAAAGGGAAATAACAATAAAAATGCTAGTTTATTGGCATTCTTCATCACTCCCCGATGAACTTTCTGATATATTGGGGTCTGCAGGTGCAAACATGGCCAAAGTACATATTTTAATATTGTTATTTGTGTTTTTGTGTAATATTGTAGGCATCCTGCAGCCTAACCACTATGCAGGGACATTGGAGGTCTAGATTCATTTTAAAATAAATGTAGAGTCGTTAAACAAAAAAAAAATTAGAGTCCTTGTGAGAGCCCTGAAGGAGTAACCATCTGTTACTTATACCAGGGCGGGTAAGCGGTGGATAACCTCCAGTGCGCCATGGACTAAAAGCTTGTGCATTGTTGGCGTCATAGGGTGCCAATCATATAGGTCCACATAAACGCGAGCAGTTTCTGAAGCATATTTTTCATACTTTACGGGATCAATTTTGAATCCGATTGAAATTGCTTGCAATATTACTTTTAGTCTGTAAATTAGCTCATAGCTGATGCCAGTTATTTTCACAGCTAATTTGGGGTCCTCAAAGAACCTTCTGCTGGTATTGCCATCATTGGAATTGCCGAAATTGGACTTAGGCATATCTATTATTAGTCCTGTTTCATTGCGAAACCTTCTTTGTATCTCTTTCTTGGTTTGCTCTTCTAGGTCTTTCTCCTCCTTCGATTTCCTTTCCCTGTATTTTTGTACTTGGAGTTTATAGGCTAAATGCTCCTCTCACTTAAGTCTTCGAACGACTTGGATGGCCGACCTGGCCATTTTTGTGTCTCAACTACAGGTATTTCAAAAGTACCTTCTAGCCAAGATTGGTTGTATTTTAGAAAATTAGCTTCTTTATAATGAGCTTTGACCCACTTTTGTTTCAGTTCTGATTTTAAAAAGGCAAAACCACGTTTCAATTTAATAATTTGGTCTTCATTATAATTTTCACATGACAAAAGTTGATCTTTTAGATAGTTTAGATTTGCTTCTAAACTAGGCAAATTCTCCTTCTTCATGCGGTCGAATAAGTATTGTCGAGTCACAATCTTTACTCCTGATGCACCCTCTGAACCTAAAACAAACATACATTAAGTTAAAAGACACTAACAAACATTTCTAATTTTATACGAAATTTCGCTACATATCTTTAACGCCTCAAAACTATATTTATCCGGAAGTTTCCGGACACGATTTTGATACTAGTTATAAGGAAAAGGATCAAATAACAACCTGTAATAATAATCATAGCCCGATCTACCCCTATACACGAACAAAAACACTAGTAAAGAAAAATATTGAAGGAAATCAGGGTACGAAAAAGACATTTTTTATAAGTTGAAATAATAATCTTGTTTTGTAGTTTACCATGACTTTTATAATGTAATTTGTAAGTTTCTTACCTTCTTCATTAGAATCCATCACTTCCAATTTGTAACAATAACTTGTTAATATAAAAAATAACTTGGGAAGTTCGTATAATAAAGCGCGTCGCCGAGAACAGATACGTGCACTAGGTGAAATGGTTCAATTCCGACTGACACCACGGGTGCGCGGTTCGCAATACAAGGTAGAACAGGGACGGGTTCTGTTCACGGGTTAGTCCTTTGTTCGGGGAACCGGTTTTTATGAATAGTATTGTTATTTTGAGATTGGGACTTTTGGCCGCGTAGATCGTGCAAATACGACTCTGTGCAGCCCCTACCTTACTCCGCCTCACAACACCGCCCAACCGGGTGGTGACATAGTTCCCCTGTCTGTGCACTCCACAGGCAGGGACACTCTTGTGAGGTGTCACATAAAAAAAAAAAAAAATAAAAAAAAAAAAAGTTTAATATTTACAAAAAGATACTTTAGGTTAAATGTAACGTTTGTTATAATATACGCGTCCATAGATGTTCAAATACATTATTGTACGTTGATTCAATAGAATATTGTATCTGTATGCCTTTTTTGAAAGAATTGTGTTTTTTACCGGAAAAAAATATTTATTCACATTTTTATTGCGTGTGTAGGGGTGCAAAAAAATAATTTGTCTAAATATTTTATAACATAACAAAAAGTGTATTTTCAAAAAATAATTAAATTAACGTCATCCATGAACGATTATAACGTACGTTACTTTTACCCTTAATCAAGCTTTATAGGAATAGAAATAATTGACACACCTTATAATTTTCACGATTTGATGATTTTCGTGTTCCCTTCAACGAAGATGAGTCTTAATAAATTTAAATATCTTTCAGAGCGTGAATTTTATCCAATTAAAAGTAGCGGATGTACGGAACTTTACCCTTTTATTAAAAAAAGTAAGGGTTTAAAAATACCGGTTACCTGTTAAAAGAGATTTTCGGCATTACGCAAATGAAACGTTATTTTTTTATCCTTCAAATTAAAAGTACACGTGTGTGTTTTCAACATGGTTCATTAAAATAATTGATACCTGGAAGGTTTGGACAGAATTTCATCACAATAGCGTTAAAAAATATTAATAAGAATTTAAAACATCAGCAAACGAGCAGGATTGCTACCGAGGAGGTTTTAAAGATGCAAAAAGAGATCTAGCATCCGTCATCTATGGACAGATAGCGAGATTTGTGAGCACGGTTAGAATATTATTTCGACATTCGGTAGACAAAAGCCGCTACAAAAGTAGCGCTAAAAAGCGCATAGCTTGAAGTATCGGATAAGTTGTCAATATGCAGAACTTTTTGGATGATTTCGTTAGTTCGTTGGCTTATTAATGAGTGGGATAAACTAACAAAGCTCTTAGAACTGTAAAAATCGTATGCAAGATTCGTAGAATTAATTGCGATCAATTGATCCCGTTCCATCATCGAGATACAAAAGTTGTTTCTTATGAATTATGACTAATGACCTTATGAATTAAGTAACTCCCTTCTTAGTGTAAAAAAATATACACAGACCGCCAATGTTTAAGTTACTATTTCAATGCAACATCGTCAATTTATTATTATTATTAACTTTTACGTAGCCGTCTGACGTTAGGAATGCCAATTAGATGCGCCAGTGTTGCCGCATTTGTCGATTTGCATGATCAATATCGGTCTGGTTATCAATAGTGTGACTGTGCTAGGTCAAAGGTAGTTACGCCTATGAATCCGATATTGTTAAGTCATCAATTTCACCGTGCTAGATCCCCTATTCTGCGAAGATAATGCTCTTCATTGCATTCTATACAAAGCTCACACGGAGTCCTATACGAATAGATCACTATAAGCAACCACAATGAAATGCTATAAGAGTTCGATACCCCAACGTTTATTGACAATTATTTCGGTTACCGCAATCTTACAGTGCCAGCGAAATTTTTACATCTCTGGCAGAGTGAATTGTTTTACATTACAATGAGGCACGAATCAACGGTCAACTCTCAATCATGCAAGCTTTTACACCTCCAAAATGCTCTAATACATAAATGTTCGCAATTCCCAATGTTTAAGACTCCGTAGAAAGTTTCACCTACTCAGGTACATTAAAAAATAAAATCTCCTATTTTAGCCCTCTCACCCAAATGTGTCGACTATATAAGAGTGTGCTGTAGTAGACATTTTCGTCGATAATTTATATGGATTCAGAAAAAAATGTTGCACTGAATATATAATGTATTACTTGCGTCTTTATTTGTGACTCATTTGTATCTAAATCTTCTGTACTATTTGTCATGCAAATAATTTAATATTTTTTTCGTTTTTATATTTATTTGTTTTATATTTTAATCTTTATTTAAAAATATGAAAATTAATGTATCCTATCCCTGAGAGATTTTTGTGTCTATTTGTATATTAACTGAGTTTTTATAACTGGATCGTTCTCATATAAGTGAGATCGTCTGTAAAAACCCAGTATGATTAAATAAATAAATAGTCACATTCGGTTGGTTAAACGCCACAATACAAAAAAAGTATCAAGACCCAAATAAGAGGAACTTACGATGTAATAGTATTATAATAAAGAAATAATTGTCTTTTTCTTTATAATCCCTGTAAAGCGATTATTATTTTGAAATCACCCTTCATTTAATCCGGTGTAATCATAAAATATTTCTGCTCTGCAGGGTTAAAACATCTGTTGTTCAACCCTAAACACCAGAAAAAACTTTAACCCTAAAATAGCCGAAAAATATTTTTTTTTGGTTTTTTTTTTTTATTGTGAAAATGCTCAAATCAAAAAACTTTATGTTTATTTGGGTTCCCCATGTGGTGTAGATTCTCAAGTTTCCCGCTTGTACTACGAGTTTCCGGACACCGTGTATATAAAAACATCTGTCAACCGCGGCTTTCGCGCTTTAAGAATATTTTAGGCGCATGCCAAATAAATAAAATGATATGAAAAAACACGTTTTTTTAAACATGCAAACTGGGAATTTAGGTTTTCCTTATTTGTACTACCAATTTTACATCAATGTTTTAATAATTTATTAATAATAATTTGTTCCTAAGCCAGGGTATAGGCTCTAGGATCCTGAAAATGAGGTTACGTGGCTGATAAGTTTATCATAATGTTAAGCATTGATATGTAACTCACCGAGGAAGGTCAACTTTAGTGAGAAAACGGACCGTATTAAATATCGAGTAAAATTTTTATGTGAATACTACACAAGAGTGCCAATTGCTCCCAACTGTCTGGAGCTAGTGAGACTATAGAATCTCCAATAATTGGGGTATGTTGTGAAATTGTTGGCAGTGGTGATGGGAAGGAGATGAGGAAGAAGCTTTTTCCTATCCCCTACCTTCAGAGTATTTCATCCGCTTTCAAAAAAAGAATTTCATTTTAGAATATGACCAAATGTCAAGAATGTCAAGCGAGAATATTCGATGATATGATATTATTAAGTCCGAGGGGTGAAGCTTCACAACATTCCTCAAAATGGGGATACATTAATCCCATGACTAATGGTAGGTATGTTCGGGATGACATAAAAACGACATCTTCCTTAAATCAGCAGATACATGGTCGTTTGTTAAAACAACGCATCAGATAAGACTATTTTGAAATGAAGTGACCAATCTTATGTAAGCAATTTCAAAGTTTCTCCATAATTCTGTAATGTCTGTTATAATTTATTAGGGGACCATTAAAGCTTTTTGGGAAAATTAACGGAGGAAACAAGACGAAGCTACCGTGTGTACCGGCAGTATCTTACTTAGAATCGCAGGGTTCATAAATATTACATAAATTAATTCTTCAGGAAAAGTGAGATATAAACTTATTTATAGAAAATAAAAAAAATTTTAAACCATTTCTTTGACGAAACTAAAACATAAAATTGCCCATTTAAATTATATCAATACGCATTATCTCACTTCATATATTGAAAGGTTAGGCGAGAACATACGTTTTTTAAGGTGAAAGCCTGAAATGTTGGACAAAACGCGAACTGTTTCTTTAGAAGAAGAAGAAGACTACTACTTATGAAGGTATATGTTCTGTTCGTACAAACAGGTCTCCAACTCGTCTTGGAAGGAGTTAATGAATAAGTGGTTCTTTTAGATTAATCACGGATTTATTAATACTCCGCGTATTATAATGGTGACTCGATATTCGACCTAACTAGTAGCTGGATAATTGGAATCTCAAACAGTAAATTTCTCTGGGAGCCTTCCCACTGACCCTGGCGACTACTGGCCACTGGCTCCATCTTGCGGACTTCCACGCAAGCTCTATACACTGCCATCTGTGCTTGTATCTATGAAGATCTTACTTCCCAACAGTATGCAACATACTACTACTAGTGAAATCTTCAACAATCTTAAAACGATGTAAATTAAACAACCCTATTCTAAAACAATACTACTTTATATACATCTAATACATATATTAGAAACGGTTCCATGATCACTCAACACAGTGGCAATTCAAAACACTTTTGAAAGGTGATATAAAGTCATTAGAAAGATGAAAAGAAATTAATTTAAACCTAACCTAACCCAACCTGCTTAACCCAGTTAATAAAGTTTTTGTTTCATTACTTTTCATATCTTTTTAAAGATGTGATGAATTATCATTTTGATGATTTATCCGGTCACCATTAGAAGCACCAGATCTCAGAGTCACTCATATCCAACAAGCAACAATAAATACAACATTTGGTAAAAAAACTTCTTATGCAAAATCCCACTCTAATTCAAAAATCCAAAAATTTTATAACATAAAATTTTGATAAAATAAACATCTGGAGACAAAACATAACGAGATCCGAAATAGAAACTATACTGACACCAAATACAGACTGAACTGAAACCACCCAACTACACTAAAAACACCATGTAATATATTTGTGATTATTTCAGACAAAAACACTATAATATATTTATAATTACAGCGTATTATTCACAATACTAAATTTTGACAATATTATGTAAATGAAATCTTCAGCACGGGAGATCCCAGTTAGGATTTCATTATCTCTCTTTGATATAAACAAGGCAGATAATAAAACATTTATTATTATTATAAAAGCAGCTAACTTACTGTTACTGTTTTGTTTTCCAACGAGCCGATTACAGAACAAGACTTACAGCGGATTTCATTAACGTCTATGTGAAACCGGAATGGAATAAACACCAGGTAATGTAACAACTGACAACTATTAACAACCAACAAGAGCATGGATAAGAATTACCTTCGCAAGTCAAAGACAACAGTATAACAGGGCAGGCAGAGATGATGGAATGCCATTTATTTTAATAGTTATCGCTGTAATTATTACACCGGTATGTCGATAGGATAAGATAATCTGATGAACCAAAAAATTGTTATTTCGTATATTATTTTAAAAAATCATGTAAAAATTGAGCCTACATATGTTTCGCGTAACAAAACTCGCAAAGTAGTTGACCGATATTGCTGAAAATTTCAAAATTTGTTCTCATTAGTGCCATGAGTGTTTAGAGAGTGTTTAGAATGATAGAAGAAGTCGCGGACGTCTGAGGAAAATACTTCTCGTCGAATTAAAATCGATGTAATGTAATTTTTGAACAATAGCGTTGTGTAGTGATTTATTTTTGGGGTATTATTTACACATCTGTAGTAGTAACTACACATCTGCTTTGATGATGGACACTCCAATGCTGTCCAAAACTTTGGCTAAAGAAGGAGGTAGCGCAACACGGCATAATACCCCAAAAAAATCACTATAATACTTTTGGCCGTGAAAATCTCAAATCATACCAGTAACGTTGTGGTATACAGTAGTGAATGGTGGAAGAATTTGGAGACGCCCGAAAGACCTTAGCAACAGCGAAACATTTCGAGGTCCACTAGTATAATATAATATTTTTTAAGTAGTATAATATACAAAGTATCGCCGTAGTTGTACTGGACGTTCATGCCAGTGACATCAACTGCAAATTCCCGGCTTCCCCTTAAACCTTGGGTAAGGATTTGCAAATAAAACACAGCCTTATATAACTTGGTTCAGTCGTTTCCTTATTTATTGAGCTAAAATGAATCATTTTCTATAGGTGTTAATAGGGTCAGTAATTCATATCTCTGAAAGAAATGCATGGGAGCCTGGATGAAACAAAAACAGTTTTTAAATGCGTCACCAAAAATTAATTAGTAAGGTCCCACGGTTTATTGTGCGAGTAATTCAACCTTGTACAAGGCAATATGGCACGTGTACGGTGATTAAAATCTTGTTAAGATGAATCATCGTGCGAGAACAAACAATTTCTTATTCATGACATTTTAGGTAATAAGCCTCTGCTGTCCAGTACAGTAGTTAAAGACCAACATTTGGAATCGAATCGTTGCATTTGTTGGAATGGCTTTAGCCATGTGCAGTGACTAGATCTGAATAGCCCTTCCAACCTTCCTCTACCTCATTCATTCTACCTTCTCACTCTCTTTAACCCTTCAACAATTCACAAAATTTCGATGTGAACTGGAAGTTATACGCATCCATCGATGTCAAATCAAAATTGGTACGCTTTTTAAGAGTGTAATTAAATTTGACTTTTGTTAAATTTTGTCATAACAAAAACTCGTTTTACGACTGCAATCTTACACGAAGCTAATTATTTTCACAAAGACGTAACATTTCATTGTTGTGTGAAACATAAATATCTTGCCAGTGCTGGCCTTACTCTGGGACAAAATATTGATTCAGCAAATATCTGAATCTGAATATAAAAATAAATTATAAAATAAACACAAAACTAGGTTCACAAATAACGAAATCATGTTTTTTCCAAAATATAACCATAAATACAGACAGCCAACCCTAGAATATAACGTGCCTAAAATGATCAACATATTGCCAAGTAACATAAAGAATTATAAATTCCCAAATAGATTCAGATAAATGCTGAAAACATGGCTCATGAAGAAATACTTTATACTAGACTTTTGACTTTTGTATACCAATATCTAATAATAATCTGAATATATTAAAAGTTGTAATAATATTATGTATTTTTATAATTATTAACATTATTACATCGTAATTGAACATGTACGTATATCTAGTTGACAAACTGCTTAAAAGTAGTTTAACGGGATAATACTCTAAGGAATAATTAAAATGTATGTATATTCATTTTAAATTTCGTCATAAAATGCTGAGGGATATATGGGAAGTTTAGTTGCAATTATTTCTATTTTAAATTTTCTTAAATGTTTTAATTTATCTTTCTCTCCCCAGAGGAGAGTTTTTAAATGAATTTAGGTTAACACGTAATATAGTAGTGCCAACGAAATTTTGCTATTCCACAGAAAACGAAAAGTTAATATGTTGTATGCTAGGATTAATTCATTCCAAAATTCTATAAAATTACAACAAACTCAAATACTCCAGCTCCGGCCAAATGTGCAACTTTTTTGCGAAAATATATAATATAAAACATTTTTAGCAGCTAAAAATGTACCAGCAAGGCTACGTTTCAAGCCCAAAAAAACCATCACGTAAATAACAAAGTTTTTTTATTATGAAACATCTTTTAATACTTATATATATTTTTGGTTCGTATTCGTTAAACCTTCCTTCCCTGGAACTGGAGTTGACAACTCTACTAACCTCGTCAAATGACGGCCAGGGGGCCTACTCTGTATCTTTCGGGTTAACAAACGAGTAAGTTCGTAGTTTAACCTTTCCTTGCCGGTGGTGTCAACTGAGTGAACATCGTCTCTAATTAATAAAATATCTCTGTAAATATACTAAACACTGAGTTCAAATTTAAGGTATTCCTCCGCAATCCATTTATGTATTGCTTTAAGTAATTACAACATATAAATATTTACAGAGTGTATAGCACCCGATGATGAGGAATTTTTGAATACCTTAAAACTGGAGGCAGTACAGTTTTGAAAGATACAGAGTAGGCCCTAGGTAAATTAACTGCTGCAATGTAATCCGGTTTCTGAGCAATGCATGTATGCGTGTGTACGTGATTGTCACCAAATAGTTGGCAGAATGCACTGTCATCGACAACGTGTCTACCAGCCGAGTTTCAGCTAGATCGAATGTCGGGGAGTGGGTTCATTTCTGCTACCAAGATTTACATTAATTAATTCATTCATTCCCGTAAACAAAAGTGCAATTCTAATAGATGTAATAATTTAAAAAGAAGAAGTTTGCTGGAGATGGCTTGAAAGAGATGTGTAAATATGGATGACAACAAAGATATTAGATCTAATATCTTTGGATGACAACCATGTTAACCCTAGAATGCTAAACATCGCCTGTGAGGCGAAGCAATTTTTTTTTGGAGTGATATCTCCTGATCGCTCACTCGTATCAAAGCATGCGCTCGCGCCAACTCAGTTGAGTGTTGTACGAGCTAGCGCACAGACGTTTTTTGGATTTGCTCGGCTGCGTTGTTGAGATACAGACACGTGTGGCGCCTGTGAGGCGAAGTTTAGCATTAAAGGTAATTTTTTTGTACATATATGTTTGTGGTTTTTTTTTTGATTTTTTGCTAAAAATTAAAGTTTGAGTATAATTTTTATAGTTTTATGAAATGGCAACGTCTGAAGCGCAGCTACTTAAATGGCTGGAGGAAATATCGGTAGATGGAAGTGAAGAGGACGACGATTTAGGAGCGGATTTTGATTCAGATGACAGTGTGGATGACCCCAATTACGTCACTGAGTTAGAAGATGACTTGCAGAATATTCATGTATCAAATCAAATTCATGTCGATGTACAATCCACACCGACTCATGTTCAGGAAGCTTTAGCCACGGCGCAAAATAGGGAGCAGCCGGCTTGTGAGAATCGGATAATTACGCCATCGGCATCGATTATGAGGGGAAAGAACAAATATATTTGGTCCTCAGAACCTTCTTCGTCACAACAAAAATCGAACAGAACTCCTTCGAGAAACATAGTCCATATTGTGCCAGGCCCAAAAGAAGGCGCCAAGGGCATTGTTGATCCCATGAAATGTTTTGAACTGTTTTTTACTTCGGAGTTGATGGACGAAGTACTTTTGCGGACTAATGAATATATTATACAAACAGCTACCAAGTATAAAATTCAGAATACTACTACATCACAGGTCAGAATAGAAGAGCTTTGTGCGCTTCTTGGCATATTTATCTTGAGCGGAGCGTTGAAAAATAATCACTTGACAACAAATGAGCTGTTTGATCCTACGATTTGTGGATCCCAAAATTTAGCTGCAATGAGCTGTGAACGGTTTGAGTTCCTTGTAAAGTGTCTGCGTTTCGATGATCGTAACACTCGAGACGACAGAAAAAAAACTGATAAGTTTGCGCCTATCCGAAATATTTGGGAAATTTTTATCAAGCAATGTAGAGATCTGTATAAACCAAGCTCATACGTGACAATAGATGAACAACTTTTGGCATTCAGGGGACGATGTCCATTCCGTATGTATATTCCTAATAAGCCGGCCAAATACGGAATAAAGATTGTTTTAGTGTGCGATGTTAGATCAAAATATATGTTTGATGCCTCACCGTATTTGGGAAAAAACCTCGGTACAGCTATAAACGAACCATTAGGCTCTTACTATTGTAAGCTGCTTACAAAGACTATACATGGCACAATTCGTAATTTAACTGCCGATAACTGGTTTACTTCTATACCGCTAGCTGAGCAATTGCTTCGACCACCATACAACCTTACTCTTATTGGAACAATTCGAAATAATAAGCAAGAAATTCCACCAGAGTTCAAACATAATTCATCACGCCCTGTTGGGACATCTCTTTTTGGATTCCACGAAAAGCTCACTCTTGTTAGCTACAAGCCAAAACCTCAAAAGACCGTTCTTTTGCTCTCTACGATGCACGACAAGCCTTCTGTTGACTCCGTTTCCGGTAAGCCGACAATAATTCATTCTTATAACGAAACAAAAGGTGCTGTGGATACTTTTGACCAGATGTGTGGTCACTCAAGCTGTAGCCGTAAAACTAGGCGTTGGCCACTTTGCATGTTCTATGGAATGTTGAATATGGCTCTACTCAATAGCTTTGTAATTTATGTATCCAATTGCGAAGCTTTGAAAATAAAGCCAATGTCAAGAAGAGAATTTCTCAAGATATTAAGCAAGAACCTATGCAGCGACTGGTGCGCCATCCGTTTGGAAGAAAGGCCACGTATGCAGAAAAGAGTCCGTTCTGCAATTCATGACGTGGTTGGTCATAATACTGACACTGATTCAGATGAACCATGCATAAAAAAGGGAAAAAGATCAATGTGTGACTTCTGCCCCCCGAAATTGAGGCGTATGAGTATTTATTTCTGCGCAAAATGCAAGTTAACATACTGCTTAGAACACCGGTCTCCAAACTGTTGCAAATGCGACAAAAAAAAGTAGGTGGAAAAAACCGAAACTTTATTTTGGTCTCAATGAATATTTTTAAGTTGTAAGCTGTGAAATATATTTTTATAGACTTAGTACATCTCAGGTCTATAAGACCCAGAAGTTTTTTTTTTATTTCCAATTGTGAATTTTTTTGATTTTTTTTTTTTTGTAAAAGATCTCTGTATACCACGAAACAAAATATATGATCTTAAAATAAGCTTTTAATATATTTAATGTATTTAAAAAATGAATTGTGTTATTTTTTTTTTGTTACCCAATATGTAATAAAAGTGTTTTTGTTTTTGTTTTAATATGTTGTATTTTTTTAAAGTAAAATATGGTTTTTTTTTATAAAAGTCGCCTCACAGGCGAAGTTTAGCATTAATGGGCTAAAAAATATGTTTAGTATTCTAGGGTTAAATAATATAAGTAAATATGTTTTCAATAATTTTAGGAGCATTTTTCTGTTCTCTCGAGGGAATTTCTAATAATTACTTTTTAGCTCATTATCAAAAAAAAAACATACACTTTTAGAGAGCTTAAATTGCAAGGGCAGTATGTTATATTATGTCAGTAGAAATTCTAATACAGACTTAAATACGACTGCTGAAAGGCAAAACCCTTTAATCCACAAAACCAAAATTTTACAGGAGATGATAAAAACGAATATCTAATGACATGTTGACTTAATTTATCATTTTTAATGTTTATTTGGTAGAATATACATAGTTTTCTGACATGGTGCAAAATTATTCGATTCCAAGCATAATAAAGAAAGATATTAATGAAAAACAAAAAATAATGTGGCTTAAAGTATTTGACCTTTCCTCTATTCTCGGCTCACTTTACATTATGAAGCTTGATGGGTTTTACCAAACTGAGTTTTTAGCAAATCACTTATCTTTAAGAAGCTTGAATGCTTTTACCTTACCAGCTTTTAAGCAGATGGGAGTTAGAATTGTGGTTCTAACTCTCCTCACTGGACCTGCCGTATGTCATATAATTATAATTGTATTACTTATAATAAATACTATCATTAAATTTTATTGGAAAAATAATATTTTTTATATTATGTATTACTTAATAAAAAAAGTTAAATTAAACAAAATTTAAAAAAATTATAATTTTATTAAAAAAAGTTGAAACAATATTTGTCCTATTTATAGATACATAGTAAAATGACAAGAAATATAACTGTTTATTATCAAGTGCAAACTAATCTACAGGGTCAGTCATAACATCCTCATCATCCGTCTCCAGTAATGTATCGGGAGCATCGCATGATTCCCCGAGGTTTTTGAATTCTGCATGATACCTCGCGGGAATAATATTTTTTGCACACAGATTCATCAGGTCCCGATATTTAGCTTTATTAATTCCCAGGGGGCTTTGGTATATACCTAGTGGAAAGGCAAGTTGATGTGCACTTGAATTTCTCCTTCCTTTCACCTTCATAGTGTGTACATCTTCAATATTGGTAAAAGTATATGCGAATTTTATCTCGTTTTCACCCTTTTTAAAAAACACCTTTCTAATATTCCTTATGGAAATTTTGTGCCCAACATCCATCTTGGCGTTATTTGGGAAAATGTACTCCTGCACACCTTTCCAATTTCGGAAGTAGGTGTGGTCCAACACATTAACCTCATATGGTCCAGGATTTGACCTGGCATTTGTTATTATCGTGGGCCATTCTGAGGGAGCCCAAATTATTTTTTTTCTATAATTTGATTCGATGCATGCATGCATTGAATCAACTGGCATGTACGTATGACCTGGTAACAAAAAATTTAGAGAAACATCTAGAATATTCACAGATTTTGTTAAAAAATAATAAATCATTGAAATAACTTGACGGTTCTTGTTTTGCCCCGGGCAACTGTCGCAATATAAAGCCACACTTTTTTTTTCAACATCTGTATCTAGATCCTTCAAATAGTTGAACAAGATGGAGCAAACCTCGTTTGCTCCCCTGTTACCGTCCTTTTCACCCCACACATAAGCACAGCCTCTTCTTGTACCGCTTTCATAGAATGTAAGGTTATACATGGCATACTTCCTCGAATAATAGAGAAGCATACTTTGGCCGTGTGGGGTGTTGAGGACCTTCTGGAGATCAAATGAAGCGCATACAAAAGATCTATCATTCTTTGCACGTTGTTGATCCACATCAAATGCTGCTTTCGTTGACTCTTTTTCATTCAGGTGAATGGTAAGTGACAGATTTTCTTCGGCAGCCATTTCACTAACACCACATATGGCACACTTATCCTTTTTTGGAGTGTGAATCCCAATGTTATAATTATTTTTTAAATAATTTTTAAACACTCTTTCACCCACCGGAACCTCATTTTGCGACACTACAAAATTTTTGTAAATTTTAAACAGATTTGTATAATTTTTATATTCCGTGGGCAAGTACAATTTTGTCGAATTTGCTCTACTATAATGTGAGGGAAGAGCTGGAAGCATTTCAATAAACTTTTTGATTTGTGAATTCGTCACAGCTTTTGTTTTATTAGGCGGATCCTTTTTTCCCCGTTGATCCACTTTAGGCATATTTAATGGCGTCTTATTTCTAATGGTGTACTGAATAAAGCTTTGAGTAATGTCTAAAGTTTTCAAAAAAAATTTTTGGCATATTTGTACTTTATCGTTATTAGATGGAAAAAAACATACCAGTCGGATTTCTCGTGAGAACCCTAAACTTAAAACATTTGGATCTTTTTGATAACGTCTTTTTATCGGACGGCTCTCAACAAAATTTATAATGAACGACTTTTTGCCGTTACCGTCTAATTTCCAATACTGTTTAAATATTTCCTGTCGGGCACAATCTGTAAATTTGGTCGAACATTGGAATTGACACTTTTTTCTAAAACATGGATCATCTTGTACACGTTTTGCTGGCATGACAATGTTGTTTTTTGTTATGTACTCTGAGCCGCTAGATTTTTGAGTTTTTCTAGAGACCCGTTTATTCTCTTTCTTTTTCTTCCGTTTCCCCTGGCTTCCAACAATTCCTATCTCTTCTGACGTTGAAGTTATTGGTACTTCTGTAAAATAAGAACAATAAATCAATTTCCTGCCGTGTAAGTTATTATTAAGAATTTATCTTCAGACTTTTAAAAAATTGTGATTCAACTACAGGTAGGTAATAATGCATGTATTTATCTGAATAATGGTGGATATTTACAATTCATATTGAAAACAGAACTTGACCAAAAATAATGAAATAATTTTACCTTCAATCAGTGCAGCCCGTTCAGATGCAGGAACTATACCAACATTACAGATATTATTCTCTTAAACAAATAAACAAATAAGATGCAAAAACATGTCTTAACTATGGAATATGTTAATGAATAATATGAGTTTTTAATAAATAAAAGTATGCTACATTAATTCAAGAAAGTTTCATTCTTACCGAGAGGCAAATAATCCATCGGGATTTCATCTGAAGGAATAACAGATTTGTCTGGACTTTCTTTAGCCCAACCAATAGGTCTAATGTTACTTTCATCTGAAAATAAACAAATAAGATGCAAAAACATGTCTTAACTATGGAATATGTTAATGAATAATATGAGTTCTTAATAAATAAAAGTATGCTACATTGATTCAAGAAAGTTTCATTCTTACCGAGAGGCAAATAATTCATCGTGATCTCATCTAAAGGAATGAGAGAAATGTCTGGACTTTTTTTAGCCAAACCAATAGATCTAATGTTACTTTCATCTGAAAATAAACAAATAAGATGCAAAAACATGTCTTAACTATGGAATATGTTAATGAATAATATGAGTTCTTAATAAATAAAAGTATGCTACATTGATTCAAGAAAGTTTCATTCTTACCGAGAGGCAAATAATTCATCGTGATCTCATCTAAAGGAATGAGAGAAATGTCTGGACTTTTTTTAGCCAAACCAATAGATCTAATGTTACTTTCATCTGAAAATAAACAAATAAGATGCAAAAACATGTCTTAACTATGGAATATGTTAATGAATAATATGAGTTCTTAATAAATAAAAGTATGCTACATTGATTCAAGAAAGTTTCATTCTTACCGAGAGGCAAATAATTCATCGTGATCTCATCTAAAGGAATGAGAGAAATGTCTGGACTTTTTTTAGCCAAACCAGTAGATCTAATGTTACTTTCATCTGAAAATAAACAAATAAGATGCAAAAACATGTCTTAACTATGGAATATGTTAATGAATAATATGAGTTCTTAATAAATAAAAGTATGCTACATTGATTCAAGAAAGTTTCATTCTTACCGAGAGGCAAATAATTCATCGTGATCTCATCTAAAGGAATGAGAGAAATGTCTGGACTTTTTTTAGCCAAACCAGTAGATCTAATGTTACTTTCATCTGAAAATAAACAAATAAGATGCAAAAACATGTCTTAACTATGGAATATGTTAATGAATAATATGAGTTCTTAATAAATAAAAGTATGCTACATTGATTCAAGAAAGTTTCATTCTTACCGAGAGGCAAATAATTCATCGTGATCTCATCTAAAGGAATGAGAGAAATGTCTGGACTTTTTTTAGCCAAACCAATAGATCTAATGTTACTTTCATCTGAAAATAAACAAATAAGATGCAAAAACATGTCTTAACTATGGAATATGTTAATGAATAATATGAGTTCTTAATAAATAAAAGTATGCTACATTGATTCAAGAAAGTTTCATTCTTACCGAGAGGCAAATAATTCATCGTGATCTCATCTAAAGGAATGAGAGAAATGTCTGGACTTTTTTTAGCCAAACCAGTAGATCTAATGTTACTTTCATCTGAAAATAAACAAATAAGATGCAAAAACATGTCTTAACTATGGAATATGTTAATGAATAATATGAGTTCTTAATAAATAAAAGTATGCTACATTGATTCAAGAAAGTTTCATTCTTACCGAGAGGCAAATAATTCATCGTGATCTCATCTAAAGGAATGAGAGAAATGTCTGGACTTTTTTTAGCCAAACCAATAGATCTAATGTTACTTTCATCTGAAAATAAACAAATAAGATGCAAAAACATGTGTAAACCATGCAATGTGTTAATGAATAATATGAGTTTTTAATAAATAAAAGTATGCTACATTGATTCAAGAAAGTTTCAGTCTTACCGGGAGGCAAATGATCCATCGTGATTTCATCTGAAGGAATAAGAGATTTGTCTGAACTTTCTTTAGCCAAACCAATAGGTCTATTGTTACTTTCATCTGAAAATAAACAAATAAGATGCAAAAACAAGTCTTAACTATGGAATATGTTAATGAATAATGAGTTTTTTAAAGAAAGGTATCTGCCAAATAAGCAAATTTTCGAGGTTAGAATACACGTCAAATAATATCAAAACAACACTTTTGCCAGAAGATACGTTAGTTGTTTAGCTTTAGCATTGTTTTGAATATTTAAAAACCTGCGAAAATATACTTCAAATTCATTTTTATGGTTAAAATTCAAAATTAAATAATAATGTAACACGTGTTGTGAAACAAAATTCAAATAGCAAATAAATTGACTTACCATTTATGTCTCGGGTTCCAAATGATTTGAAATTGACACCACACAATTCTAAAATCTTTTGAGATCTTTTAAGTGCCATATCTACAGTAATTAATTAAAATAAGCGTTTTTAATTGCGGAAGTCGAAAATATGCACCTCACTTACTAAATGTCAAAGCGGTTTTGAGCTGCTTGAAGTTGCCACCTACCGGTAGAAAAATGAAAGTCCACTGCATTGCCGACGTAATTCCCATACAAGCCGTGTAGGGTAAACCGTCACGCAGCTTAAAGCAATTGACCGTACGGGATTATAATAACACAAAATTGAAATATCACTGATTTGAGGGTTGACTGCTTTTACCTGTTTGTGTTTTTACGAAACCTATAAATTTTCGTCTAATAAAATGCATTTTTTGGTATAAAAACAGCATTTAGCAGCTTAAATTGTTTGACCAGGTTGTTCATTGAAGGCTACTTTATATGAAACCACTTAAAAGTAACATTTCCAAAAAATGTGGCTTAAAGGGTTTTACCAAAACACAGTCGTTAAGAAAGTCGAGTTTCTAAATCGCAGCACCCAATTTCCGTGGAGAGATTGCGGCCAAGAAAAACGAATTTAATAAGGAAGATTGTACGCGCCGGGCCTAGGGCCTACCACCCCTTAGCAAAATAGTAATTTTTTATTCATCCCGTGCGTTATACATACATTAGCGCCTGTACGTTTTCAGGCAAAGCTACGGAGTTATATGGCCACACTGAACGGATAATTCATAGACGGTTGTATTTTATTATTCATTTTGACAGACAGACTTCCAGGGTTACAAATGACAGTATTTAAAAACGTCCTACTACCATCACCAGCTAGCAGAAGAGAACCTGATGCTATTGTCTACTCAGCTACTAGCCGGCTTACATTAGGTTTTTGAATCCCAGGCCTCAGACAGGCCAAGGAATCGGATATCTGTTCAAGATGGAATTTCGATATTCAAAAATTTTGATAAATTTTTTGGCAGAATTATGGAGAAATTAAGTTTTATTTAAGAGTTCCAACTGCCCCTAGCTGTCGGCAGTTAGTGGAACTCTCCATTCGAGGTATATTATGAGGAATAGTGATGGGGAGGGGAAGGATATGGAAAAGGTGAAGTTTTGACGCCCAAAACCAAAGATAATTGTAAAAAGGGAGATGGGCCATTAACCATTATTACTATTGAACCAAATAATGCAAATTGCATTTACGTACAGCGGATCCCAGCCTTTATTTCTTCCTGCAAACCAAGGTAGCTTGGCGACAGTCGTCATGCTTTCATGTCATATCGCTCTTTGTTTCTATTATCTATGCGTACAACATACTTCTTTGGGGATCTATGGTGAGGCACGAAATGAAAGAAGGTTGTGAAGGTCACATGTGTTTATTGGTGAGTCAGTTGCCGTGACGAGGAGATGGTGTAGGACAAAAGTTGAATACTCCGGACGCTGCTGTGATGTGTTGGCAGGTCAAGCGCGGGTCAGTGAGTCGACGCCGGGCGCTGGTGACCGGGACTCGATGAAGGTCAGGCACTGGCGAAGAACGTAGGTCTTCAGGCACTCCAGTGCTGACGAGGCCGAAGGTGCGGCGGACCTTGTAGGCGGTTGAGCGGGAACGGCGTGACCAGTGAGGATGCTGCGTGTCCTCGTGGTGGTCATGGTTGCGTGGAAGAAGCGCTGGTCAGAGACGCTGGAACCAGGGCGCTTGTAATCCGAGTAGCGCTGGCCATAGACGTGGCCGAGGCGCTATACTTGAAACAGGTAGGTTGCTTTGTTTTGATTTCGGCTGCAAATACGTACCTAAGTAGCAATTAGCAAGTACGTACCTAAGTAGGTCGAGCGGTTTATTATTAATTATTCAATGGATTATTCTCGACGCCACACTTCTATTGGTTTATCTGTTCAGTGTACGGCCATTACAAAGGGAATAGGCAAACAGTCAGACTGAATTATAGAGTCTCGTCACGCGCCTTGTGGGTGGGGTATTACCTTTTTGCTACATCTGTGGACTATGCTTTATATTGAATTTGAGAATTATTGCCGGTAATTTATTGAGTACATGTTATTATTTTTCACACATCTACGCACGCTAGTTGGACTATTTAGAGCAGTGGTTCCTAAAGTGGGGAATGGGGAATTCCCAACGCCCACCCGGTGGGCGATTGAAGAAGCTTAGGGGGCGATAAAGAGTTAAAAGTATTTTAGGAGGCGATTTTACACGATTTGGTGGACGATAGCCATACTTTGGGCACTTGATTTATTATAAACGTATAGATAAATTAGCGTTTTTTATTGAGATCAACGTTTGATGCATTCTAAAGGTTTCCGTTTCATAAAATTTGAAAAAAAATCGTTTTATCATTTCTTCTTACACCTAGTAATATTCAAAAGGGCCAAAAAGGTTGGAAACCTCTGATCTAAAGTAAGATGTAAAACCATTTGACTTCAAAAGAGCCTGTCATAAAAAAAACATATCTGGTATGTAAATATGTATAGTGAAATCTGAAATGAAAAAATTTAAATGATTAAAAAATCATTTTGTGCGCTTAAATTTAAATTACAACCACCGACTTACGTTTGAACTCAAATTTGTCTATAAAATTAATAATCGAACCAAAAAATGTTTTTTTTAACTTCTTTAATGGCTTATATTTTATAATTCAAAAGAAAATTAAATAAAGTCGCACATATTTGTACTTGGTATTTACCATACCCTTTGAATAAAAAAATGATGATTCAGTTTGGACAAAGATTTTGAACTCAAATTCAAATTAAAGTTTTGTACCACAAAGGCTTTTAAGTTTTTTCAAGTTCCTCTTAAAAGGAAACCGTATTTTATGTACTAAAAAAAGTAAATTACAACAAATAAAATAATTAGCCCCGTTAATTTCACTTTCATTAAGAACTTTTAATGGCATCTGTAGAACATTTTATGATTTTTGAACAGAAATCGAACACAATAAAAAAGAAACAAAAATATACCGATTACGTTATTTTTTCAGTTAAAATTTTCATTCCCGAATAATTCGTAGTTGGAAGCAGTTTGCTTTTTACGAGCTTACTTTTTTATTTTTTTATAATTTTTTTTAACCAACAGTTTGTGACCTCTAATTGAATTTAAAATTCTCAATAAACAAAATTAGTTATAACTTGTATTTAAAAAAGGTGTTAAAATGTGCACAAGGCAAATATGCTATTCTGGAAGTGAATATTCGGGCTCTGAAGCAGGAGAAGGTGAAAACACCAATGTTCAGCCAGTAGAGGAAGAAGAGCCAGAACCAGATGTGGTGACAAAGCCTAGAAGAGGGAGAGGCAGGCCTCCGAAGAGGCTTCAGAGGCCGCAAGTTGCTCGCCGGAGGAGGTCGAGGTCCAGGAGACGTCGAAGGGGATCTCGAAGACGTCGCCGTCGCCGCCGTTAAACTGCGGCCGAATTTCAAAGACGATCTACCACCATTCTCAAAACCCCCCCTTTATTCACCTGATATAAGATTTGACTTGATTCGAAGCCAACCTGCGATAACAGTGAAGAATTGAACACCACAAGAAACCATTGGAAGAATAACAAATCTACAACATGGCAGTGCGAAAATCTTGAAATTTTTCAAGCATTTGAAAATTTCTTCACAAGAAATTCTTTTGTTTCGAATTGGTGCAAAAAATATTTTTCAAAGTGTACTTGTATTGTTTAACGCTACCAATTGATTTTGTTGCACATATTTTCAAAATGTTAACCTAATTAGTTTCATTTTAATACCCATTCGTCACATTTATCGCATTTTTCTTACTTATATGAAAAATAAAGGGAATTTTTAATTGAATGTTTTTATTTGCTTTGAGGAACTTGTTATTGCTTCCCGACTATTCCAGAGATCACAAAAATACGTAAGATACGACATAAAAATGTGAATGAAGCAATGAGTGCGTACATAAATGGATTTGTATGGTGGTCTATCCACTCTGCCTACCCCTGGGGAAAAAGCCTTGTTGCTATTTAAAAAAACAATGATTAATTAGGTATGTTTTTAGATTCTCACGGCCAAAAGCATTTTTGTTGTTTGTTTTTGGGGTGTTATGCCGTGTTGCGCTAACTCCTTCTTTAGCCGACGTTTCGGACAGCGTTGCAGTGTCCATCATCAGGGCAGATCCGGTAGATCCGAAGATCCACATCTTCGGATCAGATTTAGATCCGGTAGATCCGAACTTTTGTGTGGTAACGAACGAATCTACTTTTATGTGGTGAATAACGTTTCATGTTTAGTAAGTTACTTTTTTATTCTTTAGAATCGCTTTAGGTTATCACGCACTTCATCATATTTAATTCCGTAGAATAAAGAGGAACACAATAAATGCGATGTGGGCGTGTTTCATATAACAAAAGTCTGACCATTCTTTGACATTTGGCATCTCAGTGCGAATTCAATATCAAATGGGATTGGTGAATAAGAGAGATAGAGTACGCATTGTTCATTCACTATCTTGACATCGTGACATTGGTTTCTATTAAAATTCACACTTCAAGACTATTCATAGGTTATAACAATATGAAAATGGTAAAACTACACAGTTTTTACCCTCCTATAATCCGAGCCTCTTCAAGGCCCGCATTAACAAATCCCTTCCTACAGCCCACAGAATCGTATTTGTACGATCTACGCGGCCAAAAATATTTTTATACTGAATTGGTATCTAAACAATGTAAATAAATTAAAAAACAATTTTTCACAATAATTATATATATATTCAAGATTATATACTTTATATATTTACAAAAAATCAAAAAAGTACAATTTTCGGTCTGTACAAAGGGAAATAACAATAAAAATGCTAGTTTATTGGCATTCTTCATCACTCCCCGATGAACTTTCTGATATATTGGGGTCTGCAGGTGCAAACATGGCCAAAGTACATATTTTAATATTGTTATTTGTGTTTTTGTGTAATATTGTAGGCATCCTGCAGCCTAACCACTATGCAGGGACATTGGAGGTCTAGATTCATTTTAAAATAAATGTAGAGTCGTTAAACAAAAAAAAAATTAGAGTCCTTGTGAGAGCCCTGAAGGAGTAACCATCTGTTACTTATACCAGGGCGGGTAAGCGGTGGATAACCTCCAGTGCGCCATGGACTAAAAGCTTGTGCATTGTTGGCGTCATAGGGTGCCAATCATATAGGTCCACATAAACGCGAGCAGTTTCTGAAGCATATTTTTCATACTTTACGGGATCAATTTTGAATCCGATTGAAATTGCTTGCAATATTACTTTTAGTCTGTAAATTAGCTCATAGCTGATGCCAGTTATTTTCACAGCTAATTTGGGGTCCTCAAAGAACCTTCTGCTGGTATTGCCATCATTGGAATTGCCGAAATTGGACTTAGGCATATCTATTATTAGTCCTGTTTCATTGCGAAACCTTCTTTGTATCTCTTTCTTGGTTTGCTCTTCTAGGTCTTTCTCCTCCTTCGATTTCCTTTCCCTGTATTTTTGTACTTGGAGTTTATAGGCTAAATGCTCCTCTCACTTAAGTCTTCGAACGACTTGGATGGCCGACCTGGCCATTTTTGTGTCTCAACTACAGGTATTTCAAAAGTACCTTCTAGCCAAGATTGGTTGTATTTTAGAAAATTAGCTTCTTTATAATGAGCTTTGACCCACTTTTGTTTCAGTTCTGATTTTAAAAAGGCAAAACCACGTTTCAATTTAATAATTTGGTCTTCATTATAATTTTCACATGACAAAAGTTGATCTTTTAGATAGTTTAGATTTGCTTCTAAACTAGGCAAATTCTCCTTCTTCATGGGGTCGAATAAGTATTGTCGAGTCACAATCTTTACTCCTGATGCACCCTCTGAACCTAAAACAAACATACATTAAGTTAAAAGACACTAACAAACATTTCCAATTTTATACGAAATTTCGCTACATATCTTTAACGCCTCAAAACTATATTTATCCGGAAGTTTCCGGACACGATTTTGATACTAGTTATAAGGAAAAGGATCAAATAACAACCTGTAATAATAATCATAGCCCGATCTACCCCTATACACGAACAAAAACACTAGTAAAGAAAAATATTGAAGGAAATCAGGGTACGAAAAAGACATTTTTTATAAGTTGAAATAATAATCTTGTTTTGTAGTTTACCATGACTTTTATAATGTAATTTGTAAGTTTCTTACCTTCTTCATTAGAATCCATCACTTCCAATTTGTAACAATAACTTGTTAATATAAAAAATAACTTGGGAAGTTCGTATAATAAAGCGCGTCGCCGAGAACAGATACGTGCACTAGGTGAAATGGTTCAATTCCGACTGACACCACGGGTGCGCGGTTCGCAATACAAGGTAGAACAGGGACGGGTTCTGTTCACGGGTTAGTCCTTTGTTCGGGGAACCGGTTTTTATGAATAGTATTGTTATTTTGAGATTGAGACTTTTGGCCGCGTAGATCGTGCAAATACGACTCTGTGCGACGGCGGAAGCAACCCCAATGTTGTTACACCCGGGAAATTGTTGACTCATTTGGATCCAGGTTACGGTAGTTAGAAGAAATGGATACTTTAAATTTAAATTTCATAACTTTGTTAGTCTATATGGAATAATTGTTTTTTTCCAATTATTGTTGTGAATTTTCACATTTGTTGATTTAAAAAGCGAACTCGATTTATTCGAAAATTTAGAAAATAAACAGGTACCGAATTGATTTATTTAAATGGTCTGTTATATTTTTAAATTAATTCATTACACTTACACACATACAAAGTTCCATTAACCCTTCTAGCTTATTTGTTCGCTTTTGGGAACAACTCATATGGTCTCACAGAAATCATTATTTCTCCTTTACTAGTGTAGTGAGAAATATGATCTAAACGGTATTAGAAAAAAAAGTACCACGCTTTATTTGTAATTTCTGAAACTAACCACAGTAGAATTACAATATGCAACTTTATGAAACCAAAGATTCTAACAGTAATTTGAAAAAACCTTGTGAGACGTGATTTTTTTATTAATTATTTGAATGCGAAACGACAAAGAACTGAGTTGACTTTAACGTTTATAATATATTTGTCTAATAAAATGTGTGTGTTTTAATTTCTTTTAATAACAAAATTTGAAAGCGTTTTATCACCTTTCAGTTTTTAGATACATTCAAAAATATTCCAATTATTTCAGAAAGGAAATACTCCGACCTTTTGAGAGAATAGGTCTGAGGCCTGAGCCGTTAAAAAAAGAATTTAAATATAATTTGTTTTCTGATAAAGAAACCTTTGGTTTTGAAATATGTTGATTATTTTTAGGAATATTTATTATTTGATTAAAATTATGAATTAGTTGAAAAAAGTTAACTGCTTGCATTTAATTAAAATAATGCCACAAACTTCATGTTCAATTAATGAAGAAATATAAATGAAGAAATTAACCCTTTTATAAATTATTAACAATCGAAAAGAACACCACAGTTAATAAATGATGAAGTCGCGAGAGCCAATACCGAAAATATTGCTAACTGCCTCAAATTCGTGTTCTTCGCAACACTCGTGGACGAACTTGCTGGATGACGAATTTGCTCTTTACAGACCAACAAAATGTAAAAAGCAATGCTTCCTCCGATCGTTCAACTGCGATATAATTCACTTACTTACAACCTTTTTGGTTTCGGTGTTAGTTTTAAAATTTACACGTCCCGTCTAGATTATACTTAGACGATGCACACAAGCACTGATTATTCGACACAGATAATATTTTCAAACGTTAACCAGTGAATTCACTATGAATACATTATATGTATTCTTATAATATAAAATAATATTATATTATTATAACATAGCAAGAACTTCGTCCTGCGCAAGACTTTAAGATCGAATCTACTCATCCCCAATGAAGCGACTTAATATTTCCGGCTAAGCTGTTAACAGAGGGATAAGAGCATTGAAAATAGGTCATTCTGTGCTAAGTGCATCAAGTGCCAAGTGGTTTCGTGGCATGTCAAATTTAGGGCGAGTGGAAATCCATATCCTCGTTAGGAGAAGGTCGTTTGCGGTGATTATGTTGGATCAGTTTCTAGGAATAAAGTGTCTGTGAAAATTGACATTCAAATGTACCTACTAAATTTTGAAACGTAGTGAAATTGAAGCATTTCTAGGAGTATAATAAAAGTATCTTAATAATGTATATGTTTTTGGTAAATGGAGAGTTGTCATTAAACCAAAAGGATATTTCATGTATGGTAGAGGAAAGCATATTCTACTGCAATATTCAACTTTTTTAGGAATTTCAATTTTTTTTTAAACTTTTTGAGGTAATACATCATTGAATAAAAAGATAATACTAACAAATCTAAACCAAACATGAAACAGAAAATAAAAGGATAACGGTCACAACTAGATCCGAATGGTCAAGTTGTTAGACTAGACAGTTTGATTCGTAGTTGTGAACGTTATATTTTGTTATTTTTTGTGTTTTGTTCTGTTTCATGATTCGTTAGTGTTGTCTTCGTCTTCAATGATTAATACTACACTTCACTTATTGGTCGTCAAAAAGCTTTATGGAAAGAAATAAAAACATGTTTTATTTATTTACAATAATATCCCTTCTGAACTGCGCTTTATCCTCAACCAATCAGAACAAATTAATATTCAATAAATGTACAAAAAAAAAATTTTAAACATTTCATTGAAAAATCAATATTCTATACAAAAATATTATTATAACATAAAATTTATGTAAGAATCGTGGCTCCCTTATCAGGCACAAAAACTCATCCTTTCTGATAAGGTATACATAACATATTGTTAAATTATCTTTATTCCTTATATTACAATAAAAAATAAAAAAATGCTAACATAAAACAGGTAAGCAGAATTTAGTTGTGATATTCTTAGTGAAACAGTTTTGTAAAATTGGTTATTTGAATGCTTTAGATATTGTTCGAAACATCATATTATAAGTAAATAAAAAATATTTTGACTCAACATTTTATCTAATTTTTAATTGCATCTTGAAACAGACTGATGATGAATTCATTCAATAATTTTTTTAAGGATACTACATATAAACCATTTTTAACTTTAGCTGTAGAGGCAGACTTAAGGACTCGAAAAAAAGCAAACTGTGTCGTTGTTCAATGAATTACATTACTTTATTCAAGAGACTTATTATTGAGATTTGCGAATGTAGTAACATTTGTGGACAATAGTATCCGATCATTGCCTACTAACTTTATGAGAATAATAAATAAATATATTTATAAAGTTCGAAATAGAACGTCGGCCTTTAGGGCCAGTGAAAGGACAAATAAAACATTTAACGTATAAGAAAGAAAACTTACTGCTCCCGTAACTGCCAAGTCCTGCAATAAATCAAAAACAGGAATGTTAGGTTTAAAAAGGTAGTTTTTCACCCTAGGGAAACAAGTCCTTTCAAGAAAACAGTCTTAGTCAATAACTTTCCAAAGAAAATAAGTTGAAATCATATTACAATAGTTTAAGTTAATTTAATCTCACTTTAAGGGTAGTATAAATGAATTGTGTGAATTTATTAGTTAATCAAACTCGTATTGTAAAGTTTAAGTAAAATGTTTAAAAATCAACGTTGAGCGCCTAAGACTTTAAAAATGAAATGATTATTGAAACCATTATCAAACCAACCACATCATAAAAGTAAGATTTTTAGTTTTTTTATAATTTATTTTAATTAGTCTCCAACATTTGGGATGATGTAAAATCATCAATAAGATTAAATATATATTTTTTAAATTAATTAATTATTTAATTAAAGACAAACACTTAATAACTACGAATAACCTGAAAATATTTGAAAATCTTCTATTACCACCACCACCACAAAAATGAATGCCTAAAACTATAAAATCGATTTTCATTGTTATGTAACTACTTCTTTCTGAAGCACGTATAAATTATCTTCATTTCAGCTTTGACCTTATTGGCTATAAATTTAATAAAAAATATGCTTTTCTTACCCTGTAAAATAATGCATTTTCCAAGTATTTATCATCATTAATTAACCACGAACGTCAACGACCACCATTAGAACATTTTACAATCACAAAACTATGTAGTTATTTCAGTTTTAATTGTTACAACGAAACTAGTATTTAAAAATTCCATTATTCAAATACTAGTTTCGATTTAATTGTTTAATTGAAACTAGTATTAAAATATTTCATTATTTACATCAAAAGTAGTATTAAAATACTGCAATATTTAAATAATAGTTTCGACGTAACAATTAAAACTGAACTAAGTGCACATCCATGTACTTAGTTTAGTTTTAATTGTTAAATCAAAACTTATGTAAAGCTCCGACCTACGTTTGATATGTTATAAAGTTCAAGTGATGAATTCTTCTAATATGAAATGGAAACTAATCATCATCACATAGCATACTACCAGAACAGTTAAATGTTATTATACTAAACTTTATTTAATTTGAAATCTAACCTTCAGCATTTGAAAGGTTATAAAATGATACCCTCAGATCAAATTACATACTACATTTATGTAATATTGTAATACTAAAAACTAAGTGAAACAGTCGGTTAAGTCAAACAAGTATTTAAATATTCCATTATTTGATGTTGACTGTAAAAATTGAAAACGATTTCCACAATTTTGAACAACCTTTTGACCCTTCAACGGTTTCATAAGTTAATTATTAATGAAATTCAGAAGCACAGTAACGGTGGTCGGCGAGCCCAAAACACTTTAAAATATGAAATTATTATAAAACGTATTCATTATATGCACTCATTGCAATGCGGAAAAGGAAACCTTTTTAATTATTGAAGACAATAAAAAATAAGGTAGGTTTATCTAAAAAGACGCTGTCTAGATTGCATTTAGTTCGGGTTGAATCTTGCGATCATACATAAAGATAGTTGCCAATAAAAATATGCGGCGAAAAAATGAAGACAATGTTGGTAGTTCTTATTCGAAGTATGATACAGTTAAAAGTGACCGAGGGGGATAGGGTCCCATTAGCTCAGTGGTAGAGCGGTGTCCCGACAAGACAAGGGTCCTGGGTTCGTGTCCTAGATGCGACCGTATCTTTTTCTGATTTTTCTGTTTCAGATTTTCGTTTAGAAATTGCTAATATTGTCTTCAATAATTAAATATTCCAATTTGAGGTTTTACTCAATAAAGTTATTCCGAAAAATAAAAAGGAAACCTTTTTATTTATAGCCTATTCAGATTCGAAATGTATTATAAATTTACTGCAAACTGAATTAGATCTATTAGTTTAATAAAAAAAGATATCTAATAAAATAACATTGCTAAAATAATGTTTAAAAAATGGCATTATAATATGATGTAATTTAATTTTCGCCACTTTTTCTAAATTTGTTTGTTAGATTCCGGTTTAAAGACACAAAAAAAACAATTTTCATCAAACTCAAACTATCATTAATAAACCAGTTAGACAAGTGTACAAAAAAAACATAAAAACTCCGACGGTAAACACAAGCTTTGGACAAACACACCACAATGCAATAAAAGCATTCAACAATATTTCACTCAAAAAATAGAGAGGGAAATATATAAAATTTCGGTTACAAAATTGAAAGATGAATTAAAAATCCAAAAAGGCAATGTTATAAAAAAATAACCTAAAATAATAAAACATTATTTTATTTAATTTTATCTTTTTATTAAATTTGATAGTGGGAGCCTCAGCACGAGCAAAGTATCCAGTGATGCCCACTTTATCATATAATGTATAAAAGTACACAATATTATTTTATAAATAAAAAGAAATTAAAATCTGTTAATATATAAAGTGGCTGTGTTGGGTACTACATATTTAACCCGCCAGAGTTTGCATGGTCAAATCTGAATATTCAATATGATGGTACCTATTGGCCTACAGAACGTTACGAAAAAAGTATTGTCAATAAGGTGGTAACATTTCTTTGGAAAAATTAATTATTTAATTTTTTTTTAAATGTTACATAAAATAATTGTTCAACACAAATGAGAAAATAATAACATGAGTTTGATGTTTATTTATATTTGTATCTAAAATTTTCAGTTCAAGTGACCATTCTAAACAGAAATATTTATTAAATCACAGTAGAACACACGTTTTTTTATTGTGTTTGATGACAAAACCCGAAACAAGTACATAATCCCTTTATCTATCTGTTTTCTCCATTTTCCCCTTTCGTTGCGCCATGTCACATTTTATGCAAGTTGGAAAAAGGGTAGGGATCTCGTAGGATACTGGCCCAAGGCCCAATAACTAAGCGAACCCAAATTCGGTCAGCCAAATAGGAAAATAGCAAAAAATCTCCACTATAAAGCAGATATCGTATCGTACGAACCAGTTCAAACTATGGAACGAAAAGTTCTATAATACTAATCTTCGTAATCGGAAACATTATTTTATGGTTAAAACATGAGGAGTTTTGAAATACAAGACCGAAAATGACGAATAAATATAAGCCTAGATTGGGAAAATACAATTAGGATAACGGAACACGCCTACATCGCATACCTAGTGTGGAATGGTTTTGTTTAGAGATATAGATGCCATACGTGATTTGCAACGTTTGGTGTATTAGCAGGGGTGCCCGAATTCAAAGAGTGAAGTGTGTTCAGATATTGGCGGGCCAGATCGGGAGAGGCCAGTATGAAGAGACTCTTTGAGCTCTTCAGCTGATCTCTATTGACCCGTCTCGCCCCGCAGCGGGAGGGATGGATACATACGTCCGTCACTCCTTGACACACTGACCCGCCATTTATACCTCTTTCCTTCACAAAACTTCCTCGTCTTCTTTTCCTTAAATATACTCTCCACACAGCATACCCAAAGACATTATTTTCCTCAGGACTTCCTGTGTGGGGTTAATGTAAAAAAAGTGAAAATAAAATTTCGCAAGAAAACATAGAATATTTAAACGATATTTTTTTTTCAAGTTTGTAGATTCCTGCAATTATACACCCAAGGAATCTTCTTTGTTTGGTAATTTTCCAAGATGCCAGGGTCTTTTCAGGCCATTGTTAGACATAAAAGGAACTCCTCGATTAACTAAGTTATGGAGTTATGACTCGAGTTAACTCTTCTGGCAGCCGTCAAAGGAAAATGACGCTTCAACGTTTGTTGTTTGATTTTAAACAAATCATTGGACAGCAGTAAGTAGTAGATTTATGAATGCGACGTCTGAATATCGGCTTAAGTTTTATTAAACCGATATTCACACGTCGCTCAAACGATTTTTGTTTGATTTTAAACAGATCCTTGGACAGCAGTAAGTAATAGATTTATGAATGCGACGTGTGAATATCGGTTTGATTTTTATTGAAAGCGGATGATATGAGCAGAGATTCAGAAATAATTTGCAAGCTGGTTTTTATTTATTCAAATATATTCAACGCCCATACGGGCTTTTACAAACATTTTACATACTCGTATATAATAGTTTAGTACAACAATTACCAAGAAATAAAAGTTTGCTATTAGTTATATAGAAATTCAATGCAAAAGAAAAGTATTATGTTTAGCTTAGTTATTAATATTATTGAGGTATATAGGTGCTTTTATGAGTGGAAGGGGGTGCATGGACCAGATCTTCTCATTGCGTATGCTCACTGAAAAGTTTCTGGAAAAAAACCAGAAACTTTTCTGTGCCTTTGTAGATCTACAAAAAGCATACGACCGAGTCGACAGGAAAAAGCTATGGAAGGTGTTGTCCAAGTATGGAGTGAATACAAATCTGACTCAGGCAATTGCGTCTCTGTATGAGGGAAGCGTTGCATGTGTTAGGGTGAACGGTGATTTTACGGGGTGGTTTGATATCACAAAAGGTGTTAAACAAGGCTGCGTAATGTCACCGTGGTTATTCAATCTATACATGGATAATTGTATGCAAGAATTGAAAGAGGTGGGATTGGGCGCGAATTTGAATAATTTGAAAGTATGTTGCCTGTTGTATGCTGATGATGCGGTGCTGATTGCTAATAGTATAGAAGATCTACAGTCTCTCGTGTCTAGGATGAACGAAGTATGCATGAAGAATGAGTTAATGATGAATGTAAGTAAGTCTAAAGTAATGGTGTTTGAAAGAGAGAGTACGAAAACAGTGTGCAATATAATTGTAAATGAGGAATACTTGGAGCAGGTGGATGAGTTTGTGTATTTAGGAAGTATGTTTACGAGAGATGGGAAGGCTGACAGAGATATTGAAAGAAGGGTAAATGCAGGTAATTCCGTTAATGGAGGACTGAACGCCGTTGGCGCTAACAAAAAATTGTCCAAAGAAGCGAAGTTAGCAGTCCACAACGGAGTGCTGGTACCTACCTTGATGTATGGAAGTGAGGCATGGAACTGGCAAAGAAAGGATGAAAGTAGATTGAATGCTGTTGAAATGAGATCCCTGAGGCGTATGTGTGGTAAAACCATGTTTGATCGTGTGAGGAATGTGGAGATCCGCAAAGAGTGCAAGGCTGATGTAAGCGTAATGAGTAAGATTAAGAAAGGGACGCTTAGATGGTTTGGACATGTAGAGCGAATGAGCGAAGATAGGAGTGTAAGGAGGATATATGATGCAATTGCGAATGGTAGCAGAAGTCGGGGACGCCCGAGGAAGACATGGCACGATCAAGTGAATCAGATACTCGAGTCGGGCCATGTCAAGAGTCAGAATAATAGAAGAGTATGTATGAGACGATGTATGAATGTGAATGAGGCAAGGAGTGTGTGCCAAGACCGAGTTGTTTGGCGGTCCGACCTATCTGCCTACCCCTGCGGGGAAACGGCGTGATGGTTAGTTAGTTAGTTAGTTAGAGGTATATTACTATAGCCTTCTGACATCAACTGCGTGTAATCTAGGTTCAAGAGGGTATCTAAATGACTCAGTCCTGATATTGTTGGTTTAATTAAAAATAATTTTCGATCGAGTAGTTCTATTTGGTATGTTGAAGGTGATTAGATTATATTAGACTTATTAAATCAGGGCTGTCTACAATTCCATTAACAATTTAAAAAATAAGTCATGTCGGAAACGAGTCTTCTATCTCAGAGTTTTAATAATTTAATTCTTTCATCAAGTGGTTGTTTATTACTGAATCGATTGATATGAAGAAGTGGTAGATACATGTAGTAGTAATCGCCCTGCTGGTATAATACCATCATTCGAATCTAAAAGGTGTTTAAAATGGCTTTAGCCATGTTTGGTAACCATTCGATCTGAATATTCTGATTCTTTCCAACTTTATTTTTTCCCATCGTCTTTCTTTACTGATATTTGTCAGCCTCTTGAAAAATGGGTGTGCCATAGTCCTTCTTAAAAGCAATTCCCATGTTTTGTCCTGGAAGTAGCAATTTGACTACGTTATGGTATTCACAAAAAAAAGAAAAAAAAATCTCTCTTTTCTATGGCTTCAGCAACTGTTATCTTATGATCTTTGTAATTTATCTTCCTTAAATATGATTCAATGTGTAAACACCCGGAGAAAAATTAGTATTGCTAATCTATTAATAATTTTTTTCCAATTGGCAGGCCCTTGACGAATGAATCAATAGGTTTCTTGTTCAAATTTTACTAAAATTCTAATATATTAACAAGATGTAGGAAAACGTGTTCATAATAATTCTAATATTTTCGCATTTCGTTATTATATGATACCAAGCCAAATGAAGGTTCATAAACACGTGTTCCGATTTGTAAGGAATTTTTTTAAAGTATATCAGGAAACGGGCCGCAATCTAATCATGCCTACAATCTAGCCTGTAATCTAAATCGAACTCCCGGTGGAAAATGAACTTCAAACTACATCACGACTTTCTAACCAATCACCGCTCTACACCCTAGATGAACCAACCTTGTTAAATATATTTTCTATTATCCTTAATAAGTACCTTATGATTATTACGATTGACTTGTTAGGTTAGTTATTCTGTTGCGTAAGAACGATTCCGCAAGTGCAAAACATTTTGTCATATGTTAAAAATCGGCAAAATCAGCAACAAATTGCAACAATTGAGTGACCAAACTGGGAGATCTGTGACTCCAACAAGATTGGGCTAAAACACACAGGATTTCTATAGCCGAATTTAAAAAATGTTCCCTGCTCAACTTTCTTATTTTAAGACTTAAGATTTTTTAGATTTAAGCGTGCGCGGCTATTTTCTGTTGGGTTATTTGAAGTTTTCAAACATCGCCCCCATGCTTTTAAAGAGCTGAAGACCCGAATTATCGAGGAGACATCCTCAATACCCCTTGAAATGTGCAGAAAAGCAGCCCAAATTTTCAGAAATAGACTACATCAGGAATTGCTTCTGAAGGCCGGCATCTCGCTGAAGTGGTATTCAATATTTAATAAAAAATGGGATTATATACAGATCATAGTAAAAAAAGTCTCTAATTTTATTAGTTTTTTTTATATCTCCTCAAAACCAGGTCATTATTTCTGCCCGACCCTGAATAACAGCATCGCATTCTTCTTGTTTGAAATATTGTAAAATCAGCATTACTCATTTTTCTCTGTGCATATTTCTTTAGAAAGAAATAAAACATTGCATCGAAAATGTACAAATACTATAAGAAAGTAATTATTAATTAGAACCTACAACAAACGTCGAGTAAGCCGCCAGTGTTAATTATTCGCATTGACTCCCGATTGCGTCCGCTCTACTTTTCCAGATAGTCGATAGATGGCACCAGTCAGCGGGAGAATGTAATAAAGGCGGGAAAAAACCGGGGAAACTTTTTACACCGGAAGCGTCGCGCTACCATGACAGAACCCTCTTTGGACATTTTTTTTATCTCTTTTGCGACATCAGAGGGAATTTAAAACGGATATCGCTAGATTGGCAATCCGCTAATTTAAATTTCGTATACTTTTGAGGTGGATGAATTTGTTTCAAAATTCTTTCGGGAATTGTCGAATGGGTGACTATTTAATTACTCGTAATGGAATTTGTTTAATGTAACGTTTTTTGCGACTTTACTGCATTTAGATTGTTAAAGGTTTTGTTCCAAGACCAACCTAATAAATAACACTTTTAACCAATAAATTAGGAATATTTTTTTATGATCAATACTATGGTTATATTATTGTTTCTGTTTTTTTTTTATGTAACCGCACAAAAGTCCCAGCTGCTCCCAACCTTTTGTGACCAGTGAGTCTATGGCATCCCCAATTGGGGTAAGTTGTGAAGGTAGCAGGGAGGTTAAGGAGATGGGGGGAAGAAGGTGGAGAAGTAGCTGACTACTCAGATTTGTTCACCAAACACGGTCAAAGCCATTTTATATCACGGTCAAAGCCACCATATCTTCCACTCTGGAACGTGCCGCAAATAAACTCTATGTTATTTTAAATGAGTATTTTGTGAAATAACACAAATTAATCAAATAAAATTAAAATTTGTGTTATTTTTTTTTTATTTATAATCGTGTACTATCAAGCCTTTTTTTACAGTGGGAATGGTTTAAAGTGAAGATTACCAAATACTGCACGATAGTGTTATAATAGATATTTTCAAATTCTGGCATTTCCCATACATTCTGATGGCAGCATGCTGCGCTAGCGCCTCCTGGCAGCTTGGTTTCTTTCTCTGGCCTCTAGCGGACAGAGTTGCCAACTAATACGAATGAATACTGTCAATATTTTACGCCTGGAGTTGGGCATATTATTAGTATGCTAGTTTATTAAAAAAAATATATATACATACATATTTATAAATTTTACGTTATACGTTAGCGTTGGTAATTATGTTTTTTTTGTGGTAGAAATGCGGACAGTACTTATTATATCCTTTAACGAGAGAAAATGTCAAGAGGTCTCAGTTATAATTATTCTACACTTAAGAAACGTGAGCGGTTAGATACTGTCTAACTGCGACAGAAGTACTTATTACTCATTGATGTGGAAATATGTATATGGTATATTACAGAATCATATAATCATATTACAATAAACATGACATACATAATATTTTTGATGGTCCTTGCCTGAAACTTAAGACTCTTGAAACCTTCAAAGCCAATGCTGAAAAAGTCAAGAGACCTAGAGATTTCTTTTAAGAGTACCTATCATGCTCTTGTCATGCTGTTTTGAGCCAGAACTTTTTTATGAACATTTTATATTTATACTCCTATCCAGCCTCATATTTCTTCAACATAGGTATGCTACTTAAAAATTTATGTTTTTCTTCCCACTGAATAAATAAAAAAATCTGTATGATAACCAAACCTTATTTTCTCTAATTTCTTCACAGGAAAACAGACACTTCAAAACTTTATTGCTTACTTTATAAAATACGTTGTAAATTGAAAATATTTGCTTTAACGTGGAAATTCCAGCTCGAATAATTATTCGTTCAAATTTCACGCTCAAAGCTCACAATAAAATGCTTTGTAGTTAAGACGTTGGTTTTTTTCTGTTTTAAATAAAAAACATGGTAGCTGTAGTGTTATTTGTTAAAATCTCCATGTCATTTATTTAATGGTATAAGCTAGCATTAACGATATTTCGCAATCTGTAAGCTATGCGAAAATAACTGAAAAATATGTTTTTACTTGGTTTACATTGTTTGTGCCCACAAAATTAAATTACTTCATCCACTAAGCAATCTGTTTTCGAAAGTTGAAAAAAATTACAGAAACCGCATAGAGGGCAAACTAATTTCGTATTCCCACTCGAAAAAGGTTTTAAAACATCTCAAATGCTAAGTTAATATTTTTGCGAAGCAAAGCTTTTTTTGTTTTCTTTTCGCAATTTTTAGTTTCCTTGCAGGAAATTGCGTTCCCTCCTTATCCCGGCAATCAGGAGTCTAAGGAGTCTAGCGAAATTCTTCTCTAATTATGTTCATTTCGCAAAGGCATTTTGTCGAGCAAAAAGACGTTAGTGTTGGTAATTATGTTTTTTTTGTGGTAAAAATGCGGAGAGTACTTATGTCGTTTAATGAGAGCAAGTGTCAAGAGGTCTCAGTAATAATTATTCTACACTTGAGAAACGTGAGCGGTTAGATACTGTCTAACTGCGACAGAAGTATTTATTACTCCTTGATGTCCTGTATTTTATTAAAGGGTAACTCAAAAATAAAACGTCGACCATAACGTAGTATATCTATATTTTTTTTATCTGAATGCTGCACAAGAGTCCGAACTTTTGTCAACCATCGGGAGCCAGCGAGACTATAGCATCCCCACTTGGGGTATGTTGTGAGGCTGAATATTGTGGAAAGAGAAAATAGTTGAGAGAGGAAGGTGAGGAAGAAAGCAAACATGGCTAAAACTATTTCAAGCAATATTTCTATTATGAAAGATGGTAACCAGTGCAATTCCGAAAGTATCTTCTAATCTCAAACGTGCTTTAAGAACATTACATATTATTTTTAAAATAAATTGCGAAATGCACAAGAGAGTGATAGTGAATTAAAAAATATTTTAATAAAAATAACATTATCAAAATTGTAATATTTTAATTGAAAAATGTATAAACTTAGAATAAAACATTTAAAAAAACCTGGTTTTTTTAATACTTTTTATTCAAAAACCCTAGCATTACGTGGTTTTGATAAAGTAAGGAAAATAATTTATTCCCCGTTTCTAAGTATGTTCACAACACCTAAACAATATTACACATTTAAATAAATTAATAGCAGCCACATCATTATTAAACAATAAAGATAACATTAATGTGGGGAAAACAGACTTCAAAATACCCCCACAGAATATCAAATCTATCGTCACAATAATTTTATCACTAAATTTATTTAGCCGGTAATAAATTATTTTTAATTGGGAGGGGATAAAATAAAATCATATAAACAAGTCATCTAAACGTGGTTAAAACCAGAGTTTGAAAATGGCCTTGAAAGCCGAAACAGCTTTAATAATAACAAAAACCAAAAAATACTTGCAGAACTTAATAAATATATTATGATTTTAAATATATTTATTTTTCAAATTAAATGGAGTTCTACGAAATAAACACAAAAAAGTAAATCTTACTTTACGTTATTACGGTTATTGAGAGTTTGTGAAATTCCACTCGGAAATATATTATGTGCTACTGTTTATAATGAAAGCAGTATAAGTTCTAGTTTTCTCTGCCAATCCCTGTTAGCATCCTTCGCCGTAATTTGGGGGTTATCAACAAAGCGACCGACAACATATCCCCCCACTTGACTCTTCTTCGACTATTTATTATGCAAATTCTACAAAAAAGCTCTCTTACATTATAACTAACAACCAACCGATACTACACAGTACCAGAATTACGTATTCAGTCAGCACAAATACAATTCGTTTATCTAGTATCTAGCGCAGGGGTGGGGAATATTTTTGCCGTCGTGGGCCATTTGGTTTGTAGTATCACCCGCGGGCCGTACATAGATTTTCCGGCGAATGTTTAAGAGATGGGGGGTATTGTTACATATTAAACAGAAAACTGGTAAGTCTGTCAATGCACGCACAGATAAGTAGGTACGCAACTTGAATATTATATATGCATTCTGATTTCGTTTCAATATAATATATAAAATTTATTTAAATATCTTAAAAGTGCACGATATTGTATTTTATTTTTTGTTGTTTTGATTTCACCGAAGATGCTCGCGAGCCGCACCAAATTGCTTCGCGGGCCGCAATTTCCCCACTCCTGGCCCTAGCTCTTAAAATTCCATTCCATATTAATATTCATTCGTTCTTCATCTGCTGTACTTTTATATTGGAGATTGGCTATCATCAGTTCAATCTTCCCCATAAATTGTACTCGTACATAGTCATGAGGTGTTACGTTTTCCCTTCCACCGCTTTTTTCCATTGATCCTTCCCTGGATTATCAGTTGCTTAAAATGAATCAGTTTCTTCTCAACATAATTTCGTATGTCCAAAAATTTTCGGCAAAATCATGGCAAAAGTAACCTACTCAGTATTTCTACCCACAGTGATTTTTAACCACAAAATCGTATGTAATGTTAATTGTTTCAATTTATCGACCTCCGTGGACGAGGAATAAGGCTCTCGACTAGCAATCTGGAAGTCGTGGTTTCAAATTCCGGCGTGCGCAATCCAAATTTTGTTGATTAATGTTATATTAGGGTCATTGGTTGTTTTTTGATTTCTGATTATTCAAGTAAATTTAATCTAAGGCCTTTTCTTTCTATATGTAAGGGTTTAAGTTAATTGTTTTCAAGCGGGACGTGATTATTCACTAAGAGATATTCTGCAAATTTTGAAAAAGTGCTTTTATAATTATGAAATCTTATATGTTCTTTGAATCTAGTTGAGAAAGCCCTTCCCGTCTGTCCGATATAAATAGCGTTACAGTCGGCGTGGTTACATTTTAATTCATATATGCCACTTTTATTAAGTTTAGGATTTCCACTTTTAGAGTTTCCCAGTTTTGTTCCTATGTTATTATTGGTTATGAAAGCTATATTCAGACCGCATTTTTTTATTGCTTTTGCTATTTTTATTTTTATAGCAAAAATATCACGTTTTAACTAATTAACTATCACAATTTATATTCATACATCGTCTCATTTTTACTCTTCCGTTATTCTAACTCCTTATGTGGTTGGACTCGAGTTCGATCGAGCCATATCGAATTCTTCTACCATTCAAATTGTATTTAAATATTAAGCTATTTTGACTTCAGCATTGTCAAATAATTAAATAATTTCATCAAACACAGTGCCAGAGTGAGTAAAGAGATTATTTGAATTAAAAGTTATTCTACCATTTAAATTACACTTTAATGTTGCCAGATCCCAGAACAAAAAAAAATCTACTATCTTTGAACGCCCACGAATATAGTAAAACATTATTAGATAATATTCTTTGATGGAGACTTTTCAACTAACCGCTAACCACATAAACAATTTATCTTTTAAACATACAAACAGAAGTTCACGGAACCGAGTAATTGCATGTCGTTATATTATTTGAGTTCTGTTTTTCATTTAAAAATAATATGTATTTTCCCATGAAACGGGATTTATGAATATAGTGATAACACGTGTAGGGTCAAAAATTTAATTATTTATGTATAAAGTTAATTAACATTTTCATCGCTCGTGTTATAGTTGTAGTATTATCGTGATTTTTTTGAATAGTTTTGAGGTTGTAACGTGCTGTTGCGTTTCGGACAGTGTCCGTCATCGGGGCAGATTGCGGTGAAATCAAACATAAGTCCTAATTATAGTTTTTAGAGTACTTTTAATACTTGTTAGGCACTTATAATTTCAATATAATTGATTTCAGTATAGTTCCCAAGATTTTCTGAAAATATTCTTTTGCTTGCTTCTAGGTATTGAAATAGAGCATACCTGTTAAAAACGATAACAAATATAGGAATGGATAGTACGTATATTCTCTCTATATAGATATCGTATAAACCTCTAGGATATGGTTTTATTCAGAAAGGGCCCAAATAATGGTTACTGCGAACAAGGGCTTTATTATGTTATTTGTATTGCGATTTAGTTAGTAAATGATCTGGCAGTATGGAGAAAAAATGCAAGCATTTTGTTGGTGCAGGAGACAATATCAGATAATATTTGGGATTTGAAAGAGAGATTAACCTTTGGCAATTTTCAACACCTTCAAATACCAATCGTTAAAACCATCATTTGTGCTTTATGAAGATGATTTTGTTTTATATAGATCTTAGTTATTATACATAAATAATATATTATTATTATATCCTCTAAGTTTACTCTCGCATATACATTCGCTTGTTAAACCGCCACAAAGAAAAATTCTCGCTCGAATCTGAGGCGATATTGCATTGAAAGTAGTTTTATAGGGCAGCAGCCACAATACGTGCGCCACAATACCAATTTTGATAATCGGAAACAAACGTGAATCAAGGTGATTCAGTAACGCTATCACACGCAAGTTTTCATACAAATAACTTCCTGGCACTGAACATGTAATCCCAAGAAGTGTGATCTATGTTTAATTCACAGAAAACTGATGTGGAAAATATATGTAAGACTAGTCGAGTCCCAGGTCACATAATTAAATTGATAATCTGTTCAAAAATAAAAATAAAAAAGTGTTCAACATTGATTAAAAGTAAATATCAAGGTGAGTTCGGAATAAAAACATTACTGCAGGAAATTAAAAATAACAATAAACAAGTTTGCATAAACAATATGGCAACACTCGTGGAAAAGGCGACACGGTGCGTTCTATCCGACTGTGTTCGAAAGATAAAGAATTCATCAAGGCACTATCAATTTCACTGAAAGGGACTACACATCTCGCTACCAGTATCAAGTCTTGAGCCCACGACAAACTCAGGATCTCTGTTTGGTTCAGGGCCGTGCACTCGCTTTTATAGGCCGTCCGTACATTATTTTGTATGTAGCCGAAGAACAAACTGCTTATTGGTTAACTGTGAGTTGCATCTCCAATAGGAGATCTACGATGACCTTAGTTTGTAGATAAGTCAAAAAAAAATTTTTTTAACTTGGTCATCAAAGGAAACTTATTACAACATCCCAAATTTTCAAGTTGTTATATATGACACCAAACTATTTGAATCGTTGAGAAGTTCATAAAATGTATTAATTTTTTTCCGTTTTCGCTTTACAATTCGACAACCAATAAGTTTGAAGAAAACTAGTAACCAACTTATTTGAAAATTATTTTGGAAGCTTTATTGTAACCGCTTTGCAATGATTAAAGTTGCCCCCGATTCAAAAGTTGCCCTATGTTACGATTATCCAAATACTTTCAGGTTAACGTAATATTATTTTTATATGTTACAAAAGTGATTTATACCATCGAACCCCTGATACTCTTTAATTTGATTGTTTACAGAACAAAATAATTTAAATTAGGTGTGGTAAATGGTAGAAATTAATTTTGCAATAGCGAAGTATTCATTATTTTATTGTGCATAATATTCAAAATCTAAACTATTTATTCATTTTCGGGAAATTGACGGTATCTATGCATTATTAGTTTGTACGTGAGTGTAGTATATGACCCAAATAAAACCAATTTTGGATTTCCTCCTTGTGACTTTACCTCTTATTCTAATAAGAAATAAGAATAATTAAATTCATGGGAAAATTATATAAAACAAAAAATTGGTCATGAGAAGTAAGAAAAACATTTATTTTTTCAAGCTTATTCTGGTGGTAATTGAAGATATCATATTAAGACAAGATATCATAATCATTTTAAAAATTACACAGGATGTAACGTATAATATTAATTAAGATCAATAGAGAATAATACATAGCAACAAAGACAGCAATAATTCAGAAAACTTATTTTTTTCTTTTTTTAGTGTACACAACTATTGATTACCTTAAAAAGACAGGATGTAAATATATTTTGCACGTGATGTACGTATTCTGTCAAGCATGTAACATTTTAAAGGTTATGTTTTTAAAAGCTTTTGTATGGTTTAGGTGATTGAAAAGTTTGATTTGGTTGGTTTCGGTGAAATTGTTTTTTTTTTCTACTACTTCAAAGTCAAGCACATACAAACCACAATTCTTCAATATTTTAAGTGTGAAAATAATTTTTATTTGAAAAATGCTGAAGGCTATCCATCCACTTGAATGTATCTAAAGTTGAACATTTCGATTGGATGTCTTCCATTGAAAACTAAAATTTTTACAAATTGTGGGTGGATGGTTTATGCATAATACGGTCCAATTGAGCTAACTTCTGGCAAATCCACGTCAACATTTCCACCACTGTATATCTTCAGTGGCTCCAGGCCTCACTAGTAGCAGTTAATCTGCTCTTGACAGGGTATTGTGTCGCTATCGCGCAAAAAGGCTGAATAGTCAATATTATTACGCCGATGTATCATGTTTAGAATTCCCCGCTCTATTGTTGGGGCGACTTGACGCTCCATACGAACAAGTAGCCTCATTCAAAGCTTGCCAGATACAATATCCAATATTGTTTGTAAGGCAATAGGTACAATATATCAATAATATTACTGTTCATATTCATTTGGCTATAAATCCATCTTCAATAGAACGAGAAAATTCTCTTTGACGGTACTACCAACTTACTGCCTAACCAATTTTAAAAAGGTCGTCAAGGTTTCAAGAGACATTTATAAAAAAGACAATTGAATGCAAAACCATTCGTTCTGCTCATTTATTTAACGACAATAACTTTCAGAACCGTTTGTGTTGTATTTCCGTAAATACTTGTATGACGAAGTTCCAACATTAAGTTTTTAAAGATTCCATTCATTTTACAAATCTTATTTAGTTTTTATTTGGCAATTGATTGTTTTAAGAGGCTCAGTGTAGTTCGCCACTTTGGATATCCACTGATGTTGAGGATCAATTTTGTGGTAAGTTTTTTAGTTTAACATATTTTAAAGGAAAATATTTCATTAGAACGCGGCCCTATCATGGAATGACATTAGGGAAATGCGGTTAAAACTATGTACAATGAATTATAATCCCTTAGATGGTCTCATTTGGTATCTGATCGTTTGGGTTTGTTCTAAACTGGTAAGTATACGTCCTATTTAATAAATTTCATTAAAATAATTTACCCAAGATTCAACCTCAAAATCAGAAATCGCTAAGTAGATTATGGGAAATCGTATTTGCAAACTTTGACACCTCATATGTCAGAACAATGTAAAGTGAAGTTGCCTTTTTAATGTAAGATATATCTGCCATCTAATTTGAGACATGTACCCTGACAAAAGGCACCATGACGCCGTCTAAAGGCTTAGATAGACAATAATTATAACAATACGACAATTGGTCCATTATTAGTTATCAAGTATTCAATGTTGAACCTAGACCAGAGCTTACTGGTAATCGTCCGCCTTTTTATATTAACTACTATTGCGTGTAATCGACCTAACTTCGTTTTTAACGTACGATATATACGAGATATCTTCCCTGATAGTAAACACTGCAACGCTGTCCAAAACGATGGCTAAAGAAGGAGTAATATCCCAAAAGTAATATCGTGATTTATATTTAAATATCACAAAAATAAATAACGATAATACTTGAGTACATGTTTAAATTATTTATGCATAATATGTTTTGAATTGCAAATATTTTCTCTTATCAATATCAATGCATACATACAAGATGCAATACCCGACAGAAGGGTTTTTCTTAATTTTATCGAATAACCCAGTTTGAAAGCGTCAATAATGTAGATACATTGACAGATGACACATTCACTTTTTTTACTTATTGCCCATTAAAAGGTTGATCTTACAACTAGTTACCGATTGAAGTTTCGGTTTCGCTTTTGGTTTCGGTTAGTTTCGGCCAATAGACGAGTTTCGGCCACCGTATCGATTTCGGCCAAATATTATCCGAAACCTGTGTTCGTTATGTGTCGGATATATCAGAGCGCCTATCTACAACACCTTATTATTTGAAGGGAAGCTACCATAGTATAAAATTTATGTGGAAGTTCCAAATTTAAAAAAATTGTAATTTTAAATATAAATTTTTTGTCGAAGTTCATCGTTATATAAATAATTATTAGTTATTATATTGATGTTACCTCATATAATTCCATCACCAAACTGTTTAAGTTAAATCAGTCTAACTGTAACTGAAAAAAAAAAAACGAAATTTCTTTTACGATAGACATCGTAATCGACAATCGTCCATAAACATGATTTCCTTTCTTCATTTTTTTTGTTAGGATTCATCGAATCTTCTGCGGACCGTCATTATTTCTAGAAAAAAACGAGTCTTTCACTTCATCATGAAGTGATGTTAATTTTTACATCGAATCGTGACTAGACCGTTACCAACACTTTTAGAATAACTAACCGTAGTTGTTAACCTAACCTAACCGTAGTCGTTCTAAAATCTTTTGTAGTTTAAGATATTAATCCTTTAAAGCTTAAGTATCTATAGCGTACATCTAAACACCACTGTAACATAACAATGAACAAAAAAGCGCTACAAGTTAATTTTACCTGCAAATAAAATAATTGATGTTTTTTATTTTTTGTGCACTAAATTTTATGTAATATTAGCTTTATTGAACTCTTTTAAGTTCAAAAATGAAATGGTCTATCTGTGGAGTGGTTTTTATAATGTGTTGTAACATTTAGAGCAAAACTTCTATATTTTACTGCTCATGTGTGGGGTAAAAAACAAAATAAAAAAGATGATGTCAAAATTAAAACATTTATTTCCAAGTGTACAATTTACGTATAGTAAGAAATTGAATATGTTATACAAAATAAAACCAGAGACTCTATAATTAGGACAGATTACATCTCAGTGCGTGTGCAAGGTTCCATTTGGAAACGCTTGCAGGTTGGAGTAATTGCAAAACATTATTTCGCGCATGTGACATTATTAAACCATTAGAACCAAAAACACAATGTCCAGTAACATCAGGCTAGCTAACTCGTGGCCATGACGTCTGGAGATTACCCACCAAAAGCTCCCGTGGGCTTTCCGTTGAGCACCGCTTCGCTCGATCTCCGCCGATGGCGCTGTTCCGTTGTTAAGCGGCTATACACCCAAAAAGGCTAGGCGATTAATTGCAAGTCAACATCAGTTCCTACTTAGTGATCGAGTCAACATTCGATTCCTGGGGTAGCAATTATAACTGTTACACAGTGAGACTATTACATCCCCGACTGGGGTATGTTGTGATTAGAAGGAGGTGGGGAAGATGAAGGTGGGTGGGTACCAGGCTATTCAGATCTAGTCACCAAACACGGCTAAAGCCATTTGAAGCAACGTTTTAATTGAACGTGCCGCAAGTATATTATTTTGAAATTCATATATATTGTGAAATAACATGTGAATTTAAATTAAATAAAATTTACTTGCGCCCGCCAAAAATTGAACCCACGAACTACGGCTTACTAGTCGAGAGCTTTACGCCTCGAAAACGGAGGCCACGAGGCCATTGAGTTTCAGTTTTGGCGAAAACTAGAACAGAAGCCGAAAAACGGTTTCGATTTCGACTCAAAACCAAGTTTCAGTAGGTCACTACTGACAACCCGTTATTTAGCGACTAATAAAAAAATACCTCAGGGTAGTAATTTGAATTAATAACCTCACCAAAAAAAGCCTGTGATGTGTACAAACACACTCTCAAATTAATGAACATTTTGTGTTTGCATGTTTCAAATGATATCAAAGTACCCACACGTGTGGATGACACGATACTTCAACTTTGAGATAAAACAAAAAATCATTTTTCTGTAGTCAATTTAATTATTTTGTTGAAACGTGAAAATTTTAAATGGAAGAAAATATTTCCTCTGTTGGTGTTATTATTTATATTTGAGTACGTATTATGATCACTTAGTTTTGACAGGAGGGAATAAAAGATATGTGCTTGAATCATTTAAAATGTATAAGCTTTTTTTAAATTTAATGCTAAACAACTAATATAAAAACGAAGTAACGAATGTTGTTGAAAAGTTTTGTTAATAAATTTCAGTGAACAAAAAAGGAACCCTGCATATAATATCATAAAGTGCAAAATTTACATCGCATTTTCAAACAATTCCACAATTTACTAGCTACTTCCACCGTAGAATAGCAATGAAAACGTTTTTAAATTTGGGAAAATTACTTTTCCCGTTCCGACCATTCAACTTGTTCCCTCGATGTATTCAAAAGCTAATAGAAAATTTCCACTAACCTCTGGCAGGAAGGTTCTGGAACTTTCCTGGAAATACAAATTGAAATCCCTTAAATGGACCAGTTCGTGTATGTTAACCCTAGTTCAGCATTGTTGTAGAAATAAACTAGCCGAGCTTCAACTAGATGGTTCCTACCTTTACGTTAAAGTTTCTGTTTGATTTCACTAGTGTTTCATCTTGAGTGGAAGAGCCGCAATTTTTTAATGACTTAAAACATTTCGTTACGATTATTGGGTGACAGAATGATTTGCATTTTACCAAATTTTAAATTTGCCCTAAAATACAAGGAAAAATCGCTAAAAACCTAATATACTCGTAACACAAGAAATTCCGTGTGAACTTGGCATTTTAATATCATAAATATTTGCAAAATCCGACTTTAAATTTACGATACAAAACTATGTTTCACCATATTACGATATTCAAATAGGATGAAGATGTGAATGAAAGGCAAGTGTAAGTGAGACAGAATGCGTGATAAAAGGCTGCACCACGTCAACTTATATGACTGCTAGAGTTTGAAAATGAGAACATACTTTAACAAGCAAATCTAACGAAAATTACTGCTTGATCTATTTAATATATTAGTTTCAGCAATTATCATTTGTTTGTTATTTTTCTAACGATAATATTTACCTGTATCTGTGAGGATAGATTGGAAAACAGAAAAGACTGCTCCACGTCAACTAAAATGACATTGTCTGTGTATGAATATGGGCACATACTTAACAAATTAATAAACAAACCTCTGGTAAATTACTGCTTGATCCATTTAAGATAGTAGTTTTGGTGATTCATTGAATGCTCTTGATTCTTGTTATCGAAACAATTGCTTTTATTCAGGCTAACAGAAAATGTTGATACGTTGTTTTAAACAATCAACTTGTTATCTGAACTTGTCCTCTTTATTGCGATCATGCATTCAAAACGGAAAAATGGACTGATTTTTCACGACCTTGCTGACACTTCTTGTTCATTTTTTATCAATGGTCTCTACGCTTGAGATTGCCATGTCGTGTAGGAAAGCTTGAAAATGGAGAAAGCATTTTATCCCTTTATTTTTTATTATTACTTTATCAGTTTTGTGGAGTTTTAGTAACGGTGCTATTTTTGGGGTATTATGTCGTATTCCGCTACCTCCTTCTTTAGCCAATCGTTCATACTTTTGTTCATCACCAGGGCAGATGTGTAAAGATTGTGGAGAAGTATGTGCTTACTTATGTAGATGTTACATTTAAATAAATTAAGATGGTTTTTTGCGTTTAGTTTTGGTGAAGCCACCAAATATCGGACAAACTATTGAGCATAGCCCCGTCATCTTAATATATTTGTATTTATATATTTTATTAAAATATTTTTTTTTTTAATAAAACTGTCGAAATGTTTCAAAACCAAAGGTTTCTTCATCAGGATATTATGTACATAGTATATATATATCTAAATTATTCAACGAACAATAACTATTATTCAAAATAATAATATTGGCAGGTTCAGTTCCAACTAAATTCTAATATAACTGTCGGTTATTATTCACTAAACACAAACCTTTTGTTACCTTCCGCGCTTTGAACAAATAAGGATGTATTCCGGAACCCGCAGATCCGTAACGAGATAGAACGGAACAGCTGCAATGTTCAGTGGAACATGACGTATGAATTATGTTTCAGTTTTCAGTTTGGCTGAGTTAGCGCTTTGTGTTTCAGATTCGCCATAAATAATTTTACGACTGTTCGACCGAGAAGATTACTTTTTGACGTCAGATATCAGACGGTTTCTCTATTTATAAGAGACGTGCATATTGTATTTGTATTTTTTCAGTTTTAAGGGCAGAGGGGGTAAATACTTCTCGTGGAGCAAAAGCATTAACTCAAATCCCTTCATTCAATCTATTCAAAAATGTTCTTATGTTAACAGCACACAAAAGTACCAACTGCTCACAAATATCCAGATTCAGGCTATGGCTTTCATAGTATGTTTATGTTTTGATGACCAAGAGAGTGGGGAAAAGGGGAAAATAAAGAAAACGATGGTGGGAAAGTACTTGGCTGATAGTCGCCTTTGCTAAAGTAATTTCATGCAATGTTTTGATTTCGAATGTGGTCTTTCACCAGGGTGATACTGAGAGTATCTACCACTTCGATGTATAATGTTACATCAGGTATGAGGATGGAACATTCTTTTATGGAATTATATTAATATATTGTTTATGTGAAGCACGAGCCCCAACTGCTCCCAACCATCCGGAGCCAGTGATATTATAACATTCCCAATTGGGATATGTTGTGAGGTTGAAGGTAATGAGGAGGGGAAAGAGATGGGGAAGAGGTAGGTGGGAAAGTACCTGACTGTTCAGATCTGGTCAAAACAAACAAGGCGATAGCCTTTTTAAGCAACGTTTCTATTCGTTTCTATTCTGAACGGGGGTCTTAACAGCAGGGTGAATGTGAATTTACTTTGTAATTAACAATTCTCAAATCAAAATAGATCAATAATTATTATTACGTAAATCAACAAGAAAACAGCTGTTTTTAAAAATTAAATATTTATATTATTATTCCAAGCTGTGAGTGAAAATCGTATTTTCCGCTTTTTTGACTCGAAAAATGTTAGATTAGAGCGTTAATAATCAAGTAGGTAACAAAACGAAAATTTTAATAGAAGTCTAGAGAAGAACTTGTTGTATTTTCTTGTACATTTACAGGACGGTAATCACGACTCATTAATTATAATAAATACTTGAGCTGCTAGCTTTATTATACCAATTTAAAAAGAAATCTGCAAAGTAAGACAAGGAAGAAAATGTTTGCTCATTATTATTAAGTATCATTATGAATATAATAGAACGTTATTATGACGCGAATTTATTAAATGTTGTGCTACATTCATTACAAATTAGCGAAGCAATTTTATTTTGCAAATAAACTGAATAAATAATAATACACTTCGGATATTTTATCTGAAGAATGAAAACATACACTCAATTATGGTGATTTGTTTTTGGGGTACTATGCCGTGTTGCGCTACTTTCTTCTTTAGCCAACGTTTCGGAGAGCATTGCAGTGTCCAAAACGTTGGCTAAAGAAGGAGGTAGCGCAACAAGGCATAATACCCCAAAAACAAATCACTGTAATACTTTTGGCCGTGAAAATCTCAAATCATACCATACACTCCATTATTTTGCGAGAATGTCATGAATTGATGCTGTTAATATTAATGTTTTGGCTTTCTCTCTCTCTGGTTTCAATCCTGGGATTGGTTTGCAGCAATTTCATCTAATCTCCTCTTCCATTCTTCCTTGTCTTGTGCGGCTCTTTTGACTTCTGCATATGATGAGCAGCGCACGTCCACCAGCAGGTCCTCCAGGTACTCTCAGCGTGGGCGTCCCCTAGAGTTGGTCCCCTCGGTCATACCCTCCATTATGACATGCAAGAGGCCTTCTTGTCGTATAACATGGCCGATCTATCTTGCACGCCTCTCGGACAAGGTCCTGAGCAGGTGCCTTCCTCCTTCGATTCTTTGGAGAACCTCCTCATTTGTAATATGGTCTCTCCAGGAAATTCCTAACAGTCTTCTATAGGACCACATCTCAAAAGCCTTTAGTCTCCGTTTATCTTTTTCGGATAGGCACCATGTTTCGCAGCCGTACATCAAGATACTCCATACATAGGTCTTGATGAGGAGTATTCTCAGTTTTAGGTCTATATTATTTGATTCTATTATTTTCGACCTTTTATTGAATGCAAGCCTAGCCTGATGTATACGGCTGTCAACCTCGCTCTTAGACCGACCGTCCCATGGCTTTATAGATACCTTAATGCTCAATTTAAATTCGATTAAATATTTAAATATACGAAATTGATAAAATAATGCTTCATAAAAAATACATAAGAATTTGATATTTTCAAATTGACCAAATTATGGAATTAAAGAGTCGTAAGGACACATTAAAATATGTAAAATATTACATTAATTTATTGTCTTACTTTTTTGAAAAATTTTAATAAAAAAAAAGATGTCACAAAATTGATTATTTCATTTTTTTGTAATACTAATCTTTAAGATGTCTTTTAACAATTGGTTGAACACCTTTACTTCTCGTGGTTGCTATAGTTACATAAAAAATCAATGCAAAAGAATAGTATTATGCTAACCTTATTTATAATCATTATTGATATACGTTATTATAGCCTTCTTGTAACTATATGCATAATATTTGATTAATCTGATAAATGCGGTATTTGAGATCAACTTCTCAGTTTTATAATTATTAATAAATTATTACTTGTGAAAAATACTAATAAAGTTAATAAGCTTACCTTTTTTAATTTTGTAAATTGAAAAGATTCATAGAAATACCTGGAATTGATGGAATGAAAAACCTTTCCATCTTTCTTTCAAGCATTTGTTTTAGAGGAATTTAGAATTGTTGATCCCTTATCCTTCCTAAAAAAACAAAAATATATTTTTTAATTTGATTTTTGGGCCACCGAAAACCTTTTAAACATCCGCTTATATACAATCTTTTAAAATTCGGAAAAAAAATAGAACGCATTTATTTAATCCAGATTACTCTGGAGAAACCAAAAAAATACGTACCTACGTAATATTGTTACATCTTTTGAGAGTTGTTTTTTGTTGTTAATACGCAAAAGTAAATGTCATGTCAACAGTCTTCTTCAAATCCGCGTTTTCTGTAAATTAAGTCATCCGAAGTCTATTCTTTCATACCAAAAGACTGGCAATATTTTTAGAGTTCTTATGGTTGACAAGGAATTGTAATGCACCATAAGCTATGTACACATGTATATCATGCTCGACGGTTTGGCTCGATCGAACATGTTGACTTGGAATCATGCTCGTAGTTGCGACCACATTTTCGAGCAGCTCGACACAAGACGCTAAAGATATATCACCAAGACGCTCAGTCAATTAGCGAATTTCTGACGAACATCGAGCAAAAATTAATTAGGGTCTTTGAATCTTTTTTAATGAAAACAAAAAAGCTTTGAGCCAGACGGTACACAGAGAGTACTTTGAGACATATTCGAAAAAGCGTAAACAATCGAGAAAGAACGAGCATAGATACATAGCTTTAGCGTCGTTGTAAGATATCTGAATAACAGAAAATAACTTTAAAAAACTCTAAAAAAGTAAGGTTAGTGAAAACTTTCTTACAAAAAGGTACCATTACACATTTTTCTTTACTTTACTTTGATATTTTTTTGTAATGTCGTATTACTGTATTGTCTGTTCCTATTATTGTATTGTCTGTTCCTATTATTGTATTGTCTGTTCCTATTATTGTATTGTCTGTTCGTATTCTAGTATTGTCTATTCGTATTATTGTTTTGGCTTTCATTAATATTGTTGTTATGGTTGTATCTTGAATATAATATCTGAATCAATGGCATTTTCGTTTTTGAAATTAAATACTGTGAAAAAATCTATTCTGACAAAAACATAAAAACCAACGTTTGTCCATTATCAATATTTTTCCATTTAAAGACAACTGTAAAATAGTAGAACCACTGCCGTGTAAAATCATTCGTTTTTTAATCACAGACTTCAATGTAACTTTAATATGGCTTACATAATGGAGATATCGACATAACGCACCTATTTAATTTTTTACTTGTGATTCACTGTAATTATTAAATGAAGTGATTTTATGATTTAAACACATCGTGTCGTTTGTGATATTTTAAAATATCACACAATATACACAAAAAATCCAAAAACGAATCAGTCGAACAATTAGGTATATCTAATAGATTTTTCAATAATAATATCTTTCGTTGAAATTCCAAAAACATTTATCAATTTCAAAAATGGAATTAGGTACCTAATGAAAATTTCAACACATTTATACAAAGTTCCATAATTTCAAAAATCCAGAGTTATTCCATGAATCACTTGATAATATAGCTGGTTGCGAATTTAATAAGTTTGAAATTTGTTAGCAAATAGCTTAAACCAATCTCCCGCAAACTTATGAATACCGCGAAAGCTAGAAAGAGCAGCGACGGCAGTCAGTTTTCATATTTGGAAGAGCATTCCTTGCACCGTCTGCTCGCGAATATTTTTACATAAATGCATTCAAATCCCCCTTCCATTACCATCGATTTATGCATTTTTTGCCTTCCTAACCTGCTCCCACAATTCAGTTGGCAATATCATGGAATTCAGTCGGTTAGTCGGAAATTGAAATGAAAAATGTCGAGAGCAAACCGAATTTATAAAACTTTATTGTTTGTTGAATATAAACTACGTGGAATTTAAATTTATTTGTTTTTGGCAATCCATTTATGCGAATTTATATTTTAAATGAGAAAAACGTCATTAGTTTCGTACAATGCACGTGAGCTGTTCCCACCTAGCAAATAAATAATTATGCATTCAAAGGGCAAAATGAAGTGCATGATATCAATTTCGAACATTATTGGTGTATTCGGGCCTTTCCACCAATGTTCAAGTATTTTTTATTAACTCACTTGCCAGTTGGGAGTGGATCACATGCGTTGTGCCGCCCCGTTTGTGCAAAATTATTGAGCATTACAATGCACGGCCCGATTCGTTTGGGAAATATTTTTTACAAATTAATGATTTTACGCACTCGCATTTTGTTTTTAAGCCCATTAATTGGCTGATTTTTTTTTCAATGCATACATTAAGCGGCTTATTTTATAAACAGAGGAGAATTTGCTTTTATGTGGCATAAAAAAAACTTTTAACGAGAACGCCCGTTAAATTTTAATTAAAATTTTACTTTTTGTGCTAAAAAATTAAAAGAAAATCCCGCAGAAAGGGTTTGGTGAAAGGATTTTCAAATTTCTGTCAGGTTTGGAAAATTTAAATTTATTATTAATGGACACCTCGTTTTAGTTATTCTCTTCCAAAACCACTATTAGTATTTACACAACATTAATTACTAGACCCGTGGAGATCGAAAATTACTTGATAATAAAAATTAAATTTCTCGGTAATATAACAATACTAAGATAATATGTCGGAAATTACTACTTTACAATATTCTAATTCTTACAAAATATTTCTTAGGATGAAAGAAATTTCTCAGTACCAAAGAAATGTTTAATCATAAAAACATGCATAGTTCAAAGTAAACAGCGTCCATCCTACACTCGAACATAATTTCCAGCAAGAGACTAATAAAAAAATATTTCTTTGAATCATTAGATTAAATACACTTGTGTATTTATTCTAAATTATAATATATTCAGAAACGTACCTATTACAAAAAAAAAATACTACAGATTACTGATTTTTCTGGTTTTGTTTGGTCTTTACTTAGCCAAGTATCAAAAATTGAGTAATTCCTAACGAAATAAACATATCCCTTGAAATATTTGTTAATTTCAGTAAATACTAAACAATAAGAAGAAAATAATATCTAATAGATCAGATAAACAAAGAAAATAATAAACAAGAGAAATTTCTTGTAGAAAAGGTAAAGTATTTAAAAAGGTTTTTATCAGAGAATATTGTTGGCACAAGGGTCTAGGTCTTCCACGAAAAACATAACGGTACAAAAAAGATAGTTTCTTTATTGCTATCTCCTCTGAAGCGGACACTCTAAGTTTACTTGGGGGCAGAAAATACAAATTGCCATTTCGTAATCTTCTCTATACGTTGGAGTAGGTCACAGATCAATGCGACTCTAGAGGATGTGTAACATTGGTCATGTTTTCAAAATCTTCGTGTAAGACTTCTTGCAATATGAAAAGGTTGCTGTTTTATGTGTTTGATACTACAACTGCTTGGTGACAGTCGAACTTTGGCTTACTCATTACTTTTCACTGACTTGTTTTTCGTGACTGGTAATTGGTCATTTTAAGAGATACGATGGAGCAACCTGTTCACAATGCCCAATAGATAACAAAACTTTTAAATTTCTTGATATTTTGGATTGGCTCAAGTAATAAAATTCTACTCTGTCATGATAGACAACGGTTTTAACCGATTGCGAACGTTAAATTTTACTTTACTCAGTTGCAGAATTCAAACAAACAACCTTGGAAACAAAAATTAATCAACCCAAGGTCCCCATAATAATTATCACTTATTTTAAAAATTTACGCAACAATCATTTTAACCTCTTCAAAATCAAAGCAAGTAATTTTTAAATTTTAACAATAATTACACAAAACACATGAAAGACGCAGTTTTGGAAAATTTGGACATAGAAATTTCAAGTTCATTGCGACCAAATCGGATTATCAACAAAGGTCGTGTAATAATTATTTATTCTAACTTATCAAAAAAATGTGCCTTTTGTTATAATAAAATCTTTTTAAATTAGCTTGTCTCGACACAAGACATCCATAGTGAGACAGGCGTATTAAAAGAAGTGTAAATCCTATAGATAAAATATAAAAAACAATTTAAAAAAAAAAAATTACCAGCGATAGTTTTTATCAATTATTCCTTTTTAACCTGCTTCGCTACAGTTTCGACAAATTTTTTTTTAATTGATTATGTAGAATATACGGAAATCAACACACTGTTAAGCAGATAAAATTACCAAAGCATGTTTAGCTCATTGTTAAAATGATTTCACAGGTTGATGGTCGACATTGATCTCGAAAATCCGGACTTTTGTACACACGCAATAACACCAAGGTCGACTACAGAATAGGCCTTGGAGCCCGACGGATTTTGAAATGTGACGTGATCAAGTCAGTGTTATCGTGCACCGACGGATTGCAAATGGAGGCGTTTTTTTTTTAAAATTTATTGTTACAGCTGATTTATTTATTATTTAAAGCAGAGTTATCGGATTATTTTAATTTACAGCCTTTTTTCAAAGTTATGAAAAAACTCTCATCGTTTCGCCTCGACTTCGCATTCTTGCAATCCCATCTTGGCCGGAATAAGGGTGGATTTTCCGCATTCAATACAGATCAGATAATGTGCCAATCCAGTAAAAGCCAAGTATACAGACTTGTCTACCTTTGTTACCCGGCCGGGGTTATCTCGACAGCCGACTTAACTAACAATAAGATCAATTAGCGAGGATTTTCAGATACAGAAATATCATCGAGATAGGAAGGAAGGCGAGAAGAAATCGACGAGAAAGGGACTTTTTTAAACATATTCATGTAACATCACGTCCCGTTTTATCATGTTACCTTTCTCTTTGCAATTGAACAGTCATCAATAATTTCAAATGTGTCTCAACAAAAGTCGAACATAGAACACATATGTGTCGTTTGCAAACAGCGTGTTGTAAACTTTTGATTTCACTCGATATATTTTTGAATTGAATTTAACCAATATACGCTATCCTCAAAGTGTGTTATTTGAGTCATCTATTGTACATGTATAAATAAGAGAGTATGTGGCAGGAGACAAGGTCCGTTGTTTTTTATACAAATCTAAATTTATATCGAGATTGATGAAATTTTGCATACTTGACCTTCAAAACAAGATAAGGTAAATGCCTACATTAAATCACGGAAAACCACCCCATCGCCTTTTCCCACCCATTAAAGGAAGATTTTGATACCTCTAGTGAAATTTGTGTTAAAAATAACAATAAAATTACTGTCTATAGTCTACATACATCTGATTTTGAATAATTCTAGCCCGAAGAAGCCCGGGCAACCTCGGGTTCTTCATTTAGTCCCTTATGAGTGTGCATCTTATGGGTAGGTACTTGTTTTACTATCCGGGTTTGCCGGAATTCCTACAATATTTTTCTTTTAAAAAAATATGGAACGTCTTGTCTAATTTTTTGAATAATTTTAAATCATGTTTCAAAACTATTTAATTTTTATAATAATTTATAAAATACAATTTGAAAATAGTTGCATTACCTGACTCATAAATTATATAGAAAGAAGTATGGAAACAAATATTAAGAACATATTCGCAGATTCACCCTGGTGAATGTCCAGAATTAAAACGAATTCATAGTTTTTAAATGAATTCAGATGTGTTTGATTAGAAGATTCGAATAGTAATTCCTTAATTCTACTTTTTGCAAGCCAACTGGGAGCAGTTGAGCCTCTTGTGCGTTATATGCTTCCTGAGTTTTCTTTTTCAAGATTGTGCGAGATATAATAATATGTAGGTACCTTTCCTTAGGAGGAAATATGTTTAATCTTCACAAACAAAAGGGGTCAGCTGTTTTAGACTTCCGAACGTTTACAATAGGGCCGAGTAAAATAACATTTCTTGATGATACAAGAATATAACATAAATCAATATTTGTTATTTTCATTCCATGTGTTTTTAAGATACGAAATTATAATAAATCTTTAATGATTATTTTCACTAGCTGACGTGTACTTTGGAGTAAAGTTTTTACGTTGTCATTCTAGTGTAGATGAAAACTGGGTCTAAATAATATTATTTTTACGAATTGAAAAATTTATTTTTTAACAATTTGACTTTCACCATTCAGTACTGTATATGTATATCATTGTACATAAAAAAATATAAAATTATATCGACTTTTATTCAACTCTGTATCATATTCCAGCGCAGAGATAATGCGTTCAGTTATCCTCGGGCGCCCCCGACTTCTTATACCATTCAAACCACCCTCTAAACACTCCTGAAACTAATGAGAACTAATTTTGAAATTTTCAGCGTAATCAGTAGTTTTTTAGTCTACAGGGGACAAACAAAGAAACATTAATATTTATATGCACAGATTGTTTAATTTCATTATCGTGATTTACCGATACTAATGTATCACACACGATAATGAAATTAAACAATCTGTACATATAAATATTAATGTTTCTTTGTTTGTCCTCAGTAGACTCAAAAACTAGTTTTAGTCTTCAACCTTATTATGTATATATATATATAATAAGGTTGAAAAGAGTGGGGGGGAAGGAGGTAGGGAAGGGAAAGAATGGGAAGTACCTGGCTTTTCAGGTCTAATGATGAAACACGGCTAAAGCCTATATAAAAAACGTTTCGTTTCTGAATGGTATTCTTGCTCCAGGGCATACCTGTGTATCTACAAATCTGGGTAAAAGTAAAAATTTCTAAGCTTAGTTTTAAAGTATAAGGAGATATGTCAAAACAGAATTAGCACTTTAAATAAAAGAAACACGAAAGTCGCTTATCTTTCTTAAAAAAACACTCTTCACATATTTTTACAACCTATTAAATTATCATAACAGAGCATTTTCGTAGCTAAATCTCTGAATTATACAGAAATGCTGAGAACGGATATTTTAAGGAGCTGATGTTATGGTGTTAAATACTAGAGGCACAAAATACCTCTCGTGAAATCTTCACGTGCTTCAGTGCGTAGGAACTAAGCCTCCATATTTTTGATCCAACGTTCAGGCTGTCTATTTATCGTCTTATAGCTTGCTGTCAACTGTCAGCTCGGTACTGTCAAGATTAATTAGCATCTATTTGGATAAAGTAAAACGTGCTTGTGCTATTAGTGAAAAATATAGTGCTGTCATTTATAGCAACGTTAGTAACACACTAAAAAATATTTTTTGTAAAAAACGATTGTTTTAGAATTATTTTCAGTTTTGTATTTACTCAACCAAGATTACTTTAAGACCACGTGTGGATACCGCGAGAATCCGAAACCTACCCAAACGGAATCTGGAACCACTAAATAAATATTATTGCTGCTTGTTCTACGGCTATTTCAATGGAATTTCCTCCAAGTAAGTAGCCGCATTGATCCCCTCAGCACCGGTGCATAGTCGGAAAATATTTTTATAGTATAGAATATATTTTTTGGCGCGACCAATATTTTTATATGGTTGACATTCATTTTTCACATGAATTAAAACGACCCGTTCTTGATTTAAACAGCTCGGCTGTGGAACAATTTTCCGGCCTCATGTTTCTTTCCTCCTGTATGTTTTTTTTGCACGGAAAAAAATGTCTATTGTTTATTTATTAAGAATCTCTTCAAAGTAAAAACGGGATATAAAGTCTTATGAATAAAATAACAGGTTTCCTGATAAACGTTTAGTAAATTATAAATTTATTATCATTATGTTTTGACCGGTCGGTGTCTGAGTTGACATCGCGTTTGGGTCCCACCCAAGCTTCTGTTCAATTCCTCTGCTGGCTAAGTCCTCCATCATAACACAAGTGCTACTACTGTGGTGGTAGTAGGAGATTTTTTAAATATTGTCGGTTTATCTGTTTGTATTTCTTTAAAATCCTAATACTTTTGCATTACAATGAAAAGTCTTTATATCGTAATGATACATTATCAAGGCAAATCAATTAAACATTCTTAAGTTGATGTTTTATTAATCAGGACTGTTAATTTATAGTGAAGGCTAAAACCGACATCTCTCAGAAAGTCCCAGGTATTTTCATTGCTAAAATTAGTAAGTTTTTCCATCTTTTTTTAATGGTTTGACCAAGAGTGGCGTTTTGCTTTTTGGTGAGCTTAAGATTGTGTTAAACAAGTTACTTTCGATGGGTTCTTAAATTATGAAAGTGAAATATGTATATTTCATTCAATCTAAAAAATATACTTTTATTTTATTTTTGTAAAAAATTATCTTGAAAAAGCAAGCTGTTAATTTGTCGATTTCATAACCGAGATACCTACCTAGAATTCAAAGCATCGATTTAAAATTATTAACATAATTACCGTTATCATTTTTAATGAGCATCGAAATAAACTATTCAGTTAAATTAATCGCATTGAATCGTTATGCACATTGACAGTAATCATTATTATAATGTATGCACAAACCGATGATATTACGTAATAATTCCAACATTTACGCGTGCTACAAAAATGGACCTTATATCAATTTATTGAAATGTAGCTCCTTCTAGTATAAAAAATAAATGGAATTCGTAACCATTCTTTTTTCAATTTTTCTTATTCATAATACCGGCAATTTTTCAAAGAACAGTTGAAAACATAGACCAATTATTACCTAACAGATATCCACTTGTGTAGTGGTATGGTTCCTGCAAAATTGTGTATAAAGATCCTACAATGACAATTGATATAAAATATATTGCATAAGATATTGGGATTCTTCATGAAAAATCTGTGATGAATATCACGTACCAATATTAACTATACAGCAGGAATTATTCACTGACGAAAATAAACAAGTAAAGAATTACTCGTATTTAAATTATCAAAAATGTCTTCAATTATTTTTAGTTTGTTTTTTGAAGTAGATTTGTTTAAAATGCCATTTCTTACAATGACGAACCTGCATTTTTAAAATGCTCTTTATAATTCATAAAACCATAGTTTACTCACTACACTACACTTTTTGGCTGCTTCCAGCAAACAGATAGTTTAACATAGTTTACTCTTATAGTTTACACCATTTTTGGATGCTTCCAGCAAAAAGATTTATGCTTCGAGCTTACGGTTTTGCGCTATATTTCTTTATTTGCCGACCGTATCTATAGCATGTGGTACCAGTGCCACAATCGTTGACTTTAAATGACAACGCAAAAGTAAAAGGGAAGCGGGTAGAAGAAGTATGTATACATCGGGTCTCTATGGTTGATATTAATTTATTTTCAGGTTTCATCTTATATTTGAAAATGGAATATTAGGAAATGTTCCTAAACTATGATAGTGGGTATTTTTTTATGTTAATACCACACAAGAGTCCCAACTGCTCTCAACCGTCAGGAGCCAGTGAGAGTAAGGCATCCCCAATTGGGGTATGTTGTGAAGCTGAGGGTAGTAGAGGGGAAGGATATGCTGAAGAGGAGGGTGAGGGAGTCCCTGGCCATTGAAATCTGGTCACCAAATTATTTATGGTTCAAATTATTTAATTCATGTCTTTCTCGGCGTCTCCAATTTTTTCTAGCATTCACTTCAAGTAGTATCAATCAACTTCATTACTAACTGCATTATGTCTATTTTAATTCGACTCTGTATATCATTCCAATACAAAGATAATACATTAAGTCTTCCTCGAGTGTCCTCGACTTCTTCTACCAATCAAACCACTTTCCAAACACTCCTGATACTTTAGAACAAACTTTAGCAAAATCTGTCCAGAGTTTTTGAGTTTATTTTCTTTGGGTCAAACAGGGAAACATTAATTTATACATACGGGCTTAAATGTTGTACATTATATAGATAAACAACATTTAAACCCACAAAAAACACTTAAGGTGTGTAATTCTAGAAGGTGTAATTCCGACCTGTGTATTTCTGACATTGTACTATTATTAGGTAAATACGTGAAATTTACGCCTGTATAATTTCGACCTTACACCAAAATATTGGTCTTATTCCATGTTGACATGTAGTAATAATAATATAGACTTTTGTGTGAAGTATGAACGCTAGACCATATCTCTAAGTAAATAAGGGTCCCGCTCTACAAGAAAGGGTCGAATAGTGAGTAAGCACGTACTTCTATCACTTTTGTTCAAAGCTTTAGTCCTGTGCGTACATCATAATTTAGGTGTTTCCGTCAATGTTAGTTATTTTTTGCTGTTTATTTTAGAAAAGCATGCCGAGATCAAGTTTACCCTAATAAATTAAAGGCTTCTTTTGTTGATATCAAAGTAATAATGAATTTGGTTTTTATGGTCAAACAATCACATTTCAAATATAGTTTTGAATGAGCAAAAATTATACAATTCTTACTTACTTATTTCTGAACATGTAAATTTTAACACCATGAAAAAGTGGTAATTAGAAACTTTTTAAAAAATGATATTTTCTCTAAGCACTTAAACATTAGTATAGATTTATTTTAAACTTTTAATCTTAAGTATATATATAAACCCATGAGGTGCTTGAGTATGTTGTGTGCCTTTGAGTGTATGTATACCTATGAGTATGTTGACTGTGTTAAATCTATCTGGCTATGTATTTTAAGTCTTTGTATTGTAGTCACTTAAAATATCATTTTCATATCTCTATTTTTTATATTATGTGTTGTTTTTGTTTTTTTTAAACCGCACAAGAGTCCCAACCATTCCAGACCGTCTTGAGCCAGTGAGACTATGGAATCCCCAATTGGGGTTTGTTGTGAGGCTGAAGGCAATAGGGAGTGGGAGTAAATGGGGAAGAGGAAAGAGGGAAAGTACCTGGCTAATCAGATATGATCACCAAACATGGCCAAAGCCATTTCAAGTAACGTTTAAATTCTGAAAGGTGGTCTTACACCAGGGTTATACTGAGAGTATCTTCCACTCTGGAACGTGCCGCCAGAATAACTACATATTATTTGCAATGAGTGTTTTGTGAAATTATACAAATTAATCAAATAAAATTTAGATGTGCACTCCGGGATTCGAACCCGCGACCTCCAGCTTGATTGTCGAGAGCCTTACCCCACTACCACGGAAGCCAATCTAGTTGTATTAGTGATATATTTATTTTTTGTTTAATTGACCTGCTGTGAAACTACTCTGGAAGTCCAGCGGGTATTTATAATGAAGAAAAAAATAAAAAAGAAGACGTACGTGGATGTGTGCTTACTATTCAGATGCGGTCTCTAAATATGGCTAAAGTAATTTCAAGCAACGTTTCAATTATCTTTAGATGTCGAACCTACCAAAGAGAATTTGATTAAACCAATGAATAAATATACGAACGCGACCAAAAATTACGTATTATAAATCGACTTCCCTATAATGAAAAAGCATAAATAATATATAAATTTTGTTACATTAATTTTTTGTAAAAGATCAAACAAGATATTTTTACGTAGTTTTTGGACGAAAACACAATAATTAAAAATCCTGTCGCGTTTTTCATAGGATAAAAAGGTCTTTATTTTGTCAAAAGTCTGGCTACAATGAATGTCTTGAAAAGCATATAATTCTAGATCTATCAAGAGGAAAAATATTAAATGGAAAAAAAAACTTCAACGAAATGTAGCGGAACATAAGAAAATAACCGCAAATTACTTTTGTCCTTATTTAAAATCCCGTTCACGTTTGAACTTTGAAAGTAAAATAATATTTAAAAGTTCGAGGCCAACGCAAAAAAGGAAATGTTTCTAAAACACTGGAAACTATCCCAGAATACGTGTTTTTAAATATAATTCCATCACAAATAAGCAACTGGAATGGTATTTTCAAATAAAAAAAACCTTCAAAATTCTCAGAATTTCATGCCATCATATCTTTATTATTTCGATGTGATTAATTTCTGTTATTTCATTGGGTGGTAGTTTTTTTCTCGAAACGTACAAATTTAGATAAATTAAATTACACAAAGAAATCAATGGACAAAACATTACATTTTACTAGCTATAAAAATAACAGTACTCTTATGAGAAACAACAAGTACGTGATTATTCATACGATAGTTCGGGGAAAGATTGGTGAAAGACGTAGATGTAGAAAACTTCGTGACTGGTACGAGTTGTTCCGTGCTACAGCCTGTAGGATAATGATTCTCCCGATGATAGCCAACCTTCCAGGACCGATAGATTTTTTATCCAAAACTGTCGAATTCCTTCTTTTTAAAATGTCAATAACTTCAACATGTGCCTATAAGGTATCTGTTTTTGGGTTAAAAGTACTTTGTTCAAGTTTTTTTAGTAAAACAAACATTTATTTAAAATTGAGTTTTTCTTTCTTATTTATTAATCTTAAGTATAAAAACATTTCTTAACAAACTACTTTTTTTTAAATTGAAGTTTTTTAGCTAGATACTAATTAGATTTTATATGTAATTATTTTACATATTATTATTATTCAATCTGCTCTTCGATTAGAAGTATTTGATTGTGGGTGGAAAAAAACTCCTTTAACGGTTTTAAAACAACAAGCCCCAACGTCCGTTACTAATATTGATTCGAAGATTTAGGCAATCGTATTGATGAGTACCAACACAACTAGAATGATAGCTACGTTTTGCTTGCTACTTGCTGGCAGCTCAGATACTGCAGAGCGGCAGGGAACACGTTACGGACGCGAAGATACTAAGGCGAAACGTGGCGACGACGCGCCACTAAACGTATTTAGACCCATAATTAAATAAACATATTATTTAGTTTTCTTTCTCATATATTTTTTCATCATATAGCACATTTAATAATTACTTGTTTGTAATGTTTTAACAAACTGGCACTCTATAAATTCATTAAGAATATTTTAGAAAAAGCTTTTAAAAATTTGGGATTTATTATACGCATTACAAAGCCTTTCACTACAGCACACACACTAATTCTGCTATATATGTCATATGTAAGGTCACAACTCGAGTTTGCCTCAGTCATTTGGAATCCTCAATATCAAACATGCATTGATCGTATTGAAAATATACAATCCAAATTTATTATACAACTATCATATCGCTTTCGTGATCATCGGTTTGACCCTACCGTTTTATATAAACGCAGAAAAATTTCTGGTGTCCTATTTTTATACAAAATCGTGAAATGTCTTGTTGATTCATCATATCTGATAGAAAAGATTGCATTTCGTTGCCCTGAACACAACACTAGATCGAACGACTTATTTAGAACACCACACTGTAAAGCCAAATATGCGCAAAACTCTTTAAATAGGACGTATCTGTAAAACTCACAATGCCTCTAGAGATGTACACATTTTCAAGTGTAACTTGAAAAAATATAATATGCTACTTACTAAACTGATATCATAATTTTTTTGTTTTTATTATAATCATGCGAAAACTGTATTACTACTGTCTTTAATTGTTTTTATAACATTTTGTAATTCCTTATAATGTTTATTCTTTAAATTTCTTTGTCATTTATAAATATATTGTAAAGGTGCAAATATTGAATCAATGACTAGAAATAATGAAACATTATTGGTCTAGTATTGAAAATAATTGCTTTTTACGCTAAATATATAAATGACTGTTTGTTTCCTAAATAAAATAATATTCTGGTGACATTTTGTAAATTAACTTTGATTTTACCCTTGACCACCCTTGATATGTAAATTAATAATTACAGTATCCTTTTTATATCTTAAAACTTTAAATAATAAAAATACATTTCATTAACTAGAACTCGATTTTAAATTAACATTATAATTCATGCTGATTTTTACAATCATTTATATTTTTCTACCTTAATTATTAACCATTACAATTTTTGACCATTACATTTGGCTAACTACCATTATATTATTTTTTTTTGTTATGTTACGCTTATTTGATAGGTTGCCCTTGAGACCTGTTTCATTAACGCTTAATGATTGTTAATGGAAATGCAGGAGCCTCGAGGGAGGCTATTTAATATAAATGGCCTGACTGACCGAACCCGGAAATGAATCTATAAGCGTTTTCCACCCTCTCCTTACCATTAATTCTTGCAGAATGGACTATAACAAAGGTTAAACTTTCAGGAATGACCGATGACTATCCACTATCTTTTTTAAAAAGTAGGTAGGGTTTCCAACACAATATTTATCATAACATCGTACGTTATATTTATACACATTGCGTTTGCTTTGTTTTCATTTAAATTAATTAATTAATTATTTCACAAAAAAGTCATTTAAAATAATACATGTAAGTATATTTGCGGCATGTTCCAAAGTGGAAGATACTCTTAGTATTGCCCTGGTATAACACCACCATCCTAAATAGAAAAATTGCTTGAAATGGCTTTAGCCGTATTTGGTGACCAGATCTGAATAGCCAGGTACTCTCCCATCTTCATCTTTCTCATTTCTTTCCGATATTCACAACGTATCTCAAAAAATACCCCATCTATTCAAAACATACCCCAATTGGAGATGCCATAGTCTCACTAGCTCCATACGGTTGGGAGCAGTTATGACTGTTGTGCGGTATTCACATAAAATCAAAAAAAAGTACCCATTACCATAGTTTAGGAACATTTCCCACTATCCACGTTATAGATTTTAGACAATGTTAGATCTAATCTGAAAATATAGTAAAATAAATACAGTGTGTGGCAAGCCTACGCACGACGGAAGTGAAACTTTTAGTATTCTTCTCTCTCTCTTTTCATTTCATATTATTATTATTCAGAATGCTGTACATTGTAGTTTTAAAAAGCATTAATTTATTTAAAGGCGTGTTGTTAACAAATAAACGTTTAACTAGATTCCTAATATTGACATATTTATAAGTAGCATGTGATAAAAAAAATTAAGAGTTATAAAAATATGGGATTCGAACCCGGGTCCTGCATAACGAGTGTCGAACGCTCTGTCTCTAGACCACGAGGAGAGGTATCTAGCGCGACGAGAACCGCGTATAACGTGTACTCCTCAATTGACTTTTAACGTGTAAATTTTCGTTTTCAAACACGGCAAATGAATAATATCACATAACGTCTCGTTAACGCTTTATATAGGGTCGAAAGAAGATATATCGGCAGTGTGAAGCATTATCTGTCGTTTTAAAAAATATTTCCGTATATTTGTCCGTATATTAATTAATAATGGGTGTGTTTTTTACTAAAAAAACTTGTCACGCACGTCTGCGAGAATAATTAGTCGCGTTATCGGCCTTGATTAGTAATTTTAATGATTCAAAATAAAAATAATTAATCAAAATACCGAGCGACTCTACCGGCTCGATTTGTAAGCTATATTTCGACAAAAATATCAGGTACCGACCGTTAATTCTAGCCAATTACTCGAGTGAACACCTGCCGGTCTAGAGTCTCACTTAATGGATTTACTAAATGGACATTTCGGGAGACTATCGGTTAAAATTAACAAATTTATGTATTTAAAAAAAAATATATTTTTAAAAATGTAGATATTTTCTTATATGTATGCCTGACAAAGTCGCAGAACGAGAGCATTTTATCACTCGGTTCTTTACGACGACAATCGGGCGCTCTGCCTCTAGACCGCGAAGCTGAATTTGGAGAGTGACCTAAACTAGGTATATTATATTAGCTAGGCTCCTTTAGCGAAATGATCCCCGTTTTTCGTGACGGTCATGAGTCGGTTTTACTCCGGTCTTCGAAAATGCATAACGCGCGTAAAGAAGTTTCACTTCATAAACCATAGAGAGTCTTTGTAAACAAACTTTGCGTTGTTATTTAAAGTCAGCATAGATTGTATCAACCTTGGCACTGGTACTACTGGTTTTCCAATAAGAGGTGTTATTTTGAATAGCCCGCTATTTCGGTAGATGTTACTTTTGAAGCTGTCATATTTTGACATTTGAAAATTTAAAACTACGCCATTGATAAAAATAGAACGATACACGCTTCAACAACGCATTGAAATTATTAAAATTCACTTGAGTGAATCAAATGCAAATCATCTTGAGTGATGAGGCCCATTTCCACCTCGGTGGCTTCGTCAACAAGCAAAATTGTCGCATCTGGAGCTCGGAAAACCCAAGAGTTATTATTTAAAACCTCTCTATCCTCAATGTGTGACTGTTTGGTGCGGTTTATGGTTCAGCGGAGTCATTGGACCTTCCTTTTTTGAAAATGAGGCTAGATCAACAGTTACGGTAAATGGATTGCGCTATCGAGAGATGATTAATTATATTTTATGGCCGGAATTGGATAGTATTGATTTGGACAACGTTTACTTTCAACAAGACGGCGCTACGTGCCACACAAGCAACAAAACTATTGATCTTTTACGATTGAATATCAAAATAACACCTCTTATTGGAAAACCCTGTACATGCTTTATTTATAGATTCGGTCGGCAAATAAAGGAATATAGCACGAAACCGTAAGCCCAAAACAGAAATCTGTTTACTGGAAGCAGCCAAAAATGGTGTATTGAGTTAGCAGTTAGATAGGTATCATTCATTTCATTTTATAAAGCGTTTTAAAATTGCGAGTTCGTCATCGTAAGCTATAGAATTTTAAACAAATATACTTTAAGAACAGACAAAAAATCATTGTTTTTTATGCGAGTACCGCACAAGGGTGACTATTGCCGGAGTCGGCATTAAATGGCACCCCCGATTAAGGTTGGATTTTATGCTAAAGGGAGTAAGGATGAGATGGAGAAGAGAAATAGGAAGGTTTTGGAAGTGCGCCGTTATTTTGATCTATCCGCTTATGTAATTTCAAATAACAACGTCAATTATGAATGGAAGTTTGTAAGAACCAATTTAAAAAAATATTTATAATAATAAGTTTATTGTTTTCGAAACTGCAACCTCTAGCATGGACCTAAAAAGCAGAGAGAACGATTCGAAGCTGCGGGGTGAGTGAGAAGACGTATAAAAAATGTCACAACTGAGTTAAATGTTTTAAAGACGTATTCCTTTCCTTGTCTCATCAAATACCACAAAAAAATCACAGGCCGTTATAACTGCGTTAACAACACAAACATAAAATAAAAACATTTAATTACGCACCATTTTGAATAGAAAATCAGTTCTAAAGTAAGTCATACAAGATGGCTGTGGGGAAATTTCCCCTCACCCTAGATATAGCTTCAATTCTATTTAAACAAAATCACACTAATTCTACTTCAGGGCTTTTTAGGACCAAAGATGGGAAGCTTTTTACTTTGCAACGGAGATTGTTGAAAATGCTACATTGCTCATTAGATTGCACCGATTTTTGAATTTTTCAATAAGCCCAGGCGCACACTAGAACTTTAATTGCGGCGACAGTTAAAAAGTCTCCCATAATGAAATTTGATGCACGCAACTGTCGAACACTAAAGTTGCTAGTGTGTGCCTGGACTACGAATCAAATATCTTGAAACCCGGGATAAGTCGGGTAATAATGACAAATTTTATATTTTAGTGTCAAAAATAATATTTTATTGCCTAAAAATGTAACATTTTAGAAAACAGTAGGGTTTCTCTAATGCATTTTAAACCATTGCTAATGTGGTGTACCCATTTTGCCTACTCTAGTTATATCAATGTGAGAATTTCAATTTACATAAACCGCCTCGCCGCCGCGCCGCCTGGAAAAATAAATAAAGTCAAGTTTTTCATCCTTCTGTTTTTGTATACCGGGGGAACCGATTTGGTCCGAGTATTTATTATATCGACAGTCAATGTTTACTCCCTTTTATTAAATTAGCTTGTCAATGTAATGAAGAACTTGTTTTTTTTACTCAGATTCAGATGTGTTTCTGAGAATCATTTTTATGTAATACCGGACCAGTTCTTTCACAGAATTTATCAAATTTCAACGTTAATTTTCAAGTTATGTGAAAGTCCTATTCAAGGTTTGTTTTTATATCATGGTGGGCCAGTTGCTCCACAAAACTGAAATTAAAACAGAACTTGAAAACTAAGTATGAATTTTTTCTAATTCTGTGAACCAACCTGTCCTTACGGAAGACCTTCTTACGTCAGAATTTCCAATGAAAGGGTACTGATCGAAATCCCAAAATAGCTTAATAAATAATGAAGCAATTATACATTTACATCAAACTAACTAATGGCCTCCTTGGTCAACGGTTAAGGCTCTCGACTACGATTCCGGAAGCCACGAGCTTAGATTATCAATATTTTATCGATTCAAAGGTTCGATATTTCACATTTATTGATTATTTAAAATATGGCATGTTTCAGTGTGGAACATACTTTCAGTATCGTCCTGAATATTACGACCATTCAGAATTGAAATTGGTGTGTAAAAGGTGTTGTGTTATATTGTTTTAGGAGTGTAAAAAATATTTATCGAAGGACCTTGAATATTAGTGTAATTACTACTGCACATAATATAATAATATGTTGTATGGAAGGAACGACTCACCATTAGGAACAAGGGCACTCGTTTATTCCTGTCTAATCTCCTCAGGGATCACGGTGGTGGCACTGGACACGTAACGGTTTTGCACGATATCGGCGCGGATGTAAAATGTTAGAAAATAAGCGAGATAAGATCTCACGCGGATTCGGTTTTATAGTGAGCTATGTGGGTTATTGTAACAGACTGACTGAAATGTGCACAAAAAGGTGCAGGAATAGATAGGAAGGTAGTACAAAGGAACAACAATATTATCTTAGTACAGTGGTCGCATGTATATACATAGGTATACATGAGATGTATGTGTAAATTAATGCGTATTGACGTAACCAGAAACGTTGCTTGAAATGTCTTAAGCCGTATTTGGTGACCAGATCTGATGAGCCAGGTACTTTCCCTTTTTTTGCGGTATTTACTATTTTGGTAAACGATAAAAAATACTGTGCCTTTGGGGTAATTTTTCACAAAAACGGCGAGATACAAATTATAATTATTATACACTTGTCCTCGGAGGCCCAGCGAAAAATAATTTCCCTTCCTATGACAACTTTGGAAATGCTGTCTGAAGGGTTTTTTTCAAGGAAAGAGAGAAGAAGAAGTAGTGGGCTGAAAAAATATATTAAGAGTTCGTAGGCCATCTGGAGGTCAGTGCGTCCAGGAGTGACGGATGTATGAATCCAACCCTCCCACTGCGGTGCAGTTGATGGACAAATGCGTCCGCCGCCAAGACCTGGACAAACCTGATCCCCATGCACCTTAGCTGAGCCCGACTTATCCACGACAATGCTTTGCTCGGGCTTTTTATTAATAGGATACTAGTAACATTTTTTTAATTATCATATTTAGACAGTAGCTTTGTAGTCCAGTCATTGTAGCAATTTTTTAATTACACCCCGTAGTTATGGAGATGTTTAAGATAATTTATGGGTTTTGATCATTTTTTTTTAAAGTTGTATCTTGGGAATCATCATACTTACATAGCTTGTCTTAAGCTCACATGGTAGCAAATTTTATGTACTTCAAAAAAACATGCGTTATTTTTTCGGCGGATGTTTTAATTGTAAATAAACGGTAAAAAGAAAACAAGAGCCCAAATTGTGTTGTTTTTGCCGGGTAACGCCGGGATTGGGGATTTGGCGAAGTCGAAAATTTGGTTCTGATATCACTTTAGCAACCCAAAAGATACATAAAAAAATAAAAACTACCGGACCGTTTGCAAGGAATTGTCATTTTTTTGCCGTATTGACTGAAATATATAGATAATTTTCATAAAAAAATTGTTGAAACTTTTTCTTTCTGCACAATAAAACGGTATTTATCATCGAATTTCGCAAACAAAACACTTTGATGTTTTATTTTGACATGTTGTGTGGTTGTGTAGTAAATATAGACGGACAGGCATTCGAAAAGTAAATTAGACGAATTTTGAAAAGTGCGTTGTAAACTTAAATTACTAAATATCTTTATCGTCCATCTCATTTTACATTTACCAAACATGAAAATAAATTAAACTCGATTTAAAAGGGCTGATAAAACACTGTTTTTGATATTCCACCCGACAGTCCAAGACCCTTTTAATCATAAAAGATGAATAAATTAAATTATGTACAGAAATGATTCCAGAAAAAGCTCTTCAAAAGAAATATGAGATGGTTTTTGAGGCTCGAAATAACTTAATTGTCTTCAACTTTACTGACTTTTATGGTCCGATTAAATTCTTGAAAAATTAATTAAAAATAACATTAAAAAGAAAAGCGATAGAAATTTCTTTCCGAGAGGAGTCACTTTTAGCGAAATCCGGGAAGCGGAAGTGGTGCAACAAGAGATGTGCAGACCTTATATTTAATTTATTTGTGTATAAAATATGATTAGTATATTGAAGATATGTTCCTATTTCGAATACTTATCAGAACATTCAAAAAGGCCTTTTGGATTAGTGGCTTGTTATTCCATGTGGTGTAGAATTACCAATTTATGGGCCAGAGCAAATATGAACAAATGTCTCTTGTCAGTCTTGCGGTCGGAATTGCCAAACTAAACTCAATTCAATTGTAAGCACGAAAAAAAACATCTACCTCTAAAACACGTTCTAACGAAAATCCAATCACGAGAACATATACCAACTACCTGCAAAATATTTATTAGGTCTGCATAGACCTTGTAGTGCTTCTACAAAAAAACACCATGAAACATGCGAAATCGAATTGTTATCATCACATTCGCCGCACCCACTTTGAGGAAGTCATGAAACCGTCATTTGAATTCTAATGAACCAGAAAAAAAGTTACGTAACTCTTAAAATCTAAAAGGCCGGGCCAGACCTACCTTTTGTTTATTCCTAAAACAAAAATTTCACCTTTTACATTTGGAACCTTAACCGATACTTAAAACAGTACGAAAATTTCCCACCATACTATTAACTGTGACATTAAAGTCTGATGGGACAAACATGTTTTTCTCCATAATCCTTTGAAATTGAAATATAGGCTGCTTGGTAATTAGAGATTGTTTTCTCATTGACGGGTTGTTTCGGAGAATCTGAACAATTCATCAAATTTCAACGTTCATTTTCAAGTTCTGTGAAAGATTTGTTCAAGTTCTGTTTTTATTTCAGTTTTGTCAAGCAACTAGCCTACAATTATATAAAAACAGAACTTGAATAAGTCTTTCACAGAACCCGAAAATGAACGTTGAAATTTGATGAATTGTTCAAATTCTCCGAAACAACCTGTCCTTAGTAATGTAAATTATTAATTAATTATCTAAAAAACTGTTACCCATCCAATAAAGAAGAAAACTAGAAGTGTTTCGTGATCCAAATATTTGCCTAATCTAGGCTGAAATTTCTAATGCAAAACTATGTTTATGAAATTCAAATGGGATGGAGATCTACAATGTTAGGCAAGTGTAAGTGAGACAGAGCGCTCGGCCATTGAGTTAAATTTTTTTTTAAACATTTTTTTCCTTTCATTCTAGTGTTCGTCATTATTCTATGCTATTTCATATGTAACTATATAACTAGAGCGCAAAAAAAACGTATGTTCTATTCTAGATGTCAAAATATAAATATTTCGGAAATATAGTGGTGCGGCGCAAATCTCTATGCAAAAAAATTTGATTTCGCTGTGAAATAATTGAAACTTTTTCATTTAAACAACAGAATAACGATTAAATTTTCCCTTGGAGTATTTTTAAAGCTCTTTTGTTTTCAAACCAGTGAATCTAATTGGCCATATTAGTGTTGGCTTTTAAAATGGAGAAATTTTCAACAACTTCTTTTATGAAATCTTTTCCGCTTCCTTTGACAAAACACGTGTTTTTAAATTAAGACTTTTACTTTCTGTAATTTGTTTCACACGTTAATTATTAGAAAAGCTAACAGGGCGTCTCGCTGACCTATATTTACTTACATAAGTATTTGAATGTACTTTATACGGATATTTAACATAAATAATAGTAATCCCATGAATGTTGATACTCGGCTAAACTCCTATGAAGTACGCTATATTTTTCTGCATTTTTGTCTGCCAAAGTATTATAGATTATTCGAATTTGTTCATGAAAACGAATAAAACATGAATAAAAGTTTTTTTGTGAATGAAATTTGTTCTGCTGTTAGGAGATATATGTTTATATATGTAACTGACTGAGATATCAAAAAACTGACTTATCGTTATTTATTATTTAATTTGCTACACAAAAAAAAGATAATGAAACACTTATTATTATTATTATTATTAATCAGACAATGCTGAACTGGAGTTAGTGGAATGAAATAGCAGCGTAGGCAAGTAATTTTTATTTTATTAATTTGTGTTATTTCACGTTTTACTAAGTTATTTATTTATTTGTACACGCCCAATTAGGGCTTTTACATATGATACAATTAAAAATACATTTGATATAATCAGAGAGTAAAAGAGATATAACAATTAAAATATGTACCAAGTATAAAAATATTAACTTAAAAGCAACAAATAGAGTAAACTATAGGATGCACATTCCTATAAATTTAGATACATTGAAAATTTATAAACATTACAAAGCTATCAAGATAGAAATACAGATTTAGTAACAATATTTTTATAGGCTGATAGACATTCAGTACCGTTGGTGTTCATGTGATATTTATTAACTGCACTGTGCAGTCGGTTCATTACTGAATTTATTTCTGCTTTGGTACCTGCAGTGTTACAATGAAAAGGTACCTTCTGACGAACCGTTCTACTAGGCACATGAAAGTCAATCAGCCTAAGGAGTTCAGGGGAGTCAAACATGTTACTCAATTTTATAAAGAAAAAATAGATCAGAACATATTCTTCTTTCTTTTAATGTGGCAAGGCCCATGACTTTTAACAGTGAAGTGTAGTTAATGTTATCAATATGAATTCCTAATCTATAATTTGTGTTTCGTAAAAATTTATGTTGGATTCGCTCGAAAGATTTTTCATGAATATTGTAAAATGGATTCCAAATGGTTGAGTTGAATTCTAAATGGCTTCTGACAATGGATGAATACAATAGTTTTAAAGTTTTTAAATTTTTGAAATCTTTTGAAGTTCTTAATATGAAACCCAACATTTGCATCGCTTAAGTTAATGTTAATAAATTAACGCTTATTGTTAATGTGGGAGATAAATGTTAATTTGGTGTCAAATATTATCCCTAGGTCTTTTATTTCGGGTACAGATACTAAGACTTGATTGTTTATACAGTATGTGAAAATCAATGGGTTTTTCTTCCTATAAAATCTCATGACCCACTTTTTCACATTGAGGGTTGATTTATTTAGGATACAGCAATCAGAAAAGCTAATGAGATTTGATTGTAATAATAATCAGTCATTAATATTGTCAATAATTCGGTAAATTTTTATATCATCTGCGAACATCAAAATTAAGACACGTGTAAATACTTTTGTAACGTCATTTATAAATATGTTAAAAATAATTGGTCCTGGATGTGAGCCCTGGGGCACGCCGCTTGTAGCTTTAAAAGTGTAGGACAGTTGACCTTTGATGCAGAAAGTAAGCTCTCGATTTGACAAATAATTATTAAACCAGGATAGTACGTTACCGGTTATGCCAATTTTCGCCAGTTTGTTAACAAGAATTTTATGGCAAACCTTATCAAAAGCTTTGCTGAAATCAGTATATATAGAATCGACTTGTTGTCTATTAGCAAGTGCATTTGCTATATAATTTTCGTACAGAGATAGATTGGTTAAGGTTGATCTGCTTGAAACAAAACTATGTTGGCAAGTTGTAATGATGGATTTCACGCTGGGGTTTATATTTAGAATAATCAATTTTTCAAAAAGCTTGGGTATGGATGATTGGATAAAAATTGGACGATAATTATCAATTGCAGATTTATCCCCGCATTTAAATATTGTAGTTAAGTAACCTTTTTTCCACAGTTTTGGGAAATTTCCCGTTGACAGAGACTTATTAAATAATATGAACAACGGAATGGATAAGCTGTCTGCACATCTTTTAATCAAAATGGGGGGAATTTGATCCGGCCCGGAACTTAATTTGGGTTCAAGTGTTTTAAGGTAATTTGTAATGTCGGTGATGTTAATATTAAAATTAGACAATTGCAAATTTATTTCAGAATTAAATTCCGTAATTTGTTCATCTGAAATGCATAGTATATTTGCGGCACCTACCAGAATGGAAGACTAAGTATCATCCTCGTGTAAGACCAACAATCAGAATTGAAATATTGCTTGATATGACTTTGGGCTTGTTTGGTGGCCAGATCTGAATAGACAGGGACTTACCCACCTTCCAGTTCCCCGTCTCTTCTCCACCACCTTCAGCTTCACAACGTACCCCAATTGGGAATGCTATAGTCTTACTCGCTCCATACGGTTGGGAGCGGTTAGAACTCTTGTCAGGTTTTACTATAATTTTTTTATTATTTTATTTTTGTTTTATTGCATTTACTAATGATCATTTCTTTATCATCTTGACAATTACGTTCAAAACATTATTTATCGCGAGATTAAGTTGCTCAAGAATAACAAATTCCACATTTTCATGTCCCTTTTTTACTCATTTTTATGCGTTTCTAAGTTTTTCGGTAGATGTCAAATTAAAGTATTTTTTAGATCTAAACACTGGATCGACGTCTGTAGAAAGCATATCCAGATATTTTTCGATGAATTTGATAGTGGAATACCGTGTTTCAAGGCAGATTTGTTTGTCTTCAAAACCCAGACCAGAATCCTTATACCTACTTATCACGTCTATACATTATTGATCTAGGTACTTCTAAATAATCAAGTTAGGTGTATCATCATCATCATGACTTGCAATTAGTCAAATCAGTGTTTATCAACTCCTTGTGCAAACAGTTGATAGCATCGTAATCACTAGCCTATAATCTAACTCTGCGGTCGCGTTTCGCATCCTGATGACCATCTCACATACCATCTTACTACCCACTTATGTATTATGCTAGTTCTAGACCATGGCAGACCATTCCATTCCATTCCGTTTCATCAGATAATGTACGGACACAATATGTTATGTAAACATTTCTACATATTCCCTTGCTATTATGTTGTAAAATACTAATTAGATGCGATATCACAGGGGCGTTAATTTCAAAATAAGCTTGTAAATATACAGCTCTCAGTTTTTGTTCTGCGGGTCTACCTTACAAACATATGATAAAGATGCTACGAAACCAAAATATGGTTAAGGCGTAACAAAACTTTAATAACGGTGGCTTGCTCGAGGCTCACATTTGAATTAATTTCGACAAAACCGTAATACGACCTACTCCTACGGATGTAACTTATTTATATTTAAGATTAATTAAAACATTAACTTACCTATAAAATGTTTTACGTAAAACGGTTTGAAAATTTTATAATTTTTTTTTCAACTATACAATTAACATTAAGCTCCAGATTATATTTTTATAGACGATAAATTATTAAATTCCCGAGGGATTCATCTAGAAACATTTGAGATTTTAGTAATACGTTAATCAAAAATAAACATCAATTTTCTAGGTCCGACCATTACGCCGGGCCGTGCGTTGAATATTTTTAACACGACTTCTTTACTTAGTCGTTAAGATTCCCACTTTATTTTAGAGATTTGCTAAGGCAAATTCAACCGTAGGGTCTGTCCAATACACCAGGGCAGTGCGTCGCATATTTTTATGCATGGCTTCTTCACTTACGTCGTTAAGATTCCGAATTTATTTTAGGGTATTACACTGTCCACAGAAATTAAAGCCATATTTTTGTCATCTGCATATAAATTACACAAAATTATGTCTGGTGGTTTACACAAATTCAAATATAACACTGTCGTCAAATGGCCAATCAGCGCCATTTTTTTCTTATATTTGTAAGGTCCCTGTAAAACGCCGATAATACAAATAAGTTTCGTAACAACTTCCAATTATAAGGAATTACTATACCCACACACGAATATTCCTACTGGAGGTTTGAATTATCATCGTATTTCTAATTATTCAGTGAAGTCATTCTTCAATAGAAGAAATAATGAAAATTTTACATCCCTACGGACATAAAAACCTCGATACTAAAACAATACAGTATATAACATTTATATGTTGGGCCGATTGAATCTTTCAAATAAAGTACGTTCAATCTTAAGATTCCTTATGGAACGCCTTTGAGGTGATTTATGAAAAAAACGGCACTATAAAAATGATCAATTTATGTTTATTAATAACCTTTCTAACTTATTATAAGTCAGAATGAATTTTTTTATACGCACTAAACGCACGGGCCGGGCGCCTTAAATCCCAACCTAAAATATGAATGAATTTTTCATATGCTCGTAGCTTCTTTGGTTGGTAGATAATAATCATAATTAAACATTTGACAATTAGCAAAGATTAATTGCCAAATCCCAGTTCCCGGTGGATATCAAATCATATTAGGTAGTACGTAACACAATGTACCACGAGAATAATATCTTGTTTCCAACTTTATCAACAATCTCGTTCGTCAAGCAATTCGAGATATTTTGACGTTTCTCGGAGTTGGGAATCGATTTACGTTTTCGGGTGAATTCAGACCAATGACGTGACAGCTGTGGTTTCGAATGATTTTCAAAATGATTGTCTCGGACTGTGTGATGATTTTTGACAGAATCGGTTCTTTATTCGATGACGTTTCAAAACGATTGTCTCTAGGTTCTTTTAAGCTTTGTATCAACATGTAATCAGCTGACAAACATAACAACATTTCTCACAAAATGCCGAGTCACATTGTTTTACTGATCACAATTTGTAAAAACTTCGCAACGGACCTAGAATCGGCATTTTCAAATATCAGTTAACAAAATGGCGCTGTTTGACATTTTGATGAAAATTTTAATTTTAATAGACCTAATTTTGAGTAATTTATACTGCTGTATTAGTTATTTTCCGGATTTGAGAGGGAGGTACGCCACTGATACCAGAATATCTGTCAATTCTCCAGTGTTATCTTATTAGAACCAATCCCGAATCTCTTGTATATTGTGTTTATAATGTGGCATACGGTGGTGTGAGGTTTCTATTATTCAGCGAGGCACGGGTGCTACACGATTGTGCCTGTTTGGCGTGTCAGGCTTTTGTTTACCCGGTCCCTACCTTGTGGATAAAATAATTTGATATTAGTGAGGCTGGGGCTAGGTACAAGGGTGGTTGTTAGTAGTGGATTAATTTGGATTGTACAATCTACATGAGTGTAAAGATAATTGGGTGATTAAATCATTATTAATCAAATAATTGTCAAGTGAAATTTCTATGAGGTAGACTGTATTAATTATTGCCATTTGGCTGTGAATATATGAATTCATACATGTATACAAATTGCTACACATTCACGTTTTCGCAACCGTGATTGTTAATTTTGTTAATTTTCTTCTTTCAAAAACAAAAAAAAACATTTCTTATAAATAAAGGTATTGTTACAAAGAATGACCATTGGTTCTCGGCCTCTTTAATCTTTTTAATTCAATGTGAACAAAAGAATTTCAGCATGACCATTGTGGTTGACGGATGATCAAAATTCGATCAAACGCTGACACGAGCCAAGAATCTACGATTAACGATGACTGTTTAAATGTTGAAAAATTAAAATGGGGCTAATCATCTATTTTATCAACAATCAAATGTAACGGAGATTGAAATAACCCAACCTTAGTATTTAAACATCAACATATTATTAAAGTTTGACAAAGTCTTCGAAACGCGAAGAGCAAATACAATTAAATTTTACCAAGTAGGTACTTAGGTACTTTTATTCAAACTCCAAATTTAAGTACAACCTTATATTACATTTGTAACCAAGGCAAAAAAAAATAAATAAAAGGTTGTTATATTTTATGGGCGCATTTTTGGTTCAGTTAAACACGTGTGGGATTAAATGGAAAACATCGAAAAAAAACCCTTTTTTTATCTTCCTCGGTACTTGATTTAAAAAGAATTACCTTGAAAAGGAGGTAAATTTTTTGATCCCGCATTAATATTCACCAAAGTATTCTGTTGTAGGTTTGTTCGGAGATTCTAATGTATACACGGTTCAGAATTATATGATATTTTGCAAATGTGCCCTGAAACATCCCGATAAAAATTTACCCCTAGCTCACAGGGAAACAAAATTTAGAGGAAAAGTGGATAGTTTTATATGTCGTAGGCAGAGAAGATATTGTTTCGTGGAGCTAAATTGTTTTGACGCTTTTTACCGCTCCAACTAATAAGGAGGATAGGATTGGTCATGCACCCTTCCTTCGGTGAACATCTGTGAGGCGCTGCATCGCCAGGGGAGGCCAAATAGGGCTCTGTATGCGTGGTTGTACTGTACTCGGAGTGTGTTCATGACGCCTTGTGTGTATGTCGTCCATAGCTCGCTAGTGTAGAAGCTCATACAATATGTTTGGAAAAGTTGCTTCTTCACCGGAGGACTGCATTTGTTGAATCTCCTGGCAAGCATGTTAGCTCGCACACTCAGTACTCTTCTTTGACGTTCTATGTCTTTTTTATCATTTAGGTCATCGGTGATGACATGTCCCAAATATTTGATTTCGCTGCAAATTGTCAGGTTGGCCCCGTCGAGACGTATGGGTGGAATGACAGTGGGACCAGTATTTGCTTTAAATATCAGCAGGGATGACTTTTTAGCATTGTACATCAGCCCGTGACTATCAACGTAAGCTTCGCATATTGCCAGAAGTTTTCTCATCGCTCTTATCGATGGAGCTAGTATGACCATGTCGTCTGCATAGCTAATATTGTTCATACATACCCCGGCAATATGGCATCCGATTCTTGTTGTATTCAGTGTTTTACTAAGTTCATCCATATATACGTTGAAAAGCACTGGGAACATTGAGCCTCCTTGTCTCACGCCGCACTTTAATTTGGCTGCTTCTGATAGGCTTTCATTCCATCTGACAAAGTTTTCCTGTTGGTTGTACCATGTTCTCAATATATTGACAATTTGTGGTGGAACTTGTCGTTCGGTCAGTTTTTTCCACAACGCATTATGACAAACCCTGTCAAAGGCTTTGCTTAAGTCTAGGAAGCATGCGTACACCGTTGTTTTTCTGGCTTTATAGTATTCGATTGTTTGTTTCATGCTATGTATGGCCGTATCAGTAGAGCATCCAGCTATATAAGGACTCTTAACATGGCCCGACTCAAGTTTGTGGTTCTTTGCCGTTCCTCTCAAGCGTCTCCGACTTCTTATACTATTCCTTTCCGCGTCATGTATTTATATTCTGTACAGGACGTGTTTGCCTGTACAAAAAAAACGTGAATAATAAGCACCGGCAGCCCTCGACCTTTGTAATGATTTAATTAAAACACCCCGAGGTGTTCTATCCAAATCAACATAAAATTAAACTATTAATATCAAAATACAAATTTTAGTTACAAGTATTGTTCTGGTATACAGAATGTACAAAGAAGAGCTTATAGGCACTTTCTATTTCTTACAGCCAACCCACAAATCACAAGAAGTAGTGTATGTATTTCAATACTACTGTGCTTTAATACAAAAATAAAAACTGAGACAATCGAAATGCTTTCAGTGATTATTTCAGTTTGTAGCACATCGTTCATCTGTTGATTGGATCAGCGCGCCATACGATACAGCAGATGGCGCAGGCGACGGATACAGTAGATGGCCAGTAGTAGGTGGCCAACAGCGATGGACAGCAGTCAGTAGGTAGCAGTAATTGGCCAACCTTAGGTGGCCAGCATTCGGTAGCCAGCAGGAATCGGCCAGCCTTACGTGGCCAGCATCGGTGGCCATCAGTCGGTAACCAGCTTTAGGTGGCCAGCAGTGGTGGCCAGCAGGCGGTAGCCAACAATAAGTGGCTCAATGCACGTAGTCAAGTAGCGGGCGGTCCGATTCAGTTGTCTAGATGGCGGAAAATCAAAAACGATATGCAAGTTATAGAAAATCATTGCTTTTGTAGAGTGTAGTCCTGATCAGTTATAAATATTGCATAATATAAATACTTTGTTTGTTCAAAATCAAATATCCTCCATAAACGGCTGCTTGCGCACATTTTTTGGTCATCTTTTTTCTCTTAAATTCCGAATGTTTGTGCCTATCTATGTATTATTTTTTGTATTATTCTAATTATTTTATATACTATTTCAACATACGGAATGTATTGCATTGCACTGTCCCTGCATATATTCTGGAAAAAACTGTTATTATTATTATGTTAGTGGTTTAACTATAGTATCTTCTGCAGGTGTTTGCATGACTTCTTCGTCGGCTTACAAAAACATGTTTTCTTCGCAGGTGTTATTTAGACCGCAATAATCTTACTAGTAAACAATTTTTTTAGTGCATTTAATAAATCGAGTATTCTCAATTTTTTCAATATTATGATTTTGTTTTGAAAAAAAAGAGTCATTGAAATCGCAGGTGTGCGACCAGTGATTAGCAGCAACGCTTCAACGTTAGATTTATATTCCTTTCTTCGTACATCCGCTCCACATTCCCAAACTATCTAATCGTCCCCTTCATATCCATTTCATCAGCCTTGTGTTTACGGGATTTCCTAAAATATTATTTCAATGTGTTTACTTTTAAACATACAGATAGTTATTGCGGGCAAAATGCACCACTAACTAACACAATCACCAGAAACAAGAAAAAATAGAGATGAATGATGGACTCGCCGAACGTCATAGCGGTGCTGCCAAGTTCTTTTATCTATGTGAGGATATTGTGTCAGCTCTTAATTAGCAGCAGACACATACCTGGATGAATGATGAACCTCGTGCTGGCTTTATTGGTGGACGCGGTGGACTCTCTCGCATCAGCTGGTCCAGATTCTACACCACCTAGGATTCTTGCTACAGAGTCTCCATCCTCTATTTTTGTCGAATGTCACAGTGGTGCTGCCAAGGTCTGTTATCAATGTGAGGATATTGTGTCAGCTCTTAATTAGCAGCAGACACATACCTGAACGGATGACGAACCTAGTGCTGGCACTGTTGGTGGACGCGGTGCACTCTTTCGCTGCAGCAGCTGGTCCAGTTTCTTCACCACCTAAGATTCTTGCTGCATAGTCTCCATCTTCTATCTTTGTGACACCTGTTCCTGTACGTCATTTTATTTAACTTTATTTTTGTAATATTTAATTTTTTTTGTAATACCTGCATCAACTGTGAAGCGCCCCTGAGGTGATATCTCACAAAAACTGTACAAATTGTGCAATAAATAAATAGTCAAATGTATTTAGATTAACGTATATTTACCTTTCTTTTACAGATTTCAATGATGATCGTGCTGTTAAAATCTTTGTGGAATATTGCTGAACCCCGGTTGGTATATTTTTAATATAAGTTTTTTACTATTAATAATATTTATTCTGTAGACTCAAGTATGTTAGTTGTATAAAATTTTGTGATGAAATCAGTAAAGCTTATTTATTGTTTTTGCTGTTAGTCTTTTTAGCTTAACTCTGAATTCTATACTCTGTATTTTATGCGCTTTAGTTCAGGTGAAAGTTTAATCCCAGCTTCTGTCTAGTTTTCTGAAAGCTTGTTCTCTGAACTTGTATTTGAACAACGTTTGGTTACTTCAACCATCCGAAAGCTAATGACGTACCTGACTGAGTATGTGTTTATTTAAGACTAGCTTGTTCTAGTATTCTAGTTATTAATCAGGAGAAAATTTTCAATAATGGAAATATTATATCAGAAGCTTAAAATTAAATTGCCTGCTCAAAGTAACATCCAATAAAAAATAAAATATAATTTATACAGGTGTATCTATGCAAACAATTATAAAAGCTTATACTGTGTTTTCAAAATTAGTACAAAAAATGATGTGGATTTAAACGGCGCAAAACGCCGTTTGCGGTTGCTTTATCCCTTTCCCGTAATTCGTGGCTCAGCTAGCGGAAATATTATCCTGTTCATACGTAACATTAGAAATCCACTAACCATTTTTTTAACCAAGTAAGTTTTTAGATTCTCACGGTCAAAAGCATTTTTGTTGTTTGTTTTTGGACAGCGTTGCAGTGTCCATCATCAGGGCAGATCCGGTAGATCCGGATCACATCTTCGGAGGAAGGAAAGGAAGGAAGGAAAGGAGGAAGTGCAATAAATTATCATTTATACGTAAAAAAATAAAATTTCCTTTGATTATACATTAAACGGGACACATATCAAAGAAGTAGAATCTATCAGAGACCTTGGGGTAATACTGGATGTGAAATTAAACTTCATTCAACACACTGATACAATCATCAACAAAGCCAACAAAATGCTAGGATTTATAATACGTTTAACGAAACCTTTCCGCAACCTTAAGACTCTTGTATATTTTTCTGGTTTATGGACTTGACTGGAAACACTTGTAGCTTATTTTAACTTTTTTATTTCGTATCACAAAACATGCTTTTTATAATATCTACGTTGACAATAACAATTTATTGATAACGGGCCCGACCCTTGTACAGATAAACACTGTTTACTGTAATAAATTTCTGAAGGAAAGAACACCTTTTTTACTGGGAACAGGCCCTTTATAGATTAAAAATACTAATCCATTGACAGTTGTTGATATACACAATGAAAGAAGTTGTTGATATAGACTGTTAGTGCAGATTCACACCATTTCTAATAATTAACTATTCAAACAATCCATAGATGGCGACTGTATCCAGAATTTAATTAATAAAGGACTTACAAAATTAAACAACTCTATATTCCCTTTACACAGCGTTCATCCGTCCCCACCTAGAACACTGCACACCGATCTGGACTCCTTTTTACCAAGCTCACATTGAAAGAATCGAAAAAATTAAAAAAAAATTGTTTAAACAGATTAATTATAAACAAAACTTACATTTCTCAAATTACACCGATTATATTAATTACCACAACTTCAACTCCCTTCACACACGACGTTTGATTTTTGACCAAATCTTATTATTTAAAATTCTTAACAATGGCCTCGACTCACAAGAGCTAACCAATTTAATAAATATTCATATTCCAACAAGATCAACACGGCAATATCATTTGCTTCATTTACCTACATATAGAACTAACTTTAGAAAAAATTCACCAATTCCACGTATATGTGCCCAATATAATACTAAATTTCAAAACACAGACATTTTTAGGAATACACTTCATAAATATCGATTAGAAGTAACACGTACCATCGAAAATTAATACAATAGTATGGAATGTATCCAGAGCATCTCCTATCCTCATCCTAAATTCCTATTCCTCCCCTCCCCACCTAAAATATGTATATATTTTTTTTATGCAATAAAACTCCATCTCCAATCAATTTTAATATAGGAGACTTTTTTGGCTTGACTGTATTTAACATGTATATATTTATATTTTATGTATAAGCTGTTTGTCTCTTACCTTTACCAATAAATAAGTACGAATATAAGGGCACTAAAAAAGAATTGTTGTACAGTGAAGTTCAAATATATGCATTAAACATATAATACCGCCCATATGTATTTATAAATACGTTACACTACTGGCATTTTATCGCAAAAGTAATAAGTAAAACATTTGAACCCTAACGATAAAATAAAATTCCTTAATTATTGTTTCATAAATTGTTGATACGGTGCAATAGATTTTTTTAATAAAATTAAAGTATTAACCATTCAGAAAGCCGTGCATGCAGCAAAAACTTGCTGTCATTCCCGAGTCAAATAAAATTTCAATTCAAAATCCGTCTCAGTGAAACTGCACAGCACTCGTTCTGTCCGCCTTCGTTCCCGTCAAAACTTTCCAGCATGCAATTTTCAACATTTTCATATTCACTACGCTGCACAATATACTGTCAGATTATCTGCCGCCACTGGCTTCGTCAGGTCTAGTGCTGAAGCGGAAACAGAAGTGAACGTGATCTTCTTCCGTGTGATATTGAAACTGCAAGGTAATGGCAGACGAAGAGATGCGATTATTTTATACGCGTTCATTTGATAACTAGAGTGTTAAAGAAAATGTGAATATGAAAAATAATCAGTGTATTTCTTTGTAAAAAAGGGTCTTTATCTAGACTAATTATGAGGTGTTTAGATCAACGAAAGCCCAACTCACAATTCAAACTAAACTGACTTATACATACATATTTAAAATAAGCACTTATTTTTATATTTCTTCATTACAAGCACTCGCTAAACTGCCAATGCAATTTATCAGCAGGTCAATTCCACAATATCGATCATAACACTAAATCACACGTATAACGAAAAAATACACAATTGAAAATAGATATAGAAGATTAACATTACAAGTGACTACGTAACAAAGGCATAAAATACATGGAGAGATAAACATAACACAGGCAACATACTCATAGGCATACACACATAGAGCATACAACATACTCAAATACACTCATAGGCATATTTATACATGCATAGAATCAATTGATAAGTACTATTTCATAGGTGATCAGAAAATATGTCGTTATGAAAAAATCTTGATATTTTAACCATTTTCATCATTATTTTGCTTGGTGCATTTGATTCGCTTTTTATTTGCGACATCATCTGTGCATACTTGAGATGGATTCTTACTGTGGAGTATTTCATCCCATATTACCCCAAATGAAAAACTTTTTGTGTTTTTATGTAGATTATAATTTTATTGTGAACTACCCAATATGTGGGAAAAGTTTTAGTCACCACAAAGGGGCGGGCAATATGCAGATGCAACAGAAGTACTCGTACAACCTCCCAATCATCGCGGCGGGTATGTCTATGAGTTAAATGTGGGAGGTACAAGAAAACTGATATATATAACATATATATGTTATGGTTAAGATTTTCACGGGTGTAAAATGTAGAATCATTTTCTCGGTTTGCCCGCGTAACGTAGTCGACAGATTACAGACGTTTCGAACAGATCTCACTGTCCATCTTCAGAAGCCTTATGTCTTGAGTTTTGTTTCAAACTGAATGCTTTTGCGTGTCTGTTCAGTCCAGAAGTCAAGATACAAGATACAAGAAACTTTAAATGAGTAAATGTTAGTATATTTTAAGTTCTATTGTATATTTACCGATAAAAAGAAGCATAAAAGGTGCACTTGAAAATGTCACTTATTGCATCAAATTGAGTTATCAGTACCACTGAATTCGTCTCGTCGAAGCGAAAAAAAACTGCATATTCACATTCATCTGACAACAATCAAGTAAGTGCCAAATGAGCCATTAAGTCAAAATTATCAAGTAATTTCGGTTATTATGAGTACGGTCTATCAAGTAAGTGCCAAATGACAAATATGAATCACTAATATTGTCTTCAACAATTAATTATTACAATTTGAGGTTTGATTCACTTAGTTATTCCAAAAAAATAGTATACAGTGCCAGGGAATATTTCTCCCTAAGGAGATAATCTTTTCTACTGCTCCCTTTTACTACTGTAGGGCTTTTTTGTAAATCAATATTTGAAACACATTTAAAAGTCCAAACCAATAAGTTTTTACCTGTCTGCTGCAGCAATTTAAAATGATGTTCGACTTCGACTCAATTAACTGCCATCTCTCAAATACAGACTGGTCTTTTTTATCCGATGAAAGCGTTGATGAATCGTTAGATAAACTTTATTTAATTTTTTCTAATACTATTGAATCCTATGTACCTTTTTACACACCGAGAAGCTATACCTACCCGGTTTGGTTTTCATCAGAGCTTACAGCCTCTCTTCAGCAAAAAAAGAGTCAACACAAAAAATTCAAACAAAGTAAATCCATAAATGATTATATAATTTTTAGCGAAACTAGGAAAAAATGTAAAGATCTTTCCAAACAATGTTACAAAATGTACATAACCTCTGTCGAGGACACTGTCTTTAAATCCAAAAACCTTTGGAAATTTCTTAAAAAAATGAACAATGAAAACACAGACTACCCGCCAATAATGCAAATGAATGGAATCAGTGGAAACAATACACAGGATATTGTAAACCTTTTTTCGGACTTCTTCAAAAATGTATATGATGAAGACACTCCAGATGATAAAATACCCGAATACAAATTTAATATGACCACAAACTTAACAAACTGCCAAATCACACAAAAGTGCTGCGAACAAAAATTACTTTCCTTAGACACTGACAAATCCGCTGGCCCAGACAACATTCCACCAATATTCCTCAAAAAATGCTCTAATACATTATCTAAATCACTCACATTACTATTTAACCGTCTCTTGTCCCTTGGACATTTTCCAGACCGCTGGAAATCTAGCTTCATTACACCGATCTACAAAAAAGGAGACGATACTGACATAGCTAATTATCGCCCCATTTGTATACAGTCAGTACTGCCAACGCTTTTTGAATTATTGGTCCTTGATGAAATCTATCCCAAATTAATAAAATTAATAAATCAAAAACAGCACAGTTTTATCAAAGGAAGATCCACCGCAACTAACTTACCGGTATTTCAAAACTTCATTATACAATCATTTGCAGAAAATAAACAAGTCGACTGTATATATACAGACTTTTCGAAGGCATTCGACAAAGTATCCCATAAACTACTAATCCAAAAACTACTTGCTCTAGGAATAAGGGATAACATGTTAAAATGGTTTAGTAGCTATTTGTCAAATCGTAAACTGTTCGTTAAAATAAAATCTTGGATGTCGAAAGCTTTCCAGGCTACCAGTGGCCTACCGCAAGGTAGTCACCTTGGCCCGGTTTTGTTCCTCATTTTCATCATTTTTCCTGTTTTGTGTTTTTTTTTTCTGTTTTGTTCCTCATTTTCATAACCAATTGCTTCAACGATGTCGAGGTATTGCTCTTTGCAGATGACATCAAACTATACAAGAAAATAACTGACATAAATCATTGCCATATACTACAATCAAATATTAGTAAGCTTAGAGATTGGTGCGTTCAAAATAATTTATTTTTAAATGTAGTAAAGTGCAAAACCTTGACTTTCTTCAGAAACAAAAATCCTATTTTATTCGAATATTCCATCAATAACATAGCTTTAGAAAGAGTCACGGAAATGAGAGATCTTGGAATTATTTTGGACGAAAAACTAAGTTTCACCAATCATATCCATCAAATTGTGAACAAAGGTATGAAAACACTAGGCTTCGTATTAAGAACAACTAAAAACTTTAATTCCTTACAAGCCATTAAACTATTATACGTATCTCTAGTAAGAAGTCTAATTGAATGTAACTCAGTAGTTTGGTCTCCATCTTACAAAATTCACATTAACAACATTGAGCGAATACAAAAAAAAATTCTAAGTTTTATAAATTTTAAATTAAATATCCCTGTCGAAGACTTAAAATACAATTTTTTATTAAATACTCTAAAAATACATACATTAGAAGATAGACGTAAAATAAACGATTTAACGTTCTTATTCAAAATACTTAACTCTAAATTCGACTGTTGTGAACTCCTGCAACTTATAAACATACACACACCCACAGTAACAACACGACAAAATACAATATTCTACAGCAGCACACATAAGCGTAACTACATTGCCCACTCTCCAATACAACGACTTCACACCATGGGAAATCATTACTTGGGTGATGTTGACATATTCAATACCAACTTGGCAAGTTTTGTGGATCATTTAAAACATTTATTTCATCAATACTCCTAAACACATCATGTAAACCAACAAATGGCTGTAATTTTCTGTTTTTGTTTCTTGTGTTTGTATGACTTGTTGCATAGCTTTTATCAAATGTAATTTTATTCTTATTTTTTATGTTTCAAAATATCTGTCAAATTAAAATTATACTACCAACCATGTAAAAGCCCTCTAGGCGTTAAATAAATAAATAAATAATTAAGCAAAACTCACGTTCCAATTGGTCCCAATTAAAAAAATTCTTACATTGTCGTGTTACGAATCTCCTACTAGCGTCATTAAAATGGAAAGATATTGTTTGTGCAATGATGGTGGACATAGCGAGCCGAGGAATTAAACCCACGACACCTGTGTGGGAACTCGACCCATTTGTAAACTCAGTCACCGACCGGTAAGTCGTTAACAGTGATAATAATGTCTTAATAAACCGACGCGTTTGTTGATCTATTGGCAGAATCTATTGGGACTTAAGTCAACGGTTTAACTTTACTCAAACACAACTTATTACTTACGTTAACATGTTGGTGAGAACGCAGCACTAACGAATTCATAGTTTAAGTACTTATTTACAAGCTCGGTGCAGCTTTTACAACACGACAAAACACCAGCTGAGAAGAGAGACAGAGAAACTTCAGTTTGGCAGCTTTTGCAGCCCGTGGACGGAACATTTGTCAGATTATCCGCTGCGTTTCCTCGCTCCGGATGCACTTTGGTGTTGCGGAAGTCGGCAGCAGGATATGCACTTGTGCACTGCGAGTGAAACGGCAAGGCAGACTGCATGGGAATCTGATGCACTGCATTGTGGATTGTGTAAGAGTGCATGTTTACTATTATAGCTTAATTCATCAGCTTTGTAGCCTTTGAATCGAAAGAGCAGTGAAATTCGTGCTGCAGTGTAGAATGAGAATACGGTGGACAGATTTGCGCTGTTGCGGTATGCTGTGTCGTACTTAATGGTTAACGTATGCAGCTTGGAGTTAGTATATATATATATATATATATATATCTTAAGGCGATGCACTACATCATGTAATATTATAAGTGGAGCCGCTATCAATAACAGCCCTTACGTAGATGGCGATAAGGTTTAAATTCCCGCTTAACACCATCCGCCTGTTTTGATTTATGCAAGAAAAAAACATGGCCAAAAAGTGCCTTTTATTTTATTTTGTGTATGTTTAGGCATAAATATATTTTTTTTCAAATCATTTTATAAATAACTTAATTTGCCACATTATACAATAAAATAATAACCGAAAATGGGTTCGTAAGTAGGAGATTTTGAACTTTAAAGCGGTTTTCATAGGCCTTATACATTATTTTTTTCTGAGTTTATAAAAAGACTTATCTAAAAAAACACTCGATTATTTCAAAGGCCAAGATGTATTCTACTCGCAGTATCTAATTTAGGCATCTGAAACATTTTTAGGCGTAGTGCATCGCCTTAAATAAAATATACTATTCACCGACAATACCGACAACGTGTTATTCTTTTTTTATAACGATGTGAAACTTCAGGAAATGAATTGTCTCAATTGGAGACTGATGAAATCTTGCACACTTGACCTTTAAAACAAGAGAAAGTTCATAGTCTACATCTAATTTCTAAAAACTCTAAGTTCAGCCCGTGCTTCTTCAGGGACTTCTTTGTAATATTTTTTTGAGTAGTTCATCCCACACAATGTTTCAATTTTTTCGCCACATTTTTGTTGAGAAAGTCTAAACTTTAGAAAAGATTATTTACCATTCTTGCGTACTTTCTAAAATGAATCAACTTTTTTTTGCATACAGTCAATTCTTTTTTAATTCCCACGTTATATGATAAGAAGCACAATAAAATAGGTCTACTTACACAAAACAGGAAAAGAGTGGTGTCGTAATTTTTCAAAATATCATGGTGTCAAAACTAAAAAAAAAAAATATTCCTTTCTTGTCAAACGCAGTTTTCGAGCCAAAAAACGGAATCACTTGTCGCGTGATAAGCCAACGAATTTCAAAGAAACTTTACCACTTGGCGGCGGTCCAACGGAATTGGCCAAAAGTCTGTCGTCCCATTCGCACGTTCAAACCCCGACAATGAATGATCCCGCAGCGGGAATAGGGCTGTGCCGTGCTTATGGCAGGTTGACTTGCCGTCTCGCTTTATTATTTCGCTTTTTCAATTGCTTCCGATTCCGACCGCTTAGCCGAGTTTCTTTGACGTGGGGTGAAGTTAACCACAATTCAATACCTTAGTAAGTAAACAACGAAATTGCTTGGTTTTCGCGGTTTTGTGATGTAAAAAACTAAAATTATTATTTTACGTGGGTGGGTAGTTGAATAATTAAGGGATAAGATGTATAGGTGAGGTAGTAACATTAAAACAAAGTTTTTTCTTAGAAATTCAAATGTAACATTGTCATTAAATGGCCATTACAGCGCTTGTTTTTTTTAACATTTGAAAGGCCCCCGTGACACTCCGATTCTATCATAATATTATAATAAGCTGACAAGGATAAAAATATGATAGTTATTCTCTTCCGCTGTTCAAAATTGGTTAAAAGCTGAAACGGTATAAGAATCCACCTTTCGCGAATTTGTTTTTTTTTTTTTTTTATTATTAATAATTTTCTTTTGTTACATGCATAAAAATATGATTACAAAAATCAAGTATTACAAAAACAAGTATTACATTATTAAAATTATTATAGTATTACAAAAAGCATTTCATTCACAGGTAAAGAAGGTACTATAAAAAATAAAAAAAGGTAGCTTTAAGATAAGAAAAATAAAATGATACAATTAAATAAAAAATATAATAGAATAGTATGCATATATACCAAAAAAAATCCCACATAGGCATCGCCAGTTCGTGGGTATACTTATTTTGTTTAGTGCAGTTTATAAAACAAATAATTCCGTTTTTACAAAATTATAATTAAGAAAAAAAAGGTTAAAAAATAGAAAAGTTAAGGATTTGTAAATTTACAAAAGGTAGGATATTATAAAAGGTAAATATTTGTGTCAATGGTAGTGATCTAAGTCTGTATTGAAATGTCAAATTTATTTTTTCGCTAAAAAATGTCAACCTTACACGTTTGCTCATTATATTTGGTAGAAAAAGTAGTTGCATAGTGACGGGAGAATTCTAGGATGCCCTAGGAAGACATGAAAAAAAAGACGTTTAGATAGTTTAAACGTATAGAGAGGATGACCGAAGAAAGGTAAAAAATATCTTAAAGGTAATACTAAAAAAACATAGACTGACTGATTAAATATTAAACAGCTGTGACGTACTAGATATACGCCAATTATACGTTAAAACACTACTAAACTACATTTTTGACAAAAAAAATAAATTTCAACATACACAAATTAACACTAACAGACTAGTTAGACAAGCGTACAAAGAAAACATAAAAACTCCGGAAGTAAATTCAAGCTTTGGACAAAGACACTACCAATACCATGCAATAAAAGCTTTCAACAGTGTAAAAATTGAGGAAAATAAAAATAAATTCACACACAAAATTACAAAATGGATTAAAGAACAAAAAAGACAATATTACCAAAATGTCATAGCATAAAATAAAAATAAGACCTACACATAACACACAAAACCAATATAAACACACATCACTCACAAACACACAAGATTATATATTAAATATATTATTTTCTCTTTAAATGTATTATGTAGATTAAATTTTCATATTATAAAATGAAGGCCTCAGCACGGGCAAGCCACCCAGTGAGGCCAACATTACTGGAAGACTTTGAAATGTAAAAAAATATTGTACCAAATAAAAAAAGGAGTACTTGTACTTATAAGGAGAATTTATGACGAGAAAGTGAATGGTATAATAGTTCGGAGGCGCCCGAGAAAGACATAGCAAGATAAAGTGAATCAAATACTTGAGTTGTTTCATGCAAATGTGTAAGATACAGTGTATGAATGCAAACTAAAAAAAAGTGTGGGCCAAAACAGAGTTCCATAGCGATGTGTCCTTTCTGAAGAATAAACTTATTTTCATTTTTTAATGTAAAACCGCACAAGTATCCCAACCGCCTGGAGCCAGTGAAGCTATGGCATCCCCAATATATGTTGTAAGGCTGAAGGCTAAGAGAGGGGAAGGAGATGGGAAAGAGGAAGGTGGGGCTGTACCTGGTAATTCAAATCTGGTCACCAAATACGGCCAAAGCCATTTCAAGCAACGTTTCAATTCCGAATGGTGGTCTTACACAAAGGCGATATTGAGAGTATCTTCAACTCTGGAACGTGAAGTAAATAAACAATATATTATTTATTTTAGTAATTTAAAAAAAAACACAAAAATCAAATAAATTTTACTAGCGCACGCCGGTATTTGAAACCGCGACCTCCAGCTTGCTAGCCCAGAGCCTTTCCCCTCAACTACGGATGCCGTCGAACGATCAGTTCTGAACTAGTCAGTTCCTCTGTAGTCAGATCATATCATATTTACAAACCTCATAAAATCATCGTTTTTCCCAGTAGATTTCAAGAAAAATAGTACATAAATTATCGTCACAGAAATCACAAAAACAACATTTTATTATATATATTAGGTATATTTATTTTGTCGCCACACTTCCTAGTACATTGTACAATAAATAATACTCCCTAAAATCTTTTCTACGAACCGCGTTAAGTGGCTTGCGTCCTTTGTTCGCTTGCCAACAGAAAGCGACAAATTACATTAGCTAGGCTTGTTTAGGTCGTAAGGATGAAACATGACGATGGATAAAAAGGAAATTCAAAACGATTGCGATCGAATCAGGCTATATATATTTACTGTTTATTATTTTTACGCGCAAGGCGTTCCATGTTCCAAAGTCTAAAAAAAATAATGATGTCTTAAGTGGCTTAATACGTTTTCTCAAACATTATGTCCGACGTAACGGTCTTGCGTAAGGACTGGTACACAGATCACCTTCATCTTTCCTGAGCCATTTCAATTTGAGTGTTTTCAATAAGTTTTCAAAATCACTTTATACTGCGCAAAAACTAGGTCTTATAATAATCATAACCCTAAAAAGATAATCCTATACTGAATCATACGTCTCATAGACGTATGCAATGACAATAGTATATTATGTGGTATATTTGTACGTTTTAGTATATTTTAGGTCTCACGCATTAGTTTATGTATTATTGTAATAAATGAAACCCATTTTTGTAATTATATTTGTTAATTAGAAAATTGTACATCCAAACACAAAAAACCCTTCTAAATCAGCAAAAAAATATTTTAATTCTATGATTGTCATTGTTTGTTACTTTTCAATATTACTAAATTCATATCAGTTTTATTTTTATCTGACTTAAGTAATCTCTTCTATTAAATAAAGTTGACTGTCTGTATGTGACATGCGGGCGGCGTGGATTTGTACGCAAATCAACCGTTTTATTCTAAGGTTTGTGGAAAGGTCACCTGAGGAAGACGTGAAACAAATAGGTACGAGTACTAAAGAAGATTATCGATGGCGGCCGGTGTATATTTGAGTTTCATACAAATCTATAGATTTTTCTAAGATTTGACGAAATTTTGCACACTTGACCTTCAAAACAAGAGGAAAGTTTGATTTTGAAAAATTCTGTCTAAAGACCGAGCAACGCCGGGGAGTTTTGTAGTGTAGTTACCCTATACACATTTATTACATTTATACACATTTATTAAACAAAATAAACGTCTCGCAAAAGTTTGGGTATATCTTTTTGCTCGAAGTACGCTCAAATTTTCCTTAGTTCTGATGACATTTTTTACTCAAACGAGTATATTTTTGTGTGTTTTTTGAAAGATCCACCAATCAAAATAAATCGCTTATGGAATACCGTCAGCGTACGTTACTTATTGATTTGTTGTACTTCTGGCCTAACAAAACAATACCCATATCATCCCAACTTAACCTAGCTCATCCTTATCTAAAAAAACGAGGGCAACTGAAAGTAAATTTACATCCAATATTTGAAGACTTCAAACATAAATATCCATGAGTTATTCTAAAACGTTTTCACCCAAGTCTACAAGAGACTCTAAATCAATACAATTTTCCTTGTTTCAAAAACTACTGTCTCACAAAAACGTCAACAATATTTCCAACGCCGTCAGGCTTTTATTTAAAGCTGGGTTACCAAAAATATATTGAAATGAATATCCATTTCACCAGGATTTTTTTCACAAACACAAACGGAGATTCTCGGAAAACAATGAACGTTGAAAATAGTCATCCGAACGAATTTTCTTTAAGCTTCAAAGATTCAATTATTTGATTTCACCTCAAAACCGCAGTGCGGGTTATACATTTTCAAATTTAGTTCGGAATAGTGATGGTCTATTTGTTATAGACTGCGAGGGGGGATCAAATGGTGGCAGTTTTAATTACCACATGGATCGGGTTATTGTTCTGTTAATTAAATCAATCGTCCCTAGATATTAATAGTCCCTAGGCTGTATTTCTGAGCGTCTGTCTCTGTATACGATACAGCGTGAACCATTCGAATTCATCCAGAAAATATTTATGATACCAATAAAAACTATATTAAAAATGATTTACAAAATCGCTGCGAAGAAAAATTACCCTTTGACTATTTACGTTAGGGCAAAAAATTCTTTAGATGAATGCTAATTTAACTGTTGAAATTGTTTATATATTATGTTGATCGCGTTAGTTAGTTTTGTGAGATAAAATACGTAGCTAAGTAAGTATAAGTATATAATAATAAGTAGCTTAATGCTTACCTTGAAATATTAATGAAATTTTTCCCGCAATGTGTTCATTTCACTATTTTCCTTCTTCTACTTCGAAAACTTTCTTGTGTCCAGCGTACGAGGTATTTACAAATTAAACATGTAATCAAAACGATGGGTTGAGAATAAATTGACAATATAATATATGATTTCTCACCATCATTGCAAAAGCAATATTTTTCGCATACAATGTTGGAAGTAGGAGCAAATCAAATATTGTCAGGTTATTTTTATCTCAAGAATTTGTCTTTCTTTTAATAGACAAAAATACTTACTTAGGTTTGTAGACTGTTTATTTATATTAGATTTTATTCATGAATCAATTTTTAATATAATTCAGTTATATATCGTATTCGAGTCTCCTTCTATTGTTTTTGCGTGGATGTTATAAAAGAATAAGCTTTTTGAATACTTCAATTTGAATTTGGATTTTGGTTTTCTTGAAGGAATAAATGAATTAATGAAATGGAATCTTGCAAGCGGAAGTTAACCAACTTCCTGACATCCGATCGAGCTGAAACTCGTCACAATTCATTTTGGTGGCACTTGTAAGTGATTACAGCAGTTAATTTGCCAAACAATTTTCGGTACAATCTATTTAGGAATTTGGCTTAGGTAATAGCACGGTTTACTCATTTAGTCAATCTCTTGGGAGGTAGGATCAATCCTCATTAAGAATGTTTTAGTTTTAAAAGTTCACAGCGGTTAAGAGCCAGTCCCTGGAGAGGAAGGTTCAATCCTCAGTCAAACCAAAATAAATTAAAAATTATGTATATTTAACTAAATCCATTAAAAAAACAGGTGAGTTATAGTTAAAAAATATTCTTGTCAGGGTGATTTAAAAAAAAATGATAGAAATCTTATTTCTTTCATATTGTAAATGTATTCAAAATTGTGGCAAACAGCCGAAAGGAAGAACTTTGTTTTCAAATAACTAAACACTTTAAAGCTAACTAAATATTTAATCGACGGCCTTTCTGACTTATTTTAAATATCTATAAAGTAGTTAAGACCGAACTTATTTTCAGACAATAATATCTGAAATCGGCAAAACAAAGGCATTCCATTTGTGCTTCAACTATTTTTTTTTATTCCGAATAAATTTGTAAATTACTACCTAATAAATAAGAATTTGTGTTATGGGATACCTTGATGAACGAGTTGCAGTATTTATAACAGAATAAACAGGTGGGATCTTTGTGTTTGTTCCTCCGATATTTTAAAAGAAGGTGGTGTAAATGTCATCTGCACTGATATAATAGGCTATAATACGTGCTAAGTATTAATTAATGGTTGGTATTTTTATCACATGAGAACGACTAGATCTTCTTCTTAACAGCTTGTCTGTGGTATGTATGATATCTTGGCTATTGGGTTTTCTCCTTCCTAGTGCACGGATCTTTTCAAGACAAGAATTTTTCTTTCCTCAAAAACACGCGTCGCAAAGCAATCCAAATTGATTTGTTAATGTTTATTGTACTACCTAAAACTTGTGTGTAGTTAGTTCAAAATAAGATTCATAGTTTTAATTACAAACGATGCTAAATTTTTCCAAATAAAGTGGTGTACTATGTAATGCGACAATATCTACGATTATCTTGGCAAAGGGCACGAAATTATTTTCCTTAGAGGATTCACAATAAGCTGTCCATAACGCTACTTGTAGAGTAGTAACAATCATTGTTACGAACGGAACAGTTTGTTTCTAAATTGAAACTCAGTTCGGCGGTGTTTATTTCAAAATATATTATGTAAAATAAACCTTACAACTTTTGGGAATAAAAAGGCCAAATTAACCATACAATATTACTGTAATCCACTTCCGCTAAAATCAAAAAGCAAACCATAGTCAAATTTAAACAAGAAAACTAAAATCTCCCTCCTGTAAAGTTATTTATCAGAGAATCCCGCCACTTTGCTGTCTATGTAGGTACTGAATGATTATAGCAGTAAGGTGTATTATTAGCTCCGTTATTAATAGTACCTACCTAGCGGCATTTAATTAAACATGTTCATTAACAGCTTTACAAAGTAACTACCCGCGTAATATTGTTCAGGTACCTGGCCGTGAATTTTATAATGCGAGTCAAATTAGTTTTCTGCTGATACGACTAGAATTAATGATGGTACCTACCGAACAACCTCTAATTAGAGGTAAATCGAGCAAAGCCTATCTCAAAATTACATCTGATGTATGTACACCAAACAAACAGTAGAAATAAATTCTATTGTGTTCATCGCAGTCTCGTACTACTGGAATAGGGGTTTGCGTATCGTAAATAGATTATGCAATCATAATACATAGCTATATAGAATTTGTAAATACGTATTAATGTGGATCGATTTTTGCACATTATAGTGTGAATGGTACATTTTTTTTACATTTTACCTCCAGGATGCCTTAAAGAAAACAATTTTTGTCAGGGCCCACGTCATCGTTGGGGATGTTGATTTTTTTAAGGAAGGGAATAGTTTTGTATTAGTGATTGACGGACCGATGAATGCAATTAATTGGTCACAAATTGATATTAGTTTGTCTCGTCAATAGTTAGTAATAAGATAGATCATTATAGAAATATAATATATATTTGTACAGCGCCTTTGAGGTGTTTCTTTACAAAAATGGCGCTATTCAAATAATCTAAATATTATTATTAATACAAATTCACATTACAGCGTATTTGTATAACTTTTCGAGTGTTATATGAAAACCTAAAAAAAAAATCATTAATTTAAAAAAAGTAGGACACTCTGAAATTGATCGAACACTAAATTGTCATTAATGATAGTCCCGCTTCAAAATGATTGCACATACTGATAAACACTAGAACCAAGTAGTTTTATAGTTGGTGGATTTGTTACTGTAAATACTTTGAGCACAAAATTACTGAGCACAAAAAAAGTGTGAATTTAATAAATGTTTGTGTTCGTTCATTACTTTCATATGTGTCAAGCTATGCAGTGGTTTCCACTAGCATACTAAGAAGGATCCAATAATTTTCAATAATAAATTAATAAAATATTAAAGACACTCCATTTCACTATTTACAACTGTTGCCAACTTCGGGCCTGACATCCGTCTTCTGCAAACAGTAGATTGTACAAATATCCCAATAATGGCTGAAAATTGACACAATATTCATATGAACGTTTTTTGCATAATACCTACATCTCACCGACTCCTTTCACGAATGTTAGGAATCGCAATCACTCTGAAGTTATGGGTCTTAGAAATAAGTCAATAATAATAAGCCTTAGTCGTAAGTTATTAGATAAGTCTTAGATTTAATTCACTAGTTATAATCATAGTCGTAGATACGCCAGCTGTATTAATTATTCAAAAATTTTATTTATACAGCGCCCTTGAGGTGATTTTTCACGAAAACGGCGCTGTATAAATCAGCCAAATATCATTATTTTTACTGTCACAATTTGTGCGTGAGTACGTACAAATTGTGACAAATGAAATGGAAATATCACGGTGACAGCTTCACGTCAATCGATCGGTTAAGGAATTTTCAAATATAGAATAGTGATTATAATGTGATAACATTATTTACAAATAAATGCTTTTTATAGATGTTCAAAACTACAATTTAATATATCAGAACAGATATCAAAATAACATAAAAAATCCCAAATATTAATACCAAGCGAAATTACAATTCCTACCACAATTTAGGTAACAATATTTTAACAACCTTATTTTAAATCAATTTTAAATTTGGGAGGCGTTTTTGGGTACCGCCGCCCTGGCAACCATTTATTGGAAAATCGGTGCCTCTGCCATATGTCACCCCGATTGGTTCGTTATATTTGGTGATTTAGCAGGGGTGCCCTGGTTCATCGGGTGAGGTGTGTTGAGGATGCGCCTGCCCACCAGCTGCGTGGCGTCCCAGGTCAGGAGAGGCTGGTTTGGGGAGATCCTTCGACCTCTCCAACTGGTTTCTCGACCCATCGCCTTGCTTCGCAGTAGAAGGGATATATTCATATATCCGTCACACCTTGACGCACTGGTCCCTAGATTCTAACCCATCCCTAATATTTGTTGCCTTCCGAGAACTTCTTTACCTTCCTTTCCTTAAAAAAGACCCTCCACACGGCTTCCCAAATGATGTGAGGCCTCCTGGGTGGGGTTCCATATCTAGATCGAGAATTTCCTCACCTAACACAAAAGCCTTGTCTCTTTATGGTAATGAAAGGCTATTTTTATATATTTTTTTAAATGGTGTCTCTATATATAGTAGAAATATTACTTAAAATTTAAATAATATGTATTATTAAACTCCATGGCTCTTGGTCATGGAAATACCGTAGCGATCTTTAAGATAATTCTGTTAACACATGAAGCGTAAAAATGGTGCAATTTCTAAGTGTCCGAGTTTGAGGTATCAGTGAAAAATAGTTAGTTAATAGAAAGAACAGATTTTTTTCAGACAGAATAAATTGTATTAAATTCGTAAATGTTTGATTCCCAATTGGCGTATAAAATAAACTGCATGTAAATGTAAAGAGAAGATCAATCTATTGTGTTATAATCGCAACGAAACACTTGGAGAAAAAAAAGGAAGTATAGAAAGGAAATATTGAACTTTGGGATGATATTTATCTTATTTAACGGAAGTTCTACCAAATTATAGATACGAACAGCAAAATAACATAAACTCTCAAATATGACGAAAATTCGAATCGTACAATTTGAATAGGACATAAGGAAGTGGAATAATCACAAAACTCTTTGGATATCAAACTCATCCGTTTATTAAAAGTTCCAAACATTCACGTGTCAGAAGCATAGTAAAACCTTTTTTTTTAATATTTAAGTGGATCAAAGCCATAAGGTTTAAAATCGTAATATGGCAATGAATTCCCGTCTGCATAATTTTAACAGTAAAAATGAAGCGTCTATGTCGTTTGACAAAAAGTAATCAAATATAAATCCTTTTTCATGTCGATTGATGTAAAACTTGATTAAATCACATAAACCAAAATTGCGTCGTCATGGGAACGAACTCGAGACTTCCGCGTGATAAGATTGATGTCGTAATTCGAACTCTCACCCCTCCCCAATCTCCAAAATAATCATTTATCATTTTTATCGGATAAACGGATCATTTTCAGTAGTAATTTCTATCAAATAACCATGGTGTCTAATAAAAATCGTAAAAAAGGCAAAGCTTGGCCATTTTTTTGCTAATAATTCAGTAAATATCATCCACTTACTATTTATAGATAAAAATCTGGTTATCTATAAAAAAAGTGATAAAAGTTAAGTAAAAACTGACATCGAGCAGAAAATCTTCAGTGTAAGCAGTAACAAAGAATTATTAGAAAAAATAATAACATGTGGTAGTAGTTTCTGTTGTGGTTTTTGTGAAAAATAGGAATGGGACATCAGATAAATAGTTATTATATTATATTATCGATCTTTTTATAGGAATAAGTATTTACTAACAAAATGGCCGCACCAATAACGATAATAAGTATATTGTATTCAATACTCAATCAACATTCTTCTGGTTCCCTCTCGCCTTGGGGGTTAACATTCACCGTAGCAATTCTCAACCTGCAGCTTAGAATAATTCATCGGAACTCTTCTGGTACCATTAACACAGATTACGTGACCATGAAGCTCAGAATTTTTCTTTGCTATTAATTTTTATTGTGTTATTCAGCTCTTAAATTTAAATCAGTTAATTTATTTATATATTGTTTTGGTTTTTCAAACGCTTGAATCAACATGAAAAAGTTATAAAATTAACTTTTTAAAGAACGTAAATGTTAATAATCCATCTATAAATGTTAAGAATGGATGTTTATGATTTTTGTTTCACCTAAAGCGATATTAACAATAAAAAGAAACGAAAAGATGTAAACAAAAATATACAGAGAGAACTGCCTACTAGAATTTCACTCTTATCAAGTGGCATCCTTCTTTGGGAGAAAACAACATAGTGCGCTCATTAAATGTATGGGTAATAATCGAAAAGAACTTTGGACACACGAGGAAGGTCCATGTCTACAGCAAGACGCCAGGAGCTCATAAAGAGGTAAAATATAAATTAAATATATTGTAAAACTTACTTACAAAAATATCGACATGCCCAGTAATCCAATGGGAATGTGGGTACATTTTATGCACATTACTAAAATCAACTCGGCAATATTCATAACTTATGTTGAGATTAAAAAACCAACAAAAATCGATCACCACAATATCGGTTGATCACTACGTAAGCGTTATTTTTATACAAGCCTTTCAAATGGTATAAAAGTTAGCATCACTAGCACAAATGACCGTTGGATTTTTGAATGATGACCTTAATTGGGAGAAAGAAGCAGAGGTATTTTAACAAAGAACATGAACTGAAGACTTAAAAAGAACTGCCATCCAATGGGCAAGCATCGTTAAAACTGAGTCGTTTGAAAGAGGCATATTTATAGAAAGAAAAAACCAACAAAAATATCGATCGAAACATTCGGCAAAAATATCGATAAGCCCAGTAATCCAATAGGAATGTAGATAGGTATTATATATTACTGTCGCCAAATCGACAATCTTGATTTTTTGTATTGCGAATAAATATAGCTGGGTAATCCTATTCAAATGGCATAAAGTAAACCAAATAATATCGATTGCCCAAGTCCCGGGAATGCCGGTAAGCCGGGCACTGCAATCCCTAGCAAAGACATCTCTGAATAAATGGCTTTTCTGGCGCGGTGAAAACCCGCGGAAATGTGAAATGTACGAAAGTCGGCGTTGTTTTTCTATTCACGGAGGAAATATACCTTCACTTATTCATGGCCTGTGGGGCGAGCATATGTATGTTGGTGGGTGCAAAGGGTGGTCATATGTACCAGTGTGGCGTACATACGTAGGGTGGCGTATGTACCCAGGGTGGCGGTATGTACATTGTACAATGTACATATGGTGGTCATGTACCTAACGAAAATATTGGGGTTACTACGTTACCAGTGCAAAATAAACTCCCGATTTTAGGTTTCGCTTATATTTTGAACGGACTGAATAAAACACTAAATAATGTGATTAAAATTGAAAGATTTAATTCCAAATTCTGGTTTGTTATTTCTTCGAAGTACATATTGATAAAATTGATAAACTATCCTGGACGGGATCTTTCGGGTTGTCAACTCGTTTTATCGCCGAATGAAATTGTATTACGAACGCCTTTGTGGTATGTAATCGTCCATAATAGTAGACAGTCCCTTGCAAAGGAGGAATCGTTTTAAGGATTTTGACTGAAAACAGTTTGACAACCATAAAAAACAAAGTGTTTTGGATTTTCTCTTTAGTCTAAATTAATAGACGAAAATAATCAACAGACAATAACGACTGACACTGACCAAATATTCAACATGTTTGACGTACTAGATAGACGCCAAACATAGATAAAAACACTACTAAAGTACATTTTTGACAAAAAAACTAAATTTCAACAAACTCAAACTAACATTAATACATCAGTTAGAGAAGAGCGTACATACAAAACATTAAAAAAACTGCGTCGATAAACACAAGCTTTAGACAGACACTACACATACCAGGCAATAAAAGCATTCAAAAATCTTACACTCGACACACAAAGTGAGGCAAACAAAAACCATTTCTCAAATAAAATTAAATAACGTAACAGTCAATATTACAAAAAAAATATATCTTAAAATATATAATATGTAGGCGGAGAAAGGTTGATATGAAGCTATTTTACATTAGCTCCACACAGGAGTCCCTGAGAAAAAAAAATCCCACAGGGCCTATGTCATCTTTAGGGATGTTGAGTAAAGGATCTTTTTATGGAAAGTAAGGAGAGGAACTTCTGGGAAGGAAAAATATATGAGGGGTCGGTAGGAATCTGAGGGTCAATGTGTCCCGTCATCCCTCCCTCTGCGGCGTAAGGCGATGGGTCAACATAGTCCGGCTGAAGAAGCCAAAGGGTCTCCCTCAAACAGTCCTCCCGATTCGGTCCGCCACGCAGTAGGTGGACAAAAGGATCCGTCGTCAAGACCTTGAACGTCACCCTATAAACCCGGGCAACCCTGCTAAGTCACCAAACGTAGCGAACCACTTGGGGTGACCTATGGCAGGGGTACCCAAACCCGCCTCTCAAATGTAAGTTAAGTTACCAAATCTGATTATTCAGATATAGTAACATAACAACGTTTCGATTCTTAACGATGGTCTTTCACATAAGCGATACATTAATTATCAATACCCATAACACTTAAGAACGTGGGTGGTGAAATTTTAGTAACCTACCGGCTGCGCCAATATTATATAGGTGTTTAATACGAGATAGGTTACTTAGTTAACTTCTAATATTATTTAATAACTAGATTTGGGTATTTATTTATTTAGAACGCACTACTTTATATAAAGGTTAGACTATTGTCGTCTCACTCTAAAACACATATAACATATTATTGTGTGACTTTTATTCAATTACATGAAATAAAAATACAGACATATATATTCATCTGGATTTGTACCGGGGGTGGCGTATGTACCGTGGGTGGCGTATGTACCGTGGTGGTGTATGTGCCGTCCGTACAGTGCGCTACTACACGCGAGTGCGGGGATGTTAATATGTATTCAGCCGATGTGAGCAAAATACACATTAAGATTTATGAAGCCTTTACAAAAATGTAAGTCACCTTTATGTAACTGTGCCGTTTTACAAATGGTTCGGCTGCCATTCTCCTTTCATTTTACTCTCCGTTTATTTAGCCTGAGTTATAACATATATGCGGACTCGATATTTTAAGCAAGGTTTACTGTTTTTTGCAAATGAAGAATTTTTTGGCCGTACTCGTTCACGAAACTCGACGGACATCGAAACACCCGCTCACAGTTGATTTTGGCTTCATGAAGTCGGGTGATTCGGCTCGCAAGTGGAACGAGCTACAAGATTCGCACTAATAAATCCTTTCCTACAGCCTTCACCTTAACCCGCCTCACAAGATGCCCAACCGGGTGGCGAAATAGTTCCACTATCCTAACGCTGTGCCTACAGGGGCGCTCTTGTGATGTGTAAGTTACATAAAAAGGATATTAAAACAATATTTAAAAAAATATTATTTAAAAAAATATTTTCACAAGAGGCTTTTCGTACTTATCGGTGAAACTGTCATTTTTTTGTTGTTGTTGTTTGAGTTACATCTGAATATCATCAATATTAATTGAAATGTGTATAATTAGGTTAATAGATATATTATATTAGAGACTATTTGGTGGGCCCTTTAAAAACTATCGAATGGTAAGTTCTAGCCTAACAAAATTTATAAACTATTTCAACATCACAGTATTCATTTAGCATCACCATCTTTATCAGAAGCTATGTAAGTGTGAAACATATCTTACAACGCCAAATGCGATGAAGTTAGTATTTATCTGTACTACTATTTTCTACCCTTTTCAAGCAGTTTTATGTATCTATAAGCAAAAGAGAGTATAATATTAATGTAACAATAGGGTTTCTTTTTAAAATCTTACTATGGTATTCGGAGAATACTAACTGAGAAATTATATATTAATTTTATTAAAAATCTTGTCGTATTATTCGTTTTCCTGTTAAAACCGAGACTATCGGCGTTTAACGAATGAATTAAACATATTTCAAATAATCTATCAGTAAAGTACGAAGATGTTATGAGGAAGTCGAAAACGTGTTTTAAAAAATTAAAATGTTTTTGCATTTCGTCCATCGATCATTTTATTTACTAGGACAAGGAACCCGCGTTAACACGTTTCAGAATTATTCTAATTGACTAATATTTTATAAGAAAATGGGAAAGCTGATACATATTTCAGTCAGTATTATGATAAATCATCTGTACTTATTTTTATCCATGTAGATACATAATATGTAGAATACAGAAAAGTATACAGAAAATACTAGAAATGTGATATGGGCGTGTTTCGTGATTCAAAAATCTAACCATTATTTATTTAAATTTCTAATTTAAGTCGACCACAAAATACAACTACAAAATCAAATGAAATAGCGAATTTGACGTCAGGCAGTATAAGAAAGACAGAGTGTTCGATTTTGACGAGATATTCTAGTGTAAAGGTACCTAATGTGTCAGTGGCCACAATACCACAATACTTAATTAGAAAAAGCGGAATGTTTATTGGCATTGCCACATTCTGAGGTAGGATTCGAGACAAGATAATGGGCCCTCTGTCCGATACTACATTACCTCTGTCCAATACGACATTTGCATTGTCCGATTGGAAATGACCTCTGTCCAATAGAACATTTGCAGTGTCCGATTGGAAATTACCTAGGTCCAAAAGTACATTTGTAGTGTCCGACAGCACATTCCCTTTGACAAATAGGACAATTGCAGTGTCCGACAGAATATTAACTATGGCCAATAGGACATTTGCATTGTGCGATTGGAAATTACCTCTGTCCAATAGGACATTTGTAGTGTCCGAAAGGACATTATCTATGTCCAATAGTACATTTGTAGTGTCCGACAAGACATTCCCTTTGGCCAATAGGACAATCGCAGTGTCCAATTGGAAATAACCTCTGTCCAATAGGACATTTGTAGTGTCCGAAAGAACATTCCCTATGTCCTATAGGACATTTGCAGTGTCCGACAGAATATTCCCTTTGGCCAAAAGGACATTTACAGTGTCCGATTGGAAATAACCTCTGTCCAATAGTACATTTGTAGTGTATGAAAGGACATTCCCTATGTCCAATAGTACATTTTTAGTGTCCGACAGGACATTCCCTTCGGCCAATAGGACAATCGCAGTGTCCGATTGGAAATAACCTCTGTCCAATAGGACATTTGTAGTGCCCGAAAGGACATTACCCATGTCCAATAGGACAATTGCATTGTCCGATTGGAAATTACCTCTGTCCAATAGGATATTTTCAGTGTCCGATTCGAAATTACCTCTGGCGCTCCGTATTAACGGCATATACGCCACCACGATACATACGCCACCACGATACATACGCCACCCACGGTACATAAGTCATCCTGGGTTCTACGCCAACCTAAGAACAAATCCAGATGAATATAGTGTCTGTTTTTCATGAATTGAATAAAAGTCACACAATAATATATTATATGTGTGTTAGAGTGAGACGGCAATGGTCTAACCTTTATTTAAAGTAGTGCATTCTTAATAAATAAATACCCAAATCTAGTTATTAAATAATATTAGAAGTGTTAATTAAGTAACATATCTCGTATTAAACACCTAAATAATATTTTCGCAGCCGGTAGGTTACTAAAATTGCCCCACCCACGTGCTAAAGTGTTATGATTATTGATTAGTGAAAGGCTATCGTTATACATCTTTATCTCCTTCACTCAGAGCACACTATACTAATTTTTTTTTTTTTTTTTTTTTATGTGACACCTCACAAGAGTGTCCCTGCCTGTGGAGTGCACAGACAGGGGAACTATGTCACCACCCGGTTGGGCGGCGTTGTGAGGCGGATATACTCTTGATTTTTATTATAAAGTTAGTGCCAAACGAAGAGTTGATATTATTTGTTATTAATTATTAACTTTATACTAATCTTAGATGCTTTTCAGGTCGCGTATACTGTAAAAAAATTTGAAACATAAATTTATATTCTTGTGTCTACGGTAAAACTAAATAAAATGATGAAGCAGCAATAAATTTGATCATTAAAATTTGTCTTTCATACCGCATATTCCAGTCATTGCTTACAGTTTTTTGTTTTGCTTTGACAAAACTGTAGGAAATACCAGAAAACCGTTTTTAACTAGTTAATAAAACTTTGCGAAGATACTCGATATATCTCAAAATCAGACTCCTTTTCAGAACCGACATTACAATTTATATTATTTTACTATAGCGATTAAAAATAAATGATATGAATATTGGTGACCTACTCGCTGTCGGCACAAATACCATAAAAAGATAATATTAATTTTATTTTAATATATTATATGATTTGCTATGGAAAAATAAAATTAATATTTTAATTTCAATCAGATTTATATTATTAAAACGCCAAATCATTTTGTAGAAAATGAATGCAAATTGTTGCTACAACAATATTTAATATTGTCCTGTTTCGTCAATCATTTTTAAGAATAGGAATGTTTGGGGATGTGATAAGGAGACGAACGAAAGAAGTTGTGATTTCACAGCGTTTATTGAGTCACTGTAGAGGTGTAGTTGAGGTATTATTTCGGACTACTGACTGGTGAATTCCCCGGGCCGAAGATCAACACCACGATATGTATCCGCTCCTTTAACATTTCCCTTACTGTGCTAAAAAAATCCACGCATTCCGGTGCTGTGTAGTAAATACACATCTTAAAATAAACGATTTAATATCGAAAAAATATGAATACTCATAGCTAACTGCTTATGTTTAATATATTTTATATCAAAAATGATAATAATTGTAATTTAATTGCTGAAAACATGAAAAAACCATCGGCAGATGCTAAAAAAACTTGCGAGGGGTCCAGATCTAACGACGGTCCGCGACCGACTGGCTGGCGGCTGGCACACACACAGCTATGCGGTCGTAGGTATAGATAGTCTAAATCAAAATACATCTGCGGACGTGTGGATTTCTCACGTCCCCGCATAACGAGCTAAAGCGGGACATCAATAGCGTGTCATTTCCTCGCACACTCTTCGCTTAGCAGTGTCACACGGTTGATTGTATTGGTGTATTTGTTTCAGATTTTTAACAAAAATATCTGATTTTTAATTGAACTTGAAAACTATACAAAATTATATTTTTTAATTTAGTGCATAAATGTATAACGTAGGAATACCTAAAATCTGAACCCAGAATTTATAGAGTTATTAAAGTTATTAGAAGCAATGTGTAGTAAATACACACCACAGATAAGGAAAGTTTAAGGTCGTGCAAAGCCGGACCTAGTATGTCCGTGGTCCATGACGGCGCGGTGAGGTAAGAGCAGGATGCGGTGCGGGGGTTGGCCGAAGCGGCCGCCCGATTCAGTTAGCGGCGAGCGCTCGTACTGGGATTCACTTGTATGACTCTGTAGCTGCTAATTACTGACTGACTTAGGCACCTTGACGTAATCGCTTATACAGGGCAAATGCGTTCTAGAACAATCCAGCAAATCGTGAGTAGGTAGATGAACCGCACATTCGATGTTTCGCCAGTAGATTTTAATGCGATGCAATAAATCAATATTTAATATTGTCCTAATTCTTCTTATGAAAACGACAAATCATTTCAATAGGAGTGCATATAATTGCTACAACAATATTTAATATTGTCCCGTTTCTTCAAATCCAATTTCGATGCATGAAAGTTTATTTTTCATGTCTAAATAGAAGATATTTTTAAAATTATGGTATCGATGGATGAGTGGTTTCGATCCTTGGCCATGAATCTAGAGATTGCAGGCTCAAATTCCAGCTTGCGCAAGTAATTTCATTTTTATAATAATTCATTATCGCTGGAATGTTCCGTTCGCCAGTTTATAATTGACTTAATCAAATTGCATCATAGTATATAATATTCTGATTACAATGATAACTAGTTTCATACTAACAACGAGAGCTTAGTCTTTATACTAGAAAATCTGAGTGCACAGTTTAGTTTTCAGAAGTAACTATTATGGAATCACATATTCCACTCAACCTATATACCAACATATTATACGAGTGTCATGTTATATATTTCCATTCTGTGTTAACAACGTACGGCTGAAACTTTTGTTTACTGCTCGCCCAAATGTGATTCGCCTGTACCACACTCGCTACTCGCTACTCACTAGTACAAAGCGTGACAAACTCTGTTTTCTGTTTTCGAACAACTGACGTAACAAATGAGTGCCGGGCGCTGCTATTTTAGTTGGAACGTAGGTACTATATTACTGTGTAAAGGGAGGCTTATTTATACCCAAGCAAAACTTTACGACGGGAGGGCTTATGATTTTTCAAAATGGTATATTTTAAGTAGAGGAAACATATTTCTTTCATAAATAAATGATTTGTTAACTAATTAATTTAACGCTCCAATCATTCCCCGCCTAAATGTATGAGTATAATGAGGTCTGAAGGGCTACTTCTGACGCCCTGGACTACCTTGTAGACCGCAATGTCCTTTTTTGACCTCCACCCACGGCCAGCTCTATGCGGGCATAATTGGAGCACTTCGCTCGGGGGGGCCGAATTTCTAAGGCGCCAAGGTGCTGAAAATATAGAATTCCTACCAGTTCTAACACATCACCCTTGATATTATTGTTCATAAAAACGGCGCTACAAATCACCCTAATATTGTTGATTACAGTGATCACCTACCTAAGCGTCTACTGGTAGTGACAAGGGGCGCCAACATTTTTCTAGCTCCTTGGCTTGCGCCGGTTTGGTACATGGACGGTTCTGCCTCCCTACCATTAAAAAAAGCATGGTTATAAAACTATTGGTACCTACTTACATACCATCACAGTAAAGTTTTAGTTTGGGATGCGGCTTTGCATACCGCCGCCTAAGAAACCATTTATTAGATAACAAACATCTCTGTTATAGGTCACTCGAAGTGGTTCACTATGTCTTGTGATTTTGCAGGGGTTCCACTGTTCGTAGGGTGAAACTTAACATGCAAAAAAAATAGTCGAAAATTCCATACTAGCTGAGAGTGGTGATTTTGGATTACCCATATCATAGCTTCTGTCATAAATCACCTTAGAAACCGCATATTTGATACAATCCACTATGTATGTACTCTGTATTTTACTTATTTTATTAAATATGATTGTAAAGCTGCTCATCTAGATATAGGAATTCCCTAGTAAGGTGAGCAGCGGAGAAAAAAAAATTAATTCATCTCTCGCACTGCAGTGCAAGGCGATATGTCTTGCTGGAGAGGTCAGAAGGTCTCCCTCAACCGGAATCTCAGTACGGCGGGCAAACGCATCCACTGTCAAAACCATTTCAAGCAACGTTTCAATTCTAAATGGTGGTCTTAAACCAGGTCGATACTGAGAGTATCTTCCACTCTAGAACGTGCAGCAAATATACTATGCATTATTTTATAAATATTGAAATATCACAAATTAATCTAATAAAATGTTCTTCCGCTCGCCAGGATTAAAGGCCGCGACCTCCAGCTTGCTAGTCGAGAGTCTTACCCCTCGACCACGGAGGGCTTCAAAAGTATAGGGTCGTTCGTTAAACATATGGGCATTTTGAAAATCTGAATACAAAAAAAATCTCTCCATGCATACTCTACAACACACACCTAAATATTTCCACTACATTAACAAAATGTTCACATTAACAAAAAACTTAAATATAACTACATTAACAAAATGTTCACATTAAATCACGACTTAAATATAGCTACAATAACAAAATGTTCACATTAACACAAAACTTAAATATAGCTACAATAACAAAATTTTCACATTAACACACAACTTAAATATAGCTACATTAACAAAATGTTCACACTAACACACAACTTAAAAATAGCTTTATTAACAAAATTTTAACATTAACAAACAACTTAAATATGGCTACATTAACAAAATGTTGCTGTGTGTAGATATGTACCTATGCTGTACATACATTACATACAGCTAAAAAATCCTTAACATTCTAAAATACGCACTCTAAAATTATTCAAACCCTTTCAAAATATGTTTAAAATCTGCAATTATAATAAATGTAATGCTTTTCTTACTTACGCAGACAAAAACATTTACCCTTAAAAGGCCTTGTAAAGCAGGTAAGCAAAAACAAAACTTTTAAGTAATGTTTTACACTTTCTAGCAATATTTGTGAGAACTAATATTTTGGTACAAGTCTGAATAATTATTCAAATTGTACAGTTTACTGAAGTAAATACTGGTATTATTTTATAGACCTAGTAATTTTCAAAGAATTTTAGTAATCTCACAGTAGCTGTTACCTACCTAATTGGTTGGATATTTATTTTTAAAGAAGGAATGAATTTAAAAGGGCTTAACTTTAAGCATTTTACATTTTCAATCATTAATTTCTCTGTCAGTGGGGGAAATTAATTAAATACTCGATGTTCACTATGCTAATTCGATGCCGACAGACGTCCGCGTTGTTTTAAATGAAACCCTTCATCAGACAGTTAAAATAAATATTCTAAAACGCAAAATAATGAAACATCAAATTTTGTGCTGGGAAAAACTAAAATATGCATAAATTATTATTTTGTTTTAAAAATTCGGACTTATAAATACTCTTAATACCAACCTGATAAAAGACCAACTTCAGAATTGAAGCGTTTCTTTAAATGGCTTTTGCCGTGTTTGGTTTTTTCTCTTTCTACTACCTCCATTAATTCCCCTCGTAATTACCTTCAGTCTCGCATTAATTTAATTTGAGGATTGCAAAGTCTCAACCCAGATGGTTAGGTTAGGTTAGATTAGCACTTGTTGGACTGTTGTGCATTAAACAAATAAATAAATAAAGTAGACGCGTTATATTTAATGATCTTTTGTTTACATGTGAATACATCCCAACTACCTGGAGCCAATCAGACTATGGCTTGCCCATTTGGGGTATGTTGTGAGGCTGAAGATAGTGAGGAGTAGAAGGAGCTGAGGATGAGGAAGGGAAAGACATGCCTCTTCAGATCTGGTCACCAAACACGACTTTCAAGCAAAGTTTCAATTGAATGGTGGTTTCACACCACCAAAACCGAAAGTGTCTTGCACTCTGAAACGTGCCGCAAATATACATTAAATTATTTTAAATGAATAAATTGTGAAATAACAAAAATTAGACAAATCAAATTTATTTGTACATGTCGGGATTTGAACCCGCGCCCTTCGGATTGGAATTCGAGAGCCTTACCCCTTGGTATCTGTTAGACGAGACGTTTACAAATAAAACACATTGCTTTTGTTAACATCATGTCAACATTATCGTGAATATTATTTCCCATTACCTTACCTTTTCCAAAATCTTCGATTGTGTTGTTGCCAGAGGGGTAGAGAAGGAATACATTGAAATCTCTACGATTAACGCAAAATCCCTTCAAACGTTACAACTCAACCAAATAGTAGAAAATTTAACATTGCTTTGCACAATATCCTAATTCATTGGAGTGATTTTGATTTTACATTTTGCTGTAGGGACTTATTCTCTTTTATATTATACTATAGAGAGCGTATGAATTTCAAATGATTATAAATTACAATCACAACAACTTATTTATTAGATATGCTTTATAATGAATATGAATGTGACCGAGATCAGCGTCTATACTAGCTAATATCTGGGATGAAAGAGTTAGCTTGAGCATTGAGCAAGTGCAACTACTTATATACAGTACCTAAACTCTTTCTGTATTATTCTAACACTGCTGGAGCCATATTAATATTTTAATAATCCCATATCCTCCTCCAATACACAAGACACAGAAGAAACAAGGCACAGAAGACACAAGACACAGAAGACACAAGACACAGAAGACACAAGACACAGAAGACCCAGAAGACACAAGACACAGAAGACACAAGACACAAGACACAGAAGACATAAGACACAGAAGACATAAGACATAAGACACAGAAGACACAAGAAACCGAAGACACAAGACACTGAAGACACAAGACACCGAAGACACAAGACACCGAAGACACGCGACACCGAAGACACAGGACACCGAAGACACGAGACACAGAAATCATATTGCTAAATCGGTATTTTAATGGAAAGTGCTCTAAAGATCTTGCCTCATTGAATCCTTTTACATAAGTGTGCAGTTTTTTTTTTTTTTTTTTTTTTATTTCCTTTATTTTTTCCCAATTTACATATTTCACAATACAAGTTTTTTAATAAAATGAAAGGGAACCCACTAAGGCGCAGCCTGTGCGTGGGTAATATAATTTAATACATTAGATTTTTGTACCTAAAAATACATAACAGTAAAAATAAAATAAAAAACAGTAAGCATAATAAAGAAAAACGGTAGGATTATAATTAAAGTTATTCTAAAAGATTGTGCAAGAGGAGCATATTAAAAATAAATCAAAGTAAAAATAAAGATTTTAAGATAATATTTATGAATTAAAAGAACACAAAATAAAATAATAATAACTATACAGAAACAAAATAGAAAAAAGTAAAAATTAAATGAATAATGCTTCAACATTTGCATTGTACAGCCACAACTTTAATTCTTTTTGGTATTGCGCTAGTTTAGTTGTTACTTGAATTTTTTTTGGTAGTAGATTAAAAGTGCGAGGTCCAATAAAGCTACTGTGAGTTTGCATTAGTTTGGTATTGGTTTGTGGGGTATAAAATACATGATTTCTTCTATAGTTGATTTTGGGTTCATATTTTTGAAATTTATTTTGGTTTTTCATGACGTATTTCAGGCTTTGAAATAAAAATAGTTTACGGAGATTGAATAGTTGAGATTCCTTGTACAATTGATCAGTCGAAAATGTCCTCTTTTTATTATATATAACCTTGATAATATGATTTTGTACTATTTGTAGTGGTTTTATAAATGTATCTAGTGCGCCACCCCATCCTAATATACCGTACATAATTGAGGATTGCACTAGAGAAAAATAAATCATTTTCAATTTGTCAACATTGAGTACTTCCTTAAGTCTATAAAATATGTACGTCAGATATCTTAATTTAGAAACGGTGTTATTAATTTGTGGTTGCCAGTTTAAATTTGTGTCAATATATATACCCAAATATTTGATCTTTTCAATTTTTCCAATTTCAAAGCAAGAGGTGCATGTTACTTTATTACAGTTAGCATTATGTAGTCTAATTTTAAGGTTATTGGGAGGTTTGTTTTTACTGTTTTTATAAAAAGTTAGGTAAAATGTTTTACTATAGTTTAAGAAAAGTCTATTACAAGTTAGCCATGATAAGACATATGAAATACATTTTGTTGCATTTAAAAAAGTTTCAGGCCAGGATTTTCCATTTACTATTATTGCTGTATCATCAGCGTAAGATACAATTTTACCAGGGATTACAACATTGCATAAATCATTAATATATATTAGAAACAGAATTGGGCCAAGCACAGTCCCCTGTGGTACTCCATTTTTTATCACTGTTTCTGTGCTATAAAAGTTCCCAATTTTTGTTTTTTGTAATCTGTCTTTGAGATAGTGAGTGAGAATTTTTAGTGCATCTTTTTTGAAACCTATTTGATTAATTTTCTTTATGAGTAGATTGTGATTTACAGTATCAAACGCTTTTCTTAAGTCTAAAAATATAGCTAGACTTTTTTTATTTTGATCAACAGATGTGTATAAATTTTTTGTCAGATCGAATATTGCATCTTCAGTGCTTAATTTACTTCTGAAGCCATATTGATTTTCGGACAGAATATTGTTTTGTTCTAGGTATTTCATAACTCTATTTTTGATACATTTTTCAAATATTTTTGAAAGGTTTGAAACTAAAGAGATAGGTCTGTAATTGTCTAATATGTGCGTGTCACCCGATTTGTGAACTGGTAATATAGTGGAGATTTTAAATTGTTCTGGGAAATACCCTTCTTTTAGGGATATATTATAAATATGTTGCAAAGGAGTTAAAATATATTGTTTTATTTTTTTTAGTGTATTACCTGATAAATTATCAATTCCTGAAGAATTTGTTGGTTTTAGGCTGTCAATGTGTTTTTCAATTTCATTAGTTGTGATAGGTGTAAAATAATCTAATGAGTTAATTGAATTGTTTGTTGGTACCAAAAGCAGAGATGAGTCAACGGGCGCTGTATTAGCAATCTTACTGGATGATTCAAGTACTTGGTCTACGACATTTGTGAAGAAGTTGTTAAAGTTATTTGCAATGTCAGATTTGTCAGTTATAATATTGTTATTTATTTTAATCTCCTTAACCTCAGTTGATGCTATTCTTTTTTTATTCGTTATTTCGTTAATAATATTCCACGTTTTTTTGGTATCATTATTTGCATTATCAATTTGTTCACCATAGTATTTTTTTTTACAACTTCTTATTAACCTATTTAGTAAATTTCTATACAGTAAATATTTTGTTTTCATGAAGGAAATTGTTCTGACATTGTTTTTTTGACAGGCTCTTTGATAATTTAGCATCTCTCTATATAGTTTATCTCTTTGTTTAATGGAGACTATTATTCCTACAGTTATCCAAGGTTTAATTTTTTTATATTTTCTCTTAGATATAACAATTTTATTTGTACTTTTGTTGGGAGATAAGATACACATTTGTACACGATTAAGATTTTCCACATCTGCGATGAATTTCCGACATCTGTGCTACCTCCCCCCTAGATTATGAAATTCCTAAAAACTTAGGTTTACTTCATATTTTCCTAAAAAATCACTCTAAAAGATTGTATGGGCCCTTAGGTTTTAAGCTAACCAAAAAGATTATATAAAATTAATTATTCTTAGAAGCGAATAGCTCCGTTTCTCAAATAATCAGTGGCTCAATTAAGTCCACCTCTATTTGTAACGAAATATCATTCAAAGTATATTCATTTATGTTGTATTGTTTATTTTCCGATTGCAGACATAATAGATGTCTAAAAACATCATCTGTCTTCATTAGTCCTTTAGAATGTTAACTATAATACTTTTTTATTATCCTCCTCATAATATTCCAACGATAATTTTCGTAACATTATTCCATAGAAATCTAGTCAAAAACATATACAATATTAACAGTTTTTTAGGCCGCAATAACTGTCAGTATTGTTCGGAGCTCGATCAATCATATCTGGAAACCGGCAGCCTCAGATAAAAGAAAAACAGATTTCAGTTAAACGGGCTTACGACAGTAGACACCTAAATGGTAAAAAAGAGACGATAATAATGTATTTGGTTTTGTGATGCTTAAAAGATTGAAAATTGATGTAAAAAGCAACGGTACGAAATCTATAAGTATACAAATTGTATTTCCATTTCTGGTTTTACGTGTTTGTGCAATTTTAGAGAGTGAAGTGATATGCCAATGACAGAAACTCGTTCAGTGAAAGTTTATGCCTTTTTAATGGAATATTTTTTAATGAACAATGATCATGCCATCAGTAATTAGTAATTTAACATAACAATAAACGAAGGTAGACGCCACTTTATCGTACTCTACCTAGAATCGACAGAGCTTTCAACGCATTGGGTCCGTATTCTAAAAACGGAACTCGATGCCTATAACGAATGAATTGAAATATTTCATATCAAACTATTATCAGTAAAGCACGAATATGTTATGAGGAAGTCGGATTGTTCTTAAAAATAATAATATTTTCACATCTGGCCCATTTTATTTATTTACACAAGGCTATAAACTTGAACACGTGCTCAGATATATTTAGAATTACTAATATTTTACTAGGAAATCGTCACGCAGGCACATTTTTAACAGCATTTTGATAAAGAAAGCTGTACTCGACTTTCTCCGTGTAGAAAGTTAAACATTAATTTATATATAGATAACTGATAATCACCAGTTTCCCTGCAAGCGTACACACAATGGATGGTAAGCCGCAAGTCTTAAAATATATATATATTTTTATTTAAAGTCTTCTTTTCATCAACTTATGTACAGGACGTTTTCTTTATACCCCTTTTATTTATACCCGATTCCTTATCACAGAGATCTTATCAAATAAGTTGTCATTTAGAAGGACCAGGTCAACTGTTAGAAACTTCTAAACTTCTACCGGTCTTCCTCTTATGCTTTTCACTATTCGAAATTTTAAGTTTTAAGTTACCAAATTTTGCATATATGTAGTCTCTAAACTACAAAACTCTTTTAACTTATAATACTGCGTGTTTAGTTTTACAATGACCTTTTAAATGAAATTTAAAATGCGAAGATAAACCTGTTTCAAAGCGGCTTTAAAATATTATATCATCTTAAGTAAATTTTATGATGAGTAAATTATAAAAATTATAAATAATACCAAAACAAACATTTTTCAACAAACACGAAGATAAGGAAATGAGTCCAAATGAAAATGAGATCTACAAACATGAAGATGAGGAAATTGTGATTGGCAGATAAACTGGATTAAAAACGACATTTAAATATTTTTTCATCTTAAACAAGCTTGAAGATTATGAAATTATAAAAATTACACGTTATACCAACACAACCTTTGTTCAACAAACATGAAGATAATCAGTCAATATAATAATGAGATCTACAAACATGAAGATGAAAAAATCGTGATCTAACACCAACACAGCTACTTACAGGAATATGAACCTCGGAACAGAAATCAATTGGAGTAGAATTGTAAAGAATATACATTTTTTTTAATAATCGTTAGTTGAAATAATTTAAAAAAACGATTACAAGAACGAAAATGCGTTGAAGTGGTTTCAAGTATAAAATTTTCCTTTTGGGAATTTTTTTTTCCTGATAGATTTCATTCAATACAAAAATAACAAATTGATATGTCAGTCTTTCAAAGCTCAAAGGTGTTTTTTTATCGGAGATAAATGGTCCTTTGCAGTCATGTATTGATATTTCATTCCATCCCAAAGCTGTGGCCTAATGAACTGGTCTAGAGAGAAATAAACATTCGATTGGGAATAAACGTAGCGTCAAATGACCTCGTCTGGCGCACTCGACGTACTTCGTGGAACCTATTCTGGGACAGAATCTATGAACCAAAAAAATAAATTAAAATATTTATTTCGTTTTCGTTCCAAGCGTTCTCGTTGCTAACTGTAATCCCCTAAGAGCTGGTATGGCAGAATAATTTAAATGGTTTTCTGCATTTAGTTTTGGTATAGCCGTCAATTATCAAATACCAAGAACTATTGTACTTAACCCCGTTGTTAATATCAATTAGATTTTTGTGAATTTCAATTCCCTTCGTAATTAGGCGAGCTCTATGGGTTTAGGTATTCCAATGACTTCAGGAACAAATAAAAGGTAATGGCCTGTTTTAATTAAATGCTCGGCAAATGCCGATTTGTCAGGGTGGTTGAGTTTACATGCTCGAAAGTGTTCGATGATGGACACGTTGGCTTCGACGATACCCAAAAAAATAAATGAATATAATTGTGAATATTTATTCATATTATTAAAAATTAGAATTATCGCAATTTTAACATCCAGCGATGCGGTATGATTTCGGGACATTGATAGTGGACATTTCAATTAAGCTTTTTTGTGCATATCGAATGTTTGGTCGTTTCGGTCTATTATTATAGTGAAATGGACTAAAACTAGGGTTGTGGTGACATATATCCAAGTTGTAGATACTGTCAGTATGGCCCTGGTTTAAGACTACCGTTCAGAATCTACGTCACAATTGAAGTCTTTTTTGTTTTTAATATAAGCTCTCGTTTTTGAGCAAAAAGAGTGCGAAATTGGATTGTTTGTCATATTCAACTAAATCGATCGCTAGAGGGTTAATATTAGCTATTTATTGTCTTTAAAATGCGTCGAATGCTTTGAAGATTAGACCCGGTCACAGAAAAAGGAAAAAAGTTTGAAAAAAGGATCGAAATGCTCCGATCTAAAAAAAGTTTTTTTGGGTTCTCTACGTGATGTTTGTATCTCGCTTGTTCTTAATGCATAATGCATCCACAATTTCGCTGATGCACATCCCATATAATATATACCCAGATAGACAGAATTAGACAGGGTAACGGTTCTTCATCGAATATGAGTTTACTGCTAATACAGGAAAAATCCGATAGAAATCTTCGTTGAGAAAGATGATGCATCTTATTGCTTCGACACGTGACTATAATGAGTGCATTTCCCCCAAGTGATCATTTTAATGATGATAGCCATCCTTCAATAGAAGTGAGTTAGTACTAGAACACAAGGTTTGATTTGGTTTTGCCTTTGTACGAACGAAACCATTTATTAAAATTTTAAATTAATTATTGAGCAACGATGAAGTGCCAATTGTCTATTCTTTTAAAAATCAAAGTTGTCTTTAACTTTACAATGTTTTTAGTATCTACCCAGGTGATAAAATAAATCTACACAAACAAGCTGATTACATTACATTTTTAGCAGATTTTTTAATATTATAAACTATGATTAATTTTATCTTATGCACCGATGAAATATAATGCAAGGTTGATTCATTTTGAGATATTACATCACGCATATAAAAAAAGTGTTAATTATAGTGGCTTTTGTAATTAAAAAAAAATATTTGTGTCTTTGTATACCTACCGATCCTTCCTTTTTTAACAATTTAACAGTAAATTATTCTTTTTATATTTCATTTTCACTGTAAGTACAGTTTTTTTCCTTCCAAACTTAAATAACACTCCTTTCCTAAAACCCAAGTGTCAAATTACATTAGAAAATAATATATTGACGCACAAAATTGTACATGTAATATAATATAACAAAAAATAATTTCTGCTAACTAATAGAGTAAAAAAAAAAAAGTTTTTAAAGTATGCACTAACTTCTGCAAATTCACAAGGAACCTATATTGACACGCATCGTTAAGATGAAAATGATCAAACAATTAAAACAAACCGTTAAATTAACTGGTCAAATGCACATTGATTCGTTAGTGTGAAATGTTTAGCGGAATCGCCCCCATGAACCAAGGTTTATTTGGTGCAATGACACGCGGCAAATTTTCGATGATTGCCCCGTGGGTACTGTGGGTAAATATTTTAAGTTTGTTGAAATTCACTTTAGTTAAACATTGCTCAAAATGGAAATCATCTAATTGTGTCTACCTGAAACATTATTTTTAAACCAATAATTTTTGGAATTAATTCAAAAGTTGTTGGATTACAAATTATTTATCAGGTAGACAAAATCTGCTGTAGATTAGGTAGACTGTGTATCGGGTACACAAAATCTGTTGTAGATTATGTAGACTGTGTATCGGGTACACAAAATCTGTTGTAGATTAGGTAGACTGTGTATCGGGTACACAAAATCTGTTGTAGATTAGGTAGACTGTGTATCGGGTACACAAAATCTGTTGTAGATTAGGTAGACTGTGTATCGGGTACACAAAATCTGTTGTAGATTAGATAGACTGTGTACCGGGTAGACGAAATCTGCTGTAGATTAGGTAGACTGTGTATCGGGTAGACAAAATCTGCTGAAGATTTTGTCTACCTGATACCATATTTTTAATCCAATAACTTTACTTCACCAAGGTCAATCCTTCTCGGCAGTAATCTACATAACAAAACCATCTGATATGTTTTTGTTCAGAATTTTCCTAAAATAAAACATTTTGTAACCTTAAGTAAATATTCATTGATGTAATTAATTCGTCAATGAAAATATTCCTAGAAAGAGCAAACCTAATTTCGTAAAATTATGTATTTTCAAGTGTTCATGAATATTAAAATTATTACAGATAATCAAGCTCTTAAAAATTTTTGTATCTATTTACAATATAATATTAAATTCATTTATATTACTATATTATAAATTATTGTTTCCCACTAAATAAATAATATTACACACTAGAACTAGAAATAAATTAGATATATTTGATTTTTATGTGGCAAGAGTCAGCGCATAAGAGTCCCAACTCTCTGGAGTCATTGAGACTATGGCATCCCCATTTTGGGTATGTTGTAATGTTGAAGGAGGCGAAGGGAAGTAGGTGGAGAAGACGAAGGCTCACTGACTCTTCAGATCTGGTCGTTAAATACAACTTCATCAGGGCGACACTAAAAGTATGTATGAATGCAATGTCGCCACTGACTTGAAGTTTTCAGAAAATATATTTTTATAGATTTGTTTTGAATTAAAAAGCTATATTTAAGGGATATTATATTTTTAGTAATATTTTTAAGAATTTTTGTTCTTAGTATTGGTAGTTTTGTTGATCTAAATTTTTTTGTCATTTCGGAATTGGTCACGTTATTTTTAAAATTATTATTACTATTGAATTAATTCATGACCTAGCATCAACTTTATATTATCACAAGTATATTCTTGTTATACGTGATTTGAACGATGCCCATTCCCAGTTATCGGATAAAAACTCAAAAGCTAGAGGAGTAGGTACTACATACAAATACGTACAATCGAATGAAACAAGTGGATAGCGCTACGCTATGAAATTTCAATTCTGTTGGAAAAAACTATTCGCGTCAGAGGTCAGTACCGTTTGAATTGTAAAACTCAAGTTTATTGAAAAATCAGAGAATCTCGCTGAAGAAAATAATGTAAAACTAAATGAATTTACCGAAGAAATGGAAAAAGCATCGACGTCCCATTGAAATTGAAAAGTTCAGATTTCAAACAATAATGAAATCATTTTCCGAGTTTCAAGATGAATTTGGACTAGGGAGTAAATAATTAATGGAGGTCGAACTTTCTCCAAATAATTTTATTTTTTTAAGGTGCTTCCACTGTAGGTACATTTATAATAATACATTATTAGTAAAGTGCAATTCGTTAACTCTTCGGGTCACATAGTGCCGTATTCGGCACGAAACATCAAAAGCCGTTGAGCCGTTAAAAAATCGTAAAATAATACGTCAGTAAAACTTGCTCTATTTTCTTTTCTATTAGTCATAAAGACCAAGACTTCTCTTTGGGCTTCAAAATTTACAATAATATGTAGGTTGAAAATTAAAATTGTTTGTCAATATTTGTAAATAAATCACTAATCTGACAGATTTTGTAACTAAAATAATATGAATACTGTTAAGGCTAGGGAAGTTTTAAAACGCGTTAAAGTCATTTTTGTGAAATATCTTCTCAAAGTTGCAAAACAAAGAAACGTTATTTATATAACTTGTTTAATTAAATATAATAGCTTATTCATAATGTATGTAGCCATTAAAAACTGTAACCTCCATTGAAGAATTTGTTTTACCACCCATAATATAAAAACAAAAGAAATACCACCATTCAGAATCGAAACTTTTCTTGAAATAGCTTTTTTAATTTTATTTATTTTAATTTTTTTATATATTAGTATTACAGAGGTATAGTATATTGTCCTCCACACTAGGAGTTCACCTGTGTTGTGGAGGGAAGACTTTCTCAATTGTAAAGTTATATAATAGTAAAAAATACAGTGGAGTTAGTTAAACAGAGAAACAATAAAAATTACAATGTAAAATCGATTTTTACATAGTTTTAACAAAAACAAATGTGAAATATAACACAATTAAATATTAAAAGGATTGTAGCCAGTTGTTTCATCTAATACAGATTGTATTAGATGTTTTATATTGTGTTGAAAGTGAATTGTATAGTTTTATGGCCTGGAATCTGTAGTGTTTTTGTCAAAAGGATTTGTTAATTTTTGGTATTAGTAGTTGGTGTGCATGTCTTGTTTTATTGTTATATAGCGAGACATTTGTGAAGTTTTAAATGTGTTTAGGTTCTTGTAAAGGAAAGTTAGTATTTGTTTTGAATATAATTTTTGATTCTTCATCACTGGGATTTTTTTGAAAGTGGGTGTTAGTATAGCCATGTTTGGCGACCAGATCTTAATTTGCCAGATACTTCCTCAGCTTCTTCTTTCCCAACTCCTTCCCATCCCCTTTAGACTCGATTGGGGTTAATAGAAGGGTGCAGTGTGTTTTTCCTGTGTTGTTTTCACAATAAAAACCATTTTGTCTTACTTACCCATCAATATAAAATTATATCTGTATGTTGATACGTAGTTTAATGAGAGTTATGTTGTTTATTTCAAGCATACCATTTATTTGTATGTATTATCTTGTGATCTTCTTTGTAAAAACGAACTCTCTATGATAACTTGTATTGTACCTGCTTATGTCAAATGCTCAGTTTCTCAAGTTTTGTACATACTGTACACATATTACTGTACTCCTGAAACACTTAATGTACGAGTAAGCCTTCAAAGCATAAATACATTTGATTTTCCATAATTTAAAACCAGTAAACATTTTACAAAATATTATAAAAATTGGGGAAGACATTAAAAAGGGTACATATTCTTCTATAGAAAATTATAACTTATGTTTTTTTCTGCATATTTGTTCTACATAATGTTTTGTACAGTTAAATAATAAATATATATAATTTGATATCGTCCATGTCTTTATCATAAGTCCGCGATATAAATCCTGATTTTCGTAAAAGATTTCAGCATCCCGAGAATATTACATGAATAAATTGTATAATCTTGTTGGAATCTGTCTATAAAATGACGCTGGCGGTTAAATTCACCTGACATAATAGAATAAATGTAATATTAATCTCACCTTTGATTTTCAAAAAAATAATCTTTTTTATAAACCTTATACTACTTTGCAATTTACTATTTCAGTGTTCATTCCCTTTCAGGACTTTTCTTTGTTGGTATTTGTCTTTATATATTTCTTATTTTGTTTCTTTCTGTATTTTTTCCTTACAGCATTTTCCTCTTTAAGTATTTTTTTAACTAACAATGTGTTCTAATTATTTTCTCCGGTATTTTCCAATCATCTTTAAAAGCAAAGAAAGAGGAAGCTAATCGAACCATTGAAATAACTTTATTATTTTGTTTTCAGATCCTCGGCTCGGATAACTTGTTCGCAGAAGACTCGAGAGTAATCCCGGAGCGTCTAATAGGAAAACGATAAAAGATGAAATGAAAAGATAAACAAAGATGAAACTAACCTCCTCGATGGTTCTCCTAATATAATGAAAACTGGAAATCAAATTTAAATCCTAATTTAAACGATCAACTGAGCTCCGCGGAGTGGAGCAAAATAACATCTAACGAAGCGTGAAGAATCGGCAAAGGTCTCTAATGATATTTTAAATTATTTTCTGGAACGATCGTATTTAAGTCACCCGTCTAAGATGCCAATAATTCGCTTTTCTTGTTATCTTCAGTTTCTTTATTGAAAAATTCCTGTTCAGTTATCAAAGTCATTCATAACAAATAGGTTATTACAAAAGGATGGCTCTCCGAGTAAATGAACTGAAAGTGATTCGCTTCCCTCTTAGAAATAATGGAAGGAATATTTACCATATTTGATCGGGAGTCAGACAACAATGTGTGGCTCTGAGTCCTGCCAGGAAAGACGTCCAAACCGACACTGAAAATTGAAAAATTGTTAAAACGAATTTAAGGGGAAGAAATGTAAGCGTTTTTACCCTGAGGAAATGTGGTAATTTTCATCTCACAATAGATTCACAACGTGCTTTGATAAAGTGTGAACATACGAGACACATTTAAATTCTACGCAGCAACTTTTTACATTGTGTTAATGTGGCGCCACGGTGAATCGTCGGTAAATATCCAAAATAAATATAAACAGTTATGTAGGGAGATACGCTGACATAGACGGAGACCTGGAACGGAGTGGAACAGCCACTTAGCATAACTGTCTGAAGTAACAACACTAACAAATCTGAAATGCTGAAAGAAATCGTGAGGAGGGTCTAAATTGACAAGCAAGAATTCGGATATTCTTTGTTAAAAATACAAATCGTTTTAAATTGCGTTTTTGTATTCTACATGGCAGACATACGTGATTCCCTTTTTAGCATTTAAAAAATGGTTCTAAGACTTTTAAAAGTGTATAGTGCTAATACACACGTAAACACGATATCGTTTCAAACATTTGTGAAAAAGAAAGTTGATAAGTGATGGAAGATACTAAAAAAACATTTAATTGACAGATAATCTCAACGCAAAATGATGCACGAATCATCGTCTGGAGCTAATCCATCATCCACGTCCTACTCACAGCATCCCATCTACAAAAACCCCTCCTGCAGCTCTGCATCACCAGGAACTTCATCTTCGTGCTGTTTCTCAAAGAAAAGACCACACAAACCAAATAAAGCTTCAAGAGATGACTCGGTTCTCTGCTGTTGTTGCACTTGTCCAACTCCTACTTCTTCTGCATCAGTTTTAACTTGCTTAGGAGTTTGCATCATAGTTCTAGTGTATACTTTACTTGGTGCTTTTGCATTCATGGCTCTTGAGGGCACGTTTGCATCATTCAGAGAAACTGAAACTTCTGTGGCTGCATCTCAGCCAAACCCTAGCACAACTGATAGTCTTGTAGGAGCTGAGATTCGTTCGAAGACTGTAGAAAAGCTATGGTCCATAACGGAAGACTTGAATATCTTGTATAAGGATAACTGGACCAGGTTGGCTGCCCAGGAGGTGATGGAGTTTCAGGATACCCTAGTGAGGGCTATGAGGGGAAATACTGGAGTCAGCTACAGGCAGAGAGGGACCCAGACATATCTGCATGGTCCACAACATCGGTGGTCTTTCTCTTCGAGTTTCCTGTACTCGCTGACGCTGATTACGACGATAGGTGAGTTAACCTTTTTCTTGATTAAAATAACCCCATTTTACACCGAATGCCATACTAATGGTAAAAGTCTGTTAGGAGTTTGACGTAACATTTTTGAACACTTCTATTAGTGGAATATTCATAAAAAAATATACATTTAGTATATACATACTGTGTAAGATATATTACCTATGTAAACAAATAGATTAGTAATATATATTATTTAAATATCAACGGCGCGAAGGTTTAGTTTCGTAATTCACGTTTGTTTTACTGATAAATATTTTTTTAGTTTATTTTTTATATATTCAGTTTATATAAAACAGATAAAAACAGTATTTTTAAACAAGTACTGCTATTTACATACTTCACAACTTAGCAGAACGTATTTATAGATGATTTTTTTTGTAAATTGTTTATTGATTTCTTAAAAGAAAAACACTAACTAAACTACCAGACTTGTGTGTCAGCAATTTCATTTTGCAATTATAATTATAATACTAAAGCAAAAATATATAAAAAAATAACAACACAGAAAATAAAGTTTTTAAATTAAATTAAATTAGAGCACAAATGTTCCAACTGCTCCCAACCGTCTGGAGCCAGTGAGACTATTGTAACCCCATTTGGGGAATTTTGTGAGGCTGAAGGTAGTAGGGAGAGGAAGGAGACGGGGAAGAGGAAGGTGGGGAAATATCTGGCTATACAAAACTGGTCACCGCACACCGCTAAAGCAATTTCAAGCAATATTTCATTTCTGATATTGGAGAAGAATTTTACAATTATTTTTTAATGATCTTGGTTGGTTACTAATGTTTTTAAAACAAGGTTTTTTATGCATAGAACAAAGGATAAAAAAATATTATAAGCAATAATTAGTCTCCTGAAATATCCATACAATTTGAAAATATTTCCCGAGTAAAAATAAATGCAGCCGACGGGAAATGAACCCGCACCGTCTGATGTCCGGTCAGATGCTCTGGACCACTGAGCTACGTCGGCTTATTTCCAACCCTCCAAATAATTCAAAATGTACTAGTACTTCAGTCAACAATTTATTACTGTTCATTATATTTTTCACCTGTAAACAACAGGTTCGTGGAATGATAAAAAGTGTTATTCTGTTATATTCGTTGTGGTTTTAAAATTTATTTGATTATTATTATAAAATACGAGTATGTGTGGTAAGTGTTCGTCACGCATTGTTTATGCAATATCAACCTGTACACAAATTGACAATGATAATTATTCATGGTATTATCGATTATCAACATAATGTTTTTGGAAATATCTATAAGGCAATTATAAATTTGTGTCATTATTTGCCAAAAAGCTTTGCTTCAAAATTATATAAATCTTGGTTCCTCTATAATTTTGTATATCATTCTAATGAATTCCGCAAATAAATCTTAATTTATCTAATCAAAATTATGTGGAATGTGTCATGTGAAAATTGGCTTTTACGGACAAAGGTTTTTGATTGTTTTAAATTTGTTTGGCTATTCCCTGCGATTGAAAGACAGTGGTAAATGTCTCAAATAAAGAGACAATAATCGTATCTAGCAAGAGCGATTATAAAAAAACATATAATTTTGGAAAGGTTCTGAATCTTTAACGAAATGTAAAGTTATTTTCAGGCGATTTTATAACGAGACGGCGCAATACAGAGGTGACCATTTACGTAAAACATATACGTTGTAAATAATGAGTAAGATTAAGAAAGGGAAGCTTAGACGATTTTGGCATACAGAGCAAATGAGCGATGAAAGGAGCGTAAGGACAATATATGACGCAAATGTGAATGGTAGCAAGACGCCCGAGGAAGACATGGCACGATTAAGTGAATCAGATACTTAAGTCGGGCCATGTCAAGAGTCTGAATAATAGAAGAGTATGTATGATACGATGTATGAATGTGAATGAGGTAAGGAGTGTGTGCCAAGACCGAATTGTTTGGCGGTCCGTCCTCTCTGCCTACCCCTGAAAAACGGAAAAGACGTGATGGTTAGTTATTTATATGTAGTATGTTAAAAAAAAAAAAACATACGTTGCCATGTATATTTAGACGATGCAGTATCTACTATTGTGGGTAGGTAAATATATTATTATATTGTATAGAACGTTACCCAAATCTACATCCCTTCCCCAATGCCTTCAGGATCAAAACACACCATTTGAGGGTGCCATAGTCTCACTGGCTCCAGACGGTTGGGAGCAAACTCTTGTACGGTGTAGAGGATAGGTAGTAATAAATTTTATTATGACTTCCGGCTTATTGATTGTGCACCCAAAGGCTGTGTGTTTACAACACATGTGAATTTTTTTTTACATACTTTTGCGGTTTTGAACCACATAAAATTTTATGTTATGAAACTAACGATAGGATTTGAAAACTTGTTTCGAAGCCGCTTTAGCTATGTAAAAAAAATTACCCAATCTATAGAGGAGCCGCTTTCCAAACATCATACTTTTCTACGTAATAAAATCGTTATCAAAATAAAATTTCACTCTTCAAATAATTATACAAAAAGGGAATCTAGTAAATTTTGTTCCATTTTACGCAAATGTTAGGCTTTTCCTGACATTTTATATTTGATTTGAATTTGACGGCTTAAATTTAAAAACAATTTCATGAAAGCAATGTTTTTTATAACATAAATATTGTCTTATGAATGTGTGGGTAAACATTTATCCAAGAAATAAAAGTGAGTTCTAAATGTCAGTTTTTCTTGCTTTTTTCTTGGGAATTCTAAGCAATTTCATATTTTATTGTATGAACGAGATAAAAAAGTGAGTAGACGGTTTTCCTGCAGATTTCCTACATAAAAGTAATATTTTTTTGAATTTCGTATTCTATGAAATAATTTGACGTTTTGAAAAAAAAAATTTGCAGTAGAGTGTTTTTTTCAAACTTTTTGGAGTTTTAAATTTTAACATTCCAATTTATAAATATATTAATTTCAAATGTAAAAAATTATATTTATCTTGTTTATAAAACGGTATTTTTACATTATTTTCAAAAAGAAGAAATATAATATGGCATTTCAAAAATACCTTAGAAATTTTCCAAAATTCGAAGAGAAATTATTTTATTAACAGCTTATACACAGATAAATAATTATCTTTGGATGGATAAACAATGTATAACTTTTTATGAAATACCTATTTTATGGCTGTTAAATATCTGTTTCTATTAGTAAGGTTTTTATATAGTCGATTGTATAAAAGTTTTACCTCGTTTGAATATGTTTAAAGTGCCAAAAAATTTATAAGTAAGTCTTCAACAGCCCATTATTTAAGCAAACTGAGGGCATGATTACACAAATCTCGTTAAAAAAAAACACCTACAACTTAACGAGATAAGGGATGTACTCTTCCCACCTCGCTTGAACAGCAATTACAGATAATTTATAGTATGTTTCGCAGCCCTTAAATCAGAGGCGGACAACCCTGCCACGAAACACCTTACTTAGAAAATTAAAAGTAAACGTACCTTCGTATTCTCCACCACACATCTTATTTCATTCCGTCTTACTTTGCTAGATTTTTAAGCGCCGGTTCAGCGTTGGTACAATTAAACCGGCCTTATGTTAGGTTTAACTATACTTGAGCGTCGTGGAAATGAGTGAAAGTTTTCACCATTCCCGCCTTATTTTACACCGCGTTTATAAAACGTAAATAGGACAGATTTTAAGAAATTATCAAAAAAATTAAAGTCTGCTTATGATGCTAAAAACAACAATTGTCCTGGAGAAATAAATAATACAGTTCGGATAAGATATACAAATTACTAATTTAAAATAATATAATATGGTATACTTGCGACACTTTCCAGAGTGGAAGATACTCTCAATATCGCCCTGGTGTAAGACCACAATTTAGAATTGAAACGTTTCTTAAAATGGCTTTGGAATATTTGGTGACGAGATCTGGATAGCTAGGTATTTAACCACCTTCCTCAACCACATCGCCTCTCCCTCCCCACTTTTCTCAACCTCAAAACATACCTCAATCGGGGGTGCCATAGTCTCACTGGCTCCAGACGGTTTGGAGCAGTTGGGACTTCAGTGCGGTTTCACTAATATATAAGAAAGCTATATATATAAATTTTTGCTGTCCTACCTTACACGCCTGCAATCAATGTGTGCTTTGAAAGCAATTGGATGATATAAAATAACACAAAAATTGATTTTCATTGTGATAAGTGGGACGTCATTCTATCACAGAACCCTTTTTTTATACTAAAGATCAAATTCGTATATTTTTTGTAAATAGTTTTAGTATATTTACTTCGGATCAATTGTGTAAACAAATAATACCCAATAGATGACCAACTTCATCTACTTTGTTAAAGTGGCATAATTTTTTTATAAAAGTCTTTAATTTTTTTACAACTCTGTGGGAATGGCTGCAGTAGACTGAAAAAGCTGAGCTAAAAAGCTTTGCAGTAAAGCTTTAGCTTAATTTAAAAAAATTATGTGCGGACGCCATCATTAGTCACGTTGCGTTTTTATTGATAGAAATGACCGCATATTAGGAAAATAAGGTTTTCCGCGATAATTTATTTAAAACGGAAACAATTCATTAAGTAGAGGTAATAGTTAGCGGCTTTTGTTAGTACTCCAGAATGATGTGAAAGGATTATATAAAGATAAGTTAGAGAACTTTTTTTTATTTTAACGGTAAAAAAAATGTTAAAAATCACCGCTCACCAACTCTAAAAGGTTCTTCACGCCTGTCTTAAATAATAAAATATAAGAAGAGGTGTAAGTGCTTCTCACAACACACGAGGTGAGAAAATATAGAGTAAGGTAATATTTCGAAAGCAATTTACGAGCGCGTGTAAGCCCTTTTCCGCACGGTATCAAAGTAATAAAACAATACAGCTGAATATCTGGGGAAAATAAATTAATTTGGTTCATCCTGTATAACGCTAAAAATAAATATACTTGACTAAAAAAATATGTTTATTTAGTAAAAACAAAAAAATATTACTAGGAAAAAGATGTTTTTGTCTTGTTCTCTTGCGAACATTTTCCGGGTTGTAATAATATATTATTTTATGAGTTATTATGAATCCGACTGCCTTCACAAATTTACTCTTAATGAATATTGCTAATTTATTGAGAATCTCTTCAAATTATTCATAATCTGCTTAAAAACGGGATAGTAAGCCCTTAACGAATGAGTTGATTGGTTTCCTAATAAACTTTTAGTAAAATACGAATGTATTATCACGATTTCGGAACACGTGCTCATAAATATCCTAATATTTCCGCGTTTAGCCGTTGTATATCATCAAGGCAAATTCATTGATCTGATGTATTGGGAATTTACTAAACGTTTATCAGGAAACAGCCTGCAATTCCGTTTTTAATCGGACTACCAATAATTCAAAGAGATTTTTAATAAATTAGCGATTACTCATTTTTCTTCGTGAAGTTTTTCAGTCCAAGTCAATTGAATATAATGTTTATTATTGTATACGTAATTGGTACATATTGCAAATTATGGTTGAATTGTTTCAAATTGTCTACACTTTTGACGACAATCAACGGTCCTTAACGGATCGCCAATTTATTGGTCGGTTTTTCAGCTTATGAAAAAAATGCAATGAAATGACAATAATTATATCAATATTCCCGTTGTGCTTGAGAGTTCATTTTTATTTTTTTATTTGTATACCGCACATGAATCCCTATTGCTCTCAACCACCTGGAGCCAGTGAGGCTATGGCATCCCCAACTGAATACGTTGTTAGGCCGAAGGAAGTGGGGAAGGGATGTAAACATAGACTAAATTAGACTAGACACGGCATATTCATTTAAAAATAACCCCAACACAATTTTGGTTTGGTTCACATGCACATTTATTAAAAGGCCCACGCATTATTTCGCATTGCGAAATGGGCACTGTGCATTGCGTTTTACCTTTTGTTGGTCTATTTTGCTTCTCAGCTATGCTGGGCAAGTTCATTTTTTCAATCACAAAAATAACCGAGTTCCAAATATTTAAATTTGAATTATGTCCATATTACAACACAATGATGATAACAAATTCTCCGTGGTTTCACTTACGAGTTTGAACGCTTGTACAAGGAGTTTAAACAGAGTTGGGTTGTTAAGTTCATCTCCATATTTGTGACGTACGCTACGTGGCGTTATTTTTAAAATGAATTTAACTAGACAGGGCTAATCTAGTATAATACATCAATGGATGTAAATAATAACTATTTTACTTTTCTGTAACTAATAGATATAATGAAATCCTCATTGGGATCTCCCGTGCTGAGGAGTTGCATGAAATATTATTAAAATTTAGTACTATGGATAATATAAAGTAATTATAAATTTATTAAATATTGTTTATTTCTGAAATAATTATAAATATATTTCACGGTGATTTTTTCTTCAGTTGAGTGGTTTCAGTTTCAGTCAGTAAATTATCTATTTCTGATCTCACTATGTTTTGTTTCCAGCTTTTTACTTAAAATTTTAATGTAAAAATATTATTGTGAGTTTTGAATAAGAGTGGAATTTCCTTGTAATGTTTAATACCATAGTACAGGAAACTTTTTGGCCCACATGTTTTATTTGTAGTTGCTTGTTGGATATGATTTTGACCCTGAAATCTAGTGTTTAGCGTATGTTTTGTTTGAAAGAATGAAAAGAAGTATTCTTTTAGAATGAGTAGAAGAAGACTGTGAAGTACGTAGCTATTTAGATCAGGTTGCTAAATATAACTGAAGTCATTTCAAGCATCGTTTTAGATGATTTAATCTTAGTTTCGTTTGATGATAATCAAACGTGTCGATAACATCGGTGATGTGAAATAAACCAATCTACTTACAAGCCGTAACCGTATTAAGGGGAAATAATATATTTAAATTATTATTTTTTTGGTAAACTAATGTTTAAGACAAGATTTTTTATGCATAGCACAAAGGGTAACAATTATTTTTATAAGCAATAATTATTAGCCTGAAACACTCATCCACCTTGAAAAATCTCCTGATAAAATAATAATTAATATTTGACAAGTTCAAGTTTCTTCACCAAAAAATGTAGACAATTTGTCTCGACGCCATCTAGTGAGAGAGTTAGCACTTACAATGCCTTTCTCATATAAAATAAAGTTGGTTGTTTTCAGGTGAAAAAATGTAATAAGCAGTAATTGTTGAATGAATCACTAGTATATATTGAATTATTTCGCGGATAAGAGATAAGCCGCCATAGCTCAGTGGTCAGAGCTGTCGACCGGAAATCGAAAGGACACGAGTTCAAGTTCCGTTGGCGTCATGTATCTTTTATCAGGAGATTTTTCAATGTGGATGAGTGTTTCAGGCTAATAATTATTGCTTATAAAAATAATAAATTTAAAGTTAAGCGTGTTTGGCATAAATTATTGACCACTTGCATGTTAATTTTGACCATATTAAATCTTTGTATTTAATTCGTTAATTTAACACAGCACCAATAATTTGTCTAATACACTGACTACTAGTATTAGAAAGTTACTTCATTTTAACTCTCAATGTGCAATGTACAAACACAAAGTATTTAATATAAAAGAGAAGTTTCTTATCCAAAATCTGATTAAAGAGACGAGCCGAACAATTTCCGTTGCAGATAATTATTTAATCCCATTAAATCAAAGTTCCGTAGTTGAATCTGATTGCATTGGCTCCATCCTATCGATAGATGGCTTCATATTCTTGAATATTTAATATGTTACTATTTAACAATAAAAACCGCTATGAATCCCATGTGCACATTATTCCGTCGGATTCAGAAAATAATTTAAAGTAGCGTTATATTAGAAATAGTGCAGGAGTAAGAATGGTAACGAAAAATATTTAGATTTACTGCACAGATCATGTCAGAAGAGTATTTTTTTATATTGCAGATGTAGAACGTATTAGAAACATAGTGATTCGTCTCAAATTGTGTCCCTCTTTGGAAAATTTATCAAGGAAGGGCGACAAGACTGGTAAACCTAAGACATTATATTGTATACTAATGGAAAATTACTGATTCAATAAAATCCGCTAATACCTATCGGCTTTGGCACTGTTATACTGTTATTATATGGTTTGTATCACAATCACAAATAGTATAAATTCTGGTGTTCATATAAATGGTACTTCGATATAGATTACTTCGTTTATTGCTAACCGAGTGCAAAGATTACGGATACATGGTTACAAGCTAAGAGCTGAGATATGAGAGGGAGATCAACACGAAACATGGACTTTTACACAGTTGTAATCTATCTGTCTCGCTCTACACATACATGGTCTAGTACCTGACTTTATTTTCCTAGAAACTGTGTCAAAGACATATCCATAATAATAGAACCTTTGTAAAATACTTATTTTACTCTTTAGAAAGATTGATTAGAGTATTTTTTTCAGAGTATATACTTGAACGAGCTAGATAGTAATATTATGGTAAATTTGTAAAAGAAAGAACTTTTCTTGGAAATATTCGAATTTCATGTTTTGCTCTGCCATTTGTTCTTTTACTTTACAAAGACATTTATTTACACTTTTATACCCTGTTTTTTTCTTATAGTTTTCACAAATACCAAAAGGATCTGGTTAATTTCTTCAACATTCCACAACTTATTCCTTTTGCTGTCTAACGAAGCTAATCGCACAGCTAACAACTCAAATAGATAGGGGCAATTTGTTCCAAGAATTGCAGAAATATTTCAACTAGCCTTTTTGCTTTCTTTTTAAGAGAGAATCGCTGTTACAAAAAGTTAGTTGGCTGTCACCGACACAGACATAGAAAAGACAAGACGAAGGGATGCTGAAAGAATCGCTATCAGATTCAAATTAGCGAATTCCAACGAAAGAGATTAATTGACCAGCACAGACTTCAGGGCCAATCTCTCTGAAAAAGGAGATAAGCTTTACTTGCGCTTTTACTGACTTGAGAATTTCTTAAGAATCTAATTAACGGAGCGAAATCTAAAATGTCTAATCTTAACACTGTGGTGAAATAAAACGGAAAAATGCGGGTTGTTGTCATGATAATTCGTTAATTGTTAATTTACTAAGAAAAATGTAAGTTTACAAGTTGAATACCTACCATTGCATCATATTTTTCAAGTTTTGTACCGACTTAATTTTTTTAATACCTCTGGCATATTGACCGTTATTTTTTAAAGACTCTGTCAGAAATTCGGATAATTCCTTTGTATTTCCGCTTTTGCAATAAAATATAAATTAATGGAATATTTCTAAATGTATCCAAAAACTAAAAACTATTTTTGAAAGGTGATTAAATAAGCTTTCAAAAAATTTCACTTCCGAGATTTTACTTCATTCATTTATTCATTAATCAAGAAAACCAAATAGATTTACTTAAAAATACTCGCACTTAAGCATGAAATTATATCTAAAGTCGATGCGATTGGCTTCATATTTTTCTATAGAAATATTCAATGAGTTCTGTGTTAAGAAAAATTCCTTTCAAATGCAGCATTTCATTTAAATCTGGTATGAATTGATTTTATTTGATTCATAAAGCATTGAAATTCAGAGTGAATCACAAAAAAGACATTTTGTATCTGTAATATTCTAGAATAACAGCCTTACATTACGATCCTTATATTTTACCTGCGAAATCGGGTGTTGTTTTCATATTGTTTTATGTTTCGAAAGCCTTGGAGACATCTGGACGGAAACACCTAACAACCTGTCAACATGATGGAAAGCTATTTATCTCGCTGACGGCTCAATGCCTGAGACAATCATCTACAGTACTTTATAATAGTATGGTACCTGATAATAGATGTAGGAAAAATACGTATTTTTCATGTTTGTAAATCGTTTCTGTTTTTGATTTAGGTAGTACGAAAAAAATAGTTATAAATCTTAGGACGATATTAACAAAATATGTTACTACCACGTAACTCTAAATGTCAAGATGTGGGAATCTGTAGACAAAAAAAAACATTTTTAATATCGTAAGAATTATAGTACCAACCTAATTACAGACCTCTTCACCAAAAACAACATGTTTTGAAAACATGAAAAATCAGTACTTACTGAGTATTGTTCTCGATTCGGTCAATTTACCACCACTAAATGAATTTTTATCTGCATTATATATTGTACCTCGGAAGTTTAAATTCAGTCGGGAAATAATTTGAAATGGCTCACACGTTACATGATTAAGTAAAATGATTTATAACGTGTTTGTTTGTTTGATTATATTTTGTTTGATATGATTTTCCTCGATGAGCTCTATACTCTGTTTAAGGAACTAAACGTCACAAAGTTCATAAAATTGGGAAGACTTCGGTGGCTAGATCATGTGGAGAGAATGACCGAGCATCAAGAACCAAAGTCCCTGCTGAGCTCAAGACCGATAGGGAGAAGGAGCCTGGGAAGGCCAAGGTTAAGATGGAGCGACAACGTCCTCAAAGATTTGTCTGCCTTGGAGCTTCGAAACTGGAGAGAGCTGGCGCGGGACCGAGATGAGTGGAGGAAGACTCTTGAGGAGGCCAAGACCCACCAGGGGTTGTAGAGCCAAAAGTGATGATGATGATTTTCCTCGATATGTATAATTTTTCAAGATAAAATAATGTGTCATATCTAGAAAATAGGCACTTTATTTGACGTGAAGACATCTGATTTTAAATGTGGCTTATTTTGTTAAGAAGAATAAATGCAGGTTACACCATTAATGGAGGACTGAACGCAGTTGGCGCTATCAAAAATTGTCCGAAGAAGCGAAGTTAGCCGTCCACGATGGAGTGTTGGTACCTACCCTGATGTGTGAAAGTGAGGCATGGAACTGACAGAAAAATAATGAAAGTAGACTGAATGCTGTAGAAATGATATCCCTGAGACGCATGTGTAGTAAAACCATGTATGATTGTGTGAAAAATGTGGAGATCCACAAAGAGTGCAAAACTGATTTAAGCGTAGTGAGTAAGATTAAGAAAGGGACGCTTAGATGGTTTGGGCATACAGAGCAAATGAGCGAAGAAAGCGTCGGAGACGCCTGAGAAATACATGGCATGATTAAGTGTATCAGAAACTTGTCAAGAGTCAGAATAAAAAGGAGTATCTTTTATACGATGTATGAATCTGTGGGTGAAAGTGTGGGCCAAGACCGAATTGTTTGGGCGGTCCGTCCTGTCTGTCTACCCCTGTGGAAAACGGCGTGATGGTTAGTAAAGGATTTTACTAAACATTGTCATAAACTTGCGAATTGTCACTTAAACACAAGAAGTCTCAAATGTACCTAACTTTCGGCAAGTGGAAAATCAGATTATGACATTTGTTACGAAACGTCATTGGATCCCAGGGGCTTTGTTTTTGTTCTTGAGCCAGGATTAATGTTTGAATCTTCACAATGAGTATTCGATTTCCGCTTGCGATGAGTGTTCAAGTACTTTTTCAATGTATCGGCTTTGTTTGGCCATATAGTTCAACGAATCCGCCGTAGAAAATGTATAACATCTCAAGTTTCATTCGCCGGGGAAGATTATATTATTGTTCCAAAGTGCCTGGGATCCGTATTATATGTAGTGCAAATCAATGATAGTATGAGCCTTCACCCAAATACCTGCCTCTGTGAATACGTTTTGGTGTGGGGCATTCAGACTTGCATCTGGAATCTTAGTCAGATTATTAGGCAGATAGGAAAATCAAAGCTTTTTCTCTGACCCAAGAGGTGTCGCAAACAACCGCGTCATCTTATAAAATGTGAAAACATCTGATTCTTAACGTGGATTATTTTGTTAAATTTCATCATAGAACAACTTTTTTCATACTTACGCGTAGACACGTAAACAAAGAAAGCCTCAACTAACTTTCCGTAAGTGGAATATCAGACATTGACTTGTGTGGTTAAGATACAACCTTTTTTTGCAACATAGATTTTTTTCCGTCACCGCGTGCAAACATTAAAGTAGTAGTCAACATAATAAAAGTCAAACAAACCGTCTTAAGCCATGGAAAAAAAACTTGTTCACTGATACTTATATGTTAACAGGAATACGAGGATCGTTTTTAACCCCTAGTTTGGCAAGAAATCCATCATAGAATTGCTAGTAGCTCACTGCATTTGCCTCGATTTTATGGTATTTTGAGCATTAAAAAATGCTCCTACCGTACTAATATACATTGTAATCGCTTGACAAGAACATAATCTATTTTAATATTATTTTAGCTTGTCGTTTCGTCAATTGCAAATATTTTTATTTCACTTGTGAAAAAGCGTGTTGGAAAAGTTCATATCAAATAAGTCTTTTTATATATATTTTTTTTTACAACGATAGAGAGAACTAAAAGCATTTCTCTGAATAAAAGTAGCTACCCTGTCAAAACTACATAGGATAGGTATGATTTTTTTGTAAATTTACTTATTGTTTAGTAGAGCTCAAAAAAGATATTGTCATAACTAAACGACAATATTTACGACTACTTCCAATCTGTGTTTGAAAGTGAAACCCCTAATCTGAGTATAGATTTTACGCGAACAGAAGTCCCATGGAACATAGGTAACATTTCCCTAAGATTAACGAACCCGACAGAGGTAGAAGCTTATATCCGTAAACTGAAGACTGACAAGGCAACAGGGCCGGATGGAATCCCTTCCAGTACTATCATTAGCATAGCGCCAATGATAAGTGAAGCTTATCCAGTATTTTGCCTTCTATTTTCCCACAGATATGGAAACTGACCTGATTCAGTCCTATTTTCAAGGCTGGTAACAAGACAGACGTCAAAAACTACAGTCCGGTAGCCGTATTATCAGTGCTACCAAAATTATTTGGAAAAATGATTTGTGACAAATGAAGTCTCCAGATTATGCCATTTATTGAAGAAAATCAACACGGTTTCCTTCTAAAGAAATCAACAATTACAAATCTGCTTACTTTCTCAAGATTGGAAGCCACCGGTTTAGACTCAAGGCACCAAATAGATTTAGTTTACACCGACTTTGCCAAAGCATTTGACCGTGTTAACCATGATATCCTACTGAGGAAAATGTTTAAACTAGGCTTCGACCTACCAACACTAAACTTTTTCTCATCATATTTTAAATCCAGAAACCAATTTGTTTCGGTAAATGGACATAATTTGAAAAAATTCTCAGCGTATCTGGAATTACTCAAGGGTCTAACCTCGGACCGCTGTTGTTTCTAATACTAATAAATGAAATCCAAAACTATGTTAAGAATAGTAAATGTCTACTGATTGCAGATGACCTTAAAATTTTGATGGAAATAAGCTCCCAACAAGATTGTCTTAAAATGCAAGCTGATCTGGATGCACTATCTGAATGGTCGTTGATAAACAAATTAGATTTCAATACAAAAAAATGTGTCACTATGTATTACACTTGTTCTCTAAATACCATACTTTACGATTATAAGATAAAGGGCGAAACACTATCACGTGTAAATTCCGAAAAGGATCTCGGTGTCGTCTTTGATCCCAAACTGAAATTCTTTGACCATATATCGCAACTCACTCAGTTTTGCTACAAAATTTTTGGGTTCATCATTAGGACATGCAAGCAGTTCAATAACCAAGATGCTATGTTAGCATTGTTCGATGGCATACTGAGAAGCAAGCTGGAGTATGCGAGCGACGTTTGGGCACCATACCACCAGAGGCACATTGATATGATAGAGCAAATCCAGAAGAAATTCCTCAGGTATGTCTATATCGTCACCTTAAAGCAATAGTGGGATATCTTGAAAAATGCTGTTCTGAGATAATAGGACTTTTAGGTTTGCGTGAGCTCTAGTAGCATCAAATTAACTAATCTTGCAGATTAATGATATGGTATAAGAGAGGTAAATTATTTAACATCAACACAAAATTATAATAATAGAAAAATAATTAATTTTTTCATACTAATTTTGACAAAGTATACGTAAATCTGGAAATATCTCACTGTTGCGTGGAGTGTTTGGTAATCATCTCAAATTATCTCAGTGTAGCATAGTAATAATATTACGAGTTTAGATGGATAAATGAATTAATAATTGTTCCTCGGGAGATTTTTTCAATATGGACGACTGTTTCAGGCTAATAATTGCTTAAAATAATTGCTTAAAATAATTAATAATTCTTATTTCTGCATGTTTTTCCATGATGTTTATAATCATAAATACATTTTCAACAGTACACACCCACTCACTCCTATAGTTTGTCAATACGACAATTGACGATAGTAAGGTGGAATAAAAATGAAAAAAAAATATTTGTGCTTATAAATTTATTTATGAGAAGCGTGATATAATGTATGTAACAAAAATAACAGAAAAACCTTAAGAATAAAAGTATGTAACAAAATTAACAGAAAACCAAGAATAAAAAGTAGGTATGTATCAAAAATAACAGAAAACCTTTAGAATAAAAAGTATGTAATTTATTTTTCAGAAAACTTTAAGAACAAAAAAATAAAACAAATATGTGTTGATTCCCTGGAAACCTACAATGAACCTTCATCGTTATTTTCTTATTGTACATCGCAGTCTGTTTTAGCAGTATTAATTAATTCAAAACAAATTATGAGGTTTTTTTGGTATAACACCACTTTGGCCATTTTTATTCGGTGGAATTGTATGTGGAACTGTATAAGCTGGTCCTAGAATTATACTATTCTCATTCCGAATATTCTTTAGTCGCTCTCTCACATTAATACTCTGATTACATGGATCCTCGGTGTAGGTACTTTTGTATTTGATAACTGACGGTTCGTCTTTAGTGATCTGTAAAATCTTAACTTTATTCCAAATACATTTATTTTTGTCCATGTTTATTGAGAAATTTTTTCCAGTCTTCTCACATACCTTCTTCCAGTCAATGAAGTCCGTTGTTTCCATTTCTGTTAACTTATAACGAGGTTCATTCTTCTTGGAACACTTTATGATCATCGCTAACTCCGTTGGAATAAATATTAAGCCTTGTTTTAAAACCCTGACCTTTTCTCTGTCGATGCAATAATGAATGGAGTCTCCTTTGTTCTCTGAGTGCCCAACAATTAGGTATATATGGGTAATGATTTGAATATCAAGTGTTCATAGTGCATGCAGGTACATAGAAAATAAATAAAATTGTTTTTATTCTGTGCCACACAGTTATCAAAATAAAAGATCACTTCCCGTTTCCCTTGGCAGAGGTCTTTTAAAAATGTGTACACGCAGGTAGACATTTCAATTGCGCATCTTTTAGGCACACCCTCATGCCGCATGTAACAATGGCCCTGTAGTGTTTGGTATTGTAAATACAGAAGTTATAACGTTTAACTTGCTCTTATAAAATAATAGATATATTGCCATTTGGCAACGGCATAACAGCTTGAAAGTCATAAATGGCAACTACAGTATCATCAGTGGTCTTGGTAATGTTTTTATCTTTTTCTTGTTGAGATAGCTTTACATTCTGAATGTGTTCAGAATATTATTATTTTTTCTAATATCTCATTTGCAGTACTACAGTTGTATATATATATATACACAAAATGCGCAAAGGTTCTTTTTTGGTTTAAAAAAATATATATTGAATTTGGTATTGAATATTTTCCTTTATGTAGAGTGTGTAACATAGAGATTACCTACCGAGACACACTTCTATTTGTACAAATTGTACATCTTTTGGATATTTGGAGATCCGAGCTGATCCTGCACGACAATAGTGCGATTCCACTCTACTAAAGCTGTTGATGTGATTCATAACACCATCAACTAAATCATCCTTTTGCAGGAAGCTGTCTGTTTCCTTTTTTAATGCAGTGCTTATATCTAAGGTTGCTTATATCTTGTAGGTATTATTGCTTATATCTAAGGTTGCCATAAAAAAATCTTACACATACGTATGTTATGTCCATCTCTCTCAAAATAATACCCACTATTAGCTAGCATTCATGGAATCATAAATATTAAAATATTATAATATCAACTTCCAAAACAGATTCAGAACATTTGTATTCACAATTAGTACACAGTACAGGCTTAATTTGTTTTGCTCTACGTATCTTTCCTGACTTTGCTACATACTCCTGACCAGTATTCACCTTCAGTTTCTTTATGTTTCTCTTCCAAGATCACCCAACTTGTTGAAAACTATAGAGCTACAGTGAGACAATAAATTTATTTCAGTATTTTAAACGACCTTTTGAAAGCAACAGTGGGACAACATCAATATCTCAGTGTTGCTCTGAGTGACCGAACATTTCAATACTGAGATTTTACTTGTAACACTGGCAATTTTTTTTTTACAAAATATCCCAGTAATGCATCATGTAGAGCTCAAAATTTTACATCGAACTGCATACTTATCTCAAAAGTGTATTTTTCGAAGATATCCCACTATTGCTTTAAGGTGACGATATTCGGACGCATGGAACCTATTCTTGGTTCATGCACTATATCGACTTACTTGAGGAAACTAATTCTGTGAGTCTGGAAATTAGGCGGAAAGCAAGTTTAGCTACTTTGTCTTTCAAAATTTGGAACAATTTTATCGATAGCCAAGTACTCTTGGGATGCTACGATTTATATGTACGAAGTCGATATCATGACTTATTCTGAGTACCAACAGTCAAAACCGACGTCCTGGCAAAGCATAGCATGACGAGGGGAGTGGTGCTGTTGAACGAACTAGCAAAGAATTTTGATGTAAGTGACTGTTCTCTAAATTACCTAAACAATTATTGAAGAGTCACTTACCTAAATGCTGATATGATGTAGAATTGTACTGTAACTGGAATGATTGTTCTGTTGTACAAAAAAATATCTGGTAAGATTGTGTCAAATTACAAACTGATTTAGATTCAAGTTCATCATGGGCTGATGAAAATAAATTATTTTTTAATACAAAATAATGTGTCGCTATGTCGTATACACGTTCGAGAAACCCTATCAAATTCTATTATTGCATCAAAAATGATATATCGTCAAAAGTAAAATCCATCAAGGACCTTGGGGTAGTCTTTGATCCCAAACTTACGTTTTCGGACCATATATTGCAGTTGACGACATCATGCTACAAGCTTCTCGGATTTGTCATAAGACTCTGCAAACAATTTTCCAATCCCGAGGCAATGATGACTTTGTACAACTGCATTATAAGGTTTAAAATTGAATACGCCTCTGCTGTATGGGCCCCATACCAACAAAAAATACATTGAAAAATTAGAACAGATTCAAAAAAAGTTTTTGAGATACATGTATTTTAGAATGCACGAAGAGTACCCGCGATTCATGCATCACAAGATTTGCTTGCCGAAACGCGCTACCAAAGTCACCACTCGAGTAGGAGTGGGGCCCTTGCAGTAACGGCGTACAAACTTCTTAAAAATTTAATAGATTGCCCAATGCCCATACCTTCTGGAATGCTATAAGTTGTTCGTACCGAACAACTACAGCCAGGGACGGCACCATGATCTGCTATGTATCCCACGTGGCAGAACGAACTTACTGGCTCGGCATAGCATGACACGAGGTATGGCGCTGTTAAACAACGCCTCCAAGACTATCGATATTTTTAATAGTAGCCTTGAAGAATTCAAGAGGCATGTCAATGCCAAAAATCACTATTTATAACTTGTTATTTCTATTCTTTTTTCTTTCATTGTTTTGTATCATCTATATGTAGAATGTTACATGTGTATTGTAAATGGACACAAAAAAAAAAAAAAAGCTTTCATACTTTCATACACGCTCGTGGTGGAAACGAAAGTACAAAAAACTAAGTAAGTAGTATCTTAGCTTAGTTTGCGGTGGATATTGCGCCTTAAGGGTATTTATAGTTTCAACACTTAGAGAGTTCAGGTTCACTTAGAGGCTATTCAGTCTGAAAGTCTACCAAGTGAAATATTGTAACTTTTTTATAATTGATGAATATATTATTAATGCCTACAAAATAGTTTTTTTGACGAAAGGTTAAATTAATACAAAATAAATGTTTTATTGATTCATCAGATAAGCCCCTATCTGAATACTAAAATAAAAATATTTTTTTATTTACTAACTTTTACAGTTTAGGGCTGATGCCAGTAATGCGATAGGTTCAAGCAGGTGTATAACTTATGTATATGTATAATAAAGAGCTGTAACACGTTCAATAGATTACAAACGGATTGATATGTTCAAGCCCGCATTCCGAATTTCTACCGATTTATAAAATATTTTCCCTTCCACAGTTTAGTTTTCAAGCTCTTAAAAACTACATGTATTTTCTTAAGATTTGAAATTCCCTCGATAGAAAAAAATCGCAAAGTATGTTCCGAAAATTATTAAAAACACATTTTGTTCTGATATTTAACATTTTAGAGACATCAAAAATCATGTTTTTTCTTTAAATGCTATTAGTATATATTTTTCGAGAGATTTTTTCTTTTTTCTAAATAAATCAAGCCTTATTAAATATCTTCGCTAACGCTTATTAATTATGATCGTTTTTTTTTAAATATTAGCGCGCTCACTTAGACATTCGAATTCCCTTTCCCTTTTATCCCTTTCATAGAATCTTCTTCTTCTTTTTGAACGATTACTATGGAGCCTTTCACACGAACCTCACTTAATTAATAACAGTCGTTCGAATGTGTATAACAGAAAATTTATGGTTTTATTGAATTTTTTTCAACAATTTTTTTTTTCCCTTTTTTGCTTTCTGCTGTTTGATTGAATACCAACACTTCCTTTACTGTTATGAAAAATATATGTAAGTCTATGTATGAATGTAAAGCATAAGTGAGTGTGTTTATGTATGTGTATATGTGTATGTATGTATGTGTGTATACATGTATGCATGTATGTGTGTATACATGTATGCATGTAAGTGCATACATGTACATTATTCTTTACTTACAGTGTTGTGTTGTAATATACTGTGAAGCATGTTATCCATTATGTCATCAATGTTGTGTTTATCTATAATTAGTGATAGTATCAACTTTCAATTATTCAGCATTATTGAAACTAATTTTAAATGTGTGTGATTTAGTGGTCGTATTTATTATACTGCCGTATCTGTACGTGGATGTATAGATGTGATATTCGTTATCTAGTAAAAGCTATGTGTTTGTAATCGGTTAATTTGAAATCATATTATATTTGAATGGAAAATATCACAATACCTCGCCTGTGGCTTCCAGCATTAGATAAATAACGTTAAAATGGTCACTTTTGTTACAGCTAATTATGTTCTAAATTTTTGGTTCCTAATGCTGGTAGTCAAAATTAAATGAGTTAAAGAATTTGCGGTAGTAAATTACTATGGAGTTATGTTGAGGATTTTTACACATAATATAGGTACCGTGCTTTGAAATCAACTTAGATACTTACTTCCTAACTAACCAAAGGTTTTTCAAATTTTACGCAGCTGGTATACAACCATTTACCCTACCTTAATTATTTACTTCTCTAACTTCCCTCGCGAATGCCATGAACTTTCCGTTCTACTCGGGTATCGTAACATTTTGATATTGTCTTTGAACGCCCAAACAAACCTTCTGTCACAATAATAAAAAAAATTAAGAAACTTTCTTGACTTAATAAAAATGTTATAAATAACAATTTTATTTTCAAATATGCTGAACATATTTTTAATGGACCTTAAGAATAAGTGCGCAATCTAAAAATTAAGGAAGAAAGTCAAAGACGTCGTTCAGAATGATTTTTTAAATTTTTTTTTATTCTGATGGATTGGAGCTGTTTTTTTTATACCGAAGGAGATTATTTTAGTTGGTCACCCGATAATTCATTGGCAATAAGGCTTATTTCGTAAAGCCGATTATATGTAGAAGAGAGGAAAAAGTTTATCGTTTTTCCAAGCAAAGAGATTTACACATAATAATGTGAGATGAAAGGGGGTTTAGTAGTAAGAACATACATCGGATAGGTTCAAATAATCTGATTAGAAAATGAAAGCATTATTTTTTCTCAATAGGTACCTATGTTTATAGGTTCAAGAATGTTCGTTCCATTTTTTCAAATAATTAATGATATTGGGGGCATTACTTCTTCTTCTTTCATATGGTGGGGGGCTGAGAGGGGAGATCTGTGGACCTCATCAAATCTGTCAGGGAATGAATGCAGCGGGCATCCGTTGACTATTACTAACCCTACATTAATGGTTGTTTATCAGTTGTGTTAAATAACAAAAAACACGTGTATAAGTAAGGCCCATTGAGAGACAGCCTGGATACTCACTGTCTCATAAACTCTGGTCCGCCATCAATAGGGTAACATCCTCCCACTGCCGCTGTATACACATAATGCACAGGAACCCTCAAGAGTCGGTGCAGAATACCGAGCACGCGCAATGATCATCATAGTTGCCTTCTAAGCAGTTGATCATGGTTCGATTCTCGTCTGGGATTTTTTTTAAATATCCTGTGATTTTACATTTATTTATTATTTATTAACGCCCTTCCGGCCCTTACACAGTAAGTTGACAGTATATGTATATAGGTAAGTGTAACATGTACATGGATAAAATAGCTAAATATAATTTACTCAGAAGGTAGTTAAAAATAATATGGTAAAGTAAATCAAAGTATGAAGGCCAGACCTTTTTTTAAAGCTAATAAATATTACAAGTTAATAACTAGCAAATAGGTCTAAAATTAGTTGCCTTTTGAAACTCTCAAAGTTATTAACACCAAATATATCGATAAGTTTACAATATTTGTTTGCAAGGTGATGAATTCTTGGAATTGGTGAATACATAGAGTAATTAGTATTTATTTATTTATTTATTTAAACGCCCATTGGGCTTTTACATACATTGTTATTAGTGTTATTACATTAACTATGTGACATTTAAAAGTTTACGTACATATATAAATAAAATAGTTATTATATCTGTAGTACATAAATGTTTTACAAATGATACAGAATACCATTTTGGAGAACAGTTTTTTTTTTTCTTTTTTTTTTTTACTTGCTTAGAAAAATAAATGGATTGAAATTAATCAGCATTTATAGGGACTTAAAATCATATTCGAATTGTTATTTAAATTACAATATTAATTTGTAAAGTTAAAACATATATATTAAAGTTAAAAGTCATAAAAGAAAAGAGTGAAAAAACAGAAGCTAAAAAATGGGTTTTTCACTATGGAGAGGAGAAGTCATACATTTCAGCAAAGTGTTTATGTAGATTTCGTTTAAGCACTGCTACAGAATCTCTAAATATATCAACAACATTACCAAATTTATTACCAAATTTTTGTATTCGATTTAACGATATGTGCGCTTGATAATTAGATTTGAAATTGTCACAGAAAAAGGTGGAATTTTGTCTCGTATTTTTGGAAGGTACATATAATTTTATTGTGGCAAGAATTTCAGGGCTGTCGATTCTATAATTAATAATTTTATTTAGTAGAACAAGGTCGGAGATAATTCGCCTATCTGACAGCGTAATCAAATTTAGTTGATGCATGAGTTGGATATAATTTATATTTTGTATTGGAATATTCAGTTTAAAGTTAATAAATCTTAAAAATTTGTGTTGTACCTTTTCAATATTGTTGGAATGTACTTTATAAAACGGGGACCAAATAGGCGAATTATACTCTACTTGACTTCTTACTAAAGATGTGTACAGTGTGTTCAAACATTCTAGTGACTTGAAGTCACATGCGGTTCTACATATAAAACCGAGCATTTTTAGGGCTTTATTTGTGATTTCATTTATATGCGGATTGAATGTTAACTGTTCATCAAATATAACACCCAAGTCCCTGATTTGAGTGACAGCTGTCAATTTTACATTGTTAAGCGAATATTCATAAATTGTATGATTTCGTATTTTACAAAAACGAATGACCTGACATTTTTTAATATTGAAAAACAGAGAGTTGATGATGCACCAACGATATAGTTTATTTAAATTAAGTTGCAAAGTATAACAATCGTCTAAACTGCGTATTGTTTTATATATTTTCAAATCATCTGCGAAAAGAAGAACTTCTACATCTTTAAATATGCTAACAATATCATTAATAAATAACAAAAAAAGAATTGGTCCCAGGTGAGACCCCTGAGGGACCCCACTTGTGGCTTCGAAAATGTAAGATTCCACAGATTTTATTTTGACACATAGCTCTCTTTTACTAAGATAGCTATCAATCCAACTTAACAGATTACCCTTGATACCCAACATACTTAATTTTTGTACAAGGATATGTCGCCTAACTTTGTCAAAAGCTTTGGAAAAATCAGTATATATTGAATCCACTTGATGCTTCAAGGCAAGAGAATCAGTTATGTAATTTTCATATATGATCAAGTTACTTAGGGTGGATTTACCTGTGATAAAGCCATGCTGGTTGGGTACAATAATATTATTAATTTGTTTACATATTACATCTAGGACTAACGATTCAAATAGTTTGGGAATAGCGGATAATATACAAATTGGTCTGTAGTTTGATACATCGCTTTTATCTCCCTTTTTATGAATAGGCGTAAGATAGCTTTTTTTCCACTGTTTTGGAAAACACCCTGACGACAAAGACTTATTAAATAGTAAAAATAATGGATAAGTCAAACTGCGAACACAAGATTTTAAATATATTGGAGGGAACCCATCCGGTCCAGCGGATTTATTAGTATCTAATGCTTTTATAGCCTTTTCTATAGCGTTTATTTCAATAAAACAATGGTTTAGGTTGAGTGATTCTTCAAGTGATGTATCATTTGAGATTTCATTATCAGTAATATTATCATCATAAACACTTTTGAATAAATCTGCAAAAAGATTGACAATGCCTTCGGTATTATCCGCACAATTGTTATTCAGATACATAATATTTGGTAAGCTACAATCATTTTTACGCTGAGCATTAGAAAAGTTCCACAATTTTTTAACATTATCATGAACCTCCATTTCTATTAAACTAATATAATCATTATAACATTTTTTAGACAATTCTTTGCACTGCTTTCTTATGTTAGTAAACATTATATAATCATCGACGTTTCTAGATTGCTTGTATATTCGGTGAGTTTGTTTTTTAGTATAAATCAATTCTTTTAATTCTTTTGAAAACCATGTAGGGTAAAGGGATGCAATAAAATTAACTTTTGGAACATGACGTTCTTTTGAAGTGTTTAGGATTGAATAAAATTGTTGGACTTGATTCACAATATTGTTTTCATCTTCTAGAAATGACCAGTCTATATGGTCAAGATAATCAGTTATATTTGGGTAGTCAGCTTTTTTAAAATTGTACGATGAAGTTTTTAATTTCTGCAATTTTCTAGACTCATTTGTGATAATAATATCTAACGCCGGATGGTGTTGGTCTAAAGGTAACAACAATTCATCCGATTGTTCAACCACTGTCCTTAAGTCACTAGAAAATACTAGGTCAAGCATACGGTTATAAGAATTATGCACTTTATTTAACTGTTTTAGTCCTAGGAAAAAAGACATATCAAGCATTTCCTTAGATTTGACACATTGCACTTCTGTTTCGTTAATAATCACTTCATTGTTCTTATCGAAAGACCAGTCAATTTTCGGAAGATTGTAGTCGCCTACAATTATAAATTTGGCTTTAGGATATTTGTATTTTAGTGTTTCTACATCCTCGATGTGGTTCTTGTATATTTGCAGATCTGACATTGGTGGAATATAAGTACAAGCGATAATGATTTTTGTGGATGAAATATTTAGCATTACAAACATCTGTTCAACGCTTTTGTGTTTAACTGGCAATTTTTTAGATGAAATGTTTTTTGATATACACACCATTACACCTCCTCCTTTTGATTTGTTGCTTGTAATGGGGTCACGGTCAAGACGATAGATGTTGTATTGAGGTTATTGTTACATTTAAAAGTGTCTATGCTTCGAGTTTGTCTGGCAGGTACATTAATATAAATTAATTCCAATAATTCAGGGCTGTCAATGAGAGATTTGATAATTTTGAATAAAAATAATATATCAGTTAGAACTCTTCTATCCGATAGTTTGAGAAGTCTGGTTTCGGTACGTAAGTTATTATAATTTATAAATTCGATTGAAATATTCATTTTAAAATTGATGTACCGAAGAAATTTATTTTGTACCTTTTCTAAGGCTTGAAAATGGACTTTGTAGAACGGTGACCATACTGTTGAATTATATTCTAATTTACTTCGTACTAATGAGCAATATAAATGTTTTAAAGTTAACACATTTTTAAACTTTGCCCCCATTCTCAAAATAAAACCGAGCATTCTCATTGCATCGCTAGTAGTTTCATCGATGTGTAAGTTAAACTGTAGACTTTCGTGGAATAAGATACCGAGATCTAGAATCTGTGAAACTCGAAGAAGATTAGCGCCATTAATGAAATAAGAAAAATGAAGAGGATTTTTACCTTTGTAAAAATTAATAATCTGGCATTTACTAATATTTAGTTGCAAATCATTTTCTGAACACCAAGCAAATAGTTTATTCAGATTCGACTGCAAAATAGCGCGATCATTATTATCTTTAATTATTCTGTAGATCTTCAAATCATCGGCAAATAACAGAACTATGACTTTGCTAAAAATAATTACTATGTCATTGATGAACAAACAAAATAATATTGGGCCCAGATGAGATCCCTGCGGTACTCCACTTGATGCCGCAAATTTGTAAGAAGTGAATGAATCAAACTTTACCGCTAAGTACCTTCCCAACAGATAACTCTTAAACCATTCAAACATGCTCCCTCTCACTCCCAACAATTTTAATTTACGTATTAAGATTCTGTGGTTAACTTTATCAAATGCTTTACTGAAGTCAGTATATATGGAGTCAGTTTGATATGAAGTGATAAAGCCATTAACGATATCATTAGTGTATAATATTAAATTGGAAAGCGTTGATCTTCCTTTAATAAATCCATGTTGAATTGGTGAGATTACTCGTTTAAATTGGAGATATCAACTTGTCCAGCACTAGGCTTTCGAAAAGTTTGGGTAAAGAAGACATTATGCATATTTGCCTATAATTTGTTACTTCGCTCTTATTTCCATTTTTGAAAATAATCCTTTTTTAACGGGCTTTAAGCTGGTGAGTAATATATATCTTCTTATACCAGTACGTAACTGTTATTTATCATGTCTTAAACATTAGTTTACCAAAAAAATAATAATTGTTATTTATTTTATTAAACAACATTTACGTTTGTTACAACGAAACTTATTGATTTCGCACGCTCTGTTATGATTTATGACTACTTTTGGATAATTATATATTAGGATCGTGAATGAATAAAAATATTTTAATTTATTTTGGCGGATGGGAAAATAATATTATAAAATAAAACATTTTAAATTTGAACTGAGTTTGTGATGAAGAGGTAGGTATTCATCATACTGTACATATTGATTTATATTTAAACATACTAGTGAATATTTTCAACAAGTAAAATAACTTATTAAAACTGTTTACGACAACAACAATTTTGTAATTTTTTTTTAATTGTTGTGAGTTAAACATTTAAATGAGTATGAATTACAATTTTTTCGTTCTGAATACCTAACCAGGGGAATATTTACCAAAGCGTTTGAGTGAAATGAAAAAATGGTTAAACTAAATCACTGTATTGATATTTATTAGTGCAAGTACTTTCAAATACCGATTAAAACATTTTTCATTAAGACAAACATATTAAAAAACAATTTTACTAATAAATTGATTTTTAATTTATTTACGTCCTTTTTAGGGGCTTTTACATATGAGTAGTAAAAATTATATATTAATACAGTACATATTTATTATACGTAACTAAACTGTCTCAGTAACAATTTTTTGTATTTGTCTAGTGATTTAAATTAACAAAGACTTACAATCAGGCTATAGGCAATAAAATAAAAACTCATATAATAACTGTTTTAAAAAACATGAGAAATGCTTTTTGTAAGTTCTTTCGATGCTTTTAAAAATATCTGCCAATAGTGTATATTTGTTACCTGAACTGTTTATTTATTTTAAAAACATACGGCATAACATGTGCCGTTAACATAGGTATAAAGTTACAAGTACAAAGTATAAAGTCTAAGAAAATATAAAAATACAAGAGGTAAGAGAAAAAAAGTTAAAATTAAGTATTAATGAAATATAACCAATTAATTTCCATTGATGCCAATCTGTACAAACCTATAAATAACCGTTATTATCAAATTACTGGTAACTTAAGTAGCTTGTCAGAATAATCACTTATTTTTTTATGTTTTTTATATTTTCGTAGAAAGCAATCACTTTGTGGTTTAACATTTTAAAGGTCTTAAAATTAATAAAAATTCGTGGTTTTAAACAAAAAATATTGTTTTTATTTCATTATTTTTTTATGGTTCAGGAAAAGACAAAAAGAAAAAAAAATATTGTAAGAAAATCAATAATCTCTTAAGTGAGAACTTTAGTAAGGGACAATATAAATGTAACACTATCAGATAATAAACAAGACAATTAAAATACCTTGATAAAAACAAGAAATACAAAAGGCTTTACAAACATTATAATATCAAACAACTATACTTTGCATTTGCATGAATTTAGAGTGTGCATCGGCTATGTGGGTTTCATTTATGCATTACATATTATAATATGATGTATAATATAATGTATAATATAATATATAATATAAAAAAGATGCTCTATTATATAAATAAAATTGAATCTAATCAGAATATAAAATGATTTATCTCAATTAAATCTCAAAATGTAATATTATTTATAACATTTCTTACAAATCGCACAATCGATCTTATAATTTATTTTTTGCAAGTTAGTTTTAGTGAGTAAAATCTCAAATTGTAATATTATTTATAATTAATGGTTTAATCTTGCGATCATACAGAAAGATAGTTGCCAATAAAAATGTGCGGTAAGAAAAATGAACACAATGTTGGTAGGAGATCGGGTCCCATTAGCTCAGTTGGTAGGGCAGTGCCCCTGCAAGGCAAGGGTCCTGAGTTCGAGTCCTAGATGTGACCGTATCTTTTTATGATTTTTCTCTTTCAGATTTTCTTTTAGGAATCGCTAATATTGTCTTCAATAATTACATCTTATAATTGAAAATTTGTGGTACTAGGAGTTTATAAACGTATTGGTATTGACATTTTTGTTGCTGTGAAAGATATTTTTAGTTCGTTTGATTCTATTGGAAAGATGAAGTTAAATCAATTGCTATAATGCTATTAATGATTCTAAAAAGAAAAGTTAATATCAGATACCAATCTTCTCTCGGACAGTAATTTTACATATTGTAGTAGACAGTTATTGTTTATATTTTTACTAAGAGCATTTATTATGTTAAGATATTTTTTTTAAAATGTGCACTGTACTTGTTCAATTGAATTTGAGTGAACCTTATAATGCGGTGGCCAAATATGTAAGTTTTACTAAATTAGACTCCGCAATATTGAAGTACATAAAGTATATTTGATTGGTTAGTAATTATTATGTTATTCTTACATCTGCATACTTTAAGACTACTACATACTTTACGTGTAATACAACATTCAAAAACCTATTCTTACTAAATTATAGTCTTCGACGACACAAAATCCAAAATGTGCTTACTTTTTCCGATATCTGTTTTTCCATTGGTTTTATTTTGACCATCTGAAACGAAAGTAGGTTATCTGACGCCCTCCCCTTCGTACCAGCAGCGCCATCGCAAGGGAAGATTCCAAAACAAACGAATCGATCTGTCAGTCATTTATCATTGTCAGTGGTGGAGTCGCAAGCTCGTCTGACACGACTGTCGCTGATGGCACTGACAGGGCCAGGGGTGTAGCAGGAAGACCTACAAACTACACCACTTGATTTGAGGAAAAAGGGTGGATTCTACAAACACACTTACATGTTTTTTTTTACATTTTGTGGTGGTTTTGACTTTGGAAGTTGTTTGTGTACATCTTTTATATGGTACCATTTTATGTTTTGTTCTTGTTATAATGTAAGTGGACTGTAAATCTTGGTTTCCTGTAGAATGATGTTTGGGGGTAAAAATGCTTTTGCAAAACTTTCATTCCAAACTTTTTTTTTTAAGTAATGTATTTATTCCCAAAATATTCATAACATTCAAATTGCCCCACCAAAATGGAAAGAGTATCATTAATTAAGTTATTTAGTTTTTTTTTCTTTATTTCACTATTATTAAATTTTTATATTTATTTTTAAACATTGCATACTTATCTCAAAGTACTAAACTAAAAAGAACCCAAAATATGTAAATTCGAAGACTAAAAGTGAAAAATATTGTATTAAAAAAATTCCTTCTCATCCCTAAAATTGTAATATAAAACGTATTAGCGCTACACACGAAGTCGTTGAATCATTCTGTACTTCTAAATGTATGATGTAGGTATATAACACCCGCACATTATACTTTTATCAAGTAAACAGTTACATTGGCGTTTATAGTGCACCCCTATTGGAAACGCGTTGAACTATTATTTCGTCATTGATTGCTTGATTTGTATCTCAATTTAATGCTTGCATCCAGAAACATAGGTTCCCATGTTTATATGTATGTAGGTACAACCAGTAAAATATAATATTCAAATGATGGATTCCTGACGTAAAAAATATATTATGAATGCCACACGCAAACGATCGACAATTTGTTTGATTTTTTAAGACATACAAGCATTTCCATGATACAAATAACTTGAAAATATTTGAAAATCTACTACTTACATTTATTATGTTATATAAAACCCTTGTTAGATGCCAACTTGAGTATAACTCTACGTTATGGTCTCCATTTTTCAATATTCATTCAGATAACATTGAAAAGATTCAACGGAAGTTTCTAAGGTTTATTAATTTTTTTTTTTTTGTATTAGGCAATTCACCCTAAAGAGAGTGCTTTGTGCCGATTGGGTTAAGATATATAGTTAAACTGATGTGAATTATCTATAAGGGAACTGGACATATCATATATTAAAGTCATTCAAATCTATAAACTTATAAAGAATAGAATATACGCGAGAGTTGTTGAGAGACAGCAAATATGGAATACTAAGGGGAGACTGGTGGGTGATTTTAATAAGCAATCGATACATGCCTTTGAAAGAAGAATGGTTTTTACAATTGAAGAAAACATGGTCTCTCAAAGAGTCTCATCCTCCACACCACACTGGCATAATGAACTTTCGAGCACCCGAATTTTAAACAAATGAGTTGCAATAGAGCAGTGGCCAATTCTCATTCTCGAGATACAGGAAATAAATCTTTTGGACTTTTTTTTGCCGTGGAACCAGGGTTTACTTGGAATATGATTTTGTATTCCAGCATAGAAAGATCCAGTTTGAGTTTTCGTGATTGTCCAATTTTCTTCCCAGGAACGAGACATGTTGGATTTAAGAATAGAGAAGACGTCAGAGACAGGAATTTTAAAATCTAAAGGAATAGAACCAGATACAGTTCCAAGTTTAGCGAGAGAATCAGCTTTCTCGTTACCCTCAATTCCTAGATGGCCAGGCACCCAAACCAGTATTGTCTCAAACATAGATTCGTTTAAAGAATCGAGGATTTTTTTAATATTACAAATAACATAGTCTTCTGGACATCGAACGATATTAGAGGAAATTTTTAATACTGCACTTAGAGAGTCAGTACACAGTAAGGCTCGACGAATATTAAGGAGTTGGATTTGAATTAAAGCTTGTTCAATTGCGAAGCATTCTGCAGTAAATATGGAAATTTCTTTAGGCAATTTATAAGACAGATTAACATTGAATTCAGGAATATATACCGATGCGCCACATTCTTTGTGGTCGGATTTGGAACCATCTGTGTATATGAGGGAAAATCCAGGAAACTTTGAAAATATAAAGTTTTTAAAATGTTCTTCAACATTTTGAAAGTTATTAGCTGATGATAAAATGTTCGTCCGGAAGTCAGAAATTATTACGTTTGGGATAAAATTAATAGCATTAAACGGGGTACTGTAAATAGGAAGGATTTGATCATCTTGTAGATTTGGAAGGTAAGAAGACAGAGATCTAAATGATAGAAAACTTTTTAATAAGAGAGGGAATCGATCTCTATCTATTACCCTCCTTCTGTTATTCAAAATACTGAACAAACGATCGAGACTCTGTTCCAATGAGTGACGCGATAAAGATAACGCTTTGAAGATATATCTATCCGCGAGGTATTGTCTTCTCAAAAATAAGGGAGGATCTACACATTCTATCTGAAGAGCATTAATTGGAGAAGATTTCATTGCCCCAATAATCATTCTGAGCCCTTTTGATTGGATTCTTTCAAGTTTTTTATCCAGATATTTAGGAAGTGGGTCGAAAAGAAATGTGCCATAATCCAAGTGACTTCGAACGAGGGAATTATACATTAGTTTAAGAGTAGTAGGATGGGATCCCCACCATACTCTGGAAACAGCTCGCATCATATTAAGCCCCTTTTCACACTTAGCAGAAACGTTTTGAATATGAGGGAGCCAGGAAAGCTTATGGTCCAAAAGCAGGCCAAGAAATTTTATTTGCTTAACGATTTGAAGGGGGAAATTATCAAAAGAGACTGTAAAGTTAGGCAGTTTTCTTTTGCGAGTAAAAGCCACTACCTTGGTTTTAGAGGTAGCTAAATTCATTCCATTTGTCAACATCCAAACTTTAATATTATGTAAGGCCAAATTTAATTCCTTCGCAGCATGCAATAAATTTTTGTGAGATAAATATATGAGAAAATCGTCCGCAAAATAAAGTCGCTTAATAGACGAAGGGATTACAATGTCTAAATCACTCATATAAATATTAAATAATAATGGACTGATAACAGACCCCTGGGGTAGCCCTTTCCAAAGTTTGCGCTTCAATATGTTTGAGGAAGAGTGGATAATAATGGATCTGTCTGTTAGCAAGTTGATAATAAATTGAACTAATTTTATGGGGATTTTTATTTTAATTAATTTTTCCTTCAAAACATCAATTAACACATCGTCGTAAGCTGAAGAAAGATCTAGAAATGTGGCCAATGTACAAGAGTTAAGGGATTGAGAAATACGGATATCTGTTGTTAACAAACTTAAATTATCCATAGTAGATTTCTTTTTCCGAAAGCCGTATTGATTAGGAGGGATAATACTGTGATTTTCAACAAACCATTCTAATCTGTTCTTTATCAAATGTTCCACTACTTTAATTAAACACGACGAAAGAGCAATAGGACGATAAGATGAGACTTCGGAGGGATTTTTCCCTGGTTTTAAAACCGGGAGGATTTTTTGAACCTTCCAGACATCCGGAATAAATCCTGTTTCAAACATGTTATTAATTAAGGATAAGAAATATTCAACCGACATGTCGGAGAATGCTTTAAAGAAGCTATATAATATTCCATCAGGACCCGGAGAAGAGTCAAAAAGAGATTTGATTACTCGTTTTAGTTCACTAACTAAGAAAGGAGAGTCTAGCCAGTTAGAGTGAGATGGATATGAAATAAAAGAGGGCATTTCTTCACATGTGGCAACTGAAGGAGGGGCAATTTTATCAGCAAAACCTATAATAATTTCCTCCGGAATATGTTTGGTACGCTCCGGAGCATATGACGAACCGAATTTTTTTAAATTAGTCCAAACAGATGACTGGGGAGTTTCAGGAGACAAGTTTTCACAAAATTTTCGCCATCCAGACCGCTTTTTATTTTTCAAAATACGTTTAGTTTCTGATTGGACGCGTTTCACTGATAAGAAATTTTCAAAAGACATGCATTTGCGGTAAATGGAAACTGCTTCTTTTCTAGAGTTAATAGCACGAGTGCATTCTTCGTCCCACCACGGAGTCGAATGTTTAGTTTTAATGTTAACTTTACGCTTTGGAATGGATTTTTCTGCTGCTTTTATAACTATACTAGGAAATAATTCACATTGTGTTCTGATGTTCCCAAGAGAAGATTTTACAGAGTGAACAAGAGAGTCTAATACAGAAGAAAAAATTCTCCAGTTCGCATCTTTCGTTTTAAATTTAAAATTATTGTTAATTGTAAAGGAATGCGAGGTGGTTAGATGGTGAAAGAGGATTATAATAGGGAAATGATCACTGGAAAGGGGGTCTTTAAGTATGTTCCAAGAACATTTACGTATGACCGAAGATGAACAGAGAGATAAATCAACAACACTTTTCCTTTGTTGAGGGGGGGTGAATCGGGTTGGAGATCCGTCGTTTAAAATACATAAATTATGGGAATCAATAAAATCTAAAAGATTACGGCCAGAACGATTCGTTAATTCACTACCCCAAGAGGTAGAATGAGCGTTAAAGTCGCCCAGTAACATATACGGGGGACGGATCTGAGACATAAATGATGACCATTCGTTTTCATCAAAAATAGTGGAGGGAGGGACATATATTGATAGTATTGTAATATCACATACAACCGCTGCTACTATCTGAAAATTGTTAGAGAGAGTATGAAACATGATTGGTTTGAAAGGGATAGAGTCATGGATGATTAAGGCAGCGCCACCCTTACCATCCAGTCTATCATGTCTAAGACAATTATATCCAGAAATCTTAAATAGATACGAGGGTTTAAACCACGTTTCAGAAATAGCGGCAACTGAAATTTCATGTTCATCGAGTAATTTTACAAGTTCAAATTTATTACAGATTAGACTTCTGATATTCCACTGAAGAATTCTGTTCAGTTTCGGAGACATTAGGAAGACAGGATAATAAAGATTTAATGCAATCGGCAGCGTTGGACGGTATATTATTGTTGTTTGAAAGAATAGAAATTAAAAGGGTAATTAAAGTCTGAATGAAAGCAGAATTTTCATTCACCACTTTCCCTAAATTAGGGGAAGATTGGGAACTATTTAAAGCACTCCCATTGAGTGTCTGAGATTTATAATTCCCATTTGGGTTAAACAAAATATCATTATGTTGATTTTTATCAATAGAAGCAATAAATTTTGGTTTTGGTTTGAGTGGTATAAAAATTGTTTCCCTGTGAGAAGATGATGGAGGAGATTTAGAGTAAGATAGATTGCAAGGAATTGAGGTAGATGTTACCTCTGCAAAAGATTTTATTGCAGGTGGGGATAATTTTGATGCCTGGAAATAGGAAATGTTGTCTGAAGCCATTGATTGTTTAATATTCCTTTGTCTGGTCAATTCTGGACAGGCCACACTAACCGCTGTATGATTTCCCTTGCAGTTAATGCAACGTGGATCATTCGATGATTTTTGGCAAAGATCAAAGGGGTGGTCTTCTCCGCAATGAAAACAACGTGGAGGGGAACGACATATTGGTTTTGAGTGTCCGAAACGGCAGCAGTTAAAACACTGGATCGTCGGGAATTTATATACTTCCACAGGGAGTGCGTTGTAATAAATAAATACCCGAGATGGCAAAGTTTGGCCTTCAAAAGTAATAACAACCGATTGTGAGGGTTTCCATGTAGTGGTTCCATTAGATGTATATTTGTAATTTAATCTACGTGCTTTTAAAACCTTAGGGGTCACTTGAGAATCATTAAGTGCATCAACAATTTCAGATTCTGAGAGATCGGTTGGTATACCTCTCACTCGGCCCATTCTAGTAAGGTTGTAAGTTGGAATATAAGATTTAAATTTGTGGTGTGAAAGCGTATCTATTTTTTGGACAAATTCATTTGCAAAGTTTGCGGATTTAAATTCTAGGGATAACTTATAGCGGCCTTCCGGCTTAATAGATCCGTTAACTATGCCAAGGTTACTGTTTTTTGAACTAAAAATGAATTTCCCGAAATCCAGAGGATGAATGATTTTTCCTTGTTCAGTACTTTGGACATTGACAATGAATGGAGCCGAGGAGGATGGGGAATAACTTAGTTCAGTATTTTTAGATTCTGATAATATGGTATCCTTACGACTTTCCTTAGGGTTTGAGGTTTCATCGGATTGCGCAGGTTTAATTTTGGGTGGTACATTAAGACAGAGCGATGGTCTTCGTTTTCTGGAAGGGACTATTATAGAAACATCCGATTCATACTCATCTCCAATATTAAATATGGACTCGGGGTCAGGAGGTCGATTTTCATCTTCCTCCATATTTATAAATTAATTAACAAAAAAAAATAATAATACAGTCTATTTGATTGACTGTACACACGAATTTATCAAAACCTAAATATAACAAACAAATAATAGAAAACAAAAATGTAACAATAATTTCTTATCTGTACGAAGTCCGCGACAGCAGGTAGGCAATTTGTCAAACACAGAGCACGACTATCCACTACCGTAGTTCGATGACTAATCGGTTTATTAATTATAAATTGCATATTAGGGTGGATCGCCATTGAATGGAATTTTTTATTTTTTATAAATTAGTTTTCGCGGGGTGTGGAATAGATGCTCTAGGTACATACAATTAAGCATACAAAATATCAATTTAAAATTTTCATAGCAAGTACTGCCCCAAAGCAGTTGAATTATTTAAAATCTGGTAAAAAATTGTCCCTTTATAAAACAGTTTTGTGTCAATATTAATACTTTAATTTTTACTTTTAAATTTCATAATGAATAAAAATTGCAGCGCCTTATTTAATAATATTAAAAAAATGTGATAATATTTATTTTCCCGCGAAAATTTGACAAATTGCCGAGTCCACTTTCTGGCGCCTCGCTCGCGCACCGCGCATCTTTAGATCAACCGTCCATATCTCGCAGTACAGTTTCAAGTTTTACTAACGTTGATCTTCCAACTTACCAACATTACTTTGCTTCATCTACTCCTTCTTCTTATGTTATAAATCCAACAGACAGTGGACTCTCTGTTGTATCCAGAACATTGGATCGATACAGTATTTCTGATCAGGCAGGTGCTGCCATCGTCTGCGCTACATTGCAAGATATTGGATTAGTGACAACAGATAATCTAACAAACGTGATCGATCGTAATAAGATTCGACATGCTCGTGCCAAAACTAGGACCACACTGACTGCCATCAACCAGCCCCATTTTGATTTGTGCATTTGCATATCGTTTGACGGTCAAAGGATAAAACATTAATCGTGGAGGATGGACGCAGAAAAGTTGTGACAGAAGAACATATCAGTCTTTTGAAAGAACCTAGCTCACAATACATTGGCCACATGGGCGTTAAGTTCGGCGATGCTAAAACAATAGCTCACAAATTGTTTGCATATTTTGTGGCAAAATCCATTGATTTAGCGTGCATCGTGGCTATCGGATGTGACGGAACAGCAGTTAATACTGGAACTAAGTCTGGCATTATTCGACTTGTTGAAGGAAAGCTCCATCGTCCACTTCAGTGGTTGGTCTGTCAGTTACATGCTAATGAGTTAAGTTTGAGACACCTTTTCGAATACCTTGATGGAACGACAACAGGTCTTAGAAGCTTTAGCCAACTAGGAAAGTTACTCGAGAACTGTGAACATCTTCCTGTGATAGAATTTCAAGCAATAGAATGCAACTTACCTATGAACCTTACTTAAGAAATTACAAAATCCCGTGACGACCTTAGCACAGACCAGTTTTATTTATTGGAAATATGCCGAGCAATCGCCGAAGGACGTAAAATCTGTCATTCGCGTTGGTTAACAACAGCCAATACTATTCTCCGACATTACACATCAACCAAGAATCCGACAGAAATCAGATGATATTGACTGAATTTGTGCTAAGAGTGTATGCTCCGATGTGGCTTAAAATAAAAACACAGCCTTCGAGACAACCAAGAGCAGACTTCAACCGGCGAGACACCTCCACGAAACCATAAAATTGTCTCGTTACCTTCCAGAGCATTTGAAAAAGGTGGTAGATCCCGTAATTCAACGCAACGGGTATTTTGGCCAAGCGAAAATATACTTATTAGTATGTTAAACGACGAACGAAGACAGATTAGAGAGTTGGTTCTCAGACGGATTCTAAGTATCCGAGAACTTACGTTGGGGTTCTCTCCAATAAAAGTATTTAAGCTACCTACTTTTAATTTCAACGCAGAAGACTATATTGACTTGATCTACTGGGAAAAAACATCAGAAGCACCTCTTACAAAACTGATACCTAGCGAGACAATAATTGATGCCATTGCAGACCACGAAATTATCGAATCCAACATTTTGTGTAAGTTCCGATTGATGCCCTGTCACACGCAAGCCACGGAAAGATGCATCAAAGTGGTAACGGCATCATGTTCTGCTGTTTGCGGCCCTGAAAGACGTGAAGGGTGGATACAAAACAAGCTAGAATCTTGTCGTATAATGCCAGTATTGAATTCGAAGAAGGACTATGAAATACAATAACTTTTATGATTTTTGACTATATTTTTTAACAGTGTTTGTGATTTTTTTTGTGTAGCAATGGTACTTTTATTGTTTCTTGATTAGTAGATAATATTACTAGTAAATGAAAAGTTATTTTTTTATATTTTAACGACTTTTATTGAGCAAAGATTAAACCCTTCTTTTTCTAGTTTCACGCTATTTTTTTAAAATTTGAATTGACTTGGGGCAGTACTTGCACTCGAAATATCTTAATGCTGTCATAATGACTTTTAAAGGTATCCCCATAGAGCATCCATTCCACACCCCGCTGCTAAGAAAAACATAAAAACAAAAAATCGATCCACCCTATTGCATATTCCTATACAAAACATAAATTTCAATTACCTCTTGGATAAAATGTCTCTTTTGAAACTTTCAGAAAGAAGAATAAGCACAGATTTAATACTGTTACAAAGAATACTACATTTTAAAATTGACTATCCCGAATTACTTCAATGTATCAATATCCATGTTCCCAAAAAATCATGCCGACATTTCTTACCTTCTTACTTCAATAACACCAGGACACTAGCTTACCAATATTCTCCGATTACGAGACTTCACAATCTCGGAAACAAATATTCTGATCTGGGTGATATATTTCATTTGAAAACTAATCAGTATAAATCTTGTATATTCTATCACTTTTATTCTTCTAGACACAAATAGACCTATGTGTACCCCTATAACTTCTCCGCTTCTACTATTTTTTTTTGTTGAATCTTTTTTAATTCAGTTATATGCGTGAGGATTCATTTTTGCCATTATGTTTACATTCTTCTTTATAGTATTAATTTTTAAGTGTTTACTCTGATACAAAATGCTTGTATTTTTTTTTTAAAGAAAAGCCCACTAGGGCGTGTAATAAATAAATAATAATTATGCCTAACAGATAAAAATCCGTTTGAAAACTTCAAAATTTAAAAAAAAAATAACAGATGGCGCCATTTCCATTTACAACAATCCTAAACTGTACAGTCATCAAGAAAAAAAAATGACATACTGTTCTATAAAAGATCGTGAACTGCCTTATTGATTCGCCAGCTCTATTATAAAAGATTGCATTTCGTTGCCTTGACCGCAAAACCAGATCGAATACCTTCTTTTACATTAAACAATTCAAATCAAAATACGTCCTAAACTCTTTTCTCAGACGTATCTGCAAAATTTATAATTCCCTAAGAGATATTGATATTTTCTACTGTACCCTTCAACATTTTTTAATTAAATTAACCTAATGTACCTTAACCAAAACATTTTTTTTATTGTTCGTCTACCCTTTTCATATTTGTTCTTTCACTTATAACATTAAATATCTACTTTCTTCCTAACATCCATTAAAAGATTGTAAATGGAACTCAACTGGTTTATATTTTACTCGACATCTTAAACGCAAAATTAATTCTTATGTATTAGGTACTGTGTGTTTCCTTAATATACTCAAATAAACCAAAAATAATATTATCTGTCAAAACTTCAATTTGTTTAAAAAAGAGCTGCAGTCCAATCAGCTATTTTATAATCATAATAAACGTACGACTGGCGTCTTGTATGAGAGAGACAGCACGAAGGAGAGACAACGATGTTGGTAAATTAGGATGTCCAGTTTCGTTTCTTTATCCGAAATAGTCATCAACCAAAAAAGACTGCATATAATACAAAGAATCTATAATATTATTACTCTAGCGTCCGGACGGTCTGGGCCCTCTGATTGGTCGAATTCAAATCGTTTGTTTCGGGTAAATTCCGCTAACTTGAAAATTAAGACCCCATTTCATACTAAAATAGGATCGCCAGATTTCTTCAAAAGCATCGTTTCGGCTCATATAATATTTGGATAATATCGAAGAAAATATGTTTTAGAAAGTTAAATCCATTGGATTAATTACATTACAGTAAAAATTATTCACAATTTTTTTTATATATTTGACGTCTGTCAAGAATCAAACATTCTAACGTTCCTAAAAAATGTCAATCCCTCCTTTACCGGCCACTGGAGTAGTTTCCCTATTGGCCGACAGAGCGCATAAGAGCGATACACAAATACGTACAATTTCATTTATTCAAACAATGGTAATTATTTACGTAAACCTACCGTTTTAATACCATTTACAAATAAAACAAACATTTGATTCAACTTAATGACAATAAACAACAACTCTTTGTATGTACGATTTTTAAAAATATTGATATTTTATATTATTTACGTAAATAATAATTTCGCACTGTTTTGACAGTACACCGCCATGAAGTTAGCGTATAATACGAGTGTGTTTGTAGGAAGTATATGCACTGCCAACCCAATAAAATAAAATGAAACACAATCGGAAGATAGAAACGCTTCGTTGATTGTAAAATTAGCCAACAAATATCTAATCTGACATGTACTTATAATACGTATGTATAATAAAACAATCACTTTGCCAGGGATATATATTTTTATAATGGTATTTATATACCATATTATGGTAAGTATTCGAAATCGCTGGACAAGGACAATGCGAAATATTTTTTAAATAAAACCTTCTGATTTACCTTAATTAATATAAAAGGAATCTGAATGCACTTAGGAAATTTTTAATTTTAGCATTTTAATTTTTAATTACGTAAAATGAAAATTCGCTTTCGTTGTATTGGATGACAGACGGAATAATTTCTATTGATGACATTTTATTTTGTTGGTATTCCTGATATGAGTGGTCAGAATTTTTACCATTTACTCTATGCAAATACTAGGTAGGTACTATTTTAGCCAAGTTCGAAAAATAAAATAAAGGTATTTAGGTTTGTTTTATAAATAAAGAAATATTTAAAAAAAGGTTATTATAGATTAGGTTGGGTTATTATAGGTAAGGATAGGTTTGGTTGGGGTATGCTAGGTTAGGATAGGTTGGATTAGTAAGGGTTAAGTTAGTATATAGGTTAGGTTAAATTTAGTTGGATTATTATAGGTTAGGTTAGGTTAGGATAAGTCAGGTTATGTTAGGTTAGGTAAGGTTAGTTTGGGTTATTATAGGTAAGGTTTGGTAGGGTTAGGATATAAGTTAGGTAGGATTATTATAGGTTAGGTTAGGTTAGGATAGGTTAGGTTAGGATTGGTTCGGTTAGGTTAGGTTAGGTTGGGTTAGGTTAGGTTGGATTACTATAGGTTAGGTTAGGATATAGGTTAGGATAGGTTGGATTATTATAGGTGAGGTTAGGTTAGGTCAGGTTAGATTATTATAGGTTAGGATAGGATATAGGTTAGGTTATGTTAGGTTGGATTATTATAGGTTAGGTTAGGTTCGGTTATTAAAGGTTAGGTTAAATAAAATAATAATGATAATAATAGCCAACTAAATCATTTATGCTTTTTAAGTAGGCACTATTTTTCGGGAATATTGTATTAAATTATATTTTTTTAATTTACGTTGTTCAATTGTCTCTAGCCGCTCATTTCAGGAATACTGACAAAAGAAAATGTCATCAAGAGAAATTATTCCGGCTGTCATCCCATACAACGAAAGCGTATTTTCATTTTACGTAAGTAATTAAAAATGAAAGTGCTAAAATTAAAAATTTCCTAAATGCTTTTCGATTCCTTTTATAGTAATTAAGATAAATCAGAAGATATTATTTAAAAATATTTCGTATTTTCCGTGTCCAGCGATTCCGAATATTTACCTATATTAATTTACCTTTACCCATTTAGGCAATTATTCGGGAAAGGTAAAGTTTTACCCGAACAACTGTCATTCTTATTATGCCTAAACTCCTTCCTGATCCGTGTTTTAACAATATATACTCACCCTCTCTCATGAATGACATAATATCTACATATTAAATGTAACTGTTGTTAGTATCACTAACAAAAAACTAAACTGTTAAACTGGGCGAAGCCCAACCAAGTGCCGCCCGCAGGGCCTAGCAGCAAAAAACGCGCGGAGCGGGTTTTCAACTGCTAGTTTTATATTAATAGTTGTAATGTTGATTTATATTCCACCATCCCAATATTATAGACAAAACTAATTGTAAAAGTTCATTATAAAAAGACAATGATATCATAATTCTCACTCCATCATTTAAATTCCACAATTACAGAATCAATTCGACTGTATTTAGGAAAAAGGAGGTAAGCCTAAAGTTTTGTAAAAATTACTTTTTTTACGTAATTTTAATCTTTACCACACAACAGAAAAACTCCTTGAGAAAGGAATCAGGCCATACCGATCAAAGTCTTCATAAATGCATATCAATTTCTTTTAAATTTTAAGGTATCCTAAATACCACGAGGAAAAACGATTTGACCCACATTGTCTGTCTCAATTATACATTAATGTTTGATTTTACTGCAAAAAAATAAATAATATACAACCTACCACCTATTATGTACTCATATCACTGCGGTTTCTAAACCCTAGAGGCAGAAAACGATTAAGTAACGAAATTCAATTACAAACAAGGATTATACCGCCATTAGTCGCCATTGTTCTGTTTGTGTTATTTTAAACATTGAATTGAGTTTTTTAAAGTTATATGTGGCAAGCCGACGAAAGGAAAAAATAAAATACCATTGTGAAGTTGAAGGGATTGCAGTTTCTAGCCAAAAAAAAAAAAGATAAGTCAATGAAATAACATGTTTTAATTATTAGATAGTCTCTTCGTGATACTAACTCAAATTATTTTCTTACAGAACAAAACTTAGTGTAAAAACCTTCTCTATTCTTAACATTATTAATTTATCATCCTTTGTTAGTTTACACAATAAAATCGTGGCTGTTTCATCAAAAAATACGTATTTTTCTAGTTCTAAAACATTAGATAGATTAAATTATCATTAACGATTTGTAAATAAAAACTGTGTTAGAAAACACTTTAATTGTGAATTAAAACATTTTTTCATCATAATTGGCTATTTTTTACATAAAACGGTCAGACTAAAAAATATTATCACGTGAATACATAAACAAATTGTGTGAGAAACTCACTTAAAAACGATATAATTCTTTGACAAGGAAATGTATTCATCACTCTGATTTAAAGGTTTTTCTAAAAACAATTTTAATTGTAATTCTATTCATCAAATTTCAAAGTTTACAAGTTCTGTTGGGATTCTATTTATGCTCTATTATTAAAGCTTTATTGGTCAGTAACTTCACAAAACTGAAATAATAACAGAACTTGAATAGAGCCTTCACAGAACTTGCACAATCAACTTTAAAATTTGATGAATTGTTCAAATTCTGTGAAACAACCCGTCCTAAAGTATTTACGGATTAAGATGATAAATTTCAAAATTGTTAACCGTCAGCCCTTTCTTGTCATGAACTCTTCAATATTATTTATTATTATTATTTTAAATGAGAAACTCACTCTTGAAACTATTTTTATTTCTATTATAAAATTTATATTTAGAGAATTACTCCTTTTTTCCTAAACAATTTAATTTATTTCGTAGTTTCTATATTTACATAAAATAATAACTGAAAATAATTATCTTATCGTAGAATCATTTCCTATTTAACCATTTGTATAAAATCATTGATTCAATGTTTGATACCCATGATTTGTTATATGTAATCTTTTTTCATACTCCAAGCAGGTCAGTTACAAGACAGTACCTACCATATTATTGTAGCAATTCTACATCAATGTCCCAATATTACAATCTTATGCGACGGATTCAACAGCTAGGAAACAAATACTCAGATTTTGTTGATATATTTATTACATCAATTTCAATATATAAACGTATTACAGTTTTTTTTATCAAGTAGGAGATTATTTTGATGAAGCTATTTAAATTGACTAACACATTAACAGTATTTTGTTGGCTGAAAGAAAAAATAATATTTTGGATTTTTTATATTTTGTACCTACATATTGTGTGAATCATATTCAATAATATTTTTGCGCTATATATTTTTGTGCAAGTGTTTCAAACAGTCGATTTCTGCACTATTTAAGAGTATAATTTTGTAAGTATGTTATGTTTATGTAAAAGCCTGAATAGGAGAAAAATATATTAAAAAATAAATAATAATATTTTTAAAACCTAGTTTGAAATCTCTTCGACGAAACCAATCGAATAACACTTATGATTAGGCACATTAGTAGAATGAGCATCACGTCTTGCGGAACAATCCTCGAGAAATCTCTCTGTACTAATGAGCCAAGGGTGTTTCAAGGACATCAATCACTCGCCCGGCATCCCTTCAACTCTCGATAGTGCCTGATAGCAAAGATAATGACCCTTATAGTGAACAACTTAATCTTAGAACCAACCCCTTCTATACAGGTTGTGCCAGAACTTACCGGACAGATATTGGATGGCATTTTGGTCTCCGGTGATATTTTTCATAAAAAAATAAACACCCATTTTCTATTTATTTTAAGCAACTTATGAGTAAACATTAAATAGGGTTAATTGTTTTGTTTATAAGTTTTGTAAAATTAAAGTTTATTCGTAAGGGAGGATAATCTTTAAAAATCCAATTTTCTAAGCTTCGTCAATTTTAAACTTAACACCCCTTTAGAACACATAAATTACCTGTCATTATTGAATCTTTTAAATATTCCGACATTAGAAAACAGAAGAAAAATAAACGACCTAACCTTTTTATTAAAATTATTGAACTCTAAATTCGATTTTTGTGAACTCCTGCATTTAATAAATCTACACATACCTACACGAACAACTAGGCAAATATCAACATTTTACATACGTACATCTCATTCCAACTATAATTTTCACTCTCCAATACAACGTTTACACAGTCTTGGTAAGAAATACTTAAACAATATAAATGTATTTGACAATAATTTGAACTTGGCAAACTTTAAACGGAGTATGTGCGAACTATTTTTACCTAATTCGTAAACTATTGTTATACTTTCTTATTATCATTATGGTTGATTTGGAGGATTTTGGCAGATTTTCTATTTTTCGTCTCACTTATTTGTACTCTATCCATACCTATATTTTTTAAACCCTTATATTTTTGTAACATATTTTGTTAAAAATTTAATTAAAATCAAATTTAATAATATAATTATTAAGTTCTGCAAGTATTTTTTGGTTTTTGTTATTGTTACAGCTGTATCGGCTTTCAAGGCCATTTTCAAACTGTGTTTAGCCACGTTTAGACGACTTATTAATATGATTAGTCGTCTAAACGTGGCTAAACCACAGTTTGAAAATGGCCTTCAAAGCCGAAACAGCTGTAACAATAACAAAAACCAAAAAATACTTGCAGAACTTAATAATTATATTATTAAATTTGATTTTTTTTTAATTTAAAAAAAAATAAATGGAGTTCTACGAACTAAACACAGCAACAATAAATATATTTTGTTAACTCTGATATTTTTTTATGTAACCTGTATTTTTTTAACACTGATTTTTTTTAATGTAATCTGTATAGCTAGAAAAATAAAGATGTACATTATTATAGGTGTTATAATAATCTACATCTTTATTTTATAGGTGTTATAATAATTTACATCTTTATTTTTCTGGGCCTTGTGCCTATGGGCGTTTAAATAAAATAAATATTATTAAAAAACTATTTTCAGAGGAAAGTTACTACGTCTGCTTTACCAAACTTTTGGTTTTTGCAGTAACGCAATACACAGCACAAAGGCATTTTTCAAACGATCAAAGTAAAGTGACTTTTCTGGTCTAATCATAATACATACAAAATGATTTCAGACCACTTGTACCACGTAGTACGCACTATTCCTTACTGCCCAATGCTGCGGGGGCCGGACTGTAACTATACACTTTTCTTTCACATTAGCTCTACACAGGAGTAAAAAAACCTTCAGGGCTTTTGTCATCGTTGAGGACGCTGTGTGGAGAGTATTTTTAAGGAAAATAAGAAGAGGAAGTTCAATAAAGGAATTATGTATGATGGTTTGGTAGGAATCTGGGGGTCAATGTAGATAGTAGTTACAAACGTATGGATCCATCTCTCCCACTGCAATGCATAGCGATGGGTTGAGAGAGTCCGACTGAAGAGGTAAAATGGTAAATGCACCCGCCTCCAAGACCTACACATCCTTAAACCACGAACCCGGGCACCCCTGCTTAGTCGCCAAACGTAACGAACCACTTGGTATGACCTATGGTAGGGGTATTAGTTATCCAATAAATGGTTACCAGGGCGGCAGTACCCATAATCGCCTCTAAAAAATAATAAATTTTTTAAATGATAAAAATATAACACCCTATATCAAAATACCTTCCACATTTCGGAAGCCAAATATGTTGGGAAATCACTGGTAAAAATCTGTAGGGTAAGTCCTGATACACCCTGTACATTAATATCATAGATTTTATTCGATCGATTCCACGAATGGCTTACGAAATGATTGCTTTGTGAGGAGCTTACTGAATTACAGGAAATATGTATTAGTTCTGTTTTTTCATCTGTATTGTTTTTAACCGAATAGTAACAAATTTCGATTCATTCAACATTTTACTTCATTATTAATGTCGATTCTATGATAATATATATTATATTATATTGGTATTATATATTGGTAACTGATGTTTTAAAAATACCTAACACTCGAGTTGAAAAGTATCAGAATAACGAAAAAAACCCTGTTGTGTAGTAAAGACTTTTGGAGATTTTTTTTTGTATTCGAAGGGTAAGGCTCTCGACTAGCAAGCCGAAGGTTGCGGGTTCAAATTCCAGCGTGCTCAAGTATATTTCATTTGATAATTTTTATGTTATATCACAATTTACTCAATTAAAATAATATAAAGTAATCTTTGAGCACGTTCCAGAGTAGTAGATACTCCCTGTATCGCCCTGGTGCACCATTAAGAAACGTTGATTCAATTGGATTTAGCCGTGTTTGGTGACCAGATCTGAATAGCCGGGTACTCCCCCACCTTTCTCTACCCCATCTCCTTCCCCTCCCCATTAATGTCAGCATCACATTAAACCCCAATTAGGGATGCCACAGTCTCACTGGCTCCAAACGGTTGAGAGCAGTTGGGACTCTTACAATTAATCTTGTAAATTTTGAGATTTCTTATAACTTTATTTTGTATAATTTGAAAATCATTTTAAGTATGTAATGTGTGTGTTACCCATATTTTTATCCAATAATTTGGACAGTTTAACATTTACCCCACATTGAGGGCAAAGAAATTCTGGTAAAGAAAAGGTATGAGGTGTGGATTGGAACTTGAGATCAATGTATCCAGGAGTGAAGGACATATGAATCTGTCCCTCCCGCTGCGGTGCAAGGCGATGGGTGAAGAGAGACTAGTTGGAGAGGTCAAAGGTCTCGCCAACCGGTACTGGGTTAAGCTAAAGTATAAGCTCCTCTTTCTCCTGATGGTAGAAGATAATCTATTCTATCAAATACACCAATCAGTGGAATGATTTTTTCTTTTAGTTTTTCTATTTACTGTATAAAGATGAGATGTTTGTCAATACATAGGCCAAGGTATTTTTCACCATCTAGAGAGTGTAGGTTTCTTTCTTCTATTTGTAATGGTTTATACGACCGGGTTATTCTTTTAGGTGACCTTAAGATCATGTAGCCGGGTTTTTTTAAATATTTATTTCTGGTATATTTTGAACTAGCTAGTTGATTTTACAAAGTAAAATATTGCAGTATCATCTGTGTTTAAGAAGATTTTGCCATTTAGTTTTAGTTGACAGATGTAATTTATATACATCTTAAATAAGAGTGGCTCCTGTATGAATCCTTGAGCAGTGACAGGTCGTGACTGTTGGGTGTGCTAGAGTGCTAATATTATTAAAAAATGGGATTATTGATGTTTGTGTAGCTGAAAAGATTTTTTTTTTTTTCATAAATTCTTTTTTTTTGTATTAAGATTTTCAGGATATCCGTGCGGCACACGGCCAAACTGAAATTTCCTGAAAATCTTTATAAAAAAAAAGAACTTTCGAAAAAAAAAATTGCTTCAACGACGTCAGTAATGTCGAATTTTTCAGACTTAGCACTCTATCGCACTGAAACGTCACAAACCGCCACTGCTTTCCATTCCATAGTTTATGCTCTTGTGTTGAATGTTTTAATCTCCCATGCTAACATATTTTTATCTGTCATTTAAATACGATTTGATAAGTTTAAGAACCAGTTACGCCTGATTTGTATTAGTATTTCATGACTCGCGGTATTGAAGAGTTTTTGGAGGTCGAAGAGAATTGCTTTGACAAATTTTATGTTTTCTAGCTGGTTCTTAGTTTATTTCTAAGCTGCAGAAATAATGTTATACATTTTTCTATTATTAAATAAAATTTTTTTTTTAGAAAGTTGTCTAACCCATCGCGTATTACTGTTCACAGAACTACTAGCATAAAAATTTGGTATAAATCTATTAATTAAAGTGAAGCTAGCGTTCAGTGTATCCTGTATTTACACCCCGTAGTGAAATTGTGTTATTTTAAGCTAGTTACTCTATTAAATATAAAATAAAAAAGTGAAATTCCACTGTTCAAGGAGTTTAAGCTGTATTTAGTAACACGATGAGAATATTCAGACACTTTGCAACCTCCCCCCTCTCTTCTTCAGCTTTATTCAACCCACTTCAGTTCCACCTGATTTGAGCATAAGGGATTCTAGTGCAGAATCACTTAAAAAGTTAACAAAGACAACGTCTCTAGTGTTGAAGTTGTTTGAAACGGACACTGATATTTTACATTCGTGTGAACGGGCCTTTGTTAAATTAGGTAACGAATATTTAACTCACCTTATTTTTTTTCTACGTCAATTAGGACGGGGTTGTTTCGGAGAATTTGAACAATTCATCAAATTTCATCGTTCAATATTTGGGTTCTGTGAAAGATGTTTTCAAGTTTTGTTATTATTTCAGTTCTGTCAAGCAACTAGCGTATAATGATAACAGAACTTTAAAAGAACTTTCACAGAACCCGTAAATGTACGTAGAAATTGGATGAATTGTTCAAATTCTCTGAAACAACCCGTCCTTAATCTCCCTATTATTATGACTTTTGTTCTTACTCGAGAAAAATTAGCGTTAGTCTGAATTTTCGATAAATCAGTTGAAATTTTTAAAATGTCAAATAAAATATTTTCTCATAAAACTAACTTCTAGCACAGCCCCTTGAAAAAAAACTGGATATTTTAGTTGGAGGATTTGTAAAGCTAAAAGTATTTATTTCTCAAAAATGCCTCAGAATTATTACCTTTCAAAAGAAGAAATCTTTCGAATGTTAGTTAGATCATAGATAGAAATTTAAAAATCCCGTATCTATGATCGACCCGCGAAAGAATGTCCACTCGACATAGTTCAGCAAAATCACGCACGTCATGTAGTAATTTATCTTCGCTCTATGAATGATCACAAGCTTCTGTTAAACATTAACTATTAATAAATTAAATTATCTTGGTATATATTTTATCGCTTGTTCGGTACGATATAAACAGGATGTTTAAAAACATACTTAACTTATTTAACCAGTGATTCTTGACATTAAAGTAAGTCAGACACGTCCCATAACGCCCTGTAAAATTATTATGAGTACCAAGTGTAAAAATTAAATGATCATTATCTTGAATAATGTTACGCATTACACAAGAATATTTTACATTGCCCATTCACCAAAAATCGACACTTGTGTGATTATTACTGTTTGTACTTTTCAAACGTTGTATTATAATCTTAAGGTAACTTCTGATACACCAGAAACCGTGAAAATGCAACGTTCTCGATCAAGAACAAATCACCTTGCAGTTTTTTATTGCAGACTTGTTTATTCCGCAGTAAAAAACGGAAACAAGCTGAGTAAATGCAATTTCTGTGGAATACTTTGTCGTCTAGCAGCTATCTTGAATTTCAATCTCAATTCTTTCATGCTTCACCTAACCAGTATGAACCGAACTGCAGGCGAATAAGCCATACACAGTATTCCGTAATAAACCTACCATACGTTAGACGTTAGAAGATGATATACCGTTTACCATCGCAGGGGAGGACAGGCAATTACAAGTATGGAAACTGGTTCCAATTTTTTTCGTCCCTCTCACAAATAAATTGATGAATAATAAACAGAATCCTTATCAATAAATTTATTTATATTGTATATTTCTATATTCGTATGGAAAACTAAACGAATATAACATATGCCTATTAATTCACAAAATCCAAAATGGTTTTGTATACACGAATACAACATTTATGAAAACATCACAAGTACATGAGCACCACACAAAACAAAATAACGAACTGTACACTAATTCAGTAAAGACTGAAAGTGGTAAAAGAAAGATAGAAAAAAATATTTGAGAAAAAACTGTATGCTCTTAAGATTAGTGTGCAAAATATACTTATGTAAGTTATAAACAAATTATTAGATATTTCACGATGTATATAGGAATACGTGTTCACGCAGCTGCATTAATCTTGTTATTATACAGGATGTATCGGCACGTACCCGACAAACTTTAACCAGCTATTCCTTGGCACATTTGGAAAAAAAATGTTTTATCCTTTGTCAAAGTTTGAAAACCCGTCTGGCAATATTTTGTTCGAGTATCGTTGAATAATGTACGTACGTACCTAAGTTGGCGCGCTTTCACAATCACAACGAAATGGCACGGCACCATTCGTCTCATTTTTAACTATTATTATTTAGTGTGTACGAAAGAGCGAGGACACTTTTTGACACACTTGCTAATAACAGCTGTTGAACACGAGAAACAATGCAAATGACATTTGGATTTTTTATTTATTTTTTGTTTTTAATGGAAAAAAAATGTTACCGGATAGCAAAGCGCCCATAACATTTTTTACTCCAAATGTGCTAAGGAATAGCTTGTTAAAGTTTGTCGGGTACTTTCCGATACACCCTGTATAATTACGTAATAAAAAATAAAAATATTTTTTTATGAACACGTGTTCCAACATCGCCGTAACATATATGTGTTTTACTGATAATGTGTTATGGAAATTAGTCAAATCATTCGTTATAGGCCTGCAGTCCAGTTTTCAACAGCAATACGAACAATTTGATCAGATTTTCAATAAATTAGCAATATTTTATAATAATAAGTTTTCTTCGTGCACTTGTCATGCCGACTCATACTTGATCGTGTCTTCCTCGAGCGTCCCCGACTTCATCTACCATACTCATTCGCAACAAATATTCTCCTTACACTCCTTTGATCGTTCGTATCTACAAGTCCAAACCATCTAAGCGTACCTTTCGTAATCATACTCATTGCGGTTACATCAGCCTAGCATTCTTTGTGGATCTCTACGTATTTCACAAAGTAATTTGTGCATGGTTTTATCATACATTCGCCTCAAATATCTCATTTCTACAGCATTCAGTCTACGGTGAATTACAAATTTGTATAGATACCGCTGTTTTGGTCAAAAATCTCGATAAAACTCAGTAAAACGTCATCTACTCATACTAATTTGTTTGCTTTCAAAATTTTTGCTTTTTTTTGCTTTTTTTCTTTTTCGGGTACAAGTAGTATGGTCTCATGTAAATCGTTGTGTCTCCCTTACCATTAAGGTGAGAAATATGATCTAAACAGTGTTAGAAAGAGAAAACTTCTCGCTTAATATTCATATCTAGAAATAGTACACCTCGTTGAAACTAAAGGTTCCGACAGCAATTTGAAAAATTAATTATTTATATGTGAAACGACCAAAAAGTGAATGACACTAACGTTTATAATACATCTGTCTTATAAAATAAGTGTGAATTTTTTCGATATCAGTGATTTTAGTTAGAAAAAACGTAAGGTGGGCAATTTTATAAACTTTTTTTAATTGTATATCTTGTATCTATTAAGTAAGTTTTTAATAGTATGAAATGAGAAGTAAATACATTATCTTTTCTTCCTAAGTTCCCTTACAAAAACAGAAACATTTGTTCTAATTTCAAAAAACTTCCTGATATCCTAATAAAACCAATAAAAACATTCGGCCATGTGTTCGTATGTTTTATGAAATTATTCGTAAGATGTATTTTGTGATTTATTTTTATTTTTATTAATTACATTCTAATACATATAGATGTGATCCTTGGTCGAGGGGAAAGGCTCTCGTCTAGCAATTCGAAAATCGCGGGTTCTTATCTCGGCGTGCGCAATTAAATTTTATTTGACGAATTTGTGTTATTTCACAATTTATTAATTTTAATTAATATTTACTATACTCGCGGCACTTTCCAGAGTGAAGATACTATAAGTATCATCATGGTATATGACCACCATTCAGATTTGAAATGTGGCGCGAAATGGCTTTATTTATGTTTGGTGACCAGATCTGAATAACCAGGTACTTCCACACCTTCCTCTTTCCAACCTCCTTCCCCTCTCCACTTTTTCAGCCTCACAACATACCCCTATTGGGGATGCCATGGTCTCACTGGCTACGGACGGTTGAGAGCAGTTGGGACTATTCTGTTGTTATTCTCATAAAAAAGTTCAACTTATGTGTTCTTTAAGTGATTGATCTCTACTCCTTCTAACTAATTTCTTAAGTGCAATAAATCTTTACCCAGAAACGTGCTATCCTATCCCATTGACTATCTCAGCTTCAGAATATTCAGTTCAATAGGAAATTCTCGAGGCACTTCAAGAAAGTCCGCTCCTGTGCCATTCCAGGCATACTGTAAACTGCATATGCAGTACCTTTATGCACATATTCTATGCAGCATACCTTTCCAGATACGGGGTAAAAATGCATACATTATGATATTTGTGGATTCAGAATGGATAAAAATGGAAAGAAATGTAAAATCTCAGAGCGAAGTTCGAGATTTAAATCTTTTGTGATGAATGCATGGAAATAACTTCGGTAGTTTAATGGCGAAAATATGTTTGTGTAGATCACATCACATTTTATAATATCTCTGGTGAAGTTCACAACATTTGCACTACTTTGTCGTTTGTTAAATGTGACGATGGTTTTATAAAATTATGCATTAAAACACAGTTTAATAAATATATTCGTATGCGTAAAAGTGTATTAAAAAAAAGTTCCAACAGTAAATATATTACAATAAAAACACATAAATTTGTTTTTGACCACTATAGTGGTAAAAAAAAAATTTATGTGTTTTTATTGTAAATTATGATGAGCCACAAAATGAATGCTTTTTACAATTAAGTAAATATATTATTCACCATAAAGGAACCACGCATTAAAAATTAATGTTTTAAGAAAATGTTTGAATATTGTATTTAGATTCAAATAAGTTTTTTAAAGGGAATTTTATAATCAAGTTTCAATAAAGTTTCAGTCGAGTTTCAATAAAGTGTGATTTTTATATTTTTATTTTTTATTTATCTTTTTTTTTAAGAAAAACATTCATTCCAGGATTACGAATAACGTAATATTTGAAAATATCTTACAACCACCAACGTTAGCCGAAAACGTTGCTTGTATTGTGATGGAGGACTTATGAGGAAATGAACTCACGATATCTAGGTAGGACCCGGACGCGGCGCCAACTAAGCCACTGACCGGGCACATTAACTCCACGACTTTGAATTCATTTTTGAGTTTGCTGTCTGGAGAGAAAGGAGTAGAAAAGAAAGTTTTGGGAAAGATAAAATATATGAGGGGTGGTTGGAATCTAGAATCAAGGTGACGGACACATAAATTCATCCCTCCCATTGACTTGCAAGGCGATGGGTTGAGAGTCCGGCTGGAGAAGTCCAAGGGTCTCTCGGGTACTCCTGCTAAGTAAATAAACGTATCACTTGGGATGATCTTTGGCAGCAAAATCGGTTGTCCAATGAATGGGCTGCAGTACTCACACCATCCTCCTAAAGTGAGAATTAAAGAAGTTAAATAAACCATAAGGCGTCACGTCTTAATTTGAAAGGAAATGAATTTTTCAAATCTCCATAGCTCATGATAAAAATAAGAAGCAAAAAAAAGTTGGTCTAGAAGTTATATATTTAGTCCAAATACTAAAACCTAGGAATTATGATAACATCTGCGTGTGTTTTTGCTACACGCAAACAGAATTTTATTTTTTGTTTACGATGCAATGAATTTCCACAACGACATGAAAAATACGATTTTTTTTTAAATTAAACAGTTCAAGAACGTATGATTAATTACAAGAACATTATCTTAAGTCGCCTTAAGGCTGGAAATTAATAATAATTGAATCTAATTACATTTTTCTTGTATTTTAAGAAAAAAAAATCTTTACATCAGATCACCCATCTCAATATGTTTTGCTACTCCCAATCTCAAAACACAAATATTTTTTGTTTTAATGATTAGTAAACAATATATTCATATATATATATTACAAGCTGACGTGTGCCCAGCGTTCCTCGGGGTTATGTATGGTTTGGAAGTTTTGAGGTTTTGTATTTTAGTGTATCTGAAAACTGAATGTTTTTTTAACGGTCAAATATTATTTTTTTCAAAGAAATGAAAAAAGTTTACTTTTTGTTTCATTCGATCGTGCCACAACTTTCTCGGACGTGCCCGACTTCTGCCATTCACTACTGTATTCCACATTAGTACCACTACAAAACTACATTACGTCGATTTTTCCATACCTTATTCCATTCCTTATTCCAGAGCGCAGATTCCAGTACGTCTTTCCCGTGCGTCGCTGAATTTTCCTACCATTAAAACTACTATTTAAACACTCCTGGCAATAAAAAGAACAAACCTTGAAATTTTCAGAGAAATCGGTAAGGCAGTTCTTAGTTTATAGGGGACAAAAAACAAACATATGTTTATAGATAAAAAAATAAGAAAATTATATTTCTAGACTTGTAGAAAAAGTTAATAGATGTTCCATGTAAATTAAAATTTAAACATAAATCTATATCCGAGACGCTATCTGTGTTAAAAATAAATTCGTAAAGAACTTTCGTAATCATACAAAAATATAGCATCCTTAAAATATGGAACCTATTAGTAGTTGAAAAATCTTTGTTTAGATGACACAATGACCGAGCAATTAGAACCGTCGTTCCGGTAAGACAGATATCTTGGGTTCAGTTTGTAACCGTTACATTTTCTTTCTGTGTCTCTTTCTATTTCATGTTTCGTTTCGATTAAGTATTATCACCTTCTTCAATGATTGGTAGCGGTAACACCAGATATTTAGGTATAACATATATTATAAAGAAACACTTTTGAAATTTTCTTTGAATCGTAGTACGTGATTTTCCTTTCATTTCATTCATATCAGATGGAAAAAAACGCAATAAAAACAGTTCGAAACCATTACACGTTGTATCTTTTCATAGAAACACTCTTCAAATTGATTATATTCTTGACGGTTTTTCTTGCAAACGAAAGTTGCTTTTAAAAGAAAATATATATATTGAAAGAAACTTGTACGCCGAGTGCGAGTGGAAAAATTGGCTTTTTGATGTGCTTCCATTAGAGGCTCCGTCTAAATGTGATTTCTATGTAAATAAAAGCCTACAGGTGAAGCTCGCAAATAAAAATGAAAACCTTTTTTCTGCAGGTACATATGTGTGAATATATCTGGGAGCTACAGCGTTTTCTTAATTCACGATATGATTTGAATACACTGAAATAAATGAATCAGAAAAAGATTTGGAGAAAATTGATAATGACTCTGAAAATCTCACACGTATTTTACTTAGCTCGCAGACCCATAAAGAATTACTCTGAAAACTTTACAAATCAGTTCCAATTTTGAAAATATCAATCAAAAAATATTCTGTTAAATATTTTAAGTTATAAGTAGATACTCGGTAGTATACTAGGTAGATATCACTTGTCTGAATCATTCACGCGATCAATTCCAATTTTGAAAATCACACCTGAATTCATTGCAAATCAGAGTATAAGAGTTCATTTAACCAGAGTTACACAGGACAGACCCACAAGTATTTTTGATGAGTCGCTTATGTAGTAGATACGATAAAGCAACCCATTAAAAAACCTGCATTTAAGTTTCATTATCAAGAAAATAAATAAAATAAGAATATGAGTTTTTTTTAATGCACTAAATACTATATTATTCGACTTTAATTTATATTTGGCAGCAAACTGTGTAAATGCAAGAGTTTATCAATAAAATAAATAAAATTGAAATACGCATTTTAAATACCAGTTTTTTTTTTCAATGAATGCACGAAATAATATTTTATTTGAATTTAACATAGATTTTTCAGAAAACTGTGTTAATGCGCGTGTGTTTGCGTTTTGATTTTTACCCCAAAAAAAAATAGGACTATGGGATCCCTAATTGGGGTATATCATGAGGCTGAAGAGTTATGGGAAAAGAAAGAGATGGAAAAGAAGAGGAATGTTAGAAAGTATCTGGATATTCATATCAAGTCATCAATCACGACTACGGCGATTTCAAGCGACCTTTCGATTCTGAATGATAGTATTTTTGCAGGAAGGTATTGAGATATGTACAATACATATGCACAGATTTAAGCATTGTAAAATAATGAGTAGTAACCTTACGTATTTCCATCACGGTAAAACCAGGAAGCAATCTACTGTTTATCCATTCCGCTCCGTTGTGTTTCATCACAAACTGCTTTACATTCAAGTACTTCAATACGTTTCAATTGGAAATTGGGAAAGGAAAACTTACTAAACAAGTATCAAGAGGCCGATAGGGGCTCTGGAAATAATTTGCAGGGAAATTTTCAGGCTTTTGGAGGCTTTTAAAATCATTCACAATAGATATCTGGCGGAAATCGACGCGGAGTACACAAGGGTGGTTTGATAGGAACAAATATCACCAATTGTATTATGGCTTCAACAAGCATTCCTGTTAACTGAGTTATTATTGTGAATTCAAGTAACTCAACTCTTAACATGTATAAGTGTTTATTTCAGGGTTATTTTATAGACAGACATATAATAGAATTGTACTGAATTAAACCAGTTAAATGAAGAAACGTTGAACAAAACCACCGCTTTACTGATTCCAGTAAAAATAATGTTTAGAAGGATTACGTTTGACATAAATCTATTTTTTTAAGGGCAGAGAGATTATGGTATACATGTTGGTACTAAATCAGAAAGAGATAGAACCAAAACAGAAAGAGGTATAAAGATAGGGGAAAATGACAAAAAAGTTTACCGGGAATTTTGATTAACTAAGAAAATATAAGATTGTTTTAATCATCTTCATACATCCGTCAGATCTGACATAGTAGATCTCAATTACATTTGAATTTCGTAAACACAGTTTTTAATTGGTTAATTTAAGCTTAGATCAGGTGAAAATTTGTTTCACGAAACATGCTCACAAGAGGTTTTGTCGCAAAATGTGTATCGTGTTTTTATTTTTTCTATAGATAAAAAAAAGCCTGTTAGCCTGTTTTAAAATAGGCTAGCCTCTTTATTTAAAGATAAAATAAACGACCTTAGCATTTCCACGTGGAATGGTTGTCTATTGAGAACCAAATAATAACTTATTAAAGGCTTTAATACCCGTGAATTAAATATAGGTACTAACCTGGATTAACATTAAACGCCTCAAAATGTATCTTACTAAGGGGCGGATCACATTTAGGAAGAAAAATTCAAATCAAATCCTTGTACTGCCCATGGTAAAACTTAATTTTCGTTTCCTTAACACATTCATTAAAGACCATATGTACTATTAAAATAAATACCATGAATAACTAATAAAATTTCCAAAAAAACACGGAGAAAACTGACGTATAATCTTGTCAAATTATTGGTATTCCAATTAAAAAAGGAACTGTAGGCCTTTATAGAATGAATTGAAAGATTTTTCAGTATCAGTAAAACGCGAATGGTTTTTGAGGACTAAGAAACACGTGTTTTTAAAAATACTAATATTATCGCAATTCGTCATTGTATTTATCGGGAATAGAAACCTGCATGAACACGTGTTTGACTGTGTTTACTGTGACTCATATTTTATAAGGAAATGGATTGCCATCACGTTTTTAACAGGATTTTAATAAATTAGCCATACTCATGTTTCTTTGTGAACGTGTTCCAAATTATGTCCTCTGCTTGCGAACTGTGAAATTTCTCTAATAAACGATAAACAGTTTGAATCTCAAGTGACCTCTCAGACTAAGTATGGTCCTCTATTATTATCTGCCTGTACATAATATAAATAAAAAATAATGTGCTTACATTTTTCAAACAATTTCATTTTCAAATACATTGTACGTATGGCTTTGTAGTGATCGATGAACTGTTGGATGAAATGTCTGGTGTATAGTTAGTAATAAGAGAGCATTCTCGTAAATATATAATATATATTTGTACAGCACCATTAAGATGATTTTTCATAAAAACGGCGCTATACAAATCATCAAAATATTGTTATTTATTGTTATTATTATACTAGATCTAGACGCATGCTCAAAAATTATAAAATTATCTAATGTATTTGAAGTCCTGCGTGAGTCATCTGAAGTCCACGGGAAATTATGTGATATATCTCAGTTTCCTATCTAAGACCATTATAACATCCAACAAAGACCGTGAGACTCTTGAGAAGTCTACCGATTGACGAAACAAACGTCTTTCAGTGATTTTCGATATAAGGCTCATCTCTTATACCCTGTATCAATGTTTCCAGTATATTGATTATCGTGTATGTATAGCAAATGGAAGATATGGAACTCGATGGTGTTTAGAAAAATAAGGCGAAGAAAATTTTCATTCGAAACGTTTCGCTATAAATATTGAATACCCTGAAATCCTTTATTGTGATACAACATTTGGTATCGACCCCTATTGACATTGACAAAGGCACCGCAAGCTTTCATATTAACATTTACTCAGTCTGGATAAATATTTTCAAACGTTTCATGGGTCCGGAAAGATTTCTGATACAAAATTTCAATATTGTAATGTCCTGCTGTCATTCGCCTTACAAGGTTAAACTTTTAAGAATTTTGAAATATCTCTTTTGATGTCGTCAATAACAACCCAAAAAAAACGTTACTCAAAGAAGGAACCCTGTGGATGCGAACTTCAGACACCGCATGGAATATTATCGTTGGCATCATATAATTTAAACAATTGTTTGAACATTCGAATCAAATAATTTCTGTTAAACATTTTTTTTAAAATTTTAAATTAGGACGATGGAAACATTGTAGTTTTTTCTTCCTACCTACTCATTTTTCCTACTACCTAATATTTTCATAATTTCAAGCAGAAGATTGACAGAACTTTTAAAAATATGAGACTGAAAATATGATATTACACAAGGGATCATAGTAACCTCAAATATTAAGTATTATTAAGTTCCGGACATTTATTAAACAAGCAAGCATAATGTAAGTAAAAATTTTTACGAAATGCAGAAATATAACATATAATATCAGAACAAATAGTACTTATCATTAGGAACAATTAATATTTTTCATGTTACAAACTCAATACAGAAATAAATTATGTATATTAAATATACAGAACTATTTCGGAACTAAAAGGAGATTCTGCCCCCGGCTTTGATAACATAGATACTAAAACAATAAAATCGATGAAAGAATACTTAACTCTCCCCATAACACATATAATAAACCTAAGTCTAGCAAATGGCGAATTTCCCAATAACTATAAAAGAGCAATTATAACCCCTATTTATAAAACAGACTGTCGTAAAGATCCACAAAATTATCGCCGGATTTCACTTCTCTCGAATATATCAAAAATATATGAAAAAATTGTAAAAAAACAAATTTGGACATTCTTAGAAGAAAATAAAATAATTAATTATAACCAATTCGGATTAAAAAAAAATACAAGTACTCACGACGCGATAGCAAAAAATAACCAACTGTTTATATAAGGCCCTAGATTCTGATAAAAAATGTCTTGGCATATTTATAGACCTTAAAAAAGCTTTCGACAGCATATCACATAAAAAATTAATAAGTAAATTAAAATCAGTAGGGATTAGTGGAAAAGTCTTAGCATGGATAACTAGTTATTTACATAAAAGACCTCAACAAGTAAAATTACTCAATCAAGTCAGCGATTCAAAATATAGCGACTTTTCAATACCCCAAGGCACGGTTTTGGGACCATTGTTATTTATTATATATGTCAATGATATATTCAATATTTCCAAATATGGAGACATTGTCTCTTACGCTGACGATACAGTCCTACTACTAAAAGCAAACACCTGGTCTGAATTAAATAACATGGCAAATACAGATATCAATGAACTAAAATTATGGTTTGATGAAAACCTGTTGATTTTAAATTCTAAAAAAACTTAATATTTACCATTTTTCATTAAAAAACAAGAAACACCTAAAGAAATAAACATAATTATCCACTCTGTGAAAAATACAGAAAACCACAAATGCAATATGTTATGTACAAACATAGAAATTAAGACCGATATTAAGTACCTAGGCATAACAATAGACCAGCGTTTAAAATGGTCCCCACATATAAATATTCTGAACAACAGAATAAGGAAACTAACATATATATTTAGATGTTTAAGAGATATTTAAAACGAAAAATTACTTAGAACCACATACTTCGCTTTCTGTCAATCAATTATACAGTACGGCATTATAGGCTGGGGCGGTACATATAAAAATCAAACACAAACAATTTACATATCACAAAAACTAATAATAAAAACCATATTAAAAAAACCCTATTCATATTCGTCCGAACTTTTATTCAAATAATTTAAGGTCAGAAAACTAAGTGCATTATACTTCTACTATGCAACATTACAAATTTATAAAAACAATATTCAAAATAAAATTGCACCCTTTAAAAATAACAGAAATCTTAGACAAACGTCCATACTTCCTACTCCTAAATGTAAAAAAATAATAGGACAGTTCAACCATGAATATCTCGGAGTTAAATTTTTTAACTCATTACCAGAAAAAATTAGAAACATGAATGCAAATATAAACGAATTCAAAAGCCACCTTAAAAAGTATTCCGAACAGTTGAACTGAATCATATCAAATATAAACCAATATAACAACACCCCCATACACACAAGCCCTGCTTATTTATGGGGGTACATCAAATACTTATATTATGTAATTAATAACTGTACTATATTCAATATTGTGTAATGTAATTCGTGTATCTTTTTATACTAATAAAAAATAAATAAAAAATAAAATATCAGTTTCTTTCAAAACTAATTATTTTTGCTTTGATCCTGGACGGAGAGGTTTTGAATATATCGTTAAGGTCTGTTGAGAAGGTTTAATTGGCAGGTTGGTGAAATCGCGCTAGTGTATATATATATAGAAAGGATTTGGCTAAGGGATGGAGATGTGGAAGAGGATGGTTTTAAATTATCTCATATTCCAGATCACGGTACTGTGTCAATTCTTATTTTTTATTGCACATCAGCAGGACAAAGCTGTAAGAATGGGACGTTTTACAGAATTTGAGCACTTCATCAAATTTCAATGTTAAACTTCAAGTTCTATGAATGATTTAATCAAGTTCCGTTATTATATCGTCATGGGATAGTTGTTTCACAGTACTAGTAATAAAACTCGAATAAGACTTTTACAGAACTTGAATATTAACTTCAAGGTCTTAGGAGCACTGCTTGAATCTTTCAAATATTTCATTAATTTTAAATAGATTTCGTTTCTACACTGTTTTTTTCATATTGCTTTTTTAATGATCAACTAATGTTTATAAGAAAAGGTTTTTTTATGCATAGCACAAAGGATAAGAAATTATAAGCAATAGTTAGTAGCCCGAAATATCCATACAAATTAAAAATATCTCCCGAGTAAAAATAAATGCCGCCGACGGAAATTGAACCCGAACCTTCTGATGTCCGGTCAGGTGCTCTGGACTACTGAGCTACGTCGGCTTATTCCCAACACGCCAAAAAATCAATTTGTAGTAGTAGTACTTCAATCTACAATTACTGCTTATTATATTATTATGTTGTTATTATTTTTACTCGGATGATATTTTTAATTTGTATATTTCGGGCGACTAATTATTGCTTATAATAATTTGTAGTTTTTTACAGTTTGGTGAACCAATTGTGATTATTTGAGGTAATGAGAGTTATCATAGTACCAAACTATGCACACCGAATGAAAAAATAACACAAGACTTGTGAATAACATACCAGTACTGTAACATATTTTTTCACTAATGAAATGAACTGAGACAAGTTGAGCCAAAACTCTTACCGCTTCTGCCACTGAACTAGACAATCTCTCGTCTTTCCAGAAAACGCAATCTAGTTCATTCTACATAACGTCTTCTTCGTGTCTTTCGTCGTCTTTCACGTTTGATATTATTTCGGCGGAGGGGAAAAGCAAAAGTTGATTTAAATTTAGATGGGAATTTTATTTAATTTTGTAAAAATGTGAAGAAGGCGGTCTCTTTTGTTTGTTTCCCTTGCCATGAAAATGAGATAATAAAGTATGCAAATATTTACAGACTAAACTCTCATTCATTCTTAATTTCTTAAGCTTTTTTCATTTTCTACGTTTTGGTAGAAGTAATAAGAATGAACATTCATGAAAGAATAATTGCTGTGGGAATGAAAATAATAAATGCGACGAGAAAATGAAAGAATTTCGGAATGAAATTAATATGAATGTTTTATGAAATAATTATTACAGATTATTGCTTTGTATATGCAAACTCTCCACGGTGTGTTACAATTTGTTAGCAACAATAATGTTTTTATGAGTGATGGTCAGGTGTGTCTAATAGAGTGTTAAGCTCCTTATCAATAGTTTTTATGTGGCAAAACTAGGATTTTTTTTTTAAATTGACATAATCTTGAAAACGTTATGAAATGGACCACCATACATTTATTCTTTTTTTATATAAGTCTAACAAAATGACTTAAATTGGGTTTAGTAAAAAAGTTGTGATGCACAAGTAACTGAGGGGAAGGAAAAGAGGAAGAGTATAGTTTTAAAGTACCTGGCTAGTTAAATCTAGTCTGTTAATATATCATCATAAATTAAGCCATTTCAAGAAAAAATCGTATTCAAATGTTGATCTCTCACAAGGAAACGTCCTGAAATATTTTTTGCTCTGAAGTGGAGTTTTAACTTTATTTGCCCACTCTCGTTTTCGAATATATTTACTCTGGGTTCATAGCCAAAATTTGTACTACCCTACCAAGGAGGATTTTGAAACTGTTGTATTTCTAATAAAATAAAACAAAACGAAATCTCCGCCACGTCCAAGCTATTTCTTGTCTTACATACGTTTTTCGGCTACTGCCAAGTAAAACCACGGCAAATTATTCACTCCTCCATTCTTATGTATGAAAGTCAGAGGCATTTTGCTCCGGGTAAGTTCCTCTTCCAACCCTATCTTATAGCTCTGGAAAAAACTTATCCCGGAGACAAAAGATATAAGTTTACGATGTCATATTTTTTGTCGTGATAATATTTTCGAGAGCTAAACAGTAAACCATGTAACTACTAAGGTTTCAATGAATGTAGACCAAATATATAATAAAATCTGTAACAAAATAACGATAATTTTTTATGTATCATAATTATTATTCATGTACAGTAGATAAAAAAAAATATTTAGTAAGTATCGGATTCATTAAGGTAATGACACTTGTACCACACGAGCAATGTGCGCAACTCAGTATCATATCAATGAGCTCGGGCACCAAAAACGTATGCACCAAACTTAGCGAACCACTGAGTGAACTATTGCAATATACCCATACACGCCTCACAAATTGGAATTAACCTTAAATTGGTGGATTCTTTCAATTTGGGAATGGTCTCATTCGATTCAAAATAAATGAAAAGAAAAAACGATTCTTCACTCCACTAGTTTGTAGGCATGCATTTTTCAAAAATTCCCCCCTCCCCCCTAGAAAAATACATTAGCAAATTTTCAAGAAAGCACTAATTTTTTCATCAATTTTGTGCATATTTCAATTATTTTACCGGTACAGTACAGGTAAAATAGTGCTATCAGGATTTGCGTTGCGTATGCAGGACAAGTGTGCACGTCACGCATAGGCGTGGCAAAGTAGCATCGCATATGTTACGTACTTGGGACCAGAGTGTAAGGAAGGTATGAAAATCCAGTTGCAGCAGTTTTAACACACAAGTTTCTTGTTATGCTTATCCAGCTGACCAAAATTTGATAAGCATAAACGGACCTAGAATCGGTGCAAACAGGGAACTTCCGAATGCAAAAAAACGCTGATTGGCCATTTGATGACAATATTGCATTTGAATTACATTTAATTAATTAACCCACCCTATTTTTAATTCTATTAGCCTAATGTAATTAAGATTACCTTTAATATGAACAGAAAATTTCGTTTTAATATTCTGATGAAAAGCTGACCAAACATAACTTAGAAAGCAGAAAAACCAGCATGCCAATGAAAAGGCAAACAACTAACACATGTCTACATAAAATAATAAAAATCACATTGACGGTAGCAATCAGTACGAAAATGGTACCTGAGGATAATGATATACAAAACTTTGGAGATAGTTTTTTGTGAATCCCTGAACGCACAAAACCTGCCTCTTCACGAAATTCCCGAATTTTGAGATAAATCCGCCTAATCCTCCCACTCAAGAAGGAGTGCTCGATTATTTATACTCGAAGCGACTAGCCCCAATAAGTGGCTCGGCTTAAATGTGCCGTGTCATGCTCATTAATTAAATGTCAACCGCGCCACAAACAAAACTTAATGCCGTATCATCGTTGAAAACAACACACAAAATACGACACCACGTATTATGGAGGAACATTTTTTTCACGCTTAAAAATAGCATTGTGCGGAAAATATCACGGAGATAAAACGTGAAAGTAGGCACTACAAAAAATATGAAATATTTTTTAATTACTTTTAACAAATCTAAACGAAATATGAAACAGAACAAGACACAAAAAAATAAAAGATAACAGTCTCAACTGGGAATCGAACCCAGGATCTCTGTATTATCGGGACAAGGTCATTATCCACTATTGGAACCTATTTTTAATACGTCATATCTCATATATGAAATTCAGATTTAACAATATTATCTAGCTATTAATATATCCCATGTTTTTGGCAGCTATCTTTTTTAATTATCTTAAAAATTAGGTTTTTTACATAGAAAGTGTCTCGGATAAACATATCCAATTTTTTAAATTGTTTTTTTTTTTATATGGGACACCTATACACTTTTACTTAAAGTCTAAATGAATATCTACTTTTGGAGGAACAACTTGATGAAAAAAAACCCTTCATCGGATTGGAACTACTCGAAAACGAAAGTCCAAATAAAATAAAGAAATATTACAACAAAATCAACTCCAAATGTGATAGAGATTCACCGGTTTTCCGCAAGTTTTCGTACGCAATATTTCTAACTCACTAACCACCACACCGTTTCACTGAAGGAGTAGGCAGAAAGGATATACACTGATCCCTAGATTCTTACCCAACTCTTATACCCTTTACCTTCCCAGAACTTCCTGTGATTATTTTTCTTATAAAAAGAGGGAATTTTTTTTCCTCGAGGACTCCTGCTGAGGGTAACATTTAAAACAATAATCTCTTTTGTTATTCTGATTCTTGACATAACCATTGATTAAGTGAATAAAATTATTCACTTAATCATGCCATGGCTTTCTCGGGCGTTCCCAACTTCTTTTAACTTCCACGTCATATATATTCCTAGTATTCCTTTTTTTGTCATCCGCTCTACATGTGGAATATTTTTCTCTTTCAATGTCTTTATCTTAACCTTAACGAATACGCTTATATCCTGTATCCTACTTTCAAATAAGTCGGTCAAGTGACATTATTGAGAGTCATGGAAGAGGGAAACGTTTTTTTAAGTATTTAATAATATTATTACTTAACAGAATCCGTCACGGGATCAAACAGTTTTCAAATAAAATGTTCTCGGTCAGTTTTGCTTAAAAAGGAAATTTTATTTATGACAAAACAAAGTGTAAGTTAGGATTTTTTGTTGGCAGCTTATGTTTTGAAGATCACGTCGCCGTCATTCAGATGCTGGCCATTTACATTTAAGCATAATTTAGCCGGTCCAAAAAACTTTCAGTACCGTCAATTAACATCTGACGTAGAATCCGAACGATACCCCCTTTGGATTTTCATCTTGAGATCTTCAAGGCAGTCTGGCTTGTCAATGTATACTCGGATTTGAGATATCACAAAAATAAGTCACATAAGCATACGAGTATATCAGGTGAACGAAGAGGGCAATAAATACCGCCATATCTGGAGATAGGGCTGCCTGAAAACTGATCCCGTAAGACAGCCATTGAATTAGGAGCTTTATGTGCAGTTGCGCCGGTGGCTTTTTTTATAAATTCGTTTGGTTTTCGCAAATTTCTATAGATTTTCTACGAATATCGTTAAATTTTTGCCGAAATCGGTAGATCTTCCGAAATTTCAGTAGGAATGGCATCACTGTGCTTTAAGTTCAATAACATAGCCACAACTAAACTTCCCACTCTAAAAGACAACATCACTCTCTGAAGCCAACTACTCGGCCGTACTAACTAACTAACTTTTTTTTTTTTTTTTTATATTAACTCCACACAGGAGGCCCTGAAGAAAATCATTTCCCTCAGGGCCTATGTCATCTTTGGGGATGCTGTGTGGAGGGTCTTTTTGTGGAGAGGAAGGAGTGAACATGGGTCTTGAAGAGTCCCATGTTGTAGGAGGGAGGAAACACAGAGGCCGGCAGTTCGTTCCACAGCCAAGCTGTTGAACTTAAGAACGAATCGTAGAAGCGACCCGTTCTCATGTGACAAGTGTCAACCGTGTACAAATGTTGGGCACGCGTTTGGCGTGTATCCCGACTACGCACCGGTGCCGAAGGGATCAATGACGCTAGTTCCTCAGAGCATCTTCCATTGTAATACCGATAGAACAAGGACAGCATACCTACCTGACGCCTGTGCTCTAGAGATTGCAGTCCGTTTGTTAAGATTGGGGAATCTATCAAACGGACCGCCCGTTTTTGCACAGAGTCAAGGGTTTTTTTCAGGTATTTAGGGGCTCCGGACCAGAGATGGCTGCCAAATTCGACAGTAGGGCGCACTTGCTATTTGTATAGGGTCAGCAGTTGTGTACTATTAAAGTATCTGCGGGCCCTGTACAGTACGCCAAGCTTCTGAGAGGCCAGCTTTACTCTGGCTTCGATGGAGCCCCCATACCTGAGCTGGTCACTTATAGTTACACCAAGCATATCAATGGAAGGCCTGTTCGGAAGATTGCTTCCGTTAAAGGAGACTAGATTATCATTTAGATCCCTTTTAGACGTAATCAGACAGGATTGGGTCTTTGAAACATTAAATTCGACGAGATTACTTTTACCCCAGGAGGAAATACTCTCGAGATAACCGTCCATTCTCTGCTTCAAAGCCCTCCGAGCCGTTGGAGTTTGTGTGCCCTTTGGGGGCTTGTCAAACAAAAAGCTATCATGAACTGTACTGTCATCCGCGTAACAATGAATCGGTGCACATGTCAAAAGGTCATTGATGTGCAACAAAAACAAAGTCGGAGACAGAACCGATCCCTGTGGGACGCCAGCATTTATAGAGTGTGAGGATGAGGTGAAACCGTCAGCAACTGCCTGAATCGACCTATCCCTTAAAAAGTCAGCAATCCACGTACACAGGGATGCGGGAAGTCCGTAAGAAGGCAATTTGTTGACAAGTCCTCGGTGCCAGACCCGGTCAAAGGCCTTGGATATGTCTAATGCGACCGTTTGGGTCTCACCGTGACGTTCCAGGCACCGCCCCCAAACATGCGACACATACGCGAGAAGATCACCGCACGAGCGGTTCCGCCGGAATCCGTATTGACGGTCGTTGATAATTTTGTTCTTCTCGAGGTATGTGAGCAGTTTGTCGTTGATCACACGTTCCATCACTTTGGACAGAACTGATGTGATCGCTATGGGGCGGTAGTTGGCCGGGTTGGAGCGGTCACCTTTCTTGGGAATAGGGTGAATGACCGCTTTTTTCCAACCAGAGGGCACAGTGCCACACTTCAGGGACTAACTAACCATCACGCCGTTTCCCCGCAGGGGTAGGCAGAGAGGACGGACCGCCAAACAACTCGGTCTTGGCACACACTCCTTGCCTCATTCACATTCATACATCGTCTCGTACATACTCTTCTATTATTCTGACTCTTGACATGGCCCGACTCGAGTACTCGGCCGTACTAACTAATCAAAAAACATGCGGTTTCCGTGACATATTCTGCACAACTTTGATTCTTTGATAAAGCCTTCAAAAGGCGAAAACAGCTGCCGTGAGCAATAATAATTACATGGTAGATGTTTTTTTTTTAAATATACTGCTATTTTTGTAATTTGAGTAATTATGTTCTTGGATATATAAAAGAAAAACTCATAATTAAAATTGAACACATAAAATTAGTTTAGCTTGAAATAATGATCACAGATTTTATTAGTTGAACACTAAATATTGGCAATGAATCCCGCATGAAAATAAAACATTAAAGTATTTTTGCAAAATAAATATGAACATCATCATCATCGTCATCACAAATACTACTTTCGGCTATGTTCCTGTCTCTCTATGTTACTCTCGATCAATAGACATGAATTAGCTTTGAATTTAAAAGTCATTCTTAAAATTGGAACTGATTGTGGCAAGAATTCCATAAATGGAGAAAAATTAGTGGTATTATTCGGAATCGCTGGACACGGATAATACGAAATATTTTTTAATAAAACTTTCTGATTTACCCTAATTACTATAAAATTAAGGTAAATCAGAAGGTTTTATTTAAAAATATTCCGTATTATCCGTGTCCAGCGATTTATTTACCAAAATGAGTATTTGCTAATTTATTAAGAATCTTTTCAAATTAATTGTAATCCGGTAACGAGATTGCATTCCCATAACGAATAAATTGATAGGTTTCCCGATAAACTTTTATTACAATACGAATCTATAATCCCGATGTCGGAATGTTCATAAAAATCCCAATATTTTCGTATTTCGTCATAATGTATTTATCAAGGCAAATTCGTGGGAATGAATATGTGTTCAATATATTAGATTACCAATAACTTCTTAATAAATTAGCGATTCCGAATAATTACCCTCATTTTTTTCCAAGCAAGCGTTAGTAAATTAATACTTTAACAGAAAATTATTTGAACTGTCATTTTCAAAAAAGGAATTGATGTATCAAAAAATTAAATTTAAGTACCTACCTAAAAATTAGTACATTTGTACATTCTGCAGCAAAAATAATTATCTTTGTTATGATGAGTACTGTATACAAACCTTCACTTTCACAAATTGCACAATTATAATATTCCATGATTTTCACGGGTTTTTCTGTGTTGGTTTTATAATAAATACCAGATTAGGGATATTTTCAATTTAAAAAAAGGTTTTATATAAGGTGGGGCAGAAGTAATAACCCGGTTTTGAATAGGTATTAAAAAAAACCTAATAATCTTAGTGACCTTAATTTTTTTTTATTATGATCTATATATATAATACCAAGTTTTGAATACCACTTCACGAAGATGGTGGCCTTTAGCAGATGTAGTCTATTCCAGAAGTTTAAGGCTGTTCTTGTTGCAGCAACAATTTACAAAAATTGACTGACGAAACTAATCTGGGAGATCTGTGGTTTCATCAAGATAGAACTACAATACACACAGCTCGGATTTCTATGGCCAAATTGAGAAAATTTTTTCCTGATCGACTTTATTATTTTAAGATTTAAGCACGTGTGACTTTTTTCTGTGGGGTTATTTGAAGTTGAAAGTTTTCAAGCATCGCCCCCACGCTTTAGAAGACCTTAATTATCGAGGAAACATCCACCATACCCCTTGAAGTATTCAGAAAATCATCCAAAAACTTCAGATAGAGACTACATCAGTATTTTGCAGCTGAAGACTGCCACGTTGAAGTGGTATTCAAAACTTAATGAAAAAAATGGCATTATACACAGATCATAGTAAAAGTTTTGAGTTTCTAAGTTTGAGTTTTTTTTATACTTCATCAAAACTGGCTTATCACTTCGACCCACCTTGTATTTGACAATACCCTATATTTTAAAAGAAATCCTATAAATATCTATCATTATTTGAGTTTTCTAACAACCATTGCATTATTTGACATGCTTTATGCTTCTTGGTATTAAGCATATAGGTACCTACATCCCTTGTCAAAGAATGACTCCGCAATATGATCTGATTTGAACTCTACCGTACAAGCAATGAACTCACATGGATGTCACATCGCAATTTTAATGTTGAGTAAGTTAGCATGGAAAATTTGAGGTTGGTTTACTAGTTACATATTTTTCCTTCAATACTTTCAATTATTCTTACGTCGTAACGTATTATATTATCATCCACGATTACTTTCGTACTGAACAATTATTTAAAAAAAGTTATTCTATTTTGCTTCGTGTATTGACAGAAAACTGGTGAAAACCTGTTCTGTATTTAAAAAAAATCTACAGTTTATTAAATTTAAATGAATTAATCTTTTTTGTTGTTGTGATTACCGTACAAGAGTTCCAAATGCTCTCAATGGTCTGGAACATGTAAAACCAGATCATCCCCAATTAGAGTAAGTTGTTAGGCTGAAGGTTAAGGAAGCTTGAGAATTAATTGGCCTTTAAAGTCTGATCACCGAATATAAAACCTTTTCAAGCAATGTGAAAAACGTTTCGATTCTGAATAATGCTTTTTTACCAGGGCGATTCTAAGAGTATCTTCCACTGTTTACCTGTTTACTTGCTATCAGTGAAAAACGTTTCGTTTCTGAATGTGCTTTTTTACCAAGGCGATTCTTAGAGTATCTTCCATTGTTTGCCTACTTACTTGCCATCAGTCTTCGTGAAAAAGGTTTCGTTTTTGAATGTGCTCTTTTACCAAGGCGATTCTTAGAGTATCTTCCATTGTTCGCCTGTTTACTTATTATCAGTCTTCGTGAAAAACGTTTCGTTTCTGAATGTGCTCTTTTACCAAGGCGATTCTTAAAGGATCTTCCATTTTCCACCTGTATACTTGCTATCAGTCTTCGTGAAAAAGGTTTCGTTTCTGAATGTGCTCTTTTACCAAGGCGATTCTTAAAGGATCTTCCATTTTCCACCTGTATACTTGCTATCAGTCTTCGTGAAAAAGGTTTCGTTTCTGAATGTGCTCTTTTACCAAGGCGATTCTTAGAGTATCTTCCATTGTCCACCTGTTTACTTGCTATCAGTCTTCGTAAAAAACGTTTCGATTCTGAATGTTCTCTTTTACCGAGGCGATTTTTAGAGTATCTTCCATTGTCCACCTGTTTACTTGCTATCAGTCTTCGTGAAAAACGTTTCGATTCTGAATGTGCTCTTTTACCGAGGCGATTCTTAGAGTATCTTCCATTGTCCACCTGTTTACTTGCTATCAGTCTTCGTGAAAAAGGTTTCGTTTCTGAATGTGCTCTTTTACCAAGGCGATTCTTAGAGTATCTTTCATTGTTACCCTGTTTACTTGCTATCAGTCTTTGTAATATATTATATTAAATAAACAATATGGTGACTGCTCTATTTCACTTTTGGATCACCATTGTTCAATGCGCTGAAGGAAAATCGGGTTAAGTAATAATCCCTCAACAGCGCTGCTCTTCCATTGTTTGTTCTAGGACCAAATCAATTTCTGGATAGGTAACCCTTTTTCTTATGAAGTAAGACCTTTTTCAATTATCTGCGGTTTCCTTTCGTTTCGCCACTTCCTCCTCAATTCATCATCAGTTCCCCTTCAATCTCCCCCATTTGATCTTTCCTCTTTCGTCGCGCCGCATGTCGCACCAAGCGAAATTCAATTTGCCGATACATTTACTAACCGACGCGGTCGCTAATGGTGAAATCTAAACCAATCTCGCGCCACAGATAAGGGTTGCTCTGTATTCCCCGGGGTTTTGAGAAATTGAGGCTCTCGCGTGAGATTTATACATAACATGTATGCTAAATGGCAGTACACCACCTTACCCTAAAGTGTACCTATCTTCCGTCTACTTACCCCTACCAGCCTTCTACACTACCGTATACTCGCTAAGTATATTCTCGAAAAATCAATAGAGATGAATTTATATATCCGTATCATTCACGATTTTTACAGGAATAGATGTAAATTAAAAAATGTTTTTTTTAAAGCAATTTGTAGGTCCATATAATATATAATCATAAACTAAAACAATCGTAGCAGTTAAAGTAAGTGCCTACTTACAACCCCGTTGAAGAACCAGTATGAATTAGAAAATCAATATATATATTTTTGGTTATAGTACCTACCTACAGTTATTATTACTGATTGCTTTATACTACTGGTAATTCTGTAAACAGTAGACCTCGCAATCAAAAATTAAAAATTCTAATTTTCTCTTATTTTTTTTTTTTTTTACAGTAATACCGCACAAGAGTCCCAACTGCTCCCGTCTGGAGCCAGTGAGACTATGGCATCCCCAATTGGGGTATGTTGTGAGGCTGAGGGTATTGGGGAGGGGAGGGAGATGGGGAAGAGGAAGGTGGGGAAGTACCTGGCTATTCAGATCTGGTCACCAAACACGGCTAAAGCCATTTCAAGCAACGTTTCAATTCTGAATGGTGGTCTTACACCAGGGCGATACTGAGAGTATCTTCCACTCTGGAACGTGCCGCAAATATACTATATATTATTTAAATTAATTAATTGTGAAATAACACAAATTAATCAAATAAAATTTATTTGCGCACGCCGGGTTCGAACCCGCGACCTTCGGATCTGTAGTCAAAAGCGTATACCACTAGACCACGCCGGCCGTCAAGTAAGTCAAGACCAAAATTTCCTCTGAAATCGTAATATATTTAAATAGTTACTTAAATACCATCTACTTTATAGACCAAGAGTTTTGTGTAACTTTAATAGAAAATTCAAATAGGGAATTTTTCAAGTTGTCCAAAGAAAAGTCACATCTCATCTCATCTCATTCACAATTCTTTTTTCAAAACATTCTTCAGGCAGGTAGGTACCATACTACTGAAAAAAGGCGTGAAAGTACGAATAAAAACGACAATTTCACATTGGAAAAATCAATTTTTGCTAGTTATTAAAACAGCCATTTTGAACCTTAAACGGAACGAACAAACAAATTTACAAACAGACGAAATGCAAAATGATCAAATGCAGAGTTTAAACAGGACTTCGCTACTCTCAGTCAAATACAATACGCATAAACCATAAAACAAGGGTTATTAAAGAGGCTGTGTCAGGAATCAGTACTTACTCTATTCTTGGACTAATGGCGTAAAAAAATTAGATTCCATTTTATTATCAAGATACCATTTTTTTCCATTTAAGAAAGACAGTAAGCTAAAATAAAGTCTGACTCTCAACGACATATGTAAAGAAGCCGTGCACAAAAATATACCACGCGTTACGGCCCTGCTTACTACATATCTTATAATCATTCTCTATCGATATGTTAAGTATGAATTCTGGTAGCATCTTTGTATCTAAATAATAGTGCATATGTCCATTCTTCGTTTGCGAATGATTCACAGATGACCACTCCGAGTTCATTATAGTCTTATACTTATAATCATGGAACTGTACCAATCCACACAAGTTTTATCCATGAAAAATCTGAGTATTTCTATTTTCTTTTTATCCGTGGTCACATCAAACCGTCAACATTATTTTTCAAAACACTTCGATCCACTGGCTTGCATTTGTATTTTGACTGTAGTTTTTCAATAAAAAACTTCTCCGCAATGTTTTTCAAGTTCTGTTGTTTATTTTCCATTCATTTTTTAATCAATCTTTCCAAATTCCTCTTTTTCTTTTGCAAACACTGGAATTTTTTTTGCAATCTTCAAGGTATTGGTCTCCAAACTGTAGGTTTCCATTCTCGTCTTCATATGTTTTTTCAGTTCTTGAGTCATCGTTATCCAGACTCTTCTAACCTGGTACCCTTTTCCCAAAATCTTTTTCACTTTAATAAAAGCAGCAGTTTTCATAATTCCCCTGTGATGGCTGAAAAAACCAAGTTTTATTTTATCAGTTTTACATCATATAACAAACAAATAGAACACACATTTTACCAACACCTGTAAAAAACAAAAAAAAAATAACATTAAGTTTACGTAGTCATTTTCTTTCCAATTTTCTTTAATGGTTTATTCCAACAATATATATTCTTTGGTTACTTCGGTCATGTAAAAATCTGACGCAATATCGCCATCTTGATTTGCATTCTGTCTTGTTTTCTATGTAGTGCATCATCTGTCAGTTCAGAAGTACTGCTTTATCGACAACGCGGAACGCAAACTGCAAAATTCTAAATTTAAGGGAATACATATCCTTTACATTTATAAATAACTTACATTCGTTGGGATCGCTCAAAAATATATTTTATCCTTACGAATTCGTCGAAATGTGAGCTTCGAGCAATCACCCGTTATTAGAGTCTTGTTTCGCCTTAAAACAATGTTTTTTTAATCACTTGCTTCCACTGGATACCATTTAACTCATCACATAGCATGAGCTCAGTCTCATGTCTCGTTTCAGTGGCATTGGACTATTTTCAGCTCTCAATTTGATATTCATTACAAGCTCTGAAGTGTTGAAATATGACGTCAAAATAAACGCTACACTAATTTTTGTTCCTTAGTTTTGAACATTTCATTCAGACCGTTGAGAAACTGCTAAGACCAACCTTGGAGTAACAATATACGTCCTCGAAAGACTAAGAAGATCAAATCGGCTAATCTAATAACGTGTTTGAAAAATTGGGGTGGGTAGGATCTCCACACTACCGTTACTTTTTTGCCTAAAAACACCTTTCATTACTGGGAATAATTTATATTTTTTGCTTTGCTTAATTGTAAGAACAACTCAAGATCCACACGATGATATACAAATAGCTCATGTAACTATTTCCGTTGCAGAGTTATTACTAATTCTTTAGTCGTGCAGAGTGAATTTCGAAGCACTTATATATGTGACTCCCCTCCCCGCTCGATGAAGTAGGCGCACTAACAAGCAACGCAAATAGTATTTTTGTAAAATGCACACATCACTTGGCGCCACAACCTTTGCGCGACGAGATATATTTAAATATTTGACGACCAAAAAAGTGTTCAATCGCTAACCTTGGTGAGATCTTACATAGTATAGGATCGTTTTTAAAATATGTTCACGTTAGAAATCGGTATTTATTATGAACATACTAATATGAAGCCAGCCTGTACTAGAAATATTTTGTAAAGGCTTAAAATGTAATAATGTCGCATTTTGACTCAGTCGATGAAATTGTCGAAGTCGAGTAAGATTGATGAAATCTGAAGAGTTTGGATTATATTAAAGGTACTCCCACAATGTTCAAGATATATCATTCCTTTCAAACTTTACATATTCGTATAGAGAAAAGAGACAGATTTAATAAATTATCCTCATTTTCAATAAGATGGAGGGGCTCATAATCGAAGCGATTGAATTACGGTATTGCTGATTGAAGAACTTTCACATAGTGGAGATTTAGGCCTATTCATACAAAAAAAATTACCGTGGACTGAAATACTGTGATCCCGTCTAAATAAAGAGTTTCATAAAGTATTTAGATTTAATCCCAATAATTTATTTATTTATTTATTGACGCCCTATTGGGCTTTTAAGTACATAACAATTACAAATTTCATTTTTAACAACAGTATAAAACAAACAATAGAAAATCGAAATAAAATATAATGATTTCTAATACATTATTTACATTTAAAAAGTGGTGAACTAATTTGGCTTTAAATGTATTGAAGTTTAAATTAAATATGTCAGCGACATTATTCGTTCATTACCCAACCTATGTATTCTTTCTAACACAGAATTCGTAGCGAAGTTATTGTTGTAGAATAAAATATTCCGTCTAGTATATTTTGGAGGTATATGTAAAGATAGCAAATTTATAGTGTCAGGGCAGTCTAACCTTGAATGAACAATTTTATATAATAAAAGAAGATCAAATATTTTTCGCCTTTCAGATAATTTCGATAAGTTAAGTTTACTGCGTAAATTGACATAATTGATTTCAATAATAGGAATACCAATTTTGAAATTAATAAAACGTAAAAATTTATTTTGAATTTTTTCAATTTGTAAACAATGAGAGTTGAAATGATTTTACTACCCATTTTTTAGAAAACTCGTATATTATTTAAAAAAATATATTAAGACAGTGTAAACACTTTAGGGAAAACAAGAGAGACTTTAAAAAGTATATATCTCAGAAATTTCACAACAGGCCCGACAAAAACTTTTTTTTTTAACTTTGCAATTACTACTTGTATTTTGGAAGCTCTTGAATTTCAATGCAATTTCCATTTAAAGTTTGTGACAGTGTTATTTTTATATTTTGTTTTGTTTCATTCTTTGGCTTCCTAATAAAAAAAATATTAAATTAAATAGTGTTTTATCCACTCAGTACATGCAGTACACTTCACATGCAAGGGTCTCTTTAAAACGATTTACCTGTAAGTATTTTATACAAATGTTTCATGACTCTGGTAAAGGCATCAAGATACTTATGACAAATATGTAATATACACCTTACCACCATATTTATCAATTTATAACAACAACGCAAGTAATATCGCAACATGTTGTGCTTTATAATACTCCAATAACATGCACGTGTAACCAAACAACTAACATGTTAATATTACTACTATTAGTCCTTGAGGGGTCCAGAATGGTTCAGAAAGCGGCAACCGCATCGTTTGCAACAAGCATTACAAGTTTCAATTTCAAACGACAATATTCACCCAATGATACCCAGAGCTTTCTAAAGGAGCGGTTGAAATGTGGTCATGTCACGGTGTTCTGGTAACATTTCATTTTGCTTTTCCGCTTTTCAATTTGTTGTAAAAGATTTCTTAGAAATTGTTACAGAACCTCTGCCGTGTGAAACGAACACAAACTTTAGAAGGAAAATGCATTGAAATGCAAGAGCTTTCAAAATACAAGTAGTAATTTCAAAGTTTTTAAAAAACGTTTTTTTCGGGCCTGTTGTGAAGATTTCTTAAATCTATATACATTATTTGAGTAGCAGTATTTTGATGTTTCACTCTTAAAATTCTCAATCTCTTATTTTCCCTAGGGTACACTTTCCAAAATCTTTTATTATGTGAGTAAGATAGGTAAACACATAAAGATGTTACGTAGGATAAGATGTCGGTTAGTTCACATCACATCGAGATGTTGATCTTTGCTCAGTGATATTGTAGTCAGCTGGTGGTGAAGATCATGGATCTTCCAGGTTCTGGAGTGAGATTATCGATACCGTGGATGGTGGAGATTATTGTTGGCGAATTCCTCCAGGCCGGTGCTTGACACCGTGGATGTTAGAAATGAACAGTGGCAAATTCCCCAGCCCGATGCTTGACATCGTACTTGCAGGATATAAATGATAGCGAATTCCACTGGCTGATGTTCGACACTGTGAGTGGTGGAGATAAACGGTGATAAATTTTGGAGTTTCCGGACGCAATGGGTTGGTGCACACTCAGGCCAAGGGCCGGAAGTGCCAGTTTGACGGTTAAGCATTAAATTTGTTGAGGATGTTGAAAAATTCTCGTGTATTTATGATCATAGGCTCCTTGATTATTCAAGAAATAAAAATAAAATAGTGGCGGCTTCATTATCACTTGATTCTGCATACATTTTTTAACGCAATTTTATAGTGATAGATGACAGCTGAAGTGTTCTCTTTCATTCTTTGGTTAAACAAGCATAGATTATTTGTGAAATCGTAATCATGAGTTGAGCCGTGAGAAAAGTTCGATTGCCAACTAGCGGATTCCCCGTTAGCGGATGAACTAAATTATATTATTATTTATTTTAATTGTATAAAATATGCGGTTTAATTATAATATAGATAATAGATAGATATTTAAGAACTTAAGGCGATGCCATACGTAGCAATACAAAATCATGTGTTTTTGGTTTGAAAATTTGGTCGCCTAGAAATGTTTCAGATGCTTTAATTAAATACTGCGAGTAGAATACATCTTGGCCTTTGAAATAATCTAGTATTTTTTAGGTAAGTCTTTTTATAAGCCCAGAAAAAAATAATGTATAAGGCCTATGAAAACTGCTTTAAAGTTCAAAATCTTCTACTTACAAACCCATTTTCGGTTATGATTTTATTGTATAATGTGGCAAATTAAGTTATTTATAAAATGATCGAAAAATAATTAAATATTTATGCCTGAATATCCACAAAATAAAATAAAAGGCACTTTTTGGCCATGTTTATTTCTTGCATAAATCAAAACAGGCGGATGGTGTTAAGCGGGAATTTAAACCTTATCGCCATCTACGTAAGGGTTGTTATTGATAGCGGCTCAATTTAAAATATTAGACGACGTAGTGCATCGCCTTAATTACAAATCTGATGATTTCAGAGGAAATTATGGTTCCGATTTACTGAATGAGAGGAATTTATAAACATGTTTTCTAGGACGCGAAGTCTACTGCTTACAGAACTACCAGTTAGTTGTTATCATGATTCTCTGTGCTTTTAATATTCCGTTACAATAATTACCACCTTACAAATTGTGGTGATTGTTCGTCTAGGGATATTGCGATCAACACCAATAAAATTCTGCTGATAGGTAAAGAATAATAATTGTTGTGGGTAGAGTTTAACGCCACGGAAACACATGGCCGTGAACAACATGCTTTTGGCGAGTGGCTGGCATGCTTACTACTCGCCTTCTTGTAGGTTAGTACATACATACTAGATACAAGCATGCTAGCTACTCACATCTCTAGTTTTGTGCAGTTATTTGGCTCTGATGGAGGTGCCGGATCAAATACGAAACAAGCTGCAATTTTGTAAAGCGGTAAACCTGTATTTCACAAACACCGGTAGTGCATATTGACGTTCAGAGTCTTTTCAATGTACCAAAGAGCCATTTCGATCATAAAAATATCAACTTCCAAAAAGCAACAAAACAGTGCACTCACGTGTTCACTTATGAATTGCGTTCAGTCATGCTGCGCGTCCTCCACCATTCTCTCTCCGTCTTTCTCCACTTGTCACTGGCATATAAAAAATCAAATTTAAAAATTCAGCTTCAGATTAATATATAAATGGAGTGTAAATAATTTAAACGAGACAAAATGAAATGTTTTTTGCTTCAATTGGGTGATAATATGTACAGGAATGAATAATATATGGATTTTAGGACAAAGAAAACCAATGGCTTATCTCTGCGAAAAAACACACAACACAATCACAATATAGTGAGTCACAGCGACACCACGAGGAACTAAGCATTTTCTCAATTTCAAAACGACATGAATGACATATTGCTACTAGCATGCCAGTTACTAGAATTGACATGATACATATGACGCTAGTAGATACGATGGAGTCCACCACTGGCATGCTTTTGAGCGAGTTACTGGCATGTGCATCTGCAGCTTAATTGGTACAATTTATAAGACTATAAAAAGTTACGCCCTCGGAAGTTGGGGGTAATACAAAAGTGGGGTGAAGCAAAACAGGTATAATCTTTCATTAAAAAACCCACTATCATGCTATCTCATTGATACTCGGTCGTCTCTTTCAAACATTTAGACATCCGTTCCCTTAAAATAATTATTAGACTGTTACGTGCCGGTTCAGCTCTGGCATCCTTAACTTCGATAAAAGGCTCTATAAACCTTATCTGTGCCGTTGTAGTGATTTTTTGGGGTATTATGCCGTGTTGGCAGATGTGTAATCAATTACACATCTGCCCTGATGATGGACACTGCAATGCTGTCCGAAACGTTGGCTAAAGAAGGAGATAGCGCAACATGGCATAATACCCCAAAAACAAATCACTGTAATACTTTTGGCCATGAAAATCTCAAATCATTCCTTATCTGTGCCGTGTAAATAAGTCAAGTTTTACACTACACCAATCTTAAACTCTGCGAAATATTTACACACCGATTAAAAGTACATACGGGGCTTACAGTAAAAGGGCCCATAATTTAAAATACGTTTGAAGCTGAAAAATGTTTAACCTGAAAAATCCAAATGGAAACAAATTTTATACATTTCATGGCGTCAGAGCTTATCAATAGTTTTTTCGTGGATTAGATAAATAAAAAAAATTGTAGCTTTATAAATGTCAAAAAAAAAAACAAAAAGCATTTTTTGTATTTCATCTCTCTTCGATTATATTTAAAATTCAAATTGGCAGATAATCACTTTTAGTTGACAGCCAAAACAGCTATAAAATAATATATTATAATTGGGTAAGCCTATTTGATCGCATACAATTCATTCGTTCCGGGATCGTTTTCGTGAAAACCAATTTAAACTTCCCCGTGGATTTTCCAAACTCATTAGCACTTGAGATTTTTCAATATACACATAAAAATTTTTAGGCGAGGTTTTTGAAGTAGGTTTTTAAAGTACCTACCAAAATCGGTAAATAAATGGAGGCCCTTGTAATAATATTATTGGTGTCTCACTCGAAAAAAACAAAAACATTTTCCGAAGGTATAATGTATTATTGCAATAATGGTACTGTCAAAAAAAACATGATTAAATAATTGTTTTTGTTTCATGTTTGTTTACATTTTCTTGATTATTATTTACTTCTGTCCCTTTTGATACTGACATAATTTAAAGCTGGGTTTAAAACATTCTTCAAATCTATTATCATTATTTTATTTTTTGACATTTGAACGGTTCCGTTTCATGATAAAACAAGCTGACGAGCGTAATAACATGGTCGTTATGTTTGTCAGCTGATTGTAATTTGACCAAATGTGAAACGGACCGAGAATCGGTTATCAACTGAGATCATTCAAACGTCAAAAAATCAGAATTCCGTCTATTTCGATTTGTTGGACATTAAAAAATATGATTGAGTTTGAAAAATCCAAGACTTAATAAAACCAAATATCCTTGAATATCAATAATACGTCCAACTCCATTAAAATATTGGCAGTATTTTCATGTATTTCCTGGCAACTCTGGGCACTAGAGGCGTTAGTGTAGTCAATAATACGTCCAACTCCATTAAAATATTGGCAGTATTTTCATGTATTTGCTGGCAACTCTGGGCACTAGAGGCGCTAGTGTAGCATGGCGTAATCATGCACAAATTCATTAAAATATATGAAAGTAAACAAGTCTCACAAATCGTGCCGCCAGGAGGCATATGTGTAGCACACTGCCATCAGAATGTATGTGAAATGTCAGAAATTGGAGGTATCGTAACTATTCTAGAGTGGTTGGTAAAACTAACTTAAAATTATTATTTTTCCCAAATGACTTCAGTTTTGTAACTACTTAGTGTAAACTGCAGCTTTTCATTAGTTATACAAAACATATTATAAACATTAAAAATATAAACATAGGACCTACGTAAAATATATGAAATACATAGACATTCAAATAAATAGATAGCGTCCTTGAGGTGATTTTTCACAAAAACGGCGCTCTGCAAATTATCCAATTATTATTATTATTATCATTATTAATACGTGGTTTTGGTCAATAAATTAATCTGACAGTATACAGGCAACTCGAATTGTATATCACCATTCAGTCCTCGAAAATAAAATCTGCTTACGAATTACTAGTCCTTCTTAGAATGGCGCGCGAATTCTGGCTGCTTAAAAATTAACTAGATACTTATTCCAAATCAGGTAAACAAAAGTTTGAGCTAACTAACTAACTAACCAACACACCGTTTCCCCGCAGGGGTAGGCAGAGAGGACGGACTGCCAAACAACTCGGTCTTGGCACACACTCCTTGCCTCATTAACATTCATACATTGCCTCATACCTACTCTTCTATTATTCTTTTCTTATTTCAAAATTCAATATTTTGTTACTTTTACAAATGTGTTATAATTTACCCACCTCATTCAATGTTAGCGTCGCTACGCCAAGCGATTCTTAACATTAAAATCCTGTGAAAAATGTATTTCAATGCGCTCTCTTCGGTGGTCAATGTACGACTGATGTAATAGTTTATTCAAAGCATTCTTGAACCCTCCTGTTGCCAAAAGTATGGTTAGATAGTTTGCCTTCAGCTCGTTGAAATGATACCCTGATTTCATGTTAGCGCAAGTCTATTAATTATGAATGTCTATGATATATAGAAAACATTATATACAAATCTATGATCCTTATAGATGGGAAAGAAGGTTAGTAAGATGATAACATAATGTATAAAAATACAGTCAATATATCTTTATTTGTTCGACTCCAAAAGCATCGTAAAAAAATAGAAGTTTATTGATGTGAAAATCTCAGAAAATTTACAGCCCTTGTAAAATTTTCATAATAGCATTATGTCCCCCTTTGTTTATGGTTTATGAACGTCATAATTTATGCAGAGATGTGATCGTTTAACTTGATAACTTTGTTACAGAAACGCTTATACCCTCGCAAATTCTTTATGATATTCATTTTTAAAAATACGCCTTTTATGTCTCAGCAAAATACTAAAGATTGCAGAAGAAGTAATATGGCAGCAATTTTAAATAACAGCCTTAATTTTTTTTTACTGACACGTTTTTCATAAATTTTTGATTAAAATCTATTTCCCTTCTTAATCAACCTCAATTCATCAGGCCACCGTAATCCAGGGGTAAGGTTCTAGACTAGCAATCCGAAGATGGCGGGTTCAAATCGCGGGCTGCGCAAGTAAATTTTATTTTTCGGAATAACTTTATTGAGTAAAACCTCAAATTGTAATATTTAAATATTGAAGACAATATTAGTGATATCTAAACGAAAATCTGTAACAGAAAAATCAGAAAAGGAAACGGTCACATCTGGGACTCGAACCCAGGACCCTTGTCTTTCCGGGATAGTGCTCTACCAACTGAGCTAATAGGACGCTATTCCCCTCGGTCACTTTTAACTGTATCATAGTTCGAATAAGTACGTAGGCTCGAGATTGGTAAATAAAATCACAAAACCAATTACTTATGAAAAGGAAATAGAAAATAATGAAGTCTCAATCCAAGATAGCACACTAAATCTAAACCAAATAACTAGCAACGAATTAAAAAAAGTGATTGCTTCACTAGATAACAACACTTCTTCAGGAAATGATCCTAGCTCAATCAAAACTATAAAACATCTCCAAGAGGAGTTGATCCCCCCCCTGACATACCTTATAAATCTCTCTATATCAAAGGGGATATTTCCTTCTTGTCTAAAAAATGCTACAGTTTTACCAATTTATAAAAATGGAAGCAAAAATGACATAAATAATTATCGCCCTATAAGTATCCTAAGCACTATCTCAAAAATCCTGGAAAAAATTTTGAAAAGCCAAATCGTCCACTTTCTTGAAATTAATAAAAAAATTTCCCCGACACAATATGGATTTCGGGAGAGTTTGAGTACCGTGGACGCCATTGAACATTTTACAAGAATAGCCATAAAAAATTTAGACGATGGAAAAAAATGTCTGGCTGTTTTTATAGACCTAAAAAAAGCCTTTGACACAATAGATCATAAAATTCTTCTCACAAAACTTAAAAAAATTGGTATATCTGGCACTCCTGATGACGTAGGTACTTGACAGGACGAACACAACAAGTACAAATAGGCAAACAAAAAAGCAATCCTCTTCCAATAAACTACGGCGTCCCTCAAGGAAGTGTCTTGGGACCAATCTTATTTCTCATCTACATAAATGAAATTACCAAACTTCCCATCAATGGAAACATAATTAGTTTTGCCGATGATACTGTTATGTTATTCCACGAAAAGGACCGGATGGACACTTATAAAGAGGCTGAACATGGACTAACTACACTTCAAAATTGGCTTCGGATGAACTCTCTTACGCTCAATATAAGTAAAACTAATTATCTAGCCTTTTCAATAAACTCGAGAGGTCAACCGGGTAAAGAATACACTCTAAAATTGCACGAATGTCAAAACAATAAGTCACATTGCTCTTGCCCTATTATAACAAAGGCAAAAAGTATTAAGTATCTAGAAGTGGAAATAGACGAAAACCTTAGATGGGACATACACATAAATGGAATCACTAAAAAGCTTACGAGACTTGTATATTTCTTCAAAAACCTAAGAAACATACTACCTAGGAAAGGCATCAAAAAAGTATTTTATGCTTTAGTTCATTCCCGTCTTGAGTACGGAATTCTAGTATGGGGATCTGCTACAGCAAATAATATTAACCACTTAGATATTGCTCAGAAGAGCATTATAAAAACCATACTAAAATTACCCATCAGAACCCCCTCAAAAGATATTTTTAAGTGTTTTGAAATTCTAAATTTAAAACAACTATATGCCAAGAATATTTTAATACATCATTTTAAAAACAGAAAATCTCCTAATGAAACTCGGATACATGATACAAGAGCCTCAAAAAGGGATATACGAGATGTTCCAAAATTCAAGACAAGTTTTGGCCAAAGAAACCACATATATCTGGCAACCAAACTTTACAACATCCTTCCTCCAAGTTTGAAAAAGATAGAAAAGATAAATAAGCTTAAGGAAAAAATCAAAACATGGGTGAAAGAATTTAATGCAGACATACTAGAAAATGTATTAAAAACATCATAGAAACTAAATAACAGAAAATCAAAGAAATCTACCAGTCCGCCTCAGCACAGGACTACCTAGTGAGAAGGACTAAGAAGAAACTATATGAATGAAATATCATAGATTTTTATATAATGTAACTCTCATCAAACCTTATTGAATAGACATTAATAAAAAAAAAATAAAAAAAACTACTAACATTGTCTTCATTTTTTCACCGCACATTTTTACTGGCAACTATCTTTATGTATGATCGCAAAATTCAACCCGAACTAAATGCAATCCAGACAACGTCTTTTTAGATAAACCTATCTTATTTTTATTTTTAATGTGCGACATCTGTTGACTTTTCTGCAAGTCTAGAATGAATATTTATTTTTCGGAATAACTTTATTGAGTAAAACCTCAAATTGTAATATTTAAATATTGAAGACAATATTAGTGATTTCTAAACGAAAATCTGAAACAGAAAAATCAGAAAAGGAAACGGTCACATCTGGTATCTGGTATTCGAAGTATGATACAGTTAAAAGTGACCGAGGGGAATAGGGTCCCATTAGCTCAGTTGGTAGAGCACTGTCCCGGAAAGATAAGGGTCCTGGGTTCGAGTCCCAGATGTGACCGTTTCCTTTTCTGATTTTTCTGTTTCAGATTTTCGTTTAGAAATCACTTATATTTTCTTCAATATTTAAATTTTATTTGATGAATCTGATTTATATCACGATTTATTCATTAAAAATAATGTACAGTATACTTGCGGCATGTTCAAGAGTGGATGATATTCTCACTATCGCCCTGTGAAAGACCACCATTCAGTTGCTTGAAATGGCTTTAGCTGTGTTTGTTGACCCGATCTGTTTAGCCAGGTACTCCCACACTTTCCTCATCACTATCTCCCTCCTCTCCCCACTACTTTCAGCCTCACAACATACCCCAATTGGGGATTTCATAGTCTCACTTGTTCCAGACGTTTGCAAGCAGTTGGGACTCTTGTGCGATATTATGAGTTGATAAAACAGTTGCAGTTATAGAATCTTATAACCACGTACAATTCACATTTTGCGTACCCCTGTTACAAAACATTGTGATGGTTAGATAGGTATATAAGTAGAACTAGAAACAGACAGCTTAAACAACGTGAAACCCGAATATTTTTTTAAACTCTGTGTTATTATATTACATTAAGTATCGTTCTGAGTATGTGTAACATTATCCAAAATGACCAAAAACACTTCATCTAATGTGTTACGTGATATGTCGCGATAGGCCTTGTCTGAGGCCCTATCGATTATCTGACACCGGCAGAGACTGAACTTTAAAGCACTATGGGCATCATTTGCGGTGCTTTTTTGCGCTGAGCTTTCGTGGCATAAGCTTGCTTGCTTGCCATGGAACAAAAGACTCGGCGCTGGGGGCTTTTATTGTGTTTTGCACGTACTATCACAACTACTTGTGGTTGGTTTGTGTGCGGCATGGAGCGTTTCTTTTGCCCGGATGGCCCCATTACCCTTTTTGTCCTTGTTAGTGAAGAGATATGGCACAGGATTACAGAATAGAACAGGAGATTTTTGTGTTCGCTATGAAATGTTATTCTGTGATATTCAAGTTATTTATAAAATGATTCGACATACATCGTAGGGTTGTTTCCAAAAGGTCACAAATTTCCAAACAGGATACGTACTGGATAGTAAAAATCAACCATTAAAATTTTTTTTTTTTTGAATCTAATACATTTATTTCTCCTAATAGATATATTTAAAAATAAACATTTTTGGTTTGCTGAGGATTGAACCTTTCTCCCGGGACTGGCTCTTAACTGCTGTGAACTTTAAAAATATCTTTTAAAACTTTAAAAACATTGGTTTGACTGAGGATTGCACCTTCTTCCCCAGGGATGTGAATGACTAAAATGAGTGAACCGCGCTAGCACTTAAGCCAATCCCTAATTGGATGGTACCGAGATTAATTTCGTATATTAACTGCTGTCATTTTTTATAATATCATCCAATTTTCGCGAAATACGGGTGTGCCATCAACATATCGAAAAAATGTATTGTCATCAATAACGAGTCTTTTTGCCGAGTTTCAGCTCGATCTGATGTCGGGAAGTGGGTTAGCTTCCACTTAAAGATTCCGTTTCATTCATTAATTTATTTACTCATGGAAGAAAACTTAATCGAAATACAAAAAAAAAAATTTCAACATATTGACACTTTTTCCAATTATTAATGTTTGAACAAACTGGTACCTACATTTGAAAAATTATTACGGGATATTTACTACATTTTCGTCAGCCATGAAATAAATTTTTGTTGTAGGTATAGGTTATTAACACGTTAAGTGGATATTTATATTTTATTACTTGCGGTAGTTTACGAAATAAACCGTGTTGTGGAAATAGTCGCTAACTGCTTAGATGATTTGAATAAACATTATTTTTGTAAAAATACATCAAAGCACGGTAAATTCTGGACGTCGCACAATGGGGCCGATGACCCCGAAAGTTGGCATCAAATCAGTGGTTGCAATGACATCAAATCTTTTTCGATTTTTAGTTCAGTATAGACATGTTGATAAAAATAAGTGAAAAAAAATGTTCGAAAAGTCACACATACTTAGTACAAAAATATAAAATTGAATAATATAAGATAAATTAAATCAGTCAAAATGCTCACTTTATTTCTCGTGCTATTTATTGACAGTTATACACATAATAAATCGTCTTCATCATCTTGTGACAATATACTATCGTCATCACTACTTGATTCAACTAACGAATCATTCCTGGTAGTCGTATTAGGGTCTGGTGTCTTTAGCATTTTCAGTACTTCTTTTGAAATTGTCTTCATTATCCGGCTGCTGAACTTGTATTAAACGCTCAGCAGTGTGATCCAGCAATTGTTGCAATTTCACTTCCGCTGAAGATTCCGTGACCGTTATGAATTCACTTAACGGGTAACATTTTTTCATAGCTCCTTGTACAATTTTGTATGAAGGAAATACCTCTTTATCCTTTTCTCTTATTAAATTGTATTGGTAGCGACTAAGTTTGGCATCTACAATCAAAGCGAGTGCTTCATCACCACTCAATACCTTTTTGTTTTGAGTTTTATCGGTAAAAGCTTTTCTATACTTATTTGCTCTGGTCGGCGTACTTAACGTGACGTCTTTGACTACTAGTCGATGCTGCTGCTTTACCTGCCAACCGAAAACTCATGTGGGTAGCAAAGGCTAACTCAGTACTAGATGTTTTAGATCGCAATAGTATAGTTTTATGACGTTTCGTACGCTCAGACGACATATCAAATGACAGTGTGGGTCGACCTCTTTTCGTTTTTACCATTTCTGGTAAAGGTTTATAATTCTTAAACATAAGGAGGCTTTCGAGCCATTCTTTTAATTAAAATTATTATTTAATAAAAGAAGTCATGGATTCTGTGACATTTCAACCATTTGGTTTTCAATTTAGAACAGAATGAAGCTATTTCATTAAAAAGTTATTTTTGATTAAAGAGTTGACAATGAGTAAGTTCTAAGAGGTGTTTTTTCAGGAATTTTACTTTTTCATCAAATTTCTTAACGCCAGATTCTTCATAATCATGTATAATTCGAATCTCGTAAGAACCACGTCAGAAATTGTATCTAAAACAAAACACATTGATTTTTAGACACAACTGTTTTTTATGAAAACTGATAGTCCTCACTTTCAAGTACTATAATTAAAAAAATTGTGCATACTTGCAACTACTTATAATTAAATCTTGTAGCTAAGATACTAAACTATATAAAAACAATTAAAATATGATGGGATCTCGTGGAACTCTAAACTATATACCTCTATGTTTAATATATTTACAATAAAATATTTCATTCAAATAGGTGTTTGTTTTAATTTAAATTTATGACATATAGTATGAGGGTATCAATAACTACTATAATATAATTAAAGTACATACCATAAGACATCGTATCCATATTGAATTGGATCTGTACACTTGATAGATTTTGCTTTTTATAAACTTGAAAAGTATTGAAATTTACGCGCTTTCGAAAACTGACACAGTCACCCGCACAAAGGTCAAGTTCAAACTGATCTCTTCCCGTCAGTATCGCGATTAGGGCGAAACGCTTTGGGGTAATTATGCAACACTTAATGAACTTCAAAACTAGCATACTTGCTTTATTGTAAAAAACATTTGATTTTCTGAATTTCAGCCAACGCGTTACATGAAGTCGCCCCAATGTGCGTCGCGTCGGTGCATACGAGTATGTACGTTACTGTTGTAGACCGTTCTCGTGACAAAAAATACACAGGGATCAATGGATATTCACAAAATTTTATAAATTTTATTAAGCTATTTTCACATTATTTTTAAAGTTTCAGTTTTAAGATGAGAATTTATAAAAATGGTGTGTTTACAAATTGTACAGACCAACCTTGATTTACTGAGATAATAAAATGATGTAGCATTTCTTTTCGCATAGTGTGAGTATTAAGTGTTTTTTAATGGCAAAGCGATGGGCAAGGCGAGGAAAATAAGGAATAAATGATTTATGTTGATGTGATAGCCGGTCTATACGATGGTGAATAAAAACACAAGTAGGTATAAGTAAGCACTTTTTAAATCAAAAAGGAAAAAAAATGTCAACGATTGTTTAACGCATTGCGTAACACAATTATAGACCTTGCATAATGTATTAATGGTAGAAATATTAAGTGGAAAATCGTTTGAAGGTTATACCCATCAATGTAATATATCATTGAAGAAGATGATAATACTAATAAGACTTAAGGCGATGCCATACGTAGTAATGCAAAATCATGTGTTTTTGGTTTGAAAATTTGGTCGCCTAGAAATCTTTCAGATGCTTTAATTAAATACTGCGAGTAGAATACATCTTGGCCTTTTAAATAATCGATTATTTTTTAGATAAGTCTTTTTATAAGCCCAGAAAAAAATAATGTAAAGGCCTATGAAAACTGCTTTAAAGTTCAAAATCTCCTCCTTACGAACCCATTTTCGGTTATGATTTTATTGTATAATGTGGAAAATTAAGTTATTTATAAAATGATCGAAAAAAAAAATATTTATGCCTGAACATCCACAATATAAAATAAAGGGCACTTTTTGGCTATGTTTTTTCTTGCATAAAGAAACATGCCAGATAATATACAATACAATTATATCACCACACTTTAATTACTGTTCAAGTATTCTTTTTCTCTGCAATAAAGAGAAAATGAAAAAAATGCAAATACTGCAAAATAAAGCAATACGAATAATACTTAAGCGCAACATATACACACGGATAAGAGACATGTTAAAGGAGCTGAATATTTTGACGGTGAAGCAAACTGTGTATTTGAATGTACTTATTTTTATACATAAAATTAACTTAGGGATGATGTCTAAGGAACTGAAAAGAAAAATATATTACAATAACGAGATACACGGACACGGGACGAGAAATTCTAAGCAAATTAGATTGCCAACAAGAAAAAAAACAAGCACCCAAAAATCTCTGATGTACCAGGCCGTTTAACTCTATAACAAAATCCCGAAGGAAATTGCTGTGATAGAAAATATTAATAAGTTCAAAAATGATTTAAGAAAATATGTCTATCTCAATTATTAATGTTTCTTTTTTTGTGACTTTATTGAAATATTTAAAGAAAGATTATGTTTGCCCAACAATGTACATGTTTATATGTTTATAAAACTATTAGCACACACGAAGATGTGAGCTAACTTAAGATTAATAAATAAATAAATTGGAAACTATTTCAATTGAAAATGAAGGATAAATCAAAGACGGTATATAAAAGTCATACTTCCTAAAAAATGCCTATTAGTCAAAATAAAACTAATAAATGCAAAAAATAAATCACTGGGATGATCTCTCTTATCATAAAAGTGCTTAAAACAATAAATGAGAAAATATGTGCCCAGTCAGGACCCACCCATTCTTTTACCCTCAGGGAGGTGGTCCATGAATGTTTTTTATTATTATATTTACCAGTGAACTCGGTCAACAACGATTTGTATAGACTGTATTACCAGGGATTGACTAACACATCTTCGAAATCACCAAATCGAAAAAAACTTTTTTTATTTATGTAAGTTAAAATTTACGTAAAATATATGTGATATAACAAGAGTTTCAACTGCCGAAAGATGGTGAAACTAATTCACTTACTAACCCTTAAGTACTGCACTTAATTTCGCCAAAACGTCCATAGTACACTGGGTCCATAAGGACCCTTGATTTTGATGGTAATTTAAGTGCATAAGAAATAAGTTTTTTCATTTATTTTGTTATCAATTTGCACCGGGCTTTATTCTGAATGGAAATAAAAAAAAACAAGTCCTTGTTTTATGCGTTTCAAAAAAAAACCGCTTTGATAATCAACTTATATCTTTATTTTCTCAGAATAATAGTTTCTTATTTTAGGTTTAAAAAAGCATAACAACAATCTGTCTCCCATAAAAGAAATAGAACGTACTTTTTTGAATAAACACAATACTTCGTTGGGTTCGTATGGACCCGACTTTAATATGGAAAATAGCGTTGCACTCCTGTACGGTTAAAACTGTAAAGATTTGTTTTCAATTTGGGTCGCGGGTTTGGGTACAGCCGCCTAGGGAACCATTTATTGGATGACCAAAACCTCTGCCATTGGTCACTCCAAGTAGTTTTATATACAGGGTTAGGTAAAATTAATATTTAAATAGCACTAATGTGCTGAAAACAAATAAAAACGGAGGGCAGATCGCCTAATACTACTGAAAATTGCACTAGGTGGACGGTTAGCAAAATACTGTACTCTGCTTGCTCACAGCACTACTCCGCAAGTTATCAACGCACACAGACGTACATATATATTTACGATTTTTTTCCGAATTTTCTGATTGTTGCCTTCGGAAAATACTTGCGTATTTTAGTTATATTATTATTTTTTTATGTCCTCCATCACAACACAAGCAACATTTTACTGTGATCTTAGTAGAAAATTTTCAAATAATGTCAGGTTATTTGTAACCCGGGAAACTTAAAAAATACTTACGGATACTTACGGACTTACTTAAAAAAACAAAAATTACATTGGTAAAAAACACCTCAAATATGAAGACTGAGTTAAGTATTTTTATAGAAATATTTAAATAATGGTCAAATCAGTTTGCAACATTGGCAAGGAAAGGTTAAACGAAGAAGCAACACAAAATGTGTAATGTTTTTTAATGGAAATTGCTGTGATAGAAAATATTAATAAGTTCAAAAATGAATTAAGAAAATATGTCTATCTCAATTATTAATGTTTCTTTTTTTGTGACTTTATTGAAATATTTAAAGAAAGATTATGTTTGCCAAACAATGTACATGTTTATATGTTTTTTTTTAATTTTTTTATTTGGTACATTATTTTGTTACAATTTATGTTTTCCAGTAATGTAGGCCTCACTGGGTGGCTTGCCCGTGCTGAGGCCTTCATTTTATAATATGAAAATCTAATCTACATATTACATTTAAAGAGAAGATAGTAAATTTGAAAAGAAAATAATAAATTTAAAATTAAAAATAAAAATACATAATAATACATTTAAAATTAAAAAATAATACAATGAAAATAATCTTGTGTGTTTGTGAGTGATGTGTGTTTATGTTGGTTTTGTGTGTTACGTGTAGGTTTTATTTTTATTTTATGCTATGACATTTTGGTAATATTGTCTTTTTTGTTGTTTAATCCATTTTGTAATTTTGTGTGTGAAATTATTTTTATTTTCCTCAATTTTAATTTCAATTTTTAGACTGTTGAAAGCTTTTATAGCATGGTATTGGTAGTGTCTTTGTCAATAAAACTATTAGCACACACGAAGATGTGAGCTAACTTAAGATTAATAAATAAAAATAAATAAATAAATCTAAACAAGCGGATGGTGTTAAGCGGGAATTTAAACCTTATCGCCATCTACGTAAGGGTTGTTATTGATAGCGGCTCAATTTAAAATACTACATGACGTAGTGCATCGCCGTAACAAGAAATTAATCAGAACAAGACACAGAAAATTAAAAAAAGTATCGGTCTCAACTGGGAATTGAAACCAGGATCCCTGTCTTACCTGGACAACGCTTCAAAGTTCTAACGCGGCATGTTTTAGAGTGGTATATATATATATATATATATATTTTTTTTATTATTATTTTAATATACATCATATGGGTTACATTAATACATACATATTTTTCAAAATATAATATTAAGGTTCATAATTGGTCATGTATACCTTATCAGAAAAGAGGAGCTCTTATATACTTTGAGTATTACCCTGGTGTAAGACCACCATTCAGAATTGAACGTTGCTTGTGATGGCTTTAACCAGATCTGAATAGCCAGATACTTTCCGATTTTCTTCATTCTAAATCTTTCCCTATCCATTGCATTCAGCCTCATATACCCATATTGGATATGTCATAGTCTCCACTGTCTTCAGGCGGCTGGGAGCATTTGCAACTCCTGTGTAGTATACACAAAAAAATATCTAGGTATAATATTCAATTATTACAATGTGAGCAGCAATAATTTATTATATGTTATAACAGAAGGTATTTGCTGAAAATAAACTCGACCAAATTATCACAACTACAACTACCAAATTGTGCGACGTACCGACCTGTAAAAGAAATCTCGTGCGTTCATAATGAACATCCAAGGGGACTCTTCATTGGAAATTCTGAGCTTTTTTTTATTCGTCATGTTTTAAGTAATTTCGTTATAGCTTTATTGCTTTTTTCTAAGATTATCGATATTTTTACATTCAATTTTTAATGTTACCTAATTATTACAAAATTTCTGATTCTTCTAAATATTTTTCTATTATATCATTGAAGAATCTAAACGAAATATGAAACAGAACAAAACACATAGCATACTCTGTATTATTTTACATGAATACGTTGTGAAACAACACAAATCAATCAAATAAAATTTACTTGCTAACCTCCGAAATTTACTCGTGACCTCCGGATTGCTAGTGATTATGATGTATTTTATTTTACGTTTAAATTGAAATATATCGTATTTCTACATTCAAGTTCAGAGTTATATTATGAAACGGGCAAACAGATACACAAATAAATGTCTAAATGTGGTGACATTATAAAAAAAAAATTAAGATTTGTTTGTGCCACTTTTTTTTTACCACCCCCTTCCGTGCGTCATCGTGACGTAATCATTATCAAGTATAACCAGCGATACGTTTCATATAAAGTTATAGAAGTTACTCAAGCGATAATATATTTGATCAATTATGGAGAGCCATTTCGGATGAGTGTTTATGATTTCAATTTGAATAATACATCGTTAATTCACCCAAATGACGCGTGTGTCGAATATTATACATTCATACCTACGCAAGTATATTATGAAGGATTAATTTCAAGCAAAATGACAAATATTGGAGAATCAATCCAAATATCTTTTCTTTTGCTCTTTTGTAGTAATACAAGTTTTCTTAAATTAGTATGCAAACATTGTTCTCTTGTACCTGATATTATACATTCATTCATGTACAAGTATATGACCGATTAATTTAAATCAAAATGACCAATATTGGAGAATCAATTCAAATCTCTTTATTTTTCCTCTTTTGTAATAATACAAGTTTTCGTAAATTACTATACAAACATTTATTCTCAGGTACCCATCTGGTACCTGGTATTATACATTCATACCTACACAAGTATATGACGGATTAATTTTTTAAAAAAATAACATACATTGGAGAATCAATTCAAATCTTTTTAGTTTTGCTCTTCTGTAGTAATACAAATGTTCGTAAATTACTATGCAAACATTTGTTATCTTGTACCTGATATTATACATTCATGCCTACACAAGTATACGACCCATTAATTTAAAGAAAAGGGCATATATTGGTGAATCAATTGAAATCTCATTACTCTTCTTTTGGAGTAAGGAAAGGTTTCGTAAATAACTATACAAACATCTGTTTTGTGGTAAATACTCTATTATACCTGTAATACTTGTAATATGTTGGTTGTAACATTTAATCATAATTTATAAGATATAAGACAAATAACTTTGTGGTTTAATAAGACTTACTAAAAACTATCTGCTATAATTTAAGGAGCATTGGTATATTATTTTTTTTAAAATCACTCTTAAAAATATGTTTATAATAATATTCAAACACAGGAATTGAAAAAAAAATCTGTAAAATATTTACATTCGCAAAATTGTGCGTACACATGTGTTATTCTGTACACATATGTTCATAATTTAAGGTTTATATGTATGGTAGTATTCCTAATATTATTTAATTTTAAAAACTTAAGACGTTAATCCCTCTCTAATTTCATTAGGGAGATATTAATTAACAGCTTGGAACATATGTACTATACTTACCGGTGTGCAAATCATTTGAAATAACATACTTTTGTACACCGTCCTTGGACGGTTGGTATATAAACTTTGTTATTAATTTGTAATTTTCTTAATATTAAGCCTCTGTCTGCAGTACACTTAAATATATATTTCTTGGCTCCAGACGCAGAGGTTTTGGGTTTAAAATCCGGCTTAAGCAAATAAATCGTAATTTACTTATGTGGATTATTCCTCACATATTTTTTTTTTCATTAATCAGCCCGGGCGTTAGTTGACTTTAAATTGAATAAATATACCTACATTAGCCTCTCATTAGACGAAGTCTGTTCTTAGACCGATAGAAATCATCGTAAGAATTGATAAAAAAACATTTCCTTATTGTTATTATGCAATCTAACGCTTTATCCAGAGTGAAAGATACTCTCATTATCGCCCTATTGTAAGCCCACCATTCAGAATTGAAACGTTGTTTGAAATGACTTTTGACGTCTTTGGTGACCATATCTGATTAGCCACATTCAAGAAACTTCCCCACCTTTCGTTTCCCCATCTCCTTCCCCTCCCCGATACCTTAAGCATCATAACATACGCCATTTAGGAATATGATAGTCTCTCACTGGCTGCAGTCGTTTGGGAGCAGTTGAGACTCTTGTCCTATATTCAGAGAAAAAGGTACTTCCTCAATTATATCGATATCCTTCAACTCCCTATTATATTTATTTTATTTATTTATTTATGTCTATTCTTGAATGCACATTTTACAAATGATTACAGTGGTTTATATTGTAGTACAGAGAAAAAAGTACAGAAAAAAATGTATAAAAAATAAAGAACAAAGGTTGATATATGTAAAACTGTGTGTGGGTGATATTGTATGTTACGTGAACACCTCACTAGGACAACCTGTGCTGAGGTGTTTACGTGTTTGTGATTAAGTGTGACAGGTAATTTATGTGTTGTAGTAGAAAGTTATTTACTTTTTTTTTTTTTTTCACAGACATATATTGAAACATGAAAACACAAATTTATATGTGCGTGTATGTATTTTTGGATAATTCTTGAAGAACGTGTATAATATTTAATTTTACTTATTATATTTTTGTCATGATTGGTTTGGAATTATAAGTTTTGAATAAAGTGAATATCTTGATTTCTTATCCAGGCTACGATATGTTTTTTGAGAAAGTTTGTAGATTTATTTGTAGTCATTAGTTGTTTCAAAGTAATGGACATACTGTTAAAAAGTTTGGTTGCGTAGTATTGAAAGTGTCTTTGTCCGTGTGTGGTGTGTGTTATTCTTGCTAGTATTACAAAATAAAGATCCACTAAGGGAAAAAATGATATTTTCGTTGAAGGAGTCTTGGCAAATATTCATATTAAAATTCAACGGTACTTGAAAATATTTACAGTATTTTCAAAGATGTTTATGAAACAGAAACGTCTTTCAATCAAATGAGAAGCCTTCCTGTTTAATAATTTATTTTGCAAAAGTCACTCAGTTTTAGTAGAGGGCACAAAATGTTTAATTCAACATGTTAAGTATACTATTATTTGAAAAAAATTATCGGGAGATGTTTCAAACTCTTTCACCTTAAGCTTTTCTTCATTTTATGGATGAACCGATTGCGGAAATTCCCACTGTCGATTTCCTGAAATCCTTTTAAATCGACGCGTTGCTTTTAACTACTCTGATAAGTTTTAGGAAAAATTCAAGTTTTGGGATACGAAAAACAAACTTTGATCTTTTGCGAGAAATTTTTTAAGTTGTTTTATAAAGAATTAATCGATAGAACGTCTGACTTTTACAAACAATTATAGGTAAGAATGTATGCACTTAAGTTATCGTAAATAGAGAATATCCCCAGAAGAGCACATGTGAAGGAACTAGGATCAGGAGAAAAGGACAATATGAGAGGGATTACTTTATTTATTTTATATGAAATGGCACAAGTGTCCCAAAGACTCCCAACCTTTTGGAGCCAGCGAGAATATGGCATGCCCAATTGGGGTATGTTGTAAGGCTGAAAGGTATGTTGTATGTTGTAAGGTAGTGGGGGGGAGGAGATAGGGTAGTAGAAGGTGGGAAAGTACCTGGATATTTAGATCTGGTCACCAAGCTACTTCAAACAAACCATGCAATTCTAAATGGTTGTCTTACATCTGGGTGATTTGAAGCCGCAACCTCTGGCTTGTAAGTCAAGAGCCTTACCTCTCGAATACTGAGGCCGTCAAATTGCCGTCGGTATGAGCGGTTGAAACTTATAACTCACCGTCAATCTCTTACTACCATCACACACAACGGAAAATTTTGTTTGCAATTATTATGATTTAGCCAGCCGAGGAATTGAACTCACGACGACTGGGTGGAACCCAAGCGCGATGCTAACTCGGCTACTGACCAGTCAATTTTCTATTTATTTGGTTTATTTACTCTTCGAAAATGAAATGTCCCATTGAAAGGGCGTACCAATAAAGTGAGAGATTTCTGTTGTAATTTTTTTTTTAAATTTGGAAAGAGGACTTCAAATAGATGTATTTAAAAAAACTTTCATCGGTGTTCTTGTGCTATGGGGTATTACGTAAAAAAACGTTCAAATAGTAACATTATTTGACAAAACTTTGGGCATCCATCTCGAATCGAATGGTTATGTTTTCAAAAATATTTATTAGATTCATCAAAACAAGAATGTTATTTCTCATATAAATAACACAATAATGTGATATTAAAAAAAAATTACTGTAATCACAAACGTCAAGTGCTTTTATAATGATGTATCCTTTGAATATATTTTCTCCAAAGGATACGTCATTTGTTCTCAAGCTATAATATTCATTATAAATTAAAAAAATTTTAAACACTGCTGTAAAAATACAACTTTTTGCCTTTTTTATCAAAAGGTACTGACTGGTAGGTACGGCAAAGAAATTTTGTGTTTCTTAAAACTGTAAAATAAAGTCTTTGTAGACAAAAATTCGGCGTTTATATTTGTTAGAAAGTCGGCGACTTTTATTGGAAAGTTTTTTTTTCAAATCCCATTTATGTTATTTTGAGTTATTAACACATAAAAGACAAATAAATAACCAACAATAAATGCTTAATGTCCAATAAAAGTAAACAATATTTTAATACGTACGTATAAAAGAGTCAATGATGTTTGGGTAAAGTGAAAACAAATCAATTGTTACCTACGGCTTTCTAAAAGAGATAAGTGAATATATAACTCGAAATACAAGAGATTCTATGAATTTAGAAAAGTTCTGCAGTAACTAAACACATAAATAATTTAAGTAAGTTCAGTAAGGAACTCCAGTGAAAAATAGTACCTTTGGCTTAAAATATATATATTCACGTAGATCAACAAACGCTGATTCTGAGTATAGTACAATTTAAAAACGAATGAAACACCATCCCATTAAAACACACCGTTTGGTTGGTATGACTGAATTGCTGTTTAATCACAACCAGTTTACATGTGTACTATATCTATGCTCTACAACATCCACATCATGGTTGCCAATTCGTCGAGTTTTTTCAAAATTTCAAGAATTGGGTGTTTTGAAGGAGAACCTTTTTGTGTGAAAAGTGCGTATCCAACTAACTAACTAACCATCACGCCGTTTCTCCGCAGGGGTAGGAAGAGAGGACGGACAAAAACAACTCGGTCTTGGAACACACTCCTTGCCTCATTCACATTTATCCATCATCTCATACATACTCTTCTATTGTTCTGACTCTTAACATGGCCCGACTCAAGAATCTGATTCACTTGGTCATGCCATGTCTTCTTCGGGCGTCTCACTCACTTCTGCTATCCAACCATATTTAAATATGGTTGGATAGCAGATACTTGTGAGAATGCCCTATATTTCCCGAACGAAAGAGAAAATACAAAAATGACTAGAAAATAAAAAATAAATGCTAATTTCAATAGAATTTTGATTTTATTTTGGATGTGCAAGGAACTTGTGGGGATTATGTGGGGATTTTGAATATCTCTGGATCTATTGTAGGTATTTTAGAACATATGCTTTGGCAACCCTGGTCCACATTAACTTTTGAACCGATGAAAATATTTAAGATTTTTAAACACCGGTAAATTGTTTATCATGTTCGATCAGGGGCAAATTTTAGCACTTTGATTCAATACGGTAACATTAGTGTAGAGATGCTAACATTTTACATTGGGTTCTTCGATGTTAAAAGCGGGTAATCTTAAGAATAAAAAACGTCTCGATCACCATACAAAATACAGCGCCGGTTGAAAAAAAGTAGGCTTTACTAAAAGTGGTCATCGGTGACGATCATGGGTCACTTCCAAATATTTAGATTCGGAGACCCTAAAAATGACTCCGAAAATTGTTTTTACTGTTAAAACTAACTACAATAGTAAAAAATGTGCATGTATTTAAGTAAATAGTAAAAAGACTATTCAAAGCTTACCCAATTGAAATACGAAATCGGCACGATCGTATTCACAAGCGCCAGCCGTTCATTTTTAGCAGAGATCATCTAAACTCTAAGGTATTCCCGGACAAAAATTTGTGAAATTACGGTTATCAAGGCCATTGGTAAGACAAGGCAAATAAGGGTTGGCAGTCGAACTATTGGTTTATGGTCTGATCTGAGACCAACTTCGTTCCAGAATGAAAGTAGAGAGAGATGACTGTTTAAACGGACGATGTCCAAACGGACCATATCAAAACGGACGATGTCCAAACGGACCATATCAAAACGGACGATGTCCTAATCTGTGATGTTACGGTTATCAAGGCCGTTGGTCGGACAAAGCAAATAAGGGTAGGCAAGCTGTTGGTTTACGTTCCCAGCTGACGAGTCTTCAGGGTTTAATCAGGTGGCCGGTCTGGGAGGTGCGGTAGTCGATCTTCATGCACATTCTCGATGGGACTGCCGGTTACCTGTTGGAATACTCTTCGGTAAATGTCACTTATTTATTATATCTTATTTTCAGATGCCTACAATTATAGCACCATTGAATGAAATATGTTTTCCTTTTAAGTTAATATTTCTACTTTGTTAATTCTACAAATGGTTTAGTTTTCAAGAGCAGTTTTAACCATTTTTAATATTTAACGCCAATTTTACTACATATATTACTGCACAATACTTAATACAATTAACCATGTTTTTGTGTATGTTGTGGGCATCCTGCAGCCTAATCACTATGCAGGAACATTGGGGGTCTAGATTCACTATATAATAAATGTTTACTAACAATCGTTTACTAACAACAAAAGTAGAGTCCTTGCGAGAGCCCTGAAGGAGTAACCATCTGTTACTTATACCAGGGCGGGTAAGAGGTGATAATATAGACGGCTGAGACTAGTTTCACTCCAGGATGAAAGTCAAGGGAGATGAAATGAACGTCCAAACAAACGATGTCAAAACGGACGATGTCCAAACGCGTGATGTCAAAACGGACAATGTTCAATTTGGCGGTGAAGTCCAAACGGACATTGTTCAAATTTCTTTCAAAACTGTCTGTCATTAAAATTGTACCACCTACGTGTAAAAGCCCTCTGGGCGTTAAATAAATAAATAAAATAAAAATTGGCGGTGATGTCCAAATGGACAATGTTCAAATTGGCGGTGATGTCCAAACGGACAACGTTCAGATTGGTGGTGATGTCCATACGGACAGTGTTCAAATTGGCGGTGATGTCAAAACGGACAATGTTCAAAGTGGCGGTGATGTCCAAACGAACTATGTCCAAACAGACGATGTCCCAACGGACATAACTTTAAAAAAGGACCATTTTTAAAAGCTAACCCGTTTGCAATATGAAATCGGCTAGTTCGTATTCACAAGTAGGTAGCTACCGTCCATTTTTAGTATAGTCTATCTGCAATGTACGGTGTCACCGGCCCTAATCCGCGAAATAACGATTTTCAAGGCTGTTGGTAGGGCAAGGCAAATAAGGGTAGTCACTGTAGGCAGTCGAGCTGTTGGTTTACGGGCCCAGCTGAGGGCAGCCATGGCTCGGGATTAAAGTTGAGCATGGTGCTAAACTTTATCGGCGGAGAATGAATGTAAATGTAAAATTCTTCACTCATAAAGAATTCAAGTTTAGTGCTGCTGCCAGTTTGCTTAGTTTACTCTGAAGGCTCAGCGAAAATAATTTGCACGATGAAAGTTTGTTGATGTTTTGAAATATTGCTGAAATCTTATGAACAATAAATTTTTATTTTTCGTAAAAATGTTATAATTTTGGTTAGTATAAAAATAATAATAAAAAATCCGTAGTCGTGGGTAAGGCTCTAGTATAGCAAGGTCAGGTTCAAATCCCGACGTGCGTAAGTAAATTTTATTTGATTAATTTGTGTCATTTAACAATTTACACATTTGAATAACATAAAGTATATTTGTGCTACGTTCCAGAGTGAAAGATACTCCCAGAATGGGCCTGGTAAGCCCTACCATTCGGTAATAAAACGTTGCTTGAAATGGCTTTAGCCATGTTTGGTAAAAACTAGATCTGAATAACCAAGTAGGTACTTCCCCACCATCCTATTCCACATCTCTTTCCACTGCTCACTACCTTCAACCTCACAACATGCCCAATTGGAGATGCCATAGTCTCACTGGCTCCTCACGGTTGGAAGCAGTTGGGACTCTTGTGCGGATTCACACAAAAAATAATTATAAAAGTTTTAAATATTACTCCTTTTTGGCCACAAAATGTCCATGAATGCCACAAATGATTACTCCAAAATTGTGGAATCCGTTATTATCGAGTCATTATCTACCAAAAAAGTTTCCGATTGCCACAGTTCATAAGAAATAAGCCGCAGTAGCAAAGATCGTCTAATCTTAGAAGAACCTCTTACTTCACCAAAATACCGCAATTTCTTACTTATTTCCTATCAAGTTTAACTTAACAAAAGTAATAATTTCCATAAGTGTGCCTTTAGTCTTGGTAACTTTGGTACTATTATCTTTGACGAAATACTGTTTTGTTTACCATAACTTTTAAGTAAATTTGAACCTCTCCTCAGTGGTTGAACACGATCCTATATTAAGGAGAGATTAGGCTTACTTTCGGCCAAAGTTATAGAACGGCTTAAATCTTTGGTCATAACGAAAAGCTCAAAGCTCTGTTCGCCGAGATTCTCCTGTACCAAAAATTTTGTACTAAGAAAACACGGGTCGGCATCTTAAGCATTGAAATTATTTACACGAGATTGTGTCTTGGGTTACGAAAAAAGATTGCCATTAATTGAGATACGCAGTTGTATCGCATTTAAACTTAGATATCAAAGTCTTAGTTGTGGTCTGCTAGCGATCTCTTGAGATTTATCAATAACAATTATACTTAAATAAAGGCACAGTTTCAATAAATCAATCCCATTTAATATTCAATCAACTCCTTCATAATAATATACCAGTTGGACTCCTTAATCTCACGATGTTGTTTTCTCGAATTCGAAAATTATAAGAAATTAAATTCGATTCTGTATTATGAACCAAATAAAATGTTTCTTATGGTAAAACAGGAAATTACTACCATTGTCCTATTGATAAATCAAAGGTACCAACAGCAACATTTATTAGTTTAATTATCACTGAGCAAATCTTAATATCATAGTTTCAAACCTTTTTTACATAAATCTTTTATACAGACCTTTAAAATAAAACAATTGTTATATTTCAGAGCAATTTTCTGATTTTATTTATTGTTTACATACATTATCACAATTTCAACAGGTCAATTATATGGATTGATTATGTTTACAAGAAATCGCTTCCTGCAGTTTCAAATATACTATAAGCATACCTAATTCAGATGACGGTCCACTTTCTAACCAAAATGAAATTATTGGAATACCTTTGTCCTGGCACACACGTTTTTCATCAGAAAAGTAACTAAAGAAAAGAGCATAAAATAAAGCATTATCAAGGAAAAATGAATGATTGATATTGGTATCTACTAGCGCATCCTCAAAATAATATACTGGACAGATGGGAAACTAAAAGCATACTATTCATAGGTAATAATTTAGATGATGTATCTAGTATTATGTAAAAGAGATCATAGTTACATAAAGAGAGGTGAAAAATACAAGAATACCAAAAAGGGCTCATCGTTAATATATTTATATTTCTAGCAATATTATGACAGATGTTTAAATGTAAAGTGAAGATACGTTACTGAGACAACGCGCGTGGTTTCGCTGATCTTGGTCCAGTGGACATACTTTAGCGAACCGTTTATATGGACATTGGACATCTCATTCGTACGCTCATATTCCTCGGATGGCTATCCTTTTTTTATAAGCGGTGCTAGATTTTTCGTTCGATTAGTATGAACATAACGTGTCTTGTATTATTATATTGTCACTAGATTGATTACTGATTTTTTTTCTAATTTATTTCCTTGTAAGGCAATGATCCTGAGGCAAATATTATTTTTGTAAATACTTTTAGCTTTACAAATCCTAGAATTATAATATTCCCTAATTTTATGGCTCTGCGCTACTTAAAAACTGAATTGCAAGTTTCCCACTTTACGTCATGTTATATTCTCTTGACACTTCATTCTTCGTTCATCCGGTGTTTTTTTAGTGTACATTGTGTCCAAGACATTCAAGCGTCCCTTACTAATATTGTATGATGTAGTCTCAGTTCATAAGGTACATTATTTACACCTGAACCACAATATCCGGGGCACTGGTGATTTATGTTCCAGATTTTGTATCCGAAGTAAGCAACCACTTTGTGGTATAACTAATAAAATGTTTGGAAATTTGTTTCACAGTTAACCCAATAACTGGCACTATAATAAACTTTTTGAACACGTACTAAATGAAACAAATTAAAAACATATATACTAACATGGAATTACTAACAGCTCATCAAAATGTTCTGTCGTCTTAAAGTTAATACCTACGTGTAAAAGTCCTCTAGGAGTTAAATAAATAAATATTTTTTATTTTTTTTATTAAAATAAACTTATTTTTACAAGAAAAAGTTTTTATGCAAAGCACAAAGGAAAACTAATTATAAGCCAATAATTATAAGCCTGAAACACAAATATAAATTGAGAATTATTTGGCGATCAAAAAAAGCCGACATAGCATAGTGGCTTAGTGCACCTGACCGGCAATGAGAAGGGTGCGGGTTCAACTTCCGTCGGCGGTATTTATTTTTCTCGGAAGTTTTTTTTCTATTTATATTTGTGCTTCAGAAAAATAATCTTCCATATATATAAAAATCTCGTGTCACGGTGTTTGTGGTCACACTCCTCCGAAACGGCTCGACCGATGTTTATGAAATTTTTTATGTATAATTGTTAGGTATGAGAATAGGTTGAAAAGTATATTTCATACCGTTAGGTGATTAGGGTGTCCCTATCCAGAATTTTTTTCTGTTTTTTTTTGACAAATAATATTTTTTTATTATGTGGTATTAAAAAATATCTATAACCTTAAATTTTCATCCTCCTACCCCCACCCTATCATTTTTTAATCGTGATTTTATTATTTATGTATAAAAAAAATTGACAGAACGAAATTATTTACCTTGTTGAATAACAGATGGCGCTGCGTTCGCCTCATCGAACATTCATCCAAATATGCACAAGTCATTCACGAGAAGCGTCTCGACATTTTGACATATCATTTGGCATTTGTTATGTATCACAACGCAGTGCGTGCATAATTTTGTACGATTTATTTTAATTTATCTATTTGTGTGCATGTATTACAGTGAACAATGTCAGCAAGACCCAAGGGGGCCCATTTTGGGCCGTCGAATGAATAAAGCAACAAACATGCAAAATTATTATATGACAGAACAACGTTTGCCGGGTCAGCTAGCTATTTATAGATATTTATTAATAGATGTTTATTTTTATAACGTTTTTCTTGAAACTCTTATTATTTAAATACTTTAAGGTCAGACATAATTACATTTCCTCTGGTCTTTCAGGCTTCATTATAAATTCAAAACAGTCATAATATTACCAATGGAAGACCTCAATTCTAGAAATTTCTCAAAACTTCTGGACACGGCTTACAGTCTACGGTTTCTGGATTTCCCGCTGTCGGTTACCCTGAAACTTTAAGGAAACATAAAAAGTTATGAAAACCATTGGGAAAGGTTGCTTTGAACATCTGAGATATTATTATTATTTGAGTTCAGTTTGTAAATTTAGCTTAGGTATTTTCTAGGAACAAAACTGTTTGGTTTCGGGAGATTTAATGTCAGGAATTAATCCGAGTTACGAAGAGTTCAATCTTAGTTAGCGAAAATTACTTAAGTATATTTTAATTAGTCTATTAAGCATTTGATTTGTTCTCGTGGTTATAAAACCTTCCATAAATGTTTTCTGAAGAACTCCCATATTTGGAAGGTTTAATCGTGCCTAATTCATAATGCATCTATACGGAAACAAATGACCATCACTAATTTATTTAGAATCTCTTCATTGCATTGATAATTCCGGTTTATAACAAAGTTGTGCGCCTAATGAATGAATCAACAGGACAATTTCTGACTAAAAAACGTTAGTTCGTGAATTATCAGAATTTTCTGATAAACTTTTAGTAAGTTATGAAAATACTATAATGATTTATTTTTGGGATTTTATGCCGTATTACGCTACCTCATTTGGGTAGCAGGTTTCAGGCAGCATTACAGTGTCTATCAAGAAGGCAGATGTGTAATATATTAGCATGATGTCGAAACACGTGTTCATTAAAATCCGAATATTTTTTCACTACAAGTAAAATTATTTTTACTGTCATGATATATTATCAAACCAAATCAATGAAACAATCTTATATTGACGATTTATTTAAAAGGTCTGTTACGTTCACATATAAGCAATACAACACATTACCTAATAACCTAAAATTCCCAGTAACGAACAAAAAAAAACACTGGCAAAAGCTCTTAAAAGCAATTTCATTAGCAGTTTTGTTAATGAGTCACACATTTTTTATTATTTTTTGGTAAACTAATGTTTAAGACAAGATTTTTTATGCATAGCACAAAGGGTTACAATTATTTTTATAAGCAATAATTATTAGCCCGAAACACTCATCCACATTGAAAAATCTCCTGATAAAAGATACATGACGCCAACGGGACTTGAACCCGTGTCCTTTCGATTTCCGGTCGACAGCTCTGTCTACTGAGCTATGGCGGCTTATCTCTTATCCGAGAAATAATTCAATATATACTAGTGTTTCATTCAATAATTACTGCTTGTTACATTTTGTTCACCTGAAACAACCAACTTTATTTTATATGAGAAAGGCATTGTAAGTGCTAACTCTCTCACTAAATGGCGTCGAGACAAATTGTCTACATTTTTTCTTTGGAATTCCAAAAGATCTTATTTACTGTGTTTATTTCCTTTTATGTATTTACGAAATATTTTCCATATTAAGTCTGTCTAGTCTGTTTTAAAACGTATGCACACGATGCATACACTGCTCATTGAACTGCCTTTTTAATTCGTTTTCTTACGTAAAAATAAGTTTCCTTTGTTAATAATGTTTTTTAATGTTGTCTTTCCCGAAATGAGTTTTTTTAACTCACTGGGTATAAATATTATTGTCATTATTTTGTAATGTATAAACTAAATTTATCGTGGGGTGAATATCGATTTCTCTCAATGTATTTACGTAGGGTTTACATATGTATTTTTACTGTATCTGTCTCATTAGAGGATATCTATATTATTACTGTGTCTGTCTCGCTAGATATTTCCTGTGTTGAGACAGGCTAGTTTACAAAATATACAAATAAATACAGTGTCTCTCTCATTATAGGATCTCTAATGAGACAGACACAGTAAAAATATATTATTTTAATAAGAAGTACATTTTTATAATAAGACAGCACTATCTCTTAAATCGTAAGCTTAGGCAACTCCTACTACTCATTTGCTGCCTTGAATTACTATATTATATTATTGCATATATTTTTAGTTTGCAACGTTATTAAGATCCCGGCTAAAAATTTGGCGAATGAAGCCATTTAACAGAAAACAAAATGAGATGCCATTTGGTCTGCTTCGTTTTTTTTAAATTCAGTTTAGCTGCTTAGTATAAATTATTTATTTATTTATTTATTTATTTATTTATTTATTTATTTATTTATTTATTTATTTATTTTTCCATGTTCTCCGTAAAACGGTTATTCACCAATACATTATGGAGAAGATTACAAATTAGACAAAAAGTATAGCAAAACACATAAAAAGGTCAGTTTCACTACTTTGTGACATACGTCAAAAGATAATTGTTAAACTGCCTGTAGGTTACGTTAAAAATGTCGATGGTCAATGCAGACTCGTTGAGCAGTTCAGTCGCTCTGTTGACTGGGGCGTTCTGATAGGCAGAAGTCCTCGCTTTTGGAGCATAAAAAAGGGTATGGGACCTTCCACGAGTATACTTGTCTGGAACATATAAGTTAATCTCTTTCAAAATAGGTGGATTATGTATAGTTCCAGAGATTATCTTAAAAAAATGTTTTCCTAAAAATATTTTTCGGCGGGCTTCTAATGTATTAAGATCGAGCATTCCTGCTAAGAATAAGGATGGATACAGGAAAGGGTAGTACATATATTCCCTCATATATAGGTAACGCATGAATCTCTTTTGTACTTTTTCTATTTCGAGAATATGGTTTTGCTCAGAAGGGGCCCAAATAATGGAGCTATATTCCAAGATACTGCGAACAAGTGCTTCATACGTTCTTCGGATTGCGATTCCGTTGGTAAATGATCTTGAATTACGAAGAACAAATCCAAGCATTTTGTTGGCACGGGAGACAATATCAGATATATGGGATTTGAAAGAGAGATTTGCTTCAAAAATTACGCCAAGGTCTCGAATCTCATTTTTACGTGTTAATTCATGTTTATTAATGTGGTAGGGGAACAGGAATGTATCTTTGGACCTTGTAAATGTAACGATACTGCATTTCTGAATACTGAAGGGTAAGTTGTTCAGTTCCGACCATTTGACAAGAGAATCAAGATCGTTCTGCAGAAGAATGGAATCGATGTAACTTTTAATTGCTTTGAAAAGTTTTATATCGTCAGCAAAAAGAAGATATTTTGAGTGGTTTATAGTGTTGCCAATGTCATTGATGAATAAGAGAAAGAGAGGGGGTCCTAGATTCGATCCCTGGGGAATCCCGGAGTTAGTTTTGTATTCGTGAGAGATATGGTGTCCGTAACTGACATACTGACGACGATTGCGTAAGTAGCTAGCCACAAAAGCGAGGAAATTCTGAGAGAATCCGATGTCACTTAATTTTTTTAATAAAATATCATGGTCGACTTTATCAAATGCTTTCTCGAAGTCTGTATAAATCACATCAACAGGTACAAAATTTTCAAATGAATTATTAATATAGGTAATGAGATTCATAAGATTCGTTGAAGGTGACAGTGTGGGACGAAATCCGTGCTGATTTTCGGTGAGTGCGTGTTTTGTTTGGTTATATATCTGTGAATAAATTATGGTTTCTAAAAGTTTTGCGGGTGCTGACAACACAGCTACAGGTCTGTAATTATCTATTTCAGACTTTTTTCCTTTTTTATGTATAGGCGTTACTTTCGTTAGTTTCCACATTTCCGGAAAGATATTTTTGCGAAGTGATAGGTTAAAAATATGTTTTAGAGGTTGAACAAAATAACTTGCATATCTTTTGAGGATTATAGGTGGAATACAATCTGGGCCGACGGAGTATTTAGGTTTTAGCTTATGGAAAGCTGTAATAATATCGTAATCGTTAATTTCATGAATTTGTACAGGTAAAGAGTTAAATGACGATGAAGCTATAGAGGATATGTCAAGTTTGGGGATATTGTCGCTAAATACTGATTGAAAATAGTGTGCGAAACCTGCGGCGATCTCAGACGATCCATTATATTTATTGTCTTTGTAGTCCATGTGGTTAAGTTTGTCACAGCCGCGGCGTTTATCGTTAGTGTAAGACCAAAATCGAGTTGGGTCTGTTATTATACTGTTCTCGGCCTCACGTGTAAAGTCAGTGTAGGCCTGACCAATTAACCGTTTGATTGATTTTCGCAAAGTTTTAAAGTTAGCTAAGGCATGTTCGGATTTTGTTTTTTTCCAAAGATAGTGCATTTTAGTTTTTTCTCGTATGAGGTGAATGATTTCCCCATTAAACCATTTCGGATATTGTCTAACATCTTTGAGCATACGTGTAGATCTTTTCTTAAAACAAATGTTGAAAATATTATTGAGCTGTTCATAAAACATTTCGACAGCTAGATTTACGTCAAGGCAATCGTAATGATTCCAGTGATGTTGTTCTAAGGCATTCTTAAGTGTGTTATCTGAGCTTTCGTGGAAAATCCAACCCATGTTTATGTCTGGAGGCAATGTGTCTGTTTGTATATGTGATTGAGTTGTGTAATCGAATGTGAATGAAAGTGAAGGGTGATGAATATCCTCTCTGACTAATGGGGAGTCATGACGGCAGATAACAGCATTTTTAGAATTTACATTACTTAATACTAGGTCTAACATGTGTGCATTTATGTTATAAACAGTGTTGAATTGTGTTAAATTATAAAAAGAATAAAAGTAATCGAAAACGTCAATTGGGTTTTTCCCTGAGGGGAAGTTAAAGTCACCGAAAATAATAATATTTTTTGATTGTAACTTTACACTTTCACTTATAGTTTTGTCGTAAAATAATTGATACTGTTCAGATGTTGTATTTGGAGGAAAATATACAACACATATATAAATGATGATATTTCTATGCGATACTTTCACCCACAAGTCTTCACCTTGGGTTTCTATGCAGTCCATTCTTTCCGCGTGTGAGTGGCTGTCAGCTCGGAGGGCTAGGAGAGTCCCTCCTCCGCGACTGCCTCTATCCTTCCTGTAGACGTGGTATAGGTTTTCGAATAGCTCCGACGAAAAGCTGCTTGAAGTTAGCCAAGTTTCGGTAAGAGCAATCAGAAGTGGTTTCTGGTACATTACGTTTGTCACGAAGTCGATAATTTTATTATTCAGACTTCGAACGTTCTGGTATACTCCACTAATGTCTATCTTTTTCGGACGTCGTATCGACCGTCCTAGTTTGGGGTCGTGGTCTCCGAAATGACCATTCGTTGAAGGCCACGTTTTCAGGCCAGATCGTGGGGTCCAGGAAAAAGTGGAAGTAATTTTATTACTTAGAATAACCAAATAAATAATATTATTCTAATGCGGCAGTTTAAACAGCCAATATATGAACTTATTATTTTTGTGAAAAGCCAATTTGGGCCACTTTTATTTTTTATTATTTAAAACACAACAGAATATATTTCACAGAATTTTAACAATGTGTGAATGAAAAATTTATCAAATAACCTAAAATTATTACAAAAAAAAGTTTACATTATGATTTCACAAATTTGAACTTCCTGATAATCTCCAATTTTATGAAAATATAATTATGTCTTCCACAGCCGTAGTAAAGTTCTTCTGCAAATAGAATACACGATTAATTCTAACTGCCACAGTGAAATCGACTAATAACAGACTGCCATTAATATACAGGACATTTTAATAAAGCCGCAGCATATGTTGTAGCTACGGACTACAATGTTAAGAAATGGACAACGCTTAGTTACAATGTAGCTATTGATATGTCTACTGAGGTAGCGTATTTTTTCATAGAATAATTTCCCAATTTGAAAGTCTTCATTGAGCTTGCTTATAAACAATGGTCGATGTTCGATAAATACTTGTTTCGGAAGTTTGCGGTCACTGGAAACGTTGTTATTATTTCTCTGAGGAACGTGATATTTATAAACAACGGGAACTGATTGCTTTTTAAATATAAAAAAATATTAACAAGTCGTAAATCGGTCAAATAATTTTATTTATTTATTTATTAACGGACATCGTCCAAATTACAAAATAATAACACGAATACAGTAAAATGAAAAATACAGGAGTAGACAAAGGTACATGAAAGCAAAGACATATGGCAGATATAATATAAGAAAATAAAGTGACAAGTCGAATCAAGTCAAGACTACGCCGTGAGGACCACGGGACACTTATAATATTCCGTCACTTGTTTAGCAACTGGCAAAAATCATTCAGACTTATCCCAAAAAAATTAAGGTTTTGACTTGAGTTGACTAGTCTACACATTCTGGACAATGGTGAATAATATCCATAATCTCTCGAATGATGGTTGAGGAAGAGCATTTCATTATTTCTGAGTCTGTGCGAGGGGATATTGAAGGGAATGAGTTGCAGTAGAGTAGGTGAATCAATAATACCATTTATAATTTTGAAGAAGCAAATGAGGTCATTTCTTTCCCGAAGGACTTTCAAAGGAGAGAGGCTTAGAGTTAGTTCAATTTCATCATATGAGTATTTGCCTTTTTCTAATCCTAGCCACCTAGCAATCCCTCTTATAAGAATCGATGTTCAACAGATTCAATGCGTCGAATGTGGACAGCATAAAAAGGAGACCAGATAACATAAGCATATTCAAGATGGGGGCGAACCAAGGAGCAGTAAAAAGTTCTAAGGGTATTTACGTTTTTGAAGTCCGAAGTGATTCTAGTGATGAAACCAAGTAGTTTGAGGGATTTATTAACGATTGCAGTTATGTGATCCCGAAAAGAAAGCTTGCTATCAAGAGAGACACCAAGGTCTTTAATAGATGTAACAGTTGTCAAGCAAATATTATTAAGTTTGTATTCGAAAACAATCGGTTTTTTTGATCTATAGGACATAATTTTGCATTTATCGACATTTAGTTTCAAACAATTAATTTTACACTAATCATTGAAAGAGTCGATATTCGATTGGAAAAGAAGGCAGTCATCGTGATTTTTCATTATTTTTAGAATCTTATTGTCGTCCGCAAAAAGCCAAAAGCGTGTATGAGAGAAAATACTAATAATATCGTTTATAAACAAGTTAAAAAGAAGCGGCGCTAGATGTGCTCCTTGAGGTACGCCGGACGTTACTTCAATAATAGTAGACACAAAGTGGTTTAATTTAACTCTTTGTTTTCTATTGCTTAAATAAGAATTAAAGAATGATAGCAAGGGGTTTCTAATACCGATAACATATAGTTTGGCCATAAGGATTGAGTGGTTTAATGATTTTTATGTTTTTTTATGGAACGGAATCCTTTTATTCAGAAATTAACGGGGTATTATTTGACTGTCAATAACACTTGTATTTTCATATTTCATTACTGATAACCTGAGTTGTCTCACAAAATATTGATACTAACGAATTGGTAGTGGTCACATTCAATTCAATACGAATGAAAATGTGGTTAATCATTCTTCACTAGAGATAGTTTTAAAATAAGTATTTTTCAAAAACTGACCACAGAATTTTTTCATTTATTGTGTCCTTTTTTTATTCTGTATTTTTTCCCATAATTTCACATCATAAGTACAAAAAATTTTAGTTAAAAAATGTTTACGGTAAAATAATATATAATTGATTTTTTCAATATTATGTTCATCGAGAATACCGCACAAGAGTCCCAACTCCTCCCAACAGTCTGAAGCCTTTGATACTATGGCATGTGGAGAGAGGGGGGTATGTTGTGAAAAATTGAAACATATAAATTCGTAACTTAATGATTTTTTTCAAAACACTAACAAGTTAATAGGTAAATAATGTAGATTTTGAAGTTATGGTTATACCATAGTAGTGAAAAATGAAACATAAAAGTTTGAAAATAATTTAAATACGAATATTGTTTTAACATCTTAATCAATTAGCCATAATTTTTCATTTTTTTGGGTAGTTTGATTTTTACTAGTCATTTGTATTTGTTTTAGAAGAAGATTAAGGACGGGTTGTTTCGGAGAATTTGAAGAATTCTTCAAATTTCAAAGTTAATTTTCAAGTTCTGTGAAAGATTTTTCAAGATCTGTTATTATTTCAGTTCTCTCAACCAACTAGCCTATAATGATAAAATAATGGATATAAAATAAGACTTTCACAGAACTCGAAGATGAACGTTGAAATTTGATGAATTGTTTAATATTAATTGTACGAGGACCAATAAAATTGATACGTTTTTGAATTCATTTTTGCATAAATAATTTATGAATTTTAAATATTTTAGTTTCTTTTTATAATGAGTCAGTCGCGAATATTATATTTCCATTTTATTATATAACTTTAATAATGTGCTCTTTTGGAACTATTTTACCCGTTCGTTCGATTTTTAATTTTACCATCAAGTATTCCAAGGAATCTAAATTTTTAAATCGAAGTTTAAAAATATGCTGTTCACAGCAAGTTACCAATATGAGAATTCAAACCGTTGAAAGTTTTAACATGTGGCCAAGTCCTGCCTCGCGAACTCCATTACAACTCCAGTTCAAAGCACGCGGAGAGCAAACGATAAATAATTACGCCAGAATGACCAGGACTATTCTCGCTGGAAATATTCGGCGCAATTGAAACGCTCTGAAGGGTCGTAAAACAGTTGAGGGATGGTCGCGAATTTATTACGGGGCGTAAAAAACACGAGTGGGGCTGCACTGAACTTTCAACGTCGCGGGCTTTCCGATCGAATCGTTCATTAATTAATTTCCCATCTCTGGATTTGGGGGTTTTTAATGGTTTTTGAGTGAATTTATTTCGGATACTATCTGAATTTGGCAATTATAATCGTTTTATAGTAATGTAATTTTTGTTAAAAAATAGTTTCTTTTTAAATTGAATTTTTAACTTCGGTAGAGATGGGTTTTCAATTTATCACTCCTCAAAATAACAATACGGAAACTTATGAACTGCTTACTGCGGCTTAGAGTCAGTGACTCAACAAAAATTTTACCTTTTAATTCACCGCTTTTGCAAACTTGCCATAATATGCCAAAAATCATTCGAATGATTTAATAAATACATTACTCTGAATCATTTTTCAATACACCACCAATAGGTATGATGGGTACAAGAATGAAGATTACAAGATCACAAAATGATTGATTTTAAACGTGTTGAAGAAAGATGTTGTACTTTTAGCATGCTTGTTTAAAGTAAAAAAACAATACTACGATAGAGGAGGACACAAACGGAGCGAGTTTTCTTTGACTGATGAATTTAACATCTTCTCAGATGACGAAGCTAATTTTTAGTCTTCTTCATCTTGTTTGTACTTTATTGATACCCCATGAAATTATTTTATTTAGCTGACTATCTCTCAATTGATAAATCTTCTTTTCTCTTCCTTCTCTATCATATCCTACCATCCAATGCAAAAGGCTAGATGTGCTGTAAAATTAACAAATTTACCAAATAACTGCAAATGAACGCTAAAATCCTTAATAATAATAATAATAATAATAATAATAATTTTTTTATTAATTTCTTACACAATTACAAATTAGGATTTAATACATATAAGAAATTAGGTTATATAAATTTTACAAAAGATTGTTTTAAGTATTTATACATAGAAAAAGAAATTTCAAGAAATGTGGAATTTCAAAAAAAACTCAGGCAGTGGTGAAAGATCTCGTCAATGTGGAGAGACTCTTTCAAGAATCAGAAGAATTTCCCTTCTGAATCTCTCCTCACTGACGCCAAATATATCAATCTTGGAGGAGATTTGGTTCAGGAGCAATATACTCCTCCCTACCGGGAGAACCATTGGCAGGTTAGTTCTGCAGGCAGGAAGATAGAATAATCTATGATGACGTTGTCTAAGATAGTCATCTGGAACATAGAGACTCACGCGCTCTAAAATGGCTGAGTTCTCAATATAGCCTCGCAGCAGTCTGAATAAGTGGGTAGCGGCATACCCCTCCCTTCTGAGCTGCAGGGAGTGAAGTCCCAGCATGCCCAGAAGAAAGTTCGTCGGGTAGAGCCATGGATAGTGGCCGTACTCCCTCATGTAAAGAAATCTTAGAAACTTTTTTTGAACCCTCTCCAACATGAGGGAGCACCCCGCCTCATGAGGATTCCAGATAAGCGAACCACTCTCCAGCCTACTGCGGACCAGGGAGAAGTATAAAATCTTCAGAGCACGGGTATCCCGAAATACTCTGACGGTTCGGAGAACAAACCCTAACATTTTTAAGGCCGACTGGCACACCCCTTCGATATGAGGACGAAATGTCAACTTATTCTCATACATAATCCCAAGATCCTTTATGTTTGAAACTCGTTTGAGATTATGACCGAGCATAGTGTACCTGTGGTATGTGAGACTAAATGCTCTGGTGAAAGTCAGAACTACGCATTTCATGACATTGAAATGAAGCTTGTTTCGTTGACTCCATTCTGAAATGTTATCAACATCAGCTTGAAGGTGCAGGCAGTCCTCAATATTTCTTATTAGAAGAAATAATTTTAGATCGTCAGCGAACAGCAGAAAGCGAGAAAAACGAATGACTTCAGCAATGTCATTAATGAAAATGGAAAAAAGAAGAGGCCCTAGGATCGATCCTTGAGGAACCCCAGAAAAAACAAGAAATTCGGCAGATTGGAAGATTCCGTGAGTGACAAATTGTTTTCTGTTCTTGAGGTAACTTTTAAAAAACTCTAACATCCGAAGTGAAAAACCCATCTGGGCAAGTTTTATGAGTAAGATATCGTGATTCACGGTGTCAAAAGCTTTGGAGAAGTCGTTGTACGAACAGTCTACTTGGTAACCTCTGTCTAGGGACCTAGCAACATAGTCGGTGAAAACCATCAGGTTGGTTTCAGTGGATCTTCCTTTCCGGAAACCATGCTGTTCTGGGATAATGTATGCGTCTATCTGAGGCATAATGAATTTATGAATTAATTTTTCAAATACTTTAGCAGGAGCTGATAGTATAGCAACTGGTCTATAGTTTTCAATTAACTTTTTCGAACCATTCTTAAAAATAGGACATATTTTTGAAGTTTTCCATACTTCGGGAAAAGTTGAAGTATTTATAGCTAAGTTAAAGATAAGACATAGTGGTATTTTTAGGAACTCGGCACACCCTTTAATAAAAAATACGGGAACGAAGTCTGGTCCGATAGAGTGCGAGTTCTTCATGAGTCTTATGGCACTCATAACGTCAGATTCCGTAAGTATACCTAAATCGACGTTTGAAGCTCTTTTGGTATTAAATGTGGCCGTATTATTAATGTCTAGAAGTGGAGGGTCTTTATTGTAGACCGATTGAAAATGATCAGCAAATGCGTTTGCCACACCCAAGCCACGAAATTCCTGATTACCTTTCATCATGGTGTCTTCGAGACCACCATCCTTCCGAAGAGATTTTATATAGTGCCAAAACATCTTGGGATCATGCATGATGTTTTCCTCAATTTCAGACACGTAGGCTCGATAGGCCACTCGAATCTCGCGCCTAACTAACGCTCGGTAAAAACTAAACAGATCGTATTCACTCTGAAGGCGTCCAGCTTTCCAGCGCTTATGATGGGCGTGTTTGATCTCTATATTCGAGATGACTTCTCTCGAGAACCACTTCGGATACTTGCGACCACCACTGCCTGCAAGTTTTTTGGGAAAACAAGAATCAAATACGTCATAAATACATCTGTAAAAATATTGCGCCGCCTCATCTACTGTACAGAAAGTGCTGAGGTTTTGCCAGTCCATCCGGCTCATTGATTCATACAAGTTGATGAAATTACCCTTGTTGAAATTCCATCCCCTTGAGATTTCACGTTCAAGGGTCGGGACTCTATTACTTTTAAAAGGTTTTCTCATCAAGCTGCACTGAAATTCAATAGCCGGATGAAAGCTGTCCTCAGGTACAAGTGGAAATTCACAGCGTCTCACCTCAAGATTGGCATTACACAGAACAAAGTCAAGGATTCTGGAATTGGAATTTAGAATGTCATTACACTGCGAGAGACCAAAGGCCGCGCACAGATAGTCCAAATCAGATTCTACTTTAGAAACTTCACGAGCGGAATGCAAATTAAAATCTCCCAGTATGACGACATTCTTTTGACCAATTGCATCGAAATTAGAATGTATCCTGTCAAAAAATTGATTGAATACTTCCCACCTACTGTTAGGCGGGAAATAAACTACACAAATGAATGTGACAGTCAGTTTGCAAGATACTTTTACCCATAAATCTTCTTGCTCAGTTTCTAGGGTGTGGATGCGCTCTACCTTTACCCCATCCTCACCCTTGAAGGCAAGGAGACAACCGCCACCCTGCCTGTGACCACTGCCATTGTCTCGATCTCTTCTAAAAACTAAGAAGTCACCACCAAAAAGTTCAGAGGTCAAAACACCAGCATTTAGCCATGTCTCGGTCAGTGCTATGATATCACAGTAATATATAGTAATGTATGATATCACTTAATTACACTGCCACTCGAGCAATTGTTGGCATGTATGTATTATATGTTTACCATAATATTCAATTAATAGCTTTCCTCAAAATATTAATATGGAAACATAAAACGGATGGTTTGAAGCCAGTGAATCCACCTAGATTTTACCGTTTATCCTATATTTTTGGGTTATATAAATTTGGCACATTACAGCAAGCGATCGAAGCGTTTTTGTGTGTTACCACAAACAGTTCTCAAACTCATCGTGGAAGGAGATTTTAAATAATAGGTTCTTTGTGTTAAATCAAGGATTTATTAATACTTCGCGTATTACAATGGTGACTTGATAGTCGACCTAACTAGGAGCTGGCTAAATGGGATCTGAAAACACCAAGTTTGTCTGGGAGAATTCTATCTGGTCCTGGCGACTACTGGCTACTGGCTGCCATCTTGCAGACTTCCAAGCAAGCTCTATGCACTGCCCTCTACGCGTGCATCTGTGAAGCTCTTACTTCCAACAGAAAACTTGGCACAATATGCCAAAAATCGCTCGAGTGGATATTTTCTTTGTGGGTGCTAACGAGAAAGCAAAAAAAAACTCTTAACGTGACCGGTGTTAAGTGAAATAGTATGATAGTCCTAAATTAAATGTTCATTCATCCCGGCTTACTGCTTTTTATGTGAGGCGAAGTTAAAATAACGGATTGTTGTTGCATTTCACTGCCCAAATTATTTATCACGACCACCAATAAACTTCGGAAAAGAAAAAAAGCACATTGTTTTTTTTTCATGGGCAATCATTTACGGCGAAAGGAATGCAATAAAAAAAGGTTCCTCGATATTTGCTGCTCGGTGTGATTTGGATTGCCTTTGGGATTTGGATGTTTGAAATAATTCCGACTGTGAAAAGGCAAAATAGAATAATCATCACTTTTTGTGGAGCCCACTTTTTGCTTCATTACTTTCTCTGTGGAAATAAAATATTCGTCAGAGTTTGGTAAGTACTGTAACGCTATTTTTCACGGTTCTTAATTCCAGTTTGTTCAAAATTTAAAGCAGCCAACAGAAGCTTTGCCATTCGACTTCCTTTTCAGAATTTAGCAGCCAAAAGCATAAAAAATAAATGGAGTAACTCATTTTGTAGGTAAAAGTAAAAAAAATAGGATAGTTTTATAATTGAAGCAGAATTTACAAGGTGACAGTGTGTATTGCTAATTTATTGATAGACTCTTCAAATTATTAAATCTATAAATATTGGTGATAAGTTTAAAAACGGGATTTCAGGCCGTTTCCTAATAAACTTTGAAAAGATTCGTAATAATCTCGAAACACGTGTGCACGTATCTGCGTTTGTCCTGATAATATATAATGTCGGAAGTTTTCCGACACATTTTCACTGGTATCTTACTAAAAGTTTACCAGGAAACCTATCAATTCATTCGTCAAGAGCCTGCAATCCCGTGTTTAACCCGATTATGAAAAATTTAAAGAAATTATTAATAAATTAGCAATATTTGATATCAGTAATTTATTTGTTCCGTGTGTCAAGTATCAAATAACAAAACAATGTACAAATACCTACGATATTTTAATGTGAAGGATTGAGGGTGTGTGCGAGAACAAAGCAGCGTTACATCATCTGTGATTACCCCTAAAATAGCTTGATAGTGTTAATTTTACGTTTGTTGAATGTTTCCAACGAACTTATGTATAAGATATAAACCTAAATGAAAACGTCCTTTTAAGTCCTATGAAACGTAAAAACCCAGTATCTTTAAATAAATCTCTTTAAAACTTAGACAATTTATATTAAAAGTAGTATTTAAAGCTCTTTTCTTTGCAACTTCTTTAATCACATATGAAAACGTTCATCATTTTTAGTGAGCAAACTTCTTCCACATAACCCCAGCTCTAACTTAAACGTCTTAAAACAAAGGCTGTTTATTTTTTACCTGAAAACGTTGATCAACTTGATCAAGCTGCTGCTAAAGCACAAGATTCAACTGCTCATTGAAAGTTTCGGAAAGTTTCGCCGCCAAGACCATATTTGGGCTAATATTTCACTGGCGTTTCGCTTCGTTTATCTCGGGCTTTCAACTCATCGCGCATCGGGGTAAATTCCCTACCTTATCTCTAACTCTCATCCCCTGGCTTCTCGTATCTGAACCTTCAGCAGCTAATATCTTATACGAAACTTGGAGGTAAGAAGTCTTTGGTATGCTTAGGTAGTTATTCCTAAAGTTAGTGGTATTTTCGTTGTTAGATTTAGCTGATAAAAAATGTAAAAGGAGCCGAAAATCAACAAAAAACGCTGTTTACGGTAAATTTTATATCATTCTGTGATACGAAATGTAAAACGTGAACGGTACGTTTCTTGACCCTGGGACTAAAACGTCGTGGTTTCGTAACTTGTACTGTAAAATACACACCTACAACAGTACCTGCATAATTTTATTGTACTCACATCTTTTACCCGAGTGGTCAGTGTCGCCCTACCCAACATTTTTCATGTGAAACCGCACAAGAGTCCCAACTTCATATATATATATATTTTTTAATTATTTCTCATTATACTTGTAATCACAATTTTACAATTGTGTATTTTGTACCTACTTTACAATGGATTACATCTATTTTCTGTCAGTATCTCCTATATAATACAGATATTCTCCTATGTACACTGCATCATGTATCACTTTTATGTAAAAGCCTTCTTCGGCGTATATATAAATAAATAAACTGCTCCCAACCGCCTAGATCCAATGAGACTATGGCATCCCAAACGGGGTATTTTGGGAGGCTGAAGCTAGTGGGGACAGGAATGAGATAGGAAAGTGGATGGTGGGGAAGTACCTGGCTATTCAGATTGGATCACCAAACACAGCTAAAGCCATTTCAAGCAACATTTCAATTCTGAACGGTGGTCTTACACCAGGGCGATTCTGTGAGTACCTTCCACTCTGGAACGTGTCCCAAATATACTGTATATCATATTTTTTGCTCTTAACACTAGAAAGACCGGGTACTGCTCCATACCTATAAAGACCACAACGGTCATTTTGACCGCTGATAACATGCGAGTTTATTATTATTGTAATTGTGTCATATTTGGCATAATATTAAATAAATAAAACAATAATTATGTATTGAAATGATTTACTTTAATCGATAAGGTGCACATTTAGTACAAACTGTTTTTTTTAATAATATCCGAGGCACTTTCCGCAAACAGATTTCTTACAATTATCAAATGTGTCAGTTGTTTTATTTTGCTTACATTTTTTATTAATTTGGCACTCTCGTCTTTTAGAATTTTTATTTTCGGATTCCCTTTCTGTCAATTCTTCAGGAGCAAACACAACTGGACCAGCGCTGGTATTTGTATATGCTGACCGTAGTTCTCCAACAAGCTGTAGAATAAAATTGTGACGATATATATATATTTTTTGTTATCTTTTTATAAATTATCCATGCATTTATAGCGGCTAGATCAAGTATGTTGTAGAAAACGTTCACAGGCCACCTTCTACTTCCAGCTCTTACGGAATATTTACGAGCCATTTGGTCGATTATATCGACACCATATTGTGTAGAATTGTAAAATTCAATCGTTTCGGGAATTTTCTTTGTTCTGTCGCCAAATTGAACATCCGGATATACTGTACTCAATATCATTACATTTTTCTTCGGTTTTCCTTGATAAACAGTTAGAGTAATACCATTGTTAGCCTTCAAAATAAATGATTCATAACGTGAAGTACAAATGGTTTTGCAAACTGCTGATATTTCTCTCCTGGCCCTTCTCATCGTTTCGACAATACTTGTTTGTTCAGCTCGTAATTTCTCTGCCAGCTTCATCGAAGCAAAAAATTTTCAGTTGTGATGTTTCGTCTTTTCTTGAGATACGGTTGTAATAGTTTCATTATTACATATTCTGGTAGTGACTCATTTGAACTTTCTTCAGTTTTACCTAAATATGGAAATCCATTACATAGGTATTTAGTATCTACGGCCACCACAAGCCAATATTTTTCCAAATTTTTCAGGCTTATTTGCTATATACTGAGTAAATGGACAACGAGTTTTGCTAGGAAATAGCTTTTCATCGCCCGTTAAATTTTCACCAGGAACGTAAGACAGATTACAGTTTTCAATGAACTTGTTCCAAATTGCCGATGCTAGTGCAAATTTATCAGTTGCCAGTCGTGAAGATCTCGTAATTCGCAAATATTTAATAATTTTTTGAATCTGTTCTTACTTAAAGTTTCTTTGAATATGAGGAGTCCCCATAATGTCCACTATAATAAGTCTTTTAGAATATTTAAATATTGAAGACAATATTAGTGATTTTTAAACGAAAATCTGAAACAGAAAAATCAGAAAAGGAAACTGTCACATCTGGGATCATCTGGGACCGAATATTTAAATATTACAATTTGAGGTTTTACTCAATAAAAGTTATTCCGAAAAATAATAAGTCTTTTAGAACTTTATTGTTTTCAACATATCGCTTCGCATAAGGTGTTGGGCCTGCAACTTCTCTGAGTACATTTTGTCAATTACGTCGTCCTTGCTGGCTGGAAGTACTCTGAGTATGTGATGTACATTGTACACGTCCATTCTGTACCGTCAACTGCAACCTGAATATCTCCAATTTCCGGAAGGTCTTGAGTAACCTCTTGCAGAAAAACGTCCTCCAAGTTGTGTAAATCTCCCTCCACGGCTGCCTCTTATTCTAACCCCTCGACCATGACAATTTGAAATCGGATTTCTAGGAAAAGATGTCGATGTCATCTGAAGATCTTCATGATCTTCATGTCCGATAAAAAAAAATTGGGCTCCAAAATAAAAACGGTGTCATCAATTTTACTGGCACGACATTCTTCATCTGACTGATCCTCTGCAATGTTTTGAAGTCTTGCTAGTTCTTCCACTATATCCGACTCGGTAAGATTTCTACGAGCACTCATATCGATATGATATTAGTAGTAACATGTGTAAGGTGGAATGGGTATATTTTAAACTTGAATAAAGAATATCCTAAACAATCCCAGCTAAAAATGGCCCCAACGCGTTGTACGGTCACATTGACCGCGGCGGTCTTTGTAGGTATAAATCATTATATTTCGATAAATAAATAAGGTAGGTACCTGTTTTTTTTCACCATGGTCGTTAAATCGTGAATTATGAAAAGTAAAAAAAATCAGATCATTACCATAAATTTTAAGCAAAGTATCGTCATATTACATCGTGAAACGGTCAAAATGACCGCTTCGGTCTTTCTAGTGTTAACTGACATGGTCAGTTCTTGAGTAATAATGTAATTGATGGATTTTACATCCTTATTTCAAAGGACGCAGTCGTTTGAGTATGACTGATAATAAAAATATAAACCTTTTTTTAACCGCATTTCTTTTCTGCTGCGTCTAACTACTTGGCATATTCTGACACATAAAATGACTTCCGATGGTCAAGAACGACATTATCAGAATTAGATAAAGTTTAATTTTCTGCATATTTATGTTGGCTTTTTGCAAAGAAACGATCTGGAAGTGGGTGTCGAATAATTTGCCATATGGGCGTTATTTTTAAGGCAACAAACTACAAAAAAAAAAATTCCTATCGAATTGTGGTAAACTTACCTAATTTTTCCCAACCATCTTCTCATGTCATTTCAATAATCTTTTTGTTTGTTTTGAAACAATTGAAGTCACGAAAAAGTTTTTTAGTGTTTTTGCTCAATTTTTTTCTAATAAAAAAGCTGATTCAAAGCTTAATAGTTAATGATGGAAATTATCTACGATCTCAGCTAAAAAGTTACGTTATTCCAGGCAATGCAAATATTTTTTTATGCCTTCTGTTTTGAGGTTTAATAAACCTTAGGGTACATTTTTCAGTATTAATCAATATAATTACATAATTATTTCTTCAACGTTCGAAGATCAACTGGAAATAGACAATAATGAATCCGGGAGATAACGTGATTTTTGTTCGGGGTTAATGATTAATGGTACTTAATTAAATAAGGGAGATAAACGGCACCCCTGATAAATGATGTAAAAGGTTCCATCAGGATAGCGCGTCCATTCATAGTACACAACACAATACAGTCTTCTTATTTACTACAGGCGATTCTTCAACTTCACCAACACTAAGTGTTTATTGCTAGGAAAACACTGTAACGACTTTTAGTAAATCAATTTCCAAATAACATTTTGTCTCTAGTGTAATATGCAAGAATACAATAAATGTTTATATATATTCATGTATAACGTATACATGTTTATAATATCATACTAGCTGTTGTTTCCGGCATTGCCTGAACTCTATAAAGAGTTATTTCTAAGTGAGAAGATGAAGGTGGTAATTTTCTTCTTATTTTGAACTTCAAATGTGCAAAATTTGGTCAAGAACTTTCAAATTTCTGCTTTAAGGGATGGTAGTTTATAAAAATCTCATTTAAACTAGTAAACAGTAACCTTCCTCTTAATTTTAAGGTTATGTGTGCAAAATTTCATCAATCTTAAAATGTAACTAGCTAACTAACCATCACGCCGTTTCCCCGCAGGGGTAGGCAGAGAGGACGGACCGCCAAACAACTCGGTTTAAATAAACATTTAAAATAAAATTATTTACAGTTTTTGTTAAAAAACATAACATTCAGATAGTGAAAACCCAATGAACTACTTCACAAAATAAATCCTTGAAGATTAATTTACTAGCTATTGATTAACTATCAACTTTCGAGGAATAGAAGGTTTTCCATGTAATTGCGCCTACAAGTATAGTTTCGAATAAACTTTGTCCAAAAATAAACCCTTTTGTTCAAGTCCCAGTGATGCCCAGATCACATTTTAGGAGGATAAATTTCCGATGTTTTATCGTTTGAATTGAAAAAGAATAGGAGCTTATCGGAAAAGGGTATTTTTACATGTCATTAAAAAGACTGTTAAACTTTCCCCGGACTACTGTAAAAACAAAAATAGTGAAAAAACTGTACTCATGTGTGTTAAAACGTGTGTTAAATTTATAAAAACCTACAATAATAGTTCCACAGTAATTTTATGTTGAAAATAAGAACTTTTTATTAGTAGTACCATGTAATAAAGGCGCTAAAAGTAGTTCATTGCGACTTGCAGCAGTAATAACTGTCCCTAAATAGCATCTATCTACGGAATTACTGCATTTTTTCCACGTAGAGCTACCGTAGTAGTCAATTTATCCTCTCATGGGAACTTGGCGTATGTAGAATAAAATCACTTTTCCTCGTAGACTGTTCCATATTTGAAAATTACTATCGTGTGAATAATTCTTCTGAGAATGAAGCCAATTATTATAAAGCTCACTCACTCATGTTTCCGAGATATCAGTTTTAACAAAAGAATGGTCAATGTACATTTATCGAGGAATTTCACGTGAATAATGTTTTGTCGATTTTTATTCTTGGATTATGATAATTTGGATTTATAAGTACAAAACTCTTTCAAAAATGAACGCGAACCAAATATTGAGTTAATTTTTCTTTTTGATACTGAAGAGTCAAACTTTTCTACCCCGATTTGGTGAAAAGCATCAGATGTACCAAAATAATTATTAAATAATCAAGAAAATGAATATTTATCTGATATCACACATTTTACGATGCCGACTCCTTTGAGGCTTATCTCGCACGATGATGAGATTTTAAATCACCGCATTTGTAATATCGTCAGTTCAAGGATAATTTACTCGCACGACAAAACTGTGGGACCTTAGTAATTCTCGGCACTATGACGCCTTACCATATTTCTATTTAGATATAAGAATAATTGCTCCACATTAACACATGTAGAAATTGTTGAATTCGAACCCAATAAATACGCAAACAACTGGCCCAACCAGTCAGTTGTCCAACGACGTTCGCGAAGTTGTGTTTCATTGCAAATCCTTACCCAAGGTACCCCCGAGAGGAAACCGGCATTTTAAAGTCAATGTCACTGGCGTAGGTGTCTAGTACACTTATTAAAAATAGTTATTTCGGTTGTGTGTCTATTACTCCGGTTCAATGAACTCTAGAACTTAGATTTGATTCGAATTCAAATATTTTTTTTAAATCGTTCTGAGTGTAAATAAATAAGCAATCTTTCACTATTTTAACAGGTAGTTTATTCTAATTACCATTTTAAAATTGGAACTGATATTTGTCGAGAATTCAGATTATCAATGATCATGATTTGTTAACCTTATGAAAATCTAGCTGTTTAGGAAAAAAAAATTACTATGCATTATTACATTTTCAGTAGTTACCTGATAGGATTCCTTAAACAAAAAGACAAACCAAATTTCGAATCTAACCGCCATCAAAAATTAACACACCGTTAACATTAATATCACGTTTTTATTGTGCTTCTGTTAGTTTATGTAAATGTTTTGGCGTGATTTTAATTTGAAAATTCGTACCCCTGTTTGCAGTGAGAAAGGTTGTGAAGCAGGTCGACTGGAATAATTTAATTGGCCCGTGGGGGAGGGTTTGGTAAAGATTTTCAACCTACCCCTAATCTACGGTGCCGCTCCGGGGGTGGGATGAAGAAAATACAGAATGAGTCACGGAAGAAAAATACGGGAACGGTGTGAGAGAAACTTTATTGAAATTGTAATTAAGTGATGCATTTTTTCACTTAAAATATTATGTTTCCTATGTTACGATTGGATAAAACACGCAGAATTGTGTAATCAAGAACTCTGGAAACGTGCAGAAAACATTTCCTCAGATTCCTCTTGTCTTAACAAACTAATGTTAGGGTTAAGAGCACAGCTGTTAGGTGAAAGTGTCATTCATGTGCCGCTGCTATTTTACATTACTTTTAACGGTAAGTACAGAGAAGTTAGATTAACATAGATTTGAATTTATATTACAGTTTTATAAGTATACACAATACTAGTCGACGGTTTTAAGTAAAACCCTTTGTACGGTGACGCGGTTACTTGTGCCACTCACGGTAAAGAGGAATGGAAACTAATCCTACCCTCTGCCAAATGAAAACCTGTGATCCCGACACAGAATTGTATTGACCCACACCAAATACAGAGAATTCCACAATATATCATATTCACCAACAGCTTTGTTATCGTGATGTGTTGATTTAAGTGGGGTTCACACTATGATGATTTTAAGAGAGATTTGAGATCACAAGGTACTCGTATGTTACAAATACTATTAAGCTCACGGCTTTCGCCACTTGAGATAATTATGTTCCTCCCAGGCGGCTTTGTCGAACTATATCAGTAGTTGCCGATACAGTGCATTCAATAGGTCTATTGAACGTTGAACAGCGATTCCATCAAATTATCACTCCGTGATAAAGCCAGAAATACTTGAAGACTTTTACATTCCTCATTTTACCTTCCCAGAACTTCATTTCCTTAAAAAAGACCATCTACACAGCATCCCAAAAGATGACACACTCCTGTGAGGGGTTAATGTAAAAAAAAGAAATGACGAAAAAATCATCGTTTTATGAATAGATAGATAGATCACTGAATTAAAAACTTTATTTAAAATACAATAAAATTTACTAAGGATGGGTTGTTTCAACGTTCATTTCCGGGTTCTGTGAAAGTCCTATTCAAGTTCTGTTATTATATAAATATAGGCTAGTTACTTGACAGAACTGAAATAATAACAGAATTTGAAAAAATCTTTCACAGAACTTGAAAATTAAGTTTGAAATTTGAAAAATTGTTCGAATTCTCCGAAACAACCCGTCATAAATTAACTATTTCATTTAAGGTACCAAAACAGCTACTTCAATGGACGGAAAAATTGCTAGAAATATGTTGATTAGATCAGAACGCCATACGGCACAGCAGATGGCGTAGGCGACGGCTAAAACAGATGGCCAGTAGCAGGTGGTCAGGAGTAGTCAGTAGCCCGCAGTAATTGGCCAGTCTCAGTGGGCCAGCAGCGCACGCCATCAGTCGTTAGTCCCAGGAAATCAGAAGCGTAATGTTCATTTGATTATAAGGGCAGTCACACGGAGATCCCCTACTATTGTAATGTCTTGGTAGAGATGCGTCCGGCTCAGCTGTTCATGACGTCAGGTGATGAGGAGTTTCTATAAGAGCCGGCATATGAAGACACCCGACTATTGTAGTGTCTCGATAGAGATGCCTTCGTTTCATCAGCTGTTAGAGTAAATAGCTCGTCTCACGTAGTCAAGCAGCGGGCCGTCATCAGTTCAGTCTTCCAGGATATGCGCAGTGGCTTCGGAAAGTAATGCAGTTTTCAGTTGAGAATCAAGTTTTACAAAATTATCACGTTTTTAGAGTGTTGTAAATATTGAATAGCATAAATATTTTGTTAGCGGTTAATATATAGTGCCTCTGCAGGTGTTCATTTTAGGTTGCAACAATTTACTTTGGTTGTAAACAACACCCATTTATCTGTTATTGTATCGCTTAGTAACAGTTGTTTTGATTCATTTATTATATCGAGTATTCTCAGCTGTGTCAAAATTATGATTTTATTTTGGAAAAAGGTGTCATCGAACTCGATGGTGTTCTCTTAGACCGGCGACCAGTGATTAGCAGCAAGGTTTTACCTATCATAGCATTTTATTGAATGTATAATATCAGGCTTCCACGTTCGATATACAATATACATACCACTTATTTGACATAATGTTATACCAACTATAAGACTTACCTATATTTAAACATTTATTAATAACTACCTGAAGCGTCCCGTCATTGCATGGAGTTACCAATGGTTTGAAGTAGTTTTGAGGTTGTAAATACTAGAGTACCTACCTGAAAATCGGGTGCAATTATGGTTGAAATAATATAAAGAATTGAAAAAAAAACTTTTTTTAGTATTTGTTTAACTTGATAGTAACTTCTTTAACCATTCCCTTTCACGCCATACATTCTCACTAAGCTTTTTTCTTCATTCATCTCACACGCCTAATTTTAGTATATATAAGGATCGTGTACGCTTCATTTAACAACAACTGATTATTTGTTTCATATCTTCCCCGAATTTTCATTCATATCATTCACTCATATAGTATAATGTTAAAATAACTACATTGTCTTGATTTTCATTCGACTCCATATTTCATTCTAATGCAAAGATAATGCGTAAAGTCTTCCTCGGGCGTCCCAGACTGTTTACCATTTACTACTGTATATCACGTTGTTACTTCAACGTTACAACTTCACTATACCAACTTAAATTCGACTTCTCCCGGACTTCTTATTTCATTCAAATCTCTTTCTAAAAACTCCTGACACTAATAAGAACAAAATTTAAAAGCCTACGAGGCACACACCTACGGACGTTGCCCTTTTTTTACGTATATATGTGATAATGGTCTGTTTAGGTTCCGAAAGTTGAGATAGATTTATTTATTATTATTTATTTTCACACAATAATAACTTCGCAGAGCGCTTACCTGCTAAATCTATTTTTACACAGAATCTTTACGTCATTTTGTGATGTACTATTTAAAAGCAAATAGGAATAACACTAGTCACCGTAGTCCAATACCCGTCACTTCCACGTTTCTTTCCCGAGATATAGCGGATAGCGGATAACGGATACCGGAATCGTATACAAATAATGTATTCAGAATGTTTCCATTTGGAGACGGGAGCCATCAGAAGATACAAATCGATAGCCAGTCGCAATGGAAACATTCTGTATAACTTTATTTTCTACGGGGTTTAAAAGGGAGGCTTCAGTACCTAAACATTTTGGGAGTTGTGTATCTGTGGAATAAAATAACGTTGTCGAACAATACCTTTTCATGACACGAAAAATTTGAAACAGAAAACCCAAATAATTTTTCGGTTTTTTCTTTTGCCTTCAATGGTTGATATATAATATAAAACCCGGAAAAACTTTGCTTTATTTAAAATATCAAGTGTTATTATTTGGATTTGATGTTAATCGTAGTATTAGCATTTGATTTTTTTGTTTTTGAGTATTGTTATGCTATTACTCATGTATTATGCTATACTTACATACATAAATTGTCAATTTTCTCTATAAAAGCCCGATAGGGCGATAGTGAATAATAAATAAATAAAACACAGAAACGGGTTCGATCGCATCATGGAATAGTCGAATTAGCTCAGTGGTCAAAGCACTACCCTGGCAAGGAAGAGCACGTGGTTTCAATTTCCAGATACGACCGTTTTTTTTTTTGTTTTTTTGTTGTCTTCAATGATTGAAATATAATTTATAATTAATATCCAAGAATGTACAAAATTAAAGTAAATCATTATAACTTGTTATTAACCCTAGAAAGCTAAGTATTTTAATAAGTAGACATCCATCGTAAGAAAATGGCAGCATGTTGTACAGATAATAATTATTGTTTATAAGTACCTGATTATAGTCGAAAACTTTTAGTAGGTATAGTAGTAACGATAGCAGTTCCTTTTTGGTCCGAAATACAATATTTTAAGTCTAAGTTCTAGCCACAATAAGGAATACTTTCTTTTAATGGAAGCATTTTTCTTCAACATTAACTTCATATCTCGAAGAAGGCCCTGAGAAAAATGATTGACCTCATGGCCCATGTCATCTTTGGAGATGCTGTGTGAAGGATTTTTTTTTTGAGAGGAAGAAGTAAACATATAATTTGAAGAGACCCATGTTGTAGGACTGAGAACACACATAAACCGGGAAATCTTTCCACAGCCAAGCTTTTAAACTCGTGAACGAGTCGTAGAAACGTAAAGTCTTTATTTCGCTTCAGTATTTATTATTGTGCAATTGTATATAATTGTAAAGCAACATGAAGTACATTTTTTCTTTCGTTTTTTATACTTTACATATCTTAATAATTCATTTAATTATTTGTTTGTGCATTAATTCTAATTATTTTTATTTTCAATATTTTTATCAAAATTCAAACTGGTAGTGGCGGCTCGTATCTTTTTAGTGCATTAAAGTGCTAATATTACAAACACTGGAATTATTGATGTTGTTTTAGGCGAAAAGGTTTTTTTTTTTTTTCAAAAATTCTGTTTTTTGTATGAAGTGTAGTCGAAGTATGCAGGAAATCCGTGAGATGCACGACCAAACTGAAATTTTCTGAAAATCTTCATGAAAAAAATCCACTTTTCCAAAATCCATCCTTTCACACTCAAAAGTCACGAGCCGCTTCGTCGGAATACTAAATGTTAAAATACTTTTTTTTATTAGATATAATCACATGACAGACCATCAATCCCGCACATGCCAAATATAACGAAAAAATCTCCATGCTAGGCGGCTCCACCCTACTGTAGAATTAACCATGAACAATATTTCAAACCCCGTAAAGCATAATCATTTAACATTAAATCTAAATTTAATAAAACTTTAAAATGTAACAATGTTACTTTTAATGGTGCGTCTTTGAATAATCACTTTATTTTTAAAAATATACCAATTACTTAGACCTTTAGGTGTTTTGAGATACTGTTATGATTTGTTTTTGGTTTTTACTACCATTCTAAGCATCTGTCGATTTGATATGTATAGTACCTAAAAATCATGTGTAGCTGTGTTCGTACACGCTAATTTCCGAAACCGCCCAACCGATTTCAATTAAATCTGGTGAATGTGTATGGTTGGTTCTAGCTTGAAATATAAGATAGATGGCGCTATTGTCGATATATTTTTTTCTGATTTCTTATCCAAAAATACATACAACCACAAATTTTAACTTCTCTACATAGAAGACGCTATGTGGCAGGATAACGTCTTATATTAAAAATATTATTTCAAATGTTCGAGTTGAATTCCAAACGGTTTCTAATCCTAATATATGAAAAATTAACCTGGGTATGTTTGTGCTTGCCAAACTCGAAAAGTAGTCCACCGATATCACTGGCAATGTTAAAGTTTGTTCTTATTAGTGCCAAGAATGTTTAGAGAATGGTTTGAATGGTAGGAGAAGTCGGGGACGCTCGAGGAATACTTAACACAATATCTCTGCACCGGAATGAGATACGAAGTCAAATAAAAGTCGAAGTAATGTAGTTTTTTAACAGTAACATTGTGGTATACAGTAGTGAATGGTGGAAAAAATCGGAGGCACCTGAGAAAGACATTTGCAATAGTGGAGCGTAAATTGCGACTTTCCAGACACCCACTAAAAGAATACCTTCTATGCCAAGTACTCAATAAAAAAAAAATGAACAAAAGCAGTTCATAAATATTGTTAGAGTTAGTGTACTGAGGGAAAACAAAATTTTAATTAAAAGAAATATTATTAAATGATTCCATTAATACGAATGAATGAGGTTTCCCACCTCCAGTTACAAAAGCTCGAAAAACTGAAAAGAAATGCAAAACTACACGCTTACTGAGGCTACGAAACAGGTGAATGGAAAATGTTGAAGATATTTCTCAAATGAACGGAAAGCAACGCGAGATTTTCCACGTAACGAATAAAAGAACCTGTGGGCAAAAAACAAGCCATTGAATTCCAATGGCAACACATATTTCACGTATCCAAAGATAAATTTAAGGTTTCGCTACACCATTCAGCGATATAATTTATCGATATTTCTTGAACTGGGAAAGAAGCAGAAGTCACAAAAATATTAAACGGTGAGACATTCCTTCGCACGTGTGAACTTATGGCACCTATATCAAGATTTTAATGTCACTACCGTACTTAAATCTCATGCCAAGGACCTTTAGAATATCATAAAAAAAGTATTCTTATCTCATTTCATTAACTTCCACTTATTCTAATCGGGTCGGACGCCCACTGGTTTGACAAAGCGCCTTCAGGCGTCTGTTTTTTGTTTCTTCAGCAGCCTTCAAACCGAGCAAACAATATGAAAAATAAGCATATTATTTCAATCCACTAGCAGCTACTATACAAACAAAGTAAATTCAATCAACGTTACGTACCTACTAAATTTAAGCCAAAAAATCCTCCACACACGTTTTGCCGCAAGCTATTTAAATAACCTAATAAAAAGAACGAATAGCTTCACATTTCCGTACCTATTTATCCATTTATATACACCCACCTTCTCATTATATATTATTTTTTGCATGTTTTCTCATTTCCCCCGATGTAAATAGTTAAGTTTTTTCTTGTATAACTTGTTTACAAAATTGTTTGGCAGTAAAATTTAAAACAAAGAAATACTGTAAAACACATTAAACGTACATAAATAGCATTATACAAGGTGAGTTTATTTTATTAAGGCAATTATTGAAAGAGGCATATTAAAATATTTACCTTTAATGAAATCAACAAAATTCAGTAACGTCTTATACGAATAAACGGCAATACCAAAACGGCTGGGTGCCAGCAGCATGATGAGCATAAAGCACCTCTGGTGGTATAAATGGGAAATAAAAACACAACGGTTTCGGAGATAATACTTACTATTTTGATTTTGAAATATAGTTTTTCACCAGAGCGATACTGGGAGTATCTATCACTCTGTAAATGCACAGACGTCACATATAGAGAGAAAGTATTCTGTGTTAGAACCTATGAACTTACTTGGCAATTCATAAAGCTTACAAACTTGCGCCAAATTACTGCTGGCTCTAGATGACGGTAAACAAAAATATTGAAAATTACACCACGCAAACATGAAACCGCCAAAACAACCTGCACACATAACATTTTAACGACTGTAATATTAATTTTATTTACCGCCTGCTACAACCGCATACGTAGTTCACAAGTTGCAGATTTAATTAAATTTTATGAACTATTCTAGCGCCCTGGAACTTTAACATTGTTCCATTTAAGGGGTAGTTGAGCCATAAACTGTATTACACGCATCACCGGCTAATACGTTTCCCCATAAACTGGGCGCATGATGTAGGCCCATCACCATTGTTACCTCAAGCCGTTAGTTTTTCCCTGCTTTTGGGAACAACATGTTGTTTAATCCGGCTCCTCTTACCTGGGCCATTTCATATTTTGCACACGTTATAAGAAAATTGGTTTTCAAAATTCAACGTAATGAAATGCGGTAGAATTTATGAATTTGTTTGAATTACAATTACAATAGGTTCTTACGTAAAATGAACAAAATGTTCTTACGTAAATTTTCTGCGATATTAATCGATTTGTAAATATGAAAGATTTGTTGGTAAATATTTGGGAACCCTGGCCAGGCTTAATACAATTTAAAAAAATAAAACCTTTTGATTTACCTTATTTACTATAAAAGGAAACTGACTGCACTTGGGCCACTTATGTAAAATCATGTATACCAATTGACGTAAATTATTTTAAATGGCTGTCATCCCATAAAACGAAAGCGAATTTTAATTTCATACATTTAAAAATACCTAACTAATTTCTACAGAATAAATGGTAACTCCAGCCACTTGTATGGTATCAGGAATACTGACATAAGAAAATGTCATCAACAGAAATTATTTTGGCCTTCATCCCATACAAAAAACGTATTTAACGTGGCCAGCGTTCCCGAATAATTACCGTTTTTTAAAACAAACCTTTCAAAAAAATTTTTTTTTATTTTTTTGTAAAATTAGATAGACGTCAGAAATTTCGAATCGACACCGTTAGTAAGTTAGTGAATAATAAAACAAAGAAATAACATTTAAAAATAGAATTTATATACATACAATAATGTTGGTACCTACTTTATCTCTAGTTTGATAAGATTTAAACTTATCAGTGAAACTTATCTTGAATGTGAATAATTAGAATAATTCAAGGTTTTTTATGCATAGCACAAAGGATAACAAATTATAAGCAATAATTACTCGCCTTAAATATTCATATAAATAGAAAATATCTCCCGAATAAAAATAAATGCCGCCGACGGGAGTTGAACTCGCACCTACTGATGTCCGGTCATGTGCTCTGGACCACTGAGCTACGTCGGCTTATTCCCAACCCGCCAAATAATTTAATATGTATTAGTACTTCAATCAACAATTACTGCTTATTAAATTTTTTTCACTTGTAAACAACCAATTTTTATTTTTGTAGGAGATGCTTTGTTGGTGCTAAAGCTTTTCCCACTAGATGGCGTCGAGTCAAATTATATCTACATTTGTTTGTGAAATATTTTGACTTGTAAAAATAAAGTTGTTTTTTTTGGATTTGGAATTTGTATGGATATTTCAGGCGAGTAATTATTGTTTATAATAATCTGCAATAAGATAATAATTTACCCTCCTCACAACGTTGACCAACCGGGTTGCGATATAGCTCCCTTTTCTTTTCACTGTACAGTCAGGGGCGCTCTTGTGAGGTGACACATAAAAAGTAACTCTTTTACATTACATACCTACCTAGTTATTTCATTTTCATACTAATTTGGGAATGTAGATGTTTCAATTTATCATTTTATACTATATGTAGGCAGGTAAATAAATATGTTGATTTTTGAAAATATGAATTAGTCATTTCGTAGACACCTATCTGCATTGAGAATGAAAATTAAGAAAAATTGTTTGGGGCAGATAAATCCTTTTGTCAAAACAACCGTTTGGGGAAATAAATCTCAGATAAATATCAGATCTTTGTCAACACAACCGTTTGGGGCAGATAAATCGCTTCAATTAAAATGTAAAAGACAGTAGCCTTGTTGAAAGCCAACAAATTTACAGAAGTGTTACAAATATAATACAAATTCGCTCATGGGTTACTTTCTCATTTGGTCGCCTCCAATGTTAAGTTTTAATTTAGGTAAGTAGTTGGATTCAGTACAAACTCTGTTACTTGTCCGATAAAAACTAAAATATAAATATACAAAATGTCACACAGTGCAACCATTTTCCAACAGAACATAAAACAAAAAAATTTAATGTGACAAAATTTCATTCCTTCGCAATGAAACGTTCGCAAAATACTCATAAAAATGCGAATACTAATTGAACAAATAATTTATTCATTTTATTTGCATGGCTTTATTCTTTATTAATCTTTGAATGGCAAAATAAATATCATCGAAAAAATGATACGATTATTAAAAAGCACAAGTCCCAACTACTCCCAATTGTCTGGAACTAGTGAGACGGCATCCTCAATTAGGTTATGTAGTGAGGCTGAAGGGGAGGGGATTGAGTTGGGGAAGCGGAAGGTAAGAGGTGCCTGCCTACCTGCCTATGTAGATATGGTCACCAAACACAGCTAAAGCCATTTCAAGCCACGTTTCAATTTTTAAAGGTTGACTTACACCAGGGCGATGATGATAGTAACTTGCACTCTGAGCTTTTTACAATATTTTGTAAGATTGAGAGTTTAATACGATAACTCTGTAACTAATAATGATATATCAAACACCATTTGATATTAAAGGTAAAAGTAAAAAAAAAATAAAAAAGTTCAATTTTCACTTTTAAAATATTAACCTTTTCATTTTTCTGCCATATCAAAATTTACATTCAGTGGCTTCCAAAATTAAAACATTTTTTTCTCCCTTGATTAATTTCGTTGCATTCGGTCATAAAAATAAATAAGCCACTGTGTTCCCACAAACAGTTTTCCAACTCGTCGTGGAAGGAGATTATAGAAAATGAGTTCTTTATGTTAAATCAGGGATTTATTCAATAGTTCGCGTATTATAAGAGTGACTTTGATGGTCCACCTAACTAGGAGCTGGCTAAATGAGATCTGCAAACGCCATGTTTGTCTGGAAGCAGCCTAACTGGCCCTAGCCACTACTGACTACTAGCTGCCATCTTGCGGAATTCCAAGCAAGCTTTTTGCACTGCCCTCTATGAGTGCATCTGTGAAGCTCTTAGCTAACTCACTTCCCAACAGCAACTATGATTTAACTCTGTCCTTATATTTGATCCAGTCTACCACAGACAGTTCAGTGGTAAAGTAAATTCGTGGAAAATATTAAAATCACCGTATTAATTATTATTATTTATTTAATAAATCACTTTTTGCTAATTTCTAACTGTGTGGTGAAAATTCATTACAAGATATTATTTTTACGACCTGCCGATACCACTTAGTTAAGGCGATGCCATACATAGTAATGCAAAATCATGTGTTTTTGGTTTGAAAATTTGGTCGCCTAGAAATGTTTCAGATGCTTTAATTAAATACTGCGAGTAGAATACATCTTGGCCTTTGAAATAATCGAGTATTTTTTAGATAAGTCTTTATATAAGCCCAGAAAAATATAATGTATAAGGCCTATGAAAACTGCTTTAAAGTTCAAAATCTCCTACATACAAACCCATTTTCGGTTTAGATTTTATTGTATAATGTGGCAAATTAAGTTATTTATAAAATGATCGAAAAAAATATAATATTTATGCCTGAACATGGACAAAATAAAATAAAAGGCACTTTTTGGCAATGATTTTTTCATGCATAAATCAAAACAGGCGGATGGTGTTAAGCCGGAATTTAAACCTTATTGCCATCTACGTAAGGGTTGTTATTGATAGCGGCTCAATTTAAAATATTACACGACGTAGTGCATCGCCTTAACGGCACTCCTTAAAATAATTATGTTTTCATTTGTTTAACTGCCTTAATTTGGTTTAATTTCTGATTTTTTCATGTGATATCTAAAAAATCACCATATTCTCTATATATGTTCAACTGAGGCATCTATATTACTCCCAGTTGTAGGAAGTTTTACTAAAGAAAGGTAACTACCTACTTTGCCGAAAGAAATTGGAACCAACTTTGGGGCGTACTTTGATGAAACCTACAAAATACAGATAAAACGACTTAAATTTTATAGAAAAAAAAAACTAACGTAGGTAAGTAGGTACCAAAATCATTTGTCTCTTATCAAAACACGACTCTAACTCTTATATACCTTCCCCGCAGTGTTCTTACCATAAATTTCTTAATTCCAAGTTATTGGAACTTATTGTTTCTTTGTTTGTTACGTACGAGTAATTATGTATCAATTACAATAAAAAATAATCCTTATACTGCCCTGATGAAGCTACGGTTGTAGCGAAACCCGGTCGGCATTAAGTATTTACCTATAAGTGATGTTTACAAAGTTATTGTTTAATTTAAAAAAATAATTCAATTCTTTAAATTGGTGTACACTAATATATTTTTCAATTATCGATATCAGCAGAGAGCGGACGCTTGAAAATGAATATGATCCCGTTCCATTTATAGATCATTTTACGACTAAGCATAATATGTCTACAAAGTGTAAGCAAATCTTCATCAATCATAGTAACAAAAAAAACATCATTACAATCAAGTGTTTGGTTAACATTTCTTTACCGATATGAGGAGAGAACGGAAGCTTGTAAACGAAAATGATATCGTTACGTTTTATTTATCACCCTCGTAGAAGAGTTGCAAATTTTGTGGTTTCCAATTGATTAGAGATTGCTAGCAAAGCATCTTGTGGGAGCGATTGGGGTTGCTGATAACGCCGGTTGAATCGCACGAATTGTATTGAATTCTAAAAGTGGCTTGCTCCACGTTCATTTGACTTCTAGATATCTTTTAAGATCTGTTTATTCAGAATTCATACGCTTTGAGTTTCTATTTTTCACGAATTATTATTCTCAAAGGTTATCAGAATATAATATGTAATTGGTTTGGGCTTAGCTGTGCATTTATCGATGAAGTTTTCTTCATAATTCAATGTTTCAGGCAGCATGTAATGCGCAAACATGGTAAATACCAAAAGGCTGTCTGAAACGTTGATCCGAGGAAGTTTTAAAATGCTTTACATGTAAACCTGCTGTCAACTATATAATTTCTATTTTAAGTCCTTTCAGGAATTTTAAGTAGTTTCTCCAAATAAGTAATATTTTTACTCTCTTTCTTTTCAGGTTACGGAAACGTGACTCCAAGAACGCCTGCCGGGAAGCTGGTGACCATAGCCTACGCCCTTTTAGGAATACCACTCATGCTAGTCTACCTCTCTACTGTCGGGGATGTCCTCGCCAGAGCCTTCCGCCGCCTATACAATAAGCTGTGTAAGCCCACCAGACCAACGAAACCCAAAGTCAAGGGCAAACCAACACCATCACTTAGTGCCAACATCAATTATAAAGGGCAGAACCACATTCCCGATGGTCTCACCAAAGGTTACTATGGAGATCTTAAGCCCAATGAGGTCGTCATCCTTGATTGCGTAGATGCAAACCTGCCATTGGGAGGAGCAATAGCTTCTGGAGGCATCCCTTCAGGACTTGGAATGAACAGCTACGCAAGGAAGAGATACTACCATAGAGCATGCCCGGATCAAGAAAGAGTGCCCATAATATTGTGCATGCTTATTATACTAATTTATATGTCACTTGGTGCAGTTTTGTTCAATAAAACAGAAAACTGGACCCTTTTAGAAGGATCTTACTTTTGTTTTACTAGTCTCAGCACTGTTGGTTTTGGGGACCTGTACCCCGGACAACATGCCAGTCAAATATCTGCACAAGCCGAAGAAATAGCTCTTTGCGTGTGTTCTGTATATATCCTCATTGGGATGGCCGTGATTGCAATGTGCTTCAACCTAGTGCAGGATGAGATAATAGTACTAGTTAGGAAGTTCAACCGAGCATGTGGCGGTCAGACGAGAACCCATATTCCGCAAAGAAACATAGAGGATTTGGAATCCGTAGAAGAGATATCGATGTCCGTGGTATCCTGACAGCGGCCTCAGATGGAAGTTGGAGCCCCCATAGTGACCGTATCCTCTTCAACGGTCGCTTCTTCTTCCTCCAAGTCACTGTCAATGCCTGTTCCAATAACTATTCAAATACCGCAAAACTTCACCCCAGGTTCCATGCTTCCAGGTAAATGCAATAGTCTTCCAAGAAAGAGGACTTCGGATTACTACAAGAATTCAAACTTCCAGAGAAACACTCCAATGAGGAGATCGAGTGGCAACGAAACGTTAGTTGAATACTTCGTACCAAGAAGTGTCAGTGAATTTAACTTGACTGGACTCATCGAAGAGAATGGTAGTTTTGGAACTCCCCAACCCATTTCTGGAGTTTTGAGAGCATCTGGAAGATTAGCGGGATCTGGAATCAAGCCCTCGACCTCTGGGGGAGAAGGCCAATGCAAGGGCAGAGATAAGATGGTTACTTTTGAGGATGATCAGGTTCTCCAAGGGAGTTCAGCAAGGAAGAATGTAAATATGGAAGACGTTTTTATGTGACAACAGCGAAGTGTCGGTTGAGATGATCCCTTGTCATTTTGAGAACAAACTTAAGTTATGCAGAGTTACGTTTGTTCGCTCTATGATAAAACGAACAATCTTTTCCTTCGGTAGAAGTCAAAGACTATTTTCGAGTGTAAAACATAAATTTGATAGTAAATAAAGTACATTTAGTTTTTTTTTTTATTAGCCGATGTACGATAAAATTATTATCCTTATGAACAAAATTGTAACAAAAAAAAAATTACAACCCAATGGAAAGTAATTAGATGGATATTTTTGTTTTCTCAATACGTTTATGGATTTAAAAAATATTTATTGGTTTTACGATGTTTTTAATTATTGTAAGATGAAGAAATATTGCCTCTTCTTTTAGAATTTTTTTTTCTATAATGAAAAAAATTAAAAAAACCCAACGAGAGGCCAAATTAATCTGAACGATATAAAACTTGTAAAAATCGCCTAATTGGGACAAATTGGATCAACAAAAATGGTCCTCGAAGGTAAAATATTTCCTTTATTGGATACTTAACTGAAGAAGACATTATAACTTTGTTAATTGAATTTTGAAATAAACAATATTATTACTGAAACTTTAACTTTTCGTTTCATTTATGTAAGTCTTGAAAATACTGAGTAAATGAACTAATGATTGGTATTTCTGAGGTGCTCCCACTTACCAATATTTTATAAAGTTCAAACTCGTTTTCCACGGAACATTGATAAAAAAGGGAAATTAACTTTGCCAGAAAAAATATGTAAAACATTCGATTCTTTTAATGTAATTCGCCCACTTTACTCAAAAGTTGATTCGAATTTCATTCAAAATTAATTTTCTTCTTCCCGCTCATATATTACATACTTTAAAATAAATAAAAATGTGGGAGGGATATTTAAAAATTATGATTTATTTCAGTACCATGAAGGCGTTACAGATATTTATTTGAAAATTAACCCAAAATCCTCTCATGGCAATCTGTCATATTTGAAGATTCTATGTCGGGCATATTTAAAAAAGGAAAGGTCATGCAAGAGTTGAAAAGTCTTGAAATACATGATGTAGAAGTGAGAAAATATCAAAATTGGAAGATTTTCCTTCTGTATTTTGTTTTCTTGCATATTATGTTTATAGTCGTATTTAAAAATGGATCGATAAATCGTTGTTTTGACTGTCATAATGTTATCGCAGTTCCGTGAATACAGCAAAATGATATATCAGGTTTGTAATCAGGGGCGGCTCGTGAATTTTCGGTGTACTAGAGTGCTAATATTACAAAAATGACATTATAGATGTTGTTGCAGTTGAAAATGATTTTTAGTTTTGAAAATTCAATTCATTCGATTTTCGACGGCCAAACTGAAATTTCTTAAGAATCTTCATACAAAAAATCGAATTTTCTAAAAAAAATAAACAATCCTTCTCAGCTACAACAACATCAATAATGTATTTTTTTGTAATATTAGCACTTTATTACACTCAAAAGTAATGAGCCACTGGTTTGTATACTTATCCAAAATTTCAAGAGATCAGAATAAAATACGGACCATGTTTACCACCACGAACCACGATGCTTGCAATTTACCCCAGAGCGTGCAACAGCACTTTTTATCTGCTATTTCAGAACAGTAACTCTCTAGTACGGTCTACATTTCAGCACTCAAACTCTTAACAAGTAATAGGTACTTAAGACCTTAAAACACTTGACTTTAAAACACTGCACTTTATCTTGTCAGCGTTTAGAGGCGTCGATAATAAATAAGGGCGTCGCATCGGTGGTCACTGGGACTGAAAGAGCGTCCCAAGGTAGCAGCCTTGCAGCGGATGCGGATGTCGGGCGAACATGGGAATGCGCCGTCTGTTTTATTTGTAATAATTCCTAAACTAGCATCCCTGAAAAACTCAACAAGGATGATGTTTATTACATTAAATGTTTTCAATGGTGTGTATAAATAATACATATTTTTTATGTATATTAGGGTAATGATATGATGCAGTATTATAGCCCAATAGGATGCAAAACGTTGATAGATTTGAACGAGAAGCACATTATATTCTTGAAGAGTGTTCATTTTATTAATTCCCTGGATGGATATTTATGATGCAAAATAAAATGTGAGTTCCCGAAACCTTTAAAGGCTGGAGAAAATATTTTTCTATTAGTATAATAATTATTTAGGATTTACAATTCTATAAAGTGCAGATGATAATATCGAGGGGTAACTGCCAAAAGGTGATAACTCACAAATCATGTTTTGGAGTAAACTCAACTTTGAAGTTTCATCTTAAATATAAAGTCAGGGTTGGGGAATATTATTTTTAAAATCATTAGAGAGTTTTTTTTTTTGATATGTTTATTTTTGAGAGTGCTTCTACAATATTTTTCTTGTCAAGTAATAAAATAATAAAAAAAATATTTACAATGTTTAAAAATAAGAGAGGACTCAACTTATTCCAGATATAGATTATAATATGTATAAACATAAAAATCATCGCAAACACAAAAAAGTAGTTACCAAGTTTTTGCGATATCCTACGATATTACAAGTATAAGTAAATATAATATATTACAAAGTCAAAAGTTTACTGATTTCCATTAGTGGTTTTGATGTTATTGTCCCAAATGAGGCATTTAGCTAAATCGTGATGAATAATTCATTTTTTTATAATTACCTATATGATATAATAATTTTATTTTGTGAGTGACGTATTTTACCTACTTCTATTACAATCTTATTGTACATTAATACACAACAAATAGAAGACATTTCATGAAACTAATAAGGAGGACTGACTGCAAAAACCAGGCCAAAAGATTACTCAAAAGTATCTGCAATCTAAAGAACTTTTGCGTTTAGTTTTAATGGGTAAGCCGAACTCGCTTTGAAAATCTACGGCCAGAGAAGATGCCTTTTTGCGTTTAATTGGATTTAATTATCAAAGTTAAAAATTTAACTATCCTTCTTTGAAAAGTAAATATTTGCTTAATTTTGAGAAACCCCAAATTAAAAATACAAATACTTAATTTAAAAATAATCAATTCACTCAGATTATTTATATTATTATAGTCCTGTTTAAACTCCACCATTTGGCATTCCATCAGTCTGCAAATTTGATTGTTACGTTCCGGTTCCGGTTCAAGATGGCAACCGTGTTGGATAAAACCACTTGTATCCCGCCAGAGTTCACATGGCCGTAGTTCCTACTTGCCTGAAGAAAGAATTGCCACTGTCAAATTGAGATGTCAAATTTCTTTGTACACATTGTGTAATTCCTTCCTGGAAATCAAAAAAAAGGTTCCGTATTATATTAAGGGCGTATAATTAAGTAGGTGGGTACTTTTTATTATTTTATTATTGAAAATATGAATGAATATTACTAGTCTATTTTCTAACTGTGTAATTAAATTAAATTTGCATACAAATGAAATGCCAAATGATGCCATTAGTTTGTCTTTATTTGGAATAGTTTTTCTCATTTTTTATTGCATCCGATAAATCTTTTGGGTCTAGTTATTCTTTGTGGTGTTGTCTAGCTGTCGTGATGCATCTGGGTATATAAATATATATTCCTTGATATAATTTAAGAATCAAACTAGTACCTTGATTTATTAAATAAGTGAAAATTAGGAACATACTTTTTGGACGAGAGGTCTACTAACTGTTCACTGAACGACTCCTAGTTAATAAGAAACATTTACATTTATTTTAAAGGTAGTATTTGAATAGATTTGTCAATATATTTATTATTAAAGCAAGGGTATAATGTGCGTGACGCTAAAACTCTGAAACGGGTACCAATACGATCAAGGGAGTATAAGGTGTGGTAGCCCTCTATCCCCCATCCATGAAGAAGGTTTCCGTTTTTTACCCGAAGGACGTGCTTTTGAAGATGTAAGGGCAAGAAGTTTCGCCCTCTAGAAATTTTTAGACAATTCCAGAATATTCGAGAGCATTCCACAACATTCCAAAACATCCCGGAAGATCATAATGAACTAAAAACGGGATTACAGGTCTTTCACTATCAATTAAAAAAATTCTTCCGGAAGGTTTATTTATATAATACATATTTTTGGAAGTAGAGAAAAGTCAAGCAACGCTGGTTACACGTCAGCTAGTAAATAATAATCAAAAGCAGGCATATAATTTTTGGTTCATAGACTTAAACTCGAGTTCTTTCATCCTTATGAGGAAAGAAGTTAAAAATAATAAGTTCTCAGAAGGTAAAAAATACAATCAAATTTGATCTTTGTGTTTCCAGCAATCTAGTTAAATGTTGATTAAATTACATCCGTACAAGTAAATTGTACAATGTATGCGTAGCATTACCAAATTAATCCATTAAGATGGCGTCATAGATTATTTGTTTACCATTCATTTGTTATCTTATTGATAATTAATTATGTGATCTTTGATAAAACCGGAATGAAAATTCAATTTTTTTGGAATTACTTATTTCAATAAATTTTTAAGGTTTTACCTGTCAATGTAAGAAGAAGATAATACTAATAAATCTTAACAAAACATGAAACAGAAAAAGAAATAGAAAAATAAAAAGTCAACGATCTCAGCTGGGAATCGAACCTAGCGTCTCGTTATTAAAATATAATATACAACCAAATTTTCCCATTTTTATAGGTATTCCATATAAGTTTTTTTATTCCACCGACCGGTCGGTGGCCGAGTTGGCATCGCGTTTGGGTCCCACCCAGGCGTAGTGTGTTCAATTTCTCGGCTGGCTTAGTCCTCCATCACAACACAAGCAACATTTTCAGCTTACTGTGGTGGTAGTAGGAGATTTTCAAATATTGTCAGGTTATTCGTAACCTGGGAATGTTTGACTTTCTTTTAAAAAAAAAAAAAAGTGAAAATCGTATAAGTTTATCCGACACACTATCTAGTTTAAAAATAAATTCTTTAGAACTTTGTTAACATTTATACAGATATATGGGAAAATTATTCGTCATTAATATTGTTAATCTGAATTTGAAATCTGAGATCGACAATAATGACGCAAAATAATTAGGTAACTCAGAGATAGAATGAAAATGAGTCATGGATAACCTAAATACTTGATTGCCTCCAATTACCGTCATCGTAAGCGAAAAAAAATATTGTGCAACGGTAGAGGACTTAACTTTCTGAGGATTGAACTTACTGAGTGGGATCCAGACGCTTTGTACCGCTTGATCATTTCTTATTATCCTCCACTGTCGGAAATTGGCTGCAATCAGGAAAATTTTCACTTTGCAGAGTGTGACCCTAACAACAGTTGTGGTAAATGGTTAATTTACCAAAGAGTAACGCAAAATGCAGTATTAGTTTCTGTTCTTTCAGAGAAAATTAATTAATATCTATGCACCCAGAATGAAAGTTTGCATCTACGTCTTTTTTCATTTTATTTATTTTGAAGTGAAACCGCAGAAGAGCACGTACATTTTATTACAAATTCTTCCCAAAGGATGTACATATTGTACATTCAATTTGTTTTTATAAAATTATTTATTTATTTGTTAATTTTCGGGAAATCGACAGTTTTCACTTAATCAGTTTGTACATAAGTATTATATAGCCAAAATAAAACCAATTATGGATTTCCTCCTTGTGACTTAACCTCTACTGAGACAGCGTAATATGGAATAAGTAAATTAAACTTGTAAGAAAGGAATATGAATTAAAAAAATTATACAAAACAAATGATTATATAAAACTAAAAATTTACAAAACAATACATTTATAGCCATGGAGAGAGGTTGTAGATATAAATCAAATCATAATAGAGATATAAACAATAGAGACACAAACATTATTCACAAACCATCAGAGAAATATTATTTTATAGACCTCTTGTATTTGGTAAAATATCAACCTTGGATAATACACTATTGTAATTATTGCATAGTCTGTTCAGACAAGAATTCTGCTTAGAGTTCGTTTTGCATTGATCAACCCCGAACAGGACACAAGAGCGTGTTGAACGCGCAGGTATATTGAATAATATGGGTAATTTCATAAAAAGTATATTCAGTCATCAACGAACGCGACACGACAATACGGGTTATGGTTATACTGACTTACTTCATACTGTTGTGATGAACTTGCCCTGGGATAATTTTTTTTATTATTGATTTATTATGGTGAGAAAGAATTTTTCAGTTGATTTCACGAAATAGGGATTTACCAGATGTTGGATAGCTATTCTAAGAACAAGTGCTTTAATTTATGGTACTAGAGAAAAAAATAGGAACATGCACTGTATCGTCAGACACCTCCGTGATGGTACTTCGAATTCTCAGACTTATTCCAGTGTAGTAGCGAATTTGCCAGGTGTAGTAGTAAGTAGGAAATACGCCGTTAAGTATAGTTACGTAATTTTTCTAAGGATTTAGACGAATTATAATTATGAATAGCGAGGTAAATAACATTTTAACAGGACGAGTTTGGAAGTTGCTTAATTAAATTAAAATCCTGTAAGAAGATTTAAAAATAAAACTTATAAATAAAAGATATTTAATACATCCTAGAATTAGGTTGGTAATTTGGGAGCCGAACAAACTGGTGGGCCGACACGCCACTGGACTGGAAGGGTCTAGTTTCATTCCTTTGAACAAAGAATTGGACAGTTTACTTGAGAAGTAACAAGTTATTGGTTTTGAAACGATTTAAATTAATGTGACGGGTTTTAGAGCTCATAATTGATGTGGTCTTTAAGTGCGTTTCTGTCTTTGAATACACAAAGTTTTCAGAAATCGAAAGACATAAATTAGATATCGCATATGGCGAAAGGGGGGTTGGTTTGGGGAAGGAGACGGGCAAGGAGATGGGGGAGTCTAGATTGAGGAGCGCAAGGAGATAGTCGTGGTTAAAAAGCGCGGGCGGATAGTCAGTTTTGGAAGCGTTGGAAGACGGACAAATATAATCGAGATAGTCAGCGTGGAAGAGCGGGGGAAGATAGTCAGGGTTAAAAAGCGCGAGCGGATAGTCAGCGTGGAAGAGCGGGTGAAGATAGTCAGGGTTAAAGAGCGCGGGCGGATAGTCAGGTTTTAAAAGAGTTGGAAGATAGTCGAGTCAGTAAGAGCTAGGAAACGCGTCGCAAAAATTCATCGTCGGAACACGAACACGGCTAAAGTCATTTAGTGTAGAAGGTGTTGTTTTCTAACAGCATGAGTATTTTACTGCATGTGAGTGTGGTTGATTCTTATAATTATTTGGATTGTTGACACTAAGATGAATTGGTAAGTCTTATTATAATCTAATTAATAACCTTTATTTCCCTTATGTAAACCGAATAATTCAATTGTATTTTGAAGTAAGAGTATTTAACTTGAATACTATAGGTAATTATGTTAAAATCTTCAACAGAAGAATTTTAAGTCCGGACCCTTTAGCAAAAGGGGCCATAAATCACATAAAGTGGGAGCTGACCGGGACTCGGCCATTTCAAAACTCAAAAAAAAAAACGCCAGATTATTGAACAATAGGCATTATTTACGAGTTAGGTATTTTTCGTAATTTAAAATAATTCTCCAGTAGTTATATTTAGCGTCAAAAATTTATAAAATATAAACCATTGTACTTATGCGATGTTTTTATAATCCGGCGAACGGTTATTAGTCGAAACAATCAGATACCTATAGGCGGAATAGTAACGGATAGAACGGTTAATTATATGCTTCAATACCTGTTATTTAACAATAAGTTATCGTATCCTCCTTGGGATTTCAACTTATTCTTCACGGAATTAACACAGCGGATTGAAGTTAGTCACCGAGAGAATGCATCTGTCTGGCATCCCTATTCTATCAAGTGAGATTTTCATTCACATAAGTTTGGTTTGGGACGAGGTGTACGAATTTTCCGTAGGCTGTCCTATCTTATCAAAGCGACAAAAGCGAAGGAATCGAAATTGGTAATTGGCTTGCCTAATGGGAACTCTTTTGTGTTAGCAAAGTCGATAAACCTGGATACCAGAGGAGCGTCTATTTCAGTAGGGCAGCGCCGGCTTTTCCGTGCTCTTGGTATGGTTGAGTTATTCCCGTAAAAGCATCGGTTTCTGTCGAAGGTGTTGGAGGACCAGCCTAAGATGGTTACCCTGGATAGACCCTTGTTCTGAGTATTTTCAGCTGGTGAGAGGACGCTTTCACGGAGTTCCAATCGAAGGGAACGAAGATTGCTAATGGGCTTTCCTACTTGAGTTAGCTTGGTAGACGAAGGAACAAAGCGGATAATGGCTATGCTATTCTTTTCTGACGTATGGGGAAGATTTTCTCGCTGACAAAACGAAGGGATCGTGACGAATATGAAGTTGTTTCGGCGATTTCTGACATCCTTCCTGTCAAACTCAATAAATACTTACCCCACTATAGGAGGAGAAGTAATCCAGAATTAGGTTGGGAATTGACTCTGACTGAAACCGTTTGAGGTGACGGAGATCGGATGATTTCAGATTCACGACCTGATGATTCTAGTATCCCTGATCCTTAGCGCCGGAAGTCGATGATATCATTTTCTACCATTCTTTGATATTTGAAGCGAACGGAAGGTAACAAACGATAGAGCGAGTGACCATGACTTTAAAGTTGGGTAAAATCTCCCGTCCCGGAAACATTCGTTATGTCGGATGGATGCCCTCATCCAAATTAAATATTGATATGACTATTTTGAGTGTGGACGAAAGACTTGAAGTATGTTCTGTATTGCACATACGATAAACATGTGTCATTACCTCTACTGGAACGAGAAGCTGTATAGACTGGAACCAGGAGCTATTTGGAGTAACTTGACTGCAGAGGCGAAGGCGAACAAACTGAAGCTGAATTCATCATTATCCTTACGAGCGTAAACCAGAGGGGTGTTCACGGGACTCCCGAACTCCTGACGTTGCTGATGCAAACCACTTCAGTATATGTTTATGTTTGAGGTTAGTAGAGTGGACTCCTTACTTTTGGCATGCTGGCGGAGCTTAACTCATCATCGATTTGGGGGAGGTTGACGCGACCTAAACCTCGCGCTACCCACGTGACCCAAATGGTTCCTGACATCAGGCTATCATGCCACCGGACCGGAGCAGCTCCTCGTACCTAACGGTATAAGATGAATCTTCATCAATCATCATCATCATTTACCAACAAGGACCCACATATCAGAATTCAAAGGAATCCTACCTTCATCACCCTCCGGCAGGAGGCAAAACATGTCATTATTTCATCTGTCGCTGAGCGATATTCAATTGATTTCTGGAGGAGTTGGGATTGGACCATCAATTTGGCTGCTCTCGAGCTGGTCACGTTGATGGATGGGATTTCGACGGAGACCAATCGAAAGCAACACATGTTTTGTCTCTAGCTATTCCTAAAAATACCTACTCGTAGAAATAACTCACAAAACTAACAATCTATAGTCAAATTATTACCCTAGAATCTTGTGCATCTTGGATTGAATTTGTCTATTGAGAATTTCATGTACTTGCATTTAATTGTCCCATTGTATTAGCTCATCATCGACTGCAGTAACTGGAAACGTTTTGGCCAGCAAACAAGGTAGGAAAAAGGTAGTTAAAATCAGGGTAGTCGGTCATTGTCTTATTTTAAAACCATACAGAATGTAACACGCCTCATCTAAAAAGAACCAAAGTTACCACAACCAATTAAAGAGATCCTTCAATGAATTAATCACTGTCGAAACAAAAAATTAACACAACGCGACATATTAATTCGATAAGATTGAAGTTGCAAATCAGGCGGGAGAAATCATTACTTTTCACGAAGTGAGAAGGTAAGATCAGCGATTCGTTTTGCGCGGGAGAGGGGTAGTTACCCAAATCATACACGAGTAAAACATTAAAAACATTTCAGTGGCTGCCGTGGTCGGGAGCTTACGGAAGAAATTATATTAATTCAATTTCGATATAATCTACGATATATACCAGAAGGGAAGACGTTAAAAACATTACACTGTATTGGGTGGTTTGGTTTCGGTTCCCGGCAAGGAACCGACGGCAGACAGAGCGTTTAGTAACACGGTGGTTCCAAAATAACAAAAATGAAATAGAGATAAAAGATAAACAGCTCTCATGAATTTTTTATAAGTTGTCAATTTTGTTGTAACAAAATATTATATTAAAGGAAAAATAATAATTTTTATTCCACTCATTTTACTTTACATGAAAATCACAGTCATAATAAATATGAATAACACGACCAAAGCCATTTCAAGTAACGTTTTAATTCTGAATGGCGGTCCTACACCAGGGCGATACTGAGAATATCTTCCACTCCACAAATAATACAAATTAATCAAATAAAAGTTACTTGCGCACGCAGGGATTTGAACTCGCGACCTCCAACCATGAAGGCCATCAATTGATGAGAACTTTCCCAAAAGGAATAGGCATTCACCGTCATGCATAGATATACAAATTTCCATGAAATATAATAAACCTTATATTAAGGACCCATTATCCGGAACACGCGAATCAAGCACCTGCTAATTGTAACGGCGTCCTACGCACTATTAACTTCGTGTCTATCGATGTTTAGCGCAGATATCCAATAAACCCTTTTGCATAAATCCATTACCTAGTCCAGTAGGTATGAAGGTAGGATAAGTATGCTAATCACTTCTGGAGTCCGTATCTAACTCTAACAGCCATCGACAACCGCTTGTTAACAGCAACAATTGACAGCAAATTGATTCAATAAGTAAAAAAACTCTTCATGAACTGACAGAAAAGCAAAAATCTCACACGTTACCATACTCAGCTTGCTAACAGTCATTAAAGATGATCAAACGTACCGTTGAATTCTACCATTTTTGACGACATTCTACTAATCTGTATTTTTTTAAATGAAAATTTATCCTAACAAAATATAGACATAATTGAGTAGTTACTGATTTATCACTCTTAATTTGTTATAATATTTACATAAATATTAATCTATATTTTTATTTTAAGATATACCCCGAGAGTTCTTTAATTAGTTATTAAGAATCAACTTATCAACTTACCATGAACTGTTTGATGGTATAAAACTATTAAAGCATTAGCAAACGGACATGAAACTATTAACGGGCTGACGAGAAGTGTGAAACTATTAAAGTATTAGCAAAAGGACATGAAACTATTAACGGGCTGACGAGAAGTGTGAAACTATTGAGGCATTCGCAAACGGACATGAAACTATTAGCGGGCTGACAAACATCTTAATAAATGGGCAGACCGGAAGGCTAGAAACTCACACCACACTTGATGACTTAAATAATCTTCGAGTGAGTACTAAAAAATAATCTTTGTCAGGAAATTATATTAGATTAAATGACATTAATAAATAAAACTAACTTACCAAGTCTCCATGAAACTAATTGACATGTTTGAAACTATTCATGGAATGACAGGCAAGCTTAAAACTATTCATGACTTGACAAAACATAAAATTCACCTACACATTCACAATAGTCAGGGCTCTCTCAGTGATCTGTCAGACGATATTACACGATAGAAGAAGAAATCAAAACATGAAACTCTTCATAGCCTTTGCACACCCCACTAATAGTCACAGCGAGCGAGAAACCACAAACTCGCTCGACAATACAAGTTTCACACCCCCTGATCTGGCATAACAGCAAACATATTATAAAGCATCCCTCGGTCTTCCCAGATGCCACCGACTCCGAGGTATTTGTTACATCGCTTAACCAAATTGGCTGTGCGAGAATCTGATAACGGTCTGCGTCGGCAGATAAGGGATAGGTTTCCCTTAGTTTGGGCAAAGCCGTGCGTCAATTTTGCGTAAATTGAGGGAATTTATAATTGAACCTAATTCGATACGGTATATTCGGCAGCTAATTGGGAAAAAATCATGGAACACATGCCACATTCTAGCAAGTTGTGATCTATCAAAAGTAGTCGTGCTATTTTTTTACATTAATTCCACACAAGATGCCCTTATTTATTTATTTATTTATACTGGGTTTTACAGATGATCACACTTACCTTAGAACAATAATTTCTCTCAAGACTTATGTCATATTTGTAAATGTTGTATGGAAAGTCGTTTTAAAGATAGGAAGGAGAGGATGTTCTAGGAATGAAAAAAAGTGGTGAGTAGGAATATTTGGATCAGTGTGTCCAGGAGGGATGGACGTTAATTTATCCCTCCCACTGCTGTGCAAGGCAATGTGTCAAAGTTGTCCAGCTGGAGACGTCAGAGGATACCCTTCAATCGGCCTCTCACGTTCCGGCCCACCGCAGCTGGTGGGTAGATGCATCCGTAACAAACCACTTAGAGTGACCAATGGCAGAGGTGTTGATTATCCAACGAATGGTTCTTAGGGCGGTAGTATCCATACTTGCCTCTAAAATTGTAAATAGTAATTTTTTTTATTTAACGGCAATATAAAGTAATGTAAAAAAGAATCAATATTAAGTAAAATAAAGATATAAAGTGATGTAGTTTGTTCTCAGTCCTACTCACTAGGTATTCCTGTTCCGAGGCGGACTGTAGGACGTAGGTTGTTGTATGTACGTTGATCATGATTTCCTCATCTTCTAATTTGTTGGTTCCCACAAAATATAAAGTAAATTAGGAAAAAAGTATTTATGTTTGTTAATTAGTAATTGTAATAGTAATTGTTGCCCGCTAATAAAATGTATTACTATTTACCTATGTAAAAGTATTAAAGTTGTAATATGATCACATTTTGTAATAATATTTTATCACTCTGGCCTGATTATGACCTTTTGTTTATTCACCGTTTTCATATGAGTCCCATCTACACCCAACAGTCCGTAGCCAGTGAGACTTGTCTTCCACAATTGTGGAATGTTGAGTCGCTGACAGGCGTGGGTAATAACTTAAGCTGGAGGTAGAGGAAGATTGGGAGGTATCTGGCTATTTATATCTGGTCACCAAACATAGCTAATGCCATGTCATTCAACTTTAAGAATATGATTGGAGGTTTTTCACCAGGGCGATACTGAGAGCATCTACAACTCTAGAGGGTGTGAAGACAATTATTTGCCACCCTCAACACCCCTTGGTGCGAACCGTCCATTTATTTTAAGGATTTTAAGAGATAAATATTTTTTTACAAATGTGTCAAATGAACCATCTGCCATGAAGAGGGTAACTTGCAATGGCGGCGGTACTTTAAATATCAGCCTTGTATGGAATTAAATAAGTCAAGCCTCCCATCCCTACAACCATAATACGTCAACCCAAAAAATCTGAATATTAAAAAAGGGAAAATACGAACTTGTCAAAAAAAGGTTTTCGTTAAGTTTTTTTTTTTATTCATATTTTTCCCCGTTGATTTACTAAGTAAGTAGAGTGGGGAGTTTAGCTGTCGCGATGTCGTGGAATTTAGAGCGCAGTATTGCCATTCCTACTTCTGACGAACATTCTGTAAATCTACCGATTTCGGTAAAAAATCTACCGATATTCGTAGAAAATCTACAAAAGTTTGTGAAAATCCACCGAAGTTTTTTTAAAAACTACCGGTGTCTTATGGGGTCAGTTTTCAGGCAACCTATGGCATTATTCATTGCTCTCCTTGTTTCTCTGATCTATGCATATGTGACTTCTTTTTGTTGGGATATCTCAAGTCCCGAGTATATGTTGACGAGCCAGACTGCCTTGAAGATTTCAAGACAAAAATCCAGGGGAATATCGTTTGGATTCTACCTCAGAATTTAATTGATTGGCTATAATCATGCGTAAATGTAAATGGCCAACATCTGAGCGACGGCGACGTGAACTTTAAAACATAACCTGTCAACAAAAAAATCTTACACAATGTTTGTTATAAATAAAAATATATTGTAAGTAAAACTTAGAAGTATAACAATGAAGTAAAATTGTTCGTTGTGTGACAATTTATAGGTTTGATGGTTTCAGCAAATAAATAAAAATATTTTGTTTTAAAGACTTTTATATTTTTTCACCCGTAAACAATCAACTTTATTTTGTAGGATAGGCTTTTTAGTGCTAAATTTCCCAGTAGATGGGGTCGAGACATATTATATCTGCATTTGTTGGTGAAATCTATAATAAGCAGTAATTGTTGAATGAAGTACTAGTAAATATTGAATTATTTGGCGTGTACGAAATAAGCCGACGTAGCTCAGTGGTCCAGAGCACTTGACTGGACATCAGAAGGTACGGTTTCAATTCCCATCTGCGGCATTTATTTTTACTATCGAGACTTTCTCAATTTGTATGGATATTTCAGGCGACTAATTATTGCTTATAATAATTTGTTATCCTTTGTGCTGTTTATAAAAAACCTTGTCTTTTAAAAATTAGTTTAGAATTTTAAAAAAGTACTAATGAATTATACGTTATTTCTAATGGTATGTAGGTTCCTTCTTGATTATTTTATTTAAATACTTAAATCAATTAAAGTAGGATGAGAATACACAAAAAAATCTGTCGATTTTGAAAGAAGGAGAGATACCTATATTGCCACTTTTTGTTATGTTTTAACGTATTTCAGACAATCTTACAGCAATAGTTTCAACTCCTGACATAAGCTCTGCAAGTTTCTCGGCCATGTATCTTGGTCGGATCGAAGTTATGAGCGAAAGAACCTTGTTGGGAATGAAGTTATACACAGAAAAAACCTTGTTGGAATTCTAGCTGTATTCATGTTGAAAAGTGTGGAAACCGTTGTACCCATTTTTTGGAATATTTTTTTAAATTTTTTTTTTCCTGGAATCGATCAAATTTACAGCAAATATTTTTTTGATATGTTAATTACAAGGAAATAATCTCAATATCTACCTAGCTTTAATTAATGAAACCATTTCTCTGGAAATAATTAATATAACAAAATGTACGCCTCAAAACAATACTTTTGAAATATTGGCAAAAAACTGATATTTTTCTGGCTGTGTTTTATACTGTCTTATATTTCGAAAGCACTTTTTATATATTTTTGAATTTTTTGGCCAGTTTTGAAAGTTATTTATTTTTGATATTTCATTCAAAAATAAATTGCAAGTGTTAGATAATAAATATGATTTTTTTGGAATTGACCAATTTTGACAACTATTTTATTTAACACGTGTTTATTATCTGCCACGATTTTTTTTTTCAAACAAGAAAATGTGTTTGTATCCCTCTATATCTGTAAATATCGAATGATGGTATTTTAAATTTTGCACAGATTATGTCGAGAATTTTTAAGACTTTTAGAATTTTAACTGAACGATTTTCAACTCGCATTGATAGCTGCTACTGATAATTCAGTTTAAAAATTATCTTTACAAAACTAAACACGAGCAAAAATAATATTTAGTGTAGTAGGTAGGTACTGTGTATTCAAAGATGGCAAATTTCTAGAATTTCATTACAGAAAATACCCGATTGTTGCAGTGAAGGTTGTTACTCGAATAGTTCTGCAGTGTTTCCAGTCTCGACGCCAGCAATTTCCAGACTTCCAGCTACCATTTAGCTTACATAAAAAATCAGCAATCCACCTCCACTTCCCTAGTAGGAGTATCTCGCGGCGGATCCAGATATCGGAGGACCGGACTGATTTATGAGGAAACTTCTTAGGCTGCTGCTGCCAGAGCCGAAAACATAAAAGTTAAGAAGCCTCAATGCGAGTTCCGCCAGTAAAACTATTCTGATTTTGTAATCAAACGTGAGTCTTGAAAATATTATTATTATTTTGGAATTTTCGGACGAAAGCGGAATTTGACTTCGCTGATAAAGAAAAGGAAAAAAATATTTTGATTTTCCATAAAATAAATAATGTACTTATAATTTGTGCGCCTGCACTTTTTGAGTGCTACCTCATAATTAACAATAATGAATAATGCGGTCCTTATTTGGGAAAATTTGTGTGACCTGTCAAGAAAATTGAAGAGGAGAAAAAAACGTTGAATAGGACTTGCCCTTACGATGTAACTGTTAATATAACTAAATACTAGTTATTAAGCTTTTTAGAAACCATTCGAAGAACTGAGAGTAAAAATAACACTAAAAAAATTTGACAAAAACATAGATTTATTTATTGTTTTATTTTTAACAAAACACATTTGGCATAATACATAATATTTAGACAATAGATAGGTAGTCCCGCGAAGCTGCTACATGTTTGCTTGTCTGCAGGTTCTACCTCAATATAAGTAAGGTACAAAAATATTTGAAGAGCCTTCCCGAAGAATAAAATTTAAAGAAAATAACATATTTGGTATCATTCAAGACAAAGGACAAATTATTCTCATAGGTACTTATATTTGGTATCATTCAAGAAAAATGTCAAATTATTCTTAAAGTTTACAACCTCATAGGTACTCATATTTGTTATCATTCAAGAAAAATGTCAAATTATTCTTAAAGTTTACAACCTCATAGGTAGGTACTCATATTTGGTATCATTCAAGAAAAACGTCAAATTATTCTCAAAGGTACTCATATTTGGTATTATTCAAGAAAAATGTCAAATTATTGTTAAAGTTTACAACCTCACAGGTACTCATATTTGGTATCATTCAAGAAAAAGGTCAAATTATTCTCATAGGTACTCATATTAAGTATCATTCAAGAAAAATCTCAAATTATTCTAAAAGTTAACAACCTCACCACACATCACCACTCTATATGCATTTTATCGCCTCTGATTTGTTGCGTGTATTGATTTTAACTATCGCAATTGGCAGTTTAAATAGTCGTGATTTTTTTTATTTACATTAAAACTGATTGAGTGTAATAAAGTACAGCAATTATATATTTATAACATCACCGCACATAGACAAAACCCTGCGTCGTGCTGATTCATGAAACTTTCCGCCCGTCTCCCACATTTTATTTAAATCTTCCAGAACACGAAGTGAAATCAAATCGATTTGGAGGCCTTTTTGAATTCATCCCTTGACCTAACTAATTTAAACCGCCCCAAGTAAACAGTGGGGGAAACTTTCAGGCAGCGAAATACAAACTTAATGAAATGAACCGTAAAAAGGTCTAAAAATGATCGATATTGAATTGTTAAAAGTGTGAATTTGCCAGTCAGATAATAGTTTGTTAGAATGGTGATAATCATGTGATCCAATGACTAAGAATAATTATGTTATAACTTTTTAAAAATCTTAAATGGGTTCATTTAGCTAATTAAGAGATCTTTGCAATGTTAACGTCACCCACCTACAGTTAAAAAATGTTCCTACAATATAAAAAAAAACGTTTTAGTCCATACAGGAGACCTTGAGGAGAATAATTCCTCTTAGGGTCTATGTCATCTTGGGTACACTATGTGGGTAGTAATTATTTTTATAAGCAATAATTATTAGCCTGAAACACTCATCCACATTGAAAAATCTCCTGATAAAAGATACATGACGCCAACGGGACTTGAACCCGTGTCCTTTCGATTTCCGGTCGACAGCTCTGACCACTGAGCTATGGCGGCTTATCTCTTATCCGCGAAATAATTCAATATATACTAGTGTTTCATTCAACAATTACTGCTTATTACATTTTTTCACCTGAAAACAACCAACTTTATTTTAAAAAAAAATAACAATAATAATAATAATAATAATATTAATTAGTATTTATTTTACTTATATAATGCACTTGCATAATGTTGATTGACTAGATAATCAATTGTGGAAAAGTTTGTGGAAGGGTTTAGTTTTTCCTATGGGAAAGATTTAACCCGGACAACAAAATCGGAAGCATTAAAAAAAAAAATTGTTACCCTTTGTGCTATGCATAAAAAATCTTGGCTTAAACATTAGTTTACCAAAAAAATAATAATGTGGGTAGTCTTTTTAGGGTAGGAAAGAGAGGAAGTTCTGGGAATAAAAAAGGCATGAGGTTTAAGTAAGAATCTGAGTGTCAGTGCATCCAGGAGTGGCGGACGTATGAATCCATTCCTCCCACTGCGGTGCAAGGTGATGTTCCGCGAGAGTCATGCTGGAGAGGTTTGTCCAAGACCTGAACAAACCTCACCAAATGAACCCGAACACTCCTGCTAGGTCTACAAACGTAGCTAAACTCTTGGGATGACCTGTGACAGAAGTGTTGGTTAGCCAGTAAATGGTTTGCGGGGCGGCGCTACCCATGCACGCCTTCCCAATATTGTGGATGCAATTCATTATTGAGTATCCTAAAATTAAAACGTTTCGAATAATTTCTGATGTAGGATGGTATAACCCTGAAATTACTGTCTGTAAACGTAGGGCAGGTACAAATGCTGAGTTCAAATCACGGGATGGTAAAAAAACATAATTTACTTGTAAAATCAAACAGAAATAAAAAATATAATTACTCACCATAACAGCAATATAAGAATGGGAGACAACAGGCCAAAAACAAATTTAGAATAATGCTTCGATACTATATAGTATATAGATATGGAGAAAAAAATGTTGGAGGGAAGTTTTTTTGCCTTTATTTGTTTAATGGAATATCTTATATTTTCGCACCAAACATACAACACAAATCTAGACCACGCTTGAAATGACTTAAGCTTTATGTACTTACCAATAAAGAAGTGTAACCCAGACCCGAACCCGGTAGGACTATGGCATCCTCAAATAAAATAGGATTCAGGTCCCGAAGAAGATAGATATGAAAAATATTTAGTATGGGGAATGTTTCAAACCTTAATATTCAGGTCTGGTCACTAAACACAGCAGAATATCAAGCGGCGCGTTATTTAACCAATCGAGCGATTGGTGTCATATATATATATATATATATATATATATATATATATATATATATATATATATATTATGACATACATATATATAAACATTCATTTACCATATTATTTAATTAATACCATTCCTAACACTGTTAATATGGAAACATATGAAACTGCTAACTATACATATATATAAACATTCATTTACCATATTATTTAATTAATACCATTCCTAACACTATTAATATGGAAACATATGAAACTGCTAACTGCGGTTCAAAGCCAATGAATCCATCTAGATTTCACTGTTTGTCCCATATTTTTAGGTTCTATAAATTTGGCACATTTGTTAATTCTGAATTCTGAATAGTTATTTGCCAGTATACTAAATAGGATTCTTCCACTACATGGCATACAAACTTTTATGGCATACATAGGTAGTTCGCAAAGTTTAATAATTGGTGAATTAATTATTAAAAAATGTAATGTCTTTGTTATGTCGGTTGTGTTTAAGTAACTTTCTACAATTTAAATGTACAATGTAATTATTTTATTCAGTATAAATTATGTTAAAGGGCGTACGTACTAAACTAGCGATTCCTGACATAATTTGGAGTAAAAAACTTTAATGGTATTTTGGTCACCGCTGACATTTTTGACATTTATTTCCAGTTTAAACATTACAAATCAATAGGTATTGGACAGTAAGGGTCGGAAACGTAATTCTGCTTAGTGACCACGGATGTCCTCTGACAGTCTAAATAATAAATTAATAACATTAAATATCAATATCATTGCGAATAATCACTTTCATTCACGTGTCGTCCCACCCGAACTATTCCACAAACAATATCAAGTGCGCTCGATAACACATGCGACAAACAATAACGTGTTACTGCCTGTGCGAGTAATAATTCATAAGTCCTATAAGATAAACGAACAATAATACCATTATTTGATTTAGATTACATATTATTCCTTATGGCGTCATTCTCACCGCGGTAGACATCGATCTGTTGGGTTTCATATCAGTGACAATAAGGTATTTGATACACAGTGTTCCTAAAAGATACGAGCATTCAAACGTTTGATTTAATTCAGACAATAAAAGGAGTGTCAATTAAATAGTGGAATGTCAATCATAGAAAAGAGGAAAAATATTAACATGCAAGTAGAGTAGAGTAGATGCCCCGAGTAGAGGAAATCTTCAAGAAAAATGCAATTATCCAAATTTATAAAGATAATATAATCAAAAACTTTGAAACCCACATATCAAAAAGATATCAATACAATATCAAAATACCAAAATGTAATACCAAACAAATGCAAAATAACTATACCTATTTAGGAATAAAGTATTCTAACAACCTTCCGATTGAAATAAAGAAATTAAAGGATATCAACAAACTTAAACTAAAACTGAAGTTACACTTTCAGAAATAATTGCCTGTTTTTTTCCTTTATTTATATTTATTATCTGTCTATATTCATCTCCACTGTATGTTAGATGTTCCTATTACTCTATAGTTAGTATGTAACAGAATCCTATATATCTACAACTACACATATAGATAATCCGGAAGTTTCAATTTTTCCCATTATATATTATATATACTTACCTATTGCATAATGTTATTCTATTTTCCTTAAAATGTAAGTGTAACTCGCTCACCAAGCACAAGAACCAGCTTAACAGAACCACTATACTCACTTATATATATTAAATTAAAAAAATAATAAAAAGGTGAATGGCAGAAGATGCTTGAATAATCTCAGGAAGACATGTCAACATCCAATAAAACAAATACCTTAGTCAGGTCATGTACAGAGTTAGTTCCGCGGTATGTATGTGCAGTGTGCACAGGAGTGTATGCATGTGAATGAAGCAAGACAGTGACAAATGTTTGACAAGACAGATTATTTGACAATCCATATTGACTGCCTTCCATTAGGGCATTGGGTTTGACTTTAGTTACTAAGCAGGCCTCCATAATATCCACCAAATTCTTGCAAGCACGAAGCATTTATTGCTAACACAAAGGGCATTTAAATCTGTCAAATCTACATGTTTAAAAAGTATGCAGAAATAGATTCTTCCTGAAAATTCACTTGTTTGGTGTTTTGGAAAACACCGAACTCTGTCGTTTTGATCTTTCTGGACACACTTTTTTCAAATGGAACAATATCATAAAGAGACTAACGCACAAGCTGTTTATGGCATACAATCAAAAATATTTCCTGGAATTTCATTATAACTCTTCGGAATCAATCGCTGCGTTTTGTCGTCCACAAATTCCACGAACTTTTCAATCGTGTAGCAACAACAGATGAAAGTTGACACATTTTGTATACTACCAACCTAACAAAATATTCGAATCATCATAATTCGAAATAATCGAATTGTCAAATGACAAAAAAAAAATATCTTGTCGACTGTTGATGGGACACCGGTGTCCTCGATACTAAAATCTTAAGCGATTTTAACCCTTATGTAAAAAGGAACCATATGAAGAATAAGGTTAGAATCGCTTGCACTAAATACTGCTTTAGAATATGCAGCTTCTCTGACGGTTTTGGAATAAATTATCTATAATTCTCGGCGTGAAAACTTTTTTCAAGATCACGGACGTCATCAATTTTGAATGCAATAGTCTGTTGACTGCAACAGAAAAAAAACAGTTATTTAAATTATGTATGTTTAATTACCGCCCAAACGATGAAAAGATGCCAATGATGTCTCGTCCGACAACCTGTTTTCAGCCTGCATTGCCCTGATGATAGCAGCTACCCTCCGATAGAAGAAGAAAAAGAAGAAGTTACTATCGGTACACACCATACTGTATTATCGGATTCACTCAATTATCTTAGAAAGGTTTGAGGACGAATTGCGTATCGGTTTGTCCATGAATAGATTTACCAAATCTGGATATCTAAATCAAGGGTCTGATTTTCTAGGCGGGTGCACAAGTCCCCGCAGGCTACAGCGATTGATGAAGTTGATTTCCCTGGGAGCCTAATTTTGAGGGCGAGAGAAAACTAGAACTCAAAACTAGACGCTTAGACAGTGAGCGAGCAATCGTACGTTTTGTGAACTCTATATTATTTACTTATATTAAGATGAAATATTTTAATATATTAAATTTAATATATTTAATTTATTATTTTAATATATTAAAAGCCAAAATAAGAATTTAATAAACAAATAAGACATTCACGACTTATTATTATTTTGTTTATTACTTTGAAGTTTTTTTGTTATGTAGACCTCTCTAAGTATTGTATCTGTTCGAGAGGTCTAGACTTAACAGGTCTCATCTCTCCTCTCTACTCTCCCTTGTTTTCCTGAAGGCCTCACGAGGTAAGAGAGCGCAACATCTATCCTCTCCACTCCTTGGTTTCCTGAAGGCCCTACTAGAGTCCAATCCCTTTGGTTCCCCGAAGGCCCCAAAAGGTAAGAGAGCCGCATCTCTCCTCTCCACTCCTCCTTAGTTCCCTAAAAGCCCCACGACTGAAAAGTTCAATCTCCATTGATTCCTTGAAGCCCCCCCCAAAGATACTAAGTTAGTTGCAACATTTGTTTGCAGTCAAATTGGTATTGAAGGCATTTACGGTTTTCTTATTTAATTTATGACTGCAATATTGCATTGTACTCCTTAGACAAAACTATTCATTTCTATCATTTGAAAATATTTATGCGGTGGCTACACATAATATTATGAGAATCATAAAGAAATGTGATGTAGATATAGTGACTATGATTTACTCAAGAACAGTGTATGCAGACAGAGGTGATATTCAATCCTTTTTGCATAAACTGCGGAGATACGTTATAGTGGTTAAGATATTTTTAATAAACTTTTTGAGCTTCTGATGATTATTTACTGAAATAAATAGTTATTTTCTTGGTCACACCAAAGGTAAACAAAGAAAAGCTAAGCCTATTGTTATGTCATTATAATATTATGTACCTGAAGATAACGTCATTCGACGATAAATCTTCAAAAAAACGTAGATTCTTAGTGATAATTTCAGACAAAACTTTATCCAAAATTAATCTTTAAGAAAAGCATTAAGTTTTTTTGTTCCAAAAACTTATTTTGAAATTTCATTCATCTTTTGCATTTTTAAACCATGATCCAAGCTTCAAGGCAATTATTTGCATTAAATCATAAAGCCATCGTTAATATCACTTACGAAAATAGTAGAATTAATAACTTTTTTTGCGTTGGTTGTTTATTTACTCTTTTCTTTTTTATAAATATAAACTAGTTATTTGAAAACGCTCCAAAAGCAAAAAGGTACAAACGAACAAGAAGTATCTTATTCCTACGACAGAGCAATGTCTCTCAAAGATAAAAAATGTATAATTTTTGAAGAAAATCTAATCATTTTATTAAAACTGCGATGTTCTGAAAATACATTCAAAATTGTCGGGAAATTTTCATAAATGAAAGCAGGAATTAGTTCAGATAGAAAGCAGATAAGTTGGTGTAGTTTTAGTACATTCCGATAGATGGTGTAGGTTCGGTTTACGAAGATAGCCGAATTAAAACTACCGAGCTCCTTCGAACACTAGGCTCATGGCTAGGCTTGGGAGAAGCGAGAAACCAGAGAATAAAAAAAAAATATTTTGTGAAAAAAAATTCGCCTATATTTTGCGTATCGCTTGTGAAGGATATAAATCATGCCGTCTTTTTTATGCTAGGTTATTTATTCCAGAAATAAAAATTGTAAACATAGTGACATCTGTTTTGCCTGCAATGGAATCCAACATTATATAGAAGTTTTTTTTAAGCAATCTTTATATTACTATATTTTGAAATAAAAAAAATTGTTTGTGTGATTTTTTTCCTTACTAATTAAAAATAACCCCTTGAGACCTAAACTAATAAAAATCTAAATTAGTTAGCAAAAAAAATGTTTGTACCAAAAATATTCAAACAATTGTTTAAGGTCAATCATCAATTATCAAGGTTAAAATATCGTATACATGTGAAAATAAAAGTATTGTGTTTAAAGGGTTAAAACAGTGAAAAAATCGGTAAAGCTGAAACTCATGGTAATTTAAAAGGCAGTTTCTTGCGTAATAAATCGACTCGAACAACTAAAAATCAATGAATACGTACTTGGAGTGAATCCGTAAGCCCCAAAATCGGTTAGAGCGTCGCTTCCTGCCGGGTGCGTAAAAGCCTTTTAAATATTTCCATCAATTACCAAAAACCATAATCATATTATAGATTATGAAGATTAATCGGCAATTTGCGGTGGCCAAATATTCCTCACATTCAAAGTTGCCTTTGCAACATCTCTTTAATGGCCCATTAAATTAAATCAAGGTGTGGAGAACAAACATTTTAAATTAATTAATCTTCACGTTTGAAAAGCATTATTTGGGAAATTTTATATGTACGACAAGGATGGTGATACGTCATGCTAATGTGTGCGAATATAGCAATCGATCAATAATAAACAACGTAAATGTCAAAATACCGATTTACCAAATTAAAGCTTATTAATAAAATTCTGTTCATTGTGTGCTATTGTAAAGCAAAGTGGTATATTAATAACAAAGAATCGACAAAAAAAATAATGAAATACGCAAATAAATAAAAAGTTTTATTATTTCATATAAAATTAGCTTTAATATTCTGTAGGTCGATTAGGCTACGCGTGACCTCTCTTATCGTAAAAGCCCACGCACCCGCTTGAAGGTAAATTGAATCGGTAAGAGAGAAAATATTTATTTTACATATTAATACCGGAAGCCCACAGCGTTGCCCGAGCTTTCCACAGACTTTTTAGAAATCAGACAGATATAGTATTTTTCCTGATATTTTAAGGTCATGTGTGAAATGTGTGATACCAACAAATCATCATTTCTGTATAAAGGGTGGTAAAAAGGGACTTGTTTTGAAGTTCAAGTGTTCATTTCATCAATCTCGTAATAAAACTGTAGATTTGTATAAAAATCAAATCCAAACCCCCACCAGCCACAGACACTCTTCATTTTATAAATATTTAGTAATATTATAAGCCGGAGTTCAAACAAGAATTTATACTTAAAATGCTGAAGAGTAATGTATTCATATATGTCACTGTAACTCGCACATACTAATCAACTGTTTACCATATTTTTACATTTACCTACCTAGTAATACATATTTATTTGGATGTTATATGTATATAATTGCAATAACTTCTGATATATATTTTTTCTCCTTAAAATCTTTACTTTTTATTATGCCTTATATTAAATACTATTTTTAAATATTCTATTATATTGGAATCTTTTGATTTATTCTTTCAAATTGTTTTAATATATTTCACATAGGTACTATCTTAAACTATAAACTCTTTTCTTTTAAATTGTTTACTTACTTTAATTTCTTCCATATTTCATATTTGATTATTTTTTTTTTGTACAGTATATTTAATCAACCACCACAACACGGACATGTGCCTAGCTTGGTGGTTTTAACACACCTACAAACTGTAAAAACCAATAAAAATACTGAATAAAGAAAAAAAAATAGTAAATTAAATAGTGATCTCAGTTTTACAATGGGAGTATTTTTAAATAATGAACGCAATGTAAAAAGACATTCACTTTCCTATTTCGTTTTTCTAATAATTTGATAAAGAACAAGGAAAATATCTATTTTTCGGAATAACTTTATTGAGTAAAACCTCAAATTGTAATATTTAAATATTGAAGACAATATTAGTGATTTCTAAACGAAAATCTGAAACAGAAAAATCAGAAAAGGAAACGGTCACATCTGGGACTCGAACCCAGGACCCCTGTCTTTCCGGGACAGTGCTCTACCAACTGCGCAGTTGGTAGAGCACTGTCCCGGAAAGACAGGGGTCCTGGGTTCGAGTCCCAGATGTGACCGTTTCCTTTTCTGATTTTTCTGTTTCAGATTTTCGTTTAGAAATCACTAATATTGTCTTCAATATTTAAGGAAAATATCGCTTATCAGTTGAGTGATTTATGTCCCTTTAAAATATGTATTTATTTACTTAAAAATGAGTACGCTTTTTTAATCAAAATACTGTTAAAAATGTGACTGTAACCATTTCCTTATAAAAAAATAGTCAGTCAGAATATATCTGAATACTTGTTCAAGCAGGTGACCTTGCTCAAATAAATATAATGAACGAGATGCGACAACATTATTATTTTTAAGAACACGTGTTCTGACTTCCTCGTAACATATTTGTGCTACAAGCCTGTAACAGACCACGCTGTAAGGGCGCCATAATCTCGCGGCTTGGCCTATTTCAGCATTTCGCTCGCCATACATTAACATTGGGATTTTATGGCAAACGATTTGCTGAAATTGGCCAAACCATGATGCGTATAGCGTAATCTGTCAGCCCAATTACCAAAATAAAGGTTACTAAATTGGAAGGAAACGTAAACAAATTTAAACTTAAATTACGATAATATGTGAATAATTTATTCTTTTTTTTTAATAATGTATAAGGATTGTACTAAGACATATATAACTATGTACCTATTTAAAACACCACACGGAGAAAACTTACTGATATGAAAAGTTGTTAATATATTAAAAATAAATTCAAATTATTCGTTTTACTGTTTAAAACGGGACTGGAGGTCCATAATTTTTTCTTCTAATTTAGTAACCAAAACTTTTCTTCTAATTTAATGGCCTTTCTTCTGGTAATTCGTCAAATATGTTCATTGCTCAATAACGTCTTTTGCATAATATGGGCTGTTTTTTCTGTTATTTTCTTTTCCTCGTGTCATGTGTGTGTTTGTGCTGCTAGTTGTCAATTTTTCTTAGAAATTCAACTGATGTGTGGCCAGAAATTATTTTGTGTATTAAACATATAAAGTAATCTTGTTTTAAGGAGATAGTACGAGAATAGTGTGCAATATAGTTAAAAATTATGAATACTTCTAGCAGGTGGATGAGTTTGTGTATTTGGGAAGTATGTTTACGAGAGATGGGAAGACTGATAGAGATATTGAAAGAAAGGTAATTGAAGGTAACTCCGTTAATGGAGGACTGAACGCGGATGGCGCTAACCAAAAAACTGTCCACAGAAGTAAAACTAACAGTCCACAATAGAGTGTTAGTACCTACCCTGATTTATGGCAGTAAAGCGTAGAACTGGCAGAAAAAGGATGAAAGTAGACGGAATGCTGTAGAAATGAGATCCCTCAGGCGTATAGTATACAGGCATATCGCTGAGGCGTAAAACCATGTATGATCGTAAGAGAAATGTTAAGATTCGCAAAGAATGCAGGGCTGATATAAGCGTAATGAATAAGATTAAGAAAGTGACGCCCAGATGGTTTGAGCATGTAGAGCGAGTGAACGGAGAAAGGAGTGAATGGTAGAAGAAGTCGGGGATGCTCGAAGACGATATGGCACGATGAAGTGAATCAGATACAGTCGGTATTGGAATAAGAGAACGATGTATAAATGAGAATGTGGCAAGCAGTTTAGTTAGTTAGTAAAAAAGAAAGAATTGAAGTAAATAATTTATTTGAATGACAACATATTTTACTATCCCGCATGCAAGTAGGGGAGTAGGTAGTACCCAAAATTACAATCCTCCTTATATTAGCTTAAATACTTGACATATAATTTTAGTATTTTACGCAATCCTGCGCAAATACATAAGTTGCCATTAATAATTGACTGAATAATTTGGATTTCTTTAGTTTAAAAGCCCATAAGACAGAAAAATTCATGGGGTCGTCGGAAGACCCACTTGGTTACAGATATTTTGTTTGGCATCTCGGCCTGCCCAGAGTTAACGTCATCACCATTTCCTTGATTTTCGTACATTTGTTTTTGCCACTAAACAATTGCCACTAATTTATAGTACTGCCATTTATTTAATTGATCCATCGTTGGCTAATAATAGATTTCTGCTACAGTAATAAACTTGTGATACAATCACCCTTTCACAGAGACAATACTCGTATATCGTAGCTAAAATATACAATGCACTAAATAATGACATCAAAAGATCAAGATCAATTACTCAATTTAAAACCGATGTCCAAAAATGGAGAGCTGAAAAGGGGCAAAATTTCGTTAAGGAACATAGGAATCTATACCACCACAAAAAGTTTTCGTATATTTAAATTACAATAATACTAGCAGAAAGATTTACTATTTTCTGTATTAATTATTAAAAATGGTTTGACACCTCTGATACTTTCATGTACCTAAGGATCGCTTCAGTTTTTGTTAATAACAATATTGTGACAAAATTTTTTGGCTCTAGTATTATTAGCCAGAGTTCAGTCAAGAATCTATACTTAAAATGCTGAAGAATAATGTATTCACTTATGGCAGTGTAATTCGCACATACTTATCAACAGTTTACCATCTTTTTACATTTGCTTAACAAATATTAAACACACACTTTGATGCTATATGTATATAATTTTGATAACTTTTTAAATATTTTCTATGAATTCTTTACTTTTTACTATGTCTTATATTCCATGATTTTTTTTTTTAAATTATACCCATAAAAAAACACACAGAAAAAAAATATTATTGCTTTTTATACATTTTTATTTGATACTTTGTTTCGGAATCTCATATTCTTTCCAACAGTGAAAATTTTCTTCAAAATATATCATCAAGGAACTAATTTTACGAGTAGATACCTAGAGGTAAGCAGTATAAAGCGCATATATGTATGTATAATGTACATACTGTACATTGTAGGTATAACAATTTCCGTTTTGAAACTGGGTCCTGAATCACATACAAGCTAGCAGCACTTTTGCAACGATTTAGATAAGGTGTATAATGAATTCTGTTTATCTCTTTCTTCCTGAGAGGCAGGCACTTGGAAAAGGGTAAAGTGTGAATTTCTAACTAGAAGATAGAACTGAGGAGAGAATAAAAGAAAACAGAGAGATTCTCAAGGATTTTTAAATTGCTTGCGGAACTAAAATTATATTTAATTTTAGCTTTTATATTTTATTTTCCACCTACTAAATAATGATAATAATTTGATTTTCAAGAATGTTGTAATGACAAAGAGATTTTTATTATATATTATAGAAAAAAAAGTACATGATTTACAGTGATGAAACAATATACAGGAAATAGATACTTCATGTTGGTCACTTATGAAATATTTCCATGTAATGTCTGCTAAGTGATATGTTTATTCCTTACTTACCTGGTGACGTTTGTAGTATATAGGTGTGTGTAATGTATATGTGATTGGTTGTGTGTGTGTGTGTGTCTGTATGTATGAACAGTTTATATTATTGAACTCATGCCACGTTTGAATTTGGACAGCGAATTCGAAAAAATGTCAATGTTTGAGCCCAAACAAATATTATTTAGAGTATGAAGAGCTCGTTTAATAGGCGAATTAGAAGCTGCAGAGATATTTTTACCTCTATGACTATCCAGCGATTTTTCACGGGTCTGTGTAAGTATAAGTACATACAGCCCATAAATTGAGCATTAAACAGGCTTAAAACTTTGTACAAAAGTGAATACAATTGTGTAGAGCATTTTTCCGAATAAAAAGTTACAATTTTTGTATCTTAATTTTGAAAATTCTTGGATCTGTAGCATTCTCTCTTATTATGTACACATAGAAAGTCAGGTACTCTCAGTAGCGCCCTGGTGAAAGGCTATCATTTAAAATCAGAACTTTGCTTGAATGACAGTAGCCGTCGAAGCAAATAAATCATTATGTTTAATAGACGTAAAAGCATTGAAGCATGACCAGTCGTTGGCTGAGTTGACATTGCGTTTGGGTCCCACCCAGGCGTAGGGTGTTCAATTCCTCGGCTGCCTGAGACTTCCATCACAATACAAACAACATTTTCCACTTTCTGTGATGGTAGTAGAAGATTTTCAAACATTTTCAGGTTATTCGTAACCCGGGAATGTTTGTCTTAAAATTAAATACAAAATTTTATTCCATTCTCATAGTGAATTCAATGACACATTCTTATTTCTAAATTTAAGTAAACCATAAATAATTGAGATATAAAACCGATTATTATTAAGTTATTGATTTAATTACATTCAGTTTGTAACCTTTATCACCTGAAAGCTTTCAAAATTGGTGCATTCAATGGATCTTTAACACTATAAGCAGTTTATAGTGTCCATATTAAAATTTGAGGGTTGATTTTTTTGGATCTTTCCTTTCAAAGTTCGTTAATCTCTAACGGCTATTTCATATTACGTGCAAATACTCTCAGCATCGCCTTGGTGAAAGACCACCATCCAGAATCAGAAAGGTGCTTCAGTCTCGTGTGGTCGTTACTAAACCCACTCTTTGACCCTACATAAACTTAAGTACATTTTGTGGATCAAAGAGTTCACAAGAATTTTTTAAGATTTTTATTTTTCGTTTTTACGGATCCCTGGCTACACGCTTTGTTTTTGTCCTGGACATTACCAATTACCACTTCTTAGAAACACGTAGAGGTATTGCTCTGATTAAATATTTATTTATTTTACTAAACGGTTACATATCTAACAATGATATTCTTGTTCAAATAAATTTATTTGTACTAGAGTCTCACTCTCGAGAACGACGCCATAACTCGCTTTACTTCCTTTGTTGATGTAGTTATTCGATATGTTTTTCATGTCGATAATCGACGATGCTCGAGACCTTTACCCCTAGACCACGGAGGCCGTCAAGTTTATATTTTATTAATGTCATTTATTTATTTTCATTAATTTTACAGCCAAATTATTTCACTTATAATATAAACATATGATTAAATTTATTAAAGTGCATATACATTAAGTGTAATGATATATAGTTTAAAGTAAGAATAATATTGTGTGCCTTCTGTAAATGATTTATATATTATGGTATTTCGTGATCACCTCACTAGGAGAGTCTGTGCTGAATTGTTCACGTGTTTTTGATTGTTGTGAATTGAATTCAGTATTACGTTTAAGAATATTATAAATAAAAAAAACATATTTAAGAGTGTGGGTACGTATCGTAAAAAATGTATAACATATATATAATTTAATTATTAAGTATTTCACGAATACCTTACTAGGAGAACCTGTGCGGAGGGGTTCACGTGTTTTTTTTAATCAGTACACTGTAATTATAATATATATATATATGTAAAATTCTAATAAAAATAATTAAGTTAATGGTTTAACAGCGTTAACAAGAAGTAATGTAGGGGAAGAGTGATTTATAAGAGCTGACTCGCTGTTTGAGATAAAAGTATTGACGGCACATCAAAGTCATTTCTGAGAATACCCAGCGACATTCGAAATAATTGTAATTAATTAATTCATCTTTCGAGATGGCAAATAATTGCCTACATGAAAATTTGTGTACATTAATCATGACATAACTTCGGAGCAAGGTTCAAACTTCTTTACGAGACATCTAATTGTATAAGTGGCACCTCCAGTCGTAACTACTACAGGGTGTATCAGCACGTATCTGAAGAATTTTAACCAGCGATCTCTGAGCATACGAGTATTTGGAGTATAAAATATAATTGTCATTTTGCTGACCGATAATTTTTTTTTCAATTGATATATATTTTTTTTAAATCACTGATGTCAGCCTAGCGGGTCACGTGATCCGTTGCGACATGTAACAGTGTGATCATATCAACGGACAACAAAATGACATCCAGATTTTAACTCCAAATATGCTCGGAAAATGCTTCTTAAAATCCTTCGTGTATATGCTGATACACCCTGCACATTATTTTCAAAACACTGTAATGTTTTGGGCTGTTTGACTACGCCGAAAAGCTGCGTACTGAGCTTTTGAAAACCCCTTGCGAAAAGGCTAATTAATATCGCTTAGCGAATTCTCTAGGATTCGTTTATTCTTACGTCTATTTACTTACATTTATTTATATGAATCGGACGATTTAAGCGACAGCGGTAAAAAATAAAAAGATATGGGAAAATCAAATAATTTTTTTTTAAATTATTTTTATTTGAAAACCGTACGTACAAGACAAACAATGGCGGTTCTTCACTAGGAGACACTGGGGATAATCCCCAGCAAATATTCCAGAAATCTACTAAAGGAAAAAAATAGTCCAAGCTTTGTCTTCACCAAGATGAATATATTTTTTAAACCTAAAAGCAATTAACGTTCGGAGAAATATGTGAGATAATTTTTAAGCTTAAAATTTGAACTGTTTTTATGGAAGAACTGACGTACGCTCCCCGTACTTCATTGTAGCGCACTAATAGACAAGAGCAGTTATAGTATGCCCAAATTATTTTATTCCCAAAGATTTCAAATCAAAATTTTCCCATATTTTATTTATTTATTAATTAACGCCTTTTTTCGGGGAATTTACATTTTAATATTAAGAAAGATACATTATTTATTGTACATAACTGAATTGCTTCACTAACAACATTTTATCTTTGTTTAAAGATAAATTGAAGATGTCAACTGACTTGGTATAATTGTTTCCCTCCATTAGTTAATTCCAGAATTTCTGCACTGAAATAAATCCTGACTTCTTCCGTTGTGAAATCCGGAAGCTTATTAATTCTAGCAATACCGGACTATCAACTAAATCCTTTTGAATTTTATATAGAAATACCAAGTCAGTGAAAATTCTTCTGTCTGACAATTTGAGCATATTCATATAATTTAACAGAGTGTTGCAGTTCAACATAATTGCTGGAATACCCATTTTAAAATTTATAACACGTAAAAATTTGATTTGTATTCCTTCAACAGCTTGTACATGTATATTATAATGTGGGTTCCAGACAGGAGAATTGTACTCAAGTTGACCTCTTATATAGGTAAAATATAACAATTTAACACACTTTATACTGTTAAAATTTCTGGTTAACCTAGTAATAAATCCCAACATTTTTAAGCCTTTATTTAGATTTCTGTTATGTGGTTAGCAAATGAAGCATTTGATTGAAAAGTTATGCCTAAGTCTTTGATTTGTGTTAATGTCTCAAGAACATTGTTATCAATGTTGTAATAAAAAAACAATGGATTTTTTATTCGAGAAAATAAAACTATTTAAAATTTTGAGATATTTAGGTAAAGTCTATTTTCATTACACCAAATTAATAATTTGGTGATATTATTTTGAAGAATGTTGCAAAGGTAAATACTTTGAATAGTTCTATAAATTTTAAGGTCATCAGCAAAAAGTAAGATAGATACATCATGAAAAAATTTTGTAAGATCATTTATAAAAAAGAGAAATAAGATTGGGCCAAGGTGACAACTCTGTGGAACTCCACTGGTTGCATTATTTTTTTTCGACAGGGAGGATTTTATTCACTATATTTTAGAATACCTACTTGGTGCCGAATTCCCTCAGAATATTTTCGTTTTTTCCCTAGAATATTGCAAAATTTCCGTTGAATATTTCGCATTACTTAATCAAATTTCAGAACCTCCCTAGATTTTTATGCTTTTGTCCGCTAGATCTAGTGAAATTTCCGATGCGAAGACGTCGTTACGAAATTCGTATTTTCAATTGCATTGCATTGCATTCCTAGGCATTCAGCGAAACTGCGCATACACATTGCATATGAATTTCATAATTCATTATTTATCAATGAATTTTCGGACTGCTTGTTTTAGTTACAGAAATCGCACGTGCTCGGAATAAAGTCGACGGTTAATCTTGCAAGACATTGCTTTCGTTTTATTATTACTTGCTAAATAAATTGGTATTGGTATTCAGTATAATTCAAAAATCCCGATTTCCACCACTGAAGAAGTCCTCGAGCCGTCACTGTTAACAAGTATGAACCTGACTATTTAGATTTGGTCACCAAAAACGGCTATTACCATGGCAACAACACGGCGTGATTCCATTCTAAAAATGTGGTCTATTACCAGGGCAATACCTACAACCCTCATGTTGAGTGTGAAATACGTATATAAGTACCTACTGTTTTGGTTCTGTGGTGGTTCGCTTTGAAGTAAAACTTTGTTATGTGGTCTTGACTCGTTTTGTTAAATAATTATATTTGATTTTATAATTACCTACTAGTAACTCACTTTGCAATAAATTCACATTTACAAGATCAAAGTATCAAAACAAACGTTGACTATTATTTTTTTGGCAAACTAATGTTTTTAAGACAAGATTTTTTATGCATAGCACAAAGGGTAACAATTATTTTACAAGCAATAATTGTTCGCCTGAAACACTCATCCACATTGAAAAATCTCCTGATAAAAGATACATGACCCGTTGGCGTCATGTATCTTTTATCAGGAGATTTTTCAATGTGGATGAGTGTTTCAGGCGAACAATTATTGCTTGTAAAATAATACAAACGTTGACCTTTGGCTATTATGATTATGTCAGGGGTAATTCTATTTTCACTTGAAATTTAACTTAAGTATGAAGAAACCTTTCAACGTGGCTGACTTAATTTCAACTCAACTTCTATATTGTTTCATGTCTGAAAATTGTAACGTAATACACACCATACTTCCTAAATGCGAAACTACTAATTAGATCCAATTAGTAATTAAAGCCGTACAATGGATCATCGGGTTATCTAAATATTCACACATTATTAATCTTCTCTCTCTTATCTAGACTTTCTACAAGAATTTAGAGATTATTCTATGCAGGATGAGACATAAAAATACGTTTAAGAAAATCTGACGAGAAAAAAATATTTTTTTGGAATCGCGAAAGTGTATTGGAAATTTTCGAGTGGAATAACTTAGCGCGAATACAATACAAGATAATGGTTTTTAAATGTGAGATTTTTACCATTTTTTATTTGAAAAGCACCAAGAAATTAAAGGGAATATAATTTTCTTAAATAAAAACTAACGGAAACGCAAAACTTTTCTTAATTTATTAAAACCAAATAAAAACGAATAGACAACTTTTTCCCTTGCACCCGACTAACAAAGTATCAGGGAAAGTTATCTCAGCATTTTGGACAAAGTTTGTACATAACGTTTTTGTCATGTTCCACGATTTTGATTGGTTTTTCTTAGTTACGTATCGTAGAATGTTGAAAAGTTTTATATTTTAAGATGTTAATTTACTTTATTTAGGCTACTAAATTCAACTATCGAACCTGAATATAATTTTAATTAGTTATTTAGATCACATTTTTTATCAAAAGCAATAGCAAGTGTCAAGTGCGGATATATACTATTTTAATTATTTGTGTTTTTAATTATAAAATATAGGTCATTAAATTATTTAATTTTACATGATTTTACAGGCAACTTTTGCATTTTGGAGTTAATAAAAATTTAAGTTTGGTATGAAAAAAGCCACGCAGCCGTTACCCTTTGATAGCTCGCATAATATATTTTTTGAAAATTTACATATAAATTTGAACCAACATTGAAAAAAATCTATTTGTTATTTTCACGCCGTGGCCGTATTTATTTTTAACACCCCATTTTATTTAAGAAATAGTTTGTAAAATTAAATACTGTGATATTACTATGAAACCGATATTTATTTATTTTTATAAATAACTTAAGTGCCTCAGCAACAATCTTATTAAGTATGGTACAGGTATTTATTAAGTGGTAAATTGAATATGCCCGTTGAAGAATCCACATTATTACCCTCCATTAGTATTCTGGGCAGTGAGGACTACATAATATCAGGGTAGCTAATGCCAGAATTTTTTCACAATAAAAATCCCGACTAGTAATCTGTTATTGGTGGAAACTTATAATTATAATATTTATATGAATCCGAAAACAGGCGTTTCTGTTAGAGATTCGAGACGTAGTAGTAATGGTGTTGTTTTCTTATGAAAAAAAAAAGTATATATATATATATATATCTTAGATGTGCAACCAGCAGAGAATGTTATTAAAAGTTTTAAGTGTTTTTGCAAGCTGTGATTTTTATATGAACAGCGCACAATAATCCCTACTGTACAAAGAAAGAACATTGGCAAACCCTATACGACTTTGCGAGGAAATAAATAAATAGGAATTGAAGAGAGATGGGAAAGAGAAAGATTGGGAAGTACCTATCTAACCAATCGTATTTGGTCACCAAATACGTCTATTGTCATTTTCAGCTACATTTTGATTTTGGATAGTGGTTTTTCACGATATTGATCAACCATTTTCATCTAATTTAAATATGTCGTATTTTCACAGTAGAAACAAAGCTCATTTTCACATCATCTTTTTCTTCTTTTTGACGCTTATAATGGAGCCTTAAGAGGCGAGCAGTGATATTCAAAAAAATCAAAAAAACTAATAAATTTACCACCTCTGTTGTGTTGTGTGCAAAGGGCTGTTATATAACTGTTAAAGCCATATAATATACTATAGGTGTGCATCGTGTATAATAACTTCTATTTCACAATAATTACAAACGTTATGAATGAATTTGATTTTTTATTGTTATATTCTATTGCAAATCAAGTTACAGTTACGAGAAAAAAAAAATTATTATTCCTATTAGAAGGTCTGCTAGCGTCCTAGTTAGCCAACTTTATAGAGAACAAGACGAAAGAAACAGCGAGGTTATTTTGTCATCCGGAACAATATCCACACAAAGGTTCATGACGCCCTTGAGCTAATACAAAACGAATGACACCATTCCATCTACTATTCAGCTGATTTTATTAAAAAAAGAACGCGAACGAAATAGTATTCAATAATTATTACGTATTTTAACTGCAAAAAAATATATCATACTACTGCTTCGCGGCGAGCTTGACGAATTCATTATTATTATTATTAATTTTGTGCGTAAAGAATGTTTACTGCGACGCGAGAATAATAATTTCTTGTCCGCAAATTCTCCGCGTAAATATAAAACATATCATGTTACTAAGCGGAGTTTTTTTGTTTTTGACCAAACAAATTATTTTCTGTGTAATATTAGACATATCAGGTTTCACGATATTTCTACTTAAACCGGATGGGACACGCCAACGTGATTGTATGTGTATTTTCTGCACGAAATTTAACATTCTTAAATGATTTTACTCCATGATTTTATTGAAATAACGACCGAGAAGTTTAAATGCTTCTTTAAAAAGAAACAACCAACACGTTATCTATTTAAGAATGTGAATTAAACAATAACTGAATTTAATCCGACGGAAAATTGATACTTTGGAAGTTCTTTTGAGTATTTGAATTATTTCAACTTATTACAATGAAACAGATAAGCAAAGCTTAACCTGACAAAAAAAATTATTTCTATAACGAAACAATTAAATTGCATTCCAAAATTGAAATAACACATCTATCTCTCGGAAACATCCGCATTTAATATTTATTACGCCGTAATTTCTCGTATTTGGTTTATTGCGTATTTAGTTACAGAACGAATTTGTTTCACACTTCCGACGGCACATTCGTATTACAAACACTCCCGAATCAGAAATTGAATTATAACACACAGCTGTGGGGAAAAAAAAACATTAATATTACAGTAAAACATAGCAACAAAAGACATATTTTATCGGGCTAATTGACTATCCAGGTTGGGCGTCCAGTGTTATATAACTGTTAAAGCCATATAATATACTATAGGTGTGTTACACAAATAGTCATCGCCGCACAAGCCAGCGGCAAAGCTTGATACTCCAATCAGGGTGTGGATTATAGTCAATTTCCCAATTAAAACAAGTCTCTTGATATGAGGGTTTATTGTACAGGTAATACAGGTTATCAACAGATCTACAAAAGGTACATAGCTTTTTAAGGCCTAACTAGTTACTAGGCAATCTATTGACTCTAAGGGCTCTGATTTACAAAGGTATAACATTCGCTCACGTGTAAACTAGGCTGAAGCGGTGAATGATGAGCAGGGGCCATAGGCGGGTGCCTAGGCAGGGTGCAGGACGAAGGGCGGCTACGATAGGCGGATGCCATAGCACGGCCTAACTGATGCGGTAGGGCGGGAATACGACGAAGGGCGGCACAGAAGCGGCCTGAGGCGGCCAGGGCGGCGCAGAAGCGGCCTGGAGCGGTGATGGGCGGCTTACGGCAAAAGGGCGGCGCAGAGATATGGCGCCATCATATCCATGATGGTGTAGCCGGCCGAAGATTGCCTGGACGTGATAACTGAGTCTAGGAACGCGGCACATTATAAAATGTATGCACGCCGGTCCAATTACGGCGACACTGATTTGGCGGTAAATGATAACTCCGAACTAATACATCGTGTTGAGATCAGCGGGGTCGGCGGTCAACTGGCGGCGGAGCGCGTGGCTAGCTAGCTGCAAGTACTTGGCCTTTGTCGGGCGCAAGTGGGAGGGATATTCTACGATATCGGATTGGTTGTAGGTCCTTGTGGCCTACGTGACTGATATCAGGCGCGATGTCGCGAGCTCCTGCGTATGTATTGGTGTTTTAACATGAACTCAGTGCGTGATCGATTTCCGGTAACACGTAAGAATATACCTAACTTGTGCAGTTAGCTTGTTTTTATGGGCGATCCATAACAGGGCAAAAGGCTTCAAGTGTAGGCACACACTTCTGGCTTCATCCACATTCAAACACATTGTACGTACTGTTCACAAATAATAAAACATATGAATATATTTCTAGGCACACACTCCTGGCTTCATCCACATTCGAACATCGCATCGTGCGTACTTTTCACAAATAATAAAACTAATTGATACATTTGTAGGCACACATTCCAGGCTTCATCCGCATTCGAACATCGCATCGTGCGTACTTTTCACAAATAATAAAACATATCGATACATTTGTAGGCACACATTCCAGGCTTCATCCACATTCGAACATCGCATCGTGCGTACTTTTCACAAATAATAAAACTAATTGATACATTTGTAGGCACACATTCCAGGCTTCATCCACATTCGAACACCGCATCGTGCGTACTTTTCACAAATAATAAAACTAATTGATACATTTGTAGGCACACATTCCAGGCACATTAGAACATCGCATCGTGCGTACTTTTCACAAATAATAAAACATATTGATACATGTGTAGGCACACACACCATTCACAATTGAAACATTACTTGAAATCCCTTCGTCCTACCTAAACAAGGGTTGCTCTCAATAAGAGTTATCTGTGGATAGGTATCAACAGCTCGGAACATGTACTGTACTATATACCTACATAATACGTAATGCATATTTATAAAATTTTAAATCATTGAAATATTGCTTATTTATGTGTCGGATTTTATTGTTTAACGTTTTTCTTTGTTTTATAATTGTTCCAATGTTTTAATGTTTTTAAACGGATTTGGCAAATCTGAATAGCCAGGTACTTCCCCATCTCATTTCCCTTCCCACTACCTTCAGCTTCACAATATATCCTAAACGGGGATGTCATAGTCTCACTGGCACCAGACGGTTGGGAGCAGTTGGAACTCTTGTGCGGTCTTCGCGTAAAACAAATATTGGCCTATATAATTCGAAACTGATAGGATCATGGGGATAAGGGTTTAATTTAACGTATTCTTAAATTGTGTAATCGTGAACAAAAGCTTTACAGATTGACGTTATTACTTGTCAAGTGTTTCATGAAAGTTTTTAAAATCATTTATTAGGGATTTCCGTAGGATACTTTATATCCTTTCACCCGTCATATATTTGATTGTGGGTAAATCAACGGTTTAGTATATGGTTGGTTTAAAGACGTGTAATTTACTTAACTGATAAACCAATTATAGATTTATTCGTTATACTTATAGATTATGGGAATAACTAATAAATGCATTATAAGAGTAAATGGTTGTTTACAAATTGTGCAAAATTAAAAGGCTTAAAATAAAGGGGTATTTGTTTAACAATTTGTTGAACAGTGTGAGAATAACACATATATAATTACAACGACAGACACTCCATAACGAATACACATTTAGGAGGCCTTGCTACGTGGCAGGTCGGATCGGGAGAGACTGGTTGAAGGAGACCTTATTACCTCTCCAGCCGGACTTTCTCTCGGTTCATCGCCTTGCACCGCAGTGGGAGGGATTATTTATATGACCGTCACTCCTTATCACACTAATCACTAGATTCCTACCCAGGACTTCCTATCCTTCTTTTTCTTAAAAAGACCCCACCGCACAGCATCCCCAAAGATGACATAGGCCTTGAGAGAAATTATTTTCCTCAGGGCCTTCTGTGTAGGTTTAATGTAAAAAATGAATACCATCATTAAATGATATTGACTTTATCGGAGTTAGAACGATTTTGTTTTTCACGCCGAGATAAACGTTTTCATTTTAATAACCATACCTGACTTGTGAAGCATCTACATTATGACTTCCTTTAAATGAATCCCTGGTGATGGACATCTACAAAGGTACTGCAAGGATGTACGAAACGTTGATGAGAGAAAGAAGAAAAAGTGGAATACGACTAAATATTCTGAGGTAAACATAATATCTGAAGAGAAGACTAAACAACTGTTTCCTATTAAAATCCCGCGAATCTAACGTCTTTTCAGAATCGAAATATGGCTTCAAATGGCTTCAGAAATGTGTAATTAGACACGTTAACCTGGTACCTTACAATCTTGGGTTTCAAAACAAAATTACACAAGCTTGAATTTCCCGCACCGTTAATCAGAATTACAATAAATAACAGAATTATTCATTGGAGAAAAATCACACGAGAGGGAGAATGACATCTACTTGGATTACACCTGTTGGAAAATTACTTTTAATTGAAAAGCGAAAAATCTGTTTTAAAATAAGTTTAAACTTGGGTTGCTTATGTGTATGCAAAACGCATTTCATATTTGATAAAAAAAAACAATTGGACTTGTTACGCTTAATTCACGCCTCTGTAATATGAAATGTTCACTCCAAGTTCTCCATCACAACACAAGCAACATTTTCCGATTACTGTGGTGACATTTTCCGATAACATTTTTAAATTTTCTTATAAGGAATTACACAATTTGTCCAAAGAAACGTCACTATCTCAATGACAATTATTTTTAAACATTCTTCAGGCACGTAGGAACTTAATAATATTGAAAAAAATTGAATAGAAAAGTCTTGATAAACACCACGATTTTACAATAGAAAAAAAAATTACTTCCCAATTAAAACGGCATTCATTTAAAATGGAAACGGAAAGTACAAACAAATTTACAGTAGGACGAAATGCTCCACTACGCTCAGTCAATTGTTTAAATACGTAAGACAATATAATACTTACTATCACGCTAAGATATTTGCGGTCGTGCTTGCTTTTGAATTACACTGAACAGGGTTTAATGATTGGCAATCTTCTTGACGTCAAGTTAAAAATTCCTCCGTTGAAAATTTCCGAGAAAAGAATGTGATTCCGTGACAAAGGATTGATAAATAGGTGTTAGCTTGCAGTTTTACCTCCCTCTCCCCATTTCCCAAGGGAAGTGACATATACCCGAGAACAGTGGTATCAAACAACTTGAACTTTCAAATAATACGAGTTGGTAGGTAACCACATAAAGAATTATATAAAGCTAAACGAGATTGGTTAAAATCATTGTCAAAAATGTGTTTGAAAGTAGACTTTTTTGTTTGTTTACTTATTATACCAGAGATTATTCAACAAAATTTGGTGTTAATAACTTTGTGAGTTTCAAAAGGCAACTAATTTTAGACATATTTGCTAGTTATTAACGTGTATTATTTATTAGCTTTAAAAAAAGGTCTTGCTTTCATACTTTGATTTACTTCACCATATTATTTTCTAATTACCTTATGAGTAAATTATATTTAGCTATTTTATCCATGTACATATTACACTTACATACATATACTGTCAACTTACTATGTAAAACTTGAACTTATACAAATGTCGTGTTTCCTAAATCTTAGACAAGTGAACTTTATATATAACTGTAATAATAATCTATAAGACTTAATTTTTAGCAATTCCAACAATATAAGTGTACAACATGCAAATGATAATGTTTCAACAATTGATAAATACCACCCACCACTTTTTGTTAAGCATATATCTACACAAATTTTAAATTTAGAGTCTTATAAAGAGACATTAAATTTTTATAACGCTGATTATCCCAAGATAAACGAGTTTCTTGCCAAATCAAACTGGAACTTCATTAGTAAATGTAATAATATTAATGATATAATAGAATCTTTTTACTGCATAATTAAAAAATCAATTGAACTTTACGTCCCTATTACAAAATAAAGGACATCTAATTACCCCAAATGGTTTAACAAAGAGCTAATTTGTACTATCCAGGCAAAAAAACTTGCACATAAAACATTCAAAATATCTCGAGCTCCAAATGACTATCTACTTTTTTCTAAATTAAGCAACAGAGTGAAAAACGTGTCGATCTCCTGCTACAAAGAATACCTGGAAAATATTGAGCAATCGTTACAAAATAAACCTCTAAATTTATTCAAATTCGCAAATAATCTTAATAGTAATGAATCTGGTATTCCGTCTATCATATACTACAATGGTAAAATTGCTGATACACCTCAAGGAATTACTGACTTATTTGCCGAATGCTTTGGTGAAGTATATAAAGCAAACTCATCTAATAACCAAATACCTCAATTCAACTCCAATATTTCTATTGATTTTAACGACCTTGTTGTTGATGAAATCGATGTTCAGCGTAAAATTACATTATTAGATACTCAGAAATCCGCTGGCCCGGACACCATACCTGCAATTTATTTAAAAAACTGTGTATCTAACTTAAAAGGTCACCTAACCAATATATTTTATCTATCATTAGCATCTGGCCTTTTTCCACAAAAACGGAAGACCAGTTTCCTTAGTCCCATCTATAAAAAAGGCGATAAAACGGATGCTTCTAATTACAGACCTATTTACATACAATCAGCAATACCTAAATTGTTTGAATCCGTATTTCTATCAAAATTTATGTTGCAGGCTCGTAAAATCATTTCCTCTCACCAACATGGATTTATATCCGGTAGATCTACACTTACAAATTTAATTATTTACGAAAAATATATATCAGATAATCTAAATTCAAAATTGCAAACGGATGCAGTTTACACAGATTTCAGCAGAGCGTTCGATAAAGTTTCTATGAAAATCTTATTAAACAAACTAGAAGTATATATTATGGGATAAAAGGAAATCTACTAAAATGGCTTGAGACCTATTTGACATCTAGAAAACTGTACGTTAAACTATCTAACCATATTTCACACGAAATTGAAGCTTCAAGTGGGGTGCCTCAAGGTTCTCATCTAGGTCCGATTCTTTTTTTGCTATTTATCAATGACATTGTTGCAATATTTTAAGGTATCCATTTCCTATTGTTTGCTGATGACCTGAAAATTTACACTATTATAAGAAATTTAATGGACTGTCTTGTATTGCAAAAAAACTTGGATCGATTATATAACTGGTGTAACATAAATGATTTATTTTTAAACATTAACAAATGTCATTATTTAAGTTTTTCTCGAAATAAAAATCCAATACTCTTTCAATATCATATTAACAATGTGAATCTTTCTACAGCAACATTAATAAAAGATCTGGGTGTCGTGTTTGATAACAAGATGACATTCGTCCCCCACATAGATGCAATCACGAATAAAGCACTTAAATGTCTCGGATTTGTATTAAGAACGTCCAAAGATCTAATGTATACTAATACACTCAAAACATTGTACATTACACTTGTCAGAAGCATTCTTGAATATAATTCCTCTCTCTGGTCGCCTCTATACAATATACACTCACACAAAATTGAAAGAATACAACACAAATTTTTAAGGCATATAAATTACAAATTACATATTCCATTAGAAAATTTAAATTATAATTATTTAATGCACTTGCTTAAACTACCTGAATTATCACAGCGAAGAAAAATCTGTGATGCTTTATTATTATTTAAAATTATCAACGGTTATTTGGACAGCCCTGAACTAGTGAATATGATAAATTATCAAGTTCCCAATAAGTACAACACTAGAATTCATGCACCATTCAATATAGTTGCTTCTCGCACTAATTTTCTGTTCAACTCTTGTCTTCAGAGATTGCATCGTGTGGGGAATGAAACATGCTCGGTTGATATATTTTTTAATAAAAACATCGCATTCTTTAAAAAGCGTATATGTATGCAGATATTAAGCAAAAATCCTGTTGATTGTTAACAATAATAAACTTAATACTCTGAAACTATTTTCATAATACCTACTTCTTTTTGTATGTAATTGTTTTGTACCTTTTATTTCTGTCATAATAATAACAAACTTACGTACTATATTAGCAAAAAAAAAAAAAAACAAATTATATATTTTAAATTACAAGAATATTACCTACTTTTATAAATTGCTAGAAAATGTTTTACACCACTGCCAACCGGTATGCTTCGAGTATGTTTGTAATTATGTTTTGTGTAATATTGTGACAATTATAATTGCTGAATGTACTGTAGCCTGAGCCCAAATAAGTATTTGCTGGTTGAACTCCTTTATACAATATACAATTTACTTATCGTATACTAATACCTACCTGTGTTGTGCCTACTTATGTCTTTCATGCTCAGCTTATTATTTTATTTACTATGTTATACTTCTTATGATGGTATATACTTGTTATAATGCTCCTGTATGATTTACCTTGCATGTAAAAGCCGTCAAGGCGTGAACAAACAAATAAATAAAAGCCCGATAGGGCGTTAATAAATAAAAATACAGTATAAAAATTAAAAAAAAAAAAGTAATTCCTTATAGGAGACCAAATTGAATTTATATTTTTTACTCCAAATAATGTCAGGAATCCCTGGTGAGGAGGTAAATTGCGTCTCTCAGCACCCCGTTTAAATAGATTAATGTTTTGATCAACGTGTTGAGCTGCTCCCAATTTAAAAATAAATAAATTAATTCAAAATGGAAAAACACACGTGTGAAATCAATTGTGGTTAATAGTGTATTCGAGTTACCCCTTTGACGGCGTCACCCAGTTTCCTATAATGATACATTATTATAATAATACTAGCTGTACCCCACCACGCGTTGCTGTTGCTCAGTCTGTCTGTGCATATGGAGAAACAATAGCGCGTTTTACATTTATCTCCAACAGATAAAGTTGTTTTTGTTTGTCCAGTAGATGGCGCTGTTTTTCAGAAAGCATGTTGCTACTGTTACAGGTTTAAAAAAAGGTTTTCCCTGTCACAGGTGACATCTGTATAATATTATATATATTAAACACACACGTATTCGAACACAACGCTGTGTCAAAATTTCAAAGCAATCGGTGAAGAACTTTTGGAGATATAAGATTTTGATCAAACGAACACTTACATTTTTATTTATATATATAGATATATTGCAAAAAGTAATAACTCTATTACGTCCAGTCATTTAAGCAGTGTCAATAACAAAATATATTCCCCGCGCCAAGCAATAACTTGCGCATTCATGAAAAGGCAAAACGAATATACCATCAGTCATGAATCACTTCATGCGTTCCTTCGATCCCCGCAAACGCATCTAGCTACTAAAGAAACAAACATACTTTGCCCCTTCCAGACGTATCCAGGCCATCGGGATCGGTTCGCGTATCCATAAGGAATGAATAACTTCCCAAAAGCAGCTGCACTCTTTTGCGCGAAAGGGTCAAAGGAATGTATGAGATGACCCAGGACTGACAATACATTCCCTGTTCCCCCTTATAAATTCATAAGAATTTGCTTTGCACAGAGATTACATCCTATCAATTACGCAGCTAGCAGTTAGTAGTTGGTAATGCAATAACAATATAGGAAACATTGATGTCGTAAAAAGGGCTAATATATTACTAACCCCAATAAATTGATTTCATGCATTTTATGTTGCCCTTTTGTTTGCTTAATTATTTATTTGAGAGTTCGGAGCGGCTCAAGGTGCGTTGTGCGATAATGTTTACAAAGCTAATGATGTTGATCATTTAGGTATACAGTTTACATTGGCATTTCACAGAAAATTAATATCTGTTATTATTCCACGCATCAAGCCCGGAGCGAATGCTCTCTCCTATGAGACCGACCAGTCGCAGTAATTAGCAAACTAATTATAAACAACACCGGCCCCGCTCTAGAAATTGTTCCCAACTCGAGAAATTATTCCCAACTCGAGAAATTAGGAATTTCCAGCAGGTGGGTCATACGTGAAATTATTATATTATTTGTAGGTACTTATTCCCGCCTGGGTGGAAGAGATAAATCTATCAAATGTGCATATATATACGGGTCGTATAATATAGATGGAATATCTTGAAAGGTTCTAGGAATAGCAAATGCACGAGTTTAGCTTTTTCAGAAATATTATGCAAAGCAAAAGTTTCAGATGTTCATTATCAATAATTCGAATTAGCAATATTGCATAATATGGATCTTTAAAATGTAAGTGCAGCGTAAAAAAATTGTATGAATCTTAATTATACACAATGTTTGTAAGGAAATTCTAAATTGATTATTAACTAATTAGGACGCTCGTAGGCAAAACAAATATTTCAAATTGTAGTTCTGTTACAAAATAATAATAAAAAGTGTCAAAACGTGACCGTGTTTCTCATTTGTTTTTTATTGTAAGTGAATTGTTTCGACAATAAAATTAACTGATTTATTGTTATGTTATAACCAACTTCTTGTTATAGGAAAAAGGCCATAATGGGATTCGTGATAATTATTGTAAATTAACGGATACATTCCAGAAAAAGTGCTTTTAAGAAAACAGTTTAAAATATGACAATAATTTTGAAAAGTGTATAGTTACCTCATATATTGTTTGTGCATAGGTATTTACGCATTTGGTGTCTCCCGGATGTGCATCGGTGCAGATAGATCAATGACGCTAGTTCATAAACTTAACCTAAGTAACTTATTAAACGTAGTTTTTGTTTCATTCTCTTTCATGACTATATATATCACTTTTTAAATGTGTGTTGAATTGTCATTTTTTTCACCTATGTGTTGCTACGTTTGCTATCTCACTTCTCTAACGGCAGTAAAAATCTCCGGGAAACAATACATACTCTATAAACACACCACCGGATTCAATGAAAATTTAAAAACTTTTTTCTTATTATTGTTGGAGTGTTTACAGAGGTTTAACGGGTAAAAAAGTCGGGGACACCTGATGAAGACTTATCGCATTATTTCTGCACTGGAAATCGATGTTTTATTTTTTATAATATCAACAATTTGATTAACAGTAGTGAATGTTGGAAGTTAGGGACAGCCAAGGACATGACACGATCAAATGAAACAAAAACTAAAAAAAAAGCAATCTTTTCAATTCTTTAGAATAATGTTATTTCCACCTTCAAAACACACCCAGTTTTTAGGTACAGTAAAATTCCCAACCCAAAAAACTTTACTCCAAACCATTCATAACCCCGAGCAACGCCGGGTATTCTTCAGCTAGTTTATAATAAAACGTAATTTGCGTGTACTTAGGACGGGTTGTTTCGGAGAATTTGAACAATTCATCAAATTTCAACCTTCATTTTCGGGTTCTGTGAAAGTCCTATTCAAGTTCTGTTATTATATCATTGTAGGCTAGTTGCTTGACAAAACTGAAATAAAAACAGAACTTGAAAAAATCTTTCACAGAACTTGAAAATGAACGTTTAAATTTGATGAATTGTTCAAATTCTCCGAAACAACCCGTCCTTAATCATGAAATGTTACTCCTTGGATTTTGCCTGTGTTTGTCGTATAGAGGAAACACTTTAGTTTAGTACTATCTATAGAGTTTTCCAACAAGAGATGTTATTTTGAATAGTCCGCTATTTCGGTAGATGTTACTTTTGAAGCTGTCATTTTTTGACATTTGACAAGTAGAAAATACGCCATTAATAAAAATGGAACGATACACGCTTCAACAATGCATTGAAATTATTGAAATTCACTTGAGTGAATCAAATGCAAATCATCTTGAGTGATGAGGCCCATTTCCACCTCGGTGGCTTCGTCAACAAGCAAAATTGTCGCATCTGGAGCTCGGAAAATCCAAGAAATTGCAATTGAAACAATCCAATTGTTGAAAAGCCTCTCTATCCTCAACGTGTGACTGTTTGGTGCGGTTTATGGTCCGACGGAGTCATTGGACCTTACTTTTTCGAAAATGAGGCTGGAGCAACAGTTACGGTAAATGGATTGCGCTATCGAGAGATGATTAATGATTTTTTATGGCCGGAATTGGATGGTATTTATCTGGACAACATTTACTTTCAACAAGAGATCTCAACTACGTATGAGTATGTATATGTTTTGTAACGTTATTGATGTAGACATGTTTAGTAACCCATCAATTTCTATGCATTGTAACCCACGTATCTAGTTAAAACAATGTTAATAAATAGATAATCAATAAAGTATTCGCATCACCGTAAATAAATCTTCGATTAATTGGATCGAATTTAATTGCCCACTAAAACAACCGATGAATAGCTTTACCTTTACGGTTGACGACTTCGCTACGTGGGGAATCGCAACGGTCGATGCAGGACCGAGTCCATAAAAATGGATCGTGATGTCATAAAATGTATCGAAAATTGTTAAGCGTTTATCTGCGGGCGCTAGTCGCTTAACCTTAAATCCATGGAGTTGTTTGTATGTGAGAAGCTTAAGTGCTTTTGGAGTGTTATAATTTTATGGGGAAACAACTAATTTTAACTTGAACCGTACGTGGTTTAGGGATGAATCACAGATCAGGGATGAATCAAACTAAGGTAGGGATTTATGTATAGTACATATATAATTTTAAAATTTTAATGATAAAATAATGTTTATAACCAAGGTTTTTATGCATATCACAAATGATAACAAAGTATTATATGCAATAATTGTTAGCCTGAAAAACCAAAACAAATTGCGAAAATCTTCCGACAAAAAAAATGCCGACGACGATTGCCGGTCAGCTGCTATGACAGAGAGACTGACTGACTGACTTCTCTGACTCTCTAAGCAGCTGACCGTCAATCGGAAGACTGCGGGTTCAATTCCCATCATTCCCGATTTTTTTTCAATTTGTCTTTGTATTTCATGCTAATAAATATTGCTGATAATAATTTGTTATATATTTATTAGTTCGGATTTTCACATATTAGGTAAACACGTAATAATATCAAAGTTTTCAAACTCAGCACTCAATCACTCTCAAAAGTCACGAGCCGCCACTTTGAAGGGGTATTTCTTACAAAATATGCCATTTAAAATATGAAGAAGATTTTTTTTTTTGTTATTTTGATCATTGTACTAAAATGTGTAATTTTAATATTTGCATTCAAACTTTTGAGCTTAAAAACAATCTAAAACAATACATTCCGAAACGGTTCCAACTGGCTACAAAGTAATTATCATCGTCATATAAAGAAAACTTCACTAGCTTGTAATGTTCGACCGGTCGGTGGCCGAGTTGACATCGCGCTTGGGTCTCACTCGGGCGTAGTGTGTTCAATTCCTCGGCTGGCTAAGTCCTCCATCACAACACAAGCAACACTTTCAGCTTACTGTGGTGGTAGTAGGAGATTTTCAAATATTGTTAGATTATTCGTAACCCGGGAATGTTTGTCATTCTTTTAAAAAAATAAACAAAAATTGTAAGACGGCAATCAAAAATGAACACGTTGTTTTAGCGGTAAAACGAAAATAGCTAATTTTTAATCGTTGTAGAGAATTTATTCATCAACTTAAAAAATAAAATAAAAATACCTTTTACTATTTTTTTTAAATTTGTTCCCTAACAGGTAACCGACTTACTCCTTTTTAAATCACAAATTATTTATTTACTTTTTGATTTATTATAATTAACGCCTTTTTGCGCTCTTGCTTCTTTACTCTAAAAAAAGTCTGTGTCGTTAATGCTAGGGTGTAAAAGATTTTTTTTTATTGTACGAATAGGTTCGTTTTATTGAAGTTCTGAAAACATCCAATCCCGTTTGATAAATGTAATACCCATTCAAATAGGTACAAATTTATATCATATTTTTGGTAGCAAAAATTTTATTGCACTATGAGACGATATCATTACTTTTAAAACTCAAAGCTTCGTAGTAAGCGTTCAAAGATGGTTTGAAAGGTAAATATATAAATACGAATGTTAGAGGGGGCGCGCTGATATTAAAAAAAAACGAAAATAATACAGCGAAAATATTTAATTAATCACGACTCGTTTGAAATAGAGCAAAAATCTCTCAACAAATACTTTAGTTGCGTTTAAAGATATACTGTAATTTTTTTTTATTTATATAACATATTAAATAACAGAACAAAACGTGTTTTTAATAATTTTTGGAACTTACTTTGCGATTTTTTTCTGTCGATGAAATTTCATATAATTAACGTTTCGGCATAACAAATGTGAAGATATTATCTTAAAAAATAACATTTATTTTTTGTGGAACTTAAAATTTAAAGAGTTAACGAGAAACTTGTTATTGATCATGTAGAAATCGGTTATGCGGGGTTTAAGTAGCGTCTTCACTTTTTGTCCAAATGCGACCAAAAATAGCAATGTTTTACGCCGGCCGCTAGCCATTTGGTACGTCCCCATAATAAAAAAATATTTTATTAAGACAGTAAAAATGCTGTACACGTCAGCAAAATATTACCAGTTATAAAATATATGTATCTCGACCAATAAAATCTAACGCTATCCGGTGTAATAAAATGAAATCTCAACTTTAATCACCTGATAAACTTATCCACTGGTGTCGAAATCACGTTTTGGTTTGAAGGATTTAAGGAGTCCCGGTGTAAACTGTAAAAGCGCAGATCGATAAGTTGCACTTAGGGTCCTGCCATCGCTAACTTTGTAACAGTAATCCACCGCAGATAGGGATGTGCATGACGACGCCGACGTATCGAATCGAACGGTGATGCGGTGACAAGAATTTACTGTTTTTTTCAAACTATTCCACATAGTCGACGCAAACTCTTAATGGTCTTGTACGTTTGCAAAGTAAAATTGTTGGATGAAGACAATTTTTTGTATATTCTCTCCAAAAATTTTGGCTGCTTTGTTTATGGTTTTATATTGTTACTTACAATCGAGAATCACACCAATATTGCGCGTATCGGAGTTAGCTACAATTTCGTTCCCAATTTTGTTTTCATTTAACAAATATTGATTTATTTTTTGTCATTTCTTGCGAATAATGTGATTTGCGAATAAAATGAATCATTTAATGGTGACACACTTTGAACTTGACTTGAACCATTAAAAATAACCGGTTATACTGCCAGTAATTTGATACTCATTAAAATATTGGTTATTTATGGATTTTTGCAGTTTGGCATCATCAGCAAATAGGATTTATTATTGTCATATTTTATAATTATTTATTTAAGGGTAAATTATGTTATTTATGTTTAATGATATGTGGGTATATTTATTTAAAAAAAGCATTCTTTTAACCCTTAGGATACGACCAACTACAATAGCAGTTCAGTCAAATCATGACTATTTTCATGTGCACTGCAATGTGCAGTATATAGAGCTAGGTTTTTGAATTTTTGAACGCATTTCAATATTGTCCATGAAAATAAGTAAAACGTTGATATCGTAGATGCCTGTCAATTATTTAAAATATAATTTTCAATACAGCTTTAAGATATTCACAGTTCACAGATCTCGAAAGAAAGCCGTGTATTTGACACCGGTTGGGAAAAAAACATTGCGACTGTCAAAAAAATCATAAGTAGTGACATTCTTTCCATCCCTATTCTCTTCCCTTCCTTATTTCACCAGCACCAAGGACAGGTTGTTCTCATTAATAATCAGATCACGACGAGCCGGGAGCAGGTGTTTTCAGACGCGAGGCGAGACGTCGATTTATGGAAATGTCCACATTTTGTTTTTATATCTTTGTAGGTATCTCAGACGAAAGACATTTACGGTCAAAATTTTGAAAAGAGTTTGTAGGTGGGTACTTACTGTTCGTTTTATGTTTGTAAACGTTGTGATAAACCCTTACATGACGATTATATTTTTTATTTTGAAGGATTATGTATTGATAATTATTTCTAATTTCCACAGTAATATTCATAAAGAATCGAAAAAACCTACGAATTGGGTAGCTGAAATAATCGCATTTGAATATTTGTGAAATCACCATTTATATGATATGTTTATTATATATTATACACCAAATCTTGATTATGTACATTGTTAATAATGTGACATTTTATGGTATATATTAAGAGATAGTAATACATACCATATATTTTATGGTAATATACATTAACAGATGGTTTCAGCAAATAACAAAAATAAAATTTTCAAAACTTTAGTCTTGTGTGGAAATTAGATTTTTTATGGTTTCAGCAAAAGCTGTTTTTATTTATGTTAGTTTAAAGTCAAGCACACACAAACACTCCCATATTTTATGTACGATTAAAAAAATTATGATAGATTCTGAAAGCTGTCAAGTCAAATAAATTAAAATGTCACTATTCATCATTATTGATGAAGTAGTATTCATTAAGACATCAAATCAAATCGTGGGTTGGATGGTTTATACATAACACAGTCCAATTATGTGGTACTATAAAAAATTGAGACAAATGTTTCGCTCTCCTTACAAACTTTTCCGGGTACGTATAGCGTTACTCGTACGTAAAGCGTTAAAAATGTGATGAAGATTTCTAATTTATTTGTCTCATTCTGATCATTGTACTAAAAATGTGTCATTTTAATAATTTTATTCTTAATTATTGATTTAAAGACAATCAAAAACCGCACATTCTGAAAGGGTTTCAACTGGCTACAACGTCATTATGACAAGGAAAACGCCAATGCCTGGTAAGCCGGCTATCCCCAACATCGCCCGACGTGACGTCAACGTCGCCGAATTCATTAATAAAAATGAACGAAGTGTTGTTTTGGCGGCAAATCGAAAATGACACAATTTGAAATAAAAATTGTTACAAACTCGTAATTTTTTTATTAACTTTGTTCGGGAATTAAAAAAAATAGTGAAAATACCCTCTTCCTGGATTTCTCCTACCCCCATCGTTATACGCGAAAATATTTTTTGCTTAATGTCGAAAGATTTAGCTAGCATAGGATTGGATTCGCTATACCTGGGTGGGAAATAGGCGCTTTGTACCACTCGGCTACTTCAAAAATTCTAGCAAAAATCAACAAAATCCATACAAAAAAATAAGCTTCTTTTCGTACACCATTTGCTATTATTTCGATTTTTGATATGACATTACTCGAGTATTTCATTCTGTTAAATGGGATTCCATCATCGAGCGTATTCTTTTGACCCTCCTTTCTTCAACCATCTCCTCTATACTCCTAAATATCGACATACATAGGAATCCCTTAATCAGACTCAGACATCTTGTTCAGACTAAATATTTATCAGTTTCAACATATTTTTTTTTGATTATTTCATGAAATCTCTTATAAAATATCTTGTTCTTAGTCGTACAAAGAGTTAAGCCAGAAACAATATTAGAGGCTTTTTTTCTCTGTGAAATAAACCATAAATCAATTAGAGTTGAATTTACCATAAATCAAAATGTCGCGGAAGAAGTTTATCTACGAAAAGGAAACCATTTTCACCGTATTTTTACTTAAAATTATTTTGTCAAAATTTCGTGCGTAGAATATTAAAACTCGTTTATTTACCGATTACAATTTATAAAATAACAACGAAAATGATTTTGTACACTCGTTAGTGATTTCATGTTATTTATATTATTTTTCTTCCCGGGGATACCTCGTGATGTTTAAATTTGTTAACATTGAAATAAAATATGCTAGGTGAGTCATCTAGTTGGAAGCAATTAAAGGAAATTATTTCTACTGTGATTTGCAGATGACTTAATGCATTAAATATTTTACTACGCTTAGCTATTTTAGCGGTTTAAATGCTAATAAGCGATGTAGATTGTAAAATTCAATAAATCGTTTTTCCATGTGAATACCACACAAGAATCCCAACTGATTTCAACCAAATAAAAATATATATATAAGCAGTAATTGTTGATTGAAGTAATATTACATATTGAATTAGTTTGCGTGTTGGAAATAATCCGACGTAGCTCAGTGGTCCAGAGCACCTGACCGGACATCAGAAGGCGCGGGTTCAATTCCCGTCGGCGGCATTTATTTTTACTCGGGAGATATTTTCAATTTGTATTGATATTTCAGGCGACTAATTATTGCTTATAATAATTTGTTATCCTTTGTGCTATGCATAAAACCTTGTCTTATAAACATTAGTTTATCATTACAAAAAAAAAAATCTTTCAACCATTTGGTGCCAGTGAGATTTTGCCATCTCCAATTGGGGTATGTGTGATGTTGAAGGTATTTGGGAGAGAAGTGAGATAGGGTAGAGAAAGGTGGACAAATACCTGGCTATTCAAATCTGATCACCAAACACGACTTAGATCATTTCAAACAGATATTATTTAAGGCAAATCTTCACTATGGTCCTTCAGATGGGTGATATCAAGAACTTCTACCACTCTAGATCGTCATAAGTCATAAGGTTTCGAAGCCATTAGCCATTAAGTTCATCTTTCACGTCTTTCATCATTTGGGATAACTTACAATTAGCATTTCATAAATCATTTGCTTGTAATTTTTAGTCTAAATTTTCCTATCTGGCGCATACATTATCATTGCCTATTCCATATTCAAGTTTTGTATTTCTCACTCCAATCAGGCAATAGCTTCTTATTTTTTCTTGTCTTCTTAATGACTGTCTTTATTTACCCGGGTAATGGCCAACTCTTTCGCAGCATCTTTGGATAACTGTAGTAATTCTTTGAGCATTTTCACATTTTTCAGCGAAAGAATACGCGTCCGGAATTCGAAATGACTCCGTGTGCCTACTTAGACAGATTTCCTGAAACGTCAAGACTATTATTGAAATATAAGGAAAAGAATTGTATACAAAAGCCAGGCGTATTATTCGAGCTGAAAAAGGAGATAAAAAGACTAAGACTTCTCCAGTTATTTCAATAAAATTTGTACCTTCGTGGAATATTGAAATGTCTCTATTTTTTATTTTGCTTTACATGCTATGTTATCATATTATTAGGTGTAGCTTTGTTTTTATATGAAATACTTAGAAAAGTTCAGAATTAGAATGAAACATAATATTATGCACGATCTTTTGTCTTAATTGTTTAACTGTTAAGTTGTTCTTTTGAATAGACTTGTCAAAATTTAAAAAATGTTAACGTTTTCTTTTAATTTATTTTAAAGGTTGTACCGTCCAATGTAATACATCAGGGGTCACCAAATGGCGGACCGCGGTACGGATCCGGACCGCCGACCTATTTTGTGCGGGTCTTGTGTTAAAAATACAAAATATTATACACATGTAACTTGAGTATTTAATTTGATAATTTTTCCGACGAGACGTTCATTAAGGATCTTAAATCAAAATTTGAAAACAGATTTTAAGAAAATTGAGAATGTGATGAATGGAGCAATAAAGCTGCAAATATTTTCGAGAATATTAAAGCTGCTCTCCAGATGGAAATGATCGATTTCTAAGAAAATGCAGTTTTAAAACACCAAAGACAGGAAGTTTCTTGTCAAGAGTTTTGGATAAAATTTGTTTGTGGTAATAAATATCCAGAATTAAATGAAATAACCTTGAAACTTCTCACTGTGTTTGGGTCAACGTATGTTTGTGAAGCATCATTTTCCGAAGATGAACTTCATTAAAAATAAATTCCGGAGCAGACTTACCGATGAACATCTCCAAGATTTTATTTTATTTAGTACAATATTTTTTACATTTTAAGTTTTCCAGTAATGTAGGCCTCACTGGGTGGCTTGCCCAGATTGCATGACAATAGCCTGCACAAACTTTAGGCCAAGCTTCAGACGGATAGTCCAAAGCAAAAAATGTCATTTTGCTCGTAAAACTTCTATTTATTCATATCAATTTTTAAGACGGGGGGGAGGGACTGCGACGGTAATGTATTTAAAAAAAACGGACTCCTGATGAAAGTAATTGGTGACCCCTGTAACACATCATTGAAGAAGTAGATAATACTGACAAATTAATTCTGTTTCATGTTTCGTTTATATTTATTAGTAGTTTCTTCTTCTCCAATGATATAATGTTGACTTTTTTTGGAAATGAATTTAAAGTTGTAAAACTTTTATTTACGAACATATAAATGATAACTTTACACCAGTAGTTTATTTATGCGTCTAAAATAGTAACTCTCACTGATTATCTCGTCTGAAATTTGATGCATAATGATTTTTTTTTAAATCTCGATTTGTAATTTTCATCATAGGATGTAGATGCTTCCAACATCTCAACTTTCAAAGAATTGATCAAGATGCTATTTTGCTTGTTTTATGATTAAAATTTCTAGGAATGAGCAACATCACCATATTATACACACACCCAGTTGTGTAAAACTTCACAGGCTTCTAACTGAAATAATCAAATAATTTTGTTTATAATAAATAGGTAAATATCCTAGCTACATCAAAAATCTTATGATAAAAAAAACATGATAAAATAACATACAAACTTATCAAAAACAATGATGAAATAACAAACAAACTCATAAAAAAATTACCGTTTTCGCACTTATCCATTGACCTTGCTGTAAATTCATTTGTGAAATCTAAATTACTATAAGATATCAAAGGATAAATTATTTTTTCAGATTTACTTAATAAAAAAATCAATAAGAACTGTTACAGTAAATTTCGCTTTGTAGTCCTCCGCGGTCGAGGGGTAAGGCTCCTAACTAAAAATCCGGAGGTCTATCCCGGCGTGCGCAAGTAAATTACATACGATTAATTTGTATTATTTCACAATTTAATCATTTAAAATAATATATAATTATATTTGAGGCACGTTCCAAAGTGGATTATACTCTCAGTATCGCTTTGGTGTAGGACCACCATTCAGATTTTAAGCATTGCTTAAATGACTTTCGCAGTGTTTGTGACCAGATCTGAATAGCCAGATACTTCTCAAACTTCTCCGTCTCCTGTCCACTACTCCAACTAGGGAAGCCATAGTCTAAATGGCTCCGGACGGTTGGGCGCAGTTAAGGACTCTTAAAGACACATAAAAAAGGATAAATAAAATAAATATCATGGATCAATTCATCTGTTAAACCAAAATTATAATAAAATATTCAACGATCAAAGAAAATTTTTCAGAATTACTCAGTAAAAAGATCCATAAGAACTGTTACAGTAAAAAATATTAGTATAAGTATTTCTACCGCTCTGCTTCCATTAACACCCTGGAAGTAAATTAGATGAAATGCCTTTTACAAATTGTATTAAGGCAAGACGTTACATCCCCTCAGACCGGTCTTTCTTTTTCGAAAAACCCTCATTTTACAATAGTTCAAAGTAGGTAATTTGATTTGACTCTAATTCTAAGTTCATTACGCTCGTCTTTATTATGTCCAAAAATTCTCTCTGGCTTCTTTTACTCTCGTTTTTTATTATAAAATTACTATTGTATTTTGTTGAAATTAATCTTCACCACCTTCTGAGAATTTTAATGTTACTTACGAAAGCCTTAATCGTGTAAAACCTATAAGTGTTCAATATCAGAAAAGGTGCGCATTGAATGATATTTATGCACGGAAAAAAATGAGTAATTTTTATTTATTAAAAATAGGACCGCAAGCCGCTTCCTGATAAACTGTTGGAAAATTCGTAATAATATCGAAACATGTGTTCATCCACCTGCAATAATATTTCAGAATGAAATGCAAAAATGTTAGGACTTGCGTACACGTGTTCAGACATTTAACTTAAAGTTTTTTAGGATTCCTATCAATTTATTCGGTAATGGTCTATAATCTTGTTTTAAACAGGAATACGAATAATTTGAAGAGATTTTTAATAGAGTAGCAATACTTTTAATCAGGAAGTTTTCTCCGTATAGAAATATCGATTAATGGGTTCCATGGCAAATCAGGACACTGGCAATTCAACCTACATTTTCCGTTATTTTGAGAATAATAAACCATTTTTCACCCACAAATGGTACTTCGTAGTATCACAATAAGTTGGTAACATGTTGTTTTAAGCCGTTTTGGTTCACTAAATACAGGAAATGACAAATCTTTTCTTGGGTTTCTTTTTGTGTCATTACGTAAATAATATTTTGTATTAATGTGACAGAAGTCGCGAACTCCATAAAAATCTTGTCCCTATCTTGACTTGATATTATCTTTTTTATTGTTTTTATGCTTCATTTTTGTCACACTTGCAATTTTTTATAATTATCTCATATTGTAACATCTTTTCTTGTATTAACTTCATGGAACGTGTCGCAAATATACTATATATTATTTTAAATGAGTAATTTGTGAAATTACACAAATTAATCCAATAAAATATTTTTGTGAACGCCGGGATTAGATGCCGCGACCTCCCTCTTGCTAGTCGAAGGGTAAGAGTACTTACCCCTCGACCGCGGAGGCCGTCATAATTGGAAATTGAAGTTAGATCCTGCTACTGACAACAAACACTCACCTAATTGAGCCACTGAGACCTACATTCATCGAAGTCTAATTCGTCTACTTAGTTTAATTCTTAGTAAAGATCTAGTCTATTTCGAAACTTTTAATGATATCATATTTCAATTAAGGGTTACCAATAATATTTTAAATAAATTCCCATATTGTTGATGCTGCCATCTTTATGAATGATTGTAAAGTTCCGAACAAGTTTATTTGTAACCTTTGTGTCATGGATACAATATTATTTGTCACGGATATTTATTATCAATCCCAATGAAAAAAGAAGATAGTATTGACAAATCTCAGTGAAAAAAGAAGATAGTATTGACAAATCTCAGTGAAAAAAGAAGATAATATTGACAAATCTCGGTGAAAAAAGAAGATAATCTTGAAAAATCTCAATAATAAAACAGAGAAAATATAAAGGTAACGGTCGCAACAAGGAATTGAACCCAGATCGGGTAGATTCTGTGAATGATGAGCTTCAATGAAATTTGATGTGCATGATGAGCTTCAAAAGTTAAACCAATAAGTTTTCTACAAGATATTGCTAACAAGGTACGATAAAAATAACCACTCAGTTATTTTGTATCACATCTTATCGGTATTCAATAAATAGATAGACAAAAATATCTATAAAATAATACGATGAAGACAATCTTCGTTTATTAAACAAAACCTCTTTTAAAAGTTATTGTGTAAAAATAAGGGTGGTCTTTAATGAGTAATGGCTACAATTTTTATGATTGTCTGCTTTATTTTAAAACAACACTTAAATTAATTGAAAACGGGTACTTTATCTAGCGAGAAAATGATGATTAAATAATCACCAAAATATTCTGCGATTTCTTTAAGAAATTATTCTCGTTTGCACGTTTCTTTTGAATATACTTTTTCAAAATTTTTACTTTTACAACAATCTTTAATTGCAATCACCTTTTTGTGGACACTTACGAAACATAAAAAAAGATTACGAGATTGTTATTAATTTGAAAGAAAGCAGGGAAAAATTAAACACCTATTTGTGGAATAATGATCGTATTTTATTTTCTAAGAAATATAATTATCTTTGTAATTTGAATGATGTATTTTTGTCTTTCATAGTGAAGCGGTGAGAACATTTATTTTAAGCTTGGAAACTGCGGATTTTCAAAGAAAATAAATTATTTTCATATCTTATCCTTGGAACAATAAGGTTCCATCTGACATTTTGGCCAAAATTGAGATTTTTGTTTTGAAATAAATAAATATTATTATAAAGAAATATATGTTTTTTGAAATTTTGATTGCAAACATAAAATTAAAATAATGGTTCATACTAAATCTCTCAGTGTATGCCTCGATGATAATTCAATTAAGTCTATTAAGAAAGTACAATAAAGATCATAGATTGGAATTACTAATTTATAATTAAAAATCTCGGAAACTTATGCTGCACTCTCTCAATTCTTCGTTGGTGAATTTTATTAAATTTAACCCAGTTATATAATTACACTCCTTCTTACCAACCCACTGAATAGTAATTTAAAGGAATTCATTAATTTAATATATTTCTTCGTTCTCAAAATAAACACAAACATTTCATTGCCTTGTTAGTTATTTAATTTTTATGAGGAACAAAAGATGATTTACTGTCAAAAATACTCAAATAATACCAATGTCCTTAATTTGCTCATCTCTTTTTCGGAATTTTTTTTTGATGTTTTATATTGAGACAGTGGGATTTTTGATTCGGGCAACCAAAAGAACCAGACAATCGACACATGGGTTAGATAGTAATGGTTATAATCTAGGCAGGTATGTGCCTATGTAAATTAACGCTCCGTTCGCTGAACCAAAAATATAGGTATTCGCAAATATGACTTACGGAAGAGTTGGTTATGATGTTCGATGATATGGTTCTTTTGGTAGCGCTCGTATAGTGAAGGAATTCACAGGCACTCGAATAAGATTGAACTAATTATAACTCCGGCTAAATATCGAATTGACACATCGGTTGTTTTTTCGGTACGGTGGTTTTGTCAACTGTCATTAGATGACGTTTTCGTTACGGCACTGGCAGCTCGATTCAACTCAAAGCAACACTGGGCAGATTAAAACCAGTTAAATTTGAATCCTAGCCTCTTTATTGGTTGGATTGGAAAAAGCGTTTAAGCAATTCAGCGTCACGAAACAGTTATTTTTTTAAATTTTTTCTCTGTTGAGGAACAGTTGAGATTTAACGGTTAGATTTAATTGTAATACTAAACAGTCATTGAGATAGTTAATAGTTTTATAAATTTTATGATCATAAGCAAATAATATTATTGAACGTGTAAAAGAAAATTCTAAATACAAAGCTTTTTGCCAGACTGGATATAAGCAAAACGTTGTATACATATGATGTAACGGTCTACACTTTACATGCCAGCAACGTGGTAAAAATCTCGGCTCCTTCTAGAAGTTTCAAACTCATTGTGGGCGAGTAAGTTGAAACATATTTTCAATTGGTTAATTCGATATCCGAAATGCCGTATTTTTTCAACATGTATTAGATTGGAAGATAGTTCTAATGTCACCCTGGCGAGAAAGTTCCATTATAATTAAAACTGTTGGATATAGTAACACTGCCTACATATTATTTTTGTTTATTATATGCCCAGATTGTCGTTGCTTCTGAACTTGTTACTGTCAAGCACTTGTTAAACGATTGTCAATAAGAATGGTTTATTTATTCAACTCAATACAATTATAATCGTATTCTTATTTCACCAAAATATAACAAAAACGACGCGGGTTAACCTGATAATAAAATTGAGGTATACTTCGACACTCATTTTCGTATTTTTCTTTCAACATTCAGCCACACAAAATTTCCCATGGTGGATATGCTATGATGTTTCTCTGCTTTTGCTCAATTTAGACTCTTATAAACTTGTGCAGTTATCAACCTAATGATTCCTCAGTGCCATAATATCGATTTTCAACAAGACGTGCAGCTAAAAAATAGGTAAGTCAAATTTTCTTCACAATGTTCACTGTTCACCCCGCTATAAAAACCTCCAGCGAAAAATATTATTGTTTAAAAAATATGTATTCTTATAAATCAATAAAAATTATGAATCTGAATAAAGAAATTTTACTGTGTATTATTTATTGTATGTAGAATTTATAAATCGTTATTCAAAAACAGGTTAAAACACAACGTTTGTTTGGTACGACTGAATCTGTTGATTCTGTGACGTTCTAACATTACAAGCAGTCTGCGTGAGTATCAATGGTTTACAATGTATTTCTTTTTCAAAGAAAAACAAGTTCTTAAAACCGGTAAATTGTTTAAATCAGGTTCAGTTATGGATTTTTTTTCATTTTGGTTCAAAACAATAACATAAGTGACGAGATGCTAACATTTTACCTGGTGTTATTCAATGTTTAAAGTGGGTAAACTTAAAAATAAAATAAAAATGTCTAGACCTCCATATGAAAAAAACGTAGGTTTTTGAGGCTGGTGACCGATGACGTCATTCGTCATGACCATAGATTTGGTGTGAAGTCTTTTAAAATTATTTTAACCACCAAAACTAACTGAAACAACAATAGACTGGAATTCCTTATTCGTTTTTTTGTCAAGTTAATTCACAAACAAATATTACGACTACAGTATGTATACATAAAACAGCATAGGTAGGTACTCTATAAAATTGTACATGGAGAAAGGGAGAAATAATTAACATAAGTAGTTGTAAAAGTAAGTATAAGTTGTAAAAATCAAAAAGGAAAAAAATACAACAAGAAAGAGGGAAACAAGTAACGAAAAGAAGAAAGGAACAAGAAAGCAGTCGAAAAATGCTCTCAATACAAGGCAGTAAATAAAATATTAACAGTCTTGCATCAATTGACGTCGTACTATTTTTATTTACGAATTTGAATTTCAGAAATGTATATACATTTTGCCATGTCTTTCGTTATCATAAAATTTCCAAATATTATTAAGTAAATCTAGTTAGTTAATAAACAAAGTTTTCTTGAAAAGGAAAACTCGCAGACCCTTGAAAAATCACGTAATCAAATTTTACTTGTCGGGATTAACCCTAAAGAATTTAAAGAAAAGAAATGCGCATATTAAAATTACGCAGAACTGCTTGAATCGATGAGCTTTCGGATTCCACTGCGTTATACTAGAAGTCGGGATTTATTTTAGTACAGAAATTCTGGGATTAACTACCATATGTATTCCACATTGCCCACAGGAAAATAATTACACTCAGTCGGTGGACATCTTCAATATCACATAACATATTCAAAAGATCGTTACTGAGGCAATTCAACTATATATAATAAATACTGTAAAACTTTTACCATTCATATAAAAAAGCTCTTAAATATTTTTTTAAATAAAATAGTATTAGATCACAGGTAAGTACTTTATTGCTTATTATAATACATTTTTTATATCAACCCCGCACAGGAAGCCCTGAGGACAATCATTTTCCTCGGGGCCTATTTCATCTTTGGGGATGCTTTGTGGAGGGTCTTTTTAATGAAAGGAAGGAGAGGAAGTTCTGGGAATGAAAAATGTATAGGTGGGTAGGAATCTAGGGATCAGTGTGCAGGCACATCCTGAAAACACCTATCCTGACGAACCCGAGCACCCCTGATAAATCACCAAGCGTAGTAAACCACTTGAGGTGACCTATGGTAGAGGTGTTGGTTATCAAATAAATGGTTCCCGGAGCGGTGGTACCCTGACCCGCCTCCCAAATTTCCCGATGAACCCGAGCACCCTTGCTAAATTAACTTACATGTTTTAAAATACATTTATTACATAATTAAAAATGGTTTCACGATAACTCCTTAAAATGACAATTCAACACATACATATATAAAGCCATAACTCATAACTTTAAAACACTTATATGTGTATTGAATTGCCATTTTGATGAGTTATCCGGTTACCATTATTAACACGTGTTCCGACATCCTTGTATTTTACCAATAGTTTGTTAGGAAACCTTTTCAATTCATTCGTTGAAGGTTGCAGTCCCGTTTTAACAGTATATCATATTATTTGACTAGCAATATTTTATATCAGTAAGTTTTCTTTGTGCAGTTTGCTTGCTTGATTGCAATCGATGAGATAACACTATTTTAAGGTTAACTTCAAGGGTATAATATCAATAAAAAAGTGTGAAGAAAGAATAGTGCAAATTATAACATTTATCAATGTATTTTTCTTTTTTTCCCGGAGGATAGGTGGAACAATATAGTTTTACAAATAACTGTTAACTGTGTTCAGCGTATTTTTTTCCAACCACCTCTATTATTTGTTTGTACGTTTTTATTTACTTGGAAAAAAATACATTTTTATGGCTTCCACTCAAATAATTTGTATCTAACATAACTTAGTTTCAAAAATCTCTAATTTGTGGAGGCCATTGCGCCTCTAACTCCAGACAAGATGAGACGAACACAATATTTGAAATGGAGTTGGTACACCCATATACAAACAAAAAACATATTGTTGAAGGTTACTCTTTTGTGAACTGTTGAAATGACAAAAGATCTGTTAAATTTCACAAAAAACACCCTAAATTCACTGAAGATTCCAGTCAGTTACTTCGCAAGATGAAACAATGAAAAAACCTTAAATAAAAATTCCTGGACCGAAAAGTTTAAAAAACAAAGCGAAATTCCAATTACTAAGATCGTCAATGTCGAGATGCTTCTTTTTATTTATTTTTCCCGAATTTGCAGGTGTTTTTCCAAGTGCGTAAAGTAATTAATTAAAAGGCCAAGTTAATCTTTTGACGAAATGTATGAAAAGATGCTGCGGAGCGAACGAATTTAAAGCTGCGGTATATGTAGGTACTTACGATATTTTACCCTTGAAAGGGACTTAAAACTGTGAAGATTAAAGACGTTAATTTTGTAAAAGACGCAAAAAACAAGACTGACCTTCGGTTCAGTTAATAGATAGTCAGATACTCCCACTAATTTATTTACGTCAGCAGCAAACAAAGTGGTTCATCAATTTCTTATTCAGTTTTCTAAATTGCGCAGGCTATATAATGAGGCGCGTCGAGATGTACTCAGTCAGTCATTAATTAGCAGTTTTACGAGTGACCAACATGCGAGCGCTGCTACTGATTGCTGCATACTGAAGCGGCCGACCACCGACCGCCGGTTTTCCCCGCGTCACGCCCCGCTGTTACTTCACCGCGTCGCTATAGGACCTTATTTACCTTCCCCCGGCTCTGCACGAACTACAATTTATTATAAACTCCTCGGGATCACACCAGCGCCCTGGCCCCGGCTAGCATTCCTGGCCAGCGCTGACCTCACGCGCCTAGACCCTGCTACAACTTTGCCGGTCTGCGCATCGGCCCCGGTATACAGAACGTAATCGGGTATAGCTAATAAGTACTCCTATTTCTTAAAACCAACCCAATTCTCAAGAAATACTTATATGTATTTCGGTACAACTGGATTTTAATACACGTATAGAAACTGAGACAGTCGGAATGCTTTCAGCGATGATTTCAGATTAGAGCACATTGTGCATCACGATACAGCAAACGGCGCAGGCAACTGCTGCAGCAGTGGCAAGTTCAGTCGGTAGCCAGAAGAAATTGGCCAGCCTTTAGGTTGTCAGCATCGGTGACCAGCAATCAGCAGCAGCAGGATTGGCCAGCCTCTAGGTTGTCAACATAAGTAGCCAGTTCAATCGCCAACAGCAGGAATTGGACAGCTTCTAGGTGTCAGCATAGGTGGCCAGTAGTCGGCAGCAGCAAGAATTGTCCAGCCTTAAGGTGATCAGCATCAGTTACCAGCAGTCGGCAGCAGCAGGAATTGGCCAGCCTTTAGGTTGTCAGCATCGGTGACCAGCAATCAGCAGCAGCAGGATTGGCCAGCCTTTAGGTTGTCAACATAAGTAGCCAGTTCAATCGCCAACAGCAGGAATTGGACAGCATTTAGGTGATCAGCAGCAGTGGCCAGCAGCAGGAATGGTTAGCCTTTAGGTTGTCAGTTTGTTATAAGAGCCGGCACACCGAGACGCCCCACTATTGTAATGATTAGAGATGCGTCTTGCTCAGCTGAGGAAGTGCCGGCAGTAAACAGTTTGTTGCACATAGTTGTAATCTTTAAAATTATTTTAATTATTAGAAGCGAATACAGCTTTCAGTTGAGACTCAGGAATTGTAATTTCAAGTTGTAATAGATCGTGTTATTCCTGGAGGTGTTGCGTCTACTGGTTGTTATTCTTGAATGATCATATTTTGTTAATGGTGTATTTTTAATTTCTTCTACAAGTGTTCGTGTGACTCAGCGTCAGCTTGCAAAACATGTTTTTCAGTTTTAATGCAGACGTTACGCGAATAATATTTCACCTAGTAACAGCCTTTCGTCTTTGTCAATATTACATTTTTGTTTTAGAAAATAGGATCATCAAAATCACAGGTGTTCATTTAGAGCTGCAAGTATCATCTATTTGATATCTCAAATAATGCTATTTATTAAAGCAACAACGTCATGATTCATATTCGATATAACATCATTTTATTTCATTGTCTCCTTACCGATCTCCAAAATAGTTTTGATGACCTCCGTGCTGTTTATTGATTCTGAATGAAAAGGTAATTCGACAGAATCATAAATGAAAACAAAACATATTAAGTAGGTAAAGTGTGTTCATAGCATATCTAAAAAATCATCACGCGGTTTCTCTGCAGAGGTTGGCAGAGAGGACGGACATTCATAGATCGTCTCGTACAAACTCTTCTATTTTTTCAACTCTTGACATGGCCAGACGCATGTTTCTTGTTTACTTGATCGTGCCATGTCTTTTTCGGGTGTCTCCGACTTCTTTCACCATTTACATTCGCGTCACATGTTCTTCTAACACTCCTTTTTTCGTTCATTCGCTCAACATGCCCAAACCATCTAAGCGTCCATTTCTTAATCTTACTCATTACGCTTAGATCAACCTTGTATTCTTTGCGAATTTTACGCCTACAGGGATCTCATTTCTACAGCATTCAGTCTGCTTTCGTCCTTCCTCTGCCAGTTCTATGCCTCACTGCATTTCATCAGGATAGGTACCAGCACCCCATTGTTGTCCGCGAGGTTTGTTTCTTTGGACAATTTTTTATTAGTGCCATAAATATCTATCGGTTCAAAATATTGTGACCTACCAAACTCAATGTTGGTGGTATTTTATTATAGTTTATATTATATGAACCACGTTCCAGATTGGTAGATAACAGCAGGAGACGGCCTCAGTTGTCGAATCTCGGTAAATCTAGTATATTGTATTTAAGTGTATGTACTTGAAGAAATTCATAATCTGCTCTTTCATATTTGGGAATGTGGTAAAGAGACAAGTGAAGAGGTGGTAAGGTGCGTGCTGCTCCGTGGTGTCTCTACCGGTTACTACGGGTTATTGGTGGGTCATATATCACGTGGCACTGCGGGGCTGCAAATCACGACAGAGTCACTACCGGTGCCACCGACTTTATCGCCTCGACCACTCCACCAACGTCATCACCGCTTTCACCTGGTGTTGATCTTCGACGTGGAGGATTCGCCGCTGACAATATCTACTGACGCGGTGTCGATCTTCGACCCGGGGAATTCACCGTCTACGTCCACCAACTGCGTGAGCATCGGTCCGGAGTCATCTCATAGATGCACTGAATACACTCTTTGACATCACAACCAACATCTTCCATTGTCTTCTTACCACATTCCCAAACATAGATTAATTTAATTTTGTCATTGTAAAAAAAAAAAACATTTTTCACAAGCCTTATAATATAACGATGAATTGTTTGTTTGTGTCTGTTCATACGGTATGAATGAGAATAAATAATTTTGTCCATATAAAAACTAAATTCTTTCAAGAAAGGCATACAAATATAAAATTGAATAGGTGATTCAATCCGGTATTTAGTTACGTTGTTTAGGCGCAAATAAACAATTATCTTCATATTTTGAAGCAATAATTTTCGGTTGTTTCCTAAAATTATTAAATTATCACCATCTTTTAACGAGCAGTTTATGGATAATTTTTGGATTGCCCTCATATAAAATTATATTTATGTATATTTGCGATACTTTTCAGATCGGAAGATACTCTCAGTATCTCCCTTCGGAAATCCGAAAAATCACCATTCAGAATTGAAATATTGCTAAAGCCGTATTTGTTGATCAGTTCTGAATAGTCAGGCACTTCTCACTTTCTTCTCAGTTTCCTTTCCCTCCCAATTACCTCCAGCCCTGCAATATACCCAATTGCAAATATGTTTTAAGACTGGGTACTGACGATTGGAAGCAGTTGCAGCCCTGGCCATAGTTCACGAATTATAATATGGTTCACGTTATTCGAAATTGCTTTAGTTATTATCAAATAACCAGATCTGAGTAGTCTGATACTTTACAACCTTCCTCCTTCGCATCTCCTTCATCACCCTACTTCCTTCTATCTTACAACATTAAAATGATTGGGGATTCTGAAGTCCCGTTGACACGTGGTACAAGTAGAAAATTGGTGAACCTACTTCACAGGGAACCCAAAAAACCAGTTTTTTCGTTCTGACCGTTAACTTTTTTTTTCGTTATGTTCACAATTAAAGGGTTAAATACGGCTTTTAGAACCGTATCTATCCTTTGACGCATTTAAAAGTGATTAAACAGATGATTACTAACCCCCAGCGACAGAAATATTTATTCCAATATGACATAAAAAATGTTATTTCGGATACTCTTTATTCGTAAACGAAAGCTCTAATAAAAAAGATATACGACAAATCGACTTCAAACGTGAAGTTATATCAACCAGTCTCTTGATTTCATCAAGAGTTTCCGGGAACCATGTGTAACACTATTAGTAGTGGTAAAAAAATGACGCATCACAGCCCTTTGCACGATTTAAAACTCTTTACAAATGTATGTGTAAAATTTCACATAAATATAGACCGCGCTCATTTCCTCGACTGACGCGAAACCTTATTTTAATTACCGCTACTACTTGAAATAGTGAATGCAATAGTAAAGTGAATAAAATATTAATTAAATAGCTACATGTTATTTCTTTCAGGGCTGCTTGAATGCATGCACAATATTTTTTTCATGTCGAAAGCAAATAGAAGCGCTTTTCATGCTAGATATTATTTTATCTGTATGAAAACATAAACTTTTAAATGGAAGCACTCCCCTTTCAAAAATTATTTGAAAACGAAACGAGAAGTAATTAACATTTTTCTTGTAATTCTTTGAATATATTATTTCATAACATTTTCATAACGAAAGTTAAGATCACTCGCTTTGGCAAGTCATATATCATAATATTCTCATAGATAATAATAATAAGATATTATCACTCGGTTAAGCAAATTATGTATCATAATATTCTCAAAGAAAGATAAGTTCACTCGGCTTGACAAGTCAAATATCATAATATTCTTAAAGTAAGATAAGATCACTCGATTAAGCAAGTCATAAATCAAAATATTCTTAAAGATGGATAAAATCACTCGGTTCGACAAGTCATACATCATAATAATCTTAAAGAAATACAAGATCACCGGTTTGGCAAGTCATATTTCAGAGTATTCTTAAAGTTAGATAAGATAACTCGGCTTAGGAAGTCATCTTATATCATAATATTCTTAAAGAAAGACAAGATCACTCGGTTTCGCAAGTCATATATCATAATGTTCTTAAAGAAAGACAATATCACTCGGTTTGGCAAGTCATATATCATAATATTCTTAAAGACAAGATCACTCGGTTTGGCAAGTCATATATCATAATATTCTTAAAACATAACGAGATCTTTAATTTAAGTACCTATATCTTATTTCATCTATATTCATTAAAAAAATATTTAAAATTATAATCACGATCCGCTCATCTCACTAGGGAATTTCTGTGTCGAGATGTACAGATTTACAATTTTAGTAAATTAAAAATACATGAACTCTTAGTTTAATATTGAAAATATAAACCTACAAAATTATCACATAAATAAAGAATAGCGTTTTTTCAAACTGAAATTACAGCTGGGCAGTACGTTTGAAGTTGGCAACTCCGTGGCCGAGGGGTTAGGCATTCGACTAGCTGAAGACTAAGCTGGAGTTCACGGGTTCAAATCCTGGCGTGCGCAAGAAATTTTTATTTGCTTAATTTATGTTATTTTACAATTTACTCATTTAAAAATAATATATATTGTATATTTGAGGCACGTTCCTGAGTAGAAAAATCGCCCTGGTAAAACTCACCATTCATAAATGAAACGTTGCTTGAAATGGCCTTGGCCGTGCTCTTTTTTTTATTTTTATATTAACTCCACACAGGAGGCCCTGAAGAAAATAATTTCCCTCAGGGCCTATGTCATCTTTGGGGATGCTGTGTGGAGGGTCTTTTGTGGAGAGGAAGGAGTGAACATGGGTCTTGAAGAGTCCCATGTTGTAGGAGGGAGGAAACACAGAGGCCGGCAGTTCGTTCCACAGCCGAACTGTTAAACTTAAGAACGAATCGTAGAAGCGACCCGTTCTCATGTGACAAATGTCAACCGTGTACAAATGTTGGGCGCGCGTTTGGCGTGTATCCCGACTTCGCACCGGTGCCGAAGGGATCAATGACGCTAGTTCCTCAGAGCATCTTCCATTGTAATACCGATAGAACAAGGACAGCATACCTACCTGACGCCTGTGCTCTAAAGATTGCAGTCCGTTTGTTAAGATTGGGGAATCTATCAAACGGACCGCCCGTTTTTGCACAGAGTCAAGGGTTTTTATCAGGTATTTAGGGGCTCCGGACCAGAGATGGCTGCCAAATTCGACAGTAGGGCGCACTTGCGATTTGTACAGGGTCAGCAGTTGTGTATTATTAAAGTATCTGCGGGCCCTGTACAGTACGCCCAGCTTCTGAGAGGCCAACTTTACTCTGGCTTCGATGGAGCCCCCGTACCTGAGCTGGTCACTTATAGTTATACCAAGCATATCAATGGAAGGCCTGTTCGGAAGATTGCTTCCGTTGAAGGAGACTAGATTATCATTTGGATCCCTTTTAGACGTAATCAGACGGGATTGGGTCTTTGAAACATTGTGACCAGATCTGAATAGTCAGTACTTTCCAGTCCTTTACTTTCCTCTTCCTGATCTCCGTGTCGCCCTTATTACTTTCAGCCTCATAATTTACCTTTAATTGGTCTCACAAGTCTCACTGGCTCCAGACTAACATTTAATTAAAATGTATATTATTATTTTTATCAAAATTGCTTATTTTGATTATCATTGCATCGGTGAATGCGTGAAAGTGTTGTATAACATTACTGCGTAATGCATAATAAATCATACTAAACAAGCGATAAAGTAACTAGGTACCAACATTATTTTAGTTTAATAATAATATATTGTGTATTTGAAAGAATTTCTTCTGTGTGAAGTTTTGGTGTTCATTCGAAGTAATATTTCAGAGGTCTATCTAATTTGTCAACAAAAAATATAAATTTATTTATTTATTTATTCATTTATTCATTTTTTGGGAAATCAACAGTTTACATTTTTACAGATTGTACATAAGTAAAATAGCCAAAATAAAACCAATTACGGATTTCCTCCTTGTGACTTTACGTAAGACAGCATTAGAAGAAATAATTAAATTTATGAGAAATGTGAAGTTATAATTATATAAAATAAAAGAATTGTATAAAATAATAGAACAAAATAATACAACAAAAATAAAGGGGAAAAAAAAAACTAAAATTTATATAAAATAAAAGATTATCGATACATTGGTAACCATAAGAATACAAACAATATTGTGCATATAAATCATATCATAACCATAACCATAAGAAGACAATGTTGTGCATATAAATCATACCATAACAGGATTATAAATATATAAATACTAGAAACATAAACATCAGAAACATCAATTCAAGAAACATCAGTGAAATACTCTTTTAAGGTCATTTTATATTTAGTAAATTCGCAATTGAAGATGTCGATATTGAATAATATGTTATTGTAATTATTACATATTCTGTTCAGGCAAGAATTTTGTCTACAGTTCGTTTTGCTTTGATTGATTTTAAACAGATAGAAGACCGTGTTAAACGTGCTGGCACATTAAATTTAATATTATTTAGCAACTCTGAGCATTGAATATTATTATTAATTAATTTATATAGGAATAGAGCATCTGCATGATGCCTTCGTACACTTAATGAATCAATTATCTTTTTGAAAGGCTAAGGATCTCGGGGTAAATATTTTATCAATAAATAAATACTTTCAGCTTCACAAATCCGACAATTGTTAAATTTAAATATTATTTTTGATTTTTCGCTGGTTTGCGCTTACCGAAATTGTAAATCAAATAAATGGTCAGCAAAAATTATAAAAGAGTAGAATTTTACTGAACTAATTTACTAGGCTGTTACAGAAATAAACTTCGCAACCGTTTTTCCTATGACCTTAACTTCTCCAGGACAGTAAATCAACTGCTAAGTTCATTATCTTTTTATAACTATCAAATATCTCGACAGTTAAATCATGTAAGTCTCGTAGAACCGGCGCAGAATAATAGAGTTTATTTTCGAGAGTGGCATCAAACCGCTATTGGCTTGGGGTTTCCTGTACCCCTGGAAGAAAGGTACAAAGCTAAAGTGTGATTAATGAGAAAAGTGATGAATAATTCAGGATTTCTGAACTCAAGGGGTGTTTTCTAGGCGTTAATGACTTGCTTCGGGCGGCCCAGAGCTGGCGTGTTAAAGAAATCTGTTTATACAAACATAACAATCTTATTTCTCATGGTGTAGAGCGAGAGGTATTTGAAGAAAAACCACTATTATTAATATCATGAACAGTTTCTTGTCGAAATCAAATTTAAGGATTTAGCTTTTTTTAGGGTAAAAAAGGGTCTACATTTACCTAACCAAATAAAAAAGAAAAAAAATTTCAAGAAATTTATTTGTTCAAAAATATAAACATGAATGATAAAAAATAATAATATATTATGCTAGCATTCAATTTCAATGTACATAGGTACGAGTATCTAAGTTATGTATTATGATTTTAAGATGTACCCCATAATAAAACCGTGCTAGTGGGTACAAAGGGGTGTTATTTTTTTGTTATTTATTAATGTTGTGCTTATTTATTTAAATTTTTTCAGTGTATTTATTTTAAGGTGTTGTGAATTGATTAGGTATTATTAAGGTGTTTCATCTTTTCTGTTACTTTATTAAAGAATTTTTTTCTAAGATATTTGTAGTTTTGTTGACACAAAGTTTTTTTGCATATATCGACATCAGTATTGAAAAATGCTGAAAAAAATAATCTGTAACGAGACAAACAGTGCGAGCCCGAATATTTTCTCGCTCACGATCTATCCATATACGTAGATCATCATAGATCTCCAACTGAGCACACAACTCAAAGTTTACCGATCAGTAGAGAGCCCTCCTGCCACCTACCGAATGACGCACCACGGACGGCCTATGAAAGCGATTACACAGCCTTGAACAAAGCGGAGATCACGAGCCGGTCATAGGCTCAAGACCTGATACTAGTAGTTAGACGTGTCGTCCTTACAGCGAAGTTTTAAATATGTTCTAGACTCAATACCTGATTACTGATAGCGAGATGTATTGTCCCTTTTAGGGAGGTTGAAGAGTACCTAGAGGATTTTTTTATCTTATAGTCTGTGTTAGAACACCGTGATGCCTTTTACGCAAAGTCAGTTATATTCGTTGTAAGTTATAAATGTTTACTTTTATAAATTGGCGTCCTAACGTGGGGATGAATTAAATAAACTATTAAATTATTTGTTACAAATTATCTCGATTATTTTAGCAGATGTAGTAGTAGGTAATAGGTTAATGAACAGTAAAAATTGATAACAAGCGACTATTACTGCGTTTTAGAATAATAACAGTTTAGTTATTGTGGTCACTTCCACTAAATTCAAGGGTTGCCAACCTTTGAGGTTGAGAGCTCCTTTTTACTAATTTTTATAGGGATCGACTTCTAGCTAGAATCTCATGAGAATTTTAGTTCTCCATACCATTAAAGGACTTCATTAACACAAAAGTACGAATTTAGCAATACCAATTTTTCGTGCATATTTAAAATTGTAGGCCAAATAATTATTTTCAAAATTCACAATTCTAATAATTATTGGGATCGACCATAGATATTTAAATTGATAGACCAGCCATTCAAGGAAAGGGGAACAGACAAAGTTTCGTGGAGCGCAGGAGGCGGTATGACCGTCTCCTTTTCTGGGATTTTAAAATAAAGGAATCTGACAGTATAAAGGCATCTCTCATTTTAGTATCACTATATGGTCGACTTAAATAAAATCTGAATACAAATTTCTTTTTTAAGATTACATGCAAATTGCTGGCAACCTAAGAAAAAATATGTTATAATTTACCTGCCTCTCTCATTATTTCCATCGCAACGCCAGCCGGTTCTTTAAACGACCATTCAGATCCTGCGCAGAAAATTCCCACAATGAACTGGGCAAACATTTGCCTTACTTTAGCGAACTTTACTTTTCTGTGCAAGTGAGTCTAGGAATTTCAATACGCGCTCTTCGGCGGTCATTGTACCTCTGATGTTGTAGTTTATTCTAAGCATTATCGAACCCTCCTGGTGCCAAAAATATTGTCACGTGGTTCACCTTCAGCTCGTCGAAATGATACCCAGATTTCATGTCAGGGCAAGTCGATCAATTTGGAAGTCTATGATTGGGATAAATTTTATTTCGCGATCGACCGGTTTGGGAACACTTGATACAGAGAAGACAACTAAACCCGTACAAGAATGAGGGAGGGAGAGGAGCACGGAGCGGCGGGAGCGGGTGAAAGCAGATAGGGGGAAAGATAAATTACAACATCGCTCGGGTAGCAGATCAAGGAATATAATCTAGGCCACGCACGCCCTCACATAATATTAATATAAATACTTTTTTCGGTTATGACTCAGTCTGGATCTCTGGTTCAATGAACTCTACAATTTTTCCTGTGAATTTAAGGTTCTTTTTCAATATTGTAAGTATTTGTTTGTCATATTCAAATACGCAAAAATTACGTACCAACCTATAAAAAATAAAATAATTGGTTGGAAGCAAAAAATTGGTTCTGCTTTTACACCTTTTCACTTTTTTTGGATAACCCAAAGCCATAGGTCACCCCAAGTGGTTCGCTACGTTTGTTGATATAGCAGGGGTGTTCGGGTGAGGTGGAAAAAAAGTTCAAAAGTCCAATTTCACTTTTAACGCTCTTAACGATCTAACGCCGAACGACCGGGAACGACCGAATTTTACCAAAATTAGGTTCGCGCGTACTGCTAATCGTTTGATAATAGTGGAACAAGTTTTCTACGAGATACATATGTACACAATAGTAATATATAAGAACATTATTACATTCATATATATTACTCTTTCATGCGTACTGATCGATTGGTACTGGACCAATCAACTGTAATTTTAACGCGACAATAATAATCAAACGAGTGTGTTTATTTATCAAGGAAAATTAGTATTTTATAAGCAATAATTATTAGCCTGAAACACTCATCCACATTGAAAAATCTCCTGATAAAAGATACATGACGCCAACGGGACTTGAACCCGTGTCCTTTCGATTTCCGGTCGACAGCTCTGACCACTGAGCTATGGCGGCTTAGGCTAATAATTATTGCTTATAAAATAATTGTTACCCTTTGTGCTATGCATAAAAAATCTTGTCTTAAACATAAATTTACCAAAAAAATTAATAAGGAAAATTAGGAGTAGGAAAAGGAGGCCTTTAAAGTGTGAAGGATCTTGCTTCATTTGAAAGTTCTGGTGTTTTCTTCAATGTTCCGTGTGCACTGTAGTTTATATATGTACATCTCACAACACGAACTGTTTCATGAACAAACATAATAATACTTAATGTATATTCACTTGGGGCTGATAATTGTAATCTTTTACAAACTTTTTGTGAGATTAATTACGATAATTATTACGAGGGGTGAAAATATGCAACGAAACTCGGAAAATTGACGACGAAATTCGAAATTTCAAAACAAAGGAGACTTGCCGTAGGAATCTGTCTTCAATTATCTTCATACTTGCTTTCTTCGAAGGAATAGAAAACAAGGGAAAGGGGCTATTTAGGTGGGTACTGGATTGTTGGAAGAATCATAAAAATGTTTCAATATTAAACACTCTTACTGTGACGACTGTATGGGATTGTATTGCGAGTGGTGAGCGATATCACTTAGGAATACTTACATAAATTACATTCGTCGTGTATAACTATCTTACGACCGTCACTCGAACAGAGGGGGGGATAAAACGAACGTTCTCCGCCTTTTAGTTCATAGTTACTTGAATGCCGTAGTACTATACCAAAATTCCGAAGCACTCCACACAGCTGACACGCATGGCTATTTTCTCTGTGTGAGAATTCGCATTCAGATGAAATGCTCCAAATGGGAGTATGCGAATGCAACACGAAGGTTTCTTCATTCTTTGTGGTTTTTTTGTAGTTGTTTTAATTATGTGTGGTATTCCACAATTTGTATATTTGAGAATTAGTATTTTGATTAAATAGTAAACAATGTTATTTATTTAATTTTAAATAAAAACAAGTAATTATTACTCTTCTTAAATTTAATCGTAAAACGTGTATTTTACTATCTTCTTTTTTAAACAAATATATATAATGATATTCTCACGTGTTAAGGATTTCCATTAGATATATTTCAAATTTAATAGTATGGATAATAGTGTTTTATCTAAAATAATTATAAATATATTATATGGTGATATTTGTTCAATTGAGTGTTTTCAGTTTCAGTCTGTCACCAAAAATGGCGTCAATATATTATCTATTTCTGAATACCCTATACTTTGTATCTAGATTTTTATTTGAGATATAAATGTTTAAATATTGTTGTAAGTTTTGAATGAGAGTGGGATTTAGCTGTGGACTTTAGTACCATAGGATAGGAAGCTTTTTTTCCCAAATGTTGTAAGTTATAGTTGCTTGTTGGATACGTTTTTGACCTTGAGATCTTGTGTTTCTAATATTATTGTATTTATATTGTATTTATGAAAAGAGTTAGTTAAGTTAACAAAATGGTTTTCTTTACAATTTTATGTAAAAATCTATATTGTGTTATTTCTCTTCGTCAATTAATATGTAAGTTATTTTTATTTAAAATTAATAAAAACAGGACCTTACCAATAAAATATTTTATTTAAAACGGTTTTAAAATTTTATTAAACGCTTTTCAACTATAAAATTGGCGGTAATTACCAGATTTTATTTTTTTAAACGAAGAATTCGTAAGTTCCGAGGGATTCCTGTAGAAAAATGTCTTGTTTTTGTAATACGTTCATCAGAAATAATTTAAGTAAAAATCGACCGTAGGTACGTTCATTACGCTGCACAGTGGCCGATTTTGATGATTTGGCGCGACTTCGCTCTCGGCGTTCGACCATTTGGCATCATTGATGTTTTTTTAAAAGTATTAATAAGAAATACCACTTAATTTTTGTTAATTCTTATTAGTTGAAATGTTGATAATGATTTTAATGCTTTTATAAAAAGTAGCGTGTAACTTAGGCGCTAAGTTTGTATTTTATAGATTATAATTCTTTAAGAAAACAGATAATAAAAATACAGTCAGTGAACAATTTTTACATTATAATTCTTTAAAGAAACCAGATAATAACATTTTTAAATAATTATTTTATAGATAATAATTCTTTATAAAACAGATAATAAAAATACAGTGAAAACTAAATAATTTTATGGATTATAATTCTTTGAAAAAACAGATAAATTATATATTGAATACTAAATATTTATTACATAATTTAACATAAATACAAAATGTGATTTCCAGTAGTAACCCTATGTTTATAATTATTTGGGTAAACTGTTTAGGTTTTATTTTTGATGGTACGCAGAACTAAATGTTACATACAGTTGATCTTTCTTTGACATATCGGAGTCAAATATTGGATTCTGAAAAAAAATTGACGAAAATTAAGTACAATCGTTTCTTAAAAATGCAATTAATGGAGTGGCTGGCTAAAATTGGTGATGATTTTTTTTCCGTGTACAAAAAAGACACAGCAATAATATCCTATTAAAATTAGCGTGAAGACTCGTGAATATTTTTATTCTTACTCCATTAAAGGCAAAAAAATTGAAAAAAAAATATTGGAAAAAGGTAAACTTTGAACCAAGGCAACAGTTATAATTTATGAAAAAAATATATTTTTCCAATTATTTAAATAAAGCACGTATCTTAAAAAATATCTCAAGTGATTTTTAAAAATACTTTTTTCGTAAAATAAGTACACAAACAACCTGATTTTGCACGCCTTCAAACTCGCCTAGATACAGCAGCATAGTTGCGCGCCCGAACATCTCAGTTCTGTGCATAATTACCGAGTAAGTAAGCTTCGGATGTTATTTTCAATGGTTTTTTTAATAGCAGTGATTAATTGAGAACATATAGGTAAAAAAAAAAAATATTTCGGGGACATGCCGATCTGGGGTCAATGTCGCGTCAGCGCTCAAATTAAAGCCACTGTGCGCCGGGCCGCCCGCCTAATATTGTTTTTACACGACTTCATCACTTATGTCGATAAGATTCCCATTTTATTTTAGAGATTTGATAAAATTTCAAATTTAACTGCAGGTCTGTCCAATACACCAGGGCTGCGCGTCGCATATTTTGGTGCAGAGTTGTTTCACTTACATCGTTAAGATTCTGGATTTATTTTAGGGTATTGTCTCGTCTTAAGGAGAGATGAATCACTCAGATTCAATGATAGAATGTGACTCAATAAAAGTTGATGGCCTGCGTGGTCGAAAGGTAAGGCTCTCAAATAACAAGTGGAAGGTCGCGGGTTCAAATCTCGGCGTGCGCAAATAAATAATTAATTAGTGTTATTTCGCAATTTAATTATTTAAATAATATAAGGTATATTTGCGGCATGTTCCAGAGTGGAAAATACTCTCAGTATCACTCTCGTTTACGACCACCTTTCAGAATTTAAACGTTGCTTTAAATGGCTTTAACCGTATTTGAGACCATATTCGAATAGCCAGGTACTTCCTCACCTTCCTTTTCTCCATAACCTTTCCCTCCTCTCCACAATACCTTCAGCCCCACAATATACCCCAATTGGGATTGCCATAGTCTCACTGGTCTGATGGTTGGGAGCTGTTAAACGAGCTTTTTATGAGCTCATTTAAAGGTATATGTCTTACATTTTTAATTAAAATTATTTCAAGCAATACGAGATTGAAAAAATAAAATAAATAACTTTGTTTTTCAACGCATGACAAACTCTTTCTCATTTATCAAACAACGTTTTTTGTCGCCCGGTAAATCATTCCTTCAAAAGTTTCCTTTGCTAAGCTTGGAATATCGATTGAAAAACGTAACTTTAAGTATACCTAAAGGCAAGCACGGAACAAGATGTTACGTGACTATAGTAACTTTGAGCTTTTAGAACTTGGTTAAAAACCAGAAGATAATTTTGAGCATATCTAGTAAGCAAACTTAAGCCAGATTAGAGGTAGCAGAAACGTGCCAGGAGCACACAGTAGTTTTTTTTTATCTCCCAGATTAACATAGATAAAAATGGAAAGCACAAACAACCCTGTTTTTATAATCCTGATAAGTTGCTTAGAAATCACAGGCTTTTGTAATCCTTTTAGCTTTTTTTGGTTCAGAGCGAAATGAGTTTTAACATTTTTTATGATATTATTACGACAGCCAAACCACAAAAGCAACCATGACGGTTTAATACTATTTACAATAGTAATATTCTTCAAATTATGTTTGTAAAATAAATAGTGCATGGGTGACTTACTTACTTAATACTAAAAGCGTTTGTACTGAATTTTGAGAATGTATTCGACTGTCGTCAGAACATAAGTAATAAATAGAAGTTTATCATTCCAGCTTAGTTGTGTAGGTTTGCCGTAAGTATTATATACTAGCTTATACTCCAGAAAAATCACGGGACATAATATAGAAATAAGAAAATGTGTTATGATTATAAAAAAAATTAAAATTGATACGGCCCAGAATCAAACCCCGGTCAACTGCTTCGGAATCTATTTTGCTGACCATTACGCCACCAAATATTTATTAATATTATCATACCTAATGATGTACTGAAAAGCTTCAATTATTCAGCAGACTTGTACGGGATATTATAATTCTTGGTTTTTAAAGGGAATATATAGGTAAGATTGTGTGAATCTTTTAAACAAAAAAAATGAATTAAAATCATGTCGGAATGCTAGAGTTCATTGAACAGAATCAACTGAAGTTACTATTTTTTATTACAGAAAACGGCGTAAAAATATAAAATATATTAATAGTACCTTTAAGTTTTATATAAGTTTTTACAAAAATAATTTAAAAAAAAAAGTAAAGCACATTTTACTGATTTACTCAACATGAATCAGAACCGATAGTCCCTACTTGGGATACAATGTCAATTTCAATCCACATTATCAAATAATGTTTTAATATATGTAAACTTATTGTTAATACAAAAAGTGTGACAAAAAATTCCAAAAAATACTTCAGGAATTATTATTTATTAATTTATTTATTCATTTTCGGGAAATCGACAATTGACATTTAATCAGTTTGTACAATCGTAAGTATTGTATAGCTAAAATAAAACCAATTATGGATTTCCTCCTTATGGCTTTACCTCTACTGATACAGCATAATATGGAATAAGTAAATTAAATTTGTGAGAAAGGAATATGAATAAAAAATATATACATAACAAAAGATTAAATAAAACGAAAAATTTACAAAACAATATATTTATAGCCATGGAGAGAGGTTGTAGATATAAATCAAATCATAATAGAGATATAAACAATAGAGACATAAACATTATTTACAAACTAACAGAGAAATATCCTTTTATGGACCTCTTGTATTTGGTAAGTTCGCCACTGAAAATAGCAACCTTGGATAATACGCTATTGTAATTATTGCATAGTCTGTTCATGCAAGAGTTCTGCTTAGTTCGTTTTGCTTTGATCAACCTTGAATAGGACAGAAGAGCGTGTTGAACGCGCAGGTACATTGAATGGAATCTTGTTTAGCAACTCTGGGCATTGAATATTATTGTTAACTACTTTATACAGGAATAGTCCATCCTTATGATGCCTCCGTACACTCAGTGAATCAATTTTAAAGTACAAAGCTGCCTCTGCATAATTATTAAATCTTACAAATGACTTGTAACAAAGATATTTTAGGAATTTGTTTTGAATTGCTTCGATTTTGTTTATGTGGATTTTGTAAAATGGAGACCAAACAACTGATGCAAACTCCAAATTACTTCGTACATAGGCAAAGTAGAGTTGCTTAATGATATCGATGCTATTGAAAAGTTTTGTGTTTCTTATGATGAAGCCTAATATTTTAGTAGCTTTATTTGTGATTTGATGTATATGAAGGTTATATTGTAGTTTACTATCAAGGGTTATTCCGAGATCACGAATATCTGAGACTGTTGCAATGTTGTTGTTGTTTAAAGAATAATTAAATAATATTTTATTTTTATTTCTCAAAATTGTGGAAATGAAAAATTGTTTTGAACCAAACAAATATACAACATTTGGGAATGCTGGCCACTTCATTCCAACCGTCGTCTGTTCGTAAAATGATAATAAAAACGTTACTCAAAATGTAAACGTCAAACTGACAGCGAACTTAAAACGAATAGAGCTTTTGTGTGAACGGAAAAGCCTTGATTCCCTCGTCAAAAGCTCGGCGTTGAATCTTTTTTCTTCCATTTTGAAAGCGGCTTTTGGAGGATTGTGTTCTTAAATACCTATTTTGTTAAATTTGTTTCAACGGAATAGATTGTTACTGCTATCATTTTCTGAATTGTAAAAACTCGTATTGTAAGAAAAATACAACTCAAAAACTTACATTGTTAGTCAGAATCGATGAACTGTTTAATCAAAATTTTGCATTGGTGAAAATAGTAATAATTACATGTTATTACTTTATAAGGTATTCAATGGTTTACCTACGGGATACATTATCCGTTACCTGCAACTGAACCTACCCTTACCCGCGTCCCGGGTGCAATTTACAAAAGAAAAGTTTCAAGTTCACAGGCGCCTAAGAGGTGACGTCGAGTCAATAGCGCCTGCGGCTAGCGGTGATTTCAGGAAACGCTTGGGATGCCGGACCTTATTTAGAGGAGTGAATAATTTATCGTTTTTTATTCTTGATTATTCTAATTTTAAATTGATTGTATGTTTCACTTTTATTATCTAGTTGTAAATTTGGGATATTTTCGTTATAAAAACGATCAGTTATTATATGTAGGTATTGTTTTACACGAATTATTTTTAAATATGAATACTGCACAAGAGTCCCGACTGCTCCCAACCGTCTGGAGCCAGTGAGACTATGGGATTCCCAATCGGGGTATGTTGGGAGGCTGAGGGTAGTTGAAAGGAAATGAAATGAGGTAAAGGAAGGTGGGAGAGTATCTGGCTATTCAGATCTGGTCATCAAACATGGCTAAAGCCATTTCAAATAAAGTTTCAAATCTGAATGGTGATTTTACACCGGGATCGATACTTAGAGCATCTTCCACTCTGAAACGTGTCGCAAGAATGCTATGTATTATTTAAAATAAATAAATTGTGAAAAAATACAAATTCATAAAATAAATTTTCTTGCGCACGCCGTGATTTGATTCCGGGACCTTTGCGGCGTATAAAATTTGATTTATTAGAATATTTCAGCCATTAATCGCCAAAAAATCCGAGGTAGAACTCTGCCGCCCTAACATTAAAACGTTTTCTGCCAAGTTCCATAAACTTTTTTTTTATGGTGTGAACAAAATGCTTTATTTTTTAACATTCAGATAAGTCAAGTAATGCGATTTTCCAAAAGTCATTATATTTAATATCTTACTTGAATATTCATTAAATAATATTAACTTCGGTGACCGGATAAATCATCAAAATGATAATTCATCACATCTTTTAAAAGGTATATAAATTCATGAAAAGTGATGAAACAAAAAAAAATATTAAATGGGTTATGTAGGTAAGATTAGGTTTCTTTTAAATTTTTTTTTCATCGTTTCTAATATCTTTATATCACTTTTTAAAGGTGTGCTGAATTGTCACTTTATTGATATATCATGGAATCATTTTTTTTTTTTTCTTTATTCATAAAATATATTTGAATACAGTTTTTTATGTTCATGCTTTTCGACTACCACACTAGACACATGTCCGTATTCATAGCAGTGTCACAAATTCGTGACTTGGGTGAAATATTCGATAAAAACTTGATATTCGTTGCACACTAATAAACTTTACACCTAATAAGGCTTTAAAGTTGTTTGGATTTGTTTGCAAAATTTTAACTCATTTTAAGTTCTTAGATTGTATGAGAACCCTCTATATTTCATAAGCCAGAATTCAAGTATAATATAATTCACCTATTTGGTCCCCTTTTTATAATGCTCACTCTAACAATATAAAAAGAACAACAATTTAACAATATAAATTTGTTACGTACGTAAATGTTATCTCAAAATTCCAATTGAATACATTAAGTATGTCAGTTTGATGAATCGATTGCATCTGAAGACGCGGTCTGGCATGAGAATTATGTAAACAAGACCTGGTTGTATTACACCGAGCCATTAAAAACTTAATTGGCTGCCCTGCCATCGTTGCCACTATTAAATTCCATTTTTCGATTAGGAACATAAGACAAAATGTAACATTCTTCTGCAGTACATACACAACCAACTATCAGACACACTCACTAACCAATAGGATGTATAATCTGGGCTTTTGGTATATTTATATACCCCATTTATTAACTAAGCGTCATATAAACTCGTACCATCACTTTGTTCAATCCTACAAATTATAGAACCGTTGGTAATGTAGTTTTATATAGTAGTATTGTTATTATTATATTATTTATATGTAGTATTGTTCTAGTTTCTTTATTGTGATATGTTACTGTTACATGTTTCAATAATATTGTTTCATATTCAGTTTATTAGTTTACTATTATTTCGTGCTTTAAAAAAATGTTCTGAAAATCAATGTAAAAGCCCGGCTGGACGTAAAACCAAATAATTATGTTAAACACCTTATTAAAAAAAGGTGGATACTAACCCTAGATTCATAAACTTATCTAAGAGGAACATTATTCAAAAACATTCGTCTCACAGACGACTAAATTTAAGTCACGAGTTTTCGGGTACTTGTAAATAAAATAAATAAATTAAGTATGGCATTCTTTAATATGTTTAATTAGGTAACAAAACAAAATAATAAACGAGTTAAAATTAAATTTCATCGCTACATTCCACACACATGAAGCCGCGATGGTCCATGCACATATACTTTTTGCATTGCTTGCATTGAAACCTTGTCATATGCCGTTTTTTATAATCACAATAACCACAAACCTTTTTTTGAGTACCACTTGGACCAGGTGTGGCAATGGTAGGCATTTCATCTAAAACTTCGGCGATTTTCCTTTTTAGGCATCTCTTCAAAGTTGGCATTTCGTGTCTTTTACGTAACCATGTCGTTATCACTGTCGGAATCTGTCGGGACCATTTCATCTAATTCCACATAATCTTCGACATCACTAATTTCTACATCCTTTTGCTGAATGGTAAAATCATCATCATCAGAATCAGATAAACGATTCAAATAGTCATCAATTTGCATCATCCATTCTAAAATAAAATAAAAAGATTTGATGTAAAATACACACAATAATACATTTTGAACGATAAAATAAGAGGTAACTATAAATAATAACTCATATAGAATAATATCTTATACTTACTTTTACTCTGTATAACCAGAACTCATCAAAAACAATGTTTTCACAATAACTTGCAGTCTCTTCAAAAGTTACACTATTCATAAACATTCGTCTCTCAGACGTTCAAATGTCTATAACTTGTCCACAAGACTTCACTGCGAGGCAAACGCACCCCCGTTACTAATGAACAAGCAATCTAGGAAGGTACTTGAGAGGTCATCATTCTATCTCTTTCACCCGAGACACTAGAAACAAATTTACGTTTTGTGCGGTCTGTGGGACGAATGGTTATGAATCTAGGGTTAAGAGTTCTTAGAGCCGAGGAAAGGTCAAATGTCGCCGAAGTATTGAATTTTGAAAAAAAATAGCTTCTTGTAAAATCCAACTCAGCTTTATTGTAATGAAATTTGATATCGAACCATCTCCCATCAATGAACAATTCTAATTCATCGAAAAAAAACAGTAATTTAGTCTCCATCCAAAATAAAACAACTTTTAATTATGTACTTCCACAATGCAAACCTCTCAAAGTCGCCCCTGACATATTAAGTATTTACTCCACGAAATAAAGCATAGACAAGGCGCGAATCTCTATCTCTCTCTCTCTCTTCTCTTTTCCATTTTCCATTTACGTTTCACCAATGCATTCTTCACTCATTCTGCTGCTTTCTGTTTCTTTCTCCGTGGCGGAGTTAGTATTAGAGTCGACCGCGCGCGGCGCTATTGTCGCCGCAAAACAAGATGGCGGCGATTAAACAGCTGAGACACAGCTGTCATGCCTGTGAAATATTAGAATTTTAGGCGCAAAAATCTTATAAGAATTTTATTTTCGTAAACAAAATTGCAAACATGTCATTTCCTTCCTGGCACAAAACACGTTAGAAGAACTTCAATAAAACACGAGAAAAACCAACTTGTACCAATATTGAGCGATTAAATTTGTTTGCTGAAGAAGGAAAACTACCAAACTCTGAGTCCCGTGTCATGAAAATAAACAGCTTTTTTGTTTGAATTTATAGGTCAACACAACTATTGTCACCTCGTTAACCAGTGGCGGCTCGTGACTTTTAGGTTTACTAGAGTGCTAATATTACAAAAATGGCATTATTGATGTTCTATTTTTTTTAGAGCAAATAAAGTACCAAAAATTGAAGACATCTTTAAAAAAAAGGACTCAATATTACAAGTATTCAAACATATTACATTGAAACAATTAAAACTTAATTCATCATTAAGACATTAATATAACATCTAAATTTCTCCATTTTCATAACATCATTTGTTTGTGTCATTGTGTTATTGTGATAAAATATTTTAATCGTCCTCTCGAAGAATTAAAAAATACCAGTTTTGGTATTATTCAAGAAAAAATTGAAATTATTTAAAAAAAAAACTGAACACTCGTAACATCACAAACAAAATGCAGTAAATTTATTTTGAACCATTTTTATATTTTATAATGTTACCACATCCTGTATTATCATGTACTCTAAGATATTACGTTTTACTCCTACACCAAATTATCTTCGTTGGTGTGGAAATACTAAAAATCATATTATTACACTATTTTGTTCTTATGTCATTCACTATGTATTATTGTAGCAATATTATAAATTTAAATTTTACATGTATTTTAAAGAATAAATTCTGAAAATACTTTTTTGAGATAAAAGGTTGACAAAAATAAACTAAAACGGGTAGTGTATCTAGGTCATTATTTAGAAACAAGAAAAGTTGTGTTAGAAATTAAAACATGAAAAACAACAAAAATACATTCTCGTGTAATTTATATTTTTTTTAAGACAATTTAGTGGCTTAATTAAATTATTTATGTGTCGGATATCTTCCCGAATAGAAAGTTGATTCCGATGTGTTTTTTAAGTTACGATTAGCGGAAAGAAAGGCAATCATCTGAAAACTTTTTCAATTTAGCCATTCATTACGGCGGTGAATACGTCCGACGTACTTCATAAAAAATAATGAATTTTCAGAACAAAGTTACTCGGAGCTTAAGCGATCATGGTAGTTTAAAAATTAGTTTTTTTGTAACTGAAATATTTTTGATATATGGTATGATAATTCAATCATTGGTGTCAATGGTAATGGCACATCTATGAAAAACACTAATTTCAGTGTTATTTCTGTCTGTATAATTCTGGTTCAATGAACTCGTCATTTTAAATTGGTGAAGAATTCAGACAAGCGATGTAGGTTGTTTGTGCTTTCTGGGTGACTCCAATTCAATAAACTCATATTTGCGTTGAATTTCAAAATTTCAACTGATTTTTCAAGAATTCAGATTATCCCGAGATTTGTCACGGATCTGCGCCAGGGTAATATTATGCGATACTATTTTTGTACCTAAATACTCTAAATTTCCCATTTCGAAGTACAAAATTAATTTCTTCAAGCTCTCTTTAATTTTAAACGCTTCTCTCATTTACCTAATTTGTGATTATTTCGAACGGAACATTTGAAATATACATTTCGGATTTTGATTTTGTATCGGCCTTCAGAAGAGATGTTGAATGGGCGGAGGCAATTTTAGATACAGTTTGATAGAAGAGAGGATATTTGTTTAGAGCGGAACAACCAAAAAATATGTGATCTAAAGTTCCCACTTCTAGACCACAGAATGTACAATCTGAGGAGTCAAGCACGTGAATTTTAAAAAGGTAAAAATAACGGAACAATATCCAAGCCTTATTCTAATAAGTTCGGAATTTTTGAGATATAGCAGGCTCCATTGGATTGACTAGCAATGTGCCAAAACTCGTTACAAACATTTTGCGATCTATCTTTGAGGATAGAAAAGATGTCAGAGAAGGGAATGTGATAAAATTCTAACTATTTACCTAATATTAAAATACAAATTACATGCCATTATTATTGTGTATATATTTGCCTCAGGCGGCAAACATTTTAAAATAAGAAGAAAGAAAGTTGCGAAATAATTTTAGATTTTTTTTATGACAACAGCCTTACTAAAAAACGAACGTAGTGTAAATATTAAGCGGCAAGAACCGTGAAAAACTTGTATCATTACCACGTCCTTCGATTGGTTAAAACCGTCTTGAATTAGGCTCTAGGCTAGCTTTACCACACCAGAGTTGAACGGGCATGTAAGAATCTAATTACTGAAGATAATATTAGCGATTTTTAAACGAAAATTTGAAAACAGAAAAATTAGTAAAAGATACGGTCACATCTAGGACTTGAACCCAGGAGCCTCGTCTTTCCGGGACGCGATCTACCAACTGAGTTAATGGGACCCTATCTCCTTCGGTCATATTTATCTGTATCATACTTTGGCAAGACGATGGTCCTGGGTTCAAGTCCTAGATGTGACCGTATCTTTTCTGTTTCAAATTTTCGTTTCAGAATATTACAATTTGAGGTTGTACTCATTCCAAAAAAAAGTTATTCCAAAGAATAAAAAAGAGTCTAATTATTAAGATGGTTAGTGTTTAACCGCAAATTTTCTGGAAAATGTTTTTTTTTCTAATATATACTAGTAGGGTGGGGCAAAGATCCGCAATTTTAGGTTTCAACCTTTTTTCTCACCCAATAAGTAAAAGGTCCTGCAGGTTTTGGCTTCACTGGAAATCTTAATTTATGTGCTACAATATACCATTTTATTACTAGCGAAATAAGCACCATTTAGGAAAAAAAAGGAAAGGTAGACAACCTTGCCTTTGCGGACCTTTGCCCCACTGTTTGGGGTAAACGTCCGCAGATGCGGGGCAATTGTCCGCAGCTGCGGATCTTTGCCCCATTGAAATGAAATACACGGAACAATTAACTTTAATCAGTTTATTTATTCACAGTTATGAGTAAAACCATTCCAGTTCACTGACTGAATAAACATTTTGGGTTGTGCTTTTTTTTTGGCTCCTTTATACTCGAAACGACTGATCCCCATTCATAATCGAGAATGTCAGGCCGGTCGGGCCATTTCCACAATTTTCCAGCTTTCACCATTGATGATACAGTGGCATGGGTTTCTGAAACGCCAGTAATAACTCCTGGAAACAGTTTTTCTCCATATCGAACGGTACAAAATTCGCCTATGCACCTCTTTGGAGGCACCATCCGCTCAGACGATTCTTCCATCTTCTGACCACTGTCAGATTCTGAGTCGTTGTAGACCGAAGTTCCAGATGAAATAGACTGAGACTGAGATGAGTCATCTGAATCAAACTGAAGTCTACATGGTGGCTTCTTCTTCTGCTTTGCTGCCATCTTGAGCTTGTCTTTCCGTTTCATTGCATTTTTAATTTTACGATCTTCTCTTTCTTTGACCAACCTTTCAGCTTGTAATTTTTTGTCCCGAAGGGCTTTCTTGTGCGGAGAAGATGTTAGAAGTGTCGACTTTAAACTTCTTCCGCTCCGCTTACGTCGTGTTGCTTTGGGAAGAGGTAGTATGTCTGCTGGAGACACAACTGACACAAGAGATGACGTGGAGACAAGTCCAGGAGAATCAGTAGATAAAACAGGATCAGGCAGTCTTGAAGGTCCAGGAACAGGGAAGTCGAGAGCTGACAGAACAGGATCAGGCAGCCTTGAAGGTCCAGGAACAGGGAAGTCGAGAGCTGAAGGAACAGGATCAGGCAGCCTTGAAGGTCCAGGAACAGGGAAGTCGAGAGCTGAAAGAACAGGATCAGGCAGCCTTGAAGGTCCAGGAACAGGGAAGTCGAGAGCTGAATTGCAGTTATCGTTGCCAAAGTCTAGTGTTGGTTCTTGGACGAAATCTTCTTCCGGGCTTTGGTCAAGTACTGACGTAGGAGCCTGAGGCAGCACTGAAGGCTCAGGAACAGGGCAATCGGGAACGGCATCACAGTTATCGTCGCCAAAATCTAGCATTGTTTCTTTAACGATATCATCTTCTTCCGGACTTTGATCCGTCACCTGACTCGGAAGAAAATCAGCATCCGAAAAAACCCCGGGGTCCAGGGGAAAGATTCCCGTTGCGTGGAAGGAGGCAGTTGCTTTTTCAATGGTAGCTGTTCTTTCATAAGCCCGGTTAAAGAGCTCAGCGACATGATAAACTGTTATTACCTGCCCGGGGTGGGACGATTGCCACGAATCCGTGACCTTGTTGTAGTAGGTTTTGAGGGGTTTAAAAAACACCCGGTCGAGTGGCTGAGTTTTGTGGCTCGTATGGGGTGGCAAGCTGAGCATAACCACATTCAATGCTTCAGCCTGAGATATTGATTCGATTGAAACATGCGAGGCATGATTGTCCAGGATACAGAACAGGAGCTTCCGGAGTGGGTTTGGCATGTTCTGCAAAGTGTTTTAACCACTTAATAAATGTAGGAGTGTCAACATATCCCTTGTCAGTGACCGCCATCTTACAGCCGACCGGGCCATTTTTTATTAAAAGAGGATTTTCCCTCTTTCTTTTGAATATAAAATAGGGCGGAATGTAGCCACCGTTGGCGTTGAGGCAGCAGATAACGGTAACTGTTTGGCCTTGTTCGGCACTTACATTTTTAGCTACTTCTTTCTGGCCCTGGTCGGACACAATTTTCGGAAGTTTGTCTGGAACAGTCTGGATTCCAGTTTCGTCCATGTTGTATATGGAACCAGGAGCAAACTTGTATTTTTGATAAGCCGATTCTAGGTTACCAAAAAAACCTTCCACTTGATTGCGATTAAAACCCATTGTTCGGGCCACTGACGTTTTTCTCGCAGTTCGCAAACTTAGTTTGTGTCTCTTCATGATAGAAATTGTGTAATCCTTCCCTGCCATTCCCTTTTCTTTATTAAAGTTGTGTCGAATCTTGTTTTCTTCAGCATATTTGAATATAAGAATTCGGAGCGTTTTGAAGGAAACACCATAAAACATATGGTTCAAGGTTCGGCAGTGATCTACAATATCCTTTTCTTGCAAATGAGTGAATGTTGTTGTGAACCGGCCCAGTTTTCTAGCGCCGCCTTCCTTTTTCAACCTGTAAGAAATCAAATCGACATTCAGAAAAAAAGATTGTTAGTGATTCCTAACTCGTAATAATTTACTGAAGGGGTAACCCACCTCTTCCGTACAGTTAATTCATCGAATCCCAACTCCTTCCCAATTTTTCTAATGGATAGCCCCTGATTTAGCATTTCTTGGGCCTGCAAGTACAGTTCTGGTGTGAACGGCTTCACATTAGTTTTGCTTTTGTAGTTTCTATAACGTAAAAACAAAAATTAGAACAATGAATACAAATCTTGGGGCAAACGTCCGCGCGCGGACCATTGCCCCATGCAAAATGCGGACCTCTGCCCCATTTTGTCATTTTGTAAACACAAACTAATCTAAAAACAAGAAATGCGCATTTGGCCAAATTATTGTCCATAGATCACCTTTCAAAACCTGAATTATGGAATTGAACCAGTAAAAAAGTAAGCAAAGCGTATAGTAAATTACATTTTCAACTGAAGATGACCTACGGATTGTTACATCAAAACAAGTAAAAAGAATTCTAACCTCATTGTTTTTGTTGTGCCGGTCGGACGCCATGTAACTTTTGTGAGTCGTCTTCTATCAATGTTGCCAGCATAAAAATGTGTCTAAAACCACGACAATATTAAGCGATCATTTTAAATTGACGGTGCGGATCATTTCCCACTGCGGATCTTTGCCCCACCCTACCTAAGGATATTTTTAATAGTTTTTTTTAAACATGAAAGGTGATATAGGTATTCAGTACACAAAGTATTTTCGTTCCAATATAAAAATTTTCAACAAAAAGTAAATAATTCTTTAAATTGAAGACCATAAAATAATTGCATTCATATCAACAACAAATGCTCTCTGATGTGATTTCTAGTTTCTAACATCCGTACATAATATATTCCAAACAAGATGTTGAAAATAATGGGTCGTTTCTCTTTGTGCGGGAAGATGCGCCTTGCATATTCGCAGGGGCACAAATAGAGACTGTGTCTTTGAACACAAAGGCGCGTTTATAGCTGAAAAGCTAAACGCTTCCGCTTATGTACACTATCTAGCGGAGCTTTTTGTGTGCACAGCAAAATAGGAGCGTGATTTCTCCGCAGTGAGAATTCGCATTCTCTTTAAAAGTCATCCCGGGTTTCGCTGGCTCCGCGCGCCGTGCGGTTTCTTTCAATTTTTCAAAATTGTGACGCTTTCATTCGGCGCAGTACTGTTGCAGTATATGGTGGGCAGTCGGGATTGGATAGGTCCACAGAGCCGTTGCGGCCACCATAGCGTCTACCATATAGAATACAGGCGTGTAATATTTGGAATTGGGTCGCTAACAACAACACTCCTTATGTAAATGGCGATATGGTTTAAATTCCGCTCAACACCAACAGCCTGTTTTGATTTATGACGGGAAAGAAAACATTAAATAGTGTATTTTTTTATTTTGCTAAGATGTGTTGTACTCACTATATTTAATCAAATCATCTAAAATATTTCTATACGATCAAATTTTCAACACAAAAACACAGGATTTTGAATTACTTCGCATTTTAATATGATTTTTTTTTCATTATTTCTCTCGTCACATTTCGTCATGTATGTAAAACTGAATATTTTCAGAATAACGTATACAAGTTGGGGCGTGGTGAATTATTTTATTAGAATTTCAAAATTACCCTATACTGTATAAGATAAATCAGAAAAAAATGACCTGCGATGGCATCTTCAGATGGCGCTGCTAACATTAAATTTACAAAAAACTATTTTTTTACATGTTACTAGAGCTTCCCGCAGGGAGCAATTCTAAATTTTACACATTACGCAGAAATACGATTTTCAAATCATGCATGCATTCACACTTCGACAACCGGAATTAGTATGTTTGATTAACAATAATAATGTCACTATATAGACACCTCTCAATTGTGTGGTTTGTTGTGGGACCAAAATTTACAGAAAAATGTGATTTTATTCTTCGTGATCGTAATGTAATTTTTCCTTGCATTTTCCCATTAAAACGAAGATCACATCACCATCTCCTATTTTGATATTATATTCTACAGAAGACCTAATAGATTCAACGTACCGTAAGCGCCCCTTAAACGCTGAAAGTGATTGACTATGAGAGGCGGCATAATGTAATTTAGAACGGTCTGCAACTACCCTCACCGCCAGCCTCTCTCACCCTCACACCGTCGACCCGGGTCTGTCGTCTAACCGACACATCCGTTGGCCTTAATTATCTTGGAAGCGTAACGACAGCCCGGCTGTCCCGACCTATTCATCACGTTTCTAGTATAGATGGATGGGTCAGAGAACTGGTGAAGCCATGTCAAGTAAAAGATTGTCATCTGTTAAGTTTTGCTTTCAATCAAAATGTAACATATTTTTTGCTATAAATATTGGAAGGTATAGACAGGCTATTTTTTAACTTACCCAACCTAGTCAAAACAAAAAAAAAAACTTGTTATTAATCTGGATTTATCTAATTTTACTTTACTTAAACTTATTGCAGTATCCATTAAGCAGATTTATTTTCATCTAAGAGGTTCCTTTTTATGACGCAATCTTGTAAATGTTTCAATTTTTAATTTATTCTTCGTGGTGGATTTCCATTATTATAATATATTGAAACATTTTGAAATTTTTATCCACTTTTTTTAGTTGAACATTTAATATGTAAATATGAATTATACTATATGCATTAACGATTTCCACTTTTTAAATACATCTTTTATTTTAAGTTCCCTTCAAAGGACAAAATTTTAAATTTGACTCTAATGGAGTGATAGTGTTCTTGAACTCGTTGAGGATATTTCATTTTAAAGCCTTTTTGCCTGAAGACACCGAATGGTAATAGCGTAACGGTACTAAAGGTAGTAATACTATTTTTTATTCCAGGGTGTAATTTTGATGATGAGGCAATTTTGTGCTAAAATGTGTAGTTTATTACATCCATTCATCTTATATTTTTAAGTTTCTGTTATTTTTATGTTAAATAATAACTAAGCATGCACCTATAACTATTAATTTGAAACCTGTTTAATTTTGGAGTGTAATATGCCGCGTGTAGGGTACAGGGGGTACAGGGGGTACGCGGCGTTGTTTGCGGGAAATTCGTGCACGATTCATCTGCGCTTTTCGTCAATTCTGCAGTGGTCACCATTAATCCGGTCTTGTGTACTATGAGCCCTACGCAGAAAATAACGAAAGGCGCAGATGAATCGTGCACGAAAAGCGCAGATGAATTCGTGCACGATTTATCTGCGCTTTTCGTCAATTCTGCAGTGGTCACCATTAATCCGGTCTTGTGTACTATGAGCCCTACGCAGAAAATAACGAAAAGCGCAGATGAATCGTGCACGAAAAGCGCAGATGAATTCGTGCACGATTTATCTGCGCTTTTCGTCAATTCTGCAGTGGTCACCATTAATCCGGTCTTGTGTACTATGAGCCCTACGCAGAAAATAACGAAAAGCGCAGATGAATCGTGCACGAAAAGCGCAGATGAATTCGTGCACGATTTATCTGCGCTTTTCGTCAATTCTGCAGTGGTCACCATTAATCCGGTCTTGTGTACGAGTACTACGCAAAAAATAAAAATTGACAGGTTAATTAATTTTCATCATGGTTTTCTTATTTGTCTCTCCTCTGTTACAGATGGGTGCTTTTGTATCAGAACGGCGAGGTCCATGATATTTTTTGCTAAAATAGTTTTAGTTTCACAGATACAAAAAGGCAATTATAATACAGATAACCATTCATATGTTATCTAAAGTAAATTTAATACTTGTGTCATGGAGTTAGTTTAAGAGGGTAAGTGTGCCCGTCTATGGGAGAGCGTATACTAACGCCTTTACATAATAATTAGTTTGTATATATTCGAACCACTGTTTAATTTTTTGATTAAAATATCCCGGTTGTACATGTATGTAAGAAATAATCCAGATAGGTAATTTTGAATCCAAAAGCAGAGTGCGTATACTTACACTGCAGAATGCGTATGCTTACCACATTATGGGCACAAAAATGCGAATAAAATATCTTATTCGCAAATCTTACTGTAAAAATTGCGTACGGTTACCCCACGTGCCTACGTGTTTTTACGAAAAATGTTACTGGAATACTCGGATATTGCGAAAGTATAGTATAAATGGCTAATATGCCACGTTTGACTCGAAATTCTTGAAAATAATAACAGGGTAGTAGATGCATTCCGTACAGTATATTTTGTTGTTGTTGACATAATTTCAAACTTTTTGTCACTAGGGTCGATGTAATTCATAAACTAAACAAGAAAGTAATATGATTTTACTCACTTACCAATTCTGTACCTACTTTATCATTATTGGATCAAAAGTAATGAAATGTTTTTGGAATAAAAAAATTACATCACTGTGTTAATAATAATAATAATTGGATGACTTATATAGCGCCGTTTTTGTGTAAAATCAACTCAAGGGCGCTGTACAAATTTATAATACATTTCTACAGTGATCTCTTTAATTACTAACTATTTATGGAGAAAATATACAGTACAATACTTACCTGGTAGGTCACTTGAGATTAACACTTAATTAACATTTTATAATTGTTTATTAGCGAAATTTAGATACAGGATTTAGGACTTAATTGAAAAATTGAATATAACTGGACTTTCTCTTAGGAATGGTATATTTAATTTAAGGGTACGACAGCTTAAAAAGGTAAGTTTTTAGTTTAGACCTGAATTCTGTTTGACTTGTTATGGATCTTAGTTCCGGAGGGAGTTTATTCCAAGCCTTCGGCCCAGATACTCCGAAAGCGAGATCACCAAACTTAGTATTTGGCTTGCTCTTAGGTTCTATCAGTCTGCCTACAGCTGATGATGTTGCTGATCTAAGAGTTGACTGCCTCAGACCAGTGTTTTCCGGGACGCATAGTTCAGAGATGTAGGGTGGGGCCATTTCATTGATGGATTTAAACACCATCCAGCACAGTTTGTACTGGATTCTTTCAGGGCACTTGAGCCAGTGAAGGTTACGAAGGTGTTCTGAAATGTGCGAATATTTTGAAACCCCGGTTATGAGCCGTGCTGCTGCATTAAACACTGATTGAAGTTTGTCAATTTGATATTTTGGAAGGCTGGCATAAATGCCGTTGCAGTAATCGAGACGTGAGACTACGTAAGAGTTGATAAGTAGTTTTGTTGCTTCTGTAGGAATGTTTCTTCGGACAGACGTGAGTTGTCTTAGGTGAAAAAAACCGGTGCTTACGGTCCTATTTATTTGATTTTTAAACGAAAAGTCTGAATCTAAATTGACACGGAGAAGTTTGACTGTTGATGACATGAAGATGAAATTTTAGAAATTAGATTTTTAATATTACACTAAAGAACCATTGTTGACTGTGTCATATTCAAAATGTTCAAGCCAATAAGGTGACATTTTATAGATTAGATGGGTTTAGAAAATTTAAAAAAATATATTCTTTCCCTGGTTTTGTATGGCTTGGATGTTTTCTATGTAATTTTTTGCTGCAATATTTAATGGATGAAAATATTTTTGATGTAAAAACTGTTAAATGCTATCAACCCACGTGGATGTTTCTAATGTTGAAATGTTCGATTGGGTCACTAAAATATGTTAAAAACATCACTATTGATGGAATAGGATTCATCAAACAGTCAAATTTTGTAAAATATGGGTTGGGTGATGTATGCATATTGCATAACATGGTCCAATTACATCTACCTAAATCTCTGTAATCTCTGATTTAAAAATAATGAACACATATATTGATTTAGATTTTACATATCTGAGGAAAGTTAATGAATCCTGTCTGTAAAGACAAAGTGAAATGAACATAATTTTTTTTAAATATTGAAGACAATATTAGTGATTTCTAAACGAAAATCTGAAACAGAAAAATCAGAAAAGGAAACGGTCACATCTGGGACTCGAACCCAGGACCCCTGTCTTTCCGGGACAGTGCTCTACCAACTGCGCTAATGGGACCCTATCCCCCTCGGTCACTTTTAACTGATATTACAATTTGAGGTTTTACTCAATAAAGTTATTCCGAAAAATAAAAATAATTTTTTGAAGTGAAACTTCTTTACGCGCGTCATGCAATTTCGAGGACCGGAGTAAAACCGACTCATGACCGAAACGAAAATGCGGGACCACCGATTAAAGTTCATTTGATCTAGTCAAAGTTTTGAAGTAACATATAAATGCTTCTTAGCTCATCCCGACAACTGGCGTTGGTGGTGTAATGGTCAGCATAGTTGCCTTCCAAGCAGTTGATCCGAGTTCGATTCTCGGCCATCGCACATTATTTTTTTGTTTTTAACGCCTTTTTCATTCAATATCTTATTTTTTAGTAGGTCAGAACATTTTTTAAAAGAAAATAATATTGCAAAATAATAAAAACACTTATCTCACTGTGATAAAACATTACTCCGCTAGAGCGCGCTTTGCGTTATTGTGTTGGATTAAAATTATTATCTAATCCGTATATTATGATAATTGTATTACATTTATTTAATTAATTTATTTATTTTGATAATATGTAATAATTTACAGAAAAAAAAATTAAAACTATCTCCCTCTGATAAAATATCCGTTCGCTAGAGCGCACTACGCGATCTTGTGTGGGATTCTATTTCTGTACATTGTACATTATTTTTAAAAATATATTATATTTTGGGTGTGATGTAGGTAACATTATAAAACATAACAAGCTCTCATATTTTCAGAACCTACATAATATAATCAATTTATGCGGCTTTGCTTACAGTTGGTGCTCAGCGTGGTTGGCTTTCAATCAGTTAAGCGAGGTTCGATTCTCGGCTGTGGCATTTTTGAAGTGAAACCTTGTTGAGGTGGGGGAGCCGCTCACGAACGTTCTCTCTCTTCTCTTCTTTCCTCTCTCTCAGACACCAGCGAACTGCGCCACGCCAAGCATCAGCTGAAACTAGAAGTTTCACTTCTGTCTTGCGTAGGCTTGACACACCCACTTTTTTTTATTACCATTATGTTGGCATTCATTTCCTTCGAGAAATACCTCCCTACAGAATCAGAACATGGTATCAAATAACTTATGCCGTGTTGGTAATCAGACCTGAAAAGCCGGGTAATTTCTAACCTTCTTTTTCCCTATCTCCTTCCAATCCTCACTCCATTCAGTCTCATAATATTATCGCATTTGGGCATGCCAGAATCCCAATGGTTACGGAAAATTGAGGGCAGTTTGTGCACAGTAAAAAGTGCTCGATATTTACCAGCAAATATATCACCTTTCCTTGGTTATAAATATGTAAGTGACCTTTGCCTGCACCTGCCGGGGATGTGTTCCCAATGAAGATGTGCAGCATATTAATATATTTATGCTGTAACCCTAGACCGACTGGTCTCGGCACCAATGCAGTGGCATCAGGCGGGTCAGTCAATATGGACACTGAGAACTCGCGCTGAATAATTAAGTGATGTTCTTGGTCTGCAGTGGCACCGGCTGTGTGACTGCATTGTGTGATATTCACGAGCTTTGAAATGATAAGGAATAGAATAGAAAATCTTGAAAACCCTTGTTAATAGCTGTAAAAACATTTTACTTGTTTAATACATGTGCGGATATTAAAATCTTTCAAATTATTTATTTACATATATTATACGCCTAAATGGACTTTTACACAGATGTACATAATAATTCAGTTCAACAGTAATCAAAAATAAAATTATATAGAACCCATGAAGAAGAAAAGCATTATGCTAATTTTGATTGTAACCATTACTGAGATATGTTATTATAGCCTTCTTGTAACTATACTCCGTGCAATTGAAAACATGTACAATTTTTGCTAAAGTGTTGCCATCTAACAAACTCAGCCCCGTGACTCGTTGGCTCTTTCCGTTTAGACGCCAAAACTCTGTGCGCTATATTTTTGTTTGCAAATTATTTATTTGCTTTTATTTTGATAATATTAAAAGTACTGTTTTATAATCAAAGACAAAAAGACTTGCATACTTTGGTTTTAATTTCCTTCAATAAAAATCTATTTCTACGTTTCACATCTGCCAGGCGTCGTCTTTTTGTTTTGTTTTTTATTCAACTCACATGACACCAAAAGAGTAAGGTTTTAAAAAAAAATTGTATCCTTACGTAATACATGAATCTAACTGTTTTAACACATTTATTAAAACATTCAAGTGGAAGTGTATTTTTTTGAATAATTTTGCATTTTTTTAAAACAATAAACGGTGAAAACAATACGGATTTTTAAACATTGCGTTAAGCTCCTGTTACCAAAGTCTTTGAATTCTGATCTCTTTGACAATAATTATTTTCAATCTACAAATGAAAATGCGAACTAAAAATAATTGAAACCGAAGAATTTTGTTTTCCTTTTTTTTCTGAAACCATTTTAAAATGCGAGATAAATGACTATAACTAATGGCTTTGTAACAGATTCACAGAATATCATTAACTCGTCGACTTTTGTGACAATTATTTTATCCTTTGTGCAAAAATTCCGAATAAACTCTTTGTAAATGATTAAAACTTATGTTACATTAAAAAACACAATTTTTTTATTCATTAAAATCCTCCATAATGGACAGTAATATAAATGTAAAAATATTTCTCTAAGACCTCTCTTATGAAATCTTACCATATATATATATACCCAACAATCAACCCACACTAACATCAAGCTACTTTACAATCAGACATCCACAAACACAATACTCACATAACAATAAAATCCACATTTCTCTAATACACACTACGAAATATGGAATAAAATCTCTTAACTATATTGCCTACACACTCTATAACTCTCTTACAGATATGTATAAAAACAGCCAGCTTAATCCAAAACTTCAGAGTAAGTCTAAAAAAAATTATACAAATAAAAACGAAAATACATAATTTTTGTCGTGTTGTACTTTATCTTTTTTCTTTCTTTCTCTTTTTCTATACCCTGTATTTTTAATGGAGCATAATTTATTTTTACCAATGTATTAGTGGGTAAGTACCTTTTTGTAAATTCCTACCTTGGCTTTGTCCGTCGGTGTATATCCATTTAATTTTATTTTTTGTTTCTTCTTTTTTGTTCTTCTTAACTTCCCCTTTTTCTATTTTTCTACTGTTTTATATGTGAAACTTACAATAATGTTATTTTTTAACTGTTTTATGTGACTTTTTAATTTTGGTATCAAAATATCAATGTAAAATTGTACCTATTAACTCCCACCTATGTATTGTAAGTTCCTTTCGTCCTACAATGAGTTTTGTAACTCATCGGGATTGCTCTAGCAAGGAATAAAAATAATGATAAAAAAGCTACAAAAAATAAGATATTTTTAATAATATAAAACATGACAATGATGTGACTTCGAACGGGGCGGGTGAATCCGGACGTGTGCATTATGCCTGACATTCACATATCACGTGCCCTCGAGAAGAAAGGGTTAACAGTTATCAGTTAACAACTACACTACATAACTTAAATTGTATTTTTTTTTTATAACTGTAGTGTATAAATTACTGTGAGGGTCAGTATTATGTATCAATAAAATGTTATTTGAAATGAATAATTGATTATTTTAAAATACTTTTACAAAAGTATTTTTTTAAGACTTATTTAAAAATAAAACATATTTTTTAGGGTGAATGCCAAGCCATGCCTTATCAATATTATTCTCTAAAGAATTATTTTATTTTAATAGAGGTATTAAAAACAACCAAAATCACACCGACAAACGTGGGCGACACTATTTAGACAGACGTGGGGGACACTATTTCGACAAACGTATGAGACACTATTTTGACAAACGTGGGCGACACTATTTCGACAGACGTGGGGGACAATATTTCGACAAACGTATGAGACACTATTTTGGCAAACGTGGGCGACACTATTTCGACAAACGTATGAGACACTATTTTGACAAACGTGGGCGACACTATTTCGACAAACGTGGGCGACACTGTTTCGACAAACGTGAGGGTTCCTATTTCGACAAACGTGGACGACACTATTTCGACAGACGTGGGGGACACTATTTCGACAAACGTATGAGACACTATTTTGGCAAACGTGGGCGACACTATTTCGACAAACGTATGAGACACTATTTTGACAAACGTGGGCGACACTATTTCGACAAACGTGGGCGACACTGTTTCGACAAACGTGAGGGTTCCTATTTCGACAAACGTGGACGACACTATTTCGACATCGATTTATCAATAAATCATAGAATACTTTCTTTCGAATTAGATTTTTTTAACTTATTGCTATTTTTTTGGAACATCTGATATTTTATATTTTATACTCATATTTTACTTAATACATTATTATGCACGCGTCTCTGCAATTGTATTATATATTTTATCTACTGGCTACATAATTGTTAGGTGTGTATGTTTTTCTAAGATAATAAATAATTTTTTTAATGATATTATTTTACAGTATTAAAGTCCATTAAGTATGATTAGAAGTTTTAGGGAGAAATTTTACATCAACTCTAAAGTTGGATTCCAGAAGGCTCTTGGAGGAGAAGAATATGATTAAAATCATGGAATTAACCATTTAAAAATACAGATAAAGTCTTTGTATATAGATAATATTTATTATAAAATTCATAAATTCACATGAAATTACATTATATTATTAATTATATTTGCATATAGTAAATAAAACTCGTCTTCCAAAAATCCTACATTTACTATAATGATACAGTTTATTGGTATATTGTTACATGTATGCCTTTGTATTTATTTGTCAATAATGTTTACATTAATTGCCATCTACATGTCTTATTATTCTTTAATGTCCCTTAAAATTATTGTAACGTCATGTTCTATTATATTATACACATAAATTTTGATTTTTAAAACTGTTAATGGTATTATGGAAAGCCCTGTTTTATTAAGTCTAATTACCTTCCATATAGATCCAAAATTCTTTGTAATTGCAATAACAATATCAGGACTGAGTCATTTAGATACTTCCTTATACCTAGATTGCATGCAATTGGCAATGTTTTCTCAGAAGTAGTAGATGTATTCAACTGCACTGAATATAGTTATAAGAAGGCGATAATAACATACCTCAATCACAATAATCAGTGTTAGGAATGATAATATTCAAATTTTATTACATCTAAACTATTTATTCCAGATATATTACAGTGTTAGCTATCATATGTATTATTTTATTAAAAATTATTATTTATTATCCAAAAGTATCATAAAATCGCTAAAAGCCCTGAATTATTAAAGACAAATTGCGAAACTTGCCCAGCTATTCCAAGTAGAATTAATTTTGAAGGTAACTATAAACTCACTACGTATTACTGTATTGTAATATTTTGCTAGATTATACACGTTAATAAGTAATTTTTTTATACATGTTAATATTTTGTTCAAATAAAATATTCTCTGTTATTATAACATTCTTTTTTGTTCAAATAAAATATTCTCTGTTATTATAACATTCTATTTTGTTCAAATAAAATATTCTCTGTTATTATAACATTCTATTGTTAATATAATTTATTTTATATTAATTACTATCCATTATCATAAATACCTCATACCGATTTATGTCAGGTCTTATACAAAACTAGTATTCATTCAACTACTACTACACTAGTAGATATTTGTTGTTCTGTAATTTATTACTAATATTCTCCCGTGTACCACCGTATGCTTATTATTCGATGTATCAATCTACTGTAATATCCATTTTATGGCGTTTAAATAAATAAATAAATAAAAACTGTAATAGCAATACTTCCCATCTCAAACGCAATATAAATTTCTAGTTCTATAAGTAGTATTGTTGAAAAAAAAAGTTTGCAAACATCTATGAACGATGTATCTTTGTAAAATCAATTATGAATAAATAAATAAATATCGTAACATTTCTTAACTTCTTGAAAGTGCAATGGACCTCTTGCAAATCTACATATTAAAATAATTCTTAAAATAGTGACTGTAGAAATTTGGTTTGAAGTCTCTCGTAGAGGGAAGATGGCGGGTGTACGAATACGTGATGACCGTTTGAAAGACGTGGCACCCCCGTCACGTAGTTCTCGGTACTTTTTATTTTTCATTTTGTCAGTTGGTGATTGTTTGCCGTCTGCAGTAAATATATTATTTATATTTATCTTGTGAACAAGCCGAGAATTTTGATTCACACAATGCACATATTTTTATTTACTTATTTCATGAGTCACGTTTGTGATGTAGAAAATATTTCGGGTTTTGAACATTTTAGAATTCAGCGCATTGTTTACACTATAATGCACATTATGATTTGTGGATTGGAACGTTTTTCGAATGGATTTTCATTTAACCTATTGCATGGCGTTTAATATTATTTTGCAGTATATTATAATTTAAAATTTTATTTTAAAATACAATGGGATTACAAATGGAAAATGTTTTTAGCCACATATTTTTAACCCTTACGTTCTACACTAAATTTCGCCAAAGGTCTAAACCAAAATGGGTCCATACTATGAGAGTACCCGAGATTTTTGTGGTAATATACGTGCACAAGAAAATATGTTTTTAATTCTTTTGTTATTAATATTTATGCACCGATCTTTGTTATAAATAGGAATCGAAAAAAAAAAACAAGTTCTTTGGACCATTTAATTATTTATCATTTAAAAAAACCCTCAGTGGGCCCCACATTAATCTTCATACAAATGATAGAAACAAATAAAACATCTTTGGTAATCAACTTTAATTACAGAAAAAGCAGTTTCTAATTTAGGCTAAAAAGCATATAAAATTTTCGACAGTAAGCAGTCTCCTACATTTTTAAAAAAAATAATGCTTATTGCGCGAACACATACATTATAACTGAGGGATTACAAAAAAAACCGCTGTAAGATGCACATATTGTGCTTTGTAACTTATCAATATTATTTAAAAAATTTCCACCAGACGCTTAGGTAAATTTGTTGAAGGTTTGTTGAAAATTCTTAAATGTTTTCATTCTGTACAATCAGTTTTAGGTACGATTTTCAGTAAAAGCTATTGGCTAACCCTTAACAATCATCAATATAACAAATTTTCTCAAAATGTTAACATTAATTAGTCAATAATAATAATGAATGAACACACTGCTTATCCAAAGTATAATAAACTTAAATATACACGGTGTCCGGAAACTCGTAGTACAAGCGGGAAACTGGAGAATCTACACCACATGGGGAACCCAAAAAAACATAAAGTTTTTTGATTTGAGCATTTTCACAAAAAAAAAAAAAAAAACCAAAAAAAAATATTTTTCGGCTATTTTTGGGTTAAAGTTTTTTCTGGTGTTTAGGGTTGAACAACAGATGTTTTAACCCTGCAGAGCAGAAATATTTTATGATTACACCGGATTAAATGAAGGGTGATTTCAAAATAATGCTTAAAATCCGAGTTTCTTCATTTGTTTTACTTTCAAATAGTTTTAATTAGTTTGGTACTTTGATCTTCAGTAATAATTTATAAGAATTTGATTAAAAAAAAAAAAAAAAAAAAAAAAAAAAATGAACTTCTAACTCGATTTACTCGATAACGAAAGCTCAAATCAAAAAAAAATATACTACAAAATCGACTCCAAATGTGATGTAGATTCACCAGTTTCCCGCTTGTACTACGAGTTTCCGGACACCCTGTATATTTGAGAAATATAAAAAAAAACCTTTGCAATTTTTACCACACTAATACTATGATGGATCCGTACGGACCCGACTAGTTAAATATCTGAAAAACTAAGACAAGGATCATCCTGCACTGAGAAGTAAAGAGGATACCGGGGGCAGCGGGGGTTTGGCACGCACAACGGTAGCTGGATAATGTGTTTTTCAGTCCGGTCCGCACGGACCCAGTGTAGTACTAAATGGTTGAAAACATTTTTTTTATTGCTATCTCCTAAATTTATTTTCACACTTACCTAACATTTGCAGTTAATTAGGCATATTGTTTGCTCCTTGATTATATTGTTTTCTTTTTTAAATATTTTTTTTATTATAGGTAATTTAATAATATCACAATTATTTTTTGCTAATCGCTTCCTTCATATTATTCTTCACCAATCGCTTATGTATGTTTATTTTTAAATGACTTTATTTTCAGTAAGCTTTGTATCCTGATGAAGAAACCTTTATATAATTTGAATAGAATGTCCATGTGAAATAACTATCACTCCGGTAAACAAGCAACACTTTCCGCTTACGGTGATGGTAGTGTGATATTTTCAAAAATTATCAGGTTATTGGTAGACAGAGGAATGTTTGTCATTAAAAGAAAAACATATAACCGTCACAGGACGCCTGGTAGATGAGAAACATCAACATTTATTTTCACTGAAGGAAGTGAAAATGAAAATAAACAAGTTTACATATTTTTGATTACAAAACAATTGTTTAATTTTTCTTAAAATATTCAAAAGAAATAGATAACGAAATAAAAATCCACCATCGTTTAGAATATATACATTACCAATTTTGGTTAGAACAGAAGCAAATTTACCGCACAGAGTTTTGGCGGCCGGACGTCGTTCTTTGCAAGAGCGTAGTCCTGCCTTGCTACGTTTGCTACATAAGAGTCAGTTTTACCCTCCTAGGCGCTCCAAAATATGTATCACAAAAAAAAATTAAAAAGGCTGTAATAAAAATGTTTTGTTTTTCCCAATTATTTCCCTTCTTTAGCCTTCTGACGTTTGGTAATTATCGACCTCTCAAAAATGTGTACCGTACTGTCAATAATCCGACACGGTATGAATCTAAAAATATATCAGCCCATTCCATAATCAGACAAACAATGTTTCCTTTTCAAAACCAACAAGATGAAAAGAAAATAAACAAAATGTTAAGAGAAAATAATAATTCTGCGAGCATTTTATACAATTCTCTGTGTATAAAACAAAACAAGCTTCAATACACAGCAAAGCTGTCATACAAAGCAAAATATGAAATCGGTGAAATGCCATAAATCAAACCCTCGCCGTTGTGTCCAGGTAGCTACCCTTGTAACTCCTGGCCACTGAATACAAAATATAACTAGAACCTGAAAGTAATCAATAAAGATGTATAATAGAAAATATAGGTTCGATAAAAAAAAAACTGGCGTCACAAGTCAAGAAGCCTCAAGAGAAACTACCGAATCTGGTCTACGCAAACTGCTTATCGAGATCTAATAGTGGTTCAAGTTTCAAAGACGCAATAATGCCTCTAATTGTATAGAGCAATGTCTGAATGATGTCTCCTACAAATTTTGTTTATGTTTTCACCGAATATTACCATTTATTTTCAAATTGGGAGGCTGGTTTGGGTACAGGAAAGGTTATTGTACAAAAGTTACCGAAGATATATTGTAAGCCGTCAAAATGTTAGATATTTTTGTTCTATGAGAGTTTTATTTATCAATGCAAATTTGTTACTTATTTTTTTCATTTCTCCAGCTTTCAACACTAATTTAAAAAAAAAATTATAACCAGAATGTTTTCAATAAATTCTAAAAAAAAATGATAAATATACTTTAGAATTCAATGAATGTGACGCCCAGTTTGTAGAAATAACTACCAGAAATATTAAAACTATAATCAGGGAACATGAACTCTGTTTACGAAATTAGATTTAAATTAAATTAGATTTAAATTTAGTCACCTCTATTGACAATGTTTCACTGTTTTGTTGGCTCCTCACGCATTTCTCGCACCCCTCCCCCAACCCCAAATCACCCATCCCACTACCCTCACCACGGATGTGTCGAAACGGGTAGTAAAATAAATAAAAAATAAGTAACAAATGTATTTTGAAAAATAAATCCATTTAAAATCCAAAATTTCTAGGAATTTTCACATAGTTAATAGATAAGAAATACAAAAAAAAGTTAGATATTTGTTGCCGGTCGAAAATCTTATGCCGTCACCGGACATGCGCGGCGTTACTGCAACACTGACATCCAAATTATGAATTTATTAACTGAATAGTTTATCGTGTGACGTCATGAGATACATTTTCAAACGTGATAACTCAAGTTTACTTTGAAAGCTCAAGACTTCGAAATTTGCGGAGATATATAAAAACTAATTTCACTGTCGTTAAAAGCTGCGTTTTCTTGGTATATAATAATTCACATTTTAATCTTTTTACCTCTCCAGCAGGACTCTCCCGATACGTCGCCTTGAATTACAGTGTGAGGGATGAATTTAAACATCCGTCACTCCTGGTAACACTGATCCGCTGATTCCTACCTAAAACTCATTCGTTTTCCTTCCCATATCTTCCTCTCCTTCCTGCCCTTCCTCTCCTTTCTCTCCTTCCTCTCCTTCCTCTCCTTCCTGTCCTTCCTCACCTTCCTCTCCTTCCTCTCCTTCCTCTCCTTCCACTCCTTCCTCTCCTTCCTCTCCTTCCCCTCCTTCCTATCTTTCCTCTCCTTCCTCTCATTTCTCTCCTTTCTCTCCTTCTTTTCCTTCCTCTCCTTCCTATCTTTCCTCTCCTTCCTCTCCTCCCTCTCCTTCCTCTCCTCCCTCTCCTTCCTCTCCTTCCTATCTTTCCTCTCCTTCCTCTCCTTCTTCTCCTTCCTCTCCTTCCTCTCCTTCCTCTCCTTCCTCTCCTTCCTCTCCTTCCTCTCCTTCCTCTCCTTCCTCTCCTTCCTCTCCTTCCTCTCCTTCCTATCCTTCCACTCCTTTCCTCTCCTTCCTCTCCTTCCTCTCCTTCCTCTCCTTCACTCCTTCCTCTATTTCCTCTCCTTCCTCTCCTTCCTCTCCTCCCTCTCCTTCCTCTTCTTCTTCTCCTTCCACTCGTTTTCGTTTAATTAATTCGTGTTGTTTCACATTTGAATCAAAACGAATTTGAATAAACTGTATGCTTGCTGCACGATCTGTAGCGGTTAACTCTCGTAATAGCCCCGGTGAAAGACCACCACTCAGAATCAAAACTTGCTTGAAATGGCTTTAAACTTGTCCAGTGACTAGATCTGAATATCTAGGTACTTTTAAATCTTCCCCTTTCCCATTTATTTTCCTCCTACTCCCTTCAGTCGTTCTCAATGTCACACCTTAAAAACAAACAAAAGTAAGGGAAAATTTAGTTTACCTCGGACACCCTGACACGCCCACAATACACTCAATTTGTTTTATTTATTCAGCGCTACCTACCCTTATTCTGCTACCCCTAGCTGACACATGTCGACAGGGGAGGACTTCTGTTGTTAACCTTCGTACTATTTCACCCCCCGAAATAGTGATATTAGCTGTGAACAGTGTGAACAGAGAAACTATTTGGATAATTTGATATTCGCAATACATTGAAACTAGGCCAATTTGTTTTTTCATTGAAATGCAACACTTTAAAACTAAGTATGGCCGTTCTAAAACATGTGGATATTCAGATAGAATGCTAAGATGTTGCAAGCGTAGTGGATAAAATTAAGAAAGGGATGCTTTTCTATTATTAACTCCGCACAGGAGATATAAGCTTTGGAAATACTGTGTGGAGGGTATTTTTGGGGAATTGAAGGAGTGAAGTGTGTGTGCTAAAGGGATCAATGACGCTCGTTCCTTGGGTCATATTTTTTTGAAGTAATGGTTGAACAAGGACATCATTCCCACATTACGCCTATGCTATAAAGATTGCAATCAATTTGATGCAACGCTTATGATTGATTATAATGATATGATTCGTGCATGCAAAATGTAAAAACACGAAAGTGAAAGGTAGAAGAAGTCAAGGATGCTAGAGGAAGATATATCAAGTGAATCGAATTCTTATGTCGGACTATGTGACGAGTAAGAATACCATAATACGTATGAGACGATGCTTGAATGTAAATAAAGCAAGGAATGTGTTCCATTGTTTAAAGAAAGATGGAAATGCTAGGCGAATGAGGGCATGAGAAACAAGGAGACAGGGTATTTGTATTGAATATCAGGTTGTGGATAAAATGGTGAATGAAATTAAACGAGGTGTCTTTTACACTAGGGGCGCCTTGCACCAACTATCGCAAATTGTATCTTAAATTGTATTTAACTAAACAAATTTAAGACCCCAAATACATTTAACTTAAATATATTTAGTTGCGTCCTGCACCACGCAGCCGGGTGGCAATTTTAGTTAAACGTCATTAACGCGTCGTTAAAACAGTTACCGCGTAGTTACCGCCATTGACGCGTCGATAAAACAGCTACGATGTTTCATTTTACTTAAAGTGTCAAAATATGTTGTGGTTGTGTGGTGGTAGCATAGTGTGTTAATTTATTTTAATCCATAAAATGGTGCCCAAATAATTAAGTCCCGTGCGAGAGCTCAAAACTTTTCGAAGGAAGAACAATTATTGTTCTTAAAAGTAATGGAGTCATACAAACATATTGTAGAAAGCAAGAAAAACGGATGAAGTCAAAATTGTTGTGAAGCAAGAAATTTGGGTCAAAATTACAGATGTATTTAACGCAAACAATAATATACACAGAACTACTGAAAAGCCTTATAAGCTACTACCGAAACATTAAGAGTGAAATTAAAAAACAACATTCAGATGCTAAAATGGTCTAAGCATATTAGTACTATCAAGACGGCCATGGCCCCTTTGAAATACATTGCTAAATTGCAATAGTTACATTGTGTGCCATACAAAGCGGTTCTGGGTTTGATTCCTGACAGAGTTAAAGGCTGATAAATGGTTCAAGATTAGTCTTTGTCGGTGATAGCATACATTATAATATAATCGAGTCGATTTTACTTTTTAGATTCAAGTCAAAAACAAAATTTAATCGATGCCATGGGAGAAAACAGAAAAGACTGGGATGCGGTGTCAGAATATACTGACCAGCCAGCGGAGCTTTGTAAAATACAATTTTAAGAATTAGAAAAATAAATGAAGAAGAAAGAAGTTGCTCATAAAAAAGTAAATATGGGTACAAGTTAGTACAATCCATGTTAGTTAGTGTGTTTGTTTATATTGTAGTTTAGGTCGTTTCATATTTAAAACTAAATATATGGTAATTAATATAGTATATGAATTATTTCAGGTGGTGGTTCCCCTCCTTCTGACAAAAATGATCCATTAGATCAATTGAAAAAAATTAATTGAACCCCTAGTGGATGGCTTGTACGCCGTATATGATGGTGATGCTGTCTTAATGCTGCAATTTCGAGAAAGCATTCCCGACAAGGACAGGATTATGCCAATTGAAAATAACTTTGTTAATTATATTATATTTTTTTAATGAATGTTTAATACTGTGTTCAATATTTGCAGGCATATTGGACATACACCAAGGCACGTCAAAAAGATGTGGTGAATTGAGGCCAGTTTTTAATAGGACTGAAATATTGAAGAAAAAAGTCATTTTCCCTTATTTGCAATGGTAATTATAAAAGTCGGTCAATGACTATAATATCTGTTAATAAATAAAAAACAAAAATATTTATTCCTTACAAATAAAAATATCCATTTTTGGTAGTATACTTATGTATATATATATTTTAAATTTAAGTTTATTTAGGAAACATATAGTTATAAATTTTAATTCATTTTACATGTAATAGTGAATATAATATAAACTAGTGAAGTTCCATTTATAATTTAACAAAAAAAGTAATAGTTACAGATTAGAAAATATGTATATAGAAATATATATATATATATATAATATTATCTGGTTTTAGTAAAAAGTGAGTAAAAAGAAAAGAACGGGTTGTTTCGTAGAACTTCCTACTCCCTCGACCTCTGCAGATTAGTGATACCGCTTTCTTGTGAGAGATAGCATTAAAATCTTAATTATATATTATTTTATTTCCAGATAAGACTGAGAGAAGTCCGAAGAAGATGAAGAAAAATGTCAAAGAAAGTTTCACAGACCTTTCTGAGGCAAAGCTAGAGTTGGTTCAGCTACAAAAAGAATTGCTTGAAATCGAAATTGAGCACAAAAAAATCATCTTCTAGAATTAGAAGAAAAAGTTAAAGCAAATAGACATAATGATTTATTTTTTTATATAGTGAATACCTCACAAGAGTCCCAACTGCTCCCGTCTGGAGCCAGTGAGACTATGGCATCCCCAATTGGGGGATGTTGTGAGGCTGAAGGTAAGTGGGGAAGGGAAAGAGGAAGGTGGGGAAGTACCTGGCTATTCAGATCTAGTCACTAAACACGGCTAAAGCCATTTGGAGCAACGTTTCAATTCTGAATGGTGGTCTTACACCAGGGCGATACTGGTAGTATCTTCCACTCTGGAACGTGCCGCAAATATACTATATATTATTTTCATTAATTAATTGTGAAATAACACAAATTAATCAAATAAAATTTATTTGCGCACGCCGGGTTCGAACCCGCGACCTTCGGAATGGCAGTCCAATGCGTTACCACTGGACTATGCCGGCCGTCAAATAAGACAATGAAATAAGACAAAAATAGCTTCTGATGGAATTAAAAATAAAACAATTATCCGAGAAATTTTGTTTTTTTTTTATTTCTTTTAAATATATTGTTTTAAAGTATTATAAGAATGCTGTAGGTATGATTAGAAGTTTACAACCATACAAAGTACTCTTCGATAAGGAGTGTTCGCTCCAAGTTACGAGCACCTCGCTGACGTTGAAGGTTGAGCAATTCTATCTTCTTAAAGCACTGGGTATTCAGGATCCTCTTCTGTGACATTATCTTTTTGTTAAACGGCTACTTAAAGTAATTATGTACAGCTGTAGCCAAAATAATGCCTGGTACTGTACATAGTTTTAGGCTTATTTCCCTAGATAATATTGGAAATCTCCTTTTCCATATTCCAAAAGCCCTTTTAACAACATTTCTTGACTTCATTTGTGACTCTTGGTACAATGCTTGTCCTCTCGTTTGTATAGTACTTTCTGTAAGGGGTTTCATCATATAATTGGTTTGAGCCATGTTTGAGTATAACCACTGTCACCTAACAATACTTTATCGTCAAATTTTCTCTGAAGAAAATTTCTTTTCAGGGCAGAATTGTCCCATATGTTAGAATCATGGGCAGACCCATGCCACCGCATGGAATTGTAGATCAGCTGCAGCTACACACTGCGTATTAATAGAGAAGTACCCGTTTCTATTCCTAAAAATTTCTGCCATACCATCGCCGGAAGACAATAAGCGCACATGTGCGCCTTCGATGGCACCAGTTACTAGAGGAAATTTCGCTATTCTTTAAAATTCTGATGCAATTCTTTGCTGCTCCTGAGAATTATTAGGCATTTCGATATATGTTTTTATACAAAGAAGCGATGGCATGGGTAACATGGTGCACTATACGACATCCTGTGGACTCGTCAACTCCAATCACATCGCCACAAGTAGGTAATTATTTGACTTCCTGTAGCATAAAATCTTAATGTGCACAATACCTGATTCATAGGATTAACCGAGGTTCAATGTCTTGCACTAATAATGATGTCGTTTCATTACTGAGACGAAATCTTCTTTGAAACTTCTTGGCACTGAGTGTTTCAAATAAATTTGTTCTTTTGTTCACTTCTTTGACTATAAACGGTCTACTTATAAACTCTATAATTTTTTCACCATCGTCAGAATACAAATCCCAAATGTTCACTGTGAATACGAATTGAAATGAGATGGATTTTAACCACAATCAGAAATCGAAAGGATAACCTAAACAAAATTGACATTACTGCTGTATGAGTTGAAGTAAACACGTCTCGGTCAAATGGCCCCTTTTGGGTATTTAACTTTGACAGTTCTTTAAATGCATTTAGCGACTTAAATTTTTTGGTGCAAGACGCCAAGTCGACTTTAATCAAATAATGTGTTTCAAATTATACAAAATACAGATCTTATAAAATCAGAAGCTATATGGGCTGAATGGAAAGTGGCTAAATACTAAGTTTATGACCTGAATTGAAGAACTGGTGTAGCGGAACGAAGGGTTGTAGGGATCAAATGGAGACCAACTTGGAGCTGCAGTTCGCACATCCTCCATAAGTGAGGCATCCCGTACCCTCATCTATGCTGCTGACGGATTAACGACGAAATTAACGACGGATTAACGACGAAAAAAATGAAACGACGGGATGGAGTAGCTAACCGGCCTCCAGCCTCGCGGTTCCTGGTGACATCCGAATCGAGTCACCAGGGTAGTGTCGGCCAGCCGACAATTGACCGGCCGCTGCCGAGGCCATCAGGTCTCGCAGATCGACTTTTGTAGACATCAAGTTCCAGCATATTGTCGGGAGGAACAGAGATCGCGCGGCCAAACAAGCGCGCGATTTCAACTTCGTCAAATAAGATGTTTTCGATTGTCTTTCATTTCACCATCGTAGACTTCGTGGTCGATGGCGTCCAGGGTTCATGACTCGGATGGACGCGGATTATAATCTCCAAAGGTCGAAAAATAAAATATTAATTATAATGACGATAATGGCGAAGTGATTGCTTCGACCAGCCACAGGTGCAGTGGCCTTGATCACCTGAGGCTCGTCAAGGGATGAACTCTATTCCCATCTTGCCATCGTCCCCTGCAAAAATCAATGATACCTATGATATAATTGAAATTTCAGGTACCTAAAGTTTACGACTCAATAGAACTTAAAAGTGTTTAAATCTGGTTTGAAAATATTTGGGATTTTTTTAAATTGCAAAATTTGAAGTATGATTATTTGAAAAAGATATAAATCTGTATCATTAGGTAGGTAGGTACTGACCACTATGGTTTCCAATACTGTTTGATTGTTTCCCGGATGAGAAAATTGTCACAAACTAGTAAGTGTGTTCATAAGACTTTCCCGAAAGTTACTTTCCCACGCAATTTGAACTAGTAACAGAAATATTATTTTATTTATGTAGTTTGCGTTAGTATTTCTGCAAGCGAAAAATGGAAAAAAATGATAAACGTGAGGTGTATATATGGAAGTCAACTTTGGATGTGTTTTAAATATGGAGATCCAGAAATAATGCAATGCTGAAGAAAGCGTAGTAAACAACGTTAAGAAAAGGAATCGTTAGATGGTGTACATGAATGGAGCAAGGAGCGCCATGAGAATATATTCCGTGGAAGCGACTGGTAGAAGAAGTTGAGAACGCCCGATAAAAAAATAGTCAACACAGTTTAGTGTCAACAGATGAGTATGTATGAGATACATGAATGTGAATGAAGCAAGGAATGCGTGCCAAGAAAGAATTAGGTATTTTCACAAACCATGACTGAATAAAAATGTGGTAATTTTAAAGTTTATTTTTTCTGATTGTGATTACCGTACTAAAAATATTTAATATTAGAATTTTCATTCCTAATTATTGATTTCATAAAAAAATATTAAACCAAACATTTCAAAACGAATTCCAACTGGCTACAACTTCATTATTACAGAAACCATGAATATCTGGTCAGACGGCTATCACACGAACGAACATCTCGAACGAAAATGAATAATGGCACATTTTAAATCGTTATAGAAAATTTATCGGTTAACGTAAAAACTTCAATATCATAATTTTTTTTGGAGAATAAAATAAACTGTTAAAATACCCTATTGTGTGGAGGTCTTAAATGAAAAGAACAATTTAATTTACTGTGAAAGCTTTGTAATCATGTTAATTTCAAACTAACTAGCACTTAATTTCAATCGAAGGGAAATACTTTTACAAACAGAAAATACATTAGTAAAGAAAAGAGAATGTCTGTCGATAGCTTTAAGTTTTTCGTGGAAAGGTGTAATTAAATATTTCTCATTGCGTAGTAAAAAAAGTGACTCAGATTTTCTTTACAAAATAATTTGCCGAATTTTGATTACCTTTGTTTACCTTTGTTTAACTTTGTTTGTCTTCTTACAGTAAACATTTTCCAAAAATCGTTTGTTATTTAACATCTGTAATTTTGTATTGTTATGTTATGATCCTATCTTCAAACCCATAAGCTCAATTAAACCCTTTCTGAAAGGTTAACCTGAATTACTTCAATAGTCATAACCAAGGTTAATAGGGAGGGTAAAAATGTATCTTTAACCCTTAATAATGGATCTTTATCTAATTTTCTTCGTAAAAGCGAACGCTATATAGCCAAAGCGGTAATGCTATATAGCCAATAAATTCACATATATTTTACCGATCATCCTATATTTTTAAGATTTATAAAAAAAATATATCAAAAAATCCCAAGTACGTGAATTTGGCGAGTCAAAAATGGAAAATTGTGGCGTGCGATCACTCAAGACGTTTTGAAAACTCGGCGCAATATTACTCGAGTGGATACAAAGATTCAAGACATGTATTATCCCATTTTTTAATAGTATATACGTATTGTTCATGTATGTACATACAAATTCGTACATTTAATAAATTCTAAGCATTTTCTACTGGCACGGCAAGCCACTCTATCTCTACCAACAAAAGCACGTAGGGTTGGGCGGGGCTAGTTGAACCAAGGGGCTAGTTGGGCCACGCCAATATCTTCGGAGCCAAAAGACTTACGAAGAATGCTGAACATGTTCTAGCAAACTAGAAGTATGGGGACCGCGCCACCAAGCATTCAGTAGGCACATGGCATCCGTAGCGTGTGTACGGGGATTTTGTGTGATTTTTGCTCCAAAAGTAAAAAAAAGACGATCGACTGCTTTTTTGAAAATAGATGCCAAGGAAAAAAGTACAAAGTCAAGGTTAGTCAATTTGAAATTGGTGTTTACTTAACTGTATCTTGTCAATTGTAAAATTCTAATACATTTAGTGATATATGAGTTATCCGATGAAATTTGTAATATGGAGTATGCTTCCACAATATGGAATCCTCAATATAAGGTATACATAGATTTAGTAGAAAGTATACAGAATAAATTTTCGAAACATTTACTCAAGAAATACAACAAAACTACAAATAATATGTTAACTTTACAAAAAAGACGCACATTGTCAGACCTGTTGTTTCTACATAATCTGCTAAATAATAAAATAGACAGTCCCGAATTGCTATCCGTCATTGGTTTAAATGTTCCAACGAGGCGTACCAGGCACACTACACTATTTCACATTGAAGCCAACAATACCAATGCAGCAAACAACTCAGTAATTACTCGAGCAATCACAACATACACCCATTACGAAAAATTACTACATTTAGACATCTTTCATGATTCCTTTCTAACATACAAAACTAACTTATTAAATTTCTTAGCATGACATATTTCAAAAATAATTTCTCATCATTTTGCAAAACTCCTATGTATTAACAGTCGATTACAATTCGTGAGCTTATTATAATTCTTGTTTTCAATTCATTTATTATTATCTATCCATACACTTCCTTTCTTTTATAACAATCTCAGGCGAAATTACGTAATGATATTTTATGGACATACGTAATAGGTACTACAACTATGTAATAACTAAAAATATCTAACTGTATCTTATTTTACTGTGTATGTCTTAAAAAATAAATAAATAAAATATGGGTAGGGCTAATTGAACCATTTGGTTCAACTTGCCCAATTCAGATTCCTTACTGGAATTTGATAGGTAGTGCATTCATTTTACTCGTCAAGTCATCATTTTTTTAACTTTCTAGATGCGTACACGGTATACCGAAAACATGCAAAGGGAATGTTTCTGCCAATATCAACAACAATACTGTAGCATCTACATCTAGAAGTGGCGTTTACTCTTCACCCGAGACCGTTAGACCATTTCCAAAGGCAGGGCCTAGAAAACAGCTGCAAACAGCGAGGAAGATAAGAAGAGCAGCTATTTTAACAGACACTCCTGAAGAGGATTCTCTTGCCCAAGAGCAATCTAAGAAGCAAAAAACAGGAACAGATAAGGCGAAAAAGAAGGCACCTAAGAAAAAAGTCTTCACATTGTCATACTCATCATCCGACAATTGGGAAGAATATGCTTGCCTAATTTGTGATGAGATTCATTCAGAGAGCTTTCCAGGAGAAGAGTGGGTTCGTTGTCACGCCTGTCTAAAGTGGGCACACCAAAAGTGCACATCTGGAACTATTCCAATGTACATTTTCCGATTTTATCGATTAAATAATTATAAGAAAGCTTACCTGTTTTATTATACTCGGTTTTTTTAGATAAAATAATCGTTCCATTACCTAATTCTGTATTATTTCAATAAATTTACTATAATATCTTAATTTGTTGTATTAAACCATGAGTGTGAATGATAATAAATATATGACACTATATTGTTCAACAAGCCCCGTGGGGTGGTTCAACTAACCCGACCTATGAGGCAAGTTGAACCATTTCTCCTTCTGCGTGAAAATTAAAATATCTTGCATAAGGTCAACGTATTATATCATTTCATGAATAACATTATAAAGCCAGATAATGAAACTATCATAATAAATTGAAAAAACAATAATATCTATGAGAGTTTCGAGTCTGGGGTCAAATTAGAAAAATCATGTTCAAATAACCCCTACACACAATTTATTATATAAATAAATATAAAATAAATTATGTGTACCTGTCATGTGTAATCCTTTTATATAACAATCCATTGGTGTGCTTGGTAACGCCGGGTCTATTTACATCTAAATTAGTATGAGTTACAATTATTAATTTATTCCAATTTATATTAATGAATATCAACGTATATCAATGTATATCATTGAATATTAATAAATATAATATTATGTATATCATAAGCATTAAAGCAAGGAATGTGTAAACTTTGTATCATAACACTGTAGTAGAATGCTATCTTATACAGGCATGCCCAACCTGCGGCCCAATGGAAAATTTTTACGTCCCAAAATTAATTTTTCATTTCTCTTTGTTTTGCATTTAGGTATTCATATAAAGAAAATTGTTCTTGTAAATTCATCATATTTATAATATATTTTGTCAAATTAGCACTTTCTTGTTATTAGACCTCAAAATCTCGATGGGGGTTTTGATTTATTGCTTGAATAGCTTTCTTAGAGCACACTAAGCGCGTGTGAAGTCGGCAATATAATACGAATACGAGTGGGATAGCTATAGTCTGAGCATTAACCAATCGTGTAATCGTAGACCTTTTATGCAACTATTTGTATTGTTTACTCCGGTTAGCAAGATACCATACCTACCGAAATTTCTTCAAAAATCTGACGATATTCATACAAAATCAACCGAATTATTTTGAAAGCAATAACCACTTGTTTACCAAACCTCAATAAAAACCTAACCACCAGTTAAACCTTTTTTGAAATACTCATAACTCTTGGTTTTATTTTAATCTGCCTCGGCGAGCTGGTTCGAAAAACTGGTACATGAGGTGCTCAGGTCACAAATTACCTACCATTTATTTCGCTGTACGTAATGGCCAGGGCCGTTTTTATTCCTTACGCAATCCTACAATCATGCTTATTTAAAGTTAACTTTAGAACCTTTCCCAGGCCGTAAAGATAGGAAAAGGGTTATGGAGCATTGACATTTTGTACCTTTCAACATTGTTTTGGATATAAAATATGTTTTTGAGATATGTAATGGCAACACTTTGAAGTAACTGTTAAATTTATGCACGATGTTTTAAGACATATCTTATAATAAGTATGAAATATTATTCTAGAAAAAATTTGTAAGATTGTGATTTATTTATTTTTAGTTGCAACAAAGACATATTTTAAATAAATATTCGTTTCCACTGATAACTTTTCCCTCATATTAAATTCCATTTTTCGTTGACGTTCCCAAAGAAAACTAAATTTTGTTATTGAAATAATCTATAAAGGGTTTGGTTATATTTTTTTTTTTACTTTTGAAGGCGGGTGTAATTTGAAAATCGGATATGAATACCATCATCCTGGGAACCATTTCTTGGATAGCCATATTTTCGACCGTTTTTCGATCCGCGTGGTTTGGTCACTTAACAATTAGGGTTGATCGGGTGGGAATCTGGAGTCAATTTAACCAGGAGTGACGGACGTATGAGACTATGAGTCGAGAGAGTCCGGCTGGAGAAGTCAAAAGGTCTCCCTCAACCAGACTCTCCCAAATCGGTCCGCCATGCAAGAGGTGGGCAAATAGATCCGCCACCAAGTCCTAGACAAACCTCACCCCATGAACCCGGACACCCCTGTTAAGTCACCAAATGTAGCGAACCGCTTGGTGTGACATATGGCAAAGGTGTTGGTTATCCAATAAATGTTTCCCCGGGTGGCAGCATCCATATCCACCTCCCAAATTGGGATTTTATTTTTATTTAGTAATTCATATATTTTTCCTACGAAAAAAGTTGACTATAAATATTTAAAACAATAAATCCTACAATTATTAAAATATTTCGTGAAATTTCACGGGTCTGCGCCAGTGTTTAGTAAAATAACATGAGTTTTTTTACCTACCATAAAAAATCTGGGTTAACTAAGCAAAATTAGACCATAACTGCACTTCTGATTCCATGAATACAAAACTCACCACTTACAGAAACAAATAAAAAAAAATAAAATATATATTTTTTTTTAAAAAAGAAAGACAAACATTCCAGGGTTACGAATAACCTGACAATATTTGAAAATCTCCTACTACCACCACAGTAAGCTGAAAATGTTGCTTGTGTTGTGATGGAGGACTTAGCCAGCCGAGGAATTGAACACACTACGCCTGGGTGGGACTCAAACGCGATGTCAACTCGGCCACCGACCGGTATTTATACTACTTATAATACGATATAATTGTATGAGTAACTTTTAGTGACTACGTCAAAAATCAATCCCTATGTTTTCACAGAGTAACCAATAGCAAAATGAAGTAAAAACTTTCAATTACATAACGAGCACCCAATCTCCAAAGGAATGAATAATAATTACATTCCTTATTCATCAACCAAACCACCCCATTCCCGCTTCTGAGATCGGGGCTACCAGGCTAGCAGGGCGTATAGGGGATGGAAAGTGAACGGTGCATATGCAAGTTAAGCAGATTACGCGAGTGTGCACTTAGGATAACGGGTTCTGGTTCCTACAAGAGAACCGAACTATCGCATCCTCTTGATTCTGGATTTTAGATTCTAACCGAACTGATAAAGAACTTTTCAAGGTTCGAAATTCGTCCGTAATGCGTTGGGGGATAATGATCTTCGCAAGTTTTTTGGTGCGAGAATGGGTTCTTTGTGAGAACTTCTGGAAGTATTTATAGTTGTTATGAATCTTCAAAAAGTCTTCTGATTATATTGTAATTCTAGCTGACCCGGCGTTGCTTGACTTTTCACTTATTTCAATAAATATAATATCCATGTATCAATATATATAAGCCTTCCGGGAGAAATTCGCTAAATGATGGTGAAAACCCTATCAAACTCCGTTGCATAGTTTAAAAGAACTAAGCGCACAAACAGACAGACGCGGATGGCGACTTTGTTTTATACTATTTAGAGTTACCAATTTATTGCCATAATATGAATTTACTAAAAGTTCATTAGGAAACGGCCTGTAATCCCGTTTTTAGTACATTATGATACTGGGATGTTCCGGGATGTTGTGAAATGTTGTGGAATGATCTCGAATACTCTGGACGATTCTAGAAATTTATGTAAGACGTAATTTCCAGCCCTTATATCATCAAAAGCACGCCCTTCAGGTAAAAACCGGAACCTTCTTCATAGATGGGGGATAGAAAGCTACCACACCAAATAATTCCCTTGATCGTACCGGGACTCGTTTTTGAGTTATAGCGGAATTACAGAAGAATAAGATGGTTTGAAAAGTAAAAATGTAAATACGAATTTACCGAGCATGGTTTCAGAAGAATTTCATGTAATTAACGTTTCGGCTAGGCAGTTTTTAAGAGTCTAAAAACAAGATAACAAAAAAATTCCCAAAACAACTCTGTTCAAGGGAAATATGTTATAAATCGGTAGAAATTTGGAAAGCGAGGATAAAACGTGGAACAAATCTGTAATCGGTTGTATTTTTGTTCTAAAGTAAAAAAATAAATTCGACTGTAATATAATATTTAATTTTTGCAGTTTTGTGCAGTGCAGCTTCATCCTCAGGGCAAATGTGTAAATGAAGTGAGCGCTTATGTATATAGATGCGATACCGCATTACCAACTCCAATCCTCTAAGCGCTGGTATTACAGTATAATTTTAAATGTTTTACTGCGTTTTGTTTTGGTGTAGCAATCAATTGCCGGATACTAAGAAATATTGAGCTTAACCCTTCGTCTTTATTAATATTGATGGGGTTTCTGTGAATTTAAATTGCCTTTGTAATTTTTTTATTTTTTTTATTTGGTACAATATTTTTTTCATTTCAAAGTTTTCCAGTAATGTTGGCCTCACTGGGTGGCTTGCCCGTGCTGAGGCCGTGATCTGTGGTTTTGTGGGTCTTTTTATGCTCTGTAGTCTTCCCAAGACTTCAATAAAAATTCAAAGTAATGGCCGATTTCAATTAAATTCTCAGTGATTGCCGATTTGTCAGGATGGCCGAGTTTACATGCTTTCAAAATTAACAGGAAAGAGTTGTAGCAATCATAAAAAAGTGGAGGGGTATGATTTTTCCAAAAGTGATTTGTATTAACCTCATACTTTAACGATTGAAGTATAGGAATCAAGGGATGGGATGTTATTGAACATATTTTGTAAACATATTTTTCTGCCAGGCATCGCCTTCTTATATGTAAGGGAGGTTCGCAACATTCCACTTGCATTGCGTTGATTGGAGAAGATTTCATGGCTCCTATGACAAGGCGAAGTGATTTTGACTGGATTTTATCTAATTTATGAGAATTTGACGTGGACATTGGATCAAACAGACAAGATCCGTAATCGAGATGGCTTCGGATGAGGGCATTGTATAGAAGTTTTAAAGAAGCTGGGTGGGATCACCACCACACTCCGGCTAGAAATCTAAGAGGATTGATGTTGCTTTCACATTTTGTAACAACGTGATTTATATGAGAGTTCCAAGTAAGCTTGGAGTCCAAAAACATTCCAAGGAACTTAACTTCCTTCGAGATAGGGATCACTTCATCGCCAAATATTACCTGAATATCCGGAAGCTTTCGTCGACGAGTGAAGATGACAACTTTGCTTTTGGCAGGGGAAAGTTCAAGACCATTAATATTTAACCACGCCAAGAGTTTTCTAAGAGCGTTGTTAATTGCTGATGCTGCGATGAAAAGATTGGCGGATATTTTGTAAAACGTTAAGTCGTCAGCATATTGGAGTACGTTGCACATGAAATTAATAGATTTTTCCAGATCGTATGTGTAAATATTATACAGTATCGGGCTTAAGACAGACCCTTGCGGGAGTCCTTTGAATATTTGTCTTATGTGGGGAGAGGATTCGGATCCATCTACAAAAACAGTTCTCTCGGAGAGCAAATTGATAATGAATTGAACCAATTTAGGAGGAATACCAATCGCCAGTAACTTTTCTTTAAGAATGGGTATATTTACATTGTCGTATGCTCCACAGATGTCTAAAAATACTGCAATACAATATTCGTTTTTAGATAACGCTAATTTGACATCTGTAACAAGAGAGGAAAGGTTGTCAAGGGTACTTTTACCCTTTCTAAATCCAAACTGGGAAGGGGGAAGAATATGATTTTTCTCTACAAACCAGTCTAAACTATTCTTAATCATTCTTTCAGCTACTTTGCAAAGCGTTGAAGAGAGAGCAATCGGTCTGTAACTTGAGCCTAGACTTGGATCTTTGGTACTTTTGCAAATGGGAATGATTTTTTGAATTTTACAGTCCGGGGGAATAATACCAGAGTCCAGGAAGATATTGATGAGAGAGAGAAAGTAGGAAAGGGAATCATCATCAGTGTGGCGGATGAATATGTTCAAGATTTCGTCATTGCCCGGAGCTGAGTCTTTTAGGTCTTCCGTGGCTCTTTTTAACTCGTCTATGGAAAATGGAGCATCTAACCAAGATGAAGAATTTGGGGAGTAAGATAAAACAGGCACTTCGTCAAGATTAGGTACATAAGGGGGAGCAATTTTGTTAAGAAAGTCAGAAATCCAAATATCAGAATTGTGAGATGACTTCGGCAGGGAAAAGGAAGTCCTAAACCTGCGAATCATGGACCAAACCTCCCCCGCCGGAGTAGCAGGGGATATATTAGTGCAGAAATTACGCCAGCTGTTTTTTTTTTTAAAACGAAATGTACGTTTAGCAACAGCTTGGGCATTCTTGGCTTTCAAGAAATTTTCCATTGTCATCTGTTGGCAGTATGTCTTATTGGCCGCTTTCTTCTCCTTCAGTACTCGAAGGCATTCTTCATCCCACCAGGGGGGAGGGTGAGCCTTCGTGCCTACAGGGGATGATTTGGGAATAGAATTGACTGCAGATTTTAGAATGGAATCAGACCAAGATTTGTAAGAGGAGGTGCAGTTATCTGAAGAAGGGGCAGGCAGGGAAAGGGTGTGACCCTGGACAGATTCTCTAAAATGGCACCAGTCGGCTTTTTTTGTGATAAATTTTGGCTTTCTTTTAAAGAGGTTAGTATTTAACCCTTGAGCCAGATTTATAATGATTGGATAGTGGTCACTGCTGCAGGGGTCTGATGAAGTTCTCCAGGAAATTATTGGATATATACTTGGGGAACAAAGAGTTATATCCACCGCACTAGGGCTCTGGCCAGGCAGACTTAACCTTGTTGGAGATCCGTCATTTAGAAGGCACATGTTCAAGGAGTCCATAAGGTCAATTATTTTGATTCCTGAGGGATCCGTTGATGAAGAACCCCAGAGAAGGGAGTGGGCATTGAAGTCACCCAAAATGACCAGGGGAGAAGATATTTTTCTAAACATGTGGATCCATAATGAAATGTCAAATGGGGTAGAAGGAGGAATGTAGAGGGATACAAACGTAATATTAGAGACAGTAGCTGCCACTAACTGGAAGGATGAATCTGGGGGTTTAATGGAAATAGGGGTGAAGGACAGGGAGTTTTTGATTAGAAGGGCTGCACCACCCTTCCCATCAATGCGGTCGTCCCGCAGACATTGGTAGCCACTCACCTTGAAGAGCTGAGATGGTTTAAACCAAGTCTCAGAGATGGCAGCAATAGAAATTGTGTGTAATTGTAGAAGGCGGATGAGGTCAGCCTTATTGGAGAAGGCGCTTCTACTATTCCACTGAAGAATCCCTGCTGTCAGGGCAGCCATTGGAAACAAGAGAATTTAAGGAGGAGAGTAAAGAGGCAGCGTTGGACGGTAGGGAATTATTGTTATTAATTATAGAGATAAGTAACATGATGAGAGTTTGAATAATATTAGAATTGTCATTAGAAATGATGTTGTTTGAGGAATTGGGACGTGAATCAGGGATAAAGGAATTGCAGTTCAAAGTATTGGTGTTAGGAAAGACGGTATTTTGTGGAAATGGGGAGCTGATGTTACCATTTGGGAACAAGTGCTGGGAGTTATGGCCAAGATGATCATATCCGGGGTATTTAAGAGGACGAGAAGCAGATTTTGTCATTACAGTCTTCCTGTATGACGAGTTTGGAGAAGTAATGTTTTGAGATAACTGGGGTTGAGAGGCGACTTCAGCAAAAGATTTTTTAGAGGGAGCTATTATTTTAGAAGCATGGAAGTATGATACGCTATTGGAAGCCATATAACTTTTAATGTTTTTTTGGCGTGAAAGTTCGGGGCAGGATGGATTTATGGCTGTATGAGAGCCTGAGCAGTTGATGCAGGTAGGGGGATTGGAAGGGGAGGGGCATTGCTCTGCTAAATGACTTTCTGCACATTTAAAGCAGCGAGGAGAAGAACGGCATGATTGCTTGGAATGGCCGAACCGACAACAGTTAAAACATTGAATTGTCGGGTATGAATAAATTTCTACTGGGAGAGAGTTGTGGAAAAGGTATACATGGGAGGGAAGAGATTGGCCTTCAAATGTAAGAACTACAGTTTGGAAGGGTTTCCAAACTATAGAATCGGAAGTCTTATCTTTATAATTCAGCCGCCTAGTCTTTAAAACTTTCCCCGAAGATGCTGGGATAATAAGTTCCGTGATAAGTTCTTCCTCGGATAGGTCTGTAGGGATACCTCTCACTAGACCCATGCGGGAGACATTAAATGAAGGGATGTAAGCCTTGTATCTTTTGGCAGAGAAGAAGTCAATGGAATTTATAAATTTATTGGCATTGAGTGCAGTTGTGAACTCTACACAAATGCGGAATCTTCCCTCCGATCTGATACCACCTGGGGAAATGCCAAGTGGTTTTTTTCCTATAAATTTACCAAAATCAAGGGGATGCAGTGAGTGGCCTTGTGTGTTGTTTTGCACATACACGATGAAGGGGGCTTTTGCTGAAGTCGGGTACAGTGAAGCGAGTGGAGGAGCGACAGTCTCTACAGGAACTGTAACCTGAGAAGATTCCTTTTTCGGAAGGACGCTGACTTTTCTTTTTTTGGGAGTAGAGGAATCAGTCATTATTTCAACCTCGCTAGAAATGTCATGTTCAAAATTAACAGGGTCAGGATCAGGGGGAACGGGATCTGGTGGTTTCTTCCCCATGGCAAAGGCCATTGGGGCAAAAAGGAATGTATATTAATATAAAATAACACTTACTGGACTTGGTCAGCAATAAAGGCACTCAAAGAGGACAAAAAATATAGTTTTAACCTACAAAAGGCAATAAAATTAAATTTTTTTTGTATTCGAATGGAAAAAGACTTTAACTGTTTTAAGTTCTTCAACTGTAAAAGATCGAATCCGTCATAGATCTTGTTTTATCAAATAAACACGAATTAAATGCAAAAGATGCACCTAAAATAACAGATCATGGCATAGTTAATGTAGTCATGGAAAAAATACAAACAAGTGTTGAATAGAAAAAAAAAAAACGATATGAATAAAATGATTCAAGATAAGCAAGAAGTAAATAACATAGAATTTCACAAATAAAACTGAAGCGCAAGCAAAATGAAAGATGCAACAAATAAAATAATACCTGAAAAAAGTACAGCAGTTAAAATCAATGGTATTCCAAAAAAGAAAGACAAATGCAATATGAACGAGATATCAAATAAAACAAGCAATAATTACAAAGTATAACGACCATTGTAATGGAATAAGAAGTCTTCCTCTGACGTCCCCGACTTTTTTTGCCATTCAAACCAACCGTTAAACACTCCTAGCACTAATGAGAACAAACTTTTAAATTTTCAGTGAGATCGGTCCAGTAGTTTTGAGTATATAGGGCACAAACAAAAAAACATTAATTTTTAAATAAACAGTTTAATTAGAGTATAAGTATTTAAATAGATCAATTAGATTGTAAAAATGTCACTTTGATATTTGCATTATGTTGCTTAGAGCAGACACCTACCCACAAATGGAGATGCATTTGAATATTAATCAAAAAACAAAATTTGGAATAAAAATCAAACGCATTTTATTTGCAGCCTACAGAAATAAGGACTACGGTTATTTTTAATTCCCACTTTGGCAACGAGTGCAAACAGTCGTTCTTTTTAAGAGTTTTTTTTTTTAAAATTGATTTATTCGCATAATTTTCAAGCGAAATTCTAGTTTCGACCTTAAATAACTAACTAAAAACATCTGTGACTTCACCACTTTCAAGTAAAGACTCCAAATGGATCCAAAAAGCGGAGAACAGAACGAAGACGGATCTGGAAGTGAATATTCTGGTTCTGAAGGATATGTGGAAGATAATGTACCAACCAGAGAACTAGATGTACCAGCTACAGTAAGAGTCCGTAGGGGCAGAGGCAGACCGATTGGTTCCAAGACCAAGAAAATTCCCGGGGTGATGGTGGGCAGAAGGAGGAGGTCACGGTCAAGGAGGAGAAAGCGTCGCGGTGGAAAAAGACGCCGGCGTCGCCGCCGCCCCCTTTACCCCGACGATTGAAGAAACAATAAAATCCATTAATTTAAAATCTCCATTTCAAGCATCAACCATCAATTTAGTTTGAAAAATTTAGAAAAAATAACAACACTATCGCTGAAAAATATTTACACACCAACAAATATTCGCGAAAATTAAAGTGTACTGAAAAATGCACTTATAAATTCTTTTGATGAATCAAAAGAATTTATACGTGCATTTTTCAGTACACTTTAATTTTCGCGAATATTTGTTGGTGTGTAAATATTTTTCAGCGATAGTGTTGTTATTTTTACTAAATTTTTCAAACTAAATTCAAAACGTAAAAAAATTTGGTTACTGTTTTAATTCTATATTTGATTTGCTTGAAAAATATGTTCAACTGTGTATGATTGTTCGAGAATTTATTTTTTATATACCTTTGTATAATTATGTTGGAGTTGTTTTAATAAATGGGATTTTGGAAAAATATCTTATTATTATTTCATCGAAAATAATGAACAATTTTTTATTCTAGATTAAACTTTGATGTGAGCCTTTCCAAATTATTGGCTGGTCATTCGCTCGATTCCATTTAAGAGGTTATAAAAAACAGTAATTAATAATAATTTGTACGAGAGGTCGCTTTTAGAAATTTTAAAACCTTGTCGATTAATTTTTATAAGAAGGTACCGGAGCAAAGAGGAAATTACATTTATTTTTAAACGCGTTGTTTAGGAACCTAACAAAAAAACAAAAGATCAGTGGATTTTTTGTGTTTTACTTTTTAGTCCATCCCCTCACGGGGCAACTGAAAAAAAAACTAGTTGGCAAGTGCTATCTTATGTATTTAAATAGCGGTCCGAATAACACAGGTGAACTCCTAGCGTGGAGGACAATATACCATACCATTGTAATACAAATATATTTAAGAATAAATAAAATAAAAAATTAAAAAATGGTACTCAACCAGTTTTCAACGGCAACGCAACCAGTCACTCGCAAATCGCGAGCGATTTTCAGTCACAGATGTATCGTAAGAAATTAGCGATTTGTCCATGCATTAAGAGCTGTCAGATTACGATATGTCTGAGCGGGAAAACATGGAATTTGTTAAGGAGGTTAAAAAATACCCGTATATTTACGACTATAGATATTATGCATGAAAATAATAAAAAATAATGGCGGCTTGATCATCACTTGATTCTGCAGACATTTTTAACCCCATATAATAGTGACAGATAACAGCTGAAGTGTTCTTCGTCATCCTATGGTTAAACAAGCATACATAATTAGTAAAATTGTAAACTTGAGTTGCGCCGTGAAAGAAACTTGACAACCATTTTAATCCGGCAGTTTCCAACTAAAAAAAACTCAAATCTTTCTATGTGGAGGTCAGAATTTAGCAGTTTGATTTGTGTCCATGGCCAAATATTGTCAAAGACTCTTAGCCTAGTGAAGTCTTTAAACAGGCCTAACCTTGCTGATAAACCTTTTCGTACCCAAGACGGCAACTGACGTTACCTAGCTGTTTTAATCTAAAACATCTGTGTCCACCCCAATAATGCGTACATTCATTACACGTCACACGAGTGAAAACCAGAGCAGTAAATACTCTCAAAATTATACTGGCGAAAAACCACCATTCAAAATCTAAACTTTGCTTGAAATGGCTTAAGCCTCGTTTGGTGACTATATTTGAATAGCCGGGTATATCTTACGTTCCTCTTCACCATATAGTTTCCCTTCCTTTTCCCTAAAACATAAGTTTATTCATAATACGGGAATTATGCCTCATTCAAAGCAACAATAGAGCTGTACGGAGCCATTGTTGTACTGTACAACGTTCCGCAGGGAAGTGGCTCCCGTATCTTTAGAGCATAATAAATTGACGAAATGGATAATAGAATCAGCCTGGTTTTGCGAGCACTTTGCCCCGGCTCATTAGTATTATCTCGGCATTGTGAGATGCGAGCGCAGCCCGGCTGACCCGCAGAGCCACTTTGATGCAAATGTTATGTGCGGCAGTGCACCTCCACCCCCACCCATTTGCATTGAATGGGCATTGGACACGGTGTTTAATCTAAGGATTGTGCTAACTTGCATGTTTGATAGTTCAATTCAACAATATGCAAACAAAGGGAGTGTTATGCTATTGTTGGTAAGCAACTAAACATATAAATTGAATTAGAGCTAAAGACAACTATTTAAAATCCAGAAGTTGCTTGAAATCCGCCATGTTTAATAGTGGTGACCACTGACGAGATTTGAATAGCAATATATTTTAAAATCTCCCACTTTCTTTTCTTATTCTCCTCTTTACGGAAACTTACAACACAAAATTAACGATTAAGCAAACAGAGCATTCGAGCTTCTTAGTTTCTTAATTAGAAATTTATATTCCTTTCACAACAATCACCTGTGCCCCACATGAAATAACATACATTTTGTGCGTTGAAAGAGTCCACAAGAATTTTTTATCTCTGCCGATATTACCACTGGCTATACTCATCTGGTGACCGGATAAATCATCACAATGATAATTCATCACATATTTAAAAAGTCATGGAAAGTGATGAAACAAAAACTTTATTAACTGAGTTAAGTAGGTTAGGTTAGGTTAGGTTAGGTTAGGTTTAAAAAAAAACGTATTGTCGTAGGTAGCTCTAGACGTCGCGAGTAGGTAGTTCACTCGCAAGTAGGTAGGTAGGTCGTGTTGTTTACAATTAGCGAGACAATCTAGATAAATCTCTCGCCACAAATACATACAACCACAAATTTGAACTTCCCTAAGTAGAAGGCGGTCTGTGGCAGTACAACGTCTTATATTATAAAATGCATTCCAAATGGTTGAGTCAAATTCTGGTTTCTTATCTTAATATATAAAAAATCATCATGCGTATGTTAGAAAGCTGAAAAAATCAAGGTTTGTTGTTATTAGTGCAAGGAGTGTTTAGAGATGTTTATGTCTTCACTTTTATGAGATGCGGAGTCGAAGTGAAATCGATATAATCTAGTTATTTAACAGTAAAAGAAGTTGGAGGTGGCCGAGAAAGATATTAGCAATAGTGAAGCATTGCAAGGGATCCACTAGTTCATTATATTTTGTAGGTACCTAAACAACGTGTTTTAAAATAAATGTAATTTCCTCTTTGATCCGGTACTATATTACAAAAAATAATCAACAAGGTTTTAAAATATCAAAAAGCGAACTGAAAAAAATTATACATGTTTTTTAAAATTTTATTTTATAGGTCATTGACCTCTCATTTAATTAATTGTTTGCTTTTTTTATAACCTCTTTAATTGATGCAATGAATATAAAATACTTTATTTGGTGAATGGTCCACCAATATTTTTATGGATTGAAAAACAAAGTTCTATCGAGAATGTTAACTGTTTCTCATTAATCTAACTATTTGTGTTATGTAATAGAATAATAACAAGATATTATTTAAAAATCCCATTTATTAAAACACGCCAAACATAATTATACATCGGTAGATACAAAACAAAATCTCGAAACACTCACGAGTTGAACATATTTTCAAGCGAATCAAATATAGAATTAAAACAGTAACCAAAAAAATTTAAAATGTTTTGAATTTGGTTTGACAAACATAGTAAAAATAACAAAACAACAATATCGCTGAAAAATATGTACAAACAAACGAATATTTGCAAAAAATAAACTTATCGAAAATTTTATGAAATCGTACGTATAAATTCTTTCAAATCATGATGGTTGATGTAGATTGGTGCTTGAAACGGTGATTTTAAATGAATGGATTTGTTTATATCTTTAATCTTCGGGGTAAAGCGGACGGCGGCGACGCCGGCGTCTTTTTCCACCGCGACGCTTTCTCCTCCTTGATCGTGACCTCCTCCTTCTGTCCACCATCACCCCGGGAATTTTCCTGGTCTTGGAACCAATCGGTCTGCCTCTGCCTCTACGGACTCTCACTGTAGCTCGAACATGATTTACTTCTCTGGTTGGCACATTATCTTCCACGTACCCTTCAGAACCAGAACATTCGCTTGCAGATCCATCTTCGTTCTCTTCTCCAGTTTTTGGGTCCATTTTCAGTGAAGTCGCAGTCGCAGTCGAGTTGTTTTTAATTAGTTATTTATGGTTACTAGAATTTTACTTGAAAATTATGCGGATAAATCAATTTACAAAAAAAACTCGTAAAAAGACGGATTATTCAAGATCGTTGCCAAAATGGGAATGAAAAATAATCGTATTTCCTATTTCTATAGACTGCAAACAAAAAGCTTTTGATTTTAATTCTAAATTTTTGTTTTTTTGAATAATATTCAAATGCATCTCCATTTGTGAGTAGGTTTCTTCGGTAGGTAACATAATTCAAATTTTAAAGTGACCTCTGATAAAGAAAATAAGATTTCTCATAATCTTCTATTTATTTATATGTATGTGTTAACATTTATTTATATTTGTTTCTTAGTTTGTGCTCTATAGAGTGGACAGAATAGTTGTAAGGAAAATGTATTACATGGAAGCGAATGGTAGAAGAAGTCTGGATACCCAAGAAAGACATGGCACGATCAAGGGAAACAAATAGTAAAAAAGGTAAATTTTTCAATTCTTTACTATAATATTATTTCCACCTTATAAATGCACCCAGTTGTACACTAGAATTCACAACTTAAAAACATTACTCTAAACGGTCCACAGCTAGTTATATTGTTGAAGAAGTCGAGAACGTCTAATTAAGATATGGCAAGATTAAGTGAAATAAATTCTTATTATTATAGAATAATATAATTTCCCCTTTTAAAATCCACCCAGTTGAAAGGTACACCAGAATTAACAACTTCAAAACTTTACCCCAAATAATTCATAAGTCACCGAGCAACGCCGGGTACATGTCAGCTAGTGGCTGATAAATTCCGGACATTGATTAACTGTAATTTAACTTATGCCTTCTATAAATTTCCAACAAAAATACTTTGTAAACGTAATGTAATTAGGAACTCAACAACGCTTTCTGCTGTTGTGTTGCGGTGCACAGATGTATGTTGATGTATGAGTTACAGGACTCTGTGATGTGTCTGTGTCTGGGCTTTTTGATCTTATTTTTTATCAAAGTTTTCTTAACATATTTACTACGTTATATTTTTAAAGGATTTTTCATAATAATTAATTAACAGTGACAAAATTTAAATATTTTTACATTCTTTTTTTAGTCAATTTTTTTTCAAATCTTTTTTCGATCTTTTCAATGTATTTTTCGTGGTAACAAATATGAATGATCTCAAATGCCTAAAGAGAGTTCTATAAGTGAAGTTGTGATTTTTTTAAACAGTTTTTACTTATTTTTAACAACATCTTCTTAAAGTACATATTATATCACGTTTTCAATAATTTTAATTGTCGCAAAGATAATTGATCTCAAATGATCATTACATGGAGACTCCTGTTAGCGGCAGTATTTTTTTTTTTAAATATTTTACAATCTTATTTTTTATCAATGTCTTCTTAAAATACTTATCACGTAACGTTTTGAATGTATTTTTTAATAATATTACTAGCACCAGAGGTGATTGATACACAATTACAAAATTATTTCAATTTCAATTTAATCTCTGCGGGATTCCCAAATGATATCCCGCAATCCCGCGGGATTTTAAAAAGGTGCGGCATTTTCAAACTCTATTTCTTATTATCGTCTCCCTATCTCTTTCCATTGCCCACTCCATTCAGCCTCACAATATATATTTATTGATATGATAGTACCGGTATCTCTAGACGGTTATCATGTGCGGTATTTACATAAATACTGCCATAAAACTACTAACAAGACAAACTAAACAAAGATGGAGGAAATGTGCGTGACTGAAGAAGTCTGAAGTAGTCTTTCCCGGGGGAAATACGAAAGGTGTCGACAGGTAAGTGGGGAGATGAACGACCAACCCGCGTGGGAAAACTTTGGCACGTTTGCTCAGTTTTTTAGTTTTGATATTATTCGTTAGAATCAAAGTATGCAATCGTCAAAAGATTAAAAGGCCCGTTTTATTCCAATATATGTTCTAAACAGTAGGTTTAAAAACCCATTTAATATAATATAAATGTTATTATGGTGGAATCAAACAAAGTTTTTTTCCCTGAAGTAAGCCAATTTCCAAATAATATGAAGAACTTTGAAATTTTGCAGCCTCGTTTATGAAAATGAATAAATAACGTGATATTAGATTTATTGTGAAACGCTTATGATGGACACTTTAGATCTGTCTAAAACGTTTGCTTAAGAAGGAAGCATACACAATGAGATAACCGAAGAATTAATCACGATAATACGGTCACAGAAATTGAATTATTTATTAAATCACAATGTAAACATTCAAGATATATTATTATCATATCTGTAATAATACCTACCGGTTGCTAAATAGTTCTTGGGAAAAAGTTAACTTTATTAGGACTTTCAAATAACTCGTATGTTTACATTGAAATTTGATTAATTATTCAAATTTTGCAAAACAATGTTGATAGAATGTGCATTACAACTTGGACGTGTGAAGAAATATAAATATCTGTTATATCTGTAATATATGTTTACTAAAAATCAAACAGCAACAAAGTGCGTCCAAAATGAATGCGAAGTTAATTATCCCGGTACGATAAATTTTGACTTATAACAGTGTAAATTATTATTTTTTTTTTTTTGGTAAACTAATGTTTTTAAGACAAGATTTTTTATGCATAGCACAAAGGGTAACAATTATTTTACAAGCAATAATTGTTCGCCTGAAACACTCATCCACATTGAAAAATCTCCTGATAAAAGATACATGACGCCAACGGGACTCGAACCCGTGTCCCTTCGATTTCCGGTCGACAGCTCTGACCACTGAGCTATGGCGGCTTATCTCTTACCCGCGAAATTATTCAATATATACTAGTGTTTCATTCAACAATTACTGCTTGTTACATTTTAAAGTTGGTTGTTTTCAGGTGAAGATAAGAGATAAGCCGCCATAGCTCAGTGGTCAGAGCTGTCGACCGGAAATCGAAGGGACACGGGTTCGAGTCCCGTTGGCGTCATGTATCTTTTATCAGGAGATTTTTCAATGTGGATGAGTGTTTCAGGCGAACAATTATTGCTTGTAAAATAATTATAACAGTGTAGTTCTTGGAGGACGATACATGGAAAAGGTCGAGTTTTTTCGTTGTTGTAAATACATCATAAGAGTCCCAACATTCCCTACTCACTAGATCTAGTGGGAATAAGACATCGCCCATTGGTAGTAAATGAGGTTATTTAGGAGTTACAGAAAGAATAAAGGAAGCGATGTTTTCATTAAAAGAAAATATTTATGGTGACCATTATTATACCTTCATTTACACCTTTTTTACATTTTACCCTGAGGGACCATCGGTTGAAATGAATGGTTCCGTGGCAAATAAAGACTGTCGCAATCCAACACACTTTTTAAAAGTTAGATGTGATGAAAAAAAGTTATTTCCTACGAAACCTAACATAATTTAAACTAGTTTTTTTAATTACTTTCATGACTTTATATCATTTTTTGCGATTGTGTTGAAGTGTATTGAATTGCCACTGTCCCAAGTTGCTCCGTCGCCAAATTGCTAAAACTATGCATATTTTTCAGACCAGAATTTTACAGAAATTTTCAACTATCGACTTCCCCATCTCTTTCCCCTGTTAATTTTCTTCAGCCATTTCCCAAATCGGGTTTGCAATAAAATAACTACAATTGATATTCGCCATATATGACAAGGTAACCGGGTAACTCAGTGGCCATTGAACACACTCTTCAAAAGTGACAAAAAATCAAAAAGTAACTGTTAAAATGTGTTATGTTATGTTAAAATGTGTTGAGTCAGTTTTTTTCATCACTTTTAATAACTTTAAAAGAGTTTGTTGAATTGCCACTTTGCTGACTTGCATTTTAATGGTACAAAAAAAACTATCAAATGCATAGAAAATGAACACAAATTGAAAAAACCTCTAATAAATTAATTATGTTTTCCCAAGAATGATTCATTTATCGTTCGCTTTTCCTCCAAAAAGTTGAGTACGCCTGACTATTTTTCCTTCTCTCAGTCATGTCTCCGTCTAACTCCTAATGCCGGCAATTGTTTTGATTGCGAGCAAAGTTACGCGGATAGATAAATTAATATTGTGCCTCGTGGTTTAATGGATCAAGAGATATTGAACAATATCTATCCAGGGTATAACAAAACGAGTTATTCAATTTATATTCCATAGAAGATGTATAAACGGACATAAGAATTCCTACCTATTTTAATCTAATCATTTTTAGAACCTTCTATAACGTGGTTAGTTTTCCTTCAAATTCTGTGGGAAATTGTTATTTCAGATGATACCAGAAAAACCATACAGAATTTAGCCAAATTTAAACATCTAGGGAAGCAGTTGGGACTGAAACTGATAAATACTATATATTCAATAATATTATTATTGGGTTTATAAAAACAGTTTATTTTTAAACAAGTTCTGCTGTGTAATTATTATTACGCGTGACAGCTGTTTCGCCTTCTGAAGGCATTATCAAACTGTCAAGTTCATTATCAAGTTCATTATCAAAACTGACAGTTTGATAATGCCTTCAGAAGGCGAAACAGCTGTCACGCGTAATAATAATTACACAGCAGAACTTGTTTAAAAATAAACTGTTTTTATAAACCCAATAATAATATTATTGAATATATAAAAAATAAAAAATAAAATGGAGTTCTACAAATTAAACTTAATAACAATAAATAAATGATAAATACTAATCTACTAAAATTGAAAAATAATCATTACGTGTAGAATATTCTCATAATACCCCACAGGATATTATTTTTATTAATGTGTGAAGTTTTCAAAACTTTTATTTTAGGTAAATTTGACCTTACTTTAGCAAAATGTTCCATAGTTATAATATTGTTATAAAAATGTTTAAAAAACATTGTTTTATGCGAGTTTCGATACATTTTCAATTTCCGCTTAAGGCGCCCAAAATGTGAAACGATGGCAAAACTTTCAAGATCACAAGTTGAATTCCGGAGGTTTCCAAATTCTTATTTAATTTTGTAAGCTTTATCAAAGTTTGGTAAAAAGTTCCCTTATTGTTCCGCGAACTGCAAATCCCTTAGGAATTACCTTCAAACTTTGCCTTTGCCTTTGATGGATGGCTTTATATATTTTGCATATTTTGATTGATATTCATAATATTGATGCGAAATTAAAAAGGACTTAATAAAATGTTTAGGGATATCACTTGGCAGGCATATTCAACTTCATGGATATTATTATGGATTAGATTTTTTACGAAATATGTTTTTTTCAATTGTGCGTTACATAAAATACACGCCAAGTTCTTCAAGTACGTTTAAAATTTAAAATTACAATGAGTTTCTTAATTGAATGCGTTTATATTCAAATTATTAACTTGTCTTACTTATAGGAGCAAATTTCAATTTTAAATTGAATCTGCATTTTCTTTTACTTGGGTAACTTTTCCCAGATATACCTGCTTTTATCATACGGATTATTTTTCATGCGGATTTTTAAATATCACTTTTAATACATGATCTGCGGTATTTTTGGGCCATATGTCTATAATAAACCTTTTTTTCAAATAACTTAATGATAAAATCTCATATATTAAAATTTAAGCATTGAAGAAAATATTAACGACACTCAAACAAAAAATTGAAACAGAATAGTTAACGTCAAGCCTCTTTACAATCAAGACATCCACAACCACAATACTCGAAATAACAATAAAATCCGCATTCCTCAAACACACACAAGAAATTTTGGAATAAAATCTTTAAACTTCATTGCCTTCACACTTTATAATTCGCTTCCAGAAATGTACAAAACCATTGAGAAAAATAAAAAAAACTCACAGTAATGGTTTGAAGAAATATTTTTTTAATATTTAAAAAAAATAAAATCAGTGAATCCATATTTGTATATCTTTGATTGTTCCTTTATTTGTTTACTCTTATTTTTTTGTTCTACTTAACCTGTCTTTTAAAAATTATTATGCAGTTTTGTATTTTTGATATTTTGATGCCAATGTAAAATTTTATGTACTAACTTCTGTATGTATTCTTCTTTTGTATTTTGTTCCTACTTATGTATTGTAATTTCCTCCCGTCCTAAAATGGATTTTGTGACTCATCGGAATTGCCCTAGCAAGAAATAAAAAAAATTAAAAAACAGAGTCTGGAATGTCGCAGCACATGCTGGTAAGTAATCACCGAATTCCGCCTTACCTGTCCTGCGGCGACATTACTGCTCTGTACTGATTTGAATCTTAGCATGTAATCCTTTGTAAGTCGAAAGATTATTTTCTAAAAAATATTATAAAGCCGACAATTCAAGTAGATGCTAAAAACCATCGCAATAAAAACTCATTCCCGCACATACATAAACAAATATGATTAAAACAAATTATTGCATTAAAACCTCGAAGGCTCCCATCTGAGCAACGTAGATAATATAGAGGGAGGAAGAAGGTCGTAGCTGTGAGGGGAAATTAGTGGACACAGCAATAATATAGAATAATTCGAAACGGGAATTTGCAAATTCCACACCGCTTTCACTTAGCGATGCGGACCTTTCAAAACAGAACGTAGCAAATGTAAATTAATTTCTTACCAGTTTGTTAAGCTCTTGGTTCCCGCGCTATTAGATTTTTTTTTTTTTTTTTTTTATTCTTTATTTTGGCTTTCACCCATTAAGAGTGATCTTGGCCATACATTACAACATTTTTCTTATTAATAAATACAACAAATTACAGGATAAAATTGACATGATTGACAAAACAACATTGATAAAACAACATAACATAACATAACGTAACATAAATAAACCAAACATAACATAAACATAACATAACATAACGTAACATAAATAAACCAAACATAACATAAACATAACATAACATAAATATAACATAACATAAACATAACATAAGCATAACATAACATAAACATAACATACTTAACATAAACGGTACAGAGCTGGTAACAGTAGATTATCACAAAATTATAAAAATAGGAACCTGTGTACAATATAAGTGGGCGCTTTTCGTTATTAAACCAAAGATTTTTCTAAAATTAGTAGCGTTTTTTAAAAATAGAATTATGAAATTGGCAATCTTATAAACAAACACAGCACATGGGAGTAAACAAATGTGATTATAAAACATAAAGATAAACATAACACAAACATACTATGAACATAACATAAACATATCATAACATAACATGCACATAACATGAACATAACATATCATAAACATAAACCTACCATAAACATAACATGGGTGTAACATAAACATAACTTAACAAAAACAATACAGAGCTGGTAATAATGGGTAACAAAATTCGCTATTAGATTTAATTTATAATTAAAATGTTCTAGTTAGGTTACTCATAATTTTTTGGGAGAAAATTAGTTACTACGAGAATTGGAATATCCATGTACGTGAATATTCCTGTTTTATGTTCATATTACAGGGCTTCGGTATTCCCATTGAAAGCATAAACTATATTACTTGATAAAAAAAAATATATTAAAACTCTGAGATCAAAGCATTATATCCGACTTAACATTTATGTTCAAAATTGGAAATGGTATTATAGGCAGCCCTGATTTAATTAACGACATTGAATTACATATAACAAGAGCTACTCGTTCCAAAATCATATTTAATATATAAAGTCATGGAAAGTAATGAAACAAAAACTTTATTAACTGGGTTAAGTAGGTTAGGTTAGGTTAGGTTAAAAAAAATATTTTTTTAATCGTTTCTAATGACTTTATATCACTTTTTAAAAGTGTGTTGAATTGTCACTGTGTTGAGTTATCATGGAACCAAATGTAACAATTCCTGGACTGAGAATTTCAAACACTCGCTTGTACCTTTACATGAAGTTATTAATAGATACGCATAAGCGGCGGCTTTGTTTATATATTTCTTATAATATTTTATACACGTACTTTTATCTCCTTCTGAGCTTGTATTAATATTATACCATCTGTCGTCATTTTACGATCAAATGCCACAGTATATTGTAATTTTTGTTAAAATTATTTCTAGTATTTGATTGTGCTTGTACGCCGTGACATGCAATTATTGTCTATAGCATGTTTATACCGTGTAAATCAAATAAATTAATTAATAGATATTAGTGTATGAGCTCACCTTTAGATGGCACTAGATTAGGTTACCCATAGATGGCGTAAGCTTTCGAGAATAATAGGATGATAAATAAAGTGAAAACCTCAAGGTCGGGGTCTAGATTATACCAACAGTCCGCTAATTAATTTTTTAAGACATTTTTTTAAGACTATGAAGTCATTTCTCAATCTCTCACAATAAAAGTCCAAGTGTTTGGTTGAAGTTGGAGTTTTTTTTGATTAAGAAAGTTTGATAGAAATAAAGGAGATAAAAATAATAGCAGATAAACACTGATTTTATTTAATGTTTTTAAATTCGACTTGTAATTTACCGCTTAATAAAACCATCAGGCAAATAACATCATTAAATCGTTTAAGAATACCATCATTATTTTATCCGAGAGTTTGCATTGTTAGTCCGGAGGGTAAGATGCGTGGTTTACAGTCGAGAAAACCGAGTTTGACACTCAGAACGAACGAATTTACTTCCTTATCAGAACATGTTATGAATAGGGGTTATTTCACCAATGTTCACCGCTACAAGAGAAAAAACGTTCCACAACTGTCCATCACCCTTTATGTGATGCAACAGGAGCACCGCTATTTGACTTCTCATTCACAATCGTTTACCTTCTAGATTTGAATATAAAGCGTTCTTAAAAGTGAATAAATAAGTCTGAAAGAGTTAACACTCAAAATCAAGATTCATGTTTGATGCCCTGATGACATAAGAAATATAACCTAATATTCTTTTTTTAAGTTAAATCCCTAAAATAACAAATCATCCATCATCAAAAGCAGGTCATTCACTCAACCTTAGTAACGAAAGTCATAAAATATTTTTAAGAGAACCTAGCGACAATAAAATTCCTTCCTTCTCCTTGTAAATTGCATATAGTAGCATAAATAAATTTATGTAACCGGTTCTCAGAGTGTTACGAATGGCTTTCAACAAAATGGCCGCGCTCCGACGGGGCATTTGTGAACCCCTATTACATTTATTTCCTGTTTCTATCTTTTCCTTTCAGCCCGCTGCAGACCGGATGTGACGTTTTACGAACCATAAACAGGGACCTTTGTTTACGTAAACGATGAATCATATAAGTGCATTGTGCCCAGAAAGCCATTTTGATAAAAAATGGAAACCCATCAAATTTTAGTGCAAGAGACTAACTTGATTAATGTTTTTACTTCCTTGTATTTTTTAGTAAAAGAGTTTTGTTTATAAAGTTTAAAAAACATCGCCTTTTTATTTGAGTATATTTAGGGAACATACAGTTATACCCATGAATTAATTTTGCATTTAAGATATTGGATTTATAATAAATCAGTTATTTTTCATTTACAATTATCGTTTTTATGGTTACAGGTTGGGAAGAAATTAGATATTTAAAGTTATACGCGAAAGAAAATAATTATGAAAAGGGTAGACGAATAATAAAAAAGAATTGTTTTTGATGAAGGACAAGGACAAGGACATTGTAAAGTTAATTTGATTTTAAAAATTTTAAGCGGACAGTGGAAAATATCAATATCTCTTAGGGAATAATTAGTTTAGGTAGCAGAAGTCGGGGACGCCCGAGGAGGACATGGCACGATCTAGTGAATCAGATTCTTGAGTCAGGTCATGTCAACAGTCAAAATCCTAGAAGAGTAGGTGTGAGACGATGTATGAATGTAGATGAGGCAAGAAGTGTGCGCCGAGACTGAGTTGTTTGGAGGTCCGTCCTCTCTGCCTACCCCTGCTGAGAAACGACGTAAAGGTTAGTTAGTTAGTTAGAATAGTAAGTTTTGTGCATTTGTTGTTTTGTTTTGTATGGGAGCCGAGTCCGCGAGACTATGGAATCTCAATTATAGGTAGGAAATGTGGAAGATGAAGTATATACCGGGCTATTCAGATTCGGTCATCTGACACGGCTAAAGCCGTTTCGATTCTTTGATAAATAATATAATGTTTAAAAAAATATGTACTTATATTTATATTTGGATGATTTGTATAGCGACGTTTTTGTGCAAAATTACATAGACACCGAGAGTATGTACCACTATGAAACGTGCATATTATTATGGGACTTCGGGATTCGTAGTTGAGGTATTCGTAGTTGAGGTATTCGTAGTGAGTCATTACTTAAAAGCCATAATTTTAATTTTTTGAAGTGAAACTTCTTTAGGCGCGTAATGAATTTTCGGGGACGGAGTAAAACCGACTCATGACCGAAACGAAAATGCGGGACCACCGATTAAAGTTCATTTGATCTAGTCAAAGTTTTGAAGTAACATATAAATGCTTCTTAGCTCATCCCGACAACTGGCGTTGGTGGTGTAATGGTCAGCATAGTTGCCTTCCAAGCAGTTGATCCGAGTTCGATTCTCGGCCATCGCACATTATTTTTTTGTTTTTAACGCCTTTTTCATTCAATATCTTATTTTTTAGTAGGTCAGAACATTTTTTAAAAGAAAATAATATTGCAAAATAATAAAAACACTTATCTCACTGTGATAAAACATTACTCCGCTAGAGCGCGCTTTGCGTTATTGTGTTGGATTAAAATTATTATCTAATCCGTATATTATGATAATTGTATTACATTTATTTAATTAATTTATTTATTTTGATAATATGTAATAATTTACAGAAAAAAAAAATTGCTTCTGCCATACACAGAGGGTGGTTCGAGGCTATTGAATAAGAATTATCACGAAATTCCTATGATCATTTCGGGAGATTTTAATGTTAATTTTGCGAGGGAAGAATCTGTAGAGTTATTGAACTTTTTCAAAAACACCCTCAATTTGGATATTGTTAATGATAGGAACACTAGCACGACTAGACACGGGACAACAATCGATGCAGTTTTTGCACGATTCATTAAGGATTTAAGTGCTCATGTATATATCTCGCACTTTAGTTACCATAACCCAATTATCACGACATTAGGAAATGATATTCATGAAATTGACAATGAAAATGGCACATGATTGGTAAATTGTCATTGTAATTTCTTTGTAATTTTTAATTGTAATATTGTTATTTATGTAATATTGTATACTTGTGAATAAATTGAAAATTTTTGGAACTATACATTAATCGAACGTCATTCATCTATAAGAAAATATTAGAAAAAGCAAATCCATGCTTCGTCGTTGAATTATTTAACCTCTAATTTTCAAACTAACCTAAGAGAGAAAATAGAGATGATGAAATGAAAATAGAGAGAGAGGAATACTAGAAGTTTCACTTCTGTCTTGCGTAGGCTTGACACACCCACTTTTTTTTTTTTAATTAAAATAAGACTAAATTTTTTTAAATATAATTGTCTGATTTTACACGCTAAAAGTATTAAGAAAAAAAAATCCTTCCAAAAAAAGAAATTTACCTATCGAATGTTAGTAGTTCTTAAAAATCTATGTAATGACATTATAAATTAATTCTTTTAAGCTTCTGTCAACCATTTGAACAAAACAAATACGCTTTTCGAATAAAGAATTATTTATCCATCAAATAATTTTGGTACCTACTTCATTGCTTGTCTATAGTTAGTTAAAATTTTGAAAACTGAAAGTTCATATTATGTTTGAATAATTTTACGCATTACGAAGAAACATTTTATATTGGGTACTTATCCATACACCAACAACTGACATTAGTATGTTTAATTTTTGTAAATCGCTTCTTATTTTGGTAATTTTATCACCAAAGCGTCACTATGAAAATAAGCCCTCACATGAGATAAAAGATGAACTTTTTGTTTTCAATGTGAATACTGCACAAGGGTCCCGGCGTCCCTGGCTTTTCAAATATGGTCACCAAATAAGTCTAAATCTATTTAAAGCGACATTTTGATTCTAAAAAGTGAATATTGTGGAGCAAAACCAGCTAACCCATTAAGACGTTAATTATTAGGAGACTAAATTTGGTCCCAAACATCATATGAATTTTCTTATATTTCCTGGATTAAGCGCATTTTTGCCCAAGAGTTTTAAAATAAATTACAAAAACACATAAATAATATTAATATATTTAAGAAGTTCCTTTTCTTCTGGCGCTAGTAACATTAAAAAAGAGAATATAATAATAGGTATCTACAAAATATGTAGAATATGAAATATACATAAAAAATATACAGAATATGACATATAACTAACTAACTAACTAACAAATCATCACGCCGTCAGAGAGGACGGACCGCCAAACGACTCAGCCTTCTTGCCTCATTCACATTCATACATCGTCTCATACATACTATTTTATTGTTCTGACTCTTGACATGGCCCGAATCGAGTATCTGATTCGCTTGATCGTACCATGTCTTCCTCGGGCGTCCCCGACTTCTGCTACCATTTGCATTTGTATCATATATACTCTTTGCGGATCTCCACATTCCTCACACGATCATACATGGTTTTACCACACATAGGTCTCAGGGATCTTATTTCAACTGCATTCAATCTACTTTCATCCTTCCTTTGCCAGTTCCATGCCTCACTTCCATACATCAGGGTAGGTACCAGCACTCCATTATGGACTGCTAACTTCGCTTATTTTGACAATTTTTTGCTAGCGCCAACTGCGTTCAGTCCTCCATTAATGGAGTTACCTGCATTTACCCTTCTTTCAATATCACTGTCAGCCTTCCCATCTCTCGTAAACTTACTTCCTAAATACACAAACTCGTCCACCTGCTCCAAGTATTCCTCATTCACAACTATATTGCACACTGTTTTCGTACTCTTGCAGAATATGACATATATATAGGTATATATAAAGTCCTCAAAATGATTCGACTCACAGCGATAACTTTCTTCTATGTTCCCTATTTGTATCTATATACCGTACACAGAATTTGTTGTTGTGTTTTTTTATAATCATTAAGTCTAGTTTTAAGCCAATATATATAAGCCTTAGTCGTTAGTCACTACATATATGTCTCAGATATAAAACATTAGGTTTAAGTAAGTAGTAATTATAAGCCTTAGTGAAAAGTTAGTAGAAATGTTTCAAACGTAAGCCGTAAGTTTGAAGGCAGTAGTTGTAAGCTTTAGTGGTAAGTTACTAGATATAAGTCTTAGATTTAAGTTATAAGTTATTATTATGAATCCTTGTTGTAAACCAGTAATATTTATTATGAAATACGTATATATATATATATTGTTACGTAACAGATCTCTCAAACACATTTTAAAATCCCCGCGAAACTAAAATCAACGCAGAACGAGGCGACGCAGAACGGCGCGCATACATACTGCGCACCAACGCGAAACCCCAACGGTTTTAGCGCGCGTCAGCCATCTTCCACTTCGCTCTGACCCTCAGCATTGAACGCTGCGCGCTTGGGCCCCCTCATCATCGCCCGAGCCGAGCACGCGCACGTTTTGCGCGTGTAGACGATTACTACCTTTATTTCCACTCTACAATGACTGGAAGTAACACCTCGCTGGCCTAGCAACTCCTGCATTCCCGGGACATCTCATGTAAGCGTGTACCAAACCTTTGCCATTTTATGTGCCTATTTAGAAGCCTGTTAAAGACGTCTGTCAGACGAAGAATATGAGAAATAGATTTGTTCAATTCAATCAGCCAGGATTAATTTAGGATGTATATTGTGTGTCCTTTTGTGTTATACTATGTGTGTGCTTTTTGACCTGTAAATACACTCATTAATCATTCCCATGTAGATGTTTCATTTGACGAGAGAGTGGAGACTTAAATTGTTGAATGTCCCCCGTGTAAAGGCATAATCTGCCAACCCTACCTAAGCTAATAACTAGAGTCCCTCAATTCTAACCCTGAAGCTGTACATCCGGCTCCAAACCCTACGTGGCTCCGTCCATAACACTGGCGCATAACGTGGGGCTCCAAACCATTACAATATATATATTTGTACTGCGCTCTTGAGGTGATTATTCACGAAAATGGCGCTATACAGATCAGCCAAACATTATTTTTATTAAGAACTCGGAAATGTAGGAAGGGTACGAGAAGCCAAAAATAAGGTTCTGTAAAATCTAGCCACATCATACCATATCACACTTCTAGGGGTTTTCAGATCAGTGACTTAAATGAAGCCCACAATTCCGTATTTTAAATACCTCCACCACAACCTAAAATTTAACCAGAACACATCAATGTGCGTAAAACTTAACTGTTCACAATTTCATGAGGCAATACAGCGTACAGCCACTCGCGCAAACATCAAAAGGCAACGTACTCATTTAATACGGGCCATTATTAAAGCAAGGAAATTTATTTAGTCCCATAAGTAAAACCGCCCCGGATTAATGTCACAGTCGAGTGACACAGAGCGAAGTCGTTTCGCATTTCTAGCAGTGTGATATGTTAATGTCGGGCCAGCACTTGAAATGACTGGTTGCCAGTGATCCTAGTAGCTAGTAGGTGCTTCATTCCGGTGCGGTATATAAGAGGTACGCATAGGGCAAACCGCGCGGGTGAGTCGGGCCTCTTTGAGTAGCAAGCTATAAGGGTTATTGCGGAAAATTTTAGACGATTTCTGTGGAGCGGGAAAATTATTACAATTCGAAAATTTTGCAAAGGAAAACAACTTTGCAAAGGAACATCATTACATGAAATCTCGTATATTTGTCTACCCTACTTACTACCTACTAAAATACGACCGGTTCCTGTACAAGCGTGCCTTCTTTACGACAGCTGTAGGTATTATAACCGGGATTGGGGCGAAATTACACGCGCGTGAATTTTACGAAAGTACCAAGAATTACGCGTGGACCAAATTACACAATCATGTATAGAATAAATTACACCTTCTTAAATAACATCTACTGAAATTATAGGTACACGTCTAAAAAAACTTTTTTTAGTAGATTTAGGTGATTTCTCTCGAAAACGGCGCTATATAAATCAGCCAAATATTAAATATTATTATTAGAGTGCTTAAGTTTGAGCTTAATAAATTTCACATTTTGAAAAAATTAAAAATTTAGTTTTTTTGACTTTTGTAATAATATTTCAGTGGTGTAATTCTCTCCTTGTGTAATTTCTTCCATGTGTATTTTCGTTCGTTTGTGATTCTGGCAATGAAATATTGGCAAATAAAATTCATGTCTGTGTTACTTCGTCATATAATTTTCATCATTTCTTAAATTATCGATTTCTACACTTTATTGATTTTCCTGATTTGTTATACCTATGTAAATCACATGTACCGGATTTTATTAACTTTTTATTTATTTATTTTATTATAAGAACTTGTTGAACATTTATACATATTTGTGATAATTCATCCGCCATGCTAGGGATGTCCCTGTGTTATCCCGGGTGATGTTTACAGATTGGATTTATAAAATAAGATAATTATAAGTTATAAAGTTATGCAAATTAGATTAAAATATAAGTTAATTAGATTATACAATTAAATTAAATAATAAGTAAGTCATAAAACTATACAAATTATATTAAATTAAAAGTTATTAAATTATACAAATTTAATTGCATTACAAATATTAAAATCATGGTTTCTAAATGTATTTATAGTAATAAAAATAGTATTAAATATTAATAATAATTGATAATTAGTTGATAAAATTATAATATAATTTAATTTATGTACCAATTTTTATATATTGTGGTCTCCAAGTTAACTTATCCATTTTTATATTAGTTTTTTTAAATTTACGGGGTTGGGTTTCGGTTCTTATGTTTTGAGGGAGAAGGTTAAATATTTTGGGAGCTAGGTACATGAAATGTCTTCGAGCTGACGTGGTATGTAGTGTAGGTACGTTGTAGTGTCGGTTGGTTATTGTTCTGGTGGTGTAATTGTGGTGTACGAGGGTTTTTTTAACTAGATCTAGTACTTTATTCCCTTATTTGACTGGCCTCCGTGGTCGAGGGGTAAAGCTCTCGACTAGCAATCCGAAGGTCGCGGGTTCAAATCTTTGTATCAGTATCAGTATTTCAGTATCTCCCCAGTGTAAAACTACCATTCAGAATTAAAACGTTACTTCAAATGGTTTTAGCCGTGTTAGGTGGCCAGATCTGAATAGCCACGTACTTTCCCACCTTCGTCTTCCCCATCTCCTTCCCTTCCCCATTACTTTCATAATCACAACATACCCCGATTGGGGATGCCATAGTCTCACTAGTTCCAGAGAGCAATTAGGAATCTTGCTCACATAAAACAAAAAAATAATAAAAAAATTTAATGTTTCTAACAAATGCTGATTACTCCTGAATACTTTGACGTCAGGACATATGAAAAAAAATTGGGTAACTATTACAAATCCGAGAGAGACAGAAGCATTCTCTTCAATAATTGTTTTCAATATTTCACTATTGTTTTTCTACATTATTACACAATTTACATTAAAATCCACCTGAATTGACAACATTTATTACACAATCCAAAATATGATTTATTTTTGCAAATAGGTGCACATAAACAAAATTGCATAATAAAGTCTCCCAACTGCACAAAGCTGCATCATTTAAACCAAGGACGCAGAATTTATCCACCCATTCATTATATCCTAGACAGTTTGGTGTCTGAAGGACCCAGGAGCCAGCAGCCACCATGTAATAATAGCTGCTTCGGAGAAGTCTTGTGGTGTAAAAACCCCTTAACTGGCGATCCTCCACTTAAATAACAGCCTTACAGAGAATGCAAAAGGCCAAAATAATGATATGTTCGTTATTATGCATTTATTTAACCTATTTGAAGACATTTCGTTCTGTTGGAGTGGAGATAAATCATTTTAAAATGAACAAAAAGCATCTATGGATTTATTACATTTGTGAATTGTAATATGAACTATTTTGATACGTTATATAATAGCAATACGCATTTTTTATTATTTTGGAACCCCTCTCTCTTGCCGATAGTGGATGAATTCGCTATTTTGATATAAAATGAAAGTTTTTTATTTTATTTAAATTAAAATGACACAGCATAATAAATTTGCTCTTATTAAAGAAATGAACATATTAAGTTAGTTGATTGATTTAGCAGTATTTTGCAGGGTTTTGATCAAAGATATTAGAAGAACGAGATGTGCTACCAGCAGTTCATACTGTGTGGAATTGCTTTGCCGAGTGTCGCCGGTTTTGTTCACCAATACTACTGCACACCTTCGCTTACGCTAAGGCATCGCTAAGGTATCCGCACTAATACATAGAACAGATTTCTGTGCGTACACGTCCCGATACCGTTCAAAGTACCCTAATTAGTTAGTACTCCGCCTACGGTCCGGCGGACAACATAGCATATCTCGTTCTTCTAATATCTTTGGTTTTGATTCATGTGACGATGTTTCGGTCATCCTTTTGGATAACTCACTGCAATCCTTTTTTTTGGGGCAGATGTCATCAAGTCAGGAGAGCAATAAAATTACGCAATTCGTCAGCAATTTAAAAAATAATTAATAATAATTAGATTAAAAAGACAAACAAGGCCATAATATTCCTTGTCCCTTCAGGAAACTGGTGAAACACGACTTTTGTTAAGATGGATTCCTATCGACCTTGATATAATAATGATGACTAAGGGTGGGTTGTTTCACAGAATTGGAATAATTCATCAAAAATCACGTTTTGCGAAAGTTCTATTCAAGTTCAGTTCATATGAAATAACTGACCGTTAGTCATATAATTATAGAACTGGAACAGAATCTTTATAGAATTTGAAAATGAACTTTGTAATTTATTTATTTATTACTTAAGTAACGCTTTATTAGGGGCTTTTACATATGAACAGTAAAAATTATATATTTATACAGTACATATTTACTATGCATAACTAATCTGTCTCAGTAACAATCTTTTGTATTTGTTAAGTGGTAAATTAAAGATGTAAAAATAAGTATAAAAATTTCATTACCTACGTGGATACAAATGTTGATTCCATAAAAAATACAAGATAGGTATGTAATAGAATGTGGAAGTAATAGAATGATAATATTAAAAGAAAATGGCATTATTGATGTTGTTGTAGCCGAAAACGTTTTTTTTTTTTTTTGAAAATTCGTAATTAGCGCTCTAGTACACACAAAATTAACGAGCCGCTACTGGTAAATAAGTGTAAAGTTTGTAACTTAATAAGAAAAGTATAAAAGTAGTAGGTAGGTACATGTAGTTATAGCGTAATGAGTAGTAGGTTTAACATGTAGTTTCACTATCGTAGAAAGTTGTGCAATTTAGGGATAATTACCTTTACCAGTTCCAACGTCGTGACAATATATTCCTAAGCTTATCAGTAAACCTGTTTATTTATTCGTTTAGGCCTGCAATCCCGTTTTTAATGGTATTACCAATAAATTAAAAAGATTTTTAATAAATTTCAGTTCCAGTTCTACCATTTTATTTAAAAATTTGACTTGTTGGTTTGACTTGAAAAATAATTATAAAGAAAGAAAAGTTCACAGTGGAAATTTACTTGAATCATCCGTCCCATACGACGTGAACATTAACAACCTGAGGCATTTATTTCATTGCTTCTAATTCGCACATTAATCTTATGCTCCTTTAGAAAACCATGGCACCCCGGATATTTGGGAAGACATAGGATATTTGTGCAGTTAAAAGACTTTATTATGCAATTTTGTTTATGTGCACCTATTTGCAAAAATAAATTATATTTTGGATTTTGTAATAAACTAGTACGGGAGAATGTTGTCAATTCAGGTGGATTTAAATAGTAAATTGTGTAATAATGTAGAAAAATAATAGTGAAACATTGAAAACAAAACAATTTTTCAAGAGAATGCTTCTGTCTCTCTTGGATTTGTAATAGTTACCCAAATTTGTTTCCTGACGTCAAAGTATTCAGGAGTAATCAGCATTTGTTAGAAACATTTAATTTTTTTTTTGTTTATGTGAGCAAGATTCCTAACTGCTCTCTGGAACTAGTGAGACTATGGCATCCCCAATCGGGGTATGTTGTGATTACGAAAGTAATGGGGAAGGGAAGGAGATGGGGAAGACGAAGGTGGGAAAGTACCTGGCTATTCAGATCTGGCCACCAAACACGGCTAAAACCATTTGAAGTAACGTTTCAATTCTGAATGGTTGTTTTACACTAGGGAGATACTGAGAACGTGCCGTAAATATACTATATTAAATTTCGAAATAACTAAAATGAATGAAATAAATTGTACTTGCGTACTCAAGGATGTGAACCCGTGACCTTCGGATTGCTAGTCGAGAGTCTTACCCCTCGACCACGGAGGCCGTCAAATAAGGCAATAAAGTACTAGACCTAGTTAATAAATCCGGTAAATGTAATTTAAATAGGTATAACTCGATAATTTAAAAAATGACGAAAATTATATGACGGAGTAACACAGACATGAATTTTATATGCCAATATTTCATTGCCAGAATCAAAAACGAACGAAAAAAACATGGAATAAATTACATAAGGAAAGAATTACACAGCTGAAATGTTATTACAAAAGTCATAAAAAGTAAACAAACTAAATTTTTAATTTTTTCAAAACGTGAAATTTATTTACCCCAAACTTAAACACTCCACTTTAAATCTACTAAAAAACAGTTTTTTAAACGTTTACCTATAATTTAAGTAGATGTTCTTTAAGTAATTTATTCTCTACATGTGTAATTTGGTCCACGCGTAATTCCATTCGTGTGTTATTCTTGGTACTTACGTGAAATTCACGCGCGTGTAATTCTGCCCTAATCCCTTATATAATACCTACAGCTGTGGTAAAGAAGGCACGTTTGTGCAGGAACCGGTCGTATTCTATAAAGTAGGGTAAAAAATATACGAGATTTCATGTAATGATATTCCTTTGAAAAGTTGTTTTCCTTTGCAAAATTTTCAAATTATAATAATTTTCCCGCTCCACAGAAATCGTCTAAAATTTTCCGCAATAATCCCTTATAGCTTGCTACTCAAAGAGTCCTGACTCACCCGCGCGGTTTGCCCTATGCGTACCTCTTATATACCGCACCGGAATGAAGCACCTACTAGCTACTAGGATCACTGGCAACCAGTCATTTCAAGTGCTGGCCTGACATTAACATATCACACTGCTAGAAATGCGAAACGACTTCGCTCTGTGTCACTCGACTGTGACATTAATCCGGGGCGGTTTTACTTATGGGACTAAATAAATTTCCTTGCATTAATAATGGCCCGTATTAAATGAGTACGTTGCCTTTTGATGTTTGCGCGAGTGGCTGTACGCTGTATTGCCTACGCACATTGATGTGTTCTGGTTAAATTTTAGGTTGTGGTGGAGGTATTTAAAAGTGGGCTTCATTTAAGTCACTGATCTGAAAACCCCTAGAAGTGTGATATGGTATGATGTGGCTAGATTTTACAGAACCTTATTTTTGGCTTCTCGTACCCATCCCACATTTCCGAGTTCTTAATAAAAATAATGTTTGGCTGATCTGTATAGCGCCATTTTCGTGAATAATTACCTCAAGAGCGCTGTACAAATATATATATTGTAATGGTTTGGAGCCCCACGTTATGCGCCAGTGTTATGGACGGAGCCACGTAGGGTTTGGAGCCGGATGTACAGCTTCAGGGGTAAAATTGAGGGACTCTAGTTATTAGCTTAGGTAGGGTTGGAAGATTATGCCTTTACACGGAGGACATTCAACAATTTAGGTCTCCACTCTCTCCTCAAATGAAACACCTACATGGGAATGATTAGTGAGTGTATTTACATGTCAAAAAGCACACACATAGTATAACACAAAAGGATACACAATATACATCCTAAGTTAATCCTGGCTGATTGAACTGGCATTATTGATGTTGTTGTAGCCGAAAACGTTTTTTTATTTTATTTTTTCGAAAATTCGTAATTAGCGCTCTACTACACACAAAATTAACGAACCGCCACTGGTAAATAAGTATAAAGTTTGTAACTTAATAAGAAAGGTATAAAAGTAGTAGGTAGGTACATGTAGTTATAGCGTAATGAGTATTAGGTTTAACATGTAGTTTCATTTTCGTAGAAAGTTGTGCATTTAGGGATAATTGCCTTTACCATTTCCAACGTCGTGACAATATATTCCTAAGCTTATCAGGAAACCTGTTTATTTATTCGTTAAGGCCTGCAATCCCGTTTTTAATGGTATTACCAATAAATTAAAAAGATTTTTAATAAATTTCAGTTCCAGTTCTACCATTTTATTTAAAAATTTGACTTGTTGGTTTGACTTGAAAAATAATTATAAAGAAAGAAAAGTTCACAGTGGAAATTTACTTGAATCATCCGTCCCATACGACGTGAACATTAACAACCTGAGGCATTTATTTCATTGCTTCTAATTCGCACATTAATCTTATGCTCCTTTAGAAAACCATGTCTTCCCAAATATACGGGGTGCCTGGTACCTACTGCGAAATATAGATTGAAAAAAAGAAGACTAATAAATTACACTAAAAGACGAACGCGAAAGAGACATGCCCAAAGTAAGCCAGATAACGTAAAACCCGTGCTATTTATTAATTTCTCCCTTTTTTCCTTAGATTCTGCCTTTGAATTCAGTTTATTTTCATTATTTTTGCTCTTTATAAACTAATTTTATTTTTTCGATATTGATATAGCCCGGCCAGAGAGAGAGTAATTAATTTAAAACTTCTTTACTGCTAATCTTTTACGGAAACCTTTAAACCCCCCGTATTTTGGTAGTGCGTAGATACTAGTTCATATTTTTTGTCTTTCTGTTTACAACTTTTTTTCCTTCTTCCTTTTACTTTGTCGTAGAGCTTTCGATTTTTATTTTTCGTAGTCAGTATTAAGAAAATTGTATTATTTTAAACGGAAACCTTTAAAACATATCAGCTTGACCGGTTGGTAACCGAATCAGCCACTGCAGTAATCTATCATCGCAACATTTTCTACTTACACAAATATGTGAAAACGTTAACGTGTATCATTTTGGAACCTATTCGGGACCCCTCCGACGTTGGTGCCTTTATTTTCCGAATCCTGTTTCCACAACGTGTACCGTTTTCACGGCATCTCCGAAGATGACGCAGTAAGCTTTAAGGAATTTAATTCCCATTGGGGCCTCCTGTGTGGATTTCACATTAAAAAATAAAATTAAAAATATATATTTTTCGGAATAACTTTGTTGAGTAAAACCTCAAATTGTAATATTTAATTATTGAAGAAAATATTAACGATTTCTAAACAAAAATCTGAAACAGAAAAATCAGAAAAGGATACGGTCACATCTAGGACTCGAACCCAGGACCCTTGTCTTGCCGGGACACCGCTCTACCACTGAGCTAATGGGACCCTATCCCCCTCGGTCACTTTTAACTGTATTATACTTCGAATAAGAACTACCAACATTGTCTTCATTTTTTCACCGCACATTTTTATTGGCAACTATCTTTATGTGTGATCGCAAGATTCAATTTTTCTGTTTCAGATTTTCGTTTAGAAATCGCTAATATTGTCTTCAATAGTAAAATAAAAATTGGTTGGGGCCCCCCACCCCAAGGTTAGGGCTCTAGGTCAGGACATCTCAGGTGCGATTGAAAGTCAAGCCCTAACTGAGACAACGCGTTATGTCTGTATCTGGCACTAAGCGTTCATTATAAAAACTAACAGTTACAAATCCATAACTGTAATTTTATCTGTAAGTCCCCAGTTTAATTAGCATTACGATCATAATTTCTTATTACGCATTTAATTCATTGTTAGTAATTAATTATTATTATTAATTGAATTAAAATGGTATGTTGGATCTTCCATTTAATTGTGCCTAAACTGCTTTCTAGTAACGTAGGTGCATACATAAGTAACTGTCAGATAAGTTACACCTTTTTCTGTAAAACGTATCTGAAACACATTGAAACAAAATTTCTAAAAATCATTTTTATATAGGTACTCTTTTTTTGTGATCAGCAAGCCACACCGAAAAGCCTCAAGGTCGTAGATTCCTCACCCCTGATATTTATAACTAAAAGGCAATAACCAAAAACCACAAAGGCCTTAAGTGTGTGCCGTATAGAATCAAAAATAACTACCAATTTCGTAGAAAATTTCAAAGTTTGTTTTTATTAGTGCCAGGAGTGTTTGAGAGTGGTTTGAATGGTATAATTAGTCGGGGACGCCCGAGGAAGACCTAATGCATAATTTCTGCACTGGATTGAGATACGGAGTCGAATTAAAATCGATATAATGTAGTTTTTTAATCGTAACATTGTGGTTTATAATAGTAAATGTAGAAAAAGTCATGGACACCCGAGGAGAACTGGATTATCTCTGCACTAGAATGAGATAATTTAGTTTTTAACAGTAAAAACGTGGAATACTCGATAAACATGTTGCTAATGGTTGAATAAGACGGGGATGCCATGGAAGACATGGCAAGATCAAGTAAATCAAATTTTTATGTGATTATGTGGTGAACGAATAAAGGGGTTTAAGAAGAGTGTATGACGTAGAAAAGAATGGTAGAAGAAGTCGATGACTCCAATGGAAAATATGGCACGATGAAGGGAAAAAATACTATAAAAAACACAAATCCGCTGTATCCACGTATCTATTACTAACATCATGTAATCTATGTACACGCGAGTGTTTGAAATGATCTGTCCTGGTATTTGTTACATTTACATATGATTTTTGAATGAGTAGCTCTCGTAGGTATTTGAAATTCATTGAGATTAAGTAAATCGGGGCTGCCTATACCACCATTTACAATTTTAAACGTAAATATTAAGTCGGATGTAATTCTTCGTTCTAAAACTTTTAATAAATTTTATTCTTTCATAAAATAATTATAGTTTATGCTTTCAATAAAATTAATGTTTTAATTTTTTCGAGTGAATCTGGATGTATTTTAAAATGTGGGGATATATTATGTAAAGGATTGGTTCGATTATGATAAAGATTTGGCATAACAGAAGTACCTTCTATCTTTGAGAAAATAGATGAAAATAAACAAGGAAGGGTGTGCCAGTGAAGAATGGGGTTATATAATTTCCGGTTACCCCTGTGGAATTCAGAGTGATAAAACATTAGATGGTGAAATAACGTGGTAATTTCAAATTAAAATATGTATATTAGCTAGTCGATTCTCTTTTGAAAGAGACAGATTAATTTTAAATTATAAAATCCTTCTACAAGAACTCGGAGAATCCATACTTCAACGATATTAATTAATTTTCTTGGATGTTTCACGTTATTAACAATTTATCCGCTATAATTTTATTGATTTGTGTATTCTTTAGAATTATGATTAATTTTGTAACCTGATTTTTTTACTAAAGCCTCTCGATTCCAATCATTCAAAGATATAATATCTTTACTCTTCTGGAAATAATGTCGGACTATGTTAATGTACCATTTTTTAATGTGAAAGTCCCAACTAAGCCTATGCCTATGCCATCCCCAATTTGGGTATGATGTGAGGCTGCAGGTAGTAAAAATGAGAAGGAGATAGGAAGAGAAATGTGAGGAAGTACCTGCCTATTTAGATTTGGTAACCAAATAGGCCAAAGCCATTTCAAGCAAAGTTTCGATACTGAATTGTTGTTTTACATTATGCCGATACTGAAAGTATCTTCCAGTATGGAACGTGTCACAAATATACCATATATTGTTTAAGATCAATAAATTGTAAAAAAACACAAATTAATAAAATAAAATTGACTTACGCAGGCCGGTATTTGAACCCGCGACCTCCGGCTAGCTAGTCGAGAGCCTTTACCTCGACCACGGAAGCCTACCTAGTTAGCCTATTATCCAAACTTAACTTTACTGTGTTCCGGAATCAACTCCGTAAATTATTTACGGGTAGTTTTTTTATGTGTAGGGTTTATAACCATTTTTGATAATTCTGAAAAAATCATTTTTTTCAGGTATCGACAATCTAACCGTACAATATTGATTTATTTTTTATTTTATGGTCACCCGATTTGAAAAATGGTTTTAACATTTTAAAACCTAGGTTCACGCATTCACAAGTGAAAAAAGCTGGACGCGATAGGATCAGGATGAAATTACTTAGTCATGTCGATGGCATGTTAAAAAATTAGCCAAACGAAAAATACACTTTACTCACGTGTATTGGCACTGAAAGGCCATCATCCTTATTTGAGATGGCTTTAGCCGTATTTGTGACTAGATTAGAATATCCAGGGAGTTATTAAGCTTCCTTATCCCATTTTCTTCCATTCACAACCCCCATTAGCCAAACCATGTCCGAAAATAATCTGTGAGAAATATAAAAAACGTAGTGATCTCGTCCAAGGCCGTTTGTCCTTGTTCTTGAAGCTAGCGGAGAGACAACATTTATAATGAAGAAAATACAAAGGAAAAATAGAGGAAACGCAATTTTAACACGTTCTCATGGCAGCGAACAACAAAAAAACCTTAGCTTTGGGCGCACCACAGGCAGTCCCGACGAGAGACAGTGATTAGTGGAATGGGAAAGGGATCCTACGAAACCTGCCCACAGCAGTGGTCTCCGGCAGCACAGTGGCCAGACGTGACCCCTATGAAGACGTTGAGATAGTTTAGAAAAGACCTCTGAAGAACCCTGGGCACTAAGTAATTCACTCCAGACGACAGGATCACAAGAGAACTTGAGATCAAAGCCAAAAGGAACTTTTCAAAGCAGAGTTTTGACGTGAGAACTGATAGAGGGACCCATCTGGTACTTAAAACGATTCGGAAAAATGGTGGGAGCCCTCGACTGTTGTCTGTATTTTTCTTTGCTCCGATATTTTTTTTTAAATTAAAAAAGTTGAGGATGCCAGGACCATCTTAATTTGCTCTACAGCAAAATTAAGTTCACAATGGGGCTGGAAAACCAAGATAAAATCCTTCCTTTTCTAGATGTGGAGGTGATACAAAAAGGTTATGGTAGCCTAGGGCACACCGTGTATAGAATACCAACTCATACAAACCGATATCTACACGCAGAATCGCATCACCACCCATCACAGAAGAGAGAACTTATTCACACGTTGGTGACCCGAGCAACAAGAATATGTGAAGAATCAAAAATTGGATCAGAACTTAACCGAAGTTAACCGATGCACTAGAGCGCAAAACAAATTAGGCGAATCATAAGAGCCAAATCTACCCCAAACCGAGACAGGATTGAACAAGAGTCAAAAGGCTGTGCTTTGTTATCTTATGTTCACAATGTGACAGACAAAATCACCAGAATACTAAGGAAAGAAATTGTCAAGACTGTCTTTGGAACCACAACAAAAATACAGGACTTACTTAGGCCTGCAAAAACTACGTTTCCTCTGGAAACATGCAATATTTTAATGTCAGCTCTTAAAGGGTTGGAGCTGGCAACACAGTATCGCATCTTCGTACATAAGGATTACATTGCTAGGAGGCTAGGATTAGAAAAAGGCAATTACTCGTATTACGAAATTGAACAAATTCTAAACCTTTCTCCTTTAGAAGACCTCTAATCACCTACATTACTAGAACTCATCTCATTCAGTACACCTTTTCCTAGACTCAAAAATAAAGTTAATAAAAATAATAATAATAAAAAAATTAATAATAATAAAAAATAAAAAAATTCCTCAATCAACACTCAACTTATTATGCTTATAATTCACCATTGTCCAGAATATGTACAATCGTCAACTCACGTCACGACCTTAATTTTTTTGGTAAAAGTCAGAATGTTTTTTGTCGCTCACTATGCAATTGATGATATTTTGTATCACTTTAGTTTTAGCAAGGTCTTAACTTGACTTGACACTTCTATTTCATCTCTATTTTCTTATGTTTTCCCTGTTATATATAAGCACACACTGTTTTTATCCATTTAAGAATTTATCCTAATAAAATATATCAATGTAACCTAAAATCAGTCAAGTAAATACAACCATCAGATGGTAATAATAGTAATAAGGCCAAATGAGCCGCAGTACTAGTTAGTTAAAAACATTAAAGGGTATTGTTATAAGTCCTAGCTAGTTAGAGGATTACGAAAGAGACATAAAATCAAAAAAAAAAAAGATGTAGGCAAATGTTCCAATTAATGTTTTTTTGCTATCATGTTTATTACTGTCAGTATTTGTGTTTTCTCCAATAAAAAATAAAAAAAGTGTTTCATAAGTAGAAAATTTTGCACTTTAAAGGATTTTTATAGGCCTGATACTTTATTTTTGTTCATGCTTGTAAAAACGCTATGTTGCAAGGGCAAAAACCAAGATGTTACTTTAATATTTCTAAGCGATTACATTTTTAAACCATAAAAGACAATTTTGCGTTGCTTCGCCTTAAACGCGATCGGTGTTTGTGCGTAAACGTATTATCTTTTTTTTAATATAAATCAAATTTCGGCTTTCAAGGCCATTTTCAAACTGTGGTTATAACGACGTTTAGACGACTAATTTGATTAATAATTAATAATTTAATTACTTATTACATTGGAGTATTTCTCGACCTTTCTAAAGCCTTCGACACAATAAATCACTCACATCTTTTTGAAAAACTAGAGAACATAGGGATCACTGATAATGAACTGATATTCTTTAAAAGCTACATGGGAAATAGAAAGCAAACTGTGAAACTTAACAACATAACCAGTGATTGTATTAATGTCAAATTCGAGGTGCCTCAAGGAATTATTCTGGGTCCGATTCTGTTCCTAATTTACATTAATGACCTATGCCAAATAGAATGTGACGGAGAAATCGTCAGTATTGCGGATGATACTGTTCTCCTTATAAATGGAAATAATTGGACAGAAACATTTAAGAAAGCAGAAGACACACTAAACATGATTTAACCATTCACTTACACTAAATGCTAATAAAACCAAATTCATCACTTTCAAAATAAAAAATACAAAAAACTCTGAAGAAAACCTCAACTTGAAAATTCATTGCCCGCATCACTTAAATGAGCATTGTTATTGTCCCTCATTAGAAAACGTTGACCATATAACGTATCTGGGTCTAAAAATTGATGGAAATTTAAAATGGACCAATCACATTAGCTATTTATATAATAAAATTAAAAAACTAAGTTATTTTTTCAAAACTATCAGGAATGTGCTCATTAAAAAAGACTTAATCAAAATCTACATGGCTCTCTGCCAATCACTGTTAGAATACGGTATTATCGCATGGGGCAGTGCAAATAAAAATATACTAAATCCACTAATTAAAACTCAAAAAGCCATAATCAAAATTATACTGAAAGTTCCTGTAAGAACTACCACTGACGAAATCTTCACCAATCTTAACATCATGTCAATTAAACAACTATATTCTAAAACAATACTCAATTACATTCATAAGTATAAAACCCAAGAAATAACAACAAAACACGTACAATAGAAACACTAGATCTCATTGTCAAAAACTTATCCAACAAATAACTACTAATACAACTTTTGGGCAAAAAAGCTTCTTATATCATAGTATTAAACTCTACACTAAAATACCACTCTCACTCAAAAACCTCAACATCATAACATTTAAATCTCAAATAAAAAGCTGGATACTTAATATAGGGAGATCTGAAATAGAAAATATACTGATATCAAACACAGACTAAAACCGAATCTACTAAACTGAACTATACAAAAAAACACTATCTTACTTATTTTAAAATTATTTAAAAAAAATTATACTACATGATATACGTTTATAATTAAATTCATATGTTACTTTGTTGTAATATTAATTTCTTATAATTAAATTATGATATGTAAATGACATCCTCAGCACGGGAGATCCCAGTGAGGATATCATTATCTCTATATGTTACTAAGGAAAGAAGACAATAAATCATTATCATTTTTTTTTTATTTTAACTTCCGATTTTATGTCCGGGTTAAATCTTCCACATAGGAAAAACTAAACCCTTCCACACACTTTTCCACAAATGATCATCTAGTCGATCAACATTATGCAAGTGCATTATATAAGCAAAATAAATACAAAACAATACAAGAACAACACGTCAACTCACCAGAGATCAAATGGGAAAATAATTCACCGACTCCAGATATTTTCATATCAGAGGGTTCGGCTTGGTAGAACTTCTAACAGGGCCTATAAATCCTACTGATCCCTCAACATAAATATTTAAAAAATCTTTCGTTATCCTACATGTATTCAGAATGACCGACTTTTGAACCTTTATATATAAATTTTTTGATAGATCTAATACGTCTAAATTTTTAATGAGAGAGCTAGGTTTAATGCCAGTAGCCGAAATAACGAATGGTAATATTTTTATAGTCTGAGAATGCCAAATTCTTTTTATTTCATTTCCTAAATCTGTTTATTTTCTTATTTTTTCATTAACAGATTTTTGAATATTACAGAAATTTGGAACAGCGACATCAATGATATATTATTGATGTATATATACTTATACTTATATATAAGTTATTTTTTTTTAATTTTGTCCTGTAAAACTATATCGGGTCTATTATAACTAATCGTTCGGTCTGTTAGTATAGTTTTATCATAATATATTTTATAAAATTCGTTTTCTAAAACTGAATTTGGTTCGTATTCATAATATGGTACTATATTACGGCAGTCAATCAAGTTATGTTTAATTACCAAACTTTGGTGAATTATTTTTAAAACTTGATTTTGCCTAAATGTATACTCGGACGGTGCTAATATAGAACATCCCGATATAATCTGTTCATTATTATTATTATTTATGTGATTCTATTTAACCCCCTCCCAATTTAAAATTATTTATTACCGGTTAAACCGGTTTAAAAATAATTGTGACAATAGATTTTATATTATGTGGGGGTATTTTTAAGTCTGTTTTCCCCGCTGTAACAATAACAAATACCAAAAAATACTTGCAGAACTTTATAATAATTTTAATAAATTAAAAAAAAATTTAAATGGAGTTCTACGAATTAAGCGCAAATAAATAATATATTATTTATTATTATCATTCCATAGTTAAGCATCTTTTAGCAAGATACAACTCCACAAACCTTCATAATAATATAACTTTGAACATCTTTATTCCTTTGCGTGAATAAAGCCTTTACTTGAAAACAGAGTTCATTAAAACTCTTAAAAATGTATACAAAGCAACATTAATTGTGCGCTAGGGCCTAGGGCGCAGGGGCGTGGGCGTCGCCGTCGTTTATTCGGCGTCCTTTCTGTGCCTCCATTCTCCTCACGTCACCCCTTTCGCTTAACCGATAATCACGTTTGCACACAGCTGGAATCGTTTCTCTCTCAAAAAAATAAACAGAGTCTCTTACATATGTGTAGTGTTTTATACAGGGTGTAACATTGCAAAAAAAAATAAAAATTACATCAATATCTTAACGGTAACAAACAATAAAGAAGAACACAGAAATGAGATATGAGCGTATTTCCTGATCCAAAGTCTGGCCATTCGGGTGTTAAATTTCAAATTCATAAAATAACTCTCTCAGTACAAATTCAAAATTAAATGGTATAGAATATAACGATGTCAGTAAGTGTAAGAGGGAGAGAGCGATAAATCTTCTTTGGCTCTGTCGGGACTATAACCAAAAGGTTTATAAACTTAAATCTAATCAAATCTTACAATTTGGGAGCGAGGGAGGGAGGAGTATGAGTACCGCCGAGCCGCGAACTATTTATTGGATAGCCAACACTCTGCCATTGGTCACCCCAAGTGGTTGGCTACGTTTGGTGAGTAGCAGGGGTTCGTAGGGTTTGTCAAGGTCTTGGCGGCGGAAGCGTCTGCCCCCCAACTGCGTCCGGATCGGGAGATACTATCCAGAAGACCGCTTTTCAACCGAAGGGATGGATTCATACGGTCTCTCCTGGACACAATGACCCCCCCAGATTCCTATCCACCTCCCACCTTTTTCCTTCCCAGAACTTCATATCCTTCCTTCCTAAATAGACTCTCCACGCAAAATCCCGAAAGGTGACATTGGTGAAGGGAACATTTTTTTCCTCAGGGCCTCCTGTGAAACAGGAAATCTGAATGAAAGGAATTTGAAGGTCAGTGTGTATTATTCTATGTTGAGGCTTTCTAAAGGTTTTTATTTTTAATTTATTTAAGGTTTGTTTTTATAAATTTAAAAAAATTACAATTTTGGTGATTTTCTGAACTACCATATCCGTGCCCATATTATAGTGGTCGTACATGATCTATGTAAGAATAACTACAATAAACCTAAGAGAAAAGGAAATTCTTAAGGTAAAACAAAAGTTTTTATTAAAGAGACCATATTAGAAATAAAAATTATATTAAATCTGATTGATAAAAAGACATTTTTAAGAAAATAGAAATAAAATATTAAAATTAAGATTAAAATACATGTATCCAATGTTCGAATGATATTTATTTTATGTACTTAGGTGTTAAATTTCTTCGTTGTTTCAACTGTATTATGTCTGTAAAAGCCCTAAAAGTTCAATAAATTAAATTATACCAAATTATTTTATATAATGATATGTATATTTTAAACAGTTTTAAATCTTGGTACGTATTTATCTTATTATTTGGTGCATCTTATTGTTTTTGAGTTGTTTAGAGTTATTTCGTTGACCCCTTTCACTCATATTTTAATTTTTTTAGTTGTACTTATTTTATTTTTTTTATTTGGTACAATATTTTTTACATTTTAAGTTTTCCAGTAATGTTGGCCTCACTGGGTGGCTTGCCCGAGCTGAGGCCTTCATTTATTAAACCTCTATATTCGTTTTGAATCAGAGGAAGGATGTTGTGGAGTTTTGTTGCAAAATACCTAAATGTAGTTTATTTGTCCGAATATGGTTTTATACATTGGAATATGTATTATGTCATTTTGATTCATCTAGTATGATGGATACGCGATCTAGTAGTAGGAGGCTTTGTATTTTTGAATAGTTTCAATATAATATTTTTGGAATGTATATGTTTTATATTTGGCACGTCAAAAGTTATGAAAATTTGTATAGAAATCGTTATTATTGGTACTTTCAGTATGGTGTTTATGATTTCTTTTCGAATTGTATTCTGGTCATGTGTGTAGTTAAATGTGGCAGATTCTCATCCTGTAATTCCGTGTCGATTCGACAGTGACATAATACGAAGTAGACTTGTTTCGTACCCTTTTTATTTACCACATTTCTTAGATTTGTAAAGAAATATACAAAGACTTAGTTTTCCGTAATACCTTTGATATGTAGGTCCCAACCAAGATTTTTATCAATTAACTATTCCGAGATAGTTTATGCTTTATGATTTTTCTATAACGGGGCAGTGACATTTAATATATTAGTTTTAATATTAGATTAACCATCAAACTTGCTTATTTGTTGTAAAAAAATGTCTACATAACTGGGTTAATTCATAGACATAATCATCTAAACAATAAAGTTTTAAGTAAATAAAGAAATTTTCAAGAAATTCAGTATGTTTGTATATGCATACCTAATAAGATCCATTGTTTTCTTTTAAGATTATTGTTGTTTTTTTTAGGTTATATTTCATTTAATTAAAATTTATTTCCATATAAATATGTTCGATAGGTGATGATGAATTTTATATTTTGATATTATTTATATTATTTGTTAGGGGTATTTTGATAGGGGCTCATTTTTGGTACTTAATAGACTTATTTACAACATAATAGTTTATTGCTATTTAGTATGTATAAAAATTCGACAGAAATATACGTCTGTGAATTTTAACATACCTTTCCCATGATCTGGAAAAACCCACATGACGAATATTTTTTCTTTGCTATAGTGCCCATAATGCTATGCTTTGGACTGTTGGTGGTGGTTCATGAAACACTATGTAGCTCGTAGTAAAACTATAGAGAATAGGCTCTGTAAACTGTAACAGTTATTAGGGAGAATTTTCGATTTTACATCTTCAACATAACAGTTCTTCGAGAGCTTTGAGTCCCTGAAAGCCCCTTTAATAACCCTAGTTTTACCCACTGAAAAGATGAACCGAGAAAAGTTTGCCATGTTTTTTACCTTTATCAACAAGCGACCGACAAGATATGCCTCCATTTAACTATTCAACAATCATAATATAACTACATCAACATATTATAAACACATCTAATATGTAAACGAATACAAATGTCTTATACAAATACAAGAAATAAACTCTCGTATAACACAATTACACCACCACGATCAAATTGATAACTTAAAAAAATCGGACCGATACAACATACGATGATTTCATATCAATATCCCGAGCACGGTTTCGCCTTCGATACTCGAACTGATGTTAACATGAAATATAAAAGGAAATCATTATACGATGGAAAGACTGGCGCGTCTGCCTATGAATTGTCTTTCCTAGATGTTAGAGGGCTACGTAAAAGTTAAAAAATACAAATAAATTAACAATTAAGAATTGAAATGTTATCTTTAATATGCATCGTCAGTCCGCATGTTCTTTTTTTACTCTAAAAAGGGAGATAAGTCTTTAGTCATGGCTTAAAACTTTTATTTCTCCAAGCATGAACGAAATCAAGTGATCGTCTTAGATGAATTAATTAAATTTTGGATCGTTTATAAGTATTTTTTCAATTCTATGAGCTTAGTCAGTTCACCTTCATTTCATAACGAACGACATTATCCAAAAATTGTGCTAATTGACAGCTTATCTGACACCTTGGAGGCCGCGCTAAAAGCAGCTTCATTTGTATTACGACTTTCGGAATCATATTCTGACCGTGCTTGCAAATATCGTATCAGTTTATTATTATGTTATTTTTATTACGTTTATAAGATTATTCTAACCATTACTTACTCATGTTCTGTATAAAATACTTATGTTCTGTATAATTCCACTATTTCAAAACAAATAAAGTTTTGGATCCTTACATCTTCAATAGGTTTCAATAACCTATATAACCTCATACACCCTTCATATAATACGTCTCACATTCCCTGTCTAATTTAAAGAGGATATATTCAATATTTTTATATCATTAATGTTATAAATCAATTAGGTATTAATTCGATCGTGTATTAATTCAATCGTGTATTAATTCAATCATAGATTAGTCATCGAACTACGGTAGTGGATAGTCGTGCTCTGTGTTTGACAAATTGCCTACCTGCTGTCGCGGACTTCGTACAGATAAGAAATTATTGTTACATTTTTGTTTTCTATTATTTGTTTGTTATATTTAGGTTTTGATAAATTCGTGTGTACAGTCAATCAAATAGACTGTATTATTATTTTTTTTTGTTAATTAATTTATAAATATGGAGGAAGATGAAAATCGACCTCCTGACCCCGAGTCCATATTTAATATTGGAGATGAGTATGAATCGGATGTTTCTATAATAGTCCCTTCCAGAAAACGAAGACCATCGCTCTGTCTTAATGTACCACCCAAAATTAAACCTGCGCAATCCGATGAAACCTCAAACCCTAAGGAAAGTCGTAAGGATACCATATTATCAGAATCTAAAAATACTGAACTAAGTTATTCCCCATCCTCCTCGGCTCCATTCATTGTCAATGTCCAAAGTACTGAACAAGGAAAAATCATTCATCCTCTGGATTTCGGGAAATTCATTTTTAGTTCAAAAAACAGTAACCTTGGCATAGTTAACGGATCTATTAAGCCGGAAGGCCGCTATAAGTTATCCCTAGAATTTAAATCCGCAAACTTTGCAAATGAATTTGTCCAAAAAATAGATACGCTTTCACACCACAAATTTAAATCTTATATTCCAACTTACAACCTTACTAGAATGGGCCGAGTGAGAGGTATACCAACCGATCTCTCAGAATCTGAAATTGTTGATGCACTTAATGATTCTCAAGTGACCCCTAAGGTTTTAAAAGCACGTAGATTAAATTACAAATATACATCTAATGGAACCACTACATGGAAACCCTCACAATCGGTTGTTATTACTTTTGAAGGCCAAACTTTGCCATCTCGGGTATTTATTTATTACAACGCACTCCCTGTGGAAGTATATAAATTCCCGACGATCCAGTGTTTTAACTGCTGCCGTTTCGGACACTCAAAACCCATATGTCGTTCCCCTCCACGTTGTTTTCATTGCGGAGAAGACCACCCCTTTGATCTTTGCCAAAAATCATCAAATGATCCACGTTGCATTAACTGCAAGGGAAATCATACAGCGGTTAGTGTGGCCTGTCCAGAATTGACCAGACAAAGGAATATTAAACAATCAATGGCTTCAGACAACATTTCCTATTTCCAGGCATCAAAATTATTCCCACCTGCAATAAAATCGTTTGCAGAGATAACATCTACCTCAATTCCTTGTAATCTATCTTACTCTAAATCTCCTCCATCATCTTCTCACAGGGAAACAATTTTTATACCACTCAAACCAAAACCAAAATTTATTGCTTCTATTGATAAAAATCAACATAATGATATTTTGTTTAACCCAAATGGGAATTATAAATCTCAGACACTCAATGGGAGTGCTTTAAATAGTTTCCAATCTTCCCCTAATTTAGGGAAAGTGGTGAATGAAAATTCTGCTTTCATTCAGACTTTAATTACCCTCTTAATTTCTATTCTTTCAAACAACAATAATATACCGTCCAACGCTGCCGATTGCATTAAATCTTTACTATCCTGTCTTCCTAATGTCTCCAAAACTAAACAGAATTCTTCAGTGGAATATCAGAAGTCTAATCTGTAATAAATTTGAACTTGTAAAATTACTCGATGAACATGAAATTTCAGTTGCCGCTATTTCTGAAACGTGGTTTAAACCCTCATATCTATTTAAGATTTCTGGATATAATTGTCTTAGACATGATTGACTGGATGGTAAAGGTGGCGCTGCCTTAATCATCCATGACTCTATCCCTTTCAAACCAATCATATTTCATACTCTTTCTAACAATTTTCAGATAGTAGCAGCTGTTGTATGTGATATTACAATACTATCAATATATGTCCCTCCCTCCACTATTTTTGATGAAAACGAATGGTCATCATTTATGTCTCAGATCCGTCCCCCGTATATGTTACTGGGCGACTTTAACGCTCATTCTACCTCTTGGGGTAGTGAATTAACGAATCGTTCTGGCCGTAATCTTTTAGATTTTATTGATTCCCATAATTTATGTATTTTAAACGACGGATCTCCAACCCGATTCACCCCCCCTCAACAAAGGAAAAGTGTTGTTGATTTATCTCTCTGTTCATCTTCGGTCATACGTAAATGTTCTTGGAACATACTTAAAGACCCCCTTTCCAGTGATCATTTCCCTATTATAATCCTCTTTCACCATCTAACCACCTCGCATTCCTTTACAATTAACAATAATTTTAAATTTAAAACGAAAGATGCGAACTGGGGATTTTTTTCTTCTGTATTAGACTCTCTTGTTCACTCTGTAAAATCTTCTCTTGGGAACATCAGAACACAATGTGAATTATTTCCTAGTATAGTTATAAAAGCAGCAGAAAAAATCCATTCCAAAGCGTAAAGTTAACATTAAAACTAAACATTCGACTCCGTGGTGGGACGAAGAATGCACTCGTGCTGTTAACTCTAGAAAAGAAGCAGTTTCCATTTACCGCAAATGCATGTCTTTTGAAAATTTCTTATCAGTGAAACGCGTCCAATCAGAAACTAAACGTATTTTGAAAAATAAAAAGCGGTCTGAATGGCGAAAATTTTGTGAAAACTTGTCTCCTGAAACTCCCCAGTCTTCTGTTTGGACTAATTTAAAAAAATTCGGTTCGTCATATGCTCCGGAGCGTACCAAACATATTCCGGAGGAAATTATTATAGGTTTTGCTGATAAGATTGCCCCTCCTTCAGTTGCCACATGTGAAGAAATGCCCTCTTTTATTTCATATCCATCTCACTCTAACTGGCTAGACTCTCCTTTCTTAGTTAGTGAACTAAAACGAGTAATCAAATCTCTTTCTGACTCTTCTCCGGGTCCTGATGGAATATTATATAGCTTCTTTAAAGCATTCTCCGACATGTCGGTTGAATATTTCTTATCCTTAATTAATAACATGTTTGAAACAGGATTTATTCCGGATGTCTGGAAGGTTCAAAAAATCCTCCCGGTTTTAAAACCAGGGAAAAATCCGTCCGAAGTCTCATCTTATCGTCCTATTGCTCTTTCGTCGTGTTTAATTAAAGTAGTGGAACATTTGATAAAGAACAGATTAGAATGGTTTGTTGAAAATCACAGTATTATCCCTCCTAATCAATACGGCTTTCGGAAAAAGAAATCTACTATGGATAATTTAAGTTTGTTAACAACAGATATCCGTATTTCTCAATCCCTTAACTCTTGTACATTGGCCACATTTCTAGATCTTTCTTCAGCTTACGACGATGTATTAATTGATGTTTTGAAGGAAAAATTAATTAAAATAAAAATCCCCATAAAATTAGTTCAATTTATTATCAACTTGCTAACAGACAGATCCATTATTATCCACTCTTCCTCAAACATATTGAAGCGCAAACTTTGGAAAGGGCTACCCCAGGGGTCTGTTATCAGTCCATTATTATTTAATATTTATATGAGTGATTTGGACATTGTAATCCCTTCGTCTATTAAGCGACTTTATTTTGCGGACGATTTTCTCATATATTTATCTCACAAAAATTTATTGCATGCTGCGAAGGAATTAAATTTGGCCTTACATAATATTAAAGTTTGGATGTTGACAAATGGAATGAATTTAGCTACCTCTAAAACCAAGGTAGTGGCTTTTACTCGCAAAAGAAAACTGCCTAACTTTACAGTCTCTTTTGATAATTTCCCCCTTCAAATCGTTAAGCAAATAAAATTTCTTGGCCTGCTTTTGGACCATAAGCTTTCCTGGCTCCCTCATATTCAGAACGTTTCTGCTAAGTGTGAAAAGGGGCTTAATATGATGCGAGCTGTTTCCAGAGTATGGTGGGGATCCCATCCTACTACTCTTAAACTAATGTATAATTCCCTCGTTCGAAGTCACTTGGATTATGGCACATTTCTTTTCGACCCACTTCCTAAACATCTGGATAAAAAACTTGAAAGAATCCAATCAAAAGGGCTCAGAATGATTATTGGGGCAATGAAATCTTCTCCAATTAATGCTCTTCAGATAGAATGTGTAGATCCTCCCTTATTTTTGAGAAGACAATACCTCGCGGATAGATATATCTTCAAAGCGTTATCTTTATCGCGTCACTCATTGGAACAGAGTCTCGATCGTTTGTTCAGTATTTTGAATAACAGAAGGAGGGTAATAGATAGAGATCGATTCCCTCTCTTATTAAAAAGTTTTCTATCATTTAGATCTCTGTCTTCTTACCTTCAAAATCTACAAGATGATCCAATCCTTCCTATTTACAGTACCCCGTTTAATGCTATTAATTTTATCCCAAACGTAATAATTTTTGACTTCCGGACGAACATTTTATCATCAGCTAATAACTTTCAAAATGTTGAAGAACATTTTAAAAACTTTATATTTTCAAAGTTTCCTGGATTTTCCCTCATATACACAGATGGTTCCAAATCCGACCACAAAGAATGTGGCGCATCGGTATATATTCCTGAATTCAATGTTAATCTGTCTTATAAATTGCCTAAAGAAATTTCCATATTTACTGCAGAATGCTTCGCAATTGAACAAGCTTTAATTCAAATCCAACTCCTTAATATTCGTCGAGCCTTACTGTGTACTGACTCTCTAAGTGCAGTATTAAAAATTTCCTCTAATATCGTTCGATGTCCAGAAGACTATGTTATTTGTAATATTAAAAAAATCCTCGATTCTTTAAACGAATCTATGTTTGAGACAATACTGGTTTGGGTGCCTGGCCATCTAGGAATTGAGGGTAACGAGAAAGCTGATTCTCTCGCTAAACTTGGAACTGTATCTGGTTCTATTCCTTTAGATTTTAAAATTCCTGTCTCTGACGTCTTCTCTATTCTTAAATCCAACATGTCTCGTTCCTGGGAAGAAAATTGGACAGTCACGAAAACTCAAACTGGATCTTTCTATGCTGGAATACAAAATCATATTCCAAGTAAACCCTGGTTCCACGGCAAAAAAAAGTCCAAAAGATTTATTTCCTGTATCTCGAGAATGAGAATTGGCCACTGCTCTATTGCAACTCATTTGTTTAAAATTCGGGTGCTCGAAAGTTCATTATGCCAGTGTGGTGTGGAGGATGAGACTCTTGACCATGTTTTCTTCAATTGTAAAAACCATTCTTCTTTCAAAGGCATGTATCGATTGCTTATTAAAATCACCCACCAGTCTCCCCTTAGTATTCCATATTTGCTGTCTCTCAACAACTCTCGCGTATATTCTATTCTTTATAAGTTTATAGATTTGAATGACTTTAATATATGATATGTCCAGTCCCCTTATAGATAATTCACATCAGTTTAACCATATATCTTATCCCAATCGGCACAATCACTCTCTTTAGGGTGAATTGCCTAATACAAAAAAAAAAAAAAAAAAAATTCAATCATATATTAATTCAATCATGTTGTACGGGACGTGTTTGCCTGCACAAGAAAAGACTGTAAATAATAAGCACCGGCACACATCAGTCCTCAACCTGGGTAATGATTTAAGTAAAACACCGTGAGGTGTTTTATCCAAACCATCATAAAAGAAAGACGATTCGAATCAAAATTCACATTTTAATTGCAAGTATTGTACTAGTATACAGAACGTACAAAGGGGTGTAGTTTATAGGTATTTACTATTTTTTACAGCCAACCCAATTCACAAGAAATAGTTATATGTATTTCAATACAACTGGGATTTAAAACACAGATAGAAAACTGATACAATCGGAATCTTTTCAGCGATAATTTCAGATTGGAGCACATTGTGCATCATCGCGCCATACGATACAGCAAATGGCGTAGGCGACTGCTGAAGCAGTGGCCGGTTCAATTGGTAGCCAGCAGGAATCGGCCAGCCTCTAGGTTTTCAGCATCAATGGCTTATTCAGTTGGTAGCCAGGAAGAATTGTCCGGCTTCTAGGTTTTCAGCATCAATGGCTAATTCAGTTGGTAGCCAGGAAGAATTGGCCGGCTTCTAGGTTTTCAGCATCAATGGCTAATTCAGTTGGTAGCCAGGAAGAATTGGCCGGCTTCCAGGTTTTCAGCATCAATGGCTAATTCAGTTGGTAGCCAGGAAGAATTGGCCGGCTTCCAGGTTTTCAGCATCAATGGCTAATTCAGTTGGTAGCCAGGAAGAATTGGCCGGCTTCCAGGTTTTCAGCATCAATGGCTAATTCAGTTGGTAGCCACGAAGAATTGGCCGGCTTCCAGGTTTTCAGCATCAATGGCTAATTCAGTTGGTAGCCAGGAAGAATTGGCCGGCTTCCAGGTTTTCAGCATCAATGGCTTATTCAGTTGGTAGCCAGGAAGAATTGTCCGGCTTCTAGGTTTTCAGCATCAATGGCTTATTCAGTTGGTAGCCAGGAAGAATTGTCCGGCTTCTAGGTTTTCAGCATCAATGGCTAATTCAGTTGGTAGCCAGGAAGAATTGGCCGGCTTCTAGGTTTTCAGCATCAATGGCTAATTCAGTTGGTAGCCAGGAAGAATTGGCCGGCTTCCAGGTTTCAGCATCAATGGCTAATTCAGTTGGTAGCCAGGAAGAATTGGCCGGCTTCCAGGTTTTCAGCATCAATGGCTAATTCAGTTGGTAGCCAGGAAGAATTGGCCGGCTTCCAGGTTTTCAGCATCAATGGCTAATTCAGTTGGTAGCCAGGAAGAATTGGCCGGCTTCTAGGTTTTCAGCATCAATGGCTAATTCAGTTGGTAGCCAGGAAGAATTGTCCGGCTTCTAGGTTTTCAGCATCAATGGCTAATTCAGTTGGTAGCCAGGAAGAATTGTCCGGCTTCTAGGTTTTCAGCATCAATGGCTAATTCAGTTGGTAGCCAGGAAGAATTGGCCGGCTTCTAGGTTTTCAGCATCAATGGCTAATTCAGTTGGTAGCCAGGAAGAATTGGCCGGCTTCCAGGTTTTCAGCATCAATGGCTAATTCAGTTGGTAGCCAGGAAGAATTGGCCGGCTTCCAGGTTTTCAGCATCAATGGCTAATTCAGTTGGTAGCCAGGAAGAATTGGCCGGCTTCCAGGTTTTCAGCATCAATGGCTTATTCAGTTGGTAGCCAGGAAGAATTGTCCGGCTTCTAGGTTTTCAGCATCAATGGCTTATTCAGTTGGTAGCCAGGAAGAATTGTCCGGCTTCTAGGTTTTCAGCATCAATGGCTAATTCAGTTGGTAGCCAGGAAGAATTTGCCGGCTTCTAGGTTTTCAGCATCAATGGCTAATTCAGTTGGTAGCCAGGAAGAATTGGCCGGCTTCCAGGTTTCAGCATCAATGGCTAATTCAGTTGGTAGCCAGGAAGAATTGGCCGGCTTCCAGGTTTTCAGCATCAATGGCTAATTCAGTTGGTAGCCAGGAAGAATTGGCCGGCTTCCAGGTTTTCAGCATCAATGGCTAATTCAGTTGGTAGCCAGGAAGAATTGGCCGGCTTCTAGGTTTTCAGCATCAATGGCTAATTCAGTTGGTAGCCAGGAAGAATTGTCCGGCTTCTAGGTTTTCAGCATCAATGGCTAATTCAGTTGGTAGCCAGGAAGAATTGTCCGGCTTCTAGGTTTTCAGCATCAATGGCTAATTCAGTTGGTAGCCAGGAAGAATTGGCCGGCTTCTAGGTTTTCAGCATCAATGGCTAATTCAGTTGGTAGCCAGGAAGAATTGGCCGGCTTCCAGGTTTTCAGCATCAATGGCTAATTCAGTTGGTAGCCAGGAAGAATTGGCCGGCTTCCAGGTTTTCAGCATCAATGGCTAATTCAGTTGGTAGCCAGGAAGAATTGGCCGGCTTCCAGGTTTTCAGCATCAATGCAGCAGGGATTGGCCAGCCTCTAGGTGATCACCGGCAGTGGGCAGTTTAGTCGGTTGATTATAAGAGCCGGCACACGGAGACGCCCCATTATTTTAATGATGACAGGTGCGTCTGACTCAGCTGATAAAGTGCCGGCCGTAAAGAGCTCGTTAGAAATAGTTGTAATCTTTAAAATGATTGTGCCGTGATGGAGGAACAGAAGCGACTACAGATTTCAGTTGACACTCAGGAATTTATAATTATAATTAACAGGTCGCGTTTTTAGGTGTTCCGTCCACTCGTGTTGATTTTTGAAATTTGACTGCCCCAATATTTAATTTTGACTGGGTATTTATAATGTCTCTAGCAAGCCCTCTTGTGACGTCAATATCGTTACCACAACTTGTTTTCGTTTCAGACGCAGGTGTTTTTAGGTGAGAATAATAATTTCGCACAGCGACTGGTTTGTCAATATTTTGATTTTTCTCCGGCCCGATTCGCTTAGTAACCGATAATTGTGGTGCATTTTTCAACTCGTAAACATTATTTCTTGGAAAAAGGGGTCATCAAACTTGCCAGGTGTTCAACCTTAGTTGCAATAGAGTCAAATGCAATAAATCTTGTTTTCACGTTCGATACACATGTATTCATTCAATCATGTATCGATTCAATCATGTATGAATTCAAGCATGTATTAATTCAATTATGTATTAATTCAGTTATGTATTAATTCAATAATGTATTAATTCAATCATCCATCAAGTCCGAAAAACTATAAATTACGATTTGTGTATCAAAAGATTCGCCAATAAGAGCTTTTCCCAGATTTAAACTGCAACAGAATCAATAACAATGTTTGACACCTTAAAAGTCGAAACATCTGTTTGAAAATATCTAAATATTTAGATGAACCCAGTTTTCTAAAAATCTATTGTTTACATTTAAAATTGACGATTGTGTCGTCAATGTAGAAATTTCAGTAAAAACTGATGAAAATTAACAGTTTTGCATACACGCATAGACACGCGAAAAAAAAATTGATTATAACAAAGCAACAGATAATGGCTGTATTTTTTTTATAAATTTAAAAATAATGTCATCATCTGTGTGCATGAATTCCAGTTCAAAAGTTGATAGAATACATTGTCATCGACAACAAGTCTGTCAGCTCGATCGGATGTGGAGAAGTGGGTTAATTTCCATTTCCAAGATTCCACTTCATTCATTCATTCATTCATTCATTCATTCAATCAAGAAAACAAAATCTAAATTTAAATATATATACTTTAAAAAACCTCTCTTACAGATATGTTGACATTGTTCAAACTTTCCGAATATCGAAATTCTTTTTAAGCGGATATACAGCTCGGACGTAGGAGTCGAAGGTCTTTATTTTCGTCAAATCGGTATAAACCGCAATTACAATGATTTCTTGTTCACTGGTTTCCCCTTTGTTCTATCTACGGTATTGACATAGATACGTGCGTATTTACGTAGATACTACTTATGTTTCGTACATTTCCTGCAAAAGGCATCAATCATTTATGATAGAAATTAACGAGAAACGAAATTTAAATAATTTGATTCCATTCAAATTGTGTGAGCGTGAGAACATGATAAATAGTTTCAATGAATCAATAATTTTTGAGTTGCAACCGGTACGGTATGTATTTTCTCAATCAACGATAAGTGTATTAATCGGTAATGTATGAACATTTCTATTGAATTTGGCCAATTACCGGATGAAATCGGTGATTATTGCTAATTTAAGTGGTTTTCTAATTTGATATATCATTGAAGAAGAAAATAATGTTAACAAATCTGAACGAAACGTGAAACAGAACAAAAAATTAAAAGATAATGTTCTCAACTGGGAATCAAACCCAGGTTCTTTAACTTACCGGGGCAGCTTATTTATCCACTCCACCATTGCAACCTAACTATTATACGTCATATTAACGTTTGGATTTGAAAACATTATCTTTTCTTCAAGGAAATATTACATTGATGGATATAAACCTTCAAAAGATAAAGAAAAGTTGCTCCAATAAAACTTGAATATTCATTTAGACTTTTAGAAAAATTCAATAGGTATCCTATATAAATATTAATCCGATATTTTATCGGAGTTTATATACTATCTAAGTTATAAACCATTATATAGAATTTTGTGATTATCCAAAAAGATAGCTGCCAAAAATATGTGAAAAATTATTAGCAAGATAATATTGATTCTGAATTTGAAATAAAACAAGCAATGGAAATTATGCAGCATGCTGAGTTAATACAAAAATTCCTTATTGAAATGCTGTTCGAATTTAAAATAGAGTAAGGACAGGTTGTTTCGAAGAATATGAACAATTCATCAAATTTCAACATTCATTTTCGGGTTCTGTGAAAGTCCTATTCAAGTTTAGTTATTATATAATTATAGGCTCGTTGCTTGAAAGATCTGAAATAAAAACAGAACTTCAAAAAAATCTTCGCAGTACTTGAAAATTGATGTTGAAATTTGAAGAATTGTTCTAATTCTCCGGAACTTGGAGAGATTTTGTATTATTGAACAAAATAAACGAAGTGTCCGGGGGTGAAGTGCACTAACTTCGGGAGTTGTTAGTAGTACAGGTAAAAAAATATTACTTTTTCGAAATTCCAAAGTTGACAATAAAAAGATAACGGTCACAACTAGGAATCGAACTGTCTTACCGGAACAGCATTTATCATTCAAAAAGTAGCTGCCAAAAATAAGGGAAAAAATTAGTTGCTAAAATGATATTGTTGATTCCGAATTTGAAATATAAGATCGACAAATATGACGTTTAATAACTGGGTCTCAAAGGTAGAGTGGTTATGTTGCTATCCCGGTAGGACAAGAGATCCTGAATTCGACTACTGAGGTGTGGCCTCTCTATATGTGGTCTCTCTATATTTTCTGTATCTTGTTCTGTTTAATTTTTCGTTTGCATTTATTAGTATCATCTTCTTTTTTGATGATAGATTCTTAATAAATTAGAAATACTCATTTTTCTCCATGTACACTTGTAGTAGGCTCTTTGACCTATCGTATTATAAACAACGGAATTTATGTATCGATAATCCTATAGAATTTTATGTGTAGTACAATCGGATTGTTACATGCTGTATAACAGTCCACACGTACTTACTTCTTCCGGGCTATCGATTTCCTCAATTGCCCTGGAATGCTACAATCCCGGAGTCTTCCCTGTGTTTGTTTGGCCGTGGGTTGAGGGCGGGAATCTTCAGGGGTCGTGTTTGTTCTTGTTTAAGTAGAAAATATCCAGGGGCGGCCAGCGGGAGCCAATCCGTCTTGACAAAGCGAATAACATTTATGATCACTGTCGAAGCTGCCCCAGAAAAAACAAATCCGACAATTTGACGGCGTCGCACTTTTGGTCTTTGTATTATTTTACTGGTTTTATTGTTTACAACACTTTTTATTGATGTTTAGTAAGGAATGACGCTGAACAATTCTGTTTTATATACAACGATAAATCGGTTAGTTAAATAATGGTGTACTATGTTGGAAGATACTCATTGACATTAAAATTAATCATACTTATTTAGCTGATCGGTGCATGGATGCATGAGTGATTTGAAATTGTATTCCTGCGCAGCGATTAAAATTATTCAAATTCAATTAACTGTAAATTTCCAAAATTGGAATTAATAGGTATAATTCATATCAGACAAGCGATAAAGTGGGTGCCAAAACTGTTTTATTAATTATCAATTATTCATTTGAAATGCATTTATTTTGATCAAATGCTTAGCTAAGGCATTCGTCCCAAGGGGCGGTAACCGCGGCAAATGTTGCTCAATGTATGTTGCACGATCTCTGCACACGGCAGTAAGCTATGTAGCTTGTGGTATCTTGTAGTTAAACTGTCGGTATCGCAGATTTCTGTTTTTGCAACTATGCTGAATGATCTTATCATTGTACTATTTTCATAAGGGTAATATTGGAGCAGGTTATTTAATACACCCATATAAATTGTAATTTTACAAGAGACTGAGAAGACGGGCGAATGGAGTGTAAAAAATAATAAACGACTGTGAATCAAGTCAGTCACCAACAATAATTGGATAATTTTAATAGAGCCGTTTTTGTGAAAAATCACCTCGAGGGTGCTCTGACGCAAGTGTCGACGGGGTTGTGGATTTTTTTACAATGATTTTTTTTATTAAAATTAATTTTGTTGATAGTAATGATAGTTAGAAGTTCTTTATTTGATATCGGCGGTGTCGCGATAAATACCGAACGCCTACTGAAACCTGTTACAGCTAGCTGTATAAAGGAAGAACATCTCATCGCCTAGTCTCGCCCCCGACCCGACTGCACTGTTGCAGGCCCCGATCAAATATATGTATCGGTGAGTTCTCGGTTTTTGTCGATTCTCTACCGATCTGTGGGACGACTGCCTAAATCTGTCAAAAATTGACTGATCTATGTCTGAATCACTAACGATTTTTACTTATGGTGTTCATTCGAAAGGTAATTCTGGTCCTCTCTCCAGATATTTATCAGCAAAAATATATAATTATATTATAAAGAAAATTAAAATACATGTTTATGATTTCATAAATACTTTGTGCTTCAAAAATCGAATCACTTAATTTTTCACAGGTTTGCGCTAAGTTTGAACAAAATAATTTGTTACGTCACCCAAAAATATGAGGCGTACAATAAACATTGAGTTATAAATTGGGAGTCAACATTCCTTGTAAAATCAGTGTAAAATATTGTTCCCGTGCGGGAAGCAGGAAAGCGGGTGCCACACCCGCTGTCGATATCGCCCTAATCTTTCCGACCGTGACCGAACTCATTGAACGAAGTCGCCGGTGACCGGCGGCCGCGCGCATTTTGGCTACCGGCGAACATTAAACAGCCAATTTACACGACTATTGATAATGGAAAAAACTATTTACCGATGAAAGGTTATAAAAATGCTTTCCTTGTATTTTACAGTACGACTTGCACAGTATCTCAGTCTGCATGTCAGCATTTTATGTCATCGCCGTAGACCTGGGCCCGCGACTGCTTGTAACCGACTGAAGCGCGTGTTATCTCACAGCGGACAATTAACCGATGTTTGTGGCCCATACTTAGAAAGCCAATGTTAGCTTTATCTATGCACCTCAATGACAATAACCTATTTATTAAAATTAAAATAATGAACTCAAATAAACGAAGTTGAATTATTATGTTTTAATAATAATGCAGTAACCAATATGACTTAATGAACACAAGATGATAAAATAAATAACACAAAACGGTTGTAAATTAAGCATTTTGAATAAGGCATCTTGACGACACCCTTTCGCTATAAGATTACCCTCGCAAAAGAAGAGAATCAGTTTCAAAGCTTTAGAGTGAGATTCGTGTAGATACGTGAATCTGTCGGAGTGGTCCAGTACATTTCAGAAATCATCTCCACTTCGGTAGAGCCCTTCATATCAAATTTGATTTGGGTTACTATTGATGTATCGAATTTAGATACTAGTATAAAGGGTTGAAAAGTAAGAATCAGTTTTTTTTTTTTTCAACGATAAAAGATAAAATAAATACAAAAATGTGTGTATTTACGCCTTGAAGGCTTTTACATGTATACAATGTTATGTGTTAGTTGTTCAAGAGTACAATAATAAGTGCAATAATAATACATAATATAATAAGTCGATTATGGAAGACATAAGCAGATACAATACAAGTTATCATAGAGAGTACAAAAATGTGTGTATTTACGCCTTGAAGGCTTTTACATGTATACAATGTTATGTGTTAGTTGTTCAAGAGTACAATAATAAGTGCAATAATAATACATAATATAATAAGTCGATTATGGAAGACATAAGCAGATACAATACAAGTTATCATAGAGAGTACAAAAATGTGTGTATTTACGCCTTGAAGGCTTTTACATGTATACAATGTTATGTGTTAGTTGTTCAAGAGTACAATAATAAGTGCAATAATAATACATAATATAATAAGTCGATTATGGAAGACATAAGCAGATACAATACAAGTTATCATAGAGAGTACAAAAATGTGTGTATTTACGCTTTGAAGGCTTTTACATGTATACATTGTTGTGTGTTAAAGAGTATAATAATAAGTACAATAATAATACATAACATAATAAGCCGACTATGGAAGACATAAGCAGATACAATACAAGTTATCATAGAGAGTTCTGCTGTACAAAGGAATTCAATAATTGTATATAATAACGAGAGTACCAAATAAGTACTTAACGTACTTTGAAATTAGATAAAGAGAAACGTGTACTTTGTTGATATATATAAAAATGAACAGTTTGTTTTAAAGCAAGTTTGTATTATCAACCCTTTACTACGCAAGACTGGGTATTTTACAAAACATAGCTAAATTAATACAGTGGTAAAGGGTGCATATGAAGACGTATAAAAGACGTTTCGAAAGATGTATAAATGAGTTTTATGGTTATAAGATAATGTTGTTAAAATGAGTTTTATAAAAATAAAATCAAACATACGAATTTCGGTTGTCTCTGATAATAATAATGATTGGATGATTTCTAGCGCCGTTTTCGTGAGAAATTAATTTTTACATTTAACCTATCCCCTATCACTTTTACTCATTACATCGAATTTATGTTCGATCTTGCTATGAATTTAAGTGTCGTTTTCAAATTTTAAACTATAATTTCGGTTATTCCTTCGTGAAATTATTCGCGTTCAATGAACCCGAATTTGCTTTGAAAGTTTCATTATCAAAATTGTAACGGAGAGAAGGATTATTCAGGCAAGCGATAAAGTAGGAAGGTATGATATAGTATTTTAATACGACATTATTTTAATTGCCCTTTTCAAAGTTTTAATTATAACAGACCGTGATTTTTCACGGATCTGCGCTACTTTTACATAAAATTAAAAAGAACACGGTCACTCGAGTTTCAACATATGATAATGTTAAAAATGGGTGACCGGATATATCATCACAATTATAATTTATCACATCTTTAAAAAGTTATATAAAGTTATGGAAAGTGATGAAACAAAAACTTTATTAATAAAATAAAATACTTTTTTGTTTTAAAACCACGATATTTATTAATTTATGAACCGACCGGTTTCGCTTTACTTAAGCATCATCAGGGTACAAATTAATACTATATTGTATTAATTTGTATTAATTTGTACCCTGATGATGCTTAAGCAAAGCGAAACCGGTCGGTTCTTAAATTAATAAATATCGTGGTTTTAAAACAAAAAAGTATTTTATTTTATTAAATATGTCAAACCACAAAGTGATTGCTTTCTACAATAATAAAAACTTTATTAACTGGGTTAAGTAGGTTAGGTTAGGTTAAAAAAAAAATTTCATCGTTTCTAATGACTTTATATCACTTTTTGAAAGTGTGTTGAATTGTCACTGTGTTGAGTTGTCATGGAACCTTAAAAATGATATAGTTACAATAATGTTCGCCGGTTTGAACTGGTGTTTTTTTATCAAGTGTTTTTTATATAATTATAAGAGTTCTAACTGCTCTCGTGCAGTGGTAACTATTGTAACCCCAAATATTGGGGAATCAATGTTTTAAGGTTTAAGGAAGTAGGTAAATGAAGTAGATAGGGAATATCTGTGTACAGATATAGTCACCAAACACCGTCAAAGCCATTTCAAGCTATGTTTGGATTATAAGTGCTGATGCAGGTGCTCACCAGGGTGATTTTGAAGGATCATCGCTCTGGAACGTGTCGTAAAAGTGTTATAAATATATGCATATGGATTTTTAGTGTTTGTCCATTTATAATACACCTGTTTTATAAGATACATTCCTTAAAAAATAAAAAAGAGAAAAAATAATGGTGACATACATATTATAAGGGGTGGTGAGGGGCATTTATATATATCTTAAATCCTTCAAGGCTGCTGTTAAAAATTTGAACAGTCTACAAAACGTTATTTAACAGCGCCATACATCGTGTCATGCTATGCCGAGCCAGTTATGCTATGTGGGATACTTAGCAGATCATGGTGCCTTATCTGTCTGTAGTTGTTCGGTTTGAACAGCTTATAGCATTCCAAAAGGTATGGGCCATCTATTAAATTATTAATGATTTTATGCGCCGTTACAGCAAGGGCCCAACTCCTCGAGTGGAGACTTTGTTGGCACGTTTCAATCGCGGGTACTCTCCATGCATTCTCATATACAGTTATTAATGAAGGAAAATTAACCAATTTTCGGTTTTTATATTTGTGATAAGTACATGCATTTTAAATTTGTTTTATTTAATTTATATAAATCCGCAAAGGTTTCAAAAATAAATAGCATTTGGGAGATGAAATTATAATCTATAACTTTTTAGCAAACAAGAACACCAAAGTAAGTACTGGTATTATTAGTTTGGCATTTTCGAGATGCTCGTATCGCTAATGGCGTTCATTTAAAGTTTTACAACTCTGGTGTTTAAAGTTCCTGAAACAACTAACGGGTGCTACATTTTCTTCTGGATCACGTCGATCAATGTGAAACATACGGGTATGGTTAGGTACTTGAAGTTTTGTTTTGTTCTGAAACCACTAAACCATTTTTATTTATTTTAGAAACACATTTTAAAAAATAATACGTCTTCAACTGTTCAATTACTGCAGGACAGCGAGAAAAGAAGATGCGCAGAGGCAGGTCTCTAGCTCTGCGCAGAAAGGGCGTGATTTTTTAGTGTCTGCTGGCGTTTGTTGGTGGCTTACCAACCCGCACTCACCTTCCGCACGGTGTAAGAGAACGGTATTTTTATTAACTATTAGCTATCAACTAGGTTTTCCCGTTTCAAAACAATTACATCCATATTACAAGCTGTGATGTGAGAAACATTGTACTTAAGGTGAGGGCCCTGGGAACCATCTATAGGATAACCAACACCTCTGCCATTAGGTCATCTCAAGCAGTTCGTTACGTTTGTTGACTTAGCAGGGGTGCCCGAGTTCGTTCAGTGAGCTGTGTTCAGGTAATGGCGGTGGATGTGCCTGCTCACCATTTGCGTGATGGGATACACCAGTCTACGGAGACCCTTTGACCTCTCCAGCAGGTCTTTCTCGGCACATCGTCTTGCACCGAGAAAGGAAGGATTCATATACCCGTCACTTCTGGATTCACTGACCCCTAGATTCCTACCCACCCCTTACATATTTTATTTCTTCCCAGAACTCTTCTTCCTTTCCTCAAAAAGACCCTCCCCACAGCATCGCTAAACATGACATATATTTCCTGTGTGGGGTTAATGTAAACAAATATAAAATAATTAGAGTAAAATAAATTTGTTTTTAACACCACTTTATTGTATATATTTTCTATATAAAACACCAAACGGTTTCGGTTCACCCTAAACGTTAATCAGGGTTATATAAAAACATATTAAATCAATAACAGAATTACAGTGTATTAATAGGAAGATAGAAGAGGGAGAAAGAACATCAACTTTGTTGGAAGGGAGAGGGGAATATGTTTAAAATAGGGTTATATTTGACAAGTCTAATTGTTTATTGAGTAAATTGGTTATATTTATTTTTAGGGATTTTTTAATTTCCATAGCTTCTAAATTGTTCAATCGTTTAACCATTCCATTTCAGAAACCGGTTCAAAAAATTCAATATAAATTATTTATCAAAAACCTCATCTTCAATTTCGTCTCCCCTTTTTTGCAAATAACTTGTTATTAACTTAACTTGTTAATGTGATAAGTATCTATTCCCTGAATTGTAGTATTCCCTGCTTTGTAAATTACTTGCGTGATATTACATAAGTTTTTTTAAAAGACTTACGAATAATTAAACAAAGTTTAAAATTTTCTAAGCAACATCAACACAGGCGGAAAATGTTGCTTGTGAAATGATGACGGACTTAGCTGGCAGAGAAATTAAACTCGTTTCGCGACGCCTGGTTGAGAAGCTGACGCATTTATCCACTCAGATACTTGGCGAAAGACACAAGTAAAATGACAGTGAGACATGGAATTAATGGATGAAGGACACAGGTAAATTGATAGCGAGACGTAGAATTAGTGGATGAAGTAAACAAGTAAAATAACAGTGATACGTGGAATTAGTGGATGAAGGACACATGTAAAATTACAATGATGCGTGGAATTAGTGGATGAAGGACACATGTAAAATTACAGTGATACGTGGAATTTGTGGATGAAGGACAAAGGTTAAATGATAGTGAGACGTAGAATTAGTGGATGAAGGACACAAGTAAAATGACAGTGAGACATGGAATTAGCGGATGAAAGACACAAGTAAAACGACAGTGAGACATGGAATTAGTGGATGAAGGACACAAGTAAAACGACAGTGAGACATGGAATTAGTGGATGAAGGACACAATAAAATGACAGTGAGACATGGAATTAGTGGATGAAGGACACAGGTTAAATGATAGTGAGACGTAGAATTAGTGGATGAAGGAAACAAGTACAGTGATACGTGGAATTAATGGATGAAGGACACAGGTTAAATGACAGTGAGACATAGAATTAGTTAATGAAAGACACAAGTAAAACAAAAATGTAAGAAATGAGATAGGCACAATTAATATTATCAAAGTTAGGAATTTCAATAAAATCAGCAAATATTAACTATCTGTCATTCCCTCCGGCACTAATAAACTAACACATATCATTTGCTACTGTTATCATAATAAATCATCATTCATGTAATGCTGCACAAAATAACATTGCGTAATTACTGCAAAAACTCATTACAAATATGAGAACAGTAATGCGGTAAAATTTCGTTGCGCGATGCATTGATTAAATGCACCAAATGATGATAGAACGGAAATAAATTAATACTAGGAAATAGGTGTGATTATGATCAGTTGTATTATTTATATTATACCCCCAAATGTGATTTACATAATACCTTGGTGAAATAGTAATCAATAATCATGAGGTAAAATATCCTATTAAAATTTTATATTGTTTACATTGTATTTAGAATGTTTAACCTCACTAGGACAAGCCTGTGTTGAGGTTAATAATTTTAGAAAATAATAAAAATAACACAAATATTTATTAAGATAACAATATTGTTACATATTGTGACGATAATTTACATTGATATTTTATTGCAAAAAAATTATAATTAACTATTATTTTAAATACAGGAGATAAGAAGAAAAAAGAATAACATAATAAAAGGAAAAGGATGAAAAATATACATATACAACACATTATGCGATTAATTTAAAAGGACAAAGATGAAAAAAATATATATAACCCATGCAGAAGTATAGTATTATGCTAACTTTAATTTTTATTATTATTGAGGCATGTTATTATAGCTTTCTTGTAACTATATTGATGATAAAACAAGTCACTTTTCTTTTAAATTCTTGCGATCTTTGCTGTCTCATAAGAATATTTTTTTAGAATCATTGTTATTTTGGAAAGTACAAATGGACCCTATTCGTAAGTGGCAAGAGCTCAATACGTTTTTGAATCAGATGTCATCACAATAGTTGGAAAGCCTCTGTGAACACATGGGTTAGATTATAATGGTTATAATCTAGGCAAGTATGTACCTATATAAATTAACGCTCTCTTCGCTGAACCAAAAAGATAGGTATTCGCCTATGTGACTTACGGAAGAGTTGGTTGTGACTTTCGATGATATGGTTCTTTTGGTAGCGCTCGTATGGTGGAGGAATTTACAGGCACTCGTATAAAATTGACCTAATTATATCTCCGGATAAAATACGAATTGAAACATCGGTTCTTTTATCGGTACGGTGTTTTTATTGACTGTCATTAGATGACGTTTTTCTCAACGGCGCCGGCGCGGGCAGCTAGATTCAACTCAAAACAACACTGCGCGGATTCAAACCAGTAAAATTTGAATCCTAGCTTCCTTATTGGTTGTAGCGGAAAAAGCGTTAAAACAATTCAGCGTCACTAAATAGCCTCCGTATTACTACGTTATGTTGCTGCAAAGGGGGTAGAATGATATGGTGACACAAAAACTCATCAAAATGACGATTCAATAAATATTTTAAAAGTTATATAAAGAGATTTAAAATAATGAAACAGAAAACTAGGTTACATGGGTTAGGTTTACAGGTTGGTTTTATATCGTTTTTAATGACTTTACATCATTTTTTAAAGATATGTTGAGTTATCATGAAACCAGGTCAATTTATTTTTTTTGTTTGACCGAGGATCGAACTTTCCTCCTCAGGGAATGGCTCTTAACTGCTGTGAACTTTTAAAATTTCATTTAAAAAATGTTACATAAAATGTCAAAAGCTGTTTTACTGAAGATTGAACCTTTGTCTTAAATGAGTGAACAGCGCTCTCACTTAAGCCAAATCCAGATTGGATTGTACCGAGATTTATCACGTGCTTGCGCGCTTTTGTATGTGCCATCGAAAAATAGAAAGCATTGTCATCAAGAACGAGTCTATCTGCCTAGTTTCAGATCGGTTGGATGTCGAGAAGTAGGTAAATCACCACTTCTTACATTCCAATATTCATTCATAATCTCGTTCATTCATTCAAGCAAGAAAACAAAATAAAAATTTAAATAGACGTTTTTTGGACTACAGAATTAAAGAAGAAAGAATAATACGAAATGAATTAAATAAGATTAGAAAAATAGGTAAACATAAAAATTTTATCGGAAATTTAAAAATTGGACATTTTGCGAAACACCTGCATTGAATTTGTATTGAATTTCTTCTGTCTAATTGGAACACCATTAAAAATTTATCGCCATCATATTTTAGTTAGGGTAGTAGAATAAATACAAACTAACTTCAATTAGTTCCAACTATCGTTTGGCAAACTACTACAGCTTCATTTTGGGTAAAATTAAACACTGTGATTTTAATTTGCACAAAATCCTGCACCACGTTTCCCTTTAAGAGGTCCTCAAGGAATTTCGCTCGTGGAAAACGATTTCACCGTTAATGTCCCCATAAAAGGCCAATAGTACAAGCGGATGCATATATAATAATACCGTTACCATGTTTCTATGTTACGACTTGTTACAATGTTTAATGTTGCAACTCATGAAAATGTTGCAATATCGTTCACGGATGTGGGTTGACTCAAGGCTAGAGAGGTCTGAAGTGTGACGATTCCCCACGTAGCATGTTGAGAAATGGCTGCTCGTGACTTGTGACTCTGATATAGTGCTTAGTTTAAAAAATTCAACATTCTTGATGTTGTTATTCCAAAAAGATTTGATTTTTTGTATTAAGATTTTCAGGTTATAATCTAGGCAATTTCGTTTTGCCCGTGCACCATACAAAAATCCGAATTTAAAAAAAAAAGTTTTCTTCTACAAAAAAATTTAGTGTCAGTTTAGTGCTTTTTTTTAGCAAAATATCATCTGAAAGGCGCATCACAAAAAAAGAGTCAAAAGTCTGCTATGTACCAATGTACCAATCAGTGTGTGTATTTATCTTACTGGGTGATCAAAGCCGATGAGTCTACAGCACTGCCTACAAGAAACTTTTAGGAGCTGCTAAAAAAAATTAAGTTTTCGTCGAAGGTAAAGCAATTAACATAGTTTTTAAATAATCTTGTCAATAAGTTTTACCAATAAAAATATCAAAAATCTGACAAGAGCTATTTTTTAAAATTAAACCGAAAAACTTCCCAATTTTATTAAATGCAAATTCGAAATTCACTGAATATTCAAAATTTATCACATCAAATAAAATAATGTGATCAAATTAAAATGGTAACAAAGAGAGATTCGATTATTTTTCCAATTTGTAGAATAATGTCGACATATTTCTGGAATTTCAATTATTTATCGAAAAAAGTCATAAAGTGCCTGCCTACACGCATCATCGTGGCTTTTGATAAAGGAATGTGGTTTATTATGGGTTCATTATGAACAAGAAACCTTTTATAAAATGAGAAAAATTCTAAATCCACTTGACTTTTATTTTAGCATGTTAGTCGTTTGATCTTTTGTATGGAAAATGAATGAACCATGTACCCATGTAAGCTTTATTTACAGAGAGAGGCCAGTTAGGTTCAATAAATTTACAATTATTTATTAAATTATGTAATTTCCTAGTACAAACATAGGCGACATTTTCTAAATTGGAACCGATGTATGTATTATGAAAATAAAATATAGAAATAAATAAATATATCATTTTATAAATTTTTAGTTTTATTTTTAAATAAATACTAGTATTACTGAGTGTATATTTAAATAAACCATACAATTTAAAAAAAAAAATTAAAATCTTGAATTTGACCGGTCGGTGGCCGAGTTGACATCGCGCTTGGGTCCCACTCAGGCGTAGTGTGTTCAATTCCTCGGCTGGCTAAGTCCTCCATTACAACACAAGCAACATTTTCAGCTTACTGTGGTGGTAGTAGGAGATTTTCAAATATTGTCAGGTTATTCGTAACCCGGGAATGTTTGTCTTTCTTTTAAAAAAATTAAAATTTAAAAAAAAATTAATTAATTCAATAATATTCTATTTATCCTCCATCATATGTTTTCGTCACTAAATACATAAATAATATGTCTTTTAATTTCGTAATCATGATTACGATGTAACCATAATAAAGCACTGGAATACTCGCGACAATAACTGGAATATTAGTTGGATGATTGCCATTCGAGTCTGAAAATACTATCCCTCATTTAAAAAAAATACCTCTGAATTTTAATACTGAGACATATAAATTGATTATAGTGCTATATAGATAAAGAATTTACCTTTACTGTACTGGTCATCCTATATTTTTACCATTTAAAAAATATAAATTAAAAAATGCGTGATTTCTGTGAGTCAAAAACGGCATATTATGGCGTGCGATCAATCAAGATGTTTTGCAAAGTCGGCAAAATATACCGAAAATCACTCAAGTGGTTAGAAATTTTTATGTAGTTTTAAATTCATAATTCGAATAGAACTATATGCCATTTCACAAATATTATTGTTACATTTCCAAATGTACACACTCCTATTCCTTTCGCAATCAAATGCTTCTAATGGAAGACGTAGTGTTAATTTTAAGATATAAATTAATCGATTATTTCAATACATGAAAAGGTTATATTGCGTAATTTATTACTACTTAGGTATGTATAAATAAGTCGTTTATGTAATGTTTAATCTACAATAAATTAAGGACATTTGTACGGGCAGCGCAAATTGAAATGTAATTCTAGTCTCACTCAACGGAAGGAATCTTTGCAATTGATATATATGCTTGGTGTTGTAACTTTAAGTGACCAGCTCGGTCACCGGGGGCTCGATCGAAAAACAGGAGTCGAGTTAACCTGTCAGAAGCTGGGCATACAGTAAGGCACAAGACCCGTAGATTATTAAGTAGTACACAACTGCTGACTATGTTCAAATTGCATGTAAGCTCCATTGTTGAATTTGACAGATCTCCTCTAAACTGGAGAACATAAATTCAAAAAAAAACTCTAACTCTATTCAGAAACGTGCATTCCTGTTAATGGTAAACGGATTGCAATATTTAGAGCAGATTTGTAAGGTGGGGATGGTGTCCGTGTTCTACCGATTTTCATTTACCGAGCTAGCGGAAATTGATCTCTTCAGCACCGGTGCTTAATCGGGAAACAAGCCAAACGCGCGCCCAACATTTGTACGGTTGACATTTGTTACATGAGAGTGGGCCGTTTCTACGATTCTGTACACCAGTGGCGGCTCGTGACTTTTAAAAAATATGACATTGTTGATGTCATTGTATCTGAAATTTTTTTTTCTATTAAGATTTTTAGGATTCTTTAAGAAACGCAGCATCCCAAAACTGAAAATCTTCATATTGTAAATATTTTTTATAAAGTTAAATTTAAAAAAAAAAACAGAATTTTCAATTGCAACTTCATAAATGTCGTATTTTTCAATCTTGCCACTCTAGCTCACTGAAAAGTCACGTACAGTCAATGCTGTAGGTACACATTCCTTGTTTCGCACACCATATTCGCACATAATCTTTTTAAAGCGACCTCAACACCTTCTTCCAACATTAACTCAGCTTGTCCCATCCTTTTAAGATTCTCTTTCATAAATCCTGTCCTGTCCCAAGAATTTTTAATGAATCTATTCTCCAAAATTATCTTTGAAAAAAAAAAAAAAACTTACCTTGAAAATGTATAAATTCAAAGCGTTTACTTGGCAATATCTGGGTTTTCTGTGAATTACCTTCGCCATGTGAAAAGAAACGCTGAAAACTTGAAAGACTGAAATAATTATTTAAATTCAGACCTGAAATATGCCCCACTTGCTAACTTGCCATAAAGCCAAGGGAACAATTGAAATATAGTAAAATAGAGAAGGCCTCGCGCTGCAAAATGCACCCTGTAAAAATCTATGTTTAAGTTATGCAAACTACCTAGAGTTCAGAGCCCTATAGTAGCGTGAGTTTATCTGGCTTCGTCATCGTCAAATCGTCAAGTTTGTGGAATGATCTGCCATTTTCTATAAGACAAGGTATTTATTACCTGCCTTAATTTTTTGGCATTACTTCATTCTGTCCAAAAATATCTTTTTAACACAATTGAAAGTATCCCATATTGAAATGGTGCTTCACACGACTTAAATCGTGTTTTGTGAATAATTTGAATAGCCAGGTTCTTTCCATTCTTCCAAACCATCTTCTTCATCTCCTCCCCCACCACTACCTTCAGCCTCACAAAATGCCATAGTCGCACTGGCTCTTGGGTCTCTTGTGCGGTATTCATAAGGACGAAAAAAAAATCTTTTCAAGTTGTTTAATAGAATTTGAATAATTCACCAATTTTCAATGTTAATTTTCAAGTTATGTTATTAATTCGTATATTCGAAGCTACTGGCCCAAATTGATGTATTAATGTAACTTGAATAGAACTGTCGCAGGACTTGAAAATTAAATTAAAAAATTTATGAATTCTTCATATTCTTCAAACACTCTATAATATTAAAAATACGTCCAATACCAGTGAAATAGTGGCAATATCAATAACTGTTAGAGGCGCTAGTGTAGCATATTGACTTTGTATTTCGTTCCACTTGCGGCAAATTGAATTTATAAAGTACTTGGTGGTGGTGTTTTACGCTTTCAAATTTGTATTTTGATCAATATTGATAATAAGTGTGCCGTTTACGAATGTAATAATTACAAAACAACAAAAACCCTGTCGTTTTAAGGATGCCAAAGATTCGTTAAATCCTAGAAAACAAAATGTTCTTGATTATGTAAAAAAGTGAAATCTACAAATAAGAAGTTGAAAATAATTCTTACAGTTATTTCCAAGCCACGAGAGTTATTAGCAGCTTTTTTATTTTGAGTATGAGCTAAAAAAGCGGTTTAATCCCACAAAGGCACTTTATCCAATATAAAAAGATTTTATTTCTAATTTACCAACGTTAAATAAATAATTTATTACCTACACAAAAAATCGATTAAAATGTATGAAAAAAAAACGAAGGTGCACAACTCACGCCGCCGGGAGGCGCTAGTGTAGCATGTTGCCATCAGAATCTATGGGAAATATCAGAAGTTGGAAATATTATTAATATTATAAGGTATTTGTTAAAATATGTATCTACTCAAAAATATCTAAATTCTTTCGAGAAAAGATTTTCAATTTCATTAACCTCTCTTGTGCCAAGGATTCGAAAGGTCTTGTCTATCTTCTCATCCACGTTTAAAGTTTTGTAAGGCTAGCATTACACTTGTAAGTTTTTACGTAAATTTACGACTTCTAGCCAATGGGCATCTTGCATTTTGAAAATCCAATGCGCCCATTGGCTAGAAGTCGTAAATTTACGTAAAAACTTACAAGTGTAATGCTAGCCTAACATCTTACGTGAAAAGCGAACCTTAAGCGTCATTGAAGTAATTGTTTGGGTCATACATTCCAATCTATGGTAGTGTTTACCAATGGTGCGACAAGAAAAAATGTATTTGGCAACTTGTAACATTATCATATTCATATCTCCGGAGATCAGATTACACACAGAAAAGTATGAAATATTTTTCATAACCAAGGGAGGAAGTTTTTTAAATTTGTATTCATAATTTAGGTTTCGAGCTCTATCAGGAAGAGAACATCCTCATTTTTGTTCAAAATTTAACGACAATTTATACTTATTTTAAACCCATGTTTTTATCGTCCTTCTTGTGAAAATGACAAAAATTCCCGAATTACGAATAAGGTGACAATATGTGTCGCAGCGACCATTTTGCGGACTGCCACGTCACCGCTATTGTTTGAGGCGCTCTCCGATCTACTGGTACTGTTTTTATTAATCTTAAATAAAAATAACTTACATCGGGTACCCTCCATAGGTCACACTAAGTGGTTCAAGTCCTCCTACTCATTATTTATGAAAACAAAGTAATGAACTTGCAACCTCAGGGCGGGAACCAGAGGCTTTAAACCACTTAAGCCTGTCAAAACTCCTATTTCCACTAAAATCAATACGTTTTCTGAGAAACAAAAATAATCGATTGATAATTGGTATTACTAAGCAATCTGAAAGAGATAAATCACCTTTTAAAATTAAAATAAAAAATTAATGTTATTTACTTGACTAATCTTGTTTTGTCTTTATGTTACATATGTTTTTAAAAGAATCATTCCACTTTTTTAAAGAGTAATCCAATAAAGTAACTGTGTACAAAATATTTATAGATAAACATCAATATTCTTTATGTTTTTCAGCTTATAAGCTGGATGGTTATAATCAAATACTTTTCTCTTCCTATTTTTATTTTTCTTCGCCTAAATAATGGTAATGTCAATAAGATTGCCAAAGCAACTAAACTACAGCATAATATTTTATCCAAACTAATGAATATATTTTTTTAAATAACAACTCTTTGTAAATAAGCTAGTGATTTCAAAACTAACAGTTAAAGCAAGGTTTCAACCGGTTAAGCTGGTAAACAGAAGAGCAACGCCGACGCCCATCGGGACGCCGGGACGCCGAGTGTTGGAAGTGTCGGTACCTGCGTATTTACCCGCAGAAGCACGCCGGTGAGGCGTCGCGACGCCTCTGCAGTGTTTAAACGCGACACGAGGTTGGAGTATTTTCTTGGAAATCACTGACACGTCCCGCAAGATGGTGGATTATAAATTTGTAGAATCGCGTTTGGTTATTTTTAGAGACGCACGCTTCGTTGCATTTGTTAAACAAATAATGTAGCAGTACGTGATTGTAGAATTGTGCAAAAAAGTCAATAAGCCATAATATTACTCTGAATGGGCTTAAACTTTTGTGGTAGTCGAAACAAAAAAGATTTGCATTTTCTGAGAACAATATTTTAAGCAGGGAACTCTCCAATGCATGGTTTAAATCTGTAGATCTATTATCATTACAGCTACAGTAGGTAGTGGAAATCGATCGTCTATAGATATGAATAATTTATTTGTTAATTACTTTACTGATAGCATTTACGCATAAACTTGAAAATTGGTCATTTCCATTTAATAAAATATTTAATGATACATTTTTCAAATTCCACCTAACGCAATACAACGACAAACAATTGCATTGATTTGATCATTAATTAATTAAATTTTCATACTATTTTTTTTTTTTTAATTTAAATTTTTTTAAACTATTTAGTTTTAATTAAATTCAATTTTGAATGGAATACTCGTCTTTGTCTGAATACGATTTTATCGCGTTGAAACCAGGCTAGTTTTAAACAAATTTGTATATTTATTCCCCTTTACCAATAAACGTATTTTAAATTTTACACAACTGATAATCAACTTATCCTAAATTAATGGTTATTTATCAGATGTTCAAAATTTTTATTACGTAAGTCAATATTGTATTTATTTCGTAGAACTTAATTTTTTCTTATTCTTAAGAAGTTTTGTTCAACCAATATTTTAATTGCCTAATATTTTATTTTATACCAAATGGTTTGAGCACGAGGAGGTTGTTACGGTTTTTTTTAATGTGAATATAGCACAACTGTTCCCATCTGCCCGCAGACAGTGGGACTATGGCATCCGAAATAGGTGTGTGCTAAAATGGAACGGGGAAGAGGAAATGAGGGGAGTACCTGGCTATTCACGTCTGGTCACTTTTCACCAGGCAGGATTCTAAGTGTATCTACCACTCTGGAACCTGTCGCAAATATACTATATTCGATTCTTACTATGTTTACAAGCTATTCTGTTGTGATTCACAGAAAATTACTAAGTACAAATCAGTGAATTTTAAAAGAATACAGTATTTAAATTTATATAAAATATCAAAAGCATACAACAACCAAAAAGAATCGGCATAAAATAGTTCACCTAATTCCATAACCCAGAGATACTATTGGCTGTCCTTAACAATCCCTCTCTCCCCCATCACCGCTGGTCCCCACCGTGTTTACCATGTCGTCTCCCAACACACTACTGATACAGCATGGCCACCATACACTGTTTACTTTGGGATTAAACAAATACTTTTTAGTACACAGTCCAGTGTGCGGTCGAACAATAAACCAACAATGGAGGTAAGATTTTACTTGAAAATATTTGTACAGATTTGTTCAAGTTCTGTTAGAGTAAGAGAGAAAATAAATCATTTTTGTTAGAAAAATGTGGCGCTAGTTCAGAAATTTACAAAATCGTGCGATTGACTGGCAATAAAAAATCAAAACGTAAAAAATACAACAAAAATTGTTTGACTGAGAATTTAACTTTCCTCTCTCGGGACTGAAGTCAACAGCTGAGCCAAATTCCAGTTGGATAGTACCGACATATATTCCTGTAAATTTTTATTTATAAAAGAAATGTTATCTTATTTCAAAAAATGCGTGTGTTCGCGCCTGTGCATACATGACTTCCACTAAAACTTGATAAAATGCATCATCATCAACAATGAGTATATTTACCGATTTTCAGTTCGATTGGATGTCGCATGCATTCATTCATTTAATAAATTAAATTGAAACTCTAAAAGATATATTCAAAAAATTTACACAAGATCCGAATTTTCTCAACGGTATACCAACATTTTTAAAATTTCTGTATTTATTTCGAGATAGCTATGAAGTAAAGTATTAAACTTTATTATTTATTCAAGAGCGACGAGTTTAGAGTTTCGAGTTTCCCTGAAATCTGTTCTGAAGTTTTGTATCCGTCTTAGTTCATGTGAGAGTATATTCCAAGCCTTGGGGCCGTCCATATGCCAGTTTATTTATACAGGGTGTTAAGAGACGTACGAGTATCTGGCGATAAGGAAATTTCGATCGCCGGTGTCATTTTTTTTTCAAAATCCCTTACCCCGAACGTAACTACTGTCCAACACATTGATTTTTAAAATGTTTTTTTTTGTGAACAGTAACATTTAATTGATGCAAATATTACATATTTCATGAAAATTTTATTTATTTTATAATTTTTTTAAATAAAAATAGCTCATCGTTTTTTTTTCTATAGGTACCTACTTATTTGTCTATATTTGTATGACTATACTTATTTTCAGTAATTTTTATTATACGTTTATCCTGACGAAGAAACCATTGCTTTTGTAACTTGATTATTTTTTTATTAAATAGTGGTAGGTACAGTCAATTTGATAAGTCTTTAAGTAGATAAACAAAATATTGTGTAAACCTGGTTGTCATTTCTAGTTTACAATAACATAATACAGGAATGGCAAAAAGATATAATAAAATACAAGATTTGAAAAGCTGGTTATTTCTTAACCTTCTTTTTCCTCATCTTCTGCACCCATGTACTTTCTTCAACCTCACACAATTCCCGAAATCGGGGATACGCATTAAAAAAACAAAACAATTTTAAAAAAAAAATAATTTTCTTTGTAAATTTCGATCTCAGCAAGTTATATATTTCTATACCTTTGACATTTTATGTTTTCCTTTGGTGTTCGATATTAGAGCTTTTTAGGTCCATGGATATTATTATGAAAGTACTACAGAAATATCGTTGACTTACAAAGGAACATACATATTTTTGAATGAGCCTAGCCCATATTTAAATCAAATAATATTTTACAGCTTGGGGAAATTCCAATTGTCTAAAATATAGACAGCATTCCAAATCCTTCACGAACTCGAATACTGGGATTTACCCTTTGTTGAGTTGGGGTAGACTTAAATCCAAGGGTTGATCCTTACAATGATGAAAGAACTGAAAAAGTTCAAAAATGTGCTGTCACATAATTATTATCTACCTAATGTTCATATTCATTATGATTTATGTCTGCATAAAAAAACAAAGAAACTATTATTTTTTATCTAAATTGTGAAGTTAAGTATCAGACATCTATGATATTCTACGCCAAATTTAACAACTAACGAACTCTCATGTCGCTGACAGAATTTTTTTTCAGTTGGCTGATGTATAGCTTAGCATCCAGTATCTTAGGGCAAAAGGGGACTGTGGGAGTGTGTTTCAAACTAGTTCAAAAAGCTTTGTTAAAACTTTAGATTCTATCGATGGGCGCAAAAACATTGATACGCGTTATATTTAAAATGATTTGGCTGTTCCCATATTGCTGATATTTGTTTTTGAGATTTGATCAAAAAATATAATTGAATGATCCTAGAATTTATTTTGATTGTATTAGGTATGTAAAACCAGCCACAAAAGAGTTCAAAGAACCGGAAGAGCTTTGAAGTTTGGCACATGGCGGAGAAAAATAATAATGTTTAGCACGTAAAGTAACTTTTACTGAATTGTTAAAATTACCATCAGCTATTATTTCAGTGACCTCAAAAATATGTTTCTAAGTCAACATTGATCTTACCGATCGTCTTTATATTATATTTTTGACATATTTTCAGATAAAGTTTTTTTTTAAATTTTAAAGCCCTGGGGAAAATCACTTGTCTTGAGTGGTCTTTAAGTATTAACATCATAATTTTTCATATTTGGGATGATTTGTTGAAAGTCATTTTGAGACAAGAAAGGAAAGAATATATATATTTTTTTATTCATTTATTTTATAAAATACAGTATAATTATTTAAATTTACATAGTAAGAACATATTTCAAATAAGAATTATCATGTTTACCTTTACAAGAGTCTAAAAATCTTTAAGAGACCCATGCCATTGCCAGCATTAGTTATTTCCTGCCTCCTGGTGGCAGGAAATTAACTTAAGCTGGAAAATTATAAAAAAAATATTTTTTGAACATATTTATTTGAATTTCAGTTTCGTTTTCGGTAATGAATGAATGCAAATCTTGGAAGCGGAAAATAACACACTTTGCGAGTTTCAGCTCTCTAGACATCCGATAGGGAAATAAATCGGCATATAGATTCGTTTTCAATGACAATGCATTCCATCAACTGAAATGTTTGAAGACATGCAAGAATCAGTGACTTCAGAAAATTGATTTTATAAGAATTGTTTTCGTAGGAAACGTTAGATACCTATTTCAGTACCGCATGGACCAATATAGTATTTCTTAAATTCTTACATCAATAGCAGAGCTCTGTATCAATTTATTTAAGCTTCATCTTATTTACGAGTAGGTACTGATTTTTTTCTTGTTTCCATTGTACTCGTGCTTGTGCCATTGTTGTAGAGTAATAGCGGTACAATAACCCGGATATTTCCTTCACTGCTGAACGATTCTGAGAGCGCAGGTTTCCCAAAAAACTCCATTCAATATTGGTGTAAGTGAAACAGGAAGTCGTTCATTTAATTCCACATAAATGTTTACGTAATTTGTCAACAAAACCTACTCGGAAGATTGAATAGAAATTAATCTATTAATTGAAAAAAAAAATTGTTGTAAATATACATGTTTGTGTCGCTGAACAGGTAATGCCTAAAAATGAAACTGACGTCGCCAATAATTTACATAAGACACTTATCCTTGGCTCAATGAAATTGAGTATTTGTTCGAGCACAATTTTTGTCATATTTTGAAATATTTGCTCAATTTCAACGGGGAAAAAAACTTACTTAGGGCTCACAACAGACTTTCATCGCCTTATCTCGTCAGTGGCGATTTCAATTTGGGAGGCGAGTTTGTGTACCGCCGCCCCGGTAACTATTTATTTGATAACAAACACCTCTGCCATAAGTCACTCCAAGTGGTTTGCTACGTTTGGGGATTTGGCAGGAGTAACCGGGTTCATCGGGTGAGGTGTGTTCAGGATGCGCCTGCCCATCAGTTGCTTGGCGTGCCAGATCGGGAGAGGCTCGTTTTTGACGACCCTTTGACCTCTCCAACTGGTCTCTCGACCCATCGCCTTGCGCCTCAATGGGAGTCGCTCACTGCTGGACACATTAATCCCTAGATTCCTACTAAACTCTCATGCTTTTTACCTTCCCAGAATTTTCCCTCCTTCCTTTCCTCAAAAAAGAGCCCCACACAGCATCCTCCAAGATGACATAGGCACCGAGAAAATTATTTTTCGCAGGCCCTCTTGTCTGCGGTTAATTTAAAAAAATATAATAAATGAAAAGAAATAAATAAAAATAAAAAAGTGGCACATAATTTTTAGTAAATTCATATTTGTCGTTAAAATTTATTTCAAAATACTCGACGTTGCTCGACTTTTCTCTGCTTTATATAAATACCCAACCAAACTGAATATTCATTTTTTTAATCAAATGGTGGTGATGATCTGGCTTGTAGTCACACAGACCATCAGGGAAATTAATTCCCTATGAAAAAAATGGTTGATTATTAAATTCTCTCTGCAGGAGAAGTAACAACTTATAATCCAGCCACCAAATACATAAAAACAGAAGACTCACCAGAAATATCACTCGCATTAAGTTTAGCTCCTTAATCTTCGAATTCGGCAGCGGACTGGTGATTGGCACAATAATATTTTCATTCGCACTATGAAATTATAATCTGTCACCACCAGCTCTCAAGAGAGTGGAATTTTGAATAATAATGAATTAGCACATTGTAATTCCAAAAGTACTGCCACATTATTTTGACAAAAAATATTTTAATCCTTTAGCCTTAAATCGACCTCTTTTGACAGACGATATAATTCGGATGAATCCATCTGATTAATGCAAAGATGACTGTAATTCATTATCACTCACCTGCAGAGCAAAATCTATACAAAACTGACCAGAGATGTCTCTTCTGTCCACTATTTTTATTTCAAACTAATTTTAAGTCTACTGCTTCTCCAAATGGCGTAGAATAATAAAAATCTAGTACAAATACTACTTTTTTTACTTGTATTTCAGAATATGGGGAATCGAGAAATCAATTTTTTACGATCCTAGAGGCAAGTTTGGCAATTATATATGACTTAATTAAGTACTTTTGTACTCTTTCTACTATATACAATTAATGAACTACTTTGTACAAGAGTCATCTCTGTGATAATTTGTATTGTACCTTCATATATCGTTCTACTCGGTTTATTATGTTATGAAGTATACTTATTACTGTACTCCTGAACAACTTACCTAAAACAATCTACACGCGTAAAGCCCTCAAGGCGTGAATAAAAAACATTAAATATTTTTAATTTTATAAATAAACTACCTGACGTGTTGCTCGAATTTTCTCTACTTTCAATAAATATCTATCAAACATCGTTGCATAGTTTACAAATACTAAACGCACAAACAGATCATGACTTTGTTGTGTACTATTTAGAGATATGAATGTATTGTCACGATTACGAATTTACTAAAAGTTTATCAGGACCTGGCCTGAAATCCCATTTTTAGTACATTATGATCTGGGATGTTACGGGATGTACCCGAACGTTTCATACTATTTCAGAACATTTTACATTTTACATGTATACTCTCAAATGTTCTGGACTCTCTGGACTGGATTAGAAATTTTGGCCAAACTTCCAGCCTTTATATCGTCAAAAGCACGCCCTTCAGATAAAAACGGAAACCTTCTTCATATCCATAGGATGGAGGATAGAGGGCTACCACACCATATAACTCCCTTGATCGTACCGGGACTCGTTTCTGAGTTTGTGCGGCACGCATACTGTACACTTACTTTTATTAAATATATGTTTTGATTTTTTCTACAATATTTTTGCCGTATATGGTCAAAAACCCAAAATTCGGTTGCTTGTCCGTGTAACGCTAATTTAATGAACTCGATTTTTTTATTTATTTCTTGGATAATTTTTTTAGCGCCGCTTTTGTGAGACATCACCTCAGGGGTACTTTACAGTTGATGCAGGTATTACAAAAAATACAAATATTACAAAAAAAAAATAAGTTAATTAAAATGAAGTTCAGGAACAGGTGACACGAAGATAGAATATGGATACTCTGCAGCAAGAATCCTAGGTGGTGTAGAGACTGGAACAGCTGCTGCAGCGAGTATCCACCGCGTCCACCAACAGCGCCAGCACGATGTTCGTCATCCGTCCAGGTATGTATCTGCTTCTGATAAAGCGCTGACACAATATCCTCACATAGATAAACCATAGAAATAAGACAAAAATACTCATTATACCCACACTCAGGCTTCGCCTTGGTGGGTTTTTTTTTACGTACATTTATTAAAATATTTTTTTTACAGTTTTCTATATTTTATGTAACTATGTACGTGTGTATCAAAAATTTTCCAATAAAAAAAATAAAAAAAAAATATATATATATATATATATATATATATACAGGGTGTATCGGCAAGTACCCGACAAACTTTAACCAGCTATTCCTCAGCACATTTGGAGTAAAAAATGTTATGGGCGCTTTGCTGTCCGGTAACATTTTTTTTCCATTAAAAACAAAAAATAAATAAAAAATCCACACTCCGTCACTGTCATTTGCATTGTATCTCGTGTTCAGCAGCTGTTATTAGCAAGTGTGTCAAAAAGTGTCCTCGCTCTTTCGTACACACTAAATAATAATAGTTAAAAATGAGACGAATGGTGCCGTGCCATTTCGTTGTGATTGTAAAAGCGCGCCAACGTAGGTACGTACGTACATTATTCAACGAAACTCGAACAAAATATTGCCAGATGGGTTTTCAAACTTTGACAAAGGATAAAACATTGGTGACATGTGGTGAGAATATGAATAGTAAATTTTTAATTAAAAAAAATGTTACCGGACAGCAAAGTGCCCATAACATTTTTTACTCCAAATGTGCTAAGGAATAGCTGGTTAAAGTTTGTCGGGTACGTGCCAATACACCCTGTATATATATTTTTTTTTTTTTATTGGAAAATTTTTGATACACACGTAGATAGTTACATAAAATATAGAAAACTGTAAAAAAAATATTTTAATAAATGTACGTTAATAAAAATATATATATATATATATATATATATATATCAGACCTTGGGAGCACCGATGTGACGTTCGACGAAGATAGAAGATGGAGACTCCGCAGCAAGACTCCTAGGTGGTGAAGAAACTGGACCAGCTGCTCCAGCGAGAGAGTCCACCGTGTCCACCAACAGTGTCAGCACGAGGTTCGTCATCCTTCCAGGTATTTGTCTGCTGCTAATAAAGCGCTGATTTTACTTTGAATTGAATGCCATTTTCTAAATGAATCATTGATTGTGTGAATAATGGACTCCCTCTTAATGTTGAGGAAGCTAAACGTCTTTCTTCAAGTTTTTCAACAGAAAATTATATTACTTGTAATTTTAGAAATTGGAACTGAATGGTCAAGATTTCAGATAATTGCGTGATTTTTCAAGGGACTGCGCTAGTTAATTTTTTTGCAGTCGGAAATTATCCGCCGTCCTAGTAATGATTAAATTATTAACATTATAATTTAATATTTGGTAGATTTGATATAAATTTTAACGACAAATATGAATATATTGAACATTATGTGTAGCTTTTTTATTTTCATTTATTTCTTTAATTTTTTTAAATTAACTGCACATAAAGAGGGCCTGAGAAAAACATTTTTTTCGGTGCCTATGTCATCTTAGAGCATGCTGTGTGAGGCTCTTTTTTGAGGAAAGGAAGGAGGGAAAATTCTGGGAAGGTAAAAAGCATGAGAGTTTAGTAGTAATCCAGGGATTAGTGTGTCCAGCAGTGAGCGAATCCCACTGAGGCGCAAGGCGATGGGTCAGAGAGAGAGGTCAAAGGGTCTTCCAAAACAAGCCTCTCCCGATCTGGCACGCCAAGGAACTGAACATCCTGAACACACCTCGCCCGATGAACCCGGGCACTCCTGTTAAATCACCAAACGTAGAGAAACAATTGGGGTGACCTTACAATATCTGCATTAAGTTGCATTTCTGGAAAAATCTTCATTCTTACGGGCACTATTGCAAAACTTTTATTGGAAATTTAAGAGCCTTTTTTTCTATTAGTTGGTAGAGTTGTGCCCGGCAAGGCAAGGGTCCTGGGTTCCTAGATGTGACCGTATCTTTTTCTTTGTCTTTAATAATTAAATATAAATATATGTTATTCCAAAAAACAAAGTAATGGCACAATTTGAATAACGTCGTTATTGTGAAAAATCATCTCAAAGGCGCTGTATAATTTATTACAATTTCCTGGGCTCTATCTATTTTTATTGTTTTCTAGCTGACGTTTACCTGGCGTTGCTCACCTTTTCTCTAATTTCTATAAATATAATATGCATGTTTTATATATGAAAACCTTCCCGAAAAAATTCTATAAATGATAATCAAAATCCGGTGCGTAGTTTGGTAGAATAGAAGACAGATGCTGATGGCGACTTTATTTAATAATATTAGAGGTTAATGTATAATTTACAAATAGAAACAGAAAAACATACATGGCAGACCACTTCAGATAAACACACTTTTATAAAAAGTTTACGAACTCTAAAACGAGGACACTATATAGTAAAAACACTGGATATTTATTTTAAATTTACTATTTTACCCTCCATTACTATTTACATTACATTTAATAGAAGATTATTTGCAAAAGTAGATATTTATTTTCAAAGACTGGAGATTATTTATGAAATGACCATAAAACAAGTCATGTTTTGTCACTGTAGCTGGTATTGACAGCTTGTTATAACAACGTGGGAAGTAAATTCATTCTTAATTTTAATATTTATTTTGAGTAGTAATAAAAAACATGTTCAAAAAACAAACCACGAATAAAGTGTCACATATCGTAAAATGTTTGAAACTCTTCTCACTGTGTTTTAATGGTTCAATATATTTTGCGAAAACATTAACTTCACATCTCTTTGCAAATAAATAAATTATGTTACTGAGAATGTCGTCTGCTTCAACATGAAGTTGTAAAATAATTTTATTCCCTGTCAATAAATTTCTCCGCTTGGATAAGTTCACCTGCCAAATAATAATTTTAGGAATATGCGGAGGGAAGAATTCCGATTTTATTATTGCTTTAATGGCTTATGAATGTCTCCGAGACTTTGCGAAAATTTAAAACAAACCTGAAATGAACAATATTTAAAGGGATGTCGCTTAGTGAAATGGAAATTATTGATTTTCGTTGCTTTTGAATCGAATATTTTTACACGTGCGTATTTGGGAAGACAAATATTCCTGACTTATGAATATTGTGATAAATTTGTTTTCTTACTGCTACCATATAAAAACTCATCTGAAACCGTTGTTTGTGCAATAATGGAGAATTTACATAACGTGCGGAAGATTGAGTCTGCAATACCTGGATACGAGTTCCATGCTTTGGACTACTCGGCTACAAACTGCCTCGCTGACGGGTTGAGGGGTAAGGCTCTCGATTAGTAAGTTGGAGGTTGAGGGATCAAATCCAGGCACGCGCAAGTATTTGTATTATTTCTCAAATTACTCATTTAAAATAATATATAATACATTTGCGACACGTTTCAGAGTGGTGGATACTCCAGTATCGCCTTGGTGTAAGACAACCATTTAGAATTGAAACGTTGTCCATTTTTGGTGAGCAGGTACTTCCAAACTTCTTCTTCTCTATCTCCTTAACCTCCCCACTACCTCTAGCCTCACACATGCCCCAATTGGAGATGACATAGTCTTACTTCAGACGGTTGGGAGTAGTTGGGACTCTTGTGTCGTTTCACATAAAAAATATATAAGAATTTAAAAAACCTAACCAATATTTGAACAAAATAAATACATTTCGCTTTTTCTAACATCCTTCAGTAAATATCTCAAGAATATCAATTTTTTAATATATGTTAACAATAACCTTTTGATTTTTTTACTGTAAATTTTGTTACGAATAGTTACAAAGATGGTCTCTATACAAATACTTTTCGGTATGACAACATTCGAAAATACAAGTATTCATCATAACTCATAACACAATCCGTCATTTACTTCGGCCTTCTGAATTAATCCTAAAGTTAAATCATTATCAACATTACGTAAGCCTTTAAAAAGGATTGAATCCTCCCGTTCTATTTCCGACTCCATTTAATCGGATAGTAGGCCTTCTCGCCTCAGATTTCAGTTAGAAAATTAAATTGTTCGTAAACTGTTATGAAAACTACCCAAATGCGCGGTGTTTGAGGATGAAATTTCACTTTAGGATCATTTTGTGAAACTGATACACTTCCGCAAGGATAACGACTTCCGGGTGTTGCCTTACAAAGCTAAAGGTAAGCAGTTCTCAAACTGCGGTTCGCACACTTCTGGTGGTACCAAAGATAATAGAAACTGAGGGAGATGGTGGTACCAAAGATAATAGAAACTGAGGGAGATGGTGGTACCAAAGATAATAGAAACTGAGGAAGATGGTGGTACCAAAGGTAATAGAAACAGAGGGAGCATGGTGACTGTTGTCGAGCTGTGACCAAACCTCAACCACTGTCAACGCGACGAAGCCAATGAAAGAGAGGTGATTGGTTTATATGTTGAAACAAAAACAGGGCGTCACTATGCGTAGATGCGTTATATAGTAGGATGGGTGAAATATATGTGTAACACTATTGTTTTTCAAACTGTTATACAATGCACTTTCAATGTATTTTACGTTCAATTGATATAATTATCTCCCGAAAAACGTTTTAAAAATCAACCTTTAAAAAACAAAGTATTTTTACTATATTACATCTGTTTTCAATTAGGTAATAGATATATTTAAAAATACTTTTTTTTTGAGTAACTGATGATTAAAACTTCCTTCACAGAGACCGGAATCAACTGACTTGGCAGACGGGGTGGGGTACCGCCGCCCCGGGAACCATCTATTTGATAACCAATACCTCGGCTATCGGTCACCCCATGTTAGGTGATTTAGCAAGAACCATTTATTTGATAACCAACAACTCTGCCATAGGTCAGTATGGTTTGTCGGGTGATGTGTGTTCAAGATGCGCTTACCCACGAGCTGCCTGGCATGCCAGATCGGAAGAGGCTGGTTTGGAGAGACCCTTTGACCTCTTTCTCTTGACCCATCGCCTTGCACCGTAGCGGCAGGGTTGGATTCATGGATCCATCACTCCTGGACACACTAGATTCTTACCCACCCCTCACACATTTTACCTTCCTAGAACTTTCTCTCATTAATTTCCTTAAAGAGACCCTACACTCAGCATCGATGTCTAGAAGTAGGATAATTTCCTCTTTCAAGGTTTGCATTTATTCATTCACGAAAACAAAAGTAAAATTAAAAACAAACTATTTCAACAACAGGATTAAATTTTGGCTTAAGACTAAAATTAAATTACACTGCTTAGCAAAAATATCTTTGTTTTTTAATTGCATCTTCAATAACGCTTTAATAATATTGAATCCATAATAAAATTTACGAAAGTGAATTATTATCTGCAAGGGTGACATTAAAAACTAATTTCATAAAAAAAGTAAGTCTTGACAACATTTTGCTATAAAAAGTAAATAATTACAACTGAACCAGACTTATTGCAAGTACGCAATATCATACATCCCAATAAATTTTAAAACTAAAAACTTAAATTAAAATATTATGGTTTGAATTATTTTACAGCTTCAATACTCAGATACATAATATATCTTTACTATTTACTTATCTGATCCGTGAAACATGAGCTATACGCTGTAATAAAGGTTTGAGAACCACTGATACAGGCGTAGCAAGTGACACAGGATTCAAGATGACTGCTCTGGCTGGAAATCTAATTAAATGTGTAATTAGATTCGCCACATGAGACTCTTCAGTGAGAGTGAGAGAGAAACAGTCTTACCGATACTATTATATGCATACCATCTAAATCTGATGAAATAATAAGTTTTCCCACTTACGTAAATGACTTAGTATTTTATTTTACTTATATTATTTTTTTAAATTTATTTGTTAGTTTAATTTTAATTTATTTTATTTTATTAGCACATCTAATTGTCTAATTTATTATAATTTACGTACATGTATTATTTGTTTTATGCTATTTATTACGTGTTCTTTTTATTAATATGGTTCCTACAATAAAGTTTTGATCTACCAATTGGTGAATACTTTATGAATAAAATTGCATTCTTTTGTATAGTAAACTATTTGGGGATAGGCTTTGTCCTTATTTAGAAGTCAATTTGTATTGCATGTTCTTGTGTTACATCTGTGAGTGTCACTGAAGTGTATAATTTTATTTGAAAAGTATTTTGGTATCAAGTAGTTTATTATTTTGTGTATAAATATGATCGCATTCTCAACATTTTCTATTGATATATTTTCATTTTTGATTTTGTGAAATTAGATATAAGCGCTTCGGAAGATGCTGCATGCTCATATAGCGAAGTTCTGTCATCCAATCCGTCTCTACATATATATTTGTATGTTCTGATCCCGGTTCAAGATGGCAGCCATGCTACCTCTTTATTCTGCCAGAGTTCGTATGATCGTGATTTCTACTATGAGCTGTCAAATCGACATAATCAATATTATGGTATCTACTGGCCTTAAAAAAGATTGAAAAAAGAATTATAATTCAGATGTTGATATTTCTTTAGACATGGGTATTGTACAATTCCTTATTTAATTTTTTTTTGAAAATGTTAATTCAAATATTTACGTTTTATAATTCAGTAGGTAGGTATTAAAGTACCTAATTAAATATCTTCTGATTTCAAATTTCGATTTGGATTTATTAAATGTGAAAAAAAACTGTCTACTAATATATTAACATTAATAAAGTTATAAAATAATTCATAATATTGGTAGAAGCAAATTAAAAATAAGATCATCAAGCATTTACACCCTTGTGATTTTCCACAAAAACGGCGCTGAACAACTTATCAAATTATTATTATTATTATTACAAAAAAAAATTATCATCGTGCGTTGAAATGTACTCGTCATGCTTTGAAATGTTCTCGTGATGCGTACAAATTTTCTTGTCATGCGTTGAAATGTTCTCGTCATGCTTTGAAATGTTCTCGTGATGCGTACAAATGTTCTTGTCATGCGTTGAAATGTTATCGTGATACGTAGAAATGTTCTCGTCAAGCGTTGAAATTTTTCCGAGATGCGTTGAAATGTTCTCGTCATGCGTTGAAATGTTATCATGATGCGTAGAAATTTTCTCGTCATGCGCTGAAATGTCCTCGTTTTGCCTAATTTTATATGTTTAAAAAATGGTAGGTATTGAGATTGCTTTGACACGATCATTATTATTGGCGAACGGAGAAAACTTACAGATAAAAAAATTTGATACTTTATTAAGAACTTTTTGAAATTATTCGTAATCCGATTAAAAACGAATCAAGCGATAGGTTTTCTGATAAACTTTTAGTAAAATACCAAGGTATTGTCACGATGTTGGAAAAAGTGTTCATAAAAAAAGCCTTAAATTTTCGTATTTCGTCATTATACCTTATCAAGACAAACGCAGTTGAATGAAGGCGTGTTCCGATATTATTACAAATTTACTAAAAGACTATCATAAAACGTCCCGCAATTCCATATACCTATAACCGGATTACCAATAATTTGAAGAGATTCTCAATAAATTAGCAATACTAATTTTTATCATACGATAAGTCCATAAGCTTGGGCGTTGTTTTCGTTAAAATGTTAATATTAAAAATATGGACAGTGTAAAAATATAATTTCATCTCTGGTTGAATACTGAAAAAACTTTTGTAATGTTTTTTACGTTTAATTTTTTTACACTGACACCTCCCATTGGAAACAACAACTAAAATATGCACAAAAAAGATGTTTTGAAAACTGCAAGGTATTCCGAGGAAATTTATTTACCTGAAAGCATATCTTGTTTCGCCATCCGTTGAATATAATTCTCCATATGTTAAAACATTTAGAATCTCCGTAAACAGTGGCGTAGCGAATGCCTGCGTCTTTTCTTAGAAGAAACGCAAAAATTTATCAACGAATAGACTAATATTAGGTACATTAATTAATATTGATCTTGTCCACCTTTCTTAAAGGAACTGTCCTAATGTTTTTGTAAAAGGCATATATTGTTTTTTTGGCCGATTATTAAAAATTTTAAACAATGAGTTAAATGGCTAACGATCTCTTTCAAAGATAATGTCAGAAATGGTTGTTGTTATTGACTAGTTCTATGAACAGTAAAACCTCTCGTAAATTTCATTATTCAGATTTGACAGCTCATAACGCTCATGCATACTCTGACGGAGAAAAAAGGCACTAACTAACACGGCTACCGTTTTGACAGGAATGACCGAACTATAACGGTCACTCCTTTGTAACCTCTTACCCTTTTTTTCAAAACATAAATATAATGGATGGATAGGTTAAAGCAGTGGTTAATATGGCAGTAACGAAGTAAGGTTTGGATTTAATGAATGCACAAAAAATGCGTTTTTTTAAATGTGTTTGCCAGGGGTCAATTACCTATACGCCACTGTTTTAACCTACTAAATTACCCCCGCTTCTTCCTCCCTCACTTCTCTACTCTCAGATCTCCACCCCCCTAAGATCAGAAGATTTGCTCCATGCAGGACTTTCCGAATTCTCGGGGGAAATTTTCAGGAACACTCGATTCATGGAAAGGAAAAAGAATTAATCCTGACAAGCGCCAGATACCGCGGTGTTTTAACAGATCTATCCAGGAATAGTTCTTTGGAATTTATAAACTTATTTATCTCCAGTTCTCCCTGTTTATGCACTTTACTTTCAAGCCAAAAATATTTTCGTTTTAACTTTTACCGTTGGTTTTGAATTTCAAATTTAATGTAGATAGTATTTAGTCAATTATATTCTTCATTAAATAGATATGCACCAACATATTACGGAAAAAACTACGAATTTGAGGCACTTGGTTGTGCCATGTCTTTCTCGGGCGTCTCCGACTTCTGCTACATCTACTTCTGCTGATCTCCACATTTCTCTAAAGAGGAATTTAGGAAACATTTTTTCCTCAAATATTGATGGTTTTTTTTGTGAAATATAATATGTACTTACATTTAAATATTTACAAATCCATTGTTTGCCAACTACTCTATTTTTTATATGTTTATAAAACTATTAGCACACATGACCATGTGAGCTAACTTAATATTAATTTATAAATAAAATAAATAAATAAATACCTCACTCGACCTGTAAAACATGTATTTTCTAAAATTCGCCCTTCCCATCCACTACCCCTCAAGGAGTGTCCAACCACTTTTTGGAACAACTCTGCAGATCTTTATTTATACTGCTAACACGGAAGTATGATCAAATTTTCACGACTGCATGAATTTTGTCATTTATCAAATCCTATTTTATCTTTACTATTATCAAATTGTCATTGGCTGAGTTGGCATCTCGTTTGGGCCCCACCAGGCGAATTGTCTTCATTTACTCGGCTGGCTAAGCCCTTCATCGCAATAAAAGCATCTTACGCTTACTATGGTGTTAGTAGAAGATTTTCAAATATTGTCAGGTTATTCGTAACCCAGGAATGTTTAACTTTCTTTCAAAAAAACTGTTTTTACGAAAAACAAAAACGAGACAGTTTGGTATAAGTTAAAACAGCTGTCACGAAACGTAAAATTCATGACGCAATAATACCGATTGAGATAATAATGCAATACTCTTTTCGAAGAAAGGAATGTAAGAAGAAAATATGATGCGAATGCGAATGGTAGCAGAAATCTGGGACGCACGGGGAAGACATGGTCAAGTGAATTAGATACTCGAGTCGGGCCATGTCAAGAGTCAGAAAAAGTGTGTGCCAAGACCGAGTTGTTTGAGGGTCCGTCCTCTTTGCGTGCCCTTGCTGAGAAACAGCGTTAGTTAATTACTTAGACTACTTTGAAATTGAACATAACTTTAAATACTATAAAACTATTAAAAACACTAATGAATGGTGTGATTTTCGTAACCCGCTTCTTTCGTGTTTGCTTATCGGATATCGAATTATTCAAGACTATTTTCTCCTGCATTTGTACAACCTTTAATATTTTTTTTTATTTAATTTTACTCTAGTTTGTTGGTGAAACAAACAATTACACACATTTTATTTAAATAATAACATTTGGTTGCAAGAACCAGTATTATTATTCTATACGTAAAATTTGCTATATTTTATAAACTTACTAATTTCGGTTATCAGGGCATGCATGCGTGATATGAAATATTCTTAAGTATTCATGTGTAGGTAATGCGTAAAATTATTCAATTTCAACGAATTTTTGATTTTTATAATTGGAACTGAGAGTCAGTATTACAACTTATCAGATGCTGTCATTATTAAAATTTATACTAATTCTATGTTGGAAATGAGTATTTATTTTCTTATTTATTTTCATGTTCACACATCCTACCGTTGATTTCACAGTCTGCGACATAGAGCTATACAGTTAAAGGCGCTATTGCATAGTAATATCTCGTCAAAACTGTGGTAGGCACAGCGAGTAGATAGCATTTTGTAGTTTCAGGGTATCGATTCTCCAATTCAGGCCGTTCGCAATCGCCGTTGAAAGTACATACATTGGTCGTCGTTATTCATCATGAGTCTCGTCGAAGGTACATTTTTACATACGCCAAACGTCAAAAGTCATTCCACTCTAATAACGAGTGGGTCGAGCCACTAGTCGTTCGAGTGGAATGACTTCGTCGAGAATCGAGAATTGGAGGTCAAATTAGACTAATTGGACGTACAGAAGTGTAAACTGTTTTATCGCTTCTTTCCTCATCTAAATTAATTACCAATGTTCTGCGCTAGAAATAATATAAAAGTTGTATATTTTTGTGAAAGTGACTGTAATTGTAACATGTCATGTTCGACTTTAAGATATGTTAAAAAATATGTTTTGCAACAAAAAACGGAGGTTTCCGAAAATTTGGCTATCATTGTAACGGAAAATAACATTAATCATATTATCTGGATCTTGTTGATAAGTAAAAAAAAATAGTTATTCCAAATTCCACGAACCCAAAAAATGTGTATTAGTAACAAAATATAAATAGTGGAAAACTTTCATAAATTTCAATATATTGACAGTGATAAAGTCTTGAATATCAAAATTTTCTCGCTCTTTCGTAAGATTACAAAGTGTTGATATCAAAAGCTTCAATATATATTATCGCTTGATGAAATAAAATGAAAAAGATATGAAAAATATAGGTAACTTTTTATTTTCACGATTGGTTAACCAATCCAATCGAGCGTATTGCTAACAAACATTTTTTTCTTATTCAATTGCGCTGGAAATGTGCTGAAATATTTCTCCTCGAATTTGATGAAATATTGCCTTCGAATGAGATGAATTATTGCTTGGAAAATAAGACGAATGTACACTTAAGGAAGTCATATAACTAAAGATCAATACTTTTTCATTATGACTTGGAATTTATGGACGTTTATTCATATGTGTTTTTAATTTGGGAAGCGGGTTTGGGTAACGTCGCCCGTAAACCATTTAATGGATAACCAACACCTTAGCCATAGGTCACTCCAAGTGGTTCACTACGTTTAGTGATTTAGTAGGGGTGCTCGGGTTCATCGAGTGAAGTGTGTTCAGGATGTGCCTGCCTACCAGCTGCGTGGCTTGGGTTGGTTTGGGGAGACTTTTTGACCACTCCACTGGTCTCTCAACCCTCGCTTTGCACTGCAGTGAGAGCGATATATTCATCACTTCCTCACTCCTGGACACTCACCACTGATCCCTAGATTCATACCCACACTTTTTACCTTCTCAGAAGTTCTTCTCCTTCCTTTCCTTAAAAAGACTCTTCACTCAGCACCCCTAAATATGACATAGTAACTGAGGTAAATTATTTACCTTATGGGCTCTTGTGTGGTGTTAATGTAAAATATAAAATAAATATTTTAAAAAATCTTATATTTTATTCCAAAACATACAAAGAGAGATAACACATTCCAAAATAATAACAATGATACATTATTCTCAATTAATATAATAAAGAAAGACAACATTATTCCATTAAAAGGAAATAATTTTTACATAATAATACGAATTTAAAAAGCCTTACCTTAGCCTGCCTCACAAAGCTGCCCAACCATAGGTGCCATAGCTCCCCTGCATTTACACTGTGCAGACAAGGGTACTCTTGTGAGGTGTCACATAAAAAATAAAAATAAATTATTAAAAAAGATATAATTGTAATAAAATACGACACACTTTGTCCGCATAGAATAACTGAAGAAAAAATTATTTATCACGGAGTTACATTCTATTTATCTACCCCTGAAAAAACAGTTAATCAATTCATAGTGATACTTATTTGTAATAATAACTATCTCATATAACAAAAGTGATTTACATTACCGATAAATTCTCATGCAATCAAAACATCACTGGTATTTGCTAGAATACTAAATTCAAAATTAATTATTCCCGATTCAAAGCAATTCATTGAAAATCATTTATCTTTATATTCGTTTAAATTAGCCTCTGAAATAATAATGTTGGAACCCAAGAACCCTTTCAGATATCGGGCACCCGATAATTTAATAGATTGATAGAAATATTTTTAAACGCAAAATCCATTATTTTCAATTTTACGCGCGCTATCTTTGCTTTATGGGAATCCTGAAACGAGAACGGGGCAATCTGGAAAAGGGACAGTAAGATGGATTCCGTTTAGCAAAACTTTTTTCACAATCTAATACCAAGTAGTAGTTGTAATGTTAGTTTAATTATTGAAGACAATATTAGCGATTCTACAAGAAAATCTGAAACAGAAAAATCATAAAAGGATACGGTCACATCTAGGACTCGAACTCAGGACCCTTGCCTTGCCGGGCACCGCACTACCACTGAGCTAAAGGGGCCCTATCACCTTCGGTCATATTTAACTGTATCATACTTCGAATAAGAACTACAAACATTGTCTTCATTTTTCTCACTGAACATTTTTATTGGCAACTATCTTTATGTATGTTCCCAAAATTCAACCCGAACTAACTGCAATCTAGACAGCGTCTTTTAGATAAACATATCTTATTTTTTTTATTTTTAATGTGAGACAGACGTAAGGTAGTTCTTATTCGAAGTATGATACAGTTAAATATGTCTGAAGGAGATAGGGTCCCTTTAGCTAAGTGGTAAAGCCGTGCCCCGGCAAGGCAAGGCTCCTGGGTTCGAGTCCTAGTTGTGACCGTATCCAAAAAAAAATTTTATGTTAGTAGTATTGTATTTTGAGTGTTTCCTGGTTTTCTTTTTAATGTCAAAACCGTAAAACAGCCAGTGAAATTGTGAAATCCGTTATGTGATGCTATTGTAAATGGAGGGGGGAATTAATTGGAGAATAGGGCTGACTAGCCTTTATCTTATTATTTAGTATTATTCGGTTCACCAATACAATTAAGGCTTTCACATTTATCTCACTAGGGATATCCAGTATCCGAGAATTTGAAAATTTTACTTTTAACAATATGTACATTATTTGATAAGTTCGATAGTTACAGTTTTGATAAGTTGGAAGCAAAAATGTATTGACTGATAACAAAACGGGGGTTAGAACACTTTTAATTTAGATTTGTGTGAGTTGACTTATTATTGGATGACCTTTGTTGATTTTAAATTTGTTTGAGTTTTTAATTGTCATTTTTTTTGTCAAGAAGGTTATTGTATATTTTGTTGGCATTGTATTTGAAGTTTTTTAGTCCATATGTTGCATTTTGTTTGAGGTGTGAATTCGTTGTGTATTTTCGTAAAATTGTTTTTTCATTTTCGATAGATTCGATAGTGAATCTATGGCCGATAATGGTAAAAACAATTTCAAAACACATCAAAATCCATTTAAAGAAACATTTCAATTCTGAATGGTGGGTAAATTTGGACGATACTGAGAGTAGGTATCTACCATTCTGAAACACGCCAGGCAACATATTATAATGAGAAATATAGTATCAAAATAAACTTAAAAGCATTTAACTGCAACCAAAAGTTGATAGAATGCATTGTCGTCGACAACGAGTCAATCTGCTGAGATGCGGCTCGATCAGATGTCGGTAAATGAGTTAATTTCCGTTTCCAAGAATCCACTTCATACATTAATTAATTCAACAAAAAAACGTGAAATTCAAACTGACGTGTTAAAAAATAATAATGCGGCTTCCTTATCACAACTGTCAGCGCATTTTGGATCTTATGATTCTTCGATCAATTTCCACGCAGTGCAGAATTATTATTATCAAGATTTTTCATCAAATAGTGGCTATTTCTAGGTGGTGTGATAGTGTTTTCAAGCTTAATGAACCATTCGAAAATTGGCAAGCATGTAAGGAATATTGGTTAGTGTAAATGTTTGAAACGCACATCGCACACCTTTACTGATTTTATCTGGTGTTTTCTTCGACATATCAACCAATTATTTCAGTCCTTAAATGCGGTATTAACATATCTTGGTTAAATAATTTTTCCCGAGTCCCAACGGCCCAGAACAGTAGGGGTAATGGCATCCTGGTTATATGGGAAATTGGATATAATGGGGGATTGCTGGGAGGTTGAAGGAAGTGTTTTGGGAAGTAGGTAACGAACTTGACTTATGAAATCTGGCCATATAACAATAATAATTTATTCAATGTTTCGATTCTGAATTGTCTTTCTCTTATGGGAAATTTCGAATCCGAAACTATGTTTTTGACAGAGATCCGAAAGGTCCTAATTCAAATAAACAGTTTTTCATTCACTCTATCTGTAAATTTGTTTGTACGTTCCGTTTCCGGTTCAAGATAGTGGCCATTTTAGTGGTTCAATAGAAGTTCGTTTTTCAAATATCAAGTCGTCGTGTTTATATTTGAAATTTTTTCAAAGAATTTTCTTTGAGATTGCGAAGTTTCTTAATACAAATTGTATAATTCCTTATTTGAAATTAAAATTTTTTTGAATAAAATGTATGGTTTATAGTTAATTAAGCAAATGCCTGTTGAAAATTTGTATCTAAGTTATTAAATAAGAACTTAGTACTAGTATTCAATATTTAACTTATACATTTTTAGTATTTGTAAAGTCAACTATAAGAATACAATCTTATTCGATTTGCTCTTAACGGGCTTAGAACCCTCGACTTCTGAGTTCAGATTCAAAGAAAAATCCTACTACTCTATGACAGATGTTTTTAAAATGCTCGCGATCTCCATAGAAAAATTCTAACTCTGCGTTACTGGCTTATAAACGTGCACAGCGAAACCGATTTCCATCCCTTTCCGGCTAATGCACTTCAAAGGAAGAGTGGGAGAATTTCCTGTGATCTATCTCCCTCCCTCTTCACAAAGCTTTTGCTGGGCTTCAGAATGAGCTTAGGCAAAGCTCTTTCGCCATTGCAAATTATTTTTTGTTTAATATTCGATATAATTTTATTAATTAATCCGTATTGCGCTTCAAAATCAATTAGCAGAGGAAAATTGAGAAGGGTTTCATCGTAAACCTGATTTTTTTAATATATTAGGAGCGTTCAATTTGAGGGTTGATTTTAATGAAGAATATTTTTTTTAATTTTATGATTTTTCATTTTATATTTCAGTGCCATCATTTCTCCCGTGTCTTTATTTTACCCTTTACGGTTCACCATGCGATGTGGTGTAGATACTGTGGTGTTTACAATTTCATAGCTCCGGAAAGTCAATAAATCAATCAAAGGAATTATTGTAAATATAAAACCAAAGTTGACGAGCGTTTTTACAAAGAAAAATATCTAAAAAAACCTTTTTGTTCGTGAGATAGTGAATATTTTGGTGATAAATATTTTGTGATAATATTTTAATGCAAATTGAATTAACAGTAAGACACAATAAGAAAAAATGGATGATTTTTTTTAAAATATGTCGAAAATAACGAATTTTGACAAAACAGATATATCTCAAAAAAATGTTTTCATAAATAGTATGTTTGTTTGCTTTGTCTTAAAATACCAATTTCCACTGAAAAAGTAAACATTAAAATTCTTAATAAAAAATTAAAATCACCATTGATACTAACATACAAAAAATGCATAATTAATACATAGACGAAAATGATAGGGTATTAGAAATAAAGCTTCTATTTTATAAAGCTGGGGGCCTCCGATATATTGACATAAGATAATAATTCTATTTTACATTATATTTCTATCTAGTTGCCTTAATTTTATATAAATGTAGGTATGCAGATGTTTTACGTAATAATATATTGAATTTTAAAAATACAAATTAACCATTTTATAGACATTTACGAAATTGGAGATTATTATTCTTACATTTAGAATTAAAACGTTACTTGAAATAGATTTGGCCGTGTTTGGTGACCAGATCTGAAAAACAAGGTACTTCCTCACTATTCTCTTCCCCATTTTATTCCCTTCCCCGCTACCTTCAGGCTCACAACATACCCCAATTGGGGATGCCAAAGTCTCACTGGCTCTAGACGGTTGAAAGCAGTTGTGCTGTTTCAAATTAGTTATTTTTAACGCTCCTCAAATGCTACTTACATTTTAAACGATATAAATACTAGACGAAGCATAAGAGGGCGGAATTATTTTATAGGGTTTTCACAAGTCTTTTATAAATAAAGTGGAAAGATGTATTTATTTAATTATTGAAAGAAAGCTATAAAAGAAAGTACAAATTACATATTAAGAAGCTTTGCCTGTCCAACTAGGAAAGTTTCCCGTTCCAGGACTATGATGAATAAATAAATAAATCAACGATAAAAGACTTCGTTTAGAGAGAATTTTTTTTACTGTGCGGTTTTTTAAAACAGTTTTATTTGTTTTGAGACATTATTTTTATAAATATTCAATAACACATTTTTAAAGCAATGAAGAAAGTTAGTTCTAGTAATTAATAGATTAATAATTTTCTGATATGGAAGTTTGGTGAATCATGGAACATCAATATCATGTTGTATTATACACTCTATGCGCAATATTATTTTTTTTTGCCTTATTTCAATAAATAGTACCTATATTCAAATTTTAAAGGCCGTCTTTGAAGTGAGTTTTTGGTGGAATTGAAGTCAAGTATTAATAATCAAATTAATGAGTGATGAAAACAAAGTGTTAATAATTAGTGCCGTTACTTTTAGATCCTTTTAAAGGATTTTAATACGAGAAATCGTATTAAAATCCGTTCTCTAGAGGACACGGCTACTGAACAACTGAACAAAACCTAGAGTCGTGATCTATGCCAATTTAAAAGAAAAATAATGTCGCCATTTTACATAAAGACCTTTTTATAAATAATTATTATTCGACTACCATAATACGGATATGTGTCTAGTGTGGTAGTTGAAAAGCATGTAAAAAAACTGTATTCAAATATATTTTATGAATAAAGAAAACAAAAAATAATAATTTTGAAAAAGATTTTCTTTTTAACTTATTTTTAAGGTTTTATCCTTAAATGTAATGTAACATTGAAGAATAAGATAAGGGTCTTAAACCACTCAAACATTGGGGTCTATTTATTAAGGGTCATATTTGTCTATATCATATTTCAAATACAGAATTAACAATAACACCTTGCAACTATTTTTTCTCATATTTTTGGCATCTACCTTTTTAAATGGAAACAAAATTTCTAATGAAATTGGTTTGTCATCTAGATAGTGTCTCGGATAAACACATTGTTAATTGTTTATCTGTTGTTTAAATTGTTGTATTATACTATTTGTATTTTTACAGCGAAAAATACGTGTACACCAAAAATTTTCAAATAATTGTTCACGCTTAAAATATTATCTATATGTGTAAATAAAAGTATTTATGTGTATCGATTGATAATTTAAATATCTCAACAACATCCTTATAATCATTATTATAAATGATGGGATTTATTCACAGAATACGCAAACCTTTCAAAGACCCTCAATCATTTGTATACCTTTACAATGGAAGCACTATTTGGATTCCACATTACTGTAAATATGAAAAAATTGTTGAATCAATAATCAAGTTGAGCAATATATTGGTTCTACATACGACTGGAGTACTGAACTGAACTGGTTGGCCTGGTTTCGAATTTCTGCGAGGTGTCACCAAGCGCAAAAGTGAGAGTGCTAGTATAAACTTAAAAATTCCAATTAATATTAATAAAAACAACGGGGCTAATCTCAATAGTTCTTGGTATCCGATAATTGACAGCTACACCAAAACTAAACGCGAAAAACTGTCTTAAATTATAATGTATTACCAGCTCTCAGAGAATCAAAGAAGTTGGCACGGTATTTGAACACGGTATCAAATTGACGTATATAAGCATACACTTCACCACAATCTTTACACATCTGGCCTAACGTTGAACACTGTAAGGCTGTTCGAAAGTTGGCTAAAGAAGGAGGTAACGTAAAAATAAAACAGATGAAAGGTTCCAGAGATCTTCACAATACTGAAAATATTATCAAATTCAGTTCTCCTGCTATTTTTATTTACAAATTGATTCGCTAAATATCGCACTCATCGTAATTCCTGTCCACGCAGTCTTCAGTGGCTAAAGTGTAACGATTACCAGACAAATTTATGCAGGAATCATAGTCAGCGCCAAAAGTTATCTGCGAAAATTACCACAAAGTCCATCACCAAATTAATAAAGGCGAAGAGGATTTGTTACTGTAATTGAAAATAAAATGTTTCATCGTCCTTGATTTCGACAAAGTCGTTCGACTTTTTTTTATCTGAAGTTTATTTGTCAATGGTATTTTTTGAACTCCCGTTGAGTTATATAAAAGAAGTCCAAATTTTTCATAGCGGAGATTGATATTTTATATATATATAACAGTACATACAAAATTAAAATTATATTAGTTAAAAAATAAATACTTATGTTACAACTACATTTTTAACAAAAAAAATAAATTTCAACATACACAAAATAACACTAACAGACCAGTTAGACAAGCGTACAAAGAAAACATTAAAACTCCAACAGTAAATTCAACCTTTGGACAAAGACACTACCAATACCATGCTATAAAAGCTTTCAACAGTCTAAAAATTGAAATTAAAATTGAGGAAAATAAAAATAAATTCACACACAAAATTACAAAATGGATTAAACAACAAAAAAGACAATATTACCAAAATGTCATAGCATAAAATAAAAATAAAACCTACACGTAACACACAAAACCAACATAAACACACATCACTCACAAACACACAAGATTATTTTCATTGTATTATTTTTTATTTTTAAATGTATTATTATGTATTTTTATTTTTAATTTTAAATTTATTATTTTCTTTTCAAATTTACTATCTTCTCTTTAAATGTAATATGTAGATTAGATTTTCATATTATAAAATGAAGGCCTCAGCACGGGCAAGCCACCCAGTGAGGCCTACATTTCTGGAAAACATAAATTGTAACAAAATAATGTACCAAATAAAATAAATAAAAATAAATCATCATACAGAAATAATGATTTATAATTAAAATCATGGGTGCATAATGTTTGAATGAAGTTGTTTTATTATTACATTTTTTAACAGTTGTAAAATTACTTTGTGGCGTCATTTTAATTATATGAAAATGAAATACTTTGTATACACCAATTATAATTAATAATAAATATGTATTTCAAAGCCAATGGCTTCTTCATCAGGATATTGAAAATTAACGAATTTAAAAATAAGTACAAATAGTAAAAAAGGTGTTTTATAATTAGAGGGGAATAATTGGTTATTATTATTAAAAAAAATATTATTTATAATAAATTAAATATACAGCAAAAAATTATAAATAAATTAACGCAATTATGAATAAATCGAAGACTTTATGGACTGGTACTAATCGACAACTTAAAGTTTTATTAATACTTTATTTACTGTGAACTTTTCACAATAAATTTTTTTAAACTTTATAAATTGGAGAAAATTGAACAATAAATTTATTGGATTCGAGTTATTTCAATTGTCAAAAATAAATATGATTTTAACATTTTTCGTAAAAACATTTTCAAATTTCCATTTTCATATTATTTTTTTATTAAGTTTTACAATTTATTCAATGTGAAGATAAAATATTCCTGTGAAAAATAAATCAAATTGAAGTGCTGTGTAAACACCGCCGAGCAAACGCCGAATGACTCGGTCACCTGGAGGTTAAGTTTGAAAACCTATAAACGAATGGCTTTATTTCGTGTTGTAAAGGGCATTTAGAAAGAAAAAATCTTAGTTTCGCCAAGTGTTAATTTACGGCTAATGAAGCACTCTTAGCTAAGTGAGATCTAATGTAATCCATTCTTATTAAGTGAGTTTTTCCCTTAATTAAATTTGTCTCAATAATTCGTCCTGAACTGAAACAAATGTGTTTGTTTACCGTTCTTTGCTGGTGTCCCCCAAAGCGTGAAGGACTCACAGAGTCAAATAATGTCGGCAATGGTGTCGGAACTAAGTTTATGTTAGTTGGCCGCCCCGTGGACTTATACTCAAATAGGGGTGCGGATTGTCTTATCATTAGTTATTATTTTTCAAAATCGATATTTTGATTTCCTCAATCGACTTAATTGAAAACCCAAAAGATGTTCATCTAAAACTTTCTTGTTAACACCGGTTAGAATTAAAAAAATATAACTTTACAATCGAATATAAACATATCCCAGTGTAATTATTGCATAAATTTTACTTAATTCGTATTGAAACATAAGGTTATAATGAATTTACTATAAAAATTGACAATTTGGGTTGGTACTATGCCTGTGATTCCGGCTCAATTAACTTTAGAATTTTGCTTTGAAATTAAGTAAAATTTTCAAAATTTGATGTGTTTGTTTTGAGAATTTAGACAAGTAAGAAAATACCTACATACATAGACTAAATTAGACTAGACACGGCATATTCATTTAAAAATAACCCCAACACAATTTTGGTTTGGTTCACATGCACATTTATGAAAAGGCCCACGCATTATGACGCAATGCGAAATGGGCACTGTGCATTGCGTTTTACCTTTTGTTGGTCTATTTTGCTTCTCAGCTATGCTGGGCAAGTTCATTTTTTCAGTCACAAAAATAACCGAGTTCCAAATATTTAAATTTGAATTATGTCCATATTACAACATCTCTGACAACAAATTCTCCGTGGTTTCGCTTACGAGTTTTTTTTTTATTTTTTTATAGTGAATACCTCACAAGAGTCCCAACTGCTCCCGTCTGGAGCCAGTGAGACTATGGCATCCCCAATTGGGGGATGTTGTGAGGCTGAAGGTAAGTGGGGAAGGGAAAGAGGAAGGTGGGGAAGTACCTGGCTATTCAGATCTAGTCACTAAACACGGCTAAAGCCATTTGGAGCAACGTTTCAATTCTGAATGGTGGTCTTACACCAGGGCGATACTGGTAGTATCTTCCACTCTGGAACGTGCCGCAAATATACTATATATTATTTTAATTAATTAATTGTGAAATAACACAAATTAATCAAATAAAATTTATCTGCGCACGCCGGGTTCGAACCCGCGACCTTCGGAATGGCAGTCCAATGCGTTACCACTGGACTATGCCGGCCGTCAATATCGGCCGAGTTTGAACGCTTGTACAAGGAGTTTAAACAGAGTTGGGTTGTTAAGTTCATCTCGATATTTGTGACATACGCTACGTGGCGTTATTTTTAAAATGAATTTAACTAGACAGGGCTTATCTAGTATAATACATCAATGCCTACATATAATGTTATATTTTTTAACAGAAAATTATTTTAATTACCATTTACAAAACTGCAAAAGATTTGTCGAGAATTCAGACTATCCCCATTAAGTTGAGACACGAAGCGAACTGTTGCCAACAATATATATTATATTATATATACAAATGTAAGTTTTATTTAATTATAAATTTTAATATTTTATATCTAGTGTACGTCTATTCTAAAAAAACTATAAAAATATTCGATTACCTACGTACTAATATTTGGACAATATTGCGGCATAACCCAAAAACAATTGCCACCCACGAAAGACTTTGGCTTCCTTAACATTTAAAGGGATTTCATTGGATATTTTGAAATCTTTAAAATAAATATTGAACACGTTTCACTGAGCTACTAGTATGCAATAGCACTTCTATGACTAGCCCGTAATTTTTCACCGGTCTGCCCTAGTTTATACATAATATGTGAGAGTAAGACCGAGAATCCAAAGCTGTCATATTTAAAAAAAAATTAATCGCTAATTATTATTTTCTTTTTGTTTATTTGTGTGGATTGGTGTCGATGTCGTTTTGTATTGTACGATTATTATTAGTAAATATTTGTAAAACAACAAAAAAAACGAAATAAATCACTCCCCACATTCAGTCGACAAAATTCATTAGCTGATGGTTTAAAGGCAGTGGTGGCTCGTGACTTTTGAGTGTAATAGAATGCTTAGTCTGAAAAATTCGCAATAATGGATGTTGTAGTTCAAAACGATTTCTTTATTTTTTTAGAAAGTTTGAATTTTTGTATGAAGATTTTTAGGAAGATCCTAAAAAACCTGAATTTTCGAAACAGATGAAGTTTTCGGCTACAACAACATCAATAAAGCCATTTTTTGTAATATTAGCACTCTAGTAACCCAAAAATCTTGAGCCGTTTATGGTTTTGTGATGTTGTTTAGAAGGCCTCTTGCATGTCATAATGGAGGGTATGACCGAGGGGACCAACTCTAGGGGACGCCCACGCTGAGAGTACCTGGAGGACCTGCTGGTGGACGTGCGCTGCTCATCATATGCAGAAGTCAAAAGAGCCGCACAAGACAAGGAAGAATGGAAGAGGAGATTAGATGAAATTGCTGCAAAACCAATCCCAGGATTGAAACCAGAGAGAGAGAGATGTTGTTTTGAATTGATAAAAAATATCGACATTGAACACCAGTTAAACTTGATAATTATTAAAACTTTATTTTTGATAATATTATTATTGCTCTCCCTATTCTCAACAGGGACGGAAGAAATCGGCAACCTTGCGTGTCCTTACTATATATTTGGTTGAACAACGTGCCTAGAATCTGTATGGGATATTAGCCCAAACTAAGCGACAACTTGATTTGTCCTACCCAAAGTCACGTCCAGTAAACAAACCCCGAAGTCAGGCCTGTTTTACAATAGGTCGACGTTATTACTTGTTTAGTTTTGTTACATAATAATACTCTGTGAAACTCTTAAGTGATAAAGTAGGTGGCGGTTACGATTAATTTTATCTAGTGTGCAGATCGTGAATTCATATCCGTTCAAAGTTTAAAAAGTAATAAAAAGCATTTGACTAATAAAAGGTTTAAAAAATTTAGAGAAGTCATATCCATAGAGAGATAGTATGATTGAAAACCTAATTTCAACGAGAATCTGTGGTCTGTAGTTTCCATAGACATCCAAATTGATAGATAGACTAGCTGGAGACAAAACACATGGCAATATTTGACAACAGGGGAGTTCGAGGATGCTTATTGCATAAACTTCATGATTTTGCATCATCAACGGCATCAGCGCTCCAGTAGCCAAAAGTAGGCTACATATTACATACTCGCCTGTTTGTGTTGTGTTGAGATTGCGAGGGAGTTGGCTGTGTTGAATTAAGTAAAATCGCAGAAAACCTTAATTAGGAGGAAGCGGCCGTCCCTCAGCATGTAACAGTGACGGCCTTTGAAACATCAGTATATGATGTCCTACATTGTGAAATATGTGTGTGTCTGTTTTTATGTCAATATATACTTACGGGAAAATAATGAATTAACATACATAAGTATTATAAGATAATATATAAATATACTATAAATAGATGTGTAGATTGTTGTGTTATGTGCGTTTATGTGTGTAGAAGTGATATCTTGTTGCAAGCTTCAATTCTCCTTGTGTGGCTTTCTGCATTTAGTTTTGTTGTAGATGTGTACGTCTATTCTCGTGCACCAAGATAAATTAAACTTGGCCCTAATAATATTATATCTGCCCTGATGATAAACACTGCAACGCTCTCCGAAAAAGGCATGATGGCGCCCAACGTGGGGAGCAGGTGTTGGGTTTCGAGGGCCACTAAGGGGGGCCAATGTTAAGTTGCCAGCAGTCAGCTTTAGAGGTAGAATCAGGAGACTCATGGTTTAGCTCAGTTGGGGTCAGCAATCATGCCTTTACACGGGGAACAGATTCAAAAATTCAACTACACGCTCTTGTCAAATGAAACGCTAATGGAATGATTAATGAGTGTATTTACAGTTAAACAAGCACACACATAGTATAACACAAAAGGGGCACATAATATACATCCAAAATAAATCCTGAAAGATTGAATTTAACATCTATCTCTCATTTTGGTTTCGTCTGGCAAACGTCTGTGACAGGCTTTTATATAGGCACATAATGGGCAAAGGTTTGGTGTTCGCTTACATGAGATTTTCCATGAATGCGGGGTTGCTAGCGCCAGCGAGGAATTACTTCCAGAATATTATAGAGTGCAAAACAAGGTGTTGCTCGTCCACACGTGCCATCGGGCGCGTGTTAGGCTAGACGATGCTGTGCGCGGGTGGAGAGCGTAATGTCGAGGCCGAGTCTAGAGTGAAGAAACCGTTGGGGTTATTGGCGCGGTGCGCAGGAATGCATGCGCACCATTCTGCGCTGCTTAGTTCTGCGTTGAATATTATTTCGCGGGGTTTTTTAAATGTGTTTGAGAGATCTGTTACGTAACACTACTAAACTACATTTTTGACCAAAAAAAAAACAAATTTCAACATACACAAAATATCACTAACAGACCAGTTAGACAAGCGTACAAAGAAAACATAAAAAACTCCGACAGTAAATACAAGCTTTGGACAAAGACACTATCAATACCATGCTATAAAAGCATTCAACAGTCTTACACTTGAAAATAAAATTGAAAAAAACAAAAATAAATTCAGACACAAAATGGATTAAAGAACAAAATAGACCATTATTATCGAAATTTCATAACATAAAATAATAAAACCTACACGTAACACACAAAACCAATATAAAACACAAATCACTCACAAACACACAAGATTATATTTTATTATAATATAAAATGTATTATATTATATGCATATTATATTATAAAATGAAGGTCTCAGCACGGGTAAGCCACCCAGTGAGGCTAACATTACTGGATAACTCTGAAATGTAAAAAATATTTTACACAAATATATAAAATATAAATTCATTACGACGATGTTGATGAAATTCTAAAATTTGTAATATCGCAAAAACCCTGTGCTGTAAAAGCGCAACAATATATTTCAAAGCTAAGAACTGAGTATTTTATGTAAGGTGATAAACCTTAAAAGTTACAAGTGTTCATTAGTAGTTGGTTGCCGGTGGTAATAATACCAGCGAACAGAATGTAGCAGACCAGACTGAAAGCTTTGGACATTATACGCGGAAAGTTGGTTACAACTCGTTGTTCAGTTGTTGTGTATTAATGAGGGGCTTGCTTAGAGTGTGGAAAGAGAAGATACATCACCATGTTTAAAATATAAATAATAATTAAATATAAACTCAATACAAAAAGTGTGAGAAACAAAAATTTTTCAGGTACAAAATTAAAAGATAGATTAAAGAACAAAAAAGGCAATATTATAACTGTGCGATAATCGCGTAGGGTTAGATTATAATGGTTAAAATCTAGGCAGGATGTGCCTATGTAAATTAACGCTCCGTTCGCTGAACCAAAAAGATAGGTAGTCGTAAATGTGACTTACGGAAGAGTTGGTTGTAATTTTCGATGATATGGTTCTTTTGGTAGCGCTCGTAAGATTGAGCTAATTATAACTCCGACTAAAATTCAAATTCACACATCGGTTGTTTTATCGGTACGGTGGTTTTGTCAACCGTCATTAGATGACATTTTCGCTCCGGCGCCCGCGAGTTAATGGATTTTCTTTTATTTTTTTAATATTTGTTTCTGTAGCAACTGGAATGTTCGAGAATGTTTTATTTTCCACCTAGATTTGCTGTTTTGTATTGCCGCCCGCGCCGCGGCGCGGGCGGCTCGATTCCACTCAAAGCCACACTGCGCAGATTCAAACCAGTAAAATTTTATTCCTAGCCTCCTTATTGGTTGGAGCGGAAAAAGTGTTAAAACAATTCAGCGTCACGAAACAGTAACAAAATTTATAACGTAAAGTAATAAAAAATAAATTATACCGACGTAATACACAATACCATTTTAATTTAAACTTATTTTTATATAACCATACCTCAGAATGCTTGACGATTTTTTTTCATAATTTTTTTTATATTATTTCATCTTAGTTTTATTTTATTTCATTTTTTTTTGTTTTTATCGATTTTTATTAAATTGTAAAATGGGGGCTTAGCACGGGCAATGTACCCAATGAGGCCCATATTTTCAAATAATGTTCGAAAATACATACAATTATTGTCAGTAAAAAAAAAATACTTGAATGACAAACAAAAATAAATTTACATTCGTAGGTTTTTGAGGGTCAAAAATGAATCAAGTTTATTTTTTAAATATTTTTTTCGGTATGTTACATTTAACGAAAGCGCCCCTGTCAGCAAAGTAAGATTATTTCGCCACCCAGTGTGGCATCGTTGTGAGGTGGCAAGATAGGGGCTGTAGGAGGGGATTTATTAATGCGGTTTTTTAGAGGGCCGGATTCTATGAAGGAGAAAGATGGAAAAAGAGTTTCACGTACGTGTAAATAAAAAGGTAACAATGAAATGTTAAACGTTTTATATTTTCCTGTTATTTACAATACTTATATTTTCTTAATAATTCAAATAATTAAAAAGGTAAACAAATGCCATGTTTTACAATAATGTGGATAAACATCTGTTAGTTTTAACTAGCATTGTTTTAGGTCACATATTTCGATAATTAAATCCAAATCAGAGTTGATGTCGTCGACCTTATGTACAGATGTCGTTTTTAGTCTAAAATGCCAATGAAATGCCTACTGAAGATACACACCTGGATCATATTAACAATATTTGTAAGCAAGTAAGACAGGTATAATTTAATGGTATTCTCACATATTTTTTTTTAATTATTAATATTAATCAATTAACACCACCTCCAACTCACGACTTCGGTGGTGGGTCAGGAATGACCCAGTGACCAAAAATAATAATTGCTCCATATATATCTCCTTGACGCCAATTTCCTTTAGTCTTACTTTCTATCAAACAATAAACCACATTTTTTTTTATATTTGGTGCAATATTTTTTTTACATTTCATAGTTATCCAGTAATATTGGCCTCACTGGCTTACCCGTGCTGAGGTTCTTGATTTTGTTATTTTATGTTATGAAATTTCGGTAATATTGTCTTTTTTGGTTTTTAATCCAACTTATAATTTTGTGTCTAAATTTATTTTCGAGTTTTATACTGTTGAATGCTTTTATAGCATGGTATTGATAGTGTTTTTGTCCAAAGCTTGTGTTTGCTGTAGGAGTTTTTTATGTTTTCTTTGTACGCTTGTCTAACTGGTCCGTTAGTGATATTTTGTGTATGTTGAAATTTGTTTTTTTTGGTCAAAAATGTAGTTTAGTAGTGTTTTAACGTTTAATTGGCGTATATCTAGTATGTCACAGCTGTTGAATAATTTTTTTGTATCAGTCAGTCTATGTTTTTTTAATGTTACCTTTCAGATCGTTTTCTGTGCGAGTTCTATGTAATCGACAGCCGAGTTTGTTGCTCCTGCTCAAGCAATAATTTCATATTCTATTATTGATTGGCAATTGGAGGTAAAAAGAATAAACTCGGGAAAAGTTCAAGTGAGTGATCACTACAAGTGTGTTATTTGGACAGCTATCGAAACAGTCTATCTCGCTCTAACACCATCAAAATATTTTTTTATCAAATTCATCTAAAGGGTTTTCCAATAAGAGTTGTTATTTTGAATAGCCTGTTATTTCAGTAGATGTTACTTTTGATGCTGTTATTTTTTGACATTTGACAAGTAGAAACTACGCCATTAATAAAAATGGAACGATACACGCTTCAACAAAGTATTGAAATTATAAAAATTCTCTTAAGTGAATCAAATGCAAATCATCTTGAGTGATGAGGCCCATTTCCACCTCGGTGGCTTCGTCAACAAGCAAAATTGTAGCATTTTGGGCTCGGAAAACCCAAGAGTTATTGTTGAAAAACCTCTCCTTCCTCAACATGTGACTGTTTGGTACGGCTTATGGTTCGGCGGAGTCATTGGACCTTAATTTTTCGATATTAACATATCGAATACCTTAACATTTCGAAATGAGGCAGGAGCAACAGTTACGGTGAATGGATTGCGCTATCGAGAGATGATGATTTTTTATGGCCGGAATTGGATGTTATTGATGAAAACAACGTTTACTTTCAACAAGATGGCGCTACGTGCCATACAAGCAACGAAACCATTGATCTTTTACGATTGAATGACAAAATAACACCTCTTATTGGAAAATCCTGTATTTGAATTTCTCTTTTGTTTTCGGGAATGAACATTGCATAGACTGCATATCTTGGAAGTGAAAATTAACACATCTCCCGAGATCCGATCGAGCAGAAACTGCAGAGAGACTCGTTGTTGGTGACATTGCATTCTGTCAACTTTTGGTGGTATAAACCTACACACACGCTGACATATACGCATTTTTCTGAAATCGGATGATATTACATAAATTAATATGGGTCCTATCCGATCAGCAATTAGCGAGGTCGGTTTATTGTAATATAGTATAATATAATGGTCAACTTCAGTTCCTGGGTAGAAGGTTAAATACTCAGTCAAACCAAAAAATAATTTTAAATAAATTAACTGTTGCGAAAAACTTAGTTTTTTCAAGTTGATTTTTTTAAACTTACATTATGGATATAAGTTGCATGAAAATCAACTAATTGTTAATTATTTTAGGTGGGTCTATCTCTACTTTTTTTACATTAACTTCACACAGGAGGCCTCGAGGAAAACAATTTCTTTCAGCGGGTATGTCATCTTTTCAGATGCTGTGTGGGACGTCTCTTTTAACTAAAGGAAGAATAGTAAGCTCTGTGAAGGTAAAAGGTATGCAGGTTGGGTAGGAATATAGGTATCAGTGTGATCAGGATTGACAAACATATGAATATATCCCTCTAACTGCAGCGCAAGGCGATGGATCGAGGGACCAGTTGGAGAGGTCAAGAGGTCTCCCCAATCCAGCTTCTCCTGATTTGGCATGTCACGCAGCTGGTTGACAGGTGCTTCCTGAACACATTTTATCCGATGAAGCTAAATCACCAAACGTCGCAAACCACTTGGGGTGACCTATGGCTGAGTGGTTGGTTATCCAATAAATGGTTCCCGGGGCGGCAGTAGCCAAACCCGCCTCCGTGTTTTATTTAGACCCATCAATGTTTCGGTGTTAAAAACAATTCTTCGAAGAAAGTAAGTTATCTTTAATTAAAGGAATTAATTGGTTTAGTACGGTTTCCCTCACAACCTACGGTCTATTATGCGTTCTCCGAAAACCTGGAATCTGTATATTCATCACAACCAAATAATACTTTTTGTGTACTAGGAGATATGAATCTACCAACTCTGACTTGGTCATTTTCCGAAGACAGCAGTCAAGGTCTCGCCTCCTCAAATACGGCTGCATCGAAAACTTTGCTTCAAGCAATGTCATTGATGGACTTACTCCAATATAACTGTATACCTAACCATAATGAAAAATACTTAGACCTCGTATTCTACAGTCGCGAAACAAATGTTAAACGTAGCAACAACCCTCTCCTCTCAGAGGATAGACACCACCCAGCCCTTGAATTTGATATATCCTTCGTAATTCAACCAAAAATCAAAAACAAAATACAGCGTAGGCGCAATTTCAGGAAAGCTAATTATGCTCAGATTAATGAGGACATTAATTGTATTGATTGGTTATCTGAAATCGCAAATTTATCAACCGAAAAAGCAGTAGATCGATTCTATTTAAAAATAAACAATGTAATTGATAAGCTTATTCCAGTATTGGCACGACGAAATGACAAATTCCCCATATGGTTTACTCCAGAACTTATTAGGTTATCAAGGAAAAAAGATAAAGTCTGGCTCAAATGGAAGACATATAAAGGTCTTTCTGACTATCGTGAATTTTCCTTCTTACGTGCTACATACAAAAAATTGACTTATGAAACCCGAAGGTTATTTTTTGACAACATCGAAAGTTCATTGCAAAATAATATCAAAAGCTTTTGGTCATACATATCCTCATTAAAATCGTCTGATGGATACCCTGCTGCAATGTCCTTCGAAGGGCGCAAATCTAACGATGCCCAGGAAATTTGTGATATGTTCTCTGAATTCTTTAAGTCAACATTTGAACCTTCCTCTATCAATGACCCAATTATTAACATTGACCAACTTGAGGAAGTTCAGGACTCTGGACTTGCGCACATTCACACAATTAAACTAACGGAATTCAGAATTGAAACGTTGCTCCAAATGGCTTTAGCTGTGTTTAGTGACTAGATCTGAATAGCCAGGTACTTCCCCACCTTCCTCTTTCCCTTCCCCACTTACCTTCAGCCTCACAACATCCCCCAATTGGGGATGCCATAGTCTCACTGGCTCCAGACGGGAGCAGTTGGGACTCTTGTGAGGTATTCACTATAAAAAAAAAAAAAAAAAAAAAAAAACGGAAAAAGAAGTGCAATCGAGTTTAAAATCGATAGACATAAACAAGGGTGCGGGTCACGATGGAATACCGGCGTTTTTCCTTAGATCTGCTGCATCGTCACTGTGTGTGCCGCTTACCATAATATTTAATAAATGCCTGAGTGATGGGGTTTTCCCTGATAGGTGGAAGTTGGCCTATATTATACCGGTCCACAAGGGTGACTCGCGTCAAAGAGTGGAAAACTATAGGCCAATATCCATTCTCTCGGCGATCCCTAAACTATTGGAAAGACTTGTCCATGACAATATATATCCCCAGCTTGGTGCCAAAATTACTGAACAACAACACGGGTTTGTAAAAGGCAAATCTACCACGAGTAATTTACTTATTTACTCAAATTTCTTATTTACTAGCATGGATCGAGGCCACCAGGTAGATGCAATATATTGCGATTTCAAAAAAGCTTTCGACAAGGTTGACCACCTTATTCTTATTAAAAAAATTATGTACAACGGAATTAGAGGAAATTTATTACGTTGGTTTATCTCATATTTAACAAAAAGACAACAAGCCGTATCATTACGAGGACAGACTTCTACATGGGAACCAGTTACTTCTGGCGTGCCACAGGGGTCAATCCTGGGTCCGCTGTTGTTTATTCTTTTTATTAACACTGTTACTAAATGTTTCGTGCATTGTTTATATCTTTTGTACGCTGACGACATAAAAATATTTGCCATTGTTCGGAATTTAAGCGATTGTCTTCTCATACAAAGCGACTTAGTAAGGTTCGAAACATTTTGCAATGAAAACAAAATTTACCTAAGTTACAATAAATGTAAACAAATTAGTTTTACTAAAAATCAAAATGCTATCAAACACAATTATTGTATTGGTAATTATTTACTCGAGCGCGTTTACTGTATAAGAGATCTAGGCGTACTTTTTGATTCTAAACTCCACTTCGATGCGCACATAGATAATATTGTGAATAAAGCTTACAGCATGCTAGGATTTGTCATCAGAAACAGCCGTGAATTTCGAAAACCTGAAACATATCTTCTTCTTTACCACACTCTGGTCCGTTCTCAACTTGAATACTGCACCTCCATATGGAATCCACTTTACGATATCTATAAAGAAAATATTGAAAGTATTCAAAAGAAATTTCTGCGATGCCTCAATTACAGAATGAGCGCACCCAAACGCGGGTACATAAATATGCTCTCGAGTTATAACGTCTCCACTCTATCTAACCGGCGAACATACCTTGATCTCATGACTCTGTATAAAATCTGTAACAACATTATTGACTGTCCCGACTTACTGAAATTGATAAACTTCAAAGTACCACCCAGAGTAACAAGGCTTAACGACTTATTCCACATTAGCAGGACGCGTACAAATGCTGGTGTCAGGGATCCAATCAGAAGAATGTGCGAATCACTTAATCAGAATCAAAACCTCAAGGACTCTGACTTATTTTTTGATACACGCACTACTTTTAGTAGAAAAATGAAGACTGTTTTCCTACAAAGTTCAAAGTAAACAACTTAGACATACTTCGTTTGAATATATTTATATATTTTTTTTAATTTCTGTTTAACATTGTTTATCTATTTATATATATATATTTTTTTTGTTTTACCCTCTAAATTTTTTTTAAAAATAATTTGTGAATTCTTAAAAGGATATTGCGCATTTCTTTCATATCTCTATTTGTAAAATAATATTCTTATGTATATATTTTTCCCATATTTATAAGTGAAAATATTTGTAAATGTTTTTAACAGCTGTTTAAGTTAATTCGTGAGAAATAGTTTGGATGCAGGTGAATTCTCTAGTTGATGTTTCGTATATATTTTTGTCAATTGATATCTGTATCTGTTTTTTCTCCTGAATAAAAAAAAAAAAAAAAAAAAAAAAAAAAAGAGGATTAGTATGCTTCCGGGTGCATGTTGAATAACTAACTTACAAACTAGTTACCTAACTCAGTTCCTTGACTTGGTGTATGACCCTGTGGGTCGTTGTTAAGGGACGGGAACCGGGAGTTAATTTATTATTTATTTGAGTCCCAAGATAGCAATTTTTGTAAGTCAACAAACCAATCAACCTCATAATTCAATATTTTGTTAGATGGATTTGGTGACAAGAATCGGACTCTCAATCTGCGTTCCCAAAATCATAAGACAAACAAAGCTTCTAAAAACTAACTAACTTAGCTTTTGGGATGCTGTGTGGAGGGTCTTTTTTAAGGAAACTAAGGGGAGGAAGTTCAGAGAAGGTAAAAGATATGAGGGTTGGGTAGGAATCTAGGGATCAGTGTATTCAGGAGTGATGGACATATGAAGATATCCCTTCCACTGCGGCGCAGGGCGATGAGTAGAGAGGACTAGTTGTAGATATTTGGGTGGATATATTGGATTACCAACACATCTGCCATAAGTCACGCCAAGTGATTCGTTACGTTTCGTGATATAGCAGGTGTGCCCGGTTTTATCGAGTGAGGTGTGTTCAGGTTCCGCCTTCCCACCAACAGCGTGGAGAGCCAGATCGGGAGAGGCTGGATTTGGGGAGATGCTGGTATGGGGAGACCCTTGACCTCTCCAACTGGTCTCTTGACCCATCACTGCAGTGATATATGCATATGTCCGTCACTCCTGGACACACTGATCCCGAGTGATCCTTAGGGATTGGTGTGTCCAGGAGAACAATGTATATTCAAGGATGTCCAAACTAGATTCCTACCCGACCCTCATACCTTTTTGCTTCCGAGAACTTCATATCTTTCCTATCGTCAAAAAGACACTTCACACAGCATCCCAAAATATGATATAGGCCCTGAGAGAAATTATTTTCCAATATTCGTGTATATTCCAATAATTTTTATTGTGACTTACGAAGATACTCATCAAAAGTACTCCACATTACAACTCCCTGAATTATTACTACGATGAATAATAATAATATCTTTTGCCAATATTTCATCACGCCGTTCATGACGCAGTGGCATTAGGCCAAGCTAGCGTGGATAAACCATTATTCAAATTTAAGCTACGGACAACACTGCACATTGGAAACTGTTTGGGCAGCATCGAAGGGGTTATGAATAAATATAGTGCGGCGTGTGATCCTCATTAAAAAATCATTTTCTGTACGGGACTGAGAGGGTTGACGGTTAACGTAATAATATTTTTAATTATTTATTCATTCATCTCTATAAAACGGTAATGCACCAACACATCAAGGAGAAGATTACACATTTGAGATACATGCAAGTATAAGAAAGTTGTAGTTATGTTCCGTATTCTTTTTATTAATAAATAACTACGAAATTTGGCTGAAGCGGTTTTTAATAATACATCCAAAAACAATAAATAAACGTAGAAAATACAACAAAATGATTTACGAAAGGAAGGTTCGGGAATGTTCCGAAGCGCGTCACGTAGGAAAAATAATTCGATCTCGATGTCACGGTTGCTGGTACTGTACTGACCATTTCGTTCACATTGTCGCTTATCTAGGTGGAAAATAAAACATCCTCGAACATTCCAGTTGCTACAGAAACAAATATTAAAAAAATAAAAGAAAATCCATTAAGCTTGTTTGTAAACTTCTAGAATAACGTTCGAGTCAAGTAGTGGCGTACCACTACAAGGTAATGTCAAAGTTCTGTTTTACGATCTTGTGACATGGGTCAAAATATAGTTGCTGAACTGACAAAAGTGGAGAAGCGTTAAATAGTTAAGTCGCTCTGTTGACTGGCGCGTTCTGATAAGCAGAAGGCTTAAAAAAAGTGCATGGGATCTCTCATGTGGATTATAACATTTTTGTATCAACAAAGAGAAAGGGATATGAAAATCGCAAGTTTAATTTAAACGTGCTTGCTGTGCTCTTATTCAGCTTGTGTGCCCTTGTGCAGCTTTTGGGCCCTTGTTCAGCTTGTGTGCCCTTGTGCAGCTTGTGTGCCATTGTGATGTTTGTGTGCCCTTTTGCAACTTGTGTGCCCTTTTGCAGCTTGGGTGCCCTTGCGCAGCTCGTGTGCCCTTGTGCAGCCTGTGTGCCTTTTTACAGATTCGTGTATCCTTGTGAAGTTTGTGTGCCCTTGTGCAACTTGTGTGGCTTTGCAGCTTGTGAAAAAATCCACCGATTTTATTCCTTATCATAATTTTCGGCGCTCACGTATTCTGGTATGACAAAAAGAGAAGTGATGGTCAAAGAGTAACATTGAGGTTATTGTTTAGTCAGAAGACAGTATAAGGAGCCACTTGGTTCAGCACAGATGTGCCTCCGAGAAACTGATGAAGGGGACATTTTTCTCCGATGTTTTTTTTTACATTAACCCCACACAGGAGGTATCACGGAAAATAATTTGCATTATTGTCTATGTCATCTTTGAGTATGTTTTGTGGAGATTATTTCTAAGAAAAGGAAGGAGATGAAGTTTTTGGAAGGTAAAAGGTATGAGGAGTGGGTAAGAATCTAGTGTGCCCAGGAGTGATGGAAGCATGAATCCACCCCTCCGTCTACGGAGCAAGGCAATGGTTTAAGAGAGACCAGTTGCAGAGGTCAAAGGGTCTTCCCAAAACTCTCCCGATCTGGCACGCCACGCAGCTTGTGGGCAGGCGCATCCAGAAAACACGTCACCCGATGAATCCGGGTACCTCTGCTAAATTACGAAATAACCAGCGTGACCTGTGGCAGAGGTATTGCTTATCCAATAAATGGTTCCCGGGGCAGTGGTACCTAAACCCGCCTTCTAATGTGTTCTGTCATTTGAACATATCCATATTCACACAATTCAGAATCCTTAGGCCCATTTGCAAACATACAAACCATTTGTACGCACAACAATTATTGTTACTTCACTGGAAGCGGTTTAGTGAATCCCGCACATTGCGTAAACCGGTTGCATCAGTCTTCTGATGAAGAGAGAGAGCCCTGGTAGCTTAATATTTGGGTCCACAACAAGGTAGATTGTTCAAACTGATTTTCACTTCTGTACTGCCACTAATTCTACAATGCTCTTCAAAGTTTTTATTTGCTAGCGTAGATCCGCGAACAATTGCATCGGGAGTATCAAGAGTGAAGAGCAAATGAACGAAGAAAGGAGTGTAAGCAGAATATATGACGCAATTTAAATGGTAGAAGAAGCCATTTCCCCTTGCTCGAGAAAGACATGACACAGGCCCGAGAAAGATAGAGTCAGAAGACATACTTGAGTCAGGCCATGTCAAGAGTCACAATAATAGGAAAGTATGTAGGGAACGATGTTTGATTGTGAATGAGGCAAGGAGTGTGTGCCAAGACCGATGTGTTTGATCCTCTCTACTTACCCCTGCGGGGAAACAGCGTGATGGTTTTTGGTTGGTTAGTTAGTTAGTTTAGTCTGAATTATTGGCACAGGTCAAATTTAAAAAAAGAGGTTTTCCTATTGTTAGGTACTGTATCGCTGGTCTGTATTCTTCATACTATCAGTTTTAAAAATTACATCTGAATCTGAAACAAAATCCGAGTTCATTGAACCAGAGTTAAAAACACCGACAGACACCAAAAATTAGTATTTTTGGTTAACAATTTGAAGTGATGGTTTTTCACATGATAATAATACTGTACAATCTCTGTACTGGCCGGTTTCGACAGAAAATACATTAACTGGACTGAACATTTGTTACAATCAAAACAGCGTCATAATTTTTTTATGACATTTAAATTTATGCTAATCTCCATAACCAATTTTGTAAAGTATGAAAGCGTTGTGAACTCAACACAGTTGGGTCATAGTTCGAGAAGAAATGTAACACGCAAACAAATATTCTGCCTAAAAAATTAGCTATACCTATCCTCAATTTAAACATAGGACTTTTTAGTTAAATCCAAATTAGTTAAACTATCTGTTAGACAAAGTGGATTTCAGAGATAGATAGAAAAGGATTAAAAAGTTGAGTCACCATGAGCGTTACTCAGTAGTATTTTATATGAAAAGCAACCATTTGTTTGTGTCATGGGCGCGCAACAAAAACCCTGCAACTTTTAAATAATTATTGTCAGTTTAAATGTAAAATAAAACTGAAAACTTATTCTCACATTCTAGAGATCAGGAGTTAAAGCATTCAAACTAACGTATATAAAGAAGAATGAAGGCCTCAGCACGGGCAAGCCACCCAGTGAGGCCAACATTACTGGAAAACTTTGTAAAAAAAAAAGAATTGGAATAATTTTGAAGTATTATAAAAAAACACAAATGAATTAAAAGTTTATAGCTAGATTTAAAATATAGCTGGTTCGTTCTATAGTCCCACTTTTGGCCACCTGTAAAAATGTCCTCATTTTTAAATACAGCTATTTAAAATTCATTTTTCTTTTCGTGAATGAATGAATGTATGAATGCAAATTTTGGAAGCGGAAATTTATTTTCATCCCGATATCCAATCAAGCTGAAACTCGACAGATAGACTCGTTGTCGATGATATTGCGTTCTATCAGCAGTGATTATATTTAGTGGTAATCACGTACACACGTTTGAAAGTATACGAATTTGTCTGAAATCGGATGATATTACAGCAGTTATGATACAAAACAGATGTCGGTCCTACCCGAGTGGCATTTGGCGAGGTTGGTTTGAGAGTTTTCGACTCTAGTTCCTGAGTAGGACGGTTCCATCGCCAGTCAAAGTCTTTAAAGTCATGTACAAACAGATGATTCCATAGAAAAAAAAACATTATTTTTTAAACTTTTATGAACGTAAAAGTTTGAAAAAAATTAACGTAATTTTTCTCAGGTATTACTTTGAGATAATATCTCACATATTTTGTGATTTAAGCATTGTTAGAAAGGGGTAACACTACGCTTTGTATTTGCATTTAAAAGATTACCATAGACACTTACAATTTTTTTTAATATATTTCAATTAGTCTATGACAACGAGTACTGGCATGCCTTTTTAAAAATTATTTTTGAATGTAACCAATAAAAATTTAATTGACAATTACCATTATAATACTTTTGTTTAAGAAAATTTTTGTTTCGTGCAAAGTAATATTTTTACATTTTACAAAAAAACATCAACTGGTAATCAACAAAACAATCGTTAAAACAAATGCTCCATTTTTTAAATCAAAATTTTAGAATTTTTATTTGCATAATATGTTTGTAATAATATTAATATTTGAAAGATTCTTTCATCTGCTTTCTAAAACACGACGCGTCTCCTGGCTAGGAATGACGCTTTGGACCACTTGGCCACTAAATTTTCATGTGGTATTCAACTCCTGGATCCCGTACTGGTCGATGAAATCTAATTAAGAAAGAATTTCGATAATAAAAGGTTTGATCAATGGAGGATCAATCAAGGAAGAATTGAACTTACTTTGAGCATAAGGACACACGCCCACAGTACATTTCTATCATATTTCTAACGGTTATAAAGTATTTTTTTAGTATTGTGTGGGAGGCACAAAGTCACACAGTTACTACATTACATATTCCATTCATTAAAGTAATAATCTTAAATTACAGAACGTGACTTCATTTGTTATTTTTGTTTAATTAATGGGGTTGGTTGGAATGCCCTTTCGCTTACCTGTTCACATATTATGAAGTCGGGAAACATTTTTTAATTGCGAATAAACCCACAACCTAATAAAGAGAAATTCCTTCGTTCTTTCTCCTTTTTTACTGTTTTTTCAAAGCTTTTATGTGTTTTTCCTTTTAATTATTCGAGTTCTGCAGATTGAACTTATTATTTTCAATACTCAATCAGGCCCAATTAGGTCACAAAATTACACAGAGCTTTATTTACTTTCATCTTTATTCAAGGTATTGTATGTGGCTTGTAGCTACATGTGATATTCCTGCATGGCCACCTATACCCTTGCACCCTTCAACCCAGAAATAATGTCATTTGTATCAACTATATTCACCAATTGCACTAAGCAAACCTCATTATTTTCTCTTGCTTTTTTAGATAAGATCACCTAATTTAATACAAGTCATTATCTTTGTGTTCCTATTTTGTTATATTAACTATATTAAACATTATAACATAGCTAATAAGAATAACATAACCACATCAATTTTTATAATTGGGTCATTGCTTCGTCAGGTCGGGGTCACCAATTCTGACTTCGTTTTGGAATAATTATTAGTTCCTGACGTCTGTAGGTCGTCAGCCCACTGCGAAAATAAAATTGGTTCGGTTCTTTCTTGCAACAAGAATTAAAATAAATAATCATTAAACGTTACCGTCTAACTAATTAGATTTTTACAAACTCGATCAGTATTGATGTGGTAAAGCTGGCCTTGAGCCTGGTTTTAGACTGTTTTAATCAAATAAACGCCATTTTATAATTCGTCAAGGTTTTCATTGTTCTGATGACCTTACGCGCCGTGTAATATTTGCACCACGTTTTTAAGCGAAGGTAGAGTGAAATTTAAAAAGTAGATAAAAAAACTACGATTTTCAGTTCCTGCATGCAAGACAAAGATGTTTCTCAGTGTCCTTTTTAATACAGGCGCACTCTTCACGAATCCATCATATAAACTAGAAACTTTAACATAATATTTTCAATAGGAAAATGGAGACATTTTTTGCAGATCCGATTAGTTTCCGCTCCTCTTTTTGGTTTCCGCCATCTAGTTTTCGTTTTATTGTCGCCTAAGGTTCTACATACATCCTCCTTGCTCCGTTGGTTATGAGGAAAGCCTTGCAATGATACCCTGGATTAAAAATGATAGTGACGTCCTGAAGGTCGCGGGTTCAAATCATACGCAAGTAAATTTTGTGTGTATGAATATGTGTCATTACACAATTTATTAATTCAAAATATTATGTGGTATACTTGCGGCCTGAAAGTATCTTCCAAAGTCGAAGATACTTTCAGTATCGTCCCTGCTGAGACCACCATTCAGAATTGAAACTTTGCTTGATATGGCTTTATCCATATTTGTTAACGAGATGTGAATAGCCTGGTACTCCCCCACCTTCCCCTTCCCCTCTCCTTCTCTTTTTCACTACCTTCAGCCTCACAATATACTCCGATTTGGGATGCCATAGGCTCACTGGCGCCAAACGGTTGGGAAAAGTTGCGACTCTTTATTTTGTGACTCTTGTGCGATATTCGTAACCTTTTTTACTTCGACTGCTGACATGGCCCGACTCGAAGTATATGGTTCACTACTTGATCGTGGCATATCTGACTTCTTCTACAATTCTTCTACATTCTTCTTCCATGTGTTCTACTTGCCCAAACTCTTCTAAGCGGCCCCTTCTCTTACAGATTACGTTTGCATCACCCTTGCATTCTTTGCAAATTTCCACATTTTTCACACGGTCATTCATGGTTTTATACACATAAGCACTCAAAAATCTCATTTCTATAGCATTTTGTCTTCTTTAAAGCTTCATCTGCAAGTAGATTTATTTATTTATTCACGCCTTGAAGGCTTTTACATGTTTACGTTGGTATAGATAAGTTTTCAGGGGTAAAATAAAAGTTTATAGTACTTGACATAATAAACAGAGAATGATATAAAATACAAGTTATCATAGAGGAGGACCATTGAACAAAGATTTCAATAATTGTATACATTATTAAGGGTACAAAATAAGTACATAATGTACTATGAAAGTAGTTATAGAGCAATGTGTAGAAACTTTGTTGATAATTCGACGGCTCGGTGTCTGAGTTGACATCGCGTTTTTGTTTCACCCAGGGATAGTTTGTTCAATCCCTCAGCTGGCTAACAACAGTCAACAGTGTTGTTCAACAAGTTCAACAACCTCAGTCCTCCATCACAGCACAAGCGACATTTACCGCTTACTGTGTTGGTAATAGGAGATTTTCAAATACTGTCAGGTTATTTGTAACCCGGGAATGTTTGTCTTACTTAAAAAAAATAGCAATTGTTCATGTTTTTTGATATTAATAAAATTTACAGTATAAACGGGCTTTACAGCAAAGCCTATTTGTGTTTAGCAAGACTTTATAACACCAGATTGTATTTAGCAAGACTTTATAACACCAGATTACCTTGCCTTCTAAACACTCCTGAAATTTACCATTTGTTGGCAAAATTTATTTATAAAATTGGCCTTAATATCTGACCAAAATAATAAATATAAACCAAATTTCTTTCACTTTCATTTGTATTCATTTGTTCAGGTTCCCATTTTCATCTATTTTCACTAATCCCAACTCTGTATATTTTGACTGAGTTAAACACTATTCTTTATGCATTTGTATATTTTTCTTGATTCTTTTATTGTATTTGTTTATATTTATTTCATACTGCTGTTTTTAAAAAAATAATGCTTTTAATTTTGGAAAAATCTTTTCTTTTAAATAACAAAAAACGCCCACTACTATTGTGCACAGGTTCCTATTTTTATAATTTTGTAATTACCTATTATTACCAGCTCTGTATTGTTTTTGTTAAGTTATGTTTATGTTATACTTATGTTATGTTTATGGTAGGTTTATGTTTATGATATGTTATGTGTATGTTATGTTATGATATGTTTATGTTATGTTCATGGTATGTTTGTGTTATGTTTATTTTTATGTTCTATAATCACATTTGTTTACTCTCATATGCTGTGTTTGTTTATAAGATTGCCAATTTCATAGTTTTGTTTAAAAAAAACTCTACTAATTTTAGAAAAATCTTTGGTTAAATAACGAAAAGCGCCCTCTTATATTGTACACTGGTTCCTATTTTTATAATTTTGTGATAACCTACTATTACCAGCTCTGTACCGTTTATGTTAAGTATGTTATGTTATGTTTATGTTATGTTTGGTTTATATACGTTACGTTATGTTAATTGTGTATGGCCAAGATCACCCCTAATGGGTGAAAGCCAAAATAAAGAATTTAAAAAAATAATAATAATAAAAATAACACCAGATTGGGTATTTAATAAAATATAACTAAAATAATACAGCGTTAAAAGTGCACATGAAAAAGTATGAAAGATACATCAAAGTTGAGCAAAGAAGTTTGATAAAGTGTACTATAGTAATATAATAACGTAGTTAAATGAAGTTTGTTATCATAATTATAAAAATAAACATGTAAAAAAACACATCACAAAAGAGTGATTGTAAATAGCCCCTCGGGTTAATTTGTTCGCTTTTTAAGAAAAGCTCATTATAATATGGTAGGTGTCCGATTTAAGTGGAACAAAGTATTTTTTTGAATTGTGCACTATTTCGATTTTCAGAAAAAAATTTTTTTTTCCTCCTTCGCTGTTAAAAACAAGGAAAACATTATTAAAAAAAATAATTCGAAATTTATGGCAAAATTTCATAATTTTTTTTTTGACAATTTGAAATTTTTTTAAAAAGTAATGTTACACTAGAGATCAGCCGCAAGTCAGCAAGTAGTAAGCCCCTCGATTCTCGACGATACCCCCGCGGCCGCCCTAGGCGCATTAGCCGCCCTTTGAGGACATGATCCATCGCATAAAGGCCTTATAACTGCTGGCCATCCTTTTGAAACTAACCCTTGAGGCTTTAATATTTTTTTACCATCCCCAAAATAAGTATGTAAGAAGCACTGAAGATATATATCTATAGTAAGTGTGTTGTGAGAGTGTCCATCGCCCGAAGCATAGGTTTCGCAATTACCAACAAGTACCCAATTAGTACTGGGCGTATTTATTCGTTGACCATCGACATTTTAACGTGACTGTTCAGCAAATATCTTTTGACGGGTGTCACAAAATAATAACGCGGCCACTGCAAAGTGTGCTAACTTCGGGGGGTGATTCTACATGATTTTAGAAGTAAAAAATATGAATAACTTTATTCTAAATTCCATTGTTTTTTTTTCCATATGAAAATATTTTTCCATAGAAAATATTTGTTTTTCCACACAAATGTTTTAAATTACCTTAAAAAGTTGGAATTTCGAAAAATGTTGACAGTCTTCTTTACTTCTACCATCATGTAGAATCACCTCAAGAAGTTTGTGCAATTCACCCTCGGACATTTTGTATAGTGTTATGGTGTTAGTGACAACCTGTACTGATTTAAGCATGTAAAAACTTTCGATAGTGATGTTTTTAAGAAACTTCACTAAAAAAAGGCATTTTTTCTTGCTTATGCCTAGTTATTATAAGTTTAACCCGTTAATCGAATTTGAATATTCGAAAAGTTCTATAGCGTGATTTATATCAAGTTGAATAAAAAAATTGAAGCATGCTGTATACAAACATTGAAAATATATAAGTACCGATTTCACATTAACACCAATTCATTTTTTTCCTGATTTCTGGTGTAATTGTCCGATCATTAACACATCAAAACCCAAAAACATGTTTTGATGAGATCGGCAATTGCATCTTCCTGTCTGGTGTCTGCAATCAGTCTTATATATATTTGCAAAATTAGTTTTCCTTCAAATTGGCATAGATCACATTTCTATGGATTCTCAGTTCAGTGGTAAGAAGGCTCGGGTTCCTGGAAAGGCCTGGCTGCGCCAGTGCGGCCGGGGTCTATTGGCAAAGTAAAGGTTTCTTTTTAGGACCCCAGTTATTGGCTACTTCTGATATTGATAAAGGTGAGTGGGATAGGTGAATATTTGAAGTTATATTTATTGAAGGTTAACTATACATTATATAAAATTATACAAGAATTTTATTTGTATGTCTTCTACGTTGAGATGTGTCCTCATGAAAAAATAATTAAATCACCGACAAATTTTAAAGACAGTTTGCATTTTTGCGGACTTTATTGGATAATATGATTTGAGTCTTGGGTACATATTAGATCCACTAGTGTAGCTGACCTATTGCCTATTGTAATTTTTTGTACTTTGTACTTTTCGTCTTGGCCTAAGTACGAATCATAGACATGTAAAGTGATAGACTTGACATAACATGAAATTCGGGTATCATTTCGAAGAACTGAAGGTAAACCACGTGACCATTTTTTTGGCACCAGGAGGTATATATTGACGGTTTGCACACTTCCTTATAAAACATATTTGAATGAACTACATGTAACACAAAACAAACTAATCAAAAAGTTATTTCACTCCAAACCTAGAACATCCACAAAAAAATTATATATGCAAACAAAACTGTTATATTAAGAAAATTATATGAATATACATACAAATACAGAACTCGTTAAAACGTCCCAAACACACACACTTTACACGGCAACACGATAAAATACATTTAAACACCATACATACTCACAATGGCGAGCAATCCATTGGTTACGAGAGGGGAAATATATATTATTGCCTTCCAGATAAAATTAAAAATGAAAAAAGTGTAGATACATTCACAAATTGTTCATTGTTATGCTCAATCAACAAATCAATGAAAGTGAATAATATTGTTGTGTTATGTATTTATGTGTAAAGTATAAGTTATTTCTAGTTAAATAAGTGAAAATGTAATTTTCTTTTATCTAGAATAAAAAACTTTATAAAAGAATTAAGACTTTTCTGAGCAAGAACGGTTAAAAAACCGCACAGCCTTCAAACCGGGTTGCACAGCGACGCTAAAAATGAATGAGATTGGTAAATTATAATGCATTTATAAAAATTTCTAACTAAATAGTGTAACAAAATTTTCTATTTTGGAAACGAGCCAAAACTTTTGTTCACCCTATCTTAGGATTTGTAGTTTTTTACGAAGCTAGTAATTTACGCGCTATTGTATATATACGTGTTGCCCATTTACTGTCAGATTCATTTATTGAAAAAATACAGAAAGGGTGACGGAAAGGCCTCTTCCGCGCTCCGCGCAATTGGTATGATCCCATTTCAGGACTTCTTGGGCTAGTCTATCAATTTTAGTGTCTATGATTATGAGTTAGTACCTACCTATCAAGAGTGGACAGTCTACAAAGACATTTATTATTTGTCGTAGTAAGTATGTGAAATTGTGTCTTTGTTCATTTGTTGTGTTTTTTTTTAGTTTGTAAGAATTGCCTTTGTTTGTAAGAATAAGGGATTCTATTGTGTTACTAGATTAAACATTTTTTTGGAATTTCAGATTACTTCCTGAGCATCTGTTCTAGTGCTGATTTGACCAATTTAAGTAAACAATGTTTGCCAAGACGTAGAGTGAGTGGCGTTCAGATTTATCTGCTTAATCATAAATAAAATTGTGATGTTTTTTTAAGTTAGATTCTTAAATAATAGAAACAAAATAAGATGTTTGATGGAAGCGTGCCGACTGTCGCTGAGCTACGACCAAACTGGGCGTACTATCAAAGCGGTGTGGCAGGGGAAATAAAAGTTAGCGCTTGGTACCGCTGTGCGGAGATACGATGTTCAGTAGTACAGGTGAATAAGGTTGGAGAGATGCCTTTGGCGAGAAGTTTTACACTAATACTGGTTAATTTTCAATTTGTTTAAATGTAAATACCTTACAAGAGTCTCAACAGACTAAAGTATCCCAAATTCGAAAGAAGAAGGTAGGAAAGTAATATGTTCTTCAGATTTGGTCACCAAACACAGCTAAAGCCATTATATAAGCCACAATTCAATTCCGAATGATAGTTTTACACCAAGGTAGTTTTACACTGATAGTATCTTTCACTCTGGAAAATGCCACAAATGCAGTACGTAACAAATTTAAATTACTAGTATAAAATTTACTTGCGAACGACGGGATTTGATATCGTGACCTTCAGATTGCTAGTCGAGAGCCTTACTCTTCAACCATGGAGTCTTCATAGCTTATATTCCTATTTTCCAGTATTTATGGTTAGATACCTACTCTTGCATCAAAAAACGTAGAAATTATTCATATATACTTCAAATCTTTAAAAATAGTCTGAAAAAGATGTGTTATAACTCAACCACTATAAAGCCTTACAAAACACCAAATTATCAACATGTTTTTCAGTCCGCTTTACGTCCCACCCCCACGGGGGGGGGGGGTGCTTGGAGGCTGCGAACAAAGTGTTCGGCTTTTCCAGTCAAAAAGGAAAACTTTCTACGGTATAAATTCGCCCGGATGAATTTCAATTCCCTTCGCCGCTTGTCCTATGAAAATAGAAAGAGTTAGAGGCTTATGGAAGGAATGGAGATTAAATGCCAAACGTTATAAGTTACAAGTTAAATCCATGGAGAAAACAACACACGGATGCTTTTGATCGTACATACGCGTTTCATAAATAATCAATAACTCTAGGGACAAGTGCTATTTGTACACCAATTTTGAAAATTTTCTCATGTATATCCACCCTATTCGTAATCTTTTTTGTCTCTTTGTATACCTGTATATGTATGTTGTGAGGCTGAAGGTAGTGGGGAGGGGAAGGAGATGAGTAGAGGAAGGTGTGGAAGAAACTAGATATTCAGATCTTGTCACCAAATACGGCAATAGTCATTTTAAACAAGGTTTCAATTTTGAATAGTGGTCTTACATCAAGGCGATATTGAGAGTATCTTCCACTCTGAAACGTGCCTCTAAATATACCTACTATATATTATTTTTAATTAGTGACTAATTTGTGAAATATCGCAAATTAATTAAATAAAATTTGAATTATTTGCTTGCTAATCGAGAGCCTTACATTCTACATTTTCGCATTTCGTCTGTCTATTAATTTTTTTGTACGTTCCGATTCTGTTTCAAGATGGTGGCCGTTTTAATGGTTCAGTAAAGATTATTATCGAAATGTGAAATATTCGTCTTTATTTTTACCATATTATTTGCAATTTTTTAAAACATTATTGTACCTACCTGCCGGAAGAAAGTTTTGAAAAAAGCATTGATATCGTAATGTTTCTTAAAACAAATTGTATAATTCCTGATTTGAATTTATTTTTAAATATAACACAAAATATTTAGTGTATAATTAAGTAGGTAGCTACGTAAGTACTTATTTGCGATTTCAGAGGAAATTTATGTTTTATTTTATTAAATAAGAGAAAAATATCAATTTACTTTTTTGTACGCCAGTTTAACTACACACAGAACTATGAGTATAAATGTGGAATTTACAATGTTTGCATATTTTCTTCCTTTTCGAGAGAAAACTCGATATTATAAAGTAGTATATTTTTTCATGGAAGAGACGATATTGAAAATAATTGACGTTCAAATTCTAAAATAAAAAGCCGTGCAAATTTCATGATGCTAAAACCTTGAGAGCCTAAAGTGGGAATAGGTAAACGTATCGAGTGATGTTAATTATACGATAACAATAATAACATTCAGAATAGAAAGTCAAGTGCAATTTGCTCCGTATAAAACAGTAAAAATAAAGTGCAAAACGTATGTTTAATCAACATAAAACCTGTGAAACAGAAGCATAACAGTGTTACTGTAAAACTGAAGCAATTACTACGTATGTACATGAACTATATCTAAGAAAAAATTGATTTTAAAAATTCAAATCACTGTGATTTTTTGACATTTAATGATTTGATATCGAATACTCTACCTACATACGTTTCACTTATCGCTACCTGTCAATAGATGGCAGTAAATGCATAAATTTAACCATAATCGCAAAATAAACTAATAATTTGCGCTAATAAACAACAGATGGCTGTTAATACATAAATCAATTAAAAATATATTATTTACCGCTATTGTTCAATAGAGGGCAATAAGTGCATACAATATCAAATTCTGTTGAATAATCTTTGAAAATGGAAAAAGGTAATAAAACACCTAAATCAAAAAATGAGGACCCGTTTACAAAATCCTGTCTGACCCCAAGATCTCCAAATCAACACGAGGAGGATCCTTATTCAGATTCGGAGGATAAAAGAGAAAATGAACAAGAAACGTCCACAATGATAGAAGCAAACGAGATAAATAATGCCCTGAAAAACTCAAGACTTACCATAAATAATATTAAAAAAATAATAACGGAAGGGAAAGGAAAAAACATTCTAAAAGAAAAAATAAACAAAGGCATGGATAAACTATTCGACATTATTGCCCACTTAGTGGCTGAAAATAATGAAATGAAGGGCGAATTAAAAATATTACGACCACTAATAAAAAACTTTACCCAAAATATTATTGAAGTAAAAAATGTAATGAATGAAAAAGTCGCTTCTCGTAAACATGGCAGAAAAAAATGAAGAATTTAAAAACAAATTGCATCTCACCAATATTAATAACCAAAATAAAGAAATTAAAACACCTCTTCCGGCACAGGACATCACACATCGCAGAATTAAAACAGCACAACTTCAATGGAAAGAAATAAAAATACGGATCTTTGGAGAAGAAGCAGGCCACCAAATAAGAAGAAATCTGGAAAAAAACTTTAAAGATGTAGATTGTTCCAGCTATATATACCCTGGGGCAACACTAGACTGGTACACGGCAAACATCATAAGAGAAAGTAAGAATTTAAACAAAAATGATTTTGTAATTTTAATAGCCGGAGAAAATGAGACATCACCTAAAAACTTTCTAAGCAACTTGTACTACACCCTACGACAACTAGCCCATACTAATGTCCTAATACATCCAGTTACTAAAAACAACTATTTAAACATCTATAAACTGAATTCTGAGATTACATCTCACATTTTCGAATTCAAAAATTATTGTAAATTTACTGGGCCCATTTTTTATGAAAAAATGAATAACCATACAATTATCAAAATGATGAGCTTAACAAGGGCGCATATAAAAAATGAGATCAATAAAATATCAGTCTATAACTTTGAGCACCCACATCCATCAGAAAAAAACCAAAAATATATTCATTCATCTATTCCTACACAAACCCGAGATGACAGGAACTCACCTTACCCGGAACAACAAACTACTTTTTTATGAATAATACTCGTACTCCTAAACTTGACGACATCAAATCCACCTTCAATATAATGCATCAAAACGTACAATGCATTCGAAATAAAATCCTAGAATTAGAAAATATTCTATATGAAAAAAATATCGATGTACTTTGTGTTAGCGAACACTGGCTACAAAAGGATGAAACGACATCTATTAATTTTAATGGTTATAAATTAGGTTCAATTTTTTGTCGAGAGAGTCATATTCATGGAGGTGTCTCCATTTACTTAAACGAAAACATTGTATTTAAAGAACTAGAATTTGTTAAACAAATAACAAAAGAATTTGTATTTGAATGTGTTGGTATAGAAATTCCAAAACTTAAAATGATAATTTGTACAGTCTACTATAATGACTCTGGTATTAATATCTTTTTTGAACAACTTGAACTTTTACTAAACAAAATTTGCAAAAACAACAAAAAACAAATAATACTCTGCGGTGACTTAAATATTGATACAAGCTACAAGAACAAAAACGCAGATTCACTGAAAAACACACTAAAATCTCACAACATACGCTTGATTATTGATAAACCTACTCGTATACAAGGAAATAAAAAAGTATAATTGATCATATAGGTACAAATATATCAAAAAGCTCTTACACATGGGAAGTCACAGAATTAGCTGTATCAGATCATATGGCACAGTTGATGCACGTAAAAACAGAATATAATATAAACCAAACGTGGTATACAAAAAAACAATTATTTAACACAGAAAACACAAACATTTTTAACAATTACTTATCGTGTATATGTTGGGAACCACTGAAATCCTTTGAATCCATTAATGACAGCTACGAATACTTCATTAATGAAATAAATAATGGTATGAAGCTTTGTTTCCCCTTTAAACAGTATAAATATCCCCAAAAACGCAAAATAAATTGGGTAACGACTGGTATTAAGATATCTTTTAGACAAAAAAGACATCTGTACATGAAACAAAAAAACACAAATGACCTCACAATCATAAACAATTACAAACAATACAAAAAAATTCTCAGTAAAGTAAAACAGGTAGCTAAACGGAATTACAATACAAATAAAACCAAAACATCGTGGAACACAATAAAAGAGAACTCAAATAATTCTAATTCTAAAAATAAACCAAAAATCTGTCTTAAAATAAATGATAACCTGGTATCAGAACCAAAAAACATTGCAAATGAATTTAACATTTTCTTTGCACCACCGCCACCACCACAAAATACATCTCTACATCCACAATCTGCCAAATCAGTCAAAAACAAACAGTCGCGATCATTCTTTATAACGCCTCTAAACAGGGAGGAAATTATTAAAATCATCGTAAAACTGAAAAATAAAAGCAGTGTCGGCACTGACAAAATCCCTATAAAAATTATAAAAGCATGTGCAGAAGCGTTAAGTTACCCGTTGGAAATATTAATTAACAAATCTTTTGAATCAGGAACCTTCCCAGAACAATTAAAACAATCTATTATTGTACCTTTGTATAAGAAGGGTCCTAAACAGGAAATCTCAAACTACAGACCGATATCCTTATTACCAAACTTTTCAAAAATATTTGAAAGAGCCATGTACAATCGCATTTATAACTTTCTCGAAAACTTTGAGATAATATTATGTCCACAGCAATTTGGATTCCGTAAAGGCCGTTCAACAACACAGGCAGTATTCAATATTTTGAACAAAATTCTAGAAAATATCAATATTAGTAAAAAAAAACTGAAGGTATCTTTCTCGACCTCTCAAAAGCATTCGACAATGTTGATCATGAGATTCTTCTAATTAAACTTGAGCATGTGGGTATTAGAGGTTTAGCATTAAAATGGTTTGAATCGTACTTAAAAAATCGTCAGCAGAAAGTTCAAATTTCAAATATCAATGAAAAAATGGTCCAGTACATGGTAGAATCCAAATGGAGAACAATAAACAAGGGTGTGCCACAAGGAAGCATTCTTGGGCCTCTCCTCTTCCTTATCTATATAAACGAACTTCCAATAATTGCTGGCACAGAATGTTCAATGTTTGCTGATGACACCGCTTTGTCGTTTGAATGTAATGGAGACGTTGACGAATTTAACAAACAAGTTAACGAGACTTGCCAATTAATAGCAAACTGGCTGTTATCGCAACATCTATCACTCAACACAAACAAAACCCAAATCTTAAAATTTTGTCCAGTGCAAGCTACACCTATAAATATAAATGTAAACATTAATAATAATATAATCGAACCTTCCCAAACCTGTTCACTACTGGGAATAGAATTAGATACAAACATAAACTGGAAAGAACATGTCTCAAAAATTGTAGCAAAAATCAGCAGTTTTTCTTATGTTCTGGGTACCTTGAGAAAAATATTAAACACCGAATCAGTAATAGCCGCATACTATGGTTATGTATATTCAATAATAAAATACGGTATTATTTTTTGGGGAAACTCGGTAAACGCTAAAGATGTTTTCATCATACAAAAGAGATGCATAAGAAAAATTACAAACTCTGATCGTTTAGATTCATGTAGACCTATGTTTAAAAATCTGAAAATTCTAACAGTCACAGATATATATATTATGGAGTTATGCATGTTAGTGCGATCATCTACAGACAAGTTCCCACTAAAAAACTCAAAACATAAATACGCTGCAAGGCTCACAGAAAACTTACTAATACCAAAAGCCAACAAAACAATATTCCAAAAAGGACCATACTACATGGCCATTAAAGTATATAACAACCTTCCACATAACATTAAACAAATACAAGATACACACAAATTCAAATCGTTACTAAACACTTTCCTTGTTAATAAATGTCACTACACGTTGAGTGAATACCTCACGTAAATGAAACGCCTATTTTTATTGGTATATATATTTGTATTTTTTTTTATTTTATCATTGGTATATTGTTATTTTATCTGTATAAACATTGTAATTATTATAATAAAACAAATAATATTATATATTGTATTTAAATAAATGTGGTTAGCTGGAAGAAATGGGGTCTACCCATAAGCTACACCTTTTGTAATTTTTATTTTACAATAAATAATTTTTGATTTGATTTGATTTGATTTTATTTAAGAAGAAGGACGATTAGATAGTTTAGTCATGTAGAAAGAATGAACGAAGAAAGGAATGTAAGCAGAAAATATTACGCGAGTAGGTTAAAGAAGTTGGGATCAACCGAGGAAGACATGGAACGATCAAGTGAAAAAAATACAGGGTTTTCCAATAAGAGGTGTTATTTTGAATAGTCCGCTATTTCGGTAGATGTTACTTTTGAGGCTGTCATTTTTTAACATTTGACAAGTAGAAACTACTTAATTAATAAAAATGGAACAATACACGCTTCAACAACGCATTAAAATTCACTTGAGTGAATCAAATGTAAACCATCTTGAGTGATGAGGCCCATTTCCACCTCGGTGGCTTCGTCAACAAGCAAAATTGTCGCATCTGGGGCTCGGAAAACCCAAGAATTATTGTTGAAAAGCCTCTCTATCAACGTGTGACTGTTTGGTGCGGTTTATAGTCCGGCGGAGTCATTGGACTTTACTTTTTCGAAAATGAGGCTGGAGCAACAGTTACGGTGAATGGATTGCGCTATCGAGAAATGAATAATGATTTTTTATGGCCGAAATTGGATGGTATTGATCTGGACAACGTTTAATTTCAACAAGACGGCGCTACGTGCCACACAAGCAACGAAACCATTGATCTTTTTCGATTGAATATCAAAATAACACCTCTTATTGGAAAATCCTGTAATTAAATCAGAATGAAATATTGTTAAATTGTTAAAAATCTGGTTAAATTATTCGTTTTCCTGTTAAAAATGGGACTGGAGGCCTATAAGAAATAAATTCAAAAATTTCATCACAAACTATCAGTAAAGCACGAATGTGTTATGAGGAAGTCGGAACACGTGCTCTTAAAAATTACAATATTTAACATTTCTTCCATTATATTTATTCGGACAAGGCCACCTGCCTAAACACGTGTTCAGGGATATACCGAATAACATATATTTTACTACCGTAATCATTTTTTTCCTTGAAGAGTCAGATTGAAGATCAGAGAGAATGAAGCAAGAAGTGTGTGCTAAGACCGAGTTGTTTGGCGGTCCATCCTCTCTGACTATCAGTGAGGGGGAGCGGCGTAATGGTCAGTTAATGTATATATTTGATATACATGTAATAAGAGAGAAAGTTATAGTAAATTCTAACGATTATGTAGTTTGTAAAGTTGCCGAGTAACTTATGCTAATAAATTGAGTGATAACAAATTTAAAGTTCGATCAGGCGAGAATTGAATACTTTTCAACTTTGTATTTTTAAGATCGTGCTAAGCTTATTAAAGTTTTAAAACTTAAATAAATAAAAAAATTGACTGAATTACCTACCTTAGTTTAATTTATAGGAAAGGAAAAATAACCAAGGAGAAGTATGTTATTTTTAACGGAAAATATCCGGAGGTAACGGGTTCAAATCCTGGTGTAAGTAAATTTTATTTGATTCATTTGTGATAGTTCACACAACATTAATTAAAAAGAACGTATATCATATTTGTACATGTTCAAAAAATCAAAATGTTGCTTGAAATGGCTTAAGACGGTTTGGTGACCAGATTTGAATAGCCAGGTTCTTCCCGATCTTCCTTCAGCTTAACAACATACCCCGATTGGGGATTCCAAAGTCTTATTGCTTACAGATGGATGGGAACAGTTGGAGCAAGAAAATACACTAAAATTTTTTGTACATATTTATCTGTTTGAAAACGCTTCTTGTATGACCTGTAAGTTGTTCCTTTGTGATTGGTGACTAGCTTCGAATAGCTAGGTAACTTTCCATCTTCTTTTTCCTCATCTTCTTCCTCTCCCCACAACCTTAAGCCTCGCAACATACCCCGATTGGGGTTGATATAGTCTCATTGGTTCCAGATGGTTGGGAGCAGTTGGATCAAGAAAAAGCACGAAAAAAGATTACTGTAGATTTTTTCACTCACGAAAACAATTCGCAATTGTGTGACATGTAAGATGCTCCTTTTCACATACCTAGCGTTAAATTAATAATTAAATTATATAACGCAATCAGACGGAAAGTTCAGCTCTCTTACGCTTTTTGGTATTCAGAGCTTGGGTTCTTGCTGTTTTATATGTGCAGTGTGCAATAAGATTTCAAATTCACATCAAAGATTGTGTTAGTTTTTGGTCACGCTGAACTTTCATAGTTAAAATCAAAAACCTTTAAAAAATCTTCCATTCCAAGCAAGTCAATATTTTAATGCATCAAAATAGAACCATTGCTCCAGTTTTCCACTGATAATCAAATTATGTTAACTGAACCAATTGTCCAACTTTGCTTGCACTTCGGCATACTACTTCGACATACTTCGACAAACACGGAAACTTCCTAGCTGCATTGTAATTGCTTTATTGGGGAGACTGGCTGTTCCTTGGTTTGATCGCTGCTACTATAAACCTATTAAGATCTGGAACTATGGGGCGACCGAACAACGTATTTTATGGAAGACTATTAACCTCGGTGCTCTGTGTTCTGTGTAATCTTAAGACAATGATGACGTTGAACATCTCTATTTAAGAGCCCTGAAGAAAAAGTAAGAAAAGTATTTAATTATATTTTATGTCTTGATGATATGATCATAGATTTTTTACACGAACGTTGGCATATCTAGATGCTTTAATTTATGTGTTTAAGTTTTAATATAACAACATTTTGAAAATGAAAAAATGTATTTTTATTTAATAATTATATTTTACGATCCTCTGAAAAAGAATAATAATAATAATAATAATATCTTTATTTAGGAAAGTTTACACATTACAACTATACATACATATTATGGTGTACATTGATTTGTAACTTTTATATTTAAGGTTATAAAATTAACAAAAATGAAGAACTATTAATACAAACATAATATTTTGAAGGTAAATAGAAAATAAAAGTACAGTTGTGGTTTCTCAAATACCGCCTCACTAGGCTAGCCTGTGTTGAGGCAGAATTTTTGGTGTTAGTTCCTAATACCATTGAACATACCTATACTTGTATTAAGAAGTATTCGCTCAATAATGTGGTGGTAATGTGGTGACTTCAATAACTGCGAATTTGGGTGAATGCACCGGTAAAGGCCCTATTCTTATTTTTAATCCAAATTTTTACATTATCTTTGAAATTTTTTTGTGAATCACATTGTTTTATGCTCTCTGGAAGAATGTTGTAGAGTCTTGTCGCAAAGTATTTAAAGTTTCGTTGACCAAACGTAGTATGTGTTATCGGAATCTGTAGTAAGATTTTGTTGTTGCTTCGAGTACATCGTGTATTTGAACTTTTTACGTAGTAATTATGTATATTTGAGTATAGATGAGTTAGGATAGTTTTTGCATATAGCTGCCGAACATCAAACACATTCATAATATTAAAAGTTAGATTCGAGTCTGTAATTATAGGTAGCTTTAGAATTATTTTTAAAATTGTTTTCTGAGCCTTTATGATTGGGTCTAGTGCAGATGAAGTGTCGCCTCCCCATGCTATGATACCATACTCAATAATAGATACATAAATACACACATATGTTCGTGATGGCTTATCTATGCTATTCGTTGCTAATTGGTTTTATTTTTTCTGCATCATTGACAGATCTAGGATTTTAAAAATTATGTTGAAATTTGCACTTGGATTGTTTTGGAAGAATGCAGTTAGTTGTGAAGATACCTTTGCTCTATAACGATCGGTTGTATAGTTCAACGTAATCGCTGTGGAATTCATGGTTTTCTAAAGTGACGTTCGCTGGGATATAATACATTTTACAAAGTAACTGTGGTCTTTTGCCAACGGTTGTTATTTGTGCAAGTCAACTACACAAGAATGGGGCACCACTAAATGTATCATAGAATTTCTTCCGTAAGTACTCTTGTTAGTGTTATACCCTCGTTTTGGTGTGGGCATTCAAGCTCGCATCAGTATACTCTCTTTCTTGAGTGACATAAGGTAATCGCGACATCTTACGATTCGTGCTTACCAACGAAATGAAGATCAAGCTAGCGAAAATTAAAAACATTTTACACGAGGAACTGAAAGAGAAAAACTCATTCAGCTTTCAGAATGGGGGTGAAAATAGCGTTTGCATTTTTTCACAACCTCCTTAGAAAGGTGTTCTCAAGTACTTTTTAATCCTGTCTACGTGCGGCGTCACTTTACCTATGTAGTAAAGCTGGCTTAATCATTCGAGTGAGATAATACAGTGATTTCCACGATATTTTACAAATTATATACTCAAACTCGGTAACATAATAAAGTAGAGGTATGCTGTAACTTTTCTTCCGATTATTATGTTACGATTTTCAATCATCTGATCAAATATCTTCCGTTTTTACTACTCCTTCATTTTACGACAACTGATGTTTTTATTATTCAAAAACCACAATTTACAGTTATCTGGTTTAATGGAGATCCCTTTTTAAAAAATTGGAACTTCTGACGATCACAGATATTACTTACTGTATATAGTATATATTATGCTAGTGAGCCCGGGTAGACGTTGTCTTGCCACAGACCACCTTCTATGTATACCGAATTTTATATAGACCTCATTTCATGAAGCCCGCCCTTTATCTGTTGTCGGATATTTTATGCATTTGACATACATGGAATACATGCGCAAGTTACATGCATCGTAGATATTTTATTATTTTTCATTTAATATCGATAATTTCGGCAGATTATGATTATTTTTAGAAAATAAGTAAAAATTCGACGGCTGGGTGTGTAGGAATCTTAAAATGTGTGGTAGTATGTATTTTTGGATGAGAAATCTGACAAAAGTTGATTTTTTTTTAGATCTCAACAACAGCGCCACCTATTCAACACATTCAAAAAATTTCATTTAAATCGGTAGGGCGGTTTTGGAGATTAGCGTGTACGAACACAGTGACACGTAATTTTTTATATATTAAGACATATATGTGTGCAGTTAACTTAATACTCCACACATAAATAGGCGACAAGATTTATAGAAAACTTACAAATTGTATATCACAAGTTAAATTAATTACAAGTTATGTACATATAAGTATTAATAGCTTTCCATGTAAAATTAGATAAATACATGATAATTTACTCCAATTTACGTCAATTAAATATGTTTTGTTCTTCTTTATCCTTGTTTGTCTCTTCGGTAGACATATATATTAGGGTGTCCCAGGACATAAGGAAGAATTTTTTTTTCATGAATTTAAATATGCATACCCTCTTATTTTATTTCATTTGATTCCAATAACTCATATAATAAATATTATTTTGATTAAACACCGGCAACCCGTGCCGACTTGATGCCAAACATATGGTACAGAGTTAATATGGAAGGATTTTCAACTTTCATTTTTGTCGGATAAATAAAATTTAAAAATGCACAAATGTTCAATTATGTAGTATTTTATATTTAAAAATGGTTTATTGATTAAATTTTTTCTTCATAGTTTGTTTTTTACAGTCAGGATAAATCTTCCGGTGTTCCTGAACGCATCGTCACAAAAAATATTTTTATTCCTCTTTGATCGTGAGATTAAGCCATGAAAATCTTGCATTAACTTAAAAGTTCTTTCAGCTGTATCATTCACTACCCTCAGCGGTGACACCTTCTTTCTGACTTCTTGGTACGAAGCATTATTTGACCACATCGTAGGGAATTCGTTAAGAAAACTGGCATCTGTGTTCAGACGATCAAACAAATACTTGCTCTTAACTGAAATGAAGTCGTAAATATTTTTCTCTGAAACAAAAGTCACTAAATTATGATATGAACAAAAACCTCAATACAAAACATAATTTAAAATACTTAATAAACTTACCATACAATTTACCATCAAGATCTTTCTTCGATGGGATTTAACGTTTGTCATGGGTTGATAAATTATTTTTTTGATATTTCGAGCATTTTTATTTTAGTTGTTTGATCCACAGCGTCGTCAAACAGCGATAAAATAGATCCTTCATCGGTCAAATACCATAACTGCTTACTGAACAGAAATAAAGCTGCCATTGAGATGTTTTCATCAATTTTTTCTTAAGCCTTCATCGATTACAAAAAGCACAAGTCCTGGAAAGGTGCTTTAACTGCTATAATACATTGTAACCATGGCTTGACATAGGATGTTACTATGAACAGGCAAACGTCTAAAAGTGCCGCCTTATCCTTACCGGTAATTTTAAATTTCGCACAAATTAATGATATTTTCAAGGAATAAAGCGCCTTTGCCATCCATCGAGCACCTGGAGGCCGAATCTTAAATTTTCTCGCTGTGTCTCCTCCTAAAACTATCACACAGAGCTCTAAAAACTTTCAATAGTCATCTAAAAGTATTTTTTTGTCAGTGCAGTACGGTAAAAGTCAAGCAAATCATTGATTTCGGAAGCGGTTAGGTGCAATGTGAGATTTTCTCTGTAGCACTGAATTTTATCGGGATCAACATTTTTACAGTTATCTCGAAATTTTTTGAAGAGTGGTATGTCAGGGCTTGTACTCACTTGACTGTTTTTTACTTCAAACACAGCTTTAAAAAACCAACTATGGCTATATTTGGTATATATTGACAGTTAAATTCACTTTCCGGATATTGTAGAACAAAACTTCAAGAACTTCCGTCCATTAGATGGCAGTTCAGAACCCGATATTTGGTGTTTTACGACTCCTATTAAAAATATACTCTTTTTAGAAGTGCGTAAATCTAACAACATCTTGCCTGAACGAGTGATTTTCTTTTACTAACAAAATAGCAAGTTACTACAAGCTCATCAACACGTTTGCTCGCTGGCGTCTTAATGTACAAGTACTGACATCTTTCGATGCAAGTCGGCACGGGTTGCAGTTGTCCAAAGTAAACGAAATTTTTTTTATAAGTATTTTGTCATTATTAAAACAAAATAAGAGGGTATGCGTTCAAAAATAACAACTTTAATTTTTTTGGGACACCCTAATATATATACTTTATAATTTCCACAAATAAAACAATATTAGACCTTAAAAAATTGGTCTATAACACCACTGTAGCAACCCGCCTGAACTACTGCAGAAGTATGAGTTTCTAAGCAATAAAACGCAAGTTAAAAGAATGGAAATAATTCAGAACAGAGGTATGAGGTGTGTATTGTGCTGTAATAAAAACAATACAATGCCAACTGTATGTGGCAATGTTTAGTCTATAATACGTTAGTATTTATATACAAGTTAAAAAATAAAATTTTACCAGATTATATGTTAAAAAGTGTTCGTATTAATAGTACAGTCCATGGCCACCCTACGAGAAGCTTCGTTTTGTCTTAGGCTTCCTAAGACAAATTTATCGGCAACACAAAACAATATTTATTATAAAGATTTCAAAATGTTCATTCCCTTCAAATGTTAAGGAAGCCAAAAGTCTTGCAGTTTTTTGTGGGGCATGTCTCAATGTTGTGTCTCAATTCTAACCACTAGTACGTAGGTACTAGAATATGTTTATAGTAGTTTTAGAATAGATGTACACTAGATACAAAATGTTAAATTTTATAACTAAATAAAATATGGTTTAAAAAAATATATTATATGTTCTTTACGTATTGTTAATTGGGTTAGCTGTAAGAAATAGGATGTACGTAAAAGGTTATAAAATTGTGTTTTTTGTACTTTATTTATATGGTACACCAAAGGATTTTTTGAATTTTGATGTCTAGTTTTGAACATAGGCCTTCCTCAAATATCTCGAATTTTCTTGATTCTTGGTGGCCCCCCCCCCATCCGTGCCTGTAGCTCTATTTAGATATCCGCCCATCTCATAGACGTTAAGGATATTTATTAGATTTACAAAGGTCAATTATTGGTCGTCTTACTTGCCAAGTGTGTTCCAATTTAAGTATGGTGGAATGAATCGTTCGTCAATTTCCAGGAGGCACATTTATGCTGAACCAAGTGACTCCCGATGCCGTCGACTATCGGAACAACCACAGCATGTCACTTTGACCTTCAAACTCTCCTCCACCATACGAGTGTTGTAATATCATCAACTATTGTTTCTCTCCTGACAGAATACGCATTCGTCTTTCTTCTTATACTTAACAATTTTTGTTCCATAGCTCATTATATATTGACCATATTAAAATTCGTATGAGTGTTTCTTTGTTGTAGAAAATTAAATTTCGTATGAGAATTTTTTGTCGTTTTTAGGAACTAAAAGAGAAAAAAATTAGTTTAGTAAAATCATAAAAAGTAATGGTTTTGCACGATCTTAAAATCAGTGAAACATCACGGGACCTCAGTGCTAAGTGGCTACTCGCATATCAAAATTGTGGCCAAGTTCTGGTTTCTATGGATTTCATCCCTTATTTATGTGGGCAAATGCTTAAGAGCCTTATAGGCTGTAGATATGTTAATCCCTTTGGGAGAAAACTCGCATTTCAGATGCGAGGGTCGATTAAATGGAAATGGTCAAATTCTTATGAGGGGAGTACATGTACATAGTCAGATATTTGTTATTCGGGAGTAACTTAAGCTAAATTTTATAAGCTGCTCATTATTATTTTGTATTTAAATGGAGAAATTATTTCGTCAGATTTTTTTATTAGGTCAGAGAGGTACATAATGTTGTTCTACTTTATTCAGACATTTTAACATATTCTTCATTTTACACGATATTGGACATTTGACCCAACTGTAGTTTTATATTTTTTGCACTTAAAACTACACGATGATATTTATACATTGAATAATAAACAACCTATTACCAAAATATTTTGCTAAGAAAATTATTTGCAGACATTCACAGGTATAACACAAGAACGTGAAATGAATTTAGGTTACTACGAAGGACAAAGCAAATACACAAAATTTAGTTTACTATTCAAAGGAATTCAATATTATAATGTGCTGCAAGAAATCATAAAGTCTGCACTTGTTGATAGATTCAGGCTGGATTGTAGGAGCTACAGTAATCAAAAGAAAATTTAATAATATATGTAAGTTATAATAAATTAGACATTTTGTAGACGTGGATGTCAAAATGGCTAAAATAAAAACTAACCAAAAAAAATAATTTAGTGAGTTATTTGCATTTATATTTTTCGATTGTCAAAGTAAAATGTTGGAAAGCGAGTTAGCTAAGAGCTTCACAGATGCACTCATAGAGGGCAGTGCAAAGAGCTTGCTTGGAGGGCTTCAAGATGGCAGCTAGTAGTCGCCAGGGCCAGTTGGAATGCTCCCAGACAAACTCGGTGTTCTCAGATCTCATTTAGCCAGCTCCTAGTTAGGTCGACTGTCGAGTCACCATTGTAATAAGCGAAGCATTAATAAATACCTGATTTAACAAAAAGAACCTATTATTAAAAATCTCTTTCCACGACGAGTTGGAGAACTGTTTGTGGGAACACAACACAAAAGAAAAAATTAATTCTAAGGGGTTTTAAAGGTAGATAATGGACAATACGTGAGCTATTTCAACATCAAACATACTTTTTAAGATCTGGAAGATCAGAGCCGGTCAAAAGGTTGTGGCGATCCGTTTGGCAGTAAAAATCAACCCTTGCAAAAATATTTTCTTCTTTTAAGATATTAAAAAATTCTAAGTAAAAAAATATTCTGTCAGGAGAGCGTATAATACGTCGGAAGGTGCCGGGTACTACTGTAATACATAGTACCAAGCGCGTAGGTGCTACAGTACCTAGGCCGTCATAGAACCTACTGGATGCTTCGGCCGTTGCCTAGAGGTACCGAGCACTATAGTACTTTAATACTTCAGCCGGATTCGGGAACTCACTGGTCAAGTTAGACGGTATTAAATACTACCGCAGTGTTCCTGCAAGTACTGGGTGACCGCTAGAAACTTCGGCGTAACGGGCGGCAACATAAAAAAGGCAGCGACGCGCGCTTCAGTCTGTCTACTACTTACATATTTCTAACGTGCTAATCAAGATAATTTAAGCATTTCGCTCCGCGATTACTTAAATAATCCTTGCTGTTTCTGTTGTGATTAATTACTTGAGTGGTACATATAAAATTATTAACATTTATTCACGCCTGGTTTATTCCTGCAACAGAATAAACCATACCATATTCTAATTTCATCAACACCCAAACAAATCTTCAACCTTCGCAAAAATGCACAATGATTTTTTACACGTGTATAATTTTTATTTTGTAACCATGTGACTTTACATTGGGTACACGAAGTGGTTAAAATTTGTTATGCAAGTGTCAGTCATAAACAATGGTTGCATGCAATAATTACTTACATTATAATGTAAACAATTACAATTATGTATTTTTAAAGTTATCAAAATTTATCAGAAATTGTATTTCGTTATGTCCAAAATGTCGATATCATCAGTGTGTTCGTTTGCTAAACTACAAAGGTGAGGAAGTGGCGAGTAATTTGTTTGTGAATGGTGACCAAAGATATTAGAAGAACGAGATATGCTATGTTGGCCGCCGGACCGTTGGCGGAGTACTACCTAATTAGGGTACTTTGAATACTATCGGGACGTGTACGTACAGAAATCTATTCTATGTATTAGTGCGGATACCTTGGCGATGCCTTAGCGAAAGCGAAGGTGTGCAGTAGTATTGGTGAACAAAACCGGCGACACTGGGCAAAACAATTCCGCACAGTATGAACTGCTCATAGCACATCTCGTTCTTCTAATATCTTTGATGGTGACATTGATAAAGGTTCTTACTTATGCCTAGTGTGTCGAGTTAGTAGGTACTCTTGTATTGACTAGACTCAGGAGTTCGCAACAATTGAACTTAGAGTTTACAATTCAAAAAGAAGCAAATCCTTCTTTGATCCTTACGTGTAGATATTTAATTAAAAATATATGGTCGTTCTAAGGTAATAATATTTTACTTAAAAATTAATGAGTCATAAAAACTTAAGATGATAAGGATAAATTCAATGATGTATATGAGTATTAATTGACCAGAATCAGAATTAAACAAAATGGTATTAATAAGACAATCTATTGAGGGCGAATGACGCAAGAAGTGTATCCAATAAAAATACGTGTGTCATTTTATTCTCTCTGTCAAGTACTGCGAGGAAAATTGTATAATGTAATAATATTAATTGGCTATTTTCTGTAGCCAAATTTCCGTTAATATCATCTTTATAACAAAGCCATACAATAATTTTAGGATGGAAATAGTGCCACGCATGCGTCAGTTACATATATTAATATTAAGAAGGAGAATGAATGGAGAGGTTTAGTGCCACGCGATTATTAACTACGCGCTGCGTACGAGGACCAGGGCCTCGATTCTCGACGAAGTAATTCCACTCATGTATGTAAATGTGTACCTTCGACGAGAGTCAATTATAAGAATGTTGACCAATTTATGTACTTTCGACAATTCTTTCTTCTTTTTTTTCGAAGAAAACTTCTTCTAACTGCTTTTCACTTTGTGATGGCATTATTTATTTTTTATTAAAACACAAATAACTTAGTTTACATCACTTTATTTCGATACAACATCTCAACATGTTTCGTGAACCAAGTTCACATCATCAGGAGCACAAGTATACTAAAGTTATAATTAAAATTAGGTCTAGAAAGAAGAGGTAGAAGGAGCGGGGAGGGGTAAGAGTGGGGGAGGGTTGGCCACGGGGAACAGTACGAGTCCTTTGATTGCAGATATTTTTATTAATAATTTAGAAAATAAGATTTTTAATAGCGGTGCCTTGTTACTTAAAAATGTATATTGTTGGAAGAGATATGTGGACGACATTTTTGCATTTGGTTAGGAACAGAAAGACAATTGAACATGTTCTTAAACTTTTTAAATAAAATACATAAAAATATTCAATTTACATTAGAAATAGGTATAGATAAGAGTTTTAATTTCTTAGATTTAAATTTAACAATAATAGGTAATAAAATAGATTTCAATATTTTCCGTAAAGATACGTACACTGATATTGTCATACATAATTCATCAAATCATCCATTTTCTCAAAAAGTCGCAGCTTTCCATTCTATGCTTAATAGATTAATTTCGATTCCTTTGTCGGATCCTAATTATACCCCAGAATTAAATATCATAAAACAAATAGCATCCAATAACGGCTATCCTTATAAATTGATAGTTGAAATACTAAATAAAAAAATTAAACATAAACTCTTTAAACTTTATATTTATCCTATTTATAAAGATACAAACAAACAATGGCGTAGAATTCTATTTGTAGATAATGATACTTCCAAAATTATAAATAAAAACATCCCTTCACTATTCAACCGGTGTTTTATACGGATAACAAATTAAAAAAAATATATTCTTAACAATAAAGATATTGATAGTCAAACTAAAAAATCAGGTGTTTATAAACTCAACTGTAATGATTGTAATTCCTTTTATATAGGAAAAACTAATAGAAACTTTGAGATCAGAATTAAAGAACATCTTAGGGCTTTAAAGGGAAACTATGAATCAGAATTTGCGGATCATTTATTAAATAACGACCATACTTTCGATATTAGTTCAGGTTTTAAAATACTACATTCTGTTTACAAGGTATCTCAAATCAATAATTTTTAAATCTTAGAAATAAGAAAACACGTGAATATGAAAGCAGATATTATTAATAAACAAAAAAAAATTTATAAACCCCATTTTAAATATTTTCCCAATTACCCGGTCTTTCCCGTCTAATGACATTTTAATTCCTACTTTGAATAACCCTCCCCCACTCTTACCCCTCCCCGCTCCTTCTACCTCTTCTTTCTAGACCTAATTTTAATTATAACTTGAGTATACTTGTGCTCCTGATGATGTGAACTTGGTTCAAGAAACATGTTGAGATTTTGTATCGAAATAAAGTGATGTAAACTAAGTTATTTGTGTTTTATTAAAAAAAAATTCTTTCTTCCTTCTTTTGTTTTTTTTTCAAAATAAATGCAGTCGAATTTGCAGGGTTCTTGCCATTGTTCCAAGTTTCAAACACTTTCTCAGCAAAGTGATGGTTAGGTATAGGTAGGAACTGAATAAATGACATGCCGGTAGGAACTATGCATATTTTCATTACGAAACCAAACAGCACCCATCTAAAACATCACCATGACCGGAATTATTTGCTGCAAGAAGAAGAAGATGTCAAAACCAATCTTTCAAACTCTCAGTATACTCAGTTTAAAGCAGGGGGTATAACCCGCTAAAAATTGTAACCAAAATATTGTGATGTCATAAGATTGCCTAACTATATCCACCAATGAAAAACTCTGAAAGTTTATTCCATAGTATATATAATAAGTAGGCTCCGAATGAGAATTGAAGTTGTTATGATGCAGTTGCGTAAAGTGCTTGATTGAAACACTGGAAATTAAGTACTTATTTATTTTTCTTTTCCTCGGAATTGTCTATGGTTTTTTTGGTGCGACCAACACTTCCGCGGAAGCAGAAAAAGGCCGGTTCACTCTCGCTAGGAAGTGACAAAGCGGACCGCTTTGTTGAGACAGTCGCAATCTTTTTATAATGGAGGAAGTCTGAAAACCAAGTTGGTGTTTTATTTATTTAATTTGGATCGGGCGATAAACCACGGTTGCAATGGGCGAGACTCGCGGTCCATCTCAGACATGTTGAACGCGAGTTCGATTTAAAATTACGTTGGAAAAAGTGTTGAAGCGTGATCGCCGCTATGCTGCTTGAAATATCTAACGTGTGTTATAGACTTGGATACCCACCTAACGTAGACAACCTGTTTCTGCCGTCGTAGCCGGATGGCTCAGAACCTTATTTTTACTCTCCGCATGCATCATATCATCACCCCACCTAAGTAGACGAATGTCCATCGGGCTGGACCTCGTCCGCAGGCTGTTCCTGCATCGTACCTCAACGACTTCTACTTCTACGAATGTCCATTGGGTCGGACATCGTCTGCATACTGTTCCTGCATCGTTTCTCAACGATTTTTACTCCAACGAATGTCTTTTGGGCCGGACTTCGTGCGCAGGCTGATCCTGCATCGTTCTTCAACGACCTCTACTTCTACGCATGTCCCTTGGGCCGGAAATCGTACTGCAAATATGCCCGTTCAGCATCTCAGTAGTATAGTTAGCTCCTAGGTCTGTCACATTGGGGATGAGTCTTGAACTGTTGACTATTTTGTAATAAGTGTATAAAATTTAATTTGTACCCAGTCAATCTAATACATGTTTTTTGGCTTCTAAATGCAATTTGCAGTTTGATTACTTTACTATAGAACTCAGCCTACCATCTTATCACGGGGAATGCAATTTAACAGTGCTCATGTGCCCTCGAAATAGAAATCATGCTTCTACCTTTAGAGGGTGGCATACAGAAAGCGCCCGTGAACATAATTCCACGTCTCATTGGAATTTTGGCGCATTGCGATACGTAATAAAGTTCACAGGACCTTTCTGGTGATGCTGCCTTCGGCTGAGAACGCCACAAATACATATCAGGCCTGTCGCCGTAACAAAGTGTCTATATATTGGCATATCTATGCTTTTTTTAGGACCAATTTGATTCATACCAAAAGCCCAAAGATATCGATCTAGTGATTTATGGTGTAAATTAAAACCTCGGACTGGAAGGATTGATGTGTAATGTAAAGAAAACTTCGGAACAAATTTTACTAATTTAACATTCATATTACTAGTGAATCATCCATTTGACATATTTTGTGGCATTTAGTCCTTTTTCTTTTATATTCCAATCTGGGCTTATCTTTTGTTCCAGAAGCCCAGATTTAAAGCATTGAAGAATACTGTCCATCGATGCGGAGAAATTAATTGTCCCATAGTATAGCACTGTCTTACTCATGAAAAATCGCTAAATCGCCGTTCCAGCGTTGTACTAGCTATACTGGAGTTGGGGCCTAAACCGCTGATTTAATATATTATACCCATAGAGAGATTAGATGGATTATTTGTTATGGTTTTTTTAGAGTGGCAACACTCTGATTTATTTCGCATTCCGCGGCGTGCAACCAACTTCACGTTTATTCATATGTCAGATTCTGTCATCGAATGCCGGGCAATATGATTAAAACCGAATTGAAAATTAGAAGGAAGCGGAATAAAAATTGGGGTGATGTTGAAAAGGTTTGTTTTTAACCTCTTATCTTGGCTGTAATGTTTTATTTATTTGAAATTAGTGTTTAATGATTGTTTTCCGTGTAGGCGTTATTAAAGGATTGCATGGCTGATCACATTAAAGTGGTGGAGAATAAAAATTCTAATACAAATACCCTAATTTCCAAGAGGGAGGCTTGGAAAAGTATCGTAATGAAGTAAGTATACCTATGTATTTTTAACTTTTCTACACTTCCCTTCATAGCTTTGGTAAGTATCTATTTTTAATAAAAAATAACCGTTGTAAATAATTCATTGGTTAAGATCAATGTACCTACTTATGCCACTTAATTAATAATCCACTATTTTTCAGATTTAACACCCTGAGCGATATCCCAAGGGATCTATCTCAAATCCAAGCACAGTGGAAACTGTACAAATTAACATCCAAAAACACACTGAGCCTCTATCGTAGGGCGATAATGGCAACCGGTGGAGGGCCGAGACCGACAAGTCCGTCGGAGGAAATCTACTCACTGGTGGACATGTTGCCCAATGAATTTGCGGTGGACAGCAACTGTCACGATAGTAATTCGTATTCTGCAAAGGTAAATATTGTAGCTTTATTTTATTCAAAAGATAAATTTGTACGATGATAATAATTTTATTAAAATATTGATTGTTCTATCGAAACTGAACTTGTATTTAATGTATAAAGATAGAATAAAAGTTTGCAAATGGTGTTTTATTATTACAGATTTCGCCCACAAACGTAGCTGCTGCCCGACCACAATCACCTTTGCCACAACCAGCACCAGCACCACAACGAGTTCCACAGCCAGCTCTACCAGCACCGCCACCAGCACACACTGTCCCGCTGCGCTCTTCACCCCGGAGGCGACTCTTCACTAAAGTAGGTCACACATTACACTTCATTGCCATTTGTATAACAGACTTTATTGTCGGACCAAAATTAAAAGTTTAGTAAGAAAATCAATAAATTTGTTTAATTTCATATTTTTTTATTTATAAAATGCATATTTAATTATTAAGAAAAGATACATCAAATCACCATACATGTTGAATGAAGTGTAAACATACAGATTAAATATATCAAAACAGAAAAAAAGTAGAAAATAGATTAAACAGCACAATTATTTTAAACCAGGTATGAAAGATTTATGTTGTTTTTTTTCAGAAAGCCAAACCTGATGACTTGTCGGTGAAAGTATGGGAAGAAACCAAAAAAATGATTCACCTGGAGTACACGAAGAAGATGGAGCGTATGGAGAATGAGTCCAGGCAAATAATTCAGACTCGAATAAGGTTGACTGAAGACGAGTCCAGGGCCAACCTTCGGCTGAATGTACTGGAATCTGAAAATAAAATAAGGTTGATGGAGGAAGAGTCCAGGAACATTATTCATGCTCGAATAAGGTTGATGGAGGAAGAGTCCAGGAACATTATTCAGGCTCGAATAAGGTTGATGGAGGAAGAGCATAATACAAACATGTTGATGCGCAAAGAAACACCCCCAACCCCCTAGCCCCCCGCTTTAGAGGTGTCAGTGGAGAGTCCCGCTGCTGCGCGTGCCCAGGGGACCAATTCTCCACCAACGGTTAGTATTTATTCATTTCCATTCATTTGCGTGTAATATCGTACATTTAAAATGTCTTCTTACTGCTCTAACGCTTCATTCAGAAGAAGCTCTGTCTTTGACGGATTCAACAATATGATAGTCGAAGAATAATGAATATTTCAGATATTTTAAAGTGTATTTCTACATTCTGTTATATTTACTGTCAATAATTAATATTATTCTAATTTGTTTTCAGACAAGGATCTTCCACTGTAAGCAGTCCTTAAATAAATAGTCACCACGAAACAGGCAACCTAGTATGATGACTTGATGTATCTATTCTCTTATTAAATATCATGCATTTTATAAATAAATTAATATGATATTAAACAAACTTATTGATTTTCTTACTAAACAAAACTTACATACTCTTTAAAAATGTTGACGAATGAAGACCTGTCTATTTGCATTTCCGGTCTGGTTCATGTTTGGAGCTCCTTCCAATTCCATGTCAGCACCGCCACCTGCTACTGGTCCTGCTACTGCATCCTCATCGCCTTCACCATCACCGTCATCTATTGGAATCCAATTATAAAGCACAGCATTATTACACACAAAATTCTAATGTAAGGAATATCTGTTATTTTGAATTGTTTTCTTACCAAAATCAGGATCATTCATATCGACGGCAATACATTGGAGAACAGCAAGAGCTACTATAGTTGTCTTGATGGTATCAAGAGAACCTGACATACCCCGCAGCAGGCAACGAAATCTTTGCTTCCACACACCAAAACATCTCTCTACCGTGTTGCGAGTAGATATTTGAGCCCTGTTATAGGCCTCTTCTCCGGGGTTTCTTGGATTCCTAACTGGGGTGAAGAGATATGGTGTACAGGCATAACCTCCATCTCCCAATAGTCGTCCATTGAAGTGACCATCTTCAAACCTTTGTTTGATATTACTTTCTCTGAAAATGCGAGCATCGTGGGTGCTGCCTCTCCAATGAGCAACAATATCCATGATTTTCAGCTTAGCATTGCACACAACCTGAAATGAATTCATTCATACATTCAATGTTGGTTAAAGTTAAAATTTCATAGGCACATATCGAGGTTTCACTTTACAAACCTGGACATTTAATGAATAAACCCCTTTCCTGTTGACATAGTACTGTCCGGCATCACCGCCAACTTTCCTTATTTTAATATGGGTGCAGTCAATTGCTCCCATAACGCCCGGAAAACGTTTTATTGCATAAAATTCTGCAACGGTTGCCTGTTGCTCGCCAATGCTCTGTGGCATTTTTATGTGCCGTGGAGCAAGACGAGCAAATGCAGTTGCAACGCGTTTGCTTATGCGGGACATCGTTTGCTGGCTAAAACCGTGAATGTCGGCACAATCATCCTGTATCTGCCAAAAAAAAAGCTATATTAATTGAAAGCGTGTTTGGTTATCGATTTTGCTGATTTGCTTCACAGGTATGTAGTATTAAAAAGTAATTAAAAACTATCTTACTTCATTCCGCCCCCAGTATCGTATGGCAGAGAGAACTTGTAGATCCACGGAGATTCTACTTCCACGTCTGTTGTCGCTGACATGCAAGTCTGGCCGTACTAGATCAATTATTCGTCTCATATTGATTTTGGTGAATCTATATTTGCATCGAAAATCTAATTCTGAGAGAGCTTCAAACGGATCGTATCGCTTATTGTAGGTTTTACGTACGCGCGGTTGACGTACAATTCGTATACGATCGATGTTTTCCAAACCCAACCGCAAAATGTCGAGATTATCAAAAAAGTTTTCCATTTCGAGAGAGTTTGGTACGCAAGTTGACGCGAGTTTAGCAGTGTTGCCAACTCGAATTTTAAAGTAGAGCTAGGCGAAACCCAAAAAAGAGCCAAAAAGGAGCTAAAATTTTGAAAGTGACATAAAGCATGGGGGGGGCGGTTGTTAGAGAATTTCAGAGAAGAAAAATTCGGGGGCGGACTGCAGAATTTTTGACAAAAAAACTTACCTTTTGTCCTTCTTGTTGGCTGCTTTTGAACAACTCATAACAAACACTCAACAATACACTTGTTTGTTTTTATAATTTTCAAAACACAATTATTTTTGATGATATCGAATCTTCAGGATATTTTTATTGTTTTTTTTTTAAATTTTTTTTTGTCAGGCAGCGACTAGTCCTCTAAAAAATCTAAGCAGTCATCCGGTTCCAGTTCCTGTTTCCTGTACCATCGCACTGCTAGGACCGGCTTCATCAGGATTTTTTTCATATACAGCCATTGTTCCAATTTTTTTTTGAACTTCTGGGGGAAGTTCATAATCCTCGCAACATTTGTTGTGTCGCCTGAGCAGAAAAGTAAAGATCGATAGGTTTTCAGCGCAGTTCTCTGTGAGACTTGCGCGGCGGCCTGAAGTGTCGCGGGACTCGGTCGCTCCGAAGTGTGCGTGTAAACGGCGCTATTTTTAGTAACTGTTTACTTGTGCAGGAGTTCGGGGAATCTCTTTTTTTGGGAAGTCCTCGTTATTTTGGAATATTATTGCAAATATTATTTCACGTGAATAAGAGCTGAAAAATCTGAAAAACGAGCTAAGAAGCTAAATGACTTTTTTTGGAGCTGACGACGTCGATTTAGAGCCAGATCTAGCTCTAAAGGAGCTGAATTGGCAACACTGGAGTTTAGTCTATAAACCTAGGGGACCCGCGATCTAAAATCTGACAGGTCGATAATCTGCTGTATTACCCACCCGCGCATGCGCGCGGCCGTGAGTAAGAATTTGGAATAATCCGTTCATTTATGTGTACATTTATTTTCATGAGTAAGACTGAAATAGTTAGATTAATGAGAAACAGTTTACATTCTCGAAAGAACTTTGTTTTTCAACCCATCAAAAAATATTGGTGGACCATTCACCAAATAAAATATTTTATATTCATTGCATCAATTAAAGAGGTTATAAAGAAAGCAAAAAATTAATTAAATGAGAGGTCAATGACCCATAAAATAAAATTTAAAAAAACCTGTATAATTTTTTTTAGTTCGCTTTTTGATATTTTAAAACCTTGTTGATTATTTTTTGTAATATAGTACCGGATCAAAGAGGAAATTACATTTATTTTAAAACACGTTGTTTAGGTACCTACAAAATATAATGAACCAGTGGATCCCTTGCAATGCTTCACTTTTGCTAATATCTTTCTCGGGCACCTCCAACTACATTTACTGTTAAATAACTAGATTATATCGATTTCACTTCGACTCCGCATCTCATAAAGGTGAAGACATAACCATCTCTAAACACTCCTTGCACTAATAACAACAAACCCAAACAAATCAGTCGTCATCTAACAAGGCACAACGAGTGATAGGACAACATTCCCGGCTCCGCACGGATTCAACCATGGACTCCATCGGGATATCATCATAGCGCCTTGGCCCCGGCCACCGTCCCTGGCCAGCGCTACACCGGATCATAGTGCCCTGGTTCCAGCGCATCTGACCAGGGCTTCATCCGCGCACCTAGACCACGCAGCATCCTCCCTGGTCTATGCACCTCCGGAACAACCGCCTACAAGGTCCACCGCACCTTCGGCTTTCCTGTCAGAACTGGAGTACCTGAAGACCCACGTTCTTCGCCAGTTCCTGACCGTCAACGAGTCCGGTCACCAGAAGCGGCGTCGACTCAAGGACCCGCGCTTGACCAGCACTTCACCGCATGCATCCCAAATATTTTTGGATAGAAATATATTAAAAAAAAGTACGATGAAAAAAAATTTTTTTGGTCCAAAGCTATCTTTTATTTTATGTTGAAACCATCCATACCCATTCGGTTCCATGATAACTCAACACATTGACAATTCAACACACTTTTAAAAAGTGATATAAAGTCATTAGAAACGATGAAAATTTTATTTTTTTTAACCTAACCTAACCTAACCTAACCTACTTAACTCAGTTAATAAAGTTTTTGTTTCATCACTTTCCATGACTTTATATAACTTTTTAAAGATGTGATGAATTATCATTGTCATGATTTATCCGGTCACCAGATGAGTATAGTCAGTGGTTATATCGGCAAAGATAAAAAATTCTTGTGGACTTTTTCAATGCACAAAATGGATGTTATTTCATGTGGGGCACAGATGATTGTTGTGAAAGGAATATAAATTTCTAATTAAGAAACTAAGAAGCTTGAATGCTCTGTTTACTTAATCGTTAATTTTGTATTGTAAGTTTCCGTAAAGAGGAGAATAAGAAAAGAAAGTGGGAGATTTTAAAATATATTGCTATTCAAATCTCGTCAGTGGTCACCACTATTAAACATGGCAGATTTCAAGCAACTTCTGGATTTTAAATAGTTGTCTTTAGCTCTAATTCAATTTATATGTTTAGTTGCTTACCAACAATAGCATAACACTCCCTTTGTTTGCATATTGTTGAATTGAACTATCAAACATGCAAGTTAGCACAATCCTTAGATTAAACACCGTGTCCAATGCCCATTCAATGCAAATGGGTGGGGGTGGAGGTGCACTGCCGCACATAACATTTGCATCAAAGTGGCTCTGCGGGTCAGCCGGGCTGCGCTCGCATCTCACAATGCCGAGATAATACTAATGAGCCGGGGCAAAGTGCTCGCAAAACCAGGCTGATTCTATTATCCATTTCGTCAATTTATTATGCTCTAAAGATACGGGAGCCACTTCCCTGCGGAACGTTGTACAGTACAACAATGGCTCCGTACATCTCTATTGTTGTTTTGAATGAGGCATAATTCCCGTATTATGAATAAACTTATGTTTTAGGGAAAAGGAAGGGAAAATATATGGTGGAGAGGAACGTGAGATATACCCGACTATTCAAATATAGTCACCAAACGAGGCTTAAGCCATTTCAAGCAAAGTTTAGATTTTGAATGGTGGTTTTTCGCCAGTATAATTTTGAGAGTATTTACTGCTCTGGTTTTCACTCGTGTGACGTGTAATGAATGTACGCATTATTGGGGTGGACACAGATGTTTTAGATTAAAACAGCTAGGTAACGTCGGTTGCCGTCTTGGGTACGAAAAGGTTTATCAGCAAGGTTAGGCCTGTTTAAAGACTTCACTAGGCTAAGAGTCTTTGACAATATTTGGCCATGGACACAAATCAAACTGCTAAATTCTGACCTCCACATAGAAAGATTTGAGTTTTTTTAGTTGGAAACTGTCGGATTAAACTGGTTGTCAAGTTTCTTTCACGGCGCAACTCAAGTTTACAATTTTACTAATTGTGTAAGCTTGTTTAACCATAGGATGACGAAGAACACTTCAGCTGTTATCTGTCACTATTATATGGGGTTAAAAATGTCTGCAGAATCAAGTGATGATCAAGCCGCCATTATTTTTTATTATTTTCATGCATAATATCTATAGTCGTAAATATACGGGTATTTTTTAACCTCCTTAACAAATTCCATGTTTTCCCGCTCAGACATATCGTAATCTGACAGGTCTTAATGCATGGACAAATCGCTAATTTCTTACGATACATCTGTGACTGAAAATCGCTCGCGATTTGCGAGTGACTGGTTGCGTTGCCGTTGAAAACTGGTTGAGTACCATTTTTTTATTTTTTTTTTATTTATTCTTAAATATATTTGTATTACAATGGTATGGTATATTGTCCTCCACGCTAGGAGTTCACCTGTGTTATTCGGACCGCTATTTAAATACATAAGATAGCACTTGCCAACTAGTTTTTTTTCAGTTGCCCCGTGAGGGGATGGACTAAAAAGTAAAACACAAAAAATCCACTGATCTTTTGTTTTTTTGTTAGGTTCCTAAACAACGCGTCTTAAAGTAAATGTAATTTCCTCTTTGCTCCGGTACCTTCTTATAAAAATTAATCGACAAGGTTTTAAAATTTCTAAAAGCGACCTCTCGTACAAATAATTATTTATTACTGTTTTTTATAACCTCTTAAATGGAATCGAGCGAATGACCAGTCAATAACTTGGAAAATCTCACATCAAAGTTTAATCTAGAATAAAAAATTGTTCATTATTTTCGATGAAATAATAATAAGATATTTTTCCAAAATCCCATTTATTAAAACAACTCCAACATAATTATACAAAGGTATATAAAATGTGAAGTGAAACTTCTTTAGGCGCGTAATGGATTTTCGGGGACGGAGTAAAACCGAGTCAGGATCGACACGAAAATGCGGGTACCCCCACCACCGCTCACCGTTCACTGTCCCTCTCTCACCATATGCGCTTGTTGAGGTGGGGGAGCCGCTCACGAACGTTCTCTCTCTTCTCTTCTTTCCTCTCTCTCAGACACCAGCGAACTGCGCCACGCCAAGCATCAGCTGCTTGGTTAGTATACTGCGTCGTGAGTGTAATACGAGTGAAATACGTAATTGATTGTGGTTCATACGGTTTGGTACAGAATTTCAGTGTTAAAAATGAGTAGTGACGAGATAGAGGTGATGAACACATCAGTGGCACAAGAGGAAATATCCCCTGAGAATCACCAAAGAAGAGGAGAGTCTGATTCACACAGTGATGACATTAACATAAGGTAAATATAACCTATAAGAGTTGATAAATATTTCACAATATAGTAGTATTGTTGGAATAGGATTGTTTAATATATTGGCGAGATTATATTAACAGTGAAATATGATGTAGGAATGTCGTTACAAAGAATGTATATATTATTCTTTCCTCGTTGTTGAATGCTCTGAAGAAAGTTGGTGTAAGTACCTACTTTATACATGTAAATATTTTTACTTAAAACAGCATTGTTGAATCGGAATATATTAAATTGTACTAAAAATAACATTTTGATAACAGGTACCGATTTATTTGTAGTGAGATGCTTTTACTACAATTATGATTTTGAATATTGCAATATAATGCTATTTTCCTATTATGCTATAATAATATTTCATTATAATATAATGCTACAAAATATCATTTTTCGAATTGATACTACCGCCATCTAGCGGAGCTTTTGAATACTGCCACAACTTTGTGGCTTTCCATATTTCCATGACTTGCTGTAATATTGCTTTACTTTTATTTACTAACAACAGATGTCGCATGAAGTACTTTTCGTTGGATATTATTTGACTTTGTTAGTGATGTGCCAAAATAATCGACATATTTTCCTAATCGACATATTTTCCTGAAAAAGCAAATCCATGCTTCGTCGTTGAATTATTTAACCTCTAATTTTCAAACTAACCTAAGAGAGAAAATAGAGATGATGAAATGAAAATAGAGAGAGAGGAATACTAGAAGTTTCACTTCTGTCTTGCGTAGGCTTGACACACCCACTTTTTTTTTATATACCTTTGATTAAAAATTATACAGGTTTTTTTAAATTTTATTTTATGGGTCATTGACCTCTCATTTAATTAATTTTTTGCTTTCTTTATAACCTCTTTAATTGATGCAATGAATATAAAATATTTTATTTGGTGAATGGTCCACCAATATTTTTTGATGGGTTGAAAAACAAAGTTCTTTCGAGAATGTAAACTGTTTCTCATTAATCTAACTATTTGTGTTTAAATGAAATAGAATAATAACAAGATATTATTAAAAAATCCCCTTTATTAAAACACGCCAAACATAATTATACATCGGTAGATACAAAACAAAATCTCGAAACACTCACGAGTTGAACATATTTTCAAGCGAATCAAATATAGAATTAAAACAGTAACCAAAAAAATTAAAATTGTTTTGAATTTGGTTTGACAAACATAGTAAAAATAACAAAACAACAATATCGCTGAAAAATATGTACAAACAAACGAATATTTGCAAAAAATAAACTATCGAAAATTTTATGAAATCGTACGTATAAATTCTTTCAAATCATGATGGTTGATGTAGATTGGTGCTTGAAACGGTGATTTTAAATTAATGGATTTTATTGTTTCTTCAATCTTCGGGGTAAAGGGGGCGGCGGCGACGCCGGCGTCTTTTTCCACCGCGACGCTTTCTCCTCCTTGACCGTGACCTCCTCCTTCTGCCCACCATCACCCCGGGAATTTTCCTGGTCTTGGAACCAATCGGTCTGCCTCTGCCCCTACGGACTCTCACTGTAGCTCGAACATGATTTACTTCTCTGGTTGGCACATTATCTTCCACGTACCCTTCAGAACCAGAACATTCGCTTGCAGATCCATCTTCGTTCTCTTCTCCAGTTTTTGGGTCCATTTTCAGTGAAGTCGCAGTCGCAGTCGAGTTGTTTTTAATTAGTTATTTATGGTTACTAGAATTTTACTTGAAAATTATGCGGATAAATCAATTTACAAAAAAAAACTCGTAAAAAGACGGACTATTCAAGATCGTTGCCAAAATGGGAATGAAAAATAATCGTATTTCCTATTTCTATAGACTGCAAACAAAAAGCTTTTGATTTTAATTCTAAATTTTGTTTTTTTGAATAATATTCAAATGCATCTCCATTTGTGAGTAGGTTTCTTCGGTAGGTAACATAATTCAAATTTTAAAGTGACCTCTGATAAAGAAAATAAGATTTCTCATAATCTTCTATTTATTTATATGTATGTGTTAACATTTATTTATATTTGTTTCTTAGTTTGTGCTCTATAGAGTGGACAGAATAGTTGTAAGGAAAATGTAGATTTGAGTTTTTTTAGTTGGAAACTGTCGGATTAAACTGGTTGTCAAGTTTCTTTCACGGCGCAACTCAAGTTTACAATTTTACTAATTGTGTAAGCTTGTTTAACCATAGGATGACGAAGAACACTTCAGCTGTTATCTGTCACTATTATATGGGGTTAAAAATGTCTGCAGAATCAAGTGATGATCAAGCCGCCATTATTTTTTATTATTTTCATGCATAATATCTATAGTCGTAAATATACGGGTATTTTTTAACCTCCTTAACAAATTCCATGTTTTCCCGCTCAGACATATCGTAATCTGACAGGTCTTAATGCATGGACAAATCGCTAATTTCTTACGATACATCTGTGACTGAAAATCGCTCGCGATTTGCGAGTGACTGGTTGCGTTGCCGTTGAAAACTGGTTGAGTACCATTTTTTTATTTTTTTTTTATTTATTCTTAAATATATTTGTATTACAATGGTATGGTATATTGTCCTCCACGCTAGGAGTTCACCTGTGTTATTCGGACCGCTATTTAAATACATAAGATAGCACTTGCCAACTAGTTTTTTTTCAGTTGCCCCGTGAGGGGATGGACTAAAAAGTAAAACACAAAAAATCCACTGATCTTTTGTTTTTTTGTTAGGTTCCTAAACAACGCGTCTTAAAGTAAATGTAATTTCCTCTTTGCTCCGGTACCTTCTTATAAAAATTAATCGACAAGGTTTTAAAATTTCTAAAAGCGACCTCTCGTACAAATAATTATTTATTACTGTTTTTTATAACCTCTTAAATGGAATCGAGCGAATGACCAGTCAATAACTTGGAAAATCTCACATCAAAGTTTAATCTAGAATAAAAAATTGTTCATTATTTTCGATGAAATAATAATAAGATATTTTTCCAAAATCCCATTTATTAAAACAACTCCAACATAATTATACAAAGGTACAACATAATTATACAGCTGATGCTTGGCGTGGCGCAGTTCGCTGGTGTCTGAGAGAGAGGAAAGAAGAGAAGAGAGAGAACGTTCGTGAGCGGCTCCCCCACCTCAACAAGCGCATATGGTGAGAGAGGGACAGTGAACGGTGAGCGGTGGTGGGGGTACCCGCATTTTCGTGTCGATCCTGACTCGGTTTTACTCCGTCCCCGAAAATCCATTACGCGCCTAAAGAAGTTTCACTTCACATTTTATATACCTTTGTATAATTACAAAGGTATATAAAATGTGAAGTGAAACTTCTTTAGGCGCGTAATGGATTTTCGGGGACGGAGTAAAACCGAGTCAGGATCGACACGAAAATGCGGGTACCCCCACCACCGCTCACCGTTCACTGTCCCTCTCTCACCATATGCGCTTGTTGAGGTGGGGGAGCCGCTCACGAACGTTCTCTCTCTTCTCTTCTTTCCTCTCTCTCAGACACCAGCGAACTGCGCCACGCCAAGCATCAGCTGTATAATTATGTTGTACCTTTGTATAATTATGTTGGAGTTGTTTTAATAAATGGGATTTTGGAAAAATATCTTATTATTATTTCATCGAAAATAATGAACAATTTTTTATTCTAGATTAAACTTTGATGTGAGATTTTCCAAGTTATTGACTGGTCATTCGCTCGATTCCATTTAAGAGGTTATAAAAAACAGTAATAAATAATTATTTGTACGAGAGGTCGCTTTTAGAAATTTTAAAACCTTGTCGATTAATTTTTATAAGAAGGTACCGGAGCAAAGAGGAAATTACATTTACTTTAAGACGCGTTGTTTAGGAACCTAACAAAAAAACAAAAGATCAGTGGATTTTTTGTGTTTTACTTTTTAGTCCATCCCCTCACGGGGCAACTGAAAAAAAACTAGTTGGCAAGTGCTATCTTATGTATTTAAATAGCGGTCCGAATAACACAGGTGAACTCCTAGCGTGGAGGACAATATACCATACCATTGTAATACAAATATATTTAAGAATAAATAAAAAAAAAATAAAAAAATGGTACTCAACCAGTTTTCAACGGCAACGCAACCAGTCACTCGCAAATCGCGAGCGATTTTCAGTCACAGATGTATCGTAAGAAACTAGCGATTTGTCCATGCATTAAGACCTGTCAGATTACGATATGTCTGAGCGGGAAAACATGGAATTTGTTAAGGAGGTTAAAAAATACCCGTATATTTACGACTATAGATATTATGCATGAAAATAATAAAAAATAATGGCGGCTTGATCATCACTTGATTCTGCAGACATTTTTAACCCCATATAATAGTGACAGATAACAGCTGAAGTGTTCTTCGTCATCCTATGGTTAAACAAGCTTACACAATTAGTAAAATTGTAAACTTGAGTTGCGCCGTGAAAGAAACTTGACAACCAGTTTAATCCGACAGTTTCCAACTAAAAAAACTCAAATCTACATTTTCCTTACAACTATTCTGTCCACTCTATAGAGCACAAACTAAGAAACAAATATAAATAAATGTTAACACATACATATAAATAAATAGAAGATTATGAGAAATCTTATTTTCTTTATCAGAGGTCACTTTAAAATTTGAATTATGTTACCTACCGAAGAAACCTACTCACAAATGGAGATGCATTTGAATATTATTCAAAAAAACAAAATTTAGAATTAAAATCAAAAGCTTTTTGTTTGCAGTCTATAGAAATAGGAAATACGATTATTTTTCATTCCCATTTTGGCAACGATCTTGAATAGTCCGTCTTTTTACGAGTTTTTTTTTGTAAATTGATTTATCCGCATAATTTTCAAGTAAAATTCTAGTAACCATAAATAACTAATTAAAAACAACTCGACTGCGACTGCGACTTCACTGAAAATGGACCCAAAAACTGGAGAAGAGAACGAAGATGGATCTGCAAGCGAATGTTCTGGTTCTGAAGGGTACGTGGAAGATAATGTGCCAACCAGAGAAGTAAATCATGTTCGAGCTACAGTGAGAGTCCGTAGGGGCAGAGGCAGACCGATTGGTTCCAAGACCAGGAAAATTCCCGGGGTGATGGTGGGCAGAAGGAGGAGGTCACGGTCAAGGAGGAGAAAGCGTCGCGGTGGAAAAAGACGCCGGCGTCGCCGCCGCCCCCTTTACCCCGAAGATTGAAGAAACAATAAAATCCATTAATTTAAAATCACCGTTTCAAGCACCAATCTACATCAACCATCATGATTTGAAAGAATTTATACGTACGATTTCATAAAATTTTCGATAGTTTATTTTTTGCAAATATTCGTTTGTTTGTACATATTTTTCAGCGATATTGTTGTTTTGTTATTTTTACTATGTTTGTCAAACCAAATTCAAAACAATTTTAATTTTTTTGGTTACTGTTTTAATTCTATATTTGATTCGCTTGAAAATATGTTCAACTCGTGAGTGTTTCGAGATTTTGTTTTGTATCTACCGATGTATAATTATGTTTGGCGTGTTTTAATAAAGGGGATTTTTTAATAATATCTTGTTATTATTCTATTTCATTTAAACACAAATAGTTAGATTAATGAGAAACAGTTTACATTCTCGAAAGAACTTTGTTTTTCAACCCATCAAAAAATATTGGTGGACCATTCACCAAATAAAATATTTTATATTCATTGCATCAATTAAAGAGGTTATAAAGAAAGCAAAAAATTAATTAAATGAGAGGTCAATGACCCATAAAATAAAATTTAAAAAAACCTGTATAATTTTTAATCAAAGGTATATAAAAAAAAAGTGGGTGTGTCAAGCCTACGCAAGACAGAAGTGAAACTTCTAGTATTCCTCTCTCTCTATTTTCATTTCATCATCTCTATTTTCTCTCTTAGGTTAGTTTGAAAATTAGAGGTTAAATAATTCAACGACGAAGCATGGATTTGCTTTTTCAGGAAAATATGTCGATTAGGAAAATATGTCGATTATTTTGGCACATCACTAACAAAGTCAAATAATATCCAACGAAAAGTACTTCATGCGACATCTGTTGTTAGTAAATAAAAGTAAAGCAATATTACAGCAAGTCATGGAAATATGGAAAGCCACAAAGTTGTGGCAGTATTCAAAAGCTCCGCTAGATGGCGGTAGTATCAATTCGAAAAATGATATTTTGTAGCATTATATTATAATGAAATATTATTATAGCATAATAGGAAAATAGCATTATATTGCAATATTCAAAATCATAATTGTAGTAAAAGCATCTCACTACAAATAAATCGGTACCTGTTATCAAAATGTTATTTTTAGTACAATTTAATATATTCCGATTCAACAATGCTGTTTTAAGTAAAAATATTTACATGTATAAAGTAGGTACTTACACCAACTTTCTTCAGAGCATTCAACAACGAGGAAAGAATAATATATACATTCTTTGTAACGACATTCCTACATCATATTTCACTGTTAATATAATCTCGCCAATATATTAAACAATCCTATTCCAACAATACTACTATATTGTGAAATATTTATCAACTCTTATAGGTTATATTTACCTTATGTTAATGTCATCACTGTGTGAATCAGACTCTCCTCTTCTTTGGTGATTCTCAGGGGATATTTCCTCTTGTGCCACTGATGTGTTCATCACCTCTATCTCGTCACTACTCATTTTTAACACTGAAATTCTGTACCAAACCGTATGAACCACAATCAATTACGTATTTCACTCGTATTACACTCACGACGCAGTATACTAACCAAGCAGCTGATGCTTGGCGTGGCGCAGTTCGCTGGTGTCTGAGAGAGAGGAAAGAAGAGAAGAGAGAGAACGTTCGTGAGCGGCTCCCCCACCTCAACAAGCGCATATGGTGAGAGAGGGACAGTGAACGGTGAGCGGTGGTGGGGGTACCCGCATTTTCGTGTCGATCCTGACTCGGTTTTACTCCGTCCCCGAAAATCCATTACGCGCCTAAAGAAGTTTCACTTCAATAAATTCTCGAACAATCATACACAGTTGAACATATTTTTCAAGCAAATCAAATATAGAATTAAAACAGTAACAAAATTTTTTTTTAATGTTTTGAATTTAGTTTGAAAAATTTAGTAAAAATAACAACACTATCGCTGAAAAATATTTACACACCAACAAATATTCGCGAAAATTAAAGTGTACTGAAAAATGCACTTATAAATTCTTTTGATTCATGATGGTTGATGCTTGAAATGGAGATTTTAAATTAATGGATTTTATTGTTTCTTCAATCGTCGGGGTAAAGGGGGCGGCGGCGACGCCGGCGTCTTTTTCCACCGCGACGCTTTCTCCTCCTTGACCGTGACCTCCTCCTTCTGCCCACGATCACCCCGGGAATTTTCTTGGTCTTGGAACCAATCGGTCTGCCTCTGCCCCTACGGACTCTTACTGTAGCTGGTACATCTAGTTCTCTGGTTGGTACATTATCTTCCACATATCCTTCAGAACCAGAATATTCACTTCCAGATCCGTCTTCGTTCTGTTCTCCGCTTTTGGGATCCATTTGGAGTCTTTACTTGAAAGTGGTGAAGTCACAGATGTTTTTAGTAAGTTATTTAAGGTCGAAACTAGAATTTCGCTTGAAAATTAAACGAATAAATCAATTTTCAAAAAAAAAACTCTTAAAAAGGTCGACTGTTTGCACACGTTGCCAAAATGGGAATGAAAAATAACCATAGTCCTTATTTCTGTAGGCTGCAAATAAAATGCGTTTGATTTTTATTCCAAATTTTGTTTTATATTTTGATTAATATTCAAATGCATCTCCATTTGTGGGTAGGTGTCTGCTCTAAGCAACATAATGCAAATATCAAAGTGACATTTTTACAATCTAATTGATCTATTTAAATACTTATTATTCTATTTCATTTAAACACCTGTCTTACTCATGAAAAATCGCTAAATCGCCGTTCCAGCGTTGTACTAGCTATACTGGAGTTGGGGCCTAAACCGCTGATTTAATATATTATACCCATAGAGAGATTAGATGGATTATTTGTTATGGTTTTTTTAGAGTGGCAACACTCTGATTTATTTCGCATTCCGCGGCGTGCAACCAACTTCACGTTTATTCATATGTCAGATTCTGTCATCGAATGCCGGGCAATATGATTAAAACCGAATTGAAAATTAGAAGGAAGCGGAATAAAAATTGGGGTGATGTTGAAAAGGTTTGTTTTTAACCTCTTATCTTGGCTGTAATGTTTTATTTATTTGAAATTAGTGTTTAATGATTGTTTTCCGTGTAGGCGTTATTAAAGGATTGCATGGCTGATCACATTAAAGTGGTGGAGAATAAAAATTCTAATACAAATACCCTAATTTCCAAGAGGGAGGCTTGGAAAAGTATCGTAATGAAGTAAGTATACCTATGTATTTTTAACTTTTCTACACTTCCCTTCATAGCTTTGGTAAGTATCTATTTTTAATAAAAAATAACCGTTGTAAATAATTCATTGGTTAAGATCAATGTACCTACTTATGCCACTTAATTAATAATCCACTATTTTTCAGATTTAACACCCTGAGCGATATCCCAAGGGATCTATCTCAAATCCAAGCACAGTGGAAACTGTACAAATTAACATCCAAAAACACACTGAGCCTCTATCGTAGGGCGATAATGGCAACCGGTGGAGGGCCGAGACCGACAAGTCCGTCGGAGGAAATCTACTCACTGGTGGACATGTTGCCCAATGAATTTGCGGTGGACAGCAACTGTCACGATAGTAATTCGTATTCTGCAAAGGTAAATATTGTAGCTTTATTTTATTCAAAAGATAAATTTGTACGATGATAATAATTTTATTAAAATATTGATTGTTCTATCGAAACTGAACTTGTATTTAATGTATAAAGATAGAATAAAAGTTTGCAAATGGTGTTTTATTATTACAGATTTCGCCCACAAACGTAGCTGCTGCCCGACCACAATCACCTTTGCCACAACCAGCACCAGCACCACAACGAGTTCCACAGCCAGCTCTACCAGCACCGCCACCAGCACACACTGTCCCGCTGCGCTCTTCACCCCGGAGGCGACTCTTCACTAAAGTAGGTCACACATTACACTTCATTGCCATTTGTATAACAGACTTTATTGTCGGACCAAAATTAAAAGTTTAGTAAGAAAATCAATAAATTTGTTTAATTTCATATTTTTTTTATTTATAAAATGCATATTTAATTATTAAGAAAAGATACATCAAATCACCATACATGTTGAATGAAGTGTAAACATACAGATTAAATATATCAAAACAGAAAAAAAGTAGAAAATAGATTAAACAGCACAATTATTTTAAACCAGGTATGAAAGATTTATGTTGTTTTTTTTCAGAAAGCCAAACCTGATGACTTGTCGGTGAAAGTATGGGAAGAAACCAAAAAAATGATTCACCTGGAGTACACGAAGAAGATGGAGCGTATGGAGAATGAGTCCAGGCAAATAATTCAGACTCGAATAAGGTTGACTGAAGACGAGTCCAGGGCCAACCTTCGGCTGAATGTACTGGAATCTGAAAATAAAATAAGGTTGATGGAGGAAGAGTCCAGGAACATTATTCATGCTCGAATAAGGTTGATGGAGGAAGAGTCCAGGAACATTATTCAGGCTCGAATAAGGTTGATGGAGGAAGAGTCCAGGAACATTATTCAGGCTCGAATAAGGTTGATGGAGGAAGAGCATAATACAAACATGTTGATGCGCAAAGAAACACCCCCAACCCCCTAGCCCCCCGCTTTAGAGGTGTCAGTGGAGAGTCCCGCTGCTGCGCGTGCCCAGGGGACCAATTCTCCACCAACGGTTAGTATTTATTCATTTCCATTCATTTGCGTGTAATATCGTACATTTAAAATGTCTTCTTACTGCTCTAACGCTTCATTCAGAAGAAGCTCTGTCTTTGACGGATTCAACAATATGATAGTCGAAGAATAATGAATATTTCAGATATTTTAAAGTGTATTTCTACATTCTGTTATATTTACTGTCAATAATTAATATTATTCTAATTTGTTTTCAGACAAGGATCTTCCACTGTAAGCAGTCCTTAAATAAATAGTCACCACGAAACAGGCAACCTAGTATGATGACTTGATGTATCTATTCTCTTATTAAATATCATGCATTTTATAAATAAATTAATATGATATTAAACAAACTTATTGATTTTCTTACTAAACAAAACTTACATACTCTTTAAAAATGTTGACGAATGAAGACCTGTCTATTTGCATTTCCGGTCTGGTTCATGTTTGGAGCTCCTTCCAATTCCATGTCAGCACCGCCACCTGCTACTGGTCCTGCTACTGCATCCTCATCGCCTTCACCATCACCGTCATCTATTGGAATCCAATTATAAAGCACAGCATTATTACACACAAAATTCTAATGTAAGGAATATCTGTTATTTTGAATTGTTTTCTTACCAAAATCAGGATCATTCATATCGACGGCAATACATTGGAGAACAGCAAGAGCTACTATAGTTGTCTTGATGGTATCAAGAGAACCTGACATACCCCGCAGCAGGCAACGAAATCTTTGCTTCCACACACCAAAACATCTCTCTACCGTGTTGCGAGTAGATATTTGAGCCCTGTTATAGGCCTCTTCTCCGGGGTTTCTTGGATTCCTAACTGGGGTGAAGAGATATGGTGTACAGGCATAACCTCCATCTCCCAATAGTCGTCCATTGAAGTGACCATCTTCAAACCTTTGTTTGATATTACTTTCTCTGAAAATGCGAGCATCGTGGGTGCTGCCTCTCCAATGAGCAACAATATCCATGATTTTCAGCTTAGCATTGCACACAACCTGAAATGAATTCATTCATACATTCAATGTTGGTTAAAGTTAAAATTTCATAGGCACATATCGAGGTTTCACTTTACAAACCTGGACATTTAATGAATAAACCCCTTTCCTGTTGACATAGTACTGTCCGGCATCACCGCCAACTTTCCTTATTTTAATATGGGTGCAGTCAATTGCTCCCATAACGCCCGGAAAACGTTTTATTGCATAAAATTCTGCAACGGTTGCCTGTTGCTCGCCAATGCTCTGTGGCATTTTTATGTGCCGTGGAGCAAGACGAGCAAATGCAGTTGCAACGCGTTTGCTTATGCGGGACATCGTTTGCTGGCTAAAACCGTGAATGTCGGCACAATCATCCTGTATCTGCCAAAAAAAAAGCTATATTAATTGAAAGCGTGTTTGGTTATCGATTTTGCTGATTTGCTTCACAGGTATGTAGTATTAAAAAGTAATTAAAAACTATCTTACTTCATTCCGCCCCCAGTATCGTATGGCAGAGAGAACTTGTAGATCCACGGAGATTCTACTTCCACGTCTGTTGTCGCTGACATGCAAGTCTGGCCGTACTAGATCAATTATTCGTCTCATATTGATTTTGGTGAATCTATATTTGCATCGAAAATCTAATTCTGAGAGAGCTTCAAACGGATCGTATCGCTTATTGTAGGTTTTACGTACGCGCGGTTGACGTACAATTCGTATACGATCGATGTTTTCCAAACCCAACCGCAAAATGTCGAGATTATCAAAAAAGTTTTCCATTTCGAGAGAGTTTGGTACGCAAGTTGACGCGAGTTTAGTCTATAAACCTAGGGGACCCGCGATCTAAAACCTGACAGGTCGATAATCTGCTGTATTACCCACCCGCGCATGCGCGCGGCCGTGAGTAAGAATTTGGAATAATCCGTTCATTTATGTGTACATTTATTTTCATGAGTAAGACTGGTACGGTCACAGACATAGGAATTAATAGACGAGAAGATATGGGCGAGGGGTAAAATCAACTGTTGAAGAACGAGGGAACGAGGGAACGAGTGAAGCTGACTGTGATTCGTCAATAAATCAATCTGACAGTAAATAGGCATCTCGCATTATAATATCACCATTTACTTCTTTAAAGTAAAATCTGCTTTGAATGAATAGACATTTTTACATGGGAGCGCAAATTACTCGCCACGTTATGAACAAATTTGCGAAGTCCAAATTCGGCAAAGTAAGGCAGCTTTTATTTTCAGAGTCGTAGTTAGTTTCAGAGTATTTAGTTAAGACACTTTTATAAATGTTCATAATTTACTTCCCAGCAACCAACCAGCTTTGTGTTTCGCGTCCAGACGTTTCTCTATGTGATAGTAACAACTGATTCATATTATACGATGTGAATATGCTTAAAATAAAGTAAAATAATGCTTATATATGGAATGTAATACGACAATTGGGTTTATTCTCTTTTTTCACATCTATTTTTACCAGTTTTCATAGTACAAGTCAAAATTTTGCCGTGTTATTTAGTAAAATGAACCGATGATGCCTCGACCATAGTTCGCACAAGAATGATGACGTCACGTTTTCAAATTTCATTTGAGGCCAAACGCGAGCCCAGCCGGCTCAATGGAACCGGTATGGGGAGTGGGGATAATACGCTTTTAATCACTTAGGGCAGGTCTACTAATATTCATATGTCTATGGGTACGGTATATTTATGCTGGTACAGTAGAGTCGCAGTTTAGCGACACCAAGACGTAATAATTTATGTATGTGTTCCGAGACCGGTCAGTCCTGTCAAGATGGTAGCCGTATTTGAGAGTTCATTTTTATTCCGTCAGAGCGCATGAGCGTTCCGAATAAAAACGAGTATTGCTGTTTTATTAAAAATCTCTTCAATTTATTAAAACAGGATTGCAGGCCATTTTCTGATTTATACTTTTAGTCAAATCCTCATATATCGGAACATATCTTCCTGCACTTGCATTTATCTTGATAATATAATAAATAACTACGTTGATGATATATTGAAAAGCAAAAATTACTATGATTTCGGGTCGGGAACAGGTTCCGATATCGTGATAGTACATTGGTATTTTACTAAAAGTTTTTCAGGAAATCTATCAACTTTATCGTTCAGGGCCTGCAATCCCGTTTTTAACCGGATTATCAATAGTTTTAAGAAATTTTTAATAAATTAGCCATACTTATTTTTCTCAGTGTGTTGCGAGCTGCCAAGTCGGTCAAGTTTACAGAACTATTTAAATTTGAAAGTTTCAAATATTGGATCAATTTGTGAGTTACCTTTTAAAATATAAATTTTTAAATGTTTTTTTTTTAAATAATGTTTCATAATTTACATAAGATATTTTAATCATTCCACCTAATTTTATATTAGATATACCACCATAATAAAGCTAGGTTTGTGTGTGTGGTGGATTTGTCATTTAGTTTGCTATGTTTTTATGTATATGCCAAAGTATTGCATATACATAAAAAAACATGTAACTCAATTAGTTTTGAGAGATTTTTCATTTTCCGAAGGATTCATCTCACTTGCAGACAGACAGTATCTTAGGAAGGCGAAACAGCTGCCACACATACGATAGAAGAGTTTTATTTGTGTTACCTATGGTGTATTTAGCTACCCATTTAGATTGAAGGGTCGTTTGGGATAATTGAGGTTAGAAGGAAAAATATTGATGAAACTTGATTAGGTTAGGTTAGGTTAGCGGGTAAGTTTGTTGATGATTTAGTATAGGTTAGTTGAGAATAGTTTAGGTGTGATTATGTACACACAATGAAAATACGTTTCGTGGGTTTGCCAAAACTTTGAAGGTTCACCTGTAGGGCGTATAATACACACGTACTATAAAGCGTAGTATGGTATTGAAATAACCATTTATTTCCGCACACGTAGGAAAATCAGTATTGCTTAATTATTTAGAATTCCTTTAAATTATTTGTAACCCGGTTAAAAACGGGATCGCAGGCCCTTAACGAATGAATGGATAGGTTCCCGATAAACTTTTAGTAAGACACGACGTCGAAATGGTTCCATGATAACTCCTCATTAAAAGTGATGATACAAAACTATGTTAAATAGTTACATACGTAACCTATTCTTGTTTTTGTTTTTTCACTTTTCATAACTTTATAACACTTTTTATGGGTGTGTTGAACTGTCATTTTGATGAGTTATCCGGTCAGCATATGATACATAGTTTAATTTATGAAAATCAAAATTTTATTGTTTACGTCTACGCCTTATGCAGGAATATTTCACATTACTTACTCATGCACCAACGATTGCGATTAGTATGTTTATAGTGAAATAACAGATATCTCCCCTTGGGCTACGGATTTTGTATTTCTAATTTGGTTTCTTACGACATAACTACTAAAAACATAAATCCAAAAAATGGTAATAATTATTCAGCATTCAAAATAACAAGCGCTGTATTGAGAATTATTGTAGGTACTAAGAGTTTTTACGTATTTTCCCTTTCAATTATTTGAGTTCTGCAAATTGAACTCATTATTTTTAATGTTAAATCAGGCCCAATTAGGTCACTATTAATTCTGGAAAATTCCACAGAGCTTCGCAACCTTTCTTTTTATGTTTGTTTCATTTAATTCGTTTGCTTTCATGTTTATTCTAGGTATAAACAAACAACCAAATAAAATAATGTTCGAATAACATATGCGTGTGCTGACATTTAAATATTAGCTATGCTTTTATTACGAGGGTGTACTCGTACCAACATATTGAATTATAAACATGAGTATTGTTTAGTCAGTGAAGCTCATACTCAAGATTTACGCACGAGTAATTGCATAAAAAGAACCAAAAATTATATTTGAAAATAAATAACACAGTTACTTTGAGAAGTACATCATTAGTGAAAGTGTACGATTGAGGAGTGTTTTTCAAGAAGAGAAATATCTTCAAAAACTTTTTTTTAAACACTATTAAGTGAATAATCAATATTCTATGATAATTCTTAAAAGCAAATTCAATTATAAATAATGATAAAACTCTGTTCATTTGTGAAAAGCCATCTTTATTTAACATCAAGTAAAAAATTGCAATTTGTGACAAAAGTTATCACAAAGTGAAATACCAACACATTTTAGATTTCCAATTAAATGATTGTTTTTTATAAAAGCAAAAAAAATGGTTTATCTTTCAATGTATCTAATTCCACCGTAAAAATAATTATACATCTATAAAATAATTTTCTTTTATATAAGATCTATTATTACGCGTACATACAAAAAATGTACGAATAATACCAAGGCAAAACTATTGAGAGACGATAATAATAATATTTGGATGATTTTTATAAGGTCGTTTTTGTGCAAAATCACCTCAAGGGCGATGTACAAATATATAATACCTACATTTCTACAATGATCTATGTTATTACCAACTATATATACTTATCTTACCTGGTAGGTCACTTGAGATTAACACTTAATTAACATTAACTAATTGTTTATTAGTGAAATTTAGATACAGGATTTAGGACATAATTGGAAAATTGGATATTGACTGGACTTTCTCTCAGGAATGGTATATTTAATTTAAGGGTAGCTTAAAAAGGTAAGTTTTTAGTTTTTAGCTTAGACCTAAATTCTGTTGGTCTTTTAATCAGAAATATAGTTTATTTTTTTTATTTACAATTGATGGCCTACTCAGATACAATGAAATAAGACAACACTGGTTTTTTACATTAGACTAAATACTTATCTAGTTATTTCACTTTTACATAAATGTTAATTTGTAGAATCTAATTTGTAAAATGTATCATTTTCTATTACACTTAAAGCATGTATATATATTGATTTTTGTAAATCTGAATCAGCCAAATCGTAGACACCTTCATGGAGAATAAGAATAAAATAAACCGAATGGTTTAGATATTTTGTGAAAACACCCCTTGTACTGTAGTATTATCAGGCAAATGTCGTATTATTTTTGCTACATAAATTAGTGTGAGGTGAATTGTGAAAGTGAATTATAGAAGAAGTCAGGGACGCCCAGGGAAAACAAGTCAAGGGTCAGAATAACGGAAAAGTATGTATGAGACGATAATGCGGAATGTAAATGAAGCGAGGAGTGTGCGTCATGTTTGAGATGTTATTTAGTAGTGTTTGTACCTATGATATGTATTTCAATACTTAGAAAATATATTCTGTTGAGTCCATTTTCAATGTGTGTTTTTGTGTCAAATCATATTCCGCTTGTTATTCTGATGAACACAGTTGTTAAAATGAAGAATATTTATGGGCGTTCCATACGCATATATACACGGAAAAAATGACCACTGAAAATCTAATAAGAATCTTTTCAAATTATTGGTAATTTCGGTTAAAAACGAAATTTCAGGCCTAATAAATGATTTAACAGGTTTTCTGATAAACTTTTAGTAAATTACGAATATATTATCCAGATGTCGGCGATACAATGCAAGACGATTGGCCTTGATAATATATCATTACAAAATAAATAAAAAAACATTTGGTTTTTAGGAACACGTGTTCCGACATCATATATTCGTAACTTACTAAATTTTTATCTGGAAACCTGTTTGTTAATGCCTACAGACAACTGTGTTACTTTTCGTCTAACTAATACAATTTTTTGTTATTTTATTTTAGAAAGACAAATATTCTCGGGTTACGCATAACTTGACAATATTTTTAAATCTCTTACTACCACCACAGGAAGCGGAAAATATTGCTTGTGTCGTGATGGAGGACTTAGCCAACCGAGGAACCAAGTCAGCCACCAACCGGTCAGAATATTGTGAATTATTCTATGTGAACTTAGTAGGTACTTCGGTAAATGTTTTTTAAATTACAAAATAAATGAAAATTAAAGAAATCGAAATTCCTTAATTTTCTTCCAGTTTTACAACCACACTTTTAGGCTGTTTTATTTATTGTAGCCTTAACTTAATGTGAAGGTCTTTAAACCCTTTTCATTGGTATAGATTAAATAGGCGTAGATGATTTTTTCCAAAGCAGTAAAGATGACCTTAAGAAGTAAATGTCGATAGGAGGTTCAACTAATTTATAAAAAATTCCGAAACTTGGCGAGAAAAAATAATGAAGGAGGCTGTTGAAGGAGGACTTTTAAACGACTCCCAAAAAGTTGATTCACATAAATGTTTGAAGTTTAGTTATGGCTTGCTGTTTAAAAAGGAACCCCGGTTCGGCCCCTCGTAGCTTGTTGTCTTTGAAACAAATAATACTAGATTACTACTCCGAAACAATATGTGTTCAACTTGAATGCCGTGCTCTCCTGTTTGACAGCAACTGTGTTATAGTTATATTTTAAAATTGTTGATTACTTTACAATATTCAGTTGGTGACTAACTAACTAATCAACTAACTAACCATCACGCTGATTCCTCGCAGGGGTAGGCAGAGAAAATGGATCGCCAAACAACTTGGTCTTGGCACTATTATCTATTATTATGACTCTTGCAAGGCCCGTCTCAAGTATCTGATTCATTTGATCGTGCCATATCTTCCTCAGGCGTCCCCGACTTCTACCATTCCCATTTGACAGAACATAATAATATTTATTTATTTATTTCACCCCTATTAAGGCTTTTACATACATACAAATATATAAAAAATATCTACGAAATTATACACGAAAATAGTGCAGGAAACGACTATTTAAAAAAATTGCAGAAAAATAAATATAAATTCAAAATATCACTGAACTTGATCTACACAGCATGCAGGCATAAAATATAAACAATCCAAAATATTTTTTTCTGTTTCAGTTGACAAAATTATTATGCGTTAGTCAAATTAAATACTTTTATTGAAATATTCCACTACTTGATGAAAAAAACTTCAATAGGTATGCTTATATATTTGCATCAAATATTCTCCTTGCACTCCTTTCTTCGTTCATTCGCTCTAAATGTACATACCATATATGCGTCTCTTTCTTAATCTTACTCATTACGATTACATCACCATGATCATACATGGTTTTACCACATGTACGCCTCAGGGATCATTTCTAAAGCATTCAGTCTACTTTCATCCTTCCTCTACCAGCTCCATGCCTTACCTCCATACATCAGGGATGGTATCAACACTCCATTGTGGACTGCTAGCTTCGCTTCTTTGAACATTTTTTTGTTAGCGCCAACCGCATTCAACCCTCCTTTAATAGAGTTACATGCATTTACCCTTCTTTCAATATCACTGTCAGCCTTCCTATCTCTCGTAAACATACTTCCCAAATACACAAACTCATCCACCTGCTCCAAGTATTCATCATTCACAACTATATTTTACACAGTTTTCGTACTCTCACTTTCACACGCCATGATTGTAGACTTACTTCAGGATATTTTAAGCAATGATTTAAATATCAATGTGTTAAGTTTAATTAGTGTTGTGTTCCCACAAACAGTTCTCCAACTCGTCGTGGAAGGAGATTATAAATAAATGGTTCTTTGTGATAAATCAGGGATTTATTAATACTTCGCGTATTACAATGGTGACTCGATAGTCGAGTCACCATTGATATCTAACTAGAAGCTGGCTAATTGAGAAAAACAGTAAGTTTGTCTGGGAGAATTCTAACTGGTCCTGGCGACTACTGGCTACTAGCTGCCATCTTGCGGACTTTCACGCAAGCTCTATGCACTGCCCTCTATGAGTGCATCTGTGAAGCTCTTACTTCCCAACAATTAGAAACCTGGTGAATATGAAAAATACTTTTTTTCCGCAATGTCTACTGTTCACAGAACTACTAATATCCTCGAAACTCGTTCTACTATTAGAACACAGATACATAAAGTAGTATATTATTTGAAATAGTACGGATAATGTTCATTTCGCACACAGGCCAATCCAGTATATTTTGTAGCATTGCCGAAAAGCCTGTAATCATTTCAAATGAACCGGAATAATTATTTTTACTTTTTCGTACGATTTTGTCATTACTGTCAGCTGTTGGAGAGATTTACGTCCAAGCTTTTCAACTTTAACTGAGGGGGCAAATTAATGCAACGATTTTTTTTTTTTAATTTATTTATTGGCTCGCCAACAGAATACATCACATAATTTTAACAGTAATTTACATTTATACATGGTTATAATGATGTTTCTAATTATAGGTGAGCACAACATTCATCTCAATATTATTTGTGTAATAGTAATTGGTTAGTTACAGTAATAATAAAATTAATTACAAGAATGTATATAAAAACAAGGAGGATCGAAATCAATTATTAGGAAGTGTGGGACTACTTTATTCCATCCCACATGTGGCAACATTGTTTAAATTAATCCGCCGCTTGACGCACCAGAAGAGCTAGGCGGGCGCGAGAAGAGAAATCTTCAACTATTCTAGTTTCAACCTTCGATCTGACCGCCACTCTTCACTATTTTGTCTACCACCGTCTCCGCGTTTCGTATAATTGTAAATTCATTCTGACGAATAAATTTAACTAATACCGCAGACATTTATTTTCAATCATCCAACTCCTTGAATACCTATTTACGGTCCAGGCAGCCACCGTAAATTACACAAATACACACATCACCGCCACACTGGTGACTCCACACATTTGCTGCCATATTGGTGACCCCGACTTAAACCTACATACTTATACATATATATACATATAATATGTATACGCATACATGCATACATTTAAATACACATATAAATACACATACATACAAATTTAAATACAAACACACTGATAAGTGTGTACACTGTACGCATATTCTATGCAAACATATATACACATATGCACGCACGAATCATATATAGTGGAGCTAATGCATAAGTAGGTGATTGGTAAAGAAAATTAAATAATAAAATGGCTCTAAGTGAGGAGATCATCAGATGTATGTGTAAGTTCTCGTATTCCTTAATAATAATAATTAATAATACTTTCCTGTCAGGATAATCCACCGAAAAATGAAAAGTAATCATTAATTTATTTACGCAATCTTCGATAAATTTATATAACATGGTCGCTGATTTAACGATATTGTATTTTAATAACATAGTACAGAAGAGCTTGAAGACTTTTATTGTCGTAACCAAAGGCAAAAATGTTCCAATTAAGTTGGTTTTATTATTCTTTATTAACCAAAAAGAAATTGCATTTTTCTTAGGAAAACTGTTTATAGGAGAGAAATTGAACACGTGCGGTGCCTAAATAGTGTAGGTTTTTCAGAATTCGCGTTATTCTTTTGATAAATATAATTCTTTTCGGATATCTCTGGTATAGATATACTTCACAGAAATGCGAAAGGTCTACGACTTAATGAGAAAATCTTTAAAAATAAATTATCAATTTACTAAAGAAACAATTAGCCGGTTTATCGAGTTACCCACTTTTGATTTGTCAAAGATTTTTCCCTTCTGCTTTGCTACACTCAGTCTTACTCTCATACTTTCCCGCCACCAAAGTCGATGCTCTCTCTCTCTCTATCATTCTCTTCAACCCTTACTGTTTCCTTATTTACTGTTGTAACTTGTTCTATTACGCGTAAATGAACTGTAAATCAAATCCACAATAAATACGACAATGAAGAGCTCAATCAATTGGTTTTGAATAAATCAAGGGAAAAATTGGAATGAAGGAACACGATACCTTGAATTCCCCAGAATCCCGGCAATAGGGCTGTCGACAAACTTGCACTGTTCGCGGGGTGAAATTTCCTCCGAAACGAGATAATTTTTAATATGATTTTGATATTTAGCACAAAGCATCTGAATAATACAACGAGGACACTACGATTGCACCTTCTTGCTACACGACACGAATTCGAATGCTGTACTTGCGAGAATTTACAATGTAACAAAAATCTTCTTATTTTCAAATGTGGGTAAGGCTGTTTTTAGGGAAGGAATTGGATTGTAGCTATGACAGTAGGTATATGATAGGAAAAATGGTAGATATTATCCAAAACTGTTTCAATACTAAACAACTGTTATTATGTATATTAAATTTAGTACGAATTTATATTTATACAGCCCCGAAGATGGTTCAGGCTTAACCGAAACCAGTCGGTGTTATGGCACGTATACATTTGCGAACTGAAACGTCAGCCGAGGCATGAATTACGGAAAAGGAACAAAGCAACTGCAAGCAACGGTTGCATCATTCCCATGAGTTGAGTTTTAGCTCCGCAGTTCGGCTCGCGTGTGTATACGTAGCATTATATGTACAAACCAGTGACGGCTCGTGATTTTTCAGTGTGATAGAGTAAAGTGTGAAAAATTTTACATTACTGATGCTGGCAAGTCCAAAATTCTGAAAGTCCTTAAATTCTTCTTTTAGACAGTTTCGGCTACAACTAAAAAATTCTTTTTTTTTTATATTATCATTCTAGTTCAACCATAAGTCACGAGCCGCCACTGGTACAAACATAGATATCTGATAGTATTATTGTCCCAGCGTCTGGACGATGCAGGCCCTCTGATTGGTAAAATTAAAATTCTGTGATTCTGATAAATTCTGCATAGGGGGTCTGCAGGCAAAAAATACCAATCTGCCCCTCAATTTTAAGTAACCGTAAGGTTCATTTCGGTTTGCAGGTGACTGGATACAAAAAAAAATAAGACATTAAAAATTAAGACACGATTTCATTCTGAAAAAGAATCGCCACATGTAATACGATATTTCTTAAAAAATATCGTTTCTGCTCATACAATTTTTGGATAATATCGAAGAAAATATGTTTTAGAAAGTTCATAATCCATTGGATTAATTACATTACAGTGAAAATTATCCACAATTACGTGATTACGTTTGACGTTTGACGTTTGACGAAAAAAGCACGCGTTCATTCAAAATGGCCGATACGCACCGCGGCAATAGCTCCCGACAGAGCGCACATCTGGCGGTGTAAAAACGAACCAAAAAACTGGCGCGAATATTTAAATATGCAAAATTACTTGACCATTAAGCGTTTCATTAGAAGATTTCTTCTGGAAGTTTATTTAAACTTTGCAATGGCATTTTTTATTTTTATTTATAATTTTTTTTTGCTTATTAACTATATCTGATTTTATATTGACATGTTTTCTAATTTGTAAAATTTCAAAATTATTTATTTGCGATGCTTTATTCCTGATTGTTTATTTATATCTTAAGAAATAGGGTAAAAATACCATTTGAAGAGAATATGTTTAATTTTTTCATTTAGTATTTCAACCATCAATTTATTAGAATAACCGTTATTAAATGTTATTTGTCTTATGAATATATTGTTTTATGGTTACATGCTAATTTTTTTTTCAGATCTTAAAATACTTCACACAGGATATAAAGCATCACAAATAAATAATTTAGAAATTTTAGAAATAAGAGAACATGTTTATAAAAGCAAATATATTTAACAAGAATTTTAATTAACTATCTTTTAAATATTTTCCCACTTAACTGGTCTTTCATATTGTAATTCCTAATTCTTATAAACCCAGCCTACTCTTACCCCTCCCCCCCTCCTTCCACTTCTTTTTTCCAATTGTAATCTATATTTAATTTTTGACTTCGGTGTATACTTTGTTCATGAAACATGTATTGGTTGTATATAATAAAGTGATTTTAAAAAGGTTATTTATTTTTTAATAAAATAAAGTTTAATCGGATAACATTATTTTATCTATTTCCGTTGTATATCAATGCATACGTACATAATAAAATGTAAACATTATATTTATTTATTAATTGGACAATTTGCATAGCGCCGCTTTTGTGAGATATCACCCCAGGGGCGCTATATTGTAATAATCTACCTTTTTATATAGATTTTTACTCTCCTAATGAAGGTCTATATATAATCTAACTTTAAACTTTATTAGATACAGTAACAGTTTTAGGTAAAGAATTACCACCAGTTGGAGTAAAATTCACACCTTTTAATTAAACCGACTGCTAAACTCATCGCACAATTACCCTCCTTTTATTCATAAACACGGGTACAATTAATCAATATGTAATAATCTATTATTTAAGTCAACTTTGTTATAACTATATTTAATTGTGACAAACTAAACGATATTGATTCAACTTATAGACATTGACGGTTGTAACACATATTTAAGCACTGCAAGTCTCCTATGAGCTAATTATATTAGGTACGGTAACAGTTAATATCAGTTGTAGACAATAATACTGTTTCATTTGAAATAATCCATCACAAATACGTCAAATTTCATTTATTTAAACAACTGTCATTCTTATTATGCGTAAATTTAGTATGTTATTATACATTAACTCCTTCCTGTTACGTGTTTTAACTTTATATACTGACCCTCTCTCTGTGAATGACCTGATATCTATCTATTATGTAACTGTTGTTAATATCACTTAAAATGGGCGAATTACAGGGAAGTGCCGCCCGCAGGGCCTAGCAGAAAAAAACCCGCGGAGCGGGTTTTTAACTGCTAGTTCTCCATGATTATCCAAGCTATTATAATTGGGATCGCACTTTTCATTTCATGGAAATTGTTGCCCGGTGGCCTGGAATCAACCACAACTAGCCAAGTTTAATATTTCCAAAGTAATATCCTGAATTACATGAAAATTCTAGATTTTAAATTTCAATAATATCTTTTTATTTAGTGGCAGTGGGTTTCAAAGCCACCCTTATCTGTGTACACTTTTAATATAAACAAAAGCTCAGCATACCTCGTACAACGCTGTTCAAATTCTAAACAGAAATTCTGTTGAAAGTGGTAGTATATATTACAATATTCGGTATAATACTGTGGTGCCTAATTCCTAGAGAAGATAAAAAACCAAGTACATTTTTTATTTTGACTGTCCTATTAACCGGAAATTCTTTCCAGTTGGACAGTAAAATGATCTTACTTTACGTAGTAAGAACTAAAATCATGCATACATTAATACTCCAGAAGGCCAGCTGCTGACCATTAGTTCTATGATGCGTCAAAAAAATTATGTATCTCTTATCTAACAAATCAAAAGAAAATTTGCCTTTGAAATCTAAAGATTTGTAAATAGGTACATAAATCTTCAACATAAATAAAAAATTTTATGTTCGTTTGTTCAAAATTTTATATCTCCGAAAGTTCTTCCCCGACGGCTTTGAAATTTTGACACAACGTTGCATTTGGATACGCGTGTGTTTTTGCATATTATATCTTCACCTATGACACAGATGCCATCTATTATACAAACATGCTTGTTGATAAACAACACCATCTGTTGGACGTAAAAGCAACACGCGCTATTTTTTCTCAATCTGTACAGACCGTCTGAGACACAACGCGTGGCGGGGTAGAGCTAGTTATTAATAAAAACGCTATACTTTAAGCAACATTTTTTAAATTTCAAACATGGAATCATATACTTTTTCCAAATGAATGTCACTATCTCAATGACATTTCTTTTCCCAAACTTTCTTCACGAATACAGGAGACATTATATTGAAAAAATGCTAGTAAGAGAGTCCGAAGATTTCATATTAGAAAAAATAAACTTTACTGAACCATCCAAACGTTCAAAATCTTGAACTTGAACCGGAAACCGAAGGTACAAACAAATCTACAAACGGAAAAATTGCGATGACGATGACAAATCTCCCCGACAATGGTTGATTATTGTACTGATTGAGTCAAAAAGAAGTGTTATATGGAAAGTTATTATTGTGGTGTATTTAGAGGTAAGCAGAGGACGGAAATTATTTTGTAATCTTTATAAATAAAAATGAATTTTTGTACTATACGCTTCCTAGACCATTCATGCGATTGCGATGAAACTTTACGTTAGTGCCAGGAGTGTTTAGAGTGTGGTTTGAATGATAGGAGAGTTCGGGGACGCTCGAGGAAGGCTTAACGCATTATCTCAGTGTAGTTTTTTAACAGCAACGATGTGGATTCATGATACTACATGAAGTGAATGACAGAAAAAGTCGGGAATGCCCGAGGGAAGGATGAATCAAATAATTATCTGTGGTGAATTGAGACGTAAGTGATGAACGATTAAAGAGGTGTATTAAATAATTCTGATGAAGTGAAATAAATACTTATTTCCACCTTAAAACCAGTTGTCGAGTTATCTAGAATTCACAAACTCAAAACTTTACCCCAAACTATTTACAAGTCCCCGAACAAAGCCGGGTACAGGTCTTCTAGAAAGTTAATTAATAAGATCACACTGTTAGAAATCAGTCCCCTGTTGCGTATATGCAGTAAATCCAAGTTTGACTGTTTCAAATGTTGTGATCTTGAAAGAATGTAAGGCAGAAGAAAACGTAGTGAACTAGAATAAAAGCGATGCACCACGACGTGTAACATTTGGATTCAGGCCTCTAACGATAACACTCCTTATGTAGACGGCGATAAGATTTAAATTCCCGTTAACACCAGCCGCCTGTTTTGATTTCTGAAACAAAAAAAATCACCAAAAAGTGTTTTCTTTCATTTTGTTAAATTCAGGACCAAATATTTAAATGTTTCGCGGTCATTTTCTGAAGAACTAAATTTGCAAAATTGCACATTAAAATCACTACCGAAAATGAGTTTTTATGTAGGAGCTTTTGAAATTGAAAGCAGATTATGTAAGCCTGAGCCTTAAAAATTTTTGGGCTTATAAAAATAATTATCAAAGGTTACAATGTATTCTACTCTCAGTATTTAATTAAAACATCTAAAATATTTTTAATTGATCAAATGTTCAAACCAAAAACGCATGACTTAGTAGTGCTTCGACTTAACCCCTCCAGCGTTTCAAGGTCAGATATGACCGGGCGTATATATTTTATAAAAGAATTTTTGTCTTTTTCTCTATCATGCAGGAAATATATAATCTTTTGACGTTAGTGAGAAAAATAATAATTCTTTTCAGTTTGTCTCAAATATTTATACTGGAAGTCATTAATAAAATCCTAAAAAATAGCCAAAATAATTGATTCATATTTCGCGCCGCTATCGTAACAATCGGTTTAACTTTAAAAAAAAAAATTATATGAACGAGATAAAAGTGAAGTAATAGTGTTTTTTCCACGTTAAGATAATTTTATCTAGTTTCTAAAGCATTATTTATTTTTATGGAAAATTAAAAAAAAATAAGATGTATATAGAGCATTTGCAAACATTGCAAACTGGACAAATGTGTTGAAAGTGCTGAAGGGTTAAGAAAGTTTAACTTATATAGTAGAAGAAGTCAAACTTAGAAACTCTATTAGAACAATCTCAAAAGGATCTTAATATACTAAATAGTTGGCTAATAAAAATATATTAACAATAAATATTAATAAAACCGGCTACATGATCCTAAGCTCACCTAAAATAATAATACCGTCGCATAAATCTTTACAAATAGAAGAAAAGGACCTGCTCATTCTAGAGAGAAAAAAATACCTTGGCTTACATATTGATAACTATCTGACATTTAAACAACACGTAGAAAAATTAAAAGGAAAAATCATCCCACTAATTGGTGTATTTGGTAGAATTGCCCATCTCTTACTAACGGAGGTAAAGAGGGGCTTATACTTTAATTCAATCCAGTCCCATCTAAATTATTTAAAAGAAATATGGGGAAACACATACATTACATACCTAAATGATTTACAAACAATACAGAACAAAGTTATTAAAAAACTCTTCAATTATAACCCGGACACTCCCACAAAAAAACTATATCAGGAAATGAAACTTTTGAAAATAAGAAAATTGTACGAATACAACATATGCCTAATCTACAAAACTCAAAATGGACTTATACACACAAACACAACATTTAAACAAACATCACAAGTACACGAACATTATACTAGGCAACATAACAAATTGTACACAAATACTGTAAAAACTGAAAGTGGCAAAAGAGGCATTGGCCACGAGGGTGTACAAATATACAATTTCCTTCCAGACAACCTTAAAACGGAGAGTATAAATGTATTTAAAAAAAAACACTTTTTAATCTTATTTAAGTTATCAGAACAAAATTAGAAAACTACTTGAATGTACATATTTAAGTTAAGAAAGTGAAATGTAAAATTTCTTTTAACTTAATAAATAAATTGAAAAAAAAAATAAGACGCCAGTGGAAGACGTGGAACGATCAAGTAAGTTAAATATTTGTGTCGGACATGTCAAGAGTTAAAATAATGAATAGTTTGTATGAATACTAGTGTGTACCAAGACAAATTTGTTCAGAAGTCTGTCCGCTTGAGGAGAGACGGCTTAATAGTTATGATTTCTTTGAAGTAGGTATACGGTCATCAATATCATATCAGAAACAATCATTTTTACGCCCGACAACTGTTTCGCCTTCCAAAGGCATTATCAATAGACGTCCGGTAATTATGTCAGTAAGTGCCTTATACAATATTGAAAAGTTATTTACCTACTTTGTAAGTTTGTGTTTTAAAACGTGAAAAAATAATTTCCATTTTTAAATATTTCGTTTTATCACAAACGTCATTCATTTTCAGTTGTTTGTGTATTCTTACATTTTTTATACGGTTTACAAATTTAATTCTGATCGATTTATCTCGCAATGGAGAGTGACGAGGGTATAAGTAATGCCCAGCCAGATGAGAAGACAGCCGCAGTTGCGGGGGTAAACTATGCGCCCCAGGAAAACACCTCCGGTTCACCGGCAGTTCGACAGGAGCCACGTAGAAATATTGAAAAATCAGCAATGCCACGAAATATGCCGGTTCGTTTCCACTTTGCATATATTTTTGTCATATCTGTCCTAATTTTGGTAAATGTACAGAAAATAAGGACATTATTAGTATGCACATTTTATTTTAAAAACACCTTTAGTCAATTAGGTAATAATGAAAAATAAGTATTTCAGTTTCCGGAAATGTAAAATAATTTCATCTATCTATTTCGTCAAAAAAAGGATATTTTGAAGTCTTTTCTTCGGTTCAATGATAACTCAACACAGTGACAATTCAACACACTTTTAAAAAGTGATATAAAGTCATTAGAAAAGATGAAAAAAAAATTTAACCTAACATAACCTAACCTACTTAACCCAGTTAATAAAGTTTTTGTTTCATCACTTTCGATGACTTTATATAACTTTTTAAAGATGTGATGAATTATCATTGTGATGATTTATCCGGTCACCCTTTTCTTCACGTCATGTTTTAACATAATAATATTAAAATAGTTTTTTTGTTATTTAAAACTTAATTCAACCCAAACAAAGAACCTAAAAACCTATTTTAGGATCATAAGTTCATATTTTGGTTTAAATAAGAGAAGAAAAAAAACTAACCTTAAAACATTCGCATCAATAATAACAGCCACCAAGTCAACACTCGATTCTAATTTTGGTAAACTTGTCGAATTCAGCTGCATGCAAAGGCTCTTTAAAAAAACATTGATTTAAACTTCAACATCAAATGGAGACACCTATTTAACTAGGGAGCTTAAGAAAACGTGCACAAAATAGGTTTGTAATTTGTTAGTTTGGATTATTTAATTCAAATTAAACTTTGATTGAGACAAATTGAACTTTAATGCATCTTTTACCACTTCCCCCGACATAAGTAGTTATTCCTTGTAGTAATTAAGAGGAAGCTACAAGCCAAAAATGTGTATATTCTTGATATTCCTTATATTGTAATAGGCATTAAAATCGCTTGACAAACGGAGTCTAGAAACGTTCGATTTCAAGCACAAAACTGGTTTTTATTTATTTTTGTAACTAAATTTATAAGAAAGCAAAAAAGTTGATCAAATGAAACTGTCACAGATAATCTTAGCTATAATTCGGTATTTATTAAAAGTTGATTCCTTTACGCGTTCATAGATTTCTATTGAAAATATATTTGTTTTAGTTGTTTACATTTTTATTTTTTATGTATTATTGATTTATTGTTTTATTCGTATTCTACTCAAGCGAAACAATAGGAATACCTTCAATTTATCTAACGTATATGTTTTGGTAATCATAATGTACTCCAATTCGTTATAAAGATTAATCAAAATAGTGATTTGGCATTAAGCTTCGTCTAAGTTGCAACAAATGCTATTTATGATCTTGTTGCGTCTCAAGCGAGCAGCGAAATTCTAAAAGTTTGTCCAAATTTTAACGATGTAAGTATAAAAATTAATTATTTTCCATTTCGATAACTGAAAAACTTACTTCTCATTGTTATTAACTACTACAATAATTTTTTCTAATTTTATAACAGTTCGTCAAAAATATTCCGATTGTGATAAAAATTGTTCACAAAATTAATTTTAATAACAATTACTTTTATCCTTTTATATGTAATGTCAATAATTGTGGTTTTATTAACAAGAGCTAAGAATTAGATGTTTTTATTTTAAAGCAGAACATATATAAAATTGTTTTTAGACTAACGTGAAAATAATATGTCTTATGTGAAATATGCGTCAAATAAACGTCGAAGACGGGCTGTTTAGACGGTATTGGTTAAATTCGTAAACACCTAATTACCGTTTTCATTCGAGCCTCTATATACAATTAAAGTGATTTATTTTTGGGGTACTATGCCTTGTTGCGCTACCTCCTTCTTTAGCCAACGTTTCGGACTGCATTGCAGTGTCCATCATCAGGACAGATGTGTAATCATAATATGTGATTACACATCTGCCCTGACGATGTATACTGCAATGCTGTCCGAAACGTGGGCTAAAGAAGGAGATAGCGCAACACGGCATAATACCCCAAAAATAAATCACTATAATACTTTTGGCCGTGAAAATCTCAAATCATACCTTTTTTTTCTGTGGTAAATAAAAATTATTTATATTAAATTATATGTGTACACTTTATACTATTTGCATAGCGTTTTTTTTATATATTACGTCATCACTTTTATAGTGAGGGAATAACTATTGCCCAAAAACATGTTTCATGGATTCATAGCGATTTATTAAAATTATAAATCAACTGTTTTTTGTCTTTCAGACCTACAAACACCAGCCCAATTGTATGCATGCTGGTTCAATGACTCCAGTGATCCCAATGGGGCAAATGTCTCAAATAGCTCCAATGAATCCCATGTACAATCCCAACATCAACTCCAGGAACTGCCATCACTATTGCCAGCACCAGTGCTATCGACAGCAACCAATGAATACCAACCCTGGTCTGGCCATGGGCTTTGGAAATATAAACATCAATTCAGAGACAGGCATTACAGGTGGTAATATGATGCGACATAGGTCTGAACATGCAATGAGTCCAGACGCTCCAGACTATATGCAGCAACGAAACATGGGATATCCATCGAACTGGCATAATTTACCACACCAACACGAACACCCTCATCAGATGTATGAGCAAAATACAACGGTAGCAGAACAAGGACAACACCAACAAGAAGCTTTTGTTCCAGCTAAGAAGATGTCTCATGACAATATGGCGCAGCATGAAAATCATGGTGGTCAGCAAATTGAAAACGAAAGCAAAGAGAGTGGTTGTGAAGGTGAAAGACAAAGGGGACAACACGGTGCACACCGACGTACGTCAAGAGCTGAAATAACTCACATGAACCCTATTCAAGAACAACAGGAAACTAATGAACAACGTCAAGAACATAGTTCTGCCCAGGCCCAGGACACCAATAAAGAAGAAACTCTTGAACAAGAGACTTATGAACCGGAATATGGTAACCAAGTACTAGAGGATGGCGCCAGCGAAGAAAGATATGAAAAGTGCGAAATGAGAAACAAACGAGAGATCTCTAAAGGTTTGACAAGTGACTGTGCGAAGAGTTTGATATATTTCCAGGGCCCTAATTCAGATTATTCTAAAATTGAAGCCAAAATGGAAAAAGATTCCACCACGTTACGTAACCGAAGACTCAATCAACCAGCTGCAGGTCAAGCAGTCAACTCAACCCAAAGCCTGATGAATTTGCATCACCAGTCTGCACCTGCTCAACGACTTTTGAAACCAGCCAGAAAAATGAGCAGCAAAAACGATGATCAGATACCAGCTGAAGTTCCACTCAAAGAAACAAGAAGTTGTGTCACTTATGGAGGAGAGCAGATCATGAATCCTCATGAAAATAAATCACAACCCATCCAACCAAATAATGAGCTGGTAGATGTTGAGAACGCAACGGGAGATATGCACCCTGATGGTGAGGAGTGTCACCACAACGAATCTGCTATGACGATTGGAGACTGCATCAAATTGAATCCCTTGGCCAAGATCACTCGAAGGGCACGCGGCTGGGATGATGTGAAAAGAAGGAATGGCCTCGAGTAACTGAGGAAAAAAGTTTTGTATTTGTTTAAATGTATATATGATGGAACTTTATAATTGGCTCCTTTATTATCTCAATTACTTTCAAAATTTGATATTGACTTCTTTAAAAATAATAAAGGTGCATTTAACAGATTTATTTCTTACAAAATCTAAAATTTCACAGGCAAAAAGTATTCAATGGAATTTTTTCAAATAAATCCAAAATAACATCACAATCGCGATATCTCTACGAAAATTAAAATATTTTATTTAGCAATTAATACATTTTTTTTAAAGAAAGTGAAACATTCCCACGTTACGAATAAACTGACAATATTTGAAAATCTCCTACTACCACCACAGTAAGCTGAAAATGTTGCTAGTGTTGTGATGGAGAACTTAGCCAGCCGAGGAATTGAACACACTTCGCCTGGGTAGGACCCAAACGCGATGTCAACTCGGCCACCGACCGGTCAATAATTAGCTTTTAAAGAACCTAAAGCTCTTCTACGTAATTAAATATGTTAATATCTAGATGTGTTTCTTTTGAAACAAGTAAGAAACTATTATGTAATGAGTAATAAAGATTCTAAAGACGGAATTGAAGGTAAGAACTATAGATGACATCTATTAATGAGATAAGAAACTAAACATTTGATTTGCATTAAAGGTAAATGAGAGTTTGGTTTGAATCTTGGTTATTGCATGGCGTAAATTTACACACCTTAAAAAATCCGTCCGTTTTATTCAGAATAAATTGTGAAAATTTAATGAAAACACAGCATGAAATAATAATAGTAAATTGAATTTTTTTTTTTATTCTTTTCGCCAAGTTTTGTCAAGAAAATCAAAACGACGAAGACGACAACCTCTGTGGGAGGGCGGTCAAGATCCTCGACTTTGGTTCCAGAGGTCGCGGTTTCAAATTCCTTCGTTCGTAAATAAATGTAACTTACATTATTCAAAAAATTATATAATATTATCTTGTATTTGCGGCTTGTTCATAGATATATATATATATATATATATATATATATATATATATATATATATATATATATATATATATATATACTTTTAGCACTTAACTTCTAGTAAATTTATTAAAAAAATTTGTCAAATTATTGGTTTTCCTGTTAAAAACGGAACTGCGGACCTTTAACGAATGAATTGAGTTCCTAAGAAAGTATCAGTTGAAATATAATATTTATAGACTTCGGAACACGAGTTCATACAAATATTGATATTGTCGCATTCCGTCATGATATTTTTAGGAAAGAACACGTGCTATCACTTTTTTAACAAGATCATTTTTCTGCGTTATCTATATTATATTGACCAGATCTGGATATCCAGGTGCTTCCCAACCTTCCTCTGTCCCATCTCCTTCTTTATTAATATCGGATACTAGTTGCGCGTGAGGTTTAAAAATTGAATAGCCTTAAAATGTGTACCCTTCACCCCCCCTTTGCCCCTTGTCCCCTTTCCTTGACCCGGGCCAAAAGACAAGTAACATTGTTATCGTTGTATCTTACCACGAACATTCGTGTCATCTTGAATACCCGCATATGTTGAACTCGGCTGTGACTGTTTTTTTGGAGCACACATCGTCCAGTGAAACGTTTTACCCGCCGCAGTGAATGTCACTGTTTTTGTTTTGCGTTAAGTGAGCGAATGTTAAAAGGGAATTGCAAGCTGATAAGTGAAAAGAAACCAGCGGCTAAGGAGAACGAGACCAGGGTAAGTCTTTGGCCTTTCCCACTCATTTTCCTCTTGCAAACACTAAGGCAAAATTCAATTCGTTTTGTTTGTCTTAGTCTTTATCGCACCACCGCGTCCAACCCCGCACAATTGCGAACGAAGGATTTGCGCACCACCAGATACCATAATCCCACCAGCTTCGAGCAGTTGGGACTCTTGTGCGGTGTTCACTTATAATTTAAAAAAACTGATACTGTCTCTGTACTTAACACAAAAAAATCCGCCATTCTGACCGCCAGTACAGGGTGACTTATTTAATCTGTCAATTGTTTGACACTTATTTTGGTAAGTAAATATATTAATTATCTTTTGCACTACATACTGGAAACAACAATCAATATAGAACAAATAACGTGGCATGTTATCTCATTATGCTTATTTAGTGTATTTCAAAGCTCCATAGCTCTTTGTGGAAATGACGTTTGATTCAGATTTTTTAAACTTTATGTTAAAATAGTAGTTAATATCCGACCCGTTACTTAGAATAGTAGTTAGTACCTACCCGACTTCGCCCGAGGTGCAACACTCTCTCATCGAAAAAAAAAAGTGTTTCATTTTACATTTTGACAGTTTATTGAATATTTGAACACCAATACATAGTGATTAAAAAATTTGCTTTTTTTAAATTTTTTGATGTAAAAAACTGTAAAAAAATAATGACGCCAGAGCTTATCATATCACCAATGTACAACATTACAAAAGTACCTTCGAATTTAACGTTTTTTGTAACAATATCTCTATAATGATTATATCCCCACAGGGATATCCCGTGCTGAAAATTTCATTAAAATGTTATTAAAATTTAGTAGTACAATTTTTTTATTTGTATTATATCGTGTGCCCGGCGTTGCTGGTGGTTATTCCAGAAGATAGACATATTCTATTGAATATTTTTTGTAAGCCTTATTAAGATATACAATTCCGTAGTACATTATTATGATGTATATAAGGTTTAGCCAGCGTTAGCAATGTAAGCGCCCGAAAATATTTTTTTACGATTTGATTATAAACGTTGATTTTTCTCTTTCTATAGATAAAATATATATGTATTATATACATAAACCTTTCGAAAGAAATTTTCTAAATGACAGTGAAAACCATATCAAAATCCGTTACGTAGATTAGAAGCACTAAGCGCACAAACAGAAAGATGCGGATAGCGACTTTGTTTTATACTATTTAGTTAGAGATAAAATACACGGTATTTAATTGACATTTACAAACGTTATAACATTGAATCACCTTAGTAGGCAACTGTCTGTTTCATGGCAAGAATTAATAGGTAATACATATTTTATGTAGTTTACAAAAAAATTCATAGCATAATGTATGTGTATTGTTTAAATGCAATGCATTTTTTAATAGTGCAATACAATCAGAAAATTGTGTCACGATTTTACTCAAGTACTTTGTACGGTACTTAGGTAATTGTTATAATCGTAAATCTGTACAGAAAAAAATACACAAAGAGTAGTTGGCTCGTTGGTCTAGAGCAAGGCTGCCCAACCTTTTTAGCAGTTGGGCCAAATTGACGATTTTGAATCACTGGCGGGCCACTGAATACCTGACGGTTCCTATTTCCATGGGGGGGGGGGGTTGTTAGAGAATTTCTATAAAACATAATTCCCCACAAAAAAAAAATCTAAATAAAAGTGCTCCCCACAAAATATTTGAAATCCATGGGGGGGGGGGGGTTGTTACGGAACTTCGCTGAGAAAAAATTCCGAACACCCGAACATCATATTTATTTATTTATTCATTTTTTGGGAAATCAACAGTTTACATTTTTACAGATTGCACATAAGTAAAATAGCCAAAATAAAACCAATTACGGATTTCCTCCTTGTGACTATATGATACCCCACAGCAATTTTTCGAATTCCATGGGGGGGGGGGTGGCTACAGGATTCCATTTCGACGCAAAGAATATTATGTCGAAAACCAGCGTTGCCAACGCCGTCGTTGGCAACGCTGGTGACCGCGCGCAAGCTGCATTGTTTGTTTTACCGCGGGCCCGCGACACTTTTTCAAATTAGCGGATTGGCGGGTTTTTTGAAAATGTTTCACGCGGGCCACTTATAATTCGTTCGCGGGCCACATTGTGGCCCGCGGGCCTGGGGTTGGGCAGCCTTGGTCTAGGGGTATGATTTGCGCTTCGGGTGCCCGAGGTCCCGGGTTCAAATCCCGGACAAGCCCGTAACATTTTTTGTTGTTATTCTCATATGATTATGTGTAATAAATACGTAGTCGAATTTGATTACGGAAACAAAACGGTCCTACCCACTAGCGATTAACGTCCTGTAAAAATATTGAGTAATCTATTAATACACGGAGAAAAATGAGTATTGCTAATTTATTAACAATCTCTTTCTCTGTTAATCCGGATGAAAACGGGATTACAGGCCTTTAACGAATAAATTGGCAGGTTTCCTGATAAACTTTTGTTGCATTTTGAAATCGTGATAAACTATTTGAAATGTACTAAAAGTTTATCAGGAAACCTGTAAATTTATTCGTTAAAGGCCTGCAATCCCGTTTTTATTTGGATTACCAATAATTGATAAGATTCTTAATAAATTAGCAATACAAATTTTCTCCGTGTAGTATACAATCGAAGATTTAGGTTACAAGTAAATCGCAAAATCCAATGCCTCTCCCACCGAATACAATGTATAATAATACACACAAAAAATGGATCTCCCACCGAATAGAATCTATAATAATACATACAAAAAATGATATATTAAATGTTCTAAAAAATAGAACATTAAATATAGAGAGCCTATTAAAGCCCGGTACAAGCTAGATGAATATGGGTAGTACGTACATCACATCACTCCCACTCGCCTACGATGTTTGTAGACCCCAATACGAAAAATGTATCGGTGGGCTCTCGGTATACCGCCTTCGGTTTTAGACGATTCTTTACCGACATGTGGGACGACTGCTTTAATCTAAAAATAAAACTAATATTAAAATCGAATAATTTGAACGTTACACACGATGTCCTATAAATAATAATCACAGCAGAAATAAGAATGTCCTTCCCAACTTCAGTAATTATATGATAGGCAGAGAGCATGATCTGTTACACAACTCTATCTAAAAAATTATTATTATTATTATACCTAATTTATTCAGATATCCCAAAAGTGAAAGCTACCCTTTGGAGTAGTGCGTAAACTACCCAAAACTACCGCACGCGAAGGTTTTTTCCGCAGCGCTGTTCGCGATGTGGCCAGCAAGTTTATTGTTACCGCATATATAGGTAGGGTAGTGAGTGATACAGCATCCAAAATAAGTGGACCTCCGACTACAAATTATGTCGCTACATAATGGGCTGAATCGACAGGTCTCCCGGCCAAGGGAATCACTAAATATCATCGAAAAATTTAAAATATTGAGGGAACATCGCACTCAAAAGTTGATTTCTTATTAAAAATTCTCATCGACAAGCTCTTGTCCGCTACTATTAGGATAAAATCTTCCCACAGCCCCTGTGCCCACTGATGGGTGGGGTCTTAAAGAGTCGGTGATGTGTGCAGACCACCGAACATATGGGCAAAGAATGACCGCTGCATTCATTACCCGGCGGGATTTTTTAAGGTCCACAGGCGACGCCTAAGGCCTTAGACAGGCTCACTGTCCTAGATGTTCCTATCTGACCTTCTCCCACCAAGAAGACCCCCTTGAGGACTGATAAACCAACTCATGACGAACCAGAATATCATAATATGACTGTTATAAAATGTAATTTGTTTTCGATATATTGGTAGTTTAATGAATTTCATGATAATTGACAAATTAGAGTAGTATTTTGAGTGCCACAGTTACACAATTACATATTCTAGGAACCTAATTTTTATGAAGCAAACTCTGAATAGCCCTGCAATTGATAACAGTCTAAAATAAAACAGGTGGCAGAGAATATAGGTGGCTGATTTTGGCGATTTATTACATTCTCATCTGTGGTCCAGGAGTAATGCTATCGACTAGCAATCCGAAGATCTCGGGTTTAAATCCCGGCGTGCGCAAGTAAATTTTATTTTAAGAACTTGTGTTATTTCACAGTGTATTCGTTTAAAATAATGTGCAGTATACTTGTGGCACGTTCCAGACTGGAAGATAATCTCAGCATCGCCGTGGTGTCAACCAAGACCACTATTCGGATTTTAAACGTTTCTTGAAATGGCTTCAGGCATGTTTCCACCACCTTCCTCTTTCTCATCTCCTTCTTCTCCTCACCACTTTCAGTCTTACAACAAACCCATAAAAAATCCTCGAATATGTTAGTAATACCGTTACTAAAAAGGGCCTTTGCCGAAAGCCTTTATTTTTTAATTTACATTTCTATCTTATTTAGTAAACCATGTATGAAATAGTATGGAGACTGCAATCCAAAGTTCTCACATAGAGTAGACCAGATTTAGATTGTGTTTCTCCCTGGTTCTTAATTAAAACTAAATTTATTGCCTTGCCGCCCGCGCGCTGTTACATGGTACTTGAACTACAGCCTTGCACTGGATGTCCCATACGACGCGAATTCAGTAAAACATCGTGTAAACAATAATGATTTATCAGCGACAATATGTTTTTTGCTGGGGAAATACTGTTGCAAAAGCGGAGGTAGAAGCTATATCTAGTTTATATCTCGGTTTAAAGCAGTGTTTCTCAACCTTATTTGTGTCATGCCGCACTTTGAATAGACACAAATTTAATTAATTACACTTTATTTCAATTCAACCCCTCAGGTCTCTGTTGTATTGACCGTTATATTAATTAAACCAAAAAGTCTAAAAATTTAAATCGCCAAAGAAAATTTAAAATTCAAAATTAAAAATCCAAAAAATATTTATTGCACAAAAATACACATTATATTACATAACCCAATTACGTGTTAACAAATGTATATAAATAAAAAACAGAAGTATTTAAGGTGTAGTGACTTTTGTTTAAAAGAAATGTTTTTAGTGATGATTTAAATTTAAGGATGTCTTTTTTGTTGTTTGTTTTTGGGGTGTTATGCCGTGTTGCGCTAACTCCTTCTTTAGCCGACGTTTCGGACAGCGTTGCAGTGTCCTGCCCTGATGATGGACACTGCAACGCTGTCCGAAACGTCGGCTAAAGAAGGAGTTAGCGCAACACGGCATAACACCCCAAAAACAAACAACAAAAATGCTTTTGGCCGTGAGAATCTAAAAACTTTAAGGATGTCGGTTATTTAAGCGCACTTGAAGTGAAATGACACTAAACTGCGCTATATAAATTCCATGTTATTATTATTATTATTATTTGTTTGATGCTACGTGGAAGGTTGTTATATACTTTATGAATCCCGGTGATCAGAGTTTGTAATTTTTCGTTTTTTTTATTTTTTTTATTATTCGTCAATATATAAATACCTTTGTTATCGTATTTTTTTTGAGAATATGTTTTGTTTCTAAATATTTCTGCTCCGCAATAAAACCCAAATATGAGAAATTTCAAAACTTTTCCGAAAACTAAACACTGTTTTTGAAAGGTGATAAAAATGAAGTTTACTATTAGAAATAAAAATATTATTTAAATAATTGTGTAAATCAAATTAAAAAGTTTTAAAATGGTTCTCATTGCGTTTTTTCGTCTAAACCTGAACGAAAACACTAGACAATAAATCAATTAGTCAAATTAGAAAACCAATTAATTAAAAAATTTGTATACTTTTCTCAAATTCTAATTCTTCTGTTGTCAACTTCTGGATTTGAATATAAAGCGTGTTTTTTTCTGTGTAACAACTTTAAGATCAAATTTATAACCATGACAGTAAGGGAGACACAACGATTTCTATGAGATCATATTGAGCTGTTTCCATAATCGAACAAATTGACAATCCACGGGTAATTGCTGTTTATTAGGAAAACCCAACAAATTAGCCAAAGTGTTTAATGTAGTATTTTCACAAACTTTTTATTTTTCTAATTATGATTATCGTACTAAAAACATGTCATTTACATTCAAATTAAAGTTTTGTTTTCTAAAACTGCACATTTTAAAATGGTTCTCACTGGCTATACGTAATTACGACGTCTAAAATGCCTCTGGCTGGTAAAGCAGCTGTCACTAACTTTTCCCAACGTGACGTCAATCCCGCCGTATTCACGAATAAAAACGAACATGTAGTTTTGGTGGCGAATCGTAAATAGCGCCATTTAAATCGCTGAAGAAAATGTACCGGTCAGCATAAAAATACATTTATTATTGTAATTTTGATTGTATCGTAAATGTGCAAATAAACCGAAAATTAAAGTACATAATATCGATACAGGCTTAGTCCTAGTGAGGTTGATTTTGATGAGAAAAAAAGTGATTAATGTATAGTGAGATGCAATAAATAAATTAATTACAATACAAAATGTCAATGGCATTATTTTTTTTTAATTTCGGCATTACTTAATATAATATACTAGCCGACGTGTACCCAGCGTTGCTCGGCGTTATGATTGGTTTAAAATAAGTTTTGAGGTTTGGTGTGTAAGAAGTTATGTAGTTGTTTTTTATGTTAGTGTAAAAAATGATTGTCGAAGGACCTTGAGTGATTGAGCAATGCCCACTGCACATAAGATAATATTTGTTGTATGGATACAGGAAGGACTCACCATTAGGAAAGGGGCACTTGTTTCTTCCCGTCTTTTCTTCACAACAATGTCACTTAACACAAGCGGATTGCACTATATCGTCGCGAATAATAATTTCGTAAGATAAGGGAGACGAGATCTCGATCGGATGCGGTTTTATTGTTAGCGGTTCGGGTTATTGCAACATACTGACAGATTACCAAATGGCACATAAATTTAGCAGGAATGGGAAGGAAGGTAGGACAAAGGATAACAATACTATCTCAGTACAGTGGTCGCAGGTATGTGTATATCTGTGCATGAGATGTATGTATAAATTAATGTCTATTGCAAATTGGCCCAACCATGCCCCCCGCCTGGAAGGGGATGAAAGAATCCACTTCCATAAACCATAAAAAGGTCAGAACGCTTTAACGTTAAAACGAACAAAATTGTAGTAACACGCGGTAAAATTAGTATTAATTTGTAAAAAGGTCAGAAAAATGTTAATATGTGATGCTATTGTATTAATTTAGTAATAAAATTAATCAGCGGTAAATTTAAACTAAATTAAATAGAATAATGTAGAAAATAAAAAAGAGGGCCATAGATGTACCATCTGATGACCAAGTTGCCAAGGACTATTATTGCGACGGTAAAGGGCAGAGTTTTACTACTGCTCTGCGGTATATGCCGGTGTTCGTTTTGACATCAGCAACACGGATTACTCCGTCCAAACCGGGATATACGTTGACTATTATGCCAATAGGCCATTGAAGAGGCGCAATATTATCACACTTGATCATTACAATTGTGCCTGCCGTTACCGGGTTTGAACTCGTGTTCCATTTCTGCCGCGATTGTAAAGTATTTAAATATTCCATACGCCAGCGGTTCCAGAAAGTCTGGACGAGATGATCAACGAGATGCTTCCTTTGCAGTAAGTTTACGGACTCGTTGGACAAGTCAGCGGCGGGTAGAGATTTTAACGGCGTAAGTGTTAAAAAATGCGCGGGTGTTAAAGGTAACGGAGCTGAAACATCGGTGACACTAAGTACCGACAGCGGACGTGAGTTTAAAATTGCTTCAATCTGAGAAAGCACTGTCTGCATCTCTTCGTAAGTCAGTAGAGAGGTGCCTACGATTTTATTTAAATAACTCTTCAGGCATTTAATGTTACTTTCCCAGATTCCACCAAAGTGTGGAGCTTGAGGAGGATTCATTTTCCATTCGATGCGGTTTTCCCGTAGATTATTTGAGAGTTCCTTTTTATAATTACGAGACTCTATTAGATCGAATAAAGAGTTTAAATGAGACTTAGCTCCCACGAAGTTCGTTCCATTATCGGAGTACATTACACTCACAGGACCACGTCTAGATAAAAAACGCTTGAAAGCGTTGAGAAAGACTTCGGTGGAAAGATCTGAAGCGAGTTCGATATGAACTGCACGGGTCACTAGGCAGATAAATATGCAAATGTATGCCTTTTGACTTCGGACCCCCCGACGTCTATAAGGGATTATTTGAAGCGGGCCAGCGTAGTCAACACCTGTGTGTAGAAAAGCCTTGGCTTCGCGGACGCGACAAGCGGGTAAATCTCCCATTATTGGGAATTGTGGTTTAGGCTTAACCTTGAAGTACGTATTGCACCGGTGCACGCGCTTCCGGACCAGATTACGCGAGGAAAGTATCCAGAATCTTTGTCTCAGCAGAGACATGAGTAAAGTGGGACCCGTATGTAAGTTCTTGATATGATAGTAATCTATTATTAAATCGACTACATGATCACGCGCGGGTAATAGAATGGGATGACGACTGTCAAATTCTATTTCAGCGTTTTTTAATCTGCCTCCTACCCTTAGAATACCGTGATGAAGAAACGGATTCAATTTTGCAATAGCTCGCCGAACCTTCTTCCCATCATTGACTGCCTTTATATCTTCGGAGAAATGTTCTTGCTGTATTGATTTTATAACAGCTATTTCTGCAGTTAAGATATGACTTAATTCGAATGTTCGCGGTAATTTCTTAATGAAACGAAAAACATAGATTACAATCCGAATTAATTTCGGCCATGAACTAACACGAGAAGCTAGTGCACACAGTAAAGGTGGAGCAATTGTTTTGAGGCGGTTATTGTTTTGAACGGACATCAAAACTTTAGTTTTCAGTTCGGGTGGATCAGATACAGATTTCGAATCAAAACGCTGTAAAGGCCAATCATTTTTAGGTAACTGAGCGAATGCGGGGCCATTAAACCATAACGGATGGTCTATGAGTTGAGCGGGGGTGAGACCACGCGACAGGCAGTCGGCGGGATTGTCTTTCCCTTTTATATGATAGAAGCATTCAGCCCCCAGGTGTTTTTGTATTTGTGACACACGATTGGCAACGAAGGTCTGCCATTTCGCAGGCGGTGAATTTATCCACGCTAGAGCAACCGTGCTGTCGCAAAAAGCTAAGGTCGTATGAGCTCTTGAATTTGATGCGTAGGTATTACTGACCGTATGCATTAATCGCGCAAGTATTAGTGCTCCACATAGTTCTAATCGCGCAAGTGAAATCGTCTTAGCAGGAGCGACTTTGGATTTGGCACATAATAAACTAATTGTGATTTTATCAGTATTCGGACAGTAAACATGTAAGTAAATAACACCTCCGAATGCGCGTTCACTTGCGTCTGAAAACCCGATAAGGGTTAGTATACATTGGTGTTCGATTCCTACAAAACGAGGAATTTTAATAGATTGCAGTAATGGCAATTCTTTTTCAAACTGTCGCCAAAGCGTGACAACAGTTCCAGGAGGAGTATCGTCCCAATCAAGCTTGTATTCCCAAAGAGACTTAATTATAAGCTTGGCTAATAATACAACTGGTGCAACGAAACCCATCAAATCCCAAAGACGAGCAATCGTCGAGAGAATGTTTCGTTTAGTACAAATTCTTTCGTTGGAGTTTACAACAAATACGAAATTATCTGAAGCGGGTATCCAATGAAGCCCTAGTATTTTTAGGTTTTCATCAGGATTAAATTCCACATGTTCCTTAACACGACGAGCTGAAGGAATCGTGGACAAAAGATTAGGAGAATTGCTAGAGAACTTTACAAGGTCAAATCCTCCAGCAGCGAACAGCTGAATTAATTCCGTCGATAACTCGGAGGCTTCCTCGACCGACGAACAACTGGTGACGAAATCGTCCATATAAAAAGAGCCATTTTCCACCAAGTTTGCAGCAAGTGGAAAACGAGGTCGTTCATGCGACGCGAGTTGACGTAGTGTACGCATTGCCAAAAATGGGCTACAAGACATGCCGAATGTGACGCGATTAAATTCGAACAATTGTAAAGGGTCGCTTTTGTTAAATCTATAAAGTATTCGCTGATAACGACGGCATTCTTCTTGCACTACAATTTGAAGATACATTTGTTTTATGTCGGCGGTAATAGCTACTGCAAACAATCGGAACTTAAGTATAATCCGAAACAAATCACCTTGTAAATTCTTACCGGTATGTAGAATGTCGTTAAGCGAGTAGCCCGAATCGGATTTCATGCTCGCGTCCAGAACCATGCGGATTTTAGTAGTTGATTTATCCTCGCGAACTACAATATGATGCGGAATGACGTAATGGGGTAAGTCAGTATTATCGACAGGCGAAATGTACCCTTTCTGTAGGTATTCGCGCAATATTTTGTCGTACTCTAATTTTATAGCGGGTTGAGCTATTAATCGGCGTTCGAGAGATCGGAACCGGCGCTCAGCGGCTGGCAACGATTCACCGAGGACAGAAGGACTGTTGCGAAACGGCAACGCAACAATGTAACGACCTGTCGTGTCACGGGAAGTGGTGAGTTTAAAAATGTCTTCACATTCCTGTTCATCAGGCGTTAAAAACTTCTCGTCTGGAATGTCTTCCAATTCAAAGAAGCGCGAAAGGCAAAAGTCATCATTTTTCGCGAACGTACAAAATGATGGTGTGGCGTTTATACTTGGGGTTTCAGTCATCGTTGGAGCAGTGCCTAGGATGAGATAGCCCAAAGTAGTTTCGATAGCAATTGGCTGGCCGGGATAACCTGATATTTTGTTTGCTTTAAAAATGCGAGCAAACATGTCACATCCCAAGATAATATCAATTTCACCGGGAGTGCAGAAAGTATTATCTGCTAAGGGCAAATTGTCAAGATACGACAACGAGGCGCGGTTGACGTTAACAGTAGGCAACTCACTAGTTATAGTTTCTACTACATAAGGTTCAATCATATACGAGTGAGTGTCGTCGTAGCGGGAGTATAATTTTAGACAAGTCATGCCCTTTGTCAAATTTCTTGAGTCGCCTATTCCCGTGACGTACGTGCCTTGCGATGATCTCACCGTGAGATTCAAACGTAAACAGCATTTACGCGTAATAATATCCCTTTGGGAGCCGCTATCTATCAGAGCACGTATTGTCTGCACCTGGCCCTTAGCATCTCGGGTAGTGCAAACGGCAGTTCCTAAGAGTGCGGTAGTATTTGCCTTAGGAAATGAATTTGTTACGCACAGTGATAACGGGCTTGCAGAATTTGAATCGTCATTATCGACTTCTGCTGGCGACGCGGGAGACGGTATTTGGTCTCGTTGTGGTTTTCGCTGATCAGTTTGTTTGAAATGCAACAAACTATGGTGGTTGAGAGTGCATGATTTGCACGTACTCTTTGATTTGCACGCTTTTGTGCCGTGCCTAGTACTGAGGCAGTTCACGCAAACTCGTATATTCGATGACTTGATTAAATTAAATCGCTCGCGTGGTTCTAAACCATTAAATTTAGAGCATTGATACAAAGGGTGTGATCCCCTTTGACAACAAAAACAAATTTCGACAGAGTGATTGTCGCCTTTTTCGACATTAATAAATGTCTTTGCGGAATTATTATTATTTGAGCCAAGACGGCTCGACGTAGGTTGTGCAATTTGCGCGCGATTAAGAATTCGTTGCTGTCCTCTCACAAAATCAATTAAATCAGAGCTGGACGGGAAAATTTCATCATTCCGAATAGACGATTCGAAAGCCTTCACTGTCTCTATGTCAAGACGTTTAAGGCCCAGTTGTAGCAATATAAATTCTGCGAGATCCTTGATTCGTAACTGTTTCAGTGCGGCAATGTTAGTCGCGTATGTATCTGCAAATTTTTCTAGCGAAGCGGGCGTAACCGAAGTAACAGCAGGTATTTTCAGCAATCGATCAAAGTATGACTCAGCGAGAACGCGTGGATCATTATATTTGGTACACAATGCGTCCCATATCACTTGATAATTTGTACCGGTAGGTGTGATAGTTTTGCAAATATTTAAAGCTTTTCCCGTCAACTTGGACATCAGATACTGCATCTTTTCTGAATTATCCAATGAATTATTTGAATGGATAACCGAGATATAAGTCTCATAGAAAAGAGGCCAATTTTCTAATTTTCCGTCAAAGCACGCTATTTCTAAAGGCGGTAATTTAATTTGACGGCGAGGTTTTTCAACCGGATTGGCCAGCATGTTCGCTTCGGTATATTTAATAATGCCGAAAATTTCCTCAAAGGCATTTAATTGAGAATATTCAGCGACTGCTTCTGGATTTAATTCCAGTTCACAATTAACCTTTTCATCTAAAAGCGTTATAAATTCGGACCGAATTCGTTCTAATGTACTTGCGCCTGATAAAAAAGATTGCCGATTGTTAACACTATCAGAAGCCTTCTTCATCTTGTCAAAGACTGATTGCAAACATGCAAAATTAGCGGCCAATTTTGCATTTAAACGTTTCAAGAGTCTTTCGTCCCGTGACCCGGACGCGCTTGTAGCCATTTTCTGATTCTGGTTATTTTATTATATAATGCGGTAAAAAATAATATAGTAATAATATTTATAGAAAATAAATTTATTGATATTTAATTTTTATTCAATAAATTAACTTTTATGCCCGTAGGGTTAACTCAGTGCGGGTGCCGTGAAGGGTTAAGTATAGATAATGCAGGTAGAACAAATTTATCACTTTACGTCTTATTGAAGTATTATTCTTTTTATGTATAATACATCCAATACTGGGATGTATTCCAATAAACAAATTATTTATAATGAAATGCGGTTAATTTTAAATGCGGTTGATATAACAATATCGGTATTATTATTAGAAATAGATATCAAATAGCGGTATTGGCATATATTAAATCTATTCTATTTGCGGGTAAATATGTTATTTCCGTTTAAACCATCCAGTAATATCGGATAGGAATATCCAGAATTAAAATGCGGGTAGTTATTAATTGATTACGCGGGTATGTAAAACGCAATAACACTCTTATGGTTTATTACCGAAATTACGGAAATTACGGTTCAATATCAGGCTCGTTTGGACCAACTATGGTGTGTAAGAAGTTATGTAGTTGTTTTTTATGTTAGTGTAAAAAATGATTGTCGAAGGACCTTGAGTGATTGAGCAATGCCCACTGCACATAAGATAATATTTGTTGTATGGATACAGGAAGGACTCACCATTAGGAAAGGGGCACTTGTTTCTTCCCGTCTTTTCTTCACAACAATGTCACTTAACACAAGCGGATTGCACTATATCGTCGCGAATAATAATTTCGTAAGATAAGGGAGACGAGATCTCGATCGGATGCGGTTTTATTGTTAGCGGTTCGGGTTATTGCAACATACTGACAGATTACCAAATGGCACATAAATTTAGCAGGAATGGGAAGGAAGGTAGGACAAAGGATAACAATACTATCTCAGTACAGTGGTCGCAGGTATGTGTATATCTGTGCATGAGATGTATGTATAAATTAATGTCTATTGCAAATTGGCCCAACCAAGGTTGTTAATTCTAGTGTACCTGAAAAAAAAAATTATATTTTTAATGTGTAAATAATAGATATTATTCTAAACAAATAAAAGTTTACTTTTTAGAAGTTTTTGTTTCACTTGATCGTGTCACGTTTTCCTCGGGCGTACCCTACTTTCACCATTAATTACGGTATACCACATTTTAACTACAAAAAAACTAAAATTAATCGATTTTTATTCGACTCTGTGTCTCATTCCAGTGCAGAGATAATGCGTTAAATCTTCCTCAGGCGTCTCCAACTTTTTCTACCATTCATTCTCTAAACACTCCTGACACTTATAAGAACAAACTGTGTATTTTTTTATTGATCCAGTACAAACAAACAACATTCGTTTTTAGGTATATAGATGTTACCAAACGAATACCTCCTGAAAGAAAATTCTCAGTAGTAAGCGAAAAGACATACTTTGAGAAAATAAATATTATTTTAGGTACTTTCTGGGCAGGTTTAAGTTACAAAGAAAGCTTGTTTATTTTTCCGAGAGTTTTCTCGTATTTGGAATGTATGTTTCAAGGCATTTTTTTAATCTTATTTCAGCTATAACGGTTCAAACTAAACAAAACCCGAAAAGATAATGTTTTCAGAGAATGAATTGTACACAAGGAATGTTTTCATTTGTAAATTCTTCGAAATCTCAATCGTATGGTAGGCTCAATAGGCAGTCATAAATCTTTTTTAAACTGTGTGTGTTAAATTATGTTTTATTCGTCATTTTTAATCAACTTTTTCTTGTTTATTGACAAAACAAAAAATATGTCATTCTCCTTTGTAAACAATTATGTCATAGACGGAGAAAACTTACTGACAAAAAATATTGCTAATTTATTAAGAATGTCTTCAAATTATTCGTATTCTGGTTCAAAACGGGACTGTAGGCCCTTAACGAATGAATTGATAGATTTCATGTTAAACTTTTAGTAAAAAACAAAGGAATGTATTATCGAGATGTCGGAACACGTGTTCATAAAAATACATTATATTTTCACATTTGATCATTCTATATTATCAGGATAAATGCAGGTGCATCAACACGTGTTCCAATATATTACGAATGTACCATACAGGAAACAGCCGGCAATCCCGTTTTTCACCGGATTTTAATAAATTAGCAATACTCATTATTCTACGTGTACTATAGTGATGGCAGTGATTTATTTTTGGGATATTATGCCAGGTTGCGCTACTTCCTTCGTTAGCAAAGGCTTCGGATAGCATTAAAGTGCCCATCATCAGGGTAGATGTTTAAGCGAAGATTGTAGGAAGTGTGTGCTTATTTATGTAGATGCGATATTGAACTAATAAAATGTGGTCTTTATTAATATTAATGGGGTTTTCGTGAATTTCAATTGCCCCCAAAATTATGCTTTAATATCTTTTGGTCGTGATAATCTCAAATCATATCTAATAATATATCATATCTAAGTTATATCAAAATGGTACGGTTAAGGTAGGCAACACATTACCGATATTACACGAATTGGCGTATTTCAACGTGTTTTCTTACAGTGAATGTATAGGAGCCTGGTTCACATGTAATTTTATTGTGTAGTATAAACATATATATGTCAGCCTATATGTCTGACTAAATGTCACCCAATATAATGTTTACCCCATATTTATTTATTTATTTATTGGACAATTTGTATAGCGCCGCTTTTGTGAGATATCACCTCAGGGGCGCTTTACAGTTGATGCAGGTATTACAAAAATATAAATATTACAAAAATAAAATGAATTTAAGTTAAGTAAAATGAAGTAGAGAAACAGGTGACACGAAGACAGAAGATGGAGACTCTGCAGCACGAATCCCAGGTGGTGAGGAAACTGGTCCAGCTACTGTAGCGAAAGAGTCCAACGCGTCCAACAACAGTGCCAGCACGAGGTTCGTCATCCGTCCAGGTATGTGTCTGCTGCTGACAAAGCGCTGACACAATATCCTCTCACAGATACCAGACCTTGGCAGCACCGCTGTGACGTTCGACGAAGATAGAAAATGGGGACTCTGCAGCAAGAATCTTTGGTGGTGAAGAAACTGGACCAGCTGCTGCAACCATTCTCAAAAACATAGTACGATGGTCGACATAATATATATCTTTAGATGTTTGAGACTGAGACCTATTCTAAATAATGCCTTAAAAAATTACCGGAATAAATAAGATCACTTGAAAACAGCTTTAAAGAATTCAAAAAATTATAGTGATAATTTGAACAAAAAAAAACTAAATTAATTTAATTTTTGTTAAAAATTAAAACAACAGAATTAAAAAATCTTCTCCATAACCACATAAATAACACCCTTCTGACACACAAGCTAAGGTTTTTATGAGGGTACTTTTTAAAATAAAAATATAGATTATCTGATAGTATTAATACTCTTGCGTCTGGACGATGTAGGCCCTCTGATTGGTCAAATTTAAATTGTCTGTTTCGGTTAAATTCCGCTAACTTGAAAATTAAGACACGATTTCATACTAAAATAGGATCACCAGATTTCTTCAAAAGCATCGTTTCTGCTCATATAATTTTTGGATAATATCGAAGAAAATATGTTTTAGAAAGTTAACAATCCATTGGATTTATTACATTACAGTAAAAATTATCCATAATTACGTATTAAAATTTGACGTTTATCATTATTCACGCGAAAGACAGATTCTTCAGTGTTGCCAGTGTATATGAATTTCAAATCAATGTAAAAAACTTTTATAGCCAGTTAGTGTCAAGCAGTGTACAATGTCAGTGTGATTATTTAATGGGAGATATATTATAATTATAAATAATAAATATAATATATAATTATAAATCCACCATTATAAAGCCGGCTGCAAAAATAACCAGTTCACTCGATACTTAAATACGTAATTAATTATTTTTTGATATTACAACACCGACCCCATGCGCTGTCATCAGCTGTCATGTTTAATATGTGATAATTACAGAATTATTATTGACGTGATAACCGTAGATATTTCTTTTAAAAACTACATGTGAATCGCTAAAAAGAAATATTTTGTTTTCAGATTATTATTTCAATTTAAGGTAATTATTCGGAATCGCTGGACAAGGATTATATGAAATATTTTTAAATAAAACCTTCTGATTTACCTTAATTACTATAAAAGGAATCTGACTGCATTTGGGATATTTTTAATTTTAGCATTTTAATTTTTAATTACGTAAATCGAAAATTCACTCTCGTTGTATGGGATGACAGCTGGAATGCATCTGGAATGGTTTCTGTTGATAAAATTTTCTTTTGTTGGTATTCCTGATACGAGTGGCTATATTTTTTACCATGTTCAAATACTAGGTAGGTACTATTTTAGCCAAACTCGAAAAATAAAATAAAGATATTTAGGTATGTTTTATAAAATAGAAAAATTAAAAAAGGTGAGGTTATTATAGGTTAGGTTGGATTATTATAGGTTAGGTTGGTTTATTATTAGGATTTAGGTTAGGTTAAGATAGATTGGATATTATAGGTTAGGTTGGATTATTATAGGATAGGTAGGATTATTATTAGGATATAGGTTAGGTTAGGTTAGGTAGGATTATTATTAGGATATAGGTTAGGTTAGGTTAGGTTGGATTATTATAGGTTAGGTTAGGTTGGATTATTGTAGGTTAGGTTGGATTATTATTAGGATATAAGTTAGGTTAGGTTAGGTTGGATTATTTTTAGGATTAGGTTAGGTTGGATTATTATTAGGATATAGGTTAGGTTAGGTTACGTTGGATTATTATTAGGATATAGGTTAGGTTAGGTTAGGTTGGATTGTTATTAGGATATAGGTTAGGTTAGGTTAGGTTGGATTATTATTAGGATATAGGTTAGGTTAGGTTAGGTTGGATTATTATTAGGATATAGGTTAGGTTAAGTTAGGTTGGATTATTATTAGGATATACGTTAGGTTAGGTTAGGTTGGATTGTTATTAGGATATAGGTTAGGTTAGGTTAGGTTGGTTTATTATTAGGATATAGGTTAGGTTAGGTTAGGTTGGATTTATAGGTTAGGTAGGATTATTATTAGGATATAGGTTAGGTTAGGTTAGGTTGGATTATTATAGGTTAGGTTGGTTTATTATTAGGATTTAGGTTAGGTTAGGTTAGGTTGGATTATTGTAGGTTAGGTTCGATTATTATAGGTTAGGTTACAATAGTTTAGGTTAAATAAAACAATAATTATAATAATACCTAAATATAAATAATTTATGTTTTTTAAGTAACATAAAAATATTTTATATTTCGAGTTTGGCCAAAACAGTACCTAACTAGAATTTGCATTCTGAAATGATTCAAATTCTAGCTACTCGTATCAGGAATACCAACCAGAGAAAATGTCATCAACAGAAATCATTCAAGCTGTCATCCCATACAACGAAAGTGAATTTTCGATTTACGTAATTAAAAATTAATATGATAAAATTAAAAATATCCCAAATGCAGTCAGATTCCTTTTATAGTAATTAAGGTAAATCAGAAGGTTTTATTTAAAAATATTTCATATAATCCTTGTCCAGCGATTCCGAATATTTACCCAATTTAATAACTATGGCTAAAAGGAATGTGGACAATATTTTACCAGAATTGGTCGAATTTCGGAATGTTCGAATGAGAGAGGGAAGTTTACCAAGGATCAATGTGCTTTTCAATAATCCTAATTATGTGCTTCCAGAACAGAATTATTTCGGCGTCATGTCAAAAGACTGTACAATCGAGCATTGCAAGGCGGTATATTTTGAAGTTGAAAAGGGTAAACTTTTACATTCTTGCTGTCATAATGGAAAAATAATACCACAATTTTTAGCTTATCCTCCAGCACTTAACGCATTATTGACATAAAATTGTAGTCAATCTAAAAACTTTAGGAATTTTATATGTCAATACAACAGTGCTAATAGATTTGCCTCATTTGGAGCGCATGTAGCTAATATCATGGTCCATATTGTTTAAAAATTTCTGGTGAAATTTATCATCTGACTTCCAGAAGTATACAAGTTGCAGGTTAAAAACCTTCCTATGCTGAGCTTTATCTATATGATCCTGATGAGGCTGTTAGAGTGCGTATGAGTCATCCATGTTATGCCGATTGCTATAAAAATATAATGCAAATAATTGATGATTGAACTAAAAGAAGCTGTCGAGGAAGAAGAAATACGCATTGCGGCTGAGGGTGGGCAGGTGAGAGATATACGTCTATTATTTACACGTTCATCAGAGGTACAATGCTCCAACCAGTTCTCACGATATCGCCATGGTTTACGTAGCAGACAGACGGGAATTTGTCATCGGGTATAGATATCGCTGTTTAACCTAAAAATGTTGAAGGACCTCAAAGGATGGCAACTTTATCAAAGCATTTAGATCCCATGGTTTTCCCACTACTATTTCCATCAGGTGAATGTGGTTGGACTCCAGGCTTTCAGCATCATGCTGATTTCTGTACTGCTTAATGTCATACTGTAACTGCTATGTAGTTTTATGCAAGTAAATTAGCAGTGCGAAGAAACATATTTAATCCAATCCACTATGCGGGTAAACTTTTTCAATAGTATTTAATTCATGCTTACATTATTTACCAATCTGGTCGCCTAGATTACATTAGGAAAAACCAACGACACCTCAGAGTGGAATGCTATCAAGGTTTGCAAAACCATGTAAGAAATTTAGCCAATATGAGAAATTTAGCCAATGATAGAGGAGTATGTGCAGGTAATACAGTCATTCTTCCATCTTCATTTACTGGTGGACCACGCCATGTGAAAAAACTTTATCAAGTTTCAATGGCAATGGTACGTAAATTTGATCGTCCTGTCGTCGTCATAACTTTTACATGCAATCCCAAATGGCCAGAAATACCAACCGAATTGGAACATTATCAATCGGCCGCGGACAGGCCTGATATAGTAGCCAAGGTTTTCCATCTAAAAGTCAAGGAATTTATTCATGATATGACTGAGAAACATGTTTTTGGAAAGGTAATTTGTTGGGTGTATACAAATTGAACAGCAAAAAAGAGGACTCCCTCATCTACATGGTGTGTTTACACTTTGCAGCCAAGATAAGTTGTATACAGCTTCTGATATTGATAATGCCGTATCTGCAGAACTACCCCATCCGAAGAATTCGGCTTTGTACCGTATTATTTTAAAAAATAACATTCATGGACCATGTGGCGTACTTAATCCAAGGTCAGTCTGCATGGTAGACGGTAAGTGCTCTAAAAAATTCCCCAAATCATTTAAAGATGCTACTGATAATAACTCCGCAGGCTACCCAGAGTACAGGAGACGTGATAATTTTTCTGAAAATCACGTTGTTCGGGATATACGTATCGACAATCGATTTGTTGTTCCATATAATGCATTCCTTAGCAAAAAATATGATGCTCATATTAATGTTGAAATTTGTTCCTTTGTGGACAGAATTTATTTATTTATACTGGGTTTTTAGAGATGTTCTCACTTATCTATACATGATCAATCTAACTCAATTTTACTTCTGGCTTTACATTTAACCGACAGCCAATCTGTTTAATTTGTAGAGGGGCGGGAGGAACAGGCTCTCAGGGAAGCATCTTCAAGGAACACCTCTTTAACAGCGTGGTTCCAATTGAATTTTCAAGATATTGAGGGACGCTCTATTCTGTATCAAGATGTACCAAATAACTATGTCTTTTCAGCTGGTAAAAAGTGGACGAGGCGACAGCGGGGAGGCGGCAACATAATTGGATAATACCTTCAATTTCTCCTAGAAATATAGAACTGTATCATTTACGGCTGATTCTTATAAAGGTGGCTGGAACTATATCCTTTGAATCTTTGCGAACTGTTGATTTCAATTTACTATGTAGCTACTTTTCATGATGCGGCGCGTGAACTGAAGCTCATTGATGACATACTAGAATGGACGCAGTGCATGACGGAGGCTTCATTGTATTCGATGCCTAAAATTTTTAGACATCTATTTGTTTTAATTTTAATACAATGTATCTCTTCGATCTTCGGCTGAAGATATTTTTTCATCATGGTGTTGCTGAAGAAACAGCTCAAAACAAACTGATTTGAACACCAAACACGGCAAAGCCATAGTACCAACCAAATAGTTAAAATTAAAACTAACATTATAGTATTTTATATGAAATTCCCTCTCTATATTAGTTCCCTATCGATTCGTGCCTGATTTATTTACTCTGTAAGACTATGAACTGAATGCTAACAAAAGAGGACCGTTTTGCAATTTCCAGAAAGCTCTATAAACAACAATTAGTCCTTGATTTAAGGATCCGAGCAGAAGTCCACTAATTGGTCATTTAATTCTTATTTATTTTTCTTCTCCCTTTTGTGTCCCCTTAACTGCATGGCATTGCGTTGCCTGGAAAGAGTAATTAGGAAGAAATATTAATCTTGGTTAGTTGCAATGAAAATGGTGAAGGTATTTAAATTTTATGCATAATAGAGTCAAAGTGTGTTGAATGGAATGAATAAAAAAAATTATCATTGAAGAAGACAATATCCACAACTCAAAATAATGAACATATAAAAAATAACGACACAGATAATAAAAAATTAACAAATAAAACTTTTTTTTTATGGGTGTTTTAATAAATAGATGTATTTAAAAACACATTTTTTGGTTTGACTGAGGATTTAACCTTCCCCCCCATGGATTTGCCCCTAAATGTGAGAACTTTTAAAATGAATTTTAAAACTTAAAGAAAAATGGTTTGGCTGATCACTAAGCCGTTTTTCCCCAGGGAACGACTAAAATTAATGAAAACACCTCTATCACTTAAGCTTAATCTTAATTGGATGGTTCCGAAATTAACTGAAAAAATTGTATAACGTCTCCAATTTCGGAGAAATTTGTGTGTATCCGTGAGTACCACCAACCCTGCCAAATGCTGATTGATTTCAAATATTAACCGCTGTAATATCATACGATTTCAGAGAAAGGCGTATATTTTGCGTGATTGCAACAAAAAGTTGATAGATTGCATTGTCATCGACAATGAGTCTCTTTGCTGAGTTTCAGCTCGATCGAATTAAGGTTAATTTCTACTTTCATAATTCTATTTCATTAATTCATTAATTTATTTATACCATTAAAAAAAAAACAAAATCGAAATTCAAATATTTAAAATGGTAACGATAGCAACCGGTACTCGAACCCAGAACCCATAGTCTTGCATGGACTAATAAATTGAATCAAAATGCAACTGACTATAATATGTATACTTATTATTTATTAATTTTAAAAAATTTAGTAGTTTTTTATCTCTTGATTTTTTTGTTTAATAAAACTGCTCGTATCTGAAAGAATTGCATTATCAAGCTATTTTGTTGTTGTTTAAACTTGCCTACAGGAAATCGCATTTTCTCGCAGAATTGTTTTCATTAACGTCCTGATAAAAGACAACCATTCCGAATTAAAACATTGCTTGAAATGGCAGCAGCCGTAATTAGTGACTAAAACTAAATAATCAAACATTTACCAACCTTCCTCTTCCCTAACTCTTTATTCCTGCGGATCCCATAGTCCCAATGGCTCCGGAGAGTCGAAATAATTTTTTTTTAAATTTGAATAAAAAATGAAAACTCTCTTGATGAATTTTTTCAGACTTTTCGACTTAAAATTAATAATATTTGAATAAATATACAAACTATATACAACAAACAGATATATATATATATATATACAACAAACAAATATATATACAACAAACAAATATATATTTTAAATCAAAGACTTCAATTTCCAAAAAAGACGACGAATCGAATGCTTGCTAACAATGCAAAGGCCATCTCTTTGAGCGAACGAAAACAAAAATATCTGCTTTTAGATTGAACCTTTGGAAAAAAGAACATTTGTTTGTCACTGCATCACATTTTATGAATTTATTTCTTCCCTCCCTTCGCTATATGAAATGGGTTTTGACACGTCTTTTGATATATTTTTTTTTGTTTACGACTTCCATTTTAGTTTTCCGTAAAGGACAAGCATGGAAAAGAAAGATGGCTTTAAAAGTTTGACAAGTTTTAAACCTTTTTGTTTCGACTTTTAAATTCTATGAGTTCGATTGACAGTGTCGTAGTTTATCGTGAACAACAAATACATCTTTTCAGATACAGTCGGCATTTATTAGAGAAAGAGATACATAAATTTTGAAAATCTTCTTTCGTCATGCGCGGAATAAGTTTAGAAGTTAAGTAATGGAGGACTTAACTAGCAAATAAATTAAACCCAAGACGCCTTTTCTACATTATCCCCACACAGGAGGCCCTGAGGAAAATATCATCTTTGTGGATGCTGTGTGGAGGATCTTTTTAAGGAAAGAAAGGAAGGAGAGGAAGTTCCGGGAAGGAAAGGGTAAGAGGGGTGGGTAGGAATCTAGGGATCACTGTGTTCAGGAGTGACGGACGAATGTATATTTCCCTCCCACCGGGGCTCAATGTGATGGGTCGAGAGGTGCAGAGGGCAGGTGCATTCCGAACACACCTCACCCGACGAACCCGAAAACCTCTGCTAAAACACCAAACGTAGCGAAGCACTTAAGGGTGATCTATGGCAGAGGTGTTGGTTATCTTATAAATGGTTTCCGGGGCAGCGGTGCCCAAGCCTGCAAAATTGAAAATGGTCGGAAATCAGACGCATTTGTCACAATCAAAATCGCGAAATAAGAAAGTTATCCAACCTTTAAAAGTGGTAGATATTCTCAATATCTCTCTGGTGAAAGACTACCATTCACAATCGAATAATTGTTTGAAATGCTAGATCTGAAAAATGAGATACTTCCCAACCTTCCTCCTCCTTATCTTTTGCTACCTTCAACCTCACAACATACCCCAGTTGAGAAGCTATTATCTAACTGGCTATAGACTGTTGGCAACAACAACTTTACTTATATATTTCAAAATGTCAAATAGTCGGAGATCTCAAATAAAAATCTACAATGATCATTAATAATATCATTGATAAAAATGTGCTAGACTTAGGTATTACTTTTCAATCAAATCTTTCATTTTTTTAACCACGTAACGTAAATCTCTAACAAAGGCTTACAAATGTTAGGATTTATAACCAGGTCAGCTAGAAATTTCAACTGTTTTATTTTGTCTTTGTAAGAAGTCAACTTGAGTACAATTCTCCCGTCTGGAATGCACATTTCAATTTGTATGTGCAAGCTATTGAAAAAAATCTAAATAAATACATTTTATAAGTTTTAAAATTGATATTCTATCAATCTGTAATCTGAAAATAATGCTTTAAATGTCAAAAGGATGAAAATGACAGAAGGATTTTCACTGACTTTAATATTTTATATAAAATTCTAAATTATGCATTTGATAGTCCAGAATAATCTTTTGTATTTCGCTACGTAATTCTAGAAGTCGGGATTTATTTCAGTTCGGAAATTCTAGGACTAACTACCATATTATTTATACCTCATTAGTTAGTAAAGTAGTTAGTTAGAGTTAGTAAACATCTTCAATTTATCACGTAACAAATTCAAAAGATTGTTTCTGAAGCAGTTCAGCAATGTATAATAAATACAATTTTGTAATTATTATTTATAATAAAAGCCCCTTAAAGGGGTTTTAATAAATAAATAAATAAAATTGGGACTCTTGTGCGGTAAATATTTCAATTGTATGAGAACAAAGGTTGTAATACATTTTTTCTGACCCGTTCATAAAAAAATATTTGATTTCATAATTTCATCCAATACGCACCTAGAACCTCAGAATGTTGGAAAGGGTAACCTACGCAAGGGTGACCACGCACCATTGCGTTCTACCATTAGCCGGGCATTTGCCTTCTAGTTGTAGCGTGAAAAGATTATCGCGTATATTCTCGAATAAATCATGGTCGCCCGAATCCCACTGGGAAACTTGTCTTCGTAATAACATATTGTAAGGCCTCTTTGAAATATCTCATACGCTTATAATTTATTTCTGAAGGAATATTGGGGGAAATACCATTTAATAGACACGCTAAGCGTCCATTTTCGATAAATGGGCAGATGCTCCGTTATTTTGCTACCCTTGGCTAATTCGAAAAAAATTGTTACATTGTTCAACAAACTTACTACATAACTACAATATCGTTTTCCCGCATGGGTTGACGGAAAAAAATAAATGCCTCGGAAATCTGTCATCGTCTCAAATAAATTCTTCTGTAATCCTGGGTTTTCAATACTTGTGCCACGAGGGGTGTCTCTGTTACTACATGCGTTTTTTATTGTTTTTTTAAATTTTATTTTATAGAAACAAACAGTACATGATTTACAGAGATTAAACAATATATAGAAATAAGATACTTCATGTTATGTACCTATGATATGTTTCATTGTAATGTCTGCTAGGATGTTTATTCGTTAATTACCAGGTGACGTGTGTAGTATATAGGTGTGTGTGTGAGGTGTGTAATGTATATGTGAGTGTCTGTGTGCGTGTGTGTGTCTGTATGTATGCGCATTGTGTTATAAATTGGGGTCCTTAGAAATAATAACTCAGATTCTTGAGAGTTAAACTGAATCACTTTTTATTTGACAATAAACATCCACTATCACAGGTATGATTAAGCACTTTTTATTAACTACTCTGGGTACAGGTACTAGTTCCCGTAGTTATTTCGGAGAGGTGAAACCTTTGATTGTTTTTGAATAAGAGCGGTGTTTTTAAGCAAAGACCACCTTTTTATAACCTGACAAAGGACTGTTGACACATTTCAATTCAAAATGGTCGCAAAACAGGGATCGTCTTTGCTGACAGAATTTAATCAAGCAATTAGCAGAGGCGAGAACCTTTCATAAATAACATAATTTAGCTTTCATAGATGTCACTAATGGTACATAATTACCCTGAAAATTATACATGCACCCCCCGAAAGAAACTTAATTCACCAATTAAGGTTCTTTCTAATAAAAGAAAAATTATATAACTACATAATATAAACATTAATATTAACCAAAATAAAAAATAAAAAATTTAAATTCTAAAATCATTGAAAGAAAAAACAAAATACATATAAAATATAAACGATTCAGTTTTTAACAACACAACACAAATCTTGATTGGCTTCATCTTCTAATTCCATCTGGATGGGTTCCTTGTTATGATTTACATGAGAATAACCTTGTGCACGAGGGGTCATCAGTTTTGCACGAGGATTCATCAATTTGAGCCAGGGTCATCAATTTGGTTACATCAGTTTGTGGCGTGCAATGAAAAAACATAAATTGCACGATCGTCGTGTTTCTTAATATCGCCTTTTGTTGAACGAGGCAGTCATTGGCGTTCAAAGTTGTCCTCTACGGGTAGCAGACAGATTTTTGTAATTGGTCGCACGAACGTCCCTTGTGATGTCCGGAGGGTGACTACCCTTGTGATTCCATCAGCTCCAGGATGGCAGGATAGTATACGAGCCATTTTCCATAGAGTGGGGGGTAAGTTATCTTCCTTTTTTTTTTTTTTTTTTTTTTTTTTTTTTTTTTTTTAAGGTTTGTCAACAGTGATTCATATCAAAGCTCTCGAAATTCAATTACACAATTTAAACTTGGTTGATACTATCACTAATTACAGAAAAACACAACATTGATGAGCACAAAACTATAAGTAAAGAATAATGTACATGTATGCACCTACATGCATACATGTATACACAAATACATACACTTACATATACATTTCATAACAGCAATAGTAATTACTTTATAGATAAACACGATAGGTAGCTTTAAGTCTTGTTTACGTTTGATTTGAAAGTGGCCAGTGATGACATTGACAAATCAATGGGATGACTTTTATATGTCTCGTTAAAATAACGGCACATTCTTGGTAAAGGTGAGTCATACCCCAGCTTAGTTTTATATTTTTTAATATGTAACGGAATATAATGTATGAGTCGGGAACCAATTCTAGGAACGTTGAACATAATTTTATAGAGTAAAAAAGGGCAGTTTATTAGAGCATTAACAATTTTGAAAAGAAAATTTAAATCGATATTTAGTCTTCTCTGTTCAAGGGTGCGTACATTGTAGAAATTTAGTCTATCGGTGTAATGAGGAAGTGATCGAGCTCGCTTATCACAATACGCTAGGTGGTACATAAAATGTTTTTGAACCCGCTCTATTCGCTGAATATGAACTTTGTAGGTTGGACTCCATATAGAACTTGCGTACTCCAACACGTTGCGGGTCAAGGAATTGTATAGCGTTATTTTTGATTTGGGATTCTGAAAATTTTTACTATTTCGTTTGATAAATCCTAGCATTTTTAGGGATCTAGAAATAATGCTGTCGATATGAGGTGTGAAAGTTAGTTTTTTATCGAATATTACGCCTAGGTCCCGAATGGTTGTGACTTCCTGGAGTTTAGTACCGTCGATAAAATATTGAGTTGAGATTGAGTTGCGTTTACGTGTAAAAGTTATGTGGACACATTTTAAAGAATTCAGAAACATTCTATTGTCAGTGCACCACTTAGAAACTCTGTTGATATCATTTTGAAGGAGTATTGAATCAAGTAATGTGTGGATAATTTTAAAAATCTTACAATCATCGGCGAACAATAAAATTTTAGAATCCAAAATAACATCGCACAAGTCATTTATAAAAACAAGGAACAAGATCGGGCCCAAATGGGACCCTTGAGGTACTCCAGACGGTACATCTAATCCTCTTGATTCATAACCATCAAATACTACTCTTTGTTCACGGTCAGTTAGATAGGAGTGAAACCAGTTTAGCAAGGTACCATGAACACCCATGCGTTTTAGTTTATGTATTAATAATCTGTGATTTACCTTATCAAAGGCCTTGCTAAAGTCAGTGTAGATGCTGTCTATCTGTTGACCTTTATCGACAGCTTCGGTTAAGGTAGTGACATAGCAAAGTAAATTGGAGGATGTTGATTTCTGGGAGAGAAATCCATGCTGTTTTGGAGTAATAAGATTTTTGAGATGATAATTCAGACTTGGACAAATTATTTTTTCGAAAATTTTAGCAAATGAACAGAGAATGGAGATGGGTCTATAGTTTGTGACGTCGTGAAGGTCGCCACTTTTAGGTATAGGTACAATATTTGCTTGTTTCCATCTTGTTGGGAAAACGGATGAAGACAACGATTTCCTGTAAATGATAGTCAGAGGGAGTGCGAGACTGTGTGCACACTTTTTAATTAGGATAGGTGGAATTTTGTCGGGACCCGGACCTTTGCTCTGGTCGAGGTTAAGCATTGCTATTTTTACATCGTGCACACTAATATTTACTGTGTGCAGAACGCCATTTGATTGATCAATTGAAACGGGATGAGGTTGAGTCTCTTCGTTGCCTCTTATGTTATCTTTCTCATATACTGATGAAAAGTGTTGGGCAAATAGTTCACTGCTTTCCTCGCCATTGGATGACTTTTTTTCTCCATACGTCATATTTTGGGGGATAGTACTGTTATTTTTTTTCTTTTGTTTGATAAATCTCCAAAAAGTTTTAACGCTATTATGATTAACCAGACACGATTCGATTTGTTGAATATATTTAAAGTAGCAATTACTAATGAGTTTGGAACAACGGGTGCGTAAGAGTTCGTAAGAATTTCTATCACGAGGATTTTTATATTTTTTATAGAGAATTCGAAATTTATTTTTTTCCTTAATAAGTTTAACTAAGTCTGGTGAGTACCAGTGGGGATACTGCTTATTACAATTTACAATTTTGGTTACGCATTTCTCAATTATACGATTCAGATGAGTGTAAAATATAGAAACCATATTGTCTACCGACATGAATTCAGGTAAGAGTAATGCCCAATCTAGTTCTTGTAATTCCCTATTGAATTGAATGTAATCATTTTTATTAAAATCATATTTAAGTAAGGTTTTATTTTTTAGCATTTTTGTTAATTTGAAATCAAAACTATAATCAATCTCTAAGGGTGGATGATGTACATCAATGCGACTTAAGATATCGGTACTTTGCCTGACTTGTAGTGCATGTGAATTGGATAAAACGAGATCTAAGATTCTACCGTTACTGTTCACAATGTCATTGAATTGATTGAGGTTATTTAGGGCAAGAAAGTTCACAAGATGGTTGCCGATGTCATTATTATAATTTTCTGGAGATAAGAAATGAGTCTGGTTAGGCTCATTGCGGGTCCAACGAATACCTGCCAGGTTGAAATCTCCTATAATTAACAAATTTGATTCACCAACGCCTTCCATAACATTGCTAATTTTTTTAAAAAGGTATTCAAAATTATCAACAAGCAACGGGGGGGGTATATAAATAGCACAGATATAGAGACATCTCGTTAATTTGTTCTGGCTGAATTTGATAGTCACCCATACGTCTTCCAAGATACTTTCCCAATGCTTGCAGCGGTTAGTTTGGTACTCTTGTAAAACGGCTATCAATACACCCCCTCCGTCACTTTTATGGTTAGAAGAACTGTTACGGTCCCTTCTGAAAACATTATAACGCGAGCCAAAAATTTCTGCTTCCTTCAAAATAACTAGATCATTTTCCTGGAGGGACCTCTGGTTGCTGGTTTGCCATTTGTTCCTCCGTTGAAGCTCTCCCAGATAATCCTTTTTCCACCTGAACCAAAAGGATTGAATTAGTTCTGTCATTTTTTGATACTGATTTAGTCTGTTGTATGGTACATCTCGGACATCTTCTTCTGGAATAACAGATGCATTTGTGCCCATAAGGAAATGGTTAGGAGTCAGAGGATTTAAATCATTAGGATCGTTAGACAGTGGTGTTAAGGGTCTGGAGTTGAGACAGGCTTCGACTTGACATAGCACAGTATAAAAAAGCTCAAAAGTTAAAGATGAACAATTAGTAATTCTATACAAGTGATATTTGGCAGATTTGACTGCGGCCTCCCACAGACCTCCTTGCGTTGGTGCGCGTGGAGCGATAAAATGCCATTCTATTGACCTATTTGCTAATTACTCCTGAATTTTGTCATCATTTTTTCTCAAACTGGCATAAAGTTCCTCCAGTTTATTACATGCTCCTTTGAAAGTAGAAGCATTGTCGGAATATATTTTCTTGGGTTGACCTCTGCGAGATATAAACCGTTTCAAACAATTTAAAAAAGTTTCGCTAGATAAATCTGTTACTAGCTCTAAATGGACAGCCTTAGTAACAAGACAAACAAAAATACATAGATACGATTTAATTAGAGGAGCTCTCTTCAGAACTCCACTTTTGATTTGGAGCGGACCCGCGTAGTCCAAACCGGTTACAGAGAAAGGCCTGCTAGGGGTTATTCGGTCCATAGGCAAATTACCCATAATTTGCTGGCCTACGACGGGGCGGCATCTAAAACATATTATACAGTTATGTAATATTCGTTTCACTGTGTTTTTACCGAATATCGGCCAAAATTTTAACCTTATTTCGGCTAGTAACGCTTGTGCTCCTGCATGTAAATTCGCATAATGATAGTGAGGTATTATTAATTCTGTCAACTTATGCCTTGCAGGTAAAATAATAGGATGTTTTTGTTGAAAAGTTAAATGTGTTGCTGTGGACAATCTCCCACCAACTCGTATTAATTGGTCATGTAAAAACGGGTTGAGAGCCTTTAAAGAACTATTTTTATTTACACTTCCATTTTTTATTAAGGCTTCTCGTTCTGCCTGAAAACTGTATTTTTGTGACGATACAATTAAATATTTCAAAGCTAATTCAAGTTCTTCAACGTTTAGATTTCCTGATATTTTGGTCTTTAACTTATCACAATTATTTATAAATCTTAATACATAGGCAGTTACACGTTTTAGTTTAGTTAAAGAAGAGAATTTCTTAAAGATGTCCCATTCTTCCGGATTAGTTACAATTAAAACATTTTTTCCTTTAATTTCCGGAGGGTTTGAACAAGATATTTTCGATAGCGGCCAAGTGTTGTTTTCTCTAGTCAACCACTCTGGCCCATGCCACCATATTGAGGAATTCACTAGTTGATCAGCAGTAGCTCCTCTTGATAATATATCTGCTGCATTGTCAGAGGATGGCACATGACGCCATTGTTCTGGGTTACTAAGTTCTTGAATTTCAGCGACTCGATTCGCTACGAATGTGTTCCAACGTGCTGGTTGTCAAGGTTACAGTTTAGACAAATATTATTTAGAGTATGAAGAGCTCGGTTAATTTTATCGTAAATGTTTCCGATTATTATTAATTATTTTTTGTCAAATTATTTTTCCCTCGTGTAATATTTGGAATCGGGCCACTGACAATAACACTCCGTATGTAGATAGCGATAAATTTAAAAATTTTGAATTCCCACATAACAACAGTCGGTGGTTTTGAATTATGCAAGAAATAAACATCGCCAAAAATATTTTAGTTTATTTCGCGAAGTTCAGACACAATTTTTTATATGACTAAAGAACTTAATTCGCCACATTAAACGATAAAACTATTATCGAAAATGGGTTCATAAGCATGAAGTTTTAAACTTAACAGTTTTTATTGGACTGATGCATTATTTTTATTTGGGCTTAAAAAAATACTGATCAAAAAAACGATCGATAATTTTAAAGGCCAAGATGTATTTCACTCGCAGTATTTAATTAAAGCATTGAAAATATTTCTAAGCAATCAAATTTTTAAACCAAAGACACTTTGGACAGGCTGCTTCGCAGAATTTCAAAGTTAATTTTCTAGTTTTGTGCAGATTCAATTCCGGTTCTGTTATTAAAGTTTTTTGAAACAACTGGCTAATAACAGAACTTGAACTCCTTCAAAGAACTTGAAAATCTGCTTTGAAATTTGATGAATTGTTCAAATTCTGTGAAACAACCCGTCGTTAGTGTGTTTTCGTTAAATAATATTAACTATATTGTTTTTTTTCACAAAAAACGTCTCTGTTCGTCATAGAACTTCGCCTCCGGCAAATAGTTGAGGTTGCTCGGACTTACCGCGTGTACACGGAGGACAGACGGCGCGCGACGTTACCTAACTCCCTAACGCAGCTTTAGTAATAGCGCGAGTGAGTGCACATTATCAACAAGACAGTCACTGTGCGCGTTTAATGGCAGAAACATTCGTGGTATGGTTCCAGCGCACAAGAAATATTGTTTTTGGCAAGGAACGATACCAACATATTAAAAAAATATTTTTTCTGATATAATCTGAAAATTTTGTTTTTTTTGTGACTTGGTATCACTTTTTTTTTGCCTTCATCGGTATTCTTACAAACGATTAATAAATTAATTATGTCTTTCTTCTTTGTTTCCTTTAATATAAATGATCATTCATAGATTTAGAACACACCTTTAAAAAAACTGAAACAAAAAAAAATTGAGGCTCTGTTGAATAAAAAGTAAGTTTTTGTCTATTTGCGAGGCGACGCTCTTAATTGTCTGCTAATAAATAACCAAATAAACCGCCATACTTTTTGACAGCGACGATTATTGCTAAAACAATTGAATGTGAGAAATACACAGTTATGCACATTGTTACTTCAAGTTGGGATTTTAAGTAACATTCATTGTTATTCCCCTGTGGTCTTCAATTACGCTGCATCTCATTTCGCATAGATTAAGTGTTCTTATTTCTGTCGGTTTCATGTTTTACTGCCATGCACAAGGGTTGAAATCTTAATTAAATGTGGACCGCTAGCTTTGTCTCCTTTAACATTGAATGTATTTGCTTTTTGCATTTTTACTCAGCTTTACATAATCATAGACATGTTTTAAAAATGATTTATTTGCAAAAGATCTGATGCTATTGTTTTATAATCATTTACACAGCGCCAATGTTTTGGTCATTGAGAATCAAATAACATGACAGTAATTTTAATGTAACTACATACTGTGTAACACACAACTATCGATCCAGTCTATTGAATTTCCAAATGCACTGATATGTAGAACAATAGATGAGCTATCCAAAATCATTCGTTAACTATTAAATTAAATTACCCAACAATCAACCGACACTAAACCATAGTACTTTAAAATCAAGACATCCACATTCGAAATAACAATAAAATGCGCATTCTTCTAACACTACGAAATATGAGATAAAATCTCTTAACTATATTGCCTACACACTCTATAACTCTGTTCCAGATATGTATAAAAACAGCCAGCATACTCGTATATAAAAAACTCAAAGTAAGGCTTTAAAAGAATATTTTTTTAAAACATATGAAAAAATACGTAATTCTAGTCGTTTTCTACTATGTCTTGTTTCTTTCTTTCTACTTTAAAATTAACAAAAACTCTAGATGGATATAAAAAGTTAGAGATACGAGTACATGCAAAACTTATAGGTAGACTAGGTTAGATTAGTATTGATGGAAATATATGATAGTATAGATACATGATATAATATATTACAATAGCTAAAATGTATGCATTTATTTTCAGGTTTTGGTTGAGTAGGTAAGTGCCAATCAAGCTGTTGGTTCTCCGTATTGACTATTATTACTGACCCAAGTTTCCTCAGTTGCCCCAGGCAGTTCATTTTATATACCTACACATTTATTTGACTTTTTACGTAAGTATGAGTAGACTTACAATTTATTGGTCATGATTTAAAAGATATGATATTAAGGCCTTTTTGTACCTAGCTTCTGTGCAGTTAAACAGATCCGCTACATCTGCTTACCTATTACTAATTTCATGTAATCTAGGTACAAGCGAGTGTTTTAAATGTTCAGTCTTAGAATTGTTACAATTAAACAGGGTTTTAGAACGAGTAGCTCTTATGGGTACATGAAATTCGATGAGGTTAATTAAATCAAGGCTGTCTACACTACCATTTACAATTTTGAACATAAATATTAAGTCGGATCTAATTCTTCGATCTGAGAGTTTTAATAAATTTAATTTTTTCACTAAGTAGTTCACTAAGTATATGGTTACATACAAAGTCGGAATAAAAATTTGATGGCATTTTATAGGTAGATAGAAAAGTTCATAACAATACTAAGTATAATTTGTATTTTTTCTGACCCTGAAGACCAATCTAGCTTACTCTATATCAATTCCAGCATTGTAATAACTTAGCATGTCAATTCCCAGTTCAATGCAGTTTTCAATATCAGACCAAGCACATTATCCAATTACCAACAACATTGGTTTGGCCGGACCGTTGTTTAACACAATTACCATTATGCGATCTCCATTGTAAATTTCAACGCATCTCAGCGGACCAATTGTATATTGTAACATTATTTATTATCAACTAAATGGTCATTGCCCAATGGTTTTGACAGTGGTTTTGAATGCAATAGATCTTATTAAATTACATAATAATGTCATGTTGTACATTGATAGCTTGCAATATTACACGGAGAAAACTTACTGATTAAAAATAATCTAAATTAACTGTATTCCTGTTAAAAGCGGGACTATAAGCCTTTAACGTATAAATTGACAGATTTCCTATCAAACTCTAAGTAAAACACGAATGTGTTATGAGGACGTCGGAACACGTGTTCATAAAAATTCTTCGATCGTTTCGTCATTATATTTACCAGGAAAAGCGAAACAGAATGAACACGTGTTCCGATAGATTCTGAATGGCTAATATTTTACTAGAAAATGGCTTGCCATTACGTTTTTAACAATATTTCAATAAATCGGCGATACTCATTTTTCTATTTTTATTTTATTTTATTTTATTAGGAACATTAACAGGTTTATAACATAACATGCATAGAGAGAGGGAAAAAATAAGTAAAAGAATTAGGTTACAACCCAATAACCAATGTTCACATCATGCAATAAAGATAAAGAAGGTTAAAAAGCAATAAACAAACAAAGAAAACAAAGAAAGGTTAAAAACAAAGAAATGTTAAAAACAAGGGAATAATAAGAGAAAATGTATATATATATATATATACACGTATAAACACATACATACATATATATACATACACATGCATATACACATATAAATACATACGTACACACATACATATACATAGTTGCATACATACATATGCATACATACATGCATACATACATACATACACACACGTACATTTGATATTAAATACAAATAATATGTAAGAGTGATAATGAATAAATGATGAATGTAATGTATTAAATTTGGAAAAGGGTTAATTATTACAATACTCTGTTAACAATTTTTTTAATAGCTCCTAAGGTACACGACAGGATATCAGCATCAAAATAAGTTTTATTATAATGATTGCAAGTTCTTAGTAAGAAAGAATTTTGCCTGAGACTCGTTGAGGCAATTTCGATATGAAACAATGATTTGTCTCTAGTTTTCTTACTTGGGACTCTAATATTGATTGGTGACAAAAGGGCTGGACAGTCAATATGACCACTCAAGACTTTGTGTAAGTAAATCATGTCCGCAGTGTCTCTCCTGCTTTTTAATGTTTTAAGTCCGTAGTGCTTGATAGAGCTTTCCATATCGTAATAACGTAATTGTCTCCTGAAGTTCAAGTGATGTACAAACTTTCTTTGAACAGCTTCAATGCGTTTTGTGTGAATGTTATAAAAAGGATTCCATATGGCAGAAGCGTACTCAAGATGACTACGGACGTAGGAGTATTACAAAATTTTGAGTGTATGGATATTGTTGAATTCCTTTCCAATACGGAATAAAAATCCTAACATGCTCAATGATTTCTTGACAATCTTATCCACATGCGCCTTGAATGAAAGTTGGTCGTCAATCAGTACACCGAGGTCTCGAATTTGATTGACTTTTTTGAGTGGTTGACTGTTTGTAATATGGTAATTATATTCAATTTTATTTTTATTTTTTGTAAAGGTTATTACATAACATTTGGCAGTATTCATGTGGAGATAGTTGACAGTACAATAATCATTAAGCCTATTAAAATCTTGTTGCAGTTTATAACATTCAGTAATAGAGTTAATAGAAAGAAATATTTTCATGTCATCAGCAAAAAGTAAAACTTTAGCATGCTTAAAGCATTTTACAATGTCATTGATAAATATAGTAAAAAGCAACGGTCCCAGGTGAGATCCTTGAGGGACACCTGAAGGTACATTGACAATCTCAGAATTGAAAACGTTTACTGCTATTATCTGGGAGGGTCCGTTTAGGTATGAAACTAGCCATCGGTACAAATTACCGTGTATTCCTAAAGCTAAAAGTTTAGACAATAATAGGCTGTGGTCGATTTTATCGAATGCTTTGGAGAAATCTGTATATATAGCATCCATTGGATTCGTTTGTCCATTGATTTTTGAAATATGTTCGGTGAATACTGCAAGATTGGATACAGTTGATCTTTTTTTCATAAAGCCGTGTTAATTATCAGTTATAACAGACTTAACACAGTCATAGAGTTGCTCATGAACAATCTTTTCAAGAATCTTACTGAAGATAGGTAGTTTTGAAATTGGCCGATAGTTCTGGACGTCGTTTTTAGAGCCGGATTTGAATACTGGTTTGATTTGATGTATGATAACATCCGGCTTCACAATTCTGCGAACACTAAAAGCTTTTCAAACCGTGCGCATGGTCTGATGATGATTTTTGTATAATTGCCCATTTACTCGTATAAGAAAATATTTGTTAAAAAAGACATCGATATAACGTTTGTATTTACCACCAAAAATTATGAAAAGTTGGCTTCATGTCATGAAATTCACATACCTTTTCAATTTGAGAAGCGGGTTTGGGTACGGCGCCTCGGGAACCATATATTAGATAACCAACACCTCTGCTATGTTCGATACATTTGGTGATTTAGCAGGGGTGCTCGGGTTCATCGGGATAGGTGTGTCCAGGATGCGCCTATCCACCAGCTGCGTGGCGTGCCAGATCGGGAGAGACTGGTTTTGTGAGACTCTTTGCCCTCTCTAACTGGTCTCTTGACCCATCACCTTCGGTGTCACTGAATTGGGTCAAGTGGACTATCTTTAGCGGCCCGTTCATATGCGTATTCTTTGATTGGCTATACTTTTCATAAGCGGTGTTGCATTTTTTTTCGACTAGTACGAATATAACTTATCTTTTATTATACGTAATGTCATTGACGACAAGTTTTTAAATTACCGAAAAGGCACGTAATATCGTAAAAACAAACTATCTACAAATCTTTTCATCTAAAAGTGATTTTCGTATATTTAACAGAAATTACCATTGCATATTAAATTCTTGCTTCTGGTGCTATGTATCTCATTTAGACGTAATGTATATACTAAACATGTTATTACATATTGTCCTTTGTCACTTCAAATAGCGAGACAACTCTAGTGTTGTCAATGTTAGATAATATAAGGGAATATCCTGCCCCTGGGCTTACCCTACAGCCGTACAACCATGAACTATTTAGTAGAGTGGCGCTAAACCCACGTAATTATTTAATTAATGCCGTCTGCTTCTAGGCAGTCCGCCATTGTTTTTCTCAGTTTTCCTTCGTCCCTCGTGTCCAAACTATTCTGCCTCATATTTACTTTCTACTTTTCTTGTAGGGTTCTCTTTGGGAAAGGTATTCTGCTAAAAATGTTATGCAAACTGGATGAAAGTTCGAAATATAATAACTTTACCTTAGTGAAATACTCATCGACAGATATCTCAATGTCTACTAACAGAAATTTCGTTAGATTAGATAATTATTTAGATCCTTGAAGAAAAACATAATGCTAATAAATCTACACGAAATATGAAACAGAAAATAATAAAATGAAAAGAAAACGGTCGCAACTGGGATTCAAACCCCAAAATATCTGTCTTACCAGAACAACGCATCTAACCACTCGGTCATTTATAAAAAATATTTTTTATATGTACCTACACTTACAGAATGACATTCCAATAACAAATAATGCACATTCCATTAATAGTCGACACTAGTTACTTAATTATTAGAATTTTGAATTTCAGGATTTCATTTAAATTCAGTTGAAAAATGTCGACATCGACGTTGATAACTTTTTCGAGGGGCATTACTAGTGGTAGATTAGTTCTGCATCACAGAACAAAGTATTATCTGTCCAAGCGAGTTCTTGTAAAATTGCCAAGGAATAAAGGGAATTTGGTTCTAAAAAATTTGGTTGGATTGGTTATGAGCCATCATCACCAAAGCAGCTTTCCGTCTGCTGACAAGGCTAGTTGAGTAATATCTTAATTTATACCAAAATCTCGCAAATATTGAAAATTGTTCTCAAAAGTTACTTTTGAAGTGAATTCTATTAAGACATGTATGTTTTTAAACACGTAAGTTTTTGACCATATCAAAATGTCAACAGTTCATTAGTACTTTGGTTCCTACATCCATACCTACATTAAAATCAATACGTTTCCGTAACCCCACGATGACGGTACTAAGAGAATAATTTTATTTAAGGTTGCCACTAAATCTGTTTCATTAAACCTCCGTCCTCTCTGCCTACCCTTGCGGCAATATTTGTGTAACATCGTTTGCTCATTCAGAAGTAGGGGAAAAAAATTTGAATGTGAATAAATAAAAAAATGACTTTATCTATACCCTGATCAAAATACATAGAATGTGATATGCCTTTAAGAAAACACAATCATCAAATCGTCGTTAGGAAAAAAATATATAGTGTAATAATGACAATATAATAAATAAATAATTAATAAATCCTTGATTATCTTTCTTTTTTGTAACAAATACAGATGCTTGTTGCGATCTCCTGTGCTGAGGATTTCATTTACATGTTATAAAAATTTTGCAGTACCTGTACATGAAGTACCTATAATTATATTATTATAACCAACTTGTTGACAAATAGGATGCATCAAGTTTGGGGGTACTATTGACATATTAATTGACTCCATTTATAGAATTAAGCGTAATCTATACAAGCACTTTACTGAATCCTACAAATTAGAGTAGTTTGGTAATTTAGTTTTAGTGATTTGTCTTATGTAGTATTATTCTAAAATATTTTACGTTACTGTTACATGTTTTATTAATATTATCATATATTCATTAACTTTAATTTTTAGTATAATTTTTGATAGCTTACTAGATATATTCTATTTTAAAATGCATTTAAAAGCCCGGCTGGGCGTAAAACCTTATAAAATAAAAATGCAAATAGAAATAAAATAAAAATGCAAATAGAAATAAAATAATAAATATTTTTTTTTTTATAAATATTATTATAATAGATTTAAAGAATTTGGCATTCTCATACTATTAAAATGTTACCTTTTGTTATTTTGGCTACTGGCATTATACTTAGAATTTATAAATAAAAATTCAAAAATCAGTCATTTTACATACAGGATTACAAAAGATTTTTTCAAATATTTATATTGATGGATCAGTAGGATTTATAGGTCCAGTTAAGAGTTCTACCGAGCCGAACCCTCTGATATGAAAATATCTGGAGTCGATGAATTATTTTCCCATATGATCTCTGGTGGGTTAACGTGCTGTTTTTGTATTTATTATGCTTATATAATGCATTTGTATAGTGTGGATTGACTAGATAATCATTTGTAGAAAAGTTTGTCGAAGGGTTTAATTTTTCCTGTGGGGGACATAAAGTCGGAAAATTTAATTAAGTTTGGTGTTGTTTCGGAAATAATTATAAATATATTCCATGGCGTTATTTAGTTCAGTTGAGTGGTTTTGGACGTCTCGGTTTCAGTATATTTTCTATTTATGTTCTCCCTGTGTTTTGTACCCAGATTTTTATTTGGGTTCTAAATATTATAATATTGTTATGACTTTTGAATGGTTAGTTTCTTACTTCACACTCTCCAGAGTAAAGTTTATAATACCAGGTTCATACTATCCATCAAGCGTTAAATCTAAAATGTATTCTATAATATTTTTTTATTATAACATTTTCAATTTCATTATTTTTGTAGAGTATTAATATCTATAATGTTCACAATATTAACGAGAGAGATTTTGCTCCTGTGAGATACGACCTTAGTTACTAACATGCAATTCCCCAAAAGGTCATAAAATACGTAAGGTTATTTATCGCTTCCGATAATGGTTTAATTTTTCTTAGTATTTTTATGGAAGTTGTCGCTGAACCATAACCCGAAGTTTTCCCCTCCTAGCTGTTCCTCCTTGCTCCACTGCACTCGATAAACTCATAAAACATGAGAAAACCATCAAATTATGGAAGCTTTTTAATAGGGAATTCGACATGGGCGATAAAAACCGAATGAATCAAATGAATGATTCGGTCTGATGACGTAAAATGATGAACACTCAGAGGTCTGGAATCATAGGTGATCATTTGAAAAAGAAAATAATATATGAATACTGATTAATCTAAACGAAATATGAAACAGAACAAGACATAGAAAAATAAAATGGGTAACGGTCTCAACTGAAAATCGAAACCAGGATCTTTGTCTTACTGAGAAAACGCCTAAAACCTCTCGATATTATATTATATTGCTGGCTTAACCTTTAAAAAATATATATTCCAATTAAAATGAATATTTAATTATTGTGTTTACTGACTATTATCTAATAATAACATAATACAAGGTTTAAAATATGAACTAGAGAACATTACAACTAAACAAAGAAATTGGTAGTAACCTAGCTATTCGTAGTTGTACATTAATATTTCATAATTTATTTCATTTATTTATTTAAACGCCTTGATGGGCTTTTACATTATACATAATTTACTGCATAATACAGTGACAACAGAAGGTTTTTTATTTTTAAAACATCAATACAAAACCACATTTTTTTAAATTTCACAACATATCACAGGAAAACAACAAATCTACGCAATCACTCTTTAAATATGCTACATAAAAATGTCATTCAGGTATCACTTGAACACAAAATGATGAAACCACAGTAACATTTTTTCAATATCGTGCACAATTTATTATATTTTATTTTAATTAAATGTGTAAAAGTGTTATTATGTCTTGCACGTCGATACTAGTTCCTAGCTAAGCAGATTCTCTGGTCTAAGGAAGTATTATTATGTCTTGCAGGTCGGTATTAGTTCCCAGCTAGGCAGATTGCCTGGTCTAAGGAACCAAATGTGTACAAGTGTTACTATATCTTGCAAGTCGACACTAGTTCCCAGCTAGGCAGATTGCATGGTCTAAGGAACCAAATATATACAAGTTTTATTATGTCTTGCAAGTCGATATTAGTTCCCAGCTAGGCAGATTGCTTGTTCTAAGGAACCAAATGCTAGTTTTTTTTATTAAAACTTAATAAACTATCTACTAAGTGTGTCATTAATAGGTAACTTTTTATAAATGTAGGTGATATTATTTAACAGTTTTATAGACTCCCTTGATTCCAAGCCGATCGACCGTTTAGTTATTATTGGACCGATGTAGGACATTTTGCATGTTTTAATATTTAATTTTGTGGGGATTTTATTATATAATTTCGGTCCCAGATACGTCTCTCGATACTTTGCCGTATTGCTCCACTGAACCATGAGGTCCTTTTTTGGTGTGATTTCTTGTATATATTTATGATGCACTTTATTAAGATTTTATAGGTTTTTATGTGGAAGGCGGGTATATGTACCGCCGCCCGGGAACCATTTATTGGATAACAAACATATCTGCCGTCAGTAATACGAAGTGTTCGCTAGGTTTGGTGACTTAGCAGGGGTGCCAGGGTACGTCGGGTGACTCTTTGACCTCTAAAGGTGACTCTTTCAATCCATCGTCTTGCACCGCAGCGGGAGGAATGAATCCATACATCCATCACTCCTAGATACACTAAGCCCTAGATTCCTACCTACCCTTCATATCTTTTTCTTACCCAGAACTTCCTCTCGTTCCTTTCCTTAAAAGTCCCTCGACACGGCATCTCCAAAGATGACATAGGCCCTGAGAGAAATTATTTTCCTCAAGCCCTCCTGTGATGTAAAAAAGACCCCCAGGAGTCTTGACTTGACTACCCCCGACCACCTTTTTTCTGGATACATTAAGAGACGTGTTTACTGCAATCCAATTCCACCCCAATATTGTCCAGTTGAAGTCTTATATTAGGAAAGAGAGTAGAAACAGAATTTAAAACACGCCTCAGTATTCGATCTTCAATAAAATCGTCTAGTCTTAGTAGAATAATAATAAGTTTATTCTAATAAAATAACTTATTTTTTTAAATACAAGTAAATCTGAAAATTCTCAAAATAAACAGAAATTTTGGGAAAAAAGCAATTTTAAAGAAATATAAGAGATCTAAAAAATAAACAACAATTACGTGATTACCGTGAATCCAAAAAGAGATCCAAGGGAGCTTGGGCCCAGTGGCGCTTGGTGATGGTAGGCTGCGGTCACCAGTATTGTTGGCGAAGGCCATTAGCCGCATCCTGGGTCCAGTGACCCGGTGTCTCATCAGGCCGACGAATCCATTCAGTCCTAGTTCCGTGAACATTTTGGAAGCGCTGTTGTATCGTCTTTATCCAAACATGATTCTGCAGGCGTCATTATATTGGATTCGGAGTCGTTCCATCAAGCAAGTTCGGTTGTGACACCATGTCTCACACGTATACAGACCGGTACAAAATGCATTGAATAATGTTTTTTAACAGTATTGGTTCATTGGCAAAATCTGCGAGCAATCAAATTAGACTTAATGTTGAGAATTATCCTTTATCGTTCAATATCGCCATCGTCCGATATGTCTTGATTAATAATGTGAAACGAGTAATTTACGTTTCTACATGTATTTATCTGTGCCTCCATATTCTTCTGATTTTGCTGTTTTCTATATTCTTCATAGATAGTAATCTCGTTCCCCTGATTGACGGAGCTAGGAGGATCATGTCGTCCGCGTAGCTTATGTGATTTATGCATAAAATGTTGATACTATAGCCCGCTCTCTTACAACTCCTCGTCTGAATATCTTCTATAAAACCCCCCATCTAAATATCTCTATTTCTCCATTAGTGTATCTTCCATTACGTTAAGTATAGTAATTATTAGTTCCGACTGTTGACTCCAATTCTTCATCTCATGCAAACTTCTTTGAGAAGTTCTCTCGATCTCTGCTGCTGTAAACTTTTCCCAAATGGGTGCAACTCGGCAAGAATTTCCCCGAACAATATGCTGAAATTATCCTCGCATGAACTCGGCTAATTTCGTATGTTGTGCTTTTAAAGTCTCGCCTATTCTGCGGTATTTGAATTAAGTGATAAATGGCACAACAGAGTGCAGTTTCTTCCAAGTTTTGTGTGAGTGCTTTTAACAATGTGAGGTATTTCGAAACAATGACGGTAGTGAGAAAGAAATTTAGAAATTAGGCTGAGGTTGAGGATAGAGAGTAGATTTATTATAATGTGGGTATATGTAGGTTTTTTTTTGTAATTGCTATCAAAAACACGTAAAAGAATTTCTAATCGTCTAGCTAAAATACTAGAATCGATGAATTAAGTCGTAAATTGGTGAGAAATTGAAAATTCAGCTCTGCTTCTTCCACATATAATATTTTTTTTACCCATTTCCGTGATCTATTTTTTTTAATTTTGCACACTTGAAAATTTGGCACACTTGGTATTCAAAGCAAGAGGAACGTCACTGTTTACTTGTGATTTTGAAAAACTCAGTTAAAACCAGGGAATTCAGCTTAAAACAAAAGAACTTACCGACTAAACACAACCACCATATGCGTGACAGTTTATCGGTCATTAAGCCCGCTGTCCCACGGGTCGGTAAGCAATCGACATAAACCGAGTTCTGTAAGACCCTGCGCAGTTTAGTTTGAGAACTTTCTTGAGAGAAGAGTCTTACAGAATTTGGTTTATGTCGATTACTTACCGACCCATAGGACCACGGGCTTAGTTGACACGTGACGACAATACTCGCGTTAGAAGCATTCAAAAGAGACAGCTGGTTTTGCTTTTGATGCTCGTCATTTTGACGAACATTAGCTATCTAGGTTTAATATAAAATATACCATAAATGCTACTTTCCCATTTTGACATCATCCCAACAATTGTGAGTATTTGAATATGAAATTTGGGCCTGTTAGAACGGAAGGAATGACCCGCTGCCTAACTCAACTAATAAGATAACATTGGCTTTTCACGCGTGAGATATAAATTCCCCACGGCCCACTAGATGGCGCTGTGTACCCGGAGGGTTAGGGGATGGTAAGAGTATAGAAGGAGAAGTAGCGAGAGAAACGAATATAAGAGCAATGTTAGGGCTCATGCGTAGAACGGTGGAAGTTACAGAACGGAAGTTTTTTTTTAAATTTATTTGAATACCGCTCACGAGTCTCAAACGGCCGGAGCTACTGAGTCAATGGCATCCACGGTATTGATGAAAGTAATGAGACTATTGGTGCAACGTTTCGATTATAAATGGCGGTATATTACAGGGAACATACTGGGGTTTTACAATACCTCCTATACTTTACTCAAAAATAAGATATATGATTCTACAATAAAAGTTAAGAGGTTAGAGATGGTAATGAAATTTAGATACGACACCTGTGGATCAGAACAAAAACCGTAAAATCCCTGTAACCGTAAAACAGGTAATATATTAAACACTCGAGCGATTTTTGGCATATTATGCCAAGTTTGAAAAACCGTTTTGAGCGATCGCTTACCATAATGTGCCAAGTTTATAGAACCTTATATGGAATAAATACTGAAATTTATGTGGATTCATTTAAAATGCAGTAAGCAGTTTCATATGTTTCCATATTCATATTTTGAGGAATTGTATTAATTAAATAAAATGGTTAATTTATTTATATATGACACCAATTGCACGGAGTCATATAATAATTATATATCTCTTATTTTTGCATTACTACTTATGCTGCCCAGAAGTGTAGTCATCGTATTTTGTTTTAAAACTGTTATAATATAATATAACTGTGTATAATATAATATAAACCAGTATACTATTATTTAACCATGTATGATATAATTACCCTGCATAACATAACATAACCAAGTAATATATAGTATTACTCTGTAAAATATAATATATCCCTGTATAATATAATATATCCCTGTATAATATTATATGAACCTGTATAATATATCATAACCCTGTATAATATAATATAACCCTGTATAATATAATATAACCCTGTATAATGTAACTTAAGCCTGTATAATATAATTGCGATGCATGGTAATAAGTTGAGTATTTAAGCGATAGATGGCGCTAGTCATAAAGCTTACTCCAGAGTCCGACAGATGTCGCTAGAGTGTAAAAATTACTTGTGAGATGAGATTGACTGGGAACAAGCTTCTCGAACCAGAGAATTACCAACCCTCTGGTAATGAACAGTGTAGTTAAATCCAGACCTATTATTTGTAACGTAAATAAACACAATAATAAGTAGAACCTTTTACTTTTTAACAAAGAGTTCCCAGCCCTTAAATCTGCAAAGTAAGGCAGATATAACAATTGGCGCAGCCTTTTTACTATAATTCGTGTGGAAAGTTAAGTTTACGTGTGTCAACAATAATTTGTGCTGGACACGGAAGTCGAAAGTCACTGGAGTGACTTGCAATTTTTTGGAAATTTTAAACGCTCAGGATTAAGGATATTAATCGGAGTATTGTTTTCCGTGGCTACTAACTGAGGACTGTTGGAGAATTGAACTTTGGGACTAACTAAGGACGATTGGATTATTTTCGGAGGACGAGAAATCCGACCAGGAACTAGAAATCCAGAAGAACAAGATCCGGACGGGACCGTGAAAAATTTCAAGAGCTACTAAGATAAGTTTTTCTGTTTCTTTGAGAGGGATTTATTGTTATTGTTATTGCCGTTGTTTTTCTGTGGGAATTATGGAATCAGGTAGAATTCCACCATTCAACCATCTCTCCGGAGACTGGGGAATTTTTCGACTCCGGATAGAGCAATTTTTCGTGATCCATGATGAGAAGCGAGTGCGGAGAAAGAACGGGCTTTTTTATTAAATCTCCTAGAATCAGAAACGTTATCCTTACTAATTAATCTATGTTTTCCAAGTAAAGTAACGAACTTATCATTTAGTAAACTTCTGGCGCTGTTAGACAAACATTGTCTGCTTCCATAAAAGAGTAACAGCAAAAAATTCAAAAAAAAATTGTGAAAACTAATTTTATATATCATTATTGTTAGCAAATATTATTATACATTGTAAATTGTTTAATTATTAAATAAAAAAATAAAAAAAAATGTTACAAAAATCAGTAATTTTTTAAGGAATGGGGTAAATTTTTTTTAGCCAGGCAAAATCAAGGTGAAGCGATAAGAAATTTCAATTTCAGGCTTCGTTCTTTAGTAACGTATTGCAAATTTGAAACGAGACTGGAAAAAAATCTTATTGATATGTTTTCAATCGGTTTGTTACCAGGGCGCGCGAAAGAGCAATTTCTGTAGAAGGGCAAAAGTTATCTTATAACGAACTAGAGGAACTTGCAGTTAATATGTCAACTTTGGATAGTTCTAGTAAGGTAAAATCAGAAATAAATATTATTAAAATGAAGGTTTCTAACTTTAAGAGTTAGGAACGATCGAGATAGTCGAACGAGATAGTCACAAAAATAGTTTTAACAGAAAACCAGCGTGTAGGTTAGGATCAAATTAAGATATGCATTTTAGATCACCCTCAGATAACGTTAAGAAAAAGTGTTTTATTTGCAAAAGGAATGATCATCTATCATTTGAGTGTAAATTTCGAAATGCAAAATGTTTTAAATGTAACGGCATCGGGCATTTACAGAAGTTTTGAAAGAATAATTTTAAAAATCCCATTTTTGAAAATAACAGGGATAGTAAAGATTTTGTTGCATCAATTAGTCCTATCACGGCAGATATAGAAATTAATAATAGGAAGTTTAAAGCAATGATAGATTCATGTTCAAGACAAGCGGATTATTTCAGAAAGTAAGGCAGATATAACAATAATATAACACTGTACAATATTATATAACCCTCTATAATATTATATAATATAACCCTGTACAATATAATACAACGCCGTCAATCTAAAAGAGGAATTACATATATAATGTGTATGTGCATGTTACTATAAATTAAAGCGGGATGCAGAAAAATAGTTTCTAAAATTTTATTGATATTTCTTCTATAATTTCTCACATTTTATAAAGGTTTTCTTTTGTGTATATTTTGTATACAAGACAGCTGATACCTTTCGAAGGCATTATCAACTGAGTTTCGGCCAAGTACAGACTCTAAACAAACTTAAGTTGCAATAAACTATGCAAACCAAAAATGCAGACGAGTTTCCGCAAATTTTCCAAACGTGACGAGAATTTCCATCCTATGATTTTCATTACACTGTGTCTGCAAGAGTTATCATTTCTGGCCTTTTCTCCGCATTTATCGGACGCGGACCCCTATTCTTCATTTAGCCTACGCCGCTGTCAAAATATTATGGGAGTAGTTTTAAAACATATTCCAAAGGCCTTGGATTAACTGTATTACTGTTTGTAGTTGGTTGTTAGTTCAGTTGTGAAAATCTCTGAAGCCTAAATCATAAACTAGGCAAGTTTGATTTAAGACTCGAATTATAATCGTGTTTGAACAAGTTATTTATTTGCATTATATTTACAAACAAAACTTATAGTAGCTTCTAACGCAATAGCGCACCGAACTATCAAACAAATAATCAAGCATACAAAAGGGCCACTATTTCGTGGGAGGAAAGTGCTGAGCCGGCTGCCGACTCAGCATCTTAAGGTACATAAAATAACAACACGTCAGTTTGACGAAAAGTCCGTTTAATATGTATTTTTTATTTATTGTTTTTATCTTGCTAGAGCAATCCCGATGAGTTACAAGAGTCATTGTAGGACGGGAGGAACTAACAATACATAGGGGTGAGTTGATAGATACAATTTTACATCGGTAGTTTTAAATAAAATTTTCACATACAAAACAGTAAAAAAATAGAAAAGGGGAGGTTAAGTAAAATAAACAAGAAAAAACAAAAAAGGAAACAGTCAGGGATATACACATAAGCACAAAGCCAATGTAGGAATTTACAAAAAGTTACTTAACCACTAATACATTGGTAAAAATAGATGATGCTCAATTACAAACGGGGATAGAAAATGAGAGAAAAGGAAACAAGACAAAGTACAACATGACAAAAATTACGTATTTTGGTTTTTATATGTTTTAATAAAATATTCTTTTAAAGCATTACATTGAATTCTTTTATATGCTGGCTGTTTTTATACATATCTGAAAGAGAGTTACAGAGTGTGTAGGCAATCGAGTAAATAGATTTTATCCCATATTTTGCAGTGTGTGTTAGAGGAATGCGGATTTTGTTATGAATACGAGTATTGTGGCTGTGGAGTCTTCATTGTAAAGTAGCTTTATGTTAGTGTGGGTTGATTGTTAGGTAATTTGTATGATGGTGCTCATGATTTCATGTTTGGGAAGGTCGGATATTGACGGAGATCGTGATTGGAAGGATACCGGAAAACAAATAAATATCCTTGACATGGGTGTCCCATGGAACACCAAGAACATTTCTGAGAGCTCGGTTTTGGACCACCTGTAGATCAGTTTCTTTGAGGCAAAGCCTCAGATGCAGCAGAGATAGGACAGGTGTTAATGTACCATGGCATAATACACCAAAGTTAGTAAAAGAATGGGTAGCAATCCTTAAAGCTTATTTAGTACAATAGTTAATGGGGTAATTTTCTCCTTCATATGATTTATGTAGAGATCCCACGATAGCTGGGAATCTACAATCAGGTCCAAACATTTTGTGTTCGTTTTCATTTATAGACGGTTGTCACCAATTTTGATATTGAAGATGTAATTTTTCTTGCTGTCTAAAAGTACGTAATGCGTTTTTTTACGTAAAGGGTCAGTTTGTTTATTTTCAACCAGCTTGTGAGATGAACATCAACATTCATTTCCGTTTCAAGCTACGCTAGATTCAGTTTATTATAAAAAATACTGTCTGATTTGGTTAGTGGTTAGTGAATGTTATGTGCAGAATGTTTAGTAGGGGAAGGCAATGTTAAGTCGCAATGATAGCTTAAATTTTGTATTTTGACGGTTATGTAAAGTTTTTTCGTTAATCTCTACCGGTAGATAAAGTTGGTATCACATTGATTAATTTTATTGCTTTCCAAAAATAATATACACCACACCTAATAATTGTGATTGTTCAAGTGTAATATTAAATTAAGCTTATAATTAACGCCTATTGTAATTAAATTTAATTTAATTAATTGTATGAATGTATTAAAATTAGTCCTACGTATCTCTTAACTGGTTTTGGATACATTATTATGTTGATAGAACGAATATTGATCAATTTACTTTAATTTTAATGGGTTTGGCAGTTTGGCGAACTGGAAATGCTTTAGTTATTTATGTACTCGTACCTGCATAGTTAATATTTTGTTTATTCAGTTATTTTATGGAGAATTTTGTATTAACAAATATTACAAAACTGAGAAATCATTTTGATTTTCAAGGGGTGTTAACTAAGTAGGAATCAACCTGACACTGAAGACTGCTAGCATTCCAGAATGATGGCAACGAGATGAAGATCTTCCAAATCTACAGTTGAGTAGTTGAGCATTGGAACTAGTACGAAAAATGATTCCCTTGATGCTGAATTGATGATGAAATTCGCGTTATGTGTTATGGAATTCTTGGGGAAAGCTGTGTTATTTTACCATAAAAGTTGTTAAGTTAACAGAAAAAAGTAGTAGGATGCCAATTGTTTTGTTTTGAATAATATTTATTTATTATTTATTGTTATTAAGTTTAATTTGTAGAACTCCATTTTATTTTTTTATTTTTTATATATTCAATAATATTATTATTGGGTTTATAAAAACAGTTTATTTTTAAACAAGTTCTGCTGTGTAATTATTATTACGCGTGACAGCTGTTTCGCCTTCTGAAGGCATTATCAAACTGTGGGTAGCCCACTTACAGACGATACATTTATATTATTTGTAGGTATTAAAAAAAAAAAAAAAAAATAAATTGAATAATATATTTTTTTAAAACTATAATTTTTACAAAATCAACGTTTGCTACGTCAAAAACGTTGAAAATGAAATCTGGGGAGTTGATCACATTCGTAGGGAGTTGATATAGAAAATTTATATGGGGCGTTCCTTATCCTGCAAAATGCAGAAATATGTTTTTACGCCGAAAAATGCTAAAACATGCAAATGCATGTAATCAGATGTATAATACTGATAAATTAAAAAATATGTATATTTTTTTCAAAACTTAATGGGCAAAATCTCAATTGTAATAGTTAATTATTGAAGACAATATTAGCGATTCTGAAACGAAATGCGAAATTTTCCTGATTAAATCCGTTTCAAATTTACGTTTACGAATCTCTTATAATGTATTCAAAGATTAAATTTTTCAAATGTTTTGAGGAAGTATCCATGCATAAAACAATAAATTAAAAATAGCAGAAAGAGTAGGGTTCCAAAATATGAGATAAGTAAGTTCACTATTTAGAAACGTCATATTTTTCCTCACAGAAAGGTAACCCCAGATAAAACTGTCCAGAAGCCTTGACCTTAGCCTGAATGGTCGATTTCAGTTGTCTTTACTTGCTGGGGATGTTTTTTGAATAAGGGCGGAATAAAAGGAGAGGCTGAACTGAAAGGCCGTAGGTTAAAGTAGTCATTAATATTTGATGAAAGCGCTTTCATGAAGCACGCCACTGGTGGATATCTAGGCCTGTGCCAACGTCGTTCATCCCTTACTTAATATTCATTGTGCTGTGGGAAGGGGTTGTTCAATGATATGAGTATGGCTGGGAATCAGGTGATCGTTTACATTATTACTAATTATTGATTAAGTCATAAGTTTTTAAAGTCATGCCATAATGTTCTGTATTTTAATATTTGAATGTTACTACCAAAAGCTGTTCTAATTTTATATGTATTTATTTATTTATTAATATCCCTTTTAGGAGCTTTTATACACATTATTTATTATACATAACTGAACTCTACAAGAACAATCTTTCGTATTTGTTAAGTGATAAATTGAAGATGTACAGTGAAGAATGTAATATATGGTAGTTAGTCGTTACTTCATTTATAAATTAACATCTTGACTATCGCAGATATTTGCATAGTAATTATTACTACTTAGAAACTACTAGCTCCATTGTGATGATTTTTTTCGGGCATATATATGTGGGTACAATGACATTTCGAAAATAATTGATTATAAGTTATGTTGATGTCGTTTGAATTATGAAGATTGTATTTTCGATATTTTCACACCGAGAAAAATATAAATACATTCAATTAATTAATTTTATGAAAAAACTAGCACGTTTTTATTTTTTTCGAACTGGAATTTATTTTATAATATTTGGGAGGCTGGTATGGGTACCGCCGCCCCGGGAACCATTTATTGAATAACCAACACCTATTCCGGTTGGAAAGGTGAATAGGTCACCCCAAGTGATTCGTCACATTTGGTGACTTAGCATGGGCGCCTGAGTTCATGGAGTGAGGTTTATCCGGGTCTTAGCGGCGGATGTCCACCAACTGCGTGGCAGGCCGGATCGAGAGAGATTGGTTGATGGAGACCTTTTGACATCTCCAGCAGGACTCTCTCGGAACATCGCCTTGCACCTCAGTGGGAGGTATGGATTCATACGACCGTCACTCCTGGACTCCTATTCTGGATTCCTACCCATCCCTCGTACCTTTTTCTTTCCCAGAACTTCCCATCCTTCCTTTCCTAAAAAAACCCTCCAAACAGCATCCCCAAAGATACCGTAGGCCTTGTGGGGAATTATTTTCCATAAGGCTCCCTATGTGGAGCAAATGTATGATTATAATTAGCTTATAAAGCATGGTATACTTGCACTCCTAAAGGTGTAACCTTTTTTTTTTACTCCCAAATACAATATTTTTATATATAATTCTATAGTTTAAACGTGTGCAATAAATGAAACATCATTTTTTTACAAAAAAGTTTACTTTCAAAGTTGAAAATTGATCAGAGTACCCCAACTTTATGATACTTACGTTAAATTAACTATTACTTGCCCTGCACCGGGTTCTAAAATCGAGATATCTGGGCTCAGTGCAAATAAGCTTACCATCCTTCTACGGTAGTAGCCAATAATGTTAAACAATTAATACATAATACACAAACATATATTATACTTATATAACATCTGCCAAAGATAAAATTATTATTGTTTACTTTCTCACTGTGATGTACTACAATACATAGTACCTATCATAGTATTAATTACTTATAAATATATAAAATAATCTACTGTGCCCTCTTCTTCCAAACACAAGCTAACGCCTCTATGTAAGAGTGCTGTTCAAATCTCTTTGTATGTAAAAACCCAATATCAGATTGTAACATTTAATAATTCTATATGTTTCTATCTATTGTAAAATAAATTAACATGGTACGTACTCTGCATAACAAAAAGCATTCTCAAGTGTTCGTGGGAGCTGGTTAAGCATTGGAATGTTCGAACAATTTGTTCACTTACATTTAAGTTGTTCCACAGTGTATTTCCAGCCACCACGCAAGAAACTCATAGGAAATATGTGTTTGTAACTATTTTTATTATATTTGTCAGAGTAAGTTAGTTCACTAGATGCCGGAGAACCGTACAAGAATACATCTAATAGGTACATTCCATACATGCCCACATTACTGAAGGTATTTTATTCTTCGTCGTGTGTAGGAATATTTAATACGGTTTCGGCACTCAGCCTAATGATGCGTATTATAATAAGTGAACGTAAATTAAGTTAATTAAGAAATGAAAATCGTTACAAGTACGCTGTTTCATAACGTGGAACGGAAAGAGAAAGCGTAAATACATGAACGTCGTGAAACGCTTTTAAGCTCTGTAGATATAAACCTGAAAAATATCATATTGTGGGCGTGTCAGAGTATCCAAATAAAGCTGGATTGTTCTTTATTTATAAAATCAGCTTAAAACTTTTCATCGCGCATTATAGTTGGTAATAATAAGAATATAGTGTTTGTTTTTTTTTTAAGTAAAACAATCACTCCATATTTGAAAATCTCATACTACCATCACAGTTAACCGAAAATGTTGCTTGTGTCTTGATGAAGGGCTTAGCCAGCCGAGGAATTGAATAAACTACGCCTGGGTGATACCCAGACGCGATGCCAACTCAGCCACTGACCGGACATATATCTGAATGGTTTGCATAGCGGAGTTTTTGTGAAACTATACAAACCATTACAATAACTACTTTTGATTAAATTATGATACAAACAGATTGCATCCAATATAATAATTGGCGTAAAATGCGTTTGGCCAATGAACGTGATGTTGCGTTAGAATGTACATGTATATATTTATTTACCATATTTACTTCGGGGTCACTTGACATTTACACTGTTTATTTTTTATCATAGAATAATTAGAGATACAGTTCGCATCCAAAATATACTATAATTGGAAATGCTATTATTTCATTCTGACGTTTATTTTATGTATATTATATGTATCTTCTTGAAAAAGAAAAACTATCTTGTTGACAAACTGCTTAGTTGTAGTTTAACGCAAAAGACTTTAAAGAACAATAAAAAATAAATAATAATTTAAAGTATTTGGCTCGTGCTTTGTTTCCATCAGTCTGACCATAACTGATGATATTGCTGATCTAAGAGTTAACTGCCTCAGACCAGTGTTTTCCGGGATGCGTAGATCAGAGATGTAGGGTGGGCCATATCATTGATGGATTTAAACACCATCCAGCAAAATTTGTCCTGGATAATTCCAGGGCACTTAAGCCAGTGAAGGTTACGAAGTTGTTCTGAAATGTGCCAATATTTGGAGACCCCGGTTATGAGCCGTGCCGCTAATCTATTAATTAAACGAACTGTTCTTCTTTGCAAAAAGTTGACCAGGATAGTCATGTTTATAGCCACTGAATAAATGAACGACAGAAGATTAGCGTGGCGTGTTTGTGTGTCCAAAGCAAGATCAACTTTTCTTCACTTTCGGTGAAATTCATCAAAAATTTTCAAATATTGAAATTATTTCCTGGGCAGAGAAAATATTATTGGCTTATATTATATTAGTGACAGCAGTTTTCTGTCAAATCTGTATACACTTATAGGGGTTATCTGTTCAGTGCTTTTAGAGCACTCGTTTAGGCGATGCCATGAATTCGCATAATACAATTAATACTACCTTCATATGAAATTAGCAAGTCATTTTAAGTACTGAGGTTATATTGTTTGAAGTATCCTAGGTGTATTGTTTGCGCTACAATTGTTCGTAATGTATTTTAGAGAATAAAGGTGAAGTATTTGTGAAGAATTCACAACATTAAATAATCCTGCTCTAGCGCCTAGTAAGAGCACAGATATTACATTTCGTCATATACATATTATACGAATTCGCGAGAACCATATCACGGTTATGTCACTTTATGATTAGACAATGTCATGAGGCGGGTAAAGGTCGAAGAATGGGCTTTAATAAAAATTGTAATGCTGGTCTTGAAGAGGCTACATTTCTTACTCTGATTCCATTTTTGCTCATCTTTATTTTACCCATACAATTAAATTCATATTATAATATTTAATTTGTGGCAATATACAAACAGTGGTGAAAATTACTAGTAGTATCTTCAAGGTGAGTAAACAAAATTTAAAATATAAAAATTGTTTATCTATAATAATTTATGTGAAGTTACCACATAAAGGCCTGGTATAACATTTTAAGTTACCAAATTTAAACAGCAGGGTAAAATATGTTCGGTTACCAAATTTAAACACCTAAAACATGTTTACTGACCATATTTATGCAGCCTGGTATAATATGTACATTTAGTTACTAAATTTAAACAGCCATATTTAATTCCATAGGTATATTAATTCTAAGCCGAGTATTCCAAATCAAAATTTTAATTAGATTTTGATTTATTATTTCTTATTTTAAAATAAATATCATATTTTACACAGATTGTGTATTTAAATTAATTTTCTTATATTTTTTATGTGAAATTTTTTATTTTTTCACATATTTTTAACTCATGCTTTCTAAATTTTCTTATTATATACATCAATACCATGTACTTGCTATACCATTTTTACTATTTATAACAAATAGATTATACAAGTCTTTATTTTATTAATTTCTTGTAAAAGCCCACTGGGTAATGAATATATTTAGTTACCAAATTTAAATATCCAGGTATAATATGTTTAGATACCAACAAACACTAAGGTATTATAATTGTTTAGTTATCAAATTTACAACCAGATATAATACATTTTTAGTTACCAAATTGAAATAGCCACGTACTTTTCCCGAATCCTTCCTTTCTTCGCAAACTTTAAATGGCAACCAAGTTGAAGATTTTTATACCGTACAAACGGCCCAACAGCTTTAAACAGTCCGCAGCTAGTGTGTCTTTCCCAATTTTGGATACGCTGAAATAGAGAAACGCAGGCGATGGTAAAGAGGAAGGTTAGGAAGAACCCAAGAATTCATCATCTCACTCGCTTTGAATGAGCATGGGGCACTTATGACAAATAATATTTTGCAATGATAAAACTGTACGAGTATAAATGCACCAACATGTGCGAGTACCTACCTAGGAGGGTTTTACTGTACAAAAATATCCAGATATCATAAAAAACTAACCTTTTTTACAAAAATCAGAACTTTCTTTCAAATTTATTGATAAATGGTAGCAGACAAAAGAATTTTCTGAATCTGATCATTTTACTTCGACTATTCTTTTACTTCTACATCATTTCGTATCATTCATATTCTTTGGTGGTACAATCGCAAACCGAGATGACAGGGATTGATTTCCAATGATATCGCTGCACAGATACAGAATGTTGCAAAACGGAGAGTGCAGTTTTGAAGGGTATTAAAATAAACAGCGCGATTTTCAGAAATGGGTGTTATTTTATTTTATTCGGTAAATCATGACGTTTTATGCATCAAGTCCTGAAGATGACATCAGAAAGATGATGGCCTCCAGCAGCGATACAGCGTTTTCGGCAGCATTTCGGCACATCCAGATGGGTATAACGGGGATTTCCTCCCGAATTCGATCTTTGAGTTCTTCCAAGGTGTGAAAAACATTTTCCTTCAATTAGCTCCATAGGAAAAAGTTGCAAATTGCAGCCGGAAGGCCAGCTGGGTTGCGACGAGAGAACGGGCATTGCCCAATGCCAAGCCATGGTAACGACTGAAAACGACACGACTCTCCGGACATAATGAGACCCCTCCCAGGTTCCTACATCCACTACACGGGTGAACCGGCCCTTCAAAACTGCAATGTCTGTTTTGCTGCGCCCTGTATTTCTCTCTGCATTTACTGTGGTTTATGAATAATCTTTTGGGACGTTTTATGATATTTTCATAGCCAACAAACTGTGAAAATTACAATATATTATCGCAGGTTATATGAATTGACGAATGGTTAGATTGGCAGAGATGAAATATCTACTAAGATTTCTTATTCATTGGTTTTGTTTACATTTATTTTTCTCCAATAGTATATTTTCCTGGTAACATTTTTACTATTGAGATTCCGCTATATTTATTATCCCTTGATTCAATGAATAAATCAGTTGTTACATTCGTGTGTTCCGGTGTTAAATATGAATAACTTACATCTGTAGGTATCAGTCTAAAAAACATATTTATTATTGTTATCAATTCTTCATAATTAATTAAATTTTGAACCCCGTTATTTGAGTCTTCTTTTCACCTTAAGGCCCCGTAGTGAGCGTTCAAAGATGGTTTGAAGGGGAGATAATATATAAATACAAATGTTAGAGGGAACGCACTTATATTAAAAAAGGATAATAATTAAGCGAAAATGCTGAAAATATTTCATAAAACACGATTCATTTGAAGTAGAGCAAAAATCTCTCGAAAAATGAATTAGTTGCATTCAAAGATACAACTGAGAATTTTTTCATGCCTATATCATATTAAATAAGATAACAAAACGTATTTGAAATAATTTTCGGAATATACTTGGCGATTTTTATCTATCGAGGAAATTTCATATAATTAACGTTTCGGCATAAAAAATGTACAGATATTATAAATATGTCTATTTTATATTATCTATATTTTTCTCTTGTATATTTTGTGTTTTTGTATTATAGTACTTGAAATACTATTCTTCTGTAGGTATATATTTTCTACATTGTGGCTTCTAGTTGACCTGCTGACAAAGTGCTCTGGCAGTTTAGCGTATGTATAAACACAATAAAATAAATTAAAAATAAAAAATAAAAAAAAATGGTTTAACCAGGCGTTTAAATTAGACATTTTTCTTTAAGGGTGGCGTCACTAATCGACGAGTAACGATAATTGATAATTTTACTGAGAGGTGATGAAGTGTGTACCATTTTAGAGTGACAAACATTACAGTCAATTTTGTAAACTTTTATCAGCAGTAGAAACTTATAAAACGTTTTCCGTTAAATTTGGCTAAATTCACACTAAAACGACGGATTTTCGTTCAATTTGCAAAGTTTATGTTAGTTTATAATGGTGGCATGTTGTTAGCCTGCTTATTGACACGGAAACTCCGATCAGCTGTTGTACAACGTTACATTTTAGCGCGTGGTCCAGGAGAGTGTGACATGGAATCCATTAATACCAACATATCCAATTCATCGACCAAGTATTAACTAGACAGGTCGTGTGAACCTTAAAATTACCACTGTCATCAAATATATTGGTTTAAGAGAACGTTTATCAAAAAGAAGGTGCATTATCCTAAGGACGGGTTGTTTCGGAGAATCTGAACAATTCATCAAATTTCAACGTTCATTTTCAAGTTCTGTGAAAGATTTTTTCAAGTTCTGTTTTTATTTCAGTTTTGGCAAGCAACTAGCCTACAATGATATAAAAACAGAACTTGAATAAGTCTTTCACAGAACCCGAAAATGAACGTTGAAATTTGATGAATTGTTCAAATTCCCCGAAACAACCCGTCCTAAGTCGAAAGATCGGAAGAAGCATTGTTTTTTGACTTTTGTTGGTCTGCACAAAGCTAATTTGTCTTTCAGCAAGTTCGTCACAACGCTAATTGTGAAGATCATTTTAAAACAAGAATTTTAGGCAGGTAGAAATATTTTAGGTTGACAGCCTCCATAGCCGAGGTGTATGGCTCTCGACTAGCAAGCTGGAGGTCGCGGGTTCATATCCTGACGTGCGCAAATAAATTTTATTTTATTAATTTTTGTATTTCACAATTTATTCATTTGAAATAATATATAGTATATTTGCGGCATGTTTTAGAGTGGAAGATAATCTCAGTATCGCCCCGGTGGAAGACCAACATTCAAAATTGAAACGTTGCTGGAAATGGCTTTGTCGTGTTTGGTGACCAGATATGAATAGCCAGGTACTTCCCCACCTTCCTCCTCTCATCTTCTTCCCCTCCCCACTACCTTCAGCCTCACAACATACCCCAATTGGGAATGCCATAGTCTCACTGGCTCCAGACGGATGGGAGCAGTTAGGACTCTTGTGCGGTTTCACATAAAAGGGTTAAATAGCATTTTTATAAATAATAACGTCCTAAATGTAATACCATTTCCAAAACTACACTAATGAATATAATAATAATAATAATTCACTAACTTTCAAAAAAATTCTCAAGAATACGGCTTTTTTCCAAAGGCTCTCAAAGTTTTATTTTATACCGTGAGCAATAGCAGGGATGTTCAGGTTTGCTCAATAAGAATTAGATTCTTAGAATATGGACTAATGTAACTTTGGCACTCAAAAAACTGATCTGAGGTGTCGATTTTTTTTGGACACTTCATGGTTATATTAAAATATTCTCGTCCGCCATAAGATGATCTCAAGGGATCTGCTCTTCAAGGGATAACTTATTACAATACAATACAATACTTTTAATAACGTTTTTAGTAAATTGATAAAAAAAACAAGACTAGATGCTGTACCTACTATGAATTTTTCCCTCTGTTGGAACTTGGGTAAATGGATTGTAACCAATAATATCACATAAAAACAAATAAGATTTATATTAATTATTACATTTATAATATTAACTAAGGTTAATTTTACTCAACTATCCAGTACAAGTATTATTCTAGTAAAAATGAGATCTGCCTGTTATTATTTATATCAACTATTTTAGTAGGCATTTTTATTAAACTGACGTAGGAACAACGACCCACTTTTAACCAGAGTTGTTACCTAGTTAAATATACGCCAAAAAATGACTTAAGTTAATTTAGTCGATTCCCTAGACCTAGCATGCTAGTGTAAAATAATTAATACCATTCCTTCCGCGTTAGAATAAACCAAATTACTTAAACAGATCCGCCAAGCAATAAAATAAACTAACTGCGGGAATAAATTTCCCCACATGTCACAGTACAGGACGTTTATCTGAAATTCTTATTAAGAAAGCCTTGTTCAGTTTGCTGAAATTCCTAAATTTTACTGAAATATCCTGAAATCTATTTCCAAAAGTCTCTTTTTGAAGTTCTATTTTCTATAAATGTACATCTAAATTTGTTTAAAGCGATGCACTACGTCGTGTAATATTTTAAATCGAGCCGCTATCAATAACACCCCTTACGGCGATAAGGTTTAAATTCCCGCTTAACACCATCCGCCTGTTTTGATTTATGCAAGAAAAAAACATGGCCAAAAAGTGCCTTTTATTTTATTTTGTGGATGTTCAGGCATTAATATTTTTTTTCCGATCATTTTATAAATAACTTAATTTGCCACATTATGGGTTCGTAAGTAGGAGATTTTTGAACTTTAAAGCAAATTTTCAAACCAAAAACACATGATCTTGCATTACTACGTAGTGCATTGCCTTAAGTAGACCTAAACATTATTTATAAATTATATTTTTATTTATTTCTCTGTGTTTACAGGCAAGTACACTAAGGATGGGTTGTTTCGCAGATTTTGAACAATTCATAAAATTTAAACGTTCATTCAAAAATTAACTTTGAAATTTGAAGAATTTTTCAAATTCTCTGAAACAACCCGTACTAATTCTTCTTAAAATGTGAATAAAATGAATCGATGGATGTCATAAAAATTTATAGTTTCAAGCCGACAGAAGAAATGATTTTCATGCGAGAGATAGTCTGAAGCTCTGAATTACCATTAACCTTTTTTTGAATTTCAATACCAAAAGTATTATAGTGATTTGTTTTTGGGGTATTATGCCGTGTTACGCTACCTCCTTCTTTAGCCAAAGTTTCAGATTTCACATCTGCCCTGATGATGGAAACTGCAATGCTGTTCGAAGCGTTGGCTAAAGAAGGAGGTCACGCCACACGGCATAATAACCCAAAAACAATAATAATAATAATAATCACTATAAATTTAGATTCCATTTGTACAAGTAAAATTTGGACGTCGTTTTATTGATTTAACCGACTATTGACCACAATCAAAACGCATTTATTTTTTAAATAATGAAGATAATATTAGTGATTTCTAAACGAAAATCTGAAACAGAAAAATCAGAAAAGGAAACGGTCACATCTGGGACTCGAACCCAGGACCCCTGTCTTTCCGGGACAGTGCTCTACCAACTGCGCTAATGGGACCCTATCCCCCTCGGTCACTTTTAACTGTATCATACTTCGAATAAGAACTACTAACATTGTCTTCATTTTTTTTCTCACCGCACATTTTTATTGGCAACTATCTTTATGTATGATCGCAAGATTCAACCCGAACTAAATGCAATCCAGACAGCGTCTTTTAGATAAACCTATCTTATTTTTTTATTTAATGTGCGACATCTGTTGACTTTTTCTGCAAGTCTAGAATGAAATATTTATTTTTCGGAATAACTTTATTGAGTAAAACCTCAAATTGTAATATTTAAATAATGAAGACAATATTAGTGATTTCTAAACGAAAATCTGAAACAGAAAAATCAGAAAAGGAAACGGTCACATCTGGGACTTCGTGTCCCAGATGTTCGGGGTTCGTGTCCCAGATGTGACCGTTTCCTTTTCTGATTTTTCTGTTTCAGATTTTCGTTTAGAAATCACTAATATTGTCTTCATTATTTAAATATTACAATTTGAGGTTTTACTCAATAAAGTTATTCCGCATTTATTTTGCTTGTTAAAATGATAACCGGGCAGAAAGGTGATACAAAGTTGTATGTTTGTCTGGGACTTCGTGTCCCAGATGTTCGGGGTTCGTGTCCCAGATGTGACCGTTTCCTTTTCTGATTTTTCTGTTTCAGATTTTCGTTTAGAAATCACTAATATTGTCTTCATTATTTAAATATTACAATTTGAGGTTTTACTCAATAAAGTTATTCCGCATTTATTTTGCTTGTTAAAATGATAACCGGGCAGAAAGGTGATACAAAGTTATGAAAAGTGATGAAAAGAACTAGGTTATCACTTTTAAAAAGTGCGTCAAACTGCTATTGTCCTGGGTTGCCATTGGACCGTAAAAATACATTATCTGAAATTCACTGAGAGACTAGACATTAGAAATACATTTAGAACTAACTGTTATATCTCCGCAGGTCTCGTAATAATCTTTTCTAAATCACGTCGTTTCTAGTCCAAGGCGACGTTGAAAGGTTCGGAGTAATAAATTTGGATTAGAGAGATAATACACCACCTGAGGAAAACTTTTCAACGTGAGACCACCGGCTTTAAGGAAAAATCCTACCCCAGAAAACTTAATACAAGGCATTTATTTGAAGCGTTTTGCGTTTGCATTATTAATATAATAAATAAGTTAGATATTACAGTTTTTTAAATCTAGGCATAATGAAACATTCTCGTAATGATAATAGTTATTATGTATGTTTTTATTTAGTCATAAAATAATACATTTTCTGAATAAAAATTTAGAATTACTTGCACGTACAACTTATTTCTATGACATTTAGGCACACTTTACACTACATCTAAAACTTATTCTTCATAGTATTAAGGCATAACCCATGAAAAGCAGCAAGACGTTTAGCTTCTTTAACATCCGTCGGTAGTTCATTGAATATCTTAAATCCTTTAAAATAGAGAATATTTTGGTTTCTTGACAATTATTTTTTGACAAATTCAAAAATCTCCACAGCTTCTCGTGGGGTAGCCATGTATTTCGAAAATAAAAAAAACATTCTTAAACAAGTATTTCGCAGGCATATTATTTTTGAGCTTAATAATAATATTTTTTATTCCAGGATGTGGGGAGGTTAGTGCAATCCCACACGTCCCATATAGATATACACCTTTATTGTACAATGGGAGCTTGGGCCCAGTGGCGCTTGGTGCTGGTAGGCTGCGGTCACCACCGTGTTGGCGGAGGCCATTAGCCGCATCCTGACTCCAGTGACCCGGTGTCTCATCAGACCGGCAAATCCATTTAGTCCTAGTTCCATGAACATTGTCGATGCGCTGCTGTATCTTCTGTATCCAAATATGATTCTACAGGCGTCATTATATTGAATTCGGAGTCGTTCCATCGAGCATGTTTGGTTTGGAGCAGGCTGGTACAGAATGCGTTGAACAATGTTTTTTTAACAGTATTGCTGCATTTGCAAAATCTGCGGGCAATCATATTAGACACTATGCTTGGGCTTCTCCTTAGTCGTTCGATATCTCCATCGTCCGATAGGTCTTGATTGACAATGTGCTCCAAGTATTTTACGTTCGTACATGTATTTATTCTTGCCTCATTAAGGTGTACGAAGAGCACCTTACCAGTATCTGGATTTTTTCCGTGGTGAAACGCAATCAATGCCGTCTTTTTGGGTTGTAGGTACATAATATTCCATATTCTTTATTCTTCACGAACATTTAGCAGTAAACAGCTCAATAAATATAAATATTAAGGTATAATAATACACACTGTCTCACACCTAACAGACCTTGTTTTTTCTGCATATTAATTTTGTTAGAATACCCACTACAATTCAATACTGCTCGCATGCCTCTATTTTGAATTATTTCCAAAAAATTTTATCTGTTTTTGATTCCACAAGAATAAAAAGTACAATAGAGCAGTAATTTAAACTAGCAGTTAAAAACCCGCTCCGCGGGTTTTTTTCTGCTAGGCCCTGCGGGCGGCACTTAGTTGGGCTTCGCCCAGTTTAAGTGATACTAACAACAGTTACATTTAATAGGTAGATATTAGGTCATTCACAGAGAGAGGGTGAGTATATATTGTTAAAACACGGAATAGGAAGGCGTTTAGGCATAATAAGAATGACAGTTGTTCGGGTAAAACTTTACCTTTCCCGAATAATTGCCTAAATGGCTAAAGGTAAATTAATATAGGTAAATATTCGGAATCGCTGGACACGGAAAATAGAAAATATTTTTAAATAATACCTTCTGATTTACCTTAATTACTATAAAAGGAATCGAACAGCATTTGGGAAAATTTTAATTTTAGCTTTTTAATTTTTAATTACGTAAAATGAAAATTCGCTTTCGCTGTATGGGATGACAGTCTGAATAATTTCTCTTGATAACATTTTCTTTTGTCGGTATTCCTGAAATGAGCGGCTAGAGACAATTGAAAAACGTAAATTAAAAAAAATATAATGTTATACAATATTCCGGCAAAATAGTGCCTACTTAGCACAAATGATTTATTTGACTATTATTTTATTTAACCTCACCTATAATAACCTAACCTAACCTATAATAATCCAGCCTAACCTATAATAATCCAACCTAACCTATGTCCTAACCTAACCTAAAATAATCCAACCTAACCTATATCCTATCCTAACCTATAATAATCTAACCTGACCTCACCTATAATAATCCAACCTAACCTAACCTATATCCTAACCTAACCTATAATAATCCAATCTAGCCTAACCTAACCTAACCTAACCGAACCAATCCTAACCTAACCTATCCTAACCTAACCTAACCTATACAAATCCAACCTAACCTATAATAACCCAACCTAACCTAACCCATAATAACCCAAACTAACGTTACCTAACCTAACATAACCTGACTTATCCTAACCTATAATAATCCAACTTAATCTAACCTTACCTATAAACTAACTTGAACTATACTAATCCAACCTAATCTAACCTAACCTAACCTAGCATAACCCAACCTAACCTATCCTAACCTATAATAACCTTTTTTTTTAAATATTTCCTTACTTGTAAAAGAAACCAAAATACCAAAATAATATTTGCATAGAGTAAATTATGGTAAAAATTCTATACACTCATATCAGGAATACCAAAAAAAGAAAATGTCATCAATAGAAATTATTCCGGCTGTCATCCAATACAACGAAAGCAAATTTTAATTTTACGTAATTAAAAATTAAAATGCTAAAATTCAAAAATTCCCGAATGCATTCAGATTCCTTCTATATTAATTAAGGTTAATCCGAAGGTTTTACTTAAAAATATTTCGTATTATCCTTGTCCAGCGTTTCCGAATAATACCTTAATATATATTATATAAATATATACACCTGGCAAAATGATTGTTTTATTATACATTTAAGTAAATGTCAGATTAGAGATTTGTTGGCTAATTTTACAATCAACGAAGCGTTTCTATCTTCCGATTGTCTTTCATGTTATTTTATTGGGTTGGCAGTGCCTATACTTTCGCGTATATCATATTGGTGTTCTGTCAAAATAATGCGAAATTATTATTTACGTAAATAATATTAAATATCAATATTTTTCAAAATCGTACATGCAAAGAGTTGTTGTTTATTGTCATTAAGTTGAATCAAATATTTGTAAATGCGTATTAAAACGGTAGTTTCACGTAAATAATTACCGTTGTTTGAATAAATGAAGTTGTACGTATTTGTATATATCGCTCTTATGCGCTCTGTCGGCCAATAGAGAAACTACCCCAGCGGCCGGTAAAGGAGGGATTGACACTTTTAAGGAACCTTGGAATGTTTGATTCTTCAAATATATAAAATGTAAATGTGGATAATTTTTACTGTGACGTAATTAATCCAATGGATTGTGAACTTTCTAAAACATATTTTCTTCGATATTATCCAAAAATTATATGAGCAGAAACGATGTTTTTGAAGAAATCTGGTGATCCTATTTTAGTATGAAATTGGGTCTTAATTTTCAAGTTAGCGGAATTTAACCAAAACAAATTATTTGAATTCAACCAATCAGATGGCCCAGACCGTCCAGACGATCGCATAATAATATTATAGATGCCATTGCAAAGTTTAAATAAACTTCCAGAAGAAATCTTTTTATTTTGCATATTTAAATATTCGCGCCAGCCCCTTGGTTCGTTCTTTCACCGCCAGAGGAGCGCTCTCTCGGCTATCATCTATTGACGCGGTGCGTATCGGCCATGTTGAATGAACGCGTGCTTTTTTCGTCAAACGTCAAACGTAATCACGTAATTGTGGATAATTTTCACTGTAATGTAATTAATCCAATGGATCATGAACTTTCTAAAACATATTTTCTTCGATATTATCCAAAAATTGTATAAGCAGAAACGATATTTTTGAAGAAATATCGTATTACATGTGGCGATTCTATTTCAGTATGAAATCGTGTCTTAATCTTTAAAGTCTTATTTAAACACAATTTAAATTTGACCAATCAGAGGGCCTACATCACCCAGACGCTGGAGTATTAATACTATCAGATGAGATCCAACTATACTATTATAAACTAATTTACATCTAATTTATACCTTATTCTTCTTTAAAAAATAACCTTTTTGCCATTTTCTTATCTAATAATTCAAAGTAACAGTAAAATTTTGAGTTGTTTGTTTATTATAATGACTAAGTACTTGATTTCGTCTAATTTATCCATTCCTTCGTTGTCTATGATAATTTTACTGAGTCCGTTAAATTTTTTACCTATTACCGTGTATTTACTTTTTATATTTAGCTTAAATTTGTTTATCTTTGACCACATAGATATATGATCGAGGTCATACGGTATTTTGAGTATAACTTTTACAAAAATATATTGCGGTTATACATAAAAGCTATTTTATACTTACCTACATTTTCACGCTACCGAGGCCCTGGTGATGGTGACCTAGAGTTCTTACATAAGGAAAGAAACGATAAGATTTTGAATAGACTTTTTTCCAAAATCATTCAAGTTTTTTTCGTTCTTCTTTTCTCGAGCATGTACAAAATATTTGTCTCATTAGACTAAACAATAAATTTGAATAGTTAAAGAATGCTTAAGTAATTTTTTTCCACATCAGATTCTAGAAATTCAAACTAAACAAAAAAACATGACTGACATTAATAAAATTATGTTTACTAAGCAAAAGCCTGAATAATACCATAAACCAAGTTCTCATTAACAGGTTGTACAGAGTTCCTAATCCATTACTAACCCGTACAAATAGGATATTAGTTTGTAAATTCCTAACAGCAAAGTCATTAAACACCGATAAATAAGTTGCTAAGCCATTATTGACAACCGTCAACATTTGCAACTTCGAACATTCAAACATTGACGAGTGATTTTGTCTCTAATAGTCCGTCCGAAAATTTTAGTCATCGCCCTTATCCTTAATGGTTCGTTCAACCGTCGTAAAATCGCATGGTCTCTTAAAGTCTCGGATCAACCGTCGATAATGACCTTGCCCAGTGGCCCGCACAATAAAATCCATCGTTAAGTCCCAATTTGTGGGCCGATTAAACGGAAACCGCTAAATAAGCCGCTGGATTATTCGTGAACTCTAAAGCTGTGGAGGACGTAGTGTTGAAAGTTGCTAATAATAAAATTTACGTCCTATCGGATTACAGAACAATATCCACACAAGTTTGGTGAATGAGAACACCGTCTATTTACATCATACCGAGTTACAGAACATTTCCAAATAGAACAATATCCACATAGGTATAGGGGCATGAGGATATTGAGGATACCGTATATTTACATCCTATCGGATTACAGAACAGTCCCCATATAGAATAATGTTCACAAAAGTATAGGGGCATGAGGATACCGTCTGTTTACATTCTATCGGGAAACAGAACAATATCCATAGAGAACAATATTTACACAGGTATGGGGGCATGAGGACACCGTCTATTTACATCCTATGGGGTTACAGAACAATATCCACACATGTTTGGGCGCATGAGGCCACCGTCTATTTACACCCTCTCGGGTTACAGAACAATCCCCATGCAGAACAATATCTACACAGATATGAGGGCATGAGGACACCGTCTATTTTCATTCTATCGGGTTACAGAACAATCCCAAAATAAAACAAATATCCACACAGGTATAGGGGCATGAGGATATGTACATCATATTGGGTTACAGAACAATATCCATACAGAACAATATTTAGACAGGTATGGAACATGAGGATACCGTCTATGTACCACGAGAAAATTCAAAAAAATATTTACAATACCTCTACATAAGAGAGTTCGGTTTTTACCTAAGAACATTTATCTCGGTAATGCTGAGAATCTGCAGCCTTAATTCAAAAAGGTATGCAGAATTACTGCTGATGGCTTATAGGCTTCTGAACGGATTCTTATCAATACCTGAAATTCTGGCTGAAATTGGATTCTGTCCCGGATAATTTCACCACCATCTTCTTCTTCTGATTCTGATTCTTCCCAGATGGAGAATCAACTTACCAATGCTGATGCTCCTAGGAAGACTTACTAGGGTAATTAACTGTCTCAATGTATATATTTTGTACATGTCCTTCGTCAAGTTTAGGCACGAAATATTATTAACCTTTAACTGTATGCATCTATGTTTAACCTTTTTCTAAGATGTAATCTAATACATTTTTATGCCAACTATATGTTTATGTAATTTGCAATCTATAAGTTTTTATACCGTGCAAAAAAAGTTGACCAAGAAAATAAGAAAATTAAGAAAAGCGCAAAATTCTGTATGTAATTCTGTAACAGCAAAAATATTTGTCTTACATTAGCTTCACACAGGAGGCCCTGAGGAAAAAAATCCCTCAGGGGCCTATGTCATCTTTGGTGATGCAATGTGGAGGGTATTTTTAGGGAAACGAAGGAGAGAAAGTTCTGGGACGGAAAAGGGTAAAAGGGGTGGGTAAGCATCAGGGGGTCAATGTGTCCAGGATTGACGGACGTATGAATCCATCTCTCCCACTGCGGCGCAAGGCGATGGGTCGAGAGAGACCGGCTGGAGAGGTCAAAATTTCTCCCTCAACCATTCTCTCCCGATCCGATCCACCACGCAGTAGGTGGGCAAACTCATCCGCCGCCAAGACCTGGACAAACCTTACACCATGAACCCGGAACCTATACTACATCACCAAACATAAAGAACAACTTAGTGTGACCTATGGCCTATGGTAGGGGTGTGATAGTTACCTCAGAAATAAAAAATTACATCTATGCGATTGCATCTAATTGACCATGAGACCATTGTATATAACAAATACTGTGATGGGATGTATATGTCGTAAAACGCCAGATGACAGATTAGGTTAGGTTTGCTGTTATTTCATTTATTTTTCGTGCTGTATCACCGTTCTGTTTTGTCATGGAACCGTTTTTAACTGAGGTTTCGTCGTTCCAAAAGTAGTTAAATGAAATAATAAGCCTGGCTAAGAATAAATTCAAGGCAAAATTTAAAAAAATGGTCAAGCTCATTAAATTCAATAATTACTTAATATCTTTCGCCCAGAACACAACCTCTTTAGTTTTCTGGCATCGGATTATCCCGAGGTATGGTGGTCGTTTTACTCAAACAAACATCCAGCCCCAGCCACTTTTATATCGGTAGGTAATGGCCGCCTGAAGCAAATAAAATGAAGCCTTTGAAATCATTTTGCTCCCACGTTTTGGGTTATATTTTAGTAAGTATCAACAATGTTTTTTCTTCTTACGCTCGCTGGTTTTATATACCATGAGAAGAGAATTTGTTATTTTTTAGATAATGTTATGGAATGATAAATAAAAGTTTTCAACATCTACTTTTTGATATACTTGAAATGAATTAGATGCTGATCGATTATCGCACAAGAGTCCCAACCATCTGGAGCCAGTGAGACTATGATATCCCCAATTGGGATATCTTGTGAGGCTAAAAGTAGTGAGGACAGGAAGAATATGGGAAGAGGAAGGTGAGGAAGTACGTTAGTAGAACGTGCCCCAAATACACTAGATATTATTAATTTTACCAAATTCGCTCTGATATACAATGTTTTTATGAAATGAAATGTGAATTTTAGTAAGTGCAATTTGAGTAGTAGTTTTCTCCTAAATCTACCCTAAACGGTCAGTTTAAACGTTTATGAAGGTGGTGAGCATTGATGCGACCAATTGAGACTTTTCATTGACGGCGAATGATTCCAATTGTGATTGATGCTTATTAGCAGTAATTTATACTGAACTTCTCCGGAGTACTCTCTAGCGTAGCTCTCTCTACTGTTAGTATTGAGGTATTATATCGACTGCGGTTTGGTAAAACCCTTCAAACCATGAAATGAAAACATTATGCGAGACGAAAAAAACCAATATTCACTGATTCGTAAAACTAATTTTAAATCTTGAAGTTCATATGAAGTTGAATATTTGTTTTTCAAAATGTCGATGTAAAATGTTTTCTATTTATAATTTTTTTAAATTTGAGGTTAAAGTAATTTCATCTACGATTTTCTCTAAATAACCTTAAAACATATAAATTTTGGATTAAAAAACCTCAATTATCAAGAATCCTTTACAGTGTTGTACTTTGAAAACTATTCTATATCAAACCACTGAAAAGTGACATTCCTAAAAAATGTTGCTTTTTATAAGGTTTTTCCAAAATACAGGCTATATATAAAATAAATCATAGAAAATCAAAAATGTGTCGAAACTCATAAGAAAATACGATATTATTTATTTTACAATACAAGTCACGACGAATTAATAAAATTCAATAATAAGTAATTTTAAGTCAATCTACCACTTACGTTTTATAATTTTTATCTTGAAAATATCTACCAGACTTTTATCAAAGGCAAGATAAGAATTTTAGGGCAAAACTATATAGTGTAGATGCGTATTCTAAGTATGTACATGACCCAACCGTCGACAACTACACATCTTTACAGGGAGGTATATTAGGTAGTCGCCACAGGATCAGTGTCGGATAGAGGAATTTTTATATTGAATAATGTTTATATTGTATGGTCACTCAACATATATCACCACTATGAATACCTGCTCTAAAATAAATAAATTAAATGCAATGATGTCGCCAATTCCTATAATAGGTTCCTTTTTCCTTTTACGAAAGATTTCAAAAGAAATCAGAAAATTATTGGTGTCTTAAGGGTGGCAATAATTTCATAAAAAGAATTTTAAAATCTACTGCGAGAACTTTTTCTTATTCGCGTAACCGTTCTAATAACCGTGTGAAAATACTAGCATTAATCAATAATATTCTGTATATCCGGAAGACGTCGCACGATCAACTGATTCATATTTTTTAGTCGGGTCATATCAACAGTTAGAAAAACGAGAGTATGTAAGAAGGAAGAAATGTATACTGTATACGACTACAGCGTTGTGTAGCGGTCCATTCAATCTGCTTACCCCTGCATGGAAATGGCACCATGATTAGTTATTAAGTAAGTTTATAGGACTCAGAAGGTTTGTGGCGACGCTAAGAGGGATGCACAAGAACGGAAGATGGATGATCAGCGGGCTTTTTATTTACGATGATACACATAAATATTACACTACATCACAATAGCTATTATTATGCATAAGATAGTTAAAATACATTATCTCACTCTACAACTGACGAGGTTGCCCTCTATAGCAGTCCGTGAAGATTGTGAAAAAATATAATTTATTATAAGTTCTATCGCCCTCTGTTGAACTCGACCGCCTTATTTCCGATCTTGATAAATTCTTCCATCCAGGTTACAGGCAACCCTCTGCGTCAATTTTCAACCCAGATTATTTTATAAATCATTAAATTGGTGGACATTACATGAAGAGAAAAAAAGTATTGCTAATTTATTAAAAATCTCTTCAAATTATTGGTAAACCGGTTCAAGCGGTATTGCAGGCCGTTTCCTGATAAAATTTTATTGAATTCGTAATATACTGGAACATTTGTTCATGCACTTTCGTTTTTCGATATACCATAAAGAAATGTGAAATTATTAGTATTTTTATGTGTTCCGACATAGTGATAATACATTCATAATTTTAGTAACAAATATATATTATTAGGAAACCTATGAAAAGTTAAGGGCTTGCAATCCCGTATTTAACCAGATTACGAATAATTTTAAGAGTTCTTTAATAAATTAGCAATATTCAAAATTTGCCATTTTTATCCGTATAGCTTCTAGAGTTCGGTACAGCGGCGCCTCTTGTAGAACGTATGCATTGATACTAGTATATATAGTATTTACCTCCTCACGCTAGTAAATAATTTATTTGTTTTGTTTCCGAATTTGACGATTTCAAACTATTGCGCCTGGGGCTAGTGCCATGGCTGCGGCTCCCTTGTCCAGCACGACCCAGGTAAGGCGGTGAGCATCCCTTAGACGGCTTAGGGATGTAATATCGTCCCTACGAGATAACGGCCGACCGTATGCCTCTGCATAAGATATTCCATGTATTAATTTACGGACCCCGAATACAAATAGGATAACCCCTACCAGGGACAGCATTACCCTAATTTCTACATTCAGATTGAAAACGGGAGATAATGCGTAATTTGAACGATTTTCTTTTCTGACCCACGGGATTTTTTATATCGTATTAAAATAGGTTAAGTGACATGTTCAAGATAATCTGAAACTAGAGTCTAAACTTCTTACTGTTGTATATCACGATAAAATGATGTACAGGAGCAGAGATGTGCTTTAGGGCGACACACTTTTCCTAAAACAATATCGTTACACACAAAGACAACAGAACAGTTAAAACTGTTCAATGTTAGACATGGCGATGAAAAAAAAAATATTATTATAAAAGTCCTGAAAATGCAAAGAGAATTTTTTTTTACATTATCAACCTTTAATATCTCCGAGAATATATAGATATTGTATTAAAATACTACCTAGGCAATAAAATCAGCCTGAACAATTGTATATATTTGTAGAAAGCATTAACTTTTGCCTCGCTATAATTTACAATATACGACAAATTTACGTTCCAAAGTAAATCAGTCGTTTTAAAATTAAATTTAAATCAATTATTATTTTTTTGGTAAACTAATGTTTTTAAGACAAGATTTTTTATGCATAGCACAAAGGGTAACAATTATTTTACAAGCAATAATTATTCGCCTGAAACACTCATCCACATTGAAAAATCTCCTGATTAAAGATACATGACGCCAACGGGACTCGAACCCGTGTCCCTTCGATTTCCGGTCGACAGCTCTGACCACTGAGCTATGGCGGCTTATCTCTTATCCGCGAAATAATTCAATATATACTAGTGTTTCATTCAACAATTACAGCTTGTTACATAGATTTTTTTTTGATATTTATATAGATTTTTTTTTAATTTAAAAAATGTAACAAGCAGTAATTGTTGAATGAAACACTAGTATATATTGAATTATTTCGCGGATAAGAGATAAGCCGCCATAGCTCAGTGGTCAGAGCTGTCGATCGGAAATCGAAGGGACACGGGTTCGAGTCCCGTTGGCGTCATGTATCTTTTATCAGGAGATTTTTCAATGTGGATGAGTGTTTCAGGCGAATAATTATTGCTTGTAAAATAATTAAATTTAAATCGATCAAAATAGTTTTGTTTAAAAATTCGTAAATTTTTTTATTTTAAATTTAATTTTTTTTGAACGGTAAAGGAGGAAAAAATATATTTTTTAATAATTGGTGTAAAATGGTGAAAAATAATTTTCTTTAATTGCCTAACAACAATTAAATAGCACATATTTGTACAAAGTTTTTGTTATACCCTCTGATTAAAAGAAAATATTATTCAGTTTGGTTGGGTATTTTGGCCTCAAATCCAAATTTAAATTTTGTATGAAAAATGCCGTACAACCGTTCTCCTTAAGATGGGGTCGTAAAATATTACGACTCCAAGAATATTGTTACAAACAATTTGAAATAGTTTCGAATGTTTTTCTGCCATTCGACACGGCGTTTTATACTCTTATTCTAAGATATATGCATGTCTAAAGGCAGGTAGATACCTACTAGCTTTTTTATAAACAGGTGGATTATAAAATTTTAAAATACTTGGTTATACAGGATGTCCGAGAGTAAGGTGCACTAACTTCAGGAGGTGAATATGCATGATGGTAAAAGTAGAAAAGATGAATCAGTTTTTTCGATAGATATTCCAATATTTATTTTACCAAAGAAAACTATTTTTCCACTTATAGAATTATTTTACCTAAAAACTACCTTAAAACGTTAAAATTAAGGTTTTTTGTACTGTCATGTAGTACCATCCCCGAAGTTGCCACACTTTATCCCCGTACATACTTTATATGCAGAACTGCAGTGACTTCAAGTCACTAGAATGTTTTAAACACTGCACCTCCTTAGTTAGAAATCAGAGTATAATCCGCCTATTTCTTTTGCATTTTACAAGTATATTCTACAATAAAAAGATACCAGCACAAATTACTAAATTTAAGCTGAATATTTCATTTCAAAATAGTATTTATATCATTCTAAAGACATAGGTAAATTGAATTATGCTGTCAGATTGACAACCCTGAAATTCTCACCAAAATAAAATTATATGTACCGACCAGAAATATGAGACAAAATGCTATCATTTTCTTCTTACCCTTCTATATGTTATAACTTACAATAAAGCCGTATAAGTGTACGCGATACGGTAGGAGTGGAGGTCAGAACAATTTACGGAGAGCCGTAATTACGCGGCTGTCATATGTCAAAGTGACAGATCCCATATAAAGAAATTATATTCAGTGGCAGTTCCTAAATTGATTAGATCTCCTGAGAAAGATTATAGTATAGTGCGTCACCCCAACAAATAATAAGTACAAGCCACGCCCAAATTATGCGCGCCTAATATAGCGCAATATGTCTAAGGCTTTAGTGATGAAACGAACTCAAACGAAAAGGACGGGTTGTTTCAGATAATTTGAACAATTTATCGAATTTAAAAGTTTATTTTCGGATTCTGTGAAAGTCCAGTTCGAGTTCTGTGATTATATCATTATAGGCTAATTGCTCGACAGAATTGAAATAATAACAGAACTTTTCAATTTGAAGAATTGTTCAAATTCTCCGAAACAACCCGTCCTAAATAAATACTTTGCTGAAATATATACATACGATATTACCCCGCGGCGAATGCATTTTTCATTTGTCTTTCTTTAGTTTATTTTTTAAATTATTTTATTTTTCATTTTTATTTTTTTATTGATTTTTTCATTTTAATTTGATAATTTAAATTGCTAAAATTATTTTTTTTTTTTATTAAGAAGTGTGTTTTTTTTTTAATTTTACGTGTTTTTAACTGATGCTTTTATGCTCCAAATCTTATTTTATAAATCAATAACATTTTCGATTGCTAAAATAAATAATTATGTAAGTGAAATGTTAATTTCATGTAAAAACTCACCGGGACGTGAATAACTAACTGCATTCTTTTACTTTGGTATATAAGTTTTACGTACATAGACAATGATTAATCCCCTGCATACGGTCGTAAAATTCAGCGTACAAGAGTTGAACATGAAACACCCGTCTCAGAAAGTCTCGTTTTTCCTACTTGTTCTTTTGGAAGGCGTCTAGTACGTGAAAAGAGTCACCGGTGGTCCTATTTCTCTCATCATTTCATCCTCCCATTCAGCCCTTTACTCACACCAATGGCAATGTATTTCTCCAACCCAGAGAATTTCTTGTGAGGCGTCACAATAAAAAAGACGTCACAACTCTCGGCTTCAAAATGGAATGGTAAGGGTGCAGTTTTGATGAGGTGTTTCAGTTTCCAACTGCAGGTTGAAGATTTCGCTGATGATAACTAACCTTTGATTCAGAAAAATTAATTACTGTAACTCTATATAATATAAATCACTTTACATAAAAAAAAATATTTATACAATATATTAAGACAACAGAAAAAAGTTTCACAGAATTTGAATTTGTTTTACAGAACTGACAAAACAACTGGACCTAAGATTAAAATTAAAGGATTATATATAAGTAAAAAAAAAACAAAATAAAAAATAATATTCATAAGTGCGATGTTAATGAGAGCATCGAAAAACAGACAAAAAAAACTGTTATTCAGTGACTTGCACTAACATGCACTGCTAAAGTGTCTAATATATTTTTTTTTCTTCAATAGGGGCATATTAAAAACATCAGCAATATTACCATAAGAGTTACCAATGGTGTGTTATCTATTAATATCAAAATTGTAGTCCGAAACCTTAGTATAATTTATAGCATAACGAACCTTGATTTATGGTAGGAACATGAAAGTGAATTAATATATTAGGGCTCCAACTGATAACTTACAATGTTAAATAATAAGTTCAAAAATTTTCGTCTGCCACTACAATAATTTCAATAAATGAAATAAAAAATCATAATATATTCATTCTAAAGGAATTCCAAGTCCCAAATAATACACCTGAAAACCTTTGCTCCCCTTAATAGCAGTAAGACACCAGCAATGAAAAGAATACACCAGCCTTGGAAATCATTAATTACTCTGGAATGTTAGTACACCAGAATAAGTAGTGAGGTTAGAAAAATAATAATATTAATGATATTGATATTATGCATTGGAAGTATGTGAAGTAGCTTAAACAATAATGAAAAAAAGAGATACGGATGAAACCGAGAATCGATCTCGTAAAATCCCGCTTTTGGGTGGATGCGTTACCAATTATCCTACCGAACCCCATCTGTAAACTCTCGTTGTTTACCAATAACGGGCCTCTTCAAGACCCGCTTTAATAAAGCCCTTCCCACAGCTACTACCTTAACCCGTCTCACAACGCTGCTCAACCGGGCGTTATAGCTCTCCTACACTGTACAGACAGGAGCGCTCTTGTGAGTTGTCACAAAAATATAAATAAAAGTGTTGTTGGAAATGGTTCTTGTAATAATACCGCCTTCTTCACCACAAAAAACTGTGTCTTTTAATTAGACTTAAAAATTCAAATAATCAGGAGCAAGGTGTGTAGAAATGGGTGTGTAGAACGGCCTGGAGGCCAACGTCCTTTCTATTATGCTCTCAATGTCCCTCTGCTTCTTGAAACTACTACCGACATCTGTCGGATAACTCTATAGCCACTGTGACCAATCTACACAAGAGCCATCTATTTCTCGTAACTCGAACTATTACGGGTATAATTAAGACTTTGCATGCCTTAGTCTTAGAATAAAAGTTTTCCTAACTCCCTCCCAAGTATTCTACAATGTATTATTTCGACCTTCATTTATTAAAGCTCTTATCTTATCTAGTGTATCCCAAATCAACAATCACTCTTCCCAGCAACTTTGAAATTTCCAAAGAAACCGCATTCAGTCTGAAGTTCCACTGAACAACTTACAATATTCCACTTCCAAAGCTCGCTCAACTATAAATCTCCGGGGAGTTAAGGTTTAATTTCAAGCGTTCTGCAGCGGCCCCTTCCCCCGGGCGCCAAGGTGCAAAGTTTTATCGTTCAGGTAATCGAGATTATGAAGATTTACGTTGGTCCTAAACAATCATGAATCACTATCAAAATGCCTTTTCCTGCTTTCTGGACACAAGTTAGTAGTCATCTACGTGACAGTAAAAGTAAAAAACATATTTTTTTTTTCAAAATTCCAATTTTTCTGGGTATTTTTAGGGTAAAAATGTAAAATTGGTTCGTCGGTGTATGTGTCTGGCATTATTACTGCGCTGTTGCTAAATCTACCGACCCGCGCCCAAGCGCTGTCGTTTCAACATTGAGTTTCCTCTATCCTCGTCGATGGTGTGTGTGACGTAACCAAGTTACACGAAAAACAAATGTTGGTATATCTATAGTTAAACAGTAGACCAACTTACTAGGAACAAAAAGCACGGAGTTCTCAATCTAGTGGGTGGTTTATTTGATTGCCGCGCTTTGTGTCAATAACTTTTATTTTATTCTCAAAGGATCTGATAATTTAATGTATCTAGCAGTGTTTAATTTTAAAAACTTTATTGTTTTAATCAAAACTTATTAAGGTAGTGTGTCTTTAGCTTAGTGTGCATTTATGAAGACTTACTTGAAAGAAAATCTTTATTCAGTGCGTGTTTTCTCCAAAGACTTACATTTAACATTGTCTGTCTTCACCCATGAAGAATGAGCAGACATTCATTAAGTAGACGGGCTACATGATGTTAATACACATGGAAAATAGGACGTTTAGAAAATTCGAAAAATTAGTCAAAAGCAGTGGCATTAGTATGTGATTAATAGTTAAATAATTTTATCGTTCAAAGTGTTACTATATTTTGTTAATATTATTGCAGTTCTCTTTCGAATATGGCTTAAAACATACGCATTTTAGCAGAATTTTAATATTCATATACTCTACTTAATGTTATTATTTACTTGCGGTTTCATTGAATACGGACCAATCACTATGTTGCCACCTCATTCTCGGCAAGCTCACAAAGAATTTATTAAAAAATTGTTACACTCTCACTGGCTCTAGACGATTGGGATAAAGTTGGAACTTTTGTGCGGTACTCATTAATTTTTTAAATAAGATTCCTGAATTCCCGACCATGTGTTATGTTATGTGGCTAAAGAAAAATTAGAAACGAAGGAGATGGGGAAGAGAATGGCTGGGGAGTATCTGGATATTCATATCTGGTCAACAAAAACGCTTAAAGAAATTTCAAGCAACGCTGCGATTCTGAAAGGAGGTAATTCAACGGGCCACACTGAAGGTATTTAACACTCTGGAATGTGCCGTCAGTAATTATTTAATTTATTTATTTTGTTCTCACAAAGTATCCCAGCTATAAGAAATTGACATCAAATTAGACATTTTTTTAAATCTTCACCAAAATTTACGGTACTAACATTTACATCTAAAATTGACACTTTTCTCCCAATGCCCGTGTTCATGAAAACTGCAGGTTCAAACGTTCCAGATCTTTCATAGGCACCCCTTGCAGGATTTTAGATTTATTACGTTTCCAAGGGGTTGAACTTCTAAGCTGTTTAAAACTGCACGTAAGAAATCTCTGGAGAGATTCAAAAGATTCATTGGAACGCTGAAACACCCATTGGGACGCAAATATGAGAGGTCTGCACTTGTTCAGCGGAGGACTGGATGCTAGTACATCCCTATAAATTTCACTAGTGTTGCGGATTTTCTGAAGACAAAGAAATATAAAAAGTTACTTAAATATATAATATTATTCCAGTGAACAATGTTCATTATCCTGTTTAATTACGCCCCGTCCTAAGATCCTTAGAGAACTGCATCTAATTACCGACCGAAGGACTGGCATTTTACTGCTAAATTAAAAAAAAATTCGCTACTGTCGAAAATTGATGATTTTTATATTGAATCGTATTCAGATCAACATTATTATAAAAAAGCCAATTGTATTATTAGTAATCCTTGTATTATTTCAGTAAACTTGTTGTTAGTTTTAATAATTAATAATTGGTTTTTCACTGAATTGTGTTCAGCCAGTCATTATTATGGAAAATTCAAAGATTCAGTTGATTTAATTATCTAATGTTTTACTAATCTAAATAAAGTCCAAAAAAATACTTCTTATTACCAACCCAAAAACTGGCATTTTTTACCATTAACTATAAAATTGTTTCATTTAAACAAACTCCAATTTTTAATTCGTTTAATGCCGCATATCGATCATCTTTACATGTATCTAGTTATTTCGCCAATAATTGTATATCATACATATTTGGCCATTATAAAAAATAAAAAAATTTACATTGATATCGAAGGAATGATGTTTATATTTTAGTTTTTTTTTTAATGAATACCGTGCTTGAGTTCCAACTAATTCGATGAAATTTATTTGCGCATGCCAAGATTTAAACGTACAATCTCTGGATTCGTAGTCGAGGATTTTTTCCCTTTAAAAACAGACTAATGATTGTGGATTCAATCATGTACATCTCAAAATAGTATTGATCTTTCTACTTCTTACTTTCATAATAACTCAACCATCTTAATTTGAAATGTATCTCAATTATTACCCCGCTTTAGGTGATACCCTTCTTAGGCTGCGAATAAACAGGAGCAAAAATAAGCAAGCCGATCTACGAATTTTGGGAAAGAGACGAAGCAACCGCAAGCGGCGTTTTAGGCCATTTAGTTAATTTTAAAAATATAACCTCGTATTAATGTATTATCTTTTGAAACTTTTAAGCACTCCTTAAACGTGCTTTGTGTAACGCCTGAGAGATACAATGACTTTTAAATTCTTACTTCAAAAAGCCGCAAAAGAAATTGCAAAATAAGAATGTCATTCATTGTTACTTTCGAGGATGGCCGGTTTCAGAAACCAAAGGAAAACCACAATGGGCGGAAGAAACTGTAAAGTTCCATAAATTTCCAAATTCTCCACGGGATACGAACAAATTTGGAAAATCCGGAAAAATCAGAAAAACGTCGGAAGCAAAGTTAAAACTCTTTGTCTCAAGCAACCTCCACGATTACTTCGATACTTAACAATTTCGACCACCACATAGAAATGATTATAATATTCGTATGAACTTACAACTTCATGGTTTTAACCCTTTAGCGCTTTTTATTTTTAGTCTTCGTAAATTATGTTCCGCAGTGTTTTTTTTTCGTATTTTGAACAATACTTAAGACCTTAATGGCCGTTTTCATTTTAAACTCTTTGTACGAGGTCTTGCAGGAAAGTTTTAGGACATGTTGTCACAAAATAAAGAAAAAACGTTTTTCTGATAAATGTGAACAACTCTTGCTTTTATTTTAAATGCTGTTTTTACCATAATTGAAAAGGAAGATTAAAAAAAAATAATAACCTTCTACTTACTGTGTACCTCTGCACATTTAAGAACCGTCTTGGGAATAGAGTTTTCTCGTAGTAATGATTTGCGAATTAAAAAGGAAGGAAGAGAAATACTGCGAAGTATCAATTAAGATATGGTTATCAAACACGATATAAGGACAATACACAATGCTGTGATCCCATGCAAGTCTAGCCCCTAATCTTTTTTGGGAGATATTTTTCCTTGCCTGACACGGACTCAAAGGCAAACTATCTCATTGTGTTACGGCTAGACATATGATTTAAATATTGTTAGAAACAAAGAACACCACGTTTTACATTTGCGTTAAATTTTAACAGACGAAAGTTTTCAAATATATGATTATAATAATTGGAATAAAATAACATTGTTTTTAATACCACTTCATTTAATATATTTTTAATATACAAAAACCAACCGGCTATCAGGGTTATATAAAAACATATTAAATCAATAACAAACTTACAGTGCATTTATAGGTAAGATAGAAGAGGGAGAGAGAATATCAACTTTTGTGTGGCGGCGTGGGGAAGGTAGGGGTGAAAGTACGTGGAGGGGAGGGCTTTATGTTTAAAATGCGGCTATTTGACAAGTCTAATGGTTTGTTGAGTAAATTGGTTTTATTTACTTTTAGGGATTTTTTTATTTTCAGAGCTTCTAGATTGTTCAAACGTAAACTTATCCCATTCTTCTATACCCGAGGATTTATTAAAAGAGTAATCTTTATCCATTAGGTATATTGCGAATTCTGAAAAAACCTACACGTAATAATGTAACACTACAATAAATGTTTTTATATAACCCCGAAGAAGGTTGAGGATGAACCGAAAAAAAAATCAATTAACCTTTCATTTGTAGGTTGTCGGATTATTTTTTTAGTAATAAAGTAGACCACAAAGAGGAATACATATGGTAATTAGTCTCAGAATTTCTGCACTGAAATAAATTCTAGTATTTAAAGTTATTTTACTATGGTTATGTATATCCACAAAGTGTTTGCTACGTTTAAAATTAAATATATCTTTCTATGAAAAAAGAAATTTTTGTCTACGCTTGCAAATTAAAAACACATTTATCATTATAAATGTGTTTTTAATTTTAAAATTTATTGATAAATATTTTTATTTTTAAAACGTTAAAAATGTGAAAAAACAGTAACTTTATAATACCTTCGTCTAATTAAATATGTTCTTTAGTTTCGTGGAAATTGGTAATTACACCTAACACCATTAGTAAGCGACTTTAAAACTATATCTTTTTTTGCGTTCAAAATTTAATATTTTTAATTGTATTCATATGTCGATTGTAAAAATTGGTATTTTATTTTAAAATATATTAAAAAAAAGCGAATATATATTTGGCATTAAATGCCAAACGGGAATGTATTATTACATGATATTATTTAGTAGAGGCCTGAGGGGTTAAGAATAAAAAAAATTAATTATTAAAAAAAAATATTTTTATTTTGTTCACTTGAGAACATTTACCACCCACAAAAGGGTAACTCAGATACAGGAACCTGGAAGGTAACCCATATTCAGGTACCTACTGGAAACTGTTATTTAATCTGTAATCAAACTGTGTTTACCCATTCCAAATATTGAATCCTAAACTTTTACATCCGGAACAAACGAGATATCTGCTCTGCCATGAAGGTTATTACTATGTCTTTAAATAACCAGAGTATTATTTTTTTAATTTAAAAAATCTTACCAAAAAGAGCTTTTTTTGGGTACCTACCCACCGATTAAAGTACCTACACTATTCAAACCCCAATTTTGTCTCATCTCTCCATTTTCGTTATCAAACAGATTTTGTCAGAGCCTAACAAACATTCCATACAAGATTTGCTTTGAATATATCTTTAGTTAAAATGTGTACCGAATCCTAGATGTTTTAGAAAAAAATCTTTTTGAATATGTAAAATGAAAATCCATTTGGAAGTGTACGTTTTTCACTAATCATTCCTACGCCTTGAATTCACTTCCATTCGACATTTCGACGAATCCAAAAATCCATGAGGCTGATTTTTTTTCTAAAATAAATCTTTCCCACGGAGGGCTTTTAAAAAATGTATAGCAATTTATTGCAGGAAAGCTCCGCAGAAATAAAATGAAACGTGGGCATTTCTATGGAAAGAGAAAAATATTAAATTCTATTCATTTCTCGTACGAAACCTCTCAAACTTTATTTTTTTGGTGTGCGCACGGAAAAAATGAGTATTTCTGATTTATTAAAATCTGGTTAAATACGGGATTGCAAGCCATTTCCTTATAAACTTTTAGTAAATTCCTAATATATTGGAATACGTGTTCATGCACCTTCGTTTTTCCTAATAATATAGGCTGTCCGGGGGTAAAGTACACTTACTTCGGAAGGTGATTCGTACAAGTAAAAAACAAATAACTTTTTCAACTTTTCCAATGTTTATTTTCTCGTACAAATAATAATACTTTAAAAACCTTAAAACATTGCGATTTCTAAAAGAGTTATTTGGCTTTTTTACTTATAAAATCATGTGGAAAAACCCCCCAAAGTCCCACTCATACCCCGCGGGACATCGCGATAGATTTTTTATGAACACGTGTTCCGAAATCACGATAATTCATGTTTTATAGAAATTTTATTAAGAAACCTATCAATTCATTCGTAGACCTGCAGTCCTGCTTTTAACCGGATTACGACCAATTTGAATAGGTTCTTAATATATTTGCAATATTTTATATTATATGAAAGTTATCACCGTGCGCGATGGCAATAAGCAATTAAAAAGCAAATGAGTCAAATGACAACCAAAAATTGGGGTATTTCTGTAAAGGTTGGTATACCTGTGAACCTTGACAATCAATAACGAAATAAACTTCTGACAAAGTTTCACAAATATGAAGAATAACATTTTGAATGGTGTTCTATTTTTCAGTTGTTCTATAATTCAAATTTAACATTGTCGTCAAAAGGCCATTTAGTGCAATTTTTTTTTGTTTTTGTCATTTTGTCATCCCCGTCAAATGCCAAATCTAGGTGCATTTTAGCTTTCTAAGTAAATAATAAGCTGACAAGCTTAATCACATGATAGTTATCTTCTTCTACTGATCACAATGTATTCAAAAGCTCAAACGAACTAAGGATGAGTTATATCATAGAATTAGAACAATTCATCAAATTTCAACGCTCATTTTCGGGTTCTGTGAATTTTTTATTCAAATTCTGTCATCATATCACTATAGGCCAGTTACTTGACAGAATTGATATAATAACAGAATTTGAAAAGATCTGAATCGGCATTTAACGGTGACCTATCATCTGTCAAAAAAAAAACGCCGAATAGCCTATGATGACAATGTTGCATTTGAATTTCTGTACAAAAAAACCCGTCCCAAGTAAGGACGAATTGTTCTGAAAATTTTAACAATACATCAAATTTCTAAGTTAATTTTCAAGTTACGTTATTATCCAAGTACATTGAATCATAATGAAATAGTAACAGAATTTGAATAACTTGAATATCAACTTTGAAATGTTGTGAATTGTTCAAATTTTGTGAAACAACTCGTTTCAAGAACCTACTTTGTCACACGTAGAAATAGTTTAGGAGTAGAATTTTTCGTATTAGTTAATACATAATTTAAGAAATAAGTAAACATTTCCAAAATATTCCAGTCGAACTTTAAAACTTTCTATCGTCAGTTGTTTTAAAGCTCCAATACTGAACACGTTAAATATTTAGTTCTAGTCTTGTTCCAGCAATCTCGTAAGAAGAACAAAATTGCCTTAAAGTTCTTTAGTAAACCGATTAGTTGAATCCTCAATGCTAATCCGATCTTCAACAATCCTGTACCTTTTCTCTTTTGAGAAATATTTGTTCTTGGCACGATTCTTCCAAACGCCGTATAGCCGTACTGTTTTCTCAGGAATTCTAAATAAGCATTATATTATTCTTGCCTCTGTCAATGCTATGTATGTTGGTTGAGAATCCATATCTATTACATTTTCAGCCCATAAGAAATAGTCTCATTTCATATAATATCAAAGTGAATTTTAACTTCTCTCTCTATCTCTCTCTTTAACCTTTTCTCCATCTTTTTTTTACTATACAGGTTTTTTTATATTTCCCAAATATTCCATTCTATTGGTGTTGTTTGATTCCGGGTTTTATTAACATATATACAGGTGGGGCAAAAGTAATCACCCGATGTTCTTTTGTTTTTTTTTTATGATAAACTTTAGTACTGCTTGTTATACCGCGTTCTTGAGGAGTAAACCGATTTATGTCTTGTTGATTTGTATTCTACAAGTTATTTGTATTCTAATGTCAAAATCGAATTTAGATTTGGCGCCATTTGCAAAAGTTATAGCGTTTTCCAATAGGGTGATTATTTTTGTCCATATGTCTTATCGATTTGTATTCTGCGTTTGTTTATTTCACTAATGTCAAAATAGAATTGACATTTGGCGCCATTTGTAAAAGTTATAGATTTTTCCAATAGGGTGATTACTTTTGTCCTACCCTGTATAATAATAATTATGATCATATATGTACTTTTTAAACTTTATTATTGATGCCTTATTTGTAGTTTATTTTTTTGTGTATTGAACCGTTCTATCTGATTCAAAGTACCTTTGTATCTAAGGCGAACCATTGAGTCACGTAACTCAACGTATTTTAAGTTAGTAAGTTTTTGCTGTACTAACATCAAAACATGTTATGTTTACAAACACCTGACAGTCTTTAAACTAGCAGAAAAACGTTTGTTTTTGATGACTTAACATTAATATAAAAAACTTAATTTCTCACGTAGTGGATGTTAATTCACTCACCCAAGTTCTTACTTCAGAGTTCTTAGTTCATTAGTTTCACCAAATATAGAATTTCAGTATGGTTATTTTCGTACACATGTTCGCTACGTTTGGTGACTTAGCAGGGGTGCCCGGGCATTTGTGGTGAGGTTTTTCTATGTCGTGGAGGACTGGATTGGGAAATACTGGTTGAGGGAGACCATTTGACCAGCAGGACTCCCTCGACCCATCGCCTTGAACTGCAGTGGGAGGAATGGATTCATATATTCAATTCCTGGACCCACTTAATACCAGATTCCTACCCATCCCTAATACCCTTTTTCATTCCCTGAACTTCCTTAGGATCCCCAAAGATGACATAGGCCATGAGAACAATTATTTTCCACCACTTCCATTTTCCAGCCTCCTGCTCAACTACTGTAAAAAAATTATCTTCAACACGATTTTTTATAAAAAAATTAATTATGACAGAACACGTAGGTAGATGTTTAATTTTCTCTCTGTATTGTATCCCTTATTACCTTGCGTCATTGTAGTATTTTACGCAATATTAGGTAAGTGTTACGTCAAGATGTCTCTACCGAAAATTACGGTGTCGTCAAATTTGCAAAATAGATCAATTTGTCTGTGAGTGAATATCAATGAGGGACAAATTGATCAGATAAGGTGCGTATTAACGACAAGGGTGGTAAACCTACTTTCTACTTCGCACCAAGTTTATTATGGGGATGAATGAGTTTTAATCACCCATTACCCTGATCTACAAGAAAATATTTTTTTCGTTTTGATATAGATGTAAATTATATTTTGCGTCAACAAAATATGAAATTCTTAAATAACTGGAAATGATTTGAGATTTTCACTTCCAAGAGAATTATAATAATCATCATCAGGGCACAATGGTGAAGTTTGGGTTTATGTACGTAGATTTGATACTGTGTTGTCAACTCCAATCTTCTTAGAGCTGGTATTTCAGTTAAAAATATATGGTTTTCTGAGTTTAGTTTTGGTGTATCCATCAATCAATTAATGTGTATTTGTTGGGTTAGCCGGAAGAAATAGGGTGTAACCTATAAGCTATACCCTTTTTACTCTTTTTGTGCAAAATATATATTTGAAAATATATATATATATATATATATATATATATATATATTATCGGATGCCAAAAACTATTGACCTCAGGCCACGTAGGCTTTATTAATATTAATAGGATTCTTATGAATTTTAATTGCCTCCGTAATTAGGCGTGTATCATATGTTTTGAGTTTTCCCAGGACTTCAGGAACAAATCCAAAGTAATGGCTGATTTCAATTAAATACTCGGCAACTGCCGATTTGTCAGGGTGGCTGAGTTTACATGCTCGAAAGTATTCCGATTTCCTTTTGGAGATCGTCCGTTCTTCTGACCTACATTAATTCTATACTCTTATAAAACTTTTTTTAACTCGTAAGTGTTGTGCCCATCAAGCCCAGTCATTTGAAGTAATGTTTTACATTTAAAAAAATAGTTAAAGAATGAACTTACTGTGTTAGTCCAATGATTTACGAGTAAGAAGATTTTGTAAAAATTGAAATCAAAATGAACCTAGTCTTAGGGTGTTCAGATAAAAGGCGGGCCACACAACTCAGAAATTGAAAGTCGTTGCTTCATTCACCTTATGTAAATATTATGTCAAAAATATTATTTTATAATTTCGACTCTTAACGTGACCAAGTATTATATTTAAACGCAAGATCATTTGACGACTTTCTGCAAAGTACTACTTTTTCCATTCATCCATTCTAACTATCTTCAAACTTACAACATCCAAACCATGAGGGAGAAGCATTACCATATCTCCAGTAAGCTCATTTATTACATCCACAATAACCTGCATACCTTTTAGGCTTTGCCAAATTAAGTTTTCCCACAAAAACAGTCCATGAATTTTGATTTCAATGCACTCAGATTACATCCAACTCATAATTCCACGCCTCACTGCCTCCCATAGGGGTGGGTTCCAGATCTCCTTTGCCCGCTTCTCTTCCTGGAATAAAGAAGGAATCATCCGTCGTAAATTGCAATTTATTATACAGTGATACATGAATTATAAGATACTCATCGTCGCAACTCGCAGGCGTATTCGTAATTACATGCATAACTCATAAAGGCACATAGCCGCAATTATAATCTAACGGGCTAAGGGTATTTCTTAAGTTTACTTTGAAGCAGTCCAATAATTTCAGCCAATGATTTAAATATCATCAGGCACTATCTTTTGAAAAAGATACGATAACGCGTGTATTTAACAGTAGTCACAGTATATAGAGAGACGCTGTATTATTATGAGACTTAAAATAAAGTCAGCGACATCTATATGAGACAAAAAGACAGAGAGGAGGTTTCAAAAGGCAATCGAGAGAGAAACGTAAGACTAACGTGAAAGAGATAAAAATTTTAAAAAACTCTTGTAAAAGGAATCTATACTTATTTTAATCCAGCCCAGAAGTTCCAACTGATCGGAGTCAGTGGGACTATAGTTATTGAAGCAACGTGCGTCTAAATGCATGAAACAGACAACCGAGTATTTTCAATTCAATTCAATTCAATTCAATTCAATTTTTTTCAATTCAATTTGTTTATTCCTTTAAAAACATTACAAAAATACATTTTATTTCGTTTTTAAGTACATTTGTAAAATAGTATTACATAATAGTTAGCGGTGTATAAACTATACCAGCATCAATAGAGCTTGCCTTTTAAAGGCAGCTTCACCGATGCTAAATATGTCGATATCCGAATTAATTCTGTTCAACAGCAAGACTGCTCTCCCCACCGGCATGACCATTGGCAAGTTGGTCCTGCAGGCCGGGAGATAAAACAGTCTATGCTGTCGGTGACGGAGATAACCATCAGGAACATAGAGACTAATACTCTCCATGATAGTCGGATTTTCAAACCATCCACGAATCAGTTTGAAGAAGTGTGATACAATATGCACATCTCTTCTGACCCGTAGATGGTTCATACCGAGCATGCCCAAGAGAAAGTCAGTAGGATAGAGCCACGGGTAGTAGCCATACTCCCTCAGGTAGAGGAATCTCAGAAATTTCTTCTGCACTCTCTCCAACATAAGGGAATACTTCACCTGATGTGGGCTCCAAACCACCGACCCACTCTCAAGCCTACTCCTAACCAACGCAATGTATAGCACTTGGAGAACCCGGGTGTCTCTAAAATTCATCGCAGTGCGTAGGACGAAGCCCAGCATTTTCAGTGAAGCACTACACGTCATTTCGATATGAGTATGAAATGTCAGCCTACTATCAAACATGATGCCAAGATCTTTCATAGTGGAGACACGTTTTAAACTTCGGGCATTCATGGTATACCGGTAAAACCAAGTATGACGTGCCCGTGTGAAAGAAAGAATGAAACATTTAGAAACATTGAATTCGATCTGATTCCGTTTACTCCAGTCAACAATTCTATTAATGTCCGATTGGAGTCGAATGCAGTCTTCTAAAGTTTTAATTTCCAAGAATAGTTTTAGGTCATCAGCAAAAAGAAGTGACCTGGAATGCAGAATATTTTCTGTAATATCGTTAATAAAAATCAGAAAGAGGAGCGGTCCTAAATTAGAGCCCTGTGGAACGCCTGACAGCACAAGGAATAATTTTGACAAGAATATTCCATGAGATACAAATTACTTTCTTCCAGTAAAATAGCTTGCAAAGAATATGAGAAACCGTAAAGAAAAACCTATAGTTGACAATTTATTTAATAATATGTCATGGTTTACGGTATCAAATGCCTTCGAGAAATCATTATATGAGCAATCTACTTGGTAGCCCTTATCTAAAGATTTGGAAATATAATCTGTGAGTACCAGTAGGTTAGTATCTGTTGATCGACCTTTTCTAAACCCATGCTGTTCCGATATTAAGAAAGGCTCTACTTGAAACAGCACATGTTTATGAATTATCGATTCGAATAACTTAGCCGGGGCGGAAAGTATTGCCACTGGCCTGAAATTTTCGACAGATGTCTTTGATCCACTTTTGAAAATGGGACAAATTTTTGAGACTTTCCAGGAATCAGGAAATATACCAGTATCTAAAGATAGGTTGAATATAAAACTTAGTGGCATTTTTAAAAATTCAACACATCCTTTTAAAAAAAATACTGGAAGAAAGTCTGGCCCAAGTGAATGTGTATGTTTCATGGTATTAATTGAAGATTTAACATCTGATTCGTCTATATGACTTATATCAATGTTTTGGGCTCCCTTCACATTCATCTTGGAAGCAGAAATGGGATTTAGTAATGGAGGCTCATTTCTGTACACTGATTGGAAATGAGTTGCAAATGCATTGGCTACATCCGCTCCTCTAACTTCCCGATCACCATGCATCATGATGTCTGTTATACCACCATCCTTGCGCAGTGATTTTACGTAGTCCCAAAATGCCTTGGGATCATGCTTGATATCACTCTCTATTGAGTCGACATACGTTCGGAATGCTATATGAACATTTCTTCTAACAACTGCTCTGAGATTACTGAACATTTCATACTCATTTTGGTCACCAGTAGCTTTCCATTTTTTATGGTGAGCATGTTTTTTCTCAATGCTCCTGATGGTATCTCTAGTGAACCACTTCGGATATCTACGTCCACCTCTGTTGGGAGGTTTCCTAGGGAAACAAGCGTCAAATACATTATATATACATGAATAAAAATGGTGTAGCGCCTCATTAACGGTATCGAATTTAGAAAGTTCATGCCAATCCATTTGGCTCATCATCTGATAAAGTTTGACAAAATCACCCCTACCAAAAATCCATCCCCGCAAAGTGCCGTCTGTAGTTTTAGGTAATTTGGTAGTCTTCGGAGGCTTTTTACAAGAATACCGGAACTCTAATGCGGGGTGATATTTGTCCTCATATACGAGGGGAGAATCGCTATGTATGACATTTAATTCAATGTTACACAAAACGAGATCCAACATCCTCAACTCAGAATTGGGAATACCATTATTTTGGGTGAGTCCAAACACTTCGCATAAAAAATTGAGGTCATTTTCAACATCCTTGCCGCTACGCGCTGAATGGATGTTGAAATCTCCCAAAACAATAATATTCCTTCCTCCGAGAAGATCCACGTTTTCGTGAAACTTATCGAAGAATAGTTGATATGTTTCCAGAGTTGATGCCGGTGGAAAATATATTACACATATAAAAGTAACGAACAAATCGATTGTAATTTTTATCCACAAGTCTTCGATGTCAGCTTCCAGATCAGGTATGTGTTCGGCCTTAAACTTAGTTTTGACAGCCAAAAGGCAGCCTCCGCCTTGTCTGTGGCCACTACCACTATCTCTGTCTTTTCTGTACACTTGAAAACTGTCATCGAATAACTCCTGGTTGCACACACTGGAGTTCAGCCAAGTCTCAGTGAGCCCTATTACATCGTAATTGTTTACCAAAACGTTAGAATAAAATAGAGAACATTTAGTTTTCAGTCCCCTAACGTTTTGGTAAAAGAAATGAAAACTATTGTACTGTCAACTAGGTTTAATATTTGGTAGCCGTGGTGTAATTACCTTATTGACCCATTCTTTTAAGAACGAATGCTTAGGCCAATGCTTAGATTGCAGTAATTCTGCCACCGCTGACCCGGGTACACCGATTTTAAATGATGCATATTCTCCCCTCGTTTTGATTTTTGTTATCTTAAATGAGGAGATACTGACAGATTTACTTATTGTTTTGAGGTGCGATGTTAAGTCATCTACTGTAGTCTCTGGATGCAAGGGGTAAAGATGGAAGTATTTCACTTCCTCCTGGTCCTTTTGACTACCTCGTACGGTGATGGGACGCCGTTTACGATTACGATTAATCAAAGTCCAAGGTTGACTTCCTGGAGTTTGACGTAAGGGCGGAGCATCTGCTTTAGCTCCATCGGGCGGGGGCGGTGCATCCACATCAGTTCCGCCGGCCGGGGGCAGCGCATCACTATCAGATGGCGTGGAGGTAGGCGCTGTGGAGGTAGACGCAACGGGTGTCACATCAGGAGTACTTCGGGATGAAGCATAAGTGGAAGAAGATTGTCCCTTGTCTGAAGCGTTACTCGTTTTTTTCCCTCTTTGGGAGGCTTTTGCAGCCTGCGAGCGGGTTATTATTTTTCCAACGGCCAAACTTGTAGCGTCATCTGAGGTACGAGTCGGCTTAGTAGACGGGGCGACGTGCGGGGAGAACGGAACGGAGGGACCGGCCCCGGCAGTTGCAGTTGTATTGTCTGCGGTAGTAGCGAGCGGGGGCGGTGAGGTGGCGGTGACGAGGGGCGCGGGCGGGCCGAGTGTGTCGCCTGTAGCGTGAACGGGAATCTTGTACACACATGTACCTGCAACCGCAGTTTCACTATTGTACAAACTACCGACAATTACTGGTGACGTTATTAAAATATTTTTAACAATATCCAACTCACTAGTTAAATTGTCCACTTTAACCGAGAGAACTTCGATGGCCATCGTTAGCAAACGAAGCGCATTCGTTTCCTCGTTGATATCCATCAGGATAAACTTGTAAACTTGTAAATTATTTAATAAATTAAAATTACGGCGCGCGGCGAAAAACACGTACGTCCTGCCGGCGAATTTAGAAGCAGACTCCCGTTTCTATGTAGTATGAATGAGACAGCATTATTGTGAATGTGCAATAAAAGCATCTGACTGCTGAGTTCCCTATCTTTACTACATTACATTCAGAGCTTTTAACTTGAAGAATAATAACAGTTTTTTTTTTAATTAAAGTAAAACAACTTACTTTGAAAACCACTTTATTTTAGTAAGATATATAAACCAACCAGTATCGATTCGACCTGATCCTTTAAAGGAGTTTTACAAAACATAATAAATTAATAACAGAGACACAGTGTACAGGTAACATATAAGAGGGAAAGAGAACATCACCTTTGGTGGGGGCAAGGCGGAGGTGATTAAGAAAGTGGGGATAAAAGTGGGTGTAGGGAACATATTTAAAATTGTGCTATTTTATAAATCCAATTGTTAATTTAACCAATTGGTTATATTTATTTTTAAGGCTATATTAATTTCAAGGGCATCTTGGTTTTTCAGACGTGGCTCTATCCCGTTTCTATGTGGTACATTCATACCCGAATATTTATGGAAAAAGGTTATCTTTATCATTAAAGTGAATTACAAATTCTGAAAAAGCTACACTGGTTAAGTATTACAACTCATGTCCTAATAATAAAAGTTTTGTAATCTCCACACAAGATTTATTTATTATTACTTCATTCCACAAAATATTACTTAGGATCGATCTCGATATTCTAAAATTTTCTGGTTCAAGAATGTTGTGAGTTTGAAGAAAGTGAGGAGTGAAGAAGATAAAGAGAAACTGTTGTCCCTAACCATAACGATAATGAGAGTATCAATAAATAGTGCAAATTTAATATATATTTTTAATTGTTTGTGAAATAATTCGCAAGAGTATAATGTTCAAAAAACTGTTGAACCCGCAACCCTGGAGCCTACCACTCTGTAACGAAGGTCTTTATTACCTAAATAATGTATTGGCTTGCTAACCAGATATTTAGATTAAGACTCCCCAAACCCAACAGAAGAAAATTCAGGTAAAAGGAGGTCTCGCAAATTGACCGAAATCGAATAAAAGGTTTCGAGAATTTAACCAGAAACATAAATAAAGTAATATTCATCAAATTTTCAACTGAAAACGTTAGACCAATTTCAGACATGTCCCCTTAAGTTGTCTACGGAATCCACATCATAATAATTGCATAACAATTTTACCCTATTTAAGGGTAGTTTCTAATATAATAGCATGAGGGTCGTCGAGAATATAAATGAATGTCTCAAAGTTTCAAAAATGTCAATCACCAGAGTTTTGGAATTTGGAAATAGAAGCCAACAATTTTAACTATCATAATATTAATTTCACTAGCTATGATCAAAGCCTGTCTAGTCATTCCAAGAATTTGTCATTATTACAAAATAACTTTAATGTTGTTATTATAACTGAAACGATTATACGCTGTTGAAATGTTTCGTAACTCGCTAAATTATTACAATATTCTAAAGAAATTTGTGTATATCAGTAGTGTGAAGTCATCATTCCAGAGCTCAAAGGTTAAAATAATATACTGCGTTTTATATCATAAATATTATTTATAAACCTGCCAATAATGCTGTTTACTCGTTAATGAAACAGACTAAATGGTGCTTAATCCAATTATTTGATTTTTTCTCCATCATACCATTCAAATGAAGTTCAATGTTTCAACTTCCAAGTGATTTTGTGAAAAGACGACACTGGAAACTGGTGTTTAGAAAAAAACAACGAATACTGAGATAAGATTTTATCTATTTTAATTTATATGTTTGTCTTTCATTATTCACATATTTGTGACCAGCTCAAGGCATGGACGCTCCATTGAAGCCTTAGTCCCGTTAGCCTCTCAGAAGCTGGGTGTAATGTACATTGTGAATGGTCCGGAGATTATTAGTAGACAACTGTTACCCTGTACAAATCGCAAGTGCTCCACACTATTGAATTTGGCAGCCACCTCTGGTCTGAAGCCCCAAAATACCTGACAAAACCCTTGAATCTGTGCAGAAACGGCCGGTCCGTTTGATTGATCCCCCATCTTAGCAATCTTTAGAACACAGGCGTCAGGTGTGGAAGGTGCTCCAAGAAACTAGCGTCATTGATCCCTTCGGCACCTATCGGGAAACACGCCAAACGCACGCCCAACATTTATACACTGTTGATATTTATCATACGAGAACAGGTCGCTTCTACGATTCGATCTTTAGTACAGCAGCTCGGCTGTGAAACGAATTTCCGGCCTCTGTATTTCCGCCCTCATACAACATGGGTTTATTCAAGACCCATGTTCACTCCTTCCTCTCCTCAAAAAGACCCTCCTCACAGCATCCTCAGAGAGGCCCTGAGGTAAATTATTTTCCTGAGAGCCTCCTGTGTAGAGTTAATGTAAAAAGAAAAAATAATATAGTGAAATAGTTAGTAAATACTTTTTACTGAACAATGCTGGTTACTTCAGTTAATGTTAATTGAGGCAAAATCATGGTTTGAAAATTTGATCTCTCAGAAATATTTTAGATGCTTTTTTAAATACTGATAGTAGAACTCTGAAATAATCGAGAATTTTTTTGACGAGTCCTTTTATGAGTCAGAAAAAAAAATAAAGTATCAGGCCTATAACAACTGCTTTAGAGTTCAAAATCTCCATAAACAATTGTTGTGTAATTCTTACTACGCGGACAGCAATTTCGCCTTCCGAAGACTTTATCAAACTGTGGTGAAGCCTCTTTCAGACTATTTATTTATCTAGTACATTGCTTCACTACAGTATGATAATACCTTCGGAAGGCGAAACAGCTGCCAAGCGTTATAATAACTATTATACAGCAGAATTTATTTATAAATTAAGTTTTTTTTATTAATTTAATAGTTAAATAATATTGAAGTAGCAATTTTATGTGCGAATAAGCTTATGGTTTCGGTAATTGGATTAACAGTTAAAAATTTAAAAGAATTTTGATTTACCCGTCGTCTTTTCAATCGATATTTATACCCTTGAGGGACAATACTGATTATCACTTCACAAAAAAATAAATAAATAAAGATGTACATTATTATCTGTAAAAGCCCTATGGGCGTTTAAATAAATAAATAAAAATAAATAAACAAGCTTCCGTATTATTCTCGAATGAAATGCAATAAGGGCACACGTACACTGCACCGGTTTTCTTAACAGACTGGTAGTGTATAAATAATTTTTTACAATGTCACTTAATTTAAGTACTCCGTACTTTCATACAAGGACAGGTAATTGTGTGGAGGAATGCAAGAACATAAATTATAGGGAAATGCATAATATAGTTTGTAAAAAAATTAAAATGGTGTTCTTTAAAATGAGCTTGAAAACAATAAATGAACATAGGTAGTTTATGAATAGTAAAAATATTTCATAGATTATGTAGGTACTTGAGGTATCATTTTTTACTGTTTTATGACAACTGACCGAATACTGGATTACTACTAGTAGCAATTTGGGAGATTGGAGGCAAGTTTCAATTTCGGAGGTGGGTTTGGGTACCGCTGCCCCGGGAACCATTTATTGGATAGCCAACACCTCCGCCATACGTTACCTCAAGCGGTTCACTACGTTTGATTTAGCAGGGGTGCCCGAGTTTATTGGGTGAAGTATATTCAGGATGCCCCTGCCCACCAGCTGCGTAGCGTGCCGGATCGGGAGAGGCTAGTTTGGGGAGACCCTTTGACCTCTCCAGCTGGTGTGTTTTGACCGATCGCCTTGCGCTACAGCGGGACGGATAGATTATTCGTTCGTCATACTGGACAAACTGATCCCTAGATTCCTACCTACCCCTTATAATTTTTTACTTCCCAAAACTTCCTCCCTTTTCTATCCTTAAAAAGACCCTCCACACGGCATCCCAAAAGATGACAGGCCCTGAGAGAAATTATTCTCCTCTGGACCTCCTGTGTGGGGTTGATGTAAAAGAGAAATAAACGAACGTTGCATCTGAACGAAGACATTTAGTGGGTAGGACCTACTGGAGTTAGGTTAAGCTTAAGGCAATTCGTCCATTTACATACAAAACATGTACCATTGGGCTGAAGGAAAGTCCCTAATTGCGTTAATCTCCTATCCAAGGGTCTCCCACGTCCACCATCTCCCTCAGTTCGTTAAGCCCTCCTCAAGCGCCTCCAATAATTGCTTTCCGATTGAATTACGTAGTTGCAACCTTGAATATGGCTCCTTCGCCTTTCCAATCGATTCCTCTTGCCGATTTATTATTGCATTAATGGTTTGCGTCAGACAAGATGAGGGTATGGTGTTAATTAAACCATTTACAATTCTTTGAATGGAAGAAATAGCCTTCGATTGCCAATTTCAATTGAAACTGTTCCTTTCCTATCATGGTAGCCAGAATATGACTGCTTCAATTAATCAACTCTGCCCAATACGAGTAATGATAAAATTATACCCTCGTGGAAAGAAATATTATTGTGTGGTTTGACATTTAAATAATTAAGAAAATTTATTTAAAAATGGCCTAGAATACCCTCGAAGGGTCAATACCAGAAACATTGTAAAAATTACAATTTCAACGAGTAGATAGAATTTTGCCATATTGCCAATTGCAAGTTTGAAAATTTTCAAGTCCCTTTAAAGACAATCACTGAAGATATCTTTAACAAACTTTATGTACTAGGTATTCGACAAAACTACAAAACACGCAAAACAAATCAAAAGAAAACGTACTGATTTCCAAAACTCTAACCACATTCGGATAAATAAACTTAAAAATATTTTGCGTTATATAATAAATAACCTACCCGACGAAACAAGACAAATTTCAAAGTTTGAATCAATTTAAAATCTTAACTGAACAATGAACATTCAATAAAGATCATTCAATAACCAGTGAATTCACGAGATTCTAGCGAATATAAATACTATTTTTGTCCAACTTAAATATAACTACTAATATTGTCTAACTTACATATAACAACCACTATTGTCTTGCTTAAATATAACTACTATTTTCGTCCAACTTTAATACAACTACAATTATTGTCCAGCTTTAGTATAACTACTATTATTTTCTAACTTACGAGTTAACTGCTTTTATTGTCCAACTTAAATATAACTACTAGTATTGTTCAACTGAAATATAACTACTATTTTTGTCCAACTTAAATATAACCACTATTATTGTCCAACTTAAATATTACTACTATTTTTGTCCAACTTAAATATATCTGCTATTATTGTCAAACATAAATAAAACAACTATTATTGTCCAACTTAAATATAACTGCTATTAACTTCCAACTTATATATAACTTCTATTATTGTCCAACTTATATACAACTACTTTAATTGTAAAAAACTTATGTTAAAATTAATTGAATTCCTTTCTTCTCCGATATATCGGTCGTCAGCCTTGAGATTGCTACATATTGACATGCATTCGTATGTTTAATTATGTCATTAAGAATATGCCAATTCACAGGAAACAGTGTGTTGAAAATTGAAACCAATCAGCTGCCAAAATAAAACCTTATTTCAATCTAAACGACAATTACAAATATGAATTCGATCCGTTGCTATTTTATAAATAACCATTGATTCGAGATCTGACGGCAAGTGGGTAATGCAATTCAAAAGAGCGAAAGAAATATAAAATATTATTAAATATATTTTCGCCGTCCTATGATGGTGAAAATCATATTACGTCACGATAAATCATTTCCAAGCATTGTGCGCGCCGCAATGTGCACTGAAGACATAATGCAATCATCTCCCTGTAAAGCTCCATGGAGATGTGTCAACACAGATTTCAATTTCCTACAAACCCAGCATCTGCAGAATCTATAACTTATTCTTATAGTGGATACGAAAACCATTTTCACAGATGCTCTTCTGGGTCTAGTGGAAAACTTCAGAACCAATGCATTTTGTATGGGCAGTAAATATTAATCTCTGGATGACTTGACAGGATACTATTTTATATTATTTTTTGGGAGAACTTAATGAGTAAAACCTCGAATTGTAATAATTAATAATTGAAGACAATATAAGCGTTTCTCAAACGTAAATTTGAAATAGAAAAATCATTAAAAGATACGGTTGCAGCTAAGCATTCAACCCAGGACCTTAGCCTTGCTGAGGCTTTGCTCTACCACTGAGCTAATCCGACCATATTTTCTTCGATCATGTTTAACTTTATCATGCTTCGACTATGAACTACCAACATTATCTACATTTTCTTAACGCACATCGGCTGTTATCTTTGTGGATGATCGCAAGATTCTTCCCGAACTACATAAATGCAATCTAGATAGTGTCTTGGATAAACATATTAATTTTAATTTTAAAGTGCGACATCTATTGACTTTTCTGCAAGTCTAGGATGAATATTTTATTTTTGGAATAATTCAACGAGTAAAACCTCACGTTGTAATATTTAGTCATTGAAGACAATATTAGCTATTCTCAATTGAAAAGTTGAAAGAGAAGCATCAGAAAAGATGCGGTTGCATCTAGAAATTGAACCCAGAACCTTGGCCTTTCCGGGGCTCTGCTCTACCACTGAGCTAATCCGACCCTATTTCCATCTGTCATATTTAACTGTATCATACTTTGAATAAGATCTACAAATATTATCTTCATTTTCTTAAAAAACAATATTGACAAGATACAAACATTTTTAAATGTGGTCTTCAATGGAAAGCGATGAATAATCACGTCGGTACTGAGTAATAACAGTTATTTAGTTAATAAATTTTCCAATTTTAAAAAACTAAGCTTTTTGTGATTGGTGACGTCTCAAAGACATTCCGCAGATTTGGTGCGTTTTATCGAGACTCGAAAAATTAAAATTTAAAAATTATTTTTACTATTAAAACCAACTATAACAATAAAAATATATATTCTGGAATTTATGTCAGAAGGTTATTATTGATATTAAAAAAAATGTTCTGTATTCGTTAATAAGTTGGTTTAATTCACAGAACTCTATTTTCAAAAAATAGAATAGTGTCATTAATTAAAAAATTGTTTAATTCACAAAACTCTATTTTCAATATGTATTTTACTCAGTACGTATCGTTTAGAATCGATGTTGTAAAAGCATTGAATACTGAATCATGCATAGGTGTTTTTGACCAAACGTCAAATAGGAATTCTACAGATAGCTCCATTTTAATCTCTACCTAATGACTAAATAAAATCAGGTATTTTCAGTAGCATGGCTATTTTTTCAGGATTGGTTGAAAGCAGCCACGCGTCATGAGCTTAACCCTCTATTAGATAAGTTCTCTAACATTACACAGGTTATTATTGTCAGGTTATTCGTGATCCGGGAATGTTTGTCCATCTTTAAAAAAAACTTATTTGCAGAAGATTCATCATGCGACGCTTATGTGTGAGAAACACGCTTCCGACAATCCATCTATAAACTTGTCTAGTAAAATTTTTAAAATAGTTTTATTATTAAACAGTTAATTTATATATGTTAATAATTGCTTATAATTACTTTGTGGATAAGCTGTAAGTGATAGTGAGATATATAAAAGTTATTAGAAATTAACCAACGTGGGTATTTGTAGATGGTAGACAGATGATAAAAATTATTAAAAATATAAACTGATTATTTTTTCAGTGCGGTACAAAGTTAAAAAAGTGAGATATAACACGTCGGGATCACCAATTTGGGTATTTATAGATGGTAAAGAGATGAATGGAAGTAATTTTAAATATACATAATTATTAATTTGGTGTAATAAAATAGACTCTACTTAAATATCTCAAATTGTAAATAGTTAGATTTTCTTGAATAAAACATCCAGTGATTTTTTTTACAACATTGATAACAATGCTCTTGAGACATTAACACAAATCAAAGACTTAGGCATCACTTTTCAATCAAATCTTTCATTTGTTAACTACAAAACAGAAATTTCTAATAAGGGCTTAAAAATGTTGGGATTTATAACCAGAAATTTTATCAATATAAAGGGTATTAAATTGTTATATTTTGCCTATGTAAGAAGTCAACTTCAGTACTATTCTCCTGTCTGGAACCCACATTATAATATACATGTAAAGCTGTCGAAAGAATACAAAACAAATTCTTACGTTTTATAAATTTTAAAATGGGTATTCCAGCAATTATTTTGAACTACAATACTCTGTTAAATTATATAAATATGCTCAAATAGTCAGACAAAAGAATTTTCACTGACTTATGTATTTCTATATAAAATTCTAAATGTTTTAGTTGATAGTCCGGTATTGCTAGAATTAAGATAAGAATGAGATAAGCTTCCTAATAATATTCCATCCCATAAATTCTGGGACTAGCTACCATATGTTTTCCTCTTTGCCAAGAATACTAATGGAGGGAAACAATTATACCAAGTCAGTGGACATCTTCAATTTATGTTTAAACAAAAATAAAATGTTGTTAATGAAGCAATTCACTTATGTAAAATAAATAATGTATATTTCGTAATATTCATAAGTAAAAGCCCCGAAAAATGGCGTTAATTAATAAATACATAAATAATAATAATAATTTGACATTTAAATTTTTATTTTTACTTTCTCACTGCAATGTGCTTACTACATCTCAAAATACATGTACCTACCATATTTTTAATTATTTATAAATAACTACAATAATGCAATGCACACTCCTCTTCCAACCACAAACGCTTCCATAGAAGAGTAGTATTCAAATCTAACAATATGTACAAACACAACGTTTACATTTACTCACCTTATTTCTTTAATAAATCTTATAAAGAAAAAAATCAACACAGTATTCATTCATTCCTTACCACCTACGAAATGTACATTTAAATAAAATTAATTAAAATAATTTGAGCAATTTCTTTCCATTTACTTTTAAAATAAAAGATTACTCGAATTTCCACAAAAAGGGTAGTTTGATTGCTAATGGTGTTCATAATTTAAGGCTTATTTTTACAGTAAGGACAAAAAGCTTCAGCAGAACCAAATAATCCTTCTAATGAGTTCTTTGTTCTCAGTGTCTTAAATGTCGAGAAACAGAAAATTAAAGTCAGCAATGTCGCCGACTGTCTATTGCTAAAGATGTCGATCTTTTATTCTTTGACTTTCATCAGTCCCTCAGTGCGTAAAGCGATAATTTTAACCATTGCTATTTCACCCCTTCCTCAAAGAAATATTCTCAGAAAAGCAGAAAAAACTTAAAAAATGGAATTATAATGTCTGTTACAACAGAAAACAAAGTTTTTCAAGTTGTATTGAAAATTTTGATTTATTTGCTTACCGCACATGTCCTAACTGTAAGACTATGGCATCTCCAATTGGGATATTTTAAGCAACACAACGATTATGAATGTTTTCCAAGGCGTTACTGAAAGAAATACCACCTTTCCCTACCTCGTCTCCTTTTCTTCCAAATACTTCCTTTAGCCCCATAACGGAGATGTCATCGTGCATCTGTCTCCGGGCAGTTAGCAGTACCCTCGGGAGGTACACGTATTAATTCCTCAGCTTTCTAAGCCCGCTCCCTCACGGGTCGGTAAAGAATCAACATAAACCGGAGCACCAGTCAAGAACCAGATGTTGCATACAACCATTGCCCACACTGTTTTACGCGGACGATGTTGATTTCATACTTACCCGTGAGGGAGCGGGCTATACATCGATTTTTTTACACTGTTTATCACTTCAGCAATAAATATAGAATCAAAAATAAACTTTCAACCCAATCATGTGAATATCGTCGCTTTACTCCAAAATAAGAAATATTCGTCAGTGAACCGGTGGGGTAGGTACAGAAAGAAAACAAACCATTTTCCACCCTTAGTAATCGGAAGTGAAAATATCTCGAGCAGGACCGCATAAATCTTAGGCTTAACAAATAGTTCTTTGAACCGTACAACTCCGAACCGGAAATATTTATCTTGTTATTCGGTAATTAGGCTCGCTTCGGCAAATAAACTTTCCAATTCCACACAAAAACTTCTAACAAAGAAGGAATATTATTATTTGAAATGTTGCCAAGAATTCCAGAGGAAAAAATCGGATCGGGGAATTGGGACTAGCCCTTTCGAGATTGAAATAAATTGCAGAATATCGGAACCACTCTTGCAACAGGGAAAAAACTTTTGTCAATAGGATAGATACTACAAATTCTGTGATCATTCTTACTGTGATCTCGCCTAACGGAGGTCGGCTATCATCTGGTCAGGCATCACCGCACTGGCTGCTGCCCGGAATAACTTTTATGAATAACTAGCTGACGTGTACCCGGCGTTTCTGGGGGCTATTCTAAAGAGATAGACATATACCGTATGATTTTTTGTAGGCCTTTTTTAGATATACAATTCCGTACTGCATTATTTTGATGTATATCATAAGGCTTAGTCAGTGTTAGCAATTTAAGCCATTGACTTTTCTCTACTTCCAATAAGTCTAATTTACATGTATTATATATAAACCTTCCGGAAAATTTTTTCTTAATTATAATGAAAACTCTATCAAAATCGGTTGCTTAGTTTAGAAGAACTAAGCGCACAAACAGACAGACGCATATAGCGACTTTATTTTATACTATTTTGAGATTAGTGATACAGTATAATTTATCCAGAAAAAATGAATAATACAAAACAACGAATTCTGTGTACTAACCTTTTTTCTACGGATACGGATGATTCAAGGCTTCAAAATTATTTACGATGGAATTGATAATACACATGCTTTAACCCAGAAATTTTAGCCTGAAAAAGTAGTGCCAAATTGTTGGTAGTATAACCCACTGTTCTTGAGTTTTTAGTAGGATATACAAACCAATATTCTGCTTTATGGTTAATATAACAGAGATAAGCGGAACTGCACTCGTACCATTTACAAATTTCGAAGCCAATGAAGCCAAGTCTTTCATCAAACTTCCATAGATTATATATATACTTGTCTGATAACTTTGTTTTTGTAAGTATTGATTTAAACTTTTATATATACTATACTTTTATATTTTATTTTTTTATTTATACCTCACATCAAACAAATCACAAATAAACTTCTCAAAACAATACACATTTTCCTTAACATAAGAAACATATATAAAATAAAACAATTGAAAACAATATATTTTGCACTCTGCCAATCAATAATAGAATATGGAATTATTGCTTGGGGAGGAGCAACAAACTCGGCTATCAATTACATAGAAACCGCACAGAAAACGATCTTAAAGGTAATACTAAAAAAACATAGACTGACCGATACAGACCAAATATTCAACAGCTGTGACGTACTAGATATACGCCAATTATACATTAAAACACTACTAAACTACATTTTTAACAAAAAAAATAAATTTCAACACACACAAAATAACACTAACAGACCAGTTAGACAAGCGTACAAAGAAAACATTAAAACTCCAACAGTAAATTCAACCTTTGGACAAAGACACTACCAATACCATGCAATAAAAGCTTTCAACAGTCTAAAAATTGAAATTAAAATTGAGGAAAATAAAAATAAATTCACACACAAAATTACAAAATGGATTAAACAACAAAAAAGACAATATTACCAAAATGTCATAGCATAAAATAAAAATAAAACCTACACGTAACACACAAAACCAACATAAACACACATCACTCACAAACACACAAGATTATTTTCATTGTATTATTTTTTAATTTTAAATGTATTATTATGTATTTTTATTTTTAATTTTAAATTTATTATTTTCTTTTCAAATTTACTATCTTAGATTTTCATATTATAAAATGAAGGCCTCAGCACGGGCAAGCCACCCAGTGAGGCCTACATTACTGGAAAACATAAATTGTAACAAAATAATGTACCAAATAAAAAAAAAAAAAAAAAAAAAAAAAAAAAAAATCTTACGCTTTGCAACGAGGTATATTTAAATAAATAAATAAATTATTTTTATATTTCCTTTACTTAAACCTCGATTTCTTGGTCCAGAACATAGATTGCTTAAGTGTAGATAAATAATATATATTTAAAATTAAATAAAATAATTTTTGTTTTAAACCACGAGTTTTTAATAATTTTTTGAACCGACCGGTTTCGCTTTACTCAAGCATCTTCAGGGTACAAAAATACCCTGAATATGCTTGAGTAAAGCGAAACCGATGGGTTAAAAAAATTATTGAAAACTCGTGGTTTAAAACAAAAAGTATTTTATTTCATTTTAAATATGTCAAACCACAAAGTGATTGCTTTCTACAATAATAATAATATATATACTTTCGCCCCTCCACATCAATTTAGGAATGTTTTATCGATTTGCATTGTCGATATCATGACAATGCAAAGAATTTTAGTTGTAATGCAAAAATATTCGGATATCATCTGCAGTATCGCCCTGGTGTAAGACCACCATTCAGAATTGAAACGTTGCTCCAAATGGCTTTAGCCGTGTTTAGTGACTAGATCTGAATAGCCAGGTACTTCCCCACCTTCCTCTTTCCCTTCCCCACTTACCTTCAGCTTCACAACATCCCCCAATTGGGGATGCCATAGTCTCACTGGCTCCAGACGGGAGCAGTTGGGACTCTTGTGAGGTATTCACTATTAAAAAAATATTAAAAAAAAAAACATATTCCGACATCATGATAATATATTCGTAATTTAAATTTGTTCTTTTTTTAACGCAAATGGCCAATAATATAATAATAATAAATTACTATTATGAAGTATAATAGTTATTTATTTCCGCATGGGTACAAAGGTACCACGAGGTTTTAAAGTTTCGAGAATCAGAGAGATTTTGAGAGCCTAATTGAAACGAGATTAGCCTCCAGGCCATCCTACGCACTCGTTCCCGATTATACGAGTTTTTAGACACCGTGTTTTGTTTTGAAGAAGGCGTCATTACTCAAGAACCATTCACAACAGTCACCATATCTTCAAAGTAGATTAATTAACATAAAGTCTTAAAAGGGGTAAATACGATATATTCCAAAAGATATAAATGACAAAAGACGTTATAATTTGGTCTCGCACGCACGGGGAAACCGCATTTCCTCAAACTCAAAAATAAAATCAAGAAGTACCGTGAGAGGAAACCCTTAAAGGGAAAATAGGAACGAAATTGCGCCTGTGATCTTTAGCTTTGTAGATAATTTTGAAACCACTCAACCTTACTTGTGTGCAAACATCACGAAATACAACCACTTTCTGAGAATATTATATACATTGTACGTAGGGTAGAAATGTGTATTTGTATTATATCGTTATGTAGGCGTGTGGACATTCCCGGCACGTTTGACCTGTATATTATTTATACGATAAAGAGAACTGAATGTTTGGTACAATAATATTTTTTAAATATTACATCGATTATCATCCTGCGGTAGTATGGGAGGATTATACACTAGGTACTGATAACAACCCTGAGCATAAAGTTGTCAACAGTATTTCGTTCGCGACTCTAGGAAATCAACAAATAGCTTCTAAATGACTAAGTGCGTTTTATATTATTATAAAGACCGAAGTTTTACTGGGTTCTTTTGAATATCAATTATTAGCTTTAGTTCAAAATTAATTCCTATTTTGGGATTAAATTACAAGATATTTACGAGCAGAATGAAAAAAAAAAATTAATTAATCTATATATTTTTTTTTTTTTTTAACATACAACAAACGATGTTGTATTCCCATGAGTTATTAAACTCATTAATTCATATCAATTCACTACTTTTTTTAACGTTACATTTTTTCAAACCCTTTAAAATTAATGATATTTAATAAACACTCATTCTTTTAGATAAGTTTATTACATACATTGTTCTTTCTTTTTCGACGTTCCATATAAAAATAATTAATGAAAAATTCACCAATTATATAATTTTCTCACAATATTTTTATCTTTTCTTCTGTAGTTAACTTCAAGATTTGAGTATAAAGCGTGGTGTTTTCTCTTTTTAACACCGTTTAAAACGTATTTCTCGCCATGGCAGTAAAGGAGACAACGATTTCTACGTTCTACGGGTAATAGCTGTTGGTTCGAAAAACCTAAAAAATTAGCCCCAGGGGTGAAAGAAATAAAATAATATTTTATTTTTGATATCATTATTATAACAAACGTTCAGAAATAATCCAAAATATGGTATAAAAACTTCAATATCACAAAAACTCTAAATATTATCGTAAATTATTTCATTTAATTAACGTACACAGAACATCCAAATGGCGAAACTGTTCAAATGTTGTGCCGCCAGAGCTCATCGCTCTAAAGTTTTTATTCGGACAACATAATTTTCTGCTTTAAATTAGAATAATCACGATACACATAATATCGTACCGTCTCATCTTCTCCCTTATCCAATCTCCGAATAATTAATCTGAAATAAATAATTTAATCCTCGCAACAACATTAAACCTAAAAATGAAAACAAAACATCACATCTGAATAAAGGACCGGCAAATTGTATTCAAATACCGGCCCAAATGTCCCGCAGATCGTTAGCGTGGGGTGAGGCCTTTGGAAGACATTCAGATTTGGTTCCTCGTACCAGGAGCGTATCCATCCTTATGCACAATACTTGCTATGCTCACGGGCGGCTAGAAGGAAGGGGCGGCCACTCAGATTTGCCTCGTTATGCTGACCACCTCATGAATCGACAGATTTACTGACTGCTGTATCAGTTGTAACTAACATCAGATGAATTATTGTACATAAGTATGCATTTGCTAATTTTATTAATCACCGAACAAAAGACCCAACTCCACATGAGTCATTGGTACTAGCAATAATTTACCCAATCAGGGAATGTTTTGAAGGTTCGGGAATTATAAATGGAAAGAAAATGTGGAAAGACATGGTGTCACGTGTAATTAGAGCATGATAATTTTGTTTTTTCTTCCAAGGGATTGTGGTGTGTGAATTCACTAATAAAAACTCAATTGTTTTCAAACAATACAATATGCACATGTAATTTGATTGGAGTACGAGAATTTATCAAAAATATTAGCTTTAATAATATAGAGAGAGAGAGAGTGTGAATATGAATGAATGAAGTAATGAATATGAATAGATGAATTTATGTTGACGTACGCAATTTATGGAGGTCGCACTGCGATGGTAAGTTTCAATCGCGTTCTGTTAGCTTCGGGTTGCCTCTGAAATTAATCATCGGGATTTATTTATTTATTTTGTAAAAAACAAACAGCTTTTATATAATATACAATGATAGATATAAATATACAAGTTAACTGAAGTCAAGCCACAGAAGTTTCTTATGTTAAAGTTCGTTGGAAATGAAGTTTTAATATCTTAAAATTAATTTGGTGTTAAAGGAAGGGGAAAAGAATAGGAAAATAGGAAGAGGATAGGAGATGCTCCCGATACATTCCATACTCTCATATTAATAATCGATCATATTATTACTTCATATCGATATTTCTTTAGGTTATTAGCGAAAATGTCAATGCTGTAAAATTTTATATTATATTGTGCACATATACGAGGAATTGGGGAATTTTATCGAATGTTTGTTCTACACGAGGGTAGATAAAATAAATCAGATTGTCGGGTTGATCTAGACGGAATATGAAGATTTATTAAATTGGTTAGTTCTGGTGAGTCCAGACCATTATTTAGGATTATAAGTAATAAGATTTGATCAAAAATTAGACGTCGTGTTGTGGATCTTCTTGTGTGGGTTTAAACGATCCGGTTCTTGTTATTATGAAATCCATCCACAACTCGCTGCATCATTCCCCAAATTCGTTTTGTCATGCCGAGCGCCGGGGGTGTGAAAGAGCGAAATACTCGTGTCCCAAAGAGATGGGAATACAAAATAATTAGACTTAAATTCAGATAAAGAAGGTATTTTGTTTCATGTTATCCCAGTATAACGTCTAGTCTCCAGTCCGCGAACTGCTCCCTTTTATGGATCCACCTTCAATGGCGGCCGGACTTGAGGCCCGGCCTGAGTGGGGGGGCCCGCTGCGGGCCGCCGCGCTATTTCCTCCGCTCGTGTACCTTCTTGAACGAGGCTGATTTGAACGTTCCGCCTGGACGTTCTGAGAAAATGCCGGCTATAGTTGGGTTAACATCAGTAGGGATGTGCAGTTTTATGACCATTGGGTAGTAACCATCAAGTTACAGCGGAAAAGAAGAACATTGGAACGTTTCTAACTATTCAAACTGGTTCACTAATTACTGATAAAAACATTCAAACAAAAAAATTTCGACTCTGAATGGCATTTATGATATTTACGATTCATCACCGTCTCTGAGTATTTTCCTCTCTGAAACAAGATGTTAATCGAAATGACTGAGCTTAGCGAAGTCCACTTTTAAATTATTTTTGTTTAATTTGTTTTAATTTGTTGCATTTCAAGATGGCGGCTGTTTTAAATGCTTCAGTAAAGATTATTTTTTCATGTGAAATTTTCGTGTTCAATTGGACTTAATATTCGATTTTTTCAATATTAAGGTTGGTACCTGCCTGCCTGTAGAGAGTTTTAAAAAAGAATTATCAATCAGATAGTGACGTTTCTTGAAAAAATAATGTGATTCCTCATTTTGAAATTAAAAAAGGATTACGTAAAATTATTGGTTGGTAGTTAAGTAGAATTAATGTTGCGTAAGGCATTGTACTATTGGAATGTATTAAATTAGATACCTACTTAAGCCTAAAGATTTTAGAAGAAATTTTGATCTTGAATTATTATTTAAAACAAAATTATGAACACATTTTCATGGTCACGAGGTCTACTATTGTCCACAAATCTACTAGTAAAAGACTATTTATAACATTTTAATACAGTTTTGGAATTCGCTTGAAAGAATTCATAACTCTCGCGGCGGTCCTGATTGTATCCTCCCAAACAGGCACAACCCCCAAATGGCGGCAGTCGGATCAAAAGATATTCGTCGCGGGGTAATTCCAGTCATTTGTAATTAGCAACTAGTCGTTATCACTGGGGGGTTTACTCAAGAAAATACCATGTTTGTGAAAATCCGTGGATTTGGTTGTCATCTGTAATCTCGGCAGATGATTCGGTTTATTACTTGAGGGCTTAATAATTCTCTGTTTTGAATACGACGATTATGCTGAACGATTTTTGTTGCTATTTCGAGGGGTTTCTTAACCTATCATTGCACGCGCGCGGTCTAAGAGTTCGCACCTACATGCTTGCTTGTAAGTTTGGCAACGTTGCCAATACTTTTAGTATTTTCCTGGTTTGCCCCCTGAACGTTCCCTAGTGTGATTTACACTGTAAGGGTAAACGCGTAGATCTAATTTTTTCTGTCCCAGATTTAGCACGTGTGCTGTTTCACATGCGTGCAACAATGTTCCGATCTGGGCGCGTGTGATGAAAGGTTAACATAAAATTTGTTTGAATGAAGGACGGAAAAAATTGTTTATCTTAGGAAAACAAACATTCCCACGAATTATTTAAATTGGTCAATCTTTTCGCAACACTATTTTTATAGGTTCTCAATACTCAAAAATTAAAAATACACAACATTCATATTTAGAAAACCATGCAAAAAAATAACCTCTTTACAAACGCTGATAACTTTCATTTATCCTCGGGGCGATTTAGCAAATGCATATTACGAAAAGAAAAAAAATACAAGTTAATTACGAACTCCCCACCTCCTGCTGAACGTGTATATATATATATATAAATATACACACACGCACACACACACACACACACACACACACACCCTCACACACACACACACACACACACACACACATACATACATACATATACATGAATATACCGTTTCCCCGCAGAGGTGGGCAGAGAGGACGGATCGCCCAACAACTCTGTCTTGGCACACACTTCTTGCCTCATTCACATTCATACATCGTCATACACATTCTCTGTGTAGTTTTTTTTTTACAAATGTAGGTATCTTTGCGGAAATTTACGTTTAAACTGCTTATAGTTTTCAAATAAATTTAAATAAATAAATGGTGAATCCTGAAGATCTTGCAGTAAAATACACTTGAGATGTAAAATAACAACTTCTCGATAAATTTAAGTCTTAAAACTAGTTATAAGTAAAACTTTACATTCTTAAACTTAAATCTCCTTAACTACATCCTTCCAGCAAAAAAAAAACATAAATCGGAAAGCAGGGGAGCTTAATGAGCGTCAGTCACGGCCCGTGCGGTACCCCCCGCTATCTACCCTTAACTACCTCTGGTGCCTCCAACCCTTGGCCGCTTGCCAGGAATCTTTCAGGCTGTGGTGGCCACTGTGTACAGCCTTAAAGCTTACGGATGAAGGCTACTCGGGGTAATAAGCTCAGATTACCTTGGCCGACGTATCCGCTTATTTATAAAACGCAGATTTTTTACTTATTTCAAAATTACAAACGTAATAATATGGAATATTTGCGTTGTGTGTTTCATTCTCTTTCGTTTACTCACGTTTTGAGCCGTAATGATGTGGCGATATTTTTGTCATCCTGATTTGGGTGAAATCCACACTAACGATTTTTGGCATATTATGGCAAGTTAGCAAAAACGTTTTTAGCAATCGCTTGTCGTAATGTGCCAAATTTATAGAATATAAAAATATGGTAAATTAATATATAGATAACATTAATATTTTTGTATATGAATACATAAGTAAATGTACACATATATACAACCAATTGCTCGAGTGTATAAGATATCTGTCTTAACTAACTATCAACTTCCCACAGGGGTAGGCATAGAAGATTGACCGCCAAACAACTTGATATTGGCAAAAAACCCTTACTTCATTCACAACCATACATCGTGTCATACACTTCTGTTATTCTGACACATGACCCGACCCAAGTATTCTTGGTTCACCGCATCGAGCCATGTCTTCCTCGGGCGTCCCTAACTTCATGTACCATTCTACCATACTTTCATATTTATAATATTGTTCTTACCTTGTTTCATGCCCAAACCATAGCTGCTTCACTTTCAATCTTGATCATTACGCTTATATTTTTTGCGATTCTCAACTTTTCTCATACCATCATAAATGTGGTTTTAGCACACATACGATTACATCTCAGAGAAATCATTTCTACAGCATTCACGCTAATTTCATCGTTCTTCTGCCAGGTCTATTTTACAATATTTAGTTTCACAATATACCCCATCTACCAAGGATGATATTATATAAAATAAGCATGTACTAACTCCTGGCCAAAAAAAAATTATCTCCATTTTAAATAGAATACTTTACAGAGTAATACAAATATATTGTATAATATACGATATACATATCGAATGTGTTTCGCTAAAACTATTAAACGAGCCACGTTTTAGAAATGTCATGGAATAATTTGTAAAGCACAAAATGGTAAAGTATCAAGACATTTTTATTACTAAGTAACTAATTTTAAAGCACAACATGATAAAGTATCAAGACATTTTTATTACTAAGTAACTAATTTTAAAGCACAACATGATAAAGTATCAAGACATTTTTATTGCTAAGTAACTAATTTTAAAGCACAACATGATAAAGTATCAAGATATTTTTATTACTAAGTAACTAATTTTAAAGCACAACATGATAAAGTTTCAAGACATTTTTATTACTAAGTAACTAATTTCAGAAAATCGTAAAGAAATTACCCAACTGTAAATTTTAACCAAATTATAAATAGAATTGCAATATTTTACCTCAACATTTGGAAAAAAAAATAAACCACTTTCGTATAAACTTTCGTGTTTCGTACATTTTAAAATAGTCTTACGAATCCGTAAATATTCGTTTTTCTCCTATATAGTTTTTATTTTGTGGCTTGAAGGGTTTTACCAAACCACAGAAAATATTATTAAAGGACTCACGTCAAAAAAAATAGATTTTCGTAGAAACATTTAGGAAAGGAGCCATTTGAATTATACAAATAGCCACGTGACCGCTTACCATAATATATTCGAGCGAAAAAGGAGTAAACTCCACGCTATTCAATTCACCAAATGCATATAATATTCTGAATCGTAAGTGTGGCATTTGAAGAGTACGAGATCATATGGGGAATAGTACAAAATGTTATTAAAACAAACCAAATACGCCATTTTGTTCATAACTTTATGTTTTATTTCATTAATTTTAACTATTAAGTGTTTGTACCGAAGAAAATGCCTGCTGGCTAAAAGGAAAAAAAATTGCTCACGTGATACTGGCAAATGAACGCATAACGTTATGATTGCTATTGAAATAATATATAAAAAAAGTTGTTCCAATAAAACAAATTAATATTTATTTAGACTTTTAGAAAATAATCAATGTATCCAATATAAATAAAACTCGGACATGTTTATCCGAGACACTATTTGGGTTACAAACCAATTCATTAGAAATTTGAACAAACCAATTCATTAAAAAAGGTTGCTGCTAAAAGTATTGGAAGAAAATAGTTCAAGAATTATGTAATCAATTAACAATATTGTTATTTCTGAATTTGAAATATGAAATCGACAAATATGACATTCAATAATTAGGTTTGTTAAAAAAGTAATGTTACATCAGTTACAATAAAATACGTTGAAATGTTAAGCACCCTCCACGCCAGTTGGTGCCAACGTGTGAACGCTGTCGCCAACGATGGCCAGTTAAAAACGGTCATGTCGTTTAGGAGTCAAATCGAAAATGGCACATTATAAATTGCTTTGGAAAATGTATTTGTCAACATATAAATAAAATAACTATACCTTCATTATAGTTATTTTTTCTCACTTTTTTGGGAATAAAAAAAACAATAAAAATACCCTATCCTACGTTGGCTCCTTTGTTATGTGAATACCACACAATAGTCCCAACAGCTCCCGACCATCTGGAGCCAGTGAGACTACTGCATCCCCAATCAGGGTATGTTGTGAGGCTGAAGGTAGTCTAGAGGGGGAAGGAAAGGGGGAAGTGGAAGGCTAAAGCCATTTGAAGCAAAGTTTCAATTCTGAATGGTGATCTTACACCAGGGCGATATTGAGAATGTCTTTCACTCCGGAACGTGCAGGAAGTACCAATACCATATAATTTGTTATTTACATATCCGAATCTTTTAATGGATCATACATTTTTATTCATGTTTATATATTTCAGATCTGATTTAAATTTTTACCGAAAAACCTTTTTTTCATATTTTATTTATTTTATTGATACATGATTTAGAGAGTACATGTGGTTTTTTATGATATTTCACCCTCCATGCTAGGGATGACCCTGTGTTATGGCGCGTGAATTTTACAGTTTGCGGACATAGAATTTAATAATATAACAGATTATTTTTCTTATTCATGTACCGTGTTATATATAAATATTAGAAATACCAGAGGAGAAGAAGGGATATTTCAGGACAATTGTTTCTGGTATTTATTAGCTGGTGACCGGATAAATCATCAAAATGATAATTTATCACATCTTTAAAAAGTTATATAAAAGTCATGGAAAGTGATGAAACAAAAACTTTATTAACTGGGTTAAGTAGGTAAGGTTAGGTTAGGTTAGGTTAAAAAAAATTTCATCGTTTCTAATGACTTTATCACTTTTTAAAATTGTGTTGAATTGTCACTGTGTTGAGTTATCCTGTACCTTTAATTTTGTTTTTAGAAATCCAAATAGTTATTGTAGGTACATTTATTTTTGAATAAATTTGTTGAGTACCAGAAAATTCGAATGTTTCCAGTTTCCAGAGCATGCTGGCAGGGCAACAATCCAGACATTTACGATTATGAATAGAACTCTTCACAACAGATATTTACAAAGTGGATTTTGTTGGCAACGTGGGAAACGTCCGCTATATTTACGATGTACTTCTTTCAATTCTGTAAGTCCCCGCCTTTCATTATACGACAGACGGAATCCAGCCTCTCGTCGTTTAACCTACTTCAGCATTGATTATAAAGTTATTTTAGTTATATTATTTGGGTGTTTAAATGGGAAAAATATTATTTATTGCATCGGTGGGCCCAACTGTATTTGTTAAGTCTACAAGCCGTGAAGAAGTACACGTCAGTGACAGAAAGTGATAAGTATCACATGACTAACGTAGAGAAATAATATCACTGACAATACCGGGTAATCAACTCTTGTACTCTAACAACCAGATCGTACATCAAGTATTGCGACATAATAATACAATTAATTCAAATTAGTAAAATACAAAAGGTAAATCTATAAGTTACCGCATAAAAGTAAAACCTGGGTGGATCTATGGCATCCCTTAGATGGTGATGGTGAGGAGGTAATACAGAGGAATGATGCACGAGTAAATTTATGTCTCATGATAATCTTCCACCAGGGCGATTCTAAGGACTGGTTGTTTCGGAGAATTTGAACAATTCATCATATTTCAACGTTCATTTTCAGGTTCTTTGAAAGTCCTATTCAAGTTCTGTTATTATATCATTGTAGGCTAGTTGCTTGACAAAACTGAAATAAAACAGAACTTGAAAAAATCTTTCACCGAACTTGAAAATGAACGATGAAATTTGATGAATTGTTCAAATTCTCCGAAACAACCCGTCCTTAGAGAGCCTCACCCGAACTCTCTCCCTCCACTTGAAATTGGAAAATAACATAAAATGTAAAAAATATTTTTCATATAGATTTGAATGGAAACCAACGTCGCCACTTATTTTTCTTCTTTCGTATGGTGGGGGATCAGAGAAAAACATCTAGTTCAGAGAGCCAGTCTAGATCCTCTAGAGCAGTCTAGAACCTCATCAATCCCGCTGGGAAATGAATGCAGCGGGCATTCGTTGACCACATGTTCGGTGGTCTACACTGCACCAAATTCACACATCGCCGACTATTTACGGCCCCATCTATGGATTGATTGTGAACCAAAGTTTTCGGGGCAGTGAGAATCCAGGCTGTCTCTCAGTGGAGTCATGCATATCTCACGTCAATGTCGCTACTGACTTTAGCTTTAGCCCATTTAACACGCGCTCTGCCTCTGACGTACTTGCGTGACATCGTATAGCTATCCGGTTATGATGATGTAATACAGTTCTCTATTTTAAAGTTGGGTTATTTGAAACACACCCACATCGCGTTTGTTGTGTTATTTTTTAGTATACGGTTATAGTACTAATTTTAATACAAAACTAATTTATAAAATTCTACGATATAATTCTCATAATTAGTCTATATAGTAAAGTATTATTATCTCTTTTAAGTGGAATGGAGGTCACGACTAGTGAATTCAAAATTAACATCCTCCCTTGATAATATTCAGTTTGGGGTTTTTATAAATATTGCCTACAAAACCATAATATTTCAGGGTAGGGTTTTAATCGTTATTTGAATGTACCGGGTAATGATACTCCAGATCCCAACCTAAAGCCGACTTACCAACGACATAATAATTCCACATGACCCCTACACTAGAAAGCAATATTTCTATTACATAGGTACGTAATGGTTATCTCGTTGCGTGATTTTTCAAAACTACTGCCGCTGAGCCATGAATATTTACAATAATAACGAAATAGAAACACCCAATCATATTTCTGTGCTCTTGGTATTTTATTCATGTTGACAGGCTTACGTTTTGATGTGTAATTATTACATTAGAACCACTGCGGAAATTACACAAATTACCTCATTGCATTTCTGTGCTCCTGTTATTTTTTTGCTGTATGCAGATTTGTTGAAGATATATATATATATAGCTAACGTAGGATTTTTTTTATTTCTGAATTTTCGACAAATCAGTTCCAATTTTTAAAGTGTTAAGTTAAATAGTTCTTTGTTAAAAATATAATAACATGGATAGGTACATTATCGCTCATCTGAATTTACCAAACAAAACACATTAAAGTTTGAAAATGACACTCAAATTCAAAGAAAATTCAAAGAGAGAGAGAGAGTCACCCGAAATTACCCACTACAAAATGTCCAAACGAAATATGAATCCAATTTTCATGCTCGAAAAGTGTTAAGAATAATCAATATTCAACGAGGACAGTTCTGGATTACATTAAGAGGAAGCTACAAGCCAAAAATGTATATATTCTTAGTATGCATTATATTGTCACGAATGTAGGTAATAGGCATCAAAATCGCTTGACAAACGGAGTCTAGAAACGTTCGATTTCAAGCACAAAAGTGTTTTTTATTTATTTTGTAAGAAATCCAAAAATTAAATCAAGGGAAACTGTCACAGATAATTTTAGCCTTAACACTGTATTTTTTAATGTTGTTTCCTTTACGCGTTCATACATTTTTTGTAGTTTACATTTATATTTTTAATGAGTAATTTATTTATTTATTTGTATTCTACTCAAGGGAAATGATCGGAAAACTTTCAATTTATCTAAAGCATATTTTTGGTATTCATAATGTACATTAAATCGTTATAAAGATTAATCAAAATAGTGATATAGCATTAAGCTTCGCATTAAATATAATCCTATGGGACTGCAACGAGTTTTCACACAAAACTATTTATTACTTTAGGACCCATCTCGTGGTGTGTACATCATCGGGCACTCTTCATCCGAGCGCTAATGCTAAATTCCCTAATGTCTTTCCACGGGATGAAAATGCTATATCCTAGAATGTTCTACAAGTAACGCGTTATGTTTTTGGGAAGGGGATTAGTACGTAGCCTTTTAATATAGAGTAGAAGAGTGGTAATGACGGTGCATTTTTATTCATTCTTTATTTTTCTTACAGAAAGGCTGGGTTTCAGAAACAGGATTATCAGGAACAAATTTTCAAAGCTTCATGCCCCACCCTGACTATTAAAAAAACACGCCAATCTCATTTTAAATCAAATTCAAAAAATTATCCGTTTCCTCGGTAAAGATAAAAATATCGATCAATTCTAATATTAACAGCTTATATTTTCATAAATAAAATAGCTGATGTGTGGTTGAAATGGCTGAATGGCTCCGTTCACACGATGCGACTTCCGCATAGTTAGCAAATAAGATATAAATACTTGAACATTGGTGGAAAGGTCCGAATACACATTCATAGTTGCAATTGAATTCATGCGCATTATTTGGCCCTTCTGTCTGCTTAATTATTTATTTGATAGTTTGGAGCGGCTAGGTGCGTTAAGGGGCAGTCTAGTGGACATAGCCAATGATGAAAAGCTTCAAATTTGCACTAACTAAAAGGCTCAAATATGCACTTACTACCAAAAAGGCTAAAATATGCACTAACGACAAAAAAGTCTCAAATATGCACCTACGACCAAAAAAGCTCTATTATTCACTAACTACCAAAAAGGCTCAAATATGCACAATCGTCAAAAAATGCTTTAATATGCACTAACCACAGAAAGAACTCCAATAATAATAATATACACTAGTGACCAAAAAGGCTAAAATATGCTCCAGACACCAAAAATGCACTAAAATCACAAAAGACTCTAAAATACTGTTCTACCACGGAAAAATTTCAAATATGCACCTACGACCAAAAAAGTTCAAATATGCACTAACGACCAAAAAGGCTCAAATGCGCATTATACATTCGCAAATGTGCAAAAATTGTATACCTTCCTATAATCCTATGACTATTTATTATTATTGACGATTCTTCAAACACTTGGTATAGCTTGTCGTTTTTCGTCAAAAAATTTTATAGTTCACTTCTTGTAAAATAATGGCGTTTCCTAACTTTCTAAACCATTCACATTCCGTAACACAGATTGGTTGTATCAATTATTCTGCTTTTAAATAATCCACCCTCATTATTTTTCCCAAAACGGTTTCCCTTCACAAAATACTAAGCAAATCCCTTGATAGTTATAAAAATAAATATATTTATCCCAGAGGAATATAAAATAAAAAAAAATATAAATCCGGGCATAAATTTATCATATTTACAGTTCAGAGTGTCTAAAAATAATCCTTTTGGAATGAAAGCATAAATGGCAGACGTTCACAAATAAGTTTAAAATTTAAGTCACAAATATTTGTGATATTTATTAAATTATTTTTTCCGGAAAAACCGGTAGATATTTCTGTCCACTTCCCTCGAACCTATATTACTGTGTCAAGCAATTTTTTATAGCGACCTTCACATGTTTATTTGTGTAGAATTGCCATAAAAATGGGAGCATATACTTGGAAAAAGTAGTGTTGCGTCCGAAGCTGTTTCCGAATTACAGCTTCAGATGAGAATATGTTTTATAGACTGTAAATGAATTTAAAACGAAACGAACTGAATGATGTTTGTTGGAATTGGGTGATCGTACGTGTAAGGAATGAAAGGTATGGAAAGAAGAAAACAAGGGAGACCAATCACTTACCAAGAAACAGCACTTAACACAATATAATTAACAAGAATTCCACCGCGATTCCTCGAGGTTCCTCGAGATTCCTCGCCACAACACAACGAATGAATTCTTAAACTATATTAAGCAATTTCAATACTTACTTCTTTTCAAAGATTATATACACGATAACCACAAACAACTTGATTCCAGTACTTCAAAACTTCTTCTGTTTTTTTCCAAACAAATGCACTCGAAATTTGCAAATTGTTCTTGTTATCGTTCTAAATTTCAAATCATTTTCCAGTAAGATGATGGTTGGAGATAGTAGGGAACAGGATAAATGAGATTCCGGTAAGAACTACGCATATTGTCATTTCTAAACCAAACATTTATTACTTTGTACAGTGTATACACGAGTATAATATGTATTTACGTACACTAATATTATTATTATAATAATAAGATTACATAAGAACATAAATAAGTTACAATGGATTTATTTTTATGATTTATACTGGTATTCCTTTATACGCATTTGCTTGTGGATAGAAAAGGAGTGTAGGTACATTTAAAAACAAATTTATTTGTTTATTAATTAACGCCCTTTTTCGGGTGTTTTACATATGAATATTAAGAAATATTTATTATTTATTGTACATAACTGAATCGCTTCATTAACAACATTTTATATTTGTTTAAAGATAAATTGAAGATGTCCACTGACTTGGTATAATTGTTTACCTCCATTAATATTCTGGGCAAAGAGGAATACATATGGTAGTTAGTCCCAGAATTTCTGAACTGAAATAAATCCTGACTTCTAGTGAATGTATTTACGTTGTGAATTTCGGGAGCTTATCAATTGTAGCAATATAAATCTCAGCTTAAAAATATATATACTCTAATATAAACGTGTTGTACAGGGCTGGAAAATACTTCCATGGTGACCAACTGCTAACCCTATGAAAATCTCAAGTACTTCCAACAGTTAAATTTGGGAGCAACCTCTGGGCTGGTTCCCTACAATTCTCGACTAACCTACTTGATTCTGTGCTAAGGAGGGTGGTCAGTCTGAATAACAATCCATTGTTGTCGGACATTGCTTTCTCTAATGGCACGCTGAGTCTGTTCTACTAGTATTTTAATGGAGTCTGCTCTAAGGATCTAGCAGCCTTGATCCCCGGTGAAACTCGACGGACACGAGAAGAACACCCGTTCACAGTTGATATAAAATTCACGAGAACAGGTCGTTTCTTCGTCTCGTTTTTCGGTCAGCTGTGTGTGGAACGAGCTAGCGGCATCTGTCATCTTTCCGCATCTTTCATGTAATCCGGGCCTTTTCAAGACCCATATTAATAAATCCTACAACTCCTAACTTAACCCGCCTCACAACGCTGCTCAACCGGGTAGCGATATAGTTCCCCTGTCTTTACAATGTACACACAGGGGATATCATAAATTTTCTGGTATCACCTTAGTGGGAGACCACCATTCTGAGTGTAAATATTTCCTTTATTGGTTTAGTCGTGTTTACCAGACAAAATTAGCCAGGTAACACAATTTTCCTCCTCCACATCTTTTTTCCCCTGTCCGCTTCACTATAATATTACGAATACGTTCAATTTCAGTGAAATAGTGGCAATATCAACAACTCCAGCCGATAGAAAAGGCTAGTATCATAGTAGCTAGTAGCATGTTGACTTTGACATTATTTTCAATTGAATTTATTTAGTACTTGGTTTCTAATTTATATTTTGATCAATTGATAAAAAGCTGTTTCAAGAAGTAGGTTTCGTGGTTCGGTTTACGAACAAACAATAAAACACCTTAGTCGTTTTTCAAGATGAGAAAAAATGATTACAAGCTTAGTTGGTTAAATCCTAGCAAATAAAATATTCTTGATTACGTAAATCGTGGATTACACCATGAAAATAAAATTATACAAAATATGATTAGTTCAGCAAAGCTGTGATAGTTCCATGGAGCTTTCTGGGTCCAAGTTGAAGTTATAAATCATCGTCAATGTTGATGTTCAAAACACATTTCTGTATTTTTTATGCGACGCCTAACAAGAGCGCTACTGTTTGTACAATTTAAATGCAGGGGAGCTATGTCGCCATCAGGTTGGGCAGCCTAATTAGGCGGATTAAGGTTAGGGGCTGTAGGCTAGGATTTATTAATGCGGGTTTTGAAGAGGACCGGATTATATGAAGGAAGAAAAACAGAATTTTTAATGCGTTTTGAATAATCGAATATATTATAGATATTGACATATAATTTCAGTAAATTACATATTTTTTATACATATATTGAAATCTCTCACTTTACATTTCAAATTTCTCTCTCTTTGAAATGTAAAATTTCTCACTTTTCATTTCAAAGGCAGAGTTAATAGTTTAGTTCAGAGTTTTTATATATGAGCAAAAAAAGCAGTAATGTCGTACGTGGGGTATTTAATTTATTTTAATTTCTACTTCTATGAACAGAAAACCAAGGCTCACAATTCAAGCCACTAGGAGGCGCTAGTGTAGCGTGTTACCGTCAGAATGTATTGAATACATCAGAAGTTGGAGGTACTAATAATATCTTAGGGTATTTGCTTCAACCCACTGAATAAATAATACAGACTAGAAATGCCTTTCATGTAGATTTGAAAGAAAAACAATGTCGCCACTGACATACCTTTTGGTTTTAGCCCATTTAGCTCGCGCTCTGTCTCCCTTCCACTTGCATGACATATCGCCATAATATTTTAATTTCATATTAAGGAGATGCACTGCGAAGTAATGCAAAATCACATGTTTTTGGTATTAAAATTTGATCACTTAGAAATATTACACATGCTTTAATTAAATACTGCTAGAAGAACGCATCTATCCTTCGAAGCAATCAACAATTTTTATCTAAGCCTTTTTATGAGCCCAGAATAAAATGAAGAGTCATATATGTCCTTCAAAGTGTACTTACGAACATCTTTTCGGCACTGGTTTTATTTTGTAATGTGGCAAATCAAGTTCATTACAAAATTATCGGAAAATATTTTAATATATAAATTATAAGCCTGAACTTCACTAAATGAAGCCAAACACGCTTAATCAAATAATATATTAATCGGGAATTTCAACCTTATCGCCATTTACGTAAGGAGTGAAATTGTTAATGGCCCGATTCTCAATGTCACACGACGTAGTGCATCGCTTTAATAATGAAACAGAGTTCTGTATTTGAAAGTTAAGGCCCGATTCTGTACATTTCTTATGATCTTCTTATTTTTCGCTTCAACCTAACTAAGTTTCCCAAACCCTGGAAATGTCGCAGTTCAACCACATCTATTGATTTTTTTTTATTCAAACGATCTTTTTCGAAGTTTTTAGTAGGTCAACTATGCAGCTTTCGGAACAGACTTCGGAGTGGAGGATGTTTAAGAATAATATTTTTATTTCCAGCTGTGAGAATGAATGAAGAATGAGATTTGCAATTCAATTTATCCACATTGGAAATATGTGTGGCGACAATAGAATATTAATAAAATAAGATAGGAACAAAATAAACAAATAGAAAAAAATCTGTTGATCCTGGAGTAAATAGCAAAAATCATCATTAAAACTTAAGTAACGTATCAGGTAAGTATTTATATAAGAAAAAGTAATTAAGCAAAACAAAATGTTAGAGATTTCTGTTTTAAATTTTAGTATCTAATAAATGAAAATATCAATGGAACTGAATGTATTTCCAAGCATATGCAGCTTTTGGACCTAGGACGGGTTGTTTCGGAGAATTTGAACAATTCATCAAATTTCAACGTTCATTTTTAAGTTCTGTGAAAGATTTTATCAAGTTCTGTTTTTATTTCAGTTCTGTCAAGCAACTAGCCTATAATGATATACTTACAGAACTTGAATTGCACTTTCACAGAACCCGAAAATGAACGTTGAAATTTGATGAATTGTTCAAATTCTCCGAAACAACCCGTCCTTAATAAAATATTTTTTGTTCAATAAACAAAGAACAACTCAGGAAGTCTCAAAACATATATTTTTCAAGTTTTTTGTATTACTGAACAATTGTAAATACTTGTTTAAATCATAAAATAAAACAATTTAAGAAAATAAAAACTTAAATGAAAAAAAGTACACACCAAAAAATCAACAAAGTTAAAAACAAAGTTTTTTACAATATTCTATTCTATTTTTATTAAAATATTTTTTTTTGATTGAGGATTGAACCTTCCTCCCCAGGGACCGACTAAAATGAGTGAACCGCGCTATGATTTCAGCCAAATCGTAACTGGAGTGGAATAAACAACATTTAGGGGGCGACATATTACGCTATACGCATCATAGCTTGGCCTTTTTTTCCCATTGGTAGTGTATGGCGAGCGATACACTGAAATAGGCCAAGCAACAAGAATATAGCGTGGTCTGTCACAGGCATTATATCAATTAGTTTTAAGATGAAATATATCTCCCAGATCAGAATATTTATTTCAGAGACTCAAGTGTCGGCATTGGGGAATTTTAATAAGCCAGTGTCCTGGTGTTGTTATAGTAAAAGATTGATATATGCCGACAAAATTTTTTAAGCAACATGAACAATCAGGGCAACGGAAATTCAATGAACAATGTCAATTTTGTAATGCAGTAATTTATGTAGTAGTATTAATTTCGTGCTTACTCTTCTTTCTGGAAGTTTTAATAGAGACTTTAATCGAGAAGGTAATAATTATAATCAATGTTTTGTAGAGGTATACACAATTTATAGTTAATACGATTGAATTTTTTCAATGTTGTCTCAAAAAATATTATAAATAATTGTACTTAAGCATTTAATCGCAATCATCTGCCATTCTCGAGCCACTGGTCGATGAAAATAAAAGAAACTGAATGTCGAAGAAGAAGAGGGTTTAGATGAATCTATTAATGTTTGCTTCCTCATTTGTTTTTGGGAACGCAATACTCTTTAAATTTATATCATTTACTACCCTCTTACACCACATCATCCCACGTTGTTTTGTTCTCCATTCTCAGGGGAACATGTCATTAAAGTTCACCAGACAATGAGAAGTACCATTTTAACCGATGTTATTTTATATGAACATCATGAAAATACTAATAAAATTTAAGTCCCTTATTATCATTGTCACAATCAGTAATGGTGCGTATAAACACGCGAGCCGAACTACCGAGCTGAACCACGACTTGGCAAAGGAACAAAGTAACCGCAAATGGCGAGAAACGTGTAATTCGGGGCTCATGTCCATACCCAGCACAACGTTACTAGCGTAGGTTAGATATGGGAAGAGGTCCATAGACAGTTGGGGGCTCATGACTTATAACGGTGCTAACATGTTAAAAAATACTAATTTATTGATATTTTTATTGATATTACTAATTTATTTATAAAATGAAACAATTTTCCAAGAAAATTGCACCAAACAAATTCAAACATAAAATGATACACAACCAAATTAATCCGTCAGTAAATCGGTACTTCCGCTGCTTATGTTCAGTTTGCAATGTTTTCTGTGTATTTCAAATGCGCTATATACATCTTATTTTTTTAATTTTCTGTTAAAACAAATACTGTTAGAAACCATATAAAATAATATTTCCGGTGGATGTTTTGAAAATAAACGCTACTATTTCTAAATAATAAAAATTATAAGATGAAAAATTTTTTAAACGTGAAAAATTATGTCAAAAACGCTAACCATATTTTTACTTGATTTTTTACTCCAATCATAGAAAAATTGAGATAACTCGATATTTCGAAAACACGTTCGTTTTGTTTGGAGAATTTGATAGAAAACTGTACCTTCACTTTTATCTCGTTCATATAATAAAAAATAGCCGCGCTAAATAAGAATTATTCATTTTGGCTATTTTTATTATGTTATTAATGGACTCCAGTATAAATATTTGAGGTAAACGGGAAAGAATTGGTATTTCTCTTTCTAACCTCAAAAAATTAAGATAAAAATTAATTATTATTTCTGCATGATCTAAAAAAATATAAAAAATACTTTTATAAAATATAGACTCTTGTGCTTATCAGGTACAAGAGTTCCTCTTTTCTGATAAGGTATGACCAATAATGACCCTATTTATAATGTTTTTTTTAAGTATATAGGAATGTTTAAATGGATGGAATATTTTTTTTTATATTACAATAAAAAATTAAAACGATTTATGATAAAATAATGTAAATAATAACCAGAATAATGATCATATATAACGTTGTGAAAGAGGTAAATATGCTGTAAAAATAATCATTGAAATAAAAATGTATGTTAGCTCGCATTGCACTCTACCCAAAGATATTAGAAGAACGAGATATGCTATGTTGGCCGCCGGACCGTAGCCGGAGTACTACCTAATTAGGGTACTTTGAACGGTATCGGGACGTGTACGCACAGAAATCTGTTCTATGTATTAGTGCGGATACCTTAGCGATGCCTTAGCGTAAGCGAAGGTGTGCAGTAGTATTGGTGAACAAAACCGGCGACACTCGGCAAAACAATTCCACTCAGTACGAACTGCGCATAGCACATCTCGTTCTTCTAATATCTTTGACTCTACCACTATTTTGGCAAATCAATTGATGCATTCTGCCATATCAATCACAAATTTGGTCCATATCATAATGTTGACACATAATGTTAAATCCTGTGCTAATGAAATCATTAGCATAATCGTTAGACAATAATATGCTAATGCGTTATCTAATGTACAAACAATCGCATGACAAATATTTATAGTTACGCCATTGGTGGTGATTTCCTTCGGGTATGGGTTTACAGGAATAATATATTTTGCAGCAAGAAGAGATGGATATTTTCTAAATATGAGTTTCGAAACGTTATAAGAGATGTTAGTATCCACCTAGGTATTAGAGCAAATAATTCAAAACATCTCACAAGACATAATTATTCTTCTTCTTTCATATGGTGGGGGAGTTGGAGGGAATCATCTATTTCAGTGAGCCATTCTAGAGCCTCAAGCGTCGCCCTTTAGACCTCAGCAATCCCGCCGGGGAATGAATGCAGAGGGCAATCTTTGGCTACATGTTCAGTGTTTTGCACCGAACCACATTAACACATCGCCGACCCTCTAAGGTCCCATCTGTGCATCATCACAGCGGCAATGGGAGGACCTTATCCTATAGATGGCGGATCAGAATTGACAACATATTAATATTGAACGAATTTTTCCATATTTCCCCGAAACAATTTATTTATTAAAACTAATATTTATGCAATTGGAACTCTTTTGTGGTGCTCACATAAAAAAATATATTTATTTTTAAAAGCTGTATGGAAACATCTCTAAACTCATATTGCTGTTGCGTAAATATAACCATTAAAACATAAGATCAAAAATCTTTCCTATTAACAAAATATTTAGTCGAATTGAAAATTAGCAAAGCTTTGAGATTGAAATTAATACGTTACTACTACTTTTAGCTTGGAATATTTCCATCACGAGCTACGGTGCTTAAAAATGCATAATTTATTAAAATGCGCCAAATTACAAGTTCTATGTTTTCCAATTGTTCAGGGAGAATTGAAATTCAAGTGAAGCGAAGTAGTAACTACATGACGGCTCGAAAAGAAAAAAAATTACTGAAAACGGTTTTAAAGAAAGATATGGAAATTATACGAAAGTTAGAGGGAGCGCGCTTATATTAAAAACTATTATAATTGATGGGCGTAAGCATTTGTTGTGAAAATATTTAATATAACACGACTTACTTAAAATAATGCAAGTACCTATCGATAAACGTCATAAGTAGCATTTAAAGAAACGCTGTTAATTTTTTCATACCTAAAACAAGTTAAATAACAGAACCAGATGAGATTTCTTTAATTTTCGAAGCGTAACTTGAATTGAATTGCAATGCAATTGAAAGAATTTTTTTGTAATTAATTTTTCAACTCGGCTAATGAATAGATATTATCTTTAAAAATAACAAACTGTTAAGGGCTAAAAAAGTTTTTTAGAGAATTACGTCATATGTCAGTACAAATACTCGTATGTATTGCGGGATCATTATACCCACTGAAAAAAAAACGTTACCCACAACCTTTGTATTAAAACCTGCAATCATTACCACTCCCCCGTTTAGTCCAGAAAACATTTCATACAAAAATATGTGTTTTAAAAAGCTAATTTTATTAATTAAGCTAAAAAGCTAGGTTTGCAAATTATGTAATCCAGGACACTAATGGGTACTTAAATAACAATTATATCACATTTTATGGCGAGCAAGCCACAAATAGGGACAACCAGAAATAATGCATGTTTTCGTACAAAAAATTTCAAACCTTTTGTGTTTTTTTCAGTTTTATTAAAATGCTAAAGGGAATTATGGACAATGGAATTTAACGGTTATCTCAGAAGTGTTTGAATGGGGTGTATCAGTGGTTGAAAATAGATAAGGAGATCCCTTCCCTATTTTAATTTAACATGATACCCCCCCCCGTATTTTAAACATAACCTAATTTATCTTAAACGTAATCTAAAGATAGAAGACTAATTATCGAATCTCTAAATATAAAACAAAGTCGCCATCCGCGTTTGTCTTTTGGTGCGCATAGTTCTTCTAAACTACGCAACGGATCTTGATAGAGTTTTCACTGTCATTTAGAAGATTTCTACCGGAAGGTTGATGCATGCATCCGTATTATATGTACGGAAAGTAGAATAAAGACGATATTTGTAATCAAGTATAAAAAAAAATGTTTTTGAACGCTTACATTGCTAACGCTAGCTAAATCGTATATATCAATATATTAAAAATAAATATAAATGGTATATCTTACAAAGAGTTCACAACATCAAACTTTAGCCCAAACCATGTATAAGATCCCGAGCATCGTCGGGTACACGTCAAATTGTTAAGAATAAACTGACAACGTCGAATTGAAATTTACTCGCTTTGGCAGACCCAGTGTACTTTTTGACACTAAAAAGGGAGTGGGTCAATGAGGTTTTTTGCCATAACTCGTGGTAGTGAATGACCGTCAAAATTCCAATTCTCCAAGCATCAACGGATTCAATTGATCTTCGTTCGATAAGTCAGTAATTTTTACTCTACGGACAACATTATTCGAAAAGTTCTTTACGTTGACATTTAACCTAAGCCATGACCTAAGCTTATCTGTCACATTGGAGGCCGCGCTAAAATTGTGCGGCTTTTATCTGGCTGTTGGAATATTTCATATCAATGTTGACCGTTCTCGTACAAATACCGCATAACGCCACCTCATAATCATGTTTAGATTTGGTCAATATCGTATTTATCGGGTTTATCAATCGACCGCGCTATACGCCTGGTCACCCAATACGGAGGCAACATTTTGATTCTGAATGGTGATCTTTTACAAGAGCAATGTTGAAGAGTCCCAACTGCTCCCACCCGTCTGGAGCTAGTGAGACTATGGCATCCCCAATCAGGGTATGTTTTGAGGCTGAAGATAATGGGGACGGAAAGAGATGGAGAAAATGAAGGTGGGGCTACCTGAAAGTACCTCTTCTTGAACGTGCCGAAAATATATTATGTTTCGTCGAGCCATTGGCTCCCGGTAGCTTTGTTTTGTTTCCGCCAATCGCATAGCCACGATTCACATTTAATTTTCGAATTCACACAATGTGAGTTTAAACGCAGCCCGGACAAGTCTTTAAGTACTTCTGGCTTTATCACAACTTGATAAACGTTCAATATACTCATTGATTTCTCTGTATCGATAATAACTGATATTGTTCTGAATCTCAAGTGTCGATCGTCGGGAGATGTTATTAGTGTATTAACGTGCCTTGTTATCTCAAATCTCTCTATCAAATTAGCGTGGTGTGGGCTCCACTTAAACGTTAGAGGTGTGGGACATATAAATCTGTATCGGGGATCAAAGGTCTTCATTCGGCAGAGAGTAGAGCTAATGTCCTTTCCTCGCCGCGAACCTTGAATACTATTTATTATTTTAAAGGAATAAAATGTAAAATGACACAAATTAATCAAATAAAATTTACGTGCGCATCTCCAGCTTGCTAAGCGAGAGCCTTACCCCTCGATTAAGGTTAACTACACAATTTATTATTATGAATGCTCCCTTAGGTACACAAGGTAGTAAAAATATTGACATTAGTCAGTGGACCAATCTGCTGAAAAGTATATCAGCGAGATACACTCGCGATTAAAAAAATAAATTATCGTATAAAAAGATAAGTGAAATTTTCTTAAACGTTTTTCCTTTTATATGGCTATCGCTATACGCTGTAACGGCGCGTGGTAATTTTTCTCCATCCATTTTTAGTAACCCTTAGTAATTGAAGATAATTCAGGATGAGATGCTAAAAAGGCAATTGAATACCTTCAACCATTCATTGGGTTGTATTTTTGTTTTAGCGGAGCAGTCTTTTCTTGCGACCGTAAGTGCAATGTTTTGTATTACTAGTATATTTAGTTCTCAGTTGAAAGTATTGATTGCGGGAGTATTCAATAACTTGCTCGGTTCGCCAAGATTACAAGAGATTTATTAACGTAAATGATTACAAATAAGTCTCACTGGACATATGTCTTGACATGAGTGAGCTCTGCACCTAAGATCGACTAGGCTCGGGATCGAATCGGAACCATTCGGAGCTCGGCTTGCGCACGCGCCGCTCCACTGTACAGACAGTTCCATCTGTGGCTAGCTATCAGAATTGTATTTAAAAACATTACGCCAAGACATTCGGGCTTTGCGTAATGCCTGTTTTATCTTACCATTTGAAGCAAAAAATCTATTTCTTCAATCAGACAAAAACTCTAGATAAGTGAGCTCTGATGTCACAATTTGCACAGGTTTTTCTGACGGGAATTTCTAGATCATCATAAGTCTTTTTAAAACTAATATCGTTATTTTCATCATGATCTATAAAACTTTTGAATACCCTTTGACTTAGAAAAATAAGATAAGACGCCTATTTTCTTCGTTTCCACAATTATAAGAAAAATGTTAAAAGTGGGTGATTAAGTAATACTGTACAAACTTTGGCAAAGCCGCGAGGTAATTGCAAATATTCGGAAAAACGCTGTTCACCCTTCATTTTGGCATCCCCAATTTTGTGTGACTGAAGGTAGTGAGGTGGTAAATCAGATGGGGATGAGGAAGGTGGGGGAGTAAGTGACTCTTCAGATGTGGTCACCAAGTTATTTCAAGCAATGTTTCAATTCTGAATGCTGGTCTTTCACCAGCGTAATACTGAGAGTATCTTTCACTCTCCTCTTGCAAGTGGTAGTTGCAACATAATGCCTAAAGTCTGGTCTCCAGCGGCCGAGTTCCGAATGGTTTCGATTTTATCCCGATCCTAGCCGATCATAGATGCAGACCTCAGTTCTGTGATAGATTTTTTCAAGTTATGTTATTATTATTTATTATTATTTCAGTTCTTTCAAGCAACTAGCCTGTAATTATATAATAACAGAACTTGAATAGGACTTTCACAGAACCAGAAAAAGAACGTTTAAATTTCAAATTCTCCGAAAAAAACCGTCCTTAGGACGTATGTTCAGTAAGATTATTTTTATAATAAAAACACATAAATTTGTTTTTGACCACGATAGTTTTATTTTCACTCTACCGGTTTCGGAAGGAACTCCTTCCGAAACCGGTAGAGTGAAAATAAAACTATCGTGGTCAAAAACAAATTTATGTGTTTTTATTATAAATTATGATGAGCCACAAAGTGAATGCTTTTTACAATTAAGATTATTTTTAATCATTAACGTTATTAAATCTCTTGTAATCGAGACCAAAACGTTTTTGTTTTCCATCGGCCACTGAAAAAAAAAACATTGTGGCCCTGCCCCAATATAATTTGGTTCAATATTCGTGGTAATATTGTCACTGAAGACCTGCCTAAACTTTGACACTTACTACCATGAATTTTGCATCTTTAGAACAGCGACATTCAAAGCATTTTAGCTCCTTAATATTCACCAATATTTCTGACTGTTTTAAGAGGCAAAACCTCTCTAGGGAATTAATGGCCCGCTAAAGAAATACCTCAAATTTTATAGCTTTATTTACGAATCTCCTTTTCTGAATAATTTCCCTTTGAGTCGTACTTACACGTCCGTGAGGCCTAGTGCACTCCGCGGGAAAGGTATTACCGGAATGGTCGAGAAGGTTTTAAAACTCATTTCAATCCTCCAGAGTGGAAGTTACTCTCAGTATCGCGTTGGGAGGACTATAAATTAGACAGTTTATTGTGTTTTGCACTGAAAATTCTTTAAATTTTTTTTTTGCTTTTTTCGCATTTTTATTGTGAATGCTCTGTTGCTGGGCCAGTAGGACTGTTTCATTCTTAATAAAATTGAATACATAATACATTGCGAGGTTGTTGAGGCATTTCAAGAAAGTTTTGTTTCCTATGTATATGATGTTTGGAATTTGATCCAAAATATTGAAGATTGTAAAATAATCAACCCGTAAAAAAAATGTTGTACTGTAATAATGCAGCTATTTTCAAATGTATTTTAAAACATTAAAAAAATGGTTTGACTAAGATTAGAACCTTCCTTCACAGGGGCAGGAGTCCGGGTTAACAACCTCATCAGTTGACGATCTTATAGGACTGACGTTTATTTCGTATATTAACTGCTATAATGTCGTCCAATTTCAGAGAAATTATTTTATATGTCTGCTTGTGTGTTCGTGATTGCCATAATATTGATAGAATGCCTTGTCATCGACAACCAATCTGTTTGCCAAGTTTCAGCTCGATTGGATGTCGGAAAGTAGGTTAATTTCAACTTCCAAGATTTGCATTCATTCATTCCCGAAAACAAAAGTTAAATTCAAATAGATGCATTTAAAAGGGAAACGTTTTGGATCAATATGCTGCTGTTTTAGGTACATTTAGAGATATTATTTTTGTTTACCTGCGGGCATGTTTGTACCTCAGATCGTAGAATTTTATTTATTTCAGAATTTCTATAAAAAAAATACACAAAATGTTGCAGTCTATCATATTATAACGAAGTAACGTGATCAAATTGTGTTTGAAAATTGTGACATATCTATAGGTAACTTACCCCGTGTGACCCGCAAACAAAATAAAATGGGATAAGTTATGTATGACCGATCTTACTAAGTTTGAAATATTAGAAGTAATTCAGAATTAGTGACCGACTGAATTTTCGGTTTAAGTTTCGGTTAGTTTCGGCCACTAAACGAGTTTCCGAATTTGACGTAACATTATTTTTGAAGTGAAACTTCTTTACGCGCGTCATGCAATTTCGAGGACCGGAGTAAAACCGACTCATGACCGTCACGAAAAACCGTGATCATTTCGCTATAGGAGCCTAGCTAATATTATATACCTAGTTTAGGTCACCCTCCAAACTCAGCTTCGCGGTCTAGAGGCAGAGCGCGCGACTCTCGTCGTGAAAAACCGAGGTTCGATTTCCCCTTAAACTTTTTTTTTTTTTTGTGATTTTTTTAATACGAGGAAAAGTGATAAAATGCTATCGTGCTGCGACTTTTAGATATTTTTACTATATGATATTTTGGTCGAATACGTAATAACCGCGGTCTAGAGGCAGAGCGTTAGACACTCGTTATGCAGGACCCGGGTTCGAATCCCATATTTTTATAACTTTTAATTTTTTTTATCAACGATTTGTAATAATGTATGTAGTAAAAAATTACATAAATTTGTTAATTTACCTTTACTTTACTTTACGGTACCTATATGATATTTTGGTCGAAATATAGCTTACAAATCGAGCTGGTAGAGTCGCTCGGTATTTTGATTATTTATTTTTATTTATCAACGATTCGTAATAACGTAGTAAAAAATTACATAAATTTGTTAATTTACCTTTACTTTAATTTATGGTATCTATATGATATTTTGGTCGAAATATTGCTTACAAATCGAGCCGGTAGAGTCGCTCGGTATTTTGATTAATTATTTTTATTTTGAATCATTAAAATTACTAATCAAGGCCCTATATGATATTAATTAATTATTTTTATTACTTTACTTTACGGTACCTATATGATATTTTGGTCGAAATATAGCTTACAAATCGAGCCGGTAGAGTCGCTCGGTATTTTGATTATTTATTTTTATTTATCAACGATTTGTAATAATGTAGTAAAAAATTACATAAATTTGTTAATTTACCTTTACGTTAATTTGCTCGAGATACCTCTCCTCGCGGTCTAGATGTAGAGCGTTCGACACTCGTTATGCAGGACCCGGGTTCGAATCCCATATTTTTATAACTTTTAATTTTTTGTATCACATGCTACTTATAAATACGTCAATAGACAGAAAAAAAGAGAGAATGAAATGAAAAGAGAGAGAGAAGAATACTAAAAGTTTCACTTCCGTCGTGCGTAGGCTTGCCACACACTGTATTTTTTTTTTGTCATTTTATTATTATTTTATTAAAAGTTTTGATATATATTTACATAATGAACAGTTATACAAATAAAATTCCATTGCATGTATCAAATAATACCACAAAGGCCAAGCCTATGTTTACCTACTTATTATCACAATGTTAGAGACACAAGACTAAAACATTAAGATGAACGTTTTCTTTGATGATAAATAATTTAAAATTAAGTTATAAAAAAAGAAACAATAGACAAAATGAAAACTAAATATAACATAAAATTTAAAATTATCAGGGAAGTTTTAAACTCGACATAAAAACAAGTAGTTTTTCAAATAAAAGTACAAAAATATTGTTCTATTTGTACAATCAAAAACAACACTGAGTACTACTACAGATGACCATTGACTCACATATTAGAAAAATAAATGTATTTTAGGCAAAATTGTGTTTTTATAATAGTTAATGTTTTGTATAACTCAATCTACATTGTGTTTTGTGATTATTGTAAGTTACACCCAAGCCAATTATTCCACAGGAAAGAGACGAATGAACTAGTGAACTGAAGATAAGTAACATGGTTTTTATCTCTACAATGTTACTCATTCGTTTAAATGTAGTATATATGTAACTCAATTTATTTACATTTTTATCTTTATGGTTTATCCATTTCAGTTGGTAATCTATGTTTACACCTAAGTATTTAACATTTTTTTCTTTTTTAACATGGTTTGATCGCTTAAAACTTTGAGCAAGTTATTATATTACAATTGACAATTCAAAACTTAAGACCTAGGTTAATTCGTCCAACATATGACTAAGACCAGGTTTTTTAACTATAGTTATAAGAAATAAGATCTTTTTTTATTTGTATAATTCGTTTAGTTAAATTACCTGCAGCCTACATTGAAGAACCACCAAATTAGATAATAATGAACCAAAAAGCACTGTTTATTTCACTGTGCATTTTATTTACATTAAACCATATTATTGAACTTCATTAAAAATGCCTAATTTCGGGGTAAATAGTGTTTTTTAAACTAATTTTAATTTTTTTTTGTTTTGGTTTTGGCCCAAAATAAAAGAGAAACCGAAATTCTTTTTTCGGTTTCAGTTGAAGATATATTTTCCGTCGGTCACAATTCAGAATAGATTAATACAATTCGACTCACGTCAGCTTCTAAATTCTAAGCACGATTCCTTTCTTCTATCAGACGCTGATATCATAAAAACACTATAAATGCGTATTGCTCGTTGGCTTCCGAACCAAAGTTAAATTGCATCCTGAAAGTCGATAGCAAAGCACAAAGAACGGATCGATAATATATATTACAGCCAGACTTTGTTCTAGTTCTAAATGTACTCCAGTCGCTCGCAGATACGTGAAGCACATACTGCTCTCGCTTGCAATTCTTCATAGTCTCCTATGACAAAGGGTACAATAGGAGAGCTTCTACACGAATTTCTACAATCAGTAGATTTTCGAATTACACGGACAGCCGTGTGACTGTGTAATGCTTTTTTTTAGTTCTACGCAGTCACTGCTTGAAGTTGTCCATATCGGCTGCTTGTAGCAGTCCGTGTATTCCAAGCGAAAGATCCATGAACCAGAATAAAAGTGCGATATTTTACGTAACAAGGGAGGGATAGAGCACGGAATATCATTTCTTTTTATGCGATCTGTCAGATGTCTGCGTGACCACGGCAGCTCCCTAATTCACCTGACCTAAGTCATGTAGATTAGCATCATTTTCAAACATTGGCCACGCCCACACTTATAATATAAGACGTCTCTATGGGATTGTATGTGTATGGCGAGCGATATGGTGATATATGCCACGCTCAAATTACGGATTGAGTCGTGAGGCACGTGATGAACCATGATTAGTGAAGAGGTCCTAGTAATAAGTTTGACCATTTTAATGGCATATTTCTAGACCATTCTAAACGTCTTGTAGTTTTGGTGCGAATTTCACAAAATTTCAGCTATTTTTTATAGATTTTCTATTAAAGTTGATATTTTTTAATAAGAATATTTCCAAAGATCAGCATTTTAATGTGGAGAACATTATTATTTTCGTATCATATCTTGTGTTTTTGTATCATTGGTCTTTTCATATCTTATGATATATTGGTTTTATAGAAAAACCCTCACAATTCATGGGATTCCGATGCATTCAATACACACCGAGATGAGATATAAATTATTATTATTCCCACACTCCACAGAACTGGATATAAGTTATTGAAGTTATGGCTTCAGATCCATATTGGCTTTTATCTCGCTAGCAGAAATATTATTATATTTTCCATATGATAAGCATTACAAGGGTCATCGCGCCATTGATGTCCTTCTGAGAAAAGATGAATAGTTCTGAACTGAAAGGTTGATTTTTCGAATTTTGAGTGAAAATAAATAGTTTTTTCAATCGAAATGTATAGCCAATATATAGTAGGTACACATGTAGCGGCGCGTTACTAGAATATACTGGAATGTTTGCCCATGCAAAACGCATCGTATTAGAACCAACTATCGAAGCATCGTAGGTATGGCGCATCTCCTTATTCGCTTAATTATTCTCGATGCACGTGGGCCTATATAACGGCACGTCGAGAGGTACTTAGTCAGTAAGTCAATGATCAGCAGTTACAAGCAAGTGCTCGCTGCAAGAGCCCGCTTGTCGGCCGGCCGCTATGGCCGGCTCGCCCGCCTCCTACCTCATCGCTCCACCATGAGCTACAGATCTCTTACGCCTGGCGTTGCTTGGACCTTAAAAGAGAGGCTACGGATAATCATCAACTCCACGGGATTACATCAGCGCCCTGGCCTTGGATATTATTCCTGGCCTGCGCTCCCCACGCGCCTAGACTTTGCGACATCTTCGCCGGTCTGCGCCTTGGCTCTGCAACATTTTCCCCGGCCTTCATCTCCCGCGCATCTGCCAACCAGGTCAATTATACCTTCGGCTATCCTGCTTCACACTGGAGTACCCGGAAGACTCAACGTCTTCGTCAGTGCTGAACACATCCACTAGTCCGGTCTCCACCAACGCGGTGTTCATCCACCGACGTTATCACCTCAACCATTCCACCGCCGTTATCGACACTTTTACCTGGTGTGATCTTTAACATGAGGGATTCGCCGCTGACAATATCCACCGATGTCGGTCTTCGGCCTAGGGAATTCACCTTGATCTATATCTACCAACTACGTGAGCATCGGTCCAGATTCATCTCACAACTGCGCTACTGACTCAAATTAACGCTGTGATCTCACAACCTACATCTTTCATTTTCTCCTTACCAAATCCCCAAACACATTTGTATTATTTTAATTTTAAAATATAGGCCATTGAAGAATGAAATTTTTCATGATTTCATCGGCAACTTTGGCATTTTTTTGAAAGTTTATTTAATTATTTAAAAAAAGCAATCTTGCCTAACCTACCATGTCAATACAAATAAATATAATATAAAAAAATTTAAACATTAAAAAAAAACTTTTTTTGCAAACTTTAATTTTTTATTCAAAAAAATTGTGTTCCTACTTAAATCGGTCGTTTGAAGGTTTAATTTAAGCCCATCAAAATCCTTTTTTTATACTTTTTATTATTTATATTATATTTACAAGGAAAGTGGAATAAAATTATTTTTTTTAAATAATTATCGAAATCAACTAAAATCGAGAAAAATTGAGTAAATAAAGTTGCCACGTCAGTACAAGATATTTGCTATACCTGTTGAGTTAAAAAAGTAATTTCAGTTTGATTAAATATAAATCCAAATTTAAGTTTATGCACTATAAAAAATGCCGTGCAGCCTTTCGTATTAAGCATACAAATGTCCGTGAAAAGTGTAAATTTTCATGCCTACAATAACAAATCTTTCAACATAATATACCGATTCACATACTTAATGCATAAAACTAGAATTCCTACATTGAAATTAATAAAGTTAGATGGAATTGCGAAAATTATAATTATGAATCATTTCATCCATCTCTAAATTTTTTTTAGGTTCCGTTTCCGAAATTGTTTCTAAAATTTGCTGCGCCCACTTTATTAATCAAGCAAGCCTTACTTTGACTAGATTGGTAACTTTGACTAAGCTTTTTAGTATGATGTTACCTACCTGCCTGATGAAAAGTTAAAAAATAATGGTCGCTGAGATTGTGAATTGTCTTTCTAAAAATCGTATTAATCTTTATTTGAAATTTAAAAAATTTACGAAAATATTATAGGGTTTATAACTAGTTGGTAATTAAGTACCTGCCTACTTATAAATGTTATGATTTCAGAGGAAATTGTGGTTTTGATTTATGTCATAAGATAAAATTAGAAACATCATTTTCGTCTAATTTTAACAGAAGAAATCATTTTAAAACATTTGTTTATTGTTTCTCTACATTGTATGTTTGTACGATATAATTTTTAACCTCACTAGGACAAGCTTAGTCAATAATTTGACAAAATAACACAAAGGTTATATATTGAGAGAACAATATTGTTTCTACGAATTGGGTACCTACATAATACCTATTAAGCTAATTCCAGCCAATTCATTACAGTAAAATGTAGTAAACATGTAGGGTGACCATGAAAAAAGTTGATATTTGATTGTAAAAAAATATTATAAACTATTATTTTTAAAAGGACCAGAGAGAACTTAAAAAAATAATTAGGTATATTATAAAGGGATAAGAACTACAGAGTTTTCCAATAATAGGTGTTATTTTTAAATTCAAAGAAAAATGCCATTTTTTAATATAAATTATCGAATGTTTATTTCATTATAAAGAAGAAGGTATACCGTTAATAGTGAAAAATAACATCATTCAAATGATCACCATGACCACGCCTACAGGACCATATCCTTTTCATGAAATTTTCCATAACCAAATCGCAAAGTAGCTGTCTTATGTCCTCGATAGCCTCACGAATTCCATCTTTGAGGTCTGTAATCGACGCTGGACTGTTGGCGTAGACCTTTTCTTTCACGTGGCCCCAAAGGAAGAAGTCGCAATGTGTTAAATCACAAGATCTCAGTAGCCAATTGTAATCACCTCTTCGAGAGATAACATGGTCCGGAAACTTTTCCCGTAAAAGATCAATGGTTTCGTTGCTTGTGTGGCACGTAGCGCCGTCTTGTTGAAAGTAAACGTTTTCCAGATTAATACCATCCAATACCGGCCATAAAAAATCATTAATCATCTCTCGATAGCGCAATCCATTCACCGTAACTGTTGCTCCATCCTCATTTACGAAAAAGTAAGGTAAAATGACTCCGCCGGACCATAAACCGCACCAAACAGTCACACTTTGAGGATAGAGAGGCTTTCCAACAATAACTCTTGGGTTTTCCGAGCTCCAGATGCGACAATTTTGCTTGTTGACGAAGCCACCGAGGTGGAAATGGGCCTCATCACTCAAGATGATTTTTTGATGGAATTCCGGATTATTTTCACGCATTTCAAGGACCCAATCAGCAAAAACACGACGTTGTTGATGATCGGCCTCCATGAGTTCTTGTGTTGACTGAAATTTATAAGCCTTAAGACACAAATCTTTATGCAAAATACGGTGTAATGACGTTTGTGGAATGCCTAATTCCAAAGAACGACGAGGAATGGACAAACCTGGGTTTTCTTCAACACTTTCGGCCACAGCAGCAATATTCTCGGCTGTTCTTGAGCGACGTGCACGGGTTTTATTCTTCACATCACTAAGTTGTCCCAACAGCTCGAATTTTTCCACCAATTTCTGTACTGCGGTCCGACAAGGTGCTTCACGACGACCCAAAAATGTTCGAGTTTTACGAACCGTCTCTGCCAAATTTTCACCATTTTTATAGTGAATTTTAATAATTCCAATGCATTGTTGAAGCGTGTATCGTTCCATTTTTATTAATATTTGTTGCGTAGTTTCTACTGGTCAAATGTCAAAAAATGACTGCTTTAAAAGTAACATCTACCGAAATAGCGGGCTATTTAAAATAACACCTCTTATTGGAAAACCCTTTATATCAATGTTATGTAACTTTGGTACACAGAGAAAAATGAGTATTACTGATCTTTTAAAAACCTGTTAAAAATGGGACAGCAGACCGCTTCCTAATAAAATTTCAGTACTTTCCGAATATATCGGAACACGTGGTCATGCACCTGCGTTTTTCCTGTTTTATATAATGACGAAACGCAAAAATAAAATGATTTTTATGAACACGTGTTCCGATGTTCCTTTTTTTACTAAAAATTTTATATGAAACCTATCAATTCATTCGGTAAGGGCCTGCAGTCCCGTTTGTAGCACGAATACGAATAATTTTTAAGAGGTTTTCTCGGTGTAGTCTTTTTCACTATCTCGACTCAACTCGTATTCGGCCATAATTATTTCAAACAGATCAGTCACATAAATACCCTTTAAATATTAGGTACCTTTTTAGACAGAATAGATGTTACAATATTCGGTACGAGCATTCAAACAACGGCTATTGAATATATTAACCGCTTGTACATTTCATGTTTATAAAAACAATAGCAACTCCCGAGGAACAATAAAACCGTATTGGATTTTGTCAATATTGGCACGATTCCAATCGTAATTGTGTATTATTTATTGACAGACTTCGAGCCAAAATCTCTGCAAAATTAGGAAGTAAGGTGTGCCCGGACAAAAATAAACCTTCATGTTGAAAAAAAAAACATTTTAATTACTAAGCATTTTAGTGTCAGCTTAGTGTAGTTTTCCTGATAATTAAGGCCAGTATTTCAATTGTTTTTTAAGCTCCCTACTAAGAGATATTTAGTCGATCTTTGGTAGGATAATCTCGGCTAATCTTGTCCCTGACTGTAGTCAACTCGTAGGTGGAACAAGCTACCGGCATCAGTTTTTCTTCTTCATATAATCATGGCCTCTTCAAGACCCGCATTAATAAATTCCCTTATACAGATCCTTCTTTAACCCGCCTCACAACGCTGGCCAACCGCATGCCGACATAGTTACCTTGAGACAGGGGCGCTCCTGTAAGGTTTCGCATAAATAAAATTAATTTGTAGTACATTGTTTTTCCACACACTCGCTTCAGGGATCTCATTTTTACTGCATTCAATCTACTACTGTACTATACTACTGAAATGTCTCCGCCAGCTTTAACCTTTCAGTCGTTATTTTTTTAAATTTTATTTTTATTTTTAATTTAGCCTGTAATAAAAAAATTGTATCAACCAATCGAATAAATATGGAATAATTGAGAAAAGTTCCAAAAACTACTTTTTAGTAGTTAATTTTAGCGTTGTGCAATTTTGTGACACACCGTACAAGACAGATTTCGTTACAAATATTTACTTTTTATATCAGAATAAAATAAGAATTTATATATTCTTTATCGGATGTTAGTACAGTTACGAAATAATATACATGTATTACCTGAAGGTGAAATGGGCTAACCACATAACAGCCCGGAACAGCTCGACAATTCTGCAAATAAGTTCTGTCATTTCGAATTTTAGTTTGTCTTTCCAAGTAATAAGTAAAATTTTTACTTCAAATTGTTATGTTATGATTTGGTGTTTTTACTGCCAAAAGTAATATTGTGATTAATGTTTGGGTTGATATGCCTCCCCAAAACCAAACGCAGTTTAGATACATTGTGTGTCTAAACTGAGTTTTTTTCCGCACTAACAGAATGGACGCTTGCAATACGGTATCACTTATACATTTACAATTTAGGAGGCGGGTATGGGTCCCACCGCCCCGGGAAACATTTATTGGATAACCAACATCTCTGCAACAGGTGGGGGGATATACACATAGGTACATCCGTCAATCTTGGACCCACTAATGTTACTACTGTTTGAAATCACTTTAGTTACGCTTAGTGATCACATTTATGATGATTCATCTACATCAAATAGCTTACCACACCTACATCAATATTTTTCCTCTTTCACTTCTCTCGCTGCTTTCTTCAGCCTAACGACTTTCCCCAAATGGGAATACCATAGATGCATTGAATCAGATGAGTTGGGACTCTCGGGCCGTAACCTAATATGCTAGTACAGGCCCGTGAAAAATCATGGAAAAGTCGTAAATCAATTAAAATTAGTATTTTTGATGTTTTCTTAGACTTTGGACTAAGGTTTTGCGGAGAGAAAGGGGAAGAAGAAAGAAAAGTTGGTCCGAAATAACTTGATATTCAGACCTGGTAACTAAACAAAGCTAAAGCTACTCATAACACATAATAGTTTCGATTCTAATTATTAATCTCACCAGATCAACACTGAAAACATCATCCTTTCTGAAATATTTTATACCTAGGTATAATATATTTTGAGATTTTCATATTTCCAGAAACTAAGTAATATCACAGTTGTTTTAACATAGTTAATGGGTTTCGATTTGTGCCTCATCGAGTCCATTCACCGATTCGACCAAAAAGGTTTCAGATTAATCGAAACCATCCATATCACTCGAAACCGGGCATTATAATAATGGAGTTCGAATTAAGTTGAAGACTAATAATAATTATTTACACTTCTTACTCAGAGGAAAATAACCTTTATTATGCTGTGACTTTCTCCACTTTTTCGTTACGAACTAGATTCCTATTTGAGTACTTTTTCTTCATTTTTTATAATTAAATAATATCTCTTGCCGAAAACATTTGTTATATTGTAATGTATGAAAACGGAATTTCATTAATCTTTAATGTGTGAATTCTCGCATTGGTGAAAAACTTTAGTTATTACCACGGCTTCGTGTAGATATGGTTAGAATGACTGTAAGCCGGGTTTAAGAGGAATACACAAGCCGACAATGTGTCCATTCTTATTGTGCCTTATATCACCACGAATATTGATATTAGGCATAAAAATTGCATAGCAAACGGAGTCTTGAAACAAGTGGATTATATTTTTTTTGTGAATAATTTTAAAAGAAAGAAAAAAAATTATCAACGTAAATTGTCAGGGATAATCCTACACATAATACTGTTATTTTTAAAGTTTTATCTTATATGAATTCATACATTTCTAATGAAAAAACACAAAAAGTAATTGACAATTTTATTTTAATTTTACTCAAGTGAAACAATAGAAAAAGCTGTTATTTGATCGACGCACATTTTGGTTTTCTTAATGTTAACCGATTAATAGAAAATATGTAATCTAAAATAATGATTTCACATTAAGCTTCGCCTTAAGGCTGGTTTAACTGTACCAACGCTGAACCGACGCGTAAACATCAAATAAGACGTGATTAGTTTCCATGTTTAATAACGTTTTTATTAAAATCTGTTACACTATTTTCTTATCTGGCCTTTGAAATTTCGCAAAATCCCGCCTTTCCCAATAAAATTAAGCGATGTATCATTAAAATTTTAAACCATAGTGACACCAATGAAGACCGAGCGATTGTGTGACACGAAATCTATTCGAATTATATAAAAATAATTAATTTATATAAATTTACTAACAATATATAATTATATAACATGTAATCTGAGATGTTAAATAAATCATCAATATTTTACCTCATCGAATCCTTGTGCATATTCGGGAAAATATTTAATCTGGTAACGGAGAAGGTATGCATTCTGGTATCGAAGTATAAAATCTAGTAACGGAGTACCTATACAATTCCAGTAACGGGATATGCATTCTATTAACGGGGTACTCTCTTGTGATGAATAATACTATTCCAGTAACCGAGAATAATTTCTAGTAACGGAGTATACATCCTAGTAACGAAATACAGATTCTTGTGACGGACTAAGTAGGTATACAATGTACCTACTTAATATGTTTTATATTTAATAATACCTATTTAATACTGAAATAACTTTTGAACTGTTCCATAAAGCGAGTTCCCGTCTAGAATGTTGTCATCTCCCTTGTTCTTCTCTTTTCTTCATAGTCTTGCCTACTACAAAAAAGAATGAAACAAAGATTTCGTTGCTTGAAAAGGATCGTTATCCTCGTTGCACTCGAAATCATTTTACCTAAACATTGAAATGTTATCGTAAATGTTTAAATATACATGTTATCGAAAATTGGCCATTATCCCCAATTTAATGTCATCGTCTTGTGGCATAAAATAATTGTGTTGTGAGATGTGCACCTAAACATCTTGGATCTCAAAATTTTATGTGATGATTTTGATGAAATTGCTAATTAAAAATAACATGTAATACCTATATTTGCGGCACGTTCCAGAGTGGAAGATACGCTCAGTTTTGCCTTGATGTAAGACCACCATTTAGAATTAAAACGTTGTTTGTCATTGTTTTGGCCGTGTTTTGTGACCAGGTATCTTCACCCTGACAATATACCCCAATTAGGGAAGCCATAGTGTCACTGGCTCCAGACGATTAGGAGCAGTTGAGGCTTTTGTGCAGTAACACATATTAAAAAAAAATTGTTTAACCTGAATTCCACTTCGGAATTGTGGTTTTTTTATATATTTAAAAATATAATTAATGGATTTTACTGCTTTTTTTTATTTTTTCATCCTTATAAATCGCTACACATGCATCAGTCTCCACACCACAATATCCCTAGAAGGGAGTTTCTGGCTACATTTGTCGACTGAGCTGGAAAGAACTCTTACACTATACAATTTCAGTAACTGAGTATGCATTTTAGGAACGGAGTAAACATTCTAGTAAAGGATTGTAACTTCTAGTACCGTAGTGTAAGTCCAAAATTCTCAGCCAAGTAAAAGATTCTATTCACAAACAGAACACCGCGGCATATTAAATTATTTACATCTCGCTCATAAACCCATCGCATACCATACAACTGCAGTCAATGCAGTAGAAATTTGGAATATAGAGGACTGTTAAACATGTCCAATCTGGTTTCGGCCCTCTGATTTGTTAAATTCAAATCTTATGTTTTGGGTAAATTCCGCATGGTTTTCGCGCAAAAAAATAAATCGTGTGTCTGCAGGGAAAAAACGACCACTCTGCCCTTCAATTTTAATCGACCGTAAGGTTCATTTCGGATTGCAGGCGACCGGACCCAAAAAACAAAGACTTAAAAAGACCCGATTTCATACTGAAATACCGTTACAAAATTTACTTGCGACCTCACGGCGATAAAAACTGGAAACACTAAAAACTCACCGAAGAAATTCCGCCGTATTTATATTTCCAAGCGGCAGGTTCGCCAGTAAGAAATGTAAGTTTTAAAAAGGAAACTTTCGTGCCAAAAACGTATTCAATTTTTTTTGCCCTTCTTGACTTTAGAAAATATACTATTTTTTGGACAGCCTCATGTAATACAAGATTTCTACAAAAAAATCGTTTCTGCTCATATAATTTTTGGATAATATCGAAGAAAATATTTTTTAGAAAGTTAATAATCCACTGGATTAATTACATTATGGTAAAAATTATCCACAATAACGTGTTAAATATTTGTCGTTTGTCAAGAATCACGCATTCTAAGGTTCCTTGAAAATGTCAATCCCTCATTTACCGGCCGCTGGAGTAGTTTCCCTATTGGCCGACAAAGCGCACCTATGGCGGCATATGAGCCAATAATAGTGTTTCATTTGAAAGAATCCATAACAAATACGTACAATTTCATTTATTCAAACAACAAATATTTTTCAACATCTTAAATGCAAAAAGTTGTTGTTTTTTTGTCATTAAGTTGAATCGAATGTTTGTTTTTTTTAAATACGTATTAAAAACGGTAGTTGTAAGTAAAGTTTTACCCAAACAACTGTCTTTCTTATTATGCCTAAATTTGAACATGTTATTATTCATTAACTCCTTCCTGTTCCGTGTTTTAACAATATATACTCACCCTCTCTCTGTGAATAACCTAATATCTACCTATTAAATGTAACTATTGTTAGGATCACTTAAACTGGGCGAATCTAGTAATATTATATTCTCTCAGTATCTGTAGAGATTTTCGAAAGTACTCCGCTCCCTAGTCCCAACTGCTCCCGATCAGTAGTCAGTAGGACTATGGTCCGTAGTAGTCCGGAGTCAGTAGGAAAAATTGGGGTATGTTGTTACGTGGCTGAATTCAGTGGAAAATGGAGTGAAATAGAAAGTGGAAGGTTGGGAAGTACCTGGCTATTCAGATCATGGCACCAAACACAGTTAAAGCCATTTCGAGCAACGTTTAGACTTTGTATTGTGATTTTTCACTACGGCGATACTAAGAGTATTTACAACTCTGAAACTTGCTACTAATATTCTCAACGTATATTATTTGAATATGGTGTAACACATTTGAAATTAATCTAATATATAAAAAGAAACCCGTGTTTCCCTAACCGCCTAATTTTCTTCATGGGTGGTAATGGTGGTAGATAGCCATTGGTGTCACATCGAAATTAAGTCGAGTTTGTTGGGGGTGGCCGAGCGTGGGTGGGAGTGGGTAAGGAAAATGTACTTTGTTATGGGAATGTAGATTATTTCAGAATGGGCTCGCCGACTGTGTCGGTGAGTCTGGAAGGTTCCAGAAAGTTCATTAAGGTTCTTGAATGCTCTAAAAGGTTCTGGAAAGAGAAAGTTCAAGAAAGTTCCATAAGGTTCCAAACTGAGTGGCGGAGTGTGTCGGTGAGTCTTGAGGGTTCCGGAAAGTTCGAAAATGCTCTTGAAAGTTCTGGAAGGGGCCACAGCAACACGAGGCGGGGTACAGCTAGTAAAACATATTTTGCTATTTGCTCTGAAATCGTACACGAGGAAAAATCAGCTGTCAATAGTAACATAGGTAAATAAATAAAATGGAATTAATCAATGCCGGGATTAACAATTTTTTTGATGGTCAAAATAAAACGAAACGACAATTACGTTAAGGAGAAAAATATGTCATTAAGAGAATATCAAGTAAATGACAAACATTACTACCTATGGAAAGATATAAAAAAGAGAAGTATGACAATATAAGATGGTTTTCCTCACAGCCAGTGATATAACAAGATTCTCTCTGTAGTTCTTATAGCATCGACATAAGTCCACTAGACCCTTTGCGCAGGCGCAGTGAGAAAGCGCGGGCAGCTGTGAATATTTGAAAATGGAAATTCTCTATCGGCGGCGGCGGCGGCCATGTTTACTGACGCATCTCATATTTTATTTAGGCCGGTCGGCAGAAGAGATTTCTGAATTACCGACAACCCGTAAAAACAAAAAGCATTAATAATAAAGGGATCGTTTCTTTTGACCCAAATTCCTACTAAGTAATTTTACTATATAAAAGAAACAAAACACAGGGAAGAAACAGAATTTTGTGTTATTAGGACATGAACAACGAAGGATGCACGGCAAAAACAGAGTCATTGCATTTTTTTAATTTTTTTTTATTCAAATATCAATTTGTTCTACAGAAAAAATGATAATGAATGGTATCGTTAAAACTTGCAAAATTGAATTAATTTCTTCATAAATAAAGGAAAAAGAAAGTTTAGTCAAGGCAAAATCAGAAAATTGTTTATAAAACTGTACAAATTCCATCAAAAATTAAACAAAAACGAGCTGATTACAAATCCATTGTTATTTTGTTCATATATTTTCTGTCTGTAAGCATTGACAATATGACATTCGAACTGTTACACATTTCCTTTGAGCTTTTACGTCGCGTGATTTGCTTGCTCATTTCTAGTTCCAATCTTGGAATATTATATAGTATGCGGTTTCCTACCTATTAATTTACTTTTTTTTAATTAACGAGATATACGGAGCAAACTAAGAAGAAAAGGGGCAAAACATCTTAATACCCTGTATTATGTTAATTGAAGCTTCCCTTCAAATCCCATAAAGGTACTAAATGTAACCAAAAACAATAATTTTATCATTCGTTTCATGGAGGATTCATGTTACCTGAGATTTCATACGATTAGTTACTTCAAAGCTTAAAAAGCGGCACTCTCTTTGAGAAGCATCTCTAGATAATATATAACATTTACCATGTACAAAAAGACAAAAATAATTGATGAATACGGTAATAAGCTAGTTTTTGGATGTTCATGAATGGAGTAAGGTTCGATATTTCTTTTCAAATAGTGGGATTTGTTTTTGTTATTTTTTCCATTCTCATCATATTAAAAAAATGATAAATTGATATTAAAATTATTTTACTTTCAATAACGAATTCATTCTTCTTCTAATTTCTCCGAATAAATTCACATTTTATCGATGATACTGTTTTTGCCGTGTACCATTAAAATGTTATGTAAGCATATAAATTATATTTTATCGGGTTGGGTTAGGTTAGGTAAGGTTAGGTTAAAATAATGTTAGAGCAGGGCAGTGAGGTTAGGTCGTCAGATGAGGTTATATATTATTAGACGAGTTTAGTTTATTTTTTAGAAACAAAAAATCGGTTTATACTATTATTAAGTATACTAGTATTCACAAAAATGTAGGTATAAATTTAAAATGAGAAATTGCGCTTATAAAAATTTACATGCATTATTTGCCATCCAAAGTTCCGGCTTGCTTTGGTCACCAAAGCTGAATAAACGGACACAGGATTTGCAACACCAAAATTATACGGTAACGACCTTTACACCATCTTGAATAACTATATTCAGTTTGTGTAATTATATTCAAGATATACATAAAGCAAACAATATTCTTGCAAGATGCACGAGTTAGCCCATTACTGTCATGTTTATCTTAGGAAGTTAATCTTAATTAAGAGGGCACTGGTCTGAAAAACAATCACAGTTATTTCCATGCTATCTAGAATTAGGACTAGCCGTGGGGTAATTGCTTTAGCAAGTTATGTATGAATGTTAAAAGACAACAACAACATATGTATACTATTAATCTTAGCTCCTGCCCACCAGCTGCGTGGTGGGCCGGATCGGGAGAAGCCGGTTTGGGGAGACCCTTTGACCTCTCTCTGGTCACTCTCGACCAGATTCATACAACGTCACTCCTAGGCGCACTGACCCCTGGATTCCTGTCCACACTTCACATCATTTTCTTTCCCATAACTTCCTCTTCTTCCTTTCTTTTAAAGACCCTCCACATTTAGATAAGAAACATTTATATTTAACATATTTATTAAGAAACTATTTAAATTACTAGTAATCCTGTTAAAAATGGGATTTTCTGGCCTTTAACGAATGAATTAACAGGTTTCCTGTTAAAATATTATGATATGATTTGCGATTTACTAGTATTTGTATGTATTATATAATTATATAACATAACATGAAATCTGTTATTTCATTCGTTAAAGGCCTGCTATCCCGTTTTTAACCGGAATACCAATAATTCGAAGAGTTTCTTAATAAATTAGTAATACTCATTTTTCTCGCCGAGTAACATTTCCAGATAAACCAAAGATATTAGAAGAACGAGATATGCTATGTTGGCCGCCGGACCGTAGCCGGAGTACTACCTAATTAGGGTACTTTGAACCGTATCGGGACGTGTACGCACAGAAATCTGTTCTATATATTAGTGCGGATACCTTAGCGTAAGCGAAGGTGTGCAGTAGTATTGGTGAACAAAACCGGCGACACTCGGCAAAACAATTCCACACAGTATGAACTGCTCATAGCACATCTCGTTCTTTTAATATCTTTGAGATAAACATACAAAAATATTTAAATACTGTCAATTCTCGTTCAGATATATAGGATTTTGTCGCAAACACAATGTTTATTTTTATAAAACCTATTCTACTTTTAATAAAATTCCCTCAAATAACCATGTTGACTATTCATCATATTATCTCGAAACTAAATAGTTGTTGAAAACACCTTTTCATACCAAGAAGCCCCAACCGCCTTGCCGCCAACACTCCCAACTTAGCAACTAACCTATCACAAAATATTGTAAGCAAATTTAACCCTCCGTCGAGCGTACCTGATCTGACAGGCACAGGACGGAATCTTTTACTACCCTCTCCAGCCCTTCCCAGTACATTACTGTCTTTAGGAGGCGCATCGAATCCACCTACTCGTTTCTCTTCTGACAATGTGGAGAGTAGTATCTGACACCCGTGTTCTGTTAGGCTCAATATATCATATTTTTTAAGGTAGACCTTTTCTTATTTATTCCATCACAGTTGTTTATTTAGCTCATTTTATTGTATAATAATACTAATTTTATGGAAATTTTAATAAAATAAGTGTAGTGATTTGCCGTGCCGATCATCTAGATTTCGTCTTAATGAAAGAATGTGGATAATTGGTTACAATGCGTTTTTATTTAGGTAGTACAAGTGAACAATATAAGAGCTTGATATTGAAAAAGGGACAAGTTACAACAGACATGCCTTTTTATACGTATCGGTCATGCTCTCTCACTCAGATATGCCTGTCACTTTCATACCGACAGACATACGTTCACTACAATAAGTAGAAAACCTTATGGTTACCTCTGAGGCACTTTGCACAAATGATCATGCTTTTGAACGTTTCAAAATTTTATTATGTTTTTGTTTAATTACTTAAACACTATTATTACTAATTATTTAGTCATTGGGGACAATATTAGAGACTCCTAAACGAATATTTGAAACAGACAAATCAGAAAAAAATACGGTCACATTTCGGACTCGAACCTAGGACCCATGCCTTGCCGGGGCACCGCTCTACCAACTGAGCTAATGGGACCCTATCTTCAATAAAAATGTGCTGTGAGAAAAATGAAGGCAATGTCGGTAGTTCTTATTCAAAGTATGATACAGTTAAATATGACCGAAGGAGATAGGGTCCCATTGGCTCATTTGGTAGAGCGGTGCCCCGGCAAGTCAAGGGTCCTGGGTTCGAGTCCGAAATGTGACCGTACCTTTTTCTGATTTTTCTGTTTCAAATATTCGTTTAGGAATCGCTCATATTGTCGTCAATAATTAAATATTACAATTTTAGTCTTTGCTCATTAATATTCCAAAAAATAATTATTATTTAGCCATTAAATTTTTTTTATTCAAATTTCATTTGTTCTCTGGGACGGGTTGTTTCACAGAATTTGGACAATTCTTCAAATTTCAAATCTGAATTTCAAGTTCTGTTATTATTTTAGTTAAGTGAAACGACCGGCGAATAATCATATAATAACATAACTTGAATAGAACCGTCACAGAACTTGAACTTAGAACTTCACAGCTTTGAAATTTGATGAATTGTTTAAATTCTCTGATACAAGCCGTCTTTAGTATCCGATCTGACATAAATTATTAATGACAAAGTCACCACAACCTGTCTGACATATTAATAACAAATAACAAAGGCCAACATGAACATAATGGACAAGGAGCATGTTGGAAACAACAGTCTTATTATTCATCACTTCGATAAACTCTTGTCGAGATTTCAAAGTGTGGTAATGGATTGATTGATGCGGTCAACTTTCTTGGGACCCTTTCGTCTTGCTGTGCTCCTGTTACGTTTTGTATTGTTTCTGAAACAGTGTGAAAGTTTCAGAGTTGTGGAGTATTCGTAAGGAAGATGAAATAGTAAATCAAATTAGCAACAAACATTTGCTTTACTCAGCCGTACCAAATTATTAATTCATTTGTAGACAAATTAAAATAATGTTCTTTTAAAATATTATATAATAGATAGGTACCTACTTCACCGGTTATCTGAATGATTCTATACATAATCAGTTCCAATTTTGAAAATGACGTTAAAATTCACAGAAAATTTAAGTTTATTGAATGTTATTAAGTTCACACAGGAATACATCATATGTTTGATGATATTTGTTAACAGTAAATTTTAACATTATTATTGACTATGGAAAAATCACGAGACAATTGTAGGATTTGTGAAGGTGAACTTATTTATAAACAAATATTTGCCCTAGGATCATTGCCTTTTAAAAGAATATATTTTTTTAACATTAACCCTACACAGGAAATCCTGGGGACAATAATTTCCCTCCAGGGCCTATGTCATCTTTGGGGATGCTGTGTGGAGTATTTTTTAAGGAAAAGAAAAAGAAGAAGGAAAATATATGAGGGTTGGGTAGGAATCTAGGGATCAGTGTGTTTAGGAGTGACGGACGTACGATCTATCCTTCCTGCTGACAGCACGTAGCTGGTGGGTAGGCGCATCCTGAACACACCTCACTCGATGTACCCGGGCACTCCTGCTAAGTCACCAAACGTAGAGAAACACTTGGGCTGACCTATGGCAGAGGTGTTGGTTAACCAATTTATGGCTTCCGGGGCGACGGTACCCAAACCCGCCTCCCAAATCGATTTATCATTCTAATGTTGGTAAACATGAAAATTTATAACATCTATCGCATCTTTCAAACATTTAAATTAAATAAATACACATTATAGAATAAATTACAAATGAATAAAATGATTTTGTCTATCGTTAATCGTCTGACATGATTTACATAATTATCAGTTCCAATTTTGAAAATTAAAAGTTCAATGAACTTGAATAATTTGCATTACTCGGCCATATTATTTTATAATAACATTACATTTTGAAATAGGTCAAATAAACAACAGTTATTTTTTTAAAGCATTATATCGACGAGTAGTTAGGTGCACCTAGAAAAGCTTAGCGGTTGAGCTCAACTCGAAGTGAAACCCGATAAGTATTACATTTTAAAGTAATAGTACCTTAAGTTATCCTATTTATTCAGGACATTCTGAGGATGTGAGATTAATGTGTATATAATGTTAGGAAACAGATTGGTTTAGGCTGAGTTTGAAAAAGAGGTTTGAAAAACCACCTCTCGTTTAATGGTGATCACGACCACCCTTTTAGCCCCATCATTCCAAATTCCTATTTATAACAGATTTTTCTTGAACTCTTTAAGTTTTTAAAGTCTTTTAAAAATATATGTTGTTTTCGAAGACAATATGTATACATTTGTTGAGCCGAAACCGTAATTATATGCAATTCCCTACATGGAAAAAAAATCGCAAACTATGCTCCGAAAATTATTAAAGACATATATTTTGTTCTTTTATACAACATGTTATAAAAATCAAACATATCACGGTGTCTTTAAATGCAACATGGAATTTGTCGACAATTTTTACTCGACTTTAAAAGAGTCGTGTTTTATTAAATGTTTTGACAATTTTCTTGGCTTACTTATTTTGTTTTTTTTTTATATATATATTAGCGCGCTCCCTCTAACAATTGTATCTATGTATCTACCTTTTAAGTCATCTTCTTCTTCTTTTCGAACGCTTACTAGTGAGCCTTAAGCCGTGGATACGTATTCAATTCCAGGTGGAACCTAATTTTTTATTTGTGTTTTCTATTACTAGAATTGTTTCTATAAATATCTTAAATATTATTTTATTGTGTGGGTAGGTTTAAGGGGGTGACAGATTATGCTATAAGTTTATATAACTTCATATTACTCGCCATTCAGACCGGTCACACCTAAAAAAATAATGTATTATAAGTGTGGTAGTGGCGGCGATATGTGCCATGTGATCTGCGAACCAGGCTATTTTTGAAAATCTGGCTATATTTTAAATTAGAACGATTTACGGCGCGCCGTAATTACGCGGCTGCCATCTGTCAAAGTGACAGACCCCTTACAAAGATATTGTATTCCGCGGCAGTCCCCCAATTCATTTGAACCCATCTCCTGGAGAAGATTATAGCTTAGTGTGTCATACCAATATATAATACGTATGTGTTCACGCCCAAATTATGAATCAATAACATATTTACACAATTTAAGTTTAAATTTATTTATATTTTCTTCTAGTTTTATTTTTTTAGTAATTCGCAAAATATCTAAATTGCCTCGTACATCTTGGACTTTTGACTCTGGGCTTTTTTTTGAACCGAAGTCTTATTTAATTTTTCGTCCTCGTCTCACATGTGTGTTTGTGCTGCAGGTTTTTAATTTTTCTTAGAAATTTAAGTTCAACGAATTTGTAATTTCCAAATTCGGAAGTTATAATTAGTACTTATGTTACTTTATTATATCAAGCATGCGGTTTTTTAGGTAAATAAAAACATTATTTTATTTTAAATAATAATATTCTTTATTCGACTAATGTTTTGTTTTAAATGTTTGACAGATGCTTATATGAATTAATAGAGTGAAGATACTTTACACTGTACTGGATCCTGTGGACACATTTAAACAGCCAGTTCATTTACCTAAATAACTTTTCTTTTCATAATTTGTACTATAACTTAGAGTGATTTATTTTTGGGGTATTATGCCGTGTTGCACTGCTTCCCTCTTTAGCCAATGTATTGATATATTTAGTGTATTACACATCTTCCCTGGTGATGGCCACTGTAATGCTGTCCGAAACTTTGGATAAAGTCGGAAGTAGCGCAGTACGGCAGAATACCCCAAAAATAAATAACCGTTATACTTTTGGCCGTAAAATTCTTAAGTCATATCATTGCTATAGCAATTTTTATATTTATATAATGAATATAAGTGTCTTATTTTTTATTGTGTCATTGGACAGGTGTGGTAATTTTTTTATTTTGTCATTGGATAGATGTCATAATTTTTTTATTGTGTCATTGGGTAGATGTCGTAATTTTTTTTATTGTGTCTTTGGATAGATGTCGTAATTTTTTTATTGTGTCTTTGGATAGATGTCGTAATTTTTCAAGTTTGCTAACATTTGAAATGTATGCTTCTGATTTATAATTAGAAATATTTTTCAAATGTAAATAGTTTCAGCTTCACAAATCCTACAATTATAATTTTTCGTGATTTTTGACAGTTCTGGACTAGTTAATTACTAAGGGCCAGTTTTTTTACCGTATTTGAACAATTCGTCAAATTTCTAATTTATTTTTCAATTTCAGCGAAAGTTCTAAAATTATTTCAGTTCTGTAAAGCAACAGTGAAATATTAACAGAACTTTCACAAAACTTCTAAATTAACTGTGTAATTTGGTGAATTGGCCCTAAATAGAGCTACTAGAAGCTTTGTTTTGAAAATATTTGGAAAAAAACGCACTATTTATCCCAATTTTTTTATTTTTTTTTATTTTGTGCTTTTTCACAAATTATCAATGTAACACAATCCCGCAAGTACTAAATTCTTGGCTGTGTACTGTTTCTATTACATTTTGAAAGTTGTTCTCATTTCAGTTTCAGAAAATAGTTCCCTAGGCAGCTCTCAGCTCACAGTTGGTTCAGCTCACGTCCTGAGAATAATAGCGAACAGGGACTTGTCGTGATATGTTTTCACATGTAATCTTCGTTTATTTAACTTTTAAGGTTTTGCGAAGTATTGTCGCCCAGCGGGTTGATGGAAAATATATATAAATCATGCTGTAATTCACTATAGATGCAATGGAAATCTGCCATAGGAGGGTGTATGCAAGATTTTTGAATTACTTTATAAAACAAATTAAAATAATTTTTATTCCAAAAAAGATGGACGGTCATTATAGAACATACTAGAAATTTCGGCCTTTGCCAAGAAGCTTGTTGGGCAATATTTATAACTATAGCAACTGGAATGTTCGAGAACGTTTTTCACCTATATAAGCGACAGCAGGAAGGAACTCGAAAAAGGAGACCGAGTTGATTGCCTACGTTATGCGCTTGAAATTATATCTCGAACTTTCCTCTTGTAAAACGTTCTACTTTTGTTTCTACGTTTATTTTTTGGATGCAATAAAATAAACCGCTCCAAACAAATTGAATCGTAATCTATTAATATTTAAGAACACGAACGATAAATACAGTAGCAACCGTTAATGATGATATGGATCAGTTTTTGAAGTACATTTCGGTTAGTTCTTCAAGCGCTTCAATCATCTGATATCTTAATGTCCTCCTTAAGTGCACCAGAAACGTTTTCGACTTATTTTGGTGTTATTAAGAAGAATTCAGATGTTGTTAGATTATTCGTATTGATTTGAAAATATTTTTCTGGATGAAATTTGCCATTAATCTTAAAACATATAATCTCAACATACATGACAGTATTTTAAGAACGTACATAGGTAAGTTTAAATTTCAAAATATTCAACAAATTTGCTATCGGTAAATAATATATCAAACGTATAAATGTTTGATATATTATTTACCAATATTAAATTAACTGCTCCCAACCATCTGGAGCCAGTGAGACTATGACATGAATGAGGGGAATTAGATAGGGAAGGGGAAGGTGGGGAAGTACTTGGCTATTCATATCTGGTCACTAAACACGGCCAAAGCAGCAATTTCAAGGAACATTTTAATACTAAATGGTGGTCCTACACCAGGGCGATATTGAGAGTATCTTCCACTCTAGAAAGTACCGCATATATACTGTTTATTATTTTATGAGTAAATTGTGAAATAACACAAATGAATCAAATAAAATTTTGTTGCGTGCGCCAGAATTTGAACCCGCGACCTCCAGCTTGCTAGTCCAGAGCCTTACTCCTCAACGACGGAGGCCGGTGTCTCTAGAGGAAAACATACTTTTGAAATAGAGTATTTACACAATTACGTAAGTTAAGTTTCTTACTAAAATAGCTATTGTTGTGTGAGCAGTTCTTAATAAATTTCTAATAAAGTGAAACGAAGTTTCCTCTAATTGCCAAAATTTGTGATCAGTGGTCAGAGATTTACATCATACCAAGGGTAATACGAGATATATATTTTTAATGAGTTTTAAATATGCAAAAACGCAACTTGATGCTGCTCGAAGTATCCATAAAAAAACACGGAAAAATGCAAGGATGTCCTGTAAAACTAAATTGAAATATTATATCTTTGATACAGTTATATCCTTCGTAAATAATGGAGTAAATAATAATCCCTTACTATCAACGCACACCCCTGCTGGGTTACCACTAGCCACTAGCCACCTGGTATTACACTCTTGTGACGGCTAGATACTTGCAACTCTTTATTTATCCAGGGTGAACCGTCTGGACCACAAAAGACGTACAAAGGTGTGACACGTTCATTTTTCATCAAAATAAGACGGTAACCGATGAGTGCCACCAACCCTGAAGGGAATAAATAATTTAGGAGCGTAGTGTGAAAATTTGATAACCCCTTATTCAGTAAATAGTTAGATAAAGTATCTAGGTTTTACCCAATATTTTTTTGACTGCACTCGGTGAAAAATTACTGTTTAAAAATAGTAATCCGGTTGAGAACAGGATGACATGCCCTTACTGATTGAATTGATAAGATATACATTACAAAACGTTGGAAATACTTTGATCTCAACTGCATTTTTTTTATTATTAATAGTATGACTGAGTATATCCGTTCCCCTAGAAATAATGATTTGTTTTTCCTAAATCAACAGTCACATTTATGGATAACAATTAATAATCACAAATTATGGATACCATTCACCAATGTACAGAATGGCAAGATTTCTCAACTCAAGTCAGGATCGTGATTTTTTTTAGGTTTGGTTGTTTCGTAAAATTTGAACAATTTATCAAATTTCATCGATCATTTTTGGGTTCCTTGAAAGTCTTAAACAAGTTATGTCATTATATCATTATATGCTAGTTACTTGACAGAACTGAAATTATAACAGAACCTGAAAAGAACTTTCAAAGAACTTGAAAATTCACTTTCTTTCAATTCAATTTTCTGACCAAACCCGTCCTTGGTGTAAGTTCTTAGGACTGTTTATGTCACAGAATTTGAACAATTCATCAAATTTCAAACTTGATTTTCGAGTTCGGTGAAGATCCTATCATAGTTCTGTTTTTATTTCAGTTTTGTGAAACAATTGGCCAATAATGATGTAATAACAAAACTTGAGTAGAACCTTCACAGAACTTGAAATACAACATTGAAATATGATGAATTGTTCAAATTCTTTGAAATAACCCATCCCTAATAATTGTTCAGTCATTACGCAAGTAATATTTTGTATTGATGTAGCAGAAGTTATGACTGACATTATCTTAATAATAATTTATAATCCTTTATTGTAACATTTCTCCTTGTTTTAACTGTGTAATATGTAATGTGTTGTAATTGGACATGGTCCGTTAGTAAATATATACATTTTGTCATTGTACATTATAAAGACAAACGCAGGTGCACGAACACGTGTTCCCTCACGTGAACTTACTAAAAGTTCGTGAGACGTACATGAGACGATGTATGAATGTGAATGAGGCAAGACCAAGTGTGTGCCTAGTTAGTTAGTTAGTATTTAAAAGTTTATCAGGAAACGGCCGTTTTACCGTTTTACTCGTTTTTCTGCGTGTTTAATGAAAAAAATAGCTTTTTCATATTGGTACATTGCTGATTTCAACTAATCTCTTGTAATTTTAGATTACCACAATTGTATGGATAATTCTAAATGAACCATTTCAAAAAAAGTTAATAAAGCGTGATTATGATTATTGTATCAAATATAACTGGTGTGCGGAACATTCATCCGCATTATTTGACAGTCATTTTTTTAACTACTTTCCGTACTTTTTGAAAAAATAGGAGAGTCTACATAAAAATTTACACCTATGAAAATTTTACAGCAAGTAAATTTTTAGGTTAGTTAATACTAGAGCAGACCCGTGAAAAATCATGGATATTATAAATGAAAAATTCTTAATTCTCAGTAAATCAGTTCCAATTTTGAATATGTCAACAAAAATAAATTTGTTTTCAAAAAATTATATTTTAGGTAGGTTCTTTATCGGTTCTCCAAATTCATACTTTTAATTTTAAAAATGATAGTTAAAGTCAACGCAAAAGTTTTAAAGTCTTACTTATAAATATTCACTAATACGCCACTGGAGCGTTGGTAAAGCTATTCGAGGAAGAGGGCCGTATACTGCTCGGGTTAAGATCGTTACTCATAATAATATGCATGACATATTTTATTAGACTGGTATCATTTTGTTGCAATCCTCAAAAACAGGGTTTAATTTTAATTCAGGGAAATCTTAAATAATGTCATAGACCCGGTTTGTTTTTATTTGTATAGAAATCCGGCCAATTCGATTGTGAGTCCCGTCTTTACTCTGGTAAACTGATATTTCAATTAAAAATATCCCTCCGATGGTGCTGCAAGAGGGTATAGCTGCTTTTTTACATTTTTATTATGCGACAGATCGATATTTGTCAACATATTCGGATATTCTTTATATTAGCGGCGCTATCTTGACGCTATAATAAGGGGCCAGCCGATATAATCTGACAGCGATTATGACTTACGTTTCGGACTATCCCGACCTTATACGCCCGTATAGTATATATACCGCGATTATGTCTAAAACAGCATGAGTTCGTTTTGTTCGGAGTTACAGACAGACAGACGGTTTCCCTGCTGAAATTGGTATTTTTAATTTTAGGACAATAAATAATTAATATTTGGCAAGTACCGCAATCATTGATTTATTATACTAGATTAGCCCTGTCTAGTTAAATTCATTTTAAATTGACACCACATAGCGTACGTCACAAATATGGAGATGAACTTAACAACCCAACTCTGTTTAAACTCCTTGTACAAGCGTTCAAAATCGTAAGCGAAACCAAGAAACAGCGTTCATTTTGTTACCGAGGTGTTGTTGCAATTTCATAACATTTTTTTGATAAACCGGGTCTGAATCAGGTAAAGAACTAATAAATAACACAAAATGATTTTTATTTACACATTTTAAGTTTTGGATTCTGTACACTACATATTGAACCAAAACGGGAAACGTACACATATTTACTATTGAGTAGAAGTTTTATCAATTTACAAAAAAAATATATAAAATAGTATATAATTATCAAATAAAGCGTTTACTTTGTGGCTTGACACTTTAATCAAATGAAATTATTTTTTTTAACCGCTTTGTTAGGTTTATAAGACAGCATTATAAAAAAACTAGTCTAGGTACATTAATAAGGTATAAAATATAATATTCAAATAAAGCGAGAGAAATCATATTAGACGAGTACAGAGCTTCAGAGAGGGTGAGATGGGGTGGGACAAGGGAGGGTGGGGGTTACATGGTAATAATATCAATTTATTTATGCCCACTAAATAAGCATTTACATTTTTACAACATTACACATCTACGGAAAAAATTATGATTTTACCTTCCTTATTACCGTACCAAGGATTGGAGTGAACCGCGCCAACAACCTTGCCAAATGCATGCCGATCAAGTAGGACCGACATTTATTTCGTATATTAACTTCTGTAATGTCATACGATTTCAGAGAAATGCCTATTCGGTTTATTTTTGTAGTGCCATTTTTGTGAAATATATAGATGGTGCTTGATCAAAGCTAGACAACAACAACCAGTAATTAAAATAACATTTCTCAGATTAAGCAACGATACCTAATTTGTGGGAATATTACATTCTCTCCTCCACACAGCATGCTCAAAGATTATAAAGGACCTGAAGGAAATTGCAGTCTAAACGTTTGGGATGAAAATGAATTGAGCACACATGGTTTCCTGATGATGGTGTTCCGATATCGTGATAATTAATGTATTTGAAATTTACTAAAAATTTAACAAGAAACCTGTTAATTCATTCGTTAAGGGCCTGCAATCCCTTTTTTAAATAAATTAGAAAAACTCTGTTCCGACATCGTGATAATTAATGTATTTGAAATTTACTAAAAGTTCTACCAGAAACCTGTTCATTCATTCGTTAAAGGCCTGCAATCCGCTTTTTGAAAATTAATTAGCAAATACTGTTTTTTCCCGTATTTGTAAATATACAATATAAGTATAATAAATATTACCCAGTTATTTTCACATAATTGAATCCGGATTGCTTATATCCATTCCTCAATATTTTCTCGGTTTGTGTGGAAACCTAAGCGAAAATAAGACATTTTAAGAATAAATATCGGAATGTATATAGAAAATATTTATTCCTATACCTAACATTTTAAGCCTACATGAACGTTCCTTTTCATGTAACATATCTTCCACCACCTTCATCACCTCTACAGCAATAGTTTACCTCTACAACAGATTTTTGTTTTAATACAACATCGCTTGTCACTAATAGCTGTTGCGCTGATTAAGGTAACATTTAAAAAATTGCTCAATATATAATAAAAAGGGTAAGTGTAATATATATATATATATATATATAAAAAAAAATATATATATATATAAATACTTTGTAATATATATTTTTTCAATGAAAAGAAAAATGTAATTAAGGCGATGCACTACGTTGTGTAATATTTTAAATTGAGCCGCTATCAATAACAACCCTTACGTAGATGGCGATAAGGTTTAAATTCCCGCTTAACACCATCCGCCTGTTTTGATTTATGCAGGAAAAAAACATGGCCAAAAAATGCATTTTATTTTATTTTGTGGATGTTCAGGCATAAATATTAAATTTTTTCAATAAAATCATAACCGAAAATGGGTTCGTAAGTAGGAGATTTTGAACTTTAAAGCAGTTTTCATAGGCCTTTACATTATTTTTTTCTGGGCTTATAAAAAGACTTATCTAAAAAATACTCGATTGTTTCAAAGGCCAAAATGTATTCTACTCGCAAATTTTAATAAAAGCATCTGAAACATTTCTAGGCGACCAAATTTTCAAACCAAAAACACATGATTTTGCATTACTACGTATGGCATCGCCTTAACATAGTACATACAAAATAAATTACTCAACGATGCGATTTTTTCATATAATTTAACACGCAAATAATTGTGGACTTAATACAACCCTGAATTAGAGACAAGCCAAATAAATAACCCATACTTCTGAAGTTTTTTGCGGGTATCAAGTAAAACCGCGTGATTTTAACCAACACATAAATAATTATCATGTGCCAGGCTCGCGCCATGTCTTATTGTTTATATGTATTCGTTAAAAGTGTATAACACACTGCATGACGTCATGATTGTGACTAGTTTGAAAGATGACGTCAGAAAATTTACTTGTCGATAGTGAAATTGTATTAATTTCTGATATTTGTTAATGCGCTGCCTTCAAGCTATCTGTAAGGTACTTATATTTTTTTGTATTCAGATAGCTGATTACATTTTCTAAAATAAAGTCCGCTATAGGTACAATCTAAAATATTTTGAACTGGGTTATTTTTGTGATTGAAAAAATGAACTTGCCCAGCCATAGCTGGGAAGCAAAATAAGTAAACTCTAACCAACAAAAGGCAAAACGCAATGCACAGTGCCCATTTCGCATTGCCACACAATGCGTGGGCCTTTTCATAAATGTGCACCTGAACCAAACCAAAATTGTGTTGGGGTCATTTTTCAATGGATATGCCGTGTCTAGTCTAATTTAGTCTATGACCGCAATGCAATGAGCTTCCTTTCTCCATCCGATTACCGTATTTTTTCACGTCTCCTTTTTGTTTGTTTAGAACAATTTCTTATTACAACGCTTTTCTTTGACAAATTATCGTTGCACGTGACTGTACTGTGCCATTTATGAAGCTGCAACACGAAGAGGGGTATGAATAAATAACCAACACGACCACCACAAATCAGGTTATTTTATTAATGACTGTAGAAAAGCAAATAAGCGCAGCTTATTCTCAAACCTTTACATCGGCTACAGCTGGACGTTACACGTAGGTTTAGTTCTACAAACGAAGGATTCAGATGACCCAAGCAATTATTGTTAAATATTTAAATTAATTCATTCGTTTCGGAAATCTCAACACGCTATAAAATGACAAAAACAGTAAAATATCAATAGAAACACCCTGACCGATAGATGGTACAACGGTCCGGAAGATAAACATATAAAACTCTCCCAGGAAGGATCAAATCCAATAAAAACATCTGACAGTACACCCACGATGTGGAGGATTAGATATGTATTGGGAAGATCCTAAGAAAAACTTTGGATCCGTTCAAGGAACTGGTACGTTTGTTATACAGATTGTATGATGAGACGCCAATAAAAAGATTCACAGATTTGGTATGGCTCTGTTGAGCAGAATATGCACCAAAGACAGCCGACCACCAAAAAGGCTTTTCTTAAAAATAAGCCTGCAAGACTAAGGAGCACGGGGATTCCTAACCTCTCCGGCTAATTTGTTCGCTTCTAGGAACAACTTATGAGTTATAGGGCTCATAGAAATCGCTTTATCTCCCTTACTGTCATTGTGAGAAATATGATCTAAACGGTGTTAGAAGGAGAAAACAACATGTTTTATATTTAAATCTAAAAGTTAACCACAGAAAAAAATAATGAATACTTCAATTATTTTTATAAGCAATAATTGTTCGCCTGAAACACTCATCCACATTGAAAAATCTCCTGATAAAAGATACATGACGCCAACGGGACTCGAACCCGTGTCCCTTCGATTTCCGGTCGACAGCTCTGACCACTGAGCTATGGAGGCTTATCTCTTACCCGCGAAATTATTCAATATATGCTAGTGTTTCATTCAACAATTACTGCTTGTTACATTTTTTTTTTTTACAAAAAAAAAAATTTAACATTAATTTACCAAAAAAAAATAATAATTAATGAATACTTCCATTAAACTAAATTTTTCGAACGAAATTTGAAAAAAAATCATTAAAATCTCTTAATTTTCATTCATTATTTTTGCACGTGAACTGGCAAAACCGTTTATAATACATTTGTCTAATAAAATATGTCTGTTTATTTAACTTAAAAAACTTAAGGTGTGCATTTTTAAAACTTTTTTGTCTTTGTATTAAAAAAATACATATTTTAAAAATTGTATGAATTTCTTGTAATAAAATTTGAAAGCATATTTCATCCATTTTCAAAAACAGTTTAGTTTAGTTTTTTTTCATTATTCATTATTTTTCATTTTTTTCATTATTTGTATTGCTTTGCGCAAATAATTTAACCATAGGACAGAATATGGCAGGAGCCTGCGCGGTTAAATTTTTTTTTTGTTGGAGTGGTATAATTTGCAAACAACGCAATATTTGGTAAAACGAACTAGGAGTGGGCTATGCTCAAAATATTTATTTCTCCTGATTTAAGATCAAAATTTCCCTATATTTCAGACTGAGTTTGTATGAGGTACCTACTCAAGTACTTAATTCCTCCAGTATATTTTCGTATCCTCGAGGGGTGGCTAGAGAATTTCAGAGAAGGATTCACCTCCATAGTTGCATTTCCTGAGTAAGGGCGGCCAGAGAATTTTAGTGAAAAATTTACCTAGAATAATTTGGTATCCCGGGGAGATCGGTGACTAGAAAATTTTTATCATGTTATTTCCATAGAATTTTTTAAAATTTCCATCGGATTTGGACCTTATATGGTCAATATTTGCAAGATTTTTGTGCTTTCTCCCTTTTCCCTAGAAATATTTTTTCTCCTAGATCTAGGGAACTTTCCCTAGACATAGGTACCATCACTGGTAGTAAAAGACCAACAGGAATGTAGGCGTTCCTTGTAGATATATTTATTTATTTACGCCCTAATGGGCTTTTACAAAGATAAGTAACAAGTAATAGAGTTGTGTTAGGTACATAGTTAACAATAAATAATGATTTATGATTAAATTAAAGTAAATTAAAATCAATAGTGTAGATTATGGAAAACAAAATATATATATAAAAAAACATAGAAATATAAAAATAAAAGTGTAGTCACTACGGAGTCGTGAATTCATACATCTCAGTAAAATGATTAAAAAGATTTCGTTTTATAACTAATACGGAATCTTTAAACATGTCTACAATATTCCCAAAGTTATTGCCAAAATGATGTAGTCTATTTATAGGTGTGCGAGCTATGTATGGTCGTGACTTTCTAATGGTTATATCTCCAAAAGTGTTTTTCCCGTTTGTTTCTGAATTTTACCCTTCAAGGGTGTTCTAGGCCATCACTTCAAATTATGGAGAGAGGGAAGGTGGATGTATATATCAATTTTGTTTAAATGAGCAAATTCTAAAATTATATTGAAGATTGGAGTCGAATTCAGACTTAGAAGAGATGAGATGTTGAATGGAAGGAAGGCACTTTTAGATAAGTCTTGACAGAAGAGAGGATATTTGTTTAGAGAGTTCCCACTTCTAGACCACAGAATCTGAGGAGTTAAGAACGTGAGTTTAGAAAAGATGATAAGGAACGGAACAATGTCTATTCCTCATTCGAAAAAGTGAAGAAATTGGGGAGTTGTCAAAAGCACGTTTTTGATGGGATAGTCTTTTGTATTGAGGGATAGCACGCTCCATTGGATTTGCTCCAATATGATTTTAAAAGGCAGAAGGAACAAAAATTAATATTTTTTATGGAATTCACTTAATTTTCCGCGGAAAAACCGAAAGAAAAGTCTCAAAAGTCATTAAGCATGTGAAAAATTAGTATTTATAGAATATTTTCAACTTTATTAAAAATTTACAGCCAGAAACATGGAGTTCAGTATCGTTATTCTCATCTTACACTTTCGAGAAATATTGTTTTTCCTATTTACACAAGATTCCTCCTAATCAGTACTACACCTCTGAAAATATGACTTCTGAAACAGCTGTTCTCCGTCGGGTCTAATTAAAGCGGAGTTTATTCAAGTTAATTAACGAGTATTTCAGTTGCTGGTGGCTGCTAGCGGTACTGCCTCCATTATAATGGAAGAACCGCGGAGCACGCCATTATTAAACGCCAAAACGAGATTTCATCCTGAGCCTTTACCGAACAATGCCGACAACAAGAGAGATTCATTAATTCACCATTCACAATACACATCTTCTAAGAATTATTATAATTCGAGTTGTTTTGGTATTTTGCTAATTATGCTAGCGTACTACGTAGAAAAGGGGCATACAGTCAAAATATTATAAGTTCTTTTGTGCCATGACTGCCATATAAAACCATGCACTTTAATGCACTAATAGGAAAACACAAGACAAAAATGTATATTTTCTTAAAATGCCTTATAAACACTGGTCCGAGGCAGTCAACTCTTAGATCAGCAACATCATCAAGCATTGGCAGACTGATGGAACCTAAGCCAAATACTAAGTTTGGTGATCACGCTTTTGGAGGAGCATCTGAGCCGAAGAATTTAGAACTCTGGCGAAACCGGGTAATAATTAACTAGTAGAAGTGTAAATATCTTCGTATTTTCCACCTGTGATCATTTTTTTTTTCAATACAATATGCGTTCTTCCAAAAACAGCCAAACTAACAAAAAAATCACTGGTTCCCATTTATTTTATTTCATTCGTGTAAAAATAACACTATCTAATTAGGCCTTTGTATGAGAAAATGTTGGATTTCCGGCCTTTGAAGGCTTTCCCGGTGATGAAAGGAAACATAAAAGTTTCATCAAATAGAATCGTGTTCTTTAGTAAATATAAGATTTACGGCATTAGCTCTCTCTCTCTCTCTCTCTATCTGAAATCCAAGAGAAATATGAAATGCCAATGTCCAACATGAATTTCTTACAAAAATCCAGTATTTTACCAAGTTGTTGTTTGGTAAACTTACAAAGAATTAAATGAATAACTTACTTAAAGAACCAAATGAAAAACTGTAAGCATCAACATTTTTAATAAATATTAAACTCAAAATATTTTCACTTTATGTGCTCTAATATAAACATGCATTCTTAGATTTTAATTTTAATTTAGCTTATTTCTAATATGTATTACATTCATCATAATGTTAACTTCATTTTTAATTTCACTGGGAACTGAGCCATACATTTGGATGCATTAATACAGCAAATAATTATTTCTTTTTAATTTGTTTTTTTTTTTTAGTAGATTTGTTTTCCGCTTTGTAAGATGTGTGTATTGTAATGTAGTTTGACTCTAAATTGTTAATGACTTTGTAGATAATATATGTTTATTAATATTTAAAACGTTACAGTAAATTCTTTGTTTAACACACATTATTTAATTTTCAAAGCATTTTCTAAATAAATTTATATTTATTACTTTATTTGGATTTTTTAAATTACCTACATTACCAAGATAGAGAATACTATAACCGAAGTCTATTATTAAAGTATTACCTGTTGTGCGATATTTTCGTATTATTTGGAATAATATAAATAATAATAATATCTTTATTTTTTTTAAGACAATATTTTAAGGTGACGAATAGCCTGACAATACAATAGTTAATGATGTAAACAAAAAATGTAAGCGGAAAATGTTTGTGCCCATGACGGGGTACTTGGTCAGCAAAGGTTTGAACCTACGACGCTTGGTGAGAATCTGACGCCTAGGACAAGGTCATTTCAAAAAGATACGGATTTATATTTATTTATAAATACGGTCAAAGAACCGCAGAATATAGTAATTAGTAATATAATTGAGGAAGTCAGGGCAATGCGTGGCCTTTTTCATACAAAAATTAAATTTGTATTTGAGGCCAAAATACACAACTAAACGGAATAATTATTTTTTTAATAAAAAAATATGGCAAATTTCTAGTACGAATATATGCTACTTTATCTATTTTTGTTTTAAATTATGATTAAAAGCCACTATAGAAATCAATTTCTCATGATTTTAGAGGCAAATTTGGCAGTATTATTATTTTCATTTTTAGACGCATATTAATTACTGTATGCATGTACGATCATACTCGATATGTATATTATACTTTGATTTACTTTACCATTTCAAGTAGGTACTAAAGTTTAAATTAAATTAAAGTTGGTATTAGTTTATTTTTTAACAGTCAGTATTTTTCTTCTTTTGTTAACGTTTGTTTTATAATACATAATAGTATATTATATATATATTTATTTTTTATTTACCTCACAAGTGCCGACAGGCGGAATCCTTTGCCATTTGCTACGGATTAGAGCAATTGGTTCAGGAGCCTACAAGGGTTCCTGATGTCCAGACTCACCGCTCCAATCTGTTAGACCTATTCTTAACTACTGTGCCACACGGTTATAAGATTGACGTCACAGCGCCTCTGGGATCATCTGACCACTGCCTAGTGACGACATCAATCCCCGTTAGCCTCAGACCAACCAATGAGAGGCTGAGGAGAAAAGTGTGGCACTACAGGTCAGCAGATTGGTTCGGTATGCGGGCCCATTTCAATGCTTTTCCGTGGTCAGCTGTTTGTTTTCGGACTTCGGACCCTTCAAGATGTGCCCAGGAGATTGGTGAAGTCATCAAATCGGCGATGGATGGCTTCATACAATCGACTACTAAAGAAACTGGTGTGGCCTCAAAGCCGTGGTTCAGTCGACAATGCTCCGAAGCAGTTCGACGAAAAAACGCGGCTTACCGAGCCTACAACACATCTCGAACGCCCGAAAGCAGATCAGCATACAACAAATCGGCAAAGGAATGCAAGAGAATCATCAATAGATCAAAATTCGAACACGACCTGCAGATCAGCAAAAAGCTGGCTGCCTGCCCGCATGGCAGCAGAGCATTCTGGTCGCTTGCGGGCTCAATAGGTCGAAATTTTTGCAAACCCAGTTTGCCACCTCTTACTAGACCTGACGGCTCACTAGCAAACACCGCCACCGAAAAGGCAAACCTTTTAGGGAAAATGTTTGCGGAAAACTCGACCCTCGACGACGGGGGTGCTGTTCCGCCGTCGGTTCCTCACTGCGGCTTCTATATGAAAAAGCTGAGGATCCGGCATCGGGATGTACTCCACGTCATACGGGGGCTCGATGTAAACAAAGCTAGTGGACCTGATGGAATACCTGCCCTGGTATTGCAGAGGTGTGCTGCGGAAATAGTTCCAGTTTTGACAAAGCTCTTCAAAATGTCCCTGAAGTGTGGCACTGTGCCCTCTGGTTGGAAAAAAGCGGTAATTCACCCTATTCCCAAGAAAGGTGACCGCTCCAACCCGGCCAACTACCGCCCCATAGCGATCACATCAGTTCTGTCCAAAGTGATGGAACGTGTGATCAACGACAAACTGCTCACATACCTCGAGAAGAACAAAATTATCAACGACCGTCAATACGGATTCCGGCGGAACCGCTCGTGCGGTGATCTTCTCGCGTATGTGACGCATGTTTGGGGGCGGTGCCTGGAACGTCACGGTGAGACCCAAACGGTCGCACTAGACATATCCAAGGCCTTTGACCGGGTCTGGCACCGAGGACTTGTCAACAAATTGCATTCTTACGGACTTCCCGCATCCCTGTGTACGTGGATTGCTGACTTTTTAAGGGATAGGTCGATTCAGGCGGTTGCTGACGGTTTCACCTCTTCCTCGCACTCCATAAATGCTGGCGTCCCACAGGGATCGGTTCTGTCTCCGACTTTGTTTTTGTTGCACATCAATGACCTTTTGACATGTGCACCGATTCATTGTTACGCGGATGACAGTACAGTTCATGATAGCTTTTTGTTTGACAAGCCCCCAAAGGGCACACAAACTCCAACGGCTCGGAGGGCTTTGAAGCAGAGAATGGACGGTTATCTCGAGAGTATTTCCTCCTGGGGTAAAAATAATCTCGTCGAATTTAATGTTTCAAAGACCCAATCCTGTCTGATTACGTCTAAAAGGGATCCAAATGATAATCTAGTCTCCTTCAACGGAAGCAATCTTCCGAACAGGCCTTCCATTGATATGCTTGGTGTAACTATAAGTGACCAGCTCAGGTACGAGGGCTCCATCGAAGCCAGAGTAAAGTTGGCCTCTCAGAAGCTGGGCGTACTGTACAGGGCCCGCAGATACTTTAATAGTACACAACTGCTCACCCTGTACAAATCGCAAGTGCGCCCTACTGTCGAATTTGGCAGCCATCTCTGGTCTGGAGCCCCAAAATACCTGAAAAAAACCCTTGACTCTGTGCAGAAACGGGCGGTCCGTTTGATAGATTCCCCAATCTTAACAAACGGACTGCAATCTTTAGAGCACAGGCGTCAGGTAGGTATGCTGTCCTTGTTCTATCGGTATTACAATGGAAGATGCTCTGAGGAACTAGCGTCATTGATCCCTTCGGCACCGGTGCGTAGTCGGGATACACGCCAAACGCGTGCCCAACATTTGTACACAGTTGACACTTGTCACATGAGAACGGGTCGCTTCTACGATTCGTTCTTAAGTTCAACAGCTCGGCTGTGGAACGAACTGCCGGCCTCTGTGTTTCCTCCCTCCTACAACATTGGACTCTTCAAGACCCATGTTCACTCCTTCCTCTCCACAAAAAGACCCTCCACACAGCATCCCCAAAGATGACATAGGCCCTGAGGGAAATTATTTTCTTCAGGGCCTCCTGTGTGGAGTAAATATAAAAAAAAAAAAAAACAAGTAAATTATTTTCCTTTTTACAGTCTTACTGGTTTGCAACAAACATGAATAATTATATTCATATACGAATGTACGTACAATGTACATACTTACTATATGTTTTGCTTTATTTACAATATTGGGTGTTATTATTTGGATTTGATGTTAATCTTAGTTATGCCATTATCCATGTATTATGTTACACACATAAATTGTCAATTTCCCTTGTAAAAGCCCGACAGGGCGTTAATGAATAGTGATTAAATAAAATAGATAAAATAAATTAAATTCAATTAATAAATAAATATTTTGTGAGTAAATAGTAATTATTTAAAAACCAATATTACCCAACGTATTATTCAAATATAATGAAATTAACTGCTAAAAACCTATCTAATAATATATAAAACATCTTTTATAAGACAAATTTGTGTTCCAACGTAAATAAATCGTTTTAGGGAAAGGTAATATAATATAATGTAATAATCGTTTCAGGTAAGGAATTTTAATAACTCATAAATCTTTGCCAAATTAATATGTTTTAATTTGAAAAATAAGTAAATGCGTCAATATATATCCGTGATAGATATTTGCTATACTTCTTGATAAAAAAAAAATTGAATTTGGTTGGTTATTTTGGCCTCCCGTCCAATTTTAAGTCTTATATGAAAAAGACGTCACAGCCGTTCCTCTGAAACGTGGACTTGAGTCTCATGTAAATAACCAGTTTAAGGCGATGCACTACGTCGTGTAATATTTTAAATTGATTTTCAATAACAACCCTTACGTAGATAGCGATAAGGTTTAAATTCTCGTTCGTAACACCATCCGCCTGTTTTGATTTATGCAAGAAAAAAACATGGCCAAAAAGTGCCTTTTATTTTATTTTGTGGATATTCAGGCATAAAGATTTAATTTTTTTCCGATCATTTTATAAATAACTTAATTTGCCACATTATGCAATAAAATCATAACCGAAAATGGGTTCGTAAGTAGGAGATTTTGAACTTTAAAGCAGTTTTCATAAGCCTATACATTATTTTTTTCTGGGCTTATAAAAAGACTTATATAAAAAATACTCGATTATTTCAAAGGCCAAAATGTATTCTACTGGCAATATTTAATTAAAGCATCTGAAACATTTCTAGGCGACCAAATTTTCAAAACAAAACACATGATTTTGCATTACTACGTATGGCATCGCCTTAAATAAAACAGAAGAGACGATGCATGGATATGAATAAATAAAGGAATAAGTGTCAGGATGAAGGTAGGTGGTGACCTCTGCGGGAAAACAGCGTGATGGTTAGATATATTTATTTAGAATTGCACACCCAGCTGGGCTTTTACAAGTTTATTTTTTTTAACACAAAGAACATTTAACTAAGAATAATCACAAAAAAATCCTCAACCATGCAAGTTGAAATAAGAGTAGATTAGGAATACTACAATAAATAAATTATATAAGTCAAAGCAGAGCTAGGCAGTTTGTTGAATTAGATTCGTTGATCTGCTTTCCTATATAAATTCTATTAAGACCTGTTTATATGGTGACCGGATAAATCATCAAAATGATAATTCATTACATCTTTAAAAGTTATATAAAATCATGGAAAGTGATGAAACATAAACTTTATTAACTGGGTTAAGTAGGTTAGGTTAGGTTAGGTTTAATTTTTTTTTTCTTCGTTTCTATTGACTTAATATCACTTTTTAAAGGTGTGTTGAATTGTCACTGTGTTGAGTTATCATTGAACCGTTTATATTTAGTGATTGATACGTTAAATATGTCAACAACATCTTCATAATAACTAACCAAATTCTGTATACGGCGAACGGGAGTATATAATTGTGATGCCGTCTTGGAGGTGTAGAAACCGTAGATATTCGAGGTGTAAAAACGGTAGATATTGCCTGGATTTGATATATCCTATATGGAATGAAAACAAATATAATTGTTTAACAAGAGCTGTCAATTATTTAATTTATGTTAGTTATTATTTATTAGTTATATCTTCAATCCCATGGATCGATAGCGTCAAAGAAAGGATAATCGATTTTTCCTGCTAACATTACTTGTATATTTATTATGTATTTACACTATCTATGGTATGTGTGGGTTTGCACCAACCTTCCCACATTCTTAACTGTTGCCGTTCGTTGGTTAGCCCTAATCTAAAATATGCCTGCGTTATTTGGTCTCCATTATATGATGTTCACTTTAATCACATCGAATCCGTACAGCATCGTTTCTTAGGGGGAATTACTTGGAGGTTAGGTTAGGTTATATTAATTTACATTATTATCATACGATGAACTTGACATAAAATTAAACATTTCTTCTCCAGAAAAACGTAGGAATGACTTTGATCGCATCTTCAATTTCAAAATTATTGATAGTTTGACTTACCTACTTTGTTGCAACTTATCCCTTTCCCCCAAACTCCGAAATAATAATTTGCTTTTCCTCAATCAACACTCCATAAATGATCGATACCATTCACCAATTTCCAGAATGACAAGACTTGTCAACCCAATTCAGGACCTTTTTACACCTTGGTGTAATTGTAATTAACTGATTTTGTCAGTCTTCTCGCTAGTAATATTTTGTATTGATGTGGCAGAAGTCGCGAACTCCATCAAAACCTTGTTCCTGTCTTGATTTTACATTATCTTTATTGTTTATGTGCCCGATTTTTATCATGACTGTATTATTTTTATTATACTTCATTGTGACATTTATCCTTATTTTAACTTCGTTTAATATATAATGTGTTGTAATTGCAAATAGTGAGTTAGTGATTTAAATAAATAAAATCAAGTTTAACTTGAAGAACTCAAATTTGTTTTATAATTCAATTTATAAAACAAGTTTATTTATAAACTAGCTCTTTATAAATATAGTTATAGTTTCATCAAATTTCATTAGACGGTAGATTGGAATGGTGATTGTTTTTCTTGGGATATTGCAAGCAAAACAAACGTAAAATACAGTAAATATGTAGAGAATAATAAATAATTGTTGTGGGAAGAGTTTAACTGGTATAATAAATAGGTTATTAGTTTAGGTAATTAAGACGATAAAACAGAACAGACAGTCTTTTATTGGTATACCCACTGTCGTTCTGTCTCATTCATATCGTAATATGCTGTCTCTTTCAGACATTTAGACATACGTTCCCTAACAGTATGTACCCGAAAACTTTCACGGCCGAAATAAGGCAATAATAAAACATTTTATAAACCCAAACTACATGGGAATTTACATAAAATTTATAGAGTGAACTGTGTCGAAGACGAAGAACAATAAGACAAAGGAAGTGAAACAGAAGGTGGGAGTTGAAGCAAAAATAGCAGGAACGTGTTTAAATAATTGATCTTACAGTGGACATATAACTTTTATTGAACTACACCCCTTTGTACTAGGAGATTTTTTTTCTAAGTTTCGAATTACTACCATTCAAATTCTCTAAACTAGGACTGTTTCTTCTTTTTTATACAAATAATTACTGCGTTGATGTGAGATTTTCACGGGCAAAAAAAAGTATTGTAGTGATTTATTTGTCAGCATTTCGGACAGCGTAAAAAATGTTAAAAAATATTTTTGTAATTTATATGTATTTTCTCAATTTGGGAGGTGGGTATTGTTTCTTCTGTATTCGTATGACTGTCTCTATATTTTAAAAAAATTGAACGACTCTTTCTTCTCTATTCAAATAACTGTTTATTCTGTTTTCAATTCACTTTCGCTCTATTTCATTTAAAAAAATCGAATGACTGTTTCTTTTTTATTCAAATGACTTTTTTTCTGTATTCAATTGATTGTCTCTCTATTTTAAATTAAAAATTGACTGTTTGTCTTAAAATTACTGTCTCTTTTATATTCAAATGAATGTCCCTCTCACTTTTTACCTTAGCTACATACAGGAGGCCCTGTGAAAGGAAAAAAATCCTTTAAGGCCTATTTTATATTTGGTAATGCTGTGTGGAGGGTATTTTATAAAATGAGAGTTAAAGAGAGAGATGAAAATGTTTTTGGGAAGGAAAAGGGTGTCAGGGGTGGGTAGGAATCTGGGAGTCAATGTCTCCAGGAGTGACGAACGTATGAATTCATCTCTCCCACTGCGGTGCAAGGCGGTGGATCGAGAGAGTCCGGTTGGATAGGTAAAAGGGTCTCCCTCAACCAGTCTCTCCCAAGGGCCAGTGGGCAAACGCATTCGCCGGTAAGACCTAGACAAACCACACCCCGCGAACCCGGTCGCCCCTGTTAAGTCACCAACCTAGCAAACCACTTGGGTGACCAATGGTAGTTGGATATCCAATAAATGGTTCCCAAGGCAGCAACACCCAAACCCGCCTGCCAAATTGAAAATTCAATTTTATATTATTTTATAATTATTACTATTATTATTTACCTACCTATCTCTATAAATGACTCTACTGTATTCCAATGACTGACTCTCTTTTTATATTAAAAATTCATATATCTATTTCTTCTATATTCAAAAGACTTCACGTATCCTCTGAGAATGTTTGGTTCTTGTTCTCATAATAATATTAAATTCCCAGAAACACAATTGGATATTATACGGTGTTATTCCAAGGAGAGTTATGAAACCTCCTACGTTCACCTACACACGACATACCGGCGTAATATCTTAACCTATTATACCATTCCTATAATAAATTTTGTCGCATGATACATACACTATACACCCTATAGAAATTGGGAATAATAATATACCCTCCCTTACTGCTAAATTTCAGGGTCTATGAAATATGTAGGAAATTTTCTGTCTTGGTTTTAATTTCATATTTGACATAGTCTAAAAAGAAAAACATTTCCAATAAGTAAACGAGAATGATAGTTTCTCTTATTACCGTTCTGATGAGATATCACCAATCAGATTCAATCCAATTCAATGGGCAGATCTGAATGAAAGGTATGAACTTCTCAACCCATCTCTTCCCTCCCTTCAATCTCCCAAAACACCACAATTTAAGATGCCATGGCCCCACTGGTTCCGCGCACTTGGGACTCTTCAATAAAAAAAAACGTATGATTCATTTTCAATAAAGTCGTCATAGAGAGTGGTTGTATGTATGTTATCGACGACCGTCCTCTTCCTTCTCACACATCTTGTATGAATACTAAAAAGACAGAAGATACTAGAAAGACAACGTCACGAAAGACCTTAAGCGTATTTTGGATGTAAAATATAAACTGTGTATCTTTAGTCATTTGCGGGGTTAGAGGGTACTGCGGGCGGGTATTCCAAAGAAGTTAGCTAATCTTTTATAAAACTTTCAATCCTATCGGTTAACAAAAAACGTGACTCTCTCAACTTGTGTCAACTCTTAAAATTAATTTTCCTTTAATTTTTTTTTTGATTTATTTAGTTCAAAGGAGTATTTACTTGTAACGTATTTCGTTTTATAATTCATTATGTTATTACGTATTTTAGTGTAACCATAATAATTATTGATTAATGATGAAGAAGAATTTTTAATGATCTCAAAAACAGATAATGTGGACTGTTAAAAAAAAAGTGACACTCTTTTGTAAAAAAGTGGAACTACTAACATTATCGTTGGTTCGATAATATTTTACAGGGTTTTCCAATAAGAGGTGTTATTTTGAATATTAATTAAGGAATTAATGATTTTTTATGGCCGGAATTGGATGGTATTGATCTGGACAACGTTTACTTTCAACAAGACGGCGCTACGTGCCACACAAGCAACGAAACCATTGATGTTTCACGGGAAAAGTTTCTGGACCGTATTATCTCTCGGAAAGGTGATCACAATTGGCCACCGAGATCTTGTGATTTAACACCTTGCGACTTCTTTCTTTGGGGCCACGTGAAAGAAAAGGTCTACGCCAACAGTACAGCGTCGATTCAAGACGTCAAAGATGGAATTCGTGAGGCTATCGAGGACATAAGGCAGCCACTTTACGATTTGGTTATGGAAAATTTTATGAAAAGGATATGGTCCTGTAGGCGTGGTCGTGGTGATTATTTGTCAGATGTTATTTTTCACTATTAACGGCATACCTTCTTCTTTATAATGAAATAAACATTCGATCATTTATATTTAAAAATTGCATTTTTCTTTGAATATCAAAATAACACCGCTTATTGGAAAACCCTATATTTCAATTTCTTGGTAATGCCATCATTACTGAATGGCATTCAACTAGTATTTTAGATAGTATAGCACGTAGAAGGAAATTCTCCGGCATTTACGTGGGATTAGTTAAATTCCTGTCAGTAATCCTGGTCCCGGTGTCGTTTTGCATGTTAGACTCGATTTGCCAATCTTCTCAGAAAGCCAGATCAATAATAGCTTCCAGACTTTCTGAAGATAAAATACATGTTTTGTAAAATTCCAAGAAGAACTTTATTATTTTGCGACTTTGTTTAGTCTACCAATAATTATATTTTATAATATTACTAGCAGTCCCCGCAACGCTTCGTTATTGTTGATGTCTTTCTCGGGCGCCTCAGAATTCTTCCACAATTCACTACTGTATACCAATATACTGTTATAAAACTACATTACAACTACTTTAATTGAGTGCGTATCTCATTCTGGTACAGAGATATTGCGTTAAGTATTCCTTGGACGTCTCAGACTTCTTCTTATAACATTTAAACCACTCTCGAAATACTCCTGGCACTAATAAGAGCAAACTTTGAAATTTTCAGGAAAAACGTTAGGCTACTTTTCGAGTTTTGCGAGCACAAACAGCCCCGGCAGGAGAGAAAAAAAAATCAAATTTTATTGGAATAACTTTTTTTCAACAACTTTTGAAGGTGTTACTCATCAATGTAATATACCACTAGAGAAGTAAATCTAAAATAAACATGAAACAGAACAAGACACAAAAAATAAAATGGTTACTTTCTCAACTAGGAATAGATCCAAATGACGTTTTTTTTAATGCCTCTGCTATGGATCGAACCCCGACTAACTGCTTGGAAGGCAACTATGTTTATCATTTATTACACCTCCAACTATTGTAAGAACGGCGGCATAAATTCAATATATTATGTAGGTAATCAAAATAATAAGAATTATTTTTTTTACTGTTTTTATACTGTCACATCACATCACAACCGAAATTACGTTGTTAATTTTTTTGTGAATAACGCATAAGATTCCTGGAGATAAGGTGTCTGGACCCAGCAGCGTTCCTTGTCTCCTTCCACTGCCCATTACCTTCAGCCTCACTACATACCCCAATTGAGGATGCCATAGTCTCACTGGCTCCAGACGGTTGGGAGCAGTTGGGACTCTTGTACGGGATTCAATAATAAAAAATAAAAATTGTTTCTATTATCCTTTCTAAGACTGATGAATAATACGACGAGCATCTGAAATTCAGTCATTGTATTGATTTAAATATAGCAATAAATTTCCATCCTTGTATCACCATCCAACCATCGTAAACATCGTATGATATTAGTTTTGATTATTCTAACCAAAAACATAAAATTTCGGCTTTAAAGCAGGCCCTTAAACAGGCTATATTATACAATACTATCTTAACTCTCTTATGATCAAATGGTTGAAGTATAAAATCCATAGAGATACCTGTCGTCTCCAATGAAAACATAAATTGAAGAATAAAATTCAACAGCAGAAACTCCTATTCGTCGAAGACTCGTAGAAAGATACCCAGACCCTGGTTTTATTTGTCCAAGTCTCGAAGGTTCTGCGCACAGAACACACAACTAGGGAATATTTAATATTAATGCTAACCCAGGATTTTACAACCACTATCAAGAGCAAATCGTTGCGTTCTACATTCTATACCACTAGTAGTTGTGAACAATAGACTGACAAAATGTGTCTAATTTTCTCTCATAGTAAACCTAAACCAATTCTTTCTCTAAAATCATAAGATTTACAAGCAGGTACTAAAATACCTACATACTTAATTATAATTCTTATATTTTATGTCATTTTTATTAATTCAAATAAAGAATTAATACAATAGTCTCTATCTCGATAATAATTTATTTCTTCAGGCAGGGGGTTAGGTACCATAATATTATTTTTTTTAATTTTTTATTTTGGCTTTCACCCATTAGGGGTGATCTTGGCCATACACAATAAACATAACGTAACATAATTAAACCAAACATAACATAAACATAACATAACATACTTAACATAAACGGTACAGAGCTAGTAACAGTAGGTTGTCACAAAATTATAAAAATAGGAACCTGTGTACAATATAAGTGGGCGCTTTTCGTTATTTAACCAAAGTTTTTTCTAAAATTAGTGGCGTTTTTTTCAAACAGAACTATGAAATTGGCAATCTTATAAACAAACACAGCATATGAGAGTAAACAAATGTGATTATAAAACATATAGATAAACATAACACAAACATACAATGAACATAACATAAACATATCAAAACATAACATACACATAACATAAGTATAACATAAACATAACATAAGTATAACATAACAAAACATAATATAACATAACTTAACAAAAACAATACAGAGCTGGTAATCATAGGTTATTACAAAATTATAAAAATAGAAACCTGTGCACAATAGTAGTGGGCGTTTTTTGTTATTTAAAACCCTACCATAATATTGAAAAAAATGCTTATAATACAATACAAATAATAACGACGGTTTCAAAAATACGTTTGAAAAATAATTAAGTATGAGTGAATTAAGAATTTAAAAATCACAATAATATGTTCAATAAATGACTTACACTATATGAAAAAAAAAATGATTGAAGTTCGATGACATCTTCGGGTGGCGCGATTAACATTTTTATTTATATTTATTTTTAACCGCTTAAACTATTTTTTTACATCTTGCTAGAGCTTCTCACAGAGCGCTTTTTACGTAGGTAACTATTATTATTATGGCATGTGTTGGACTATTGTTTCTCGCTCTTGAAACTCTTTCTGATTTCCGCTAAAACAAACAGCCGCTAATTGTCTTAATATAATTATTGTAATTCACAAACAGAATCGAAAAGTACAAACCAATTTACCGATAAAAACAATCAATATTTTATTCACTCAAAGCGCTAAGATACAGAAAAATAACATTATTTTAATGTGATTCTATTTTTCACGGGTGTATAATAATAATAATAATAATAAGAATTTATTCCAGAATGTATGCAGGGGTAGTGCAATGCAATACATTCCATATTTGAAATAATATACATAATAAGTAATAAAAATAATAATAAGGTTGGTAATAACATGGCGATTCCGATAGGCACAAAAAAGCGGAATTTAAGTGAAAAAAGATAAAATATAAACACAAAAATGAGCGTGAACAGCCGTTTATGGGGGATATTTGCAAATCTCCCGTCTCCAGAGGGCCATCAGAGGAGACTCCATCCAGGCAACCATGGCAGCGATGATTTTGTTACTAGATTGGCGTAGTCTGCGCCATAAGCTTCCCATGTGATGGCGGAGAAGCGCTCTGAAAGAGTGTACTCGTCCCTCCAGGAACATTTCCGTGGCGCTGCAGTATCTCGGTAGACAGAATAGTTGGCGATATGCATTATTGTATGCAACTTTTATCTTATGCCATTGGGATGAAGTGTAATCCACCCACAGCTCTGACGTATACAGCGAAGTGCAAAAGGCATTGAAAAGTATCTTTTTCACGTTTGTACTGCAGAGATAAAAACGCCTTGACAGCATACCTGCTCTAACGGATATCGCTCTTCTTTGCCTTTCCATATCCTCGATGTCTTTCAGGTCGTCTGTGATAATATGTCCCAGGTATTTGACGCTACGACTAACATCCATTTTCCTTCCATCAAGCCATACTGAAGGTGTTAGCATGTTTTCGTTTTTGCATTTGAAAACCATAACTATTGATTTGGACGTATTATATACAAGGTTATGATTATTTGCAAAATCTTCACATATTTGGAGTAGTTTCATCAGTGCGCTAAGTGACGGTGCTAGAAGAACCATATCATCTGCGTAGTTAATATTGTTTACACATACTCCTTGAATATGGCAACCTATTTTACTGTTATTAAGTCTTTGAATTAGTTCATCAGTATATATATTAAACAGTGCTGGAGACATGCTTCCTCCTTGCCTTACGCCACTTTTCAAATAAAATGGGTTGGAAAACTCGCCGGACCATTTCACCACATTTTCTTGCTGCGTGTGCCAAATTGAAAGAATCGCTATTATATCTTCTGAAACTGCTCTTTTCCTGAGTTTTTCCCAGAGTTTATTGTGACAAACACGATCAAACGCTTTGCTTAGATCTAGAAAGCAGGTATAAATTGGCGTTTTTCTTTGTTTATAGTAGCTAATGGTTTCTTTTAAGGAATATATTGCCATAGATGTTGACAGTGCCGATTTAAATCCGAACTGGTTATCCTCTGTCGTTAGATGGTCTGTTACGACCGTCGATAAAATTTTTTCAAATATTCTTGCCAGGGCGGTCGAGAGTGAAATCGGTCGGTAGTTATTGATAATGGATGGATCAAGTTTTGTTGATTTAATTATGGGTATAATTACCGTTTTTGTCATTTCGTTCGGAATGTACCTATAACGCATAATATTTGAAAATAGTTTTGCTAGGATAACATGAATCGCTGGCCCAGCATACTTGATGTGCTCAAGAGCTATTGAGTCATGTCCTGTGGCTTTTCCTGTAGCCATTTCTCTTACAGCTCTTTCTACCATATGTGGGGTAATGCTGTTAGTGGTAATATTACCTTCGGTTTTCAAAGTAAAATTTACATTCAGAGATTTTTCCGCTACTTCTTCACCTGCCATGGAGAGGAAGTTACGAAATTCATTGGCGATATTTTCCTTTCCTCTTACTCCATTCACACAAAGAGGAGTTTTCATATTGGTTTTCAATTCTGAAGAGGTTTTTTGCCAAAATTTATAGAAATCTTTATTTATTAGTGAGGTGGCAATACCATCCATTCGCTGTTGGATTTCTCTTTGTTGGCATTTTTTCAGAGCTACTTTGAAAATCGTTCGGTACTTCTTCCTATCTTCGGCAGCCAGCCCTGAGAGTGGTTTTCCGGCCTCGAGCCATGAAAGAAAGGCGCGTCTCGATGCTGCATATTTGGCTGCAACCATATGATTCCATCCCGGAATGTTTCTATTTTTTCGACTCGTGTTATTAAATGTGGTAGAGGCAGCACTTCGCAATGCATCTACAACATTTTTATACAAGGAATTTATTTGATTTTCATGTGATTGTGCCGCTGATTTTATATCAAGGTCTGATTGGTCGAAATCTTGAATTATGTTTAGAAGTTTGCTGTTAATAGTTTCAGTATATTTTGTTATTTCAACATTCGATTTTGGATTCCATCTAGAAGGATCAATCATATTATCATTACACGATTCCACAAAGGCTGGTAGAAATTGAAGGTTGAGATTTATTAACATTGGCAAGTGGTCAGACCACACTGCATCATATTGGACATCTACGCTAGCTATAGCGTTTTCCAGAGCTTTTGTGACGACACAATGATCTAGCCAGCTTGTGGTACTATGGGCATCACTCACATATGTAAAAGTATTACAGTCCATCAACTTGATATCGGCACAGACGTAGCAAAACTCTTTGCAAAAAATTTCTAGTTCTCGGCCAAACAAACTTTTGGGATCTGCATTGAAATCGCCTAAAATAATCGCACTCGTCGAATTTCTTTCATTGATTATTGCGTTTACCTTACTCATGCAATTTGTGAATTCCTCGAGATTTTCGGGTTTATTTGTCGGCATATAAACTGAAAAAATTAATATTTTGCCACTGTTTACAGTTACTTGTATTGCCGCCAGTCTTGGCTCAGAGCATTCCACTATGTCGACAGAAAGAGAATCCCGCCATAGGATTGCGACCCCACCATAAGGTCGTCCAATTAAAGGGCTATCAGCTAGATTTACGGCTGAAGTTCCATATCCTGAAAATTGGGGATGAATTTTTGAAAATATGTTTGTTTCTGTTGGTAGAACCCATGTTTCCTGGAGTAGTATTATATCATTAGTGTCGCATAAATCTTGTATAAAATGCTTTGTCCGTCGAATCGACCTACAGTTCTGAGATGCGATCCGTAGAAAATTTACATTTTTATATGGATCCATTTTTAGAATTTTTATCTTCTCTGTTCAGCGTGGAGATCGGTTTTTTAAAAACAAAGTTTCGGACTATGATACCTGGTGGCCAAATTTCCTCCTTGATAATTTCTGAGAATTTTTCGCTGTTTATTCCAATTTTAAAAGTTGCAAACTCGCCTGATTTTGCCAGAAATTTATCTATTTTACAATGTAAATTGTGGGAGATCAATAAACCATTTATTTCATCGGTAGTTGTTTCCGGATCGAATCGGGAGGCAACTATGTACCTCTGTTTTGGAAGTACTTTTAACCCGGAGGTCTCGTTTTTTCCTTTTATTAAAATACGTGAGTTTTTTCTTTTTTTGTAGGTAATTTCTCTCCAATCATTCGTGGTTTCTGATGTTTGATTAACAGGGCTCTTCAGATTATTTTTTTCTGTTGAAAGCGCCTTATTTGTTGTCATCGGATCGGTTTTATCCAGTGTACTTGTCCCTCTGTGAGATTTATTCCACACATTGTTTTTTTGGGTTGACTCATTGTTTGAGACGTTATCGGTAGATGGCATCGTTTGCTTGATGTTCGCCTGATGATTTAGTTTGCTACAGGTGGGCTTTAACTTTGTATCATCGTCAACAGATGTCGTTGTATCATCTCTGTTTATTTTCAATGAATATGTTGTTTTAAAATCTTGCAGTTCTTGTCGAATTTTTGAAACATCTTCGCAAGTTGCGAAGTTATCGTTCAATGCATTCAGTTTTAGATTACGCATGTCGTTCTTCAACATTATTATTTCTTTTAACAAAGTAGTTACATCTACATGATCAAACGTTACTGGTGGAAGTTTATTGATGTCTAAAACAACAAATTTTGGCAGAAGTTTGCCGTCAGTTTCTCTCATGTATTTAATCAAATCAGTGATTGACCTTTTCTTTTTTCCCTCACCGATTCTCCTCGTTGAGGGGCCTGGAGGTTGGCCCAGAATACTCGTAAGTAGAGTTCTCGCGGAGTCGATATCCTGTTCCGTAAACATATCACACACTTGGGTTAGACTAATGTCATCCATCACTTCAACCTTTTGTTGAACGAAAGCCAGAACTTCGTTTATGACGAATCCGCAACTACATGGATTTGCCATGTTTATTTATCACTTGCGTGCGTTTGCCGTTTGTTTCGTTTAAATCAATTATTTAATTTTAAAAATATACGATTTAAAAAAAAATTGCGTAAACAGACCTTACGTGCGCCACGCCGACGCTCACCGCGTTATCGTTATGTAGAAACAGAAAACGTTATCGTTATGTAGAAACAGAATCCTAGCAGTCATTGATTCTGAAGTCCTCTGTTCATTGATTCTGAAACATACCGACACATCGACACACCGACACACCGATACACCGACACACCCACACACCCACACACAAACACACCGACACACCGACACATGACCCACCGATACACCGACACACCGACACACCGATCCACCGATACACCGACACACCGACACACCCACACACCCACACACCGTTCCACCGATACACAGACACACTGACACACCCACTCACCCACACACCCACACACAAACACACCGATACACCGACTAACCGACACATGACCAACCGATACACCGACACACCGACACACCGATCAACCGACACAACCGACACACCGACGGACTAACACAGACGGTTAAATGTATGCCTTACCATTACCTATTCTCATATCTAGAGAATTAGGAACTCTATTGTTGATTAATTTGATTATTATGACATTTATATTGTTATTTAATATAGTTCACATTTAACAGAAAATGGATTTATAATTTTGTTGTTTTTGTTATTCATTGAACTATAAAAAAAAACAGGTTATTCTTCAATAAATAGATAGCTAAGACTGTATTTGATGATCATTTAGGCTATTTACGGTATAAACAGATTGGCACACTTTATACCCTATATTTTACTTTACACTTTAAAATCTATAATTTATTATTTATGCTGTATTATTTATACTTAATGCCTTACACTTTTTACCTTTATATTAATGTTAATTTAAATAAATTTGTCTTTACACTATATAATGATCTACCAAATTACTTACGTTAACATATACGAGGCAAGCCATAAACCGCTGAGCTTTTAGTTAGTCAATTAACTCGAATATAATGTTTGTTGAGTTTGGTGGGAATATTTATATATTCGTTATTTTTCATGTCTCAGTTACTTCATTAAAACTTAAGGCGATGCATCAAATCAGTCGTGTAACATTTGGAATCGGGTCGCTAACTATAACACTCCTTATGTGTATGTCGATAAGGTTTAAATATCCTCACTAGATCGATATCTTCGGGCTTTTTGTATGAAAAAAGTTTGTCTCACCGTCCGGAAACAGCTGCCTCAGTCGCAGATAGCTGGTGACCAACCACCGGTTTTTATTTATGCAAGAAAAAAACCATCGCCAAAAAGTTAGTTTTATTTTGTGTTGCGAAGTTAAGGCAAAATATTTCAATATTTTGCTATCATTTTTTAAAGAACTTAATTTGCTACATTATATAATAAAACCATAAACGAAAAGGGGTTCGTAAGTAGGAGATTTTGAACTTTAAAGCAGTTTTTACAGGACCGATAATTTCTTTTCAGCGCTTATAAAAAGACTTAAAAACTACTCGATTATTTCAAAGTTCAAGATGTGTTCTACTCGCAGTATTTAATTAAAGCATCGGAGCGATAAAATTTTCAAACTAAAAACATATGATTTTGCATCACTTCGCAGTGCACCATCGCCTTAATGACTTAAGGATGAATTATTTTATTGACAGTGGCAAAAAAGCCAGGGCCTGAAAACCGTTGCACCTTCTTGAACCGTTAAACACCTGTGCTAATGTAATTTCCCGTGAATTGTGTTCTCAACCCTGACAACTACTTTTAGTAACTTATAACTTCCTAGGGCCTGGGGTCCTCTGGGTAACTTAAAAAGCGTGTTCAAAAAGTCCGACAATTCTACCGAAATATTTTTGGTTTAAACTGTAATGTAGTAAGGCAAAATAATAAAAGTAATCTCATTTAACAATTCTGTAAAATTCCTCACTTCGGTTTTTTTTTTTTTTTTTATTCTAGATAAAAGAAAATTACATTATCACTTATTTAAGGCGATGCATTACGTCGTGTAATATTTTAAATTGAGCCGCTATCAATAACAACCCTTACGTAGATGGCGATAAGGTTTAAATTCCCGCTTAACACCATCCGCCTGTTTTGATTTATGCAAGAAAAAAACATGGCCAAAAAGTACCTTTTATTTTATTTTGTGGATGTTCAGGCATAAATATTTAAATTTTTTTCGATCATTTTATAAGTAACTTTACAATTTTTCACATTATACAATAAAATCATAACCGAAAATGGGTTCGTTAGTAGAAGATTTTGAACTTTAAAGCAGTTTTCATAGGCCTTTACATTATTTTTTTCTGGGCTTATAAAAAGACTTATCTAAAAAACACTAGATTATTTCAAAGGCCAAGATGTATTCTACTCGCAGTATTTAATTAAAGCATCTGAAACATTTCTAGGCGACCAAATTTTCAAACCAAAAACACATGATTTTAAATTACTACGTATGGCATCGCTTTAACTAGAAATAACTAATACATTACACATAAATACATTTCATAACGATATTATTCACTTTCATTGTTTTGTTGATTGAGTATAAAACTGAACATTTTTTTTTAAATGTACCTACACTTTTTTAATTTTTAATTTTGTCTGGGAGGCAATTATATAATATATGTTGCTCGCCTCGTAAGCATTGGATTGCTTGCCATAGGTAATGAGTATGTATGGTTTTTAAATGTATTTTATCGTGTTGCCGTGTAAAGTGTGTGTGTACTTGGGACGTTTTAATGAGTTCTGTATTTGTTTGTTTGAGTTTATTATTTATTTTGTATATAAGGAGACATGTGTTATATTCATATAATTTTCTTAATCTTAATAGTTTTGATTCCATGTATAATTGTTTGTGGATGTTCTAGGTTTGAAGTGAAATTGCTTTTTGATTACTTTGTTTTGGGTTACTTAATTGTTACTTCACTAAAAACAGCAATAATCACTAATATATACCTAAAACTAGACTGAACAAATGTTAATAAAATGAATGGTATGTAACTGAACAAGATTTATAGCAATACATAATCATAATAATAATAAGTGTTTTATTATCTTTGTTTGTATCAAATAGATATAATGATATCCCCACTGAGATCTCCCGTTCTAAGGATTTCATTTACATATGATTAAAATTTTGTAGTATGGATAATATATACCTAGTAATTATAAATATATTGAATAGTGTTATTTCTGAAATAAATATAAATACATTGAATAGTGTTTTTTGTTCAGTTGAGTGGTTTCAGTTTCAGTCTGTATTTTGTGTCAGTATTTATCTATTTCTGATCTCTATGTTTCGTATCCAGATTTTTATTTGAGATTTAAATATTAAAATATTGAATGAAATGTTGATTACTGAAAGTATATTCGTAAATTACTAAAATTTTATTTGGAAACCTGTTTATTCATTCGTTTAGGCTTGCAATCCCGTTTTTAATCGGATCATCAATAATTCGAAAGTTTCTTAATATTATTTGTTTTAATTATTGAAGAGAATATTAGCGATTTCAAAACGAAAATCTGAAACAGAAAAATCAGAAAAGGATACGGTCACATCTAGGACTCGAACCCAGGACCCTTGCTTCGAGGGGCTTCTTTTTATCTTAGAAGACGCTGTCTAGATTGCATTTAGTTCGGGTTGAATCTTGCGATCATACATAAAGATAGTTGCCAATAAATAATGTGCGGTGAAAAAAATGAAGACATTGTTAGTAGCTCTAATTCGAAGTATGATACAGTTAAAAGTGACCTAAGGGGATAGGGTCCCATTAGCTCAGTGGTAGAGCGGTGCCCCGGCAAGGCAAGGGTCCTGGGTTCGAGTCCTAGATGTGACCGTATCCTTTTCTGATTTTTCTGTTTCTGATTTTCGTTTAAAAATCGCTAATATTGTCTTCAATAATTAAATATTACAATTTGAGGTTTTACTCAATAAAAGTCATTCCAAAAAAATAAATATTATTTTTTTAAAGACAAACTTATATTTACAAGGCATGGTTTTTTATGCAAAGCTCCAAGGATAACAAATTATTATAAACAATAATTATTAGCATGTAACACCCATATAAATTGAAAAAATCTTCCGAGAAAAAGCAAATGCAGCGGGAATAGAACCCTTAGCCTTCTGATTGGCGGTCAGTTGCACTAGCCTCTCTGCTACGTCGGCTTATTTTTAATAAATATACCCAAATAATTCAATGAATACTAGTATTTTATTCAACAATTATTACTTATCATATTTTTTTACCTAAAAACAACCAACATTATTTTTGTATGAACGGCATTGTTAAATACTAAATAATCTCCTTTTAGGTGACGTCGAGATATATTATATCTCCACTTAATGGTGAAATATTTTGACTTATCTTACGATATTCAACACAAGCGACAAATTATTTGAATGTATTGAAGTAAAAAAAACACAATTTTTCAGTATCAGTTAATAGTTGATTGATTTAAATAAGATTCTTAACTCTTTGGAATGTAATGCACGAAGCTATGTATATACTCGTATATCATAACAACTAGAACAAAAGCATCTAGTAATGCAACCCCATAACACTTCGAATTCAGATCAAATGCGCAATTATTTACTATAATCATAAACTAAATATAATACATCAATGACTATAATAGTAATAATAATAATATAATCCTAGGGATTGCTAGGAGGCTAGGTTTAGAAAATGGCAAATACTCATATGATGAAATTGAACTAACTCTAAATCTCTCTCCTTTGGTAGTCCGTCGGGAAAGAAATGACCTCATTTGCTTCTTCAAAATTATAAATGGTATTATTGATTCACCTACTCTATGCAACTCATTCCCTTCAATATCCCCTCACACAGACTCAGAAATAATGAACTGCTCTTCCTCAACCATCATTCGACAAATTATGGATATTATTCACCATTGTCCAGAATGTGTAGACTGGCAACTCAAGTCAAAACCTTAACTTTTTTGGGATAAGTCTGAATGATTTTTACCAGTCGCTAAACAAGTGACGGAATATTATAAGGGCGGCTTGCACCATAAGTTAAATTTGATTTAAATATAATTTTAAACACATTATTTGATTTAAGTCGACTTGGCGTCTTGCACCACAAAATTTAAGTCGTTAAATGCGTTTAAAGAACTGTCAAAGTTAAATACCCAAAAGCGGCCGTTTAACCGAGTTAAACGTGTTTAGCCCTACTCTAAGCAGTACTGTCAATTTTTGTTTAGGTTATCTCTTCGATTTCTGATTGTGGTTAAAATCTATCTCATTTTAATTTGTATTCACAATGAACATTTGGGATTTGTATTCTGACGATCATGAAGAAATTATATTATAGAAATTATAAATAAATTATAATATAGTCAGAGAAGTAAACACAACAACAAATTGATTTGAAACACCAGTGCCAAGAAGTTTCAAAGAAGATTTCGTCTCAGTAAAGAAACGACATCATTATTAGTGCAAGAAATTGAACCTCAGTTAAAATTCAACGCCAATAAAAACATCAGCGAGGTGCTCGTCACTTGGAGCTAACGCTCCTTATCGAGGAGTACTTTGCAAGGTTGTAAACTTCTAATCATACCTACATCATTCTTATAATACTTATATAGTATGTAAAAGAAATAAAAAACAAAATTACTCGGATAATTGTTTTATTTTTAATTCCAACAACAGAAGCTCTTTTTGTCTTATTTCATCATTATGTCTATTTGCTTTAACTTTTTCTTCATAAAATAAATGAAAACACTATTAAACCACACACACAATCACAAAATATTTTGACACTTCAAGTAAAATGAAACATCGTAGCTGTTTTATTTACGCGTTAATGGCGGTAACCACGCGGTAACTGTTTTACCGACGCGTTAAACACGTTTAACTAAAATTGCCACCGAACTGCGTGGTGCAGGACGCAACTAAACGCATTTAAGTTAAATGTATTTAGGGTCTTAAATACGTTTAGTTAAATACAATTTAAGATAAAATTTGCGATAGTTGGTGCAAGTCGCCCTAAGTGTCGTGCGGTCCTGACCCACGGCGTATTCTTGACTTGATTCGACTTGTCACTTTATTTTCTTATATTATATCTACCATTTGTCTTTGCTTTCATGTACCTTTGTCTACTCCTGTATTTTTCTTTTTATTTTATTCGTGTTATTATTTTGTAATTTGGACGATGTCCGTTAATAAATAAATAAATAAATAATATATTAATTAGTTCAACTTCGCTATAATAATTGACTAATGGTAGCAAAGTCCTGTCTTAACTCCTGACTGTTAATTTTTCTCTTACGTTCCGGTTCCGGTTCATGATGGTGGCATTGTTGGATACTACCTTTATATCTCGTCAAAGTTCGCATAATCATGTTTTCTACTACCAGCTGTCAAATCGGAATAGTCAATATTATATGGTACCTACCGACCTGAAGAAAGTTCGAAAAAAGAATACTGGAAAAAACATTGGAAAAATCTGTTTTGTCAAATAACGAAAAATGCCCACTTTTATTGTACACTGGTTCCTATTTTTATAATTTTGTAATTACCTACTGTTACCAGCTCTATACCGATTATGTTAACTCTTGGCAGGCCGAGATGCCAAACAAACGTCTGTAACCATGTGGGTCTTCCGACGACCCCATGCATTTTTCTGTCTTATGGGCTTTTAAACTACAGAAATCCCAATTATTCAGTTAATAATTAATGGTAACTTATGTGTTAGGCATACGTAAAATACTAAAATGATATGTCAAGTATTTAAACTAATAAGGATAGTAATTTTGGGTACTACCTACTCCCCCACTTGGCTGCGGGATAGGTAGTTAAGTATGTTTTGTTTTGATTTTGTTGTATAATTATCTGTATATTTATATTCTGTGAATCGCTGTATTTGTTTATAAGAAAAAAATGTTAATCTAACATTAGGTGATTTATATAAATAAGCATGGTGAGTTGTTAGCCATCGTGTGACAATAATGTGGCGAAACACTTAAAATTATTATCATCGTAATGTTTTCTATTTCTATTATAGTTAGCATTAATTTCTAATGACAGTGGCGCGTACGAGCAATAAGCACTGCGAGCTAAACTTGAACTCCATTAAAAGTTTGAGTAGCAGAAGGATGAATTTAGCAGTTCGGGCCCCGGGGTCACGTCGATGGGCAAAGATCTGCAGAAGTTGTGTTAGATTTTATCCTATAAAATAAACCAAAAAGCTTGAGAAAGGGTGGCAATTGACCAATTTACTGCCTGGAACTATGGCATCTTCTGGATTTGGGGAATTTTGTCAGGCCGAAGGAAGTGAGAAAACCACTTGAGCGATAGAAATTTTGATTATTGATTCTCCAATCCAGACCGCTCACAATCGACGTCGAATGCACATACATTGGTCGACATTCTTATTCTTGAGTCTCGTCGAGGACTCACTTACATGCGCCAAAGTCAAAAACCATTCCACCTATGTTCGAGTGGAATGACTTCGTCGAGAATCGAGGCACTGGGCGATGAGAATCGAGGCACTAGTTTTGGATTCGGCTGCGCTTGCTCCAAAAATCATAGCATTCTGTAGTAAAGCCAATGAATCCACCTATATTTTACCATTTATATTTTTAGGTTTTACTAAAAAATATCGTATAATTCAAAAACGCATGAGTTTGTCATTATAATTTAATTTGGAGCAATATTGAATGTTACTATTTCTCATGGACGTAAAAAGGCCTGGACAGAGCATTAGTATAATTTTGAAGGAATGGCATTGAAACCAAATTTAGGTAAGGAGAAATTTCCTGGCAGCCATCTTGTATGTCAAACTTTTGAAACGATTTGCATGTTTTTATATGCAAAATTTTATTCGCGTTTGGCTCAGGGCCGGCCCTGTGCATAGTGAACTATTATGTGGTTATTTTTTTGTTGATAATTCAATTAAAACGGCTTATGATTTTTGCGGTATTTAATGAGACAAGGAATGGGCATTGTCATTAAAAAAGTTTAGTACATTTTGGCATTTTTCATACATCTTCCCCCTGACCCCGCAGCTTTAAATTGTACACGAATAGCTCCGTCTAGGGCTTTTTAAGTTCATGCTATTTTTGTTTATTGTCTATGGTCTACTGGAAATGTATATGGTCACAGACATTTATAAAAAGTATTTTTTAACATGTAAACACTACAAATTTTCTACTTTTAATTGATATCTGCACGCAGACTTCACGGTACAAAACATATTTGTAGAATTTACAATGAGACGAACATTAGTGACATCATTTGGTTTTCGATAGAAACTTAATCACGCCAGCGACAACGTATTGGCTGATAGCGGGAAGTTCAAAATAATTTAATTTTAATTCATTATAATCACCTACCTATATACCTATACCTCCCCAAAATTGGGTAGCTATCGCTCGAGAAGGTTATGGTATAGGGAATCGAGAGTTTGGAAATTACCTGACTAATCAAATCTGGTCACAAAACACAGCTTAAGCTAATAAGCAAAGTCTCAATTCTGAATTATTGTAGTCTTTTAGTCTTTCATCAACACGATTTTGAGAGAATTTACAGTATATTATGTTCATCTCTACGCTGCATCCCACAAATATTTTTGATCAAAGGGCTAACAAGCCTGCTGGGCCCTGAACCCTACCCCTCCCCGTGAACACATAACTCGGGCCCCGAGGGCACGGCTAATGTAACTTTGATGGTATGTCCTCGACGTGATGAGCAACTGTACAGGGACGACAAATTATAAAACTTTTCTTGTCTCTCAATTCCTTCTAGGGGTATTTTAAATTCAAATTAATATTATTTTTCAAAGAAAGCCTTTTGTCTTTTTAGAAAATGTTCACACCTAGATACATATACTGACTGCGATATTTCAGCATTTTAGTTTTTAAGATATTTCACAAGAATTATTTAGGGGGAAAATTCCGACGAAGGTTCCTAAAAAGTTTTTTAGTTCCATGGTAGGAAGGAGGGGTGGGGGTTGATAAAGAATCTCTGGGTGAAGAACCGTTTCTTCCAATTTTGTTTCATATATATTAGTGTTGGGTAGGACACGGTATCAGAATAAGTTTGTTTTTTTTAAGTACTCAAATTCTGAAATGAGGTAGGGTGTCACAATATTTTCGTATACGGGGGTGGTGTCTAGAGAATTTCAGAGAAAAAATTTTAAGCGTCAAACACTTTTACCCACCCTTCTTCCCTCCCCATTTCCACCTCTCACCCACTATCACCATCCCGCCCCCACGTGTTTGGTATAGCTACGCCGCCACTGTGGACTTATACTGTTCAAGTTATATACTTAAGTACTACAACAGTAATACGTTTGTATGAGGTGGTTGAGGTTGAGGTCCCTAATTCCTCATTCAAAATCCACTACATAAGTCCTATGTGGTACAGTTCACCTCACCACCTCACTAATACAAAAACTTCCCATACTCGAAATGTATTGTTCTAGTGGCAATACACCAACCACCTCACACCTCACGGATGTGGTGCAAAAATGTCCCATGTATGTCCTCAGGTGAGTCAAATACATTTAGTAAGGTAGCGGGACATTTTGCGTGTTTGTATGTGCAATGTGCATCTTGTATGAGGTACTCAACACTAGTGTACTTACGGTCCTAGTTCAAAAGTTTTGTAAAGGATTAGAATATATCTGGTGATTCAGTAACATACCAGCACAAAGTAACCGAAACATGAATATCGACAATCTCTAGTAAAAACTATATTTGCTACCCTATCTATCAAATGCATTCATACATTGTTTCGTGCATTATTCGTATCATTCTTACAATTATACTCTTCTGTTGTTATATTGAGCCTGTCGCACAGTGGTTGCAAATGCTCATTATCGTCTGATAAATCTGTAACTCATTTGTTTCTTATAATAAAAAAATAAAATTTGGTGTGCTGATTAAAAACTAAACAATCTTTATATTTCATATTTTTATTTGGTGAATTCTTACAAGCATTCTTAATATATTCAGTCTGAAAAACAAAACATTTTTTTATCTCTAAAAAATTAACTTTTTTTTATTCATTAAAAAAATGTTTCTTTTATAAAATGGTTATTTAATATCCACAGGGGGAAACCCTGCGACCAGTTAAAAGTTTAGCTAAACTTTGTCAAAATCTGGTTTAGGTGTCATTTGCTTAAAGGGAGCTTATAGATCATTATTATTTATAACTAAAATATTTAAAATACATATTATTACAGCTTAAGAAAAAACCTTTTCGGTGATATATAATATTTTATATATAAACTAATTTAAATGCTTTAAATTTACACCACAAAATATTCCACATTTTGATTCCATAAAATATACAAAGGAACAAAAAAAAATATTTTTTAGTGATAAAAATATATCAATCCGCTATAAGTATTTCTAAAAAAAATGTAATTTTTTTCGATTTATCAGACGGTCTTGTTCCGGGCCCAACCATAGTGCGACGTCCGCTGGATCGGTAAGGGTAAGAAAACGGCAAGGAATCAACATGAACCGAAGGCCCCATGTAAAGTTATTTTCCAGGTGTTTTCATTCGTGTAAGATCTAATTGTAGGTATACATTTGCGAACCGAGCCACGAAATACGGGAAAAGAAGGAAGCAACTGCTAGCGGCGTTTTGCGCCATTTGCGGTTGCTTCATCCCTTTCCCGTAAGTTGAGAATCAATTTGGCAGTTCGGCTCGCGTATGTATACGTAGAATATGATATCTCAGTTATTTTCAGGTGTTTTTATGTGTTTCTGTTTATTTATGTTTTTTTCTGTGTGTAACATAAATTTCATGTGGAAACTTCACTGGTTAATGTAAAAACTAATTATTTATGAAAAATTGTAAAACCGTTTCTTTCCCCAATAAACTAAAATTTTAAAAAATTAAATTAAAATAAAGAAGTTTCATAATGGCTGAGCTGTAATTCAAATTCAAAAAAACATTTATTGCACAAAAATCCGGCACTCGGTTTATGCCGATTGGGCAGCGAGCAGTCTCTTGACACTCGTAAGTCGATCGTACCATCTGAGTCTTCCTCACTTACCCCCGACCACAGACATAGGAATTAATAGACGAGAAGATAAGGGCGAGGGGTAAAATCAACTGTTGAAGAACGAGGGGAGTAAGGCTGACTGTGATTCGTCAATAAATCAATCTGACAGTAAATAGGCATCTCGCATTATAATATCACCATTTACTTCTTAAAAGTAAAATCTGCGTTTGAATGAATAGACATTTTTACATGGGAGCGCAAATTACTCGCCACGTTATGAACTAATTTGCGAAGTCCAAATTCGGCAAAGTAAGGCAGCTTCTATTTCAGAGTCGTAGTTAGTTTCAGAGTATTTAGTTAAGACACTTTTACAAATGTCTCATAATTTACTTACCCCAGTAAACAACGATGAGCACACTTGAGAATCGCTACATTGTGATGTGATAGTATATGTTTCTAAAACTGATCCATATAATACGGTGTGAATAAGCTTAAAATAAAGTAAAATAATGCTTACTTATGGAATGTAATACGACAATTGGGTTTATTCTCTTTTTCACATCGATTTTTACAAGTTTTCATATCAAAAGTCAACATTTTGCCGTGTTATTTCGTAAAATGAACCGATGATGCCTCGACCATAGTTCGCACAAGAATGATGACGTCACGTTTTCAAATTTCACTTGAAGCCATATGCGAGCCCAGCCGGCTCAATGGAACCGGTATGGGGAGTGGGGATAATACGCTTTTAATCACTTAGGGCAGGTCTACTAATATTCATATGTCTATGCCCCCGACTTATTTCGTGCATTTATGCGTCTCGAGACCTTAAATCATCACTAGTTTTTCCTGTTTTTACGTAAGTTATTTCGTTAATTTTAGTCAATAATAAAATTGAGGAAGCAGAAAATAATTATTATTCTCTGTATCTGCCCCAAATTCTCCATACTCCTGCCATCTTTCTATGATTCTGACAACACTTTTTACGACAAGCAATAATTTAGCAGAGACCCTTAGTCGGTAAAACAGGTTTTCATCTTCGGTTTTCGGATAGAGACATCTAGCGGCCTATTATAACATCAGCTTGCAGCTGTCAGGCGGTTAAAATGCAAACAATTCAACGGATGTTTGAACCTTGCGCAACGATATTTTGCAATTCAAAATGTCTTGTTGAACTTATGAATTAAAAACTATTATTTAGCAAGAAAATACAGTGCTTCAGAGTTATTGTGGAGGTGAGCATTCTATGTGATTGATTTTTAAGCTGACGATATTGAATACAGACGTTTTTAATGAAATTAACAAAGCATGTGGTGATTATAAATTATAGTACTTAATATTATATTATTCACAAAGAAACTTTTGAAGTAGTAACGATTTTCCTTTGTAAAATATCATATAATACATTAAAAACGTTCATTACTCCTTTTACTGAACCCATTTTCAAGAAAGTTACTTAAAACAGGCACGTTAAATTCTGCTAAAAAATGTTATTTGTTTCGCTATATATTTTCATAAAGTTCGAACTCCCCAACTGATTATATCAATAACTCACTAATATAGTACTATTTATATGTACTATATTTCTTAACGTAATTCCTTTTGTCTTTGTTTCTAGGAATCCCAATAAACCAAAGAGTGTTATAGTAATTAAAGATGAGTTATATGATCAATAACAATGCTTTTGAGGTGGACCCAAGCCCCAGAAAGAAGCGGAAGAGATCTCTTCAATGCACAAACGCCTACTTGAATCCTGCTTTAGATATTCTCTCTACGGAAGACTCCATGTGTAACAACTTCATGGAAGTAGCCCCGTCTAAACGAACAAGAAGATCCCAAAGCTGCGAAAGCAGAATTTCATTTGAAAATGCTGCTTTGGATCTTCCAACTAAAGCTTACAACGAACTACTAAGAAAGGAGCTAGCTAACGTCAATGAAAAGTTGACTTCTATTACTGAAATGCCTAGTCCAGCTCAAATTGCATATTACAATAATGATTCTGCTCTAAGTATGGTTGAAGAAAAGTCTATTATTTCCCGATCAAATGATAACATCAGACAAGTTAATTCGACACCAGTTATCAGCGGTAATTCTATTGTAAAACGCCGCGCCAGTTTTGACCTAAGTTTCATTGAAAAGCTGGGAATCGATGATAGTGTAAACGGCGAAGCTTTATACTTGGACGATGATCTAAACGAAAGCAATATCATGGAGATTAAAACTATTACAACAATTACAGTGCAAAAGTTACAGTCAAAAGTTGCTCCGAAGAATACAAATCCTTTTCTTAATTGTGATTTAGATTACAACGCAATTGAAAAGGCCCCGGTCGAATCGAAATCTAATTTTCCTTTTGATATACGAGTGCAAAGCACCGATTGCACTGAGAACGATAGTATTACATCTTCATCTGCTTACGAAGCCATGTCTGAACCCGAAATAGACTCAATTACATCAATTGACGAAATTGTAATGCCCAGACGTCTGTTTGCCGATGATGATAGCTCCGTACAGTACATTGACGACCAATCAATTGCAGATGACAACATAAACTTTGGATACAGCACTGAAAATAACAATCCAATAAATTGTAACTTTTCATCGGCATCTTATCGGGATAAACCAGTATTCGTCTTTGAAGGAATGAATAAACAGAGTAAAATACTTGGATGCGATGTAACAAATATTTCACACGATGAAATCTTTAACGGTGAACAAAATTCTGTGCATATGAAAAGAGTTTGCATTTCAAATTTGAATAACAACATTGAAGCCACTTTCAAAGATAATTCTAATAACCGACTTGAAACCTTTAAAAAGCAACCAACAAAATCAAATAACAAAATTTCTTCGAAGATTTTTAATAAGATTAAAGATGTTTTTAAACATGATAAAAAATCGGCGGCAAAGAATGAAAATTTACCAATTAATAATCCTTACGAAGTTGTACGTAGAGCGCCAGTGCAAGAAAAATCAAAGAAACCTCTTCCAGTTTGTTTTGTTAATCCTGCGCTTAATCTAAACACAACTGCTGAAATGGAGTGTGAAGAAGTCGATAACGAAACAATGAAGTCCATGTATTCAACCGCATCAGGCTACAACAATCGTAACCCATTTCAAATAACTCCCATGAAGCACGCAAGAGAAAATCAAATAATGTACGACAAAGAAAACTTATACGCATCACAAACAATGAGTAACGGCGTAGACTTGAGTGATATCTGTTATCAGTCTGAAAACATGGGTAAGAAACGCGTCCGGTTCGATTCCACACTAAACCACGAGAAGGTCATAACTGGCAACAGTTTTGACTCTGATCGTAATAGTGTCAGCTCTTCTGGCTCAAGTCAAAGCGCCAATCAAGTTACGCAGGTTTTCCACCAAATAGATTCTGAGATAGACGAGTTTCACAATGAACTTGAAAACTGCTTCAACGAGAAGAAGTTCATAACTCAGAATCTGTAGATTTAACATTTAATTTTTTTTACCAAAACATAGTATTATTTGTTTATTATTTAGTTTTTTTAATGAAAATAATTACTATAATTATTTTTTTATCTACTTTATTATTTTATTTTGTTAAGTATTTATTGAAAACCTAAACAATCTAATGCTGCGTATACACATGATAAAAAAATCGCGAGCCAAGCTACGAATTATGGGAAAGGAATGAAGCGGTGCATTGTGCGCAGCATTAGGATTTTTTGGAAGCTCTCTCCCAAGATCTGGTCCTAAATTTTGAAACATTGGCCCGACTAGATCATTAGAACATAAACCAATAGAAAGAGATAATCTTTCTTTGTTTCATATGCCAATTTATAAGTAACTTGAATTAGTCAAGGTATTTTAAATGTCTATCCAAAGAAATGTATTTGGAGTTTGCTTAAAAAAGCATTCCTTGCCGACGTAATCTCTTTACCAAAGTCTTTACTTTTAATGTGTTCCTCTTTTTAATTACTATTTACAGAAGAGAGTAAATATGCATTTTGTTAATTGATACTGAATTCTTTAGTGCTACCATTATGAAAATCTGTACCTTATCTTCGTTTCGAGTTGCGTAATAGGAAATACAAACGAAAATTAGCCAAAGGTAGGTAACATGCAGTCTGTTTACCAAATTAACCAAATTTACACCTTTATTGGTGGGTTACGTACACTTGGTTTACCAAATTAACCAATGTTACACCTTAGTTGCTGTGTAACATGCACTCCTATTACCAAATTAACCAAAGTTACACCTTTATTGGTGGGTAACATGCACTTGGCTTACCAAATTAACCAATGTTCCACCTTTATTGGTGGGTAACATGCACTCGGTTTACCAAATTAACCAAATATTTGATTAAGCTTAGCGTTACGATAGACTCAATTAGCAATACTTATTAATAACTTGTTATGTGCACCTGATAAACAATATTATGATTCCAAAATAGTTTTGTAACTTTGTTATACCAAATGAACTTTGTCATTTTATCAAGTATCGTTAATTTTGATTTGTTATACATACTGATTGAGGCAGCAAACAAAGCACAATAGAAATAATAAATTGTACATTGATACAATCAATTTCTAAGTTGGTTCCCTCTACAAACCAATTTGTTCAATTGCCAACCAATTGAATGATTTCGTCATGCCATTACATTTACGAATCGAATGGCACTGCACCTATTTCTATGTTAATTTAAATCCCTATTTAATTTACTATAATTTATTTATTTTGTTGAACTGAATCCATTATGAATGTTATTGTGAATCATTCTATTGGATTGGTAACAGTTTAGAGTAATAATTGTATTTCAACTGGTTTATAATAAATATATAATCTAAATCCAATCTAGTTTTAAGTGGCCGCCTCAGTAGACTACATTGTAGCCCAAAAATAATTATCTTATTTTTCAATGGGCTGGATCAGTCTGTATTCATTGCTGCAACCTCATCCTGCACTACCTATTAACTCTATAAATAAATCATCCTTGTTTTATGCTAAAATTACTATTGATTGCTTAAATTTGAAAAAATGAAAATGAATTTTTGAATTGGCTAACAACGGGTGATGCCGTCATGCGGGAAGAGGTTATGTTCAAGTCTGCTAACTACACTTTTTGTTAAGAGTGACGAGCGTTTGGCTTTGTTAAAATTATCATACTTAAATTGTGTTTTTGAATGATAAATCAATTTAACATGACTTATCATCGCTTGCCGCAGAATATACAGAATTCTTCTAATAAATATTTTGGTTTGGGAGAGATAATGTTGTATTTGTGGAACACAATATGTAGTGAGAATATTCTGCTTTTGCTATTTAAATATTTTTTTTTATCTGGAATCTACAAGATCTGTCTCATAAAATATATTTAGTTCTATCACAGGCTTAATTAATAATATAAGTTTATTAACTGGTATGTACCTTATTAATTTTTTTTATTATAAATCTTAGAACATTGTTTTTTAATAATTTAAACCTGATAATGGTACCTACTTAAATAATGGTTGTGAAAAGTGTAGTGTCTCACTCTTATTTAGAATTATTTCACCTTTAGTTTGTAGTTTTCATAAGACTTTAAGTCTAGGCTTTTAAATAGCAGTGGCGGTTTGCGGTGTTGAAAAGTGGGGAAGCGCAAACATTTTTTTTAAAGTATGTATACATTACCTGTACCTAGAACAATGCAACTACATATTACCTATGTCAAACTATAATAATAATGTAAAACATGATCAAGCCAATTACTAGACATATAAACACAAGATAGACCCTCAACTGCAAGTTCGCCGTACTAAATTAATAGACGCACTCTGTAGGTACTGCCGCGTACTGTCACAAATAATAACATAACTTCGTCAGTGGAGCCTTAGAACTAATTGTAAATGATCAGTTCTATTTCGAAAGTGTTCATTTTCGAGAACACGCCTCAAACTAAACCATGTCAAATACCTTTTATTTCGATTCCGTGTGACTTACGCACTCCCCTCCACACCGGCGTGCCCTATCTCTGTCTCAATAGCGTATTATTGTAATGTGTTGTGTAGTAGCTTGGTGCGATGAGCTGAAATCCACATGTGGCCGCCCGCATTGTTACAATGGTGTGATGAGTTAACATAATATAATGACAACCAAATTAGTGAAATACTAAAATATTAGTAGGTAATATTTAAATTGAATTAACTCTAAAGTTTGTAAAATTTATAAATTGGTAACATTAAAATTAAAGTTATACAGGGTGCGGCAAAACAGACAGTGCAGTTTTGAAGGGTTATTAAAAAAATCGGAACAACTTGCAAAAATGGGGTTTATTTTATTTTATTTGGTACATCATGCCGTTTTATGCAGCAAGTCCTGAAGATCATATCAGAAAGATGATGGCAATTTCTGAAGTTTTCGGCCGAATTTTGGCACATCTATATGGCGTCGATTTCGTCCCGAATTCCATCCTTGAGTTCTTCAAAGGTGTGAGGCCGATGTTTAAAAAGATTTTCCTTCGGGTAGCCCCACAGGAAGAAGTCATAATTTCAGCCGGAAGATCTGCTGGGTGGCGACGAAAGAACGGCCATTTTCAAGAAACGTGCAGACGGCGAAGCCCTAGTTTTGTCCGGACCAAACCATGGTAACAACTTGCACGGCACGATTCTTCTTACACATTGAGACCCCTTCCAGGTTTCTACCCCCAACACACGGGATGTACCGGCCCTTCAAAACTACACTGTCTGATTTGCTGCACCAGTACTATATTTTCAATGTATGGATATGTGTATCTTTTTCTCCTCTGTCTTTATGGGAGGCTGTACCTTCCCTGCCTCATTCATGAACCGCCACTGACTTGATAGGTATTCATCGATATATAAATATGTCGATGCTTGTATACATACTTTTATCCAATTAGTCTGTAGCGCATTTCATTCAATTGATTTATTCAACTGTCCGGTGAACATCGACTCCACTTTAAATAAAAGGATTATCAAAATGAGTATTACTCTTTTATTCAATTTTTACCGAAACCATTAGTATTATGTATATTATGAAACAAACTGGCATAAGCAGAGGAAAGATAATCAAAGGTCGCCCATTAAATTTGTGAAAATTTGAGGGAAGCCTTTGTCCAAAGTTGGAAACCAGAAGGCTCATCAACAAAAACCTGTGAGATATTGAAGATTCACGCAACAATCATATATGATGGGAATCTAAAAAAGCAGTCAACACGAGGAAGGCCCTGAATGAATAGCATTTGAATGCATTTTTACCGAAGATACATCTCCTGTGTTGAAAAAAAAAATTATAGTAAGTAATAAACCTTACTGTATCTGTATCTCCTACTTGTATATCCTTCTAGAACATGTATTCATTTTATACTTTTTGTCGTCATTTTACGATCAAAAGCCACTATTAATTGTTATTTTTTTTTTTATTATTTCTAGTATTTTTTTTTTTTTTTAAATTTACATAGTAAGAACATATTTAAAATAAAAGTTAACATGTTTTCCTTTACAAGAGTCAAAAACTCGTGTGTAAATGGAAAAAAATAAAAACTTAACATACATATGTAAATAGAAGAAAAAAAATTCATAAAAACATATAAAGTGAAGATATTTTTGTATTTTTATACAAAAATATATAAAGTAATATAGTGAGATACCATCGTCATTCTAATTCGCTAAATTATTTAAGGTAGTGAAGTTTATTTTATTTTTAAATTTATTGTAGTCTGGTTCTAACTTTATCTCTGTCGTTAGTTGATTAAACCACACCACTCCAGTGTACGTGTAATAGTGTTGTGCAAAACTGGTGTGCATTAATGGAGTGCATAAGCGACCCATTGTATTTTGCCTATTGCTCATTTTTTTTAGTGGTGGGACTTGAAAGTCTTGGAAAAGTTGAGAGGTTGGGTAGTCTGATGGTTTTTTTATTAATTTTTTTATAAACAGTTTTTGAGTGATTTCCAGCGGTAAAAGTGATGATTTGTAAGCTCCCCCCCCATGCAACGATACCATAATATGGTATTGTTGTTGAATGGGCTGGAGCGTAGTAGTTTGCTTATGCTTGTATTCTGTGATTTGCAATTATTGTTAATGGTGTTATATAAACCGTGGATTATAAATTACACAACCCGTAGGTGAGTGGTTTATTTATGACCCATAGGTTTGAAGTTGTTTTAACTGACCATATGCATCATCCGGATATTTTTTTATATAACTTTGAGTGGCAGTCAAGCTGTGCAGACTATGTTATTGTTGAACGCTGATTTGATATTTTATTAAAATATTAAAGCACAAGGGTTGAAGCAGTTTATTTATGGGTTGAAGTATGGTTAGCTTCTGCAAAAAAATTCACTAGTTAATTGAATGAGTCAAAGATATTCAGTCCACTTGTGTTAGAAGTAGTTAAGTATTTCGTAGGCTGTGTTAAATAAATTGTTGGACTCTTTCGCGGTGCAAAAATCAATAATGATTATTTCACAATCACTATCGTCTGTTTGCAGATCTATTGTAACCATGTATTCCTAATGATCATTAGGACCATTTGTAAAAAGATTAGTTTTTATTATTTCATGTACAAAGCTACAACTATTCCACGCAAAAACTGTCACCGTTATGAGGATAGGATACTCAAACCAGAAACATATTATCATTAATTTTGGTCAATTTGTTCCGTCAGTTTGGTGGAATGAAGCTCTGTGTGTTTCCTAAAGTATTGTAATATCATGAAGAGGGAACAACATCTCAACACCCAACTTAATTTAGGAAGGAAGAAATGGAAAAAAAAACTGCCAACTAGGATCGATCCCAATCCTCAACAAAGTAATGTTATTATGATGAAATTGTGGGAAAAATAATTTCGAGTGAAAACACAATGTTTCTCATAAAAAACCAAGGCAAATAACGAAAACATAAACATATTGTGGGAGCAGCTGGTCACGGCTTATGAAGAGACGGTTCAAACATAATACATAAACAAAAGTGACAGCTGACAGCTCTGATTTGTATCCACAGATTATTGCAGAACGCAGATGAAGGATTTATAACACATGGTGATAATTAGTGATGTGAACGAACTATTTTTACTCGTTAAAAAAAATTATATCTTAATTTCGAAATATTGCGAATCCAATGCTATGATTCATACATTCGGCATTCCATGTCAAAAATCTAAAAATTCTTTCTTAACACACACATTTTCGATTGTTAAAATCTTGAATGTAACCGGTTACTAAAGCGATGAATTGAATCCGAAATCAAATTTCTAGAGTCCAGAGTCTAGACTATAGGTTCTCAAACTTATTTCTACCACCGCCCGCTTACAGATTTAAAAATATAGTACCCCATATTTTTTAATTTACCTTTTTACATTATCAACTGTTATGTATCTTAAAAACAGTTGTTGCAAATTTAATTTTTAAATATGCATTATTATATAAATAAGTTAGATATGGTGTGACCCATGTACTGTTTCTGAGATCAAATAATGTTTCAATGAGAAGAAAAAAACTCATATAAAGAAGTATTTTTATTAACATTAAAAGAGGGCTTTGAATTTAAAACTTCTCTAATGTGAAGGATGAATTTGATATATTTCGAAAAGTTTGTTAATATCATATCTGAATTCACTTAAAAACAGCCGTTAGTCACCGCGTTCAGTAACTTGCATCCGATTTCTCTTTTTAGTTAGCAACGTTGCTACAGCACTAAATTCACGTTCACACAAATACAACGATGGGAATGCTGTCAGAAATTGTTGAACAACCGACTATAACCCACGGTATAGTTGGGAGTTTCTGCAACCAAAATTCTTGGTAGCCATTCTTGAATTTAATTTTCCAAAAAAAATTTGTGGAACCAATATAATCCCACTATTACTGTTTTACTTAATTTAATAACTAACGTACAAAGTGGCGAATACCCAGTTTTGTTGTAAAAAGTGTTTTTTTATATGGAAGTAAAACAAACTATTATTATTTAAGTCAGCTAGATTCCGTCGGATTTTCATAGATAGAATTTGTCTGCCTTCGCCCCTCTAGATTTCCTTAACGCCCCCTAATTTTCTTTGAGTCATCTACTGCCCTCCTGAAAGCCTCCAGCGCCCACAAGGGGCGCCATCGTTTATTTTGAGAAATACTGTTCTAGACAGACAAATTCAAGAATTGTCACATTTTGGCAACAATAATTACACACCTACTGTCGGTTTTGCATACCTACCAATAAATTATTTCTTCATTGAATTAGGAACAATACTACGAGTACTTACGCATTTTATGACTATTCTTTGAAAAGCACATTTTATCGTTTTAAAACTCTGAATGAAACTATTGAAATATATAATATTGCACATCACGTTATAAAATGCAATGTAAAAAAAATATCTAGAATATTTTGCTATGTTCAAATTCTAATTTATTATTATTGGCATTTTTAACTCTCGGCATCGGATATTTCAATTATATGTTAATTTGATTTTAATTTGAACTTAATTTTTTTGGCACAATATGTTGATTGCGGGACGACGAAGAGGAACTAACCAACAAAACGAACTTTTCTAAATATTAAACTTTTGGTATCTACACAATCTCCACTATATAGTGACGCTTCCGACTGCCTAGATAAGTTTTCGATCTGCACCTTCATCTTTAACAGCTATTTTCTGACAACACTTTTCAATGGAATTTTTTAATCTGCACAACAGTTAAATAGAAAAATACAAATTGCTTAAACGTCTCAAACAAACTGACTCGGACTGTCTTTGTTCTGCTAATAAAAAACAAATTAATCTTCCATTACATTTTTGTTGAAAGCTCTTTTCAGCTCTTTGAAACCGTTGATCCAATGATAACAAAACAGAAAACAAGATGTTTAGTCTCATCTGCCTAATGCGCCATTAAAAAAATGGCAATTGGCATAGAAATTTAATCCAAGTTGTTTACGAACGTGCGTTTTAATTTTAAATGTCTTGGCGCTAGACTGAGATAAAAAATGTGATTTTTATCGCATTTGAAAAACAATTTTAAATAAAACAAAGTTAAATTGTGCGCGTAGTATTAGTAGTGCATCAATAGTTGGTACGACTTATAATTCTTTGTTTTTTGTGAAGGGAGGTTTTGGTTCCAGAACAAATCAGAACATTTTGAAAGGTGATGGTCAACCTAAAATATCCTGGTTTAACTAAACAAAATCATCGCTTTTTATGACTTTATAATATAATTGATTATTATTTTCAAACGTGCTCTGATTTGTCCGGTTACCGTATTCCAACGTGCTCCGATTTTTCACGGTTTTGATTTGTCCGGTTACCGTATTCCAACGTGCTCCGAATTGTCACTGTTCTGATTTGTCCGGTTTCCGTATTCCAACGTTCTCCGATTTGTCACTGTTCTGATTTGTCCGGTTACTGTATTTTTAACGTTAGTGTATGTATTTTTTATAATGAGTGATTTATTTATGTATTTATACTTACGTCAATAACAAGGTTTATGATATTATCGATGACCTAGTGCACACATTTGATAAGAGGATTTTTCATAAATTAATGAATTAGAATACTCCAGGTTAATTATAAGATGTAAAGCAACGAACTTCACGAGAATGTCCGTTTTTTATCAATTCTAGATGAAATAAGTAATGTAAATTTCCCACGAAACATCTGTTTACAAAGTGAGTAATCTTAATAAACGCTTTACAAAACACATCATCGTTTTACTCAAAACTGCACTTAAGGCGACACAAACCTCTAATAAAGGGGGTTTGCTCCAGGCTCACATTTTGACTAATTCCAACGAATTCGTAACGATAATATATATATTTTAGCGTGATCCCTACGGATGTAAGTTATTTATATTTAAGATTAATAAAAACAATAACTATAGCAGACTTAAGGTCATGCGATGACCAGTGTTTTTTGATATAGTGTCCTCTGCGTGCAGTTTTATCTTTTATATTTTTCTTTTAGTGTGATAATTATATTTTAATTTTTAATCTTTATTTTTAGTTTAAATTTATCTTTATTTTAATGTGGTTTTTCTTTTTTTTTAAATGTATAAATTCTTATATTATAAAATGGGGGACTCAGCACGGGTAAACAACCCAGTGAGGCCAACATTACTGAATTAAAATATGAAATATTGTAAAATAATGTATCAAAAAAAAAAAAAAAAATAAGCATAAACTTGTAGCGTCGATATTAATCCATTGAATAATTAATAATAAACCGCTCGACCTACTTAGGTACGTACTTGCTAATTGCTACTTAGGTACGTATTTGCAGCCGAAATCAAAACAAAGCAACCTACTTGCCTACTCGCGACAATAATACTGAAGCCCGTCTGGGATACTACGAGAACTCGCCAGAAGGTTCGAGTCTACGGCCTATGCATAATCGCCGCAATGTCGAAGGTTCCCGAAACACACAGTCTGTGCGAGTGCCTAGAATTTAGTTGCCATCCATCTACCTACTGCCGCCGTCGGCCGAGTAGTATAAATAAGCCCGACGCAGCGAGCCAGTCAGTTAGTTAGTCATCATTCCGCCGTCAGTCTACAAGGCTCAACGAGTGATCACCCGCGCTCTTCTTACTAGCGCGAGGGACACGTACCCGGCTTCGCCCGTACCATCATGGACTCTATCGGGACATCATCATAGCGCCTCGGCCACGTCCGCGGCCAGCGCTACTCGGATTACAAGCGCCCTGGTTCCAGCGTCTCTGACCAGCGCTTCTTCCACGCAACCACGACCACCACGAGGACACGCAGCATCCTCACTGGTCACGCCGTTCCCGTTCAACCGCCTACAAGGTCCGCCGCACCTTCGGCCGTCTCGTCAGCACTGGAGTGCCTGAAGATCTACGTTCTTCGCCAGTGCCTGACCTTCATCGAGTCCCGGTCACCAGCGCCCGGCGTCGACTCACTGACCCGCGCTTGACCAGCACATCACCGCAGCGTCCGGAGTATTCAACTTTTGTCCTACCTCATCTCCTCGTCACGGCTACTGACTCACCAATAAACACATGTGACCTTCACAACCTTCTTTCATTTCGTGCCTCACCATTGATCCCCAAAAACTTTTTAATATAAGTGTGTTTGTCGGAAGTGACTTGCCAGGTAAGTATGTTTTGGTATCTTTTGTAAATAACAAATGTAGATCCTAGGAAATAAATTGAACAGCGCCCTTGAGGTGATTTTTCACAAAAACGGCGCTCTACAAATTATCCAATTATTATTATTATTATTAATACCTTACCATTTAAATATTCTACGTTAGACCATTTGAAATTTTTTTAAAACGTTTTTCAACTATAAAATTAGCGGTACGCACCAGATTTTATTATTCTAGACAGTGAATTAGTAACTTCCCGAGGGATTCCTCTAGAAACATCTGAAATTTTAATAATACCTTCATCAGAAATTATTGAAATAAACCCATGTACAAATCAATTTTCTAGGCCTGCTAGGGCGAATTCGACCGTACGTCCATCCATTACGTCGGGCCGCGCGACGAATATTATTTTTACACCACTTTATCACTTATGTCGTTAAGATTCCGACTTTATTTTAGAATTTTCTATGGCACATTCAAGCGTAGATCTGTCCAATACACCAGGATCGCATATTTTTGTGCATGGCTTCTTTACTTACGTCGTTAAGATTCCGACTTTATTTTATTGTATTCGTATTAACACGTGTGTGCGCTAGGCCATCGTTATTATAAACTGGGATTTCTCTGTTGGGTTTGACTGGAGGCAACAATTTTGGATCGATTATTATGATACCTACCTATCTGAAGGTCTAGCACAGAGATCAATAAAACCCTATTATGCTAATACGATATTGACGAAATCCGTCATCTATGGTCAGATGGCGAAAAGCTGCTACTTTTAGCGCGGCCTGTCAATATGCACACTTTTTAGATTTAGTCGTTCGCTATGCAAAATACTTATTAATGCGTGGGGGTGAACTAACTAAGCTCTTAGAACTGAAAGAAATCATAAATAATTAATATGACTTAAGGGCCCACTATTCGAATTTCATCCAATTTCCGACATATTTTCCTTAAAAGTTTGAAGTTTTTAAGCTCTTAAAAAAATATATGTTATTCTTTAAGATAGTATCTATTTGTTCCAAAAGCCGAAACGGTAATTATTTGAAATTCCCTCGATAGAAATAAATCGCAAAGTATGCTCCGAAAAATATTATTAACACGTTTATTTCTGTTATTTTACAAGTTATGTGTATGAAAAAAATCACAATGCTTCTTTTAATGCTACTCAATAGACCCCAAAAGTGATTTTTGCTATTTTTGAAATACGCCGTGATTTATTAAACATTTTCACAAAAGTCGCTTACGTCTTATGATTCTAAGCATGATTATTGCAGCCCCTCTCACTTCCTCACGCGCGTACGCTATCTGCCTTTCAGTCACTGCTTAGAGAGCTTCGCGGACGATCGTGTTCTCCGTTTCGTGATTTCTACTAAATAATATTTATCGTAAATAATAATATTGTATTCCGAAAATGGGAAATAAACGAAAAAGTGCTCGTATTTCTAAGAAAAGACTATTTCGTTCGAAACAAAAACGCATGGTGGACATTGTAAGGTAAGAAGAAAAATATAAATTTTGATTTGAATAATATATTATTATTTACTATTACGTAGGTAATGTTTATTATAAAAATAAATTATTTATATATTGTGTAACAAAGGTGACAGGTATTGTTTTATTTTTCAGAATGCGTACTTTGGGAGATAAATCTATTGCCTATTTATAGATAATTTTAAGCGTATATCAGTTCATAAATATTATTTTTTCAAAGATGGGAAATAAGCGAAAGACATCTCGTATTCCAAAGAAAACAATATATCTCCAAAGATATACAAAAAAGCTTATATTTATTATAAACACTTGTAATTCATATTTTTATTTATGTATTGTGTAGTAAAAAGTTATAAAAATTATTATTTTATTTTTTTCAGAATACGATAAACGATAATTTATTATAAAAATTAATTATTATTTTTATTTATGTATTGTGTAGTAAAAAGTTATAAAAATTATTATTTTATTTTTTTCAGAATACGTACCTTGGGAAATAAAACTAATTCCAAAACATTAGAAATTACAGGGCAAGTTCTTATTTATTCACAATGCAACGATGTCCGAAATATAATATAATATGTAATAATAATATACGGGCCATCTGTTTCAAATAACAATACTCGAACGTGGAATTCAGAATAATAATGAACATGCGAGCGAAAGAAGCTATTGAAAGTTCTGAAACTGTGGGGAATATAATTTAATAAAATAAAATACTTTTTTGTTTTAAAACCACGATATTTATTAATTTAAGAACCGACCGGTTTCGCTTTACTTAAGCATCATCAGGGTACAAATTAATACTAAACAAGAAGTACATAATGTGTGCATATATATAACAAAATATAGAGGGAGACAACATGATACAAATATAAGCAACACAAAGACGGTCATAAAATACATTAACATAAGTGCACAAGTAATGGAAAACCCGCTAGATAATTATGTAGACTAATGGGTTATACGAATAAATCGGGAGAAACAAAACATCAATAAAACCTCAATAATAACGGTTTTTCCGAATTCGCAAATCATTTGATCGATAGCTTGCCTTCCTGAATAAATCTAATTTTATTTAATCATTTACGGCCAAGATATTTTTGACAATGGTGTGTTTTTATCTTTCTGTATTCCAATCATTTAGCTTTGCTTCTAGGGTTGTGCCCCAGTATTGCTTTTTGGAGACTGTAAACGGATCTCTCGGCATTTAATGAAACTGCAGCAGAACAAAGGCTGTTGCTATATTGACGTTCATGGTATGTTTTGCTCAGATTGACGATAAGGTTTCCAGATCTGCATTTCGCTCGAAGCATGTTTAGGGTAATAAGTTTATAGTTTAGGGTTCTTTCACCGTATTTATGGGAACATTTCAGAACCACCAATCTTTCATTTTGAGTGAATCTTGTGTTTGTGATTAAATTATATTTGACAATTTAAACAAATAATATTTAGAGAAGTTAAAAATAAAATTGAAAGTTCACTGAAAGCTTAAACTATTAAAAGTAGTAATTTCATAAAAATGTAAATAAATAGAGCCCCTTTCACATTTTAGAATGTAATTTTATGTTGCTTACATGTTTTATTACTCTTTATAATTATTGAATTGTTTAAATGAATAAATAAATAATTACAAAAAAGTCTTCTGATTTGTAAGTCCTCAGGAAGCACTAAGGATCTTTCTATCTATCTTTATAATATAATAAATTTGATGAGCATAAAAATGTAAACTTGTATATAATTTATATAAATGTACAAAAGTAGATATTACACGTGTATAAATATTATATTGCGCATATTATACAAGATGTCGGGGGTAAAGTGCACAAACTTCGGGAGGTGATTCTAATTGATAGTACAAGTAAAAAAGAAGAAAAACTTTTTTTGGAATTCCAACGTTTTAAGATAGTTTTCGAGTAAAAAAGTTTAATTTTTTGTATAGAAAAAAAAACAATTTCTTCTACGGAAAATAAATTTTTGTGGAAAAAATTTGGAAATTCGAATAATTTCCATTTCTTTTTTACTTCTTCTAGCATTTAGAATAACCTCCTGAAGTTTGAGCACTTTACCCCCGGACACCCTATAAAGATAACCATATAAGAAAAACCTTATTGATGTAAAAATATATTTATTGATTTTATAAAAGTTATAAATTACTTTTATAAAAGTGATAATAGTATTTTAGTAAAGTAAAGTAATTTGTATACCTATACAAATAACTTTCGTAAATGTTTTTTGTAAAATTTAAAAAAAAAAAAATTAATTAAATCCGTAATAAAACCCATATTTTGAGAACCATCTTCATTTCGACTTCGTTCCTTAGAGTAATAATAACTAGAGACCGCACTAATATTTGTACAAATCGTTGACATACTCGCAAAATAAAGCTCTCCCTTTCAGCTCGGTTCCATTAACGTACAAAAAACAGAGACAAACAATTTCTGTTAAAAACATACTGTGTAAACGGGAAGCGACTTTTTGGAGCGGGCGAAGTTCACGCCAGTGTGATTTGCTCGGTGCTAACTAAAAATGGGTCTGTTTTTCTAAAATTGCAATAGATGTCGGTAATTTAATTTCGTTATTTAAAATATTAAATAATCCCCAAAATTATTCCTAATACGAATTCAGACACCTCTGTCGGATTCTTTTAACACTAAATATTGTTTATTTTGTGAGTGTTGCCCAAATCTAAATTCTTTACGCGGAAAGCGGGCCCTTAATTAATTCATCTTAGACTCAATCAATTGCGTTCTGAAACAAAATTTTTTGATGAGTTATGTTAATGACATCATCAACTAATTAACTCCTTTTAAGCGTCAAAAAGTACATGCGAACTCCCAATGTTTATTAAAGTTATTATTTCAATTCGACATTGTCAATTTTTGGAATTTTTAAACTTTTGCGTTTTGGAATGTCAATGTGAATTATGTATACATAGTTATGTACCGAGTGTTATTTTATCAATAGAGATAGCAGAAGACTAGTGTAGGATAGTAGCGTAGCTTTAGCACTCAACCTTTAGGGGATGGTTTGACCCTGGGGTCAAGGGGCGAAGACGGGGGGGGGGGGGGGGGGGGGGTTGGGTTGGAAAATTTATTAGATAGTTTTTGGGATTTCTACTTATCACAACTTATTACTTACATCACGTTGATAAATAGAGATGGTGCAAATAATATAGTTGTATCTTCCAGGAATGAAATCATTATCATTTTTTTCTTACGCAATACTGAAGCCATGGGATGAGAGGGGGGGGGGGGGGGGTGAGCGCTCTAACCCCCCACCTTATATACGCCCTTGGTGTAGGAGTTGAAGCGTTTTTTGGTAGCTTTCAGGACTCCCGAAGAATTGTATCATCAATTATTAACGTCAACACAGGCTAGTCCTAGTGCGGTTAAAAATTGAAATATAAATAATGATATGTACCATGTGAAGATTTTAAAATTACAGTAAATTTTATAAAAGTGGCTATAACTACCGCCAGTACCGTATCGTATAACAAAATGTTGCCATAAATAACTTATACTAGCTGAAGTCTCCAGCGTTGCCCAGGCTTTAGTTTTTTTTAACTCAGATATATCCAGTGACTTTCCTCTAGATTTGAAAGTCAGGTGTGCAAAATTTCATCAGTCTTGATATAAAACAGTAGATATGTAAAAAAAAAATCCATCCGCCCGCCAGTGTCAAACCGCCCACTCACAAACACTCTTCTTTACATAAAGAGATTTGTGGGCCTCCGCGATGCTTCGCTATTGCTAATGTCTTTCTCGGGCGCCTTTGACTTCTTCCGCCATTCACACCACATTCATACCACAATGAAACTACATTACATCGATTTTAATTCGACTCCGTATTTCATTACGGTGCAGAGGTATTGCAATAAGTATTCCTCGGGCAACCCCAACTTCTTCTACCATTTAATCATATCTAAACACTCCTGGCACTAACAACAACAAACTTTTAAATTTTCACCGATGTCGGTCGACTACTCTTCGAGTTTTGCGAGCACAAACATAATCAAGCTGAATTTGTACATATTAAGATGTTCTCGAACGTTCCAGACTATTCCCGAACATTTCACAACATTCCAGAATGTTCCGGGATGTTCTGGAATGTTGTAGAATGCTTTCAAATATTCTCGAATGTTCTGAACTGTTTCTAAAGGGCGAAACTTCCAGCCCTTATATCTTCAAAAGCACGACCTTCAGGTAAAAACGGGAACCTTCTTCCACACCATATAACTCCTTTGATCTTACCGGGACTCGTTTCTGAGTTTTAGCGACATTCAAATTGTACATTTACTTTTATAATATATATTGATTATCAACACAGGGTGTTGATATAGGACTTTTGGTCTCCGGTGACTTATTGGTGTTTTTTTTATTAAAATAATATACAATTTAAAAAAAAAACTTTCACTGTTCGTTACTGGTAACTCGGCCGAGTAACGCCAAACCCCTTAGGGTAAGCATCGTATCTATGTAAGCATCAACCCTAGCTGTCCAATACCTAATGATTTTTTATGTTTTTAATTGAGGGTAAAAATGTCACCGGAGGCCAAAATTTCGTTAACATGTTTTACTCCAAATAATGTAAGGAATCACTGGTTAAATTAAGTCAAGTACGTCCCTTCGCACCCTGTATATAAGATTATTTCAAGTTGCTCAGTTTTTAATACGAATAAAGTAGTTAAAATGTATCTTATCTCATAGACAGGAAACAGAAAAGAATTTGGCAAGTTTTCCATTCACAAACATTAAGATCATCAGTCATTGAAGCATTCAAAATTTTATTGGAATGGTGCGCAATTAAAAATAAACTTCTGCTGCAAATAATTCCGCACTTGAAGCTGTCACGGGAAGAATTCAGGATTATAAAAAACGAAATCGTGCTTGAAACTATTAACTTTTCAGGCGGTCAAAAGTGTTTTTTTTTAAATCTATTTGAATGATGTTTTTCTTTTCGTGAATGAATGAATGCAAATATTGGAAGTGGAAATTAACCCACTTACCGACATCCGATCGAACTGAAACTCATTAGACAGAGTTGTTGTCGACGACAATGCATTATATCAACTTTTGGTGGCAATCATGCACACACCCACAGATACATAAGCATTTCTCTGAGATTTGATGACATTACAGTAGCTACTTGGCTCTGTTTTTAGGGCCGCGGCCGTGACTTTAGTCCTTGGGGAGGATGGTTCAATCCTCGGACAAAGAATTTATTTAATGTTTTTTAAAGGCATTTTCAAAGTTCACACCAGTTAAGAGCCAGTCCCTGTGGACGGGTTCAATCCTCAATAAAAAAATTAAATACATGTTTTATAATTAAAAAAAATTTATGAGTCATTTTCATTATTCGGCTTTCAAAATAGGTAGATATGTACCGATTATTCCGATTTTCTTAATTTTTTTGATTATCCGAAGCGATATTCATACAAATGGAAAACCTAGGAAAAGTGACACACCAAGCAATCTCGACCTAAGCTAGATTTTTAGCTGAAACCGAAACTGGAACCGAATTTCGGCTTCTGTTTTAGTTTGACCGAAACCCAAATAATACCGATTGTATCCAATTACCTGATACTAACACATATAATCTGCATTCTTTTCATTGTGTGGGGGTAATAAAAAAAGGGTTGTTTACAAAACACCAAATTGGACAACTTAAAAAACTCCATGGATCTAAAAAGCCCTGGACAGAGAGAACATTAGTGCGATTTCATATCAATGGCATTCAAGCCAAAATCAATAATAAAAATTAAAACCAAAATATAGGGTAAGGGGAAATTGACTGGCAGCCATCTTGTATTACAAACTTTTGTGTGCAAAGTTGTGCATAATCAACTATTATAATTTTATTTGTTGTTGATGCAGTTATAACGGCTTATGATTTTTTTGGGTATTTGATGAGACAGGAAATGGAACATGTCATTAAAAAAATTAAGTAGCTTTTCGCATTTTTAATACATTTTCCCAATCACCCCACGGCTTCAAATTGTTCTTTCTTTGTTTCATGCAAAACTTAGGCAATAATTCATGTTTTGCACTGGCAACCCCAATATCTGTTGTGACCTATGTGACTACGCTACCGACTGCAAAGTTAAGTGCGTAAAAGTGTAAATTCGGCACGTTTCAATTATTTTATTACTCTCTGAGCTTAATCACGCGCGTAATATGTATTTGAAATAGGAATGTGGTGACGCACGACGAACTATTTGGCGAGTTTTCCGCAAGGAGAGGACAATATTTACCCAAACTCTTCAAACGTAGTAAGTAGGTATCTACCTACGTATTATCAACAAACCGATTTATTTGAAGTGCGACTATTCTGGGCGGGAGAATTACGCGCATCCGCTTTAGGGCTACCCAAATATAGATACCGTCGTTCTTACTTTCATAATTATATAATATACACCATACATAGGTGGCGCAATTTGCAAATAAGTATTGAAAATTAATTAAGAATCTCTTCAAATTATTTGTAACCCAAGTAATTTGTATGTTCCAATAAAAATTGAATATATGTAGGTATTTAGACTTTAAAAAAATCTCAATAGGTATCCCATATACATAAAAATCTGATACGTTTATCCGAGACACTATCTAGGTTACAAATCAATTAATTAGAAAATTGTGATCATTGAAAAGGGTAGCTGCCGAAAAAATGGGAATAAAATTAGTTGAAATATGACTTTCAATAACTTGGTCCAAATGATCGAGTGGTTAAGACGCTGTCGCGGTAAGATAAGAGATCCTGGGTTTGATTCCTAGTTGTAACCGTTATCTTTTTATATTCTCTGTCTTATTCTGTTTCATGTTTAGATTCGTTATTATTATTTTCTTCTTCAGTGATATATTCGTAATCCGGTTAAAAATGGGATTTTGATATGTTTCCTGATAATCTTTTATTAACATACGAATGACCGAACACGTGTTCATAAAAATTCAAATATTTTCGCATTTCGTCATTACATATTATCAAGGCAAATGCAAGTGCAAGAACCCGTGTTTCGACATATTAGGAATTTACTAAAAGTTTATCAGGAAACGGCCTGCAATCCCGTTTTAACCGGTTCACCAATAATATGAAGAGATTCTTAATAAATTAGTAATACTTATTTTTCTTCTTGCAGGGTTGACTGAAACGACATAAATATAGGATTGTGTGTCATGACAGTGATGTTCCTGCCAAACGTCACAGAGAAAGAGCCTTTCTTCTTCTTATCAGAAAGGGAGAAGTGTGATCATCGAACTTGCATTTGAATCGAACAAGTCATTCGTTTGTGTGAATTCCTACTGTGTTTGACTAAAATCTGGTTGCGATACCGACACGGCGTATAGTTTAACAAAAAATGTTAAAAAAAATGGACACATTTAATAATTTAAAATTTTAAACAAAAAAATATCCGGTCGCATCTGGGATTTGAACCCAGGACCTTCGCTTTGCCGGGGCGCTACTCTACCAACTGCGCTAAAGGGACAATATTTCTTTCGATCACATTTAACTATATCACACTTCGAATGAGAACTCCCAGAATAGTTTGTTTTTTTCGATCATATTATAAATAACTTAATTTTCCACATTATACAATAAAATCATAACCGAAAATGGGTTCGTAAGTTTTAGATTTTGAACTTTAAAGCAGTTTTCATAGGCCTTTACATTATTTTTTTCTGGGCTTATAAAAAGACTTATATATAAAATACTCGATTATTTCAAAGGCCAAGATGTATTCTACTCGCAGTATTTAATTAAAGCATCCGAAACATTTCTAGGCGACCAAATTTTCAAACCAAAAACACATGATTTTGCATTACTACGTATGGCATCGCCTTAAATACTTAGTTGTATTATGATGACAAACCAGTTAAATTTCATATCATAACCCTGGCTCTTTCGTAGCTATAAATAATCCAGGCTAGAAAGCGAGTCAGTGTGTCAAATATTTCGTTTTATATGAACTCGAATGGAGCAGTAACTTTACCCTTCGCGCGTCGGTATTTATATGGGACGTCCAACTATGTGGCGGATCTTTATGTTCTCTATTAAATGACGGCTATAGGAATTGGACTACGTGTGTACTGTGGCATAGTGATTTTTTTTTATTCAAATGTCGTTCGGGGATTGAGTTGTTTTAAATTTCATAGGTGGTTTGGCACCGAGTTTTACTTTTATAGTGGATAATAATATTGTTGTTAACTGGAAACCTCCGCGGTCAAACGGTTAAAATCTTCGATTACGAATTCAGAGCTTAAATTAAAATCCTTTGTACCTATTATTTTACGTACGATTTGAGAATTTCACCGCTAAAAGTATTATAGTAGTTTATTTTTGGGGTATTATGCCATGTTGCGCTACCTCCTTCTTTAGTCAAAGTTTCGGACAGCATTGCAGTGTCCAAAATCAGGGATTGTGGTGATGATGGATACTGTAATGCTGTCCGAAGGGTTGTCCCTAATAAACGAATACCCTTAAAAACTATACTATTATTTAACATTTTTTAATTAATAAAACATATATAGTCTGGAGTACTAAAATATCGTAAAAATCCTTGACTCGTCAGCGGCGTTTGATAGATTCCCTATCTTAATAAACGTATTGCAATCTAGGTGGAAACGCTGTCTTGTTCTACCGGTATTTCAATGAAAGAAGCTCAGAGGAACTAACGCTACTATCGGCACCGGTGCAGTGCAAAGCAGGAAACACGCCACACGCGTTTGACATGTTTCCCGACATTTCTCCCGTACATTTGTTGAACACAGTTATCATTATAAGTTAACATCCTTCCCCCAGATGTAAAGCGAATATAAAATTTGAATGATTACAAATAATGAATAAAAATCTGGCAGAAAGAGATTAATGAAAAAACTTTAAAACGACATATAAAACTAATATTACAGAAATGAATAACTTTAGTCCGCCACAGCACAGGTCACCCTAGTGAGGGCTAAGAAATTCAATTTAGTATACATATATTCACTATCATATTTTGTATGTAGAATTTTTAAATAGTCGCCATTTTAAAAAAAAATAATAATAATTTAATTTGTCACATAGGAACGGGTCGTTCTGTTAAAATCCAAAAACTAGATTTATTCTGTATTAAGCAGTTAAAAAATGAGTCACTAAATTAACTATTGAAGACAATATTAGTGATTTCTAAACGAAAATCTGAAACAGAAAAATCAGAAAAGGAAACGGTCACATCTGGGACTCGAACCCAGGACCCCTGTCTTTCCGGGACAGTGCTCTACCAACTGAGTTAATGGGACCCTATTCCCCTCGGTCACTTTTAACTGTATCACACTTCAAATAAGAACTACTAACATTGTCTTCATTTTTTCACCGCACATTTTTATTGGCAACTATCTTTATGTATGATCGCAAGATTCAACCCGAACTAAACGTTTCCTTTTCTGATTTTTCTGTTTCAGATTTTCGTTTAGAAATCACTAATATTGTCTTCAATATTTAAATATTACAATTTGAGGTTTTACTCAATAAAGTTGTTCCGAAAAATAAATATTCATTCTAGACTTGCAGAAAAGTCAACAGATGGGGCACATTAAAAATAAAAAATAAGATAGGTTTATCTAAAAAGACGCTGTCTGGATTGCATTTAGTTCGGGTTGAATCTTGCGATCATACATAAAGATAGTTGCCAATAAAAATGTGCGGTGAAAAAATGAAGACAATGTTAGTAGTTCTTATTCGAAGTGTGATACAGTTAAAAGTGACCGAGGGGAATAGGGTCCCATTAACTCAGTTGGTAGAGCACTGTCCCGGAAAGACAAGGGTCCTGGGTTCGAGTCCTAGATGTGACCGTTTCCTTTTCTGATTTTTTTGTTTCAGATTTTCGTTTAGAAATCACTAATATTGTCTTCAATATTTAAATATTACAATTTGAGGTTTTACTTAATAAAGTTATTCCGAAAAATAAACACTAAATTAACAATTGATAAAAATGTGTAGGTGTATTCGTTTCATTTCACATTAAGCGGATACAATATGTACCTTTGGCAATTTGATCCATTCGCCAACACGACAAAATGCATTCAACCGTTCAGTGTTCAAGGCTACTTCAGATCGATTAACCTTTTACCTATCCTGAGCCTTCAGAGGACCTTTGCCTTTGTGTGGTTGCCGGTTGCTTATATGTATACTCTGGCTCTATTAACCTAGCGCATTGATATAATATCTGCAAGACTGGTCCATTCTGTACAGTAATTTGCCGACCCCTAAATGAATAGGTACTGACCATACTAGGTAATGTACATGTTTCTTGCACGATACTTCAGGGACAAATGAATATTGCTATTTTATTTTAATTATTGGTAATCTGGTTTAAACGGGATTGCAGGCCTATCATGAATGAATCAACAGGTTTCCTGATAAAGTTTTAGTAAATTAAGAATATATTATAACGATGTCGTCGATGGTAACGTATTCGAAATTTATTAAAAGTTTATCCGAAAACCTGTTAATTCATTCGTTAAAGGCCTGCAATCCCGTTTTAACTGGATTACTAATGATTTGAAGAGATTCCTAATAAATTATAAATACTTATTTTTTCTTGGTTCACTAGGTATGGGTCATAATAATATGGGAGCATTAGAAATAACGAAATCAAGAAAAAATAATTATTTCTTGCGAAATTAGTTGTTCTCTTTTTCCCAATTTAACTCCTGTATACCCCTCCTCTCTTTCTGCATTTCTCTCCTTATATTTTTGGCATAGTATAAATGTCTTTACTTAGATCAGTTATATAATACTCTGAAGAAGGTTAGGATAAACCATTTAACGTAACGTATAAATTCTAAGAAATTATTTTAAAGAAAGTAACTTGACTTAAGAAAGTGATAAATCGAATTGATGGTTGGACATAGACAATTATTTCCAATTGGGCAGGCTGCATAACTGACGTAAGCACTTAATTAAGCGATACACCCTATTGTGGTATCTCTCGTACATAATCTTATTCCTTTGACAGTAGCTCAGTCCTATTTTGCGATGTTTTCTGGAACCGCAGCATTCTTTCTATCGAGGCGTGAATTTGGCGTCATATTTATAATAATCACTGTATCTTCATCCTCTTCACAATTCCTACAGCAGGCGGTGCTTGGTTCTCCAAATATTATCAGTATCCCATAAGCAGTACTACTACTTGCTCTCTGGAAGAGTTTCTGTATAAACATATTGAGTTCCTAGTTGCCTGGCTCGCTTTGCGTTCGCTTAGGTTTGGACCGTCAACAAGCACTTCAGATTGTCTCATTCTGGGTGCTTTCTCCCATTCCTTTCAGCACTGGCATTTGACCCACTTTTCAACATATAGTGTGGCAGGCCGTAAGCATTACAGTGCATGCGGCATGGAGCAGTCCGCAAGGGGTACCAACTTGCCTAGGCGACAACGAGTCAAAGAGCCAAAGTATCAAAGCGCTGATAATACCTAACACCTAATATAGCGATCTTAAAGTTTTTACTAGCACCATGCGCCGTTTGGCTCAGAGCCGGCCATGATTACAGTCGGCTCAGTTCTCAAATACAAGTGTATTTTCCATCCTTCAATATCTAGCCCATTATTCAAATGGCCGGTTCGTCAAATATGTGTTATATAATCCAAATAAGACATCTTTGGATTAAGAACTGAAATGGGACGAAGTTAGTTCTTCCATGGCCAGTTCTTCCCACTATTTGGCCACTCTTCTAAAAAATATTTTCATCTATCTTCATGCTTTTATTTGCTTGTAAGGGGTATAATGTAACTACAAAATAAACCGACAATTTTATTAAATATTTTAATTAAATTTTTTGATACAATGCGCATATCTAGTCTAATCTATGTCAAAAGCTTGGCTGTATCCAATATAATTTACATATAATGTGGTGACATTGTATAAAAAATTTAATTACTAGGGTGCGGTATCATATTTACGGCCATAGTGGAGGCCAACGCCAAATATTACTGGAAGATTCATAAAGAATAGTGTACATTGCAAATATAATATTGATTCGACCTACAAATCAATTAGCTAAATCAACTCGAGCTGTTTTGATAGTCTGCTACCGAATTTTAATGAAATTGGATTTGGCTTTCGGACTATCAAAACACAACTGAAATTCGTTGGGTTGTCTTTTTAGGGTCAGTTTTTTGCTCTCCGAAACTTACAAATACTGCTTATCGTCGTTTCAAATATTGCTTTATTTTCTGTGAAGGTCTTTTTTAAACAAATAACGTCCATGTTGTGATTGTTTATTCTCAAAATACTTACATAATGTTATTTTCAGTGCAAATTTAACGGGAGATGTCAAGGCCGATAGGGATATTGAAAGAAGGGTAAATGCAGGTAACTCCATTGAACAAGAACTAAACGAGGTTTGCGCTAACAACAAATGTCCAAAGAAGCGAAGCTATCAGTCCACAGTGGAGTGCTGGTACCTACACTTATGTATGGCAGTGACGCATGGAACTGACAGAGGAAGGATGAAAGAAAACTGAATGCTGTATAAATGAGATCCCTGAGGCGTACGTGTAGTAAAACCTGTATGATCGTGCGATAGTATATCGATGTTCTAGAATTCACGAGTGGCTTGCCGCTACATATTCATGCTAAATAAATTGGTTTTGCAATGATTACTCGTACAAAAGTAATATTTCTCCTTATATTTCGGGATGAGTGTTTCATGGTGTTTGTGATGTTTTGAATACCCACATAAATAAACGATAAATAATAAACGAACGTGCTCCAAAAATTTTTTTGTCTAGACTAGCAACATGGGATAGATTACAGGCCTTAAGTAAACACATTCCCAAAGGTAGGGATAAAATACAGGCAGTTGGGTTTTGAACTCGGGTACGTTGACAGCTCCGAGAAATCGATACAAATCAGAAGTGTTGTGTGAAATTACAGTTAATTAGTGAATTCAGATGGTGTTAGAAAGCTTTGTTGGTTTTTGAATTAAAGTGAAATATTATTGAACCGGTGTTTGTGTGAAGTGAAAAAGTGATTGGACTCAGTGAGAATACAATTAATAATAATAATAATTGGATAATTTGTAGAGCGCCGTTTTGTGAAAAAATCACCCCAGGGGCGCTAAGAGTTGGGCGATCGCGATTATAATATAAAATGTGTTAAATTAAACGTGATTTCGTAAATATGTAGTTCAAACTAAATTACTTGTTTTAAAAACATGAAAATAATAATAATAATGATTGCGTTTTAAAACAGAGTGAACTTATTTAAAGGCAGGAAGTTTTTTTTATCGGGCTAGGGAGGAATTGATTTGACGAGATGGCATTCTATCCACGGAAACCGAAAACCAGAGAATCAAACAAATCATAAACTCGGGTTCGAATCCCAACAGAGATTAGGGAGGTACAATTGTATTTACAGAATTATTTAATTACTCTTTTATAGGCGTAGGGAGTGGACCAAAATTGAACAGATTGCAAGGATTTCGCTAAAATGAGGAAAGAAGCCGATAGGGAGAAGATCGAAAATTAAACTGATTTCGCTATGTAGCGTGTAACCAGGTAAGTTTCTCACTAGGATTTGGAGGTGACTAACAGGGTGAGTTTTTATATTATTTATTAAATTCCAGAGGACCCTTTTTAAAGGACGGGTACAACCAAAGTACAGGAACCGAGTTTACAACGCCTGCAACCCAAATAATGTCCTCATAAAAATGAATGTGCTAGACGAGTTGTAAATCAGCTGTGAGTGGGAGACGGGCCAATGACCTTTTCATATATAGGACAAGACGCAGGTACAGTCAGTCAAAGGGGAAGTTTTGCTAGCGTATGACCGCCCGAATAGAAAGCGATCGGATGCAACCAGACAGAACAAAATGAATACTTTTCTTCTGTTATTTGACTTTCTAATTTAATACTTTTCATCTATTGTTTGACTTTCTAAGCTACGAATTGGGATGCACAAAAAAAATCTAGAGTCAAAAGAGGGAGATGGTAATCTCCGAAATAAAACTACCAACCGAACAACTTTTCTCAACAGGTACCTTTCGAGAGGTAGGCAGCCTCTTTAAATTAATTGCAAAAATCAAACCAATTATCCGTTTATACCTACCTGAGAGGATAGGTATTCAGTAGAAGTTACCCATACCTAATACACGAGGATGCTAGTAACCTCACGAAATAACTACTGGAACCAAATATTAAAATACAGACAGTCCTCATCCTAAATTTGGCATTTCGAGTAAACCTTGCATATATCTCACATGATAATTGGCTGAATGGGTAGGCACACAACCTACCGATAAAAGCGGGCTAAATGTCGACAAGATCGTCGTGTGTTATATATATTATTGACCTAGAAAGGGATGTAGATTCCCGACGACGAGGAAGTTACAACGTTTTCTAGAGGTGGCACGTAACTTAGGGCCTTACGTGTCACATTTTCGCGACTAGATTCGTGACAAGGGATGTCATGGTTTTCCCCTTCTACACTCAGTAAAGTAGATTATCCTGGAGGTGTATGAGGTTGGGGCAATTCTGAAATTGGTGAGGAGACCTGGTTTTCTTTATTCTGGCGTGAAGGTTGCCGATTTGGAACAAGGGGAGACCCGGCCGGTTGTGATATCCAGACACGCAGATATCGATCGCCTTGCTCAAATTATCATCCATCGGTTTTGTTTGGTAAAGAGGAGGAGCCAATCTTAGCTTGAACAAATTCATTTTCTTTTCTCTCCTTCCCCTCCTAAAATATATACATGGATGGCGCCGACAACTAACACCATAAATTTATCGTATGTTTATCACACATATAAAATCTAACACTTTATTATACTCACATAACCATATGACAGGTAGAATCACGTAGTTAGTTGGAGAGCAGGCGACTTAGAAGATAAGGTTTATGAAATGGTTTTAAAACACAGCGGTAATGGATTCAACTCACTCTATCTCAAAAGAACCGAGGGATACCACACTAGGTTTCTAAACCGAGAAACAAAAAACCAACACAACGTTCGGTGAAGCCTTTTTATACGGAACCGTCACGTGAAATAGTTAAGTTCAAGGCCGTAAAACACGTAGACAAATTATGATGCACACAGTTGAAGGGGTGTGTAATAAAGAGGATAGAAAAGGCTTGTAAAAGGCAGGGAGGAAATTCCTACCCCGGATATATACATAACCAAAGCCTTATGGAAAAGTTACCTATGGGACTTAAAGAAAATTTATCGTAGAAAGAAGAGAAGGAAAAGTTTTGAAGAAAAGGGCAGATCATTACATGTTCAAACTCCATTTCCTTTTTTTCCATTAATGTTGGAGTTCATATCTGGTCATTAGTACCTTCCTATCTATATGCCTTAAAAGTTCATTCTCCACATTTTCTTTTTAACCATCATCAAAACGTATATTCTACTTCCCATTGCAATTCACCATGCAACATGTCCCTATAATATGGGGGTGCAATATAAACATGGCTGCAGTGAATATAACCTCTTAAATGAAATAACATACAATTTGTATGAACCATGAAAACGGTCGGTACTTATATGCCAGCTGTTCCGGCATCCGATGTAAGTTTTTCATTTTTAAATTCAATACAAAATTGCTTAGTAAATACAGTGTTCTCCGTTGAGATAAAAACACGTGTTACAGTTATGATATCCTGTGGAGACCTCGAATCACTGAAAATAATAATAGAATAAGGAAAATGAGAACAATAAATAAAATTTATTTCCTTACAAACTATTTTCACGGTTTTTATTCAGTCTTATGCGGTTGTTTGTTTATTTGTTTTATATTCTCTATTTTAATTATTTAATAATTATCAATAACATAAATAATTGCCAAAATTGCTCTAAAATCATTAAAAAATCGAATTCTTCAATGGCCTTTATTTTATAATTTAAAACACAATTACTAGATATTTGCTATACTTTTGTATATAAAAATATTATTCAGTTAAGTTAGGTTTTTTGTTTGAATTTCCATCCCCATTTTTTTCTTTCCAAATTGAAAAAATGTTCTATCAACACCTCAACAATAATTTTGTACAATATTATTATTATGTTATAATAATGCTTTGATGATGCTATCTGAATAATTATTTGATACGTGCCGCAGTAATGGATAGCAAATAAAAATGTGATTTCTCAGAATTATCTGAAGTATATTTATTTGTGATAATAATATTTTCATGGGAAATCCTATTTGAACATAAGTGGTTAGAATGAATTGGATATGTTTTAATTATGTTGTCTATAACCCTTCGGGTATTTCTGTGCCTTTTAGTACACATTTATATCATCGATAGCAGTAATGTCAGCATTTGTGTGCTCTTTATGGAAACTGAGATGGACTCATAAAAGTCATTCTATCTGACTTGTATTATGTTAAGTGATATAATTTATGCAATGTTAGAAAGAGGTTTACCACATTTTGCATTTGTATTTAAAAGTTGACCATGGACACTTCCAAATAATTGTATATATTCTAAAAAGTCATCTACCTGCATTGCTTACCTGTTTGCCAAAGATTTGTCAAAGTTTGTGCTATTTTCTAAAATTATGTTTGTATAAGTCAGAATAACCTTTATAAGAAATGAGAAAATATAATACCTAAGAGTTACCGTGCAATTAAAAATGGTTTTTTTAATGTCGTATCAAGTGGAATTTTTTCAGTTTATATAAAAAATCGGTAACCAGCAGTTTCAAAGAAATTGGAATTGAATATCAACCAGGGACATTTTAAAATAAATCATGAATCTGACTGGTCTAAGGCCCGGTATATCAGTCAATCCGCATCCTCGTTATGTGCGACATTCCTCGATCAAATGTCACATGGCTAAATCGGCCGCTTAAACACTGGTAAGCCGCGGAATAGTTCCCTTTTTAAAAACCGAACGGCTAGTAGTAACAATTGTCAAATATGACATTTACGTGAGTTATTAAGTACTTCCATCTCACCGAAATATACGTAAATTGCCTAATTTTATCAGTATGGACTATTTTATTCATCGAGCGATGGGGGGTGTTGATGTTATTAATTAATAATCAACCTAAAATAGATAAATAGTGTTGTAAGGTATTATAATAGGGTTTTTCAACGTCAAGACTGTGTTTTCAGCGTTTTCGTCTTAAATTCATGAAGAGTGCATTAACTCAAGCAAAACAAATTCTATTTAAAAATAGTATCCTCGCATATAGCATCATGCTGATTGAAGTGGGGGACTTTATCAAAAATCAACGCATAAATTATACAGCTATCGTTGGCATTTTGAAAGTTCGAGATCTCGCGATGACATAGAGCAAATGAAACAAATAGGTACTTTTAAAAAGTAATATTTTTCAAGCGTTTACAATAATATTATTTCCATCTTCAAAATTCACCCAGTTTTCAGTTACATTAGAATTAACAACTTCAAAACTTTATCCAAAATCGAAAATAACCCCCTGCAATGCTGGGTGCACAGTTAGTTATCATATAAAATCACTATAAAATGTATTGAAGTCAATAATTAAAGTTTCAGTCGATATTCCAGCGGGTGGCACATGGCGGTCTCGTAAGGCCTCGATTAAATATTAATAAAGTATCATAGCGAATCACAACACTTGCTCGACAATAACTAAAGCAAAGCATCTTTAAAAAAGATTTATGTTTTGTAAATGCTTTTTTCGGTAAAGTCTAAAACGGTGTCTGGAAACTAGTGATACAAGCGGGATCTGGTGAATCCACGTCGCATTTATGAGATCGAGTCGATTTTTTGGTATCATAACTTTTTTTTCATCTTAAGTTTTCAAGTAATTCGAGTCCGAAGTTGGAAAAGTTTAAAAATATTTATTTACCTACATATTTTTTTTCACATCTCTACTAATAATAATTATAATCACATTTAACTCGGGGTTTATGCGTCAAAAAGCAAGTTTAAACTCTGTGAAATAATTGCTTTACCATAAAGAAAGTCCTAGTAATAATTAAAAATCAACAAAGATTAAAGTTACAGATTTTGTATTTCATTTGTCCGTTGATTTTCTCGCAGTAAAATAATATCTAATGGTTCTGTAAATCGTTTCTGAGTGGGTTTGCGGAATTTCCTGATGGATTAGAAATATTTTCTCTTCCGGAATATTTTCTTTGGAACTTTCGATTGTGGAATTCCAATAATTGATAATAATACGGACAGATTCCTCGAAGTTTTCCAAGCATTGTCAGACTAATTCCATCATGGCTTTGTAGATACTAGGAAATGTTTTTCAAGACTTTTCTAGAACTGAAAGTAAGCGATCTTAAAACATAGACTCTGGGTGGAAATGCTGTGTTTATTCGACCAATATTTCAATGGAAGGTTCTCCGAAAAACTAGCTTCATTAATCCCAGCCTGGATAAACATCATACGCCTTGCAAAAATTTTATAATTTGCATGAACTTCGGTTGGTGATTCTAAATGATGGTTGAAGTAAAATAAGAAAAAAACTTTTTTTGACTTTACATTGTTTTTATTCAAAAAACAGAAATATTTTTCCATAGAAGAATATAATTTTTTTCCATACAAACAATTCAACTTCTTTACCAGAAAACTACCTTAAATCGTTGGAATTTCGAAAAAAATCATGGATCTTTTTTAGTTGTATTTTCTATCATGTAGTATCACCTCCCGAAGTTTGTGCATATTACCCCCGAACGCCTTGTATGTAATGGAGTATACAGTAAGATTGATATAATTATAAAAAATAATTCCTGGAAGTGATACCTATTACATCCTTTGACAGCTTCTGTGGTTGACTTATAACAATCTCGGCTACGATCCGGAGGTCGCGGTTTCAAGTCCCGGCATGCGCAAGTAAATTGTATTTGTTTAATTTGTGTTATTTAATAATTTATTAATTTAAAATAACATTATATTTGCGTTACGTTCCAGAGTTATAAATACGTTCAGTATCGCCTCGGTGAAAGATCACCATTCAGAATCGAAACGTTACTTGAAATGGCTTCAGCCGTGTTTGGTGATCAGATCTGAATAGTCAGATAATTCCCCCTCTTCCTACTTCCTGTCTCCTTCCTCACTAAGAGAACCTATGCTGAGATGTTTCTCTCTCTCTCATTTTCTTTACCCTGTATTTGTAATCGAGAATAATCTATTATTACCAATGTATCAATGGGTAAGTACCATTTTGTAAATTACTACCTTGACTTTGTGCTTATGTGTATATCACTGTCTGTTTCCTTTTTTTTCTTGTTTTTTCTACTTAACCTCCCTCTTTCTAAGTTTGTACTGTTTTGTATGTGAAACAACGTAAAATTGTACCTATTAACACCCGCCTGTGATTGTAAGTTCCTCTCGTCCTACAATGAGTTTTGTAACTTATCGGGATTGCTCTAGCGAGAAATAATAATAAAAAAATAATACCGTAAAAAAAACAGATAATAATAATACTTTATATTGTAATTTTATTGTGGTATGTTTTATTTGGTGTTTCAATTCAATTCAATTCAATTTTATTTATTCATTTCAAAAACATTACAAACATGTTAATTTCAATGCGATTTTTAAATATTTTTATAATAAGAATTCTTAGATTAATATTAACAGTGTGTATATCAACTATACCAGTAATAATAGAGCTTGCCTTTTAAAGGAAGCTTCATCGATGCTAAAAATGTCGATATCCGAATTGATTCTGTTCAACAGCAAGACTGCTCTCCCCACAGGCATGACCATTGGCAAGTTAGTTCTGCAGACCGGGAGATAAAATAGTTTATGTTGTCGGTGACGTACATAACCATCGGGAACATAGAAATGAATGCTCTCCACGATGACCGAGTTTTCAAACCATCCACGAATCAGTCTAAAGAAATGCGTAGCAATGCGCACATCCCTCCTGACCCGTAGATAGTTCATTCCGAGCATACCAAAAAGAAAGTCAGTGGGATAGAGCCACGAGTAGTAGCCATACTCCCTCGTGTAGAGAAATCTCAAGAATTTCTTCTGAACTCTCTCCAACATGAGAGAATACTTTACCTGGTGTGGAATCCAAATCACCGACCCACTTTCAAGTCTACTCCTCACTAAGGAATTAAATAAAACTATATTATCTCTAAAATTCCTTGCAGTGCGTAGAACAAAGCCCAGAATTCTCAGTGAAGTGCTACATGCCGTCTCAATATGAGTATGAAATGTCAGCCTACTATCAAACATGATTCCAAGATCCTTCATTTTCGAGACACGTTTTAAACTTCGGGCGTCTTGTATACCGGTAATACCAGGCATGACTCGCCCTAGTGAATGACAAAATTAAACATTTAGAAACATTAAACTCAATCCGATTTATTTTACTCCATTCAACAATTCTATCAATGTCTGACTGGAGTTGATTGCAGTCTTCTAAAGTTAGTATTTCTAATAAAAGTTTTAAGTCATCAGCAAAGAGAAGAAACCTAGAATGCAGAATTACTTCTGAAATATCTTTTATAAATATGGAGCAGAGGAGTGGGCCTAAATTACTGCCTTGGGGTACCCCGGATCGTACAAAGAAATGTATAGATTGGAATAGTGCGTGAGACACAAACTGTTTCTTGTCTGCAAGATAGCTAGCAAAAAAGTAAGTAGTCTTATGGAGAATCCTATTGTAGCCAGTTTATTGAGTAAAACGTTGTGATTAACAGTATCGAAGGCTTTTGAAAAATCATTGTATAAACAATCTACTTGATGGCCTTTGTCTAATGATTTTGATACGAAATCCGTAAACAACAATAGGTTGGTTTCTATCGATCGACCTTTTCTAAATCCATGCTCTTCAGAAATTAGAAACGGTTTAGCTTGTGGTAGTGTGAATTTATGAAGAATCGATTCGAACAATTTAGCCGGTGCATATAGTATTGCCACCGGTCTGAAATTTTCCACAGAAGTCTTTATGCCGCTTTTATAAATCGGAAAATTTTTTGATATTTTCCACAAATCAGGAAATACACCAGTTTCTAGAGAAAGGTTAAATAAGAAGCTTAGAGGCAGTTTTAAAAACTCGGCACAACCTTTTAAGAAGAATACCGGAAGAACATCTGGACCAAGTGAATGAGTATTTAATGTGTGTTATTAAGTTAGAGAAAAATTCAGTACCTTTAGTTTTTATCCAGGCCGAATTATTATGTTTGATTAAATGTATTGATGTATTCTGTGTTGGGTGTTTCAAAGTTAAGTTGCTTAGTACATAAGTGGTATATTTAAATTGTGTTATGTTGTGAGGCTGAATAAAGTTACGAAGGTAAAGAGAAGTGGAAGGTTAGAAAGAAGTCTTGCGTGTAGAGTTAAAATAAAACGTAAAATATAGCGGTTTCAGGAATTCTCGAATACTGAAATAACGTATGAAATTTACCCTTTTTCAGTAGTCAGTTATATGGGTCTCTTACGCAACATGTTTACTACGAAGCTAAGGATTCGAGTGCCTATTTATGTTACATACGTACGTGGTTACCATTTGCTCAGGACTGATTGATCACATTTATCTCGTTGAATAAAATATACAGAAGCCGGCATGTTTAAAATCCAGGTCGGAAAGTCGAGGTAAAAAACTTTTTAGTGGAAAATACACAGCTAGTATAAACATTAACATGAATATACGATGCTCAAATCTCTATCTTTCTACTGTGGCAGTTAATTATTTGAGTTGCCGTATCATCTTCATAGTTAATAAATAGTTAGTTAGATACTTAGGTAACTAACCAACAAACTAATTGACAAACGAACTGTTTATTGAAAGTCAACCAACATATTCACCTGCATAAACCGCCTCGTACAAAGTTGTCCTGACTCTGGAATGTTCCTACTAAAGTATTTGATCCACTTGATCGTGTCATGTCTTCCTGGCGTCTTCAATTTAAACAAACGTGCCTCGGAATAACATTTCTATGTTTCAAAAACAATTCAAGGCTTTTAGGATATCTGGTAGTTGATTTTAGCAAAATTAAAATATTTCATTTACGCAAGAAAATTTATCTGAATTAAACTAAAAATTGCAGGCCGAAAATCTGTGCAAATTTAAAGAGAACTCACCGTTAGAGTTTTTTTCGGTTTCTTCCTTATTCAATACTGCCTTGAAAGACAAATCACCGTTGATATTATATTTTTAAATATGTAATTATCTCAAAATAAGATCATTATTTTCGATTTTTCTGTACTAAAGAATCGATTTACATTATTAATACCATAAATATGGTTTGGATAAATTGCAGCTTTGAGCAGATTTTAAATAAAATTGTTAATTGCTTCGTGAAAAATACAATCGTAAACTACTAAAAAACGTTTTTTCATGAGATATGCATAAGCATATAAGAAACGAACTTAAAAAAAAAATACAATTTTATGGCTTAGATTTTCTGTGACAGTTTTTTTAACCATTTTGTTTCCTTCTTATAAAATTATTCACAGTGAGTTAAGGCCAAATTTATAAATAAAAACCAACAAATTTTTTTTTTCATTTTTTTTTTTTAAACACTAGCTAAGTGCTAAAACGCTTGCAAAGCGATTTTTACATCTATTACCCATATGCGTGGTGATATAAGACAAAATAAGAAAGACCAAATTTTTGGGTCTTGTATTGCTCAATTTTTAAATCATCTTTTGAATCTAAAACAACTTTTTCATGTTAACTTATGTCATTAAAGAAAATTAAACGTGTGGGTATCTGCTTTTCTTCGTCACTTTAATTTACGAGGATTAAATACTTTAGTAGGGAAATCTCATCCTTGTAACACTCGCATTTTGCTTATTTTGTTGAAAAGTATGGGAATATAATATATTTTGATATTTTATATTCATAGTTATAATTGCCAAAATAAGAACGTATGACGCTTGGTAAGGATGACCTAACGCCAAATCCCAAGCCAAAAAGTCTCAGCGTCGAACATTTCACTCCGTTGTGAGCGAGGCTTTATTTAGTTGCTGAGAATTGTAATGAAGCTTGACTTGCTACTGTAACTTGCCTCTAAGTGGCCCCATTTTGCCGGTTATTACCAATTTCGATCTCCCGTTATTGCCGATCTCATTACCGGTAATTACCAGAAGTTGCCACCGTTTTTCCAAAGCAAACAAACATCTTTAGTAAAATTTGTCTTGGATTTTTTTAAGACGATGGTTTAACCAGTGGCGTCGCGACAAACTTTTGGACCCCACACTTTCTCAAAAATAATTCATATGTACCTATTTACTTTTTAATCATAAAGCAGGCAGTTAATGCATGTGCTGAAGCAGCAAAAATTTGTTGACCTTTGGCGTAATGGAATTTGTTCTGACTTTCTTTTTCACCGATTACTGAGTCAACGCAACTATTTTCAGCTCGCTACGTGATTTCAAAGGTGACCGGATAAATCATCACAATTATAATTCATCACATCTTTAAAAAGTTATATAAAGTCATGGAAAGTGATAAAACAAAAACTTTACTAACTGGGTTAAGTAGGTTAGGTTAAAAAATCTTTTTCATCGTTTCTAATGGCTTTAAATCACTTTTTAAAAGTGTGTTGAATTGTCAGTGTGTTGAGTTATCATGGAACCGATTTTAAAGAATTAAATTGTTAAATTATTAAGTGAATAAAATAAAATTTACTCACAGCAGCCGGAATTTGAACCTGCGACCCTCGGATTACTAGTCGAGAGCCTTACCCCTCAACCACGGATGTTGTCAATATTTACGATTTTAGACAGTCATAAATTAAGAAAAAATGGTTTCATTATTATAAATTTCTACAACAATTTATTGTCAAACAGTGCAATCCCTACCTTACAAAACATAACAGATTGTGACACAGTAGATACCTTACCCTAGCCGATAATACTCTTGTGTGGTATACGATATCCTATTCGTTTCCATCATTAGACACAGATAGTTCTCCCTTTCCTCATCCGAAGGCTGTATTAAAGTTTAACGGGAAGTGGCTCCCCTTTACTGCCGAGGATCTACCCACCTAATAATGTATCGCCCTGTCCCTTTACTGCCGAGCTTACGGCGTAGGTGGTGCCATCACCCCTTCCCCGCATCGCACTAGAACCTTTGTACGTAGTGGTAAAACAGCGGAGAGGTAAACCTTTACAACAAAAAATCTGGGCTGAAATAGAAGCTGTGAAATATTTAAGGGGGCAATAATAGCACCGTTGGTCTTTTATTCAGCTGTACAACCATTAAAGGATTCCGTTCATAGCTATTGTGAAGAGAAGTTGGTACGAATATAGACTTCATGAACCTCCTATGTTTTTTTCACGAGTTGGCACACTGTAATGTGTTATATACTTACTACGAAGTGAAATTATCGTGAAGATCATGTCATGCAAACGAGGGTTTTCTTCGATGTAAAATTTTTGATATTAATGTTGTAAGGCGGGTATGCGTACCACCGTCCCACAAATCATTCATTGGATAACCCTCTACCATAGGTCACCCCAAGTGGTTCGCTACGTTTGGTGACTTAGCAGGATTACCCGAATCATGGGGTGATGTTTTGACGGGGGATGCGTCTGCCCACCAGGAGGCTGAAATCGGCCGGATCGGGAGAGGTCAGATGAGGGAGACCCTTTGACCTCTCTCTCAACCAATTGGTCTGCACCGCAGGAAGAGGGGTGGATTTATACGTCATTCCTGGACAAACTGGCCCCTAGATTCCTACTTTCACCTCATACCTATTCGTATAGGTATACAATTGACTTATTATTATACGTATTTCTTAAGTTTACAAATAAAGCTCTCCATGAAAGAGAAGTACAAATATCAAAAAGTTTTACAGCTTTATAAATTAAAATGTATGAATTAAATTATAATTTACAAGTTTTAAAATTATTACTAACTCTATCGAATACAAATTTTATGGGACAGAATAACGTGCAATTGAATATTTATTTATACTGGCAGAACAATGTGTTTAACAACGAAAATTCACGGGTCTTAAATTTAACGACTTCCATAATTCTACAGGTTAATGAAATATTTCACATACATTTTAGAAGATACAATATCCTAAAATAAATCCAGAATCTTAATGACGTAAGTGAAGCAGCACTGCACAAAAATATGCGACGCGCGGTCCTGATTTATTGGACAGACCTGCAGTTGAATTTGCCCTATCAAATCTCTAAACTAAAGTGGGAATCTTAACGACATAAGTGATGAAGTCGTGTAAAAACAATATTTGATTGGACGGGTGGACCTACGGTCGATTTTTCCCTAGCAGGCCTTGAAAATCGTTGGGCTTATTTTAATTATTTCTGATTAACTTATTACGAAAATCTCAAATGTTTCTAGAGGGAACTCTCGGAAAGTTACTTATTCATCATCTAGAAAAATAAAATCTGGTGCTCACTGCTAAATTTATAATTTAAAACGTTTTATAAAATTTTCAAACCGTTTTACATAAAATATTTTAATGGTAAGGTCCTTTTTTTATTAATCTTATATATAAATAACACACATCTGTAGGGATCCCTCTAGAAACATCTGAGATTTTAGTAATACGTTCATCGGAAATAAATAAAATGTGAGCGTCGAGCAAATCCCCGTCTTTAGAGTCTTATGTTGCCTTTATTATAATCATTTCATTTCGTAATACGCAGAGACCACAACAGGCCGGGGTATGCCTGCATCTTGTCACGTACGAGTTTATTACGGATTACGTAAAACATTGTATTTATATCACATTTGCTCTTTGTTACTCGATAATTCTCTTGGATGCGTTATACAATTGAAACGGTAATAAAAACAATTTTCTTTTTTCATTTATAAAATTATTCAACCTTTATTTTCAATTTGATATCTAATTATTAAAATATTCAAACAACAATATTATTTGTTTCGCTGAAATCCGGGAACAGACATCTTTGATAATCAAGAATTACATTTTTGAACAACAATTTCTTTAATTTAATTATATCTTTTTTAATTTATTTCTCTCTTAGTTATGATATTAAATATTTTAATTTTTTTTTAAATAATATAAACAATATTATTTTATGTTTTACTAGAATCGTGGAAAAGCAACACAGATTAAAAATAAAGCTATAAAACAGTAATGTACAACGATAATTTATTAAACCCTACCTAGTTGACTTATTTAATTTCCTTAAAAACAAGTATCTAACATACTTTCTTTATCTGTCGAACTGTTCTTTACAATATGATTATTATTTATTTAAATAATTTCTCGTTTCGTTTAAATCGTTGAACAAAGAAGCAACAGAGAAAACAAATAAAACTATGAAACTGTAATGTAAAATTCCGTTTTACGATTTGTTTTGTCGTGCGATTGATTGAGTTTGCAGTTCTATCCCATTGTTTCAATGTTTGTGGCAAACAGCACTCAAACAATGTCTGATGCGCGATACCAAACCGTAGAACACAATACATGCACAGGGCTCGTAGAGGGTAGAGACACGTAGAGCGTAGAGCTTGCCTACACCGTAGCAGTACGGCGCGGCCTAGCGTCGTAGAGGGTAGACTGTAGCCTGCTGTAGAGTAGAGAGCCACCCTCTGTTGGTAGACCCTGTTCGAAGTGTGGCGTCGCTCGTTGCTCGCTACTCGCTACTCGCTACTCGCCGTGTGGCTCGGGCGTTATGGCTGAGTTCACGCACTGCTCGGGATATTGATTTTCCACCGTCTGACACACATCAAAATGTATCGGCGCCTTACCCGACCACTATCAACATTGGACACCGTGCCGAGCCTTCGATCGGGGCGAACGTAGAACGCGAATCGGTCCGTTGTTTCACACCTAATCTCGTACTTTTACGCTATAAGTACACCGCATAAAACCCGCCTAATAAGCTGCCGAGTCTCAGTACAGTCTTAATCAGCACGTTGTGAGGTTATGTCTCCGTTCTGGTGCAAAAATTCGCTCGATACTACAGTTTTGTTTTCTTAGTAAAATCGCCCTGTGTAGGCGTTGACGTTTCGTGATAAATAATGTGAAAGATTGTGTGTTATTATTCCTTGTACATAAGACTCTCTGAATCTGTTGGGATATTGATTTGACCACTCGCTCTCACGTAAGTATAATCAACCGTTGTATATGGAATTAAATTATTTTCAAGTTGAACTTTTGACGTAACGCTTTGATCTTTGATTGCGTGTATTTTATTGGTGTTGTTTTAATTAAATTCTTGCGATTAATTCAATTTGCGAGAACGTGGCGTGTTTTCATTGCCAGCTCCTGGAAACTTTCAATTCATCGGTTCCGTTTTAATTAATACGTTTGTTTACAAGTAGGTAGATAAAAATTCTTATTAACCCAAAGACCGAACCTTATTTAACCTAACATTAAAAGCATTAAAAATAATATTAGCAACAAAGCAAAAACCCGATTTTATTTTGCACTTGCTTGTTGATACATATTTGATAGATTTAAGACAAATTAACCTGTGCAATTGTTAATTAACCTTTATTCATTCTTTAACTAGCCCTAATTTGTGATGAGTATATTGACACCCACTCCATACAATCATGTGCTTATCAGATATATTTTAAATTTACTATTTCTATCGTTATTCTAAAATATAAAATACAAATAGTAAGTATTTATTAATCATTAATTAATTCTAATGAATTCCACAAAGAACCAATTCTATCTAATTAAAAACATCTGTTGGTTCTTTGTTCTTCCAAGTCCCACTAATTATTCTCAATTAGCAAGTAATTCACAAATTATTTTATTTATTTCTGTACACAGCACAAACTAAAAATTGTATGTTCAAAGATTCGAATGCATCTCTATACTTATATAAATATTAATTTGGGATCTCGCAAAATATTTGTTATTGCTTTGTTAGATACAAAATAAGCAATACTTTGCATAAAACTTATTGAATATTATCGAATGTGGCTTTTATAGATTTGATCGAATCTAAAAATAATAATTTTGTTTCGATGGCGTGTTATCATTTCTGTATATATATATATATTGTACGAAAGCATCTAGTGGGTAGAACTTGTGTAACCAACGATTCTTTTGTTTCACCACAGGAGTTCCTAGTGAGACAGGCACATCATGTCACTAATGAAATATAATTATTAAAGAAGATTTTTTTAAATCAATCGTTGCTACATTATCTTAGATTAGGTCTATAAAATGATATTTCTCATAATACGTTGAAACTGACCTAACGCTTACCTCCTGTCGGGGTCAATTAAGTTACATAAAAATGGTATTCAACAAAAAATCTTCCATTACTGTAGTTAAAACATAATTTTTTCAACAATTACTGCTCTCAAGCGAACGCTCATTTTAGAAGTCATTTAACGGGAATATATATTTTTTTCTTTTAAGGAAAGGGGATTTGTGTACAGTTTATACAAGGTTTACTATGATTCAAATTCAGGGTTGATAAATGGGATTAGTGGATTATTACACTAACAGCAATACTGAAAAACGTGTGGAAAATATTACGCGGCGCGTAAGGTCAGAACAATGAGGTGATTTTTCACAAAAACGGCGCTCTACAAATTATCCAATTATTATTATTATTATTATTATTAATGAAAAACTCACTTATTATCATGGCGTTTGTTTGGTTAAAACAAAGTCTTAAACCAGACTCAAGGCAGGCTTTACCAAATCAACTTTGAACAGGCGTGTAAGAATCTAATTAGTAAGACGATGCATATTTAATTGGACTCTTTCGTACAATACTCAAGCATAAATTTATCAGAAACAATATATAATATAGGTGAAATTATTAAACATGAATCATTAATAGCGAGGCGATAAAATTACTTGCTTATGCAATAATACGCAATAAAAACAATATTTTTGCAAAATAATAATATTATCGAACCGTGTTTGGTTAACTACATTAATGACCTCGCCTTATTTATTATAATTTTCACTTCAGTACCTATAATCTATTTCAATAGTGTAATCAATTTAGAGCAATAAATATTGTGGCAATTATCTCAAAAATTTTACAAACCATTTCAAATTAACTCACTCTGAGGCGAACCACGTTTTCCAAACTGTTATAAGATTCGCATGTATTCTTACAACAACAGTAGTTTCTCTATTATTAATTCCGATTTAAATTGAAGCTAGATGCATATTTAATAGAGTCTAACGTTCCCAAACGTTCCCCAGTGTTCTGGAACAGAATGCACAGCGAGATAAAATTATTTAAACACAGGTCTTTCCTCAGTCTCTACCTGTACTGTACGTACACCTGCATATGTTATTTGGTGCATTAAGGCAAAGCTTAATGCTAAATCACTCTTTTGATTAATCTTTATAACGAATTGGTGTACATGATGATTGCCAAAAAATATGCTTTAGATATATTGTAAGTTTTCCTATCGTTTCGCTTGAGTAGAATACAAATAAAATAATGAATAACTCAAAAAGAAAAATGTTAACTACTAAAAAATATTTTTTTCAATAGAAATGTATGAACGCGTAAAGAAAACAACTTTTAAAAAATACAGTATTATAGCTGAGATTATCTGTGACAGTTTCATTTGATTAACTTTTTTGCTTTCTTATAAAATTATTTACATAATAAATAAAAACCAGTTTTGTGCTTTAAATCGAACGTTTCTAGACTCGTTTGTCAAGCGATTTTAATACCTATTACCCACAGTATAAGGTATACCAAGAAGATACACACTTTTGACTTGTAGCTTCCTCGTAAGTGAACCCACTCACAAGAGTTCACCCCATAGACACTCACCTGGAGACGACACCTGCTGATCTTTCTCGAGCTCAAAACATTTGCATTTATGTAAATCACACCTCCGGCTTTAAATCCACTCTGTTTTTAATTGCGGGTTTAGAGAAGGGTCTAAAGATAAGGGATGAAAGAGTGAATGCAACGAAACAAACGAGTATTTTTTTTTTTTAAATTGTAATATTTCTAAAATCTACATAGCTAACTAAGAAAGCCTTCATACGGTGGTCAAATTTTACTTGGGTAGTAGTGAGTTCAATTGTCTCTAAATAGTGTAAAATAATGTCGCTATCCTTGTCTGTCCATTTTTTCTTCTAAACAACGCAACGGATTTGGATAGGATTTTCACTACCCTTTAGAGAATTTCTTCGACAAGGTTTAAATATATATAATACATATAAATTGTATTCATAGAAAGTAGGGAAAAGTCGATGTTTTTTAAACAAGTCGTAAAAAATATTTTCGGGCTCTTACATTGCTAACGCTGGATAAACCTTATAAGATACATCAAAATAATGTAGCACGGAATTGTATACCTTGAACAGGGGGCTTACTCTTTATCTTTCGGGTTAACAAACCAATAAGTTCGTGATTTAACCTTTTCTTGCCGGTGCTGTCAACTGAGTGATCATCGTCTCTAATTAATAAAACACAGAGTTAAAATTTTATGTATTCCTCCGCAATACATTTATTTGTTGAATTAAGTAATTACGACAGAGGAGTATGCCATGGTATATGTCTATCTCCTAAGGATAACATCCAGTTACGCCGGGTACACGTCAGCTAGCAACATATAAATTAATATACGAATATACGTTTTTCATTTACTACGCTGTCTCGAGTCTGATTGTAGTGAATGATGAGATATGGATTGTCCTTGAAATTATTTTGTTTGTCAGGAACATAGATAAATAATTTAAAAGCGTTCCTTCCTGCACACACTCTTTGTATCATATTTATACAATACCATATCATCACTTTTCAAACGTATGGTTCTTAAATCAGCAGAATTCTGAAGTCTGACTATTGAATGAAGCGAATGAAGCGAATGAAGCATCCAAAACTGTTGAAGCATGTTGTGAAATCTCTTTGTCGACGCAACTTTATTCGGCTGGCGACATAATAAAATTAACATTCAGCCTTGAGCCATGCGATTTCCGTAAAAAACATAAATTAAACGCTTTATTTTTTTATTCGTATTTTCAATTCCCAATTTCGGACGAAGCCCAGTTGTAAAGTCAGCATGACATGCCGATTTTAAATATTAATTTATTTTATTTTTTCCTCAGCTGCTCATTTCTCTAGATAATTTATTTGACGAGATGTGCAGCTTTACAATAATATTCAATAAAATAAGTAAATCACATAACACATACACAGATCAAATCAAATATGGGGCTCCTAAGGTGATTCATGACAGAAGCCACGATATGGGCAATCCAACAAACATCGCCTCTCTCGGCCAGTATGGATTATTTTACCATTTTCTTGAATAGATTCAACGAACCTATAGTGTTTTTTATATTTTCACCGACCATATTATAAAGCAACTGAACTTTGTCTGAATTTGAAAAAATATCCTTTGTCCAAAGGATGTTCTGGTAATCACCGGCTAATACTTTCAAGAAGAATCCAATGTAGTGTTGCGCACTTGTTGTAATCTATATTAATTGGACATCTTAAAGGATAATATTTTATGAACAGGTATTTTTAAAATGGAATTAGGAGGGTATTTATAAAACCTGTAATATTATGTACATGAACCGTCTCTAGACTTGATGCTTATATGACCAAATATTCCTCAGAAAACCCCAACCATTTTAATCACCATCTTCGAAGAGACGTCATATTCACCTGAAATTCTTATTTAATCGTTTATCTTACAGTACGTTCAGTAGACAAAATTAGTTTGCAATTACAAAAGCGCGAATTCGTTCGACAAATAATAAAAACCAAAGAAACAAGCAGTATTAATAAATACGTAATAATTACAAAATCAAATAATACTGCGTTTATTCTCGATTTATCATAAAACAAGTACGTAGTGAAATAACAAACCTTGAGAATGGTTAAATGTGTAATACATAATACCTAATACTTAATTCTGTGTTCAAGGTTGACAAACGTATCACTTGACATTTGTATTGCGTCTCATATAATTATTGTTATTTTGGTTGAATGGATATTATTTTGTGTGAGAATAACAATTTATTTTGCGTAATGTTGAATTGGTTAAATGCATCTTGCACCTATTTAAATACATATTAACATAGATTAAGAAAGGCGTATTTAAATTTAGTCAACGTGTTGAAATAGTGCAGGATTTCAAGAATACAGAAGCTGTGCAAATATGAGAAATTTTTACCAATATCGTTTATATAATGGAAAGTCGATAGAATAAATTTCACTTAATATATTTTTACTATTTTCAATTCTTGCTAGAACAATCCCAATGAGTTACAAAACTCATTGTTAGACGGGAGGAACTTACAATACATAGGTGGGAGTCAATAGGTACAATTTTACATTGGAACGAAACAGTACAAAATTAGAAAAAGGGAGGTTAAGTAGAAACAAGAAAAAAGGAAACGGACAGGGATATACACATAAGTACAAAGCCAAGGAAGAAATTTATAAGAAAGTACTTACCCACTAATACATTGGTAAAAATAGATCATTTTTAGCACTTAACTGTTCTTTATCCCTACATTATCGTAATATCATCACCCTTTAACATGTCCTGTCATCGACTGACGTCACTGTGACCACATCAGCGTTCCCTAAATTCCGTGTTTTGCGAACTCATAAAGTCCTACCTACGTCTTCTGTTTCGCGTTTGTTGATCGCAGATCGGGAATATTAGTGCTACTAAAAATAAATTGCAATAAAAACTAGTAGACTTGTTTTGCTGTTTACGAGACAGAGCTACTCTCATATTCGTGCACAGTTCTCTCAGACAACACGTTTACTTCAATCATAGGTTAGTGGTTTTAAAAAAAGAAAAAAAATTCTGCTAGTTCCTAATGTATATAATATATCAAATTGAGTTATTTCATGTAACATGCTCAGTGCAACTCTTTGTTAGTAATTTTTTGAATTTATTAACTAACTAACCATCACGCCGTTTCCCCCCAGGGATAGACTGAGGGAACTTACCGCCAAACAACTCTGTCTTGGCACACACTCCTTGCCTCATTCACATTCATATATCGTCTCATACTTACTCTTCTATTATTCTGGCTCTTGACATGGCCCGACTAAAGTATCTGAATCACTTGGCCGTGCCATGGCTTTCTCTTATTTTTATTAACTAATTAATTAACAACTACCCGTGTACCCGTAGTTGCTCGGGATTATGAATGGTTTGGAGGAAAGTTTTGAGGTTGTGAATTCTAGTTTACCTGAAAACTGGGTTTGAATATAAAACTGGGTGAAAATAATGTTATTGAAAAAGTTATCTTTTTTGTAACTGGATAGTTCTCACGTAAGTGAGAACACCTGTAAAAACCCAGTATAAATAAATAAAGCATTTTCTCGATTTCCTCTACACGGAGAAAATGAGCACAGCTTGACCATTTCCTAATAAAATATTAGTCATTAAAAATATATCTGATCGCGTGTTTACGCAGATGGCCTTTTCCGAATAAATTTAATGGACGAGATGCGAAAATTTTATTATTTTTAAGAACACGTTTTCCGACTTCCTTATAACATATTCGTGCTTTGTCAATTCATTCGTTATTGGCCTCCAGTCCCGTTTTTAACGGGAAAAATTAACGATATTTCATATCAGTTAGTTTTCTCTGTGTAACAATACTTCCAAGTCATACATTCTCCTTAATTTATCACATACTGACACAAACACCTCATTTTCACTTCCTCGAGCTTTTCTCGACTTCTTCTACCATTCTCTTCTATGTCATACATTCCCCTTACACCCTTTTTTAATTCCTCACATACGCCTCATTTCATTACAGATAAGTATTTGGTTCACTTTATCGTACAACGTCTTCCTCAGGCGTCCCTCACTTCCACCTTTATCGTACCACGTCTTCCTCAGGCGTCCCTCGCTTCCACCTTTATCGTACCACGTATTCCTCAGGCGTCCCTCACTTCCACCTTTATCGTACCACGTCTTCCTCAGGCGTCCCTCACTTCCACCTTTATCGTACCACGTCTTCCTCAGGCGTCCCTCACTTCCACCTTTATCGTACCACGTCTTCCTCAGGCGTCCCTCACTTCCACCTTTATCGTACCACGTCTTCCTCAGGCGTCCCTCGCTTCCACCTTTATCGTACCACGTCTTCCTCAGGCGTCCCTCACTTCCACCTTTCAAACCAAAACTAAACACCCCAGGCACTAATAAGAACAAACTTTGAAGTAGTTTTGAATCTATTGGACACACACACACGGACATTGCCTTTAATTTATATGGATTACTACTGTTTATCCTTTCAATTTCCATATAAACATAGATACCAAAATGATTAAGCGCTATTCTTAAAATTTGTAATCAATAAATCTTAAATTTTTCACGTTTTTTGAAAGTGATATTCGACTTTCTAAAGTTTCTACAAATCTTTCATTAGCGTATGCAGTTGGATCCAACTCTACTTTTAGACTATTAATTCCTTGTACTTATTTCTTATCAATTTCGGATTATCAACTTCAGACGAGCATTTCCTATTTAATTATTGATTAATTCTTTGAAGACGGAGAAAATCAAGTATTGCTAATTTATTATGAATCTATTCAAATTATTGGTAATCCGGTTAAAAATGGGATTGCAGACCGTTTCCTGATAAACTTTTAGTAAATTCGTAATAATATCGGAACACGTGTTCATACACCTGCGTTCCTCATAATATATAATGATTGAATGAAAATGAAAACATGACGAAATGTGAAAATGTTAAGATTTTGATGAACACGTGTTCCGAAATTATGAAAATACATTTGTATTTAAAAGCTTTCATTTCATTTGTAAAGGGCTTTCATTCTCGTTTGTAACCATATTACGAATAATTTGAACAGCTGATAATAAATTAGCAATACTTTTAAAGGTAATTTTTCTGGGTCGATATTACACATATTATAATACTTTCGCAGAAATTGTATATGTGTTCTTCTGCACGGAATATAGTCACTAGAAGGATATAATAACATATCTCAGTAATAATTACAATTCAGTTTAGCATAATACTTTACTTTTCATGAGTTCTAAATAATTTTTAAAGAAAATTTTACCTTCGATTTCTGTTCCACTAAATTAGTATGTACATGTTTGTAAAGGCCCATTATATATAAAAAAATAAATTATATCAGAATGGGCTATTCGTACAGCATTCTTCCAAATATTACATTCAGTCCAATCATTAGTTAGTAACTCTTTGAATTTATAATCAATTTAAGTTTACTCGTCTCTGTGTAAAGTACACAAACAATGGATATTCCTAAAATTTGCACAAATTGAAGCTACACACAATATTTTACGATTTTAGAGTGGTTGTTCAAAGCTACCTGACATGAACACACTTAAATCAAAACGTCTTTTGCTATTTGTTTTACCAACATGTTAATTGGCTTGAACACTGCCACTTTTGCTTCCATTTGCTGCATGCATGGATCAAATAAGACATCGATGTCCTCGTGTATTCTGTTTCCACACGAGCGCTTTGCATTTCGTTTGTCCATAAACTTGTTTGTGTTCAGACCATGTCCGGTCAATCCTGTCAAGATGGTAGCCGTGTTGGATACTATCTTTTTACAGGAGTCAGAATTCGCAAGATCGTTACGAACTGCCAAATCGGATTATCAACATCACGCGAGATCTACTTGTTCACAGAACTATTTCTCACATTCGAGTTCATAGAATGTTATGTTTATTTCACCATTATTAGTAGGCAGTTAATCGTTTAACATAAATTCAGTGTTAAACTGAAATTCAATTATAAATTCAAAAAATCTTAGTCAGCTACAAATTAATTTTAAAGTACGTAATAATAATAACATAATTTGAAACAATACAATTTTAAAATATGAAAGAGACATACACAATCAAAAAGTAACTGTCGCAGATGCGACTCGAATCCAGATCATACAGTCTCAATGGGAATGGCCTTCTATCAACTAAGCTATTGCCACCTAATTACATTCCGTCATTTTTATCAATATCATGTTTCCTTTTTTGAATTAGAGTAAATATATAGATTATAAAATATTACAATGATTTTTATAAGCTATAAATACTTAGGTTACTATGTTAAAGAATTATATATGCATATATCTTTAAAAAACGTGTACATCTTATGATTCAAATTAAAAAGTCGTCAAACAATTTTGTTAAAATATAGAAAAATAACAAAAATATTACAATGTTTTTTTTTCTAATTTTTGTGTTGTTTAGAAAGCGTTCGTATTTAATTTAATTTATAATAATTATTTTTTCCCACTATATTCATCACTTTTTATCATAAGATACTAACGAACAAAGTTTCCTGACCTAGTTTATGGCACGTTTAGTATAATTTCGAGATTATCATGAGGTTTCGCCGTATAAGCGTGGAACACGGTGTACACGTCGGTGTATGCGTATTATTGTTATTGTTATTGTCCCATTCGTCACTTTTTATCATAAGATACTAACGAACAAAGTTTCCCGACATAGTTTATGGCACATTTAGTATATTTCCGAGATTTTATGAGCGTGGAACACGGTGTACATGTATACATAAGATTGTTTTGCCTAACCATTCATCACTTCTAATGTAGTTATTATAAGATACTAACGAACAAAGTTCCCCCGACCGAGTTTACGGCACGTTCAGTATAATTATCTTTTCTTTAAATTAATAACTTTTAAGTAGATATGAGAATGTTTTGTTATATCTCTTATAATTACATCTCTTCACGTAGATGTCGATAGCTTTACAGTGCAGTGTTCGTACAGTGCACGTTCAGTAATCACAGGTTAGGAAACTTCTGTTTTAATTATCATTTATCATAAACTAGCTGACGTATACCCAGCGTTGCTCGACTTTTGGTTAATTTCAATAAATATAATATCAATGTATATGTATAATAATATATATATATATATATATAGAGAATTTCTATATATATATATATATATATTATTATACATATATATTATTTATATATATATATATATATATATATATATATATATATATATATATATATATATGTGTATATACCTAGTTTATTATAATAATAAATATATAATAACCTTCCAGAAGAAATTCTCTAAATATAGTGAAATCCTATCAAACTCCGTAGCATAGTTTAGAAGGACTAAGTGCACAAACAGACAGACGCTGATAGGGAATTTGTTTTACACAATAATAATAAATATATAATAACCTTCCGGAAGAAATTCTCTAAATATAGTGAAATCCTATCAAACTCCGTAGCATAGTTTAGAAGGACTAAGTGCACAAACAGACAGACGCTGATAGGGAATTTGTTTTACACAATAATAATAAATATATAATAACCTTCCGGAAGAAATTCTCTAAATATAGTGAAATCCTATCAAACTCCGTAGCATAGTTTAGAAGGACTAAGTGCACAAACAGACAGACGCTGATAGGGAATTTGTTTTACACAATAATAATAAATATATAATAACCTTCCGGAAGAAATTCTCTAAATATAGTGAAATCCTATCAAACTTCGTAGCATAGTTTAGAAGGACTAAGTGCACAAACAGACAGACGCTGATAGGGAATTTGTTTTACACTATTTAGAGATTTGCTGAAATCGCCGTTTCCTATATTGTTTACTGACTATTTTGCAGACTATTTTTAATTCATAAAAGAGTAACATTAAAAGAGTACTTAATATAAATATTGAAATGAATACACTCTATAACACACTGCAAAACAAACAAACAAAACCGTGAAAAATCACAGGGATATTATAATTGTAGGATTTACGAAGCTGAAAGCATTTATAAAATATTTGCATCAGATTCATTGCCTTTCTAAAACTAATATTTTTAATTATTTTGTTATACAATTATACAGGGTTTTCCAATAAGAGGTGTTATTTTGATATTCAATCGTAAAAGATCAATGGTTTCGTTGCTCGTGTGGCATGTAGCGCCGTCTTGTTGAAAGTAAACGTTGTCCAGATCAATACCATCCAATTCCGGCCATAAAAAAACATTAATCATCTCTCGATAGCGCAATCCATTCACCATAACTGTTGCTCCAGCTTCATTTTCGAAAAAGTAAGGTCCAATGACTCCGCCGGACCATAAACCGCACCAAACAGTCACACGTTGAGGATAAAGAGGCTTTTCAACAATAACTCTTGGGTTTTCCGAGCTCCAGATGCGACAATTTTGCTTATTGACGAAGCCACCGAGGTGGAAATGGGCCTCATCACTCAAGATGATTTGCATTAGATTCACTCAAGTGAATTTTAATAATTTCAATGCGTTGTTGAAGCGTGTATCGTTCCATTTTTATTAATGGCGTAGTTTCTACTTGTCAAATGTTAAAAAATGACAGCTTCAAAAGTAACATCTACCGAAATAGCGGGCTATTCAAAATAACACGTCTTATTGGAAAATCCTGTATTTACTTTTTATTGACAAATTAGAAAGCGACCATCCGAATTTTACCTATTGAATGAACACCGCCAGTAAACATAAAAATAATAAAATCTGTCAAAAATGTTAACAAAACAAATACGCTTCGCAAATAAGGAATTATTAATTTCTTCTTCTTCTTGATGTGCCGTATCAGGTCCCCCCGACGTTGGCGATCACTCTGGAAAATGAATTAATTAATTAATTAATTCAATTTTATTCGAAAAACATTTTATTTATTTTTTACAACTTCGAAGGTTGCACCCATAAATGTAATACATCAATAAAGAAGAAGATTATACTAATAAATCTAAACGAACCATGATATAGAACAAGAACAACCAATGACCGAGTGATTAGATGCGTTGTACCGGTAAGACGAGATCCTGGGTTCGATTTCCAGTTGAGACCGTTAGATTTTCATTTTTCTTGTTTCGTTTAGATAAAAATTCTTATTCAATGTTAAATTAATTATATAAATTAAAATAAAATTACTCTCTATTCGTAAGTAGATACCTGCCTATTTTATCGCTCGTCTGAATTATTCAAACGATTCGTTACACTTCTGAAAACGACAATTAAATTCAAAGATAATTTGAAATCATAGAACCAGATTTCACGAAGGAATAACTAACGCACATCACAGACAACCGATATTATTGTGTTTGATTATATAAGAAATAGCATTTTAAAGCGTAAAAATTTCTGAATTTGTGCTAAAGTTCATGTTTTGGAACTCAATCATTATTTTTTAGTCTCCACTTAATCATCATTTTGGCGACGAAAAGAAGTATTTTGGGGCTCATTTAAAATAGATACCAATCTTTTATAATTTTCCGTCTCTTTATCTTCTTTTTTTATCTGGCCCCATATAGTACTTTATATAGATATGCCATTTATTTTTTTCCGTCGCGTGCTCGACTATGTTCGAAAATATTGGAACTAACCTCATAAATAAACATGCCCTGATAACCTCTGACATTCCTATCAAATTTTGTTTTATTCGATCGCAATCGGCAGTTGGCACATATATAATTCAATTTCGGAAACATTATGTTAGAGACAAACCAAATCTTTCACGGACTGAGAAAAGATGATTTGTAATTTCCTCATACCACCATAATTACCCAAGTCTTCCACGGACTCAGAAAAGATAATATATAATTTCCTCATACCACCATAATTATAACCAAAATCTCATGAAGTGAGAAATGATGATATATATAATTTCCTCATACCACCATAATTATAACCAAAATCTCATGAAGTGAGAAAAGATGATATATTTAATTTCCTCATACCCCCATAATTATAACCAAAATCTCATGAAGTGAGAAAAGATGATATATATATAAATTCCTCATACCACCATAATTATAACCAAAATCTCATGAAGTGAGAAAAGATGATATATTTAATTTCCTCATACCCCCATAATTATAACCAAAATCTCATGAAGTGAGTAAAGATGATATATATATATAAATTCCTCATACCACCATAATTATAACCAAAATCTCATGAAGTGAGAAGAGATTATATATATAATTTCCTCGTATATCCATAATTTTAACCCAAATATTTTTATTGTACGTCTATTTATAGCAGTACGTTTCCTGATTTTTACTGTATTAATACTTACACGGAGAGAAATCGATTTTTCCCCTTACTATAAAGTAACAGCTCTAATTTAAAAAATCAATTTAAGAATGTTTTATCGATTTGCCTTGATAATATAATGACGTACATGAAAGAAATAAAAATAAATATTTAGATTTTCATGTACACGTTTTCCGACATCATGATAATATTTTTGTAATTTACTAAAAGTTTTCCAGGAAAGTGTTGATTAAGTCTACAATACCGTTTTTAACCGGAATTATCTTCTAGATTCCAACAGTAATTTTTCTACGTGTATGTTTATTTTTAATTAATTTTTCTCATGCAAAAGAGATAATTGGGTTTTGAGTAGGTAATCAGGGCAAAATCACAACACAACTTCTATCATGAGCTGTGGAGCTTTGAAGTAACTATGCTGATTTTTTATCAATTGCTCAATAAGAAAAAAAAAGTTTTGACAAATACTTTTTGTTTCTTGTAGGAATTTTTTTTTACAAATTTTTGTTAGATTAAGATGTTAGTTTTTTGTTATATTAGGTTAGGTTCCTTATAGGTTAGGTTAGGTTATATGAAAATCATAGATGCAATCCAAGGCTTAACTAGGTAGTAGAACTAGTAGTTGACAGAGAAAAATGGTAAATATCCGTAATCAATGCACACGGTTTACTAACAAATACTTAAAAAATACTTCATATCAGTTTGATAACAATGCGAAACAATTACTTCAGTCACTAGATAAGGCATTTCATTTCGTTAATATTAAAATTCATTGATTTGTTTTGTTTTTGAAGTGACAGTTTTAGTTTTTTTTTCTTCTTTTCTTTAACCCAGACTAAGATCCTAAAAAATCAATTTTCATATCATTATATCAAGACATGGCAGGAATAAAAGACGTTAAATTGTCCGTATTTTGACGAAATAACTATTAAACTGAAATAGTTATTTCTCATTGTGACCTAACTGATACACAGATTTTTTTAATAATTTATACGTAAAAAGAAGAAATAGGATGTATAACCTTTACGCTATACCCTTTGTACATTTTGAGCAATAAATATTTTTTTGAATTTTATAAACCGTTAGGAAATCTTACTGATATAAACTATTACAAATTTATTAAAAAATCTGGTCAAATTATTAGTATTCCTGTTAAAAATGGGACTGCACGCTTTAAACGAATGAATTGACAGGTTTCCTAAAAAACTATCGGTAAAACACGAATATGTAATTAAAATATCGGAACGCGTCTTCATAAAAAATCTAGCATATCATCATTATGTTCATCAGGAAAAGCACGGCCGCATGAAAACGTTTTCCGATTTATTCTCAATGGCAATAAATCAGCTACACTCATTTTTATCCGTGTACCAAAAACTGCATTACTAACAATAACGGGTAATTTTTTCTACAATAGGTAGGAATTAGGTGTATAATAAACAACTTTACGTACTACCTACTTATAGAAAACAACTAAATTTGAACGCACCGTTTATTCACCGAAATAAAATCAGTGCTACTAATTTTAGATATACAGTGTAACTTCCGTTAGCTCTATCTTCCGCACACGTCATAAAACCTTTTTTAATTATTAGTAACAGGCTGTTTGAAACAGCGTCGCATGTTTGCTTTCTTTATCGAATGTGAAATAATGGGGCCTCGTTAAATTAGTGTCTTTGAAAATGGATTACCACACCGCTCCGTGTCCTATATAATCTAAATCGATTCGTAAGAATTCACAAGTTCACTCCAATAAAGTGCTCTAGTTTCGGTACAATGCCTCTTGTGGTCATGTTGATGGGTAGTCCATAGGCCTTGGGCAAACCTGAAAGCTGTCAGGTTTCAGACTTTAGACGTCAGGCGAAAGAACGAGAATGTCGAACTGAAAAATAAATTCACCTACGACCCTTTCTGCTTTCTGTTCGCCTCGTAGCTCGTAGCGTAGTTTTAGTTCCTCAGTTTACCTCCAACGCTCAGCACGAATACAGCGTCTCGCGGAACTGATTTTCTAACATATTCATTCCTAAACTACTCGCGTAAATTGCAGGGTTCGATGTATTACTTTCTATGTTGTCTTCGCTCGCCGTGAACGGAAGGAACGTTGCATTGTTAGACAGGACTTCCCCTAAATACAAAACCAACAAACCGAATCCTATTATCTTTATTGATGGTAAAACATTCTATCAAAACAAAGTCACCACGGAAAGCCGCCTGGTTCAAAATAAACCCGCGAATAAACCTAAGAAATATTACAAAAAACGAGTTAAATTAAGAAAGGTAACTTTTCCAAGATCTTGTATTAATATTTCTGTTCAATCTTTACCAGAACCCTTGCTGCTGGGTGCAGATACTGGAGAAGGTTCCACCCACCATGGCTGCCCCAAGTCTTGCAAGTGCCAGCCCGACTTGCCTGAGCAACGCTTGACTCCTTGCCAAAACAACCGGAGAACTAACGTCAGTTGCAGAAGCGAATCGACAAGTAAGGAATGCGCCAGAAGCAATAATAACCCGGTGAGCGTCGGGCGTCACTTGAATTCTCACCACCTTGAGAATAAAACATTGATTCAAATAAGGGAAGCCAGAAAAGTGAGCGACTTTAAAAGGATTCTCAGTTCTAATGCAATATTGTGCGGTGCGGTGCGTTCGCAAGCTTCAGCTCAGCTTTCTGAGATGTTGAGCGATGCAACGGTGAACGCCTCCTTCTCTGTCAACAGACCTCAGTCGGCCTTCTCCGTGTGGAGTGTCAACAATACTTACAACTTCCTTTTCCAGAGTCACCTGGACTCGCTCCAATCAGTTGTGAATCATAAAGTCAGTGAAAAAACCAGTGATAACCAGTTTTATAATAAATACCGTGATAGTTCTGAAAACCGTGTGAGCGTTACTGAACCACGTCTCTTCGAGGAACTTGATAATATTCCTGAATATTACCAGCAAACAGATTTTATTTTTCCTATTTCAAAAAAAAATTTACCCAAAAAACCTTTGTGCAACGAAGATTCCTCCGCTGTATCTATAGTTAGTGAGCCCGCTAGTGGATGTTTAAACAACTTTAATGTCAACTTAAGTGACTTAATTTCAGCTGGTAATAAAAGTGACAATACATCAATTAACACAAGTGGCGAAGTGATCAATTCCGATAGCCGTTTGGGAAATATCAGTGGGAAGGGGGAAGAGACTACCATTAGTATGAGCACAACACAGCAGCAGGGAACACTCAGTCATTGCCTTAATAACAAGCGGGACTGTCTGGCTGAGATAGATAGATCTCTGTGTGCACTGGACATCAACATCAACAAGGCTGACGTGCCTCAGATAACACTTAGCGAGTGCCGCGAGATCCCGTCCCACACCACGAACCTGCAGCCCGGACAATCCTTTAACTTGTCAGTGCCTTCCGTGGAATGTTGTGTCGAATCCAGACCACCGCCTACTGATTGAATAATACCGCCTACTGGTAGGTTCCCCGTGTTCTTATTAGCCACGACCTTTCGGGGTCTCAAGTAATTAGTCCTTGGTTTTATTTTAATCAACTTTCGACTTCATTCAAAACAATAACATGTTTACGTGTTTAAAACTATTCAATAAACCCTAAGCTGTCGTAAAGTTATCACTTTAAACAGAATTGTGAACTAACGAGGTTGCCGACAGTGACAGTTTTCAAGTGATTTTGTTATTAATACTACTTAAACATGTTGGCTCTGCAATCGGAACAAACAATGGTGGGGTCGAGTGATGACAAGACAATGAAGCCGAAGCCTCCGGACAGCGGTTCATCGACGGCTCCCCACGGCCGGACTCTGAACCGTTCAGCGGCTGTGAGCCAGAAGTCAGTGGAACTGAGCTTTGCGCCGGACGCTCCGGCCAACAAATCAAAACTCGCCACGCAGAGATCCGTCCCTGAATGCCAATCCACCGTGAAACGAACCCTGGACCTTCGGCGTACGAAGAACTCTTCCATCGAGTCCACCATCAGCCTTCCCAACCAGAAATCTCTGGACAAGAAGCAGGCCTCTCTCCACCACCAGAAGTCCATCAATACTCAGTCAGATATAATCCTTAGTGCTCAACATTCCATAACAGACGATCGTAAAGCCTTGAGGGACGCTCTTTACCAAGGAATATTCCATCGGCATCGCAGAACAATATTTGCAGTGGGTTCATTCCTGAGAATGTTGAGAAGTAAAAATTCTAATTACGATTCAATTCGTTCCGATTCGGAAGACGTATAGCTGCAGTGAGATGTTTTTGTTCGTATTGTATCACATGTTTATTTTTGAATGCGTGTACTGATGCATTTTCTCTGTTCCCAATACTCGTATACCGTTTGAAACAAAACGACGGCAATACTACTTCTAAAATATGGTTAGTGTTACCAATTATTTTACTACACTTTGGTAATATAAACGGAAACCAACCCACTAATAAATGTTTTAGACTTAAATGTAAAACAATAACAAGTAAATTCCTTTATTGTTTGTGTCGTAAAAGCAACAAGATAAACTTCATTCACTCAGAGATGATGTATTTTAAAGAAATATATGATTATTGTTGGATAAGTTTATACTATAAATAATGCCCTTAATAATGAGTAAGTCCCTAGAATTATTACTGTCACAAAATTACGCCTGAATCAGTGAGCCTAAAGATAATGATCATGTTTTTTTAACGATGGTTTACCAACGTTTGATTGGTTTACTTTAAACTTTCACAATCACCGTACAATTTTAAGTCTGAACTGTGTAAATTAGAAACCAAACTAAATGTTGTGAAAAAATGCACCAACATATTATATTTGTTAATCTAATGCGAATTATAAGTGGACCTTAGTTGTGTTTGATAAAAGCTTAGGTTACTTGGTAGCAGATAACACTAAATGCTTAAGGATGTCTAGTTACCTCGTGTTTACGCCATTTACGTAGCGAAAAGATGTTTAAAATACTTATTATTTGGTGGCAGGGTATCGCTTTTTACAAAAATTGTGATCAGATGCTTAGAGACTGTTGAAATTTATTTTAAAAAATGTTGATAAAACAGATATTCCTTAAGAAGCAGCTAACTCGTCAGTTCCTTGAAACACACTGAATTAGAGGCACGTTTTACAGTTAAATAACCGAATAAATACGACATACTTTAGAAAACTAAAGCTACCCGGTAATGTGATCCAATTAAGTTTAAACCAGGATTGGGAGGTCAATAATTAGCTACAATAGCAACTACGTATTTATGTAATCTGTTCATGAATAGTTCTTAAGGAATGCGTTAGTTTAATTTATAACGTATACTTTGTATATCTGGGCCCATTAATTTTAAATAGATCTGAAGCCAATGATTAACACACAAGAAAATTTCGTACTAGAGATCAGATACTAAAAATTATGAAAATCACAGGGTATTTTTATGATTGTATTTTCTTTAAAATTTGCTACAATAAAATGGTATATTTTGCATAATTCCTGTTGCAAATTTAAATGAGCTTAATAAAGTTGAATATATATAAATTTATTATACCTAATGCTTAAATATTAAATATATAGATTTTGTACAATGCATCACTATTATAAATAAAATACACAACACACACTCGCAATAGCCCCATAATTCATGTCATCCCTGTTGGAGTTTTCAAAATTATGAATATTATTTTATAATCCTAAACAACAAATGAAATAATATTCAGACGTATTAGTCAAAAATTAATTGGGTTAATCATCAGTTCTCTTCTATTAAAATACAAATTATTTCTCTGCAAACTGTAATTCACACATGTATTTAATATGGTTTATAATACGGTCGAATCTAAAATGCATTCGTGTGATCATATGTATTCACATATGTGTGTATGTATGTTGTTATGTAATCACATAATATGTATGTATGTAATTTCATATACATGCACGGAACCACATAACAATATTTTAAATGAAACTGTTAGAAATGAATTATTGTGATTTCCATAGTGTTTTTAGGGATATTCGAATGCATTTGGTTGTCCCGAAATGACTGTTAAAATATAATGTACATGATTCATTGTTATAGTTGTTAGATTGAGCTTTTGTACCTAAAATTTTGCTAAAAATGTAAAAATGATTACATATTTTAGGAATAAAATTTTATAACATCTTTATAATCAAGTATAAAATAAGTGCTAAGGATCTTTGGTACTTTTTAATTATTGTGAGAATAAAATTTTGAAAAAATTATTTATTAATAAATCCATGAAATCTTATCATTTCTTTGTGTGAAAGGAAAGACATTATTCAATTAATCAAGTTGTGGAATAACTCTGCCAATTTTCCTGTCAGTTTGTATATTATCAAGCAAGGTTAAATAATATGGGTCAAGATATAAAATCGTATGGAATTTCATTGATGCAATATATATATTTAATAAGCCGGGAAAGAACAAAGGGTTAAGTCTACCCTTCCTTGATCTTCCGTCTCTGCCATTGATGTAATTATTTTAATCGATGCTCTCTGCCTTGCGTGCACAGAATCTTTTGAATTTGAGATTTATTTTCTTTGCAACAATGTTCTGAGAAGACTAAAGCAATGTTCCCCGCGAAACACAGATTCTTGTAGTTTTGTTATAAATTATTCGGAAAAATAGAGATTTCAAATTTAGGTATATTTAGGTTACTAGTTATAAGATATAAGTGTCTTTTTTAAATTATATTTTATAACAAAACTATGAAAAGATATCAAACTTTTCTTCGGTGAAGTTACCACTTGGATACGTGGGGCAACTCGAATTGTTCATTTTTTATTTATCTGTACTTATTATATATTTAATTTAAGTTAGATATACTTGCTTTTATATGTTTCGTCCCTCTGTAATCATGTTATTTTGGACATTATGCATATTTTATATTATAATTTGTTGTTACAACCATGATTGTTATTCTTTATCGATAAGTTTTTCTTAAATCTTTATCATAGTCTAATTATTTTATATCATGGTGAATTTGTTTACCAAACGCATTTTAATCATGCCAGTTTTTGTGTCATCATAAAACTGATGATAATGGCCTGATATTGTCAAATTGAGAAATAAGAGTCAAAATTATTGTCAAATTGAGAAATATACCATTTTTCTAAAGTCTATATATAGTATGAAAGCAAGTCTATCATCTCGCCAGTTGTTGTCGTTATGGTTGAATCAATACTGATTATGGTGATCAATACTTTGACAATTTCATAAAGAAATTGCTGTGAAATTGACGAACTCTTGATTTAAAGATTTTCCGCCACCAGTCTCTTAACTTATCAATGATTTATTATGATTTAAATTAAATCTAATCATGAAGGAATGACATTATTAATTAGAGAAACAACTGCCAAACATATTGTAACTTCGGCAAAGTATTGTATTTTCTAAGTCAACTGGCTTAAGTATTTTTTCATCTTGCGAGTTGTTGCCAAGTTCTAAATCAAATCTGAAATTGATGGGTTGACATTATCAAAGATAATATTGAATTTATTGTCAAATTGACAAACTGGTGAATTTTTCAATGTCAACAATCAACGTCTTCTGGCAGGCACCAGTGACTGTATTTCATTCCTGAATTATAATATGCTTAAACCTATTTCATGATGATATCAATGAATAAAAACTGATTTTTAAAGATGAAATTAAAAAACTTATCAAATTCTATTACAAACTTGACAAGTTTGAAATAATCTGCCAAAATTATTATAAAATAATTGTTGAATAATTTTTATCAAATCATTAATATATTTCATAAAGTTTAGAATTACACTTAGAATTCACATATCTAGGATTTTTATATTTAAAATATCATGCACTCGAGTACATTCAACATTATATTCGATTATTTATCTCATCGTTTTCTGAGTTTATCGATGAAATAAATCTATTATATTATATTAAGTTTTGGTTTAATTGAATATTTTCCCTCTGCGCTGGAGTGAACGAATGCCAACATTGAGTTTATTTATGGAAGAGTAAGTAAGGTCAAATGCTGCAATAACGCATCTGTTCATGAAATAACTACTTCTGTATTAACATACCTACCTAAAATCACCAAATATTATCTATTACGTGGCAACTCAATATCAATTTAACGTCATTGGTATTCTAAGAGAGATCAAGTTCTAGAAGAACTTACCTGCTTAATAAAAATTACTAAGGCCCATTTGTATCGCGAAAATTCACGTGCAACAAAGTCATCAAATGACCATTCAGCTCCATTTTGTTAAGACCCCGCATTCCAAATCTACGTATTTATAACATATTTCTATTGAAAACTTTACAATTTTAAGCTCTTAAAAAAATATTATTAAAAAAAATAATCTCTGTACTGTACTGTAGTTGAAAAAGTAATTACATGAAATTCCCTCGATAGAAAAAAAACCGCAAAGAATGCTACGAAAATCGAAAAAAATTGGTTCTGTTTTTTTAACATACAGGTATGCAAAAATTCACAGTTTTTCTTAAAATGCTACATAAGACATCTGCCGAGAAATATTTGCTATATTTTTTCCCATTTTTTTTTTATTTTCATGTTTTTTTTTAGGTTTTATGTATTAAAAATATATACAATAAAGTGGTATTAAAAAATGTTATTTTATTATAATTATTATATTTGCTCTATTTTAAATACGTCATGCTTTTATTAAACATTTTTGCTTACGCCTGTACATTATAAGATTTTTTTAAATATTCAGATGACAAACTTAGCTAAGATAGTTGTTCTCTTCTACTAGATCACAATTTATTCAAAAGCTGAAATGGACTTAGAATCAGCTTTTAACAGGGACCTTTCAACTTTCAAGAAAACATAATAGCGATGAATGACCATTTGATGACAATGTTACATTTGAATTTCTGTAAAAGAACTCTTCCTAAAAGATAAACTGATTTTTATTCAAAATTTAAAACTGATAAAATGAGAGTTTTTCAATAAAACAATTGAATAGTAAAATAAATTATTGTGATCAGGGGATACATTATTATTGGTGTATCATATCACAAAAAAACCTTAAATGGAGTAAGCAATGCGAATGGCAGACTGTTCGTTTGTTTCATCAAATAAGTGTCTATGTTAGGTTGGGTTAGTCTCACTTTGCATTGAAAAACCAGTTTTTTTTAAATAATGGATTTACCTCGTACATCATTAATTTGTTCCCTGACCACCTCGAAAACTAATTCACTGGAAAATGCGTTTAGTTTTATGATTACATGAAGGAAATAATAATACAAACCTGTTTAAACAATCATTTATTACTGTCAATTTTTATTCTAAATGAAAAATTAGTCATTAAATTTTCCTTTTCTCTCGTTGAGTTTTCGAAACCATTAGTTTCTTTCAATTATGTTTGAAAATACAACATAACAAAAAAAAAAATGGTAATATTATCTTTTAATCTTGTTTTTTGGAAATATAATCTCAGAATAAATAATCTGGTTACATAGAGCTGTACAATTAGAGCCGCTATTGCGTACTGATATATCATGAAAACGGGTTCTCAACTATTGGAACGCGATAAGCGTTGCGCTTAGACCGGAATCGGTAATTTTTGTTAGAACCTTGGGAGAGTTGGAGGTCAGTTGGAGGTCAAAAAGTAAAACCTAATTTTTCGTTTCATGCTCATCTAAATATAAATACATCAATGTCTGGTTATCTTTTCTCTGTTTACGTGTTAGATTAATTGATGATTTTTGGAATAAGTTTTATCTTATATTTGATTTACAATCAAATCCTTATTTCTAGGCTAAATTTAATTTATTTATATCTTACCTATTTTGTATGATTTTATTGCATGAATTAATTAAACCTAGTTTGTCCAACATCAAAATGTGTAAGTATTTTATAAAAGAATATGATTATTTATGTTGAACATTTTATATTAAAAAAATTGTTAAATCATTGTAAAGAAGGTGAAAATAAAAGTGTTTCAATAAAAATACGTTTTTTTTATTCTTAATATAGTTGATTTTATTTTATTTTCTGTTTACCTTTGAAGTACAGTCTTGTTAACTTTGGTCCCTTGGAAGAATATTTGGTACACTGCATCCTGGCAATATTACAATTCATACAAAAATATACACATATATTTTAATAAGCAATAACGAAGAAATATTAAAATTAATTAAATTAAACTTTTTAATATATTTATATTTAGTTTCATAATTAGGTGTATTGAAGTAACACAAACTTAGGTTAGTTTCGTGTTTGACTTTTGGTGTATTGAGAAATAATTTATTTTATTTGATACCGCAAATGACTTTAAAGTGACTGTAGCCCAAAGATATTAGAAGAACGAGATGTGCTATGAGCAGTTCCATACTGTGTGGAATTGTTTTGCCCAGTGTCGCCGGTTTTGTTCACCAATACTACTGCACACCTTCGCTTACGCTAAGGTATCCGCACTAATACATAGAACAGATTTCTGTGCGTACACGTCCCGATAGTATTCGAAGTACCCTAATTAGGTAGTACTCCGCCTACGGTCCGGCGGCCAACATAGCATATCTCGTTCTTCTAATATCTTTGGGAAATATATATTTTTTAAAGTACTTGGCTATTCTGACCGAAGCCATTTAAGAGTTTCAGTCAGTGCGATACTGAGAGTAACTACATCTCTGGTGTTCCGCTTCCTGCTACTTTTTTAATAAAACGATTTGAGCATAGTCACATAGTGCTGTCTAATAAATGTACTTTGATGACGGACACTGCAAGATTATCCGAAATGTTGACTCAAAAATGTAGCGCAATACTTGATATATAAAAGTTAAGCAACAAAACTATTGGTACACTTTATTTATTTGTAATCAAGTTAAAAACGGGATTGCAGGCATTTAACATTCGAATGAAGTGACAGGTTTCCTAATAAACTTTCAATAAAACACGAATGTGTTATCGCTACTTCGGAACACACGTTCATAAAAAATATTATATATTCGCATTTTGTCAGTGTATATTATCAAGACAAATACAGGTACCTGAACACGTATTCCTATATATTCTAAACGTCCTAAAATTATATTAGAGAACGGCCTGCAATCCCGTTTTTAACAGGATATTAATAAATCAGCAAAACTAATTTTTACGGGCAGTATCCTGTCTGCGCAACATGACTTTTCCGCCACACAATAGAAACAATAATTATAGTAGGACCATTGTGTATGAATTTGAATAAATTCGACAACATAAGAAATTTGATAAAGACGGTATTAAAATCTTTTATAATATTTAAAAATGACAGATCAGTAGGATCAATGTTAATCGCCTGTTCATTCATCTAATATATTATTTACTGATAACCTTATATAATATAATATCTCTCTTTATGATTAAACCATTCATTTTATTTCCATTCCTACATTCAATAATAACATCAAACGACAATAACATCTTTTCAATTATTTATTTTGCCTTGAAAACTCTCCGAGATTTTCATCAAGACAAACAATATCGTAATAGAAATGTTTTTGACAATACAGAACTTATCCAAACCATCTTGTGAAATGGTTTGAATATCAACTAAAAAAATCTTCCAGCTTTGTAATATATATTATGTTGTACTCTTTAAAAACAACATAATATACAATATACACAGTGTTCGGAAACACACAGACAAGATGGAAACTGGTGAATCTAAATATATTTTGACTTTTTTTCGAGTAATTCGAGTGAGAATTTTTTTGGTAAAAATTTAAAAAAAAATCGACAACTTGGTGGTAAATATCAGCTTGAAAATATTTTAAAAAGTTTTTTTTTACAAAAAAAAATGGAAATTTAAAAAATTGAAACGTTCTGATCAAAAGAGAACACGTTTCAATTTTTTGTTTCAATCTAGAACCATAGAATAAATAATAACACATGAAATATCTTGTGGGTGTGTTCATGTTTGTAAATTTCCAACACAAAACTGTGTTTGTGAAATTCAAATGGAATGGAGTTCTACGATGTCAAGCGAGTGTAAATGATGCGGAGCGCAGGGATATTGGGCTAAATTGATATTTTGTTTTAATTCAAATCTGTATGGTATATTTCAAGTGAAATTCTTTATTATACGTATGTCTGAAATCTTATCCCGCAAATTCCCAAAGATATATAGAATAATCCCTTTAAAATATATACCTGTACTTTTAACTAGTGGTGAGGTTCAGCAATTTTTTAACTTAGCCATACCAAACTCTAGCTGGCATATATATTCAGATACAGATATACTCACAATTCAAGAACCTTTTAATTACTATAAAATAACAAAAAAACATCTTCCATAGAAGTAATCAAAAGAAATAAATAAGCAAAACAACAAACGAAAATATTTCAAAGAGAAGAAATAGTATTTTACTATAATTATTTACAAAATATATTATATATTTTAATGTTAAAATTTTGGTAGAGTTATCTAAAAATCTATTCATAATATAGTATTTAAAGAGAAAATAAGTATTCTCTGAAGTTAACAAATATTTATTTTTTAAATTTACATCACAGAAAAAGTTGTTCTCTACAAAGTGAAATAATTATAAATGATAACTTATTTTATTCAAATAGATTTTTTTCTGCAATTAATCTTTTTTTACAGAATTATAACTATTTGGAAAAGTTTCATGAAAATAGCCGTATATAATAAAATATTCTTAAAAAATATAAAAACCTGACAGAAGAGTGGTTTTTTTAAATATTGAAAACAAGGCATAAATTAAAACAATTCAAGGACACTTTAAACAGAACTCAACTTAAATAACACCGAAAACACTACTGCTTTGATAAAAAGAAAATTGATTTATATATGTTGAAAAATGTAAGTATTTAAGTTAGAGTTGCCAAATTATTATTACAAATTTGGGTTCTCCTTAGTAAAGATCATAACCCATTTTCGTCAATGAGTAGAGATATTATACTTTCGATTTGACTGTATGGCAAATACAGCTGGTTTTTCTTTCCAACGTATTCTGTTTTAGTCATTGAAGACAATATCAACTCTCAAAAGAAAGAAGTGAAACAGTAATGACACAAAGAAAATATTTAGTCGCATTAGCATACCACAGTATTGAACGTGGCCAAAGCACTTCTCAGACATGAAGAGGTCCTTGGTATAATCTCTTTCTGTCTTTTCACAACTTTCGTTTGAGAGTAGCTGACTAAATATTACAATTTATTTATTTATGTAATACGCTCGTGTAAATAAAAATAATTAACTGGAACATTAATAAAGGAGTGAAATTTGTTAAATATATTATTATAAAACAGAACACTCTCAAAAGAACACTACATCTCACATTAATATTTATTTGAGGGGTGTGTTATTATAGCCTTCTTGTAACTAAATTAAGTGTAGTTGGACATATCTACGATATGTGAAAAAGTATTACTAACTGCATGCAATGTAGGTACAAGCGAGTATCTAATTGACTCAGTCCTGATATTGTTGTTGAAATTACAACTTTATTTTTCGAGTATTTCTAATTGGTATATGGAAGGTAATTCGGCTAAGTAAATCAGGGCTGTCTATAATAACATAAACAAATTTTCAACAAAAGTCAAATAGAAAACAAGTCTTCGACGAAGTTTAAATCTTTACGTTGCTCTACTACAAAAGTATTCTCTTTTACCCAAGCAATAGCGAATTTAAATAAAAAATGTACTCATTTAGTTAAAATTATTTATTTTAGAAAATATTCTGGTGTTAATTTTTACCTGTTTTGTCATGGAATACATCAACAAACAATCTATGCACAATATTTATACTGTGGAGTATTATTATTTGATTACTTATTAGCAGTATTATAACAACTCTACAACTCTATCATTAAAATAATTGCAAACCCAGAACACGTTAAAGTGTTTTCTAATGTATTTATTGGTAACTTTTTAACAAGAACACGTTGTTGTGTAATGTATCTGTTGGTAATTTTTTACTAAACATTGTTCTCGTGTAAGCAAAGGGTTGATTTGGTAACATTGTATATCGGTCATAATTTTTGACGATCACACTTGTGTTAACTAGTATTTTATACAAAAAAAACGGTGAGCTACTCTAATAACAAGTGATCATTGAATTTAATCACGGGTTTCAAACATACTACAGCATTTCATAAAAACTTAACGCCACATGAAAATATGTACTACATAAGGCCCATACTCTAATAATGATATTATATTTTAATAACACCTATTGTAAATAATAATACATGTTCACGTTTTTATCCATAGAATAAAAAAGAATACAATAAATGACTTGTGGACATGTTTCGCGATCCAAATATGTTACAAATCTATGTTTCATCATGATTACGAAATTCAAATTGGATGGAGATCTATGATTTCAGGCAAATTTTAGTGAGACAGAGCGCGTGCTAAATTGTTTAGATTCAAAAATAAGTCAATAGCGTATCTCCCATTCAATTTGGAGACCAAATATATTTGCCATAGGTAATCATTTGCCAAGTGGTTCATTACGTTTGGTGATTTAGCAGGGGTGACCTAGTTCATGGGGTGAGGTTTAGCTAGATGTTGACGGCAGATGCATCTGCCCACCTACTGCGTGGTGGGCCGGAGCGGGAGAGGCCTTTTGATCTCCCCAACGCCTTGCGCCGCAGTTGGAGGGATGAAAAGACCCTCCAAATAGCAACCCCTAAGATGACATAGGCTCTCAGGGAAATTAACTTATACAAAACCAAAAATTATGGAAGGCATTTAAAGTTTTCTTCTTTATTCCATGTTTTTATCCTATTGAAATGATGTTTTAAACATTGGCCAGTTTTTTAAGCGATTTTTGCAATGCTTACTGCAAGTATTGAGAGCAAATCCGCTGATGTGAAAAATATTATTTATCATTTGGCACAAAGCATCCATCTGTTGTCCTTAACAACATAAACAAATCTAAATAACAATAATAAAGATTGTTGGATATTTATCGCCTTGTGCCGTTTAACAAGCATTTTATTGAAGTATTCTAGATTAAAGTGGTGTTTGATAGTCGCCTCTGTTGTTGAATATTGTCTTGAACTCTGTCAGCATTATCTCAATAGCCAGGTTCTGTTGGAGACAGCCGATGGAGATAATGTTCATCTTTTCCGGAGGAGGCCATAACAGAGTGGGTCCCAGCACAATTGACAAATTAGCAATGTGCATTCTGTTTTTATCTTCTCTTTCTGTCACCCTGTGAAAAAAAAACAACATTAGCACCATCTATTGACATAATCATGAAACAATTTAATAGTAACCAAAAAGTTTTGCTTACAAATAATAAATCATTCGATTCTCAGATTTGTCAAGTCAGAGATTGATTCCCGAAAGTCAGAAGTAACCTAACATTTTTAACAAAATTTGGTAAAAATGATACATTTTTATATAAGTACATAAAATCAACTAAAGTTAGACACAACTAAAGACCATATAGGTACAAATTCACATAAATTATTAAGATTTAAACGCATTTCTAAGAAAAGGATGTCGTTCAATTTTAGAACGCATCTATTGGTTGCTGAATTTTTTGTGGCGGCAATTTTTTTGGGCATAGTATCAAAAGATGGAATATCTTATCAAGTTTTATATCTGATAAAGAAGGGGAGTCTTCAGCTTAGATAACATTAAAAGCATTGAACCTTACTAGATGGTCAGGACGTTATGATGCTATTTTTGCTTTAAAAGTTCGGTTTGTTGAAGTCCAAAAAGCGCTAAAGAAAACAAGTCTATTAAATCGCAAATCGGATGAAATAAATTAAGCTTTATCAATCAAGAAGAAGATCGAGAACTACAGTTTTATTTTGTTATTGGTTTTCCATTGCAAAATTTTACAAACTATTGATGCAGCCTCTAAAGCACTTCAGTCCAAAGCCATCGATCTTTCAAATATTTAAAACAGTGAAAATTTGTCTGGAAGAATTGGAAAGGTATCGACATGAATTTGAAAATTTAAAAAAGGAAGCTAGTAGTGTAGTAGATAAGTGATGCATCAACCCAAAATTTTCTAAAACCCGTCAGAGGAACTTTGCGAAGATGAGCTTCTCCAAGATCCGGAAAGGTCGTTTAAAGTGAACATATTTTATCGAGTATTGGACATTATTATTAATCAACTGAAATCGCGTTTCCTTCCAATGAATGAAATTGTTTCCAATTTCAGTGTTTTGCAACCTGCCACTTTGCAAAATTTAAATGACACTGAGCTCTTAAAAAAAGCTTTAGAATTTGTTGATATATATAAAAAAGACATATCTGAATCATTTTCCAGGAAAATTCTCAGTTTTCGGTCCACCTTCAGAGACGAAATAGAAAAGGCTTCTTGTATTAGAGAACTGATTTATTAATAATAAATAATCATTTTATGTCGTGCAACTCTCCTGAAGTGTGTACTGCATTAATGTTATTTATTACAATTCCTGTGACTATAGTTAGTGCTGAAAGGTAATTTTCGAAACTAAAATTAATAAAAACATATTTAAGAAACTCAATAGGACAAGACAGGCTATGTAACTTGGGGTTCCATGCTAACTCAACACAGTGACTATTCAACACACATTTAAAAAGTGATATAAAGTCATTAAAAACGATGTAAAAAAATTAACATAACCTAACCTAACCTACTTAACCCAGTTAATAAAGTTTTTGTTTCATCACTTTCCATGACTTTATATAACGTTTTAAAGATGTGATGAATTATCGTTTTGATGATTTATCCGGTCACCGTAACTTTGCTATTCTGTCTATTGAAAATTCAATGGCCCGATCTTTAAACTTTGATACTTTTGCGAAACAGAAAGCTAGGAGAAAATAATTTTACTAAAAAATATCTTGTAAAGACTAATTTTTCTTTAATTATACCTAAATATTATGTAATACCTATGCTTTTGAAAATAAAAATGGACACAATATTAGTAATACTGTTGGGTATCTTCTTAAGTTATTTAAAAAATCAATTACAACGCGACTGTGATTTTTACTAAGGGGGCCCCATCCAATGAATTTGCCATGGGCCCCCGATGGTATAGTTTCGCCACTGTTCCCTGATAAGATTTTTGAAGCTTATCGATAGGTTTAATCTGTTCAGATATCAATTACATCATATGATGCATCGTATTTATGATTATTTGGATAGAAATAATAAAATAAATAATTATTCACGTAATTTGTTTAGTGGTCAATAAAAAGCAAAGAATGCATCTCAGAAAAGTGACTGGTTATAAGATTAAGCTAACTGTGTTCTGAATGTTACTGTACGTAGTTTTCGTTATTGTATTTCGTTTAAAAAAAATTATTATTATTTCGTATCTTGCTTTATAGAAATCCAATGACTTCTGGAAATATCAACGGCTTTTAATTGTTTTGAGATTTTCACGGCCAAAAGTATTATAATTATTTATTTTTTGGGGGTTTTATGCCTTGTTGCACTACCTCCTTATTATCTAACGTTTTGGACAACATTATAGTGTTCATCATAAGGATAGATGTGTAATCGAAGATTGTGGTGAAATGTGTGCTGAAGCGATGTTGGCGCTAAAGAAGGAGATTGCGGAACTCGGCCTAAAAATCCAAAATTAACCACGATAATACTTTTGGCCGTGAAAATCTCAAATCATATCTGACGGACAAAGTCGTTCCAAGCAATGTTCATTCTCCAGAGCAATAGCAAATATGAGTACAACATTCCTAAAAATAATCCTTTGGTATTTTGAGATTTAAAAAAAAAACTGTGGTTTCGTAGTCCAATAGTCTCGAGCAGGCCAAATAATTTGATTCTTTCTCAAGAAAAAATTTCGAAATTTGAAAAAAAATTGATCAATAATATCACCAAAAGAAATTAAAAATGGAACTAACTCCCTTAAAAGGAATTAGGAAATAGTTTCGTTAAATCCGGGCAGTTGGAATTAGTTCAAAGTTTAAATCGGCAATCGGTATGAAAAGAATAATAGTATTAACATCATTAAAACAATTAAGACAAACCTGCTATCATTAAAATGTACGGAAACCAACGTTTCACGTAATTGAATTTATAAGTAGGTAAATCGATTTTATAATTTAAATTTAAATGTAAATTTTACCGATAGTTTTAATAAATCACTTCAAACGTCAAATAAATAATTATAGGGAACATTTTAAATTTGATTCACATTTTTTTTTGTTTTGTTTATTAAATGACAAGATTAAATTAATTAAAATTAGGCACAGATAAATAAATAAAATATTACCTCAACAGGTGTTTTAGCAGAAATTCCAGTGTAATCCTGTTACACCTTGGCAGACTATCAACTACTTCCTTGAGTTCCAGAGCTCTCGCTTGGTGATCCTGGATAGCTGTGAAAAGAAAAATGAGGTTTATTTATTTGACTTTCTTATTGGCCTTTCACACAAAAAATTGATTTTATTTATTTAAATTGTGGTACAGATTTAGTGTCTGCAACAACTGTTGGTAATAATAATTTAAAGTTTTAAATTCTAATAACAATAAGGACCAAATTTCCGCGAACCGACCCGTGAACTGTGAGAAATGAACAATTGCGGTCCTGTTTTACGGACCATTATACCAACAATGTTGTCTCTTTCATGCCGTATATCGTTCGTTACATTTATTTGCAACAGCTGTCGTTGCCGTCACTAAATCTATACCGATTCAAAAGAAAACGTCTGTCACCGGTTTACATAAGACATTTACTAAGTTTACTAAGCCACTAACAGACCAATAAAAATGATTATCTTCTGTTACAGAAATAATTTTGACTTTAAAATGTACCTAGTTACACTTAATTACTACCAAAATGGAGCTTGCTCCGGCATACTATAGTTGATAAATAAATAATTGCATTGACCTAAAAAATCGAGACATAAAATCTGTACAAATATCACGATGCCTGAGCTCATCGTTCGAGGGCTTTTTTTAGAATACATAAGCAGATGTTCTGCTTCATAGATAAAATAATTTAATTTTTAAAAAACATTGGAAGACGTTCATTCAAGAGTTGAAAATATCCAAGGTTGTAAGAAATAATTGATTTAAACGTAAATCTCACAGAAGGTTAGTTAGTAAAGTTGGTGTTATCTAGAGATAATAATAATATTATTTCAAAAGACTCTGACTTGACAGCCGCCGGAATCAGTTCTGAAGTTTGGGTAAGCAAAGTGACAAAAACTTGTGCTAACAAAGCTTTAATTAGGTTTTGACTAACACAATGGTTACCTACTTTTACGAGTACTTGTCAAATTACCAAAGCCACTTGTATTGTTTTCATAATTATGTCAAACTTTGTCAAAACTTATGTACTGATTGATTTTAAAATGGAATCATGAAGAACCATGGAAAATGAATTTGAATTTGAAAATTTAATCAGACGTGACCATCGTAAGATTTTAAGAGATTAAGAGATGAATAGACAGCGTCGAACAGGAATGGAGTTGGGCGTGAAGGACTGAGGAGTGGAGATGAACGGGGAGGGACTGCAGGCAGTGGATGATAAAAGAGTCACGAAAGAGAAAAGCTAGTTATATTGTCTTGCGAAATATAAATACTAATGATTGTGTTTCCTTCAGTATGTACATACTGAAGGATTAGGCAGACCGTGAAAAAGGTTGTTAGATTGCGTTAGAGAGGATTGGAGCAGGACGTGAAGGACTGAGGAGCAGAAGTGAATAGCGAGAGTATATAATGAGAGTGTAACGAAAGCGATAAGCTAGTTATATTCTTTACTAATTATTACGAGATGTAAATACGAAAGGATTAGGCAAACCGAAGAAGAGATGTATAAACTGAGTTGAAAAGAATTGGAGTAAGACGCAAATAAGTGAGGAATCGAGGCGAATGGCAAGGGACTGCAGCCAGTGGATCATGAAAGAGCCTCAGAAAGAGATATGCTAGTATTATTCTCTTTCGAGATATAAATATTGATGGCTTAGGAACAAGGCAAATGACAAGGAAATTTTTTCGTTTGTGACAGATGATGGATCATTCATTCATTGATGGATCTACCAAATGTTTAAAGAAGTAAACTTATATTTCAGGTGTTTGTACTTACACGTGGCATCCAAGGTTTTCTGGAAGAGTTCTGTAGGGATGACGGGTTCCTTGAGCTCCCGGAAAAACAGCTTCAAGGCTCCAGCCAACACGTGCACATCTGTGTCTGGCTTGTCCAAAATTTTAAAATTATTTTTGTCCACCTGTGAAACAAGAATTTTGATTAGAATTTTTTAAGAGATCATTCTTAAGCCGATTGGTTATAATGAAAAAATAAACTTTATTTCCAAAATTTGATTCGTCATTTTTCCGAAAATAAGTATTAATTTATATTATTACTACATATGGTTACATAATAAAAACGAATTATTGTTATTTGATGTGAATTAGAATGGAATTCGCAATAAGGTTACTGACATAAGTCTCGCAATTTTGGCCAGTGAAAGACAAAATGTCACGTTGTAGAAGGAGATCGCAGCTTGGCTCGCCTGTCTTTTGCCTCAGCAACAGTCTAAAATATACTTACCACCCCCGTTCCAGGAAATCTTCCAACTAATCAATATATACTCCAAATGAAATATCCAAAACACATTTTGACGCAAAAGGAGATCGCAGCCTAGTTCGAGAACTCTATTTCTGACCTGTCTTTTGCACCAGAAACAGTGTTAATTTTTTTCTTTTGAAACATTTTTTTTTAAATTTTAGGTAATAATTATGGCTGGAAAACGGTTACATACCTCCATTCGGATCTTCTGCACCTGGCTAAGATTTCCACTGGCCCTGTACAGTCCATCAGTATTCATATGTTCCTCCTTGCTCTCGATGACTCGAATGCAGTGCTTGACGAACTCTGGAACATCAGACTTGTCCTTGTTGCAAACATCCTGCAGGCTGCATCCGAAGACCGCTTCATCTGGAGAATGAAAAATAATCAATAATTTTAAAAAGTTGGTATTTTCAATCTTTTCATTTTCTTAACACTCTAAAAATGCTTTCGAGAGATCACCACACTAAATTAAAGGTGCCAGGGGTCCTCAGGTAATATGTGTTTAGGATGCACCAGCTGCGTGGCATGTCTAATCGGGAGAGGCTGGTTTGGGATACCCTTTGACCTCTCCAACTGGCCTCACGACTCATCGCCTTGCGCCGCAGTGGGAGGGATATTTTCATATATCCGACACTCCTGGACACACTGATACCTAGATTCCTAAACCTAACCTAACCTAACCCAACCCAACCCTCATACCTTTTACCTTCCAAGAACTTCCTCTCCTTCGTTTCCATAAAAAAAGACCCTAAACACAGCATCCCAAAAGATGTGTCATCCTGAGGGAAATTGTTTTCCGCACGGCCTTGCGTGTTGGGTTTATATACTATTGGGCCCGGGCAGACGTTGTCCTGCCACAGACCGCCACCTTCTATATGTAGACCGCGTTTTATGTAGACCTCATTTCATGTAGACCGCATTGTATCTGTTGTCACTGTTTTGGCGTACATGGAATACATGCGCAAGTCACATTCGTCGTAGATATTGTTTTGACGTTTCATTTGATATCGATCATTTCAGCAGATCGTGATTATTGTTCTGTACGATATAAAATAATTAAAAATGCGACCGGTACCGTTATATACTCTTAAAAGTACCTTGAAGTATATGTCTTTCACAGTGTGACATATTGCCGTATGAATACGATCCATAGAAAACAATTCCGATATATTCATTGTTTATTTATCTCAATTCAAATGTAATAAATGATATGAAAAATCTTAATTGACAATGGATAAAAATTTAATGAGGTAAAATTATTTTTTTCAATTCTAACCTCGGGTGAAGCCGGATATTATCACTAGTTTGTTAATGCAAACAATGAACTAGCAAAAAAAGAATACTTATCCCGTTTTCTCGATGAATTGCTATTTTGGAGGGAAGTGCTTTCCGAACCTCGGCAGCCAATTTACCCATCAAAATAAAACTTCATTTGATAGCCACCTAAAACCCAATTAGGGTCAATTGGAGTTAAATTTCTTAACTGAACTGTTGGATTTGGAAATGAAGTTTACTTGGAAACAATGGCGCTCGAGGATGTTGCGAAACTTGACCCAGTTTCACCAACATTGACTCTAAGCCTCCAAAGTGTTTACATAATTTTTTCCTCTTTTTTCGACTAAACGACTCTGGGTATAGAGCAAAGTAGATCGATAAAACCCTACGTCAGTACGATATTGACTAAATCCATCATCTATGGTCAGTTTGTGATATTTGCGAGCACGGTCAGCATATGATTCTGACATTCGGTAGAGAAGAGGCCTCCAAGGCGTCAGATAAACATCGGTTAGCTGTCGATACTTCCAACGTTTTGAATAATGTCGTATTTTATGAAAAATAGCTAGCTTGTTAATAAACGGAGTGAACTAACGAAGTTTTTACGCGGAGAAAACTAACTGATATAAAATATTGCTATTTTTTCAAGAATATCTTCAAATTATTCGTAATATATGCAGATTAGCCAGTGTTGTACTCGTATTTTGATTTCATTTTTATTTCGTGTAAATATCAGTTCAGCCATCGATAGCACAACCTTGCTAAGGATATAACATCGCGTTATTTAAGTTATTAAGTTAAAAATTTGATCGTGCTATATCCCTAGATATTGTGCAGGTAAAGAAAAATCGCTGATGCTTGGTTAAAACCTCTACCCTTTTCTAAGAAAAAATTGGTTTGCAATGAAACTATCAGCGGCTGGTCCACACGTATCTTTTTAATATCTCCAGCCAGCGTCTCTCGTATGGTGGAAAGGCTAAATGACACTGGTAGAACTCTGAGACTAGCCTATCTTGTGAACGGGAGTTCTAAAAAATTTCGGCTTTTCATGTGGCATTTAATTAAGATTTGACCCGATTGTGTAACATAGATACTAAAAAAAATTCTCAGAATATTCTATAATATTATATTCTATATTGTAGGAGTTCGCTCACTTCAACAGAGCAGAGTATCTGTTATGTACGTAAACTCAGTTGTAGGACAATTTTCAACTGTAAAATCTGCACTACCTACTTACATAATGAAGTGGTCTCCTACAGCGAAATTTCAATTTTTTACAAATGTCTCAAATTATTCAGGGCATGTTGAAGAAAATTTTGAATTTGTCGATAATACCGAATAGTACCAAAGACATAAGCCGTCAAAATACCGAATAGTACCGAAGATAAAAGCTGTTAAAATACCGAATAGTACCGAAGATATTAGGCGTCAAAATACCGAATAGTGCCGAAGATATAAGCCGTTAAAATTCCGAATAGTACCGGAGATATTAGCCGTTAAAATACCGAAAAGTACCGAAGATATAACCTGTCAAAATACCGAATAGGACCGAAGATATAAGCCGTCGACATACCGAATAGTACCGAAGATATAAGCCGCCGAAATGTTAATATGAAGCCGGAAAATCAAAAGGGCATAAGCGACAATTTAGTAAAAATTAGTTAATCATACAGTTATTATAAGAATTTTAGTCTGATCAAAACAGTATGCGTAACTCATTTTTGACTAAATTGTTGCTTACGCCCTTTTGCCTTTCCGGCGTCGATATTACATACGCGCCAGTACTGCAGCACTACCAGTTGAATAATAAATTATACTGAGTCGTGTCTCGTGTGACGTCACGAGACATCATTGCATACGTTTTACGCAAGTTCACTATGATTTCGTCATTTTTGGAGATTATTTTTTTAAATGATTAACTGATGTTTATGAGACAAGGTTTGTATGCATAGCACAAAGGATAACAAATTATTATAAGCATTAATTACTCGCCTGAAATATCCGTACATATTGGTAATATCTCCCGATTAAAAATAAATGCCGCTGACGGGAATTGAATCCGCACCTTCTGATGTCCGGTCAGGTGCTCTGGACCACTGAGCTACGTCGGCTTATTCCCAACACGCCTAATAGTTTAATATGTACAAGAACTTCAATCGACAATTACTGCTTATTATATTTTTACTGGTCCAGATATCAAAATAAATAAAATTAGGAGCTCATTGAATTTTTACAAAAGCGAAAACCAAAGGCAGACCGAATAAAAATTACCCTTTGCAAAAGACATTATTTGTATCAATTTACCGTTGTAATGAGAGACAACACATAAATATCACTTGCTGTCGAATAAACTACTAGTGTCCTATTCTGAACACGAACAAGGAGTAAGCATCTATCAGCACAGTTAATAATGGTGATTATAGCGCCAGCCCGCTGTTAAGGGTTGAACTCTGCTTGCTAACCGTGTTAAAACTAGTTTAAACTTTACAATTGTTTCACTCCAATTTACTAATGCTTTGTAAACACGCACTGTTGTGAATAACAGAATAGTTTTCAAATAATTATTTTAAAAATACAGTTTACTAGTAACCTAAACTAACTTAAAAAGAAGTCACAAGCCAAAACATTTGTATATTATTACTGTACCTTATTTCGCCAAAAGGATAGGAATAAAATCATGAAAATTGGCAAACGGAGTTTCGAAACGCACGATTTCAAGCGAACAAGTGTTTTAAAATTAATTTAGTGAACAATTATAAGAAAGAAAAAAAGTTAATCAAGGGAAACTATCACAGATAATCTTAGCCATAATATTGTACATTTTAAAGTAGTGTCTTATATGCGTTCATACAAGTTGTAGTAATTAGTTTACGCCTTATATTGTAGATAATGGAATTAACAAATTTGTTTCAATTCTACTCAAACAAAACGATAGGTAACGCTTCAAATAATTTATGCAAAGCTTAGTTTTTCGTCTTCATAATGTAAACTGATTCTAAGTAAAGATTAATATAAATAGTCATTTCACGCTAAGCTAAGACTTAATATTTGAAACGTTTTTTAGAAGTAAGATTTGATTGAAAACCTTGCGTTGATCATAACCTAATAGGAGGCGGCACTTGCGAGTGCCTCAACGATCAGAAAATTTGTTTGTTTATCTGATAAAAAAAACTCAAAAAAAATTGTTTTATTCCTCCTACGGCATATACTTATTTCTCTATTTAAAAGATACCCTCTCCACAGCATCAGTCCGATGTGGTTAGCCTCCTGCAGGGTCTTTCTTGTGTGTGGAGTCTCAGTAAAGATTTAACAAAAGTTAAATAAATTAATAGTTAGATATTATTTATTGCCTTCGAAGAATAAAATGTGAAACCGTGTAATGATTAAATAAACATTTTTATACGTTCACATGATTTGAGGTTTTCAAGGACAAAACTTATAGTGATTGTTTTTTTGGGTGTTATGCAGTGTTGCATTTTTTCCTCATTTAGAAATCGTTACAGTGCCCAAAACGTTGATTAAAAAAGGAAGAAGCCCAACACGGCATAATACTCCAAAAACAACATTGTTCCAAAATAAACAAAAACCATTTTGTGTCGAACACATTTAATTGGATTCTCTGATATCCGACCATTATTTGATTTGTTTCATGGTCTATACGGTGTTTTTCCGACGTTTATTGGTTCTGGGAACATCACATCCGTCTGTGAAGTGTAATTATCAGATGTATTGAATGTTTGTAGGCTCAACAAATTTTTCGCTTCCATCCCGCGGGGATAGAAATATGTTTCACGAAAGGTAAAAAGAAATTATGAAAATACCAAAAAAAAAGTCTACTACATTAGGCAGTCAAAATGTATTTTTGACTTGAAATATGCATGAAACTGCACAAGAGTCCCAACTGCTCCCAACCGTCTGGAGTCAGTGAGCAGCATTCCCATTTGTCAAAAATGTTCAGTGTAGTAATTTATTCCTTACGTCCCCAACTCAGTGAATATAGCCCAAATAATTCACAGAAATTTGTCGTCACCGGGGACAAGTAGTATTGCATAGATCCATCATCCAACATTAAGCAACCTTTTTATTTTATTAGAAGAACTTACTCGTTATAACATTACTATTTTAAAAATAATAAATCACTATTATTTTTAGGCTTACTAAAAAAGTGTTCAAATTTGGGCATAAAATCATTTTTTAGAATTTCGTGAAATAATTCCTTTGTAAAATTTGTATCATAGGATACAAGATATCGTTTTGTCATTAGCGATATGAAATTACATACCATTTTCACAGGAACAAAGAAATAGTTCTTGCTATTAACCTATTTTTTGTGACAGTGTCCTCTTACGGCTTCCGGTGTATTATCAAATTTATCCATTTGTTATTTGTGATAAAGTAAATAACATCACAAAATAATAACGTACCTAAATCTGAAAATAACCAATGGACGGCCTAACAAATATAAATTTATATTTAAATTCTTCTATTTCGATAGGGTTTTTTTTCACTATCATTTAGAGAATTTCTTGCGGATGGTTTATTTATATAAAACATGCGTATTTTATTTATAGAAGGTCGAGCAAAGCCAACTATCTGTCTATATAAATAAAAATGTAAGTGTTCGTTTGTTCAAAATCTTAAATCTCCGAAAGTTCTTCACCGATTGCTTTGAAATTTTAACACAATGTTGCATTCGAATACGCGTGTGTTTTCATATACCTATATTACATAGATGTCACCTGTGATAAACATGCTTTTTTAAAACAGCGCCATCTGTTGGATGTTTAAACAACACGCGCTATTATTTATCTATCTGCACAAACAGATTGAGCTACAGCAACGCGTGGCGGGGTACAACTAGTTCATTAATATATTAAACTTTAGTCTGCGTTTGTTTGTGCTCGCAAAACTCGAAAAGTAGTAGACCGATATTGCTGAAAATTAAAAAAAAAAATTTTGCTAGGAGTGTTTAGAGAATGGTTCGAATGGTAAATGAAGTCGGTGGCGCCCGAGGAATACTTATTGCAATATCTCTGCACCGGAATGAGAAACGGAGTCGAATTAATGTCGATGATAAAGAGAAAGACATTAACAGCAGCGAAGTATTGCGGGGTCCAATAGTACAACTAATTTCTTACACTAATACACTAATATAGTCAAAGTTTCTAAAGTGCTAAATATCAATAAGTTATTCATGGGTTAGTTAGATATTAATATTTTAGAATATATAAATACAATTAGTTCTAAAAGACATGCAATGTTAGATACAACAAACAAACTACAATATAACAGCAACTACAAAAAATGCAAAAATACACTAATATGTAAGGACAAATGCAAAATTTGACCAAAAAATAACGAACCCGGGGTTTTTTGAGCATTTTTGCATTAAGATTCTTCATGTTTTTCATATTTTCGACATTTTAAAATGCCAGCAATATGCACATAGGATCTCTATCAAAAACAAAACGTTCAAAACCAAATAAGTTAAAATACTCCACAGAAAATCATAAGAAAAATTTAAGAACACGTTCTTTCAGGAATTGTATTTATCTATTTTTTTAAATCGATTGCTTTACACCCATTACCCACTGATCAGATAAACCCTAGATGTATGATATATACCGATTTTAAGGAGAACAGATTTCTCTTATGTACATAATTATTGAAAAACAATGAAATTATTTATTTGTTTATGAAAAAAATTGATCCATCTCGGTCAGTAAAAAAAAAAATGACTTTAGACAAAAAAGATTTGTCTAAAACATACTTCTATCGGTTTATATCTTCAGTGTTCACACTAAATTTTAAACGATAGAATCCTCTGTTCGAATGTTTTATAGCTGACAATATTATTAGTATGGTGCAAAATTAATGTTAACTACAATAATAATTTCATTTTTATATCGAACCTTTGTAAATCCCAATCTTTGTAATTTCCTCGATGGTCTTTCGCTTTCCAATAAACTGTTGAATTATATTTTTCGTTTTTCTAAACGTGGAGCTTTGAATTTCCTGCGGGTCGCTGATGTCGCTAACATTTTCCTGATCTCGTCTGACATAGTTTTCATTTGCTTCATTCTTTGCGTTTTGCACATCGCTTCTTTCAGAGTCTGAAAAATTCAGGATGTTTAATTTCACAAAGCGTTACAAAAACAAATGGGAAAATTGTAACTGAGAAACATCTATTTAGTAGTGATATATCAAATTCAATCTGCCTGACACAACATTACAGCTTGGCAAGCTGAAGAATGCGCTCGGCCCTTCATGTACTGCGTAACCTTGCCAAAGTTTTTCGGAATATTTCAGAAAATCTGAAAGGTGATTTTCAAAATGACCCCCGCCCCCCACGCCTTGTATTAATATGAGTTTACGTGCATCAATCATCAAGCGCATTCTCTTGTTTGCCAGACTCTAAAGGAGATGAAAAACATTTTTATAGTATTGAAATCGATTCAGCAAAGCATTAATAAAAGTGATTTTAAGTATTCTAATAGACATCCTAAAATATAATTAATAATATTATTATATTGACTTGTTGACGTAACGTAAAAGCTTCTGCTATGGACCATTTGGAACATGTTTTCTACCTAGCTCTTAAAATTGCTAAAAATGCATTTTTATTTTAACCCCATAGTTTAAAAAAATTAAATAGTTTCAGAATTCTTAAACTCGATTTGTTTATTTTTTTATGGAGTAGGTAGTTACCGAAATATTTGAATAAATCCTATTAATTGTTATAGGTGGCCATTTCTATTTGCTCACATTGGAAAGTATTGTAAAAATTCAATAAATTATATATTTGTTACTTTTTTAAGAAAAGTGAAGGTGTAGAACAGCTTAGTTTTTGTTGATATGAGGCAGATACTTTGTGATGTGACATTATAATTTAAAACAAAACAATAATTTGGTTAACATCAATTTTATCTTTTATACTAATTGCTGACCGAGTTTCCCTACAACCGTAGCTTCTTCAGGGCTGTTTCATACTATTATACTGTAGTTATATATTAGGAGATTATTACCCTGAAGAAGTAGAAGAAGTCAATAGGTTATAGCGAAACCTGGTCGGCATTAAGTATAAAAACTAAAAGTAGTATTTACTTAGTTATCGTTTTATTTTAAAGATTAGTTTAAATTAAGTTGAACTAAGATTCTGACTATCCGGGGTCAGTAGGACTATGTTAAACCCACTCGGCCAATGTTGTTAGACTGAAACTGTTAACTAACTCACTGTGAAATAAAGTTCAGCCTAATCCGAAAACAAAACGTTTCAGAAAATTCACAAACAATTAAATTGTTAGCCAAAAACATCAATGTTAATAATATTTTAAAAGATTTGCGGGATTAAAAAAATTTTGAGTGAAAAATATCAATTAATTATAAGCAATAATTAGTCGCCTGAAATATCAATACAAATTGAAAATATCTCCCGAGTAAAAATAATTGCCGCCAACGGGAATTGAACCCATGCCTTCTGATGTCCGGTGAGGTGCTCTGAAACCACTGAGCTATGTCGACTTATTTTCAACCCGCCAAATGATTCAATATGTAATAGTACCTCAATCAACAATTACTGCTTATTATATTTTTTCCACCTGTAAAGATCCAACTACAGGCCGCATTTATTTTTACTTGGGAGATATTTTCAGGAGATTCAGGATCCTCGATTCGATAGATTGAATAGATTATTTATAGGTATCAAATTATGTTTAGGGTTATCTTATTAATAAATGATGATGATTGCAATGCTCAGTTATATTATGAACCTTTACGACGTTGTTTTAGTATCTGTATGTGTTCTCTCAAGTTTAGTTCGTATTTCTTTTTATGCACACGATTGTGCATTCCCCCCTTAAGCCCCCGCATACGCAATTTCTACCGAGTTTTTATATTACAAGTGTCTCGTTAACTCTTTAAGTTTTTAAGTTCCAAAATTTTTTTTCATTATTTAAGATAATGTGTATATATTTGTTATGCCTAATCGTTAATTTTATGAAATTCCCTCGATAGAAAAAAATCGCAAAGTAAGCTCCGAAAATTATTACAAACAAATTTTGTTGAAAAAAATCACAGTGTACTTTTAAATGCAACTAAAGCATTTATCGAGAGATTTTTTTTATGTTACAAACGAGTCGTTTTTTATTCAATATTTTCACCATTTTCGCTCAATTATTATCGTTTTTTTAATATTAGCGCGCTCCCTCTAACATTCGTATTTACATATCTCCCATTCAAACATCTTTGAACGCTTACTATAGGGCCTTAAGGCGAGACAATTACCTAAAATAAATCCAGAATCTTAACGACGTAAGTGAAGCAGCCGTGCACAAAAATATGCGACGCGCGGCTCTGGTGTATGTGTACGAACACAAAGAACGCGTGTTTCGGCTTTCAGATTACCAGCACTCAGTGCCTGAGTCCGCCGGAGAAGATATCCGCCGAGTTGTGGACACAGAACGCCGGTAAAATCCGCGCCATTTGCGCAGTAGCCTGATAGCAGCTGTCAGTTTTAACAAAATGTCAAGCTCGTAGGAAGAAGATTTTATACTTTTTTTCTTGAAATTAAGTAATAAAACAATTGGTATTCATCCAATTAATAGTAGTAGAAAAGGTCATGGTGAATATCATCACTTGTTTAGTGAGCTTAAGGCGGACGAAGAAAGATTTTTTAAATATACCTTAATTCAGTCGTGACATTTGAGGTTATCATAAAATTTTCTCAGTTCGTACTTTTGTTCGTAACGTTTTCATTCATATCCTTACTGATTTCTTTCCAGCACTTGTCGACAACATTTCTGTTGCTATGTAAACTGTTTCTTTTATCCTAGATCGGCGATTTGTTAAAAACAGCAGCAATTAGTAAGTCGCTCATTTTGACAGGACTTATGTTTTGACACTAGCTTCCAAAACAAGCTTCACTAACCGGCCGCACCGGCGAGTAGGAATTAAGAATTCATTCCGGTAAAGCTTCTCGGCCCGCCAGCGCGCGGACACAAATCTGAACCTGCCTTCACTATGTGCGTTCTCACACGTTTAGATACAAACATTCTTGTCGGCGCGCCTGCGCCAGTCGGCCGCTTACTCGCCGGCTAATCTGAAAGCCGAAACAAGCGTTCTTTGTGTTCGTACACTAAGAGACCAGACATATGTAGACCTGCGGTAGAACTTGCCCTATCAAATCTTTAAAATTAAGTGGGAATCTTAACGACATAAGTGATGAAGTCGTGTAAAAACAACATTAGGCGTCGGCCCGGCGTTATAGCAGGCCTTGAAAATCGATCTTTCCGTGGGGTTTAATTTAATTATTTCTGATGAACGAATTACTAAAATCTCAAATGTTCCTAGAGGAATCCCTCGGGAAGTAACTAATTCACTAACTAAAAAAATAAAATCTGGTTCCTACCGCTAACTTTATAGTAATCCCGTAAAGTGCTGTTTTATTATTCTTAAATATAAATAACTTACATTCGTAAGGATCCCACAGGGATCGAGAAACAACCTTAACCTAACATAACCTTACCTGACCGAAAGAGAGTATGTGGGATTAAAAAAGAAATGGAACGATGTTAGGTTAGGATGGTTAAGAGAGGTCATGCACAAGCACAATGGTTTCGTGAAGAAAAATATTACATAGTTTTGTCATGAATAAAGTATGCAAGTAATCTAATATTAATTTGATTCCCGGCAATAACACTGTAATATTCAACCTTAAAACGATACACGTGTTATAATCATGCTTACACTACGTTATAGCATGAGGTCAAATAATAAATTAATAAAAACATGCCATGCCCTAAACATGTAAATGACAAAAGAAATTATTAAAATGTCTGAAAAAAATTTAATATGACATGTACATTAATAACAAATTGTGACGTATTTATTTCATTACGCAATTTTTTTTAAATACTAATTTCGGTTGTGACCTTCCTGCAACTTCGATTCAACGAACTATAGAACTTGATAAACTTTGATAAACTGATTGTTGAAACATTTCAGATAAGCGATAAAGTAGAAACCAAAATGATTATATTTTACGTAATTGTAAAAAGCATTCACTTTGTGGCTCATCATAATTTATAATAAAAACAAATTTATGTGTTTTTATTATAGATTATATTTTAATTAATTAATTAAATTTTACGAAGACAAAATGTGCATTTCTTTTGTTTAAATTTTTGACAGATGTCGTAATTTTTCACTTTTACTAACTTTGCCGTCAGCGGCAAATTTTTATTTTTTTTATTAATTTCAGTTATAGTGGCGGTTCAAAAACTTCTTTGACATTTTTGTGTGTACTGTAATCTCGCTATCATGAGAGTGGTATATAAAATTTCTCATACAAAAGTGTTCACGCACCTATTTACATGTCTAAACAAAAAATAAATTTAAATTTAAACGCCCTCGATTTCCGCCTTACGAAACTACGTAACTTTGTCTAACTAAAACCAACGATCCAATAATATATATTATACTAGCCCGAGCTGTATGATATCAACATGAAAATGCGCATGCGCGGTTCGGCGAATTGCTTAGGATCGAGAAAGAGTATACTCTCCAAGCAATCTGCCCAAATTCTGAAATAATTTAATACCATTCTATCTGAACTAACCTAACCTAAGCCCCGTCCTACCCTAGCCTGTTTTGACACAGGATATTCCTAGTGAGACAGGCACAGTAAACAACATGTGTAAACCTAATAAATATATTAGTATCACAGCAAATGAAAATTGCTTTTATATTAATTAATTTTGGTGAAGACAAAGCACCGACAGTTAATTTATTGCATTAGTTATTTGGATGGTAGTGGAGATGGTCCCCATTATCTCCCCGAGAAAAACCGTCAATGCGCAATGATTAGCAAAACCCAATCAGTCTTGCTTATAAAGATTCCCTAAACGCCCCAACATCTATTCGGTTATACGGTGAAGAGGGCCGTATACTGCTCGGGTTAAGGAATTTACTCATAATAATATTCATGCAAATTTTTTTTATACTGGCACCACTTTGTTCCAATTCTCAAAAACACGGCCATTTTCGCATATCGTGTTTAGTTGCTAACGTCACGTTTCATTAGATGACATTTGCGATGGCATTGACCCGGTATGCTTTGAATTGCTTCGAAATTTGGCAAATTTGATTGTGCGTTCCGTATTTGCTTTGGTAAATCGATTTTAAATATTCCTCTGATAGTGGTGCCAATAGGTATTACTGTTTTTTTTTACATTTTCGTTGTGCGACCGTTCGATATTTGTCAAATCAACCCGATTGTTAACAAAGTCCGCAATCTACGACAGTAATACGTCCCTAATCCCGGAGGTTGGGCGGTTTAAATATCTGCCACCAATACTGCGGTATAACGGCCGGTATACGCAGTAGGCATGCGCGTGATTATGAGTAACGTTTTCTACTAACCAGTTCTTATCCCTCCGTATTATCTATTATAAAATAATTATGAGTAAGATGGAAGAGATTTGAGGAAAAAATTAAAAATGTTGGTTTGTTTGAACCACTAAAATAGAATTATTGAATACAATATTAGCGATTCCTAAACGAAAATCTGAAACAGAAAAATCAGAAAAATATAATGGTCATATCGCTAATATTGTCTTCAATAATTAAATATTACAATTTTTGGTTTTACTCACTAAGTTATACCAAAAAATAAACATGTATTTTCTAATAAACACCGACCGGTTTCGGAACAAACCGTTCCGTATATATTTTATATATAGTATATATAAAATATATACTATATATATTTTCCGTATATATAGTATATATTTTATTAAAAAATAAATACAAAGTGGTTAAAAAAAAGTTATCTTGTTTCATTTAACATATTTTTTATTTTATAATTATAATGGATAACCGTAATAAATGGAAAAACAAGTAATAGCTACATTCAAAAGTATACTCGCATGTACGTATATTTATAACAATTTTGTTCGTGGAAAAGTAGAATTGGTTCAAAATATATACAAAAAAGGGATAAATATTTTATTTGAGTGGGTTTAGCTTCCTAAATACTTAAATTTTAATGTCAAGGCATCCCTTGGACCCAATTTCATTAAGTGGAAGAACGAGATTCGGGGTATCCCGAAACCAAAATGGTTTTATTGAGACCTTAACAAATCGTTTAATTTCATACAGATACTGATTTCATATTGATAAACAACTCTGAAAAGATAATGATTTCAAAATATTCATCAGGTATTTGAAAGGCAACATGAAAATTATATGAGAAAATCGATTTTCACGGTCAATTATGTGAACTTAAGTGATTATACTAGGCTGGATTAGATCGGGCTGGGAAACCATAATAATTTACATATTGAGACGTGACAGCAATTTTTAAGGCTGCAAATCGATACAATTGCCTAATAATTTTAACAAATGTTTTAACAATTTTGCAGTTTACCTACTACTCGTATTTAGTCCCTAGCTACGATTGTGTACTATTTGATACTTATTTGTACCTACAATTATAGTTTTAATAATTTTATACCCAACCCGTAAACCCAAGATTAAGGTCTTAATACTTTTACAATTTATTATTTATTATTTTTGTTGTTTGTTTTTGGGGTGTTATGCCGTGTTGCGCTAACTCCTTCTTTAGCCGACGTTTCGGACAGCGTTGCAGTGTCCATCATCAGGGCAGATCCGGTAGATCCGAAGATGTGTGAATTTTGGTTGTCGAGTTTGTGCTTATTTATTTGTGGCCTGGGCCCATCCAAGTGCGAAATGCCAACGGAAGTGGCGACATCTTGTGGCGAATTCTGAAAGCTCAGTATTTATGTTAGCCTGGGTCCCGTCCAAGTGCGAAATGCCAACGGAAGTGGCGCCATCTTGTGGCGAATTCTAGAATTAGAAAACCGATTGACAGCGATTAGAGTAGATGTACCCAGTATCAAGGTATAAATGCAATGGTTTTATATTGTGTTATTATATGGTATTGGAGTATACTTAGACATGTTATTTGCGTTTAGCTTTGGTGTAGCCGTCAATTACCGGATACCAAGAGCTGTTGAGCTTAGCTCCGTCGTCTCTATTGATATTAAATGGATTTTTGTAGATTTCAATTGCCTCCATAATCAGGCGTGATCTATAAGTTTTGGGTCTTCCCAGGACCTCGGGAGCAAATCCAAAGTAATGGCCGGTTTCAATTAAGTGTTCGGCGATTGCCGATTTATCAGGGTGGCCAAGTTTACAAGCACGAAAATGTTCTGCTATCCTTTTGGAAATCGTCCGCTCTGTCTGGCCTATATAAACCTTGTCACAACCAGAGCAGCTGAGTTTGTACACTCCATCTGCTTCCAGAGGAAACTTAGTCTTTGCAGACCTCAGTAGGTCTTGGATTTTGGTGGTGGTTCCGAAGACAGTTTTGATGTTTTCTTTTCTCAACAGCCTGGCAATTCTGTCTGTCACATTGTGAACGAAAGGCAGGAAAGCACAGCCTTTTGAGTCTTGTTCAACTCTGTCTTCGTTTGTTGTAGATTTGGCTCTTAAAATTTGCCTTGTCTGACTTGCCGGGTAACCGTTGCGCTCCAGTGCATCGGTCAGTTTTATAAGTTCTGCTCCAAGTTTTGTTTCTTCACATATTCTGGTCGCTCGGGTCACCAACGTATGGATAAGTCCTCTCTTCTGCGCTGGGTGGTGATGCGAATCAGCGTGTAAGTATCGATTCGTATGAGTTGGTTTCCTATATACGGTATGTCCTAGGCTACCATCGTGTTTTCGCATCACCTCCACATCTAGAAAAGGCAGGATTTTATCTTGGTTTTCCAGCTCCATTGTGAACTTAATTTTGCTGTGGAGAGAATTAAGATGGTCCAGGAATTCGTTAAGTTTCTCCGTTCCATGAGGCCAAATGGCGAAGACATCATCGACGTAGCGCCACCATACTTTAGGGACAGCTGAAGCTGTATCAAGTGCCGCTTCCTCAAACTTCTCCATAAAGAAGTTGGCTATTACTGGCGATAACGGACTGCCCATTGCAACTCCCTCCACTTGCTCAAAAAGTTCACCCTGAAACGCAAAGTATCCCGTTTTGAGGCAGTGTTCAAAAAGTTTGCAGATGTCTTCCTCATATATCTCACTGAGCATTGTCATTGAGTCTTCTAGAGGCACATTTGTGAAAAGAGACACGACGTCAAAGCTGACCAAAATATCTCCTTCCTCAGTCTTAACCTGCTTAAGTTTACTGATCAGATCTGTTGAATCCTTAATCCACGATTCGGTTTTTCCAGTTTGCATCTGCAGTAATCTCGAGAGGTGTTGGGACAGTTTGTATGTAGGTGCACCAATAGCGCTGACAATCGGTCTCATTGGGATTCCCTTTTTGTGTATTTTTGGGAGACCGTACAGGGCAGGAGTTCTAGAGGCCTTTACAAAAAGCTTAGACCAATCCTCTTTTCTGATGCTAGATGCTTTGACTAGTTCCCTTGTCTTTAAGTCAATCTTGTTCGTAGGATTGTTTTTGATCTTCTTGTAGGTACCGGAATCGCACAAGAGGTCTTCCATCTTCTTTATGTAGTCTACCGTATTAATCACGACAGTGGCATTTCCTTTGTCGGCTGGCAGAACCAAGATTTCCTCATTGGTGCGCAATTCTTTTAGGGCCGCAAACTCTCCTTTTGTGATGTTTGGGCGGGGTATTTCAGCCCTTTTCAAAATATGGCTAGTCTCTTGTCGTATGTTCTCTGCTTGTGATTCTGACATTTTGTGGACTTTCATCATTGTATGTAGTGCTGTCTCCACACCACATATGATAGATTCCACAGGTATCTTTTTGGGGGCAACTGCATAGTTCATGCCCTTAGCAAGCACTGAAGTTGCATCTGGGCTCAGCGCAAGGGTCGAAATGTTGATAACTACTTTATTTTGATCAAGTTGTTTTCGATCTCCTTTTTTGGCTTGGTTGAGCCTCTCAAACTTATGTTTCTGTCTCGCATCTGTTGACTGCTTACACCTTAGTGCTTGTTGGTAAGTTATATTGTCAATTTTATTCCAATCTTCTTCGATTAGGATTGTACTCAGATGCAGGTGTAAATTGAAAAGGTCCCGAGATGTTCCATCCAGTTCGCTGCGCACATTATGGATTCTTTCCCTTAGTAGCGCTGCTTCTGCTCTTTGAAACACCCTCTCGGCTTTCCGGGATGCGATATGTCTTTTAATATGGATGTGTACTGGTACGACCGATTCCTCCTTGCATCTCTTGAGGAAAGCCAGGCTGCCCAATAAATGGTTCCTACGCTTCCTCAGATTCTCCAAACGGCGTACCATCGTGTGAACTTCCTCCCCATAGAGGTTAGTCAGGTAAGTTTTTAGATTCTCACGGCCAAAAGCATTTTTGTTGTTTGTTTTTGGGGTGTTATGCCGTGTTGCGCTAACAGCGCAACACGGCATAACACCCCAAAAACAAACAACAAAAATGCTTTTGGCCGTGAGAATCTAAAAACTTACTATTATTTATTAGTTTATTGATTTGGCAGCGTAGTTGCAGGAATGCGTTGTATGCCTTCATATTTCAATTTGACTTACTCGTGTATTGACTTGGCAGCGTAGGTGCGGGAATGCGTTGTATGCCAACATATTTCAGTTTGACTTACTCGTGTATTGATTTGGCAGCGTAATTGCGGGAATGCGTTGTATGCCAACATAATACGTTGTATGGAACAAAATGCATTACGCTATTTCTAGATCTAGCAAAAGCATTAGACACTACTTCTCATAAAATTCGGTTGAATAAACTACAGCGTATTGGTATAAAAGGTCAGCTCTTCAAATGGTTGTGTAGCTATTTAAAAAACAGGAACCAAAGAGTGCTTATCAACGACACTATAAGCGACCCTGCTAATATTAAATTCCGTGTACCCCAAGGAAGTACACTAGGACCACTTTTATTCAATATATATATAAATGATCTATGTGACAGTTCCCTTGCCGACCACCTTTGCCGACGACACAGTTTTATTATTTGAAGGCAAAAGCTGGAAAGTTCAAAAAATGGCTAGACAACAATCTCCTCACTCTCAATCTACATAAAACCAAATTCATCCGTTTCAGTGCAACACAAGCAGGGAAACCAAAAGAAATACACATCATCATTATACACCACTGTAACGACCGAACCACTTGTAATTGTATTATCTTAAAATGTGTCGATAGCATCGAATACCTAGGAGTTATCATAGACAAATCTCTGAGATGGGGCGAACATATAGACGAAACTTCCACAAAGATCAGAAAACTAACTCATGTATTCATGTCTGTTCTGTGCTTAAAAGATCTTAAACAAATGTACCATGCCTTGTGTAACTCATTGCTGGATTATGCATCCTTGGTATGGGGAGGATGTTCTAAAACATTACTTGACCCTCTATCAAAAGCACAAAAATCACTTTTAAGGGTCATTTTTAAGAAACCATTTAGGTTTCCCAGTGATCTATTATTTGAAGAGGTGCGAGTTCTTGATGTGCGGCAACTGTATATAGGAAAAATTATTTTACATACACAAAATCATCGACACCCCTATTCATCCATTGATCATCTCCACAACACCCGTCAAGCAAGGAGAAATCCAGTAGTTCCACCCACTACAAACACATCACATGCACAAAGACAATACTCCTACTTATGGCCTAAAATGTTCAACCTCATTCCCGAAGGATGGAAATTGAAAAGTTCTAGCGGGTTGCGAAAATGGGTTAGCAATTGGTTTCTGAACATTGGGAGAGTCGAGAGCGAACTCATGCTAACACAAACTCACATATCTAATTTGAACTAATTATTTAATAAAAAAAATGTTAATTAAATTTTATTTTTTTTTTAGTACTTATTTAAGTACTTAGATAGAAAAAATATATATAATAGCGTTGATAATATTATGTTAAATTTTACTTTTTATCTTCCAAAAGGCTATTTTATACTTATAAAGTTAGTTTTTATTACAAGTTTAAATTTTTTTTATTTCTGTTCCTAATACTTGATCTTCATTGTTGTTATTATTTAAATTTAAATTTGCGAATTTTAATGACTAGCCATTTAATAAATAAAGACAAAGATTCGTAATTTTAAAATTGGGAATTCATATGTCATACGGCATATATCCTGGTCTAGTAATGTGTAATTTCTATCACCTAAGAAATTCTAAAAAAATAGTACTATAGGATTCATATGTCTTTTAGTTATACTGATTTATAAATGTGGAAATTCTAACTATACAATTGTAAATGTTCTCCAAAATGCCCTGGAAAGAATATCAGACTTGTGATGTCCCGAAAGAAACCATTCATCTGTTCTGAATGCAATTACTAATGTTATCCAAATTGACCCTGGTAATAAATTACATCTTTGCGATTCTTTCAAGGATAAAGAAACCATCCTGTCACTTCGAATGCAATCAACAATGTTCTCAAAAAAAAATTTGACAGCATCGCCATTCCATTGTAAGAATATTATGTACTAAATACACAATTTGGCAGTCCTGACACGGGAATCCTTCCCAGTTGGACACACAAAGGTTCGTTTTGTATTGTTTGTAATTTATATATATATGTATATATATATAAAAATAAAATATACATATAAAATATAAATATTTCAGTTTGACTTACTCGTGTATTGATTTGGCAGCGTAGTTGCGGGAATGCGTTGTATGCCAACATATTTCAGTTTGACTTACTCGTGTATTGATTTGGCAGCGTAGTTACACGAATGCGTTGTATGCCATCATATTTCAGTTTGACTTACTCGTGTATTGATTTGGCAGCGTTGGTGCGGGAATGCGTTGTATGCCAACATATTTCAGTGTGACTTACTCGTGTATTGATTTGGCAGCGTAGTTGCGGGAATACGTTGTATACCATTATATTTTATGAATCGTTTTTTTTTTCAATATAAGTAGGTACATATTTATATGTGATATAGTGAATCATGATGTTTTCTAGAGTACACAATTCTACTTTACAGTGAAAAGTGCCCTTGGGGTAATTTTGCACCAAAACGGCGCCATACAAGCTATCAAAATATTAGTATATATTATTTTATTATTAAAACCAAAAATTGATTATTTTAGTTTCCACGTAATTTGAGATGGAGATTTTTTACAGAATATGACTATTTTTGACTTATATGACAGTGAAAATATATTTGTGAGAAAGTCACTTAAAATAATAATAAAATCAAGCAGTGAAATTCATTTGTCACAAAAATGTATAAAATTCGTGTTTTCAAGCTTTCAAAGAAGTTACATTCAGATGCCTAAAAGAAAGATTTACATCTTAAAATTAAAGCAATGCATATTTTCTAAATATTCATCGAATCTCTGGAAAAACAAATCAAACAAAAGGTAGGGTTGTTTAAATACAAAGCAGAAAACTATTTGCCTGAAGCAGCTAAAACTGCAATCCCTAACGTCATCACAGCTCATTTTTTCAGTTGCAACGTTATGTCAATCACGTGTCGTGAACTGATCATGTTAAGGCATGACGCCAAATAACGTTTCTACCGTTTATTTAATTAAGTTAATGAGAAAACAGGAATAACAGGAATGCTCGATTTCAATACATTAGAAGCCCGCAGAAAAATATTTTTAGGCAAACACTTTTTTAAGTTAATCTCTGGTACAATACACAATCCGCCTATATTGAAAGAGGTTAACTTTTATGTCCCTAACAATTATACTCGAGGGAGATCCCATGCACTCCTATATGCTCCGAAAGCGAGAACTTCTGCCTATCAGAACGCGCCAATAAACAGAGCGACTCAACTGCTTAACGATTCTGTATTAGCCATCGACATTTTCAATGTCACCTACAGACAATTCAGTAACTATCTTTTAACATATGTCACAAAATAGTAAAACTGCCTCTGTTAACTTTTTCATTTGTAATCTTCTCCATGATATATTGGTGTATAACCGTTTTATGGAGAACATGAAAAAAAAAATAAAAAAAAATAAATAAATAAATAAAAAAACGGAGTTAAAACCCGGGAAAAGTGTTTACTAACTCATAACAGGATATCATGGGATGGCGTCTTTGGTTTTGAAAAAGAAACAGATGTCGCCCACATATGAGATGGGCTGAAAATCTAAAAATAACAGATTCTTCGGTTGAACGAAATTCACCAAGAATCTGCAAAATTGGACACTTTTGAGAAAAATCTCTATTAAATTTGTTAATTAAAAATAAATATTAGAATAACAATATTTAATTATTGAAGACAATATTTGCGTTTTCTAAACGAAAACCTGAAACAGAAAAATCTGAAAAGGTTACGGTCACATCTAGGACTCGAACCCAGGACCCTTGTCTTGCCGGGACACCGCTCTACCAGGTGTCTCGGCAAGGCAAGGGTCCTGGGTTCTAGTCCTAGATGTGACCGTATCCTTTTCTGATTTTTCTGTGTCAGGTTTTCGTTTAGAAATCGCTAATATTGTCTTCAATAATTAAGTATTACAATTTGAGGTTTTACTCAATAAAGTTATTCCGAAAAATAAAAGAATAACAATAGTCCAATTTTTTTATTGGACAATATTTATTTATACTTACTTTTACGATTTTTTTTATTCGATTCCGTTATCTGATATGAGTTCTTTTCTTTCAAGCCCCAAATTTTTTTCATCTTTTGGTCTGTAAACCCAAAAGTGTTAACCGATTTAAATTCATCGAAGGGAAACATTTGTCAGGCTATCCAAATATATTCGATAATAAAAAAAAACAGTTCGTTCATTCACTAAAGTTCCATATATTAATTCTCTGTCAAATTTTATCTTAACCTCTGATGAGTTATCCGAGGCATTTTACAAAACTTGACCCGACGTTTTCAATTGTTATTACGCAAGTTAACGAAATTCTGCTTATTTCCTGTCGGAAATTCAGTCTTTTTCAGAACATTTTCATTATAGAATTAGAATTTTGCAACGCTCTTTATTTTTGGATTATTATTAAACATGTAAAATAAAGGATGTGTGAGCTTTTTATCTCAGTATTCGTGTCCTGAACAATATATTGATACACTGATACGCTGATTTCAACAAATCGATGTTTGTCTGTCTGTCCATCACTGAACACTCTTGGCATTTCAAGTATAAGAATCTCTACCATTTGGGGAAGTTTTAAAACAATATAGATTCCGTTTAGGCATCCAACAATCACAATCACTGACAACTACTGACACCATTTACGCACTGAAAACAATGATGCATTTAATCATTATCGAGTTACGACATCCACAGTGAGGATAATCAACACCAACAGCCATACCGACGGTATTTCAGAATTAATTTGATTCAATTTCGGAGACTTGAAACATTCTAAAATATTATTGATTATTGGTAAGAGCGCTTCAAACTATGGCTTTGTACAGAATTGATAAAACCTACTGTGGAAAGGAGGCAGATAAGATATACGTCGGTATCAGTACTGTTAGTGACATCCTATCTACTCGTATATCTATTAGATTACGGATGCAGTGGCGGATTAAGTCACTCTGGCGCTAGAATCAAGAAAATTTTGGACCCAGAAAGGTTGTGGTGCGGGTTGTGTATGTACATAACTTAATTAAGAGGAAACCCGGGCGCTGAGATATTTGAACAATGGGTATTTTAAAAATCACTTGCTATTTCACTCTGCTCAGCGAGCGCGCTACCGATGTGTAGGTACCCACCCAACTAAGAGTGTGTGTGTGCATGTTACGCTCGCCTATTATTATTACTCCCGCCCCGCATCTCCCGTCTTCCGTCCTTCGTCATGTGTCATGTATCTTTCCGACTTATTTCTCCGTTACTGATTTTGTCTCGGCGTATAATCTCGGCGAAATGGATTTTGATAGGATTTTTACTATCATTTAAAGATTTTCTTCCGAAAGGTTTACACACGTAATTTATAAATATGTATTATATTTATAAAAAGTAGAGGAAAGTCATTGTGTAATCAAGTGATTTAAAATATATGTTCGGTCGCTTAAATTGCTAACGCTGGCTAAACCTTGTGAGATACGTCAAAATAATGTACTACTAATTAATTGTATTGCTCTTACTTACTTGACCGGTCAGTGGCTGAGTGGGCATCGCGTTTGGGTCCCACCCGGGCGTCCCATGTTCGATTCCTCGGCTGGCTAAGTTCTCCATCACAACACAAGCAATACCTTCCGCTTAGTGTGGTGGTAGTAGGAGTTTTTCAAATGTTAGGTCATTCGTAACCAGGGAATGTTTGTCTTTCTTTTAAAAATTAAAAAAAAAATCTTACTACCCATATAGGTACACCTACTAAAATATGTAGGTGCGTACATTTGAACTGCCTCCGTGGTTGAAGGGTAAGGCACTTGGCTACGAATCCGCAGGTCGCGGCGTGCGCAAGTAAATTTTATTAAATTAATTTGTGTCGTTTTGCTAAATTAATCAATTAAAAATAATATAAAATACTTGTTTGGACAGATAGTTATCTTTTTTGTTTATCAAAACTTAACTAAACCATTCAAGTTGTTTGAGACAGGGAAAAGTAGTAAAATAAAATATTTATTTTTTATTTTAGTAAAATTCCTGAAATCAACAGGTTTTAATTCCCTTGCGATGTTTATTTAGCCAAAATGACCAATTTTTACCACATAAACATCGCAAGTGACCAATTTTCGATATAATATTGCAATTTTTTGTTCACTATTTTGTTTTACGAATCTTATTATTGTGTTTTGTTAATAGAGCCAACGCCAATGCCATTCGTTGAAATTTTGAAAATGACATGAAAGCCATAACACCCTTGCCAATCACCACACTGCAAATCGGATGGTGTGGAGGAAACCTCCATTTTTTCCACTCTACCTCCAGACATGTCGTGGTTCTGAAAATCGGATCATGAGTAAAAATGAACTAGTATTTAAATATCCATGTAACTCGAAAATAATAGAAAATGTCATGACTAAACGGCGCAACTTTTCCTACTGTGTTTTGTTATAACAGATCACCACGCAAATGGCATCTTTTAAAAAAAAAATCTTTATTCATTGTAAGTTGAGGATTTTTTGACTTTCATGCTAGGTACATGTTCGTGTTACGACCAAATTCTGTATCGGGTTGCTACAGGGTTTTGTTATAATACTCGTCCAAATAAGTCGCGTCTCAACTTGAGCGCGCACATACAATATTCAGGTGGCTTCTTGCTGCTAACTCATCTCAGTCGCGTCGCGACTTGAGCGTGCGTTTAGACTGGTCTCCCGATCCTGCCTGCCACGCAACTGGCGGACCGATGCATATATCGCCAAGACCCGGACAATCCTCACCCCCATGAATCCGGGCACCCCCTGCTCAAGTCACCAAACGTAGCGAACCACTTGGGGTGACCTATGACAAAGTTTATCCAATAAATGGTTCCCGGGGCGACCTCCCAAATTGAAAATTATTATAGTACTTGACGTATACAAATTGAATTTGGTCCAATTTTAGTAAGATCGGCAAATATGGTATACTCGAAATAAGTCACTAAACCAAAAAAAAAACTAATAAAATATATCAATAACTCGGGAAAAGACAACACTAGTGCACCGACACAATTCGATATACTACGCTACATCACTTTACTGTATATTTATTTGTCGAAATAGAAGTTAAATAAATAAAATAACAATATACATAAGGTTATTGAAGAATTATAATATTATGCTAGTTACCCAAAAGTTATTTTTAAAAAAATTATCCATTTGAGTGTTTTGTATCCATATTGGCAATACGGAACGAAATCACGGATGTTTTTTTTACGGATATTATTTTTCGTAAACATATGAAATTAAAGTAAGAATATCGGAATACTTCACCAAACAAACACAAAAGTGACCAAACGGAAAAAATAATAAAAAAAACATCGATTACTCGGGACAACACAACACTAAAATATCGAATATCGATTTATGACTACGTGACATCACTTCGCACAAATACATACGTATTTATCTAAACCCTGTCCCCCCGACCATTACCTCCCGAATACTGAGTGAAAGGGACACATGCAGCTCGGGCTACAAATACCTAAATGAAATCTTCAAAATCGAGGTTTTGTTTTCCCCATTTTTCTCCTCCAAAAGTTAACCGATTTTCAATTTTTTTTACCTACTATATAAGAAGAAACTATTTTATGTCGGGCCGTTTTGCTTTTTTTCAAAATATATTGTCTAGTTTGTAGACTGAACGTCTTTTGACTCCGTTTAAATCAGGCAATTTTATTGATTTTTGGAAGGTCATAACTTCTATAAGAAGCAATTGATCAAAAAAAACAAAACGTACCGACACGCAAGTTGCCAATATCTATTTTATGTTAAAAAAATATTTGCTGTAGGGTTAAAATCCAGAAAGATAAATGGGAACTACGTTTGTATGGAAAAATCAACGTCCGGTTACGTCTTAAGAAAGTTTATCGTTTTTGTAGGTATTGTAGAAGTCCCTGGTTGTGATATTAGTACTACGTTTTCCTATGTCGTTGGTATATTATTATATCAACCTGTGACAATAATCTTGGAAGTTTTACATCTTCACTGTGATTATGGTTCGTGAAAATAAATCAATTTTTTTTTTATGTTTTAAAGCATGATTTACAAACCTATTTAGTATCTGTAGCACTAAATATCTAATTGAAGGAGAAGATAATACTAAAAAATCTGAACGCAACATGAAACAGAACAAGACACAGAAAAATTAAAAGATAATGGTCTCAACTGCGCATCGGTTTACTATGGCAGTTTTGAATAACTCAAGCAAAAAAGTGAATCTAAAAAGATTTTTTTTTTTAATGATAAACTATTGTGTATAAGACGAGGTTTTTATGAATAGCACAAAGGATAATAAATTATTACAAGCAATAATTAGTTGCCTGTAATATCAAAACAAATTGAAAATATCTCCCTAGTAAAAATAAATGCCGCCGACGGGAATTGAACCCGCGCCTTCTGATGCTGCTTATTTTTTTTTTCACTTGTAAACAACCAACTTTATTTTTGTATGAAAGGCTTTGTTAGTGATAAATTTCCCACTAGATGGCGTCAGACATCAGAAGGCGCGGGTTCAATTCCGGTCGGCGGCATTTATTTTTACTCGGGAGATATTTTCAATTTGTATTGATATTACAGACGACTAATTATTGTTTATAGTAATTTAATAAGATTTCAGTTTTTTTGAGTGAGAGCTTTGGGAGGGGACGAAAAAGGTCTGTTTAATTAATATGAAATTAGAGAGCTAAGTTGATTTACATAGTGTTAAAGTAAACAACTAGAGATGAGCGCGCTCTCAATCAACCTCTTTCGATACCAGACTATCGTTCATACCAGACATTAGTTCGGCATACTAGTAGTTCCTTAAATTGGCAATTATAAATTATAATTATAAATCATTCAACTTTTCATAAAAAAGAACAGAAGTGTTATCTAGTTACGTATCTCTCACATAAAGAAGAACAGAAGTGTTATCTAGTTACGTACCTCTCGCATAAAGAAGAACAGAAGTGTTTTCTAGTTACGTACGTCCTACATAAAAAAAGAACAGAAGTGTTATCTGGTTACGCGCCTCTCACATAAAACACAAAATAATAATAAACATTGCTAAGTAGGTACTCTGGACCCAAATTCCCTCATTATTCTCCAAAATATCTACGTAAGATGACACATCCCAAGTTTTTTTACTACAATACATCTATTTTAAAACTTTAAAAAATAAAATGGTTTTTGCTTTAATAAGGATTGCACCTTCCTCCCCAGGGACCGGAGTAAACCGCGTTACTGACCTTGCCAGAAGCCAATCGTGTTAGACTGACATTTATTTCGTACATTAACTGCTGTTATTTCGTCCGATTTCAGAGAAATGCGTATGTGTCAACGTGTGTATTCGTGATTGACACCAAAAGTTCATAGAGTGCATTGTCATCGATAACGATATAAATATGCCACGTTTCACCTAGATCGAGTGTCGGGAAGTGGGTTAATTTTCGCTTCCAAGACGCATTTATTCATTACCGAATTCAAAGTAAAATTCAAGATAGGTATATTTAAAAAATCATACCATATTAAGGAATTAGAGGAATATAAACCATATAAATGTTGACAGGTCGGTGGATGAGTTGACATCACATTCTGGCCCTACCCAGGCCTAGCGTGTTCAATTCCTCGGCTGGCTAAGTCCTCCATCACAACACAAGCAACATTTTCCATTTACTGTGGTGGTAGTAGGAGATTTTCAAATATTGTCAGGTTATTCGTATTCCGGGAATGTTTGTTTTTCTTATAAAAAAATAAAAGATTTAAACATATTTGAACAATAAGTTCGAAGTGTGGACAGTAAAAATCGTCCTGAAAAAACATAGATAGGTCTGCTTAGATAAATTATATGAATGTGAATACATTACACATGAAGATATATTTATATGTATAAATACGTATATTGAAAGTCGCCGATTAGATAAATTTTGATACCGGTTGTTATCTGTCAAATGCTCCAGCAATATAAATATAGGGCTTTCCAATAAGAAGTGTTATTTTATTATTTTTTATTTTTATTTTAGCGACTATATAAAATAATTGTTACATACAAAATATAATGGTGAAATTAAGTATAAAATATTGTATTTCTTAGTCCTCCTCACTAGGGGGTCCTGTGCCGAGGCGGACTAAAGTTATTTAAATATGGTTTATTTGTCTTCTATGTCGTTTTTAGTGTCTTCTATGTCGTTTTTAGTGTCTTCTATATCGTTTTTAGTGTTTTCATTAGGGTTTTTTCATTGACCTCTTTCAGCCATATTTTTATTAATGATTTGTATTCATTAGGATTTTTTATTAGTTTTATGTCTTGGGGAAGGATGTTATGGAGTTTTGTTGCAAAGTATGTATAGTTTCTTTGTCTGAATGTGGTTTTATAACTTGGAATATTTTTTATATCATTTTTGTTCGAACTAGTGTTATGCATACACAGTCTAGTAGAGGATTTGTTATTTTTGAAGAGCTTCAATAATATATTTTTGGCATATATTTGCTGTACATTTGGTACGTCAAAGGAATTGAATATTTCAATTGAAGGCGTTCTAATTGGTACTTTCAATGTGGTCTTTATGATTCCTTTTTGAATCGTATTCAGGTTGTGTAGGTACGTATGTGTAGCAGATCCCCATCCTATGATTCCATATTCAATTCGAGAATGACATAATGCGTAGTAGACCTTTTTCATATCCTTTTTATTTAATACGTTTCTTAGATTTTTAAAGAAATATATAAGGCTTGTGAGTTTTTCCGTAATACCTTTGATGTGTAGGTCCCATCTAAGATTTTCGTCGATTATTACTCCGAGATATTTTATGTTTTGTGTTTTTTCGATGACGGGGCAGTAACATTGTATATTATTTCCATGGCATTCGTGTAGTTTTAGTTCTAGTGATTTTATTGGTTGGCTCTGTTTTATTCTATTTAATGTGGATGACTTTATATTAAGACACTGATTGTATTTTATGAGATAGACTTTTATTCTTGTGACGGTTATACAGAGAGCTTGTTAGCGTGACCACAGACGACAATACAATGTGTTACAATCACCTCTAGCACTAGTGATGTGCGACACCAATAGTGATGTTACATCCCCTTTCTTTATTTATAAAAACAATAAAAATTCAAATACATTGATATTAGACATTATGCTTACATACAATACAATAAAATCTTAAATACACTGACATTAGACATTATACCTATCGGGTTGTTTGACCACTCTACCATATCTGGTAATGTAAGGGTTGTTCAAATTATTATATTCTCCCACCTGTCCCTCATCTCCAGCTTCTGCCTCTTCAAGTGCCGGATCAGATCGCATGGACAGATGGTCATTATTAACATTTGTATTATATCTCATTTTTAAGTGAATTCTATTTCGTCTGTACGTGTTACCATAATAATCTTCAACAATATAAGACCTGTTACATTTTAATTTTTCCTTGACCACAGCTGGTAACCAATTACTTTTAGGGTTTTTCTTAAAATACACATAATCTCCTGTTTTAAATATAGACATAGGTTTTGCATTGACATTATAATATTTAGAATTTTTTGAATTATTTTTTTCAACGCAGTTTTTGTACTCTGAGAATCTTACAACCTTTGGTTTTAATTTAATTTGAGTTGAAGGAATATTCATTCTTAAAGTTCTAGACATTAATAATTGAGCAGGTGACGGTAAATTGGCTTTAGGTGTGTTTCTATAATGTAATAGAGCTATATAAGGATCTGTATTTGTTTCTTTTGACTTTTTTAGAATATTTTTTATAATTTTAACAGAACTTTCTGCCTGACCATTAGATTGAGAATGATATGGACTAGTAACTACATGTTCTATATCCCAATCGTATAAAAATGATTTGAATTCAATAGCTTGAAAAGGCGGACCTCCATCAGAGACTAAAGACATTGGTATGCCATGACGTGCAAAAATAGATTTTAAGTGAATTATGACATTTTTTGCAGTAGAATTATTATTTAGGAAAGCAGTTTCAATAAACTTTGAATAGTAATCTGTTACAATGAGGTACGTTTGATTATCAAAATACATTAAATCAATACCTACTTGTTGCCATGGAAACTTATTAATTTCATAATTTATCAGTGGTTCCTTCTGATTAGAAACTTTAAATTTATTACATATTTGACATTGCTCAATTAAATTTTTTATATCTACAGTGATACTAGGCCAATATAAAGTATCTCTAGCTAATCTTAAACATTTGTTTATTCCTTGATGTCCTTCATGTATTTTGTTTAACATTTCTTTTCTCATAGTTTGAGGTACTAGCAATTTATTACCCTTAAATATTAACTCATTAATGACATGAATTTCGTCTTGAATATTATAATAACATTTTAAAGTGTAATGAACTTTATCTTTGCTATTCGGCCAACCTTCATAATAATATTTTTTTAATATTTGCATAGTTTCATCCAAAGCAGTAGCATTACTCAATTTTTTACGATATTCTTCACTAATAGCTAAGTTCATATATATTGAATTTACATGACAATGTAGATCAGACTCATAATCGGGTATATAATGATCTTTTAAAGCTGCTCTAGATAAAGTATCTGATATATACATTTCTTTACCTGGGACATGTATAACATTTAAATCATAAGATTGAAGAGCTAACATCATACGTTGCAATCTAGCTGGTACATCATGTAAAGGTTTTTTAAATAAATAGACTAAAGGTTTGTGATCAGTTTGTACTGTCACTTTGTTACCATAAATATACTGATGAAACTTATTACAACCAAATTGTATGGCAAATAATTCTTTTTCAATTTGAGCATAATTTTCCTGCGACTGTGTCATTGTTTTTGAACTAAATGCAATTGGACGGTTATTTTGCATAATAACTGCTCCTATAGCTGATTTTGATGCATCGACTGATAAAGTTAGTGGTATTTTTGGATCATAATGACTTAAAACTGTTGCATTTGAAATAGCCTCTTTCAAAGTTTTAAAACATTTTTCACAATTTTCATCCCATGACCATATAACATTATTTTTTAATAAATTTCTCAAAATTTGTGACTTATTTGATAAGTTTTCAATGAATGGGCCCAAATAATTTACCATTCCTAAAAATCTTTGTAAATCTTTGACATTTTTAGGAGACGGCAACTCTAAAATAGCTTTGACTTTCTCTTTGTCAACTTTTACTCCTTCCTTACTAAAAATATAACCTAGGAAACATACTTCCTTGACTAAAAATTTACATTTCGACTTATTTAATTTTAAGTTGACTTCTCTAGCCCTTTCCAAGACTTTTCTTAACCTAAAATTATGAATTTCTTCAGTTTCTCCATAAATTAAAAAATCGTCGACAAAAATTAATATACCTTCCAGATCTCCAAACAAATCTACCATAATCCTATAAAAAATTTCCGTTGCTGCGTTTATTCCAAACGGTAGTCTTAAATACCTGTACCTTCCAAATGGAGTTTGAAAAGTACATAAATCACTACTTTCTTCATCTAACTTCAATGACCAAAATCCAGAATAAGCATCTAGATGTGAAAAATATGCAGCACCTATAAGTTTTGATCTAATTTCATCGATGTTTTTTAATGGAAAATATTCTCTCATTATGCAGTTATTTAATTTTCTAGGATCAAGACAAATTCTTAATTTACCTGACTCCTTGACAGTTATGACAACAGAATTTACCCAAGAAGTAGGTTTAGTAACCTTTTCAATGACCTTCATCTTGTCCATGCGATCTAATTCCTCACGAAGTCTGTTTTGTAAGGCAAATGGGACTTTCCTCGGAGGATCAACGCACGGAACGGCATCTTGACGAAGTTTGAGATGAACGACAGGTGGTAAACATCCGAGACCCTGAAAAATGTCATTATATTCAGTAAATAAGGTGTTATGATCATATTGAACATTAAATATTCTTTTTATAATTCCAAATTTCTGAATAGTTGGAAGACCTAAGACTGATTGACATTCTATATTTGTGACAAAAAATATTATTTTACTTATGACATTTCCATTGATTTGACATACAATATCACAATGACCAATAATAGGTATTTTATTACCTCCAAATCCTGACACTTTTGTAAAAACTTTTTGTAAAATTGTATTACATAAATTTAACTTTTTAAAGTTTGTCAATGACATTACATTTATATCAGCTCCTGTATCCAAGATACAGTCTAATGTTTTATTATTAATTATTATATCTATGTGCCATGCTTGACTTGAATAATTGTTATTATTAATATTTCTGATTGTTGCAATAAAATGACCCTCAGTGAAATTAGCACTGTCATCATTGGGTTTTGATGACTCTAAGTTTAAATTTCTGACTTTATTGTGACAATTATTTTTAAAACAATATTTAGCAAAATGACCAAAAGAATTACATGACCTGCATTTGACATTGACTGCTGGGCACTTGTAGCGATGATGCTGACCACATCTTCCACATGGATTGATATGACCACTTGACCTTGGCTGTGATGATGATGATGGTGACCCATGACGACTTGAAGATCCAAACTGACTTGATCTTCTTGAAGTTGACCCTCTTAGACTTGACTGACATGATGCTCTCGACTGTCTTGAAGTATTTTTATTATGACTGATTTGAAGAATTTCTGTGTGTGTTTGTTGGTTAATTTTCTCTGCATTGCTTTGTGACAATAAGATGGTTTTTGCAATTTCAATCGTTTTTTGTAATGACAATGTAGAATCTTGTAATAAGCGTTGACGGATATGATTTAAATTTGCACACATATTTGCAATAAATATGTCTCTTACCAGAGATTCTCTTAAATTTCCAAATTCACAATCCAAACTTAAATTTTCCAAGTCCAATAGAAAATTATTGATGTCTTCTGAATTATTTTGTTTTCGTGTAAAAAATGAATTTCTTATCATTGTTAAGTTTTTGTGAGGTGCAAAATATTCATCAAACTTTTTCTTGACTTGTCGTAGCGTGCTTGATTCCATGTTCATGTTAAATGATTTGAAAATTTCCATACCTTTGGAGCCAATTGAATGAAGCAGAATTGCGATTTTTCTTTGTTCTGTGGCTTCTTCCAAACCTGACGCTACCAGGTATATTTCGTAGTCTTGCCACCAATTTTTCCATTTTGAATCATTATTCATATTATTTGACAACACTTGCAGATTTGACAGGGCATGAAAATCATGTTGTATGTGTGACTTTTGCGCGTCCTTCGCCATTTTAAATTATACTTAATATTTTTCAATTTATGTTATTAACATCCAACTTCCAGTATTATTATTATTTATTATCGAGATCCCACTTCTGACACCATGTTTTATTCTATTTAATGTGGATGACTTTATATTAAGACACTGATTGTATTTTATGAGATAGACTTTTATTCTTGTGACGGTTATACAGAGAGCTTGTTAGCGTGACCACAGACGACAATACAATGTGTTACAATCACCTCTAGCACTAGTGATGTGCGACACCAATAGTGATGTTACAGGCTCCTTGCGTTTATTGAAAATGTTATATATTTTGTTTTGCTTATATTAAGGGTAAGCGAGTTGATTTTAAGCCAATTTTGAAGTGCACTAAGCCCCTTTTCAGCCTCATTAAATGTATCCGTCCAATTTTCTTCTTGAAATAATAAAACAGTATCATCAGCAAAACTGATTATGTTTCCTTTAATGGTAAGGTTAGTTAAATCGTTGATATAGATAATGAATAGGATCGGTCCCAGTACACTTCCTTGAGGGACGCCATAGTTTAAAGATAGTAGTTTGCTCTTTTGTTTGCCAATTTGTACTTGTTGTTCTCGCCCTGTTATATATGACTCTAATAAGTTCATTGTTGTTTCGGCCATTCCTATTTTTTTTAGCTTAGTTAGTAATATTTTATGGTCTATTGTGTCAAAAGCTTTTTGAAGATCTATGAATAAAGCCAAACACTTTTTCCCTTCATCTATGTTTTTATGGCTATGCTTGTTAGATTTTCTATGGCATCATTGGTGCTTAGATTTTCCCTAAAGCCATATGGGATGGTGATAATAATTTGTTTTGTTCAAGAAAATGAACAATTTGCTTCTTCATTACAGTTTCCAAGATTTTTGAAAAGGAGCTTAAGAGACTTATGGGTCGGTAGTTATATATATCCTTTTTGTTACCACTTTTATGTATAGGTATAACTGTTGCTTTTTTAAGGCATGAGGGGAATACATTTGTAGATATAGACAGATTGACCAAGTATGTCAAAGGGAAGGTCAGTTCATTTTGGAGTTGTTTTATTGTTTTATTTGAGATTATATCATTTCCCGATGATTTATTAACATTGAGGGATACAATTGCGTTTCTGATTTCAGTATTGGTTACATTAGTTAACTTTAATTTATCTATCTGGTTCATACTTTCCTTTTCTTCTGGTAAAATGCTAGTTTTTGGATGTCTGATTTGCTTTGCCAATTTTGACCCTATATTTGTAAAAAATTCGTTTACGTATTCGAGAATTTTGTCCGGATGCTTTTCGAAAGAGATTTGGGTATTTTCAATTGTTAGTTCATCTATGCTTTTGTTATGGGATGATTTTGCACTTGTAATTTCATTAATGATCTTCCATAATTTGCGTGGGTCATTGTTACATTCGTCTATTTTTTTCTTATAATAATTTTCTTTGACATTGCGTACAACATTTTTGCAAATATTTCTGTATCTTTTATAATATCGTTGTATAAAAATATCACAAGGATTTAAACTAACTTTCCTGTGTAGTTCATCTCTTTTTCTAATGCAATTTATAACGCTTTGGGTTATCCATGGTTTAAGATGTTGATTTTTATGTGAAATCTTTTTTTCTATTGATTTGGTATTTGACATGATGGTATGAGTTATATATTCAATGAATTTACTCCAGGCACTATTTGTATCAAGGTTCTCCAGTAGGTTTATCCAGTTTGTATTTAGTAATTGTTGTTTTACTTCATTCCATATGGTTTCTGTCTTCTGCACGATAATTGGGTAGGGCTGCGATCTTTGTATTTTCTTTTTTGTAATAGATAAAATTGTTGTATAGTGGTCGGTTATAGTAGAGGTGAATATGATAGAGTTGGTTGGTTTAACAGTCTTACTGAATATGTGGTCGATGCAAGATTTGCTGTCATTTGTAACACGCGTAGGTTTATTTATCAAACTTTTAAGTCCGTGGGCGGCCAGTGTTTGCAGATAATCAGTTCTATTTGGATGACCGTTTTCTAGTATGTCAATATTTATATCTCCGATGAGGAAGACATTTTTTTTGTTTTTTAGAAGATTGAGTTCATTAGAAAGCGTTTCAAGAAATTGATTAATATTAGTTGTAGCTGATGATCGATACAGAGCTAATATAGTGGTTTCATCACCCACTTTGATTTTCAAACAGTTTGCATTTGGGAATTTTATTTCATTGACTTCAGTTTTAGTGTCATCTTTAATGTACACTATCACACCATCATTTTTTGTGTAATTCAAATTGGTTGCATATGAGGTGTAATTATTAATATGTAAGGGTGAATATTTATCCTTTATCCAGCACTCAGTGAGGATAATTATATCAAGATTAATTTTTAGATTCTTAATTAGTATTTGAAGTTCATCGAAGTTTTTGTTGATACTTCGTATATTTTTATTTAATATATTAAAATTGTTTTTAAGAGTTAGCAGTTCATCTGGTTTGTTTGTAGTTATTGTTTCCTTATCCATGTTTTCAGTAGGTATTTCAGTTTGGTGTGTTCAAGTAAGTGATTTGTTATATTAATTTATCGAGGTCGTCCAGATGATTTACGTACAAAATTTTTTGATCATGACCTTTACGAACCATTATTTTCCCATTTTTGATCCAAACAAATTCATAATTTTTTTCTTTGGCTAGTTGCTTTGTTTTCCAAAGCAACTCTTTTTTGTAGGGACTTATTACTTCACCTATGTACACTTTTTCGTTTGTCAAATCCTTTACTAAATTAAGGTCCATTTCTCTTTTTTTAGATAGAAGGATTTCTTTTAGTTTAATTTCTGTAAATTTTACTAGGATTTTTGGCGGAGCATTAAGTCTTCGGTCTGTAGTTCTGGTCACATTGTTTATATCAGCGTGTTTGATTTGAACTCCAGCTGCAGATGCGACTTTTTTTATAATTTCCTCCAGTTGTTCACCATTTTTTTGTGGAATTCCTGCAATTTCTAGGTAGTGCAGATTTGATGTATATTCAATTTCATCTAGTCTTAGTTCCATTTTTTTATTGTAGCGTTTTTTCCCACTTGCTCTTTTTTTATATTTTCAAGTTCGTTTTGGATTGATTTATTTTGGTTATTATTTGTATCCAATTTTTTAATAATTTCGTCATATTGAGCACTTATGTACTCAATACTTTTTATAGATTCCGTATTCTGACATTCAATTTTTTGAATTATATCCTTTTTTAAAGAATCAAACTTTTTGTCGATATAATCAAAAATTTTATCCATAGTTTGTTTGTCCTCTTTATCAAGGTTTGATTTATTGCTACGTGTTTGGGTATTAGACATTTTGTTCACAGTTTACAAGAAAGTTGGGTTCAAAAATGCCCCCACTTCAATTCAAATTCAAAATATTGTCTCTGGTTTCAGTGACAGCCAGAACAATATTTCATTAGGTTTATGTCTATGGCTTTGAATGTCACTTGTCACGCAAATAAGATTTTGTTTTTAGAATCACTGTTATAGTAGATGTGTTCACACTTTGATTATTTAATAATCGGAAAACGATCCACTTTTTGAATGTGATACAATTAGTTTTTGTATGAAAATCACAATGTAGATAACGATTTTTAAAACTTTTTGTAGGACGAAAAATTTGCTTGCTTAATTGAAAACTTCATAGAAGTTGAAATAATTAAATTTTTATTTATTTTATATACATAAACACACACTTGCCACAAACTACACATCATTTCTTTTAACTTATCACTTTTTTATTACTTCTTTTATTTTATTATGTATATAAATTAAAAATTACAGCTTCAAAAGTAACAACTACCGAAATAGCGGGCTATTCAAAATAACACCTCTTATTGGAAAACCCTACACATGTTTATTTAATAATAATAATTTGTGGGATAGGAATGTAGGCCGTACAGTATACTTAATTAAGAGTGTGGTTTCTTGGGAGAGAGTATTGATTTAATCGAGGTCACTGTGACACGTTCATTCAACAGATAAAAATGAATTCTATTGAATGAAGTGTGTTGTGGGCGTGTCCTTGTGCCTGAATTAAAAGTACCAAATATTCCCGACTACTTGTGATCAAGAATTTTTAAATATTTCGAAATTCTTTTTTCAGCAGATAACCGATTCCATTGGCCTGTATAGGGCCTAAGAGTTCGTTATAAAACTGTCGACATCAGTTTTTTTCAAATCGGTATAGATTTCATTTCTTCACAGGGTGGGAGATACTTTCAGTATGGTCATTCACCATTCGGAATCAAAACGTTGCTTGAAATCTATTCTGCCGTATTTTATTACCAGATCTGAATGGTCAGGTAAGTACTTCTCAACTTCTTCATCTTTTTCCTTTCCAGCTCTTTTGAGCCTCACAACATGCTCCAAATTAAGGATGCCATTGTCTCACTGGCTCCGACTAGAAGGAGCAATTAGGTCCCTTGCGGTAATCATGTAAAAATAAAAAATCAAAATATATACTAAAAATTTATTTTTTCTTTATTAGGTAAGTAGTCAATTTCATTATCTAATAGAGGACTCGAAACTTGAGAAGGTCTTATGTGAATTGGTGGCAGCTTTTTTTTCTTTCAAATCGGTTAAAATTACGCTTCTCGGGATTCTCTGTTCAGTGGCGATCCAATATTATTAATCATTTGTCCACCGAAGGGTTATGAATTATTTATCACTTTCTTGACGGCTGAAATTGTATCATTAAGGCCTTTTTATTTCACAAAAAGGACTGTGGAAAATGATAGACTTAAGGAAAAACCGATATGGGTTGATTCATAGGTAGTTCCTGCAAAATTAATCAATGATCATATTATCTGTGGTTAAATTCCTATATTATGATAATAATTAACATTTTGTGATAGTGAGAAGTTTTCGTTTTAAAACTTAAGGGTTAACTTAAAATTATTCATTCGTAGATGGCGCCAAATTTATTATTACAATTGCTTACAGAAATATTGAAGGTTATAACAAGAGATATTTTTCAATTTCAGAACAGTGGGTACTAGCACAGACCCGTGAAAAATCACGGTATCATCGTATCCAGTTCCAATTTTAAAAATGACAATTAAAATAATTTTCTGTTTAAAATATGTCACTGTTAGGTTGGTACTTTATCGTTTGTCTGAATTCTTCGCAACAATGATCAGTTGCAATTTTGAAAATAACCCTTAAATTCAAAGTTTATTTCAGTTCATCGAACCACAGTTACGCAGGACGGACAGGCAACCAAATATTTTGAGAAGTTATTTTTTGTTGAGTTTCTTATTAAAAGTACTGATTTCGATTTTGACTCTTGCAAATCCGGTTCAATGAACTCTAGAACATCTTTGAATTGAGTCATCATTATCAACCTTGTTAAATTTGCATGATTTATATCTACTATAATGTATTTTCAAAGGCTGTAGATAAATGACGAAAAAGGAAAGAAAAATAAATCAAGTAAATATTTTAAGGTTTTCCTTTACCAAGTTTCTTTGAACAAAATCAAAGCAAAACTACCTAATTCGTCCTAGCGGCAAAGCCTACTTTGATTTTCAAGCCCTTGGTGATTGTTATAGCGAAAAGCCAAACAAAAGATAACATGATATTGGTTTAGTCAACGTAGGCACAAAGGAGAAAAGGGTTTGTACCTATACATTTAATCAGTAGCTTTTTTTTCTAAAGTGGGATCTCCGATTGAAATCAAAATGAACCCAACCGCCACTGCATAAATAATGACAGAACATAAAAGATGTCAAATAATGCACGCCATCTCAAGCTGAACGAAAATCGGTACCTAAATAGAACACGTACTTTTTTTCATCATCCTTATGAAAATGTGATCAATAGAAAACTTGAAGAAAAAAAGAATCGTGTAAACTCCCCATTAGTCTTGCAGACTAGTAAGCACAGGAAGTGAAAAACCTAACAAATATAACGCTTAAAACCCAAAATTTCGAGGTTTTTTGTGATGAATTTAAATTCACTGCGCGCTTAGCGAGGAGATAGAACTTGCTTGCTATTTGCAAAAACGTAATCTTTTTGCATAGACTAAGTGAATACCAAAACGAAACGAATAAAAAAGGATGGTAACTCCGAGAATATGTAAGTGCGGTTGGAATAACAATACAACGGCGCGCGCACCTACCAATGTTAATATCAAGCGAGAAACGAAACGCATAAGAGAAGGATAGCCATTCAAATTTATGCGTACGGATGAAATAGCTATATTATCAACAGCCGGCCCCCTTCAAGCCGACAGCGAGAATACGACGTACTCTCAATTTGATTATCCTTCGTACACTTACGTGTTTCTTCGTTCCCTCGCTTGCTTTAATTTCAAAACACACAGATTTCGGGCAGCAGGTAAATATAATATTTAATAATATTAAATTTTATTTAGATTTGTTTTTTACCAGAGAATGATTTTTGCGCTTCTCAAAAGCACAAAAAGGCTTTTGTTCCCAAAAAAGCGCAGAGCGACGTGCTTGTGGCAACTAGAAAAAGCTTTTCTGACGAAAGAAATTATGTGAGATACTAAAATCTCAGGTATGGCCACCGGACCTAGTTTGGTGAATCCACGCGCTTTGTCTCGGTAACCTATCTTCTTTTTTTAATTAATCTGAGCCGTTTGTGGGTGTTTAAGATGTACGTAAAGGATGAAAGCATATTAATATAGTATGATCATTATTTATTGACATTAAAACTATATATTCTACGAAGTGCTTTGTTATTGACAACGGACGTTCACTGTCATTATCACCAATATTGTAATATCCAATTTCCTATTCTTAGTCCTAATAATCTAATTGTTATCATAATAATTAATCAATATTATTATGAGTGTTTTGGTGTGGTTATGTTATCATTTCTATTGCCTATTTATAACAAAAATGTACCGACTATGAATTTTTATACATATTCAGTAAAAAGGGTATCAAATGTAGGCAATCAATTTTAAAATATATAATTATTTAATAACTTGTACATTATGTTGTTAGACAAATATGTGGTTATTTCTGATGGAATACTTAAAAATTTTAAAATCTTCATGTTACATGTCATTAACGATTTCTTTGACAAAGGGAAAATTACTCATAATTGTAATGATCGTATGTCTAAATGTATGAAAGAGATATCTGTTTATGAAAGAGACAACATCATTATGCCTGGATAGATTTTATTTTGTTTCATGTCTTTTCATCAGTAGTTTCCTTCAAAGTAACATGTACTAGTAGTTAAGTTAGTAGAAGTTAGTTAACAGTTATTGTCGCACTACTGGTTCGCACACTCCAATAGTTTTGCTAAGTCAACCCATCTTACATTACACTGAATTTAAGAACACTAAGTATAATCAAAGAGGATCCAGTATACCACAGTTTGGTGCAGTCAAGATCACTTCAAATTGGCGCACCAAACACCACAATAATGTGTACATTTATTATTTTGTTGTTATATTGGCCACTGGAAAAATGAACGAACATTTTAACCCTTATGTGACGTGGTGAATAAAAATAACGTAAGTGTCGTGTTGGGTCCAGGGGACCATATGACTCGTAAATAGACTTTATACTTTCGTGAGGGAATTGTTCATTCTTTTCCTATCCTCCTCGAATGTAGGAAGGTACTGAGACGCGCTGGGCTGATTGGAGGGAACCCAACCACTTTCCTACGGCATTATTGGGAAAGATTTTTGGTTTACTCCTTTACTTACATTTCTCTAATTGTTTTAATTAAACTAAGCTACATATATGTTTAACGACATCAGGATCTAGGACCCTCCAATATCCCGAATAATACTTGTGTTCACGGGTCATTTTCATAATCAATAATAGTGCTTGCCCACGTTCAATTTGATTCATGAAATTCAAAAAGAGAAAAGCATTTTGTCGTTCATTATTTTTATTCATCCACATAATCGATTTCTATGAATAGCACTTCCTCGATTAAATATGAAAGCACGTACTACTCCAATGTTGCCCACCATCAGTAAAATCTTGTATGAATTATATATGTATAAATTGTATAATCAAAAATAATATTGACGAAAAATAATTAATACATATATTATTTTTAGTGGAATAACTTTATGAGTAAAACCTCGAATTGAAATATTTAATCATTGAAGACAATATTAACGACTCTCAAACGAAAGATGTGAAACAGAAAAAGATTCAGTAGCTTCTAGGAATTGAACCCATAACCTCTGCCTTGCCAGGGAAATGATCTGATCATTGGGCTAATTTTCTAGTCAAGGATGATCTTTTTTAATTAATGTTGGTTGCTCTCTGTCGAAGTTATGATACAGTTCAAAACGACAAATTAACTGGAAATGTCGAATTAACTCAGTGATCAAAGCTGCTACCCGGCAATGAAGAGGTCCTAGGTTCAATTCTAAATGCGACTGAATATTTTCTGTCTTTTCTGTTTCACATCTTACTAAGAGTATTTAATACTATCTTCAATGATTAAAAATAATATTATCTACAGTGTCCATGATGGTGATAATTGTAGCATTGTTTAATTTAGAATCGGAGCATTTGAACGTCACTTATGTAGCAATAAAAGCCACTATTCAAGTCACATTAACTTTTCGTATTGTTAGAGCATTTCTATGTCTCATCGTTAGAGAAATTCTACTTCGTTTCATCAGCGCATTTCACGTCTCGTTAGATTAAGAATAAACAAATTGAGGTTATTTATTATAAAAACATTGATATTACTAGAACTTTAACAATAACATAAAAGTAGTCACGCTGTCCTACCACAAAGCAGCTTGTCTACATGTCCAAAATGTTTCTTTAATATAATAAACATAACATAAATAATCATTTTGTCAGTAAATTTAGTCCAATTTAATTTCACAGCAATGTCTATCAGTAATGCAATGGTCTCTTCTTCCGATTGTAACTCCTTCATTTATCACAATAATAATAATTGGATAATTTGTATACCCTATCCACTATTCCTCCCCTGGATTATCAATTGGGAAAAATTTTAGATATCTCAAATTCAAACACACTTGGGTGAGTCCATTTTTATGATTTTTTTAAGTCTTCCGAGTATCAGTTTATTTTTTATTTATATCAGTACCATTTGTACTTGAAAATAGCAGTTTTGCACGTTCACCAAACACTGTCACTTTTAAATTGAAGAATTGCATAAAAATCTCCAATTTTATAACTGTGCTAAAATCTCACATTTGTATTAGGAAGCTATCCTCATAAGTCATAAGGCAATGAGTTTATTTGATGATTTTCAACCGTGATTCGTCAATATTGTCTTTACGAATATCTGTATTAATTAATACATTGTTATCAAGTTTGATTTGCAAAACTCTTTTTTTATTTTAAGTTTTTCTTTTATATTCAGTTATATTATTATTTTTTTTTAAAGCAGATTGTTTATTAACAAGTTTTGCTGTTTAGTTATTACTAGGCGTGACGGCTGTTTCATTATCAAACTGTGGTTAGGTTAGATTATGATTCAGGGGTTTCTTTTTCCCTGCAGGAAAAACATGGCTCAAACAAATAAAAATAGGAATTATTACAGTTTACATAGATGTGTGGCAATCGCGCTGTGTTTTACAAGGTCTGAATTGTAAAGTAGGTACTTTCCCACCTACTTGTTCCTGCTTTTCTATCCCCGTTTCCTTCGGGCTTAAAACATTCCTCAAAATTGTGGAAGCCATAATCGTCTCGCCATATCAGTAATAATTATTAGTCATGAATAATATGGATCAGTTTTTTTAAACTGTATTATCTATTCAGTGACTTAACCTCTAAGTGTATGGCGGTGGCTGGCGTTTAGAATATCTGTAATTGAATGACAATTATATGCGCCCCGAATAAGGGTATGAATGTGTATGACAGTTGACCATATATTATTTCATAATCAAAGGTGACGTAACAATAAGAAATTAATTATTTAATATTATGGCCTGTTTAGATCACGGAGTAAACAATCCATGTCAACGTAACGAATCATCACTGACACAACAAAGAATTAAACCAATGACAATATTGTAAGGTAAGGAACTAATTGATTCACGAATTAATTTTTTTTCATATACAGTAGCGACGTCCCGGCTGCTGAGATAAGTATGTCACCTGTACAACCTTCATCATAATCATTATGTCTTTGACATAGGACAAGTTAACAAAGAATTAACCCAATGAAAATATTGTAAGGTAAGGAACTAATTGATGCACGAATTAGTTTTTGTTTCACAGAATTTCAACAATTCGTCAAATTTCAAAGCCAATTTTCAAGTTCTGTGAAAGTTCTTTTCAAATTCTGTTATTATTTCAGTTCTTTCAAGTAACTGGCCTATAATTATATAATAGCAGAACTTGAATAGGACTTTCACAGAACCTGAAAATTTCATGAACTCATCCTAATTTTATTCGGGATTCAAACATTCACACAAACATCAATATCTCAGTTTCGAACCAATGGCAGATACAACTTTGCTGTTCCAAAGACACATTTCAAATATATTTCTAATTTGGCTTATAAAGATGGATAGACATAATTCAAGTCCAAACCAATTAATATTTACTACAGTCATGTCCCATCATCCCATTATATCACGAATATCTGCTTTTATCTATTTAAAATAGAATGGAGTTTAATTGAGTCGTCTTCGTGGCTGCATTTGACTAACATTATCAATATTTGATGGGCTTTTCACTCTACTTTGAGAATTTTCCAATCATGGTAAGTAATTGCCTCATACCTGTACGCCTCCGAGAAATACACAAACCAAAAATATGTCAATTCTGAGTGTGTCTTATATCAACAAGAATATAGGTAATAGGCATAAAAATCGCTTAACAAGCATGTTTTTATATTCATTTTGTGAGTAATTTCGTATACCTACCACATATGAGACATTTTGATATGATTATTGACCCACATTGAAATATTTAGTATCTAATTGTTTCATCACTGTAACCAATGTACTGTTCGTTTATATAGTATAAATTAAATACCAAAAAAAATTAAAAGAGAAACTGTGACAAATAATCTTAGCCTCAAAATGGTGTTTTTTAATCAGTTTTTTACTATTTATTGTTAAATATTATTCAATATTACATTTTTTAAGTAATTAATGATGAAATTTTCAATTTATCCAAAGCATATTTTTTGGTACTCATAATGGATTGTGTACATCACGTAAAGAACCTAAAAACTTTTTATTTTATTTTATACTCTTCAATTTTTTAAATGAATTTTAAAGAAAAACTTTATAGCGGGGTCTACATTTTGACACATTTAAAAGACCTTAAACAGCTGATATTAACCCCTAAAGACCGAGTTTTTTTTGTAATTTGATCTAAAAAATTCCAACTTCGGACTTAATTTATTCAAAAACGAAGGCACGAATCAAAAAAGTTACACGACAAAATCGATTCCAAATGTGATGTAGATTCATCAGTTTACCGCCTGTTCTACTGATTTTCTGAATACCGTGTGTAATATCTAGAAAAACAAACCATAAGCAAATTATTAAACTTGAGAGTTTGTCCCTTTTTTCTCTCGCCATTTCGAGAGGTAACAAAGGATAAAGAAATATCACGTGGTCTCATTATCGACATTCAATATCCATTGTCCAATTTCAATGTCATAAACTTCAATGCCAATCTACACGAGCTTTTGCCATCGCGCGTGCAAACAGCCGGACTAATCCCCTAAGTGCAATAAGCCGGCGCTTTTATACGGCGCGTCAGACCCTCCAAAGGCAAAGACTATCATCATATTAGCAGCCTTGCTGTTGACACAACATTACAAGTCGAGGTCGCGCACGCTCCGCCGAACATACTCACATTACTGTACAGTGTACAGTATAGAATAATGTAGGTATGGAAGCCAATGACACAATGGAGAAATACACCGATAGACGTGTGGTATGGGCGTGTTAGTGAGCCTCAAGTAATCTCAATTTTTCGAAGAGTCACAAATATCAACTACTCCCATCCGGAGCATAGAATAAAGAAGAACATTAGAAATGCCTTCAGCATAGACCTGAATGGAAACCAACGTCGCCTCTGATTTGGTTCCAGCCCATTTAACATGATCTACGTCTATCTTACGATTACCTGACAACATCACCATCCCATTTAAATTTCAGAATGATAGCGCATATGAAATTTAAGCGGAGAATCGTCAGAGTTTTGAATGACAAAACACGCCCAAATGGCATTTCTGTACTTCCTTCTTATTAGGTCCGGAGCCAGTGAAAGAATGGCATACCCGTTTGGGGTATTTTGTAAGGCCGAATGGAGCGAGGTGGGGAAAGAGATGGGGAAGATGAAAATTGGGAACTACATGATTATTCGAATGTGATCACCAAACCTGCCTAAAGTCATTTTTATCAACATTTATTTTCTGAATGGAGGTCTTTCACCAATGCTACACAGTACAGCAGGTATATACTATCCTGGAACCTGCTGCAAAATTACTAACATGCATACAATACCAACATGATTGAATATACAGTATGTGTGATATAACTTTAATAATTTGAAACATTTATTTGCGCACGCCGCGATTTGAACCAGAGCTCTCCGGATAATTCGCGGTCGATGATCTTAATCGCTGATAATAAATCATTTGCCTATCTGGGGCCTAGAAGTATTATAGTCTCTTAGAGTTTTATAAATGTACAAAAAAAAGCGACATAAATTTTTTTAATTCAGTTAAAATTCAGTTCTTCGGATTACCCGTTCAGAGCGAAGTAACCTTTATTGTAAAGTGACACGAAGGGGAGTTATTTAATATGAATGTGAATGTGCGAGGACAATAGGGGTGAAGGGGCTAATTTGAATAAACTTTGATAAATAAGATATTTCAAGGTATAAAGTAAATTGAATCTATAGATTAGGATTGTTTAATAGAACGATAATAGAAACACGCTTATATTGGTAGGCACATATAGCACTATGATAGAAACATGCGTATATTTGTAGGCACATATAGCACGATAATAGAAACAAGCATATATTGGTAGTCACATTTAGCACGATAATAGAAACACGCGTATATTGATAGTCTCATTTAGCACGATAATAGAAACACGCGTGTATTGGTAGGCTCATATTATATGATCACATGTTGAAAAATCTTTAGATTATCAATTTTTTTCGATTCTTAAGTTATAAGTACACGGAGAAAAATAACTGATATTGAATAGTGCTAATTTATTAAGAATCTCTTCAAAATAATCGAAATACGGTTAAAAACGGACTTTTATATTTGTTTGAATCTTAAAAATCGTTTTACTCCATTCAAGAATTCGTTCGCTGGTGTGGGCTTTTAGGAGAAAATCTTACGATTGTTATTTTTTTAAGCTTCTGGCTATAATGTAAAGCTATGGATAGAGGGAAGGCGATTTTGTGTATTATTTTATATTAATGGGCAAATTTCTTAAATGAAAGACTGTAATTTTTTTTGTTTAGAGGGACAATCAATTCCATACCACTGAAATAATAATCTGGGAAGTCAACTCGTGAATTTAAAAAAAGGTGAAAGAATAGTGTGATATCCTTTATAAAACTTTAAGATAGATGGCACTAGAAAATAGATTAAGAGGTTACCCGTAGATGGCACATAGCTTTCGATAGTGAAGGGATTGAGATTATAATAAATACTATTGCTACCTCAAGGTCAAGGCTCAGAACCATTTCTACCGCCTGCTAGTAATAATTTAAGCTAATTTTTATCTATCACAAATGAATTAAAATGTGTTTTGTTGACCCCGGAGTTTTTATTTAGAGTTTGTGAGACCACCCGGAGTTACAACAGTGAAGAAATGTATTTTCTGAAAAATGAGGGAATTGTTGAAAGAACTTATTTTATATGAAAATCCAGATGTTTGTTTATAACGTTTTTGATGGGAATATCCAGATTTGTTCATAAGGTTTTTGATGGAAAAGTCCTGATGTTTGTTCATAACTTTTCATAAAATTAAAATAAATATATTTATTTGTATAAATCATAAACAGAACCCTTGGAAAAATGCTTTGTCGCCACTCCTGGCAATAGACAAAAACATCTACATAATAGAGCATTAAAATATATATTTGTACAGCGCCCTTGAGATGATTTTTCATAAAAAACATCGCTATGCAAATCATATAGATAGTACGATTATTATAACTAGCGGACTTTACTTTGTTCACTGCGCCATTCGCGGAATACTCCTTAGACGCTGATATTCGATAAATAATGGTTTTCGCGTCTCTTCGGACGAGCTGCATCTCTTCAACTTACATCACGTTTGCTTACTCGTGTAAGTTATAAATTTATCTTGATCTTTTCCCCTCAGACTAATGTGTTAACTTTCGTGAACAGCTCATATGGTCTCAGAAATCATTATCTCTTTTACTGTCGTGGTAATAAAGGTGTTCTAGACCGTGTTAGAAAGAGAAAACACCACGCTTTATATTCAAATCTTCAAAAAAATTTAAGAAAAAAATATGTAGATATTTTATTAATTATGTTTTATGAAGCGACACTAAAGTGAGGTGACTATAATGTTTTGAATACATTTGTCTAATAAAATAGGTGGGTTATATTTTTCTGTATCTGTTATTTTATTTCGGTGTTTAGACGAGAAAGCATAAGGTGAGCCATTTTTAAAGCTTTTAAAGGTATTAATAATTTTATTATTTCAAAAATTAAAGGCTTATTTTTAATAATAAAATTTTTATATTTCATCACCTTTCAAAACAGTTTTTAGTTTTCAGATACGTTCAAAAATATTCCAATTATATGGATTTTATTGCAATGCGGAAATACATACAAATTCTAACAAAATATTTAAGAGGCCGGAGGGGTTAATAATTGTCCAATGTGACATAGACTCATTATAAAGAAGCACCTTCTGAATTAGATTTAGTCTTATTATTGTATCTAACATAAGCTGTACACTTGTATGTTACAAATCTCTTATTCTAAGCAATCCCTTTGCAGAGTTCAAAAATAACAAGATTTGTTACTGTGCTGCTCCAGTTCACTCACGTTCTTAGCTTCAGAATAACATAGTAGAATAACATCATGCTTTATGCAAAATTTCATTTTCGTATGTTCAGAAACCTTCATACAATATAACACAACGAATTGCTTCTATTTTGGGGTTAACGGGGCACGAATCTCTTATATCACATTTCATTTAATCATTGTAGTTGTTTATTCTACGTCAAAGTCCGAAAAAAAACTCGAAAGATATCATTTTTGTGGAAACAATATCTCAACCGTTTTCACGTTATATGTGTTGGGCTACCTCCTCAAAATCCTCAACGATGTACTTTACTCGTAAATTGACTTTATGAGTAAATACGCCGTCACTTCTAAAGTTCATTAATTTTTCAAAAATATTTCAAGGCCATTGGTTTACGAATCAAAAAATGTTCCCTGAATCTATTTAATATTTTTAATTTTTATGAATTATCTTGTCGAATACCTATAAGTGTTTGCATTGGTGAAGTCGACACACTTACAATATCGTTATTTTTATGATTTCACTAGCGCAGACCCACAAAAAAGCACGGCATGTAAAGTTTAAAACCTTTTTTTTTTCAACTTGAAACATGAAAAATCTGTAGTTATTGGACTAGGTATTCACTAGTTAAAGTAAGTCAAGTACGTCAAGTTAAAAAAGCATATGTAAAAAATTTAAATTTAAAAAAAATTCCACCACTGAAAATCGAACCCCCTTTCAACTACATGGAAGACATTTTAAGAAGGCGGTATAAATTCATTATATGTACTGAAAATATTAACATTCAACACTCACATTGTTAAAATATACTGTTCAAATCATATTATTATTTCAGCATAAAATTATCGAAGTGTCAAAACGATACTTGAAAAAAAATCCCGTCGTCGCCGTGGTATTATTATACCAAAAACCACTATTAAAATTATCCAATAATACATCCAAATTTTCAAATGCAACCAAGCAAAATCAAACAATAATTTTGGAAAGTTTACTATTATCTACGTTTCAAATGTTCAAAACTTCATTAGGATGTTTTTCCTAGAATCTCCTAAAGTTTCGCGTTATTACACTAAAGGAAAACCATCGCAAACCAGTCAGTACTCTGAATCAAATTGGCCTGCTGTTTATATAAGATCCTACAGTAAATAATAGAAGGCAAATATCTTTCAGTGTCCTGCCCTTGGTTGAGACGGTTTTGCTCAAACACTGTGTTCATGTCAATATGTAAAAGTAAGTGGTATTTTTGTTGTTTAGAGTCCCCAGTTCCAAATATCGATCCGCTCGCGTCTGTTGGTTTATTTATAGAGCCAAGACGATCATTTCCTTCCGGAATTCCACTTTATCTGCTTTTACAGGCAAACCAATATTAGGAGTGTCTTCACGGAAAATACTGCGGATCCATGATAACACCATGACAATTTAACACAACTTTGACGGTCTCCGTGGTTTAGGGGAAAGGCTATCGACTAGCAATACGAAGGTCGCCGATTCAAATTCCGGCGTGCGCAAGAAAATTTTATTTGATGAATTTGTGACATCATTGCCGCACTTTCCAGAGTGGAAGATACTCTCAATATCGCCCTGGTGTAAGATCAACATTCTCAATTGAAACGTTGCTTGGAACGGATTTTACCATGTTTGGTGACAAGTTACCTTCGTCATCCCCACATCCTTCAACCTCAAATTGGGGATGCCATAGTCTCACTGGCTCCGGACGGTTGGGAGTAGTTGGGACTCTTATGCGGAATTTACATAAATACCATAATATTAAGTCATTAAGTCAAGTGATGAAAAAACTAACCTAAATCTAACCTACGTAACAAATTTAACCTAGTTTTTGAGTTGAATTGTCGAATTAAATCGTAATTAATTAATTGCATACAATATTCTTCCGTAGCGAGCACCTACCGTAAATAGATTCATTATCAATTTGACTTTGTCAAGAATTAGCGGCTAGCCTCAGATTATTGGTTTAAACATATACAGAACCAAATTTTATTTTAACCGCGTTTATTTTATAAGCCTAAAAAAAAATTAAGATTGAGGGATGTAAAAAAGTTTTGAATTGCAAAATCTCCAACATACGATTCTTTTTTCGGATGCTATTTTATTGTATAGTGTGAAAAATTAACTTTTTTTGAGTTCGATCGGAAAACACAAATATTTTGTAAATGAAATAAGATAAAACGTCATTTAGGATAATTTTATTCAATATCAAAGTAGACGGCCAGCATTAAGAAACGGCTACACATACTTTGTCATATAAAACTAAATTTTTAAAAAGAAGTTTTTTTAAAATCTGGTAAGGATGTGAGCTATTTTATTAATTTGTATTTTAAATTATAAAATATGGGCCCTTAGAGAATTTGTTTTTAAATGATGTGAGTTAATGGTAATTATTAAAAAGTTATCTTACTGAGTCTACTGTAGGAAGACTGCTTTAATTTGCAATACAAATAATTTTCCTTGACAATATTTTATACCACTGGTATTACTGCTAGAGCAGTAGCTGCTAACCGTGACTGGCATAAGTAATTCTGTATCTAGCGTCCTAACCCCGCGATTGACCACTCCCCACCGTCGTTACACCGCGAGTTCCTTGTGAATCCTCTGTTAAAATTATTCCAGAAATAATTATTAGGCGATTATTGTTAATTTAATGAAATGTAAAATAATACATCGTATTTGGTCGAAATTTTAATTTATTTCCGACAAATTTTGTATTCCAACATAAATCGATAGTTTGAAATTTTACTTTAAAAACATTTGTTACACTTTTTATATTTCATCTTTTAATGTATAAAAATTCAGCCATTCAAAAATTCAGCTTATGTTTGCGCTCGTCAAACTCGAAAAGTAGTGGAACGTTATCTTCTTCTTATGAATGCCAGGAGTGTTAAGAGAGCGGTTTGAATGGTATAAGAAGTCGGGGGCGCCCGATAAATATTTAACGCAATATCTCTGCACCGGAATGTGATACGAATGAAGTCGAATTAAAATCGATGTAATGTAGTTTTTCAACAGCAACATTGTGGTATACAGTAGCAATAACGAAGCATTTCTTAGTTATATTTATGTACATAGTTTGAATGTTTTGACCGCAAATCATAATTAAGTTTTTTTTATGAAAAAGGCAGCGCAGCCATACCTGTTTAGTGGCAATTCAACCTTATCACCGTCTGAGCAAGATATTTGCGATTTCGAAGGAATTTCAAAATTTTTTTAGCAAGCGATTTTTTTCAAAACACGTCGATTTTTGTATACTTTAAAGAAAGCATTCACTTATTCCCAATACCTAGCCTACCTATATATTTTTTAATCGTGTAAAGCAATGCATCTGAGGGTGTATTAATTATAATTGGCTTCATGCTGACTGACCTTTCACGGTGAAGCCTTTAGTCTTGGAGTGTTTGTGCTTGGGAGACGGGGAAGGGGTACCAACCGAGGAAGCCTGGCTCAATGAACTGGTGTCCGGACATTGGTAGTCGGTGGCCTGAGGAAAATAAATTATAACAATCAAAATAAATGTCACGAAAGTAGATTGAAATGAACTGCTTCAAAAAACTACTTTTCTTAACTATCGTTTTCGCCAATCCAAACTGAGAAATCCATTAGTTAGTTTATTTTTTTTTAAATCAACCCCTTAAAAAAAATTTCGTCTTTTTACAGTACATCATTTTTTTTTCTTGGACTGAGGATTGAATCTCCCTCCCAAGGGACTGGCTCTGAGCTGTTGTGAACTTTTAAAACGTCTTTTAAATTGTTTTATTTTTTGTAAATTTGATTTGATGAGGAATGTGCCTTCCTCTCCAGGAATAACATGCAACCTAAGCCAAACCCTTTTGGATAGTACGTAAATTAATTTTTAAATGTAATGTCACCCAATTTCAAGAAAATTCTTGTGTCTCCGTGTGCCGGAATGCATTATCATCGACAACGAGTATATCTGCCAAGTTTCAGCTCGGTCAAATGTCGGGAAGTGGGTTAATTTCCACTCCCAAGATTCCATTTAATTCTTTAATTAATTTAGTTATTCCATCAAGAAAACAAAATCTGTATTTAAATAGTTGTATTTTTTTAAGTGTAAATATTGCAAATACGATATATATATATATATATAACAAGTATTTTATTTTATTTATTTCACTCGTAGGTGGTTTATAATATTTATTTAACTACTAAATATTCTTTCTACACTATTCTTGTCAAAGAATTTTTTTTTAAATAAGTTTGATATGATTTGAGATTTTTACGGCTAAAATAATTATAGTGATTTCTTTTTGGGGTATTATGCCGTGTTGCGCGATCTCAGGTGATGTGTGATGATGGATACTGTAATGCTGTCAGAATCGTTGGCCAAAAAGGGAGGTAGCGCAACACGTCATAATACCCCAAAATATATCAAAGTTTGTCAAATGTATATATGTAACAATTTCTATGCATTTTGTTTAGATGAATTTAATTTAATGCCATTAACTTGAAACAATGTCAAATGTTAAGAGAATAAAATTTAAGGGAATGCTTTCTTTTATTAAAATATAACTTTTCTCACCTGTCTATTGATAGTGCTCGTAATCATTTTGATCCATTCATTAGCTTCAGTTTGATCCTTATGTCGGAGCAGGATTTGATTCCTCTTGCTACTGAGTACGCTGGCGTGACTTTGTCTGGTATGCTGAGACGTGGCTTCGGTTACCAAGGGATCGTCCAACAAGAACACGTCGATGGGAGCGGATTTCTGTACAAAAACAATTGTTTTTTCATCAAAATGTTTTTTTTTACTATCTTCAAAACAGCTGAATATCTGAAGGTGGATGGGGTTATTGTATCCTCAGTAAGTATTCTGTTAGACTTATTTATTTATTTATTTATTAACGGACATCGTCCAAATTACAAAATAATAACACGAATACAGTAAAATGAAAAATACAGGAGTAGACAAAGGTACATGAAAGCAAAGACATAAGGCAGATATAATATAAGAAAATAAAGTGACAAGTCGAATCAAGTCAAGACTACGCCGTGGGTCAGGACCACGGGTCACTTATAATATTCCATCACTTGTTTAGCGACCGGCAAAAATCATTCAGACTTATCCCAAAAAAGTTAACGTTTTGACTTGAGTTGACCAGTCTACACATTCTGGACAATGGTGAATAATATCCATAATTTGTCGAATGATGGTTGAGGAAGAGCAGTTCATTATTTCTGAGTCTGTGCGAGGGGATATTAAAGGGAATAAGTTGTAGTAGAGTAGGTGAATCAATAATACCATTTATAATTTTGAAGAAGCAAATGAGGTCATTTCTTTCCCGACGGACTTCCAAAGGAGAGAGGTTTAGAGTTAGTTCAATTTCATCATATGAGTATTTGCCTTTTTCTAATCCTAGCCTCCTAGCAATCCCTCTTAAGAACCGATGTTGAACAGATTCAATGCGTCGAATGTGGACAGCATAAAAAAGAGACCAGATAACACAAGCATATTCAATATGGGGGCGAACCAAGGAGCAGTAAAGGGTTCTAAGGGTATTTACGTTTTTGAAGTCCGTAGTGATTCTAGTGATGAAACCAAGTAGTTTGAGATAGAATATAATATTAGACTTATAAATATGGGGAGTTATAGTGGATAGGGAAGAGAAATGCTAGGAATAACATACTGGGATTTAAAGATCTGATCACTAAACACGGCTAAAGCCATTTCAGGTAACTTTTCGATTCTGGTATTCTTTCTACGACGATACTGGGTGTATCTATTTATCACTTTTTTCTTACAATAACTCCTCATAGCAAAATCATTTTCCTGTGTGGAGTATGTTATATTTGACGGCCTCCATGATTAAGTGGTTACAATACTTGTTACAATAGTTGTTTTGTAAATTTGTCTTATTTAACATTGTCTTTATTTAAAATAGTATATTTGCTGCACGTTCCAGAGCAGTAGATACTTTCATAATCACTCTGGTGAAAGAATCGAATCGTTGCTTGAAATGGCTTTAGCCGCGTTTGGTGACCAAATCTAAATGGCCAGGTACATCCCCTCCTTCAGCTTCTAAATCTCCTTTCCCTCCCAGCTACCTTCAGCCTCACAACCTACCACAATTGGGGATGCCAAAGTCTCACCGGCTGAATATTGTTAATTTATTAAGAATCTCTTTAAATTATTGGTAATCCGGTTAAAAACAGGATTGCAGGCCTTACGAATGAATCAATCAGGTTTCCAGATAATAATTCGAAATTTACTAAAATCAGGAAACCTGTGTATTCATTCGGTAAAGTCCTGCAATCCCGTTTTTAACCGAATTACCAAATTCGAAAAGATTCTTAAGAAATTAGCAATAATCATTTTTCTGCGTGTAAGAGCAATTGGGACTCTTGTGCGGTACTCACATGATAAAAATATACATTTTAGATGCCATTTGGAGGATTTTCAATTCTATCAGAATATGACTTATATTTTTTTTTCAATTCTATAGGTCATATTCTGATAGAATTGAAAATCCTGCACATTTTAGATGCCATGTGCAGGATTTTCAATTTTATCAGAATATGACCTATATTTTTCTCAACTAATGACACAACCCTTGAAACACAGAACCACCTCTCTAAATATAATATATATCCTTTCATAATTCAAACCCAAGGCCTCTGAACTAAGGCCATCTGATGGGGTTATTTATTAGGGTCGCTGTATCAAATGCCACTTTCAAGCTTAAAATCGAAGGTTATTTCTGTTCCTACCCTCATAATGCTCCAGATTTTTTAGTTTTGGATGTTAATACATAATATACGTCTTGTGATGAAGGTAGACTACTGATGGTATCCACAAAATATGACATTTGGCGATGTAGATCACTAGGCCGTGATTAGATCGATCATATGAGTCTTATAAAATAGAATGTCAAGGTGGTTACTGTGTTCCTCGTTATTTGATGCTAAAAGTAGGCCGAAAATATACGTAAAGCAGAAATCGAGAAAAAGTCTGAATAGTCAAATACCTTCTATCCGACTTCTGTGTCTTTTTTCTCTCCTCAACCCATTCCTTACACATTCGGCAAACAGGGATGCCAATATCATTTCGACGAGCTGGAGGCATATTTTTGGCACCAGGAACGTTCAAGAATGGTTTGATAAACTGTGATATCAGTCGTATATTGACCACCGAATAGCGCACATTTAAATAACCAGACCATGTGCAGAAAAGTAAAGTTAACTAAAGTAAGGTAAATGTTTGCAGCGCTTTCCACTGTGGGACATTTCTGCGCAGGATCTGAATGTTTGAAAAATTGAATGAGGTGGGTAAATTTAACACTCTTGTAAAAGTGTCTTACTAAATGGTGTAACAAAATGTAAAATTTTGGAAACAAGGTCGAGATTTTGTTTACCCGATTTGGGATATGTTGTTTTTTTAGCGAGCTAGCAATTAGCGCCCCATTGTAAAAAGGACTAATAATTCGTAAGCAGATTTGATTTTCAAGGACCGAATGGTGATATTACAATGCGAGTTGCCTGTATACTGACAGATTAATTTATTGTAAGAACACCGAAAGTGGGTCGGTCACGCCGCCTCCCGCGCTCGGCGCAAGTAATATTGGTTTATTCCCTTTTTCCTGATTGGCTCGTCTATTAATTTGGATGCCGTAGATCCACTGGCACTCAAATGGAACACTTGTCCGGTATTGCATCTACATAAAGAACTGGATTCCAATCGCTTTCGGTCTATGATAAATTTTGTGTCGGTGAGGAATATAACGATGTGACACTGATCGCCATTTTGTTTTTGTAGTATGTAAGTAGGTACCGCACAAGTGTCCCAACTGCTTCCAACCGTCTGGAAAAAGTGAGATTATGGCATCCCCCAATTGGGGTATGTTATGAGGCTGAAAGTAGTGGGCAGGGGATGGAGATCAGGGACAACAAGATGAGGAAGTACCTGGCTATTCAGATCTGGTCACCAAAACAGGTTTAAAGCAATTTCCGAATAGTGGCTTTTCACCTGGCCCTGGGAGATACTTAAATACAGACGTATCTACAAATTTGCCACATATTATTTATTTTAAATGAATAAATTGTGACATATCAAAATAATATATAAAATTTACTTACTCATGCCGGGATTTGAGCCTGAGACCTCCGGATTTGTTGTCAAGTATCGTAATACTCAACCACGGAAACCTCCGTAATTTATCAGCTTAATGTCTTATTTAATAGAATATAAAGTATTTTTACATATAATGGTTTTTTTAATACGGAAAAAACCGTGCAGTGTACCTTAATATACAATATTATTTATATTATTATTTAAATCCGATATGTAAGTCTGGTAACGGTATGCAAAATTCCGGTGTTGACCTTGTTGAAAATTTAAATTTGAATTATGAAATATAACAATTTAAAGAAAATACTGCAAATTCGACTGCGGTTGTTTTTAAAACAGTAGAAGAATTGGGACTGCTTTGGAAGCAAGTTATTAGTGTTGTTCTTGCACTTAATATCGTTCTTCACGTAAAAACAGACTATCTTGGAAGTACAAAATATTGTTAAGTACTCACTCATTTTGTTGTGACGATAATTACTTCGGGTTTCGCGGTGAAACTCACTATATTGTGATTGTGTTGTGTGCTCTTTCGCAGAGATACTGTGGAAAATGATTAGTCATTCCATTTTCCTTCCATACCTTGTTCTTTCCTACTCATACTATCACCCAATTCCAACAAACTCTTACAGTCCATTTACAAGCTGTTTTGGATGCAACAGGAGGTGCAAATTCAAAGCCTTTCAAAGGACCTAGCCTTAGTAAATATGTATAATGCTTACTTGTTTAGGGTAGTTGTACGGATAAAACTCCAGCGCACTCCTCTTCAAAATCGCCCAGTTATTCTGCCAGTTTTTCTTTGGTTTCTTCCCGTTATCCAAAAATTTTGTCCATTCCAGATGTCCTTCCTACAAAATAAATTATTATACACAGCTATAAATAACAGCCTTACGCCAGCCACGACTCTCTCCTCAGACTAGTTTAACTTCTTTGCACTGGGTATTTAGAAATATTACAAAACCTATAATACAAAGTATATATATTATGGAAGTGGACACAAAAAAGAAAAAATATTAGGTTGCGATCGAGATCTAAAGACTTTCTTCCTATCCGGGAGGGATGCACAAGGAACTAACAAGCTGTGCCGCCGTGAGTAACTCTGAATCATAAAATTTAGAGCTTTCCTTCCGAACAGAAATAGTTTCATAACAGAATGGTTATAATTCAAATAAATTACAAAAAAACGTATTCAAAAACAGTTTGGTGTGTTTCACAGAAGTAACATTGAGATCAATTGGTTAATTTTTTAAGGAAATGTAATTATTAACTCCACAAATTCACAAATCAACATTTCTCCGGTTCACAGAAACTCAAATTTAACATTTTCATCAATTCGCCAATCAGTTCCATGTTATAGCTTTTGACCAAATTTTGATCATCAGAAAATAACAACTGCCATTCTGTTATGCTTTTCAGCTTATCACTATTTGATAGAAAGCTGAAACAGATATATAATCAACATTAAACGGGAACCTTTAAATGTTTTAAAAAACAAGATTGCGCTGATTAGTTAATTGATAACAATGTTACATTTGAATTTCTGTGAAATACCCCTACGATGGAAAAGGATTTTTTTAAATTTGTGGATCATTGAATGATTAAAATTTTCCTCCTAAAATAAAAAATATATTACCTTAAGGATTTCATCACCCCGCGAAGCTCCTCCCAGGTTGAGGTTTTCATTCCTCCGGCCCACCGACGGAGTCTGCATGGACTTGGACCTCTGCTCTTGCAGCAGCCTGGAATGATTGAACCTCATCTCGACGTTGTGCTGACCTACATAAAAATGAGGTTAGGTTGCTATTTGAGATATTGCTGTTTTACGGTTAAACGGATCATATTATAAGTCAAGTCATGTCTTTTTTTTTCAAATTAGCTTATAACACAGTTGTGAATGATTACTTAGAGAAGGTGAATAATTTTGTGTGTTTAGGAATTATATAATTTGTTCACGAGAGACTGAAGCCTGACTTTAAAAAGGGTCAATAGCGAAAACTCTATTAATGGAGAACTAAACGCGGTTCGCTCATAAAAAAATGTCCAAAGAAGCAATGGCAGTAGTCCATAATGGAGTGTTTGTACCTACTGTGATGTTTGGCAGTGAGGCGTAGAACTGAAATTGTAAAGTTAATTTGATTTTTTTAAACTTAGGGTTTAGTTAAAATATCAATATCTGTACTGTAAATTTTGCAGATACTTCCCGAGTAAAGAGTTTTGGGCGTATTTTGATTTGAAATGTTGTATGTTAAATATGGTATTCGATCTAATATTTCAATCAAGGCAACGAAATGCAATCTTTTATAATAATAGAGCTGGTGAGTCAATAAGGCAGTTCAAGATCTTATACAGAAAAATTACGACCAAATTTTTTTCTTCGTTTGTAAAGAGTAATAGCGTTATACTGATTATTTAAAAAAAATGTAATAATTTCATTTTGGTTAATATAAGTTTGGTATTGGGGATTCCAAATGACAGATAGTTCAAATGTAAAAAGTTTATTGAATGGTTTTGTGACGCCTAGAATGAAGCCTATTTATTTGTAGGGTTTTTCTAAGATGTGCTCAACGTGACCTTTAAATAGCAATTTATAGTTAAGTAATACTCCAAGGTCTCTGATTTTTTCAACTCGTTGAAGAGGAATATGGTTCAGATGATGAGTATGGATGTATATAATCACCCATGATATATTGAAAATCTTTCTAAAATATATCTAGATTTCTGCTTAACTTAGCGATGTAGACGAGCTTATCTATGGACTGGCGATAGGCCGCGACAAAGAACCTAAGCAGATTTCAATCAATTTTAACTGCCACATGTCATTGGAGTAGTGAACGCAAATGTCGTCAAACAACCGATAATATTGATATCGTGTTGACGTTGGACGTTGCTTTCCGAATAACAAGACATATAATCCCGAAAATCAAACTAAAATTTGAATAACCTCACCAGGAATCTCCTCCAGCTTCCTCGACATGTCCTTCACGATGGAAACTGGCATAGCGCCCCCGGGGGCGGTGGCCACCGGCGCCACTCCCTCATCTCGCTGTGGAGGGCGGTAGGATGATCGCACTCGTGGGATGATAGGTTTGGACGAGATCAAACGATCCTGTGTTAACTTGAAGGAATCCTCGGAGGATATCCACTGAAAAGAACAAGAAAACAACCAAATATTATGTTTTAGTTACAAACAGAAAGTTTATATCATTTTGGGAAACGAGAAAAGAAAACCCACGCTAAAGATTTGAGGCATGCAATAGAATTCTCCACTCGATTTATTGTATTTGTATGGCTTTGTACACTAGCGTCATTTTTTATCTTGAGCTTTGATAATTAGAATTATTTTTTTACGCAATTTTGTTTCTAACTATAATGGATTTTGAAAGTTCTCGGCATATAATCCTAACAATAATATTATAATTGCGAAAGTTTATTTGTTTGTTTGTCCTTCTTTCATTTCGACTTAATTTTTTTTTTGCGTCGGGATAGTTTGAGGGCTGGGAAGTGACATAGGCTAATTTTTATCCCCGAAAAACATTTAGTTCCCGTGGGAAAAATCTTTGTAAAGCAATTTCTCCCCTATAAAAGCTGCTATTATAAAGCCTGATCATGTTGTTCGGACAACATTGATTCTAATACTTATATTATATTAATTCTACACCTGATTTGATATTTTCATGGCTTTGGGTACTAATTTCTAACTAATTTTCCTAGGAGATTTAGTATTACGTGGATACATTTATACGGGCAGTATCGGCACGTACTCGGTAGACTTTTACCAGCGATTTCAGAGCATATTTGGAGTAAAAATGTATATTTTATTAATCAAAAACAACAAAAAAAATTCTACCACGCATCCACTAATCACTGTCCCGTTTGAATGGTGCTGCTGGAATGAGACTACCTAGTTCATATCACGTGATGCGTTAGGTTGTACTCAGTGGCGACGCGTGATGAAAAATTATATTTATTTGTTTTTAATTTTAAAAAAAGTCATCGAACAAAAAAATAGGTTCCACGACAGCTAAAGATAGTGGCGATTCAACATACGTTTGAAGTCATTTAAAGTGAAGACATAAAAATTGACCTGTAAACATAACATAACGTAACTTATTTAACCTAGTTTTTTCTTCACATTTCAAAATTTTACACCATTTTCAAAAGTGTGTTGAATTGCCACTGTCCCCAGTTGTCGGTTACCCAACAAAATCACGTCTACATTTTTTACTCCAAATATAATCAAGAATCGCTGGTTAAAGTCTTTCTGTTACGTTTTGATACACCCTGTATAGCAAATAACATAATGTGTATAACAAATAATAACAATAATATCTAATATTATTAGAAAAACAACTGAAAATATTTTAAATGTGTAGTTGAAAATCAAACAATAATTAATTTTAAAATGTATACTTATACTGTACTATTAACCTGATTGTTTTTGGAACAACATTGGTTCAACTCAAAATCAACATTTATGCACGCGGAAATTCAAAATGCAAACACGATATGTATTTAACTTTAAATAAATAAAATTATTTCAATGATCGTTACAGAATTTCTTGGTTGACAGATTGAACGTAAATTTTATGCTGTACACCGGTTCGCATAAATTGGTTAGTTGTGCTGACATGCTATTTGTCAATTTTGAATACAAGATTTGTCCGTTCTGATTATTTGCAATGATTTGTTTACTCATGATTGGTTGCTAGTCATTTAAATGCAATTGGATTCTAGTTTAATCGTGCATTGTCGTTTCTCTGGGCAAACTCTAATCATCGAATCAGACAGATGCAAAATAAATAAAATGAAAAATTGTGGAAAGCCATCTCTTAATGATGTGACATATTATAAAAATATGCAAACACTTACACAGTTTTTAATTATAATTTATTTAAATATTTGATTATTTTCAATTTTATACCCTGATTAAGCTTAAGCCAAGCGAAACCGGTTGGAGAATTTTTTTCAATAAATTTCTCAATTTGACACAAAACAAAATTATTTAATCGACTAATTTTTAAATCTTTCCAATTAATTAGGTAGGTTTATAAATTAATGACAGACTTTATTCAAGTAAGTGAACATTGCAAACAATTACAATCAAACGGATAATGGGTGTGATTGTGACGCATCACTTCGTTAAGTATTAAAGTAGTAGTAATATTAAAAGTAAATGTTTTGATTAAAAAATACAAAACACGAAACAGGGAGAGATTTTCTATAAAGGGAATTACTTGAACTTGTTATGAAATAAGTGCTACAAACTAAAGATAGATGACATAAGGGTCGTGCTTATAATACGTCTTTATGCGAGAAAGGTTTACTAGACTAGCGTAGGCATAAATAGTCTTTTAAGTCATGCTGCTTGTGACGTGTAAGGCGAATAACGGTACATAGTTCCCTGATGGATATAAAATATTGTTTTAATTATCTTTATTAGCCCTCATATTTCGACACAAAATATCCCTTACATATTGTTGCCACCCGGAGTGGAACTAACAACCAAACCAAGATATCACGGCGGCAACTAGTTTTGGAAGCACTTTTTTTTTCAAATTGTTTAGAAAGTCGTAAAGCTATTTTGTCTAAATTTTAGAATGATGTGTTGTGGTTTAACAAAAATTTTATTTAGCCAAGATCGCAAATTTAAAACTATGTACATTTTTTAAAATTACATCCATACAGGAGGCCCAGAGGAAAAGTAATTCGCTTAGACCCTATGTCATCTTTGGAGATGAAGTTTGGGGTGTGTTTTTTTGAGGGGAGGAAGGAGTGAACGTGGGTCTTGAAGAGACCCTTTTTGGTGTTTGTGTTAATGTGTATAAGTGCGAGCGAGATAGTATGCTTGAGAGATTCTTTAAAAGGCGATGCATGCAAGTGGAGTGTCTATTTTTGTTACAAGCAGCTCCCTAATAAATACCAGTACTTGATTACGTATATACTTTATTGTGTACTACCCGACACGCCTTAATAAAGGCACGATACCACACAAGGGAGTTATGTACATTACATGGACAAGTTCGTACCCCACACCCTTCTTGAAGGCGGGAGGAAACACAGAGGCCCGCAATTCGTACCATAGCCGAGCCGTTGAACTCAAAAACGAGTCTTACAAATGACCCGTTCACATATGACACCTAAATGTGCTCGCTTGACAATCGCTCTACCACACAGTGGTCCCAAATCCCGTTCTAGCTAGACAAAAATATTTTTTCATGGCATTTGATGCAAAAGGGTCACAATGTTATAAAAAAAATACATTTATTTTAGCCATTGTTACAGATTTTTTAAAACAAAATTAATTACTAATAAAATGCCTATAGTATAATGGTTCGGTTGAGTCATAACGAAGTACTTATTTTAAGTTATTAGTTAAAAATATTATTTTAACATAATATGAGAAAAAAACCGAATGACATTTTTTGTTTATGAATTACTGGCCGAATCGTTATCGTCACTATTATTAAATGCTAATGTTCCAACATTGGCTTTGTTAACAGACTTCTGTATTTTCTTCGCTAGAACTTCTGGAATCGATAATAATTTTAAGACACCACTAGGTAAGACATCGCAATGTGTTGTTGATATTTTGGCAGCATCCCGTTTTCTGTGTGACCTCAAGCTGATTTGAGTAGTATGAGAGAGTTCTTGTGGATGAATTTTTCTTGTTTTTCTTTTTGACGAGCATAAAAAAATTTCTTTTTCTGGTTTACCACGTAGTCCTTCATCATGCGTCTCTACAGAAAGAATAAAAACTGTGTTAAGCCATTTTGCGTGTTTAATTTTAAAGTACTTCCGACTTCAAACCATTTTCAAAATATTAATACAAACGAAGGGATTTTTTTCTTAAGTAAACTAGCCTCGAGACTTTTAAAACTGTTTTTCTTCAATAAATATTTTATATGTTCATAAACACACTGCCGTATTGCAGCACAATTCAACTTTGACGTGCCCTTTACTTCTAGAATCTCCAAAATATCCAAACGATATATTGTAGGTAGAGGCTCTGTAAAAGACAAAAGAGCAAGTTTGAGCAAACAAATTTTATAAGGTATTATACATAAAGAATGGTTTTATATGAAACTAGTTTTGTTTGGTGGTACAAATCGGTACACGATTTTGAAAGTTTAATCAAACTTTGGAAAATAATTGTAAATATTGATACTTTTTTCACGATTTTCAATTAATAATGAAAGTAATGTTGAATAAGCAAATTATAAAATAAATTTAAAAGAACATACAATATAATTCAATTTTCAACTTTGGGTAATTTCTCTCCGATTTCAAATAACAACACTAACGATCAAACAGCGTGCACACCCGAAAGCGGCTGACCACTGGGCGAACGATTGGCACATCCAAAGTGTCGTGTTTACAACGTTGCCACGTATCGTATTGTTTTAAATTTTTTATCGATGTGAACATAATAGTGTGGACATTTTTCAATGTTGTGAGAATATTTTTGTACATAAATAAAAACATCGTTGAAATCTTTTTGTCTAGCTAGTTTCCTCTAAGGGGACCATAGTGTACCAGGGCGCTCGTTTGGCGTATCTTCCGACTTTGTACCGGTGCCGAAGGGCTCAATTTCGGTAATTCTTAGGAGCATCTTCCGTTGAAATACCGACGAAACAAATAATCATACTATTACTTTGCTTTGAATACTATACTATTGTGCCTAATTTGAAACCGAATGATTGACTGGAATAATCTAAACGCATCACGCAGTTTAAATATCAAAACTATTTAACAAGGGTTAGATCCCTTGGGTTTGTTCAAAATATGTAGCTGTGGGTAAAAAGAACTAACCTAAGGGTAATATTACAATTAATGGGGTTGAAACGAGTTAGGTTATGTCTATTTAGCCACAGCTACATATCTAAAAAGGGTTAGATCCTAAGGAATTTGTTAGAACGCAGTTCAAAATATGTAGCTGTGGCTAAATAGACCTAACCTAACTCGTTCCAACCCCATGTATTGTAATATTACCGTTGCAATATTGAGCCATTAGCTTTGCGTCGATGACGTCACATAGTAACTAATCTCTCTCTCCGATAATGTCACGGACGGTAACTATGACGTCAGAATTCGCCGGTCGAGCTTTGATATTTAAACTGCGCAATGCTTTTAGACAATTCCAGTTAATCATTCGGTTTCAAAACCGATGTTATTAGTAAATCGCTCGGATAACCATAAATAATTCAACATTTAAATTCAGAATCGGTATACTTGTTCCATATATTTTACATGGGAATTCCTGATCAGAGTTTAATTTTTTGTTTTTCCAATTGAGTTATCCTTTCTTTTCAGCTTTCTGGCCTAACCCCTAATTAGGTAAATAAATTGACAATGGAGACGGTAATAGGACGATTTGTCACGGTACTTGATACCGCGCCCGCCACGACAAGTAATTGCCTCTCTTCATGTTCTTACGCAGAAGGTACGTAACAACCACGAGACTTAGGGACAGTTGTTTCAAAGAACTTTAATAATTCATCAAATTTAAATGTTAATATAAAAGTTCTATTATTATTCCATAATGTGCCAGAATTGCCATAGTCCCACTGACTTCGAGCAGAAATACTCTTGTATGGTAGGTATTATTTATTGTTTTTTAGTTTAATTTGTTACTCGACGCTTATTTTTATTTAGAAATCTTTTTTTAATAATTAATGTTTTTATAAAAAAAAATAAGTTTATTTATAAAAAATAGGTCTGCTGGATAATAATCATTAGATTTTCACTTGTAGCAAATCACTTTGTCGGTATAACTTCAGGGTTTTCCAATAAGAGGTGTTATTTTGATATTCAATCCTAAAATATCAATGGTTTAGTTGCTTGTGTGGCACGTAGCGCCGTGTTGTTGAAAGTAAACGTTGTCCAAATTAATACCATCCAATTTTGGCCATAAAAAATCATTAATCATCTCTGGATAGCGCAATCCATTCACCGTAACTGTTGCTCCAGCCTCATTTTCGTAAAAGTAAGGTCCAATAACTCCGCCGGACCATAAACCGTACCAAACAGTCCCAAGTTGAGGATAAAGAGGCTTTTCAACAATAACTCTTGGGTTTTCCGAGCCCCAGATGCGACAATTGTGCTTGTTGACAAAGCCACCGAGGTGGAAATGGGCCTCATCACTCAAGATCATTTGCATTTGATTCACTCAAGTGAATTTTAATAATTTCAATGCGTTGTCGAAGCGTGTATCGTTCCATTTTTATTAATGGCGTAGTTTTTACTTGTCAAATGTCAAAAAATGACAGCTTTAAAAGTAACATCTACCGAAATAACGGGCTATTCAAAATAACACCTCTTATTGGAAAATCCTGTATTTAAAAAATATATTTTTTAATAATAACTCTTATTATAATTTTTTTGTTTTGTTATTATAAGTTTATTTATAAAAATTAGGTACTGCTGGGTAATAATTATTAGATTTTCACTTGTAGGAAATCACTTTGTCGGTATAAATAGTTATAATTAGAACAAAATAACTTGATTCGAGTAGCATTTTATTTGAAGGTTTTAGTATGTTTTATAAAAGAAATATTTTAACGTAACGTTTTAGTGCGTTTTATAGAACGTGTGTTTTAACGTAACCTTTAAAACGTCTTATGAAACGTATGTTTAACCATAAAACCCTGATGAAGGTTCAGGTCGAATCGAAACCGGTTGGTGTATATATAATACTCCAATAAAACGGTATTCAAACAAAGTTATTTTAGTATAATTATAATTACTACTAGGCCTGACAGCTGTTTCAACTTCCATATATATATAGTATTAAAAAACTCAATAACGAGTAGCTAGTATTTGAGGCGTTTGCTTTTTTTAGAATATATAAATTAGAGTTATAAAAAACTTAACACGCTGTTACGATTTTCATCATAAAGTTAACATTAATTTGAATTCGTTTTATTTCATTGTTATTTCTGAATTAATATTTGAATGTTGTTAAAACGCTTTCGGTCTGGAATCGACATAAAAAAAAAACACGAAGTAAAAACTAGTTATAATAAAGTTTTGATTTTTCTTTCAATTTTCCACCGTGGAATTTTCCTACCAATTAAACATTCGAATGGAGAGCTAAAAAAATCGACTTTTCTATAGGTTAATTGGATTTAGAGTAGACTTAAACGCGGCTTGAATTTAATCCTAAAATTTATAATGATTTCGGGAACTTTAGCGGTCAACATCGCTATTCATAACTCATCAAGCAGTAAATATTGATTTGTAAATTCAGAACTTCAAAGAAAAAAAAATCGATTTCATCATCAGAATAGTCAAGTACCTACAACTTTGCTCACCCAAATTTTCTAAACCTCCCCACTGTCTTTGTCCTAACAATATTACTGCCAAGTTTTTCCACCCTACAAAAGTAGACCATCTTTTTTTTAAATAAAAAAATGTAAAAATCGAAATAGCACGCGCCAAGATAAACTTTAACTCAAACAACCAAACTAAGTAAGGAAGAATCAACATCAATATTGGCAGCCCCTCTACAAATTTGCTCGAATTACAGCAACAAGTCGATGTATCTCACAGAGTAACGATATAATTATATCATGAATGAAGCCATTGTACTGAAGTTACTTTTACAAAGTACTTGATTAGGGTGGTATTTTATAACAGTGGCATTAGGTTTGGTTAGCGAGGAGTTTGCAGACCAAAGTGACAGATCCCATACAAATAAATGATACTCCGCGGCAGTCCCCCAATTGATGTGACCCCCTCTCAGGAGGCAAGAATACACGAAAGTTTCAAAAAACTAGTTTGACAACACGCGCCGTAGATTTACCCCCTCTTACCCTGCAAATGCCTGGGTTCGATTCCCAGTTGAGACCGTTACCTTTTCATTTTTCGATTTCTTGTTCTGTTTCATGTTTCTTTTAAATTTATTACTATTTATTATCTTCCTCTTCAATGTAAATTATGTTTTACATGAAGACTTTGTGTGTAAGGACCTTTTGATAAATAATATTATAGGTACTCGTATTACTAAAACTAACTTTACATTAAATGTATTCTCAATCTGCCCAAAAAAATTACACGATTTTTTTGCTCAGGTAAACAGATATGTTAACCGGTGATTTTGTATATAAATAACTTCAATTTCATGCTCTTATTATTGCCACAATTATAATCGTACAGAAGATAACAATGAATGAAATTTAAAAACAAACTTGCAAGAAAGTACCACCAATCATACAATTACACTTAATTGCCATAGATTAATAAGCTAGACGAGAGCGATACTCGAGAAGATGATTCAGGTGACCTGTGACCTGTAACCCTTGACCCCAGCCACGGTCACAGGTCAACGAGCGTCCTCCGTTACTAATAATAATACCAAATTGCGAGTTATAAACACAGTAATCGGGAATGCGTGGGTTATAGCGACGTCACTAGGAACGAAGCAAGGCCAACTAGAGTACAAGTCTCCTAGCGCGACCAAATTGCAGTCAATGATGTCGCTAAGTAAAATTATCTGTTTACAACATTTAATAAAGAACAACATAAGAAGTGCTTTGAAGGAGAGTTTTGTGATCCAAATATTTTCCTATTTCGGTCTGATATTTCCATACAAAACTGTGTTTTCGATATTCAAATGTGATAAAGATCTATGATTTTAAGCGAGTATAAGTGAGACAGAACACTGGGCGATGGGGCTAAATGGAACAATTGTTTCCATTCAAATTTGATATTTGTATTTGTGGAAGGCACTTCTAGTTTAAAATAGTCTAATCGTTATGTTTATTTAAAATGCTTGCGGTGAAACAACACACAAATCAGCAGAAAGAACGAGTATATAAGATGGTGCAGACTTGATCACGTGACACAAAATCCCGTGCCCGAAACTGTCTCAATTTTTCCATGCTTGTGTTTAAATTGATCAAATATTATTAAATACCTATTGAAATTACGGTGGTCGAAAGGTCTTCAATTATTTGCAACGTCATCTTTTTTTTCATACTGGTATAGATCGCACTTCAAGGTATTTTCTGTTCAGTGTAAACAACCCAGATTCTGATGACGTAGTTACGAGTGGCACAAGGTGGATTTGTGAGAATTTAATATGGTTTCTAGTGACGGATTAAATTGCTTGCTGAAGGGAATTCATTACACGTCCGCTTTGATATATTAAAACTGTGCTAACGTTAGGGTAACGTACTTTTATTAACGTGATTCCACATAAGAGCTCAAACTGCCCGAAGCAAGTGAAACTGTGGCAGCACAAATTTGGGGAATATTGCGAGGTTGATAAAAATGAATCTTCTACGCCCTACGGCTTCTTTTACATTTAAAAATATTCTGGCAAACCGTAGAATAAGTTAGTTTAAGTTGTTTACGTTTTCGTTATAGTTTTTTTACAAGCATGGTTTACGATATCTTTCAAATATCCGAAAAGTTCTCATTAGTATCAAGTACCAATATTATATTTCCAAGACTGCTTTTATAAAACCAAGTCTTTAAATCGTAGGTGAAAGTTCTTTGAAAGTCAATTACGAGTATTGTCACCGGTTGCTTCTTTATCGACATTTACAGTTTTACCGAGAGTATTTACGCATTTGCGATGGCTTTTAACGACTAAAATCAGCTTTTCTGTAGGGAGTCACTCCAAGGCAAAATCACACGCTTAACTTTTATGGATATTAAATTTTAAAATTGCAACTGGTAAGCATCGAAAGTAACGAAGTAGGATTAAAACATGATCTAAAAGCTTCGAAAGTTGTCGTAGAAAGCGTTGCTAGCAATTTGCAGGGGATTTTTTGTACAAACCGCAATGTATGACCGTGAGGAATAGATCTGGCAGAAGGACGAATAAATACTGATTTATGTTAAAACGAGATCAACTGACACTATTGTCGAAAATACAGGATATCCGGGGGTAAAGTGTATTATATTATTAAACTATATTACCAAGAAAAATGCAGGTGAATGAACACTAGTTCCGATATGTTAGGCATTTACTAAAAGTTTATCAGGAAACGGCCTAAAATCGCGTTTCTAACCGCGTTACCAAAATTTTTTAAGAGATTATCAATAAATTAGCTATACTAATTTTTCTACTTGTGGATAGCAGGAGAACGGAGAGTGTTCGGTGAATAAATCTGCGCATATGACGCGCAAGCGATTGCCAGAAGAATTTAGGGACTTCCAAAAAAGATATGGTACGATAGAGTGAATCAAATAGGTGCTTGAGTTGGGTCATGTCAAAATTTTGGTAAAACAGAATTATATTAATAAAATAGAGTGCATGTCCCAAGAGACTGCGTCGTGTGGCGTTGAGTAATAATATCTGCCTGCTACTACGAAAAAATGCGTGATGGTTATTTAGTTTACCTACTACAATTAATTAAAGCTGATACAATCTGAAGCTGGGGTAAAAATCGATATTTTTCGTTTGGATTTTAAAGCATCGATTGTGACGGACGTACTGCTCCGGGCTCGGCCGCAGTCACCCACGTATAGAATTATAAAATAAAAATTTAAAATTAAAATGAGAATTTATGAGAAATATGTCAAATGTGTATAAACTTTAACTGAACTATGTATGAAATTTAAATGTAAAAAAAAATGTAAATGTATGTATGAAACAATGTAAAAATGATAAACAATAAATAAAACATCGGAGCTTGGCTAGGGGGCACGGGCAGAGAAGTATACTGAGAGAGCTGGTGGATTAAGAGCATAGCATTTAATTCGGGCACGGTTATGAGAATCGGGCTTATACGTGAAGGGACGCTCGGCCGCGACCCAAAGCAAAGGGCCGCGCGCCGTCATAGCGTGGTTTGCTGCCCGAGCGTTCCACAAGCTCGATTCTGGGAACCGTGCCTGAACAAAGAGAGGCCGGGGTCGCGTTCGACCAAGAGCCCGAAAGTACCGGCCGAGAGGCGGTAGCCAACCCGGCGGCGGGCCGCGGGCACGTAACAGACACGGGCCTCGATTCCAGGAATCAAAGAGAAAGCGGGCCCGTGTGAACGTCGCTCGGCCAGCGAAGGCCGCCGGGGTCCTATAAAACGGGCGACAGTCCCTTGGAAGGGCAGATAGCCAGCAACCTCCACCAGCTCAACACTTCTCTCTGCTCTGCCTTCTACCTCGCTCCGACTTCTGAATCTACTCGCCTTCTCATCTTCTTCTGACCCTCGCCTCACCCCGGACCTCTCTGCCCCTACGACAAGACCCGGATTCTACAGCAAGGACGAGTACTAGCATCGGACCAGCTACAACGGCCACAGAGACGCCCCGCTCGACGCCCCGCTCGACGCCCCGCTCGACGCCCCGCTCGACGCCCCGCTCGACGCCCCGCTCGACGCCCCGCTCGACGCCCCGCTCGACGCCCCGCTCGACGCCCCGACGCCACTGAAGGAAGACGCCTTCAGCCACCACGGATTGGGATCACCGGCCCTATTTTGCAGTCTTGTGTGTCATACACTCCTGTCTGATACATAAGTGGTCCTTCGCCGCCGGATCTCTCCGTGGAAGATGTCACCTTCACTGCGCTCCGGGAAAAACAGCGCTGACGGGGACTCATCGCAAGGAAGCGACGATCCCACACCAACCGGGGCGGCCGCAGCCGCGCCCCCCGGACTTCAGCCTACCGCCCCCCTGGCCCCTTCTGACCCCCGAGCGGACCTACTGGCTGGCCCCTCCGGCGCGTCGCCGCCACAGACGCCCCCTGCCACGGCCGACGCCTCGTCGAGAAGCGAAGCTTCGAGCGAGGACACGCTCCGGCAGGTGCAGCTCGAGCTACGAGCTGAGAGGCGGCGCAACCAGAAGCTACAGGAGGACAGCGCCCGACAGATTGCCGAGTTGATCGCTACGCTGAAGGGCCTTCCGCGGACCACTTCACCTGCAGCCTGGCAACTGGACACAGCTCCACGGGCGGAGTACCCGCCGACGGCGGCGCCATCTAGCGGCTTCGGGCGAAACCTGGACCACACAGCGGAGACGCACGCCAGAGCTCCACGGGCGGAGTACCCGCCGACGGCGGCGCCATCTAGCGGCTTCGGGCGACACCTGGACCACACAGCGGAGACGCACGCCAGAGCTCCACTGGCGGAGTACCCGCCGACGGCAGCGCCATCTAGCGGCTTCGGGCGACACCTGGACTACTCAGCGGAGACGCGCGCCAGAGCTCCACTGGCGGAGTACCCACCGACGGCGGCGCCATCTAGCGGCTTCGGGCGAAACCTGGGCTACTCAGCGGAGACGCGCGCCACCGCGCCGCGGCTGGACTACGGACCGACACCGACGCCGACGCCGGCGCCCCCGGGCGTACCTACACACACCACTGTGCCACCAGCTACAGCCCAGCCCAGCGATGCCATCGGGAGCTCGAGCCGAGCAGTGAGGGCTCAAACCGGGACGGAAAACCAGGCGGCTGATCCACTCACGGACGGCGCTTCCCCAGGAGTCGCGACGCTGCGAGGTGGACCAGAGCCGCAGTATAGCTACCCCGGCGTGACCCGCGAGCCCGCCCAGTTCCCAGCGTTTCCCTCGAGTGCAGACTCCCCCCCGCAGCCCCCCATGGACGGATACGGGGCTTTCAACCGCGCAGACGAGGCAGCAAGGCAGACGCGGGACTGGGTGAACCAGGGGAGTGTCCCTCTCGCCCAGGTGACGGCCATGTTTGCCGACGCCCTCCGGCAGTCCCAGGCCGGCGGTACACCCCGCTCCCACCCCGAGGATGAGCGGATGGCGTCGCTCATCGCCCGGCAGTCCAGCGCCAAGGACCTGCCGCCTTACGCCGGCGACGCCATAGAGTGGCAGGCCTGGAAGGCACAGTTCCTGCAGTCGACGGCCACCTGCGGGATGACGGCGGCCGAGAATTTGATGCGGCTGCAGCGTGCCTTGAAGGGAAAGGCACGTGAAGCCGTCAGCCCTCTCCTCCTGGACCCGGCGCAGGTGCCGGAAATTATGGACGTCCTGGAGCACCGCTTTGGGGGGGCGCACTCTATCGCCACTGTCATGTTTGACAGAATAAGGCGGCTGACTCGGCTGCCGGAGGATGCGTCTACCGAAGCTCTGGTAGAATTTTCCGGCGCGGTACAGAACGTGGTCGCTTCGCTGGGAAACCTGAGGAGCGACTACCTCTCCAACCCCGCCCTACTCAGCGAGATCGCCTCGAAGATGCCCCTCGCCCTCCGCCTCTCATGGTTGGACAGGGTGGCCGACCAGGCCCAGGCCGCCACCGTGGTGCAGCTCGCCGGGTTCCTGAAGCGGCTGACCAACGCGGTGCCGCGGTCGGGCCTCACCGATAGCGGCCGAGCAGCGCGTCCGAGCATGGCCGAGCATCCGCGGGCCGCCCGCCCACACCGCGACAGTGTCTTCGTTACCGAAGAGCGGCCGGAACCCCGCAGTGAAGTGAAGTGCACACTGTGCAAAGACGCTACGCATAAGTTATTCCGGTGCCCCAAATTCGCCGGTGAAACAGTGAGTGCGCGGTGGGAATTAGTGAAAGGGGCCCGGATATGTTTTAAGTGCTTGGACGGTGTGCACCAAACGAGAGCGTGTAAATACCGTGTCAACTGTGGGGTGGGAGCGTGCCGGGTTCCCCACCACCGCCTATTGCACGATGCCGCTTACGCTCGCGCCCCCGAGGTGCAGACAGTGACAAACACCTGGGACCAAGTGGAAAAAGTGCTACTTAAAGTTTTACCAGTGACATTGTGCGGCCCCGGGGGCCAAGTGACCGTGCACGCGCTGCTCGACGAGGGCTCGACGGTGACCCTCGTTGACGCCGAAGTGGCAGACATTGTCGGGGCCGCGGGACCGATCCGCGGCCTGCGCATTCACGGCGCCAACGGCATGTGTTCGTCGGATGCCAAGTCGCAACGGGTCAAGTTGTCGGTGCGCGGTGACGGCAGTGAGTACACAATGGTGGCCCACACAGTTTCCGACCTAGACCTCCCGCGACAAACAGTGGCCGGCCGCCGGCAAGTGAAACCACGGCTATTAATCGGCCAAGACAATGTTCATTTAATCGTGTCGCGGGAGGTCCAAGAAGAAGATGGCGGCCGCATGACGTCACGGACGGCGCTCGGCTGGATTCAACATGGGGGCACCCGGCGGGACGTAGATAGCGGTACCACATTAAACATGATCGGCGAGACGGCTGAAATGGGCGAAATCGGCGAGCTCATACGAAAGCACTTCTCAGTTGACTCGCTGGGAGTGACCGCAGTGAGCCGGGTGTCCGCCGACATACGCCGCGCCGAGAGCCTCATGGAACGAACGACGCGCCCGCTGGACTCGGGTCGCTGGGAGACCGGGCTGCTGTGGAGGGAGGACGACGTGTGGCTGCCCGACAACCGACAGTGCGCCGTAAACCGCCTCAACGCCCTCGAGAAGCGCTTGAAAAGTGATCCCGAGCTGGCGACAGCGTACGCGGCCAAAATTCACCATCTGATAGAGCGCGGGTACGCAGTAAAGGTACCCGACGCCGAGGCTAGCGTACCGTCGCGACGGAAGTGGTACCTGCCCCACTTCGCGGTCACCAACCCGAACAGCCCCGGGAAATTGCGAGTGGTTTTTGACGCCGCCAGCCGCTGCCGGGGGACCTCCCTGAACGACCGGCTGCTAACCGGGCCCGACCTCCTGTCATCCCTATTGGGCAACCTGTTGAGGTTCCGGGAGGGCAAGATCGCCATAGCCGCCGACATAGAGGAGATGTTCCTCCGCATCAAAATAAAAGCGGAGGACCAAATTGCGCAATATTTCCTATGGCGAGCCAGCCCACAAGAGGCAGCGACCACATACAAGCTGTCCTCAATGATGTTTGGGGCCACTTGCTCCCCCAGCAGCGCGCAGTATGTCCGCAATAGGGTGGCCGAACAAGGCGCCGCGGAATTCCCCGCCGCCGCCGCAGCGGTGCAAAATAAATTCTACATGGACGACTACCTGGACGCCGCCGATTCCGTGAGCGAGGCTGCGGCGCTGGTACGAGGCGTCGGCACCCTCCTATCCCGGGGAGGCTTCCACCTGGCAAGCTGGGCCTCCAACGCACCCGCCGCAATCCAAAGCGTGCCGGCAGACAAGAAGGCCAAGGCGGCCATAGCCATCAGCAGCGGCGCCAGTGAGACCGAGAAGGTGCTCGGCCTGTCGTGGGATCCCGCTAACGACACCTTCATGTATGAGTTCAAGGAGACGGAGAAGGCCGAGCTCATCCGGCACCCGACCAAGAGGCAGCTGCTGAGCACTGTCATGAAAGTTTTTGACCCCGTGGGCTTCGTGGCCTGCCTCACGGTGCGGTCAAAAATTCTCCTGCAGGATGTCTGGAGGTCCAGCGTCGGCTGGGATGAGCGCATCCACGAGGCGCACGCAGCAAGGTGGGCCGAGTGGATCAGAATGCTACAAGGCCTCAGCATTCGCATACCGAGGCGTTGCCTGCTGAGCAAGGCAAACTCCTTCGCTCTACACCTCTTCTGCGATGCGTCTGAGGCAGCCTGCTGCACCGTGGCCTACCTGGTGGAGACTACGGGAGAGGGAAGCAGCACCGCCACATTTTTGTCCAGCAAGTGCAAGGTGGCACCGCTGAAACCGCTCTCCATTCCCCGCCTCGAGCTGCAGGCTGCGCTCATGGCTGCCCGCCTGGCTGACACCCTTCGAAAGGAATGCCAGGCCCCTATAACCTCTACCGAATACTGGACGGACTCCACCACGGTGCTGTGCTGGCTCCGTACGGACCCCCGCAGCTACTCAACCTTTGTGGCAAATAGGTTGGGGGAGATAGACGAGCTGTGCGACATCGCCAGCTGGCGCTGGGTTCCAACCAAGCTGAACCCGGCTGACATCGGAACCAGGGACCTGGCGGAGCCGGACCTCACCCAGAGCGGAAGGTGGTTCAGCGGCCCTTCCTTCCTGACGGCGCCGAGTAACCAATGGCCAACGGCGGTGGGAACAGCTACACTCGGCTGCTTGTGCGCCAATACCACACCCGAGCCGATCATGCGAGTGTGGAGACGACGATGGCCGAACTGCGCGCCAGCTTCTACATCCTAAAGCTGCGCTCAGTTCTCCGCCACATCAAACACCTGTGCCCCGCTTGTAAAATGCGGCGGGGCAAACCGTCTCCCCCCATGATGGCACCCCTACCAGCATCACGGCTTGCACGGCATGTGCGGCCGTTCACCAACTGCGGGATGGATTACTTCGGGCCCCTGGAAGTAACCATCGGGCGCCGGAAGGAAAAACGTTACATCGCCCTCTTCACATGCCTATCGACGAGGGCGGTGCATCTAGAGTTGGCCACCACACTCAGTGCCGACTCTGCCATAATGGCAATCCAAAGGATGTCGGCCAGGCGAGGCCAGCCGGCGACCCTGATGTCCGACAACGGGACTAACTTCCACGGCGCAGACAAGGAACTGAGAGACGCCGTGGAGGACATCTGTCGGGACCCAAGGGTCCAAAATTATGCGACCACGCAAGGGATGGAGTGGAGCTTCATCCCGCCCCGCAGTCCCCACATGGGGGGAGCTTGGGAGCGGCTCGTACGCTCTGTTAAACGGGCGCTCTCAGCTACGCTCAAAGCGAGAGCGCCAAGAGAGGAGACCCTCCTGACGGCACTGGCCGAGGCAGAATACACGGTCAACTCCCGACCACTCACCCACCTATCGGTCGACCCCAGAGATGAGGAGCCGCTGACGCCCAATCACTTCCTCATGGGCTCGACGGGGAGGCGGCCCCATCTGGCAATGTACGGGGCGGCCGAGGAGGAGGTCTGCCTCAGGAAGCAGTGGAGGATCGGCCAGCAGCTCGCGGACATGTTTTGGAGACGTTGGGTCCGCGAGTATCTGCCTACTCTCGCCGCCAGGAAGCAGTGGCAGCAGCCGGTGCAGCCTCTACAGAAGGACGACCTGGTGCTGATTGCGGACCCGGCACTGCCCCGCAACAGCTGGCCACGGGGACGGATCCTCGAGGCCACGCCAGCCCCGGACGGACAGGTCAGGACCGTGAAGGTCAAAACCAGCACGGGGACCTACGTCAGACCAGCAGTTAAGATCGCGGTCCTCCTGCCGGCCAGTGATCCCGCCCCTAAGGACACAGTCAAGGGAGCGGTCCCAACGTCGGCCCGACGAACTCGCCACCCCAGGGGGACCGGACGCCGGGGACCACGCCGCACCAAGTCGCAGCACGCCTCCCGCTAAAATGGGTGTAGCCGAGCTCCACGGGGGGAGTGTGACGGACGTACTGCTCCGGGCTCGGCCGCAGTCACCCACGTATAGAATTATAAAATAAAAATTTAAAATTAAAATGAGAATTTATGAGAAATATGTCAAATGTGTATAAACTGTAACTGAACTATGTATGAAATTTAAATGTAAAAAAAAATGTAAATGTATGTATGAAACAATGTAAAAATGATAAACAATAAATAAAACATCGGAGCTTGGCTAGGGGGCACGGGCAGAGAAGTATACTGAGAGAGCTGGTGGATTAAGAGCATAGCATTTAATTCGGGCACGGTTATGAGAATCGGGCTTATACGTGAAGGGACGCTCGGCCGCGACCCAAAGCAAAGGGCCGCGCGCCGTCATAGCGTGGTTTGCTGCCCGAGCGTTCCACAAGCTCGATTCTGGGAACCGTGCCTGAACAAAGAGAGGCCGGGGTCGCGTTCGACCAAGAGCCCGAAAGTACCGGCCGAGAGGCGGTAGCCAACCCGGCGGCGGGCCGCGGGCACGTAACAGACACGGGCCTCGATTCCAGGAATCAAAGAGAAAGCGGGCCCGTGTGAACGTCGCTCGGCCAGCGAAGGCCGCCGGGGTCCTATAAAACGGGCGACAGTCCCTTGGAAGGGCAGATAGCCAGCAACCTCCACCAGCTCAACACTTCTCTCTGCTCTGCCTTCTACCTCGCTCCGACTTCTGAATCTACTCGCCTTCTCATCTTCTTCTGACCCTCGCCTCACCCCGGACCTCTCTGCCCCTACGACAAGACCCGGATTCTACAGCAAGGACGAGTACTAGCATCGGACCAGCTACAACGGCCACAGAGACGCCCCGCTCGACGCCCCGCTCGACGCCCCGCTCGACGCCCCGCTCGACGCCCCGCTCGACGCCCCGCTCGACGCCCCGCTCGACGCCCCGCTCGACGCCCCGCTCGACGCCCCGCTCGACGCCCCGCTCGACGCCCCGCTCGACGCCCCGACGCCACTGAAGGAAGACGCCTTCAGCCACCACGGATTGGGATCACCGGCCCTATTTTGCAGTCTTGTGTGTCATACACTCCTGTCTGATACAATCGATATTTTAGTTAATTTGGCAATAAAAGGGGCATTTTAAATTATAGTAACCTGAAACATAAGCAGCATTTTATCATATTAGTAATCCATTTCGGTTTAATCTCCTTCTATTTAATCGCTCCGCTCAACTGCTTCGAGACGCAATTTCCCCCTAATGATTCGTAAAACGGATAATAAATCCGATATTCCCGATCCTTAAAAGGCCACAAAGAGGGAAAAGATAAAATTTTATACAATTGCGTCATAATACTGATAAATATAATTTCGTTGATAGAGTTTTAGATCCTTGATGGCTTAGAGTTAAAATATTGTATCTCCATTAATTCTCCGTTTAATCGAAAATGAGTCAAGTACTGAAATGTACCTAAGATAGCTAAATATTTTTATTGATTCAAATATTGCACCTCCTAAACCTACCCTCCCAAAGACATAAACATATCAAAATATATTTTAAATCCTACAAGCAATGTTCTTACGAGCTTAATAATTATATTTATGCTAGTTGAAAGCCCATGCCAAAATATTCTATTTACATAAGATACAGATACTGTTATATGTAACTAAAAACTTGTTTTTGTATTACAAAATCTAAGGTTTTCTAGTTTGCAAACATTCAAACTCAGTATTTCAATATTGTGTTTGAAGGAGATAAAATATTTTTACTTTAAGTCACTAAAGAAATGTATTGTGTAATGTGCATAATAAAAATTCGATTTAAGAGCAGTTGGTTCAATTACCGTCACATTCGAAATGCCTGGTTTCAAAATGCTGATTATTAAAAAAAATCATTTGAATGGTCCACGTTGACCGCCGATTCCCGGCTCGTTTCAGCGTTCGATCAAACATTAATCAACCGCCCAGTAAAAAAGGGTCATCTGCTATGACGGGAATTCAATCTGGGGGAAAACATGTTTTTCGTAAACATGTTTTTCCATCCAATTAATCCCATTCTTTACAAATATATTGCATTTTGAGGAAAATAAAGTGACCTTATCCTTCGAACCTCCTACACCTACCTTACCGGCTTGAATTTAAATTCGCATAAATCGTAATTTTGCGAAGACTTCTCAAAGCTTCTAAATAAAATATTAGAGAATTTTCTATATTCTTGTTAAAATCACATTGGCTTTTATCATTCTACTGCGCTGAAGTTGAACCGATAGAACCATACTGTTGGCGTGTCGATATGCCAAAAGTACGTTGCGAACTTCTGAGCCTGGTTCAATTCGACACACTAGGAATTAGGACCTATTTCAATGTCAACATTAATAAACAAATTATGTTACAAACTCGCCAATTCCTCGTCTATGTAATTAAGCAGATGAATATATATATTCTTGTTAAAATCACATTGGCTTTTATCATTCTACTGCGCTGAAGTTGAACCGATAGAACCATACTGTTGGCGTGTCGATATGCCAAAAGTACGTTGCGAACTTCTGAGCCTGGTTCAATTCGACACACTAGGAATTAGGACCTATTTCAATGTCAACATTAATAAACAAATTATGTTACAAACTCGCCAATTCCTCGTCTATGTAATTAAGCAGATGAATATATATATTCTTGTTAAAATCACATTGGCTTTTATCATTCTACTGCGCTGAAGTTGAACCGATAGAACCATACTGTTGGCGTGTCGATATGCCAAAAGTACGTTGCGAACTTCTGAGCCTGGTTCAATTCGACACACTAGGAATTAGGACCTATTTCAATGTCAACATTAATAAACAAATTATGTTACAAACTCGCCAATTCCTCGTCTATGTAATTAAGCAGATGAATATATATATTCTTGTTAAAATCACATTGGCTTTTATCATTCTACTGCGCTGAAGTTGAACCGATAGAACCATACTGTTGGCGTGTCGATATGCCAAAAGTACGTTGCGAACTTCTGAGCCTGGTTCAATTCGACACACTAGGAATTAGGACCTATTTCAATGTCAACATTAATAAACAAATTATGTTACAAACTCGCCAATTCCTCGTCTATGTAATTAAGCAGATGAATATACCAATGACATCGACTATTTTAATGTAATTAATTCTACCTTTGAAACATACTTTTTTCTTACTTCTGGTGAAATTGATCAAATATTAGGATTCAATTTGACCATGTTATGCAGAAACCATCCAACCACAAAATGACAAGCTTAGAAAATCAAATTTGATTGTTTGCAGATTTTATAATATGACTCTTGTTTCATGTTACCTATATTTTGTTAACCTATGCATTGTTCAATCTTATATTTAATATAATCTGTACATTCTTATATATTATGTAAACTCTTTATTGTTATTGTATTTAAAAAACATAATAGTATTGTATGTAAAAGCCCTATGGGCGTTGGTGTCGCGAAGCTGCGACTCCACTATATATTTTAGAGGTGGTGTGATATGCCACACGCCCAAAGGACCAGTCCCAAACTACTCCGAATGATAGGTTATGGGACGATTTATGCATCCGACAAACCCGATGGACAGTGCAATAATCAAAGGTATAAATCTGGGCTTCTGGAGCACAAGATAAGCCCAGATTGGAAAGCAGGAAAGATGGACTCACCCGTTGATGACTATCACACGTCTCCAGGAGTATTTGTTGATTTCACTTCACAAAATATACGTATAATCGCCCTGTCTGATATTAATTACCACTCCGAACTCTGATAAGCAACTGACACCACTTGTCAGATTTTACATGTGTCGCAACAATATTTTTTTTCATGGTGACATTTTGGGATGGATAAAAGGGTAGGTAGGACATTTGCAGGATTTTGTATTGACATTACACTTGTCCATTAAGCCTGTGGATGCATACCTAACAATCCCCTATATATTGCGCGAACAGGCGTTTAAATAAATAAATAAATAAATAAAGAAGTATCATTTCTAGTGCCGTATTAAAAATCTTGATTATTTTGTCAAAAAGGTTACATTTCTTAAGTAAGATAGTTTCAGCAAAATTAAAAAGATATTTTTTCAAAGCCTTTATATGCTCTAGTTCAAAGTCGAACACAACCATGTGGATTTTTTCTGCAATATTTCATGTATGAACATATTTTTGATGTGAAAAATGTTGAAAGCTGTCAACCCACATAGATGTTCCCAATTTTTTACAATTGGGTTGGATACTTCAGAACGCCAAATTTTATAAATTGAGGGTTGGGATGTTTCTGCGTAACACGGTACAAACATCTAAATTCCCTCTTGAACAGATAATCATCATGATTTGAGAATTTCACGACCAAAAGTATTATCGTGATGCTTCCTCCAGCCAAAGTTTCGGAAACCAATGCGGTTTCCATCATTTGCCATCTGCCCTAATGTTATAGGGACTTTAGCGTTCAGCGCTTTAGCGCTGTAATCACTGGCTGATCTGAAAATTTTATAACTCTGTTTCATTACTCCATGTACCGACTAGGAATACAAGACAAAATATAACATTCTTCTGCAATACATACTTAACCAACTATCAGACACACTCACTAACCAATAGGATGTATGATCCGAGCAATATGTTTGGGGTACTATATATATATATCTATATATATATTGACTCCATTTATAGAACTATTAATTAGATGTTCTGCAAATTCTGAAAATCCCTGCAATTTCAGAATTTGCAGAACATCTAATTAATAAAGATCATACTTTCAACCGTGACACGGGTATTAAAGTCCTTCACAAAAATGAGATAGGTTTACGACTTAACAACTTGGAAGCGTTGGAAATAAAAAAATCAGTCAATTCAAAGGCTGAAATTATCAATAATCAACTAAATTTAACGTTCAGCCCTATAATAAATATGTTTCCTGTTATCCCTAACTCCCCTCCCCCACTTCCCGCCCACAACTGATACTGTCTCTCTCTGTTTTTTATCTCTTTCTCTCTCAACTATTTGTTTATATATATGTGTATTATTCTGTATTTGTTAGTATTTTTATAACTGTCCTGATGATGGTACGGAGGTACCGAAACCGGTAGACGTTAAAAAAAAAAAATTCAATAAAGTGACTGTAAACAAAGTGTTTCCCTTTTTATTATTTAAAATGTCAAGTCACAATGTGTTTGCTTCTTTTGAAAAATTAAAATGTATTAATTGACACTTTCCAATCGTAGAAAGTACGGTCATGTTAAGTTACTCTTTTACTTAGTTCTAATAGCTTGAGGCAATCGTCTCCTCTCTCGTTCAATATTTCTTAACCGTTGTACCTTCTTTCATGGAATTGTGTATTCCTTGTTTTCAATTAAGTGCAGTGCCAGATAATTAATAATTATTGTTCATCTGTGCGGGCAATTGTTGCGAGTTGCGATACGTAGTGGCCGGGACATGCCTGGGACAATATATCTAATGAATGACACGAGGAAGCATTGTTTCGTTCATTGTCGAAATGATGAAATAACTTTCGGATGTGTTTCCTAAAATTCGGGTAAATAATTAATATTCATATGACATGATTTTTTTTATTTTTTTTAAATCTATTGTAGGACAGATTAGTCTTCCAATTTAGAGTACAAAATTTTTTTTTGGGAAGATAGGTGCGTACAAAAAGTTTTAAGAGTAATTAAATACATTTAATGTTATCGAAAATTTAATTTAATAACACAATTTCTCTTGTCATACGGTGCTGTGCAAGAACATCTGTTTTGCTGTGTGGTATCTTGAACAAGTCATGGCGACGGCTATGGAGGAAATTTTCAGGCACGCATAAGCCATAGCATTCTAAGAGAGATGGACTATTAATAGAGTTATGTTCCTGGATAAAAGATCTAGATATTCCAATAGAATTTAAAATGAAATGTTAAAGTTTAGTCATTTAAAAATAAAATCTGATAGTATTATTATCTTAATCACTATATAGTTTAGGATTGTTGCAAACGGATGTGGCACCCTCTGTTATTTATAAAAACAACCTTTGAATTTTTTAACCGCCGGCCGCAGCGAAATATTCAATATTTCGCCGTCAAGTTTCTCCGTTTCAATTTATTTTTTTATTTGACGATTTCTATTTTGATGTGATTGTATGTGGGATAAACCATAAAAATTGATTGAAACATTTTGAAGCGAATTAAAACGTCTAACCTCAGTCATCAACATAGGTCAGGTAATGTGGCAAATTAAAACATCCAATCCTACAACATTGCCAGCATTGGTGATGTCTACGGATTATTTCGGGTTTGAGTTCATGACGGAGAGACGCGCAGAGAGAATGAAAGACGAATTCTACTAACACGGTGACGCTAGTGGAATGCGTAACGAGCATTTATAGTTAGTAATAACATCACACTTGGTTTCACTACTTTTATAACTATATCTAATTGATATGCCGCCCGGTAGGATCAAACGCTATTCTTTGACGCCCTCCGTGGTAGTCTCGGTACAATCATACTGTGTAAATCAAAAAACAAGAACAAAAAGCTATAACATTACCATGAAAGAGTGTGAACGAGTAGTCGATGCCAAAGGAACGTTTGCCAGATTTGCTTACTGTTGGGAAGTAAGAGCTTCACAGATGCACTCATAGAGGGCGGTGCTTAGAGCTTGCTTGGAAGTCCGCAAGATGGCAGCTAGTAGCAAGTAGTTGCCAGGACCAGTTAGAATGCTCCCAAACAAACAGTGTTTTCAGATCTCATTTAGCCAGCTCCTAGTTAGGTCGACTATCGAGTCACCATTGTAATACGCGAAGTATTAATAAATCCCTGATTTAACACAAAGAACCTATTATTTAAAATCTCCTTCCACGACGAGTTGGAGAACTGTTTGTGGGAACACAACACTTACCTATATAATATAAGTTTTTATTTTTAAGTTTAAACATTTAGTATAGTTTATTTGTTAAAATCTGACTTTAGATACTGGCTTTCTAAAAAATAGAAAAATAAACTCTTCTCAGAATGACACTGAAAAGTAAGGGTGAAGGAAAAGGTTGTTTCTAACATCTCTGTCATCTTTGGGGATGCTTTTTGGAAGGTATTTTTCAATCTCGAACAATGCGATAAAAATTAATCGATATTTTCAAAGGTTTACTGCATCCCCTACAACTACTTAGTTAATGTGTTATCGTAATGCACAAGTCCCTTTGGTTGCTTAATTAATTATTTCCATAACGCGGTGTTGTTGGCAAAACTGAACAATTGCATTTTAGGCGTAAATTATTAATCAGCGTTGGCCGTTTCATGTTGAATTGTCATTGCGGTTAATGTAAACATCCGTTGTTCCGAGAAAACCATTGCCATTTTATTTTGTGTACACTACAGAAAAGTTGATCAAAACAAGTTGTAATAAATTAATATTACGCAATGCTTGCACAATAATTATTAATAGTGTATTATTATTAGTTTTAACTTTTAAAAAGAAACAAATAATTTTGTGTATCTTTATGGTTATTATGTTTATGACTCAATGATGGAAATAGTTTGCATTAGAGAAGCTGTGCAAGTTTCATGACTGCAGAGCTCACCGTTCAGGAGTTTTTAGCGAGACACCAGACAAATTATGTAATAGGGAGACATGGCACTTTTATGGCGCGGTCGAGGATTAGGGTTCTTGACTAGCAAGCCGGAGGTCGCGGGTTCAATTGACTGCGCGCGCAAGTGAATTTTACTGGATTAATTTGTGTTATTTCACAAAATAATTGAAATAAAAAACATTACATTAAATGTATGATTTATAATTAACTAATTAGTACGTACTTACAAATCTTACGATTTTTGATTAAATTAATTAAATAAGAGAAAATTAAAAACATGCTTTTGGACGCGAGGTATTTACTATAGAGTTTTCCAATCAGAGGTGTTATGTGTATTTAATTCCGGCTATAAAATGATTTTTCATGGCCGGAATTGGATGGTATTGATCTGGACAACGTTTACTTTCAACAAAACAGCGCTACGTGCCACACAAGCAACAAAACCATTGATGTTTCACGGGAAAAGTTTCCGGACCGTATTATCTCTCGGAAAGGTGATCACAATTGGCCACCGAGATCTTGTGATTTAACACCTTGCGACTTCTTTCTTTGGGGCCACGTGAAAGAAAAGGTCTACGCCAACAGTCCAGCGTCGATTCAAGACCTCAAAGATGGAATTCGTGAGGCTATCGAGGACATAAGGCAACCACTTTGCGATTTGGTTATGGAAAATTTCATGAAAAGGATATGGTCCTGTAGGCGTGGTCTTGGTGGTCATTTGACTGATGTTATTTTTCACTATTAACAGCATATCTTTCTCTTTATAATGAAATAAACATTCGATCATTTATATTAAAAAATGGCATTTTTCTTTGAATATCAAAATAACACCTCTTATTGGAAAACCCTATATTTACAAAACTACTAGTACTCGTCTCTATATAGAAGGGAAAGAATATAGAATTGGAGCGATCACGATTGTATAAATATGTACGTAGATAATATAATAATAATAATTGCATAATACGTATAGCGCCGTTTTTGTGAAAAATCACCTCAAGTACGCTGTACAACTTACGATGACTTTCTAGGCTCCATCGATTTTTATTACTGGCAGGTCACTTCAGATAAACACGCTTTTATTAAAAAGATTACCCTTGGAGAAGATACGACTTTGCACGCAGAGGACATAAACTATATTAAAAACTCTGGACAATACATGATTTTACATTTTATATAGCTATTTCACCCTCCATTACCATTGATATTACGTTAAATCGAATTAAATTGACTAACACATTAAAAGGAAGCAACAAGCCAAAAATGTGTATACTCTTAGTATACCTTATATTGTAGGTAATAAGTAATAAGCATTCGCTTGACAAACGGAGTCTAGAAGCGTTCAATTTCAAGCACAAAACTGGTTTTATTTATTTTGTAAATAATTTTATAAGAAAACAAAAAAGTTAATCAAGTGAAACTGTCACAGATAATCTTAGCTATAAAATTATATTTTTTTTAAGTTGTTTCCTTTACGCGTTCGTACATTTCTATTGAAAAAATATTTTTTAGTAGTTTAAATTTATATTTTTTATTGAGTAATTTGTTTTTTATTTGTATTCTACTCAAGCGAAACGAGAGGAAAACCTTCAGTTTATCTAAAGCATTTTTTTGGTATTCATAATATACACCAATTCGTTATAAAGATTAATCAAAAAAGTGATTTAGCATTAAGCTTCGCCTTAATTAGAATATTAGTGGCAAAATTAGGTATTTATTTTATATTTATTAAGAGTGGAGAATTTAAGACTCTTTAGGGCGGAGATTTTTTTATGAAATGACCTTAAAAAGCTTAAAAATTCCTAGTTGTTTACAAGTTTTATGCATTTAGTTGTTGACAATGTGGCGGACTGTGAAAGTAAAAAGTGAACTATGTATGTTATGTACCTACGAATATAGATAAAATGTATGTAGTTTTATTCCTGCTTGGTCCGATACTCTACCTAAATCCAATTTTAGTTCCTCCGATACTACTTACTTCTGCCGGTAAAAAAGGGTCCGGTATTTTATGGGTAGGATCAAAGGATGTTTACGGGTTTTATACACCTTGATATATTATACAACCTTATCTGGTTCATGTTTAATAAAATACAGACAGATTGGGAAAAAGGCATGTAAATAAGACTAGGCTAGATAAATCTAGGGTATATATTAGATGTAAGTTCTACCATCGTTTGAACAATTTGTGTGTCTGATGTATGTGAAAGAAAAAAAAACGAAAACATTAACGAATTACGAATAACCTGACAACATTATTTGAAAAACTCTTACCAGCCATACGGAAAATGTTTCTGCGGGCTGGCACTATTTTCAATTAATTTTTACTACGAGTCGGTTTATATTATGAAAACCAAAATTAAATTGAAGATCATCTCGTTTGAGCAGAGTAGTTCAAATTTTTTTTTATTACTTCATAAAAAATATTTGCATAAACTACGAAATTATATACTGTTTAATAAGTAACTTTTTTTAAATAACAATTTATGTCTGAGATTAATTGTGACAGTCTCATTTTTTTAAGAAAGATGAACATTTGCGTGTTACGAATAACCTGACAATATTTGAAAATCTCCTACTACCACCAAAGTAAACTGAAAATGTTGCTTGTGTTGTAATGGAGGACTTAGCCAGCCGAGGAATGGAAGACACTACGCCTGGGTGGGACCCAAACGTGAAGTCAACTCTGCCACTGACCGGTCTAGTTTAATAATATATGTATGTATATAGTTTTATTCCATATATATTTATAATATTGTCGTCCCTGTACCTACACTTTCTATTATCTTTCTATTGTCTCCATGGTTTAAAGTGTATACAACTTTGTAATTTGTGTTTTGATTTAGTTATGCATATAAATATTCTTTAAGTATCTTTATTAAATGCCGGAAACCCGGGCGTTTATTGCAATAACATGATCAATATAACAAATATGAAAGTAACCCGCCTCACTAGAAGATTTCTGTTCTGAGGCGGGTACATCTGAATACGTCTGTATCGACACAAGTGTACCTTAGTGATCGAGATGTCGAAAAACACATGTAAAAAACTTTATATTGATAAATAAAAATAAAAAATTATTTTCTTGTAAAATAATTAACAAAATAACACTTTTTCGCTTTAATGGGGCCATTTATGGACTCCGTTAAAAGACGCAATAAAAATGTACAAACTTTTTGTTAGTGTATTCCTCTTACCATAATTTTTGCAGCATTTTTACATTAAACTATTTTCAGATGCCATTTACGTGTACAGTCCGATCTATAATCCGTTGAACGTGACATTTAGGTACGATCATTAAAGAATTATTTCCATTGTGAGAAATGTAAACGTTGGAAAATATGTAATTTTGTATTCATAAGAATTTTTTAATTACCGTCTGTCAGTATTATCACAATTAAAACATATTGTTTTAATTTTTGTTAAAGTTTTGCACTCAAGGACAAGGACGATCGCTCAATGTGACAGGAAATGTTTCTCTTATTATCAATTTGAAGTCGTCATATCGTGAGTGGGTATCACCAAACGCCAACAAATTAATATAATTCAGCAAAAAACATGGTCATTGGTATTGTATTGAAGGATGTTTGACCAAACGATGAAGGGCCTGAAGTGGCAAACATTGAAAAATTCTAAATGACTTAAATATAAGATTTGGTGACAACGTCAAACGTGACGAGGTTTCAAACAACTAGACCTTATACTAAATACTGTAAGGCAACTACCCCTAATACTAAATACTGTAAGGCAACTAGACCTAATACTAAATACTGTAAGGTAACTAGACCTAACAATAAATACTGTAAGGCAACTAGACCTAACAATAAATACTGTAAGGCAACTAGACCTAACACTAAATACTGTAAGGCAACTAGACATAACACTAAATACTGTAAGGCAACTAGACATAACACTAAATACTGTAAGGCAACTAGCCCTAATACTAAATACTGTAAGGCAACTAGACCTAATACTAAATACTGTAAGGCAACTAGACCTAATACTAAATACTGTAAGGCAACTAGACCTAACACTAAATACTGTAAGGCAACTAGAGATAACACTAAATACTGTAAGGCAACTAGACCTAACACTAAATACTGTAAGGCAACTAGTCCTAACACTAAATACTGTAAGGCAACTAGACCTAATACTAAATACTGTAAGGCAACTAGACCTAATACTAAATACTGTAAGGCAAATAGACCTAACACTAAATACTGTAAGGCAAATAGAAATAATATATTTTTAATTACATCCATATGAGTTTCACTTTTGTTTTCGGGAATAAATGAATGCAAATCTTGGAAGCGGAAAATAAACCATTTCCCCGTAATACGATCGAGCTATATCAGTACCCAGTAGATAGACTCATTGTCGAGGACAATGCATTCTATCAATTTAGTGACAATCACGTACGCACACGCGGACATACATGAATACGTAATACTAGAAGACGGGATTTATTTTAGTTCAGAAATTCTGGTACTAACTACCATATGTATTCCTCATTGCCTAGAATATTTATGGAGAGAAATAATTATACTTATTCAGTGGATATCATTAATTTATCACTTAACAAAAAAAAAATATTGTTACTGCGGCAGTTTAGTTATGTATAGTAAATATGTACCGTATTAATATATGATTTTTGGTGTTCATATGTAAAAGCCCTAAAAATTAGGTTAATAAATTAATAAATAGAACAAAATTATCTGACATTGGATGGGAATACAGTAGTAGATGGAAGTTAAAATCCTTAGTCAAACCAAAAAATGTTTTTTTTAAGTTTTAAAAGACATTTTAAAATAGATGCATTGTTTCGATAGTTCTTGGAATATTTGGGGCCGCGAGTTTCTTGTGGACGAAATAATAGAAAGGTGATCGGAATGGAACTATGAGAGGATGCAACCAGAATATTGAAAAGCTCTACCTTGTATTTGGTACCCCCTATATTCCCTCTCTCTGAATCACAAAATCTCCATAACGAATTGTACGTAACACGGAATTGAACTCGTAACCCATAGTCAGTTGCGCGCTAGAAAAGGTACTGACCAGTACTTTCCGTCTATTGGTGACAAAAAATCAGACGGGTACATCGGGTAGGTAAGAATTGTACTAAATCGCAAATAATAATGATCGGCTATATGCCCGAACATCTATTATAGTAAAAAAACTTTGGTTTTTACTGTTTCATATCTTATCTTGTTTTAAAAGCTAAGCATTTTTAAAATTCTTAAATCAGCTCAGTAGCTGGTATTTAGTGTCACTTAGCATTGATTTGGGCATAGAGGACGATCGATTACTTTCTTATCTCGAGTTCATGGGTTTGTTACCCTGAAAAAAAATCCATATATCAATGTCAAATATTTTAGTCCTTATCAAAGTAACCTTTTTTTCCAAACCATCACCCCAAATAATAACACACAACCTTTATTCTTTGACATATTTGAAAGATATTATTATCGTAAAACTTTTTTTTCTCTCTATTTTAGAAACTGTCATTCGAGGTGGAATTACACTTTTATCTTGTTTATTGACCGTCTGGCAATACATAATAAAAATGCCCGTCGCAGAGTCAAACCGAAAATGTACAAAAAGTTCCCCTCCCCACTTTATCCAACTTTCCCAAATCTTTAACCATACACGGAGAAAATTTACTGATATGAAATACTGTTAATTTATTAAAAATCTGGTCAAATTATTCGTTTTTCTGTTTAAATTGGGACTGCCGGCCTATAACGAATGAATTGAAAGAGTTCCTAACAAACTATTAGTCAAAAGCAAATGTTTTGTGAGGACGGCGGAACACCTGGTTATACAAATACTGATATTGATACTGACATACTTATATTATAGCATTCCGTCATTACATCTATTAGGAAAAGATCACTTGTTTTCGATATATTCTGAATGACTAATATTTTATCTGGACTTTTGCAAGCTGTTACTTTATTAACAGAATCATCTTTTTTTCCGTGTAGTATAATTTGTAGATGAAAGATGTTGGCGGATCTTTTGTGCACGCGGTTCTATATCAATTACGGTTAATAGACATTATGGCCCATCTTCATTATTTCCATTATCTAATTTCACGACTAGCGTACGGTATCACAAAAAAATTACGTTCTTTATCAAAGGCATTGGGTTTGCCCGGGGTACTGAACGTTTGTTACTACGCTACTAAGTACACATTTCTCTTCGCCCATAATCGATTTATTTATATTAATTATTAATTTTCCCAATCAACCAAAAACAAACATAAAAGCAAGCATTATGCAATTAATTGGAAAAAAACATATTTCTTAATCTTATCTTGTGACTAATAAAGTTTATAAGCAATTAAAACAGGTTGATAAAGTTATATTATTTATTAAATAGTATAAAATGATAAGACCTGTTTATATTTACTTCATTATTATAAATAGTCGCTTTTTGCGTTAAGATCTTTAATCAATATGTTTATTATTATTAAATTTTATGAGTCAAAATAAAAATACACTATTTACTTAACTTTGTCCGTATCAAACTTTAATTGATGGGTATCACAACATTCATAATTATTATTTTACTTTAGCCTGCTAATTTTTGATGCATGAAATGTTTTTTTTTTATCTTGGTAGAAACTCTCGGTATCGTCCTGGTGAAAAACCACAAATCGGAATCGAAACATTACTTAATGGGTTTACACTTGTTTGGGGGTTTTGAACAACCAGGCATCTTTATGTTGATACCGCACGAGAGTCCCAACTGCTCCCACCGTCTGAAGCCAGTGAGACTGTGGCATCCCCAAATATTTAATAATGTTGTGAGGCTGAATGTAGTGGGGAGAGGAAGGAAAATAATAAGAGGATGGTGGTCCCTGACTATTCAAATCTGGTCACCAAATACGGCTAAAGCCATTTCAAGCAACGTTTTAATTCTGAATAGTGGTCTTACACCAGGGCGATAATGATAGTATCAATTCGCATTAAAAATAATAATATAGGAAAAAACGAACTGAATAAAGTTTTTCGTTGCAACCGGGATCCGAACATGACACCTTCCACTATCTGTTGCTATGAACCGATGAGCTATCGAAGCAACCTACAGATCCGCCGTGAATAACCAATACACAAATTAATATGTATGTGCCAATTGCATAAAATTAGATGGACGAGACTAGATAAATCATGCCAATGAATGATGCATAAATTTCAGATGCACATAAATTATAATTTTAGCTGCAATCTCGCCTTTATTGAAAAATGACACCAATTTAATGTAGGAATGCATAAAACTGCTATGACGTTGTTCTGCATAATATGAATAAATTTATTTTTTATATACGGTAGTAGTATGTTAGTAGAATTATTGCGTTTGTGATAATATTACTATCCCACGGTGCATGCGTTTTACTCACTAGGATTCTAAACAGCTCGAAGCTATTCATGTACATTATTCCATGAAATGTGATTTTACCTGGGAAAACTAGAGGCCGTAAACATTGTGTCATTCTGTTTACAATCTTATCTCTTGACTGTAAGGTTTAGTAAATAACTGAAATTCAAATGAGAATTGAAATGAGTCAGTATACACTTTGTGTTATTGCATGCTGCGTAAAGATAACAACATTTTTCATGGATTAGTAACAATGTAAACTTTTTATTGTTTTAGTGGTATGGAAATAACTGAATCCTTTTCAAACCTCGTCTTCCTCGTCCTCGATCCAGTTAGGATCCATCAGCATAGCTTTCCACGCTATGACATCATCAGGAACCGGTTTCATCCTGATGACGTCTCGGAGGTTTTCGTAGATAGGACTCTCCGAGGCATAGTCAGTGGAGTCACTGGCTATCCTTCTTCCGTGAGTCCTCAGTCGATAGGAGTCACTATCACTGATCAGCTCGACACTGCTCTCCCAATCATCTTCTGTCGTTGCTGTTGTATTGAGATAGTCTGTACCACAAACGCTATCCGCACCGTCTGAGGCACACTCATAATTTTCCACATGTTGCACGTTATTAATCCTAGCACGCACGTTTCCGAAAGTCTTCATTTCTTTCGCTCGAGGAACTGTAGCACTGTTGAACACTCGCACGATACTGCTCCCGGGGTCTCTAGGAGGCGTGGCATTGTTGACATCGCGTTTCACGTGCATTCCTAACGTCCCTTCGCCGTGGCGAGAGAGCGCGCGGTGACACTCGTCCGTGATGTCACATTCGGAAGTGCACTTAACCATGTTCGCATTGATACGTCTTGGCGGCTTCACTCTCGGCGCTTCCGTTTTCTTCGCATCGGGGAGCCTCTTATGTATGTGTTCATCCAAGCGAGGCGGTCCCAGGACCTTCCCGCCCTCAATACCTCCTCCTTCCGTCCAACCACTCTTACTGCTGCTACAACTTCCCGAGTGCACGGGTGCTCTTGGGAGAGGCCCACATGATACTATTCGCTGCTTGGCAGTATCAGGTGTCGGGTTAGAAATATCCCTCAGGCTATCATATCTTATCGTGTTTACTTCGCCGAAGTTTTCTTTGAAAGACGCGGCGGCGATAACCTGTTTCTGGCAACCCGATGTACATAGCCATAAGTTCTGATAATCTGAGTAGTCGTCACTCGCTGGTGAGTTGTTGCCACTATCGCTGGCGTCTGTGTGCGCCGGATGTGCGACCGCCTTTTTGCTTAACCCCCCTGTTATCTCAGTGTCGTTATCGAGCTTACCCCTTAGCTGGTCTACTTTTGCAAGATTTCGAGGTTTTGGAACGGGCTTTACGACGCATCTTTGCTTAGGTATCGGCGTAGTTTTAATGACTATCTCTGATTGTTCCATCGGTGATTGAATTGACAGCCGGCTCTTTCTTTTTGGGGGGACGGGTGCCACGCCTCCTTTATCAAATATTCTGTTGATATCGAAACTAGCATGCTTGTATTGCTCCGATCGTGGAAATGTTCGGAGCAAAATTTCTTCGTTGTCTTTCTCCAAGTTACCATTAGAAGCGTTTCTACTTGATGACCCAGATCGTAAAAAGACTTCGTCGGAGAGTGCGGAAAGGTTGCCAAAACTGCGAATCTTATTGATGACCGGAACTTTCAATTCCATTGTTCCATTTTCCTTTTCCGAATCACTATTTATACTGACATCGTCCAACAGCGGCGTTGATGATCGAACTTCTTCTAAGAAGTCATCGAAAACGTGCATAATACTATGTTCGAATTCGCTGGAGTCGCTGCTTCTTGCCTCTCGGAAGTACTTCTTGTGATACGTATTAAGTTGAAAAATCTCATTTCCGAGGTTGCACAAGATGTCATCAAAGACATTGGTATACACATCATCCTCCGCACTGGGATCACTTATCACTTGAGTTGTTTCACTTTCGGCGAAATGTTTGTTTAGGTTGAGATGTTCAAGGTCGATGAATTCGAAGCTGTTTGTTGACAAGTCAGAGTCACTGAGGCCTTTCTGGAGGATTGGTGGTTCTTCCTTGCGAGGGCGGTCCTCGTAATCGTTTACGGTGAACCTGAGCGCACAGAGCCAGGCGCGTACGTCTTGTGTCACTTCTAGAGAGCCCGGCTGTGTATCACTACCCGCACAGTCAAGAGAACCGATAGAGCCGACAAGTCTAGTCTGTAGCGCGCGCGGCAACCAACTTTCCTCTGGCGGTATTCCACAAGCCATAGTGGGCTGGTCAGCTCCTATCTCGGTACGCAGCGTGGTGTTAGTATCTTGCACTGGTATGCGCGGTGTTTGTACACGACTCAGAACGCAAACATGACGGGAGGAAACTGATTGCGGTCAATTAAGGATGTTCTTCTTATCAGTCGACTCACCAACAATACGCACACAATGCTCCAATGCTGACCATTAGTGTTTCAATCATAACACGACCGTAAATTGCGTTTAATTTTCACTACCAATTTTGCATTCTGAAATTCAAAACTAATAATTACCTTTATGAACGTAGGTATCACTTGCAATAATGTGTCCTACTGGTGAGAGCTCTCAGAGAGTTGTAATGATCGCTTTCTGCTAAATTTGTCGTTAATAGCAAAAAGGAGAGGTAATAACAGCGCTACTATATGTGCACCTATGTCGATTATACATTCGAGTACTATGTACGTCCTAAAATGCAATGAATATCAACGTCTCGTGGTCGGTTTTAACCGAAGTACTGAAAGAGTGGTGGAGCATTTTTTTATCTTTGGTTTGCATTAGATTGCTCATGAGGCTAGGAAATTCCTGCATTTACATCAAATTGTATTTAATCAAATGTCAAATAATAATAACAGTGTTCGAACATGGCTTTCCTTAAGAGGGTAGCAGAGATAACGATTTTGTCGAAATTTACTAAAATAGTTAAAAAATTGGTCGACTGTGTCGCCCTCATCGTATTTTGTAGACAATTCCGCCAAAACGTTACTGAACAAGTGGTTTGTTTATACTATCCGGGCATAAACACCCGAGGTCTCCCGATCGACAACAACGAACATTCCCGATGACAAATTAAAAATAGCGTGTTTTATCTTGGCCGTTTATGTGGTAGCTTGCTTTCAATTTTTCCCTACAATGTGGGAATTTTCCCTTGAGATTCCCTAATGTGTTGATAAACATTATATGAACGGCTTTTTAAAAACTGGCGGATATCCACGATTAAAATAATTTGATTTTATAAGTAAACTATGAGCTTTTTACTGAGTTTAACCACTACTATTTATGCTTATTTTAGTTTCAAAATACATAAATGTCGAAAGAGATCTCAAAGTTTTATGTAAATCTGCATCTTCTTCATATGATATAATTATTAGAGAGGTATCGATTTAATTAACATGTAAACTAAAATTCCCTATAAAATTGTAAGAATTTAGGAAAAAATATTTTTTCCCCAAATATTGGATATATTTCAATTCGATGAAAACACTCGCCAACGGCCGGCTCTCTTGTGACCGAGTTACGACTGCTGCTATGGCTGTTAGGGCTGTCACAACATTGAAATATAAAACACCGTTGAGAATACATTTATTTAATTAAAAGTTTAGGTTTTTACAGTGAGTAGGCTGTCACAACATTGAAATATAAAACACAGTTGAGAATACATTTATTTAATTAAAATTTTAGGTTTTTACAGTGAGTAGGCTGTCACAACATTGAAATATAAAACACAGTTGAGAATACATTTATTTAATTAAAAGTTTTGGTTTTAACAGTGAGTAGGCATATAAAAAACAGTGTTGTTTGCTTTATCTGGTGTTTCTGATGTGGGAAAATTAATTTAAAGGATATGTATATGATATTGGAATATTCCAAATAATAGAACTTTTGTACTATTCTTTTTTTTGCCTAGATCGTAATAGTGAAAAAGTTTGGCGGTAAAATGATTTACGATTTTTTTACAATATTTATATATTTTTATATATGTATTTTTATAACGTCCCGATAAACCAATTTTTGGCAGATTGACGAACGGGTCTTTTTTAAAAAAATTCTGATATTAATATTCCATATATTGTACTACATAAATATATAAAATAAAACATAAAAACAACAATAAAACATTGCATAAAGTAGTATTTCAGAACTTAAACCAATAAAAACAATTTCTTTCAGCTAGCATGTCTCCAACAATTATGTTGATTCCGTTTATAATTTCAGTAGCTAAAATATTTAAAGAACTAGAAATCTTGTAATTGAATGTTCTTTATTCACATTTATGTGTATGCTGAATTGCTAAGGTACAAGTGATTTGAGCTCTTTCGTTTATTGAATTAATTCGTGTTATTTCACAAATAGATACACGCATTTTTCATATGAACATAAAACTCAGTTCAGTAGTACATTTACCGTACTTTCCACAGTGAAATGTACTTTCCACAAAAAAAAAACGATCCTTAAAATGGCTTTAGCCGTGTTTGATGAACTGATGTAAATAGCTAAGTAATTCCCCACTTTACTCAATAAAATAATACTATACGATACGATGCATGAATGTAAGTGAAGCTCTCAAGATATGAAATAAATGGTGTAAAGTTATTGTAGGGTTTTCCAATTTCAATAGAAACAACAGTTTTTTCATAAGGAACATAATACAACATAATTTACAGAATGTATCAATATAAAAAATATGTGCATGGCGGGCAATTGGAATATAATGTATTTGTTTTCAATGTTACAAAATGGCACATACTTCAGGTAAAAGACACGAGTAAAAGACATTTATATCTAAACACAATGAAAATAATTTCAATAAAACGCAAGTTAAGGTTGTAGCAAGCATAAGGAAAATAAAATCAGATAGCCAATAACTTCACAGACGCGATGTTCTTACGTTTTTTTATGGCTTGCTCTATGTAAGGAGGATTTCTAATATCCATGCCTCTTTCGTATCTCGGGTCAATGATTTCTGGCAAGTAACAATCAAAGTAGAAATTTTGAAGGCGTTTTAACATTGAAAAGTGAAAGAAAGAGTCATCTCTTTTTATGGTTTCAACCTTTAATGGAATGTTATTCGAGGTCCATACACCAAATATACATATATCGGACTTGGTGATATGGAGTTGTCCTTGAATTTGGAAATACCAATCATGTTTTTGATTTACTTTAACTTCACCGTCATATTTACCTGTTACAAAAAAAATATATATGTACATATATTGTATTATATAATTATATTTTATTTTCATTTGTTCAATTCACGAAGAGCTATAATAGCCAAATTAAATAATCAAATTATTATTATAATTAAAAATCTATTTGCACAGCCCTAACACTAGTCACATGAAATACGATACGTCTGTTCGTCTATACTGCTGGAAGCAATTATAATACTGCTGTCTCGTTCGTACATATCCACAGCGGGCGCTGGCAAATGAGATGATTTACAATAATTAAGACCTGCTACATATTGTTCAGCTGGAAGGTAATTTATGAGAAGGTACAATCATCTCAACAACGTTTGCCTCCACGCGATTCACATTCTTGTTCACCTTTGACACGCTCCCTTCAAATTACATGAACAAATTCTACGTTTTGATTTTATGTCTACAATATATACGTATATCGAAAATAAACTAATACACTTACGTTTTTTAATACTACTTAACAGAAGAGAGCGTCGCGAAACGACCTCTTGTGGCGAACGATATTCGCGTTATGATTGAATATGTAAAATGCCATCATTTATATGTGTTTAGGGTTTAGAATACTACCAATTAAATCTTTAAATTAATTTAATTTATTTATCAATTAAGATAGTATAAATACTGTTTAATTATACAGTATTTTTTTTGTTCAAAATTGCTGCTTTTTAATACATAAAATTGACTTCAAAGTAAGTTGATTTACATAGTTTTTCCAAATAATATCACACAGTTATTTAGCTATTATATAAAAATATAAAAATTGGGTCCTATAGGTTGAGATATGTTCTATTACAAAATATTTTTTATATATTTTTGTCATGTTGTATGTAGTAGCAGATGAAAGTAATCTTGAGGTCGATTGGCGATTTATTGAAAACTACTATTTTATAAACAGCTGTAAAGTAAGAAAAATATTTTTTTAGATTATTTATTTTTAACAGGTTGTATATAACATACATGTATCTAAAAAACATACACGATAAATATTTTTTTGAATATGCTGTTACGGACACAATTGACTTCGAAAATACGAAAAAAACCGCAAAAATAGAAAAAGCCCTCTTGGACTGTTAACACCGTTCCCATAATAAATATTGTATGTGAGTGCGCAGAAGTAATGTGCTAATGTTAATTTCACTATCTTATAAAGGAAGTCAATGATCTAGAATCTAGAAAGTGATTACCCACTGGCCAGCAGCAGGCTTTACAAGTCCGTATAATCGCGCCAATGAAATGTCAGGTATGTCTCAATTAAATTGGAAATCATTTTTATTTAATCAAAATCATTGAAAACATATATATAAGAATTCAAGCGAGAAGAAAATAAAAAGGTTATTAAAATAGACATACCTACTTAGTAAGTCGATGAAAAAATCAAAGATGAAAATTATAAAAATGATTTAAAAAAATATTAAATTGGTAAAAAATTCAAAACGTTAAAGCGATAAATTTGATAATAGTCGCTGACGATGTTTATCATAAGAATATGAATTTAAAAAGAGAGGATCTCTCCAAATTATTGTAAATCCGGTAAAAAACAGGATTTCTGGAACTTAACGAATGAATCAACAGGTTTTCTGATACGTTTTTAGTAAATTATATTTGCGTGATAATATATTTGCGAATTACCGAAAAGTTTATCGTGAAATCTGTTAATTCATTCTTTGGGGCTTGAAAACCCGTTCTTAACCGGATTTCCAATAATTTCCAAGAGATTCGTAATAAATTCGCAATATCATTTTTCTCCGTGTACCCCGTTGTGAGAATCGTTCTCGTTCCGACTGACTGCTAGTCGAACGTACTACCTACCAGGTTATATCGACCATAAAAATTTTCAATATCACAGAAAAAATTATACCTTTTGTAATAGAGAATAATATATAAGTTTCTTCGAAAATCGCACAGACGAAAAACCAATTAAATCATCGACTGAATAAGAATACGTACGGGTTGTTTCACAAAATTTGAACAATTCACCAAATTTCAACGGTAATTTTCAAGTTCTGTGAAAGTCCTATTTAAGTTCTGTTATTACATAATTATAGGCCAGTTGCTTCACAGAACTGAAATAATAACAGAACTTGAATAGAACTTTCAGAGAACTTGAAAATTAACTATCAAATTTGATGATTTATTCAAATTCTGTGAAACATCCGATCCTGAATAAGGATATGTTTGTTTTGTAAACAGAACGGTATAACTTGGCCTAACGTAACCAAACCTTAAGGGCTTTTGAATTTTCCATCACATTATGTCTAGTTTGTACCCAAGCGTTAGATTTCCAGTGTAATGGGTACGACAGCTCAAAAAATCTATAGATGATGCCAGTGTATATGCTTTGTTTTATAGATGTTTAAATTTGGTCCGATTTCCATAAAGCGAATCATCTCAATTCTCAATATAAATTTAATAAAATATAAATATATTTATTGTTTTACAAGTATTTTTAGGAAGAATCATGCTAAAGCCCTCGCTAGCAGAACTTTATAGATGCAACTTCTACATAACTCAGTAAAGAAGTTTGCATGTCTATATTATGGTCTGCAATGCCAATCTAGTTTTCTATAAAACAGTACCCTCTGTGATCTAATATTCAATACCATTGGCAAGCAATAAACAAGATTAGCCATCCGCTGGCATAATAATACTAACCAACTAAAATATTATATAATTGGGTCTACTGCTATTTTTATCGAATACTAAAACAGTAAAATTACTTATTGTACAACAATCAACACAGGTGCCCATTGAATTTAGTTTCACTACAGTAGAACCACAATTTCGACATTTTTACTTACTAAACGTTTACTTTGGAACATTTACCAAACTAAAAATGTACACCTTCTCGTTGTTTGTATAAAAATGTTGTAAACGGAGACTTCGCGAATGATCTTTTAATCTTTCATTTCAAATATGTAATGTTGTGACTTCATACGTGTGACCCTTAAGGTATTTTTTTTCTTTTAAACATAAAACTTGTAGGTACATAATTTTTTTTTTTAATCAAAACGTAAAAACAATTTCATACGTAAATATTGAAATTCTAAACCAGTAGTTTTTAAAGTGTTGTTTCGCGGGCGAACCCGGGCAGTACCCGAATATTAGAATGTCTTTTAAATCTTAAAAAAGGATAGAACCTTCCCACCCAGGAATTGGAATCTACCAACCTCACTAAACGCCGATCGGGCAGGACCGACATTCATCTCACATGTTAACTGCTGTAATTTCATCCGATGTCAGAGAACTGAGTATGTCCGCGTGTGTGTGCGTGACCGCCTACAAGAAAGATCGCATGTTCATCGACAACGAATCTGCTGAGTTTCAGCTCGATCAGTTGGCGTAAAGTGGGTTAATTTCTTCTTTCAAAATTTGCATTCACTCATCCATTCATTCAGGAAAAAAAAAATAATTCAACTATTAACTAGTATTAGTAGTTAAAAATTAATGTGATAAATGCGATATGAAGATCACTGAGATATGTGAACATGTATATAACTAAAAAGGGGTGAAAAATGCCATAGTTTACTATCACCTAAAACCAAGCCGATAAATATAGGGTCGTATTTAGTACTGCGATAACCAATCTTGCCTATTTTACATCAATGTCGCGCTATTCATGAGTTAACCCACTGTTATCAATACAGTAGTTTCCTATTATAAATACTTTACTATGTGAAGGAATATCAACGAAGAAGTTACATTATTTTGCCTTAAGGCGATGCAATACGTGGTAATGTAAAATCATGTGTTTTTGGTTTGAATATTTGGTCGCCTAGAAATTTTTCAGATGGTTGAATTAAATACTGCGAGTAGAATACATCTTGGCCCATGAAATAATCGAGTATTTTTTTAAATAAGTCTTTTTATATGCCCAGAAAAAAATAATTTATAAGGCCTTTGAAAACTGCTTTAAAGTTCAAAATTTCCTACTTACGAACCCATTATCGGTTATGGTTGTATTGTATAATGTGGCAATTTAAATCAAAACAGCTGGATGGTGTTAAGCGGGAATTTAAGCCTTATCGCCATCTGCGTAAGGAGTGTTATTGATGGCGGCTGGATTCAAAAGATTACACTACGTAGTGCATCGCCTTAATTAAGAAACTCGTTGATTAAGTTGAAGAATAGTAAGAAATGCAATTAAGCGAATGCTAACTGTACTAAACAAAGTAAGTTACGTACATCGATCATTGGAATACATAGGAAATGGTAAACAAGAACAAAACTCTCGGAAAACGTTTTTTTCTTTTTTTTATATTAATGGCTACCGTGAAATATTAAAATCCAAAGAATACATACATGCAGCCGAATTTACCCTCACAATATTTTTTCGTAATATCTCCAAACAAAGATGATTTATCTGATCAAGTAATAAATAAAGATGTCTATTTCATTGATGGGATGAGTTTTCAACATTTTCTGATTATTTTATCAACATTTTTTTCTAGACAACCTTAAATCTCTAAAGAAAAAATATAACACCGTAATAAATAAATAAATGAATAGAAGAATCAGTTTGTTTTTAAAATTGACATACCAACTTAATAGATGGTTACAAATAAGAAAAAAAAATATTTGAAAATACAAAAAATTGATTGAGTAGTTTCTGACTATGTCTACGATAAGAATAGAGAAATTAAAAAGTACTCCCATAAAATATATAAAAAATGCTAAAACTGAGAAATCAATCACATCTTAACCTATATTTGGTATTTATTGTCATTAACGTATACTTTTCAACTACTGCATCTTTTGATTATTGCTCGCCTATAATAATATATTATCATTAATAAGTTTACAGACTTCATTAACATTCAAAGAGTTGATTAGAGCAAATATATCCGCCTTGCGTTTCACCACCTATCCTTAAAAAGTGGATTCTAGGTGTCGATCTAAAACTTTATTCAAATTATTTTAATTAGATATGTACCTACCTAACTTAGTTTAAAATTGTTGCTTATATTCAATACTGGTAACACTTGAACTTAACTAATGGCAAATTCAGATTAAATAAGTTTTATTAATATTAACGTTTTCACATACATTGTGCCAACATTTTAAAGACTAACGACAGATTAAAACGATTCTTTTTAAATTATGATTTAATTTTAAAAGATTTAAAAAATGGCGTCAAAATAAAATTGAACACTATAAAATCATTGAATTGCTCTATTTTTGGCAATGTTTTCCGTATAATAAATATAAACATCGAAATATTGCTTGCACCATATTTCAGTTAATGCATATATGTTAATATGTGAGTACTACTCCCAACGCACTATGCATGCTGTAAACACATGTATTTGAGATATTTCCATTATTGATTGTACAAAATTTATATAGTGTATTTTAAATGTGGTTAAAATAGATAACAATGATTCTAATTAGGTACTTTAATGTTTCAATTAATATTCAGTAGCCATTCAAATTTCATTCCAAAAAACAAAAGAGGTTAGCTGGCAATAAGAAAAATATTTTCCATATAAAAACAACATTGTACAACAGAAAAGGAATTATGTAACATGAAAAATAAAGAGTACGATCCGATATAAATTAAACGTGTTTGAATTTGCAACAAGCGAGTACCACAAAACACCTCCACCTGCATAATAAAGCACTAATAAATAGTGCCAATGTGTAAAAATTAAAAAAAACAATCTGTCATTTTGGTTGTACTGATTTTTAATGGAATCCGAAAATAGAGCAAATTTTTCAATAAGATTTTTTTATCTCTAACAGATACCATTTAAAATTAGGATTCTGAAAACCATACCTATCGCGATTTAAAAACTTCTAGACTGAAAATGTGAAATAAGTTCAAACATAAATATTCAATTATGAATGCTTTATGTGTCATCTTAATACGTTAAAATATATTCCGTTGTGTGGGTGTTTTAAGGGTCATTTTCCTTGTAAATGAAACAACACTGATAATCCGTTTCCAGAAGTGAACGCAAAATACTCTTATAATGTCATTAGCGAAGTAAAAGATATTTTCACATGTGATGACTCCATAATTGACGAGTCACAAATGCGTATTTGAAATATTTTCAGCTTGAAAAGTCATTTACGTACCATAAATGTTCTAATAATTTATTTTTTTTTCGTTAATGTCCACAATATATTCAACAAATATCATGTTTTACATTATTAAGTGCAACAGACGTTCTTTATATTTTCAGTCCTCGCTAGGGATACCTGTTCCAAGGTAGACTGTACATTAATATGTTGGTGTTATTTATACTTATTCTGTCTGTATTTTTTTTATAATTTTCGCTAGTAGGTACTTACATAAATTACCTTTTACACGAAGCAATAAAACTCGTAAACGGTGTGGTGACTCGGGCGTCATAAAAAAACTGAAATTTTGGATTATGAATTTATAGATCAAGACAACTGTTTCCGTTTGCATCGTCATTTCCACCATGAGATATGGTGTTTTTAAATATCAATTAAACTGTAAAAATAAGTCAAAAGCCATTTAGTTTGTTCAAAAATATTCAACTGTTTAACGTATTGAAAAGTTAATTTTATAAATTATTTAAAAATGGTCACCAATCCAAGCTCCGACCTTTTTTTTTTTTTTTTATTAATATCAATAGCAAAATTTGTACATTATGTAGGTTTAAAGTATAATATAAGTATATTTTTTGTATTTTTTTCACAGTCCTCCTCACTAGGGTTTCCTGTTCTGAGGCGGCCTGTAGTTTTTCTTAAATTTTTGTATTTAGTTTTGAATTGTCTTTACATTGTCTTCATAATGTTTGTAAGTTGATTATTACTTTTTTATAATTTTCGCTAGTAGGTACTTACATAAATTACCTTTTACACGAAGCAATAAAACTCGTAAACGGTGTGGTGACTCGGGCGTCATAAAAAAACTGAAATTTTGGATTATGAATTTATAGATCAAGACAACTGTTTCCGTTTGCATCGTCATTTCCACCATGAGATATGGTGTTTGCAATCATGTTGACGAAGTTAATGTAGGTACCGACGGATTTTTTTAACTCTACAGTTATTCCACAAAATGACCTGTGTCACGAACTAGCTGGAATCCCATCTGGCGATGAAAAAAAAACTCAACAGAACATAATTATCCCGTATGTGTGGTTTTACAAGTCCCAGCGAGAGCTCGTACAGACATCATTGACGTTCATCCACTTCCTTCTCACGCGCCTTGTTCGAAAACAAAAAAGACAAAAGATACTAGAACGATGACGTCACATACGATCTCTCGCTGGGGCTAGTATACCCATATAATATATTATTTTAATTATTTTAATCTTCAATTCCATCACCGCCTATATCACATCACTACGTTAGTCACCCTGAAATGTCATTTAACTGTGCTAATCAAACATATTTTTTTGTTTTATGATATGCAGTAGCAATTATTAATAGTCCTACGTTGGTATAAAAAGCATTTTTTTAATGTATACCTATAATCTGTAACCTACGCTACAAGGATTATTTTTTATTTATTTATTTTATATTATTGAAACAAAACATTGGTTACAGTGATGAAACATGATACGTTTCCTTGCAATATCTCATGTGTGGTATGTGTATTTAGTAATTACCGGGTGACGTGTGTAGTGTATGTGTGAGTGTGTATGTTTATGTGTGAGTGTGTATGTTTATGTGTGCGCGTTGTACAGTTCATATCATTGACATGATGCTATTTTTAAATTTGGGCAGTGAATCCGAAAAAAATGTCGATGAAAATTTAGACAAATATTAACTAATGTACGTATGAAGAGCATGGTTAAAGGGCAAATTAGATGCTGCATTTGTTTTGTAATTAAGGCTGTCAATAATGGTTAAAATGGCTTAAAATTAATGATGGAAAAATTAAAAATAATTATAAAAACGAAAAAGAAAAAAAAAACAAATTAATTCCATTGAAGAAGAAATTAATTCCAAATTAACTTACCTTATCCTACTCAGACATATGTATTGCTTGCATTTCAACTTGTTATTTGACATCTCAAAAGAAAAATGCAGTGAAATCGAAAAACTTTTCGAAAATAATATTATATTTTACAACCCATAAATAAATTAGTACACAAGACACAAAGTTGTTTCTACCTGACATTTCAAGGACATCACTGTTCAGATCAGAAGTGCATACATGTGCAACAATACACACAACCCCAAGCGTGTGTTGTTTATGTCAACTCAGCGCGACCTTATACAAACATTCAAGGTATGTATATTTATAATAAACTGGTAGTTACCAGGTTTTGTCAGAGATTCAGTTCAATACAAGGTTCAGCATTTTCAAAAATATTATGGGAAAATTGAAAAATATGATGTCTTGTCTTGTTTTTAAAACTAAGGATATTTCAAAGCTCAATGGATTATGATGGAAATGCCAATGAGAGCTTAAAGTAGTTGTGTTGACTTATTAATTCATGAAATAAAAATCTTTTCAAATTGACACCAAAGCAATGTATGCGTTTGTGTTGCTTGAAAAGACAATACGTAGTTTTTTGTTTACCACTCTATCATAACCATGTTATTATAATGAAATACTAAAAAAATGCGTATTCCATAATTTCTACATCAATAATTCGCATTCCTATTATCTTTTTTTGCAAAATCGGTATCTGTTTAAAAGTTGTTGGTATCCAATTTTTTTTGTTTTAATGCGAAACCGCACAAGAGTCCCAACTGCTCCCAATAGTCTGGAGCCAGTGAGACTATGGCATCCCTAATTGGTGTTGGTTGAGGCTGAAAGTAGTGGGGAGAAAAAGGGTATGAGAAAGACGAAGGTGTGGAAGTACCTGGCTATTCAGATCTAGAGACGAAACATGGCCGAAGCCATTTCAAGAAACGTTTCAATTCTGAATGGTGGTCTTACACCAGGGCGATACTGAGAATATCTTCCACTCTGAAACGTCCCGCAAATATACTATATATTTTTTTAAATGAGTAATTTGTGAAAATACCTAAATCATACTAAATTTACTTGCGCACGCCGGGGTTTGAACCCGCAATCTCCTGCCACTGAGGCCGTTATTAGAATTATAATATTTATAATTTTAAAACATTGTTTACAAATGAATCACTCGAAATCGTTGAGGTATAATAATAGTGTGCATACTAAAAACCAACGCATGTCCAATGTATGCATACATGGTGTTTCAAAATGCATTGAAGTATAGAACCAATGGTTTACTCTTTCTAGTTTCTTCGATGAGAACTAAAGAAGGCCATTATTTCCAGTTTATTTGTTACTAGGGTTGCAAAAAACCCTTCTGAATCACTATTAATTTTATTAATACTAGCTGACGTGTACCCGGCGTTACTGGGGGTATGCTTATAAGATAGACATGTACAGATTTTTTGTATAAATATAAGGACTATAATGTAGCCCTTTTTAAAATATACAATTGCATAGTACATTATTTTGATGTATCGCACAAGGTTTATCTAGAGTTAGCAATGTAAGCGCCCGAAAATATTTTTTTAACGACTTGATTACAAAAATTCAACTTTTCTGTACTTAATATAAATATTATATGCATGTATTAAATGATAGTGAAAACCCTATCAAAGTCCGTTGCATTATACTGAAAGTTCCTGTAAGAACTAGCACTGACGAAATCTTCACCAATCTTAACATCATGTCAATTAAACAACTATATTCTAAAACTACACTCAATTACATTCATAAGTACAAAACCCAAGAAATAACATCAAACACGTACAATAGAAACACTAGATCTCATGGTCAAAAACTTATCCAACAAATAACTACTAATACAACTTTTGGGCAAAAAGCTTCTTATATCATAGTATTAAACTCTACAATAAAATACCACTCTCACTCAAAAACCTCAACATTTTAACATTTAAATCACAAATAAAAAGCTGGATACTTAACATAGGGAGATCTGAAATAGAAAATTTACGAATAACAAACACAGACTAAAACAGAATCAACTGAACTATACCAAAAAACACTATCTTACTTATTTTAAAATTAAATAAAAAAAATAATACTGCATGATATATGTTCATAATTAAATTCATATATAACTTTGTTGTAATATTAATTTTCTTATAATTAAATTATACATAATATGTAAATGAAATCCTCAGCACGGGAGATCCCAGTGAGGATATCATTATATCTATTTGTTACAAAAAAAAAGATAATAAAACACTTTTTATTATTATTATTAATTGTTTAGTAACCAAGCCACAAACAGACAGACGCGAATAGTGGCTTCGTTTTATACTAAATATTTTATACTATAGATTGCATCTCTTCACCTATCCTTAGTGCTATCCGACACATAAATGAAAACAAATTGACAGATTTACTTTACTAATCGGCCCTTAATACGGGCATTACCCCCTAGATTAGCACTATTTTGTATTTTTTAACGTCCCTCCACACTAATGATCAAAACCATGTAAAAGTATTAATTTAATAAAATATACAATCTATAAACGCAAAATGTATAAACACAAATAACTATATTTTTTTAAACACAAATAACGCTATTTTTTTTTTTTTATATTTAGGTAGGTGCTTAATTTTGTCTCCATTTCGCAAGATCGCGTTTTGGGTAACTTTTCCTTTTCACAAAAAAAAAAATTTTAACAAAAAAGTTAATTAACATTTTCTACTGAAAAACGTTTCATGGAACAACATTTGACACAGAAATTGTTGATGTGTACGTAATTATGGACATCTCAATTAGAGTCGAGTAGTATTCACACAGATGCATTGCTGGCATACAGCATGTTTGAAAGTTCTTATTCGCCTTTAGAAAATAAAATTCCAGCGTAGCGATCCTTTTCAAAATACTTAAAAAAACACATTAATAAACTTTTATAAAAATATTAAAAAAAAAACAAATATTCAGATTTAATTATCGCTTACACTATACATGTTGTGCAAGAGGCTGTTTCTCTGTTACTTTTGTAATAGAGATCAGTATCGTAAGTGTTAACATATGTGCCAATACACACAATCTTAAATTTGTTCTGTTCGAGTGTCAACTCAAATTACTCGACCTTATAACATTTTTTTTATTTTTAAGAAACGCGTTTTCTGTTACATAAGTCATTTTCCATTCACCCATTATACTGTACTAGGAAATGGGTTCATATGAAAGGGGGATCCGATAGCTTCATAAGCCTCAGTATAATTTGCCTCATATGATGATGATGACTGTATTCATTAATTGGGCACTTGACGTAGACTGACCATTTGTGGAATGTATGCGTCACTGAACACTGAACGAACAGATGACAATCAACTCAGGGCTGTGCTCAATAAAAAAGAACGAATCTGGTTTAAAGACAATGATTTTTTTTTACCAAATTTTCTTAAATAGCTTCCCTTATAACGAGTTCACGGTTGAGAAAGGCAAAATCCCTGATTAATTGATATTAGGTCATTATATATAAAATAAAATATCATATTATGTAATAAGTAATAAGTAACGATAAGTTTATCGGTGGTACTAAGGTTGAATGAAGACTAGAGAAAAGCTTTTTATATCATAAGAAGCTCTGGCGGCACGAAATTTGCAACTATTTTCAACTCAAATCCTAACCTCCATTATGTGCTATAAAGCTTTGAAACATGCATTAGCTGATAAAAAGAAAGATTTGACACAATATATTTGAAGCATGTTCCGGAGTGGGACATATTTTTCACCATTCAGAAATGAAACGTTGCTTGAAATGACTTTGCCAGGTACTTCTCCATCTTCCTTTCTCCATCTTCTTCCCTTCTCCACCAGTGGCGGCTCGTGTGGATTTTCAGTGTGATGGAGTGCTAAGAAAAAATCGAATTTCACAAAAAAATTGTCTTTAGCTACAACAACATCAATAATGTAATTTTTGTAATATTAGCATTCTATTATACCCAAAAGTCACGAGCCACCACTGCTCTCCAATACCTTCCTCACAGCATAACCAAATTGGTGATGCCATAAACTTACTAGCTCCAGATGATTGAGAGGAGTTGGGAGTCTTGAGCGGTATTCACATTAAAAAATATATAAAATATGTTCGATATATTAACTTGGTAGTAAACGCAGTCTTGTAATAAGTCGATTTGAGGATAATAAACAGGAGAGGACAAGAAAATGATGATTATTAAATATTGATGGAATATTTCAATTAGTGTCGATGGGATGTTTTTTTTTCATTATTTTGGTCACTCTTCATGTTTTGAAATCTGAAAATCCTAGCATTCGAGTAATTTTTGTAGTAAAATTGAATACATTGTGCATCGGGCATATCAGCAAGCAGCGTCAGTCAGTCGACCTATTCTAGGCTTATCACAAGACCATTAAATTCAAGGCCATCTAAAAAAGGGTTCATTGAATCGGAGGTGCGATTAAAACAATTCTGCATTACTAATAAATCGTACTTTCTGCGCCAAACAAAAATCAATAAAATCATTAAGTAACGATAAGTTTATCGGTGGTACTAAGGTTGAATGAAGACTAGAGAAAAGCTTTTTATATCATAAGAAGCTCTGGCGGCACGAAATTTGCAACTATTTTCCGGTTAGAAACGGGATTCCAGACCGTTTTTTTAATTATTTTAAAGAAAATTTACATTGCATACACTTTTTAGTGTTATTTGAACCGCCATGCCAAGAGATATAGGGATGTAGGAATGGAGGGATGTAGGGATAAAGGGATGTACCAAAGATATTAGAGAATGTACGCATGTATGGATGTTGGGATGTAGGGAAGTAGGTATGTAAGGTTGGAGGGATGTAGGGATATGGGAATGTAGGGATTTAGGAATGGAGGGATGTTGGGATGTAGGGATTTATTTATTTATTGGTGTATGTAGGGATGTAGGGATTAAGGGATGTAGTGATGTTTGGATGGAGGATTTTAAGGATGTAGGTATGTAAGGTTGGAGGGATGTAGGGATGTGGGGATGTTGGGATGTAGAAATGGAGGGATGTAGTTACGTAGGGATGTGGGGATGTAGGGATGTAGAGATAAAGGGATGTAGGGATGTATGGATGTTGGGATTTAGGGATGTAGGGATGTTGGGGTGTAGGGATGTATGGATGTAGGGGTGTAGGCATGTGGGGATTTATGGATGTAGGGTATGATAGTAAAATAGACAATTCCGATTTATTTCATATTTCATGTGACAAACAATAAGTTAATAAATAATTAAATATTAACATGTATAATATTTTATACGATTTAAGGAATGTGAGAGATGTGTGAAGGGAGATTAGAGGGTTAAAGTGTAGAATATATGGGTGTTATGATGGAAATGTATTGCAGATGTAAGGATCCATAGAGTTATTTGTGTTTTGAATTTATGGAGTTAGGTTTCGGTTTTTGAGTTGTCAGTGAAGGTTGAAGATTTTTAGAGCTATTTAGGTGTATAAATTGTCTTTGTGCTGAAGTAGTATGAAGTTTGGGTACATTGTACTGTCGTTTGATTATATTTCTTGTGGTGTGGTTGTGTTGTAAAAATGTTTTTATTGTAAGTATACAAGAAATGTGTTATAGCATAAATTTAAAATGGAGTTGATGTATATTTAAGACTTTATACTCGATAAAGAGTCCCGATAAACTTTTTGTAAATTCCTAATTTATCTGAACAAGTGTTCAGTATTCATGCACCTACATTTGCCTTGATAATATAGAAAGATGAAATGCGGAAATATTATGATTTGTATGAACACGTGTAATACATTCGCATACTACTAAAAGTTTATTAGATAACGTATCAATTCATTCGTTGAGGGTAATTAATATAATTTAAAGAGATTTGTAATAAATTAGTCATATTCATTTATCTCCGTGTACCTTGAAAAGTTAGAGATATTTTGTTAAAAAAAAATTCAATAGGTAAAATATTTATGACAGATCAATATTATAAACATAACCTTTAAATGTTTTCACTAACACGTATAGTCCTCCACCTCCAAAAATCTCCGAATGTAAAGCGTGTTTAATATTCGTAAATACTGCCTCTTATTATGCTTGATTTGTATTATCTAGATACGCGGTAACAATAACAGACACCTCCAATTTAATTTATACTTCCAACAATAACAACTTATAAGCAATGGAATGATGAAATTAGACCGAATACAGAATAAGTGAGGTCTCTGAGGTATACGTGTGAAAATCCTCGTAGAACCGTAATAATTATGAATGGGAAGATCCTAAAAGAATGGGCAATCCCAGAGAGGTTACCCATGACGTCATCTTTTGTCTTTTTTATGTTCATATAAGATTTGTGAGAGGAAAGAGGACGATTGTCGATGACAAACGTACAACCTCTCGCTGGACTACTTCATATTATTAAAACATATTGAAGTTATTTATCAAAAGCTAAAACTTCATTATTTTTTTAATAAATTAATTTAATCCATTCACGTGTTATTATTGTGAATTATTAATGTTGGGTTACTATGCCGTGTTGGTCTTCTTCCTTCTATAACTTATTTTTTTAAATATTTTTCCCCACAAAAAAAAAACACACGAAATATAAATTATCGTTTCTTCTTTAGTATTAGTGGCTATTACTACTAAATCCACATCCTGGATGCGGTCAGAAAGTTAGTAAACCAATATTCCTTCATGATACTAAAACTAATACAGTTATAACAAAATAATAACGGACAGTGATTTTTACCGGTTGCGCAAAAATATAAACAGTAAAAGAATATCAGTAAGTATATTATTATAGTTTGAATAATATTTTTAAATTATAGTTTTTTAAGAGTATGAAGTAGTATATAATTTCATTTTAGGTGTATAAAATAAAAAAAGAGATGACATAATATATTGAACATCCACTAATCGAAGAAAGACGACTAGTTACGAAAGTCAAATAACGTGAATCTTATTATTATGATATTTTTCTAATTTTGTACAGTTTCGTATGTGAAACTTATAATTTTGATATCAAAATACCAATGTAAAATTGTACCTATTAACTCGCATCTGTGTATTGTAAGTTCCTCTCGTCCTACAATGAGTTTTGTAACTCATAGAGATTGCTCTGGCAAGAAATAAAAAAAAAATTAAACAAAACCTTGAAAACGAGCCATGTTTTATTAAGAACGAGAGCCATGGTGCCAGATCAATATTTTTGTACGGCTCAAGGAGTCGACTCAATTGAACTACGGCTCAATTGAACGGGAGCTGTGAGCTCAAAGCGAATGAGCAATGAGAATACTGTGCTCGCACGATACGACTCGTCCAATACGGCTCCCCCGATAAGGCTTCCAGCTCTCTCCGTAAGCGTATGAATGATCGTACGACTCTCGATACCGGTCTGCCGCCTCGTACCACAAGAAAAATAAGATGCTAGGTAATTATTAGGTGCATAATATGTCCAAGTCCAGATGTCGGACTGTCAGACTCCGTTCACTTCTCTGAGTATGTAATAACTAATAACAAATAATACTTGGATAATTTGAATGGCGCTATTTTCCGCCAATATATATATATGTCCTAAAAAAATGAGTAACCATTAAATTGAGCCGTGTAATGCTACGTATACTTACGCGAGCCGAACTGCCGAACTGAACCTCAACTTTTGGGAAAGGAACGAAGCAACCGTAAATGGCGCGAAAGGCCATTTGCATTTGCTTCGTTCCTTTCCCGTAATACATTATGTTAAAATTTTTAAATAAAATTATCCTTATATGCATGACGACGTTAAGTCCATTGACGTTATAACCGATTTACATTTAGGCTTTATAAAATGTATTAATTTCATACTAAAAAATAAGGAAAATACGCTTGCGGTCAGATATTATTGCAAAGTTGTTCGAACTCAATTGGATTTAATTAGAATACGCGTTCTTATCTGAAATCATGATTGTTCGAAAAACTCTTTATTCCTATTTTAATACATGACAACATCGAATGTGTTAGAAATTTGTGGTGAAAAATATATTGCAAATTAATCTTTTACGCTTTATAATTTTATAATGCCTGGGGCTATGCCAGTAAAAAATACATAGACACACTGTATAAAGCTCAGAAAACCTTAATAAAAATAATACTTAAAGTACCAATACTAACACCCACTTCAACCATATTTAAAAAATTCCCAGTGTTGAAGATTCAAAAATTATATTCAAAACAAATACTTACTTTCCTTTACAAGAACCTAAACACATTTAAAACTTCACAAACTTCTCGCAATACCAGAACAAGACATGCACACCAACTACTAATACCAAAACCAACACATCCTTTGGACAAAAATACTACAGATTCCAGGCTATAAAACTATGCAATTCACTTCCAACACAATATAAAACATCTAATCTTACAGAATACAAAAAACACATATGGAACTGGCTACAATCCTTTTAATATTTGATTTTTTATATTTCACTTTTTTTTCTGTTATAACTATGGAAAAATCGATTTTATATTTTAATTTTTATTGTTTCTCTGTGTAACCAACTCCACTGTATTGTTTTAAAATTATATAACTTTACAATTGAAAAAGTCCTCCACAACACAGGTGAACTCCTAGCGTGGAGGACAATATACTATACCATTGTAATACAAATATATTTAAGAATAAATAAAAAAATATATATATTGAAACGAATGACGTTTATATCAATCAACAGATAATACGAGTATCAAAAAGTAAAGATTTGAATGAAAACTAACGTCGCCAAATTACGTAAAACATTTCATCTTCTAGACCCCAGCCAGGTCTGTGAAGAAAGATTTACGAAATATGAAAATGTTTTTATCAATTTTTCTTTTAAGTGAAAATCGAGCTTACTTTAGAGACACAGATACATCCACAACATATTTCCAGAGGTTTATCTATTTAGTGATGCATACTGACTCCAATAAACAATAATTTCTTATTTATTATAATTGTTATTACGCTAAAGTCTTCCATAAACATTCGCTCATAAACATAAACATTGTTATTACGCTCCATATGCCTATAAACGGAAGTGCTGCCATCTCTAATATTCAAAGAGAACTGTTGAAATTTTACTAAATTTATCTACAGTAAAAAATTTTATACGCTAGTAATTATTAATCACAGAAGATAATATCAATGAAAGTTTTACAGATATAAAGACACAGAAAACAATAATAATATTACAAGTCGCAACCGGGACCTTTTTTATGTACTGTGCCTCTATGTCCCTCATATTTGTATTGAGAATTGTTATTGATAATATCGTATTTAATTATCTTCATATGACAATGAGGTTGATAAGCTTCAATAAGTTATTAAATTGACTAATAATTAAATTTTATTCTGCAGAAGCTTGAATAAACTGAAAACAGTTGGTTATAAAATTAAAATTAAATTAGTACTTTAAGTTATTGTTTCATTTAAAAAATAATTATGATTTGTAACTGGACAGAATGATCTATCTGAGAAAGGAGAGGTTACAATTTATTCATCAACAGTCTGTCTTATAAAGTTGGTATTTTAAAACGTATAGGATGTATCTAGATGATTCGAGTTGGCTTAATTAATATAATTATTGGATTTTATTACCACTATGACTCGATTAAATTAATTAATTGGTTTGTCTCTGAGCCCAATATGCAACAGCAGATGCAGTTGTCGTGTTCAATTAAGAATTGAACAGTCGATTTATGTAATAAAATTAATTAAATGATATTGTAACAACACCTCTTTTTTAACGCCGGAATTTATAGGATTGAATTGTTTCAATCAAAGACTAAAATTATTTTCTGATGTTGCAGACTGATATTGAAAGAATGTATGAAAAAAATAATCATTGAAGACAATATTAACGACTCTCAAAACAAAAATTTGAAACAGAAAAGTATTTTTATCTTAGTGTCCTTTGCCTTCATCATTCTCCTCTCCTATTTCCACTCGTTTCACAATTTTCTCCTATTAATGGTACCTTAGTACCACTGCTTTCGGACGGTCGAAAAAATATTGCATAGCAACGGTTTTTTTAACAATCTTTTATCAATGTAGGAACCTATTAAAATTTCTAATAATGCTTTAATTAGGTAGGTACATGTATGACATGTGCTGGTATTCATAATTATATTAACTTAAGACAGCGATTATATCTAATTTAACACCTTTTCTGACCTTCAAGTCGTAATAACGCGTAAAAATACTCTTAATTCTGATAGTGCCAATAAAAATCTTATTTTATTACCAGCTCTTAGAGATGAGATAAAAAAAACTCCACCATCTTTCACGCCCCGAATAACACAGACGTAATTATCAATTTTATTTCAATTCGCGTAATCACGCGATGTTATTAGTTACACACTGACTGGAAAGAAATCATTAAACGCACTGTGTGTGCAGAACTTGATGAAAACACTATTAAGAATTCTGTTATTCATTTAAAAATATATATTCACAATTTCAGAATGTTGCCATGAAAATTTATGAGAAACCTTTTAAATAAACAACAAAATGTAAGGAATCACGTACCCCGTGTAAGAAAAAATCATAGGAATTTTTCAACGAACTATGTTTATTTACGAAAAAGCAAGTGACGTAATGCAAGAAAATAAATACACAAATTTAAAATAAGTTAATGAATAAATGAATGAAAACCGTTGGTTCAAAACTTATAATAAGAGAACGAACGAATATTTTCACGATAAAATACTACAATATTATATAGAAATTCTTGATGAAACATTTGTTGTCATTATCATAAAAAACACAATATTTTTAAGACGATAGAGCACAAAAGGGATTATTATGTACCGCAAACACTAATTATCACTTCAACTCGTTTATCTTTGAGAACTCTGTATGCAAACACCAGAAAGCATTGACGAATCCAAATGTGCAGTCGTTTTCCTCAAGGAAACACCCGCCATTGTGTAGCGACCGACACTGACTCAATGAAAAGCGTTTTAAATTAATACAATGTCTTGTTTGTAAATACGAAATGGCAAGAACGACTGTTTGAAGTTCAAAGCAAACTCGCATTTTGATGATAACACAAAACGAAGAAATACGAATTCAATAAACACAACATTTTTATTGCCTAACACAAGTTTTCTATGAAAGGAAATTCATCACTTTAATATTGCTAAATTACAAATTTGAGACTTTTCCGACATAATTATGCCTCACATGCAATTTTCTTCCACTTTATTGAATTATTATCAGTTATTATTATTACTAAACTATATTTTTTACACTTTTATCGCATTTCTATCACTTGATCGCATTATAAACACAGAATTAAATACATTATACCACGCACAATTTATTAACATTACCTAAAACACCGTATCTAATTTCAAAACTTTTTTTACTGATTTCTATTCCAAAACTCAATAACGTGTTTAAACGCCACTTTTTAAATGTTCGAACGCAAAAGGCGCGAAAGCCCGACGTTGTTTTTTCCCCGCCCGGCGCACGCGCGTTCCAAAACTACTCGAATGTGGAATGACCGATATTCTACGGGTATTTATTTACTACTGGCACCGGGCATCTGTTTGTTGCACAGTCGTCAACACCAGACATCAAGAATCAAGAATGGAGACTGAGTTCTACTGCCCGCTGGTAATAATAATATAATGTTAAATTCTCGCAGTAGCCATTCATTTGAGAAGCCGATGACTTAATAGCCTGCCTTGTTCGTTCCAACACGTCCAGGGCTGGGATTTACAAGACGAGAAATTCTCGAGAGTTATGATGCATGCGCTATTTTCAAAAGAAATCTACATTCTTTCTCGACATTTTAATGGAGCCCATGTTTTTTTTAACTATGACCGTTTTTCATGATTTGTGTTTTGGGAAAAACCAATAAAAAATATTTCTTGACGCTTTCTTCTTGCCCATCTTAGCAAAGAATTTTGTTTCTTGAGTAAATGCGTCATTTTTTTATGTGAAATCGCACAAGAGTCCCAAACTGATCCCAACCGTCTGTTAACGGTAGTGGAGAGGGAAAGGAGATGGGGAAGAGAAAGGTGGGGAATCGCCTGGCTATTCAGACCTAGTCACCAAACACGCTCATTTTTTGTGTCACGACATGGCAGTTTATTCAATTAATTTAAGAGTACAACATACCAATATTTCAAAGCTCTATAGCTTATAAATGTAGGTTACATTGCTAGCTAAAAATATTTGCGATAAGAGATTTTACCTACCAATGTGATGATTTTTAAAAATACCCAAAAATCTACTAGTAGATTATCATTGTGAAATCACTTATGTTAGGTTAGGTTAAGTCAGGTTAGGTTAGGCTAGGTTCGCTTAGGTTAGGTTAGATTGAAAGTAATAGGTAGTTACTACTACTACTATCTTCAAATAGGTACCTACACCAAATGGTAAAATCCATAGCTCGTAATATGATTTGGAGCAATCAGAATTAATCTGGAATTCGGGCAGGTAAGCTTCTGGGAAATAACCCAATTAATTATGGGAACATTCTTGAAAATTGGGTTCCATCTTGGGGAGGGGTCAGTGGCGTAGAGATCGCATGGCTATTCAGGGCAGTCGCCCTGGGCCGGGTCTCCCAATGTTCCACTTGACAGATATGATTATTTTGAATATTTTAATGTACTGTTCTCGTAGTACAAAGAAGTTCTAAATGTTAGGCCTTCAATGCTACTTCTTTTATATAGGTACCTACCTACAGAACTTGATGGTAATTATAATGGAAGAATATGAGATCACTACGCTACTTCTTAAGTCCCTGAATATTAGATGGATTGATTATTTGTTATATGATTGATACAAAAAATGACTATTTAATTACGTGCAAATACAACCAATGGCCACTATTTCATGTTGTTCATAATATACTAGCTTTTCTACCGGGTTTACCCCAGAAATTATTATTTCTTTCATCAGATTTCAACACACTTTATCTTTCAAAACAATATTAAAGTACAGTTTCAATGACTCAAAGACAACATAATGATTCAAAGTTACTTACTTTATCATGGAAATTTTCTATCTGAAAATAGTTACGCTTACCTAGAAATTCCAAAACACAAAAAGCTCGGTAATTTAATGTCTCCAAAGCTCACTCAAGAGTTTCCTCTAATTCAAACGGACAATTTCTGTTTTATAGTTATTCCTGGGGTGCTGGGATGCTGCTAACAGGTTTGCCCCGGGTTCGTAATTTTGCCGCTATACCACTGAGAAGACTAGATATATTTTGTCAGTTATCTTGTACCGAATAAAATAAAAATACATTAAAATAAATAATTAGATTATTGCTACCAAAGGGTTCCTCATAGAAATACTTAAAATATTATTTACAAACATGTCAACGTTAATGACTAGTAGTTAATATTACTAACTATAATAAACGTTCGCTAGGTATCGCTGCTTATGAAAATATTCCGTTCCGTTTTACGCAGCAAACATTAAGAACTGTGACGCGCGGATAAATTCAGCACATCGCCCACAGGCCGCTAAACAATCGACATAAACCAGGTAATGTACTTACGTAAAAAATTAAGTTAAACACAAATAAACCAAATAAAATTTACTTAGGGGGTATAGCCATTTTGTAATGTTTGTTAGTCACCGCATGTCATTTATCTTATCGTATTCCTGGATTTCAGCACTTACAAACCATTTGTGATTAAAGACTCGAGTGATCCACCATAGCTTGCAGCAATAACATAGGAATTAAAATGACGACGCGGAATATCAATTGAGATATAAATAATATGTGTAAATTTAATTAAAATTTTAATACAAGAGCAAGGACTCACATTTAGTAAAGACAGGGGTGGTTGGCTACTTGTAATAACAAACGTAATATGAAAGTTGGCAACGACATTTACTTGTAATTTTTATTAACTAAATCATCATTAAAATAAGACATCACCAAATGAGCGCCAGTCTAGAATCTATTATAAACAAATTTATAACATGGTGATATCTAAGAAGGCAACCAAATTATGTGTCTATTTCATTATGGATTATCAAAATATACCTCCACTATTACGGGATTTGAACCCGCGACCTCTGGCTTGCTATTCGAGAGCCTTACCCTTCGACATCGGAGGTCGTTGCAGGTATTTTCAAATAAATTTAAATGACAAAAATCAATCACCAGAATAAAAAATACAGCTAAACAATTGAACCAAGTGCACAAAAATATGTAAGTAAATTAATATATATAATATAAAAGTAAGTGTAAAATGTGTGTGCCGCTAAAACTCAGAAACGAGTCCCGGTACAATCATATGGTGTGGTAGCACTCTATCCCCCATCCATGAAGAATGTTCCCGTTTTTACTTGAATGGTCTGCTTTTGAAGATATATGGGCTGGAAGTTTCTAGAACAGACCAGAACATTTGAGAGTATTCCACAACATTCCAGCACATTCCGAAACATCCTGGAATGTTGTGGAATCTTCGGAAACAGTCTGGAACGTTCGGGAACATCCCAAAACGTCCTAGATCATAATGAACTAAAACGGGAATACATGCCGTTTCCTGATACACTTTTAGTAAATTCGTAATCTTGATAATACATTGGAATCTCAAAATAGTATAAAACAAAGTCACTATCCGTGTCTGTCAGTTTGTGCGCTTAGTTCTTCTAAACTATGCAACGGAGTCTGATAGGGTTTTCACTATCATTTGGAGGATTTCTCCCGGAAAGTTTATCTATATATATGTACATTATTTTCGATTAATACATGGAAATTATATTTATTGCAAGTAGAGAAAAATAGAGCAACGCCGGGTACACGTTAACTAGTAAGTAAATAATATGTCAATTAATGACGTATCCATGACCTACAGACATGATAACAATACAATGGTGTCACCCCTCAGCGTCCAGCGGAAACATTTTCCATAAACGATACATCCCGATGTAATTCTTCTATCACGCCTGACCAAAATAATAATTTCACTTTAATAATAAGTAATAATCATTATGGCGAAGTACAACCAACATCATCACACTCGTCCTTTAGCTTAAGTGTGTTATTCATTAGTATGATCATTATTACTTCGTGATTCGTACCCATAATGAAAATGATGAATATTAAACTAATATTTCGATTTATATATAAAGATGCAAAAGTCGGTCATTTTGAATACATGTAGGATAACGAAAGATTTTTTAAATATTTATGTTGAGGGATAAGTAGGATTTATGGGCCCTGTTAGGAGTTCTACCGAGCCGAACCCTCTGATATGAAAATATCTGGAGTCGGTGAATTATTTTCCCATTTTATCTCTGGTGAGTTGACGTGTTGTTCTTGTATTTTTTTTGTATTTATTTTGCTTATATAATGCACTTGCATAATGTTGATTGACTAGATCAGGGGTCTCCAAACTTTTCAGCCGGAGGGCCACATTGACTACTCCAGTGAGTTCGGAGGGCCAAAACCGTTTTAATTTCTAGACACCCATATTTTCTGTCCTAGGGAGGGGGAGGGGGGGGGGGGTAGACAATAGAATTTTCAGGGATGAAAATATAGCTTTAGATAATGTAGCTTTGAAGATAATTTTTGATACTCGTTTCTCAGACCTTGATATCATTGCGAATCAAATAAAGATTTTTCAATAAAATCCTCTTGATATATTCGCGCGAAACTTGTGGACGCAATGTATTGGTGCCAAGTACCTCGCCAACGAGCATATTTATTTATTCGCACGAAAAAATTCGCGGAGTTTTCGCCCCTTCTGAGCAAGGTCTTAGCCATTAGCTGTCGCGGGTCCTTGATGACATTGGTCATAAGATGTCGCGGGCCGGATGGAAGACACTGGCGGGGCCGGATACGGCCCGCGGGCCGTAGTTTGGAGACCCCTGGACTAGATGATCATTTGTGGAAAAGTGTGTGGAAGGGTTTAGTTTTTCCTATGGGGAAGATTTAAGCCGGACATAAAATCGGAAATAGAAAAAAGGGATTTAAGTACTTATTTCTGTATCCGACGATTCGTTGCCAGGTTTTAATTTATCAGACTGTATAACATTTAAGGCCATATTGATTACATGGCTAATGTAATTGATTTTCGAGATTAAAACGAAAATAAATTACGTAATGGGATAAGGTAAAATTTATGGGTACCTACATAAAAAAAAATATTCCCAATAAGTCCACTGTTTAAAAATGAAATTATTACCAAGTAGATATTAAACTTGGGAAAGACGATGATGATAAATTTTTAATTGAGCGACATCCGTAGTCGAGGGGTAATGCTCTCGACTAGCAATCCGAAGGTCGCGGGTTCTAGTCCCTACGTGTACAAGTAAATTTTATCTGAGGAATTTGTGTTTTTTTCACATTTTATTCATCTAAAATAATATATTTTATATTTGTGGCACGTTCCAGAGTGAAAGTTACTCTCAGTATTGTCCTAGTGTAAGACCATCATTAAAACGACAGATCTGCTATTCAGAAATAGCCAGTTACTTCCCAACCTTACCTTCCCCATCTCCCCACTAACTTCAGACTCCCAACATACCCCAGCAGTTGGGACTCTTTGTGCGGTATATACATAAAAAAAAAACAACAACAAAAAACGATTATATTTTCGTAAATTTTTAACTTGAATGACGTTACAGGTCACATTCATAGATTTGGTCCGTTTTCAAATATCAAATCCGTAAATCAAATCCTTGAAAATTATTTAACTATTAAAACTCTTAAGATAGAAATCTGCAGGGAAACGTTTATTTAGTCTAGGCGACTTCATGAAATTCAGTTCATAGCAGATTTGATCGCAAGAGACATCTTGATTAATGACTACGTAACTTGTATAAGCGGAACGTCTCGACATTTCATTAATTCTGGAAGCAAGAGCTATTTACGTCGATGAAAAATGATGAACGCAATGAATAGGTAAATATGTTTATGACACGGGCTGATTAACACACCACTAAGCATTAAGGGAGGTAATAATAAATGTGTTTTAAATTTTACACAACCGATAAATAACAATTAATGGATGGTAAATAGCTGTTTATCAGTTGTGCAAAATTTAAAACACATTTATTAGTAATGGGGTAACTACACAAGTATCTACTAACATAGTTGCTTGAGTAGGGCCATTTAAAGAGTATGTTTTAGACGATGTATTAATGTGAATGAGGCAAATAGTGTGTGCCAAGACCGAGTTGTTTGGCGGTCCGTCTTATCTGCCTACCCCTTTGGGGAAAACGGCGTGATGGTTAGTTATTTAGTTAGTTTAGTTGCTTATAAATTTTGCATCGATTTTTTTTGAATGCCAGTAGGTTTTGAATTATTTTATTTTATTGTTTAAAGTAAGACAAACAATTTCGGGTGACAAATAATCTGATAATATTTGAAAAACTCATCATCATCACAAGCGGAAAATGTTGCTTGTCCAATGATAGAGGACTTTAATTGAACGAAAGACGCCTGTTTTGCCAATCGCCAATGAATTAATGCTTGAATAACTTCTACACGTTCCAGAATATTTTGATCGTTTATATTTATTTGTCTTTGATGTATTTGTCGTTATTGAGAAGATGGTGAAATACCACTTAAAAGGGAAGTTAGATTCTAGTAGAATCTAACTGTGAACGATTCCAAGAAGGGACTTAGCTTACGTTTTGCAGAGCAAAAACTTTCGGTTTTGTCTACTTCCGTACTAATAAAATTGACGTTAGAGTGCACTTTGTTTTCGCTATAGAACAGGCGAATAAAGACCACTATTTTCCAAATCAACCAAGGCGAAGTTATGTGCAAGTAGAAAAAAAGCCTACCATGTTCTAGTTTTTCTCACAACTAAATCATCCATTTCTTGGCTTCTAATCGGATTATATTAGTCTTTAAGTTATGTATCTGGTCCAATGACCAATGGCATGTGAAACTCTCAAACACCTAATTAATCAATGTAAGAAAAAGCAGTGAGTAAATAATTATGATCTGATTATTACCAAAACAATAACAATGCATTTATGCACTGATAGTAAATGGTTCAGAAATACACGTTTAAAATGTATTAATAACTTATCATAGTTCTTTATTCAGACCTATGATCCCTGAATAGTGATGTGTTAGGACTGTTAGGGAGTCGTCGTATTTTGCATGACCTTGCGGAGGCATTTTATTAAACGAATTGTGTTATTTGTATGAATAGACAAGGGAGCTGCCGTGGTCACGAGACTGGCAGCTGTCACTGGTAAATCTTAAATTAAAATGTGATAAAGTCGAGATTGAATTAAGACCCTGACGAAAATAATTTCCCTCAATATGCATAAAATGCGTATTATGTGTATTTTCCACAAATATACAGGTTTTCCAATAAGAGGTGTTATTTTAAATAGCCCGCTATTTCGGTAGATGTTACTTTTGAAGCTGTCATTTTTTGACATTTGACAGGTAAAAACTACGCCATTAATAAAAATAGAATGATACACTTCAACAACGCATTGAAATTATTAAAATTCACTTGAGTGAATCAAATGCAAATCATCTTGAGTGATGAGGCCCATTTCCACCTCGGTGGCTTCGTCAACAAGAAAAAATTGTCGCATCTGGGGCTCGGAAAACCCAATAATTATTGTTGAAAAGCTTCTTTATCCTCAACATGTGACTGTTTGGTGCGGTTTATGGTCCGGCGGAGTCTTTGGACCTTACTTTTTCGAAAATAAGGTAGGAGCAACAGTTAAGGTGAATGGATTGCGCTATCGAGAGATGATTAATGATTTTTTTTGACCGGAATTGGATGGTATTAATCTTAGTTTCAACAAGACGTCGCGGCGCTAGGTGCCACACAAGCAACGAAACCACTGATCTTTTACGATTGAATATCAAAATAACACTTCTTATTGGAAAACCCTGTATTTATATTATTTTCTTAAGAAATTTTTTTTTTTTTTTATATGTTCTTTATTCAGTAAAGTTTATACATTACAGTAAACGGGTAAATTTTTGGCCACCACACTAGGCACATGCCCGTGTTGTTTATTTTTATTTGCAACATTATTATTTATGAATGAATTAATAATCATTTATTAATTACTTTTAATTGTTTTTAATTAAATAATTATTAATTATTTATCAATTACTTATTAATTATTTAATAATAAGAGACAAATATTTATAAAAATGATATGGAGACTCTGCTTATTCGAGCTTACTTAATGTTAGCGGGATTGATAACAAAAAAAAAACTTTATAAGAAAGCACAGCGACACAAAATACAACTGATAAAAAGAGGTAACTACCTATGTACACATTCAGTACATGCATATCTAAGTGTATGTACGTTCAACGAGTAAAAATTGAAGATTGCGATCCTTTAACTCAATGTTTTCATTGCTGTATGTTCATGCATACGGCTAAAAGATGCCTACACCGAACCAGCCCTCCAATTTGCCCACACTGCATGGGCGACCACATCCTTTCAAAATGTCCGGGAAGAGGAAAAACAGTACCAGCATGTGTAAACTGCACCAGACAAAATTCTAAATATGGAGAAAAAAACACCACGGACCACGCAGCCAACAGTATTAGGTGCAACTATAGAAACAAAATGCTGAAAATTGCGAGGGATCGCATCGATTACGACTAATGATGCATATTATTAATTACAAGTCTAACGAAAACCTAAATAAATTGCACAATATTTCAAAAAAATATTTCGAAAAGCCCTCCCGCAAAGTGTTAACACGCAGTGATAATATACAAGTCAACACAAGTAATATTATAATTGCAAATGTGAAGTGTATTCCCAGCGCCAACATTATTGTTAATTTTTATTACTACCTCAAAATGAACGACTTTATAATAAACCCAATAGATAATTCATATAAAATAGACGTAAGGATTTTTGACACGGTAAAAAATACAAACGATCTTATAGATATAAAACCTACAGCCAGCCTAATAATAATACACATGAACGTTAGATCTTTGGAAAAAAATTTCGAAGAATTTCTAATAACTATTAAACAATTAAATAGACTTGACTGTATAATATTATCAGAAACGCATTCATCGAGTGAAATTAATTATAATATACCGGGTTACTCGTACTATACAACAAATTATAAAATTAACAGAAATAGCGGCGTCGCCATATTTGTATCAAATATTTACGCTGTCACAAGTGTAAATGAAATAATGGTGAATATTGTCAATATATTAAACTTGGAGATAAATTTTATAAATTATTCATTTAATGTCATTACTATTTATCGGACACACTCTTCTGCTATAACCACATACATATTTTTATTTATTTTCTTGCTGAAACTAATGTTTCACTCGGCGAACACTTTTTCTCCTCAAATACATTTTTTTCCTACAATTATACTTCTACAATACAATAATGTAAAAATCAAAAATTTATTTTTCTATACTCTTAATACACTCCCATGTCTGACTCATTATTTGAAGAGATAGACTCATCTTTTAATATTACGGAAAATATTTGTCTAACTAGTGTCGAATGTAATAACACATTATTAGAAATAGATCCTCTAAAAGCATTAACAATCCTTCACCTAAATATTCGAAGTGTCTCGAAAAATTTTGATCATTTTACACTTGCATTAAACGAACTCACTAATAAACCGGATTGTATTGTTTTGTCTGAAGCCAGAATTAGCGGCTACTCAGGTACCTATAATTTACCTGGTTACAAATACTTTGTCACAACTTACAAAATAAATCAAAACAGCGGAATCATTGTTTTTGTAAAATCTATTCATGAGAATATTTCCGTTAATGAAATTCATATCGATCTTGTAAATTGTCTTCATATTCGAATTATTATAAAACACACGTTTTACGATATAATAGCATTATATAGAACACATAACTCGAGCATTAGTAATTTCACCGAGAATCTGAAATCTATTATAAATACCAATTGCTCTCAAAATGCTTTTATTGTAGGCGATATTAATATTGATATATCTAATGAATTTGAAAACAATAGAAATAAAGAAAAAACTGAATATATCAACACATTAACGGAACTAAATTTTAAACCATGTATAAAAAAATATACGAGAGAATTTCATGGACAAAGGCCATCATGCATAGATCATATCTGGTGTAATTCTAATGAAACTGAAAAAATAAAAACAATTATTTGGAAAAATAACATTACTGATCATCACACATGTATTGTAGCTTTTAAAACTGACAAAATAGATGTGAATAATTACTCCCGCAATAATTTTCCAAAAACTATTATTAATTACGAAAAATTACAACAAAACCTTAATATTGAAAATTGGGAAACTGTTCTATCCTCTAATAACACCGACTTATGTTCACTAAATTTTGAAGCAATCTTGAATAAGCACATCAAATCTTCCTCTTCCATTATAAAATACTCTCCAAAAACTAAATTAAAAAAATTAAAACCATGGATCACTCAAGGAATCATAATTTCAATTAGACACAAAGAAAAAATTTATAAAGAACATAAAAAGTTTCCAGAAAACTATAAACTATACGAATATTTTAAAAAATTCAGAAATAAACTATGCCACATTATTCGGAAAACCAAAGAAGATTTCTATAAAGAAAAAATCAATATTGCTGGCAACAATAATAAAAAGATATGGCAAACTATAAATGAAATTATCAATAAAAAACCAAAAAAATCTAACATAAACAAAATCACAGATATTGATAACAAACTTTACGATGTAAACACGGATCCAACGAAATGTGCAAATATTTTTAACAGTTATTTTGGGTCAGTTGGTGAAAAATTAGCACTCAAAATAAAAAACACTGATAATAATGAAAAATTAGCACTTAAAATAAATAACACTGATAATAAAGATCTACCGTCACCATCCAATATTTGTAACAACTTGAGTCAATTTCAACGAACTAATGTTGATGAAATTAAACAAATTGTTAATGAATTAAAAGGTAATTCTTCCCCTGGTTTTGACAATATTTCTGTAGAAATACTTAAAAAAAATTCTGACTCACTCTGTAAACCATTGGCTCACATCATAAATACAAGTTTTGAAAATGGCAACTTTCCCTTTACCTACAAAAAAACTATTATTTCCCCAATTTTTAAATCTGGGGACCCCAATCTAAGTAGTAACTTTAGGCCAATTTCTCTCACCTCAAACATTGCAAAAATATTTGAAAAAATTGTAAAAAAACAAATATATAAATTTGTAAAAGAAAATAATATTTTAAATGCACATCAATATGGTTTTAGAGAAAATATGAGCACTCAAGATGCTATCGTTGACTTAACATCTGAAATATACAAATCTTTAGATAATAAAAAAAAATGCATTGGAACATTTGTCGACTTAAGAAAAGCATTTGATAGTATATCACACTCTAATCTTATCTCGAAACTAGCGAAAATTGGTATAACTAACAATGCTTTAACGTGGATCGAAAATTACCTATTTAATAGAGAGCAATTTGTAAAGTTAAATGGCTCTCTGAGTGATTCGCAGACCACAAATTTTGGCATCCCGCAGGGAACTGTTCTAGGTCCAATTCTTTTCATCATTTATGTCAACGATATTTTTAAACTCTCAATTATGTCAAAACTTATTTCATACGCTGACGACACAGCAATTTTAACTGAGGGATTAACTTGGAATGAAACCCAAAGAACAGCAGAGTTAGATATAAACATACTAAAAAAATGGTTCGATAAAAATTTGTTAACACTTAATACTGAAAAAACTTTTATAATACCTTTCACCATTAATAAAAATTCATTCCCTGATAATTTAAAGATAAGTATACACTCATGTAATTGTAATAGAATTTCAAATTTATGTAAACCTGACTGCTCTGTACTTACTGTTAAAACTAATGTAAAATATCTAGGTGTAATTATAGATAGTAACATAAAGTGGAAATTACAAATCAATGCAATAGTAGAAAGGTTAAGAAAATTATTGTACATTTTTCTTAGAATACGAAACATACTAAATTTTAAATTATTAAGAACCATCTATTTTTCACTAATTCAATCAGTATTACAATACGGAATTGTTGGTTGGGGTGGAGCATTCAAAACTTCTCTGTTACCTTTAGAAATCATCCAAAGAATATTAGTAAAAATAATTTTGAAAAAACCGTATGATTACCCTACATTTAGATTATTTCAAGAATTTAAAGTCCCTTCACTTCATATTATTTATAAAAAAATAACTCTTTTTCAAATACATAAAGATTGTTTCAACATTGACAACTTAACAACTTTTTCGAACAGCAATAGACAAAGTATTCTTGGCTCTATAACTATCCCGCGCTGTAACACCACCACAGCCCAACAATTTTATAAATATTTTGGTGTCAAATGGTTTAACCAATTACCTCTTAACTTAAGATTGGAAACGAATTATAAAAAATTCAAAAGCTCAATAAAAACACTATATCAATAGCATATTAAAATCGTTTATACTTAAAAATACAATATAATCTCTCAATTATTATTATATTGAAATCTTTTTCTCTTATTTCTTATTATTATCTCTTTCCTTCTTCTACATTATTTTCTCTTTTCTATTTGATAAAATTTTGTTGCATATAAAATTTTTATTTTGTTATATTAAAAAATAAAAATTCTTTTCATTATCTTGATAAAAAATATGTTAAATTACTATTTACACGCAATTCTCCGCCTTTTTAACACGAGCATCTGCTCTAAAAAAAGGTGTATCACGATGTACTGTAATAATATGTTTGTACACATTAGCTCCACACAGGAAGCCCGAGGAAAATAATTTAGGGCTTCCCATGTAGGTGGGCCAAGACCTAGACAATCCTCACTCCATGAATCCGGGCACACCTGCTAAGTCACCAAACGTAGCGAACGACATGGATTGACATATGGCAGAGGTTTTGGTTATCCAATGAATCCCAAATTGAAATCTTGATATACATTTATAACATACACACCTATGCATATTTCACATATCTACCTTTACTTTTAGCAATCAGCTATCCAACCGTCTACATCAAATATTGCATAACCGAGATCGCTGAGTTAGTTTCACTGCAATATAACTACCAACTCACAGCCCTGAATGCATTTTATCAAGAAAGTACCAATGCGAGAAAGTCAGATACGAGTACAGCGGCACAGTGTTCTCAACGTTATGCCATTAACAGATATACATTATATTCACAGGGTGTTAAGGGACGTACTTGACTTATTTTAACCAGGGATTACTGTCATTATTTTGAGTAAAAAATGTAAATGAAATTTTAGAATCCGGTGACGTTTATGGCGTTTTTTTCTTGTTATCTGCTTAAAACACTGAAAAAATCAGTAGGTATTGGATAGTCAGAATCGGTTTGAGCTGTTGGTCGGTTACTAGGCTGAGTGACCAGTAATGACAACGACATGTAAAAGACTTTTTTTTTTGCTAGATTTCACCGGATTTAAAATTTTTATTTACATTTTTATTCCAAATAATGTCAGGAATCACTAGTTAAAGTAAGTCAAGTAAGTCCCTTAACACCCTGTATATTTGTAACTACATGATACCACTTGTATATCCCAGTTCACGCTTGGAATAAAGTCCCTCAGCCAGATTAGACGCTCTCCCGAGTGTGTGACTCAAATGACCTATGACCAGAACATGACCACCGATTTAGGTGGCGTGTTGGTCTATAAAAAACTATGAGATCAAGTGTGTTTTTGTTGAAATTATTCGTAAACTAGGTTACTTAAGAAATACACATAATAAATTGCCTTATAGGTTACTTGTTTGAAATGTCACCTCAAAGAAAAAATGTAAATCTTTTGTAGAAAATAGACAAATTTGCTAAGTTTCTCAAAGTAAAACTTACTTATTTCCATGTGTTACACATTTACTTAGATTAGTATTATAAATACAACATCACAGTGATTCCATCCACACGCTAACCTTAGGTACACTCCACAAAAAACATTTTGATCATCACGAGAAATTACAGTGAGTTATAGAGGGTGTCCGGTGGTAAAGTGCACAAATTTATGGAGGTGATGATACGTGTTGATAGAAGTAAAAAAGATATATAACTTTTTTTGTAATTCCGTTGTTTTTTTTTCCCGTACAAAAATATTTTTTTCCATCAAACATTTTTAACTAAAAAAAAAATAAGTTTTAACTTTTTTATTTGTACTATTATGTGGAATCACCTTCCGAAGTTTGTGCACATTACCCCGGACACCCTGTATAAAAACTAAATATTTTTATTTTTTTATATGAGGACTGCATAAGAGTCTCAACTCAACCAAACCATCTGGAGGAATTGAGACTATGGCATCTACATTAAATTGGGGTATGTATTGTGAGACTAAAGGTAGTAGGGAGGGGAAGAAGATAAAGAAGAGAAAGGAGGATGTTCAGATCTGGTCACCAAATACGGCTAAAGCCATTTAAAGCAATATTTCGATTCTGAATGGTGGTGTTTTACCAAAACAGTTACTGAATCTACCAATCTGGAACAAGTCGCAAATATAGGTACTATGTATTTTAAATGAATAAATTGTGAAACAAAAAAATTATATTATTTACTTTTACACACCGAGATTTGAGCCCGCTACCCCCAGATTCGTAGCCAAGGATCGTAAACAGAGGAGGTAAAGCAGCGGAATAGGTAGGTACTGCTATAGTACCATGTACTCACTACTCGTACATCTACTTCAATATCCTTGATTCCTCCTCCTTTGCGACGGCTAAAGTCTGTAATTCCCTGAAAAACGTTTATTAGATTGCTTTATTTAGTCCACATCCTTAACGCTACATCAATGGAAAACAGCACTTCTCAAACTGTACCACGAAAATTGATTTATTTTATGGCCGTTTACAATATGTACATCAATGGCGACACATCTGAAAAAAGGTTCCATGATTCATTAATTGAAGCCATTAAAAGCAATGAAAAAAAACTAACATAAATCCACGTAAACTATTAACATTACTTTTCATGATTTTATATCACTTTTTAAATGTGTGTTAAATTATCATTTGTTGAGTTATCCGGTCACCCTGAAAAAATAATATTTTTTCAAAAACACATCAATTACTCTAAGCGTACATTTAAATCAAAACTCACACTCAATTTCAAAAAAATCGCGTCATAATTATAACAACTGTAACCAATAGACATTACAATTATATATTCTGCATTCCAATATACATTACAATTATATATTCCTAGCAATGTTTTAATTTTTGTCAGTATTCTTTGTATCCTGATGAAGAAACCATTGGTTTTGAAACATGTTGATTACTATTTTTTTCAACATGCTTACATAATTTGTTATTTTATTTAATTAAAATGACGCCACACAAAGATTTTGCTAATTGAAGAAATAATATTTCATCCCCAATTTTTTTTCACTCAAATAATGTCAGGAATTGCTGGTTAAATTAAGTCAAGCACATCCCTTAACACCCGAGTCAATTTTGTCAACTTTTATTGACAGGTGGCTGAGATGACCGCGTTCGTGTCCCACACGGGAGTAGTTTGTTCAATTCATCGGCCGGTTAAGTCCTCCATCACAACACAAGCAACATTTTCCGCTTACTGTGTTGGTAGTAGGAGATTTTAAAATATTGTCAGGTTATTCGTAACCCAGGAATGTGTGTCTTTTTTAAATAATATTGAAAACAATTGTACAATCAAAAATTGCAAAAAAAATTTAATAAACTACGTGGAAGTTGCCTAAAAGTGTCAAAACATAGCGGTGATAAATAATTCAAAATTGAATTGAAATGAAGTGAGCCGTGTGTTAGTGTCTCAATAAGAAAAATCATTTAATAATGTATCATCACAATGTTTATTTTTTATGTTGCGAAAGGCATTTTTTTTTTTTACTTCTCGCAATAAATTTTGTATTATTTATCCCGCCATGCTAGGGACGTCACTGTGTTATAGCGGGTAAAGTTATAAATTTTCATAGTTAAATGGTTTTTTTATCTGATGAAGAATATTCGTTAAGAAATTAGAACCACTGGTTTTGTTTCAACGAAGAAAGTATTTATTTACTAACTGCTTTGTAACAGAACGCACAGAGGGCAGTAGTTGTTCAATTAAATGGTGGCCATCAGGGCTAACAGTGCTTTTGGATTAATATTTCATGGAGTAAATCATTATTACGCCTTTATTACTTTAGAGTTAACGATACTAAATGAGCATAGGTAGGTACTATTCTAACTTAATATCGGTATAACAATATTTGAATATATAATGAAATAATGAATAGCAATAATGTAAATTTTATAAACTGCAGTAACGCAAACCGCATGAAACGAATCTCAGATTGTGACCAGTTTATTTCCTTCGCGTTTTGATCAAAGACGCCAGAGAAAAAAATGATAATAATAATGTTCTTAACTATTTCAAATAAATGTACAGTGGCGTAACTAAAATCATTCAGGCGCCAAACAGGTACGTAAAGTGGGCAAAACCATTTCAAACATAATGCTCATACAAAATATACATCAGTAATTAAATTATGTTTTTTAATGTAATTTTAATTTGGGAGGCGGGTATGGGTACCGCCGCCCCGAGAATCATTTATTGGATAACCAACACCTCCGCCATAGGTAACCGCAAGTGGTTCGCTACGTTTGGTGAATTGAAGGGGTGCCCGGGTTTATCGGGTGAGGTGTATTCAGGATGCGCCTGCCCACCGGCTGCGTTGCGTGCCAGATCAGGAGACGCTGGTTTGGGGAGATCCTGTGATCTGTCTAACTGTTCCCACTGCGGCCATCACCCTTGATCACACTGACCCCTAGGTTTCTACCGAACCCTCATACCTTTTACCTTCCTAGAAAATCCTCTCATTCCTTTTCTAAAAATACCATTATAATACCAATACAGCATCCCGTAAGATGACGTAGGCCTGAGAGAAAATATTTTCCTCAGGGCCTCCTGGGTTGGGTTAATATAAAATGAATATTAATCCAACCCATGATGTATAATAATAAATTTTTAAAAGTTTTTTCCGAGTTGTCGTTTCGTTTATGCTCAGAAAAACCGCCGGACCGAAATAAATTAATAATATAATATATATTTTCGTAGAAAGCAATCACTTTGTGGTTTAACATTTTAATGAAATAAAAACAATATTTTTTGTTTAAAACCACGAATTTTTATTAATTTTAAGACCGACCGGTTTCGCTACACTCGAGCATCGTCAGGGTACAAAATTAAACTCCAGTTTCTTCCAGTTTAATTTTGTACCCTGACGATGCTCGAGTGTAGCGAAACCGGTCGGTCTTAAAATTAATAAAAATTCGTGGTTTTAAACAAAAAATATTGTTTTTATTTCATTAATATAATATATGATGAAAAACAAAAATATGTAGGCTTTCTTCTTTTTTGTAATTTTTACAGCCGCAACTGCAGCGCATTCTCTGCCGTTCGTTGATAATAGCTGTATTTCATTGTGTTAATGAGTAAACAACCATTTTTTACTATTTCAGGAAATGGTGCGTGAGAGTGCTGTGTGAGAGATTTTTTTTTAATTCTTCCTGGATCGATCGACGGGCAACAGCCCATGCTGCCCACGCGATAGCCACGCCACTGGTATTGTATAATATTTGATACGTAAATGTCATCAACTAAATGGATTTCATTGAGGCATCTCTCAAAGCGTAAAAAAATAATATTTTACGAGTCTACTTACCATTAAATAAACCATGAAAGCACAGCACCAGTCCAATAATTGATTGATACAAGCGAGGAACAGTGTTTTTATATCCATATAATATAAAATGTGTGTGTTTTTTCAAAGAAAGTTTAAACAAGGATAAATTGTTAGAAACCTATAATATTAAATTAGTCAATTTCCACAAAACTTTAAAAATTTTCCTCACAAAACTTTAATTATTCACAACACTGGAGTTGAACAGTTAAGGGTTTGATAGCCCTAATCTTTAATGAAAGCAATAAGTAATGAGTTCACTCATTAACACAGACAACGGACAACGTCCATTTGATTCGAGAAATAAACTAAAATAACTTATGAACACAAAGTGAGCAATTTGATAACGTTCGAGCAGAAACAACTTGGTGTTTGTATTAGTAATGCAACCGCAATAATGTATTCTTTGTTACTATATATTATGTTTTTAAGGATATAGAAGTATCTACTTAGTACAATCTTAAGTACGTACGCCTCTCACAAACATTATATATACACAGTAGGGTGGGCCGTCGTTGTCACCAATTTGGACACGTCAGAGATCTCAAAAGATTGATCGCATTTGAATACTGAAAACGGAAAATATTCAATATCTCTTTTATGGACGTGTACCAAGGAAGATATATAATAATTGAAGACTAGTAATAATATAGGGCCTAAGCACTAGAAATATAATACAAATATACGAGGGTTAAGCGGCCGCTACATTACTCGCTTCGACGCTTCGACGAAGTCCTCGACGAAGTTAGCCGAAGTTCGAAGTGCGTGCCCACACACTCGTGCAACTTCGCGAGTAACTCAGTCCAACCAGTCAGTGATTGGTTTATTTATGCCGTGACGCTTCGAGTCCATTGACTCGGGCGCATTTACCGACAACAATCGGAAGTCGGAAGCGAAGTTGCCCGAAGCGAAGCGAAGTTCGTGCCCACACTATCGTATTCGGTCAACTTCGATCAACTTCGCGAGTAGTGTAGCTGGAGGGCGATTCTCGTTCTTTTAGCCTTAAGCTAAATGATAGCATTCGTCAACGACTGCTATCGTTTGCGAAAGATAGCTGTCCGTCGCTTGTAACATCTTTTCTTAACTATTAAGCGATTCTCGTTCTTCTGATAGCCTTACAAGATCGATTTTTGAGAGACCTAGTAAAAAATCCTAAAGAAGCGTGGTTAAGAAATTGTTAAGAGATTATTGAAAACACAAATTGGTGAAATATAATTAAGTGACGCAAGGTTTCTAACTAAAACTTAAAAAAACAAATACTTTGTATTATAATGCATTTTAATAACTGCTTATTTTATTTATGAATGACATAAATAAGCCATTTATCGAAGATTTACGTTTTGTGAAAAGGTACTTACCTCGCTGGATAGTAATGACTTTTTTACAGATTCACCACTTCTAAAGTGACGTTTGCTGTCAAACTAACGCTGCCGAATGGCGATAACTGTCACCCAAGTTGATTTAAGAATGAAAGGGATTCTTATTTCGTTGTGGTTAACTTCAAAACCCACAATTTCGAGCGCCAGCCAGAAACTTATTATTATTTATGTAGAAATCCTCAATGGTATATGTAGTTTATTGTAAATTAAATCACTTATCTGGCTTTCGACATGTTACGTACTTTACAAACATCGCAATTACCTGATTCAATTCATTTAATAGCATTATTGTGCCACAAACAAGTCACTAATCATGTTTACAGTCAATACTTACGATAATATTAAGTTTTCTCTTATTAAAACTACGCAAATATTGCTAATTGTCAAAACGTCACAATTAAATGAAGCAAATTCTCCGCGAACGCTAGCGTTCGGCCGCCGAATGACAGGTCTAGGGGTACCCTTCGCGTAAGGCTAAAAATTTTGGCGCGCAATCGAAAATCTAAGGATTCCATCTGTCAACGAGAGAACCTGAATCGCTTCATACGAATAAACCGAGAAAAATCGTTAATTTGAATGTAAGGACGATTTTAGTGTCGTTAAGTAGAACGAGAATCGCCCTCCTGGAGGGCGATTCTCGTTCTTTTAGCCTTAAGCTAAATGATAGCATTCGTCAACGACTGCTATCGTTTGCGAAAGATAGCTGTCCGTCGCTTGCAACATCTTTTCTTAACTATTAAGCGATTCTCGTTCTTTTGATATCCTTACAAGTTCGATTTTGGAGAGACCTAGTAAAAAATCCTAAAGAAGCGTGGTTAAGAAATTGTTAAGAGATTATTGAAAACACAAATTGGTGAAATATAATTAAGTGACGCAAGGTTTCTAACTAAAACTTAAAAAAACAAATACTTTGTATTATAATGCATTTTAATAACTGCTTATTTTATTTATGAATGACATAAATAAGCCATTTATCGAAGATTTACGTTTTGTAAAAAGGTACCTACCTCGCTGGATAGTAATGACTTTTTTACAGATTCACCACTTCTAAAGTGACGTTTGGTGTCGAACTAACGTCGCTAACTATCACCCAAGTTGATTTATGTTGTCAACGTTTTCGTGTTCGTTTGCTAATTAACTTGACAAAATTGTTTAAAATGAGGTAAGCAAAAGCTATATGTTGTAAGTAAAAGCATGATATCATTTAGATGCTTTTCACCCCAGACTGAAACGGAATTAACAACGTATTATGTCTGTGTACAATTGCATTTTTAGGTCAAAAAGTGAGACAGCTATTTTATTATTATCTTTCGTGTACATCATTGTGTTTGAAACCTAAGAATAGTGTGTAATAGTTACATGTCATCAATTGTCGTAAAATTCAATTTCAGTGTGCAGCAACAGAGTGGCACGGTCAAGACAATTCGATAAATGCTGCTGGCGGATCCATGACAGCCGAGCCAATCTTTTAAAATGGAGACGACATTTAAAACCTAGGAGATTAATTAAATAATGCTGCTCCACACAAGACTATAATCCAATGGCAAAAAGTAAGTTTATTTATCCACTTTGAATAGTGCCTGTTCGACAATGTGTAGTCAATTGAAGGACTAGATGTGCCCAAAGTCCTTCCCAATGACGATGTACGTAGTTTATTTATGTTTTATGGTGCTATATCATGTTTAACAAGTACACAACTGATATTGTGTGTCGAAATGCATAGCGGTTAAACACAAGATACCTTTGGCAGAGAGGATATGCCGAGTCAAAATACCTGATATGTGTATACACAAATTTATTTGTTAGTTTATATAATATGTTTTACTAAATAATCAAATTTCATAAGATACAATTTGATACGTTTATTTATTTCATAGAGATCTCTTCTTGCACGTGGATGTCGCTGATGAGAGTGATGAGCCTCCTGTACTTGTAGAGATGCTAGCGGTAGAGATGCAGTGGAGTGTTGGGTGAATACCCCGTGACAAGCCCACAGTAGACAGACCTCCCCCTCCCCAAGCCAGCCAAGGAGAAGACCTCGATTCGTAGCAGGTAATTCTTTATACAAATAAAGTAGCTTCACGTCCATTTAATCTACGTTCGCAGGAAAACCACAGGTTAGTTTTACCCTACTGATGACCGATCATTGCGATAGTAATACTGCTCAGTACGAGAGGAACGGCAGTTTTGGACATTTGGTTCACGCACTCGGTCGACCGGCCGGTGGTGCGATGCTACCATCCACAGGATTAGGCCTGAACGCCTCTAAGGCCGTATCCCGCCTAGGCAAATCGGGCGGTGATACGTGATGTGAGTTCCGCGAGTCGAAAGGCTCTCTAAACAATGTGACATCTATCAGACGGAGGCCCCCGTCCGCGGGGGCCTCCGTCGAAGCCCGACGAGGCGAGGCGAGCACTGCGCAACGTGGTTAAATGTCCCGGCGCGATGGCGCCCCGCCTCTGACCAAGCTTAAGTTCGACGTCGGAACTCGGAATCGTCCGCAGACGACCTTCGTACCTGGCAGGGTGTTGTGCCCGGTAGAGCAGCGTCATGCTGCGATCCGTTGAGACTCAGCCCTACGCCAAGAGATTCGTCCGATCGTCTCCACGGAGCGTCGGCCCCCCCATACTGCTGCTGTTTGCGGCCTAGCGCGAGCGAGCGTGTTATTTAAATTATATTTTATAATGTTCGTAAGATCAATTAAAAATTATTAGAGATATCAATTTAATAGTTATTAAATTTTTCAGACCGAAACAAGAGCAGAGCTGATGAGAAGCTGATGGATTAGCAGAACGGCGCTATGTTGGTGAAGAAAACTGGTTCATCGATTCTGCTTATCCTGCGTGGATTGTGCTACACGACGTATGAATTTATAATTCGGGTCGCTCATGCAGACTCATACACATATTCTTTTTGTTTTTAAATCGAATATTATATATCAATATCTTTGAACTAAATATAATGTTTCCCGTTCTATGATTAAATTCATACGATGAGAATGCCAACATTTTTATAAATCCCAACCAGGAATTATTAGATTCCTGGTCAAATAAAATTTTACACGCAAAAAACTTCAATTATCTCAACCAAACGTATGTTGACAAATTTTCGTCAAACAAATGGTTGAGTATTGGAGAGTTGAGCGCAGAAATAGAAGGATTTATGCTTGCCATTCAGGATAGAGTCATTAATACTAAAAATTATAGAAAGCATATAATCAAAGTTACAAATCAAATTGATGATTTGTGTAGAAAATGTTTGGCTTTTCCGGAAACTATAGAACATATTATATCGGGATGTTCTATATTAGCATCGTCCGAGTATACATTTAGGCACAATCAAGTTTTAAAAATAATTCACCAAAATTTGGTAATTAAACATAACTTGATTGACTGCCGTAATATAGTACCATATTATGAATACGAACCAAATTCATTTTTAGAAAACGAATTTTATAAAATATATTATGATAAAACTATACTAACAGACCGAGCGATTAGTCATAATAGACCCGATATAGTTTTACATGACAAAATTTAAAAAATAACTTATATCATTGATGTCGCTATACCAAATTCCTGTAATATTCAAAAATCTGTTAGCGAAAAAATAAGAAAATACACAGATTTAGGAAATTAAATAAAAAGAATTTGGCATTCTCAAACTATAAAAATATTACCATTCGTTATTTCGGCTACTGGCATTATACCTAGCACTCTAATTAAAAATTTAGGCGTATTAGATCTTTCAAAAAAATTATATATAAAGATGCAAAAGTCTGTCATTTTGAATACATGTAGGATAACAAAAGATTTTTTTAATATTTATGTTGAGGGATCAGTAGGATTTATAGGCCCTGTTAGAAGTTCTACCGAGCCGAACCCTCTGATATGAAAATATCTGGAGACGGTGAATTATTTTCCCATTTGATCTCTTGTGAGTTGACGTGTTGTTCTTGTATTGTTTTGTATTTATTTTGCTTATATAATGCACTTACATAATGTTGATTGACTAGATGATCATTTGTGGAAAAGTGAGTGGAAGGGTTTAGTTTTTCCTATGGGGAAGATTTAACCCGGACAACAAAATCGGAAGCATATATAATTTGTTGTGTACTTGTTTTTGTTGAAAAATTATTTATAATTATGTGTTGTCAATAAAACGTTTATTATGTACTACATGTCATGAATTATTTTTCCCTATGAGCTATGAGTTTTCCTATTTCATGCCGGAGTTCCATAACACAAGGAACGCAGCTTCACCACTTTGCATTTACATCCAAGGTAACCAAGTTCGGATCACAAATCTGAAATGTTCATTTTTTATTATAATATGACTTTCTTGTGCATGTGAAGATCTCACCATTTGCACGTTTAAGGAGCGATTCCCGTGATGATTGCAGTACATATATTCCTGTACTGCAGTACCAACGATAGCTATACGAGTGCAGTCAATTGCTACTATAGTACCAGGGAAAGGATCACCGGACTGCTCAAATATTTGTTTGGCTTTTTGCCTATCTGCAGCAGTCAAAGGAAATTTAACCCACGTCTGGAGTAGTGTGTCGTTGATAGCCGATGAAACATTTAATATGCATCGGCTAACCGACGACCGACAGACAGCCAAGCCCCACTCAGACAGTCCATGCTTTCTTCTCGGTTGTAAGATAGGGGATAACGAGTTCATTAGATATTCTGAATAAATTCAGGAACTCTGTTTGCCCCATTTCCATGGGATTTTGGGCGTCTCTTAAGATACGGAAAGGGATTCTTATTTCGTTGTGGTAAACTTCAAAACCCACAATTTCCAGCACCAGCCATCCTGCAGTCATTTTATCTGAAACTTATTATTATTTATGTAGAAATCCTCAATGGTATGTGTAGTTTATTGTAAATTAAATCACTTATCTGGCTTTCGACATGTTACGTACTTTACAAACATCGCAATTACCTTATTCAATTCATTTAATAGCATTATTGTGCCATAAACAAGTCACTAATCATGTTTACAGTCAATACTTACGATAATATTAAGTTTTCTCTTGTTAAAACTACGCAAATATTGCTAATTGTCAAAACGTCACAATTAAATGAAGCAAATTCTTCGCGAACGCTAGCGTTCGGCCGCCGAAAGACAGGTCTAGGGGTCCCCTTCGCGTAAGGCTAAAAGTTTTCGCGCGCAATCGAAAATCTAAGGATTCCATCTGTCATCGAGAGAACCGGAATCGCTTCATAAGAATAAACCGAGAAAAATCGTTAATTTGAATGTAAGGACGATTTTAGTGTCGTTAAGTAGAACGAGAATCGCCCTCCTGGGCTATTAGCAAAAGATCGTTTCATTTAGAGTGGAGGATTTAGATCTATGCTCCAATGTCCCATGTTTTTGACGACCAGACTAGATCTAAACAAATATTTTTTATTGTATTACGGACTTTATTTAGGTTATTGTAACATTCATATAGAATACTTTCTCGTACTCATAAAATAGGTATTTATGACCTATTTTATTACCACTCTTAAATATTTTTTCATTCGAAAAACTACATTATTTTCATAACTTTAATCAAATTAGAACGAATTTTTCAAATTTTTCTTTGGGTGGCAGTTTGATTAATAGAGCAGTGCCAAAGAAATAAGCCTATAACCTATTTTTTCGTCAATCTGCTGAACATTTAATCCTATGTTGTTCGCAACATGACTCTAATTATCCCACGTACTTGTGCAAACCTCATTGCAGGTTTATAATTACTGTAGAATCACAAAGTTAAAAATGAGGCTATAATCTAATTAGGTATCCGTGATAAAACAGAAACGTGATTAAAATGTATGAAAAGTAAAAAAAGGGAAGAAAGGTGAAGGAGAGTGAAGATTATTTAAGACAAGTGAAGAAAAATAACAAATAATTAACAACCAACACAACATCACCACTGATTTCACTAACAACCATAGAACTATTCATATCTCCCACTACTAGTGCAATTTCACCGAACGGCCAATAAATTTACAGACCTTTTCGATATATTTAAAACCTCTCCGTGCATTTTTGAATATAACTTAAATATTTCAGTATTATGTTTGTAAAATTACACGTATTTTATATGCATGTAGTGATATGTTATTTCTGTAAAATTGTAAAATTTTTACATGTATTATGTTTTTAAAACCTAACCTAATCCAGGCTAACTTAACCAAACCTATAATTTAATCATGTTCTGTTTTCTCACTGTTCTGTGTCATAATATCTCAAGAACCAATTCTCCATAGCTACAGCCCACCCTAACGCGCAACGTTTGTGGTTATACTATAGTAAAAATATATGTAAACAGAAGTAGATGTTCTTGAAAAACCGCACGCGTATCACAAAATTTTCTGGTGAATATCTTATCTGTGCCAAAATTAGCGTATTATGTATTTTTCGTTAAAAAATCACGATTTTATTTCTGATTATTCAATTATGTTCTGATAATTGCGGCAGGGTACTTAAGTGTTAACACTGAATTACAATTTAAGTTTTTTCTGGGAATTAAACGATTTTATAAAATTTACTAAGCCCTCTTTGTGTTATGAATGCTATACAGATTTCAGAAAGCCCAACTAAATTCCAAAGTTACTGTGGCCTGGGTAATTTCGACATAACTCCGACTTTTAGGCTGCCTTGTAAGTCGGACGACCTGTTATTTGATATTTTTATAAATGAACCCATTCGTTATCCACAGCATTAATACAGGTGTTCTGCTATTTATTTGATATTATCACACTAATAGAAGTGGCGTAACGACAAACTTCCAGTCCCGTGGGGAAAAGAGTGTGTGACGGTCTCCACACCTTCTATGAAAGTAATAATAATAATAATAATAGTAATTTGGATAATTTGTACAGCGCTGTTCATGTGAAAAATCACCTCAAGGGAGCAGAGTAATGGATATAAATACAGTTTTATACGTGTTAATGCCTTAATATCGGCCATAATAGACTTTATCGTGACAGAAAAATAATAATAATCATTTGTATTTCCCAACTGATTTTCTGGTATGTTTTGGAAGCTCCTATGTAGTTTACCACAATCTTGAAGATCTTCATAAATAATTATTAGCATTTGTGTTTCCTAACTGATTGTCTGGTATGTATTGGAAGCTCCTAAGTAGTTTACCACAATCTTGAAAATCTTCATAAATAATTATTAGCATTTGTGTTTCCCAACTGATTTTCTGGTATGTATTGGAAGCTCCTAAGTAGTTTACCACAATCTTGAAAATCTTCATAAATAATTATTAGCATTCGTGTTTCCCAACTGATTTTCTGGTATGTATTGGAAGCTCCTAAGTAGTTTACCACAATCTTGAAAATTTCCATAAATAATTATTAGCATTTGTGTTTCCCAACTGATTTTCTGGTATGTATTGGAAGCTCCTAAGTAGTTTTCCACAATCTTGAAAATCTTCATAAATAATTATTAGCATTTGTGTTTCCCAACTGATTTTCTGGTATGTATTGGAAGCTCCTAAGTAGTTTTCCACAATCTTGAAAATCTTCATAAATAATTATTAGCATTTGTGTTTCCCAACTGATTTTCTGGTATGTATTGGAAGCTCCTAAGTAGTTTTCCACAATCTTGAAAATCTTCATAAATAATTATTAGCATTTGTGTTTCCCAACTGATTTTCTGGTATGTATTGGAAGCTCCTAAGTAGTTTTCCACAATCTTGAAAATCTTCATAAATAATTATTAGCATTTGTGTTTCCCAACTGATTTTCTGGTATGTATTGGAAGCTCCTAAGTAGTTTTCCACAATCTTGAAAATCTTCATAAATAATTATTAGCATTTGTGTTTCCCAACTGATTTTCTGGTATGTATTGGAAGCTCCTAAGTAGTTTACCACAATCTTGAAAATCTTCATAAATAATTATTAGCATTTTGTGTTTCCCAACTGATTTTCTGGTATGTATTGGAAGCTCCTAAGTAGTTTTCCACAATCTTGAAAATCTTCATAAATAATTATTAGCATTTGTGTTTCCCAACTGATTTTCTGGTATGTATTGGAAGCTCCTAAGTAGTTTTCCACAATCTTGAAAATCTTCATAAATAATTATTAGCATTTGTGTTTCCCAACTGATTTTCTGGTATGTATTGGAAGCTCCTAAGTAGTTTTCCACAATCTTGAAAATCTTCATAAATAATTATTAGCATTTGTGTTTCCCAACTGATTTTCTGGTATGTATTGGAAGCTCCTAAGTAGTTTTCCACAATCTTGAAAATCTTCATAAATAATTATTAGCATTTGTGTTTCCCAACTGATTTTCTGGTATGTATTGGAAGCTCCTAAGTAGTTTACCACAATCTTGAAAATCTTCATAAATAATTATTAGCATTTGTGTTTCCCAACTGATTTTCTGGTATGTATTGGAAGCTCCTAAGTAGTTTTCCACAATCTTGAAAATCTTCATAAATAATTATTAGCATTTGTGTTTCCCAACTGATTTTCTGGTATGTATTGGAAGCTCCTAAGTAGTTTTCCACAATCTTGAAAATCTTCATAAATAATTATTAGCATTTTGTGTTTCCCAACTGATTTTCTGGTATGTATTGGAAGCTCCTAAGTAGTTTTCCACAATCTTGAAAATCTTCATAAATAATTATTAGCATTTGTGTTTCCCAACTGATTTTCTGGTATGTATTGGAAGCTCCTAAGTAGTTTTCCACAATCTTGAAAATCTTCATAAATAATTATTAGCATTTGTGTTTCCCAACTGATTTTCTGGTATGTATTGGAAGCTCCTAAGTAGTTTTCCACAATCTTGAAAATCTTCATAAATAATTATTAGCATTTGTGTTTCCCAACTGATTTTCTGGTATGTATTGGAAGCTCCTAAGTAGTTTACCACAATCTTGAAAATCTTCATAAATAATTATTAGCATTTGTGTTTCCCAACTGATTTTCTGGTATGTATTGGAAGCTCCTAAGTAGTTTTCCACAATCTTGAAAATCTTCATAAATAATTATTAGCATTTGTGTTTCCCAACTGATTTTCTGGTATGTATTGGAAGCTCCTAAGTAGTTTTCCACAATCTTGAAAATCTTCATAAATAATTATTAGCATTTTGTGTTTCCCAACTGATTTTCTGGTATGTATTGGAAGCTCCTAAGTAGTTTTCCACAATCTTGAAAATCTTCATAAATAATTATTAGCATTTGTGTTTCCCAACTGATTTTCTGGTATGTATTGGAAGCTCCTAAGTAGTTTTCCACAATCTTGAAAATCTTCATAAATAATTATTAGCATTTGTGTTTCCCAACTGATTTTCTGGTATGTATTGGAAGCTCCTAAGTAGTTTTCCACAATCTTGAAAATCTTCATAAATAATTATTAGCATTTGTGTTTACCAACTGATTTTCTGGTATGTATTGGAAGCTCCTAAGTAGTTTTCCACAATCTTGAAAATCTTCATAAATAATTATTAGCATTTTGTGTTTCCCAACTGATTTTCTGGTATGTATTGGAAGCTCCTAAGTAGTTTTCCACAATCTTGAAAATCTTCATAAATAATTATTAGCATTTGTGTTTCCCAACTGATTTTCTGGTATGTATTGGAAGCTCCTAAGTAGTTTTCCACAATCTTGAAAATCTTCATAAATAATTATTAGCATTTGTGTTTCCCAACTGATTTTCTGGTATGTATTGGAAGCTCCTAAGTAGTTTTCCACAATCTTGAAAATCTTCATAAATAATTATTAGCATTTGTGTTTCCCAACTGATTTTCTGGTATGTATTGGAAGCTCCTAAGTAGTTTACCACAATCTTGAAAATCTTCATAAATAATTATTAGCATTTGTGTTTCCCAACTGATTTTCTGGTATGTATTGGAAGCTCCTAAGTAGTTTTCCACAATCTTGAAAATCTTCATAAATAATTATTAGCATTTGTGTTTCCCAACTGATTTTCTGGTATGTATTGGAAGCTCCTAAGTAGTTTTCCACAATCTTGAAAATCTTCATAAATAATTATTAGCATTTTGTGTTTCCCAACTGATTTTCTGGTATGTATTGGAAGCTCCTAAGTAGTTTTCCACAATCTTGAAAATCTTCATAAATAATTATTAGCATTTGTGTTTCCCAACTGATTTTCTGGTATGTATTGGAAGCTCCTAAGTAGTTTTCCACAATCTTGAAAATCTTCATAAATAATTATTAGCATTTGTGTTTCCCAACTGATTTTCTGGTATGTATTGGAAGCTCCTAAGTAGTTTTCCACAATCTTGAAAATCTTCATAAATAATTATTAGCATTTGTGTTTCCCAACTGATTTTCTGGTATGTATTGGAAGCTCCTAAGTAGTTTACCACAATCTTGAAAATCTTCATAAATAATTATTAGCATTTGTGTTTCCCAACTGATTTTCTGGTATGTATTGGAAGCTCCTAAGTAGTTTTCCACAATCTTGAAAATCTTCATAAATAATTATTAGCATTTGTGTTTCCCAACTGATTTTCTGGTATGTATTGGAAGCTCCTAAGTAGTTTTCCACAATCTTGAAAATCTTCATAAATAATTATTAGCATTTTGTGTTTCCCAACTGATTTTCTGGTATGTATTGGAAGCTCCTAAGTAGTTTTCCACAATCTTGAAAATCTTCATAAATAATTATTAGCATTTGTGTTTCCCAACTGATTTTCTGGTATGTATTGGAAGCTCCTAAGTAGTTTACCACAATCTTGAAAATCTTCATAAATAATTATTAGTGTGGTGAACGTATGTCTGTCGGTATGAAAGAGACAGGCATATCTGAGTGAGACAGCATGACCGAGACGTATAAAAAGGCGTGTCTGTTGTAACTCGTCCTCTCTTAACAACAACATCTCGAATACTGTACATTAGTAATAACACTAAATAAACCAAATAGTATGGAGTATCCAAACGACTATTATTTACATCTTATCTGAGTGATCGACACGGCAGATCACCACAGTTGGCGCAGCCGAAAAAGGAAGCTGAACGGCCGCAAAATTCTTCCTGGAGGAAGAACCGTAGCCGCAGCTGAAAGAACTACAGTTGGAGCAGCCGAAAAAGGAATCTGAACAGCTATTAAATTCTTCCTGGAGGAAGAACTACAGTTGGAGCAGCCGAAAAAGGAAGCTGATCAGCCATTAAATTCTTCCTGGAGGAAGAACCACAGTAGGCGCAGCTGAAAGAACCATAGTTTGGTTATAATCCCACCGAGCACCGCGGAAGGGATTATTGTCGCATAAAAAATAAAATAATTTGGGGGCAGCTTCACGGACAGTATCGGACATTGAAGGAGCATCAAGGCAAGGAACTGGTGAGGAGATTCAAGGCGCTGAGCTCAAGGAATCAGCAGCCGAGAAACCGGATGAAAAACGGATCCAGGCAGCTTGTACGGGGACCCGACACGGGAAGGCGTGGCGGTGGTGACCGGACGAGAAGGACGACCAGGAATCCGGACGGAGCCAGAAGACGGTCGGACGCGGAAGGGCGGCGATCGGCGGCAGCATCAATCATCAGATTCGTGAGTTGAGTGCTGTTTGTTGTTGTTTTTTCTGATTATTGGTAATCTGTGTGGAAATGGAGGGAGTGGGTTTACCCAGGTTTTGTCACCTTAGGGACGGGCTGGAGACGTTCGTGCTACAGTTTGAGCAGTTGATCCTCGTCAATGATGACAAATTTAAATCCGAGGATAAAAAGAGGGCGGTTTTAATATCCCACCTACACACAGACACGATTAATCTACTGATAGATTTATGTTTTCCAAAAAAAATAACAGAATTATCGGTTGAAAATATATTTTTGTTATTAGGAAACCACATTGGTGTTTCAAAGAATGTGTTTAAGGAACGTGGAAATTTTTTTGCGGCGAAACAAAAAGTTGGGGAATCTATAAATGATTATATAGCTAGGTTACGTTGTCTAACAAGATTCTGCAAATTTGAAAGCAGACTGGAAGAAAACTTAAAAGATATTTTTGTGACTGGTTTATTAGAAGGTCGTATTAAAGAAAAAATGTTTTTAGATGCAGAGAAGCTGACTTTAAAAAGTACATTAGAGTGCGCATCGGGAATGGATTCATTTCATAAAAATATTACGTGTATTAAATCCGAGAGTGTCGGGCTCATTTCTAGAAGTAAGAAAAATTTTAATAGTAGTGCAGGTAGGAATTATTCTACTTCACCGGCGCGGGCGAAAGACAAAAATGTTACAATTCCCAGAAAGAAATCAGTAGAACGTATACAACAGTTGAAGTGCAAATATTGTAATTTAAATAATCATGATTCCAGTAATTGTAGATTAAAAAACGTGACGTGTTTTAATTGCAAAAACAAGGGACATTTTAGTAAAAATTGTCGCGAAAAAAAACGGGAGGAAGTTTCATCTGTGTTTGTGAATTCAAGTGAAATAAATTCAAGGTTAACAAGAAATACCGATCCCATTTATTTATCGTTAAAAGTTAATAACGGTATCATCATAAAAGGATTATTTGACACGGGTGCAGGAATATCGATCCTATCGGATAAAGATTATTGGGAACATTTTAAAGATGTACAATTGAAGCCGAAGAATTTAACCCTGAAGGGTTACAATAATTGTAAGTTACAGTTACTTGGATGTTTAATTTTGTCAATTAATTTCAATGGTATTACTAAAATAATGGAATTTTGTGTTGTAAAGGATGGTTCAACCACTGTGCTAGGTAGAGACTTCGTAAAAGAATTTAACATTGGTTTTACGGGTTTCGAGACGGTTTCTTCACAGTTGAAAAGTGAAATACTCACGCATAATATTCTCGACGTAAACAATAATAGTGTCGATACGTTAGTGCGTAAATATCCGGAGGTATTTTCAAGTAAACTAGGTAGATTCAATAAATTTAAAGTTCATTTAAAATTGAAAGAAAATGCAGAACCGAAATTCTGCAATCCGAGAAGTATTCCTTTCGCTTTGAAAGCGAAAGTTGAAACGGAATTGAACCGTTTACAAGAAGAGGGAATTTTAGTTCCGATTAGTTATAGCAAGTTTGCATCTCCTATCGTGCCCGTAGTTAAAAGCGATGGAAGCATTAGAATTTGCGGGGATTATAAATGTACTGTGAACCCACAATTGATTGTTGACAAATATCCCATGCCGAAGATAGAAGTTTTATTATCACAAATTTCGGGCGGAATAATATTTTCAAAAATTGATTTACGTCAAGCTTATTTACAGTTGGAACTAGACGAAGAAAGTATGGAATATACTACGATTTCTACACATTTGGGGTTATTTAAATTCACTAGGCTAGTGTTTGGGATTAACAGTGCACCGGCAATATTTTGTAGAACTATAGCTTCATGTCTACAAGGTTTGAAGAAAACAGCGGTTTTCCTGGATGATATTATGGTTACAGGAGAAACGATAGAGGAACATAATGCTAATTTAAATGCAGTTCTTAATAGGTTAAAAGATTGCGGTTTGTGCGTAAATATTCAAAAGTGCAATTTTAACGCTTCATCGGTATGTTTCTTAGGGTTTGAAATCTCGAAGGAAGGGATTAAACCTATGGAAGATAAAACGAACGCAATTAGTAAAGTCGCGCAACCAAAAGATTTATCAGAGCTACGCAGTTTTTTAGGAATGGTAAATTTTTACCGATCTTTTGTGCCAAATATGTCTATGTTATTAGATCCTTTGCACAAATTATTGAAAAAAAATACGAATTTTGATTTTAATCAAGATTGCGTAAAAGTTTTTAATAAAATAAAATTAATTTTATGTGATAATCGAGTGTTAGCACATTACGATCCAAATGTTACTTTGAAGGTAGTTACGGACGCCTCAACGAAAGGTTTGGGTGCAACATTGTTACATGTGTATGAAAATAATTTACAAAGACCTATTTCTTTTGTTTCTCGTAAACTGACAGAAGCGGAAAAGAAATATTCAATTTTAGACCTCGAGGCTTGTGCAATTGTGTTTGCTTTTAAGAAGTTTTTCGAGTACATTTACGGAAGGGAATTCATTCTAGAAATAGATAATGAACCTTTATGTAGAATTTTTGGTGAAAAAAAAGGAATTCCTGTTTTAACTTGTAATAGATTACAACGTTATGGTGTAATTCTCTCATCTTTCAATTATAAAGTTCAATACGTAAAATCAACATTAAATTGTTCGGATTACTTATCTCGCGTACCTGTAGGAGATCCTGTTGAGGAAAATAATAACTTTGATTCAAGAATTTTGTGTTTATTCAAAAATAATAGCGAGATGCCAATAGATGTTGAGGAAGTTAAAGCAGAATCTAATACGGATAAATTATTATTAGAGATAAAAAATTATCTTAGAACAGGGTGGCCAAATAAAGTCAATAAGGATGATTGCAAATGGATTTATTGGATAAAAAGGAACGATTTATCAATAATTGATGATTGTATTTTCTGGAACCATAGGTTAGTAATTCCAATAAGTTTAAGGGATAAGATATTAAGCTTATTGCATAGATCTCATCTAGGGATTGCCAAGATGAAAGGGCTAGCTAGAGGCTATTTTTGGTGGCCAGGGATTGACAGTCAAATTGAATTTTTAGTTAGAGAGTGCGGAATTTGTGCGGAAATTCAACCATCACAACCCAAGAGTGAGTTAACTCCATGGCCGATAACGGAAGAAATTTGGAGTAGGGTTCATATAGATTACGTAGGGCCTATCGGAAATAAATATTTTTTGGTAATCATAGATTCAACCTCAAAATGGTTGGATTGCGTGGAAGTAAATTCACCTAACTCAGATAATACCATTAAAATCTTAAAGAGATTATTCAGTTATTTCGGTAGTGTACAAACCTTAGTTTCTGATAATGGAGCAGCATTCATGTCAGCAGACTTTAAACAGTTTTGCGAGAGAAATGGCATTAAACATTTAACAACACCTATAAATCATCCTCAATCAAATGGATTGGCAGAGAATGCAGTCAAAACGTGTAAAAATTTTTTAAAGAAAATATTGTTAGAAAAAAAATTTCAGTCAGGTTATAATGAGAAGTTAGAATGTTTTCTCATAGATTATAGGAATGCACCACACTGTACAACAGGGTTAGAGCCAGCAGTTGTAATGTTTGGTAGAAGGTTAAGGTCAAATTTGAATAATTTTATACCTAGAGGGGGGAAGGTAAAGGAAAATGTGATTGATAAAGATACCAAAATGAAAATGTCAAAATGTCAGGAAAATCAGAAATTCTATTATAAAAGGAATAACAAAGTATCTACGAATTTTAAGATTAATCAGAAAGTTATGGTTAGGGATTTTAGAGACCAAAACAATGATAAGTGGGTACCAGGGAAAGTACATAAACGTTTGGGAAATAAACTATATTTAATTGAGGTTAAATTGAATGATAAAATCATGTACTGGAAAAGACATTTTGATCAATTATCCAAACTGTGTGTATCATGGGAAAAGAACCCTAGTATTTTAATCCCTGAGTCTGAGACGAGGAGGCTATCGTTCGATGAGTACGATGTCTCCGACTTTGTTTCGGATGACAATCTAACGGGTGACCCTCTTTTTCCTTCCAGCTCCAGTGAACCCGTGGCGTCAACGTCGGGGAACTGGAAGGAGCGCCTTCGACCAAGGACAGAGAAATCAAAATAAGCAGCAGTCAACTCTCCGAATCAACATGGTTATAAATAAAAAAGAAAATGTTGTAAAATAATAATTAAATATGTGTATGTATGTTTTATAATTATTATTATGATAATCATGTTGTGTTACTGTCTGCTGATTTAAGTGTGGAGGGATGTGGTGAACGTATGTCTGTCGGTATGAAAGAGACAGGCATATCTGAGTGAGACAGCATGACCGAGACGTATAAAAAGGCGTGTCTGTTGTAACTCGTCCTCTCTTAACAACAACATCTCGAATACTGTACATTAGTAATAACACTAAATAAACCAAATAGTATGGAGTATCCAAACGACTATTATTTACATCTTATCTGAGTGATCGACACGGCAGATCACCACAATTAGCATTTGTGTTTCCCAACTGATTTTCTGGTATGTATTGGAAGCTCCTAAGTAGTTTTCCACAATCTTGAAAATCTTATTAGCATTTGTGTTTCCCAACTGATTTTCTGGTATGTATTGGAAGCTCCTAAGTAGTTTTCCACAATCTTGAAAATCTTCATAAATAATTATTAGCATTTGTGTTTCCCAACTGATTTTCTGGTATGTATTGGAAGCTCCTAAGTAGTTTACCACAATCTTGAAAATCTTCATAAATAATTATTAGCATTTGTGTTTCCCAACTGATTTTCTGGTATGTATTGGAAGCTCCTAAGTAGTTTTCCACAATCTTGAAAATCTTCATAAATAATTATTAGCATTTGTGTTTCCCAACTGATTTTCTGGTATGTATTGGAAGCTCCTAAGTAGTTTTCCACAATCTTGAAAATCTTCATAAATAATTATTAGCATTTGTGTTTCCCAACTGATTTTCTGGTATGTATTGGAAGCTCCTAAGTAGTTTACCACAATCTTGAAAATCTTCATAAATAATTATTAGCATTTGTGTTTCCCAACTGATTTTCTGGTATGTATTGGAAGCTCCTAAGTAGTTTTCCACAATCTTGAAAATCTTCATAAATAATTATTAGCATTTGTGTTTCCCAACTGATTTTCTGGTATGTATTGGAAGCTCCTAAGTAGTTTTCCACAATCTTGAAAATCTTCATAAATAATTATTAGCATTTGTGTTTCCCAACTGATTTTCTGGTATGTATTGGAAGCTCCTAAGTAGTTTACCACAATCTTGAAAATCTTCATAAATAATTATTAGCATTTGTGTTTCCCAACTGATTTTCTGGTATGTATTGGAAGCTCCTAAGTAGTTTACCACAATCTTGAAAATCTTCATAAATAATTATTAGCATTTTGTGTTTCCCAACTGATTTTCTGGTATGTATTGGAAGCTCCTAAGTAGTTTTCCACAATCTTGAAAATCTTCATAAATAATTATTAGCATTTGTGTTTCCCAACTGATTTTCTGGTATGTATTGGAAGCTCCTAAGTAATTTTCCACAATCTTGAAAATCTTCATAAATAATTATTAGCATTTGTGTTTCCCAACTGATTTTCTGGTATGTATTGGAAGCTCCTAAGTAGTTTACCACAATCTTGAAAATCTTCATAAATAATTATTAGCATTTGTGTTTCCCAACTGATTTTCTGGTATGTATTGGAAGCTCCTAAGTAGTTTTCCACAATCTTGAAAATCTTCATAAATAATTATTAGCATTTTGTGTTTCCCAACTGATTTTCTGGTATGTATTGGAAGCTCCTAAGTAGTTTTCCACAATCTTGAAAATCTTCATAAATAATTATTAGCATTTGTGTTTCCCAACTGATTTTCTGGTATGTATTGGAAGCTCCTAAGTAGTTTTCCACAATCTTGAAAATCTTCATAAATAATTATTAGCATTTGTGTTTCCCAACTGATTTTCTGGTATGTATTGGAAGCTCCTAAGTAGTTTTCCACAATCTTGAAAATCTTCATAAATAATTATTAGCATTTGTGTTTCCCAACTGATTTTCTGGTATGTATTGGAAGCTCCTAAGTAGTTTTCCACAATCTTGAAAATCTTCATAAATAATTATTAGCATTTGTGTTTCCCAACTGATTTTCTGGTATGTATTGGAAGCTCCTAAGTAGTTTACCACAATCTTGAAAATCTTCATAAATAATTATTAGCATTTGTGTTTCCCAACTGATTTTCTGGTATGTATTGGAAGCTCCTAAGTAGTTTTCCACAATCTTGAAAATCTTCATAAATAATTATTAGCATTTGTGTTTCCCAACTGATTTTCTGGTATGTATTGGAAGCTCCTAAGTAGTTTTCCACAATCTTGAAAATCTTCATAAATAATTATTAGCATTTTGTGTTTCCCAACTGATTTTCTGGTATGTATTGGAAGCTCCTAAGTAGTTTTCCACAATCTTGAAAATCTTCATAAATAATTATTAGCATTTGTGTTTCCCAACTGATTTTCTGGTATGTATTGGAAGCTCCTAAGTAGTTTACCACAATCTTGAAAATCTTCATAAATAATTATTAGCATTTGTGTTTCCCAACTGATTTTCTGGTATGTATTGGAAGCTCCTAAGTAGTTTTCCACAATCTTGAAAATCTTCATAAATAATTATTAGCATTTGTGTTTCCCAACTGATTTTCTGGTATGTATTGGAAGCTCCTAAGTAGTTTTCCACAATCTTGAAAATCTTCATAAATAATTATTAGCATTTGTGTTTCCCAACTGATTTTCTGGTATGTATTGGAAGCTCCTAAGTAGTTTACCACAATCTTGAAAATCTTCATAAATAATTATTAGCATTTGTGTTTCCCAACTGATTTTCTGGTATGTATTGGAAGCTCCTAAGTAGTTTTCCACAATCTTGAAAATCTTCATAAATAATTATTAGCATTTGTGTTTCCCAACTGATTTTCTGGTATGTATTGGAAGCTCCTAAGTAGTTTTCCACAATCTTGAAAATCTTCATAAATAATTATTAGCATTTGTGTTTCCCAACTGATTTTCTGGTATGTATTGGAAGCTCCTAAGTAGTTTACCACAATCTTGAAAATCTTCTTAATTAATTATTAGCATTTGTGTTTCCCAACTGATTTTCTGGTATGTATTGGAAGTTCCTAAGTAGTTTACCACAATCTTGAAAATCTTCATAAATAATTATTAGCATTTGTGTTTCCCAACTGATTTTCTGGTATGTATTGGAAGCTCCTAAGTAGTTTAACACAATCTTGAAAATCTTCATAAATAATTTTGAAAACCAAAAAATTAGTCCTCGAATCATTTAAAAACAAGAATACCTGCCCAACGAATATATGATAATGACATCCTAAAAACAATTTGATTTTTATAATCTACGTTCTTTGCATCTACATTACTGTTACAAAAAAATGTGTTCATGAAAACACTTGTACGAAAAAATATGCATATTTCATAGAATAGATAATAACCATTGATGTATTTACAGTCTATGATAATAACACAAGAAGTGACTTATGGGCGTGTTTCGTGATCGAAATATAAACCCGATTTGGGCCTATATTTCCATACAAAACTGTGTTTTACAATGCTCACGAAATTTAAATGGGATTTTTTATTTATATTTTTTTACATAATTGTATGTCATAATGTTTTCCCGACTGGGACTTTCCGTGCTGGGGAAGACATTTTACATTTACAGTATTTTTATTTTATTTTATTAAATTTTTATTTTAATATAATCTAATCAAATGTAATAATCTATTTATCTATCTCACTTCAATCAGTCCGTGTTTGGTTGCAATTCTCTATTAATTTCGTGTCTCCCTCAGACCCAGATTTATTTTTTATGAACGCTTTGAATATATTGACAAGTGTTTGGTTTTTGTAGGAAAGTGGTAATTTGTTGTTTTGAATAGCTTTATACAATTTCAGGCAAGAGTAAGAGAGGCAGACCGCGTGCTAAATGGTCTAAAACCAAAAGGTACTAAGTCATTGGCACATTTGTTACATTCAAATTTGTATGGAAGGCACTTCTAGTTTTCTTCTTTATTCTATTTAAGTATATTTAGTTAATTCGTGATCCCGTAGATAATAAAAAGAATGGTAGATATAAAATAAAGTAAAAATATAATAAAATAAATAAAAATAAAATAAAACAAAATTAAATAAAATGTAATAAAATAAAATAAAATAAAACAAAATTTATAAAATGTGTTGTGGAGCATGGAAGTCTTCCGACTGTTGCCGAGGTACGACAAATCTGATTTAGCCAAATTAAGTGATGCGTTTGGTGTGTAGGTAGATACAAAGGTAGGGCTGCTGTGCGTAGTGAACGGTATTCACGACGCTTTTGTATTATATAATAATATAACCTACAATTCAGTTTTGTCTTCAACTTCAACCTTTAGTTTTGTCAAGCAACTAGCCTACAATGATATAAAAACAGAACTTGAATAAGTCTTTCACAGAACCCGAAAATGAACGTTGAAATTTGATGAATTGTTCAAATTCTCCGAAACAACCCGTCCTTAAAATACAATTTCTTATTAAATACTCTAAACATACATACATTAGAAGATAGACGTAAAATAAACGACTTAACGTTCTTATTCAAAATACTTAACTCTAAATTCGACTGTTGTGAACTCCTGCAACTTATAAACATACATACACCCACAGTAACAACACGACAAAATACAATATTCTACAGCAGCACACATAAGCGTAACTACATTGCCCACTCTCCGATACAACGACTTTGCACCATGGGAAATCATTACTTGGGTGATGTTGACATATTCAATACCAATTTGGCAAGTTTTGTGGATCATTTATAACATTTATTTCAACAATACTCCTAAACACATCATGTAAACCTACAAATAGCTGTAATTTTCTGTTTTTGTTTCTTGTGTTTGTATGACTTGTTGCATAGCTTTTATCAAATGTAATTTTATTCTTATTTTTTATGTTTCAAAGTATCTGTCAAATTAAAATTATACTACTAACCATGTAAAAGCCCTCTGGGCGTTAAATAAAAAAAAAATAAAAAAATTACGCTACGTTCAAAACTCCTGCTTGTATAACTCATTACCGATATTTTTATTAAAATTATTGCATTCGAATTTAATGTTTGCTGTTTGAAAATATGAATAACGTTATTAAAATATGTGTATCGTTGTTAAAATATGTGTATTTATTTATTTATTTTTCATGTTCTCCGTAAAACGGTTATTCACCAATACATTATGGAGAAGATTACAAATTAGACAAAAAGTATAGCAAAACACATAAAAAGGTCAGTTTCACTACTTTGTGACATACGTCAAAAGATAATTGTTAAACTGCCTGTAGGTTACGTTAAAAATGTCGATGGTCAATGCAGACTCGTTGAGCAGTTCAGTCGCTCTGTTGACTGGGGCGTTCTGATAGGCAGAAGTCCTCGCTTTTGGAGCATAAAAAAGGGTATGGGACCTTCCACGCGTATACTTGTCTGGGACATATAAGTTAATCTCTTTCAAAATAGGTGGATTATGTATAGTTCCAGAGATTATCTTAAAAAAATGTTTTCCTAAAAATATTTTTCGGCGGGCTTCTAATGTATTAAGATCGAGCATTCCTGCTAAGAATAAGGATGGATACAGGAAACGGTAGTACATATATTCCCTCATATATAGGTAACGCATGAATCTCTTTTGTACTTTTTCTATTTCGAGAATATGGTTTTGCTCAGAAGGATCGTTGACTAAAGACTGGAAACAAGAAAGATGAGTAAAGACCGAACCATAAATACGTACAACATACAGGATATAAAGAATGTAAAAACACACGCGATTTGAATACAATATTGTGTAAGAATTTAAAAGCAATCGCTGAAGAACTTTCGGAGATTTAAGATTTTGAACAATCAGAGGTTCAAATCACAGTAGAATAATTTCAATAATATATAGACCTCAGAACAGGTATAAATAATACGTAGTAACGTCCATATATAGCAAAATAGATAATTATTATTCATTTATATTATACGTATTGTTTATAAAATTTTATCACGAAACAGCGCCATGTAAAGTTGACTATTTATAATAGGTTGCCCTGAATTGCGGAGAAAAATGAATATTGCTAATTTATGAAGAATCTTTAATTATTGAAGACAAGATTATAGATGTGGCCGTGTCTCTCTGTTTAAAATTTTCGTTTACGAATCGCTAATATTGTCTTCAATAATTAAATATTACGGGAGGTGGCGGGAGCGCGTGACGACATCTACATCGTAAGAATTTAATATGACTGAACAAAATGGTCGTCAAAAAAGCGGGACCTTACAA